>JAWXYG010000001.1:53799239-56695269 GCA_034222035.1 Acacia crassicarpa | reverse complement strand
TTTTAATTTTTTTTTAACAA
Organism: Acacia crassicarpa; assembly: GCA_034222035.1. Classification (NCBI taxonomy): domain Eukaryota; kingdom Viridiplantae; phylum Streptophyta; class Magnoliopsida; order Fabales; family Fabaceae; genus Acacia; species Acacia crassicarpa. The sequence goes on along the minus strand of JAWXYG010000001.1, from coordinate 56,695,249 downwards.
GTTTCATATTCATATAATCAATAAATCATTTAATTAACAAAAATATCATCAAGTTGCTGGATTTAAATTATTAAGTGTCAACGTTCATATCCATTAAGTTTTTTTTATAAAAATAAAAATTAAACCCATTCCATTTCTTTTCGGATATAATAGATTTTTTAAATTTTATTAACATTAAATAAATTTTTTAACTCACATAAATTTCTTCTAAAATTAAAATCAATCATATAATTTTTTTGTTTAACATATATAATAAATTATAAAACATCTTGAGTTTTATTTAAATAATATAATTATATTTTTAATTAAAACTTTTGTTTTTTTTTAGTAAATGAGTAATTTTTGTCCAAAAATATCTGTACTGGTAGTTTTAAATAATGAAAATTGATCAAAAAATTATTTAATTTATTGAAATTAAGAATTTTGTGCTGGGAGCTCCTGAGTAAAACTGTGTTGTGCTAGGTGCTCATGGAATAAAAGTTCTTTGGCCAATCTGCACCTTGGATAACGGACATTAACTTTTTTCTAATGGCGTTATGCTGACTGCACCTTTGTAAAAGTTCGTTGGCAAATCTACACATTTTTATTTGTTTGTTGGTATTTAAGGTACCATTAATTAATATTTGTGCTGGATGCTCTTTCTGTAATAGTTTGTTAGCAAAAATGCACATTAACCCTTTTCTATTTTATCTACATTTAATTATAAAAAACTTTCATGATACTATTGTATTTAATTTCTTTGTTTGACTAAAAAACTCAGCATAGCATATTCTCTATCTTCACTTCCTCATAAATGAGGACATTTTTTAAAAATAAATTTAATTTCATACATATTTATTGCATTTAATTAATTTTAATTATCTCATTAAACAACTTAATTCAGTTGTTAGTACTCCCTCTGGTCCTTATATGAGGCATTAACTAACAAATGTATTTGGTCTTTTTTATAAGGCACTTACTTGTTCCTAAAGAGCATTAATTGTTGTTTTTCATATATGCTCTTAATTAATAAGAGTAGTGAGTGAGAGTAATAATTAATAAGATATTGGAGTTTAGTGCAATTAGTATGGTTAATATTGAAAGTTATTTAAATAGTAGACAACTTTATTAACTTTAACTGTTTTTATTGATTTGTGAGAATTATTAGTTGATGCCTTATAATAAATTGGGAATATCCTATAAAAAAAACGGAGGGAGTACTAAATATAATAATGAGCTGAGTCATCGTACCTGTTGCCTGTTGGTTAGTGTTTGGGTCATATTCAAATTTTATATTCCTTCCTTCTTTCTTCTTACTGTAACATCCCTTTTTCAATTGTAGAATTAAATAATATTTTAGGAAGATTAATTTATGGTAATTAAAATTTATCATGTAATTACTTAATATAGGAGTTAATTTTCTAAAGTGAGAGTCAAAGAAAATATTATAAGTTTATTTGTAGAAAATATCATGACTTGTTAAGCATTAAAGAAATTGTATTTGGATTGGATATGTAAGCTTAGCCTAACAATTAAATTGAGAAAAAATGATACAAATAATTTAAAAAAAGAAATTGGTGACAGTGGGTGCTGCTACCATTATTTACTTTGGGGGAGGGGGTAATAATACCCCATCCATCCCAACCACTGTGGAGAGGGAGAGTGAGAAAAGGATGAGAGGAATAGAATAAGAGGTGGAGGTTGTTTGAATTTTTTAAAGTAAGTGATTTAGCTACCTCTTTTTATATTTTTTTCTTAGTTTAAAAATAATTGATGGTGAAAAGTTATAGGTTTTATACGATTTCAAATATTCAAATTTTATATGCCTTCCTTATTGTCGTAACATACATTTTTTTAATTCTAAAGCTAAAAAACATTTTCGAAGATATTAATTAATGGCAATTAAAATTTATCATGTAGTTCCTCAATATGAGAGTTAATTTTCTGAAGTGAGAGTCAAAGAAAATATTGTAAGTTTTATTTGTAGAAAATAACATAACTTGTTAAGCATTGAAGAAATTTTATTTGGACTGAAAATATAAGTTTGGCCTAATTATTAAATTGTAAAAAAAATTTTTAAAAAAAATACTCCCTTTGATTCTAATATAAGAAAAAGTTGACTTTTTTGGAGAGATTAAAGAAGTTAAATAAGTTACTTTTAATCATATCATATGCAATGTATTCTTAAATTATATATCAGTTTATTAATTAGTCAAATTCATTTTGAGAGAAAATGACAAATATAAATATTTTAAAATAATTTAATTAGTTTTCTTAATATTTCTAAAAAAATAATTAGGGAAAAAGACAAATAAATACCATAGAAATTTGCAAAACCCTCAGAAGTCTCTCGAATTTGTAAAAAGATTGAGAAATATCAAGGACCTATGAGGGATATATAAATTTGGGTGAAATTACTTTTTTACCCTTATTTTTAAATAAATAAAAATACCCTCACCAGAGGGCCGCCGCCAACTGGGCGCCGACTGGTGGCTACCGGTGAGGGGGTGGAGGTTTTTTTTTTTTGGGTGGGGGGGGGGGGGGTTTCCTTTTTAAAAAAATGATTTTCATTAAAAGTGTGAGTGGAGGGTGGGGTTCGAACCCCTAACTCCCCTATAACCAGGGACTTGGTTCCTTCAATATATATATATACATTAATAAATATATATATTCTTCCTAACATTGTTTTCAACAGTATTTACAAATTCCATAACGCGATTTGTAAATTTTATAAAGCTAATTACAAATCTCATAACACCATTTACAACTTTTTTTGGAGATTTACATTTTTTACTTCTGTGATGCCTCTGCTTGAAAAAAAAAATGCATTATCACAAATTCTATAACGCCAATTACAAATCTTATAACGGTATTTACAACTTTTTTTGGAGGTTTACATTTTTTCTTCTCTGATGCCTCTGATTGGAAAAAAAAATGCACTATCACAAATTTCATAACACGATTTACAAATTCTATATCGCCAATTACAAATATCATAACGTCATTTCCAACTTTTTTTTTAGGTTTACATTTTTTACCTCTTTCATGCCTCTACCTGAAAAAAAAAAAAAGTAAAGTTGTAAATAGCGTTATGATATTTGTAATTACTGTTATGGAATTTGTATATCGCGTTATGGAATTTGTGATAGTGCATTTTTTAAAAAATTTTCAATCAGAGGTATGAAAGAGATGAAAAGTGTAAACCTAAAAAAAAAAGTTGTAAATGGCGTTATGAGATTTGTAATTGGCGTTATGGAATTGTTAAATACCGTTGAAAAAATGTTAAGAAGAATATATATATTTGTTAATGTATATGTATTTATTAAAGGAACCAAGTGGTGTGTGAGGGGTTGGAGGTTTGAACCCCACACCCCCCCCCCCCCCAAAAAAAAAAAAAACTCCACCCCCTCACGGTGGCCACCGACTGCCAGCAACCCTTTGGTGAGGATATTTTATTTTATTTTGATTTATTTAAAAATATGGATAAAAGGATAATTTCACCCAAATTTATATATCCCTCATAGGTCCTTGGTATCTCTCAGTCTTTTTACAAATTTAGGAAATTGTTAAAGGTTTTATAAATTCATATGGTATTTATTTTTTTTTCCAAATAATTATGTCATTTATTTAAGATTGAATGAGTAAAAAAGAAAGTTGGTACCATTATTCATTTTTGGGGAAGGGGGTAATAATTCCTCACCACTCCCCTCTTTTGATATTTAAACGCCCGGGAGGTACGGTGTGGAGTGCGAGACCAAGAAAAGAAAGGAAGGAAGAGAGTAAGAGGGGAGATTGTTTGGGTTTTCTAAGGTAAGTAATTTAGCTTCCTCTTTCCATATTTTTTTTTAGTTCAAAGATAATTTATAGTAAAAAATTTTAGGGTTTGTAGTATTTCAAATAGTCAAAAATTGTATATTTCCTCCTTCTTGCATAATATCCCCTTTTTTAAATTCTAGGGCTAAATAATATTTTAGAAGAGATTAATTTATGATAATTAAAATTTATCATGTAATTATTCAATATGGCAGTTAATTTTCTAAAGTACTCTATCTGGTCCTTATTATAAAACATCAACTAACTTTTTTCACAAACCAATAAAAACAATTAAAGTCAAAAAAGTTGTTTTACAATTTAAGTAACTTCCAATATTACCCCTACTAATTGCACTAAATTCTAATATTATACTCACTTCGGTCCTAATTATAAAAACTATTTATCAGAATTTGGAGAGATTAAGAAAGGAAGTTAAATTAGTTAATTATAATTATTTTCTGAAAATACCCCTACTAGAAGTTAAAAATTACATCAAAAGCAAAATTAGTTCAATTGTAGCCCGCGCACTCAGTCCAAGTATTTCTCAACGAGCTTTGGCGTTAGTAACAAGTAGCAACGCACACTAATCCCGTTTGTAAAGATGCAGACTCACGATTGGAGAATCTTGCTGCCTTTCAATAATTATTGCAATCACATATTTAAAACTCAAATACTCCTTTGAATAATTTTTAAAGGAATATTAAAATTATTTTATTTAAAAATAAAAAATAAAGTAGAATCTCTCGGTTAATAGAATATAAGCTTGTTGCTAAACTAATTATTGTGGAGGAAGTATTAGTAAGGGTAATATGAGAAAAATATGACAAAAATTGCTCAAAATTATTTTATTAAAAAAAAAGTATAATTGAGATGTATATGACATTAATGAGTTACAAACATTATTTATTTTATAAAATGTATAGGTGTATTATTAAATTATTATTATCTTTAATTATTATTGAGGAAGTATAAATAGGGGTATTATAGGAAAAATTTGACAGAAGTTAAAATTTGTTCTTATAATTAGGACCAAAACTAACTCTAAAAAGTGTTTCTATAATTAGACCGGAGGGAGTATTAATTATTACTCTCACACACTATCCTCATTAATTATAGGCAGACACGGAAACAAATAATTAATGCTCATTGAAAATAAGTAAGTGCTTTATAAAAAAGACTAAAAAATTTATTAGTTGATACCTTATAATAAGAATCAGAAGGAGTAAGAGTCAAAGAAAATAGTGTAAGTTTTATTTATAGAAAATACTATAATTTATTAAGTATTGAGAAAAATTTATTTGGACTGAATATATAAGTTTGACCTAATTGTTAAATTGTTGAAAAAAAAAATTTATAAAAATGGTGACAGCACATGAGTGCAGCCCCCATCATTTACTTTGAGGCGACAGGGTTAGTAATGCCCCCAACAACCCCAACCACTCCCCTCTTTCGATATTTAGACGTACAAGAGGTACGGTGTGAAAAGCAAGAACGAGAAAAGAAGGAGGGGAAGAAAACAAGAGGTGGAGGTTGTTTAAGTTCGTAAGGTAAGTTTTTTTTTTTTTAATATATTTCATAAGGTATGTTATTTAGCTTCCTTTTTCCATATGTTTTTCTTAGTTTAAAGATAATTAATGGTGAAAAAAATTAGGGTTTATAGGACTTCAATATTTGGATGTTTCAATATATTATTTAGGCCATCATAGTGTTAGAATAATAATTGATATAGTTTATTTTTAGCTAAATGGTTGATTAGAGGAACTTAAAGTAAGTATTTGGTTGGAAAATTGAGATTCTTGTGACAGTAGGTGGTCTTAAATCCGAAATTATATGATTCAATTTAATTTATTAAAGATTATATTGAGGATTAAATGAATTAAATTTTATGTCATAACGGAACGTGAATATTTGAAATTTTTTGGTGAAATTTTGATTGTAGGTAATTGAGTGTTTTGGATAAATTGAGATATTGTTGTATTTTGATGATTCTAAGTGAGAAAAATAATGTATTAAAGAAATAAATTAAATATAATTGTAATGATGATTTAAGAAAGAGTTGATTTATGAGATTTACACTAAAAATTAAAGTGACCAATTTTAGGGATTTTAAGATGACTGGAGGGAAATATTTAAGTATTATATTGTTGTCAAAAATTTTAATTGAGTGAAATAATGTGAACTTGAATTGGGTTTGTTGAATCTTAGTGAGCAGATGTATATAAAAAATGTTAGGTTAATGGTATTTTGAATAAATATTTATGTTGTAACTTTATAGATTCTCATTGAGAGCTTTGAAGTAATTCATGTGTATTTACCTGTGAGCTAGAAAGTATAGATAACTCTAAATATTCTTCAATATACTTGTGAATTGTGTATAATTGTGAGTGACTGTATTTCTATTAAAAAAATAGACTGAATTATATGTATATATCTATGTATTGCAAATACTCAAGTAAGTAATATTATAAGTAAATTTCTTTATAACTCACTTTATTCACATAGTTAATAATATAATTATAGTTAATGAATTATTGGATTATTGTTTCCTTTTCGATATATTTGAATATGTAATGATATTTAATACAAATAAAATTATGTTTTATTGTACATTCTATTTTAATGATATTATATTTATTGATAATTGAATATCATTGTAATGGCAGCTACATTTGTAATATGGGTTGAAGTAAAGAAGAATTTTTATAGTGAGATTCTGCTCATAGCATTAGATCGTTAGTGTCTATCCCTTTATTTTTTAAAAAAGAAACCCAAATATCGGGTTAATTTGATTGCAATGAAAATTGAAAGAATAGAAAGAGGGCATGTGACTTATAACAGAAAAGAAGGGGGGAAGGGGGGGAACACGGGTGTGTAATATTTTTTATAAACTTAATGACGGGCGAATATTTAAACAGAACATGAAATGAGGAGTACAACTACATTTCTATGGCTACAATGTGAAATTTGTCTTGTCAACAAAACCTGGTACAATAAATTGCTTCACTGTCCATTCATTACAAATTCAGAGGATACAATGATCAAATTTCGATATTATTCAAAGCATTGAATTTACTCAACTACTTAGAAAATAGAAAAAAATTTGAAGGTTATGAGTCGGTAGCATGCTTATTCCTGCACAAGTCTTTTAAAGAAAATCCGGTTACTTTATATGAAAAGATAAAGTATTTGTTATAAATATAAGGATATAGAAGAAGTAAAAGATAAAGAACAAGAGCAAAAGAGATTCAAAAGAGAGAAATTCTCATTCAGTTTTTTCTGTGTACATTTGTAAGGGGGTATGAGACTATTTATAATGGTTGGAGAGTAGAAAGTTTTATGTAACTTCTACCCACTCACCATCATGAATGTAGTGGATGACTACCCACTCCCCACTATAACAGTAGTGGGAACCTTAATTCCTATAATGAGTCATTCACATAATATATTTATAACACTCCTTCTTGGATGTCCATTATGAATGTGTCTCATTAAAAACTTTAACTAGGAAAAACTCAGTGGGATAAAAACCTAACTAAAGAAAAGAGTACATTATCCATTGATACACTTTCCAATGCTACCTCACTAAAAACCTTTCTAGGAAAACCCAGTAGGACAAAACCTAGATAAGTAGAAAAAGAGTACAGCGTGTATCGACTCCCCTTTTGAGAACATCAGTATTACTCCCCCTGATGACAACATTACTTCCAATCTCTTCATATTGGTAAATAACTATTTTGCTAATAAGCAAGATACATCAGTGCTTCAATATCACTAAAATATGGTACTTCTAGACTAAGTAATTCTTCGAACAATTAATTGTCTCTTTAAGCTCTTCAGGAGTTCCAATTGATATTACAAAATAAACATCAATTATAACAAATTCAATTCTAGATCTTTTCCCAAAAATGCATAGGCCTATTGAATCAGTTTTGTACTATTCTTTTCAAAGATATTTCTTAAAACGATTATATCAAATGTGTTTTGATTGCTTCAAGTCATACAAAGGTTTACTTAACTTAATTGAGTATTATTCTTGATAACTTGAATTAGATGATTCTGACATCTTGAGTTCTTCAGGGACTTGTGCTTCTCGTATCTTGAGTTCTTTAGGGACTTGTGTTTCTCGCATGTTACGTCCTTCGGGGACTTGTGCTTTTGGCACGTTAAATCCTTCGAAGACTTATATTTCTGACACATTAAGTCCTTCATGGACATATACTTCTAGCACCTTAAGTCTTTTGAGGACTTGCGTTTTTGGCACTCGCTAATAGATTATGGCTCATGATCATCATTTTCATTTATTACATCATATGCTATATTATAAACAAAGATGTCGTCAACGTTGACATCCTTTTAATCTCATTAGATTCTATTCATAACATAATTTCTTGAGATCTCATAATTTTTTACATATTTCAGGTACTTGAATCTCTCCTGAGATTACAACATTCTTTTCTAGAGATATCTCTACTAGAGATAATAACTCTTCAGGAGATGGCTCTTCTGGAGTTACTAACTTTTCTTGATTATCCTATAATTGATAATCTATATTTGGTCTGCTGATCAACTTGTAAACATATTCACAAAGCCTCTTCATCCTACATGGTTTCATGAACTCAAGTCCAAGCTGGGCATCCAAGACATTAGACATCCATGCTCCAGCTTACGAGGAGGGGGGTGATAGGGATTACATGGCAGATTGTATTCTAAGGAATCCCTGATTTGTAGAGATTAGGAATAATCTTCATTAATAGTCATTATTATATTTATAGGAATCCCTGATCTGTAGGAATTAGGAATAATCTTTATTAATAGTCATTATGAGCCATTACTATTGAGGCTCTCTTATCTTATATATATATATATATATATATATATGTAACTTTCCTATATGAATATAGGACACAACATTCATTCTTTATATTTTGCCAAGTCACATTTTTTTTTCTTGGAGTTTTCTTTCTCAAATTTTCTTTCCATCCAAACATATATAGGGTAGAAGAAACAAATAAATAATAGATGCACTTACAATGAAAGAAAAGAACACATCTATTATAAATTTATAATACTCTTACTTAATTTTCGGTTATTTTAATTTGATTGTACTCTATTCGGTCCTTATTATAAGGCACCAACTAGCAAGTTTATTTGGTCCTTTTTATAAGGCACTTGTTTGTTCCCAATGCGCATTAATTATTTGTTTCCATGTCTGTCCATAATTAATGAGGGTAGTGGGTGAGAGTAATAATTAATATAATATTAGAGTTTAGTTCAATTAGTAAGGGTAATATTGGAAGTTGTTTAAATTGTAGGGCAATTTTATTGACTTTAACTATTTTTGATGGTTTGTGAGAAAAGTTAGTTAGTGTTTTATAATAAAGACCGGAGGGAGTATGAAACAATCGTCCATTTAGTTTAAAATTTGTAAGGAGAAAAAAAGAAAATAAGAAAAGGCCACAGAAATAAAAAAAATAAAGGATAAAAGTGTATCGTTGCAGTAGTAAAACTCTCATCACTATCGTTGACCAAAAAAAAATAAAAAGAAAGAAACTCTCATCACTATCTGTTGCTTCGGCCATCTGTTCCTACTGAACAACAAACACACAACGTCATTGCTTATGCTTTCCGTGCTCTTTTTCCACCAAAACCCGTATAAAGAACCAAGCAATGTCGTAATGATCGCCCTATTCTTTCTTCTTCTCACGTGGTAATGCTACAGATTTTTTCATTTATAGATTAATGATCGCCCTATTCTTTCTCCTTCTCACATGGTAATGCTACAGATTTTTTTATTGAGTTATGTTGTATTTTTGTCAATAAACTATTACAGAAAGAGTATCCAGTATAAATATTAATTAAGTGTACCTTAAATATCAACAAACAATTAAAAAATGTGTAGATTTACCAACGAACTTTTACAAAGGTGTAATCATCACAACATCGTTAGAAAAAGTTAACTGACCATTATCTAAGGTGCAGATTGGCCAACAAACTTTTACTCTAGGAGCACCCAGCACAAAATTCTTAATTTCACTAAATTAAATAATTTTTTTTGTCTTAATTGTGATTATTCAAAACTACTTTTATAGATATTTATGGACAAAAATTACTCATTTGCTAAAATAAACAAAATTTTTAATTAAAAATATAATTATATGATTTAAATAAAATTTAAGGTGTTTTATAATTTATTATATATGTTAAACAAAAAAATTATATGATTTATTTTTATTTTAGAAGAAATTTATGTAAGTTAAGAAATTCATTTAATATTGATAAAATTTAAAAAATCTATTATATCTAGAAAGAAATGAAATGAGTTTAATTTTTATTTTTATAAAAAGAGTTTAATGGATATCAACACTAACACTTAATAATATAAATTCAGCAACTTGATGATATTTTTGTTAATTAAATTATCTATTGATTATATCAATATGGGACTTGTTGGAAAAAAATTGTCATTAAGTATCTTGGAATAGCGTCAACAATTTATTTATGGGACTTTTTTAATTTTTTTTGTAACAAGTCACATATTCATATAATCAATAGATAATTTAATTAACAAAAATACCATCAAATTGCCGGATTTATATTATTAAGTGTAAAAGTTGATATTCATTAAACTCTTTTTATAAAAATAAAAATTAAACACATTTCATTTCTTTCGGGATATAATAGATTTTTTAAATTTTATGAACATTAAATGAATTTCTTAACTGACATAAATTTCTTCTAAAATAAACATAAATCATATAAATTTTTTTGTTTAACATATATAATAAATTATACAACATCTTGATTTTTATTTAAATTATATAATTATATTTTAAATTAAAAATTTTGTTTATTTTAGCAAATGAGTAATTTTTGTTCATAGGTAGTTTTGAATAATCACAATTGAGAAAAAAATTATTTAATTTAGTGGAATTAAGAATTTTGTGCTGGGTGCTCTTAGAGTAAAACTTCATTGGCCCTTAGATAACGGTCAGTTAACTTTTTCTAACGGCGTTGTTGTGATTGTACCTAGAGTAAAACTTCATTGGCCCTTAGATAACGGTCAGTTAACTTTTTCTAACGGCGTTGTGCTGATTGCACATTTATAAAAGTTCGTTGGTAAATCTGTACATTTTTAATTGTTTATTGGTATTTAAGGTACGTTTAATTAATATTTGGGTTGGATATTCTTTCTAATAGTTTGTTGACAAAAATACACCATAACCCTTTTTTATTTATAGATACAGTCGTTGTTATGCTTTCCATAAGATTCGGATATTCATGGAAGCGTTAAGATTCATCCACGTTGATCCTTAAAAAGATTTTGAAAACTAAATAATTCCTCTGACTAAATCTCCGGCCAGGCCCACCATTGATACTCATTTAATGATCGTTTCCACTCTCGCTTGTCTGTATATATAATTCTTTGAAATGTCATACACGAAAAACGAGACCCAAGTACCATAAAATTAAAACAGATGCAACTCTATCACGTGTGTTGTTTTTTTTGATCAAATATCACGTGTGTTTGTACGTATGTATATAGCTTGTTGTTTTTCTTGTTTTTTTGGCTCATTTTTTCCTTCTATATTATATCATATGATGATGTCTCCACATCAGAGTCCTCAATCATCTCTCACTTTATTCTTTTTCATTTTTTTTCTTTTTATGTACGACGACTTTGTCTTTATTTACCTACCCTACTCCTTTTATTATAGATTAACAATAAAAATGAAGAAAAATTGGCCTCAAGCGACACTGGACCAAATCCCATCAGACTGATCTTCTTGAGTGAGATGGGACTTCAAACCAAGGTCTCACACTGTTCTTGTTGTTTAAATTTTTTTTAATCCCCTAGCGGTACAATTAGCACGGTTAGTTTCGGCTTTTTTTTCTATTTGCTACTTTTTAAATAAATAATTACCATTTTACTACTCTTTTTAAAATATTTCTCAATGTGCAACATTTAGTCGACTATATCGTGGTTTAGTCGACTAAAAATTGTGAAATTTTTTTTTTAATATCCCAGTCATTTAGTCAACTAACCCACTTGAATTAGTCGACTAAATGTCGGCAGAGGGGTTTTTTAAAAACCCCCAACAGCGGCTTAATGGAACCCTAATCGACTAAATTGCTCCCCAAACCTCTCTCCCCCTGTTTTTCTGACTAAATCGCTGCTGAATCCGTTAGTGGGTTGAGGAGGAAACTTCAATCTAGTGGCATTGGCGTCATAATCGGTACGTTTTCATCTCCATTTTGTGATTTCCACCATAGTTTTTGCATCTCTCTAAATTTCACTTAGGGTTTTCTCGCGGCTTTTTCAAAATAGGTTCGACTAAAAAGAAGCCGTATGTTTTCTAAACCCGATCGGCGTATTTAATGCAAAATTAATCGTCATTAATTTTTTAAAATCAAATTTTAGATCTGGATTAAAATATATTAATTATATCTATATGATAGATCTAAACTAATAATATTTATTTAATCCGTATTAAAAGCCGATCTGAAATTCGAATTTTGAATCTAGATTAAAAAATATATTAATTAAATCTATCTGATAGATTTTTATCTAATCTATTTATTTACTCCAAATTTAAAAGTCTTCTGATTTAATTTATCTTTATAAACTAAATCCGAGAAACGATATCTATCTATTTAATTAAATCTGATATCTATCTCAGATTTAATATTAAATCTGAGATAGATATCAGATTTTTCTGAGAAACGATATCTATCTATTTAATTAAATGTGAGATAGATATCAGATTTAATTAAATAGATAGATATCGTTTCTCGGATTTAATTTATAAAGATAAATTAAATCAGAAGGCTTTTAAATTTGGATTAAATAAATAGATTAGATAAAATCTATCAGATAGATTTAATTAATATAATTTTTAATCTAGATTCAAAATTCGAATTTCAGATCGGCTTTTAATACGGATTAAATAAATATTATTAGTTTAGATTTATCATATAGATATAATTAATATATTTTAATCTAGATCTAAAATTTGAATTTCAAAAATTAATAACGATTAATTTTGAATTAAATACGTCGATCAGGTTTAGAAAACCTACCGGGTTTTTTTTAGTCGAGCGTATTCTGAAAAAGCCGCGAGAAAACCCTAGAGTGAAATTTAGAGAGACGCAAAAACTATGGTGGAAATCACAAAATGGAAATGAAAACATACCGAATACTACGCAAATGCCACTAGATTGAAGTTTCCTCCGCAACCCACTAACAGATTCAGCAGCAATATAGTCAGAAAAACAGAGAGAGAGAGGTTTGGGGAACAATTTAGTCGTTTAGGGTTCCATTAAGCCGCCGTTGGAGTTTTTAAAAAACCCCTCTACCGACATTTGGTCGACTAACCCAAGTGAGTTAATCGACTAAATATATTTAGTCGACTAACCCACTTGGGTTAGTCGACTAAATGTCTAGGACATTAAAAAAAAAGTTCTCCGATTTTTAGTCGACTAAACCACGGTTTAGTCGACTAAATGTGACACATTGGAAAATATTTTGAAAAGAGTGGCAAAATAATAATTATTTATTTAAAAAGTGGCAAATAGGGAAAAAAGTCTCAAACCAAGGTCTCACACTGTTCTTGTTGTTTAAATTTTTTTTAATCCCCTAGGGGTGCAATTAGCACGTGACCCTAGTAATGATGAGAAGTGAGGGTTATGATGAGAAGTGAGGGTCGGTGGTAGACTGACACGATAGAAAGAGAATTCACATTAGGTGTTTAAAATTAGGTCCTTATTAGGTGTTAATATCTCTAATTAGGGATATTAGTATATTTTTTAAATTTTTTTAAAAATTTTTATATGTTGTATTTGTTTAGATATAAATTATATGCTGCTTTCTGAGATTTTTTTTACACTCAGTATCTCAAATTAATTAATTTCCAATTCTGTATTTGTCTGTAACACTAGTATTATGAAAATTAATTAATTTGAGATACTGGGTGTAAAAAAAAGTCTCAGAAAGCAGCATATAATTTATATCTAAACAAATAAAACATATAAAAAAATTAAAAAAAATATGCTAATACCTCTAATTAGAGATATTAGCACCTAATGTGGATTCATAGAAAGATGGTAGGATTGATGGGGCAACAAATGATACGGGAAAATCCTTTTCAAGGCCATATTATCAAAAAAATCCTAAAAAAGGCCCAAAGATTCTGAAAATTTCAGAAAATGTCCCAAGATTTTGGAAATTCGAGAAAAGGCCCTAAGATTCTGAAAATTCCAGAAAAGGCCCAACGTAAGTTGTTAACGGGGTTGATATTATTGTTAGCGGGGTACTGATATAATTGTTATTTGAGCTGATTTAGTTGTTAGCAACAATTTTCTTAACAACTAAATCAACCCAGTTAACAACTATATCAGTACCCCGCTAACAACTATATCTATTGGATATTTGTCTAATCCATTGGGTTATGAATAAGAAGTCGCGTCGGTTTGTCACCGCTAGTTGTGTCGGTTCACCGACGGGACTCCATCTAATCGTTTCATCATTTATAAATAGGATGTGCTAGTGACATAAAATCGTATAGAATAGATAGAGAAAAACTAGATCTAAAATTAATCTCAAATATACACTCATACTGCATACATAAAACATCCTGTGCGTTTCGAAAGCATACTCGTTGGATTCGCTTGGACTTCAGACAGACAGAGCCATCTTTTTGGAGACGAATAATCCGCTCTATCCTGGGACACAATTGCTCAGAAAACCTTCGGCATCCATATAGAGAGAGCAAAATTGTCTTAAGGACACAACAAAAGTTAGGCCCGGATTTTTTCATAGTTCATTACCATATTCGACATTCTTGTGAGTTTTTACTGGTTTTCTTTTTAGTACAGTACTATCGTATGTTTTACAGATTATGCATATTAATTATACAGATTCTTATCTTAGTGATATTTCTATATTGAAAATAAATGTGGTGAATTATTAAATATTTTATGTGATAAGCATATGACAATGATATGAAAAATTAATCATTTATCTAGTGTGGAGATAAATATGCTCTAATTTTTCATAGTATTCTTATTTCTCTTGATACAAGCATGCATCGGTAGAAATACGATTATAGCCTTAATTTTATAATCATGAATGATTTTGTGGCTATGATTTTATGTTTTTTAAATATTGTGAATAGCAATTATAGGAATGCTAAATATTTAAATTTTGGAATTAAGTATGGTTGATTTGTTAGTCATCAAAGTGGTCAATTTTTTATGAATTATTTTAATTCCAGATATTATAGTAAGTTAAATATTTAAGTTTTGGAATTAAGAATGGTTGATTTGTTAGTCACTAAAGTGGTCAATTCTTTATGAAATATTATGGTGATTTTTCAACTACCCATAACCTTGATGTTATGATGTTATGTTTGTATTTTGGGTGAATTAAAGTTTGTTATTATAAGGTGTTTATAGATCAACCCAAAGGTTGGATTATTTTTCTTTATAAGTATTGAAACTAAATGTTGTTGGTTTTATTTTGACACTCAAATATGATAAATATTTATTGTTGGAGTATGCATCACTACTAAATTATGTGAAATCTTTATAGCATCATTGTGGTTGAATGTTGTATATTGTAATAAATGTTGATTACATCTAGTTTACCACAAAAGTTGTGGGGGGAAGCCATTTTAATGGCTAACTTTATGATTAATAGAGTGTCCCACAAAAGGATACAAAGCATACCATACTAAATATGAAAAGGAAAGAAAGCCTTCTTGAAATATTTGAACGTTTGGGGGTGTTTGGTAAAGGATGAGATTCTTAAACCTAAAAGTTTAAGAATCAGACCTAAGACAATGAACTATGTGTTTATTGGCTATGCACCTGACAATAGTGCATATCAGTTTTTGGTTTGATGTATCAGTTATCCTCGTTAATACGGTTATTGAGTTAAGGGTTACTACGTTCTTTAAGAATGTATTTCCGTATAACAAAGGATGTGAAGCAAGTGGTAGTAATGATAACAGTACTACGCTACCGTAGGATACTACGACAAATGATAATCCTGTAGAGAAGGAACATAGACGTAGTACAACACAAATGACCAAAATATCTTTTGGTCTTGATTTTCTAACCTTTTTGTTGGAAAATGAGCCTCAAAGACATGGAAAGGCTATGGACTCTCCCAAAGCACCATTTTGAAAAAAGGCTATTAGTAGTGAAGTTGAATCAATTCTGTTAAACCACACCTGTGAATTGGTTGACATTTCTCTTAGCAATAAGCCTCTAAGTGGGTCTTCAAAAGAAGATGAAAGTAGATGGCAATATTAATATGTACAAAGTTAGGTTGATAGTAAAAGGCTAGAGACAACGTGAAGGCCTAGATTACTTTGATACCTATGGGTTTGCCATAGTATGTATTTATTTATACGACATGTTGATAACGGGAAGTAACGATCAAATGATTAAAGCTATTAAGCGATTTCTCAGCAGTAAGTTTAACGTGAAAGATATGGGTCTAGCAGATGTTATTTTGAGAATTAACATCCATAGAAATTTGTTGAGTTGGCTTATCAGAAGAACATCTATTTTATTAAAATTCTTGAGAAATTCAAGAGTTTAAAAATAGTTCTCGTGACGAACCCTATAGACTTTAGTCTTCGTCTGTCGAGAAATACTGACAAGCTGAAAATCAAAAGGAGTATGCTAGAGTGCTAGGTATTTTATGTATGTTATGAACTACACTAGACTTGATATTGTCTATGCAATAAGCATGTTGAATTGCTTTACAAGTAAACCAAACAAGCTTCATTGGAAAGCTATGATAAGAGTTTTAGGTTACTTAAAGGAAACTCAAAACTTTGCTTTGCATTATTACAAGTACGTTGCAGTTTTTGGTGGGTATTGTGATGCAAATTGGATCACCAGCTCTAATGACACAAGATCCACAAGTGGATATGTATTCACCCTTGATGGGGTTGCTATGTCTTGGAAGTTATCTAAGCAGGCGTGCATTACAAGATCAACTATGGAAGCATAATTTATTGCTTTAGATAAAGCTGCTGAGGAAGCCAATTGGCTTCATAATTTTCTTGAGGACATTCCTAATTGGCCAAAGTCGGTGCCGGTGATGTGATACTAATAGTCAAACAACTATTGGTAGGACCAAGAATGTCATGTACAACGACAAGTCTAAACATATATGTCATAGACATGATACCGTTAGACAACTACTCTCAAATGGAATCATCTTAATTGATTATGTAAAATCAAAAGAGAATATAACGGATCTATTGACTAAAAAGATTCTTAGAGAGTTAGTTTAAAAAACAAAAAACAAAATGTCCAAAGGAGTGGGTTTAAGGCCAATCCATTGTTGATTATCGCGGTAACTCTACCTAGAAGAGTGGAGATCCCACGAACTAGGTTCAAAGAGACAACTAAGTCTTAATCGACTGTTAACATTGTGGAGTTTTAACTCATACTTATTCCTAGACAAGACAGTGCATATATATAAGGGTAAGTTTTTAAATTTTTAATGGTTTCTTAATCTGATGTGTTCAGATGATGTATGAAGACTTACATCACAAGAAATCACCTATGTGAGTGTAAAGTGTGAGCCGCTTCTATGAGAATTTAAAACGGCCAATTCTCTAGAACACTCACAGAACCAGGCGGTGTCCAGGGCCAAAATGGATACAGTATGAGAACCAACGATGCTAGAGGAGTAACTGTGTGACTCCTATTGTCTTGGTATACATTAAAAGGTCAACGGTTCAAGACAACGCGTCCACCGATTGACCAGTATATCCGATAGGTTTTTATTAGAGAAGGTTCAAAGGTAACCCCTACCTTTCTCGATGCAGTTGTTGCTCATAGAAGAATCGCACTTTGCATACATATTCATTTGCACTTGGTCACGATGAACTGACTTCTTATCCATGTGGGGGATTGTTGGATATTTGTCTAATCCCTTGGGTTATGAATAAGAAGTCGCGTCAGCTCGCCACCGCTAGTTGTGTCGGTTCACCGACGGGACTCCATCTGATCGTTTCATCATGTATAAATAGGATGTGCTAGTGACATAAAATCGTAGAGAATAGATAGAGAAAAACTAGATCTAAAATTAATCTCAAATATACACTCATATTGCATACATAAAACATCCTGTGCGTTTCGAAAGCAGACTCGTTGGATTCGCTTGGGCTTCAGACAGACAAAGCCATCTTTCTGGAGACGAATAATCCGCTCTATCCTGGGAGACAATTGCCCAAAAAACCTTCAGCATCCATATAGAGGGAGCAAAATTGTCTTAAGGATACAACGAAAGTTGGGCCCGAATTTCTTCATAGTTCATCACCATATTCGACATTCTTGTGAGTTTTTACTGGTTTTCTTTTTAGTACAGTACTATCGTATGTTTTACAGATTATGCATATTAATTATATAGATTCTTATCTTACTGATATTTCTATTTTGAAAATATTTTCACCAACAATATCAGCCCCGTTAACAACTTATGTTGGGCCTTTTCTGAATTTTTTAAAATCTTGAGACTTTTTCTAAAATTTTTTGAATTTTGGGATCTTTTTTTAGTATTTTTTTTTTAATAAAAAGGATCCTGAAAAAGATTTCCTAAATGATGCTGGGACACGCTGGAAAGATAGCCGATTAGACTGACACCATAGAAAGACGGGTTTCTTCGTAAAAAGAGATGAAATGGGACAAGGCTGAACTATATACATCTACACACCTACCTATAGTTGACGAGTGACGATTTGGTAGTGATGAGATCAAGAAGGGGAAAAAAATCAAAAGAGTAGGGTACATCATTCATGTGACGATGTTGTCCTCAGAGTCCTCGATCATCTCTTCCTTTCTCTTCTTTTCATGTATGACGACTTTATCTTAATTTACCTGCCTTTGTCTTTTTACTGTTCCTCTCACAGAGAGAAAGAGAAGGTTTTTATTTTAATCCTATTTGTGAATCACATGTACAATTTCACCTTCCATGTGATATGTTAGATATTATTTCCATGTCCTGTTCTAATTATAAGAATTAGTTAATTTTTTTTAGAGAGATTAAAGAAACTAATTAAATTACTTTAGAGTATTTTTATTTTTATTTTTTCTTCAAACTAATTAGTTTAACTAATAAATTAATATATAATCTAAGGATACACAACATATAAAATGACTAAGTAACTTATTTAGCTTCTTTAATATCTCCAAAGAAAATCAACTAACTATTATAATTATGACCAGATGTAGTATTAAATAAGGGTACAATTAGTTTGTTTGAGTCTAAAAATTTGCAGAGCACCTAAAAAAGGATCATGAAAAATTTGCAGTGTTTATAATAAATAAGAGTACAGTTAGAAATTGTCAAATTTTAAGATAGAGTTAATAGAATTTAAAGTAATTCTTGATATATGTTAAACATGATATATAAAAAAGATTTATAAATAGGATAGGAGAGTATTATTTTCTGTACGTCTTTGGCAAGGTGTAAGACTCTTTTCTCAAGGATATTTTTAAAACTACAAGCGTTATCAAATTATCACTCTCAATATTTTGAACATAAAAAATTATACATATGAATGAAATGTTAAGATGCATGAGAATATGACTTTACGATAAACAATCATCCTACACACAATTCGAAAATAAACGAAAAAAATGGTTTTTGGTAATTTATCTGCTTCGACTAAAAAGAATATATCTGTTCTGACCAAAAAAAAAAAAAAGAATATATCTGTTAACGTCATACGAAGCCTCAGCTTTTTGAAAATCTAAGTGAAGATATAAAATATGATAGGCAGAATATAACGATTCGTACAATATGAAGGGGTGGTGAAGGAGGGAAAAAGGAAGGCAAACCAAAACTATATCCATCCGACCATCCCTGTCCGTTGCTGTTCCTTGAAATTAGAACACAGAAATTTGGAATATTCTCCTTCGGTTCCTTTTTTAAGCTTTAGAGAGATATATTATGCAAATAAAAAACAACTTTTTAAAACACCCTAATGAAGAGGGTGAGAGAGAACCAATGAGTGACAAAAGATGTGAGGGAGGATGAGTGAAAAAAAGATAAAAGAGAAACATATACAATCAATAATTTGTTAAAATTAAAAAAATACATTAAATATTTAGATATCTCTAAAATATAACTTATGGAAAAAGGCATATAAAAATGACCGAACTCCTTATAAAAAAATTGAAGGTTGCTCATTCCTGCACAGGTCTTTTGAAGAAAGTCCGGTTACTTTATATGAAAAGTAAAGTCTTTAGAGATATATGAAAGAAAAGAATTTTTTGAACCAAAAAAAAAAAAAGGACAAGAATTTTTCTTTATAGGGTTAAGGAGTGATTTTACCAATAAACTATTGGCCCAGGAGCGTCCAGCACAATTAACTATTAAGTGGACCAAAAATACCAACAAACTTTTAAAAAAGGAGCGCCCAACACAACGCCGTTAGAAAAAAGTTAACCTCCGTTATCTAAGGTGCAGATTGGCCAACAAACTTTTACTCTAGGAGCGCCCAACACAAAATTCTAAATTTTACTAATTTAAATAATTTTTTTCTCAATTGTTATTATTCAAAACTACTTGTATAGATATTTATGGACAAAAATTATTCATTCTTCAATTTTGTCAAAATTATAATTTGTTAAAATAAGCAAAATTTTTAATTAAAAATATAATTATATGATTTAAATAAAACTCAAGGTGCTTATAGTTTATTATATATGTTAAAGAAAAAAAAATATGATTTAATTTTACTTTAGAAGAAATTTATGTGAGTTAAAAAATTCATTCAATGTTGATAAAATTTAAAAAATCTATTATATCCGGAAAGAAACGAAATGAGTTTCATTTTTACTTTTATAAAAAGAGCTTATGGATATTAATGTTGATACTTAATAATATAAATTCAGTAACTTGATGATATATTTGTTAATTAAATGACCTATCGCTTATATGGATATGGAATTTTCGTAGGCCAAATTGCTCCTTAACCTACTATTAAGTTGTCCTTCCTCATGCCTCTTAAGTTATCTTTTTTTTTTTTAGTAAGTCTCATATTCATATAATCAATGGATCATTTAATTAACAAATATATCATCAAATTGCCGGATTTATATTATTAAGTATCAACGTTGATATCCAATTAAGTTCTTTTTATAAAAATAAAAATTAAACTCATTTTATTTCTTTCAAGATATAATAAATTTTTTAAATTTTATTAACATTAAATGAATTTTTTAATTCACATAAATTTCTTCTAAAATAAAAATAAATCATATAATTTTTTTTTGGTTTAACATATATAATAAATTATAAAACACCTTCATGTTTATTTAAATCATATAATTATATTTTTAATTAAAACTTTTGTTTCTTTTAGCAAATTATAATTTTGAAAAAAATTAAAGAATGAGTAATTTTTGTCATAGATATTTATACAAGTAGTTTTGAATAATAACATTGAGAAAAAAATTATTTAATTTAGTAAAATTTAGAATTTTGTGCTGGGCGCTCCTGAAATAAAAGTTCGTTGGCTAATTTGCACCTTAGATAACGGAGGTTAACTTTTTGCTAACGGCGTTATGCTGGGCACTCATTTTTAAAAGTTTGTTAGTATTTTTGGTCTACTTAATAGTTGATTGTGCTGGACGCTCCTGAGCCAATAGTTTATTAATAAAATCGCTACTTAACCCTTCTTTATATTTCTATGTTTACAAAGCTTAATTACTACGTATCCGAACAGGATAGAATTGAAGAATGAATATATTCAAGGAAAATTTCCTAAATCTAATTTATTGACGATTTAAGTTTTTTGCCAACGATTATTTAAGTAATTGATTCGTCTCATCATATCATCACTTTCAGATTAATTGAAATTTATCAACCAGAAAAAATAAACACAATAATACGTGCATCTCTTTAATTTTTAACTCACTTCTATGAAATTTGAATAATAACTAACCCCTGGCCTTGATGAGGTTTTTAAAGAGGTGTGCTTGCTTTGATAACCCCTTCAAAGATAATCAAGAAGTTTCATTATTGGTTTCTTTATTTTCTTTTTTATTAAGTATCGATTTCTCCGTTTATTTTGAATCTTGCACATTTAATTAATTTAGTAATTAAATATTATTGACTCCACACAAAGGAATACGACCGTAGGCAGGAAGCGGCTACGGTCCTCTGCCTTAACGTCCACTGCGATCCACTTCGGTTTATACGTCGACGGATACGCTTGTTTTTTGTGTGTCCACTTCAACTTATCCGTCGACGTATAAGCAGAAGTGCACCGCAGTAGACGCTAAGGGCAGAGGACCGTAGCCGCTTCCACCGTAGACAACCAGTATAGAGGTTAATCTAGTTTTTTTTTTGGCTCAGATAGAGGTTAATCTACTTATTAACTTGAGCGCGAAAAGATATTTGGATCCCCACTTTCATTTAGCTGAAGTTGGGGGCTTTTTTTTTTTTTTTGGTAAAAGAGGAGGCAGATGCCTTTATATTATAGATAAAGTAGGAGGGGGATTAGATCCCATACAATCTTGATAAACTAAAGTCCTTAGTTGAGGAGGACACACGTCGTAAAAGAAGGAGTTAGAGATACCATCCTTCGCTAGCCTGTCAGCAAGATGATTCTGTGAACGCGCTATATGACCAAACTGAAGGTCCCAAGAGAAATTCATTAATTGTCTGATCTGGAAAATCACCAAGCTGTGAGTTGGTCTACTCACATCATTGCTAAGTGTGTCTATCAGATTTTTGGAGTCTGATTCAATAATAACCTTCCTATATCCCAATGTCCAAGCAAGTTGAAGGCCTTTTAAGAAGGCCCATTCTTCTGCTTCATTCGGGTCACAGTGACCAATTTGTGAGGAGAAACCCTTGATCCATTTTCCATAATGATCCCTCAAAACCCCTCCACAGCCTGCTTTGTTATCTGAAGTAGAAACAGCACCATCAACGTTGACTTTGAGCCAGTCAAGGGGAGGTAATTGCCATGATGGATTCACTATTGACTCTTGAGGGGAACCTGGAAGGGGTACTCCGATTGGAGCAAAGAAGTGCCAGGAGTATAATATGATTGCAGCCGGATCCCTTGGTTTCACAAAATGAGAATTGAAGACCATGTCATTCCTCCAATTCCATAATCGCCAGATTCCCACTCCAAACAAAATGTTCCAGGTGGCACCTTGACTTCTACCAATATCCTTAGAGAAATTTAGTATAAACCAATCTGTCATAGAAGAAGCAAAGAATCTGAAATAATACCTAGGCTGAATTAGAGCTCGCCACATATTACTTGCATAGATGCAGTCTCTGAGAATGTGGATGGTGCTTTCTACACAGGTATGACAGTGTTGACAAAACGGAGAGGATGAGGACCATTTGCTACGCCTTTCATTTGAAGGAAGCCTATTAAGGAAGGCCAACCACATAAAGACCCTGATGCGTTCCACACCGGGCCACTTCCAGATAAGCTTGAAACATTTATGAGAATGAACCTCATCAGGTTTATCAAGCAGGTGGTAAGCTGATTTGACTGTGAATATGCCAGTATGAGTTCCGTTCCATAGAATCACATCGTCCCCTGCTTCTTGCATAGGAGTAGGGGATGAGACTAACCTTTGCAAAACCTCACTAGAAACAATTGAATGCAGCCGAGACAAATCCCAGAAGCCATTCACCACCCACTCAGCCACCTTTGAATTTTGTTCCTCAACTGAAAGTGTCCGGATGCACATATTTTCTATTTTACTCCCTTGAAATAACCATGAGTCAGAGAAGAAATTAACTGTTTTTCCATTACGAACCCGCCAATTAATGCCTTTGTTGATTACTTCTTTTTGAAAAGCTCCTTATGACTTTCGTGTGGGCCCACAGTTACAGTGCTATTCGCTCTCTCTCTCCCCCTCCCACCACCATGGAACCAGTTTGTCGTTTTACAAAGACACGTGGGTATAAAATAATGGGCGTTCACTGCTTTATTCACATGGCCTGGATCATTGAAAATTTTCAAAGAAGTGAACATGACTTTACGAAAATACAAATCATGGTTCTTAATTTTGTCCTTATAAACATTCTTTTGTTCTTTTTAGAGTTTATCTATGTATTATGATTAATAAGGTACTTAGATTAGAAAAATAAAACGTTATTCGGCTTTCCAACCCAATTTTTTAAACCTGATCGATCAAGTTCGAGTTTGAGAAAATGTCCACATTCAAAGTAAAAGAGCTAATACGTTTAATTTGAAGAAACACGGATTCAGGCTGTCCATTGAGAAAATTTCATGCTTGGATGATTATTACTCCCTTCCTCCTCCTTTCATTTTATAAAATGTAATTTCTTAACTATACCCTCCGTGTTTTTATAAGATATGGTTTTGAATGTCTGAAAAGTTTATTGTAAACTTTTCATTTTATTCTCACTTAATTACAAAAATTTCTCATGATAATATTGTATTTAATTTCTCTGTTTTACAAAAAAAAACTTGTCATAACATATTCTTTATCTTCCACGTAAATGAGGACATTTTGAAAACAAATTTAATTTTATACACAGTTATTTCATCTAACTACTTCATTGAATAACTTAATTAGAATACCCCAAAACTTTACTCCCCTTCCCCTCCTCTCAATCCAAATTAACCCTTAGATATTACTACGTAGTATCTTATGAAAAGGAACGTGGGGAGTAATAATATAATGAGCTGAGTCATCATATGCGTCTGTAACGCCTCATTTTCAATACCAAAATCTTGGCCAAAATATTAGTAACACCTCCAAATATAGGATATTCAACACTCAAACACATATTTACAATACGGCCAAAGGTAGAAATCCATTTATACAGGGCCAAAATAAATCCAATAAATAAGAGTTATTTTAAAATGCGGAAGTCTTTTAGGTTCATGGCAAATAAAATAACACAACATAAACTAAAGGAGTACAGAAGAGCCTACAAAGCTCACTCCATGGGTGCATTCCCTTGATCTCTACTAAGTTATTCACCTGAAAAATGATAATATGGGGTGAGATTACACATCTCAGTAACTACTAAATATTTCCACCGCATACAAGTAAATAATGTATGATAAAAAGGCATAAACTTATTTCATAAATATAAATATATACCATACTTACTCTTACAAAGATTATTTGTAAAAGTAGTTATCAATATAAAATATGACTTTATATATATAAATATATTATTTCAGAAGTTCTCATCATATGTCTTTACAAATCATTCATCAGTCTATCAAATACTTGATCTGTTCAGAAATGCATTATGCAGTATGCAGCCTCCCTTATACCACCTCCATCCGTATACCGCTGACTGGAGCCATAGGCTAACACATAGTCCAATAGAAACTTATTCATTTGACTGAATTGTTCCAAGCTCACCAAATCTTAAGATACACCCGGCCAAAGGTATAGAGCTTAAATCTGGACTATGGCTCCCCTCCTTTAAGATAACAACTAAGGAGGTGTCACATGTCCCACATCTCCAATGAAATCCCGGCCAGAGGAAAACATGGAAGATGGGGCCCTGAAATAAGTACCATCCACTGTGCACCGAGTGGTGGCATAAATCATTCTTATCATTCAAATCCCTCCTTACTCCACCCATCATAATACAACCGCCATGATGAATATGTTCACTCAAAATAATGCATTATTATACCATAAAGTTTTATACATCAATATGCGTATTTATGAATAGTGAATACTATGCGTATATGTGAATAGTAAAATACGATATATATACATGAATAGTAAAAATGAAGAGTACATACGGTATGTATACGTGAATAGTAAATACGGTATGTATACGTGAATAGTATTATGAATAGTAAATACGGTATACGTGAATAGTAAAATGAATAGTAAATACGGTATACGTGAATAGTAAAATGAATAGTAAATACGGTGTGAATAGTAAATATGGTATACGTGAATAGTAAATACAGTATACGTGAATAGTAACATGAATAGTAAAAATGAATAGTAAATACGGTATACGTGAATAGTAACGTACGTATAAATAGTACCTCTGCAGATTTGCAAATCAAAGTTCCCACACCAGATCTTAAAACCATAAATATTTTCTAAATATTCTTGCCAAAATAGTAAACAAACAAATTTATAATCATACATAATTCACAAGTATAAGGAAGAATATTCAGAGTTACCTGTTACTTGCTAATACCCGAATCACCAACCAGCTATTATAACTCTCAAGCAAACATCTCTCTACTCTCTCTCTCTCTCTACCTCTCTCTATGGCTCTTAGAAGTTGTGAAGAATGAAATGAAATGGAAGGTCTATTTATAGTTGAAAAATGGGTCTTTAAGTGTAATTTTCGTCTCTGGGTCGTTTTACGTAATTTTCCCAAAATTTAAAAAAAAAGTTGCCCGTGACTACTCCTGTGATGTTTCTTTTAAAAATTTTTAATAATATTTTAATAATATAATATATATTATTATTTAAATAATAAATTATTATTGAGTGGGTCCCGCGGCCAAAATTTTCAAAACTCACGAGAGTTTCTGTCGGCAGAGGAGAAATAATTTGACGTGGGTCCCACATGAATAGTAAATACGTATTTTGGAATAGTAAATACCGTATTTTTAAATAGTAAATACGTATTTGTGAATAGTGAACACTATTCATATTTCACAAATTTCAAGTATTAAATACGTATTTGCGAATAACATATATATATATATATATATATATATTTTTTAAAATACGTATTTGTATATAGTAAAAACGTATACGTGAATAGTAAATACTATTCACGGGGCCCACAAAATACTGATTTCAAATTTATTACTTTCCAAAAATAGAGCCTACTAGTCTTCCCAAGATAGGTTTATGTTCAAGATATTAGATTCAAAATTCAGGATGTTACAGCGTCGGTTAGTGTTTGGGTTATATTCAAATTTCATATACCATCACGAATTGGCCAAAATTCCTTTCAATGCCAAATTGCCAATGGAAAGTGATAGTGGGGCTTTATAGATGTAGAAGAGATATCACTCTAATTCTATTTATAAGTTCCTTTTGATTAAAAAAATTTGGTTCTATTTATAAGTCCTCTTTGACCAAATAAATGAGATTGTGACAATTTTGCCCATATTAATTGTTCCAATGAAAATAGAGAGAGAAAAAAAAGTTGAAAGCACCCAATCATAAATGAGGGTAAAGTTGAAAATTCACCTCATAATCATTGAGCTAACTACCTCTTTTTGATATGTGTGATTTGATCAAAATAGGACTTATAAATAAGATCAGAGTGGTAGGATGGAGCACGAAGATATAATGGTTGTCTGGTGATAAAAGCGTCCACGTTCCGTTTGGGTAACTGACAGCGCATTGTTCAAAAAACTTTTTGGTCCTTTGTAACTTGAAGGATTAGTACAGGATTACCGTAAAACTATGATTTCAGAAATCATTTTTTTTTAAAGTCGAGATAAAACTCCGAAATTGTTTTCTAAAAGTTAATATAAACACACACTAAACTCCACTACTAACACAGTAAAGTTATTTACATAGCCATTTTTTTTTTAAAAGAATAGTTATATCCAAGGTTTCCGAGGGCTTCTAGCTAGCTAGTCTTTGACCATTAACGCAGCTTTTTATTCCAAAAAAATGGTTACACATTTTACTTTTTTTTTTTTAAAACAGCTTTTTAATCGTTTCATTAATATTAATAAAATTTGTTAATATTGGTGAATTTATAAAATTTGTAAGAAAATTTCATGATATTCTAAAGCTGTCCTTAATTATTTCATGAATTCATGTTCCATGTAATATCCCTATTTCCAATAATCAAATGATCTATTTGGCTAAAAGATCATTAATGTTTGAGAAAATGCGGCGTACACGTGGTGTTATATTTACTAAAATAATTACTAAAAAAAACCTTATAAAAAAGAGGGAAGATGTAATGAATTTATGAATTTTGGATCGGTATTAATTATTATGGGACTTTTTTAACAGCCCTAATATCAAATAATTGCCGGTATTAGTAGGAGTATGGATTTATAAGAGCATTTATAAGAATAAAGAGATTTACAAGAAAAATAAAAAGGATTTAAAAGAAATTAAGGTGTTAACAAGAATATTTAGTCTTTCACACGATAAATAAATGAATTCACAAAATAAGTAAGAGTATTCGCAAGATAACAATTACAAGATAAATAAAAGGATTCAAAAGAATTTATGGAGTTTAAAATATTTTAGTCAATCACAAGGCAAATAAATCTATGTACAACACAAATAAAATGATTCAAAAAAAATAAAGAAAGTGCATCACCTTTTCAAACACAAAACTTAATTTTATTTTGGCTCAAGGGGTACAGGAAAGTTTTAAAATCTTTTAGGGTTAACTGAAATTAAGCCGCTTCCATGGAACCGGATGAAATTTTCCCTTCCTTTAAATTAGCGCATATTTGTTAAACTGAAGCCAAAATGTATCCCGATCCTCATTTTTTTTTGGTCAAAGCATATTCCATTAATATAAAAAACCATCAAAGGTTCCAATACAAGATAAGTAACCGACAACCTGGAAAGAGACCAACTTACAAAGCCTAATGACAGTAAAGGAAAAAAAAAACAAAGCAGACACTATAACGAAAGGACCATACAATTAAAACAAAACAAACAAAAACAGGAAAACGGACTAATCAGCCACCATCGCCGTTAGACCGAAAGGATGAAGGACTATCAACATCTTCATTCTCCTTCTTAGCATCCAGAGTTAGAATAGACAGCAAAGTGGGTGTTGGTTGTGAAACCCACCCAATAGGGTACACCCCTTTATAAGCATCTACTGCTAATAGATCTGCAGCACAGTTGGCCCCTCTCGGGGCGAAAATTAAGGAAAACCCAACTCTAGAAGACAGAAAACGAATGATATCGAAGATAATGCCCCTGCACTTCCAATTATACATGTCCGGTGACTTTGCCTCAACACAAGTCAGCAGGGATAGACAGTCTGTTTCAAAAATCACCTTATCATTACCAAGGTCCAGGGCCAATAGAAGCGCTCTTTTCAGAGCTAGGGCTTCTGTTATAAAGGCTGATAAAGACTTAACTTTATCCACAAATCCCCATACAAAGAATCCAGCAAAGTCCCGACAGATTATCCCAATAGATACATCTCGCTCAGACGAGAAAAAGGCTCTATCACTATTAATCTTCAGACAAACAGAAGGTGGGGGAGACCATCTAGTGCCAGGGCTATCACAGCCCCTCGACACAGGATGGTCCCTCCCTCGTTTAGACCCAATTGTCCAGAAGTCACAGTTACTTTTTCGAGCCAATTCAATCACGTAACACAGATTTGGCCTTTTATGATGAAAGGTCATATCATTCCTCGCAACAATATGGAAATATATATATATTTTTCAATAAATACTTTACATTCATATAAATAAATCAGTAATCCCTACAGTACGGATATTCTACGTCCTCCTTGTTCCCTATTTCCGATATCATTTCAATATAATTAAGCAATATAATATAATAATATAATATAAGGTGGTTGGGGAATTAAAATAAAAACCCAACTAGTGGATGCTTTATTGATATCAATAAAAAGTATCCACGTGTAATGTGCTTGTGCTTTTAATTATATAGGAATATATTGCGAACCAAAACTCAAGATAATTTTTTTTTTTTTTTTTGGGGGCCTTCGACAATAAATATCCTCGTATGGGTTGATTAAGAAAAAAATGTACCGGATGATTATATTAAAGAGAAAATCCTTTTAAAAGTTAGACGAAATAATTAAATTCTAATTTTAGTTACTAAACTCAATCAATTATTAATTAGGTTAAATGAAGCAAAGTAAAATTTAGAAAATTGGGTCATATTACTTCTATGCTTTGGACTTATTAAATCTTAAAACCTTCATGTTTGTAAAAAACTAGTTGATTAAATTTTAATGGTATATTTGGTTTGAAGGAGTGGGAAGGAAGGGAAAATAATCCCGTCCCCTCATTTGGTTTAAAATTTTGGAAGAGAGAGGCGCCAAAATCTTACACCAACCTCCCCTCTAAAAGATCTTTTCTCTCTCTCGTTCTCTCTAATAAGGTAATATACCCTTTCTTCCCCTCACTCTTCTCCCCTCCTTCAAACCAAACAAACCTTGAAGGAAGTCTTACCATACAAATAAAGAAAACTAAAAATAAGACAACTAAACGTCAAAAATTCGGAACAACTAGGTGATAATAAGCCATTATCAAAAGTTGCATCCGTACAATTTGGATGGAAAATGATCCTTATAGGAGACCTCCTTTGTATTCATCCTTCTCTTTTATGTGGGTCGTTTGCAATTGGGTCTTTATGTACCCTGATTTCCACTAATTAATTATCTACTTCATTTATCACTAAATTCAATTATAAATTCCAGCCAGTACGAACAAGAATGGAGACAAAATCAAAAGCATAGCAGAGCACTAGGATAACATGCTCTGCAAACCCTACAATCTTTGTTGTTCATATGAAGGGCAAAGGGCTTCGGTAAACGATTATAATTGAGGTGAAGAGAGACAAAGTAGTAGGAGGCGGGAATAATATAAGAGGAGAGAAAAGATGGTAGTAAAATCATTTCACCTACATTTTGAAATTCTCAATTGGATCTACGACTTGATCAAGGATTTGTTCAATTTACTAGCCTAATTTAGAATTCCATTAATTTAGATGACTTCATATGGGCTTTTTCCTATATTAAATAGATTACCATTATATGATAATGCACGTGAGTATCCTAAGAATGGCAACCAATGAAGGGAGACCACCACGAAAGCCTCTGGCCCAATTCCCATAATTTGCCTCACAGCCCAAGACAAAATAAGATAACATGGCAGAGGCCAAGGCCAGATAAGGTAAAGTCTATTCATAATCTAAGGGGAACATTAGGAGAGGATTGACAAAGTTAGCTAAGGTATCGTCCTTTATCTAAAAAAAGAGGAGGTTCAATATCTGCTGATCGATGTGAGGATCTTATTGGTGGGTGATATGTAAATATCTTGCTTGGAGGCATATTTTTGTTTTAGTGAGGTACCGGTGTGTACCCCCACTTAAACTTTACTATGTAAAAAAGAAAAATCTTAGGAACAGGCCATACCTTCAGTCGTTTTGACATCAATAACCGGTTGGATCTAACCACTTTAACCAAACCAAAGCTCATGGTTCGATTCTTTGGGAATATAGTGTAATGGCTCGAGAATAAAATAAAATAATTATATTATATTATTATAAGTTAATTATATATTTACTACTCCTTTCGGTTTTTATTATAAGACAACATCTGAGAATTAGTTTTAGTCCTAATTATAGGATAAAATTTTAATTTTTGTCAATTTCTTCCTAAATACCCCTATTTTATCTTCTTAAGTGTGTTTGATTTTTTATGAGTATATGTATGTGGGTTCGAATACTCTTTCAGTCAATAAAACTTTTAAGTTATTGGATTTTAATTTATTTACGGATGAGTTGACGTTAACTTGCCAATACACACTCACACATATACGTGTCTGTGTGTATGTATATATGTTTGTGTGCATATGTATGTGTCTACATACAAATATATATAGACACACATGTGTGTTTACATATATGTATATCTTTGTGTGTATGTATATATGTGTGTCTCTATCAATATATGTGTGTGTACATATATAAACACACACATATATGCGTCTGCGCACGCGCATATATGTGTGTGTGTGTTTATATATAAACACACATATATAATGAAACCATCATTATAATTAGAAAACATGTGAAAAGAAAAATTTTAGATCGGGGAGGTATGTGATAGGGACTATTGATTCACTTTTATTTATGTCACTTTAAATTTATATAAAGACATTTTATGAAAACAAGTAAAATTAACTAATTTAATTCATCTTCTTAATTTCCCAAAAATCGGTTAAATATGTTATATAATTGAGACTTTCATTAAGGCAAGGTTTAATTTTATTTTGCCGGTGGAAATTATCAAAATACCCTTAGTGTCATTTCTTTATTGACCATCCTTGTCTTGATGAGTTGGAAGTCCCCAAGACATTTTGTTCTATTTTCCAAGGGACAACAACGGATAGTTTTAGTTCACCTGCTCATATTTTATGAATTATTATATTCATTATGCCCATCATATTTTATATTTTATAGCGTGTTAACTCACTTTTAAACCCGTTTTAATTTTTGGATATGATTATGCTCAATGTCTTTATATATGGATCTTATAGAAATTTATTTATTAAATATAAAAAATTTATGAATGTTGATGAATTTAATTTCAATTAGTTGGATTTTAAAATATATTTAAATCAAATTGTCGTCATTTTTTATATTTTAATTATTTAATTATGTATTGTTAATACCTATCTAATGATAAAAGTAAACTCTTGCACACATTTATGAGATTAGTTTATGGATTTAATTTCAATTATTATTTAATCTCATTGTTAAATATATTTAAAATCTAAATAATTGAAATTAAATCCATAAACATTCATAATTTATCTTACTCAACAAAGAAATTTATTTAGAATTCATATATAAAGTCACTAAGTATTATCAAATTGAAAATTTAGCACACATTTAACTGTGAGTGAATATAATTTTATAAGCTAGAAACTATGTACATGTAAAAACGGTGAACTTCGTATATAAGTACTTGTGAGTTTGATCGATTTTACAATTAGCACGAGTTTAATAGTGATTTGGAATGATTTTGTAAGTTAGAAACGTAAAATCGGTAAATTGGGAGAGTTAACTCACGAGTTTAACAATGGTTATAGTGTATTCCTCTTCTTAAAATAAAGAAATACTCCCTCTGGTCCTTATTATAAGGCACCAATTAGCAAATTTATTTGGTCCTTTTTATAAGACACTTGCTTGTTCCCAATGCGCATTAATTATTTATTTCCATATCTACCCTTAATTAATGACCCTTAATTAATGAGGGTAGTAGGTGAGAGTAATAATTAATATAATATTAGAGTTTAGTGTAATTAGTAGGGTAATATTGGAAGTTACTTAAATTGTAGGGCAACTTTATTGACTTTAACTACTTTTATTGGTTTGTGAGAAAAGTTAGTTGGTGCCTTATAATAAGGACAGGAGGAAGTACTAAATACATTGAATTTTTAAAAGGGAGAGGATGAATATATTGTCTTGAAGAGGGAAAGATGTGGTTACCAATGAGTGTCATTTCTTTATTGACCATCCTTGTCTTGAGTTGGAAGTCCCCAAGACATTTTGTTTCATTTTCCAAGGGACAACAACGGCTAGTTTTAGTTCACTTGTTCATATTTTATGAATTATTATGTTCACACGGATTTTCAGAAAGTTAGCAGATAAAATAATTGATTTACCGAATTTATTTACAAAATAAAAATGAATTGGTTATAAAAGATGTTGTAAACATTGTTGTCAAACTCGTGAGTTAACTTTCCGATTTTATTGTTTTTATATTTCTGTCTTACTAAATCAAGTCGTGTCGCAGAAAAACTCGTGCCAATTGTAAACTCAAGATAAGGGTGAACAATAAATAAAGAACACACCAGTTAAATAACACTAATATATACTACGTAGACTAGTAGCCCATGCATTGTCAAGAAGAATCATATGACAAAATTGCACCTATATATGTTGCATTTCTATTTTTTAAATAGAAAATAACATGAATATAAAAAAATCATTGTTTTTTTTTTTGCCTGCGAAAAAAGTAATATTAAACTACTCAAACAAAGAGTGGGAGAAAAAACAATACGGGGAGTCTTGAGGGTTTGAATTGAGGACAAAATTCACAATACATATTTATAATTAAGGATTTATAATATATAGTAGTAGCACATGTGCATTGTCAAAAATTAGAATATTGGGGCACACTATATGTATCAGGACGGCTGATAAAACTATGAAGGCACCTCACATATTTGTGTGATGGTGATCATATTTAAATCTAGTGTAAGAAGGTGTTAAGACTTAAGAACAAAAAGTGAATGATTTAACAGTTAAGAAGGTATTGGTAAAAAATTAAAAAAATAAAATAAAATCCTATGATCCTAAATATAGTGGCTAGTTTGAGGGTTGATCTTGGTCATAAATATATGATATAAATCCATTTTATCTCTAATATTTATCATTTTTTCTAAATAATTTACCTAACGTATAAGCTGATATATAATTTAATGTTATAAATGAGTATTTTAAAGAAATTATATCATATTTCTAATTGTTAAATAATTTGTTTAATTTTCTTAATACATCCAAATTAATTAATTACACCAAGAGAGTAGTTAAAAATGTGCAGGTTGCGCTTAAATTATTTGATGATGGATATAATTTAAAATTTCTAAATGCTTGATGCCATTGGAATTCGTTAGAGCCACGTGATTGTAGCCATCCGTTTCAAACAAACTAAGGGAGACAAAAATTGTGTAATTATAAATTACAAAATTATAAATAAAAGATATTAAATCCTCCCTCCCGTCTTCAATACTCCGTATAAGACATATTTTATGAGTTGATATTAGTTCTAAATATGAGATTTAATTTTCATATTTATTAATGTTTTTCTAATTTTCCTATATTGATGATCCTCTCTTAACAATAATTAAAAAGGAGATTGAATAATGAAATCATGAAAAATGACTAGATGTTTTAGAAATATATATATATATATATATATATATATATATATATATATATATATATATCACATTAACTAACTTAATATATTTTATTTGACTCTAAACGTTAGCATCAAGTTAACATCATAGGATAATATATGAGATTTACTTTTCTCATGTTGCAGGAGAAAAATAAGATTCCTACACACACATAAAATGGTGGGACCTACATATATATATATAGCGTTAATTATATATATATGCGGGTCCCACCATTTTATGTGTGTGGCATGAGAAAACATTTCTCTTACAACATGAGAAATGTTTTTCCCATAATATTAATATATATATATATATATATATATAGGGATTTACTTTTCTCATGTTGCATGAGATAAACAAGATTCCTACCTACATAAAATGGTGGGACCCACATATATATATAGTGCTAATTATATATATGCGGGTCCCACCATTTTATGTGTGTGTTGCATGAGAAAACATTTCTCCTACAACATGAGAAATGTTTTTCCCATATATATATATATATATATATTTTATATGAATTCCTCCTTTAACAATAATTAAAAAGGAGATTGAATAATGAAATCATGAAAAATGACTAGATATTTTAGAAATATATATATATATATATATATATATATATATATATATATATATATATATATATATATATATATATATATATATATATCACATTAACTAACTTAATATATTTTATTTGACTCTGAACGTTAGCATCAAGTTAACATCATAGGATATATATATATATATATTTTATATGAATTAAATATATAAAAACGGAAGACTTGACGAAGTCCATAGCTAAGTGCTGCTTCCATGAAGTCGTAATTGCACATGGGAGAGGCGCTTTAATAATCGTCTTCCCCAACATTCAGATCTGATTAATTTTATTATACTACATGTCATGTTTTCTAGGGCAAACTAGCATTTCATATCGTTTTCTTTCATATTTGTCGTAGTTGTAAACTTTTAATTTCCTTGTTATTTATTGTTCACAGTACCAGCTTCCAAAAATAAAGAGTAGATCATAACTTGATGCAAACCACAATTAATTCAAAATACTTGATTTTTGGATACTGTGTTGTATAACCCTAGTCGATAATGGACCTAAAGCATATTAAGAACTGGTTTCATTTCCTATCTCCACTCACTCACTGAGCTGATTTCTTCACGCTTCAAGTCCCCCGTCGGAAAATGGGAAGTACAGATAAACAACAAGTCGAAGCAGCGGCTAAATGTGGTGGCGGCTGTGGAAGCGTTCTGGTTACAATTGTAGTGACCATTTGGTTAGTCCTGCGTCCTAGCGAACCCAAATGCTACATCGCAGCCTTCATGGCTCCTGCACTCAACAAAACCTCCAATGCAACTACCAACTCTGCCATAGTCTTCTTGGTCGAGTTCGATAACGAAAACGACAATGTTGGGATTCAGTACGACAACGTCAACTTCACCGTTGGTGTTTTTCTTGATCGGAATACGACAAGCCCCGTTGGGAGCTCCACTATTGACGGGTTCTATCAGGGGCACAAGAAGAATGCGCAGAAGTGGACCTCCGTTGAAGCACATTCCGGAGCACTTAACAAGATGGGCAAGGTGGACGGAAAAATGTACTTCAGGGTGAATTTTACGACCTCGGTGAAGTACAAGACCGTTACCATTTACTCAAAACGACACAGATTTTGGGGCGGGGCTAATATCGCGGTCAATGACGCCGGCTTGAAAGAAGAGAATGATAATATCAGACTTGGACACTACTTTCCGGTGATCGTGCAGTCCGGCGCACCCCTACTCCCTTCTAGTTTTCTGGGCCTCCTTGTCCATTTTGTACTTTTAAGTTTATTTCTCTAGCATTGTTTAACTTTTTTTACTATGATTTTGTTGTTATGGCTCCGGAGTCATGTTTGGTTGGACATTTCACGTAGGTTTGGAATTGAATTGTGAGTCACGGAGTTAGTGTGCTAAGAGTTTTCTTTTAAAGAGTAATTCTTGTTTGGATTTGGATTCTGAGTCGTTGTGTTAAAATATTTTCTTTTGGAGCGTAATTCTTATCTGGGCCTCTTCGAACTAATTAATTTTATTTCTTATCCTCCCTCCGATCCATTTTTTGATACTTATTACAATTAACCTAGTGGAATTAAGGTTATGTTGTTGGATTATAATTTCTTCATTTTCTCTTATTCCTTCAATTTAATGATAATAACCGTGAGATAAGAAAATGCAAAAAATAATGTATCAGTCGTCTTTATTATAAGACTATTGCGTAAGAAATTTTTTGTTCTAAATATAAGTCCACCTAACTAGGTTAGTAGTAATTATTTTTTAATTTTACCGTTATTTAATACTCATTGAAAAAAGAGAAAGAGAGGTGAGAATCATGTGTACATGTAGATAAAAAAAAAAAAGAGTAAATTTGAAAATTTTTATCAATTTAAGACATATCTAATAACTTAGATGTAATTATTTAATAGTGAGAATTAGTAAAATGGACTTATAATAAGAACAAAAATGGTAATAAAGAGACAAGCCTGTCCAGCGGAGGAACTAGTCCCCCACAACGTGGCATATCAAGGTTCAAATTCTCGTTAGTCACAATTTAAAGTCTCTAGAAGGGCAAATATAGATGTATATAATCACCAAGTTAGTTTGTACAATGATAAGTATATATTTCATGATTAAATAGGTGTATATTGTAACGCCTCATTTTCAATACCAAAATCTTGGCCAAAATATTAGTAACACCTCCAAATATAGGATATTCAACGCTCAAAAACATATTTACAATATGGCCAAAGGTAGAAATCCATTTATACAGAGCCAAAATAAATCCAATAAATAAGAGTTATTTTAAAATGCGGAAGTCTTTTAGGTTCATGGCAAATAAAATAACACAACATAAACTAAAGGAGTACAGAAGAGCCTACAAAGCTCACTCCATGGGTGCATTCCCTTGATCTCTACTAAGTTATTCACCTGAAAAATGATAATATGGGGTGAGATTACACATCTCAGTAACTACTGAATATTTCCACCGCATACAAGTAAATAATGTATGATAAAAAGGCATAAACTTATTTCATAAATATAAATATATACCATACTTTCTCTTACAAAGATTATTTGTAAAAGTAGTTATCAATATAAAATATGACTTTATATATATAAATATATTATTTCAGAAGTTCTCATCATATGTCTTTACAAATCATTCATCAGTCTATCAAATCCTTGATCTGTTCAGAAATGCATTATGCAGTATGCAGCCTCCCTTATACCACCTCCATCCGTATACCGCTGACTGGAGCCATAGGCTAACACATAGTCCAATAGAAACTTATTCATTTGACTGAATTGTTCCAAGCTCACCAAATCTTAAGATACACCCGGCCAAAGGTATAGAGCTTAAATCTGGACTATGGCTCCCCTCCTTTAAGATAACAACTAAGGAGGTGTCACATGTCCCACATCTCCAATGAAATCCCGGCCAGAGGAAAACATGGAAGATGGGGCCCTGAAATAAGTACCATCCACTGTGCACCGAGTGGTGGCATAAACAATTCTTATCATTCAAATCCCTCCTTACTCCACCCATCACAATACAACCGCCATGATGAATGTGTTTAATCAAAAGTAATGCATTATTATACCATTATATACATCGATATGCGTATTTATGAATAGTAAAATACTATACGTATATGTGAATAGTAAAATACTATGCGTATATGTGAATAGTAAAATACTATGCGTATATGTGAATAGTAAAATACGGTATATGTACATGAATAGTAAAAATAAATAGTACATACGGTATGTATACGTGAATAGTAAAAATGAATAGAAAATACAGTATGTATACGTGAATAGTAAATGTGAATAGTAAATACGGTATACGTGAATAGTAAATACGGTATTCGTGAATAGTAACGTACGCATAAATAGTACCTCTGCAGATTTGCAAATCAAAGTTCCCACACCAGATCTTAAAACCATAAATATTTTCTAAATATTCTTGCCAGAATAGTAAACAAACAAATTTATATTCATACATAATTCACAAGTATAAGGAGGAATATTCAGAGTTACCTGTTACTTGCTAATACCCGAATCACCAACCAGCTATTATAAGACTCTCAAGCAAATGTCTCTCTACTCTCTCTCTCTCTCTACCTCTCTCTATGGCTTTTAGAAGTTGTGAAGAATGAAATGAAATGGAAGGTCTATTTATAGTTGGAAAATGGGTCTTTAAGTGTAATTTTCGTCTCTGGGTCGTTTTACGTAATTTTCCCAAAATTTAAAAAGAAGTTGCCCGTGACTACTCCCGTGATGTTTCTTTTAAAAATTTTTAATAATATTTTAATAATATAATATAAATTATTATTGAGTGGGTCCCGCGGCCAAAATTTTCAAAACTCACGAGAGTTTCTGTCGGCAGAGGAGAAATAATTTGACGTGGGTCCCACATGAATAGTAAATACGTATTTTGGAATAGTAAATACCGTATTTTTAAATAGTAAATACGTATTTGTGAATAGTGAACACTATTCATATTTCACAAATTTCAAGTATTAAATACGTATTTGCGAATAACATATATATATATATATATATTTTAAAATACGTATTTGTATATAGTAAAAACGTATACGTGAATAGTAAATACTATTCACGGGGCCCACAAAATACTGATTTCAAATTTATTACTTTCCAAAAATAGAGCCTACTAGCCTTCCCAAGATAGGTTTATGTTCAAGATATTAGATTCAAAATTCAGGATGTTACATTTCTCCCCTCCTAAAAGAAAATTTTGTCCTCAAAATTTCGCTATAATAAGAATTCTAACCTATTTAAATAAATGAGGATAGGTTTGTCGCATGCTCTCCTCCGTTTCCCAAGTAGCATCTCCGGGAGCCATTCCTTTACACACAACCTTTACAAGCTAATAGCCTTGTTCCTCAATTACTTATCCCCCGCATCAACAATCCGCTCCGACTCAGCTTTATATATCATATTATCCCTAAGTCCTATCTCTTTCCCAAACATGCTCACCAAGCACACAACACAATTTTCGTTCATCCTGTACCCAAAGTAATATTCAGACACAGGATCCACTAGTTCCTTATTTGAGCGCTTGGTTACACTGGCCTCACAGGCCAGTTCATTCTTCCTTTCTGCTTATTTCATTGTATTACCACGACACTGGATATTCAGATCTTACAGCTTAAGAAGCTACCCTCAGGCCATAATAACCACAACATGATATAATCTGATTATTCTGCCAACCTTAAGATAAACTTTAGACATACAGGTCTAATGTTACCATGATAGGCAACAAACACAATACTAGGCACATAAGTCTTATAGCCTAGAGATACCACCATATGCAAACTAGCTCAACGGGTCTTACCGCTTCAAGCCTCTGCTCGTCTATCCTATACCCGTGCTTCCTCAATTCAAGTTTAAGAAAACACTTACTTACTAAATCTAGCTTTCACCAATGGCAAGTAATTCAAAAACAAGTACATTTGGCA
Organism: Acacia crassicarpa; assembly: GCA_034222035.1. Classification (NCBI taxonomy): domain Eukaryota; kingdom Viridiplantae; phylum Streptophyta; class Magnoliopsida; order Fabales; family Fabaceae; genus Acacia; species Acacia crassicarpa. The sequence goes on along the minus strand of JAWXYG010000001.1, from coordinate 56,655,228 downwards.
AGATTCTGCAAACTAAGTATATCCACAACAGTTTCCAACCTCTTCTAACTTGTACACCTTCCACCACAATCATAATGTAAAAGTCAATTCTTGTTCGAATTTCGCAAGGATTCATTCCATAAGACATCATAGTTTATAAATGTCGATTACAAACTGGTCTTAAATCCTGTTGTAAATATTGCGTAAAAATTTCCAAACACAGCAAGTGCATTGGTAAGTTCAAAATTCAAATACTCAGGGACCTAGCAACTTATTTTAAATAGTCACCAACTCCGATTACATTCCAGGTTCCAACTTATTCTACTCAACCCATCCATGAAACACTCAATTCATTATTTCTAAAGAAAGATTCTATTATCAAGATCATTTCCTATGCTAGTTAAACAGTTGGCAATCTCTGAACACTTTATACATGTTGGTATCACATTTTGTTCCCTATTTCTCTCAAATCAATTAATACCATATTCTAATATCTCAATTTATTCAATCAATTCAGTCTCCTAAAGAATCAATACAACTGTTAAGTTGAACTGTTATATTACATTTCTACTAGTAGCAACCCTCTAGATCCCCTACCAACTTTCAGATTCATCATCCTATTTCTAAAACCCCGATTATTCATACTAGATTCATCATACTCCATAGCTTATATCATTTAAGAACTATCCTCAAACTTTCCCCAAAAATGATAATTGTCAAATTACAAATCAACTCTTAGAACTTCAATATCAGCAAGACAGAGATATCATGTGTCCTCAATAATACCCATAGAACATTCTAAATTCATGTTTCACAATTCCTAGACTAAGATTTAAAACAGTCAAATATTATTCTCACAATCTCAGCATTGTTCACATGATTCGAATCCAATCCTTAGTATCTCAAAGACATATACTAAATATCATCTGTTCCTCTCATAGTTATCTATTAATCACACCCAAATAACATACTAATATTGTAACATAAATCACCGGATTTCATACTTTCTTAATTAGACATACTATCTTAACTCAGATTGAATTCAAGTCTATTTTCAAATATTCCCAGACATTAATAGTCAAGTTTACAATTTGATTCTTATAACCTCAACATCAACTGATAATTCGTGTTTCCCCAAAAATACCCATTATACATACTAAGATCATGATTCACAATTCCTAATCTAATTCTTGGGTTATATGAAGACTATCTACAACCTCAGCAGTATTCACAAGGTTCTAATTCTACCTCAACCTGCAATATCACAAAGGCTCATTTCGTTCTTAAGTTCTATTTCAGCTTAGATTAAATTAAAGCCTATCCTCAATATTTACTATATTCATTCTAACATCTTTCTGGCATTCCTAAGGATCACCATTTCATACCTTTCCATCGATCTTCCAACATGTTTATCCAAAAACCTTAGTCTTTGAATTATCTGTGACAAATTCATAGAGTTCTTCGGATACTCAGAGAGTGAAGAATGCTCTCGGGTTAATTGGCACAACTCATCATCATTTCAAATCTTCGGATTCTCTCCGGTTCATCTAATATTATTAGAAAGTCACCCTTCCCAAGATTACTATCACCTTAGCATGCTTACGCTTAAAATCCTATTTTCAAATGCCAATTCCGACATCTTGAGTCAGCTGCACATCCAAGACAGATTTCTTAGATAAATGTGCGTATAAACGTCCAAACTTAATTTCTTGAAAACACAGCTAGCAATAAATGCCATAGCGATTTCTGTCTGTAAAGGTCTAGGAAACTGCGACCCCTAACGGTGGCTAGGGTGCACTAGGGTGCGGTGCCATAAAATTTCCGCATAACAACAAAGTTTGCATAATTATAAGCCAGCGACAGATGAGAATCCAATGCTGCTTAACAAAATCTAGACGTTACTAGCCCAGCTATAAACCGAGTAAAGCATGAGTAATTGTTTCACATTCTCTCAGGCTTCACATCCTCTCAAGCTTCACATCAACATACATATTTCCTCTCCGATCGTAACTTTCCCTATATTCTTCCACTTTATCCTTAAACATGGCCGGTTCAAGTAACTCTATTCCAGTCTCCGATTCATTCAACCCTTTCTTTCTTGAAGCTTTACTTCATGACTATCAGACTAACATGTTGTCTGACTTGTCAAACAATGCATCATACCCTTATTCTTCTTTACTTCCCCAAAATCCCGTAAGTATGAATGTTCATTCATCTGCCTCAACGATTAACATTCCTACTCCTCCTCCAAGGATACAAGATTCTATTTTTACAACTACTAACAGAAAGGAATCTGAAGCAGGTCCATCAAGGCGACCTGTCCAAAGATGTCGTAATATGGCAGATCTTATGGAGTCCACGGTACCTTCTCAACCAAGGAATCCTGGTTCTAGCTTGACGGAGACTACTAATCCATTCTCATGTGGTTGCTGCCATGTTCTACGAGAGATCATTCATACCAATGGACTTCAATACCATAAACTTGAAGTTCATGGGAGGATTGGTATGATATGCCACGCTGTCTTTCACCAGGACGTACAAGGAGGTTCTTCCAATCCTCAAGTATTTGACTTTGGTAAGAAAAATTTAGAAGATGTCAAACATTTTCTAGAAAATTATTGTTTGAATCAAAATTCTTTAGGGTATGTCCTGGTGTCAGATCCCCTATCAGCCTACTATGAGGCCCTCTGTGTTGGTTTGGAATGGACTAAAAATCAAAATGAACTCCCTAATAGTTCATTTCCAACCAATACAGAAAATATATCCAATAAAGGAAAAGAGCTCATGGTTGTAAATAATAATCCTTCAGTCCCCATACCTAGTAATCCATACCGATCAAGAGCTGAACAAAATATTAGAGCTGCATCAATGTCAATAGATGATCTTAGAGACTTCTTCCATTTACCTCAACAAGAAGCGGCTCAACAAGTTCGTCTATGCAAAAATGTTCTAATGAAAATATGCCATAGGGGAGGAATAAAGCATTGGCCTTATGTAAAAATTCGAAGCACTATGAAGCAAATAGCTAGATTGAGAAGAACAATGTCTCCTGATGGTCCTCTCTCAAGAGCAGCCGCTCAGGAAGAAATTAATAGACTTAAACTTGAGATAGTCGAAGCTTGCGGTGGGATTGTACCAACTGTTGTTCTTGATGCTTGAATTAATATAGTCTACTCTTCTTAGCCTTCTTGCTAATGTTTGTAATCTCTATTCTAGGATTCATAAGGATTTTCGAGTTTTCCTGCCAAACTCAACTTTATCTTATTAAATTCAAACTTAAGCCAGTTATTCTGTATAATCAAGACTATGCCCGTATTCTGTTATGGTATTGTCATCTGTTACTCATATAAATTAGCTAGGTAAGTGAAAATCTAGCGAAAATCTCTTCATACTTTTTACAACGGCAACTAATTGAATAAACATCAAATAGGGGCTTAATCTTTCAATCACTTTCCTAGACACCAATAAAAATATTCATCCCCTAGAAAGTAATTTTGGGCCTACAGAATCCAATATTCAATAAATTTTCTACTTACCATCTTCCGCTACGCGGCTCTGAAATTTAATCTCAATCACATCCTCAAATCATAAATCCTCATTATCAATCACTTGAATATTTTGATTAACCCATTCTTCTCCTATCATGAATGTCACAAGAAAATTGGTAAAAAGAATCCAAAGCTATAAAGGAAAATGCACATGTTATGATATTTAATTTGCCATGACCTCAAAATTTTTATTTAGAAAACTGATAGGAAATTTACAGATTGGCCAGAACCTTTGCTCTGATACCAAAAATGTAACGCCTCATTTTCAATACCAAAATCTTGGCCAAAATATTAGTAACACCTCCAAATATAGGATATTCAACGCTCAAAAACATATTTACAATATGGCCAAAGGTAGAAATCCATTTATACAGAGCCAAAATAAATCCAATAAATAAGAGTTATTTTAAAATGCGGAAGTCTTTTAGGTTCATGGCAAATAAAATAACACAACATAAACTAAAGGAGTACAGAAGAGCCTACAAAGCTCACTCCATGGGTGCATTCCCTTGATCTCTACTAAGTTATTCACCTGAAAAATGATAATATGGGGTGAGATTACACATCTCAGTAACTACTGAATATTTCCACCGCATACAAGTAAATAATGTATGATAAAAAGGCATAAACTTATTTCATAAATATAAATATATACCATACTTTCTCTTACAAAGATTATTTGTAAAAGTAGTTATCAATATAAAATATGACTTTATATATATAAATATATTATTTCAGAAGTTCTCATCATATGTCTTTACAAATCATTCATCAGTCTATCAAATCCTTGATCTGTTCAGAAATGCATTATGCAGTATGCAGCCTCCCTTATACCACCTCCATCCGTATACCGCTGACTGGAGCCATAGGCTAACACATAGTCCAATAGAAACTTATTCATTTGACTGAATTGTTCCAAGCTCACCAAATCTTAAGATACACCCGGCCAAAGGTATAGAGCTTAAATCTGGACTATGGCTCCCCTCCTTTAAGATAACAACTAAGGAGGTGTCACATGTCCCACATCTCCAATGAAATCCCGGCCAGAGGAAAACATGGAAGATGGGGCCCTGAAATAAGTACCATCCACTGTGCACCGAGTGGTGGCATAAACAATTCTTATCATTCAAATCCCTCCTTACTCCACCCATCACAATACAACCGCCATGATGAATGTGTTTAATCAAAAGTAATGCATTATTATACCATTATATACATCGATATGCGTATTTATGAATAGTAAAATACTATACGTATATGTGAATAGTAAAATACTATGCGTATATGTGAATAGTAAAATACTATGCGTATATGTGAATAGTAAAATACGGTATATGTACATGAATAGTAAAAATAAATAGTACATACGGTATGTATACGTGAATAGTAAAAATGAATAGAAAATACAGTATGTATACGTGAATAGTAAATGTGAATAGTAAATACGGTATACGTGAATAGTAAATACGGTATTCGTGAATAGTAACGTACGCATAAATAGTACCTCTGCAGATTTGCAAATCAAAGTTCCCACACCAGATCTTAAAACCATAAATATTTTCTAAATATTCTTGCCAGAATAGTAAACAAACAAATTTATATTCATACATAATTCACAAGTATAAGGAGGAATATTCAGAGTTACCTGTTACTTGCTAATACCCGAATCACCAACCAGCTATTATAAGACTCTCAAGCAAATGTCTCTCTACTCTCTCTCTCTCTCTACCTCTCTCTATGGCTTTTAGAAGTTGTGAAGAATGAAATGAAATGGAAGGTCTATTTATAGTTGGAAAATGGGTCTTTAAGTGTAATTTTCGTCTCTGGGTCGTTTTACGTAATTTTCCCAAAATTTAAAAAGAAGTTGCCCGTGACTACTCCCGTGATGTTTCTTTTAAAAATTTTTAATAATATTTTAATAATATAATATAAATTATTATTGAGTGGGTCCCGCGGCCAAAATTTTCAAAACTCACGAGAGTTTCTGTCGGCAGAGGAGAAATAATTTGACGTGGGTCCCACATGAATAGTAAATACGTATTTTGGAATAGTAAATACCGTATTTTTAAATAGTAAATACGTATTTGTGAATAGTGAACACTATTCATATTTCACAAATTTCAAGTATTAAATACGTATTTGCGAATAACATATATATATATATATATATTTTAAAATACGTATTTGTATATAGTAAAAACGTATACGTGAATAGTAAATACTATTCACGGGGCCCACAAAATACTGATTTCAAATTTATTACTTTCCAAAAATAGAGCCTACTAGCCTTCCCAAGATAGGTTTATGTTCAAGATATTAGATTCAAAATTCAGGATGTTACATATATTTTATGAGAATTATTTGGATTTATTGATATTATATACCTATTTAATTATGGATTTGATTAAAGCCATAATTTTATTATATAATAAAATTTTAAATTTTATTAACATTAAATGAATTTTTTAACTCACATAAATTTCTTCTAAAATAAAAATAAATCATATATATTTTTTGTTTAATATATATAATAAACTATAAAACACCTTGAGTTTTATTTAAATCATATAATTATATTTTTAATAAAAACTTTTGTTTATTTTAGCAAATTATAATTTTGAGAAAATTGAAGAATAAGTAATTTTTGTTCATATATATTTATACAAGTAGTTTTGAATAATGACAATTGAGAAAAAATTATTTAATTTAGTAAAATTTAGAATTTTGTGATGGGCGCTCTTGAAATAATAGTTTGTTGTGCTAGGTGCTCTTAGAATAATAATTTGTTGTGTTATGCGCTTCTTAGATAAGGGACGTTAACATTTTGCTAATGGCGTTAACTTTTTGTTAACGGCGTTGTGCTGGACGCTCCTTTTTAAAAGTTTGTTGTGCTGGGCATCCCACTTAATAGTTAATTGTGCTGGACGCTGATGGTGCTGCTTTTGTCTTTAAAGCAATCAATTAAACTAGGTCCTGATTAAATATGCAATATAAGGTCAACCTAGGTCATTTTTCCAAGGAGCAATCTGTGGGTTTTTTTTAGGTTGAATTTAAGTGATGAAAAATGCAATAAAATGAAGCTAAACTAACTAAATGCAAGATGCAATTGACTCTAAAACCTAAATGAAGATGGAACTAATCTATATGAATTTGAATGCCATTTTTGGGGGTTTTTGTTATGAGAGAATAATTAAAATCCTAAGAATAGAAAATTGAATAAAACCAAACGTAACAATGAAAATCTAGTTCAGTTATGATGATAAAGGGGACAACTCAAGATTTACATGGAGTTAACTTTCTTAGCCTAAATTAATTAATTAGACCAAAGGGATGAATGAAAGATTAGAATTAATGAATTTAATTAACTAATTGAAACATGGGAAACCCTCAAGTTCAATAACGTTTAATCCACTAGAAAACTCATAATGGAATGAGCGCTAGTTAATTAAACCCATTAAAACCAGTTAAAATAGTTCCAAGATAATTTTGGGAATTATGTTCACAATTGCCTAATTAAACAACTAGACAATTAACCAACTTAATTAAACAACCAAGAGGATAAACCTAAATTGACAAATAAATCAATAATGAGAACTTAATTATTAATATAATTGACAATCAAACGGTTTACAAGCAAAATCCTAGAAAATATCTTAGCAAAGTCCAAATCCAAATTATCAATTAAATCCGAAATAAATGATGTGTTTACAATCTAAAACTAGATTGTTCTCAAGAAAGCAATTCAAAATTATCTAAAACTAAATAATTTCAAAGTCTTCAAACAATTTAATAAAAGGAAAAACACTCCCATATGGTCTTCAAGTGCAAGCTCCTAGACTCTAGCCCCCTCCATGCTTCTCCCAAATTGCCTCCTAAAGATTCTTAAGCTTCCATGAATTTCATCTTTTCAAACTCAATGTTGGAAGCCACGCTCATTTGAATAGATGAATTGAAGAATTGCAATTGATGCACAGTAAAGAGTCGTGGGTCCCGTGATTGTATAATGATTGCCAAAAGCAATTCACCAATTCCTCCCAGCGTATGCAGCAGCGTGATGAATGAATCAAATTGATGCGCTGCGTGATGCGTCTTTCCGACTCCCTCTGAGAGCGTGAATGAATCTCCGTGTGCGTGAATGTCTGCGGCTCTCCTAGTGAGCATAATTCTCCTCTTAGCGGCTAGGTTAATTTAATAGGAAGGAAGAGGTGGATTTTTGGGTACCAACTTGAGCCCAATAAAATTCCACCATTGGATCTTTTTTAGTTTCCAAGGTCAATTCTACATCGTAGGATCTTCTAATATGCTTTTACTTGTCTTGCAAGAATTAAATAAAATCATGATCTATCATATATTTAGAAATATTATTCAATCACAAGATGTCAATCAGAATAATAACAATTTAAGTCCAATAATCTCATAATTATTTCCTAAAAGAGGCTAACAATCCAAATATTGCCTAATAAATCCAAATTAGCCTAAAATAGTCCCCAAAATAAATGAATAAGGCGGGATAAAATATATTAAATTGGGATTTATCAGATGCTCTTGAGCCCATAGTTTATTGTGTTGGACGCACCTTAACCCTTGAAAATAAAATAAAATAAAATAAATCTTGAAGACTTCCAACTCAAGTCATGGATATCATTGGCTGAGAAAATAAAGAAGACCATTGGGAGTATATTATTGGCTTCTTGTCTATCATGCCAATGGAACCATTCTCTCGCCATTTGGAATATTACGAATACGAGAAACATTAAAAAAAAAAAAAAATTCTTTTGAATCCTTATAGTTTTGAACTTCATTTTAACTCAATCATTGAACTTTGATTCAATCTAACCTATTCCCTACAATTTCGACTTGGATACCACTAAGTCATTAACCATTTAAAATATTGGTCCTTATATATTGGAAAATAAAATTAAATATTTGATGAAGTTTAGAGATTAAAGTTTTAAATGATTATAATTATAGGCATTGAATTGCAATGAATTAAAATTTTAGGGATTGAGTTTCAATTGAGTTAAAACTATAGGAGATGCGTTGCACAAAATCAAAACTTAAGGATTTCAATGAAGTCAACATTATATAGATTCCGGTGACTAGAATTTTTGGGGCCAAGGTGTTGAGGGTGACTGAAATTCAAGGGGTATTTTAAGGGATTCTTCCACAAAAAATATCCAAGTTGTGATAAGGGTGATCTTAGGGGGGAAACTAAATAATACTCCATTATCTTTTATACAAAAAGACTAATATACATTAATTTAATTTAGTTTCATATTACGTTTAATTTGATTAAGTAATCACGCAAGTGGAGTCGTCTTATTATTTAATCATTACATATCTTTCATAACAAATTTTTAAAAAAATGTGGAGTCAACTCAAGATAAGAGAGGTAGATCTAACAGAAACGGTAGAAGCTTAATTGATTGGAAATACACGGTAGAAGTTTATTATAATTATTTTTTCATTACAAGTTAATTTATATATATATATATATATATATATATATATTACTTAGCAGATTGTACAGGATAAGGTCCATGCTATAATAATAAGCAGAACCTCAAGACTTGAACTTGATAAACAACGTAGTTTTACTTTTGCGAAGTTGTGTTTGCAATGTAACCTCTCCTAATTAGTCCTCGTTTTATATATTCAAACTGTATTCATTTGGAAGAAGGTGATACTGAATTACCTACGATCTTATCCGATTGGGAATGCTTTTCTTATTTTCTTTACTTTCCTTTTGTTGACACGATACATAATTTCGTGCAAACAAATTCTCCTCCTCCTCCTTATTCTTGTCTTTTTTGTGGTCAGAACAACAAATTATAGATCTCGTACTGAGATTCATTGGACGATGAATGACTTGAATCAGGTTGAGATTTCTACGTCCAATACTTGGGAACAAGTATGCATAATCCTGCCCCCTCTTTTCCATCCTTTTTTGTTTTTCTTACGTAATTAATTTCTGGTTGCTTTCTACATTGATAGAAGGAAGATGATGAGCTGAGGATTGACATTGAAGCAATGATTCAAGAAGCGAAAGAAGATCCCTTGTCACAAACATGTTGTATATACAAGGTGCCCCGTTCAACGCGCGAGAAAAATGAAAACATTTACACCCCAACAACTATTTCGATTGGCCCCTTTCACTATGGTGATCCAAGGCTCAGAGACATGGAAAGGTACAAAGTGATAATGCTCAAGAGATTCATACAAAGATTCATGACAACCTTAAGCTTGGACAATTTGATCAGCTTTGTAATGTCTTTAGAGACCAAGGTCCGTGCTTCTTACTCAGAGGACGCCTTCTTAACCAAAAAGGAATTTCAAAAACAGATGCTACTGGATGGCGCTTTCATCATTGAACTCTTCCTCAGCGTTTATCATTTGAGTGATGATAACACACAGAATATGGATGCTATATTGCGACAACCAAAGTTGCTTAGTGATGTAACAAAAGATTTGCTTTTACTTGAAAATCAACTTCCACTCTTTTTTCTTGAAGGTTTATACCGACAAGCATTTCCTGCTGATCATGTTGGCAACCCTTCCTTTGCTGATCTCTCATATAAGTTCTTTGACTCTTTTAACTCCCAACGTAACGCTTGAGGCCTAATTCTGATTATTTTAGGCTAAACCACTTCACTGATCTTCTTAGATTGCTTTACTTACCAAAAGCGTTACCTCCAAGAGTACTCTTCCAAGGGCCTGGAAATGACGTTCTGTTATATAGTGCGAAACAGTTGGCAGAAATTGATATAAAGTTCAAGGCAGCAAGCATGCGATGCAGCCCACTAGGTCTCAAGTTGTTAAACGAAGTTCTTGAGGTGCCAAGGATTTGGGTGAACAATAACACTGCTATATTGTTTCACAATATGATAACTTTTGAGCAGTGTCATTATCCTTATCAACATTACCTTTCCGACTATGCGCTTTTATTGGATTGCCTAATCAATTCACTAGAAGATGTGAATGTCCTTATTAGGAATGGCATAATCCGCCATTCTTTAGGTGATCCATCTGAAGTTGTCAGAATATTTGATGGTCTTTCCATTGATCTTACTCTCTGGAATTTCAATTCTGATTACTCTCGGATTTGCAGAGCTTTGAATCACATGGGTAGTGATCGTTGGCGCCAGATCTGGTCAACTTTGAAACGCCAATTTCTTCGTTCTATCACTGGATTTCTGCTCAACAATATTCTCACTCTTATTCAGACCATAATTGCTATCCGTCAAGCAACGTAATACTATATAATTTGAGTTTTCTATTTTCCAACTTTGTTGTATTAATGTATGGGATATATACAAATTATATGAAGGACCTTGATATCCAAATATTGTTGGAAACAAAAACTGCACTACGCAGTCCCAGATAATCAGTGTGTGTATTATTATATTATTATTTGTTTCATGCGATTAATGTTTTTGTGGTGTTGAATCATAATGAGTTAGAAATCTACCTAGTTGTTACAACCAAACCCATTAATCCATCCGTAGACTATTAGCAAAGTAATCTGACAGTTGGCACTAACCAAATCCAATGAATTAAATTAGGGAGAACCAAAAGAAGGGCAGCTAGATTGAGAAGCCTTACAAACTATTCCCACATATGTTACTATTATAGGCACCTTCTAGAAATTGTTCTGAGTCCATTTTACAATGCATTTGTTAGTTTCAAGGAAAACTAAATGTTTTTTAATCATATGTGCACATATTTAGATGATATGATGTTGGAGTTTAATGTAAATTAATAAAAGTAATATTAAAAAACATTTTAATTTTATAGCAAGTTTAATATTTTTAACTACTTTTATTGGTACGTGTAAATTATTTAGAAGTAACCTATATTTGAGACTTAATTAAGCATTACAATTTAGATCAAATATACCGAATGATCCTCCAAATCATAGAAAATTCTTAATATTTTGAAAACTCAGCCAATTCTATAACAAACAGTGCATGAATAAACAAAAATGTTACGGTATTTACTCTATTATATTACATGATACTATTATATTATAAAATTTTTAAAAAATAAAGATTTTTTATAACCCATTCTTGTAATCAGGATTACATTGACTTATTTTACTATATCAACCAAACACCTGAATCAACAAAATTCATTAGCGTTACAGATAATTTTGATGCATGGAATTGAAACAAACATGCTATAAAAACCCAAACGACAAAAATGAAATGAAATGTTAGTTTGCGCAAAAAATAACATAAGATAAAATCATTCAGATCTGGATGCGGAAGGCGATTAAAGCGCATCTCCCTTCTGCTATTACAACTTCATTGAAGCCTCACTTAGCATACGGACTTCGTAAACTCTTTCATGTTTATATTTAATTCTTTAAAAAAAATAATTAATCTCCTGTGATGTTAACGAAGTCAATAATACATGAGAAACCGGCCAATATATTTTAATTATACTGGTAAAAAAACAATATAGTTTAATTATAATTTTTTTTTATTTATAATTGCAATTTTTGTCTGACTTACTTTGTTTGTCTGACATGGTAATGGTTTGTTACAATAACGTGCCTCTAACGAATTCCAATGTTCATTAAGCAATTAGAAATTTTTTTAAAAAATATTTATGGTTTGACCATCAAATAAATTAGGCACAAACGTGCACCTTCTAACTATATTATTGGTTGCCAACACATTTGATCTACCCCCAATTCTCCTATGTTAATCATATCATTTTAGGGGGTTTACCATGTTAATTGGGCATTCTTGCATATTTTATGATAAATTTATATCTAATAGTGATTACATGCAATTAGTGTTAAAAGGGGCATAATTGGTAGCATGTTTTTGTGATTGCTCTTGGTTAATTGATTTCTTGGGACCCTTTGATATTGTTTAAACTTGTTTTGTATTGTAAGAACTCTGAGAGAAGAATAATTAAAGAGTAAAAGATCAAGCTTCTGCCGTATACTTTGGGTCTCTTGTCCTTCTTGACCGTGTATTTCCAATCAATATATTAAGCTTCAACCGTTTTTATTTAGATCTATCTAGCTCTCTCTCATGTTGACTTCACTTCACATTTAAAAAGAAAAAAAAATTGTTTTGGCAGCTGTGTATTGATTAAATAATCAGACGATATCCACTTGCATGATTACTTAGTCTTGTAAATATGATTGAACAAGGTTGACGTCATTTTCATTACATCTAGCCATAAATTTAATGTAGTTTCATATTACGTTTCATTGATGCCGTCCTATTATTTAATCAATACAGAGCTGCCAAAAACAACGTTTTTTAAAAAAAGCAATTTGAGTGTAAAGTCAAGAAGAGAGAGGTAGATCTAATTAGAAACGGTAGAAGTTTAATTGATTGGAAATAAATAATTGGGTAAAGGTGCAATTTTACCAACAAACTATTAGGGAAAGAGCATCTAATACAATTAACTATTTTGGATACCTTAAATACAAAAGAATAATTAAAAGAGGTAAAAAAACACAACCCCGTCAGGTTTATAATCTAACAGACGTTTAGCTTGGCTGAAATGCTGATGTGGTTACTGTGCAATGAACATGTGGCTGAGTGCGGCTGGATCATTCTCCATTCCTCCATCATCAGCGACACCTACCTCCGTCGCTAGCGATTTGAGCTCTTAACTCCATTAATTCCGGCTACATGAGGAAAGAAAGGATAGACGCGAACTAAGAGGAACCAATAGCCGGACAGGAACTCTGAAACTGAAAGCATCAAACAAGGTGCATGCCCTACCCAGCTTTGCCACGTCTTCTTACCCCGCGGAAGTGTCGACATTGTCTCTTCCTCTCTCCATGGCATCGGCTCAAAGGAAATCAAAGAAGGATCTAACAGAGAAAATCAAACTTAGTGGTGGTTGATGTGTTTCGAAGGAATCGATTTTAAGCAACCCACATGTATATTTCTGCAGTGCCAACGGAGAAAGCATCATCATCTTCAACTTGGAGATTCAATTTGATTTCAACCCTTTAGGTCTCTTCTATTTTCCATTTCCCATACTTTCATGTTCTCTGTTTTGGTCCCGAGAAAATTCTGATACGCCCATTCTCCTTTGTTTCTAGCAAAGATCAAAGCTGAAGACCAACAACAATATTCAAGAAACAGAAATTAATTTAAAAGCAGTATTTTAGATAAAGAGAAGTGCATAGAGTAGTCAGATTTCTCATTCATCTTGATTTTGCCAAAGTACTCTGCAACCTTGCAAATTTCCTCAAACGCCTAATTCACAACCTTATGAAGCATTAAACTTTCAAAATTGGCCTTACAAATTAAACTATCAGTGTAATCATTATAATGAAAGCCAAAGTAGGATCATGCGCTTTGTCCTCTGCATGTAAATAGCAGATAAATTAATCGCTCTAAAACAGAAAATAAAAATACAAAATCCAGGCAAAAACACCGAATCAGAAACAAATCATCCTCCACTGCACAACCTAAGGAAGAAACATCTAAATCGGAAGAAGATCGCCGGAGGAAAGAAATCCATAAAGATCAGTGAAAGTACACATCCGATTCAACGTAACCACAGGTTCTGTTTCAAAAAGCACACATTTATTATTGACACCAGATTTTGAAGCAAATTTGGAGTAAAAATCAATGAAAGTAAGGGCTTTAGCGGATCTACCTTGAGTGGCGAGGCGGCGCTTGATAGACTCAGCGATTGCGGCTACGTCGGGAGCAACAGACGGCATCAATCTGCTGGAGAGGATGTGAAATGCACAGCGATGAGTTTGAAACTCTTGAGAATTAGGGATTGCGGTTCTTGAATGAGCCACCTGGACATTCTTGACCAAAAAAAAAAAAGAGCCACCTGGGCATTGACCAAAAGAAAAAAAGGGAGCAGTTGGACTTTAAATCCCACGCGGCAAACGGAGGTTATTAGGAAACTAACGGTGTTGTGTTTTTTTGCCTCTTTTAATTGTTCCTTTGTATTTAAGGTACCCAAAATAGTTAATTGTGTCAAATGCTCTTTCCCTAATAGTTTGTTGGTAAAATTGCACCTTCACCTTTTTTTTAATACATAAATTTTAGGAAAGGGAGTGGGTTCACCCACAGTCTAAGGGTAAAGCGCTTGGAACCAAATCCGTAGGATATACTGGGTTAGAGAGTATACATGCCTCCACTTCTTCCCAGAGTTTCCACTGCTTTCTAAACTCCTAGGATGCCTTTCCCAACACCTTGACCAATTCCAGGATCAAACCCCCTCCCTTTTAGTGAGAAAGTCCAATTCCTTTGCCACTTGAACCCAAAGACAAGCGGTCATTCAATTGTGCTTAATCATTCTCATCTTTTCTTATTGATTGTGGGGTAAGCCCAATTCATTTAATCACAATTCGGGCAGCAGCATATATGCACTTCTTCAACCCATTATCTCATTATTTTGGGTTAGGTTTCTCTTATCATCATTTTCTCATCATCTCTTATAATCTCTAAATCACATTCATTCAATCAACATAGTACTACTCTCACTTTTTTCTTATTTTCCCAAATCAATGGCTAAGATGTGACCAATGAGAGACAATGAGAAGGAGTATAAGGAGAGTTATCTCCTTCCCATTATTTCATTCAGCCGACATACCCAATAAATTTGACACGTTCTAAGTACCACTTACGATTTTCCTATTTTATATTTGAGACATCCTAAGTGATACTTACGGTATTCCAAATTTAAATTTGGGACGCCATACGTACTACTTACGACTTCCTTTTTTATTTTTTTTAATAGACATCCACTTAAAAAGAGACGTAGAATGTATTAAAAAAAAACGGACGTTAAAGATCTTTTTTGTAGCAGTGATTAGTTAGAGATTAATTCTTTGACTTAAAACACATGCTCTTTAATCATTCAATATCCCCTTCTTCCCATCTTGTCTTCTATCTGAAAATATCATGCTTGTTTGGGGAATTGAATGATTACATTTGATGATCATTTAATTCTTCTTCTCCCCCTCATGACACTTGGCCGAAATTTATGATCATTGGAGAGACTTCTAGATTAATTTTATTGACTTAGAATCACTTGCTCATATAATTTTAAAATAAATATGGAACATATGAGTTATGACACAAATTCATGCAAGAAGCAATATTTAATTTTTCTTTGATTATTCTCATGATCATCCAATAAAATTTATGTGGCCTCCTTTCTCATCCCTTCTTGACTGAATTCATGGTCCAAATAATTAATTTGGGTGTTAGTCCCAAGTATTCTATTTTGTGCCAACATATGTTTTAAAATTTTTAGGTTTGAGAAAATCAGGTATTTTGGAAGAATCAAACTGTTAACCAAAATTCACTCTTTCATTTCACTTAAACATCAAGAGAAATTTCTTTCATTATATTTGTCACACTTCTTAAATTGGGTTTAGTCATCTGTTTGATACAGACTTATCCTCAAGTTTCTAGATTAAAAATTTAGAATATTACACTTCAATACTATTTTGAGTTTACTAATCGATCACAACATTCAAGCACCACCTGCATTCATAAAGCAAAACTGAAACACGATATGTTCTTTTGGAAGGCAAAACGAAATATAACACTTAAATCAAAAAGGTTTTTATAGCAATCAAAAAAGCATTTTAATAAAAATAGGAAAGAAGCTCTATTTCCTATTTTACCCCTTCACCTACCACTTGTATTAATCCACTCTGTTTTCATCATCGTTTTGCAGGGTCAATGGCAATCTCATTACTCCAAGGAAACCTTCTCTTCACAAGAGGAAAAAAAAAAAAGCCTTCTCTTCCCAAATCTGAATGACTCAAAAATAGCAATAACATGTTCAAAGGGGAGTTTATGCGCCAAAGATTTTCTTTTTCCCGCTCAATTGGTACCTCCTCTGTTATTCATATTATTCTAGTTTCTTCCTTTTGTTACTGCTTTAGTAGGAAATTTTATTAGTGAAAAGATGCCCCACGTGTCAGCTTCTCATTATCCAATACTTTACATATCTGATGGCTAAGCTTTATCTACTAAACCAAACTGTGTGTTTTGAGGAACAGCACAAAATGAACATAAAAAAGTTGATCATAGTATGTGGACTCGAGGAATTCTCATTCGTTTCTCAAAGGGAATAATGCCGGAAAAATTGAACATTCGTCAGAACAAGAAGAGAGTCAGCAAATACCTGGGAGTTTTGTCTCGTAAAGCACCAAAAGATTATTTAATTGATTTTGTTTTAAAACTTGAAAGAAATCCCAAATACCGGCGCATATGAGATTATAAAATAATTTTCTTGAACTTATATTCATCTTGGAACTATCTGAATCTCTTGGCACAAGACCATGCCTCTGGAGAATCTCCAAAGATTATGCTTCCTTGTCATTTTGGTTCTGCTGTACATTTCTATCCCATATCCGATATCATACTTTACCACCTTTTTTTTTTGGAGATTTTGTAATATCATTTTTGAGATTTGATTTTGTTGTTGTGATTAGTAATTGGGCTTTCCAGACATAGCAAGGCGAATGCACAAGAGTATGCGTTCGCAGTTTCGCAGGAGTTGGCATATCGGCTGGATCATCCATATATCTTGCTCCTCACAATAGTTTGGGGAGCATGTGTCATCACTGGCAGCCAAAATTTGAAAACACACCCAACAACTTCACCTACTCCTAAACAATTATTAGCTGGTATATATTAACCACCATACATTATTGAGATAATTGAACAGACACATGATGAGGATCACGTGGCATCTTTTAGCTGAGTTTTAGATTCTTCATGCATTAGTTATTAATTACTTTCCAGTGTGTTTGGTTTCTCTTCAACGCTTCGCTTTGTGACCTAGCTAGTTGCTCTTACCATTACGGTCATTTTCGTCTTCGTGTACTTGATTTATCAGGTAACTTATTATTATTATTATTATTTATAAACAAATGCCAACATACAAAGAAACTAGCCCTTATCCTTGAGTAAGAGACTATCTAAAACTCCATTAGTAACTATGACGACGTGAAAGCCGGTCATGGATGAGAGCCCAGCTTTCGTCAAGTGGTCGGCGGTGGTGTTTGCCCAACGATTAATGTGGTCAACTTCAAGTCTCCAATCCCTCTCCATCAAGCAGCGGATTTCTTCAACAAGGCCCCCATCCGCATGTAGGTCGTGATTGACCTTCTTCATCAAGTCGATGGCTTCTGCCGAATCTGCCTCCAAAATGACCTGTCGATGCCCCAAGTCCCAAGCCAACTTCAGACTGTGGAGACACCCCCATAACTTAGCTGAGAGACTATCCCCTTCCATTCCCTTGAACATGAAGCCCCGCAAGAAATTACCATGTGCGTCTCGGATGACTCCCCCACATGCGACACCAACTTCGAAATACGAGAACGCCCCATCGGTGTTGATTTTCACCCAACCTTCTGGTGGTGGCTTCCAACGAGTCTCATGCTCAACAGCTTTGCCTTGCCTTCCAACAGCCGTGAAGAATCTGTCATGAGCATCCTGAATACTTCCTCTGGTGGCGTCGACGCTAAGTTGTATAGTGTCGTTAGATATCTTCTTTCCCTCAAAGACAAAGCTATTTCGCGGCCTCCATAGCCACCAACAAATGAGAATAAACTGCTGTCTCCACTCCTCAGATTCAACCCTCCTATCCTTGTAGCTTGAATTCCACTGAAACCAATGATCGAAGCTCAAAGAACTGAACTTGCTCCATAGACACTGAGGTACAACACTCTTCCAGAGATTGAGTGTTTCTGGACAGTCCCTCAACACGTGCTGGAGATTCTCTATTTCAGCGTCACACACTGGGCACCGACTGTCAGAAGTCAACCCTCTCTTGTGTCTAGATGCATTGGTTAGCAACCTTTTATGTAAAACAAGCCATGTGAATACTTTACACCTTTCTGGTATTTTCAATTTCCAGATTTTCCCCCACATCGGATTAGGAGGAATTGCATCATTACTTAAGGAGTCATATGCCAACTTGACATAGAACTGCCCATTCTTGGCCCATCTCCATCGGATCTGCCCATTAGCCAAAGGCTTAATTCCATCTTGCACTTTCCCCCACGTTCTCTTGATTCCGGACCACAAGTTTGACCTCGGATTGCTCATGTTAATTCTTGGGAGTTTATCATTTCCACAATTATATTTACTCTGGATAACTTTCACCCACAAATCTTCCCTTTTAGTTGCCAATCTCCAACCAAGCTTCATCAGATATGCATTATTTTGATCTTTTGCATGGCGTAGACCCAATCCACCTCTAGTTTTAGGCTTACATATAGCATCCCAGGAAACCAAAGGTATTTTCTGTTTGTCTTCTGTGCTAACCCATAAGAACTTCCGGTTATATTTGTCAAGGGATTCACAGGTGGTCATTGGAAGAGAAGAGGTTTGCATCACATATCCAGGGATTGACATGGTTACTGAAGAAATGAGTGTAGTTCGCCTAGCTGCTGATAAGTTCTTAGCTTTCCATGTGGATAGTCTTGTTTTCACCTTATTCACCACAAACTGGTAAGATTCTTTGGTCACCCTTTTGTGATGAAGTGGGACACCAAGGTATTTACCCAAATCATACGTAATAGAGAAACCCAGGGAGGTGCATAATTCACTTCTTCGGATGTGATTAACATTATCAGAGAAGAAAACACAAGTCTTTTGGTGATTAACCTTAAGCCCGGAGCTATCATAGAAAGTCTTGAGACACTGATTAATCGTGTGTACCTGATTCATGGAGGCTTATGCAAAAAGCAAGATGTCATTTGCAAAAAAATAAGTGGGAAACTGGTGGGCC
Source organism: Acacia crassicarpa (assembly GCA_034222035.1). Taxonomy (NCBI): domain Eukaryota; kingdom Viridiplantae; phylum Streptophyta; class Magnoliopsida; order Fabales; family Fabaceae; genus Acacia; species Acacia crassicarpa. The sequence goes on along the minus strand of JAWXYG010000001.1, from coordinate 56,635,945 downwards.
ATTCCTAGTAAGTCGGATTGGATCCTAGGAACCATCTTGAATGGCAGCTTGGATAAGATGGGCCAGTTTTTCTATGCATATAACAAATAGGTAGGGCGAGAGTGGATCCCCTTCACGTACTCCCCTGGAAGGGTGGAAATTCTCCGCTTTATCCCCATTCCACAGTAACTGCATACTAGGTGTGGAGACACACTGAGTAATGATCTCCCGCAAAGAGGTTGGGATATGGAGTTCCAGTAGACATACTGCCAAGAAATGCCAATTAACCCGATCATAAGCTTTCTCCAAGTCAATTTTTATTGCCTTGTACCCCTTCTTTTTCCTCATGTTTCTCATGGAGTGTATTACTTCCTGGGCCACAATGATATTATCACTACTATGCCTCCTCAGGACAAAGCTACACTGGTTAGGGGATATCACCTGAGGAAGGAAAGTCTTCAGACGACTAACAATGATCTTTGTGACAATTTTGTAAATGACGTTACAGAGGCTAATTGGTCTCAAGTCTCCCATTGTTTCTGGATGATCTTTTTTTGGAATGAGCACCATCAGCGTGCCATTAACCTCACTTAGAGCCCTACGAATTAGAGAACAAAAATTTCACATAATTCACAACAGAGACACCAACCATGCTCCATTGATTCTGGTAAAAAAGAGCATTAAAACCATCCGGTCTTGGTGCTTTGAGGGCACCCATGCTAAATATGGCCTCTTTAATTTCATGTTCCGAAATATCTCGGCTGCACATCCCTAGCAGTTCTTCATTCACGCTTGGGTAAGTCACTGGGCATTGAATCCCTGGGCGAGATGTAATGTCCTCAGATAGAAGATGAGAGAAAAACGTAGTAGCCATACCTTTAATTTGTGCATTGTCATATACCCATGTGCCTTCATCATCCTTCATGGCCTCTATTTTTTGGGTTTTCCTGCGGCGATTAGTGCGAGCATGGAAAAAGCGAGTGTTAGGATCTCCATAAACAGACCATTCAGCTTTAGCTTTTTGTGCCCAGAGGAGAGATTCTTGCAACAAGACATCTTCAAGATCTTTCCAAAGTGATAACTATAAATATGCATATTTAGGCACCATGCCAATCCGAGCCACCACCCGATTGATCCCATTGAGTCTTCGAAGCAAACGTTTCTTCCTAACCTCTGTATGCTTGAAAACTTCTTTATTCCAGGTAGAGCAAGCATCAGAGAATTGAGTAATGTTATGAACCCAAGAGCCGTTATGCAACCAAGAATGGCGAACAAATTCTTCAAAGTTCTCATGCAAAACCCAGGCTGCAATGAATCTGAAAGGATGATTAGGCTTCTCTATAGGGAACTTCGAATTAAGGCGAATAAGGAGAGGCCTATGGTCAAATTTGAAAAATGGTAAGTAAGTTGTTGAGGCATTAGGAAACAGAGAGAACCACTCTTCATTAGCAAGCATTTGGTCTAGCCGTGCCTCTGAATTGCCTCTCTTCCATGTGAATTCTGGGCCAACAAAACCTGTGTCAATCATATCTTGCGTTTCCACCCATCAGAGAAAATCATGATCATAAGATCTACTAGAGGAGGCATTGGAGCGCCTTTCGCAATGGAGTAATGTTCTATTAAGATTGCCTCCGACAAGCCATGTGCCTTGCATTATGAGTGCTAAGCGAGACAGATTCTCCCACAGAATCCACCGAGTGTTGCAGTTAGGGATGGTGTAAACCACAGTGAGGTGCCGAGTAGACCCTGTAGAGTTAGTAATCTGAAAGTGCATAAATTGAAAGTTTTGTTTCAACAGCGTCACATTAAAAATATTGTCATCCCTTAGACACTAAATACCCCCACTATACCCCTCACAGTCCATTAACTCCATATGAGGAAACCCCATCAGTTAAGCTCTTGCTTGTGCCATTTGATGAGTACAACGAGTTTCTAGAATAGCCATAAAATTTAGATGATAATGATTTTTTAAGTCACGAACAAGGGCAGGGAAGCTACGTGGTCCAGTGCCTCGTGAATTCCATATCATGTAGTTCATTTAGAAACTGTTGTGAGTTGGGGTGTGGTCACCTCCCCCTCGGTTTTATCTTGTTCAGCCATTAGCTCATTCGTATTATCCTGATGCACGGGTAGTTCTTTCTGGATCCTGGGAGAAGATGTAGAAGCAGGCACATCCATTGTTAGAGAAACTAAAGGTGCATGGGAAACCACCACGTCAGCATTTACTCCTCCAACAGAAATAGATGTCTCCCCGATGTGTGGCGCGTCCTCAGCTTGGCGTGATGAATCTCCCATCTGCTGCAATATTCCAAAATAGTTTTCTTGATTGATAATTGCACCATGGTCCCCACGTGAATCATCCACCTGCTGCAATACTCCAAAGGAGTTTTCTTGATTAATTAATGCACCATGGTCCCCACGCAAATCATGGGATGATTCACGTGGTGGTTTCCTTCCCTCCTTTATCTTTGATTTGCCTCTATTATCAATCTTCCTTTTAGAACCCACCTGCACCCATTTTGACTTTTGTGGCCCATAATTAGGGGTGGAAATAGGCCAGGCCTATTATGCAGGGAAGTGGCTTAAGCCTGGCCTGTTATAGGCTTATATTTTGGCCTGAGCCTGACTTATAACAAGCTTGAGCCTAGCCTGTGGCCTATTAAGAGGCCTGTATTTTTAAAAATCTTGTACCTAAGCTAATAGGCCACAGGCCCCAACGAAAACATGCCGAAAGCATGCCTCCTGTAAACAAGCCGAAAACAGGCCTACTTTAAACAGGCCAAATTACATAAATTATTCCTAATGATCTAAAATACATCATAAAAAATGAAATACATAATAGCATTCGGTTGCATATAGTTTCAAGACCTAAAGGCTAAACCCTCATAAAAGAAAACCAAGCTAAAATACAATTTCATAACATGCATGAAATAATATCCCATGAATAAGTTCATGTTTACACATATCAATCAGTAATTTAAACAAAGATATGATCATCAGATGTTTACACATATCCATCAGAGTAGTTAAATTGCAAGAATGCACGTAACTCATAAAGGATTCTCTAGGTGGTCTCTGCAATCTTTTAGACCGATCACCTACCCACTCCTTCCTCTTCTGTTGCCTAGCAATCTCAGCTGCATCATTAGGTTGTAAGATTCATTCATGGGAAAAAAAAGTTACAGTATGTAGCATGAAATGGCAATTATTTTTTAATTAATTTTTCAAAGGCTTCATTTACCTGAGAGGTTATATTATATATAACATTAACAAACTTATGTTGCTTAAATTTATGACACGCAATAAACCATTTATTTAAATCTAGACATAAACACACTAATCTCATCAAAGGATTAGCTAAGATCTCTGTTTCAATTCCCTACAAGCATTACTCTATGCATCAACATGACAACATTTGAATTCCTACACCCTTGCACATTTTAAGCCATCATTTAACACCTAGACTCACCCTGACCCTGCAATGTGTTCTCCCTAACAAACGGCAAAATTAATTCCCAAGTCTTTGTTACACAACATAATCTCTTAGATTAAAATCTCAATTAGTCTAATGGGCATTCAAGGGGAATGAGGATCATCTTGCAACTAACTGTCATCACATGATACAACATTTGAGGAAACAAACATGTTGATGGAGACCAATATGCAAAAGTTATTTGCAAAGAGTAGCGACACACTGATTAAAGTACTAATGATAGTGTCATTGTGAGAGGTCATCAAGTCTGAATTATATTAACGACATAACCATACATGAAGATTTTGTAAACATTATACATTACATTAGTGAAGTAACCTTAATACCTGAAATAGGTATGTCAAAAAACTCTGTTCAAGTACATCAATTTCTTCAAGGGCTAACTTCTGTTGATCTAGCTTCTGAGCCCCATGCACAGGATCAAAGAGGGAGTAGAGTTGCTGAGGCACAAAAAAACAATCAGGATACGCAATGTATCAACAACTATATCTCCAAAAGGTCAAGGAAAGAAGAATACCATCAAATCCTCAAATTGTAGAAGATACCAAGCTCAGATTGTATACTCTACTCTTTTGCACAGCTTTAAAAACTCAACTCGGTCCGAACTATGTTCTGCAGAAAGCTCAAAAGACTCAAAGCCAGGAAGAGGATACCAAGTTTGGAGAAAGGGGAGAAGCTACTCTTATACCAACTTTAACAACAATCAGTCGAATTCATTTTCTACACCCTTGCACATTTTGGTAATACCTGGTGTTATCAGCAATTTCGACATAACAGTAGCAATAATATCCGTAATAAGTATCGAAACTAAACAATGAAGAGAAATATACGTTGAGAAAGTAAAGAGAGGATTTTAAACAGAAGATATGCTCGTAACACTGCAAGTTTAGCCTAAAAACTCCATCGTCAACATATAAGTGCAACTAAATTTTTTAAGAAAATTACATTATGGTCGTTAACATTAGGAAAAGCCATATTGAAATCGCTTGGTAAAGAAGAAGAAGAATATTAAAAATGAACGAAATGGAAAGCATCGATGAACAGAGGAGAAAGAAAAAACTGGGCAAACCTGGAGAAGCGATGAACAGACCACAAGCGGCTGAGAGTGAGAGTGAGAGCGATGAACAGAATGAGCTCCGGCCGAACACTAAACCACCACAAGCGGCCGAGACTGAGAGGCTAAGAATGAGACGCGGTCGAAAGGAAATGGCAATTGAAATTAGGGTAAGCCACTTAGCCTGTCAAAATGACGAGGGCTTATTTAGGGCAGACAGTCAGACATACATTTATTATATATATATAAATAAAAAAAATAAAAATATATACAATTACAATTTTACCCCTCTTAACAGGCCGGCCTGATAAGCCTAACAGGCTCATTGAGAGGCCTAGGCCTGGCCTATTAAGACAAACAGGCCTTGAAAGAGGTCTTGGTTTGGCCTTTTAGCTTGACAGGCCAGGCCTGACTAGGCTTTTAACAGGCCAGGCCGTAGGCCCCTGACCTATTTCCACCCTTACCCATGATCCTTAATCAATTCCTTTTTATTAGCATTTAAAGCTAGCTTTTTATCCTTTTTTGTAACCAATTGATGAGCTTCCATAATATCTGATTTTTTCCTTGTTGCATCATTCTGCTTTAATTGGCCATTAGTAACGTAAGCCAATTTTGCCTTAGAATGTGGTCCACGTAAGTCACGCCTTAATATTTGAATTTTCCCAAAAGGAGATGTATCAGATTCACGTCTCCGGTGACTACGGTTGCACCGCCCCCAATCTTCACACCTTGCTCGTTCTTCGACTTCACACCGCCACTATCCTCTGGTTCAACCTCTTCTTTCTTCTTCTCCATCGTCCGTTCATCCTCTTGCTTCGTCAGACAGTTATCTTTACGGTGACCATACTTTCCACACATAAAACAAACCTGGTGTGATCCTTCATAGATGATTGGTCGCTCCTCCCCAAACACCTTGTATGAAGGAAGTAAAGGTTGCTTCAAATCAATCTCAACGCATATACGAGCAAATCCGCCTTTGTCATATATAGAAGTAGCCCTATCCACTTTAATCATTTTTCCAATCATGTTGCCAATTCTGCGCAGGGACTCAATGTTGTAGAATTCAAAAGGAATATCCGGTAATCGAATCCAAGCAACGATATTACATTGGAGATCCGCCTTCCATGGGTTGAAATTTGGCCTCCACCGCTGTACAATCAAATAGTGGTCTTCAATCATCCATGGGCCTTCTTGAAAAGCATACTCTCTATCTTCTTTATTTGAGAAAGAAACAATATAAAATCCATTATTCACTGAAACAATCTTCAAAGGATCCTTAGGTCGCCACATACGATTGATACGATCTTGGATGATGTAGGTTGGGAAGTTGGCACCAAGGACTTTGATAATGAGGGAATTCATCCATGGTAGGCACCAAGCAATGTACTCATCAGCAGTAAACTTCAAATCCCCGGTTTTCCCCTCTAGGCGTCTCTCAGATTGATCGTCAGCCTCCTTCGCCTCTACTGAACCAACACTAATGTCTCTCTCATTCATATGGTGGAAATAGTTTTTCCATCCTTTAACTATATCATCTTCCTCAGAATGTTCCATCAAGAATCCGGCACAGCTAGGGGACAAAAGTTTATCCCGATATGACAGCGGGGATGAACCACTCCTTGGATTAGCATTGGACCCCTGAGATCCACCCTCACCTACCTTCTTCGTGTTAGCCATCTTTCCAAACAAAAAACCAGTGCCAGCTTTTGTTTTATCGCCACCTCTGTCCCCATCATCATCACCCTCTTTCAGCCCCTCCCTACTGCCAGTCACAGTTCGACGACGACGCTCACTCGCTCTCTTCTCACCCCCCATCACTTAGTTCGAAGTCGATTGATTAGGAACAAGCAATTTCCACAATCTTTGATGCCATCAGACGATTTATCAGGTAACTGATCCAACGGTTTAAGTTAATCCTTAAAAATTACTTCTTCTAGTTATAAGACCCAGTTGACTTTTTTTAAAAGATTAAGAAAGTTAAATAAATTAATTTAAATTATTTATATTTATCGTTTTGCTTCAAATTAATTTGTTTGACTTAGAAACTTATATATAATCTAGTGATACACAATATATATAGTTTCTTTAATCTCTCCAAAACAAATTAACTGGGTCTTATATAATGGAACTGAAAGAGTACTTTGTTTCATTAAATGTCAAGTACTTGGGAAGTATTAAGCTAGCTGAACCTTAACAAAGGTTAAAAAAAAGCTTAACAGACCTATAACATGTGAAGAAAGCCTCAGATAGAGTGACTTCTTGTTTGCTTGTAATAAGTTACAACGCTGATCTCTTGCGTGTTTGACCTGCCTCCGCATTCTTTTCTCTTTACGTGTTTCAACTGATACATATTATGGCTAATAGATGGTCATTGTTTTGCTGTGATATTTTTTTTTCCCTGTCATGCTGGGCTGAAGAAATGAAAATGAAATGGGCTTGATGTCCAATAGCATATGGGCCAAAGGGATATATGCTTAGATGAGGAATATTGGGCTGATGAATTTGCTGATATAGTTCATACTGTGGTCTCCATTCTCTATTTTCATGTTATTGGGCCTTAATGATAGCTAATGGGTTCTTCATAAATCTTTTGTTGTCCAATAAATAAGAACAAGTTTTACCAAAAAAAAAAAAAAAAGAACAAGTGTTAAAACTAATGCCTTGATTTTTCCAAAATTTATCTCTTGCAATTATTTTCCATGATTTTATTTCCAAATATTATAAGGAAAATAAATTCTTGATTTTCCTAATAATTAATTTAAATAATTTGGTCAACTTTTACAATTTAATTTCATATATCATTTTAAATTTCTAAATCCTAAAATTTGGGATGTTACAGAAATTATGAATTGTGCATATCAGATTTTAGCCGTTTGAGTTTATTTATTTATATTTAAAATAATATTAAGAAAACAAACTATTTTGAGAGAATTCAAACCCAGAGACAGCGTGATTGGTGAGGAAGAATTTGTGGATGGGATTAACAAACGGGCTTCTTTCATCTTCGAGTCAAGCTCTACACTCAAAAGCTCTACCTCATGAAGAAGAAACTCATCAGGTAAATATTTCCACTATTTTTTTTTTCCTTCTGCAATTTGATGGGGAAAATTAATTAGTTACAGGCCACTCCGTTAAACTTGAAGCAATTCCTTGGTCTCTACACTTTATTACTCGGTTCCACCTCAATTCCTGAACAACTATATGAATTTTTTTTTTTTTTTAAAAAGGTGTAGAGACCAAGAGATTGAATTAATATGAAACTTGAGGGATTGAATTGGACTAACTAAATTACAGAATTGAGTTGTCTAAAAAAAAAAAAAAATTACAGAACTCATTTATATTTAAGTCAAAACTATACGGATCATCCTCCTCTTTTATAATGTTTTGAACCGGTGATGATTTGATTTTCTTTTCCCTTTTGGTGTGTGTGTATTAGACCTGGGAATATGTAGAGAAGGTTGTGGAAGAGAAACATCAGCACAAAGGAGTATATGGATGGATCAAGGCTATAATAATTTCCAAGCCATCCAGCAGACCCCACAGTTCCGCCTGGAGTGGCGAGCACCATCCTAAGTGACGACAGCAACCTGCTAGCCACCGCCCCTCCGAGTCCTAGATCAAGCTACTAGCTCCTGCCAGCCTCTCGTGGGGTTTGACCACCCCATCACAGTTCAAAGCCACCGCCCTGCAGGGTAGTTTGAGCCAGCGGATAAGCTGCTCCTGCTCCCTTGGTCCAACTTGAGACTCCCCAGGACGCGCGCCAGTTTGAGAGGCGATCTCCCCGAGAATCCTTACTTCCCGAGCAATGGTCAATGGTTGGACGTGCATGTTCTGAAACAGGGCCTGATTCCTCACCTCCCACAGTTTCCAACAAGTTATTAGACCAAAGATTTTGTCCCAACTGACGTCTCCGTGCAAACCAGCATTTGTAGTAGCAAGGTTTTCAAAGAACCCCCTGTTCAAACCAGGCTGTACAAATTGTCGCATTTGGGAAGGGACAAGAAATTGGCTCCAAACCTCTGTAGCAAACTTACATCGCCTCAACACGTGATCTGTGTCCTCCTCCCGTGAACAGAGGGCCACAATTGTCATATGTTGGCGCCGTTGTTCAACGTTAGATAGAAGGTTCTGCCCAACGCCTAACCAGAGGAAAACACAGACACGTTGGGCCCCTTCCCACTTCCAAATCCTTTCCCAGAGCCAGCTCTGCTCAATACTTTCCAATTCATCTAGCATCTAGTACGCAGATGCTACAGAGAACCGCCCGTCCGTTGAGCGATCCCAGCAGCAGGAAGCATCCCCATCTCCGATAGATGGTACCGGGCACCCTAATATGAGTGGCAGAATATGATCCGGGAGGTCTCCCTGAAACGAGTCCCAACGCCACTGACCCTCAGTGGTTACAAACTGTCCCACACGGGCAGAGCAAGTTCTGTCGGTGTGAGGTCCCTAAAGCACAAGTATTTTAATGGGCCCACCTCTGGAACCCAGTTATCTGACCAGAACCGAACCTGTGAGCCATCACCGAGCTCCCACCGAGATCCAAGCTCCACATCTGGCCAGAATTTCGAGAAATGCCTCCACAGGTAAGAACACCATCGTTACTATTCCAGGCCACTTAAAAATCATCCCAACCGTATTTATTCTTGAGTACTTGTACCAACAGGAGCTCTCGGCGAGATTGCAAAGCAAAGCCAATTTTCATTAGAAATGCGTGATTTTGCTGCTCAAGCTTCTTGAAACCGGCACCCCCTGCTTCCTTAGATTTGCGCAGATCATGCTATTTAACTAGACTTGGTCTCCGCGCGCGATCACTACAACCCTAAACAAAGTTCCGGATGTGGTGCTCCAGCCGATGACACAAGTCCGGGGTAATTTCGTTGTTTGCATGGTATATGTGGGTATCACCGATAGGACCGCTTTGGCAAGTGTTAACCGTCCTGCCAAGGAAAGAGTCTTGGCAGCCCATCCTGACAACTTACTAAAGATTTTCCCCTCTAGATACTCGTAAGTCCCAACTCGAACTCGCCTATGAAGCAATGACACACCCAGATATTGACCAAGATCCTCCGTACATCGGAACCCCAGGTCCCTACTAATCCTTGTCTTCAACCCTTGAGGGATATTTGGAGAGAAAAAGATAGCAGTCTTGGCGGTGCTAACTTTGTGACCCGAGCTAGAACAGAAATCATCCAGGACCCTGTTGATAAGGTGAATCTGTGAAGCAATTGTGGAGCTAAACAAAACCAGATCGTCCACAAAAAACAAATGGGACAAAGGCGGACCCTCTCTACCTAACCGGATGGGTTGCCACAAGTTAGATTCAACCTTCCTAGAAATTGTTTGTGACAACCTCTCCATGCACAACACAAAAATATAAGGCGAGAGGGGGTCACCTTGCTGTATATACCCCTAGATAGCTGGAACGCCTCCGATCTAAACCTGTTCCATACAACTCTCATACTTAAAGAGTTAAAGTGGATATACAGACCATGATCACCTTTACAAATTTCCTTAGGCAACCTGCATCCAAAAGGGTCTCCTCAATGAAATACCATTAGACGATTGTAGGCCTTCTCAAGGTCCACTTTAATTGTCATCCACCCTTTTCACCCTTTCTTGATTCTCATGGAATGAATCACTTCCTGTGTAATAATAATGTTATCGGTAATCTGCCGTCTAGCCACAAAACTAGATTGATTAGGTGAGATGGGAGCCACAGCTTAAGCTGATTAGCCAATACTTTAGTGATAATCTTATACAAGACAGCACACAAGCTTATGGGACGGAAGTCCTTAAGACGTTGAAGAGCTGGTATCTTAGGGATCAGTGTAATAAGTGTTTCATTTAGTTCCAGTTCAAGAACTCCTTCCTCAAAGCACCTAGAGACCATGTGAAAAATCGAAAGTAGCATGCAAACCATCAATCCCTGTAGCCTTAAGTGGCCTCATCTGAAATAATGCTCTATGAACTTCACCCACTCAAATAGTAGCAGAAAGGGCCTATGTCATGTTAGGTCCAATGAAGGGGAAGTTTCCTCTAATTAGGTAGAGAGGGGCCAGGGCACCCTCTTTCGAATACAGGTCCTTATAAAAGTAAGCCGCCCTTGCTCGAAGCGTCTCCTCCTCAGTGCACCACTCCCCATCCACATCTTTCAAAGTAGTAATACGCTTCCTATGATACCGACAGACAGCTTTGGCATGGAAATACGATGTGTTCTGGTCCCCAAATTTTATCCAATCGCTCCTAGCTCTCTGAGCCTATGTTAAGCTCTCTTGTTCACAAGTTAATTCAAACTCTTTCCGCAACTCCCGCTCCAAGTGATCTAGATGCGGAGAGTGGTAACTCTCCTGAGCCTTTTGAATCCCACCCAGGCGAGCCATGATTCTCTTTTTCCGAAACTTGATGCACCCAAAAGCCTCCTGATTCCACTTACTTGCTTCTTCAGTAAACCACCTCGTATTAGCCACCACCGACTCCGAGTTGGTCCACGAATCCTGAACCACCTTTCCAAAGGTCCCTGATGTTGCCCAGGCTGCCAGATAGCGAAATGGTTTTGGTTGTTGTACTGAATGCACACGGTCACCAATCATAACATTTCTTACCCTGTTTTCTAACTGCTTTCTGAATTGAAATCTACATCAAAATGAAACTAGGAACCAAAAATTCATCAAGGAACCAAGAAGAACTTTTTTTCCTGATATGAACTTAATGTTATTGAAACACAATATTGTCGCTTTTCAAAGTTGAAAATAGCAATCTCAAGCCCAAATTTCATGCAATATTTCAATACCACATCTTCAATTAAAAAGCATTGATTCTAAAGATAGTTTTCTCTATGCACCCAATCCCAGTAGACGGAAAAAATCTTTAAAATGCTTCCCGGCGAATGTTCTAGAATCAACTCGTTTATGCATAAAACTCCAACTTCTCAACCAAATTGGCATAAGAATCATCCTAGAGCCCCTTACGTCTTTATCAATTCCAACATATATAGACACATACACACATACACACACATATAGATACATACATGTGTGTATGTATGTATAACCTCCTGTGTTCTCTTTAATTAAAGCTATCCATAGCCTGATGGCGACAAAAATTGAAATAATAGAATAAGAAGTTTGTGTGACTAATAATTTTTTATAAGTTTTACACAGCGGACCAATATTTAAACAAAACATGAAATAAGCAGTATATAACTATATTTGTATGGCTAAAAGCTAAAAGGTGAATTTCTTATTGTCATCAAACAAAACTAGGTACAAAAATTGGTTCACTACTAATGAGTACATTAGTTTCCCTGTCATAACAAAGTCAAAGGACCCCGTAATCAAATTCAAATATTATATAAAGGCTGTGAATTTAATTCAGTATTTGGAGGATAGAGAATATGGCTTGAACAACTGTGAGAAAGAGGAGTACAATTATTACACCAATGGAAGCAACAGTTTGTCCAAGGTGTACCATAATAATCCTTTCTTAGAGTTTCATCTGGTGCCAAGGAACAATAGTCATTCAACCTTTTGCAGATATGAAGAGATATTCAGAATTGAAATTCATTTGACTGACATTTTCCGCAAGACCATTAAATTAGAAAGAGCCGCACATTATGTTCTTGTGAGCAAGGATATCCACATCTTTATATGCATCTATTAGATAATCCAATACAAGAGCATAGTTTAATTAATAATAATTATAGAATTAACATTGTTTAGCATTAAATCTACTACTTCAATACAACTTTGAGGACTGAAAGTATGGTTTGAACAATGGCGAGAAAAAGGAGGAAGATTCCAGCTATAGAGGCCGCAGTACGCCAAGGAGTGTTGCAATAATCCCGTCTTAGAGTTGCCTTCTTTTTGTGCCAAGGATTTTCACAATACCGATTCAACCGTTTGCAGATAGCAATGTATTTAGAATTGAAGTTTGTTTGAAGCACATTTTTGCAAAGAACATTAAAAAAAGAAGCAACATTGTGGCTATCACCTAAATAGTGGCGGAGTATTTTCTTATCGACGAGGAGATCCACATCTTTACTTGTGTCTATTAGCCGATCCAATATAATAGCATAGTTGGTAATACGAGCATCATCAGGATAATGACATTGTTCTAATGCAATCATATTACGAAATATCACTTCAGTGCCATCCTCCACGAAAAATTGGGGAATTTCAAGAATATTTTTTGAAAATTCCAAGTCTAGTAAGCACTTGCTCTTCCTATTCTTCAACTTTATGCCTGCTTCATGCAATGCACTCGCATTGAATAAAAGTATATGGCTTCCCTCCCCTGTGGAGGAGTCATCCCGTTGAAGCATTTCTTCATGCAAGTCATCCCGTTGAGGCATTTCTTCTTGCAAGTAAAACAATCTAAGAAGATCTGTAAAATGCTTTATCTTCACATCAGCATTTGGCTTTAATTTTTGTTTGTTAAAATAACCAAAAGTATCATACGCAAGCTCAAGAAATGAATGGCCCCTCCAACCACTGGGAAAAGCTTGATTGAACAGCTCTTCAATAACAAAGAATGGAAGTTGATTCTCAATTAAAATCAAGTCTTCAAGTATAGAAAATTGTAACAATTGCTGTGACAATTTAGCATCCTTGTGTGGCCCATATTTCCCCTTGGAAATGAAGAGTTCAATGATGAAGCTGGCATCAGTCACAAGTTGTTTTGGAGTAAGGTTAATGGTCTCTGAATAAGAATCATGGACTTTTGGCAGAAAATGTTGTACAAATGAAATCCAATAATCATGGCAACTTGGCGTGGTTCTTCGAGTAAATCTTTTGAACAATATTTCTTTATGCCTTTCCATGTTTTGCAGCCTCTCATTACCATGATGAAAGGGGCCAATTGAAACAACCTGTGGGGTGTAGGCCTCTTCTTTAAGATGACGAAGTAACGTGGGTACCCTATAGATACAACATTCTGGTGACAAAAAACCATCTCCGCAATCTCCAATTATTTTGTTGATGTCAATAATCCGGTCAGGTTCCACCTATCAAGTTTTGTTTAGAACACAACCAAGAATTTCACATGCAACATATTGTTAGGGACTCTGTGTGTGTCTCACTATTCATGTGCGTATGCATGTGCATGCACATGAATAGTGAGACACACACAGAGTCCCCATCAATAGAAAAACGTGTTAAAGTTGGGAGAGAGACAGTAGGTAATTGATAGTTATTAATTTGACAGTCATATTTGTTGACAAAATATTTTGTAGAGGGTTTTTTATAATTGAAGAAAAATTAATTAATTTTTTTTTTTAAAAAAAGAACGGTCAAACCTTAACTTTCAATTGAATTGTTTTTTTTAAATAATTAACTGACATTTGTTTCATTTCAAAACCTTGCCTCCAACTCCCAAATCCCATGTTCCTTTTTATGAAAAAATAGTCTAGGATTAGAAACAAGCAGAGCCCGTTTAAGTACATTTAAGTCAAGGACCGAGCTTGTACTTTATAGGGTATAAAAGGAAATCGGGTTTAAAACGGCTAGCCCATTTAAGCCAGCAAGATCAGCCCTTTTAGGGCCTGTCTTTTTGAGCCCACAATAATTTTTTTAAATAAAATGTAATGTATTGATGCATGGTTGGAAAATAAATATTTTAATTATTTTATATTAATATTTCCCTGATAACTCATGATATTTGTGTACTTCAAAAAGTTGGAAATCTCGAAAGAAGTAGGGATAGGGAAATATCTGGAGAGGTTTATGCCTAAGTAGTAAAGAAGGGAAATTGATTATGAATGAGTGAGAAGTTTAAACTGAACATCCATACCAATCTTTTTTTTCTCGTTATTTCTCATCCATTCCATCTCATTCTTTGATTTGGATTTCAATATGTGTACAAGTTAATTCTTGCACAAATATTGTGCGAAAATTACTAATTAGAATAGTTCTTTTGTTTTTCTTCTTGTTACCAGGCAAAGAAGAGTTGTTTCATTTTATGTTTTCTTGAGCTTTTTGGTATGGAATTTTTTTAGTTTTGGTTCTTTTAAGTTTAGACAATGGTTTATTGACATAAGTGTTGAGGACAATTATTTGATTCGGCTTAATTTTATGAGTTGGAAACACTTTATTTTGTTATGATTTATAATTTGAATTGGTGGTTTCATGAAATTTATTGTTTTATTTTAAATATGTTAAAGTAGTAAAAATTGAAATTTAATAGTAAAAATCCTAATTGAAATGATCAAAACTAAAATTGGGCCTACACTTTTAACAAATTCTTAATAAGACCAAGAGGCTTAATTAGGGTTTCTGAATATTGTTAAAAGACTGGAACGTCCCTCTATTGTTTAAAAAGTAAATTGAAGGTAGTATTTACCAAAAAAATAAATAAATTGAAGGTAGTATAAAAGAAGGGTTAAGATGTAAATATGACTCAAAAGTATTTGCTGAGGAACAACAAAAGTTTGTTAAGATTCAATGGCATCTCAGAAGTTTCAAAATATAGCAATCTTGCTTATACTGTAAAAAAAACTAAGATTGACTGTTGAAAAATTGATGTTGACCGCTAACTTTTTAATGGAAAAGAGCAACATTGCACCATTTTAATATTTTCGAGGCAACATTAAACCTAAAACACCTTTCAGAGCAACATTGCTTCTCAGCGAATACTTTTGAGAAAAATTTGCTCCTTAACTCTTAAAATAAAAAAGGGTATTTCTAAATTAGGCCTCATCTGACTTAAATTAATTTATAATTATTTTATATAATCAGCATACATTTGCTACTTGAACTTTTTTGACAGATTTTTTTATAAAAAATATGATCATGTATTGAAAAACCGACATAGAGAGAGAGAGGGGTATACATTTGTATGTAGAATTTTGAAAGTTAATGAATGATCTCTCCATATATAATATATATAACACGAAATAGAATTAAAAAGATTGACGATTGGTGGAAATGACAAACACGAAATCCATCCATTTTACAAAAACCTTCACGCTTACGAAGCAGAAAATTTTAGAATTATGCTAAATATTTTATTTTTATTACTTAAATCAGTGTAGATCGATCTTGTATTATATGAAATATAAAAAATGAGTGGTATTATATATACAAGTCACTATTTTATTAAAATTTTCATATATGACATGTACATATAAATATATAAATCTAAGATTACATTTTTCAAAAAAATATGTCAAACATCCATAATTAAGATAAAAAATGCTTACTATTTGTATTGAATAGTTATTAAATAATTTAAGTTAGATGGGGCGCAATTTAGTAATCCCTTTTTTTCTTTTTAACTTCCTCAATTTTCTATTTCAGTAAGATAAGGGCATTTTGGTCTTTTAACAATATACATACATCTTTAAATAGGCCTTTTGGCTTGATTAAGAATTTGTTGAAAATATAAGCCTAATTTTGGTTTTGATCATTTTATATCAACTTAACTAGGATTTTCCTAAAATAATAAAAGAATCTTAAAGCCTGTGGGCCTACTTTGAACCCGCATGTTTTGAGAGTCATGCCTTCGAGCCTATCAAAGGCTACTCTTTTGTGCTCGACTCTACTAGCAGCTCTACCTATCACATTATATATAACATAATAAAAAATGTAAGCTAAGTTACTACTCTTTGTTTTCATACATATTAGTAGTTAAATACAACTACATATATATAACGAGTGCTTTAAAATGTTTTACCCATTTTGTTCCATACTGTGTGTATGTTATTCTAATCCTTCTTATAAGCGCAGTTTAGGTAATTCTCACATATTAAAGAAAAGTTAGTTAACGCTTAATAACTTTTTCCAACATGATCTTGAATCATTATGTTCCTGTTGGGAGTCACCTGATCATTTTCAATCTATGAAGTTTGATTTAGAGAAAAACAGGAATTACACAAGCAATATATATATATATATATATGAAACAGAAGCAACCTTAAAAATTATAAGCAGAAAGAAAGAGTAGTATTAAAGGATGCATACTTGGTGTGGAGGTGAGCAATTATGTGATGACTGATCCAGCGTCGGCCCTGAACTAACGCCGAGATCCCACCTTGGAGTCTAAGTAAAATAAAAATAAAGAAATAAATTAAAAACAATACTACAGAAAAAATGTTTTTTAAAAGCTTAAAACTTAACGTTTGAATAGTATATATATATATATATATATATATATATATATATATATAAACAGGAATTACACAAGCAATATATATATATGAAACAGAAGCAACCTTAAAAATTATAAGCAGAAAGAAAGAGCAGTATTAAAGGATGCATACTTTGGGTGGACGTGAGCGATGAGGTGATGGCGGATCCAGCGTCGGCCCTAAATTAACGCCGCAACCCTCCCATGGAGTCTAAGTAAAATAAAAATAAAGAAAGAAATTAAAAACAATACTACAAAAAAAAATGTTTTTTAAAAGCTTAAAACTTAACCGTTTGAATAGTGTGTGTGTGTATATATATATAAACAGGAATTACACAAGCAATATATATATATATATATATATATATATATATATATATGAAATAGAAGCAACCTTAAAAATTATAAGCAGAAAGAAAGAGCAGTATTAAAGGATGCATACTTGGTGTGGAGTTGAGCGATTATGTGATGACTGATCCAGCATCGGCCCTGAACTAACGCCGAGACCCCACCTTGGAGTCTAAGTAAAATAAAAATAAAGAAAGAAATTAAAAACAATACTACAGAAAAAATGTTTTTTAAAAGCTTAAAACTTAACGTTTGAATAGTATATATATATATATATATATATATATAAACAGGAATTACACAAGCAATATATATATATATATACATATATATATGAAACAGAAGCAACCTTAAAAATTATAAGCAGAAAGAAAGAGTAGTATTAAAGGATGCATACTTGGTGTGGAGGTGAGCGATTATGTGATGACTGATCCAGCGTCGGCCCTGAACTAACGCCGAGACCCCACCTTGGAGTCTAAGTAAAATAAAAATAAAGAAATAAATTAAAAACAATACTACAGAAAAAATGTTTTTTAAAAGCTTAAAACTTAACGTTTGAATAGTGTATATATATATATATATATATATGAAACAGAAGCAACCTTAAAAATTATAAGCAGAAAGAAAGAGTAGTATTAAAGGATGCATACTTTGGGTGGACGTGAGCGATCAGGTGATGGCGGATCCAGCGTCGGCCCTAAATTACCGCCGCAACCCCCCCATGGAGTCTAAGTAAAATAAAAATAAAGAAAGAAATTAAAAACAATACTACAGAAAAAATGTTTTTTAAAAGCTTAAAACTTAACGTTTGAATAGAAGCATGCTAGGTATAAATTGAGGCGGATGGAGGGGGAGTACTTAAATGTCAGTTATTTCAATTTGATTGTATGAAGCAATATAATCGTCAATTTAGTTCAACTTTTAAAAAAATTGTGAGGAGAAAAAAAATGAAAAGAAAATAAGAAAAGGCTACAGAAATAAAGAAATTAAGGATAAAGGTGTACCGTTGCGCTCTCATCATTATCTGTTGCTTCTGAGCTCTCCACCAATTGTTGAACACTCTCATCACTGTCTGTTGCTTCTACCATCTATACTTACTCAACAAATAAACACACGACGTTAATGCTTCTGCTTTCCCTGCCCTTTCTCCATCAAAACCCTTCTAATATACAACGAGGAATTACACAAGCAATAGACACACACACATATTTATACATACGTACATAGATATATGTATGTATGTATGTATAGACACACCTATACACACATATACATACATACATACATACATACATATATATATATATATATATATATATATATATATATATAAGTGTGTGTAAAGAGTTCCCTATTCCAAAAATAAAAGAAACAAAGAAAAATACTATTACATAAAAATGGGATTTTATGACGCTTAAAACTTGAAAGTTAATGAATATAGAAAAATGTGACATAAGTTGAGACAGAAGGTGGGGAAATAATTAATTGATGGTTGAACAAGGGTCAAATAAAGTTATAAACTCTATATAACATCCCAATTTGATAAAATAATAATGATAAAAACGGTGTCAAAGAGCCTATACGATCAAAATCGTGTTCTTGATAATAACTGATTTGTATTATCATAAATTGTATATATGTAGCCAAAAACAAATAGCCAAAGAAATGGGTTTGGAAAAAAAATAAGAGAGAGAGGCTACAACATAAACACAAATCTAACGCAAATTAAAGGAATGTAATCAAGGTAAGAAAAGCCAAGACGAATGAAATGCACAGGATGCATATATACTTGCAATCTAACAAGTGTATGTATATCTTGAAAAGGGAAACAAAGTAACACTAAAAAAAAGTGTAATAAATTGAGGAATGAAACCGAAGCAAGCTTAAAAATTGTAAGCAGAAAGGAGGATGCATACGTACATCATGTGGTTGTTGGAAGTGATCGGGGGATAAATGATTTGAAGCTTGAGAGTAGAGAAGCTCAAGCATTTGTTGTAGAGCAGCCTCAATCTCATTATTAGACAT
Source organism: Acacia crassicarpa (assembly GCA_034222035.1). Taxonomy (NCBI): domain Eukaryota; kingdom Viridiplantae; phylum Streptophyta; class Magnoliopsida; order Fabales; family Fabaceae; genus Acacia; species Acacia crassicarpa. The sequence continues at coordinate 56,616,923 of JAWXYG010000001.1, read as the reverse complement.
CTTCCTGTGAATGAATCTCACTATCTATTGCTTCTTTTTCAAACAACAGAAGAAAGTCGATCAGCTCTGCTCTGTTCAGCAACCCGCGACGGTAGGCGTCTCAATAAATAGATGGGACGCGCCTCACTATTGTGCGATAAATATTCAGATAAGAGAATTGAGTAAATATAAATATTACCAACATTTTAATTGATACGATAATAAGGGGCAAAAAAGAAAAGAAAAACTCAATAAATATTTAGATAACTCTTATCGACTCTTATAAAAAGGATTAGGCAATTCAAATTATGGGCTCTTATAAAAAAGATAAGAGGAAATATATTTTACCTCAAATTAAACCCAAAGGGTTCCCAAAAGAACTTCAACAAATGTGACAATTAGTTGCAAAACTCATGGCAATCCTAGTGGCATGTAAGCTCCTCTATAGTTGAAAGGTCATGGGTTCAAAAGGTCCATGATATAATCAATTTTGAAGGTTGTGGTTTCCTAAATTTTTTTCCAAACACTTATATTTTAATTAAATTACTTAGGAAACACTCAAACATACGCCCATTTTTTTGATTAAGATAAAATCATTTAGATCTGAATGGGGAAGACGACGATTAAAGCGCCTCTCCCACGTGCTATTACTACATATATAGAAGCAATACTTTGCATATGAACTTCATCAAGTCTTTCATGTTTATATTAAATTCTAAAGAAAATAATAATCTCGTATGATGTTAGCTTGGTGCTAACAAAGTCAATAATGAACCATGTGAAACCAATATATTCAATATATTTTAATTATGACTTTGTCTAACGAATCCAATGTTCATTAGGCAATTAGAAAATTTTAAATTATATCCATTGTTTGAACATCAAATAATTTAAGCACAACATGGACCTTCTCAACCTTTTATGTTGTTGCTGAGACCTTCTTAACTATTAAGTCATGCATTTTTTGTCACGTATAACTAGTAAAATATAATAGAGTAGGTAGATTTACATTGGATTTAAATATGATCACCACCACAGAAATATATATGTGAAGGTGCCTTTAGTTTTAATCAATCGTCCTGGTGATACATATAGTGTGCCCCAATATATTAGTTTAATAACTTTTCCTTGTAGGTAAAAGAATCTAAGAAGATATGTAAAATACTTTATCTTAACATTAGTATTAGGCTTTAGTTTTTGACTGTTAAAGTACCCAAAATATCCATTCGTGAGCTCAAGAAATGAACGGGGGCTATTGCAACTGTCATGGGGAAATGCTTTATTGAACAACTTCAATAATAAAGACTGGCAGTTGATTCTTAAGTAAAAGCAAATCTTCAAATATATATGTCTGAAACCTTGGCAGTGACAATTTAGCGTCGTTGCGTAACTCATGTTTCTCATGGTACATGATGAAGAGTTGAATGATGAAACGAGCATCCCTTAATGCCAGTTCACAAGTTGATGTTCAGTAAGGTTACTGGTCTTTGAATAAGAACCACGAATTTTTGGCTCTAAATGTTTTACCAAATGAACCAAATCATCCAAAGTTGACATAACTCTTAATTGAGTAAATCTTTTGAACAATACTTGTTTATGATTTTCCATGTTTTGTAACCTGTCATTACCATAATGAAAGGGACCAATTGAAACAAGTTTTGGAGTGTAAGCCTCTCCTTTAAGGCTATGGATGGCAATGGGCACACTGTAGATACAACATTCTGGTAACAAAAGAACATCTCCGCAATGTTGAATCATTTGTTTGATGCCTATAGTCACATCTTCTTCCACCTATGAAATTTGATTTAGAATATATGCAACAAGGGATTATGCATTCAATATATATCCACATAAAGAGTGCCCTATTCCTAAGTGCTCCCTCTCAAATTTGCCAAACTTCCCAAATGTTTTTTTCTTATTTCTTTTGATTGAGATTCTACATAAAATAAATGACATCTTGATACATTATTGGAAAAAATAGTGCAGTTTTTAAATTCTTACAATTTTTTAAAGAGAAATACCCTAAATTAAAAAGAAACTGCACAATTTTAGAGGAAAGCCGCAGGATGCATACTTGCAACCTGACAACTGTATTTCAAGTGAAACAAAATTAGGCCAAAAAAGTGTAATAATTGAGGAATTAAACACGAAGAAATCTTAAAAGTTGTAAGAAAAAAGAAAGTAAAGAAAACAAGAGACAAGTCTTTACAATTGAAGAAAGACTAATAAAGGATGCATACGCACTTCTTGTTGTAGTGGCAAGTAATTGGACGGTAAATCTGTAGGATGATGACATGGGAGAAGTGGTTACGTTGCAGCTCCACCACTTGTATTGCTTCCTCTCCAAATGAATCTCACTATGTATTGCTTCTGCCATTATCTAAACTTTATCAAGAAAAAACACAAGAAAGTCAGTCTGCTCTGCTCAGGTCTCAGCTGAAGCGGGTCTCGTTAACATTTGCATTGTCATTTAAACGTTTGGATTAGCTTTTGGATAATAGCATTAACAATTTACGAAATAAGTATGTGAGAGGAATTTTGTCTCAACTTGTGGAAATAACTTTTAAAAACATGGTTTTGTGGTTTTATGAGAATTGTTAGTTGATGCCTTATAATAAGAACCAGAGGGAGTAATAATTATGAGCCAAATCATATGCATTGGGTGGTGGGCTCAAGCCGAAAGGGACCCCAAAAAACTACCCACGGCACAATTCTCACATCTGGGACAAGTGGAGAGTTTTGGAAAAGCTGCAGCAAGTGACCCAAATTAAATATGTGAAATTTCTAAGAGCATGGATCAAATGGAAAACCACATCCCTTTATGCCTATAAAGAAGGAATAAGAAATTATATAAAAGAGGAATTATAAAGGAGAGAAAATTAAACACCACTGTATAAATACGTATCCTCTAAAAATTAAAGTGTTAATTTTCTCCGCATCAAGTAGATCCAGCACAACTCTGCAGTCTTCAGCATCAAAAAGGTTTCTCAGTGCCAGCAAAGATCCGCAACATGCTTATTTCCCGCACTTAGTAGATTCAAAGCATTGCTAAGGTATTTTCTTCAATTTTCCATATCTTAGTGCTTTACTGCTTTTGTAGCTTTTGTATGGGTGTTTGGTTATTAAGGGTCTCATGATTTAACCAAAATATGAATGTTGGATAACCTTTAGAAAACCACAATTTTGCCCTTCAAAATTGATTATAGCATGGACCTTCATCCTCCTCATCTACAACCTGCTAAGAAAAAAAAAAACATACTCGTATATAATAACTTGTAATAAAAAAAAATACATATAATAAACTTCTATCGTTTATTTCCAATCAATTAAGCTTCTACCTTTTTTCTATTAGATCTACCCCTCTCATCTTGACTTCACTCAACATTTTTTTTTTTAAAAAAAATGTTTTGGCAGTTGTGCATTGATCGAATAATTAGACGACATTCATTAGCATGATTACTTAATTACTTAATCAAATGAATGGTCAGACGTAGTAAAATCCAAATGACGACAGACAGGTTCCTTATTGGTATGATAAACAAGATGCAACACTATAATTATGTTGTTAAACATAAATTGTAATTGATTTTGAGTTTAATAAAAAAATTTAAAATTTAAAACCATAGTTTTCTTGAAAAATCCCCTCGGTCTTTAGTAAAATTTGCGTATATCCAACCATAGGTGTGGCTGCAGTACCCTTCTTTGGTGGTATGATATTTCTTTCTTTAATGATTTTAGAGAAAGTAGTTTTTATAATGTAATGCTTGGAACAAATAATAATGTAATAGACTTAAGTAAAATATTATGTTAAATTCAAAAAAAAAAAAAGAAGAATATAGGGAAAAGTGATAAAAATGATATGCATTGTGAGGAAAAAGTAAGAAGATTTAGAATATACAGTTGTAGCACATGCATTGTCAGGAAGAATAATATGACAAAATAACACATGCATTCTTCTATTTTTTTATATATAGAAAAAGATCCTTTAAAGAAAAAAAAATCAGTGTTGAACTCAAACAATAGTAGGCGAAACAACAATACGTTTATATATACGGGAATGGTGAGGGTTTGAATTGAGGGTTGTGGTCATTTAATATTCTCCATGCAAATTATTTTGGGAATTCTCTCTGGGGACCATTCTGTTAATTTCGAAGGATGTCTGTGTACGAATCGTAAGTTGACGTTTTATATGACTTCTGAATTCCCTGCAAATGATAAGATGACCATAATATCACTACTACAAAAATTGGATATTACTACTCTAAAAAACGTCCTAAATAAAAAACAGGTAGTATTTAATTGGTTCCCGCCAGAATTTTTGTTTGGCGCCATGGTATATTTAATTTATATGGAAAAAAATACATTTTTGGCTTAAAGAAGCGACCATAAATGAAATCAGGTCGCCTTTTGCTAAAAATTAGCGACCTGATTTTGTATCAGGTAGTCTATTTCTGAAAACAGGCGACCTGATTTTGTATAAGGTCGCCTGTTTTCTGAAAACAGGCGACCTTATTCCATATAAGGTCGCCTGTTTTCTGAAAACAGGCGACCTTATTCCCTATCAGGTCGCCTGTTTTCACAAAACAGGCGACCTGATACATAATCAGGTCGTTTGTTTGGGCAATTAAAATCCCCAAAAAGAGGACCACCCGCGTGTACTGTTACCCATTTCCCTCTCGCGGCGCACCTCCACATCTCCTCCTCCTCATTTTCTCTACCCTATCTCTTTTTCCCCTCACAGCGTGTTCTCTCTTCACTTCCGGTGTTCGTCTCATCTCTTCCAACAGGGGTCTCTGAAAAGCTTGAGCTCCAGACCTCAGAAGCTCAGAGATTCCTTCCGTTCTCGTCTCCTCTCGCAGAACCCAGAGGCCGTCGCGTCTTGTACCCATCGCCCATTGCCTCCCCAGTCGCCATCGCCACCGTCAGTCGCGACCCTTAGGCCAAGTTGAAATTCAGTTTGATTCATCTGTATATTGTTTAATTTTTTGTTTATTATGCAGCGATTACAAGCCTCTGCATGTAGCTTATTTCAATGCCATAAGCGAAAAGCAATCCCGCCGTGGCATAAAAGGGAGATCACCACCGACAAGAAGCCTCGCTGCCATATAACTGTACTCTCCGGCGATTCTCTTCCACCGTGGCCGGTGATTTTCTCTTCCTACCCGTTAATTCTGTTCACGACCTGCTCTGTGATTTTTTCTGTGGGTTTCTGATTCTATCCTTGCTTGCTTGCTTTAATTCTGATAATGCTTCAAATGTCATCGACATCTTTTGTTCAGGTTGGTTTCCAGTTATCTTATACTGTTTTCTCTTGGACCTTTATAAAAATAGAAAAACAGGAAAAAAAAATTATGTGGATTAAGTGGATTTTTGATGAACTGAATTTCTTCTTTGTAATATTAGATGCACTTTGAGTAATGGAGGATTTTTAACGATCCCCTTACCACTGTATCTTACGTTTTTGTTTTTGAACCCCCCCTTCAGGGGGCCTTGCTCCTTTCTTTTTTCCTTCTCTTTTTCGTTTTCAGGGGAGGCCTTTCATACTGTTTCTTATTTGGCCGTCTTGATTTTAAAGGAATTAGATCCTTTACTTAGTGTATGGCAAGGTATACCACAATACAGACCCTAGTATGCGTTATTCGATATCTTGTCCTATATCCCATTAATCCACCTTCGAGTATTGTAAACGTATCAAATTTATCATACCACATTTTTGTTATTAGATCATACAAAGTCATTCTACTCTTTTTATGAATAGGTGATTCCCTGTTTGTTATTCACAACTTGTATTTGTTTACTTTCCAGACCATATAACGATTGGAATCTTGTAGTACTTTTCCATTTTTCTCTTCCAAAAGTGATATTAGCATGTTGTCGCTTGTTAGTTTGAGTTGTTCAAAAAGGAATAGGGGCACTTGGGGACTGGAGCATGTCGACGAATAAGTTATCTGCTCAAGTTGAATTTATAAGTGCAAATGCCCTCCTGTCAATTACAAGTAGTATATGAGTTGTTCAAGTTATTGGGTTCAACTCCTAGTAGTAGTTGTTTTATCTTTTATCTTTTCTTTTTTTCACACTCCATCTAATTGTTGTGTTGTTATCCGATACCATTTGAAAGATCACTTCAATCCAAAACTTTAAGCTATTAAGTGAAAGCATATGAATTGTATTTTATAAACTTGTTCGCCATAGCAGTAGGAGACATTGGATACACCAAAATACTTTCTGCCACTAGGTGTATCTGGAAAATATTTGAAGCTAGTGCTCAATATTGTACCTTAACCTAAGTGAAGATTGTCTTGACTGGGGCAGTGAAAAGAAAATAAGATGAATGAAAATTTAGGGGGAAGAACTTATTAATAGGATCTACACACACCGAGAGCTTTCACAGTACTGCAACATATAAACTTCTTCGGAGAGATATGTTTCAAAAGCCCCAATGATATACTTGAAAACTTGAAATCTTAACCAATTTATCGCCCATTGATGCTTAGAAACTGAATATTTGGGAAGTGTTGCATCATCGTGAGCATAAGACTATTGTACTTTTGCTCATTTTATCCTCAGTGAATGTGAATTCTCCTATTGCTGACTATTGTTCTTTTGCTCATTTTATCCTCAGTGAATGTGAATTCTGCTCGTGTCACGACTGCTGCCTACTGACCCACACCAGAGACGTACGCAGGGTTAGGTCGAGCCTTTTATTCTTTTTGCCTCTCGTCGGCTTTGGGTTGCCGTTCGCTGTTAGTTGTCTTGAAGGTCAGCGCTTCTTCTGCTCTGTTTTTTGTTGCTTTTATTGTTTAATTTTAGAGATTTCTTTATTGCAATTGACTTAGCTTGTTGTGTGCGTGTGAGTAAAAAGTTCAAATTTACTTGCTGGCTTGCTTAGAAACTGAATATTTGAGAAGTGTTGCATCATTGTGAGCATAAGACTATTGTACTTTTGCTCATTTTATCCTCAGTGAATGTGAATTCTACTATTGCTGCACCTTTATAATTCTTAAATTTAATTGCAAGTTCTCAGTGAATTCTCCTATTGCTGCTGCACCTTTCTAATTTTACAACTTAGATATATTTTAGTTTTTTGTATTGATGAAAGTATTGGATTTAATAGCTGATATTTTCTAAATTGCCTTAGTTAGTAAGTTTTGTTGAATTAAGTTGAAATGGTTTGTTGCTGAAATTTTGGGATGTCTTACTGTTGAGGGGAAATGCTGCCGAAATTTTTTGAAATTGTTATGAACTTGACTGTTGTTGGAAATGTCTTAGGTGATAATAAAATGGGTCATAGTTGGATGAATGCTTTGAGAACTAGTGAAGAATATGAGAAAGGGGTGGAAGAGTTTATTGAATTTGCTAGAAAGAATGTGACTACAAAAAACGGGATGTATTATTGTCCATGTGTTAATTGTTTAAATGGGATTCGAAGGGATATTGCTGATATAAGGGATCACTTAATTTGTGATGGAATAAACCTTTGATACTCAACGTGGATATGGCATGGTGAGGAGGTAACACCTAGTGCATCCCACGAAAATGAGGTTGAGGTAGATGATGATGGAATGGAGAGAATGATTCATGATGTTGAGGTCGAATCCTTTGCACAACCGCATGAATTTGATAGCGTGCGGAGTGATGCAGAGACACCTTTGTTCCCTGGGTGTACTAAGTATACACGGTTGATTGGGACCTTACATTTGGTCAACTTAAAGGCAACTTGTGGGTGGACCGATAGCAGTTTCACGTCGTTGCTTGAATTGTTGTGTGATATGTTGCCAGATGATAATGTACTTCCAAATCATATGTATGAGGCCAAGAAAATCTTATCTACGATGGGTATGGAGTATAAAAAGATACACAGCTGCCCCAATGACTGCATATTATACAGAAACGAGTACGAAGGCCTTGATAAGTGTCCAAAGTGTAAGACTGCACGATACAAAGTGAAGAAATGTAGTGTTTCTGGGGAGCAGACAACAAAAAGGCAACCTTTGAAGACATTGTGGTATCTTCCAATAATTCCACGGTTTAAGCGTCTGTATACTAGTGAAGCAATGGCGAAGAAGTTGAGATGGCATTCTGATGAGAGAATATCCGATGGAAAATATCTTCGGCACCCGGCTGACTCTCTGTAATGGAAGAAAATAGACGAAATGTTCCCTCAATTTGGCAGTGAGCCAAGAAACCTTCGGCTGGGGCTTTGTACAGATGGCTTCAATCCGTATCGAACTCTTAGCAGTACCCATAGTGCATGGCCGGTTCTCCTTGTAATATACAACTTACCTCCCTGGCTATGTATGAAACGCAAGTATGTGATGCTGTCTATGATGATTTCTGGACCAAAACAGCCCGGTAACAATATCGATGTGTACTTGGCGCCTTTGGTTGAGGATTTGAAGAAGTTGTGGGAGGAAGGCATAGATGTGTTTGATGCATATAAGAAGGAGTTCTTCAAGTTGCGTGCAATGATTTTTACCACGATCAACGACTTTCCTGCATACGGAAATTTGTCTGGGTACAGTGTGAAGGGGCATAAAGCATGTCCAATATGTGAAGCTGACACAAACTTCCAGCAACTAAAGCATGGAAAGAAAACGGTCTACCTCGGTCACAGGAGGTTTCTTGATCGGTTCCACCCATATCGTAAGTTAAGAAAGCGTTTTAACGGCTTACCGGAGCATGGAACGGCTCCAAAGGCATTAACCGGAGAGGAAGTCTATAGTCGGGTGATGCATATCAATGTCATATTGGGTAAGCAGAAAAGGATTGCGGGTGAGAAGAATATATGGAAGGAGAGATCAATTTTCTTTGATCTTCCATATTAGCGTAGTCTTGATGTGAGACACAGTCTTGATGTGATGCATGTGGAAAAAAATGTTTGTGATAGCCTTGTCAGTACTCTTTTACACATAACAGGGAAGACTAAGGATGGAATTAGTGCGAGACTAGACCTGGTTGATATGGGAATAAGAGAACAGCTACATCCACGAGTAATGGAAGATGGTAAGAGGGCATACATGGAGCCAGCATATCATACACTGTCAAAAGCGGAGAAAAAAAGTTTGTGTGGGTGTCTATATGACATTAAGGTTCCACAAGGATATTCTTCAAATTTGAGAAGGTGTGTTTCAATGGATGATTTCAAGTTAGTGGGAATGAAGTCCCATGATTATCATGTGTTGATGCAACAACTATTACCAGTAGCTATTAGGGGCATTATGAAAGATGAAGTGCGGACCACTATAACAAAATTGTGTATTTTCTTTAATGCTATATGTAACAAAGTCATTGACATTGAAAAGTTGGATGAATTGGAAAATGAGGGTTATATTATTTTGTCCCAACTCGAGATGCATTTTCCTCCTGCATTTTTCGATATAATGGTGCACCTGATAGTGCACTTGGTAAGGGAGGTAAGGCTCTGCGGTCCAATTTACCTAAGGTGGATGTACCCTTTCGAGCGATACATGAAGATCTTAAAAGGGTATTCTAAAAATCCTTATCGACCGGAAGCCTCAATAGTTGAGAGATATGTAGTGGAAGAGGCTATGGAGTTCTGTAAAGATTATCTATCAGGGGTGACGTTACAATCTCAGCATGATAAGGGGATAAGTGAGGGAACTCGAGGAATCAAACTGAAGAATAAGCCTCGTGAAGAGGTGTTGCAAGCACACCTGTACATCTTGAATAATATGGAAGAAGTTCAACCATACATTGATGAACACAGAAAGAGTTTGAAGAATAAGAATCCAAGGAAGAATGACATGCAAATAGCTCATGAGCAAACGAAGACGTTCATAAAGTGGTTCGAGGAGAAGGTATCGCACGAGACCGGAGTGTCAGATACAATCGAGTGGTTAGCCTGGGGGCCTTCTTATCAGGTCATCACTTGGACAGGTTATGATATAAACGGATATTCTTTCTACACAAAAGACCAAGATGACAGAAGTTCTGTGCAAAACAGTGGGGTGATGGTTGAAGCTAAATCCATGCACTTTTCGAGTTCTAAAGACAAAAACCCGGTGTTAGCATCAATGGCCTATTATGGAGTTATTGAAGAAATATGGGAAATGAACTACACCAAGTTCAAAGTTGCCTTATTTAAATGTAAGTGGGTTAACAATAATGCTGTTGTAATAGATCCTAATTTTGGATTTGTCTCAGTTGATCTTCAAAGACTTGGTCATAGAGACGAGCCATTCATTCTAGCAAGCCAGGCGAAACAAGTGTTTTATGTTACAGACCCTGCAAATAAGAAAATGTCCATTGTACTTCAAAGTAAAAAACAGACGTATGGTGAAGAATCCTTGAACCTAGACGATACATTCCCTTTCACAACAAATCCCCCTACAACACGTGAAGTAGAATTGGTAGATGATGAAGAATATGCTTCAAGAAAGGATCATTCTGAAGGAATATGGGAGACCATATAAAGTAAGATCTTAAGTTATGAAAAAGTGCTATGTTATTGTTGTACAGGTTTAACATGTTAGTTCATTTTATTCATTTGTTTATTATTTAATAATAACCCTATCTAACATTATTGATTTGTCTTTGATGATCAGGAATATGTCTAGCTCTGACGAGCCATCGGGTGATGAGGGGAATGATGTACCGGTGGGGAGAAAGGGTAGAGGTAGCACACATATGGGTGCGTTAATTGCACGTCGTCAGGGTCAGAAAAAGAGGGTGCATGTGGAGTTCGATGCCAATATGAATCCGATTGGTCCAGAGGAAGACACTTTCATTAGCTACGTAGGCTATATGGCTCGAAGCAAAGTGCGCATTGTTTTCACTCATTGGAAGTTGGTTCCTCAGAAAACGAAGGAGTTGATCTGGGCACAACTTTTGGTATCTCACTTTCGATTCATTCTGCATTTGTATCTTTATTTTTATTACTTGATTTGTCTAATATCTTCTATCTTTTACCTTGCAGCAAACATATGATGTGCCTAACAATAAGGCCATGTACAAGCATTGGATGGACGAGGTTCGTCTGCGTTGGAAAGACTTTAAGAACAAGCTCACTGAAAAGTATATCCGAGGGTCAAAGAGGGACAAGGACCCATGTCAGGACTATGATTACATTTCTCCAGAGGACTGGCGGGAGTTTGTGGCGTTATGCCAAAATCCTGAATTTCTTGTAAAGTTTCTTTCATATCTTCTCTTTTAGTTCGCATTGGTTTGACATCAAATTTACAATTTTATTTGTTTTCGTGTCACAGGAACAAAGTCAGGCCAATAGAGAGAGGCAAGCGAGAAATAAGTATCCGCACTGCATGTCTAGGGGTGGTTATAAGAAGCTGGAACGGAAGCTGATGGAAGAAGAGTTGCAGAGAATGAAGGAAGCTGCGCAATCCGATCCTTCCACTGTTATCCAAGCCCCTGAGCATCCTCCTCGCCACAAAAAATGGATAGCTGCGAGGAAGAAGGGTGACAATTTCGTAAATGAAGATGTGGCTGAGGTTGCCAAGAAGATTGTAAGTAGTTAAATTAGAAGTATTAAATAATAGCCTCTGTTGTTTCATATTTTTAGCGTTTAGTTACTATTTATGAAAAATCCTATGATACAGGATGCGCTTGAGCAGCAGAGCAGCCAAGGTTCATTCACGCCGGGTACACGGATGGACATTTTGTCCATGGCGATTGGGAAGCCGGATTACCTTGATGCTGTTCGAGGGGAGCCGAGGGGAGTTAGCGTCGCGAAATATTTTGGACGCCGTTCTACTTGTTCGCATGACGATGACAACCCTAGGCCTCAGCTTGTAGCCAAAATTCGAGCGTCCCTCGTAGATGAGGTTATGGCACAATTACGGGGTGAAATGAGGGCTATGATACAAGAGAGGGGAAATACGCAGCCTACAGACCAGGAATCTCCGGCCTTCCCAAGCAGCAAAGAAAGTTTTCACGCTCTAGATGTACCTGTTGGCGAACCTTCTCATCACTCTCCAGATGTACTTATTGGCGAGCCTTCTCACACTCCACAGGGTGAACAACCCTGCACTCTATATTTGGATGACCCACACCGGCGTATTGTTGCCGATGGTCTTGTTTATCTAGAACAAACCACACACCACAATATGCAAATTCCACAAGACCTATGTAGGGTGACTGTAAGAAGTGTGCGAGAGGGTGAAGAAAAGACAGCCATCCCGATTGATGATGAGGAGGTTCCCTATCTCAGCGCTGCCACCACATCGTTCATCGTTTGGCCGCATCATCTTATTGAGATGGGGACGACACCTCCAATGGTATTTCCATACTTTACTTATTGACGATGAGTAGGTTCCCGTTTGATTTTCATTGCTAACCCACTCGTAATCTGTTTATTATGTTTTCATAGAATGAACAAGCTGCGGACATATTTCCATACTTAGCACAGCTGCGAGGGCTCTACAAGGACATCATCTCTATAGGCTTGCAGATGCCTTCAGGCATTGTCGGTGCAGACAAGACATATTCGATCAATATTGACAAGAAAGATCTGACAGAGTTTATGCATATGGAATGTTTAGATATACAGTGGCTTCAACTTGCAATCTTGTAAGTTTTTTGTACCCTTTAATTATGTCAGTTACTATTTTTTTGTTTAATATATTCAACAACATCTATCATTTTATTTTGATCATAATGTCTGTCACGACCTGTGCAAAAAGGGAGGCCAATTGGGTTCATTCGGATTCTTATGTCCTGGAAGCACGGCTTCGGCTCGCAATATCTTAGCCAGGAGGGCCATTTATGCTGGGTTAGCAATGGGTGACCTACAATCGACTTGTTATCTAGCGCCAATACATGAAGGGTACGTATTTGTTTTTGTCTATATAAGATTTTTAAGAATTAATTGTTTTCTTATCTTAGTTTAATATGAATATGTATATGTTGTAGTGCTCATTGGACCCTGTGTGTAGTTTGCCCCTCTAAGAACGCATGTTATTGGTATGATTCTATACGTGACAGGCCAACCGAGGATATCAAAAACATGTTTGCCGAGTAAGTAAATTTTTGTCTTAATCATCGATTCGTCTTTTAAATGAATTGTTTTCATGTCTGTTAATTTCCATTTTAATGATGATAGGGCTCTTAGGACGTATAGAGAGCTTGATGGACAAAGAGACCAGGGTGGACCAAAGTGGTTTTACCCCAAGGTAAGTAGTTTCAATTCAAGTGTTTTTCTGTGCCACAATAGCTTTCGTTTTAACAATTTGTGTTTGATTTATAGTGCCATCAACAACCAGGGAACACCGAGTGCGGATACTACGTTATCAGTTGGATGCAAACAATCGTTTCCAACGGAAAAACTACTGGCTTTCAAAACGTACGTAATGCTCCGTGATCCTCAAATGATAATATTTTATGTTGTGGTACTTCAGTTGTTAATTATACCTTGTTTTCCAATTTATAGTATTTTCGTACTGAGGATCCGTACTCACAGGATGACCTGGATTCGACTCGAGACATGATGGCTAGATATCTTCTTGAACATGGCTCATTTGCAAATTAATCTATTGTTAGGGTATGACTACTTGTGGTATGACTTAGCTCTGTCTGGCCTTCCCTTGTTAATATTGTACAAATTGGTTCTGTTTTACAGTGGTATAGTTAAATTGTTGTAGTAACTTGTTCGGCGGATAGTTTCTGAGTCTGGGAGTTGAGTGAATGACTTGAATTTGATTGATTGTAACTGTAGTTTTGTTGTGAATCATGGACATGTGTGTACCATTAACGTTGTTTGAATTTTGCTATGGTTGACTGAGTATTATGGTAAAAACTTGTACATTTTGAGTTATTGCCTTGCTGTAATTGGTGTTAGAAAAACAGGAATTTGGCAGGAAATTGCTGTAATTGAGTTATTTGCCTTGCTGTAATTGTGAAGTATTCAGTTTTGCAGCGTATTGGACAAACAAAGAGCGAGAACTAATTTTTTTTTTTTAAAAAAACTAATATAAGGCGACCTGAACAACATTTAGGTAGTCTATTTAACAAAATAGGCGACCTGAACAGCAATTAAGGTAGTCTTTTTAATCAAATAGACTACCTGAACATAATTTAGGTAGTCTGTTTTAAAATAAAATATGTAGTATTTTGAATAAAATAGGCTACCTTAGATCAATTTAGGTAGTCTTTATCATGCAATAGGCGACCTAAAATACATTTAGGTAGTCTTTCTAACAAAATAGACTACCTAAGAACAATTTAGGTAGTCTTTTTGATGCAATAGGCGACCTGAAATCCATTTAGGTAGTCTTTTGAACAAAATAGGCTACCTGAACGTAATTTAGGTAGTCTTTTTTAAACTAATAGGCGACCTGAACTCCCATTTAGGTAGTCTTTTTTTAAAAATAGACTACCTAAACAATATTTAGGTAGTCTCTTTGAAAATAAAATATAACCCTTATAACTCATATTAGGCGACCTGAATATAAATCAGGTCGCCTAATTATGAACAAATAGACTACCTAAGAACAATTTAGGTAGTCTTTTGAACAAAATAGGCTACCTGAACGTAATTTAGGTAGTCTTTTTTAAACTAATAGACGACCTGAACTCCCATTTAGGTAGTCTTTTTTAAAAAATAGACTACCTAAACAATATTTAGGTAGTCTCTTTGAAAATAAAATATAACCCTTATAACTCATATTAGGCGACCTGAATATAAATCAGGTCGCCTAATAGTATCAGGTCGCCTAATTGACCAGAATCTACTACGCTCTCCCCGACGTCCTTTAAAATAAGGTCGTCTTTTGAGTCTTTTTTAGGTCGTCTTTTTAGTGTTTTGTAGTAGTGTATAATGAAATGTAAGTATAAAATATAAGAAAATATATAGCATAACATATGAGTGTACAATACTTACTGAAGGAATGGTTCAAATTTAGTACAATTAATCAAGATATGTTTATGTGCTTACAACTTCTCAGTTGTCGTCAGTTTAAATCTCTCACTTCCTCCAACTGATTTACCAACACAAGGGATTAACAATTGTCTTGTTGATGGCTCAAGTTTGGGTTCAGGACAATCATCTACATGAGATGGTCGGTTGAAAGACGTATCAATGTTATCGAAGTACCCTGAACAGAAATAAAGGACCTCATCCTCTATATAGCCTTCAGCTATATAGCCTTATGACCACGCCTTATTCCTAACATAAGATTTCAATTTCTCAAGAAATCTATAAAATTGGAAGAAGGAAAAATGTCCTAAATGCTTAAATGTGCGACTAGAAAATTTAAAGAGTAATGCTTATGCACATATGTAAAACGAGTACCTCTCAATCGGATACATCCATCAGTATTTCACTGGGCCAGCTAGCTTTGTTTCATGAACAAAATGTACTATCAGATAAACCATCACCGTCAAAAAGGACAGAGGAAATATCATCTCCAAATGACATAGCATGACAATGATTTTTCTATTATAGCTAATTGAACTCTCCTCTATGATCAAAACCTTAGAACATAACTTTCAAAAGAAAAAACACAACTCCAACAAAATAACTGACACATCGGGAGGCAACATATGTTTGATTGCCAGCGGAAGGAATTGTTGCATAACAACATGTGAGTCATGACTTTTCAGCCCAGCAACCTTTCAAGGCTGCATGTCAATACATCGTGAAATGTTGCTTGAATACCCATAAGAAACTTTTATTTTCTTCAATGTCGTGAGGAAGATTTCTTTATTCGGTTTTGTAAGGGTGAATTTTGTTGGTTGAAATTTGTCATGCTCATCCAGCCATACATCTTCACAAACTCCCAAGGCCCATAAATTTTTCCTCGCTTGAAGATGGTCTTTTAACTTGTCTGGTTTGTTAAGCATGGTGTATAGCACATTATTGCAAACATTTTTTTCAATGTGTATGACAATCAAGACTGTGTCGGAGCAAATTATCTCTCTAAATGGAAGAATGAAAAAGATGCTTATCTTCTGCCATTGTTGAGGCACAGAAGAAAAAGTCCTGACAGTCTTCCTATTTTTTCCAAACTGAAATTCAACACCATGAAGCTGCTCTAAGATATATGCACCGAATAAAGTCTTATAAGGTCCTCTTTTTTCTTGTTTCCCATTGAAATGATTGTGTTTCAAACCTAAACTTGTGTTTGCCATCAAGAAACCTTCGATGACCCATAAAGCACCACTTTTGACTATGAGGAAGATGCACTGAGTCAAAGTCAAAATTGCAAGCTGGACATGCCATCCCCACCATATGCACATTACACCCAAATAATGTTATCACGCCAGAAAATTCACTTATTGTCCACATCAAGGCTGAATGCAAGTTGGACACTGTCTTCTCGTGTGCGTTATGATGATGGAATATCATCTAGAGGGGGGGTGAATAGGTGATCTCAAATTCTTTTCACAAGACTCACACAAGAACAAGTAAAACAAAATCAAAGAAATAAAATAGACGCAAGGCAATTTATAATGGTACGGGCTAAAACTCTGACCTATGTCCAGTCACCAAAACACCTGGGATTTCACTATCTTTCAAAGACAATTACATTGTACTCGGATGATCCTCTCACTAGGACTCACTCCCCCTTACAAACTGTAATTGTACACCCACACTTAAGGTTCCACAACCTTAAGATTTGAACGGAAAATGAGATAAGTGTTTAAATAACTCCTCACAAGTAGATAAATGTTAATCACTAAAGTACTGTTTATCTGAAGATATTAATGAAACAGGTGAAATAGCATATTACAATAAGTTCGAATTAAATGCACAACGTTTCGGTAGATGAAGAATTAAATGCTTCTGGATTTTATAGACGATGGCATTTAATGACCATTGAAGAAAGATGAATGAGCCGTTGAGAGTAATAAATATTTCTGTTGCTCTGTTTCTTTGTAATCTTCTGATGTTGGTCAAAATACTCTGTTGACATTCTTTGTTCGATTTGTCCGTTGAGACTCAAGTAGAATGTAAACTGGAAATGGTCGGAATGCTTTATGATTGATCAGAGGTTTAGTTTCTACTTTCGTGCTTCATCTCTGCTTTGACATTTAATGCGTCTGACACATTTTTGCTTTATGGGAATTTGATGATTAAAACATGTTAATCATAAAAAGTACTAGCAAACTGATTAAACTTGGTTAGAAGTAGTATAAATCAATAACATGAATTACCCAAGCCATAATCAATGATTTATAGTTTACGAGGTCAGAGAATTAAAATCCCAAAATGTATTCTCGAGTATTGTTTAGCTCATTCTCAAGAATTATCAAGAACAGGTTTAATTCCAGAAGGCATGACTCGCTGTTACTCGGGAGTTATGTTTAAGGTTCTTGAGAATTGTTTTACTAGAGAGATTCACAACTGAAAAGAAATGAAAGGTCTCGAGAATCGTTGTGGTCATTCTCAAGTATGGTGTTTTGGTCTAGGCCAGAAAAGCAATATCTCAAAAACACTCACGTCCATTCTCGAGAATCACCTGAGTGACTCTCGAGAACCATTCTCGAGAATTGGTTTCTAATTCTCGAGAACTACATAAGGTAGGTTTGCTTCAGTGGAGATTCAGATGAGGCAATTAATCATTCTCGAGAATCTCTTTTTTGATTCTCGAGAACCATTCTCAAGAGTTGATTTCCAACTCTCGAGAACTACATCAGAGATGTTTTCTGTTATGAGTTTCTGACTAGGGATTCTCGAGAACTCTTTACCTATTCTCAAGAATTGTTCTCGAGAACTATTTGTGCATTCTCGAGAGCTATAAGATTGCGATGGCTAATCTGACATACTATTCTCGAGAATCCCTGACCTATTCTCGAGAATTACTTCCTGACTACTTAAGTGCAGAATGCTAGAACAGTGGTAATTCTCGAGAATCACTTGTACATTCTCAAGAATTAATTTCAAGAGCAATTAAACCTGATTCAAAATCTTTCAACCTTTAAATCTTTGTTATCATCAAAACATTAGAAACTAACACATTATACGTCTCAAGGTCGCCATTTCATAATTCCACTAACTTCTCAATAAGCGGTTGGAGATCCACATAGATGACATTTCCCGGTACCTTTTGCCTGGAATGATTATTGACAAAACGAGGAGCTCTATTTCATACACATCCAGAGGGCAAATTGTAGGGAATCAACACAAGAGGCCAAATACTGTAACTTGTGCTAAGATTCCAAAGCGGATTAAAACCACCCGTCACCAAAGAAAGCTGAACATTTCTGGGGTCTGCTGCGAAATCTGAAAAGTCCAAGTCGAATGCTTTCCAAGCTGCTGTATCTTGTGGATGTCTTAGTTTACTATCTGCGTTCTTGTCAACTTCATGTTGCCTCATATGCTTAATTGTCTTAGACAAAATAAACAATCATTGTAAGTGAGGTTTTAAAGGAAAGTATGTGAGAATCTTTGTTGGTTTCATCTTCTTTTTTCCCTTTTTGAACTGTCCTGAATCTTGAAGTGTGACATTGCTTACAAGTCTCCCTGCGAGCATCATCTCCCTAATAAAGCATATAGTCATTGGGGCATGCATCAATTTTTTCATAGTTAAAGCCTACTATGTAAATAATCTTCTTGGTCTTGTAGAAGGTTGTGGGAATGTATGTGTCAGGAAATGCATCTTGTAGTAATTCCAGCAACATCGATATTCCCTTATCAATGATCTCACACAAGCACTTGATACGATACAATTTGATCAAGAAAGATAATTTGAAGTATTTTCGACAACATTGATACAATGGACAATTTGCTTCGTCCATAAGGCTGAGAAATTTACGAGCTACATCATTCCTCAAGAAAACAAAGTCTGCAACCTGAACTTCTGCACTTCTGCGATGAAGTTGTCATCTTGAAAACCAAACACATCATAAACAACATTATTAACATGATCATCTTAATTTACTTGAACTCCTACTTGTGAACTTTGAGGAAGAATATTATTACATCTCATACAAGGTTTCTTAGAATGAACTCCCCATAATGTATATTCTTGAGGAAAAGGCTTCACAAGCAAATTTTCCTTAGCAACTTCTTAAGTATGCCACTTCTTAAACTTGCATCGATAACAAGGACATACGATCTTCCCATTACAGTTAGGGTGAGAGAATGTGAAATCCAAAAAAATGTTTAATCCAGCCAAATATGTTGGAGAATTCACAATTCCCCTACTCATTTGCACAATTCACAATATTTTATTACATTCAACTACACTTTTGATAAACCATATGAAATTTAAGTATTACATTTATTAAAATAATATTTAACTTTACCTTTAACGTGCATGTATCAAGTAGATCCAGCACAACTCTGCAGTCTTCAGCATCAAATAGGTTTCTCAGTGCCAGCAAAGATCCGCAACATGCTTATTTCCCGCACTTAGTAGATTCAAAGCATCGCCAAGGTATTTTCTTCAATTTTCCATATCGTAGTGCTTTACTGCTTTTGTAGTTTTTGTATGGGTGTTTGGTTATTAAGGGTCTCATGATTTAACCAAAATATGAATGTTGGATAACTTTTAGAAAACCACAATTTTGCCCTTCAAAATTGATTATAGCTTGGACCTTCATCCTCCTCATCTACAACCTGCTAAGAAAAAAAACATACTCGTATATAATAACTTGTAATAAAAAATACATATAATAAACTTCTACCGTTTATTTCCAATCAATTAAGCTTCTACCTTTTTTCTATTAGATCTACCCCTCTCATCTTGACTTCACTCAACATTTTTCTAAAAATTTGTTTTGGCAGCTGTGCATTGATGGAATAATTAGACGACATCCATTAGCATGATTACTTAATTACTTAATCAAATGAATGGCCAGACGTCGTAATCCAAATGACGACAGACAGATTCCTTATTGGTGTGATAAACAAGATGCCAATAATATAATATGTAGGATCTCCTTGAGGGAAAAGATTTTGGAAAAAAAAAAATTGATTGATTTATAATTATGATGTTAAATATAGATTTTAATTGATTTTGAGTATAATAAAAAATTTAAAACCGTAGTTTTTTTTTTTTTTGGTGAACAAAAACCGTAGTTTTCTTGAAAAATCCCTTCGATCTTTAGTAAAATGTGCGTCTATCCAACCATAGGTGTGGCTGCAGTACCCTTCTTTGGTGGTGTGATATGTTTTCTCTAATGATTTTAAAGAAAGTAGTTTTTATAATGTAATGCTTGGAACAAATAATATGTAATAGATTTAATTAAAATATTATGTAAAATTCAAAAAAAAAAGAATATAGGGAAAAGTGATAAAAATGATATGCATTGTCAGGAAAAAGTAAGAGAATTTAGAATATACAGTTGTAGCACATGCATTGTCAGGAAGAATAATATGACAAAATAACACATGCATTCTTCTATTTTTTATATATAGAAAAATATCCTTTAAAAAAAAAAAATCAGTGTTGAACTCAAATAATAGTAGGCGAAAATACAATACGTTTATACTACAGGAATGTCGAGGGTTTTAATTGAGGGCAAAGTTCACAATACTTTTTTCCTTGATTAAAGATATATAGATACTAATAAACGTTGGTTTTTGTAACGATCTAAATCATAGCCATATCCCTTATATATGCCTGTTCTTTCCTTTTGTACGTCCTTGATGTATTAAAAATGGAGTGACTCTCCCCCACCCTAACAGACCCTTAACATGGTTTTTGTAATACCCCGAAATTTCTAAACTTCGAATTAATAATTTATAGAATATTAAGCAGGCTATAAGGGATTAATTAAGGCCTCAAGCAAATAAATTTATTTTGATAAGCTTATCAAATCCAGAAAAATAAAGAAATAATTTTTAATGGGCCCAAAGTAATTAAGGATAAGTTAAATATAACTTTTAAAAGCTGGTCAGTTGGCACAGACGTGAGAAGTTGTCGCTTCAGCTCCACCATTTGTTGAGCACTCTCAGAGGCCAGTTTTTTTTTTTATTCATTTCATTAGGCGTCTCCCTCTCAATCTCTCTTCCGCCATCTAAACTTAGTCGATCCACCCGACAATTGCGAATACATGGGAAGGAGAAGGAGAAAGTCGATCTGCTCTGCTCAGCAATCCACCCGACACGCTTTGAAGATGTTGAAGAAGGCTATTATTGGTTCCCCATTAAAAAAAAAATGAGAGAGAGAGAAAAAAAAAACTAAGGAAATCTTCTATAGTCCCACTTGTTTTATGTGTGTGTGTGTTCCACTTGTTGGAAAAGTTAAGAGAGGAAAGAAACCTGCCGCCTACGGCAATTTTAAAATGAGGATGGTGATAATGTTGAATATATTTCGATGAATTTTTTTTTTTTTGGTAATTTATCTTAATCATGTGTTTCTAAACGCTCATTGGTTGTTAAGAAAGAAGCCTGGGAGATATAGTATATATAACTGACTTATATAGCATGCAAAAATAGTTATGAATTTAAAATGTCATACGAGTCGGTTAGCCATATGAAAAGAATAAATATTACCTAATAGGTTGACATACGCGACAGGAATTTTCGCGTGGCTTAAATGAATACAGTAATGGTTACTAGGTTTGATTTAGAATCTTTATATATGGAGTAACTAATCTCTCAATTGACAGATGTGTATTCTTAACTCTACTCTAAACTGGATTAGTCCCGTGCAATTTGCGGAGGACGCTCCCCATTCTAAACAATAAAAAGAATACTTTCTTTTGGTTAATTATCCTTAGTATAAATAATTATAATTGGTTAGTGCAAACTGTCAAATTATTTTGTAAATATATCTTTAGATGCATCATTGGCTTTGGTTTGACACTAACAACTAATTAAATATGTTAAGTTCACACAAAATATTTTTTGTTTGGCCAGAAAAAGCCTTGATCTGAATATAAAGAGCTAGACAGTCTGATATCTTGCAATTATGTAATGTTGTCGAGTTTAATATTTTTTTTAATGATTTTTTAATGAACCAAAACTGGATCATTTTGATTACAAGATATTGGAGTTGAATTTTGTATCTCTTTCATTATTGCATGGACTAGAAGGACACAACAAGCCAAAAAAAAAAAAAAACAAATCTGATCAAGCACCCTAGCTCAAGTTGATAATTTATGGAGAAAATGACATTTATAGATTAATTCATAGTGCTAACAGATAAATTTTTTTGAATAATAAACTAGTTTTTACTAATTATCAATATTAATAGTAAATATAAATCTTCATGCCTTGAAACTTTTTCTTTTTATTTTTTGTTCTGTACACCTTTACATCTTCTAGTATTTGCAACTCAACTATGTAGTGTTTTTTTTATAATAAAAAATTACAACTAAGTGATGGTTGTTAACTGTGAAAGGGCATGTTTTCTTATCAATCCTTTTTCTTTTGACAATTAAGAATCTTAGGTCTTTGTATATTGATCATTTTGCAGACTTGAGGCGTCTGATTGTTATTATGTTCCCATCATGAGACCTGTTGGTTATTTTATTGCACCACTATCACTGCTTTATTCACTTGGCCTTGCTTTGTAATTATGTTTCCTTCTTTGTGCAATAAATAACCAAGCTTGATGGGGATATTTAAAAAAGTAAGGGCTTGTTTGGTACTCGGAAGAGGTGGGAAGGGAAGGAAAGATAAGCGAGTTCACTTGTTTGGTGCTCAATCTTCGCCCAATCTTTCCCGAATCTCAAGTTTCTGGGCTCACCAATCTTCATTTAAGGTGGGAAGATGAGATTCCACCAAATATTGGTGGTAACTCATCTTCTGTTGCAAGAAGAAAGATCCAAAAGACGAATATACCTCTGAAAAATTTAACTTAAAAGATAGGAATCTTGATAACAAAGAAGAAAATTTCTCATCATGTATTTCTTGTGCATCCGATTTTTCTTTTTTCTTTTTTTCTCTACACATTTCAAAACGTTGTCCAACAAATCTGGGAGGCTGACCCGGTAATCTAGTAAATCTTGGAGGCAAAATATCAGCAATTACAACAATAAAAAATATCAGCAAAATATCGCATATTTCTCTCCTTTTTTCCGTATTCCACTACATTTTTCTTCCAGAGAATACGAGAGAGAAATCTTTAGGATTAATTTGAGTAGTTGAAGCTGTAACATCATAGGAGAGTATTATTTTGTAAGAATTAATATAAACATGACAGACTGGACGAAAAAGTCCATAGCTAAGTGTTGCTTCTATATATGAAGTTGAAATTTTAACAGGGGGAGGCGCTTTAATAATTATCTTTCCCATTCAGACCTGAATGCTTTTATTTTCTTATTTTTTTGAGCAAAATATCATTTTATTATTAAGATGAGAGAACTAGGTAGATCTGATAGAAACGGTAGAAGTTAATATGATTGGAAATATATGAGCGGTAGAAGTTTATTGTATATATTTAATTTTTATTACAAGTCATTAGATATATTCTTTTAATTAGCAGATAATGTACAGGACAACGCCCATGCTATCGTCAATTTTGAAGGTTAAAACTAAAATAGAGGTTTCCTGACATTGGATCTAAACAATTATATTTTATTACATCAATATATTAATTTATACCAATAATATAAAACTAGGCGTGGGTCTCTTATATTGCAGAGGGTCTAAAATGAGCTGTGACGTTGTGATTTATAAATAATAATCTTCCCGTACGACATAGTTTGGTGGTAGATTTTACTCTTTAAGTGTAAGAATTTTTTTCGTTTTATCTATGATATTTATCATTCTTTTCCAAACTAATTTGTTTAACTTATAAACTAATATATAATTTAATATTATATATGAGAATTTTAGAAAAATCATGTCACATTTATTATAATTAAGTAGTTTATGTAACTTCATTAATCTACCTAGACCAGGTCTTATATTATGAATCAAAGCACTATGACTATATAAATTTTATTGATATTAAATATAGCAAAATATATTATTTAAAATAGACTATATATTCACAAGATACAAATAAGTTTTTGTTTTGGATTAATCCACTAGTGTCCAGTCCAACTAGCAACGGACTAGTTTGGTTCACAACAATGTAGGTCTACAATAGGAAACCTTGCTACCTCTAAATAATTATCGTGGCTGCATACCTAATGCTCAAATATGAGACTACTAATTAAATTGAAAGAACTCACAATTAGTTCATCCAAACCCTTAGTGGTGATATAAATAATGCTCTCGGCTAGCTTGCACCACAATTGTATAGGTTGTAACAAATTAAAAAAAAAATTATGTCAAACCTAATCAACTATCAAATTTACGCCTTCACATAATTTCAGCAACAAAAATAACCAAAGAGTAAAAGCAAATATAAAATATAAAACTAACCACATTAAGATTGGATATTAGTAGTGAATAGTGATTATATAGGATCCTAGAGAAACAAACTAAAATATAATAACTGTTTTTTTGTGCCAGCATAATTAAATTATTTCATATCGCACGCATGAATTGCCCACTTTAAAATTGATTATTATAATGGTAAGTTCTAGTCTCAGATACAACTTTACATGTCTCTTTTACTTAGCAGATCATGCATGTACAGGACAACGTCCATGCTATAATCAATTTTGAAGGTTAAAAGTAAAATAGTGGTTTCCTGAAAATTTATCCAAACACTTATTTTTTTATTAAATTAATTAGGAGACCCTCAACCAAACACCCATAATTTGATTAAAATAAATTATATACGGGACTATCCACCACGTTTCCCTCATATGCTTCATGTGCATTTGAATTAGAGTTGGCCAACAAAGTTTATAAAATTGATTTATATGTATATTTAATTTAACCAAAATATGGATGTTTGGATAATATTTTAGCATGATTTTGGCCTTCAAGATTGATTGTTACAAAAATGTTTTAGGAAACTTATTGGCTTTCGTTAAAATAAAATATCTTGAAGACTTGCAACTCAAGTCAAGGATGAACAATAAAGAAAGGAGACTAAGAAATTTTAGATTATACAGTTGTAGACAAAATAACACATGCATTCTTCTATTTTTTATACATAGAAAGAGTGTGTCTGTCTGTCTGTTTGTCTGTATGTGCGTATGTGTGTCTGTATGTGTGTATGTTTCCACTTGTTGGACAAGTTAAGAGAGGAAAGAAACCTGCTGCCTACGGCAATTTTAAAATGAGGATGGTGATAATGCTGAATACAGTAATGGTTAGTAGGCTTGATTTAGAATCTTTATATATGGAGTAATTGCTCAATTGACAGATGTATATTCTTAACTCTACTCTAAATCAACTAGATTATTCGCGCGCAATTTGCGGATCGGAGGACGCTCCCCATAGAGTTGTCAAATTGTTTTACGTCGTGTCGTGGGGGCCAAAGTTATTGACTTTGTGAGAACCAAGATGACATCATACGAGATTATTACTATTTTGGTCAGTACAAACTGTAAGATCTTGTTTTTTTTCTTATTACTTGATCTGTAAGATCTTGTTTTATGTTAATTTTGGACAAACTAGCGTTTCATTTCATATTGTGGTCTTTATTTTAAATTTCGTTGTTTTTTATTGTTCATGGTACGAACTTCCAAAAGTAAAGAATAGATCCGCATCTTAACCACGAGAACCACAAGGAAAAAACAAAATGTACGTGATGATAACAAATAAATGCAAGAAATAAATGACAATGATATTAGTATATTACTGGATATTTCAATTACCAGATCCAGAATGCACAAACTATCATTAGAAGATAACAGGATGTCAGAGAATATGGCAGAAAGAGAGAGAGAAATGAGCAATAGAATTATAGAATAGAGAGAGAGAGAGAGAGAGAGAGAGAGAGAGAATACACTAGAGAGAGATTCTTCAAATCATCCACACCCTCTTCTCACTCACGTGTCCATTAAGAGCCGTTTGGTTGGCTGAAAATGCGAGGGCAGAGAGGGGGGGGGGGGGGGGGGAAATCAAATTTTCTCATTTTTCCTGCGTATGGCATGCGTTTGATTCCCATTTTTACTTAGAAAATGGTTTCTTGCTGAAATTTATTGTCAGTTGTATAATTCAAAATATTGTCCCTTCAAAATTGGTGGGAAACGATTTTTAAGTAGGGTAGAAAATGGCCTAAAGACACAAAAACCTTTTGATATGATTGTGTATATGATATTAAAAGGTAAAAGGGATGCGTTGGTCCATAGACATTTAAATAATTTTTTGCTGTAGGGGCAAAATGGTCTTTTGACTATTTTTTAACCTCATTTTCTTTTTTAATATAAACCAAAAACATTTGTGACATAATATTTTTCATTCCTTTTCAGCCATCTCCTTAAATCAAGCGAGCTCTCTTATAGTCCCTATGCTTCTTCCTCCCATATCCTTCTAATTCGAAGGCTCTTCTGTATTGGGCCTTTTGGCTGATCCTTAATCAGGGTTTATCTCACTCTTATCTTTTGAATCCATACCTGTATATCCCTTAGACTCATGACGCACTAAACTTGTTGGCAAAATATATATATATATACAAAAGGACTCACAAGGATGTAACTTGGATCGTAGAAGGTTTTCTTTTCCTAATAAATAAATACCAGTATTAAAAGTATATGATTAAATTATTAGAATAAAATAGATAACAACAATTGGTTAAATATATTTCAAATTTAAGTCATTGAAATTTTATTGAATAAAAAGCAACTATACTATAAAGAAGAAGATTAAATATTCAAAATACAAATTCAATAGGAGACTCCCATGGAGAGAAGACAAACCCCTAGAAATAAAGAAATATCATGGATGATGGCTACAATAATGTGGTGTTAGGAATCACTATATTGGGTCCGTTTGGTGTGCATGTTATAGGCCCAGTGAGAGCGTTTGCGTCAAGGTTGCTGGGCTGTCACAAAAAAGCCCAATGTGTAGTGTTTGGATAGGCGTTGGGATTAACCTGCGTTACATCATCTATCGAGCGTTGGGCTGAAGCTATCCGTTGGAGCGTCTGCGTTGGCGTCGAGCGTCTTGTCTTTCGTCTCTTCATCACTTTGCGGCAGGATGTACTGTGTCGAAAATGGTTAAAGCCTGTAAACCCTAATACTATAAATAAGCCGCCCCCTTCTCTTTCACAGTTTCTCCCCACAGATTGGAAGCTCTCTGTTTCATTCTCCATTGCTCACGGTGTTCTAAACCCTGCGCAACACTTCATTTTTTCATTCTCAATTGGGAGTTAGGGTTTAGATTGCCGATCAATCTTTCAATTTTTGTTTTGCTCTATATCATCACAAGGTTGATTTTGTCCTGGGTTGGGATTTTGATTGATTATGGATCTCCCTAGTCTGGCTGTTATACTCCAAGCTGCTCTTAGTCCAAATCCCGATGAACGCAAGGCAGCTGAGCAAAGCCTGGATCAGGTTTGTCTTTTTGTTATTGGAATTCCTCTACTCCGGTTAAGTAATAATTAAGGATTTTATTGTTAATGAATTTTTATTAAGGACTTTATTGTTAATTAATTTTTTTTACTAATCATTTAACTTTTTTCCAAATTAAAATTGAAATTAAAATTTTTATTATCCTAATATATACAACTAATGTGTATAGTAGTACTCAATATTCATTCATGCCCTTTTCAGTCATTTTATTTCTTAACTGACTTTTCAAATAATAATCCAAACACTCATCAGTTAAGAAAAAAGCTACTTCTACAAAAAGCCACACTGGCAATCCAAACACAACAACTTGACTTTTTTCCTACCGGGCTTAAAAAAAAGTCAGATAGCTTTTAAGTCACCGCTCCTACCGCCAACCCAAACGGATATCTATTTTTGCAGGGCCATTAACAGCAAGTGTGCAGAAATTTTCTGTAGAAGCAGGAATCCCATCTTTCTTTGCCTCATTCATTTTTAGTCCCTCTAGCCTCAAATTTTAGAGAAGAAACTTTAGCCATCAAAGAAGCTAGCCACCAAATAAAAAGAGAAGTAACACTTCTCACACAATCTTTGAGGTCAGTCATATATGAGCAAATCACACTAGTCTCCTCCATGGTTCAATTACATTATGTGGTAGGAGATTTAGGAAAATGTCGATGAAAATTAATGTATTCTAGTCATTGTTTTGAAATTAATGCAGATTTATGGAGCAGAATTTATGAATAACATTCTAGGATTTTCTGCAATTGCGACTCTGATAAATGTGACAGAAATTAGGTTCCCATTCTCAGCTGAAGCATTGGTTGTGACAATAGTGTGTGTTGTACGTAATGGGCCTCTCTGCAAGTTTTCGCCCACACTACTCCTCTGTGAACATCATTGGGAGCATACCTTTTATATTTGTTGTCTTTAGTTCTGGTTTATATTCTGATTGATGTTCTTCATTATGAGTGAGCCACTCTTTTTGAAGCTTTGTACCAACTAAAACTGATGTTAGTGATGACCAGAATTGTTAGTACTGTATTATATGCAGCATGTAGTTTTAATTCTTCATGGTGTGATCAACGCCTGCCCCGCCCCCGGGGGGTAGTCCGTCACAACATAATGAACCAAGGTTTGAATTCTCATTGAGAGAGATGTCCACATACGTTTAATGCCTCACAATGCCTCGAATAGGATTATCTCCAATAAGAGGATATTTGTGTATGGCCAAAAAAAAAAATCTCCATGTTGTTTTTAATTATTTGAAAATCTGGGAAATAAATTTCTTATTTCCACCATTTTCTCTTGTGTGTGTGTGTGTGTTAACTTCATAATAAGTAGTTTAATGGTGTGATCAACGCCTGCCCCGCCGTCGGCCGGGGGGGGGGGGGGGTAGTCCGTCACAACATAATGAACCAAGGTTCGAATTCTCATTAAGAGAGATGTCCACATACGTTTAATGCCTCACAATGCCTCGAATAGGATTATCTCCAATAAGAGGATATTTGTGTATGGCCAAAAAAAAAAAATCTCCATGTTGTTTTTAATTATTTGAAAATCTGGGAAATAAATTTCTTATTTCCACCATTTTCTCTTGTGTGTGTGTGTGTGTGTTAACTTCATAATAAGTAGACGAGGTCTCTCTCTAGTTCATTTGGGCAACAAACAAGAAAATCATGAGAACCATTTTGAGAAAATTATGCTTAGTTTTATGATGATGATTGAAGAACTTCAACACAACAAACCTTGTTACTTACAAAATTCGATTTGGTCATTTCCAACTTTTGAATTCTCCATGAAAAAAAAAAAAGAAAAGAAACAAAAATTGATTTTATACTCCGTGATAACTGATTTCTTCACTCAAAATCAATTTCTTTGTTTTTTGCCAAGTATTTGAGTTACCTTTTTTTATAGGATTAAAACTACTGTGTGTGTGTGTGTGTGAATATAAGTGAAAAACCTCATGTATTCTCTTTAATTAAAGCTATCCATAATCTGATGGCGACAAAAATTGAAAGAATAGAAGAAGATGTGTGTGTGTGTGATAATTTTTTACAAGCTTCACACAGTGGGCGCCAATATTTGAACAAAACATGAAATAAGGAGTGTGTGTGTGTGTATATATATATCACGTTAGAAGGAAGTGATATTCTTGAGAAGGAATGTTCAATGTTCTTTCTCAAGAATATTACTTTCTTCCAACGTGAAAAGAGAAATTAATAGCACAACTAGTATTAAAATTAATTAATAGCATAAAATAATTATTTGAATTTAAGGAAAAAGCTCTAATAAATTATATGTCATTGAAGTTTCACTCCGAAGTCTGTACCTTTGGGTTGTAACATTTCGGCAAAATTTATTTATTTTTTAAATCTATGTTTTGTCGTTAAATATTAACACCCATATTAAATTAAGGTCTAAATATTTTCAATAAATAAATTTTTATTATTAGAGATATAGGGAAAAAAAATAGAATGTGTATCAATGAAAGAAATTGGTGTCATGCACTTCAGTTCTACTATATTACTCGTCTTTCTTCTACAACACTCTTTATTAGCACCCTGATGCAGAGGCTTTAAACTATATAATCCGCTGCAGTTTTCTAAATATAAATACAACACAAATATCAAAATGAAATAAAAATATACTAAAAACCGGGGGGGGGGGGGGGGGGAAGTGCTTGTTTCTGTAAAGAAAACGCGCCAAATAAGCTAAAGGTCATGTAAATAAAACAATGTGCTTTATTTGCGTAAACTGAAGGTAAACCATAAGAAAATGAAGTTTAGTAAAGGACAATAAAAAGAAAAAAGAATAAAAGCAAAAGCTAGCATTAATAATACGCCTTATGTAAACTATACTCTAATAATATGCCTTACGTAAACCATACTCTTAATTACACAAACACACACACAGGGAAATTGTTGAAGATATTATAAGTTAAAGATTTATGGTAGTGTAATTTCACTACTACAGATTTGGGCATATATAATACTTGATAAATAACAGTTACAGCTGTTAATATCCCAGAAACAAAGGCTTGATAAGATTTTTGTTGTGTCTCTATTAATGCCACTGTGGTGTGGTGTGGTGAAGTTGATAAAAATAGAGATACCCACGTAACTCGTGAAGAAAATAATTCAAGATTTTGATATAAACAAGAAAAGGATACTTTCAGAATTATTTTTCTCTTTTTCTTCTTGGATTAACAAAATGCCTTCTTTCATCTTCCGGTCAAGCTCCACACTCAAAACCTCTACCTCATGAAGAAGAAACTCAACAGGTAATATATTTCCACTATTCATTTTTTCCTTCTGCAATTTGATGGGGAAAATTAATTAGTTTTAGTCCACTCCGTTAAACTTGAAGCAATTCCTTAGTCTCTGCACTTTATTACTCGGTTCCAATTTAGTTTCTGAAGAACTATATGATTTTTTTAAAAAGTGCAGAGAGCAAGAGATTAAATGGATATGAAACTTGAGATTGAATTGAACAAACTAAATTACAGAATTGAGTTTTCTATCAAAAAAAAAAATTACAGAACTTTATGGATTGAATGATCATCCTCCTCTTTTACAATGTTTTGAATTCGGGTGGTGATTTGATTTTCTTTTTCTTTTTCTATATTTTGTGGTGAATCACTAAATATATTTATCTATTCTTGCCTAACCATTAATAGCAAGCGCGCAGAAATTTTCTGTAGGAGCAGTAATCCCATCTTTCTTTGTTTCATTCATTTTAGTCCCCTGGCTACAAATTTTAGAGAAGCAATCTCAGCCATCAAAGAAGCTAGCCACCAGAACAGAAATAACACTTCTAGGACAATCTATAAGGTTCATAGTTTAATTAAATAAATGTACTAGGAGATTTAGGAAAATTTCAATGAAAATAGATGTATTCTACTCATTGATTTTGAAATTAATGCAGATTTATGGAGAAGTATTTAGGAACAACATTCTTGGATTTTCGGCAATTTGCGACTCTGATATAATAAGGTGAGATTTTTTTTTTTTTTTTGATATTCCAGCTGAAGGCTTGGTTGTGGCAACATATAGTGTGTGCTATAATTTTTTTGATATTTTTTTGCTATTTTTTATGGTCCTTAGGACTTGATTGTAACTTTCCCTTATACCTTTTTATAGGTTTAAATCTTCTATACACACACATATACATGTATATGTCTCCTCGCTCACAAGAAAATAGTCAGCAACTCTTTAGGATCCCAGTAATGTTGCATTGGATTTTCTAATTATGGATAGCGTGAATTAAAGATAACCCAAGAGGTGATTCATACATATATGTGGGTGTCTATATATATATACAGGGTAAAGGTGGAAAAATACACATGTGTTTTACCTTGAGGAGCACCTAACACCAAATGCATTTTTTAGGTCTAAAATTACACATGAACTTTCAAAAGTGGGGCAAAAATATCATGGCTGTTAGTCTTGCTTAACTAACATTACTTTGCAGTAGGCCCCACCTTATTAAAAAAAATGAAAAATGTCTTCTTCTTTTTTTTTTCCTTTTAATTTACCTCACTGCCCTCCATTCTTTCCTATGAGGCGCTCTCTCATTCATCACCATCTCAATCCCTATACCACCGTCCCAACCCAAAACAGAGATGTCGACGCCATCGCCGGCAAAATTCCGGTCATCGATCTCTCCCTCGGGAATGAAAAGCTGGTCTCTCAGGTCGGCAGTGCATGTGAGGCATCAATCACGGAGTTTGATTAAAATCTTGGGTTTCGTTTCATCAACCATCGCCGACGTTCTTCAGGTATGTGGATGTGGGTGTTCCATTCTAATTTCTTCTTTCTTCAATCTTGGGTTTAGGGAAGGCAACATCCACCAAGTCGAACCCTAAGCCCCAAATGTTGCTCCAACCAAAGTCGAACTCTAAGCCCGACAATTCCGAGGCGTCACCAACCAAATGATGAGATTAATGCTGAATTTCATGTACATGAGCTTTCTTTTCAATCCTCACCTTCCTTGCACTTTCGGGTTGCTGAAGAGGAAGGTTTCGACTCTTCCAAAGGATTGACCTTTTTATGTCTCCCTGATTACTGTTAGTTCTCAATGTGTTTTGATGATTAACAACAAGAGTAAAACATGTTTTGAAGTTTCCAAGATCCTTTGAAGATCATCTGATAGTTGCTTACCGCAGTATGGGTCTGCATACTGCAGTATAGGGTCTTCCAGAGAGGCAATAATCTTTCAAGATTACTCAATACTACAGTATAGGTTGCTATACCGCAATATTGGACTTACAGAAGGTCATCAGATTTTTGAAGTTAAGTCAATACTGCAGTATAGGGTGACATACCGCAGTATTGGACTTCCAGAGAACAATCCAATTTTTCGAGTTAAGTCAATACCGCAGTATAGGGTACTATACCGCAGTATTGGACTTACAGAAGGCAAGCAAATTTTTGAAGTAAAGTCAATACTGCAGTATAGCGTGACATACCGCAGTATTGGATTTCCAGAGAGCAACCGTGTTTTCAAAACTAGCCAATATCGTAGTATAGGTATGTATACTGCAGTATAGGGCCATCCAGAGAGCAACTAAATTTCTAAGTCAAGCCCATACCGCAGTATAGGTATGTATACTGCAGTATAGGGCCAACCCGAGAGCAATCAAATTTTCTCACCCAAGTCAATACCGCAGTATGGATTTGGATACTGCAGTATAGGCTCATACAGAAAGCTCTCAAATTTTATAACTATTGCATACTGCAGTATAGGTTTGCATACTGCAGTATTGGGCAATTACGGTGTCTCTCCTCTTTGACAAAAACTCGCATACTGCAGTATGTTAGTTGCATACCGCAGTATAGGACATATCTTTCATAATCAATTCACGATGTTTTTGTCTCTGGAAGTTGCTTACCGCAGTATGACTTTGGATACTGCAGTATGGACACTTATGCACAGTGCCATACTCCAGTATAGAGGAACTTACCGCGGTATACAACGGTCAAAATTAGTTTTTGAATTACGCGAATTTGCAAATCATTATTGTTTGATCTTATTGCTTCCATAATTCATTCAATCATATTCCTAGCTATGTTTAACAAGTTTGTTGAGTGAATTTCAGCAATCACAGATGAAGATCAATGAAGGTCAAAGCCATAAAGCAAAAAGTGTACAGTGCATTAAATGCACTTCTGCAAATCAACCTATTCTCAGCTAATCCATCTGAGCACGCCTTCTAAACGTTAAAGAATGCTTACTACAACAAGTAAAGTCATCTCCAACGGGCAAATTCTCAGAGAGCCACATCAGACTTCATTAAGACTTGGATTAGCAGAAGTTTAGAGAGAGAAGATGACCAGAACCCAAGCTAATCACTTCCAACGGTTGGAATCATCTTACAACGGTCATTTAATGTTCTCTACCTATAAATAGAGTGCATTAACTTCTTCTCAAGCTGATACAACAACTTAGAGCGAAAATTTATTGAGTCATTTATTGTATCAAGCTTTCATCTGTATTGTATCATTTTTTTTTTGATACTTTGTACTTCAGTGTTTATTCTATCTACTCTTTGAGAGAGTTTTCACTTGTGAAATCATTTATTGTTTGAGATAACTACAAGTCAAGGGACTTGGTAGTTGGGGTGTATTGATTACAACTTGAAAGGGGGAGTGTGTTCTAGTGAGAGAACAACTCTTAGTACAGAGTGTGTAATCAATATTTGATTATAGTGGATTGAAAATCCCAGGTGAGGCTTGGGGACTGGATGTAGGTCAGAGAAAGGACCGAACCAGTATAAATCTTGTGGTGCATTGCTTCTCTCCTTCTCTCCTTTGTTTTACCCTGTGTTCATTAGTCAAAAACAGAGTAGAATCTTTAAATTTATAAAGATACCCAATTCACCCCCCCTCTTGGGTATTTAGCTCCAATCTTCATTTGGTATCAGAGCAAGGTCTTCTCAGATGAGCTTAACCACTCGAGAAGGATCACTATGGAAGGAATTCTTCCTGATGGAGCTTCAATCAACAGACCTCCCGGTTTTGATGGCGAACACTACTCTTTCTGGAAAGCAAAATTTCGTGTGTTTGTTATGGCTACTGATTATGGCTTGTGGAGAGTCTTTGAGACTGGAGATTATGTACCGGTTAAAGTTGAAGAAGGTATTACTGTTCCAAAAATCGAAGCTGAGTTCAACGATGACGATAAGTAGAATATCACTCTCAATAGCAAGGCTATTCTGATGCTTCAAAGTGCTCTTAGTCAAAAGGAGTACTTTCGTGTTTGCAACTTGTCTACGGCAAAGGATATGTGGAAAGCTCTGGAAATCACATATGAAGGGACTTCTGGAATCAAAGAGAACCGCATCAATATCCTAACAACTGAATACGATCTGTTGCGAATGAAGCAAGGAGAAACTATCGGTGAATTTCAGCTTAGATATACTCATCTCACAAATCAGTTGGCAGCCTTGGGAAAGATCTTCGATCAGAGATCTCAAGTGAGAAAAATTCTCAATATTCTCACGAAGGATTGGGAAGCCAAGGTTACTGCTATTGAAGAGGCTCGTGGTGAGTCTATGACCTCTGTTGCTGCTTTGTTCGGAAGTCTATCTGAGTATGAGAGCAAATTGAGATTCAAGAAGGATTTGGAAGAAGTCAACGGTGCCAACAATCGCAACAAGGGAGTTGCTCTCAATGCTGAAAAAGATGAAGAAGATGAAGATGAGGATGAAGAAATCGGCATGATGGTCCGGAGATTCAAAAAGTTCTATAAAAGAGATCAAGGCTTCAAGAGATTTCAGAAGGGAAATTCAAGCTATGAATCGAAGAAGCCGGTTATCTGCTACGAATGCGAAAAGCCCGGACACATCAAAGCGGAATGCCCTCAGCTGAAAAATCAAGAGAAAGAGAAGAAGAAATTCAAGAAATACAAGAAAAAGGCATATGTGTTAGCCATATGGGGAGATAGCTCATCGGATGAGGATGAAGCTGAAGAGGATGAAAGTGAAAAAGCCAACATATGCCTTGTTGCCGAAGAAGAAGAGCAACCTAGTGAAACAAATGAGGTATATGAATCTCTTCCTTCCTATGATGAACTGTTTGCTGAATACAATGTGGTTCAAAAGGAATTTGAAAAATTAGCAGACAAGTATATGAACTTAAAAAGGAAACATTCTTTTCTTGAATCACATGTTGAAAATCTTACTTCTCCTGAATCTCTAGTCTGTGACGAATGCCCTATTTTGGAGAAAAAGAATTTGCATTTAACAAAAGCACTTGAGAAGTTCACTAAGGGAAGTGAAATGCTCAATGTAATTCTAAAACAACAACGTTTTATAAATGATAAATCGGGCATTGGCTATAGACCAGACTTTGACAAGAAGAAAGGAAAGAAAAAGAATGGTCAAAAATCTTATATGAATTACTTTACGAAATCTGTTCATTCTTCAAATCCTTTTGCTCATTGCAATTACTGTAATAGGAAGGGACATTCTACTTCATCTTGTTTTCATTGAAAAGAAAGAAAAGCTAAACCTGTAGGAAATTATGTCTGGGTACCAAAAGGAACATATGTTCCCAAGGTACATGCTAACCCCAAAGGACCCAAGAAAAGATGGGTACCTAAAACTTGATCTCTTGTGATCTGCAGGTATGTCTTAGAGCATCAAGGCCAAACAAGTGGTACATCGATAGTGGATGCTCAAGACACATGACTGGAGACAAATCAAAGTTTTTATCAATAAAGCCAAAAGATGGAGGTAGAGTCACATTTGGAGGTGATCAATCCGGGAAAATCGCTGGCATTGGTGAGATAGGCAACAATGAAGGCCCACTCATTAAAGACGTCTACCTTGTAGAAGGATTGTGTCACAATCTCCTAAGTGTGAGCCAAAGCACCGATAAGGGTAATTTGGTAATATTTGACTCTGATGAATGCTTTATTGTTAAAAAGGATTTGATCTCTATGAATGATTTGAAAAACAAAGCCTTATTTAGAGCACCTAGAGATGGAAACTGTTATACTTTGAACCTCTCTAGCAATGCTTCTGTTTCTAAAAATTGTTTTGTGAGTAACTTGAATGAGAGTTGGCTATGGCATAAGCGATTAGCTCATGTCAATATGTATCAACTTGACAAGTTATTGAAAAAGGATTTGGTTATTGGCATTGATGAAGCTTACTTTCGTCGCTAAAGCAATCAATTAAACCAGGACCAACTAATAATGCAATATAGTGGCAACCTAGGTCATTCTCCCAAGGAGCAATCTGTGGGTTTTTCTTTAGGTTGAATTTAGGTGATAAAAAAAATGCAATGGAATGAATATAAACTAAAATGCAAAACACTACTACCTAGATGAAATTAAACTAACTAAATGCACTAATGCAATTGACTCTAAAACCTAAATGAGAATGAAATTGATCTATATGAATTTGAATGCAATTTTGGGGGGGTTTTTGTTATGAGAGGAAAATTAAAATCCTAAGAAGAAAATTGATTAAAATCAAATCAAATGACAAAGATCTAGTTCAGTTATGAGGAAGAAGGGGACAACTTAAGAATTGCATGGAGTTAACTTTCTTAGCCCAAACCAATTAATTAGACCAAAGGAAGATTAATGAATTTAATCACCTAATTGAACACGGGAAACCCTCTAGCTCAATAACACATATTCCACTAGAAAACTCATAATGAAATAAGCGGTGGTTAATTAAACTCATTAAAAATCAATCACAAAATAGTTTTGAAAATCTT
This sequence comes from Acacia crassicarpa, assembly GCA_034222035.1. Lineage (NCBI taxonomy): Eukaryota > Viridiplantae > Streptophyta > Magnoliopsida > Fabales > Fabaceae > Acacia > Acacia crassicarpa. The sequence goes on along the minus strand of JAWXYG010000001.1, from coordinate 56,579,952 downwards.
GTTTGCAATTATCCAGTTGAACAACTAGATAATTTATCAACCCAATTAAACAATTAAGATGATAAACCTAATTGACAATTAAATTAATAACGAAAACTCAATTAATAATTCAATTGACAATCAAAAGGTTGCAAACAAAACTCCAACAATTGTCTCACACATAAAAACTTCAAATTATCAATCCAATCCAAAAGAAATATGTTTACAATCTAAAACTAGATTGTTCTCAATTAACACAACTTGAAATCCTTTAAAACTAAATTATTTCAAGTCCTGAATTAAAAAGATAAAAAGAATAACACTCCCTTGTGATCTTCAAGTGTAAAACTCTAGGCTCTAGCCTTCTCCATGCTCCTCCCAAGTTGCCTCCTAAAGATCTCAAGCTTCCATTGAAATCTCCTCTCCAAACAGCATGCAACTCACGGCCATAAGAATAGATGAATCAATTGAATCAAGGAAAGCAACGTGGGTCCCGTCCTTGATTGAATGAGTGGATGAATGAATTACAATTCCCTGCGTGTTGCAGCTCTCCTCAGCGTCTTCGTATGCGTGGATGTTCTGCAGCTCTCTCCGTGCGTGTTGCGGCTCTCCAAGAGAGCGTGTATAATCCATAGGCAGCTAGGCTATTTTTATAGGAGAAAATGAGAGCTTTTTGGGTATCAATTTGAGCCAATTAAAATTCCAAAAGCCCAACAAAATTCCACCATTAGATCTTCTTTTAGCTTCCAAGTTTAATTCTCCATCGTAGGATCTTCCAATATGCTTTTTCTTATCCTGCAAGAATTAAATAAAATCGTGATCTATCATATAGTTAGAAATATTATTCAATCACAAGATTTCAATCAGAATATTGATAATTTAAGTCCAATAATCTCATAATTAATTCTGATTTATATTATTTCCTAAAATAGGCTAACAATCCAATTATTGTCTAATAAATCCAAATTAGCCTAAAATAGTCCCCAAAATAAATGAATAAGGCGGGATAAAATATATTAAATTGGGATTTATCAGGCATTCCCAAATTAAATTTCAAAAATGATATGATTTGTGATGCTTGTCAAAAGGGAAAACAGACCAAATCTTCTTTTAAAGCTAAAAATGAGATTTCAACAAATAGACCTCTTCAACTTCTTCACATGGATCTAGTTGGACCAGCTAGAGTGAAAAGTCTTGGTGGAAACTTATACACTTTGGTCATTGTTGATGATTTTTCTAGATTTACTTGGACAATATTTTTATCTTCTAAAGATAAAACCTATGATCAGTTTGTTTCATTTGCCAAGAAGGTCCAAAACGAGAAAGGGTTCTCAATTTCAGGAATACGGACTGATCATGGTGGAGAGTTCGAGAATCAAGCCTTTGCTGAGTTCTGTGACAGTATGGGGATTGATCACAACTTTTCAGCACCAAGAACACCACAACAAAATGGTGTTGTGGAGAGTACTCACTGAAATGGCTAGAGCAATGTTGAACGAGTACAACACTTCGCAAGTGTTTTGGGCTGATGCCATGAGTACGGCGTGCTACGTCTCCAACAGAGCATACTTGAGAAAGAAGCTGAATAAGACTCCATACGAACTCTACAAAGAAAGAAAGCCAAACCTCAGTCACCTTCGTGTCTTCGGTTGTAAGTGCTATGTGCACAATAACGGTAAAGACAATCTTGGTAAATTCGATCCTAAAGCTGATTTAGCTATCTTTATTGGTTATTCTAATAGGAGTAAAGCATATAGAGTCTTTAATACTAGGACTAAGATTGTTGAAGAATCTATACATGTTGTATTTTGTGAATCTGAATCTGATAAATCCTTGGATGATGAAGAGGAGACTATTTTCAAAAACAAATTCTTTTCGAAAAATGCTCCTACTCCTTCTGAAAATTCCGAAAATATTTTTGAGGCTAATCCTGAAAACAATTTAGAAAATCCTGATCAGTCTCAACCTAGAGCTTGGAGATTTATAAGGAATCATCCTTTAGACCAAGTCATAGGTGATGTGAATCAAGAAGTTAGGACCAGAAATAGTACTTTGAATGAAGTTACATTTTCTGCATTTATTTCACATATAGAGCCCTCTAAGATAGAAGAAGCCCTTTCAGACAATGATTGGGTGATTGCTATGCAAGAGGAGCTACATCAATTTGATAGAAATCAAGTTTGGGACTTGGTGCCTAGACCCAAAGACCATCCGGTAATTGGGACAAAATGGGTATTCAAGAACAAACGTGATGAGTCAGCCATCATTATGCGTAACAAGGCTAGATTAGTGGCCAAAGGTTACAATCAAGAAGAAGGAATAGACTATGAAGAGACTTATGCTCCAGTAGCTAGATTGGAAGCAATAAGAGTTCTTCTAGCATTTGCATGCACAAAAGGTTTTAAACTCTATCAAATGGATGTCAAAAGTGCTTTTCTAAATGGTTTCATTCAAGAGGAGGTGTATGTTGAACAACCTCCAGGCTTTGAAAATGATCAATTTCCAAATCATGTTTTTAGACTTAAGAAAGCCTTGTATGGTCTTAAGCAAGCTCCTAGAGCTTGGTATAAAAGATTGAGTCAATTCTTACTCAATCAAGGATTTATTAGAGGAAAGGCTGATACAACATTGTTTATCAAAAAAAATAAATTGAATGAAATTTTAATTGTACAGATATATGTTGATGATATTATTTTCGGTGCTACTAATGACTCTTTGTGTGAGGAATTTTCCAAGACTATGCAGGGTGAATTTGAGATGTCAATGATGGGAGAACTTAATTACTTCCTTGGACTGCAAATCAAACAACGTAAGGATGGGATATTTATATCTCAAACCAAGTATTTAAATGATTTGCTGAAGAAGTTTGGAATGGACAAGTGCAATGGGGCTGACACACCAATGAGCACAACTACTTCTTTGGATGCTGATGAAGAGGGCAAGGATTTCAACATCACCAAGTATAGAGGAATGATTGGATCATTGCTCTATCTCACCGCAAGTCGCCCGGACATCCAATTCAGTGTTGGAATGTGTGCTCGGTTTCAATCCGCTCCTAAAGAGTCACATGCTGAAAAAGTGAAGAGGATATTCAGATATCTCTCTGATTCGAAGACTCTTGGACTATGGTTTCCCAAAGGTCAGCCGGAGCATCTTGTGGCATATTCAGATTCGGATCATGCTGGCTATAAGACGGATAGGAAGAGTACAAGTGGGCAATGCGAGTTCTTTGGCAACTCACTTGTCTCTTGGTTTAGCAAGAAGCAAACTACCGTGGCTGTGTCCTCAACAGAAGCTGAATATGTGGCTGCCTCAAGTTGCTGTGCTCAAGTGTTGTGGCTGAAGCAACAACTTGCTGACTTGGGAGTGCACTTAAAGGAGATCCCAATACTGTGTGATAATACTAGCACAATAATCTTGGCCAAGAATCCCGTGCAACATACAAGAACCAAGCATATTGATGTGAGACATCACTTCATCCGGGATCATATCCAGAAGAGAGATGTGAAAGTGATGTTCATTCCAACCCATCTTCAACTAGCTGACATCTTCACCAAGCCTCTAGCCAAAGAACAATTCACTTTCATAAGGAGAGAATTGAGAATGGTAAATCCCAATGAATTGTAAGTAATTCTCTCTCAATTTAATGTTAGATGTGTTATTAATGATTAATCCTTACTAACTTAAGCATCGGAGAGTTTAGCCTTTGTTTTGCAGGGTGTTTTGATGTTTCAGAAGAGCTATACCGCGGTATGCAAGTGCTATACCGCAGTATAGGGTGTGTGAGAGGCCAAATCTCCAAGTGTGCAAGATGCATACTGCAGTATGTAAGTGGTATACTGCAGTATGACCATCGGGTTTCAGAGCTTCAGATATGCAAGAGGTATACTGCAGTATGAAAGTGATATACTGCAGTATGGGGTCAGACAGAAGCCAAAGCTGAGTATGCAAGAGGCATACTGCAATATGTAAGTCATATACTGCAGTATGGGGTCAGACAGAAACCAAGTTTCAGGTATGCAAGAGGCATACTGCAGTATGTAAGTGCTATACTGCAGTATGGCCATCGGGTTTTCAAAAATTCTCTCGACATTTTTGAAGTCCAGGTCAGTATACTTCCTTCTATACTGCAGTATGTAAATGAAAGTATGGTATACTGCAGTATGCAAGAACCTTACTGCAGTATAGCGGTCTGTCTATATATACTGAAACGTCGTGTTCTTTCATACTCGCGTCTATACTACAGTAAGTCCTAGCAGTATCGCGTCTCTCTCTCCTATCTCTCTCTGAAACCGTCACAATCCCTCATTAAACCCCCATAAATCCTCACCAAATCTCTCTCATTTCCTTCCCACTCTCATTCTCACCGAAACCCTAGCGTCAAAATGTCCAAAGATCAATCTCTCTCCAAACAACCCACTTCTTCTCTTCCACTCAGAGCACCGAGGACGAAGTCAATTCCTAAGAAATTAGGAGTTGGTATTGATCGTCAGATTCCCGGAATTGGTGTTCCTATACCGGAGGCATCTTCGCCGAATCCCAAAAAGAGGGGAACTTCGTCCAGAACTTCTATCCCATCTTCTGTCACAAAGAAGAAGAAGACCGGAGAGCCGAGCAAGGCACAAGGGAAGAGGACCGTTGTTCCTCAAAAGGCAAGGTCAAAGAGGGCTTCCACGACTATCACTTCCTCTCCCTCGTCTGTTGATATTTCTGGCTCTTCGTCAGAAACTGAGTCTGAGCAAGATTTCTCTCTCGTGGTAGCAAATGCAGTTGAAGAGATCAAGATTCACAAGAATGCGCCAGAGGGATTCAAGGTTACTCCTGTCCTACTTCCTCCCAGTTTAAATGCCAAGTTCAAAGATCTCTTTGGGAGCCGAGGATTCTGCACTGTAACTTCTGTTGATCTGGAGCAAGTCTACCGGGAGTGCAACGTTGATCTCTCACCATGGTTCGGGCCGTATGCTACGCTCGTTTCCATCGAGGCTGCCTACTGTCCTGAGTTGGTCAAGATGTTCTACTTCAATATGGCGACCAATCACATCTTGGACTCGGAAGGAAGACTGGTTGAAGAAAGGGTCACAACTTCTGTCAGAGGAGTTCAATTCACACTATCTGCCGCCACCCTCAACAAGATTCTTAAGGTGGTTAATCCTCCAGAGGCATCCACACCGAAATATTCAAATGAGGAGGTATATGCCACACTATTGCCCGGTCAGGACATACCAGATGATCAGAGGGTCCACTTGACCTTCAAGCCCTCGGAGATGCCACATTTGCACCGTGTAATATGGTACGTGTATTCACGTAACTTTGTGCAAAAGGGCGGAAGCTACACGCACTTCACGTAGAAGGACTACCGCTTCTTCACTGCCTTCATCCGCAAGCATCCGCTCAATATTGGGCAGTGGCTATTCAAGGAGATTAGCCACTTCAAGTTTGTGTCCCGCAAAGGATCCTACATGCCCTTTGCATCCCTGGTTTCCTTGATTATGTACTACCATAAGATATGGTATGTGGGTCCTCCCGAGCAGATGAAGTTTATCCCGGCCTTCGGCAAGACTCAGCTTAACTTGATGAAGATTCAGTTTGAGCCGGAAGGATCTGGGCAGTCGAGAGCTCCACCGCGGTCACAGACTCGTGCATCACAGTCAGTTGCACATGAGGCCCAGTCAGCTCCGCCTCCTCCACCATTAGACTTTGATGATAGAGTCAAGAGGATTGTGGATGCTGCTGTTGGGTCACTTTTTATGAAGATGCAGTTTGAGTTTGGTCGACTAGCTGCTGACATGAGACTCAAGATGGACGCGGAAGTGGCAAAGCTCACGGAAGAATTTGACAAGAAGCATCAAGAGATCTTCGATCAGTGCATTGATTTGGACTCCCGGCTGGCTATCACACTGACAGTTGCATCTGATACCCGGGAAAAGGTTGATCGCCTGATCAAGCATTTTGATGTTGGAGCTTCCTCGTCAACCTTCGGATTCACTACTGGCCCTTCCTCCTCCTCTCCTATCCCAGAGGTTCAGCCGTCCATTCCTGTTCCCCAGCCTTCCACCTCTTCACCTGAGCTTCACCTTTCCCCACCTTCATCACCCTCTTTCGGTTTTCCTAGCCCACCGCATACCACTTCTCCGCCTGCCTCATCATCCCCAGCCTCCATTTCCACACCAGCCACCGTCATACCACCTTCACCTATCACTCCTACCACAGAGGTCCTTCCTGGCCCATTCCCATCTCCACCTACTCCGTCTACTGAGATTTTCCCTACACCTTCTCCATATGCAGAGCCCCATGATCCCTCCTTTGATCCAAACACCGCCATGGTGCTCTATTCTCCTCCTGTCTTTGTTCTTGACCCCGAGTTTGTTGATGACAAAGGGGGAGAAGGAGAGAAAGATGTAGATGCTAGTGTCTAGATTTGTATTAGTGTTTAGATCTGTATTTTGATATTTATGTAGTTGTGTGTTCTGATATCAGTAATTATCAGTGTATTCATCTTTTCTGATATCAACTCCGCTTGTATGCATCATATTTTATGAATATATTTCAAGTTGTTTATGTTCTCAAATTCATATCTGATGCCAATCTCTGATTCTTATGGTTGAAAATGCAAAATTGATTGCTTTCTGATAACTTCACATTGCTTTCTGAAAACTTCAATTCAAAACAAATCACATCTTTCAAATTATTTAAAAAGAAAGCTCACAAGTGTTGTCATCATCAAAAAGGGGGAGAATGTTAGTTCTCAATGTGTTTTGATGATTAACAACAAGAGTAAAACATGTTTTGAAGTTTTCAAGATCCTTTGAAGATCATCTGATAGTTGCTTACCGCAGTATGGGTCTGCATACTGCAGTATAGGGTCTTCCAGAGAGGCAATAATCTTTCAAGATTACTCAATACTGCAGTATAGGTTGCTATACCGCAGTATTGGACTTACAGAAGGTCATCAGATTTTTGAAGTTAAGTCAATACTGCAGTATAGGGTGACATACCGCAGTATTGGACTTCCAGAGAACAATCCAATTTTTCGAGTTAAGTCAATACCGCAGTATAGGGTACTATACCGCAGTATTGGACTTACATAAGGCAAGCAAATTTTTGAAGTAAAGTCAATACTGCAGTATAGCGTGACATACCGCAGTATTGGACTTCCAGAGAGCAACCGTGTTTTCAAAACTAGCCAATACCGCAGTATAGGTATGTATACTGCAGTATAGGGCCATCTAGAGAGCAACTAAATTTCTAAGTCAAGCCCATACCGCAGTATAGGTATGTATACTGCAGTATAGGGCCAACCCGAGAGCAATCAAATTTTCTCACCCAAGTCAATACCGCATTATGGATTTGGATACTGCAGTATAGGCTCATACAGAAAGCTCTCAAATTTTATAACTATTGCATACTGCAGTATAGGTTTGCATACTGCAGTAGTGGGCAATTACGGTGTCTCTCCTCTTTGACAAAAACTCGCATACTGCAGTATGTTAGTTGCATACCGCAGTATAGGACATATCTTTCATAATCAATTCACGATGTTTTTGTCTCCGGAAGTTGCTTACTGCAGTATGACTTTGGATACTGCAGTATGGACACTTATGCACAGTGCCATACTCCAGTATAGAGGAACTTACCGCGGTATACAACGGTCAAAATTGGTTTTTGAATTACGCGAATTTGCAAATCATTATTGTTTGATCTTATTGCTTCCATAATTCATTCAATCATATTCCTAGCTATGTTTAACAAGTTTGTTGAGTGAATTTCAGCAATCACAGATGAAGATCAATGAAGGTCAAAGCCATAAAGCAAAAAGTGTACAGTGCATTAAATGCACTTCTGCAAATCAACCTATTCTCAGCTAATCCATCTGAGCACGCCTTCTAAACGTTAAAGAATGCTTACTACAACAAGTAAAGTCATCTCCAACGGGCAAATTCTCAGAGAGCCACATCAGACTTCATTAAGACTTGGATTAGCAGAAGTTTAGAGAGAGAAGATGACCAGAACCCAAGCTAATCACTTCCAACGGTTGGAATCATCTTACAACGGTCATTTAATGTTCTCTACCTATAAATAGAGTGCATTAACTTCTTCTCAAGCTGATACAACAACTTAGAGCGAAAATTTATTGAGTCATTTATTGTATCAAGCTTTCATCTGTATTGTATCATTTTTTTTTGATACTTTGTACTTCAGTGTTTATTCTATCTACTCTTTGAGAGAGTTTTCACTTGTGAAATCATTTATTGTTTGAGATAACTACAAGTCAAGGGACTTGGTAATTGGGGTGTATTGATTACAACTTGTAAGGGGGAGTGTGTTCTAGTGAGAGAACAACTCTTAGTACAGAGTGTGTAATCAATATTTGATTATAGTGGATTGAAAATCCCAGGTGAGGCTTGGGGACTGGATGTAGGTCAGAGAAAGGACCGAACCAGTATAAATCTTGTGGTGCATTGCTTCTCTCCTTCTCTCCTCTGTTTTACCCTGTGTTCATTAGTCAAAAATAGAGTAGAATCTTTAAATTTATAAAGATACCCAATTCACCCCCCCTCTTGGGTATTTAGCTCCAATCTTCAATTACTTGGTGCAGCTTCAACCTCAAATCGTAGCGGCCATATCTCTCATAAACTAACTTTCTTGCTTGCTTGCTTCTTTTCTTCATGATTTGTCGTGGCTAAGGAAGATACTTTTAGGTGCTTCATTCGTTTTGGTTTCTCTTCAAAAGGGGTTTTGTTGTTTAACCTCACCTATACTTTGAAGTTTTTGAGCTTAAAAACCATAAATCTTCTGTATATAGCAAAAGGAGTTTTGGAATCACCATTTTCTTCATTTTCTTTGGCAGCATCGTCCTCAGTTTCTTCATCTTCTTCTCAGAGGTTAAAAGAAATAATCCCTTTTGTCTTTTGATTTTCCAATTTGATTTTTATGTTGATTATTAGATTTGATTTCTGGTTCTGTAACTGGTATTTGAAAGGGTGATGAATCTCTATGAATTTTTTGTCAATTTGTTTAAATTTCTGCTCTTCTATCCTGGATTTTTTTGTCAATTTGTTTAAATCTTTGCTCTTCTATCCTGCAATTTGTCTCAGATGATGATGAATTAAGAGGGGAGGGTGATGAATCCAAAGGCTGGAGAAAATTGGGATTTTTATTGAGTTGAGGGATATTTTAGAATTTTCAAAATGTAACTAATGTCTGTTAAGCAAAACTAACAGCCATGGTATTTTTGCCCCACTTTTGAAAGTTCATGTGTAGTTTTACACCTAAAAAAAATATTTGGTGATAAGCGCTCCTCATCAGAGTAAAACACATGTGTATTTTTGCACCTTTACCCTATATATATATATATATATATATATATCATGAGTGTCTATTACTCTATTAGGTAATCTAATACAAGAGCATATAGTCTGTAATGTATTATTAGAACACTCAAATTAAATATACAAGATGCTTTAAATCTAACTACTTCTTCAATACAACTTGGAGAACTGAACATATGGTTTGAACAATGGTGAGGACAAGGAGGATGATTCCAGCAATAGAGGCCAAAGTATGCCAAGGAGTGTTGCAGTAATCATGTCTTAGAGTTGCCTTCATCTTGTTCCAAAGATCTTCACAATAGTCATTCAAGCTTTGATTCATCTCAAAGTAATCAGAATTGAAATTGAATTCAAGGACATTTTTGCCAAGACCATTAAATAATGAAGCAACAGTAAGGTTATCGCCTAAGCTGTGGAGGACTATTTTTTTGTGAATGAGGAGATCCACATCTTTATATGTGTCTATCAGACAATCCAATACAGTAGCATAGTCAGAAATGTACATATCATACGGATAATGACACTGTTCTAATGCTATCATATTACGAAACAAAAGCTCAGTATTATCATCCACTGCAATTTGTGGAATTTCAAGAATATGTCCTGAAAATTTCAAGTCTAATAAACACTTGCTCTCACAAACCTTGAATTGTATGCCTGCTTCATGCAATGCATTCGCGTTGTATAGAAGATGTCTTTTATCTTCTTGGGATACATGACGTTCAGACATGTTTCCTTGCAGGTAAAACAATCTAAGAAGATCTGTAAAATGCTTTATCTTGACATCCGGATTAGGCTCTAATTGTTGTTTGTTAAGTTGCCCAAAATACTCATACATGAGCTTAAGAAATGAAGGGAAGATACCACGAAGAACTTGAAAGTGAAAAGCTTTATTGAATAGCTCTTCAATAACAAAGAATGGAAGTTGATTCTCAAGTAAAAGTAAATCTTCAAATAAAGATTCATATAACCATGGCTGTGACAATTTAGCATCCCTTTGTACCCCATGCCGCATATAGTTCATGAGAAAGAGTTCAATGACGAAACCAGCATCCATCAATGTCAATTTCACAAGTTGTTGTCTAGTAAGGTTAATGGTCTCTGAATAAGAAGCACGGACTCTTGACTCTAAATCTTTTACAAGACAGACCAAATCGTCCAAACTTGACTTAGCTCTTTGAGTAAATATTTTAAACAATACTGGTTTATGCCTTTCCATTTCTTGCAACCTCTCATTACCATAATGAAAAGGGCCAATGGAAACAAATTGTGGAGTGTAAGCCTCTTCATTAAGATAACGAAGCGTAATGGGCACCTTGAAGATACAAAGATCTTGTAACAAAAGAGCATCTCCGCAATTTTGAATTACTTTTCTGATGTCTATAGTCACCTCATCTCCCACCTATCAAGTTTTATTTAGAATGCAACAAGTAATTACTCAAGCATTATATATACACACACGCACGCACATGACTCCTCACATGACTCCTCACAAAAGGTACCCTTGGAGTCTAATAAGCAAAATAAAAATAAAAATAAAGAAAGAAATTATAAACAATAATACTAAAAAATGTTTTTCTAAAGCTTAAAACTTAACTTTTGAATAGAGAAGCGTGCGTGGTATAAATTGAGGCGGATGGAGGGAAAGTACTTAATTGTCGGTTATTTTAATTTGATTGTATGAAACAATCGTCAATTTAGTTCTACTCTTTTCAGAATTGTAACGAGAAAAATAAAGAAAATTAAAGAAGGTAAGAAAAGTCTACAGAAAAAAAAGAAATTAAGGATAAAAGTATACCGTTACAGAAGTAAAGGGTGATGCATATAAGTGTTGTTGTTGTTGGAAGTGATTGTGGGATGGATCTGAAGGCTGAGATGAGAGAAGTGGTTGCAGCTCCACCATTTGTTGTTGACCAGTCTCAGTCTCAGAGGTCAAGTCTGCTTGATTCATCTCATCAGCCATCTTCTTGTGAGTCTCAGTATCTGTTGCTTCTGCCATCCAAACTTACTCAATCTTTGAAATCCTCAGCAAGCCACATGATAATCTTTGAAGAATGCTTTAATTAGTACGGCAAAAAAAACAAACAAAGGGCATCTAAGAGTCTTACTTGTTATAACTGCCTTCCACTTCTTTGGAAAGTCAATGAAGAAAGAAGTCTGTCGTCAACCTGCTGAAAAGATTTTTAATTACAATTTAAAAAGAGGAAGGTAATTAATATTGAATATAGTTCCATTAAATGAATTTTGTTATTTATCTTAATCATATGCTCCTAAACGTGCATTTATGTGGAAGAGAGATCAATGTGTGGTGCTGAAAGAATATTATGGCAGGGAGAGAAAAAGTAGGAATTAAATGCGTAATCTGAGTTATTTCAATCAAAAAGTGTCTCTTATTAATAAAAGGAGTGCCTACCAACTCAAGTTGACGTGAGCGACACGAATTTTCGTCTCTTTAAACAAGTTGTTGATAGATTTGATTCATAATTTTTATATATGGAGTAAAATTATCCGATCAATTTTTTTTTATATATACAAAAATTTTTGGAAAAGGAAAATTATCCGATCAATTTTGAGTTCACTCAATTTTGATTGTTTGTCCATAAACAAAACCATGATCTGAATTTAAAGAGAAGAACACTAGACAGTTTAATGTCTTACATTTATGTGAGGATGTAATTCTAAATTTGTCACGATGACTTTTTTTAAAAGAAAAAAAAATCAAAACTTGAATTTTTCATGATTTCGAGATAGTGGATGTGAGTATTGCATCCTTTTCATTATTGCAAGGACAGTGCCGGCTAGAAAGACAACCAGCCCAGACAAATAACATATGCTATGGGCCCAAGCTCAGGTTGATAGTTGATTGAGACAATGACATTTAAAGACAGATAATTCATAGTACTAACCGATCATTAAATTTTTAGAACACAAAATTAGTTTTTAATAATTTTTAATATTAATATTAAATATAACTCTTCATTCATTGAATTTTTTGTTCCGCAGCTACTCACCTACGTCGTAGTATATTTTTGTTAAATATTTGTTCAGCAACTAATTTTTTAAAAAAGAAAATTTACACCAAATCAGTTAATTATGGTTGGAAATTGTTCAAAGGGGTTGACTGATCATTAATCTTTTTTCCTAATTGTTAATATTATATAGAAGATAGAGGATTATTTGGAACCAAATTATTTACCAAAATAAAGTATTATATAATATATACATATAAATACATAAAATAAGAGAAGACCAGTTGGGGTAGGCCCTAGTTGACGATAAGATAGTTCCACCACGGTGTGTGTATATATATTGATAATTGAAGAAAATTTAAATTTAAATTTGATTAAAAAAATTTAAATTATTATTAAAAAAATTAAAAAACACTAATGAGTAACGACAGATGTGGTATTTTTAAATTCACGTTCTTTGAAAAAGAAAATGTTTCCTATTCTTTTCAATTCTTTTTGGCGAGAGAGGTGGTATTTTCAAATTCACGTTCATTAAACCCATTGCGGGACCCGGCCCGTGATTTACACCCCAGTGCGTATGAGTATGACAGATGGATCGCTCTTACCACTCTGGTCCTATTTATATACTCCATTCGGTTTTTATTATAAGGCACCAACTAACTTTTCTCATAAATCAATAAAAGTAGTTAAAGTCAATAAAGTTACCCTATAATTTAAATAATTTCCAATATTACCCCTACTAATTGCACTAAACTCTAATATTATATTAATTATTACTTTCACCCACAACCCTCATTAATTAGGGGTAGACATGGAAACAAATAATTAATACTCATTGGAAACAAGCAAGTGCCTTATAAAAAGGACCAAATAAACTTGCTAGTTGGTGCCTTATAATAAGGACTAGAGAGAGTATCTCATTTTGACCAAATCACACATATCAAGGAGAGGTAGTTAGCTCAATGATTATGAGGTGAATTTTCAACTTTACCCTCATTTATGATTGGGTACCTTCAACTCTTTCTTCTCTCTATTTTCATTGGTACAATTAACATAGGTAAAATTGTCACAATCTCATTTATTTAGTTAAAAGGGACTCATGAATAGGACCAAATTTTTTTAATCAAAAAGGACATATAAATAGGATATATGACAAGAAGGACAAATGAGCTGGGATCATCAATTTGGAATTTACTAGGGCAAACTGTCAAAACTTCAGAAACTTCAATTTCGAACTTCAAGGAACTTTTTTAATGCAAGTCTATTTCACTCTAATGCCTTCCAAGTTCACATGCTTTTCCTTTATATGTTTTTTTAGATGTTTGTCTTTCTAATAAGAGAGAGATGAAATCATTTTTTAAAGTTTTTTATTTATTTATATTAAATTATATATGCATCGTAAAAAAAAAAAAATTGTACCTACTATCTCAAATTAATTAATTGTTCTGTATTTAGATATATTTTTCCTGTAACACCAGTATCATGAAAATTAATTAATGCATAAAGGATTTCTCCTGTCACTGGAAATAGAGTTATCTCCTAAAACTACATCGTTTTGAATTAATGAAGGGTGTATTTGTAATTTCAGGTGAATTAATGAAGGGTGTGTTTGTAATTTCAGGTGAATTAATGAAGAGTGCAAATACAGAAACACCCTTCATTAATTCACCTAAAATTACAAACACACCCTTCATTAATTCAAAACGACGTAGTTTTAAGATCACTGGAGATAACTCTATCTCCAGTGACAGGAGAAATATTTTTCCCTTAATCAATTTGAGATACTGAATGCAAAAAAAAAAAAAAATTTCAAGATGCAATATACAATTTAATCTAAATAAAAAATATATAAAAAATTTTTTTTAATTTTTTTTTTTTTAAAAAAAAGCTTTCAACCCTCTAATTAGAAATAAAGTAAAATAAGCTTCTTCTTTTTTTCTTCCTGTTGCACTTTTACGAACTTTCGCTATGCGGACGGGAAATTAACTAAAATAATAATTTTTAAAAAAAAATTTACCAGTTTGAAGCACTGTTCAAACTATTTACCAAAGTAATGCTGATGTGACAATGACGTCAAAAAGTACGACACCACTAGTGGCGTCGTACCGTCTGACTGGACTAGTGGCGTCGTACCGCGTGACGCCACCGTGTCAATTTTTTTTTAAAATATTGAATCAGAGCCTGTGATTTGTCCACGCCATCTGGTGGCGTGGACCTGTTTCACGCCACTGACGTGGCGTGGGACCCCCCTGCGCCACCGTGAACCCTAGTTTAAAAAATAGTTTAGGATGGGTTTTAATCTGGTAAATATTAATTTTTTTTGTTTTTATTTTGATCAAAATCCCTGCTTTCAGGCCGTTCAACACCTTCCTAAAACAGCGCTAAAATGCAACATACGTGCGGCGTGAAGAGCGAGAACGAGAAAAGAAGGAGAGGACAAGTTGGAGATTGTTCTTTTTTAAAAAAAGTTATTTGGCTTCCTCTTTTCATAATGTAAAGATAATTGATGGTGAAAATTTTAGGATTTATAGAATTTTAAATATTTGGGTGTTCTAATGTATTATTTAACTTATAATGGTCGTAATAATGTTAGAATAATTATGGATATGGTTTATTTTTAGCTAAATGATTAATTTAAAGAATTTAAAGTTATTTTTTTATTAGAAAAATAAGATTTTTGAGACAACAGAAAAAAGTCGGTCGGTTTTGCTTTGCTCAGCAACCCACGATGGTGGTCGTCTTGCTGTTGTGCTTGACAGCTACCACTCTAGTTCTATTTATAAGTCTCTTTTGACCAAATAGTACATACCAAGGAATGGTAGATAGCTTAATGAAACTTTACCCTCATTTCTGAATTGATACCTTTCAACTCTTTATACTCTCTCTATTTTCATTAGTACAATAAAATGGGCAAAATTGTTAAAATCTCATTTATTTAATTAAAAAAAACTTATAAATAGAATCAAATTTTTTGGTCAAAAGAAATTTATGAATAGAACTAAATTTTTTAATTTATAAATAGAACCAAATTTTTTAATCAAAAGGGATTTATAAATAAAATCAAAGTGATATTTATTATCTTTCCCCATCATCTCATTCGACAGCTGCATTATTTAATGATTTCATACTTGGATGATTATTACTACCTCCGGTCCTAATTATAAGGCATAGTTGACTTTGTTTGGAGAGATTAAGAAAGCTAAATAAGCTACTTAATCATTTTATATGTTGTATATCTTTAGATTATATATTAGTATGTGAGTCAAACTAATTACTTTGAAGAAAAAAATAAAAAGAAAAATACTCTAAGTTAATTTAATTAGCTTCCTTAATTTCTCCAAAAAAGTCAACTATGTCTTATAATTAGGACCGGAGGGAGTAGTTTATTACTCTCTCCTTTCTCCTTTCTTTTTATAAAGGGTTAAAAAGTAAAAATACACATGAGCTTTACTCTGAGGAGCGCCCAACACCATATGCTTTTTTCAAGTACAAAAATACATATGAGTTTTATAAAATCAGAGTAAAAATACCATCACAGTTAAATTGTCTTAACTTCTGTTAAATATATTATGAAAATACCAAAATACCCCTCACCCACATCCTCTCCCTTCCAACCTTCATCTCTCATCTCTGCAACTCTTCCGAACAGTGACGATTCCCAAATCTGGATCTGAAAATGAAAATCACAATCACACAATAACCAAACTCAGCAAAAATTTCCTAAATATTTGCACTATCTGCAAAAGATTCGTAATACTCACCAATTCTACAATGAAAACACCCATTATTCCGATCATGCAAGCGCTAGAGTTCATATTTCTGCAGTCTTCGTGAACCTAATTGGGAATAATCGGGTAACATCAAAACTTCCTCTCTAATCAGTTTTTATGAATAACCTAATTGGGAGTGATCCGAATTAGGTTCACGAACGTAGTTCAGTTTATCGGGTAACACCAAAACTTCCTCTCTAATAAATTTATATTCAAATCCAAACTTCCTAAATATTTCCACCATGCTAAGCAAGCAAATCTAAGCATCTAAGGTAGTTCAGTTTTTATGAATAACCTAATTGGAAATTGGGGGAATCATTGTTCTCAAAATAATAACACAAACGAAAAAAATGGCGGCAAGAATGAGAGAGATGAAGAGCATACACTGGGCGGGGGCTTCACTGCTTGGACTCTGAAGGAATTTCGAGGTGGAAATTCCGATTATGATGCCAATTTGGGAGGAAGAGCTTCTGGAGAAGACATCTATTAGTGAGCTGTGCTTGTCGGTGGAGCTGAGGTTGCGTCTGAATTTTTTAACGTTAGTCAAGCGCAAGGTCGTCGTCCTCGTCGATTGGGTGTGACATAACGTGTGCAAGCCTCTGAGCGGCGGCTTTGGCCGCATTGTTCGGCCCTCTCCGCATATTGAACGACGCAGCAGAACCTGCCTGAGCATGACGATTCATCGGCGACATCGTTCCAATGTCTGTCATTCATCCTCGTCCGATCCATCTACGATACAAACACAGAGATTTCACGCGCGCGGAGAAGATGAAGGAGGAAGCAGAGGAGGGTAAGGTCGGGGGTGAAAAATGGAGAAGATGAAGGAGCGAGAAGAGAAAGTAAAGTCAAGGGGCAGAAGAGGAATTTCAAAATTGTAAACATTTTTATTTTTTTTAAAATGTGGGTCCCACAAACGGAACGGCATGTGTATTTTTGCTCTGGTTTTATAAGCGGCATTTTGACTAAAATAATTTTTTTAAAAAAAAAATTTACCAAAATAAAGCAATTTTAAAAGTATTTACCAGAATAAGGTTGTTTTTGGAAGTCCCGTCGTACAGTAGAACGCCACATAAATAGCATCAGGTAGGACACATTTTGTGTGGCGTCTGACACCCTAACGCCACACAAAATGTGTGGCCCCACCCATCAATTCACGCCACTTTTCAAAATGTGGCGTGAATTGATGTATAAAAAAAAATTATAACTATATTAAAAATAATATTATATTTGATAAAAAAAACTATTATTTTATAATTATCTTTAAAAATATCATTTTATTTGATAAAAAAATATAATTATATTTAAAATTATAAATGATAATTCTAATTAATTATAAATAATAAAAAGAGTAAATAATAATTCTAATTAATAATTAAAGAAATTAAAATATTTAAAATTTATTATAAACTTGTGAGGCTCGTCTCACCGCGTGTGAGATCTAAGTGATGGATATCTCCCAAAGATTTTTGTGAGGCTCGCCTCACCTTCAAAGACTTATAATCTCCCAAAAATTTCTGTGAGGGACGTTTTTGTTGGGGACGCAATACTTTTGGAGTCCTAACACTATTTCAGGATGTCTTAGTTAAGACGTCCTTAGGCTAATGTAGTAAGGCGTCTTTACATTGATGTAGGATGCCTTAATAAGGCGTCCTACTTCAAGACGCCTTATTATGTGCCAAAAACAGTCCTGATTCTTTAGATATCCATGCTCCTAACCACGTCACCAGCACCACTAAGCTTCCTCTTATTCCCTTCACATTTATGAGAAATATCTGCCACAACAATACTATTATTAGTATATTCTTTAGATCAGTATGATGGACAAAAAAAAAACAAAACAAAAAAACAAAAAAACTCTAGCACAGTAGTGAAAAACTTTTCTGTAGTGTTAAATGGTTTGGATAGTTTGCAAAATACATGCCTTCAGTGAAAGCTTTTGTCGATTGTACCAAATACTACAAAAGAAAAAAGAGATATATATACCTCAGACATAAACACCCAAGGCACTGATCCCATTCCAATTGAAAATGCTGCAATATATATCTGATACAAGAAGCAATGCCAAAATGATGATACAATAAACCTTGGCCAATAAGGAAATAAAGAATATATTCAATATCATTATCAACAGTAGAGCTGGGAATCAGGGCCGGCCCGTGAAGGGCCAGGACCTAACAGGGCCAGCCCTCCAGGGCCCGGAATAAGAAAAACACATATTTTTCAAAGCCCAGCCCGAGAGCACCAGGACCAGCCCGCAGAGCCCGAAAATTACTATTCCAAATTTTAACTTTTTTTCACCGTATTTTTCAAAGAACACAATCATCCAACAAATAAGCAGACAAGCAAGCATGAATTCATAAGCAATCATCCAACAAATAAGCAGACAAGCAGTCACGAATTCATAAGCAAAAGCAAATTATGTTCCCAAATAACTTACATAAAATACAAAAAGCAAACCACTAAGCGACATTGAAAGGATGACTATCAATATCATTATCGTCATCTTCGCCACTATTACCAAGTTCAATAACATTAGATTGTGCTTCACTATGAGCAGGTTCTGGTTCATGAGTAAAAATATCATGAATTTCTTCTCCCGTATCATGAACACATCCGTAATCGTTATCTGCAACAAATAATAAACCAAATCATTAAATTAGAGTATAGTTATTAAATAAATAAATAACTTTATAACACATAAAATATATATAAATAAATTACCATCGTATGTGAATCCATGCATCCAATTGCGAGTACAAATAAGAGCTTAAACATTAGATGGAAGAATGGAACTTCTATATTTTGTTAGAACACGTGAACCAATACTAAAAGCCGATTCACTGGCTATTGTAGTAATTGGAATACTCAGAATATCAGTTGCCATCTTTGAAAGAATTGGAAATCTTTGTTGATTGTTCTTCCACCAGTTCAAGACATCCAATTCTTTCCAATTATCGGGCTTTAGTATTGGTTCTTCCAAATAAGTTTCCAATTCAGACTTGTTCATGGAAGAATGATCCATACTCGCATAAATATCTTGATAATCCTGCATCATTACAAAACAGTCAAGTAAATACTAGTTGAACACCCAACAAATTCAATTGACAATGAAATTAAAACATACGTCAAATGCATCGTCAAATGTAGTCACTGAAGCACTTGAAGTCTGAGAAGAACGCTGGGTTGTCAATGTTGAAGATCTGCTAATTGATTCAAGAGTTGGAAGTGATGTCCCCACATTTAAATATTCATTAAAAATGAAATTCAACTTGTCCCTTAGATTGGTGACCATCTCATCACAAGTTGTGCGGTCAATCTTTTCATAGAAATATTGTATAATATTGAACTTCCATCGAGGATCAAGAACCACTGCAACTGCAAGAATGACACTATAATTATGCCAATACTTGTCAAACTTTCCTTTCATTTTCAATGACATCTCTTGAATCACTGGGTCATGACTCGCCATATTTTGGGTAAGCAACATCTCAATTTTTGATATTTGCATAAAATAAGAATTAGATGTTGGATAAGACGACCCAGATATCAACCCTGTAATCTTCTCAAATGGCCTCAAGAAATTGCACATTGCCTCTGCTCTATTCCACTCATCTTGTGTTAGAACAAACTTGAAGTTTGGATCATGCAAAGCCATCTTTGCAAAAGCACGATGATATTTAAGACCACTCTCAAGCATTGCATAAGTGGAGTTCCATCTAGTAGCCACATCTAATCGCAAGCCTATAGAAGTGTCAATGCCACTAACTTGTTAAACACATTGCTTGAGAAGATTCATCCTTGCCTCAGAGGCCTTCACATATCTAATACTCTCTCTCATCTTATTCAAAGCAGAACTTGTTACTTTTAAGCCCTCTTGATGTGGGCACAACATCTCACATGAAAAAATTCCCCATTACAAACCAAGCTAAAGTTGTTTTGCATGAGTAGCCTATCTTTCAATAAGTCTTGCAATGTATCATTTGCAGATGCATTATCTAGAGTAAATGAGAATATTTTATCATCAATCCCCCATTCTTTCAAACAATCATACACTTTCTTAGACATCTGAGATCCAGAATGTGGAGGCTCCATCCTACAAAAGGAGAGTATCTTACTGTTTAGTGTCCACTTTTCATCAACAAAATGAGCTGTCAAACATATATATCCTTCAGAAGTCACAGAAGTCCAACAATCAGAAGTCAAGCATATTCTGCCAATACTGTTCTTCAATTTTTGTTTCAAAATATTCTTTTGTTGGCGGAAGAATTTATGCACATAAGCCGTCATTGTTTTTCTAGAAACGCACCTTACATCAGGATTCAATGTCCTTAGAAGTTCTCTGACCCATTTATATTCAACAAATGCATAAGGAAGATCATGTTCAATTATGCATAGAGCGATAATCTCCTTAATACGCTGATGGTCAAGTTTTCTAGACCTCATTTTTCCTTCTCTATCCAACATCATCACCCCAATATCTCAAAATTTATCTCCAGCAGGACAATTCTTAATATGACGATTTAAATGTGAGGTGCCTTTATCCGCACCCCTTGTAAATAGACGTTGACAAGCATTACACTGTGCCTTAGCTACCCCTTCAACTTCAACTCTACTAAAATACCTCCACACATCAGAAGACAAATTTTCTTGCCTTCTTAGGCTTTGATTCTTCAGTCTCTTGAAAAGAAGACGCCTTATCCTTAGCCATCATAGCTAATGATTCATTAGTCTCTTGAGTTTTTCCTTGTACTTTTTGTGACGAAGACATTAGGCTACATCAAATATCAACAATACAGTATACTCAATCAAAGCTAATACTACATCAAAACAATACTAGAGAAAAACCAAATCAATACTAAGCATACTCCTACACCTAACACCAGTAATATCTAATGGTAACCTTGGATTTAAGAAAACTAATAATATCCAATAGAATAGTCCTACACCTCCAATCAAGCAGAGAAAAAAACAAATTTCCAAATTTCCAGTAGATTCACAGCTTCTCAAGTTGACAAGCAGAGTAATAAATTCGCAGCTTAAAAAAAACAAACAAAGATTCACAGCTTCTCAAGTTGACAAGTAAATGCAAATCAAAGAAGAGTATTTCCAGAGCACAAAAAAACAACAAGAATATTTTCAGAACAATACAACAGGCAGCAGATAGAGAAGGCATCCACAAGGCAATAAAATTATACAAACATATGTTGAGAGTTGAGACAATTGGGAGAACTGGAGAAGTGCAGTGAGAAATCCAGGCATTCAGGGCAAGAAAATTAAAGACGTCATTTTTCAAAAAAACAAAAAATACAAAGTTGAGGAAAATACAAAGTGATCCTCGGCAGTCGGCACCTTGAGTAGTGGCGGCGAGTAGGAGACTGAGGCTGAGGTAGATTCAACGACGGCGGTGGACGGTGCTCGATGACAGTGAGATCGATGAGGAGACTGAGACGGAGAGTTTGATTCGCGAGTGGGTGACACCGTCTCAGTGAGACGTCGACGGTGGAGACGGTGCTCGGTGAGACACTGAGAGTTGAGACGCGATCGATGAGGATTGACTGATTGAGGAGACGAGGACTCGAGGAGTGGAGGGGAAGACGGCGACTGTGTTGACAAGTTGAGATCGAGGAGGAGGGAGGAGACTGGAGCCGTGGAGGTCGGACTCAGACAGGACGCGACTGGAGAAAAGAAATGGACTGGAGATTGAGAGGTTGAGATCGAGGAGGAGGGAAGGGAGGAGATAGGACGCGGCTGGAGAGTGGAGACGCTGGACGGCTGGAGAAAAGAAATGGATTGGGGAGATTGATTTTTTTTTAGGGTTAAACCTAACCCCTTCAGTTTTTTGCAAATATAAAAAAAAATACGGGCCTAATGGGCCGGCCCGTAGCCCTGCAGGGCCGGCCCGTAAAAGCCCTTGGCTCTGCAGGGCCAAAACTCATCTCTCTCCTCTTTTTTTGGGGCCCGGCCCTTAAAGGACCAGGGTTAATTGGGTTGGCCTGACGGGCCCGGCCCGTTTTACCGGCTCTAATCAACAGGTAAAGAAGAAGACTTACAAGCACTCCCGCAACAGCTAACATCGATACCCATCCATTAGACATGAACCCGGATTTTACATTTCAAGACATAGCGAATTCACAACAGAAAGTGTTTTAAATATGATATAGTCAACACTTACTTTGAGAAGAAATGCAATTCCGGTGATGAAGCATCCTAAGAATGTCCCACTTGCTGAAACCTACAATTTTATAAGCAATTTTACTAAGCATCGATCAATGCTCCTATGCAAATTTCTGTTTAGATGTTAAGAAAAATTTCATGATTTAATCACCAATTTACCATTACAAGAGGTCTTCTTCCTGACTTGTCCATCAAAATGGCTCCCAATAGAGTGATTGGAATCTGTTATTCATTTTAATACATAGAGTTCAAACAGAGAAATGAAATTATATATAAATGGTTAATGTTTGAAATACTAGTAAAAGGATCCACTAACTACCTGTATACAAGCATAGCCTATGATACCAATGTTGGATGAAGAAAGTCCTGCAAATCAATTTATACCCTGAGTACATTGCAAATTGATGACAAACAATTTGGTGCATCAGTCTTCTAACATGTTCCTGAACTTCAATGTAATTTGGTGCATGAATTCATTGGTAAGCATCAGAAAAGTAATGTGCAGATTTCAACTAAAATTAGTTCAATTTTTAGTAGGCACAAACCAAGGTACACATATTTGTCTAAGGAATCAAAAGCAATAATTCAACCACAAACACATAGTAAAACCTAATGTAGTCAAATACATTATATGGTTATATGTCTGCTATTCAGAAAAGATAAATCAATTAATAACAGTAAAGACACAACAATCAGTTTTTCACAAAAGTATTCTCAGTGCAACACATAGTATTCTCAAAATGCAACAACAATCACAAAAGTTCAATACAGGTAGAAAATTCTCAGTGCATCAGTCAGCTAAAAATTCTTGAGTTAAATGTAGACTTTACAATCTAGCAAGGTATTAGGATATACTTCAACACTGAAACTTGGTTTTCTTGCATCCCTCGTCCAACATAAATTCTGGGCTGCAAGATGATTATATGTGACAATCAAGTTACCGTACTTAATGTAACACCTTAATTTCATCACCCAAAAACTTGGCCAAAATATTTGAAATACCTTCAGTAGGGATATTCGATATCCAAATCATTAAATTTCGTAACGATTTAGAATAAAATTCACAATACATATTCAAAATAAATTTCCGAGAATATTTCAGAGTTTAGCACAAAGCGGAAGTCTTAGGTTCATGGCAAATAAAATAACATAACATAAACCATAGGAGTACAAAAGAGCCTCCAAAGCTTACTCCATAGGTGTCTTCCCTTGTTCTCTACTAAGATATTCACCTGAAAAATGTTAATATGGGATGAGATTTCACGTCTCAGTAACTACTGAATATTTCTAACGTACACTAGCAAATTACATATGATAAAAAGCATAGGCTAAACTCAAATATATTTGTATATAAATATATCATAATTTCTTAGACAAAATTATGTGCAAAAGTAATCATAATTATGTCGAATTGTATATTAT
Source organism: Acacia crassicarpa (assembly GCA_034222035.1). Classification (NCBI taxonomy): domain Eukaryota; kingdom Viridiplantae; phylum Streptophyta; class Magnoliopsida; order Fabales; family Fabaceae; genus Acacia; species Acacia crassicarpa. Next base: position 56,556,309 of record JAWXYG010000001.1, on the reverse strand, counting down.
TCAAAAAAAATAGAATGCAATATGCAAAATGCAGCCTCCCTTATATCACCTCCTCCCTTATACCGCTGACTGGAGCCATAGGCTAACACACAGTCCAACAGAAACTCATTCATTTGACTGAATGGTTCCAAGCTCATCAAAACTTAAGATACACCCGGCCAAAGGTATAGAGCTTAAATCTGGACTATGGCTCCCCTCCTTAAAAATAACAACTAAGGAGGTGTCACATGTCCCACATCTCCAATGCAATCCCGGCCAAAGGAAATACATGGAAGAAGGGGCCCTAAAAACGGTACCATCCACTGTGCACCGAGTAGTGGCATAAGATCATATCACAACAATTCCTCCAAACTCCAACCCATCACAATACGTCCGCCATAATGAATGTATTCAAAAATGATATTCTATTACTAAAATATTTAAATATGTCAAAATGCATTTTTTGTGAATAGTAAATTACTATGCGTATTCGTGAATAGTGAATACTAAAAATACGGTACAAATACGTGAATAGTAATTCAGTATGTATAAGTGAATAGTAAAATACGGTAAATATACGTAAATGATGAATAGTAAATCCGTATGTATAAGTGAATAGTAAAATACAGTATATATACGTGAATAGTAACATACGCATAAATAGTACCTTTGCAGATTTGTAAATTCAAAATTTCCACACCAGATCTTAAAACCAAGAAATATTTCCTACATATATTCTTGTAAAAAAATAGTAAATAAATAAATTTATAATCATATATAATTCACAAGTATAAGGAAGAATATTCAGAGTTACCTGTCACCCTTTAGCTCCCAAATAATTACCAAAAAGCTACTGCAGAACTCCCAAATAATAACCACCCTAATCTCCTTCTCCCTCTTCTCTTACTCTATCTGACCGTGTAAGTGTGTGTGGTGTGTGTGTGATTGGTGTGTGTGTCGTGGGTGTGCCTGGTGGGGGTATTTATAACCCCTCCACTGAAATAATCAGGGCAGTCGGCCCCGAAATTAATGGGGGGCGCCACACCGGTTGCTCCCCTTTTTTTCAAAAAGGGTGGGCGCCTCCACCACATTTTTCAAATGTGGTGGACCCCACCTATCATAATATATATTTATTTATACAAAAACTTCACGTGATTACGTGGTGGGAGGGGAAAATATTTGGACGTGGCTCCCGCATGAATAGTAGTACTATGCAAATAGTAAATCACTATGCACAAATAGTAAATACTATTCACGGGTCCCACAAAATACTGATTTCAAATTTGTCACTTTCCAAAAATAGAGCCTAGTAGTCTTCCAAAAATTGCCTTATTCTCAAGACTTTAGGTCCAAAATTCAGGATGTTACACTTAACCTAGTGAAAGAATATCACAGTAACATAGGCACGCGCACAGAAAATTGACAGGAAAAACAATTGCATTGGTGAACCCCAATGCTGACCTATGTAGCATTGGCATGGGACATTAATATATAATATATCTAAGTAAAGAATATTTTATAATATAAAACAATTCTTACAACAAAGAATAAATTATTAGCCTCCCAGAATTATAATCACCCAAAATAATAATTCAACTATCCTAATATGATCACGAAGTTCATATATGCTTATCAAAGTAGTATAAGCGTGTATGCTAGTTTTATGCTTCTTTTAAGCCTAAATCCTATACCTTGATAACACTGCATAGTAGGAGCATTCATGTTTCACAGTTGCTGAAAAACAGACAATGTGCAAAAATCGAATGTAACCCCATATCAAGAAAAAGAGAGCATGATTTATACCCAAAAAAAAACATTTTCGTTACTATTTACTACAGTGATATGAAATATAAACATAATTTTGATAAGATTAACAAAGCATCATTAAACTTTTAAATTACAAGTCAATAAACTTCTAAATGCAGGTTTAAGGAGACAGAACAGCACAGCAGAACAAAGACAAAATTAAATACCAATAGCGATGCTTAAGTATATTCAATTTTTTCTATTTGTCCCTAGATGCACTATGTCTTTTGCCAATCTCAACGGTAATCAGGGATGCTTTGTTATTGTCTTTTTTATCTCCAATACAATTCCCTCAAAAGTGCATCATACTCGTTATATTAAAAATAATTTATAATTATCTTCAAAAACCAAATAACAATCACGATTTAAATTCATTCTTCCAGGTAATGGAAAAATGATCCATCTTTAGTCGTATCGATCAGGTTGGCTACTTTTTTCTCCAAAAAAAAATATGGAAGTTTACTAGCAGAGAAACAAGGCCAGCAAGTGGAAGAAAACAGCAACAACAAAAAATGTCTACGAGATCAAAAATAGCAAAAGGGAAGAAACTATAGAGATCTACAAAAACTTGTAGCAAAAATCACAAACCAAAACTCAGAGCAAAGATTTGAGACCTAAAACCGCAGATCGAAGAGCCATAGATTTAAAGCTGGGACGGCGGGCGAAACGGCAGTCGAGTGACGCAGACGACGTGGGCGAGTAGGAGAGTGAGGGTTGAGGGCGATGCCGTGACAGAGCGCCATGACCGACACGGTGAGTGACCGCCGTGGTCGACGCGGTGAGCGAGCGCGGGAAGGTTTGGAGAGAAGGCGATGAGTCTGGAGAGTTGGGTGAAAAATGAGAAGCTCCGTGGTTTATTTTATTCATATAGCGCTTTTTAGGCGTCCTGACTAGTCTTTCTGGGCGTCAAAAAATTATTTTTTGGTATCCTGAACCTATTTTAGGGCGCCAAAAAAACTTCTACCATCAAAAAATTTCTTAAATATCTTAAATTGCGTCAAAAATACTGATTTTAGACGCCCTAAAATATATTCAGGACATCAAAAAAAAACAAATTTCACATCCTGAATCAATTTCAGGACGTCAAAAAAATTTCTGGTGCCAAAAAATAATTTTTTGGCTACCTGAACCTATTTCAGGGCGCCAAAAAAACTTCTACTGCCAAAAATTTTCCCAAATATCTTAAATTGCGCCAAAAATACTGATTTTAGGTGCCCTAAAATATATTCAGGACACTAGAAAAAAAAACAAATTTCATGTCCTGAACCTATTTTAGAACGTCAAAAAAATTTCTGGCGCAAAAAATATTCCCAAATATCCTAAATTGGCCAAAAATGTCGATTTTAGGTGCCCTAAAATTTATTTAGGACGTTAAAAAAAAATTTAGGCGTTCTAAATTAATATTTAGGACATCTAAAGTCTCAAATTTAAGTAAATAATTACAACAATGACATCGTTTTCACTTTTTACTTCCTTTTTTTTAAAAATAGACGTCTTTTAGAGTAGTAGTATCCATTTTTTATAGTGTAAATAACCAAGCAATGTCATGATCAGAGTATTAAATAATTGCAACGGACTAAATCTTCGGGCAACCCCACCATTGATTCTCATTTTATGATCTTCTCCGCTCTCTCTTGTCTGGATATCCAATTCTTTGAAATGTCAGAGGAAAAATGAGACCCACCTACTTGTTGAAAATATTTTTAGAATTAAATAATTGTACTGAGCTCATTTTGTAATCTTCTCCAGCCTCGCTCTTGTTGTCTGTATATCCAATTAATTCATTGAAATATCAAAGAGGAAAAACGAGACCCACCTTCTGTCTACTTGTTGAAACGATTTTGACAGGTTGAAAATTAAGGATGGATTGGCCGCATAAAATTAAAACTGATGCAACTCTATCACATATGCCTGTGCGTATAACTTGTCGTTTTTCTAGATTTTTGGCTCATTTTTTTCTCCTATATCATATCATATTATCATGCGACGATGTCTCCTCATCAAGGTCCTTGATCATCTCTCACTTCCTTCTTTTTCATTTCTTTTCATTTCATGTATAGCGACGACTTTGTCTTCATTTACCTGCCCTTGTCTTTTTACTACTCCACTCATAAAGAGAAAGTTTTCATTTTAATCCCTTTATAAATCCTATCATTAAATTTGATATTGCATATTAAATAGGGGTACAGTCAGTTGATTTAAGCCCAAAATTTGCAAAGCACCTAAAAAAGGATCATAAAAAGTTTGCGGTCCTTATATTAATAAGGATATAGTTAGAAAATTATTAAATTTTAAGGTCGAGTTAATAGAATTTAAAATAATTCTTGATATATATCAAACATGATATATAGAAATGACTTATAAATAAAATTAGAAGAGTATTATTTTCTGTATGACTTTGACGAGTTGAGTTTCTCTCATAATCTTTAAATCATATATATGCAATTAATTTAAAAATTCATAATATTACTTTAATTTTTCTCCCATCTTCTCAATCAACGGCCCAGATGGACCTAAGAAGAGATATGGAGAAAAAAGATGAGGAGAGGATCCTCTCCCAACTTTGATAGAGTATAAGACACTTTTCTCAAGGATATTTTTAATACTATAAAGCATTATCAAATTATCAATATCAATAGTTTGAACATAAAATATTATACATATGAATGAAATGTGAAGATGCATGAGAATATGACTTTACGAGAAACAATCATATCCTACAAACACGCAATTCAAAAAGAAACCAAAAAATGGTTTTAGGTGATTTGTTTGGCTTTGATTAAAAAGAATACATCTGTTGACTTCATACGAAGCCTCAGTTTTTGAAAATCCAACTGAAAATATAAAATATGACAGGCATGATGAATATAATGATGATTCGTAATAAGAAAGGCAAACCAAAACTATATCCATACCTGTCCGTTCTTGTCCCTTGAAATTAGAACACTAAGAAATTTGGAATATTCTCCTCTGGTTCCTTTTATAAGCATTACAGAGATATATTATGCAAAAAAAAAAAGTTAGTTAATATTATTTAAAAGCAGAAAATATGTAAAAATACAACATATTTTTTAAAGCACCCTTTACTTATGAAGAGGGTAAGAGAGAATGATTAAGTGGCAAAAGATATGAGAGAGGATGAGTGAAAAGAAGATATGAGAGAGACATATGCTTAATAATGTGTAAAAATAAAAATAAAAATAAAAATACATTAAATGTCTAGATATCTCTAAAGTATAGCTTATAAAAAGGACCAACGAACCACTAAACGCTTAGGTCATCTGGTAAGGGATTGTCCTAACTTAATCACGAATCTCGAGTTCGAGATGTAGAAATGCAGCGTGCTTGGGTGGTTGAAGCTTCCCTCCGAAAAGGACCAACTCAGTCTCAATTCGGATTAGTCTGGGGCCATTGATGTACCTGAAAGGTGATCCCCGTAAGACACTGGATACACTACGCAAAAAAAAAAAAAAAAAGACCAACGAAAAGGCTTATAAAAATGACCAAACTCATTTAAAAAAAAAAATTGAAGGTTATGAGTTGGTAGCATGCTCATTGCTGCTGCACAGGTCTCTTGAAGAAAGTCCGGTTACTTCATATGAAAAGATAAAGTATTTAGAGATATACAAAAGACAAGAATTTTTATTTATATTTCTATGTTTACAAGCTTAATTAATACGTACCCGAACAGGATTGAATTGAACAATGAATATCCATTCAAGAAAAATTTCCTAAATCTAACTTATTGACTATTTAAGTTTTTTGTTTTTTTGCCAACGATTATTAAGTAATTGACTGGTCTCATTATATTATCACCTTCAGATTAATTAAAACTTATCAACCAGAAAAAATAAACACAATCTCATATGCTACTAAACGTGCATTTATGTGAGCCTACCAACTCAAGTTGATGTGAGTGACAAGTATTTTCGTCTCTTTAAATAAATTGTTGGTAAGTTTGATTCATAATTTTTATATATGGAGTAAAATTAATGGAAGATGTCTATCCTTCACTCATTATACTCTAAAAGAGACGAGTGTATATCAACGGAGGATGCTTCGATCTAAATAATAAAAGGAATACTTTCTGTTGCTTCTGCTTAATTAATTTATTGAGTTCACACCATTTTTGTTGTTAGGCCGTAAGCAAAACCATGATCTGAATTTAAAGAGAAGAACACTAGAGAGTTTAATGTCTTGCATTTATGTAAGGGTGTAATTCTAAATTTGTCACGATGATTTTTGTTTTTAAAAAATCAAAACTAAAATTTTTCATGATTTCAAGATAGGGGAGGTGAGTCTTGTATCCTTTTCATTACTGCAAGGACACAGTTCTGACTAGAAAGACATACCCAGCCAAAACAAACATCATGGCCCAAGCTCAAGTTGATGATTGATTGAGACAATGACTTTTTAAAGACAGATAATTCATAGTACTAACAGATCAGTAAATTTTTAGAATATTATTTTATATATATATATATATATATTTGCCCACCTGATTTATCGAAGTTTTGCTCCGACTAATCCGGATCCGACCCGCATCGCGCACATGGCTATGGTGGGAGAGTCTCCCAGTGGGGGCTTTTTGCATTCATAAGGCTCGAACTTGAGACCTTGTTTAAGCGATACAAACCACTTACCACTTATGTCAACCCCCTTAATTTTATATTAATATTAAATATAACTCTTCCTTCCTTCAATATTTTTGTTCTGCAGTTACTCAGCTGTCAAAATGAGTTGGAGCTCACAGATTAGTCCATTAAACCTCATTTTTAACCTCCTTATTTTTAGCCCCTATATGATTCCGTCTTTGACCCTAACCCAAAATAACTCCCACTCCTTTTCAATTATAATAGGGTCAACCGCGGGCCACCTATTTTTTTAATCAAAACCTTATATAGGTATACGGATGCCACCTGAACGCTGAGACACTGTGGATAAGAAATTGTTATGATATTCCCAGGCTGACTCAGACACACAAATGTTTATCCATTTGGATCATATTTTACTCTTTTTTTTTTATTATTAATTTCTAAAATCAACTTACTTTTATTTCTAATTCCTGTGCACCTCGTTCGTTCCCCACCTAGCATTTCACCTTTTTTTTTAATAGATAATTTATCTAAAATTTCACTTGATCCACCTAATTATAGTCATTTCACTATTTACCGTTTGTTGTAAATGCCTACAATATTTCTTTTTATTTCTTTTTTTAATTATTGGGAAAATATTTGAAATTACATTTATCTTCCTCCGGGCTGGGTCTGGTGGCCGGCAGTTCAATGGTCACATTCAAGCTAAGCAAGTTGTCATTTTTATAAAAATTATGTTTATAATTAAACAGACAGAGAGTGGGTTAGGATTATGTAGAGTATAAGTTCCAAAGTCAATTATTGATAATTTTGATATAACCTACCAAAATGATTTTTGGCCTGTGGGTTGACCCTAACTCTTAGGATTATATAATTTTTTAGTCCATGTGAGCTTTTTAATATGTGGGCTTTTTTGCCCTAATCTGGCGGGCCGAGGTGGCCCGTTTTGACCGCTATACCTACGAAGTTTTTTTTTCTAAAAAAAAAATTTTGTTCAGTTTGGGCAACTATTTTTTTAAAAAAAAAAAATTACACCAAATCAGTTAATTATGGTTGGCAATTGTTCAAAGGGGTTGATTGATCATTAATCTTTTTTCCTAATTGTTACCATCATATATGTTCCCACCACCATGGCACCTGTTTGTCGTTTTACAAAGACATGTTGGCATAAAATAATGGCGTTCACTGCTTTATTCACATGGCCTTGATTATTGCAAATTTTCAAAGAAGTGAACAAGACCTTACGAAAATACAAATCATGGTTCTTAATTTTGTCCTTATAAACATTTTTTGGGTCTTTAGAGTTTATATATGTATTATGTTTGATAAGATACTTAAATTAGAAAAATAAAACGTTATTCGGGCTTTCCAACCCAATTTTAAACCCAATCAATTAAGTTTGAATTTAAAAAAATGTCCATATTCAAAGTAAAAGAGCTTATAGGCTTCAAGCAACATGGATGAATCTGTCCCATTTCGCCTATTTTAATTATCAGCTCTACTTTCTCCGCAAGCTGTTTTATTTTTTGTTTTTTAGAGTACAAAGGCAAGCATTAAGCTTGATAATTACATGGGACAGCTATCCAATCATGTAGAAACTAAAGAAACTTGTGGTGTACCCCCACTATATCAACAAGCAACAAGTGAATCAGTATACAATCTGACTTTGCCAATGCCTAACTGTTGACATGTAGCTTGCCACTGTGCTTCTGCTCTCTCTGGAATGTGGAAGACCTGGTGACGGTACTTGCCATTGTCCACCCCCTCCATAAGATGATGCCTGATTGCTTGATGAGTTGATCATATAATTGTGCTTTTCTTATTTCAAATATATATTTTTTGTATGATAACCCTATTTTCGGTCTTTAATATATGAACAAGATGACTAATTTGGGTAGATTGATAGAGCTAAATAAATTTTTTAATTATAGCATATGTTACATAATTTCTCTAAAATACTTATATGTATTATTAGATTATATATCAATATACAAGTCATACAAATTAATTTAAAGAAAATAATAAATATAAATATTTTTAAAGTAATTTATTTAACTTATTTAATCTTCTAAAATTAGTTAACTGAGTCTTATATTATAAACCAAAGGTAGTACTAATTAATATGAGTACTAGAGGGAGCTTTGTGACTTTAGTTATACAAGCATTAAATATGCTTTGTTAATGCTACATGAAAGACAGAAAGTACGGTTTAAACAAAAGTTATAATTAGTTAATTACAAGGCTGCATGCTTCTATAACAAACACACACACATATATATATAACCTTGAGACTTCTCTTACTATTTAGATACCTTGGAGTCTATAGATAAAATTAATAAAAAATTACAGAATGAACATTGTTTAGATGATAGAACACTCAAATTAAATATACAATAAGCTTCAAATCTAACTACTACTTCAACATAACTTGGAGGATTGAAAATATAGTTTGAACAATTGTGAGAACAAGGAGGATGATTCCAGCAATGGAGGCCACAGTACACCAAAGAGTGTTGCAATAATCACGTCTTAAAGTTGCCTTCTTCTCGTGCCATGGATCATGACAATAGTCATGCAACCTTCGACAAATATCAAAGTATTGGAAGTTGAACTTTATATGAAAGACATTTTTCCCAATACCATTAAATAATTCAGCAACATCCTTGCTATCACCTAAGTCATGGCTGACGATTTTCTTGTGAATGAGGAGATCCACATCTTTATCGGTGTCAATCAGATAATCCAATAGAGTAGCATAGTCAGTGATGTAAGGAGCATCAAGATAATGACACTGTTCTAATGCTATCATATTACGAAACAAAAGTTCAGTATCATCATCCACCGTAATTTGTGGAATTTCAAGAATACGTCCTGAAAATTTCAAGTCTAATAAACACTTGCTCTCACAAGCCTTGAAGTGTATGCCTGCTTCTTGCAATGCATTCACGTTGTATAAAGGTAGGGGTTGATATCCTAAGAATAAATGCCCTTGTTCCAACTTGTTTCCTTGCAAATAAAACAATCTAAGAAGATCTGTAAAATGCTTTATTTTAACATCTGGATTAGGCTCTAATTGTTGTTCATTAAATTGCCCAAAATACCTATACGTGAGCTTAAGAAATGAAGAGTTTTCTCGGGGAAAAGCTTTATTGAATAGCTCTTCCATAACAAAGAATGGAAGTTGATTCTCAAGTGAAAGTAAATCTCGAGTTATATATCCCCTTAACCATCGTTGTGACAATTTAGCATCAGTGCCATGCTCAAATGTCAAACAGGACATGATGAAGAGTTCAATGACGAATGCAGCATCCATTAATGTCAGTTTCACAAGTTCTTGTTTAGTAAGGTAAATGGTCTTTGAATAAGAAGCACGGACTTTTGGCTCTAAATGTTTTACAAGACAAACCAAATCATCCAAACTAGAAAGAGCTCTTTGAGTGAATTTTTTGAACAATACTGGTTTATGACTTTCCATATCTTGCAACCTCTCATTACGATAATGAAAAAGGGCCAATGGAAACAAGTTTAGGAGTGTAAGCCTCTTCTTTAAGATGAGGAAGTGTAATAGGCACCTTGTAGATACAACGATCTGGTAACAAGAGACCATCTCCGCAATTTTCAATTACTTCTCTGATCTCTTTAGTCATCTCATCTTCCACCTATCAAGTTTTATTTAGAATGCAACCAATAATTACTCAAGCATCATATATATATATATATATATATATATACACACACATATATACACGTTTGAATAGAGAAGCTTACGTGGTATATTGCGGCGGATGGAGGGGAAGTACTTAACTATCAGTTATTGTAATTAGATTGTATAAAACAATTGTCAATTTAGTTCTACTTTTTTAAAAAGTAAAAGGAGAAAAAAAAAATAATTAGAAAAAACTGCAGAAATTAAAGATAAAAAGTCTACCGTTGCATTAATTAAATTTGCTGGGCTCTTCAATGGTTGAGCACTCACAAAACTATCTGTTACTTCTGCCATCTATACTTAACACAACAACAAACACACAACGTTAATGCTATGTTTTGGATGGATAGAAAAGTGGGGAGAAAAGAGGAGGAGGAAAGAGTAAGTATGGAAACTTTTGGTAGTTTGTTCCCCAAAATTTTCTCTCCATCCAATGGGTAGGAGAAACAAATAAATAGATGCGAGTCAGGGTGAAAGAAAGGAACACATCTACTATAATATTCCTACTTAATTGTCGGTTAATTAAATTTGATTGTTTGAAACAATCATATATTAGTTCCACTTTTTTTAAACATTGTAAGGAGGAAAAAAACGAAAAGAAAATGAGAAAAGGCTACAAAAATAAAGGAATTAAGGATTAGAGTGTACCGTTGCAGAAGCAAAGGGTGATGCATATACGTGTTGTTGTTGTTGGAAGTGATTGTGGGATGAGTCTGAAGGCTGAGATGAGAGAAGTGGTTGCAGCTCCACCATTTGTTGATGAGCAGTTTCAGTCTCAGAGGTCAAGTCTGTTTGATTCAACTCATCAGCCATCTTCTTGTGAGTCTCAGTATCTATTGCTTCTTCCATCTAAACTAACTCAAGAAGAAAGTCGATCTGCAATCCTCAGCATCCCACACGATGATCGATGAAGAATGCTTTAGTTAGTACAGCCATTTTAAAATAAAATTTTTCTTTGAAAGAAAGCCCCCAAAATAAACAAAGGGTATCTAAGAGTCCCACTTATTATATCTGCCTTCCACTTCTTTGGAAAGTTAATGCCGAAAGATACCTGTCGTCAACCAGCTCAAAAGATTTTTAATTACAATTTAAAATGAGGACGGTAGTTACTATTGAATATAGTTCCATGAAATGAATTCTCTGTAATTTATCTTAATCATATACTCCTAAACGTGCATTTATGTGGAAGAGAGATCACATGCAGAAAGAATATGGTGGGGAGAGAAAAAGTGGGAATTAAATGAGTAATATGAGTTATTTCAATTAAAAAAATGTCTCTTATAAAAGAAAATAAGTTATACTCACATCTCTTTATAATAAGAAATAAAAGGAGTGCGTACCAACTTAAACAGGAATTTTCGTCTCTTAAAATTCCTTGTTGGTAGGTTAGATTCATAATTTTCATATAAGGAGTAAAATTAATTGAAGATGTCTATCCTTCACTAATTATACTCTAAAAGAGATTAGTGTTTATCAACGGAGGATGCTTCCAATCTAAATAACAAAAGGAATCCTCTATGTTGGTTCTCTTTAATTAATTTATTGAGTTCACTCAATTTTGATTGTTTGTCCATAAACAAAACCATGATCTGAATTTAAAGAGAAGAACACTAGACAGTTTAATATCTTGCATTTAGGTAAGGGTGTAATGCTAAATTTGTCATGATGATTTTTTTTAAAAAAAAATAAAACTATAATTTTTCATGATTTCAACATAGTGGAGTTTAGTCTGGTATCCTTTTCATTACTAGAAGAACAGGGCTGACGAGATAGACATAACCAGCAACAACAAATATCATATACTAATTCATGTTTGGATTAGTTTTGATAATAGCTTTTACAACTTCAATATGATAGTAGTTTTCACTTGACTTACGAAAAAGGTTGAAGGTGCAATAATACACACAAGCTTTTCCTCTGGGAGCATTTAACACCATGAGCTTTTTTTGGGCTCAAAAATACACATGAGTTTCCAAAAGTAGCGCAAATATACACACATCGTTAAAAAACTTTAACTGACGTTATTTAAGTGGGCCCCACAACATTTTTTTTAAAAAAAAATGCCCAGCTTTTGTCAATTTCCTGATTTGCCCTTCTCGACCTCTGGAATATCTGGGAATCGACTTGCTTCGATTGCAGAGATGCACAGATCTGGAAATCAAGAAACTTAATCTTGACAAGCTGGAGGGATTGAACGAAGCCAAAGCACAAGCAATCGTTGTCGGAGAAGAAGAAGGCAAGCGGAGTAAAATCTCAGAGAAGAAAATGAGAAGATCTTGAATCTCGGTGATTGACGAAGCAAAGATGCACAGATCTAGAAATGAAGAAACATAATCTTGACAAGGTGGAGGGACTGAATGAAGCCGGAGTGTAGGCAATCGTCGCCGGAGAAGAAGGCACGGCAGAGTAAAATCTCACCCAGAGATGGGGTTTCTTGTTAACGCGTTTTCATGCTACTGGAGCTTCACAAGGACTGGGTACAACGTTGGTGGAACTGCACATATGGTGACGGCGGTGGATGGGAGATGAAGGTAACGATGGGAACGTGAACCATCTGGAGAATGAGGGGCCTGCGAGTACCCATCTCAACCTCACGCACATTGAATCGGAACCCAAGGAGCGCTTCAATGAGAGAACTCTTGCCATCAGACTGGCCCCCAAGTGCAACGATCTCGGGAATTGGAAGCTTCTGGTCGAAGGCCACGGCGGCAGCCTGAAGTCGATTGTAGGCCTCAAATCGAGACTTGAAATCAAAATTGGAGGCCGATCGATTAACGGAAGAATCAAGAGACTTGAAATCGGAATTGTAGGCCTCAACTTTTTTCTACTTCAGATCTGACATCTCTACTTCTGCTTCGATTTTGATTTTGATTTTGATTTCTCTAATTTCTCTTGTTCAAGTTCTGGTATTTTTCTTTGATTTCTACAGCAGTAATGCCTGGGAGTTGAATTTTATTTTCATCCTAGAGAAGGAAATATGGTCTTCGACTCGCTTGCTAAGAGAGGTAACGCTGCCTCTGCCTTCCTGGACTCATGTTCTGATTTTCTACAGGATTTGATTTCGCATGAGATTTTGGGATTGAATTCCCCTTTGTAACCTGGTCTTTTAGTTTGTAGCTCTTCTTCTGTATCAAAAATTTCTTTGATTTCTGAATGAATTTCTCTGGTTCAAGATTCTGATATATTTCTTCGATTTTGGCTTTGATTACTGAAAGAATTTTTACTGAATCACATGGAGAGATTTGTGTAGATATGATATTATTTTTGCTTTGATTATATAAGTTTGGGTAAACATCTATTGATTCCCCTCTTCTTCCACCGATGATCTTTGGTTTGATTTGTCTGAGGCATTTTGATTTGAGTTTATGGATAATGTGTTCTTGAGTTTTGATTGTTCTTCCATGGAAAAGAGTTGCAGAGGATGAAGGTTGGGGGAGGGTCTGAGGGATATTTTGGTATTTTTACACTGCATTTAACGTCTGTTAAGCAAATTTAACTGTGGTGGTATATTTGCTCCACCTTTGGAAGCTCATGTGTATTTTTGAGCCCAAAAAAAGCTCATGGTGTTGAATGCTCCCAGAGAAAAAACTTATGTGTATTATTGCACCTTCATCCTACGAAAAATGACTACGGAAACCAATGATTTCTGACACTACGAACATATACTAAGGGCCCACGCTCAAGTTGATAATTGATTGACACAATGACATCTGAAGACAAATAATTCATAGTACTAACAGATCATTAAATTTTTAGAATACAAAATTAGTTTTAGTAAACTTTAATATTAATATTAAATATAACTTTTCATTCCTTGAATTTTTTGTGCTGCAGCTACTCACTTAGGGAGTTTTTTTAAAAAAAAAAAAATTTAGGAAGGGTGTTGGGTTCACCCACGATCCAAGAATAGGGTGAAATCTCCCTCCCTCCTAGATAGAGAATTTTATTTTGTAAAAAAATATACTACAAAAACATGTTTTTTTAAGCTTTTTTTAAAAACTTAACGTTTGAATAGAGAAGCGTTTGGGGTAAAAATTGAGGCGGATGGGAGGAAGGACTTAATTGTCAGTTATTTTAATTTGATTGTACGAAACATCGATAATTTAGTTGTACTTTTTAAAAAATTGTAAGGAGAAAAAAAATAAGAAAAGGCTCCAGAAATAAAGAAATTAACTGTTTTCAGAAGTCATTTATGGTTCAGAAGTCACGACTCACGACACGTATAATGATTCATAAAATAAGAACGAACGAGTAGTGAACGAGGAAAAAGAAAGGCAAACCAAAACTTATCCATACCTCTCCGTTGTTAACCCATGAAATTAGAACACAAAGAAATTTGGCATATTCTCCTCCGGTTCCTTTTATAAGTTTTAAAGAAATATATTATGCAAATAAAACAAGTTAGTTAATATTAGTTAAAAGAAGTTGTAATACCCTAAAAATTTATATTTATCATAAATATTATATTTTGATAAATAGTGCCTATTAAAAAAAGGTGAATATGTGGTCTCAAAATTGAGTAACATATTTATGTTAATTTAGGGAATTTTCTCTAAGAATTTAAGGTAATCAAAAACCAAATTCTCTAATTTTATTTTGAAATTATAAAATACCACAAAATTACCATATTAAAGCATAGTCTTATATAATCATAAGAGCAATAAAATGCTATGGAGATACTAAAATTAATTAAGAGAGATTAATTAAAGTTGAAGAGCCAATTTTAAGAGTATGATTAAGGAACATAATTATGATAAAATTATCATGTTAAAACATGGTTCTTATGTAACCAAAATAATCAGGGAAGTGTTATGAAACCACTTGAATTAATTAAAGGGAATTAACCACAATTAGGAGGCAATTAAATTTGCACTAATTAAAATAATGGTAGAATATCCCAAAATTCATATGTCTCTTGAATATTTTATAGTTTGACAAAATAATACCTATTTAAAATATGAGAGTATGTTGTCTCTAATTTTATAAATTGGTTAGCTATATTTTAGGCAATTTCCTCTTGAAAATGAAATAAACCAAAGACCCAAATTTTCTAGATTCATTTAGGGATCATAAAATACCCTAAAATTATCATATTACAACATAGTTCATATTTAATCATAAAGAGTCATAAAATGTTATAAAATGTCATGGAAATACCTAAACTGATTAGAGAAAATTTCCAACAGCTAATAAACAATTAAAATTACATGGATTAAAATATTCACCTCGAGTTTTCATATCACCAAAAATAAATCATAAAGGAATGTGAAAAGGCTTAAGGCAATTAGAGAATATTACAAATAATTATTGGGCAACTAAATTGATATTGAATAAATTAATATTCATGATTAATCTAATAGCAAATAAAAGGACCTAATTAAGAGTGTTTTACCTTAATTAATCATCAAAGGACCAATGATATAGCTCCAAGACATTGTCCAACAATTAAAATAAAGCACAAAATGAACAAAAAGAAAGGAAGAAGGGGGGGACGGTTTTTGAGAGCTTGAGGAGCAAGAAAATGATTCCAACACATGTTGAAACAAAAGCAACAACTTGTTCATGAAGTAGAACCTTCCAACACTTGGTGAGCAAGTTTCAAGACTTCATGAGTAAGTCTTCAAACTTCTTGAGTAAGGGAAGTAAAGGCTTGAACTTTCCCTATAAATAGAGGGTTTCCTTCTTCATTCTCTTCATACCAAAAACCATTCTAAACAAGAGTGGAGTGAAGCAAGAAGGAAGAGGGAGTAGCAAGAGTCTTCAAGAGGTAAGATTGCTTTTAGTTTCTAGTCTTTTGTTCTTTATAAGTTCTTAGTAAAATAGTAGTTTGATTTAGGAAATAATTAGGAAAATTCCCTTTCATGTTTCGAAGTCTCCATTGCTTTTAAAACGCAAAATGGAGTGGAAAACATGTTAGGGAATAATTTTTAGAATCAATAGAACATTATGATAAAAGTTTGGAAAACTGCCGGTATAAATCCTATGCTGGCAGCAAACATTAAGGCTATTATTTTATGTATCAAATGAAGTCTTAAAATCACGAAATTTTGCATAAATAAAGTAGACATGTCAAGGAGATATGAATTTTTGAAGATAAGCCTTATTTACTGGATGAAAATCTAGGCAGAGGTTGGAAAACATTAAACTGGGAATGATTCTCGATGTTATAGCTTCTGGGAATATTTTTCCTTGAAAATAGACATGTCAAGGGTTATGAGGAATTTTACGGAATCTCGTTTCGATTTTTATAGAATTAGTTATGATTTTTCAAAGTTACCAAAAATTCTGCCCAGAAATGCTGAAGTAGCATTTTTAATAAAATGTAAGGGCAAAGTTGTACATAACAAATCCACCAGGGGTAGAGAGGTAAATAGAGGAGGAAATACCTCTTAGGATATTATTCTTAGTGATATGGTGATATGTTAGGATATCTAGGAAGTCCGAGGCCGGATTCAAAGGTTGGTCATATTGCTAAACTACACGGTGAAATGTACGTTCGCGTATAGTAACTTTAACTCTCATATGTCTTGTATGGCTTTAATATGATTGGTTGATTCATGATTAATTGTTTTTTTCAAACTGTGAATATATGTTATATATTGTTTATACTTTCCATATGAGGTTAACTGTTACATGAGATTCAATCCAATTGAATCTCAAATTTGTCTAAGTTTCAGGGAAAGAATCAGGATTTGAGAAGGCACCGGTAGTTGGAGCCATGAGAAGGCATTGATAGATGGAGTTGGGAAGAAGTACCGGTCAAAGCAAATGCCGGAAGAGCTACATCAAGCATTCCTTCTGGCAAGAATCTGACGAGGTTATTTCGAACCATTTGGTGTCGAAGGCAGGACTAGTCTATGTGGTTCAGTCAATCAGTCATCATGCATTCGGTGAGACTTCCACAAGATAGACACCTACCTGGCCAATGGGTTTGATTGACTAAGTTGGGTTCTATGCCCCAAGTCTATCTAAGGCTTGGTTGAAGAGTATATAGTTACTATGTCAAGAATTGTAATTATACAAAGCTCTGTACTAATGTATCACATGAATTATTCCTCCGAGAAAATTTTTAATATATCAGCTTATGTCAGGGCATCGGCATATTTCCGGGCATTTTGTATCAGTCACTCATTGTCCAAATGTCAGTGCATGCTCTCCGTTTCTGCATTATTATAAATCGTAGCACCTCAAACTCTGTCAATTTTTCTAAAAATAAGTGGCAACAGATATAATTTCAAGTATGGAATTTGGGGTGTTACAGAAGTAAATATGTAAAAATACAACTTATTTTTTAAAACACCATTCATTTATGGAGAGGGTGAGAGAGAACAATTATAAATGGCAAAAGATACGAGAGACAATGAGTAAAAAGAAGATATAAGAGAGACACTTACTTAATAATGTGTAAAAATAAAATAAGACTAAAACATAATAAATGTTTAGATATCTCTAAAGTATACGGCTTATAACTCATAAAAAAAATTGAAGGTTAAGATTTGGCAGCATGTTCATTCCTGCACAGGTCTTTTGCAAAAAGTCCGGTCACTTTAAATGAAAAAAAATAAAGTATTAAGAAATATATGAAAGACAAGGATTGTTTCAATCAAAAGAAGACAAGAATTTTTCTATATATTTCTATGATTGCGACGGTTAATTAATACGTACCCGAACAGGGTAGTGGTGGACGCGAGAAAGAGAAGCCAACAATGGAGGGAAGGAGAAGGTCGCCAAACGCAGACGGTGGTCTCTGGTTCAAACTTGCCGTCGCGTCTCTGCATACATTCGGCTCCCTTCTCGCTTCTGAGATCAGCCGCGCCTCCAACTCTGTCTCTCTATTCTGAGCTCTGAAACTTTCCCATTATATATAGATTTTACCGTTTTTAAGTTATGAAATCGTATTAACTCACTCTTAAATTTATATTAATTTTTTTTATTTGATCATATTCAGCAGTTTTATATATGAGTTTTATAGAAATTTCTTTGTTAAATATAGTAAACTATGAATATTGATGGAGTTAATTTTGATTATTTAGATTTAAAATATATTTAAATTAAATTATTGTCATTTTTTATATTTTAATTATTTATTATACACTATTAATACCTATTTAATAGTGAAAGTAAACTCTTATGAGTTTACGATTCAAGTTCACAATATGAGTTTACGTCATTATCATGAGTTTACTTAAACTTGCGAGTTTGACAACTTTGCTCTCACCCACTACTCTTATTAATTATAGGCAATTAGGCATAGATGGAAAAAAAAATACTTAATGCGCTTTAGAGACAAGCGAATGCCTTATAAAAAGGACTAAATACGTTTGCTAGTTGGTGCTTTATAATAAAGATTAAATAAAATATTTTTAAAAAAGTCAACTCTATCTTATATTTAAAATTATATAAAGTAAAATAATTAAAAAAACAATAAAAAAAAATTGGTGACAAAACGTGGGTGCTGCCACCATTATTTACTTTGGGGGAGGGGGTAATAATACCCCAACCATCCCAATGACTCCCCTCTCTAGTTCTAGGGAAAATTACAGCCAGCTCTTATAGATCATAAAAAATAATAAAAAAGTTCTAACATAAATTCACATATTAAAAAAGTTCATTTGATATTATTTATATGAAAACAAAATCCACGTTTTTAAATTTTATTATAAATATGACTTTTTCTGTTGTGAATGGCCAGATTTTAATGGTCAAATAGATCATAAAAAATAATAAAAAAGTTCTAACAGAAATTCACATATTAAAAAAGTTCTAACATAAATTCACATATTAAAAAAGTTCATTTGATATTATTTATATGAAAACAAAATCCACGTTTTTAAATTTTGTTATAAATATGGATTTTTTTTGTTGTAAATGACCAGATTTTAATTTTTCTTCCCTAAATATAGCATTTTTTTTATTGTAAATCTAGTTTTTTTCTGTTGTAAATGACCTCTTTACGTGTAGGGACTTGAGTTTAAAGCAAAATTCAGGTGTTTAAATGTTGTTATAAATATGGTACTCTCTGTTGTGGATATGACTTTTCTGTTGTAAATGGTCAGGTTTTTAAATTTTGTTGTAAATATGGCACTTTCTGTTGTAAATATAGCATTTCCTGTTGTTAATACAAATAATATCAAAAAAGTCTCTAGGGACTTCTGTGTAATTTAGTGATTTCAAGGGACCTCATTATATTTATTTCTGGTCCTTGGGACCTGCACATAATTTTCCCATATTGAAACGCTCCAGTATGAGGTACGGTGTGGAGGCTGGAGAGTGAGAGTGGGGAAAAAAATGAGAGGAAGAGCCAAAGAGGAAAAAGGGTTGAGGTTGTTCAGGTTTATAAGATACTGCCTCTAATCCTAATTGGAGGATGACATTTGGAGTTTGGTTTTAGTTTTGATTATAGGATAATATTCTAATTTTTATTAATTTTTTCTAAAATACCCATTCAATAATACACCTCAATTAATACCACACCACATGAAAAAGCAAATTTGCAAGGAGTTTTTTTTTTTTTTTTTACAGGGTATTTAAAGTATTGAAACAATATATGTTGCATTTAAAGATAGGTTACAAATTACCATGTCTTTTGCATTTTGATAGACCCTGTTATCATTTTGTTTTCCGGTAATTACATTTTCTACTAAGTTTGATTTTCTGTTTTGAGTTTTCCGGTAATTAATGCATTTGGGGTGTCAATATCATATTTTATAGGGATTAACATTTCTGCTTTTAAGGTAGATAAAATTAAAACAATGCAGTTTGATCTTCTTATAAAACATACGCATTATATTTCAACGCTGAGAGTCTATTATGATTTAAAAAAGGAACCCTACTCAAAGGGACCATATTTAATGAGGGCCTTACCTTAAAATCAGTTTTAATCGTCTCACGCAAGTAGTTTTAATCCCTATTTTATAGAGTCTGACTTTCTGTTTTTGAAAAAGGACACTGACGATTGATATCGGTCAATTACATAATTATACACATACCGTGAAAAACCTCAAGGCTAAATTCAATATTTAAAAGCATGGTTTTAATCAATTATAGTTTCCAAAAAAAAAAAATCACTATTTGTGAATCTTCCCGACAAATATGTTTATCACTACCACGTTTTTAGGATAAAATATGTACTCGTATGTTTCTTTTAATGATTCCCATTTGTAATATAGTAATGAAATAAAGGAAAGAAAATAACAGTAAGACAAGAAATGAGCCCACTAAATATACTCCATGGTAGCAGTAAAAACTCCAACAGTATTTTGAGTTGTTAAAGGACAAATTTCCAGATCAAAATGATGTTATTTAAAATTTATATAAGGATATTTTTTTTAAAAAAATTAACTAATTTAATTCTTATCCTTAATCTTATCAATATTAATTAAATATATTATATAATTAGAAAAAAGTAATAAACAATAGAAAAATAAAAAAATTGGTGACAGGCACGTGGATGCTGCCACCATTATTTACTTTGTGGGGAGGCCGGCAGGGGACAATAACACCCGACCGTGCCAACAACTCCCCTTACTCAATATTTAAACGCAACAGAGGTACGGATGTACGGCGTGGAGAGCGAGAAAATAACCAAACGTGCAGAATGTGAGATAAAAGTTGTAGAATCACAATTCAAAATTTGGTCTTTCTCACTTCATATTATTGTGATCTCTACCCCTTTTCGGCGGTGTTCCCATTTGAGATGAGATCAACTATTGACTTGCTCAGGTGATGGCGTTCTCTCTCTGGATGAATGATGGATAGTTGAAGACGGGGTCTTCTCTCTCCCTGATTCTTTTTTATTAAAAAAAGAAAAATCACATGGCCATTGCCTCATGGGCGCCTAATCATCAAGCCGCATCAGCTTAGTTAAAGCTTAGCTGTCGGTGTTAATGTCACATCGCCATATTTAGACCGTCATTATCAAATTCTACTGATTTTATTTATAAATCCCTTTTGACCAAATCAAACATATCAAAGATAGGTAGGTAACTAAATGATTATGGAGTAAATTTTCAATTTTACTCTCATTTATGAATGGGTACCTTTGAACTCTTCATCCTTTTTCTATTTTCATTGGTACCATATATGGGTAAAGTTGTCATAATCTCATTTATTTGGTTAAAAGAGACTTATAAATAAAACCAAATTTTGTAGTCAGAAAAGGCTTATAAATAAAATCAGAATAATAAGAAATAACATTTTAGACCGAAGAAAACTTGAGGGACTAAAATCTAAAACCTATGATTTAAAACTCTAAGGACTAAAATCAAAATTAGATTGAATTATTGTATAGTTTTTCTTTACCTATCAGACTATATATGAGTAGCTAAATTAGGACTTCTTTGAACCTCTCTATGGATTAAGATTATGTTTTTCTTTTCTTTTTTTTTTTTACCATTTAACGAAGGATTAAGATAGAAAAATACACATGTGGTTTTTTCAAAAGTGTACTTTGACAAGTGCTTTTTAAGTGTAAAAGTAATTATGTGATTATACAAGTAGAGCACAAATACTCATTGAACTTAGTTTGATTTTTTTTTTTAATGCTAGTATAGATGATGACTGAATTAAATTTCAACATAGTAAAGAACTAAAGAAAATGATATAGATATTTTAGAAATTACAATTTAGCCCTTCTCTATTCAATTCTCCTTCTCTCTGCCAATCCCAATCCTACTCTTTAAAATTACACAAATCACCCCAATTTACGATTTGGGCAAACAACGATTTTAACAAAGCACATTTGGCATTAACAGCGTTAGTTTTGCTGACATGGAGGTTTTATCATCTCACCCATTACCATTATATCTCCACGCCCCACCTTATCTCTTCCTTTTCTGGGAAATTGGAGTCTTAAAGAGGAACTTGGTTTAGAGGAAGGTGGTGAAGTGCAGATTCTTTGGTTGGATAATTTGTGCATTTTGGGAAGTTGAACATGTTTTCTCAGAGTAAAGGAGTTCAAATGCACCGTCTCAATACCATAAAATCACAAATTGGCCATAATTCCGTTCAACCATTATTTACTTTGGAGGAGGGGGTAATAACACACCAACTAGCCCAGCCACTCGCCTCTTTGAATATTTAATTTTTGTTTGAATTAGCGGTGGTGAAAGTGATTTATTTTTAGTCTGACTTTTATATATTAAGATAGAATAAAAGTCATATAGTAAATGTAATTTGTATTTGGATTGATGGCGGTAGAAGTGATTTTCTTTTAAACTGAAACTTGTTTGAATTATTAATTAAAAAGTTTGTTGATATAGAAAATGATTTATGAATCTTATTGAATAATGTGTTATATATATATATATATATATATGTTATATAGATAATTAAACAGAAAAATTTAAATTTTATAAAAACATTAATTATTATTTAAAAAAAATTAAAAACAGATGTGGTATTTTCAAATTCACGTTCTTGGAAAAAAAAAAAAATCGTTTCCTACTTTCCTATTCTTTTCAATTCTTTTTGGCAACGGAGGTGATATTTTCAAATTCACGTTCATTAAACCCATCGCGGGACTCGCAGCCGGTGATTTACGCCCGTGATTTCTTAATTATACCCTCTTTGTTTTGATGGTGTCAAGAGTTTCGCGTAAATTTTCTATTATATTCTATCTTCACTTAATTATAAATTTTTTTTATGATACTGTTGTATTAATTCCTATCTTTGATTAATTTTCTTTTATTGTTCGAAAAATATGAGGTTTTTTTTTTTTTTTGCATTTAATGTCACGATTTTTTTTTAAAAAAAAAAACTAGAATTTTTCTTGACTTTAAGATAGTGGAGTTGAGTCTTGGAACCTTTTCATTATTTGCAAGGACAGTGCTGACTAGAAAAACATAACCAGCCAAAACAAACATCATATCCTAAGGACCCAAGCTCAAGTTGATCATTGATTGAGACAATGAAATTTAAAGACTGATCATTTATAGTACGAACACATCATTAAATTTTTAGAATTACAAAATTAGTTTTTAATATTTTTTTTTTTGGTGAAATTAGTTTTTAATATTTAATATTAAGTACTGCACTTTTCATTCCTCGAAATTCTTGTTCTGCAGCTACTCACCTACGTAGTTTTTTTTTTTTTTTTTAAGAAAAAAATATATATTCAGTTTGGGCAACTACTTTTTTTTTTTTTTTTTAAAAAAAAAAAACACCAAAACAGTTAATTATGGTTCGCAATTGTGCAAAAGGGTTGATTGATCATTAATCTTGTTTACTAATTGTTACTATTATATATGTTCCCACATGAACCAGTTTGTCGTTTTACAAAGACATGTCAGCATAAAATAATGGCGTTCACTGCTTTATTTACATGGCCTTAATTATTGAAAATTTTCAAAGAAGCGAACATGACTTTAGGAAAATACAAATCTGGTTCTTAATTTTGTCCTTATAAAGATTTTTTTGGTCTTTAGAGTTTATATATGTATTATGATTAATAAGATACCCCTTCTAGTTCTTATTATAATGCACCAACTAGTAAGTTTATTTGGTCTTTTTTATAAGGCATTTACTTATTTTCAAAAAGTATTATTTTTTTTTTATGTATGTTCATAATTAATAAGGGTAGTGGGTGAAAGTAATAATTAATATAATATTAGAGTTTCGTGCAATTATTAGGGTTAATATTGAAAATTACTTAAATTCTAGGACAAATTTATTAACTTTAACTGTTTTTTATTGGTTTATGAAAATAATTAGTTGGTGTCTTATAATAAGAACTAGAGGGAGTGCTAAAATGCCATCCATACTTACAGCAACAACAAAATGTTATGTTTGGACGGAGGAAAAAAGTAGGGAGAAAATACTAGGTATGAAATTTTTTTAGGAGTTTTCTGTTAGTCTTTTTCTCTAAATTTTCTCTCTATCCAAACATAAAACATAAAGAAAGAGAAAAGAAAAGAACACATCTATTATAATACTCCTACTTAATTTTCGGTTATTTTAATTTGATTGTATGAAACGATCGTCCATTTAGTTCTACTTTTTAAAATTTGTAAGGAGAAAAAAAGAAAATAAGAAAAGGGTACAAAAATAAAGAAATTAAGGATAAACGTGTATCGCTGCAGTAGTAAAACTCTCATCACTATCGTTGGGAAAAAAAAAAAAAAAACTCATCATTATCTGTTGCTTCTGCCATCTATAGTTACTCAAAATCCATAATGATTCCCTATTGGTCTTTCTTCTTCTCCCGTTGTACTGCAACAGGTTGTTTTTTATTTCCTCTCCTCATAGATTCATTTTTTGTCTTTATTATAAGACACCAACTAACTTTTCTCACAAACCAATAAAAACAGTTAAAATCAATAAAGTTATCTTAGAATCTAAATAATTTCTAATATTACCCCTATTAATTGCACTAAACTCTAACATCATATTAATTATTATTCTTAGCTACTACTCTTATTAATTATGGGCAGATCATAGAAAAAATAATTAATACTCATTGAGAATAAGTAAGTATTTTATTGATATGCCCTTTGTTGGGCCGCCACTCAAATTTGGGCCTTAGGGTCGGTCTGTAACAATATGAAAAACAATAATTACGGAAAAAAAGAAAAAGACAAGATTTTTTCTTTATATATTTCTATATTTACGAATTGAAGCTTAATTAATACGTACCCGAACAGGAGTGAATTGAACAATGAATATTCATTCAAGGAAAATTTCCTAAATCTGATTTATTGTTGATTTAAGTTTTTTTTTTTTTTTTGCCAACGATTATTTAAGTAATTGGCTGTAGATAGTAAATATGTAAAACAAATGCAACTTGCTTTCAAAAATCACCCTTATTTATAGAGAATGTGGGTGGGAGAGAGTATGATTGAAAAAGGAATCAGAGAGAATGAGGGGATAAAGAGAACTGGTTTCCTACTAAGCATTTTTACTTGGAAGAAAAAGCTCATCATATTTGCATCATCAGATATAATTTGAACAGTTTAGATATGAGTTTTAAAAAGAAAATATTTTTAAAACATTATTTTAAATGGTACAAAATCTAAAATAAAAAGGGACATATAATAAATTGATTGAGGATGGAAATGAATTATTTGTAATTTATCTTAATCATATGCTCCTAAACGTGCACTTATGTGGGAGAGAGATCAATGTGTGGTGCTGAAAGATATGGCGGGGGGAGAAAAAAAGTGGAAATCAAAAAGTGTCTTTTATAAAAGGAGTGCCTACCAACTCAAGTTGGTGTGAGTGACAAGAATTTTCACCTTTTTAAATAAGTTTTTGGTATGTTTGATTCATAATTTTTATATATGGAGTGAAATTAATCGAAGTATGTTTGATTCATAATTTTTATATACGGAGTAAAATTAATCGAAGATGTCTATCCTTCACTCATTATACTCTAAAAGAGATTAGTGTATATCGACGGAGGATGCTTCCGATCAATATAATAAAAGGAATACTTTATGTTTTTTTTTTTTGAAATACTTTATGTTGATCGATTCTCCTTAATTACTCTATTGAGCTCACGCAATTTTTATTGTTTAACCGCAAACAAAGCCATGATGTAAATTTAAAGAGAAAGAACACTAGACAGTTTAATATCTTGCATTTATGTAAGTGCGTAATTCTAAATTTGTCACAATGATTTTTTTTTTAAAGAAAATCAAAAGTATAATTTTTCATGATTTCAAGCTAGTGAAGTTTTTTTTTTTTTTTTTTGGATAGTTAGTGGAGTTGAGTCTTGTATCCTTTTCTTCATTATTGCAAGGACAGTGCTGACTAGAAAGGCATAACCAGCCAAAACAAACATCATATCCTAAGGGCCCAAGCTCAGGTTGATAATTGATTGAGACAATGACATTTAAAGACAGATAATTCACAGTACTAACCGATCATTAAATTTTCAGAATACAAAATTGGTTCTTAATAATTTTTAATATTAATATTAAATATAACTTTTTGTTCCTTGAAATTTTTGTTGTGCAGCTACTCACCTACGTAGTATTTTTTTTCCAACTAATTTTTTTTTATATAAAAAATTACACCAAATCAGTGAATTATGGTTGGAAATTGTTCAAAGGGGTTGATTGATTATTAATCTTTTTTCCTAATTGTTACTATTATATATGCTCCCACCACCATGGAACCTGTTTGTCGTTTTACAAAGACATGTGGGCATAAAATAATGGCGTTCACTGCTTTATTCATATGGCCTCGATTATTGAACAATTTTAAAAAAGTGAACATGACTTTACGAAAATACAAATCATGGTTCTTAATTTTGTCGTTATAACATTTTTTTGGTCTTTGGAGTTTATATTGTATTATGATTAATAAGATACGTAAATTAGAAAAATAAAACTTTTTTTTTTTTTGCAGAGCATTTTGAATTTAAAATTAAGATATAAAGATTGGTGTTGTTAGAAAGAAGAACCTCCAATGTGCAATGGTAAAAAAGGTATTACATTCTCCAATAGTCAATGGTTAATAGGGTGTTTGAAAGCCATAAGGTTATCAGGACACATCTAATGGGAATTGGTATGGATAGAGATGAAGGGTGAGTTTCATGGCCTTTGGGCTGTAACCAAAGGATTTTGGACTAAAAACCTATATGGAATATATGATTTGATATTTTGTTATGATGAATATTTTATTATTACTGATTATAGATTCTGGTATCATTGAATGATATATGATACTGTGATGTCAATTGTCAAGAAAATTATGAAGAATGTTTAATAAGTATATGATTATTTTGTTAGTGATTTAAAGTATTGAAATAATATGACATTTGGAACTTTGGATGGTGTGCTGAGAAATTATATTATTTTTTTATTCCTCTCTAATTTGGTTTCAAGTTGACTCTGATCTGACCTACTAACCTTTAATCAAGTAGTTCAACGAATTGAGAGACTGGTTTGGGTTTAATAACTTTTGTTGATAACTAACCCCTAGGCCATAGCCTGATGAGGTTTTTGAAGAAGCGTGTGCTTTGTGTTTTGATAACCCCTTCAAAAATAATCAATGATTGCATATTTTAGTTCGGATAATAATTGTGATTAAACTTGTGTGAATTTTGTGAACAATTATGATTTGCAATTTTTAATCCATAATTCCAGTTTCCTCATATGATTAATTTTGTTGTTCTTTTATGTTATTAATTAAATGGCTTGGTTGATTATATTTTCTTGAATATAACGTTTGCTTATTCTATTAGGATATATTGTTTGATTATTCTAATTAGAGGAATAAATTATAATTGAGAATTTAATTCACATGCTAATGATTTAACTGCTATTTAAGAGGTAATTATATGCTCTAGGTTTCTGGGTATAATTATTGATTATAACTGAGATATATGGCGTTCATCTAGAGTTTTTCATGTGTAGGACATAGTGAATTAATAACTCCATAGCTATTAGAACTATAATGACCAACAATATATTCTCAAGAAGTTTCATTATTGTTTTCTTTATTTTCTTCTATATTTTTGTTCTTTTTTTTTTAAAAAAATTAAGAATCAATTTCCAATTTTGTTTTGAGTTTTGCACGTTTAATTAATTTAGTAATTAAATACTATTGACTCCACGTAAGAAAATACAATCTAGGTTGACACTCTAGAGGTTAATTTAGTTATTAATTTGAACACTGACTACTAGCACAATCAAATATCATTCCTACGAGCTTGTAGAAAACAAAGATTGGTATGTTATAATAATGCAAAGACTTATCATGACCTTTAAGACAGCTTTCTAGAAAGGTTCTTCAAGCCAGAACTAATACATTTAAGAATCATGGTGTGAATCTTTGGATTCGGCTTCATAATGAACTTCAAAAACCCAGAAAATCGCAAATGTTTCTAATGTTATTATCCCACGCTGGGATAGCTGTCCCATGCGAATCTTGGAAACATTTTGTGGACACGGTGCGTAGAGAAGAAACAAGAAGCCCAGCTCACCAAAGAATAATGTTACAAAACGAAAAGATGCGTCCAAAATATGCAATTGGAAGATTCATCATTCGCTGTTAGATACAAGGGATTTGGAGGGGTAAAGGGTAAGGAAAATTTTGAGTTGGATTTAAAAAATTAGAGAAATGAGTTTTAATCAACAATGATCAAGAAGAGGAAAGAATGAGAGAATTAAAGAAAATAATCATGATGTCTTAGAAATACATGTTAAATTAACTGACTTGCTTAATCTAATCAAATTAAGCAAATATATAAGGATACTAGTGATCATGATGAGGGAATACTTTTTAAAGGCATTGAATTTGAACCCTCTTCTCAAGAAGAGTGCGCGAGAGTAAATGGATGGGTTCTTGTCTTGCTCAAATATATTTTTGACCATCTTTTTCTGATTTAGATTTACAAGTACTTGATGTTCCTTGTGCCAAGGATGTTGACAATAGTTATTCAACCTTGTGCAAATATCAAGTATATCACCAAGACCATTAAATAATAAAGCAAAATTTTTTGAATCACCAAAATGCTTGCTATTTTGTTCACAACGAGGACTCCACTTCTCCATATGTGTCTATTAGACAGTCCCAACATCATAAGGATAACGGCATTATTCTAATGCTATCATATTATGAAACAAAAATCCAAATCTATCTTCCTCCACCAAAATTTGTGAAAATTATATAAGAATATACCTACCAACCTCTAGGGATGGAATCCATCTAGGTATTTTCTCCCGGCAAGTAAAATGATCTTAAGGTTTGTAAAATGTTTTTTTGTGTTAAACATTATGATTAAACTCTAATTTTTGTCTGTTATAAATTTATCATTGAAAAAAAAAATCAAAATTGAAAATTTTAAATTTGAACCGTCCACATTAATTTTTGAATGGTCCGGATTTCATCACAACAATGACCATTGAATGAGGACCCACCTCCAAAAAGCCAACGCTTTTCAGTTGCTTTAGGTCAAATTCTATAACTACATACACAAAACACTATCTATCAAAATATTGCTCCGAATAGAATAGTAAATCATGTAAATCCATTTTTTTAAAAAAGAAGAATCTAAACAAAGAAAATTCTCATTACTTCCTTATGAATACAATCAATTTCAGTAGAAGAAAATTTGGTCATTTGGATTGATATATCGCAGCCCAAAAATGTGAAACACTAACAGAAAAAGAATTACAGTAATTTGGTCAAGAATGTTCTAGTATGAGTCCTAGGAGCACGTAGCAAACAAAAATTGGTATGTTACAGTAATACAAAGACTCATCACCTTTAAGACAGCTTTCTAGAAAGGTTCTTCAAGCCAGAACCGATACATTTAAGAATTACTGCGAGAGTCTTTGGATCCGGCTTTATAATGAACTTCAAATCCAGAAACTCACTTATATTTCTCAGTGTTTCTATACCATGCTGGGATAGCTGCCCCACGCGAATCAAGGAAACATCTTGTGGACACAGTGCCCAGAGAAGAAACAAGAAGAACTGTACATCAAAGAACAATCTTACAGAATCTAAGGATGGGTCCAAGCAAATAGAAGAAGAAAGGTTAAAGCAACAACAACGAGTAGCCTTATTCCATTTAGTAAGATTAGCTAGGTAGATCGAACAATGCCGTTGACCTTTATTAGCAACTAACCGTTCAAATGTTTCATTTCTCAGAACTTCAAGCCAAATAACAAAAAAGATTGGCCAGAAAGATTAAAAATGGCCAGTGCAATTAAGAAATCAGACCTGATGCGTTGAGTGCACTACTCCGCCCTGCTGGATCTCCTGAAGTAAAGCATAAGCTATTTGCTGA
Source organism: Acacia crassicarpa (assembly GCA_034222035.1). Lineage (NCBI taxonomy): Eukaryota > Viridiplantae > Streptophyta > Magnoliopsida > Fabales > Fabaceae > Acacia > Acacia crassicarpa. The sequence continues at coordinate 56,526,485 of JAWXYG010000001.1, read as the reverse complement.
CCAACGTCTTCTGTGGGTATCAGGCCTTTCCTCTCGTCATCTGTGAAGTCAGAACTCAGAAGTTTCTTCAGCATGATCATGAGAAACAGCAATGTCGACAGAAATGAAGCAACCAGAAGTAGTTTCCGCAACAAGCGAAATCCCATATCCAGTTGACCTGTGTTATTAAGAGGAGAAATCACCTAAAAACAAATAAAACTTGGGATTTGTCAAATGCCTAACAAATAACAAATATATCAACAAAATGTAAGTTTAATTATATACTGAATGAAAGAAATCATACTTTCCAGCCTGTGGGCAAGCTTTGTGATCTGTAAAAATGTGTACATCTGGGAGTATACGGTTGAAGATTCCACGGGCAGCATGAATCATGCTATGTTCAAACTGAGAGGACACTCTAGCAGAAAATGTAACTCCTCTAATCCTCTTAACCATGCCCTCATCAGTCCAGGAAACTGCCTGCTAGGACAAATATGTAAGATCACAAATAAAGTTATATAATTATAAATTAGCAATAAATTTGGTTAGTCACAGTTGGACTCTGAACAATAGACACAGACAAAACAACTTCCCCACCACTATCTGGAGGAACTACACAAGACTCTATTTTAAGATCCAATAGTTCAGAAGGGACTCCAAAGCGTTTCGATATGTGCAAAGTAGTAGAGCGGAAAGTAACAACTGATGGATCCTTAGAATCATTAGTAATTCCTGATAACATAATGGTGAACAGTTATAACTAACAGATCATCTGGTCATATCCCATCCTTGTTGCATTGAATTGTATATTTCGTTCATGTATGTATTATTTTTTAAAAGAAAAATCAAGTTAACATTCGTCCTTGTAATATAGGAAGATAGCAACTCATGAGTCAAATATAACAACATATCACGCAACCATCATCGAGAGCCAGAGGAACTGAAATTAATAGCTACCGGTATAAGTCCGACTAGTACCCCGTAACAATTATGCACTCGTAGGACATAATGTCACAATATTATATATATAAATCAAATTACCTACTTATCTCATATGTATTAGCATCAACTGGCACCCAATTGCCAAGACGTTTGCCAATCAAAGTAACACATCACTACCAGAAAAACTGCATTTAGAGGCGGTTTTATTAGCATTTAGAGGCGGTTTGAACCGCCTCTATTTACCAAAGCAGGCGGTTGAAAAACCGCTGCAGTTACCTCCATCGGGACGCAAACTAAGGCGGTTTAAATGAGCCGCTGGAGTAACCGCCAGCTGAGCATTTAGAGGCGGTTTCCTTAACCGCCTCTGATTGTGATACAGAGGCGGTTACCTTAACCGTCTCTGATTGTGATTTAGAGGCGGTTTATGTAACCGCCTCTGAATGATATTTTGAGGCGGGTGTTTAAACCGCCTCTGATTGTTATTTTGAGGCAGGTATATTAACCGCCTCTGATTGTGATATAGAGGCGGTTTAGTCTCCAAATATCATTCCGAGGCGGTTTTGTAGGTGCCGTAATATGTCATTCTGAGGCGGTTTGCAAATGGTTATTTATCAACCAATATATATAAAAATAAATTTTTTTACTTTTTTATATTTTTTAATTTTAATAACGAAATGTAGTTAATAGGTGATATTTTACCGTTTCAATTTAATATTTTTTTTTCCCTGATAATGAAATAATAACTTGTTGCATCTGATGTATCAAGAAAAAAAAATTATTGCATTTCAGCATACATATCCATACAATGTTAAAAGCCCTTAATTAAAAGCATAAGATATATAAATTCACCGCAAGATTAGTGTATGTTTGCATGCATTATCCAAAATCATAGAACAAAATATGTTTAGCAACCATAAACAAAGTCTCAACTGCTAAACATTGGATAATGACAACAATACTATCCAAAATCAATATCTAAATAAAATATTCAAGGTTGTGGTTGTGGTGATGGAGATGGAATATGAGGTGATGAATTCGGTCCGTCACAATGCGGGTCATGACTAGCATGAGAAGATCTTCTAAGCCCTGGAGACCCCAAATTTACATCCTGATACATTGAAAGAAAATTGAAAACAAACATCAAATGCTATCATTAAGAATTTACAATTTTCTTTTATATGAAAGATTTGCAATATGTCATTTCTTTTAATGAAAAATGAAAGATATCATTAAGATCTAAATATCAAGTACAAAGGTTCAATCTTTGTCTTTCATTTCTGAGGATCTTTCTTAACTAGACAATACTTTTATTTACACTACTTTATCATCAACAGAAGCAGTCACCACTCCAAAGTAATCATATGAAATAAAGATATATGCAAATAATCCATAATGTAGAAAAATTAAATGATGTCCAACATAGCCAACAAAGATTGAACCTACAATTTAATTCCAAAGTATATATTTAATTATAACACAAGATTTACCTCATTGAAGGGAAAATGAGAAGGTTGTTGAGCACCAATATGTTGCAAAATAGTAGCCATTTGTGCTTTCAAGGCCTCAAGTTCTCCCATTTTCCCTTTTAAGGTGTCAAGTTCTTCTTTGAGGGAATCATACTCTGCTTGAGAAGGACCAGCACTAGAAGATGATGCAGAACAACTATAGCACTTACGCATTTGTGCTTTCAATGCTTCCATAATGCATTCACCTATATTGCACCAGAGAACTTCATCCAAGGATAACTTGATAAAAACGCAACCATCAAGTGAAGCCCATGAAAATAACAAGGAGCTAAATACCAAAACTGAAACCACAAATCACAACATAGAAAAAACTAAAAAAGAAAGTAAGTTCTTAAATATTCAAAGCTACACACTAGTTAAATGTAATAACCAAAGACAAAAGGATGAAATATCTTCAAGAATTTGGAATATAGATATCATTAAGACAGAAAAACCACGACAAATAAGGTCCAAACTTTGTCCATCCAACCACAAGCTTCCTCTTGCAATGCCAATTAGCAACAACAACTAAAGAATGGGCAATATAGTGTACTTGGGAATTTTTCTTAGAAAGGGAACCACAAACATAATATAAACATGTTAATGTTTAGAATTGGCATCGTAGGTGGAAAAATCAGATCAGACATACCTTTGCCTCCTCATCCCTTAATGATTGGAGACAAAAACGGCCCTTTGTGTCTTGGAGAAGCCGGAAGTTTTCATTGGTCTTTGGAATAGATATAATATATGATGAAAAATGGACAAGAACAAGGTAACCATATGAAACAGTTGCAAAATTAACAAGAGTACCTAATCAACATTCTTGTTTGGGCTTTGGTGCCTGCACAAACAAGAATGTTGATTAGGTGCTTCAAAATGGATGTTTCCAAAAACCAAGTAAATGAAACCAGAGGAAAAGAACCATACAAAGGCACCCCCAAGCTTATCTAGCACCCAATGTTTGGATGCATTGGGTCTCTTCAAGTGTTTCTTCAACCCCCTAGCTTGAAATTCAAGAAGAGAGTTACCCCAGCTAATGAGATCATAAGCATATAATTATCCACAGTATTACAACAAACATCAGTAATTCAAAAAAAAATAAACACAGAAATTGGGACAAATAACTTCAAATAGCTTTTAATCACAAAAAGATGTCAAATTGAAAGTATTCAATAGGTTGTGTACAGATGGATCTAGTCTTATGTAGAACCTATGCAACAAATAAAAAGAAGCACGAGTCATTGAATCGAAGGAGAAAATGCCTAGAGGAACTAATAATTCCAATAGCAAAATATGAAGTAGGAAAACATTTACTCCTCTAGGATCAGACATGAAGAGGAAATAATCATAAATAAATAAAAAGCAAGCTTGTTTAGTTCCCTTACGTACCCAATGTTCAGCTGCTTGAAGGAAGGAGAATTTCAGCCCTTCACTGCCAAATATCACTACAGACGGAAAAGAAAGAAGGATTGAAGGTCCTGAATCCAACCACACACACAGGGGATACAAAAAATGGAGAATTCGTTTCTTGCTTCCAACCTTCATACTGAGAAAATAGTCTTCCTCTTCTTTAGCCACATCCATGGGTTCTCGCTACGAGGTAGAAGTGAAGATCGAGTAAATATCAAAACCCTATAATTTCTGAAGAATAAAAAGGTTGGAAGAGTTCAAAATTATAAAAACCCCTTTAACCGCATCGAATTTACAGCTCGAATTGAAACAAAAAGGCGAATCAAACTCTAATTGGCAACATTGCCTCTAAATCATCCAAGAGATTGTAATCACTTGTTTATTTAACCCTTTTGGTCCCAACTAGGGCAGCCACAAGCTGGAAGAAAAATAATTTGCACTTACCTGGAAAACTGGCGACGGCGGAGGTAAAGACTGAAAGGGGCAGCGGTGGAGACTGGCTCGGTAGCGGCAGTGGGGAACGGACGGAGCGACTACGGCGACGGTGAGCACAGAGGGAGGAGGTGAGCGCAGAGGCAGGAGAGGAAGAGACGGTGTGTATAAAATGAAAGAGGAAGTGGAGAAGAGAAGTTGAAGAAGAAGGCACCGATTTGCTGGGGTTTGAACCTTCAGAGAGAGCCTATCAAACAAAAGGGAAAATGTGTTTAAGTTAAATGGAGAGAGCTGCGAAATTTTTGGAGGGAGGCAATATCTTTTGTTCATGTCAAGCCATTTTTCGGCAAAACTCATCTTTGATTTAATTTTTTTTTTTTTTAAAACCGCCTCTATATGATTCATTTGGAGGTGGAAAAAAAAACTGTCTCTATTTTATGATAATATTGAGGCGGTTTGTATCTACGCGGACGAAACCGCCTCTAAATGATAAATTTGGAGGCGGATTAACAAAAACCACCTTTGTTTCCTAATAATATTGAGGTGGTTAGGGTATACGCCGGAAGAACCACCTCTAAATATATTTTAGAGGCGGTTTTTCGGTATTTACCTTTTTTCTTGTATCTTGTAGTGACACATAATTTCATCAGTTATCCTAAAACCTCCTGAAAACTTTACAAGAACTATACGTGATCATAAGAGATCATATCACAAAAGAACGAGCAGCGGTTCCAAGAAATAACCAATGGAACGACTAACACCGCAGTCATTTGCAAGATTCTTCCCACCCATGACAGTCCCAGGCCTGTACTTTAATTTAGTAGCTATCCACAAACAAAACCCAATTCAGCCCCCACATGGCAAGTTGAAGGAATTATGCCCAGAATTTTTTCTTTTTTAAAAAAAAAAAAAAAAAGAAAAAGAAGAAGAAGAAGAAAATCATCTGAGCCAACAGAAAAACTGAAATTACCAGCTTCGTTGATTTCGACATAGCAACCATCGCAGATTTTCTCAAGCAAACTAAGAAAAGAGACCTAGTGTTTCAGAAGACACGGGAAAGCCTCATCTGTGCGAATATCCTCGATAACAATCGAAGTACCAGAGAGAGTGGCAAGAACTAATCGTCGCCTGAAGCTCTGACATCCTTTTAGCCTCTTGTAATCCTTCTTCACCATCCTCTATTTCACCAGTATCTCTTCGACCGAAACGAGCGACGGAAAGTAGCTACGAGGTGAGGAACGTTCTGCGAGCTTCCTCCTCCGACCAACGCAGTGATTAGGGTAAACCTATAGCATTTGCCCTGCCAGGGGTCTCCAGTATCCGGACCCGACGTTACAAACCATTAAATTAAAAAATAGCGAAAATTGCTGAAACAATTCCCATTCCAAAATTTATCATCCAAATATATTGAATTTATTTAAGGACCAAAATGTGACATACTTTAACTGGAAAAAAAAAAAACTTATTTTTAGTGGATGCATCTCTTTTTAGTCTTTTTCTTTTTCTTTTTTAATAATCCAAAATTTAAATTGACTTTGTTCTTTTTATAAGAGCCGCCAATCTCAATACTTAATGACTTTTTTTCATATTGTCCTTCATAAATCATCCAATGGCATTAATTAAAAGGGGGACTTTTTTCATTCTCTCTATGTTTTCTTTTATAGTTTTACTATTTCACATTCTCATGTTTACTTTCCCTCACTTATTATCTATTTGCTCTCTTTTACTTGCCTCCTCCTCATAAATAAAGGCATATTTTTTTTAAAAAAAATATTTTACATCTACTTATTAATTTTAATAAATTTTAAGCATTTTCTTAAATAACATTATATGGTTACTGAACCCTTGTAAAGAGGACAAGAGGGAACATAACGTGCAAGATGAAAAATACTTACACATATCTGAAAACAAAAATTTGCATTGCTCGAGAACTTGGGACTTTAGGTACTTTTTAAAAATAACTTTTGCAATGGACAATTTATATATATATATATATATAATTTTGGTTACGAATAAAATATTTAAAAGACTAAAATATAAATTCAATTTTATTTTTCTATTAAAATATTTTTAAAATTCATTAAATGACATAAGATTATTAATTACTTTAATACTGGTATTCTGAAATTTAATATTGATATTTCGAAATTTGACACTTTTTTGCCAAAGTCTGACACTAACAAATCAACATTTAACAATAATATTCTAAATTTATTTTAGGGAAAATCCCATATAATTTAAATTTGCAAAATTCTCAGAAGTCCCTCAAATTTATAAAAAGATTGAAAAGTGACAATGACCTATGAGATATGCAAATTCGAGCGAAATTACCCTTTTTCTTTAGTTTTAAATAAATTAAAAAAAATTAAAAATCACCCTCGCCGGAGGGCTGCTGGCGGCTAGGCGTCAGGTACCGGAGATGGTTTTTTTTTTTGGGAGGTGGGGTTTTTTTTTAAAAAAAAAAAATCATTGAATGTGTGGGAGGTGGGGTTTGAACCCTTCACCCCCCACACCTCCATGGGACCAAGTGGCCTAACTACTGAGCTATTTGATTCCTTTAATATATATATGTATTGACAAATATATACATTCTTCTTAACATTTTTTTAACGGTAGTTACAAATCTTTCAACGGCATTTACAAAATTTTCAACGGCATTTACGACTTTTTTTTAGGTTTACCTTTTTTGCCTCTTAGGGGAAAAAAATAATGTATTATCACAAATCTTTCAACGGTAGTTATAAATCTTTCAACGGAATTTACAAATCTTTCAACAGTATTTACGACCTTTTTTTTTTAGGTTTGCCTTTTTTACCTCTGAGGGAAAAAATGTAAACCTAAAAAAAAAATTTGTAAATGCCATTGAAAATTTTGTAAATGCTGTTGAAAAATTTGTAACTATCGTTGAAAGATTTGTGTAATGCATTATTTTTTTTATTTTTCTCTCAGAGGCAAAAAAGGTAAACTTCAAAAAAAAAAAATTAAGTCGTAAATGTCGTTGAAAGATTTGTAATTACATTTGAAAGATTTATAACTACTGTTGAAAAACTGTTAAAAAGAATATATATATATATATATATATATATATATTTGTGAATGCATATATATATATTAAAGGAACCAAGTGGCCTAGTGGCCATATGAATGTGTTGGAGGGGGTTTGAACCCCACCTCCCACACTTTCAATGATTTTTTTTTTTAAAAAAAAAAAACCCCACCCCTCCTCCAAAAGAAAACCCCATCGTCGGTGGCTGGCGCCTAGCAGCCGCCGGCTCTCCGACGAGGGTGATTTTTATTTTTTTTAATTTATTTAAAACTAAGGTAAAAGGGTAATTTTCACCTGAATTTGCGGATCTCTCATTGGTTTTTTTTTTCACTTCTCAGTCTTTTTACAAATTCGGGGAACTTCTGAGGGTTTTGCAATTCAAATAGTATTTATATGGGATTTTTCCTTTATTTTATTGTCAAATTTTGATATATACGTGTCAAAACCAGATTAAATTTGAAAAATAGTAAAATATAAATTCAATTTTATTTTTAGATTATTATATTTTTAAAATTCAGTAAATGACATAAGATTATTAATTACTCTACTACTGGTATTCTAAAATTTAATATCAAGATTTCGCCAAAGTTTGACACTAACACATCAATATTTAACAATAATTTTCTAAAATTATTTTATCGTCAAATTTTGATATATAAGTGTCAAATTACTTATTCTTTAATTTTTTGAGAAAACTATCAAATTTTAACATATTAATGTCAAATTATTAAATAATGCTATCATTAATTAGAAATTTAGATTCTTTTTGTCCCAACGGTGTGAAACTATAAACCATTTTAAATTTCTAACCAAATATAAAGTTAAGGAAAAATATTTAACATGCTAAGAACAAATATCAAGTTAATAAAAAATATTTAACATGCTAAGGCATGCTTTTATTTTTTTTAAAAAAAATAAAAAACAACATGTACAGCAAAAAAACAAAAAAACAAAAACAAAAAACAAAAACAAAAGAAAACACTTTTAGAAGAACTACCCTCAATTGGAGGGCAATTCTCAAATTTAAGTAGATGAAATAATCATATAAAAGTTTTTGTAAAATGATATAAATTGTAATATCTCTACACATCGTTGGTGATATTGTTCGATTCAGGGCCTTCCACCTTTAAAACATGTCAAAGAAAAAGTATACAGACTATTATAATTAATCTTTCGTTCACTTCCCTAACCGATATGAGACCTCATATCTCTAGTATCTGGACGAGAGCATGAAGATGACCCGACACTACAAACAATTACATATTTTCAATTAAGTGCACAATAAAAAAAAATAAAAATTGCACAACTGAAAAAAAAAAGTCGCATTTGCTCAAGAATTTGAGTATCCTTTTAATAAAAAATTTTGCAATAAAGAATATATATATATATATATATATATATATAGATAAAAGTGGGTTTTATTTTTGCCAAAACTTGATACTGATATATATCAGTATTTAACTATAACTTTTTACAATTATTTCATCGTCAAATTTTGAAATACAACTGTCAAATCGCTTGTTCTTCAATTTTTGACAAAAACTGTCAAATTTTAACATATAAATTTCAAATTATTAAACAATGTTATCATTAATTGGGATTTTATTTATTTATTTATTGTCCCAATGGGGTGAAATTATAACCCCCTTTTAAGTTCCTAAACAGATACTGTATCTAAAGCTAAGGAAAACTATTTAACACTAGTGTAAAAAAGGCTTTTAAGACCGGACAAAAGAGGCATTGTAAGACCGGACATGCGATCGGTCTTGTTCCAGCCAGTATTAAAAGTCTACCATTTAAGACCGGACTCGAACTGGTCTTAAAGAAACTCTTTTAAGACCGAACATTTAAAAAATTGGATCTTAAAAGTTGTACTAAATGAAGCTGAAATATTTTTGTTTGGTCTTAAAGCTCAACTCTTAAGACCGGCTAACAACTCGACCGCTCTTAAAAGATCGGAATTATAAGACCGAACGAAACACATACGGTCTAAAAAATAGCGACTTTTAAGACCAGACGACTAATTATACACGGTTTTAAAAGACTGACTTTCAAGACTGGATGATAAATACATCCGGTCTTAAAGATTTTCATTTAAGACCGGACGTCTAAATATATCGGTCTTAAAAGACCAACTTTTAAGACCGAGTTTAATATCAAAAGTGATGCCTAACCTTTAAGACTGGACATATAATTACATCCGGTCTTAACAAGTGAACATTTAAGACCGGCTTATTTATTTCCGGTCTAAATTTTCCTGAATTTTTCCCTGATGTTCTTCCTGATTATATATTTATACACAAATCCACCACCCAATCCAGCACATAAAAGTCGATACTTTAAGCTACAAGCTATGAACAATTATTTGAATAAATTGAATTGGAAAAAGAACACAAATATTATTCACCATGAGCTATTTGGCCTCTTAATTAATGATTATACTATGACTACAACACCTAAATTAATTCATACAATAAGATAACTTACTTACAAATACAATAAGTTACAAATACAACATACATGCGCCCAAAATAATATTCACCATGCCTTCATCTGATTCCCCCACCCAACAACGTAATATCCTCTTTTATAACATGCCCCTTTGGATTGGATCCTGCCACAAAAATAAAACAAGAACAAAATTCATAGTTAGTGGCATTGTTTATGAACATAGAAGAAATATAATATATATAGTTAAAGCCTTAAAGTTTTCAAAGAAATCTGCATATGAATATTACCTTATGAATTGACTCTTTTATAAAGTGATATCTTCCCATATCCCTTCTTGATGATCACTTCTTATGCCGGGTTCATTATCCGCTTCATCTTTTTCGTTCATGTCCAGTAGACCCCTTGAAAAAGGAATACTCTCAGGAATACCATAATTTGAATTCATTTCCTCATCAATATCAATGACCCTCTTTCCTTGGAGAGCTACAGACCACATTTTATTTTCTTGATCGGTGATATAGAACACTTGTTTGGCCTGGTTTGCTATAATAAAAGGTTCATCTCCAAAACTTCTACCAGTGACATCGACTAATGTAAATCCTAGCCAATCGATCCGAACACCATTATTGACACTAACCCACTTGCATTTGAAAATGGGAAATCTAATTTTCACATAGTCCACCTCCCAAATCTCTTCAATAACCCCATAATATGGCATGACTGCCAATAAAGGGCTCTTGTCTTTCGAACTGGAGAAGTGCATAGATTCAGCCTCTAACATCACACCACTGTTCTGGATTGTGCTCCTATCATCTAGGGACTTCGTGTAAAATGTATAACCATTGATCACATACAAATTCCAACTTATGACATCAACCTCAGGACCACGTGCTAACCATTTGATTGTATCAGAAACACATTCCTCTCCCTCGACCTTTTGTTTGAACCAGTTTGCAAAAGTTCTGTTATGCTCCTTAATCAACCTTTGTTCAGTCATTCGATGATTTTCTTTCCTTACAGCTTCTTTATGTGCAGTTATGCTGGTTTGAACTTCATCAACATTATTCAAGATGTATATGTGGACTTGCAACAATTCATCAGGATCCACACTTTTTATTGAAGCCCCTCGTCTACCCCCTTCAGCATGCTGACGTTTTGGAAGCCCAATATGTCTTACTTTGGCCAAATAATTTTGACAAAATTCCATGGCTTCTTCAGAAACATATTTATGAACAATCGATGCTTCTGGCCAGTATGCGTTCTTCACGTACCCTTTTAGGAATTTCATAGATCTTTCAATTGGGTACATCCACCGTAAATGGATAGGGTCGCACAACTTTATCTCCCTAACTAGATGAACAATTAGATGAACCATGATGTCAAAAAATATAGGAACAAAAAGCTTCTCAAGGTGGCACAAGATAAGATATCCTTCATTCTCCAATTCATCCAACTTTTCAATCTCGAAAACTTTACTACAAACCGCATTGAAGAAGACACAAAGTCTAGTCAAAATGACTCGAAGATCATATTCGGCGATGCCTCGAATAGCTATTGAGAGTAGTTGTTGAATCAAGACATGACAATCATGAGACTTTTGGCCTACTAATTTCAAGTCCTTCACCGATATAAGCCTCTTAAAATTTGAAGAATACCCCGAGGGAACTTTTGTGCCATGTAAACACTCACAAAAACTTCGTTTCTCGTCTTTAGACAAAGTATGAGAAGCCAGGGGACAATAAGTTCTCTTCCCATGTGGCCTTGGATGTAACTCTTCGCGTATTCCCATTTTTTGCAAATCCAATCTTGCCTTCACACCATCTTTGGAACTACCTTGTATGTTGAGAAGCGTGCCAACAATACTATTACATATATTTTTCTCCACATGCATGACATCAATACAGTGTCTCACATCAAGATTGCGCCAATAGGGAAGATCGAAGAATACAGATCTCTTTTTCCATATATTTGTATCTTTTCTACTCTTTGCAGTCTTACCGAAGATGACATTATATTTTTCACCTTTTCATAAACTTGCTCCCCAGTCAATGCCACCAGAGCATCTTTATACTCTTGGCCACCAAAAAAGGCTTTCTTTAATCGACGATATGGGTGGCCCCGTCTAAGAAATCTCCTATGTCCAAGGTAAACCGTCTTTCTTCCATGTTGAAGTTGATGGTAGCGTGTGCCTTCTTCACAAATCGGACATGCTTTATGGCCTTTTACACTATACCCTGACAAGTTCCCATACTGGGAAGTCGTTTATAGTACAAAATATCATGGCTCGCATTTTAAACACCTCCTTCTTGAAAGAGTCAAAAACATCAACACCTTCTTTCCACAACTCCTTCAAGTCTTGGATCAAGGGCTGAAGGTAAGCATCAATGTCATTTCCGGGTTGTTTTGGTCCCGAAATCAACATAGACAGCATGATGTACTTTCGTTTCATGCATAACATAGGAGATAAGTTGTAAATAATTAGGAGTACAAGCCATGAGCTATGTATGCTGCTAAGGCTTCCATAGGGATTCATGCCATCCGTGCTAAGGGCAAGCCTAAGGTTCCTAGGTTCTTCGCCGAAATTCAGAAATAATTGATCAATTTTCTTCCATTGAGAAGAAGTGGCCGGATGTCGAAGCTTTCTATCAGAAATCCTCTCATCTGCATGCCACCTCAAATTTTTTGCATCATATTCATTCGCAAACAACCGCTTGAACCTTGGTATGATTGGAAGATACCACAACACTTTTGCAGGCCCCTTATTTGACTTGTACCTTGGGGTTTCACATGTCGGACAATTCTGCTTCTCTTCAAACTCTTTTCTATACAATACGCAATCATTCGGGCATGCATGGATCTTTTTGTACCCCATCCCCAGTGGACAAAGTATTTTCTTAGCATCATAGTATCAATGCGGCAACACATTATCATCCGGAAGCATGTTCTTAAAAGCCTCAAGCATTTCAGAAAAAACTCTTGTCGCTCCATCCATGACGTGCCTTCTGTTGGCTCATGATGTTTTGATGATGACAAAAGATGCAAGAGTTAAAATATGATTAGGTGTTAAAGATTGATTCTCGAGAATAGCTAAAGATTCTTGAGAATGGTCGCTGGATAAGTGCTAATGGCTATTGATAATTCTTGAGAATGAGATAACAATTCTCGAGAATAATATGTTACCTTGTCTATTAAAGATCATCTCTATTTCAGCTATAATTCTTGAGAATGGTTTGTTTAGCTCTCGAGAATGGAGTTCGACAGATTATAGGAAGTACTTCACAAGAGCAATTCTCGAGTATTTCATAAATTCTCGAGAATGCGTTAAACGATTGAGACCATCTGACTCTCTGTATCAATTCTCGAGAATGCAAGATCAACTCTCGAGTATTGATCTAAACATCTTCCTTCACTGATGTTCTTGTGAATCAGAAGCAATTCTCGAGAATTACATATGGATTCTCGAGAATGCCTCAATAGCGCTAGTTGCAAGATCCTTTAAGCTGCAATTCTCGAGTATTGATATATTTTTCTCGAGAATACATTGGCACAGAAGTTCACGAATTCATTTTAACGCCACATTCTCGAGTATTGGTATATAGTTCTCGAGAATACCTTGGCACAGTAGTTTACGAATTCATTTTTAACGTCACATTCTCAAGTATATCTATCTAATTCTCAAGTATCTCCTTCACATATCTTCTCGAATGATTCTTGTTCAGATAATTCTCGAGAATAAGAAGATCAATTCTCGAGAATGCTGGTTGTCATATTTGAACCTTCATCCTCGTAATCTGTAATCTTCTAAATATCTATTGGGTGTTGTAAATTATTGATCTAAACTCTTTCTAATCAAATTTAAACTGTCTATTAGTATTTTTCAAAAAGGTTTAACTTGTTTAAACGCCAAATCACCATAAAGTGCTCCAGCATGTCAGAAGCATTTAATACACTGTAAAAGCAGAGCATACAAATGGAATTAAAGCGTGTAGCAGACGGAGACATTCCTTCAACGCAAACTTATTCCAACTACAACTCTGAATGAACCTCTGCTCTAAAACTTTCGACGGCAAAGCATTAAATGATCCAACGGTCTACTGTTCACAAACGGAGTTGCACTATATCTAACAGAAAATTAAAGAGTCTCAACGGTTAGTTTATCTACTCCAACGGCATTAATGGTGAAGACTATAAAAGAGCAACACATTCAATTCCGCCACCTACCGAAACTATGTGCATTCAATTCTGAGTTATCACTATTTACTGTTTCATTGATATTAATCGTTCTTCAGTGTTCATATTGTATCAACTCATGAGGAGTATTTAAACACTTATTACATTGTCAGATTTATAACACCCCAACTTTTCTAAAGCATTTTCGAAATTATTTGATCAGAGTTCAAAATAATTTAACCAGAGTTGAGCAACGAAATGATTTTAAATACAAAGTAACTGATATTCAACCACTGTAGTGTACTGGTTTGCTGATACAAAGAGTTCGAAAGACTATACATATCTACAGGACTTTCTCCAGCTAGTCCTTCTGCCTGCTGCTTACCCTTGTTTCTGTTTCTGTTCACTCCGAAAATCCTGAAGCTACAGTAAGAGCTGAGGTTCAATACCCATTGAACCTCAGGTAACGGTTAACCTCATGCTTATGTATCAAATATGTATGACAGATATTCATGTCAAAACAGCAATAATCACATACATTATTCTCATATTCACATAATAACATAACACAGCCACTGCAATATGCATGTTATTATAGTCTGCACTATTCACCAGTGCCACGGTGTACATCCGTGTCCTCAGCGCTAGGAAAACATAACGGCGTTATCAAGACTATAACCCGTATCAAGTTGTATGTGTATGATCAATTTTCAAAAACAGAATTTCAGACTATCTATCACATATAAGCATACCATAAGCATCAGAGTTAAGGTTACAATACGCGTCCGTACCTTCCTTCCACGTGAATAGTAAATTACTATTCATGTATACGGCACTATTCATGTATACGGCACTATTCACGTGTACGGCACTATTCACGTATCCCCAAACTTCCTTTGAATCTGACTCCGGAATCCTCGGATATCCTATAATATCATTTTTATCAGTGACCATTAATTTTCAGCATTTGCGGAAACTATGTTGGATATTCACTATTCATGTGAATAGTACCAGTAAAAATATTTTTACCGTGCCGGTAAATATTTTTTACTGTGCCAGTAAATAATATTTACTGTCCAAGGATAATTCTTTTCTGATGTGACAGATCAGACTAAGCTGCAGCCACAGAGCATACTCAGAAAAACTCTATCTGGCATTTCTACTATAATTACCAAAAGAAACTACCAAATATTAAGACTAGAGACCAAAGAACTTACCCTTGAAGTTCCTGCTCATTCTCTCCAGCTTCAAGAACTTTACTCTAAACTCTCTCTCTAACTCTAAGAATTCTCACTCTTCTCTTAAACTCAACTGTTGTTCTCTGAGTTTGGTGTGAAGAAAATGAAGAAATGAAGCCTCTATTTATAGTGAAAAAGCATGATACTATTCATACTTTATCAGGTCAGATTTTGGCCGTTGGATCTTGACTTTAAACATGGCTTCATCTCAACCGCCCAATCCATTTGCTTACGTCATCGATGACGTCATCAAGATGCTTACGTCATCGATGACGTCATCATGACGATGACACTTTCTTACTCTTTTGCATTTATCCTATAAAGATTCCCTGATCGGTGTTCTAATCGCGTTATATTAGAAATTCTCAAGAATCCGGAAGCACAGCCTTGAAGTTCTATTTTTCCTCTTCAGAAATATCTGGGTCAACTAAATTTTTGATCCTATTTAGGGTATTCCGTAACCTGCCGAAGATTTTAAGTCGGACACTGACGGTTACAGAAATTACTTCGGGTGACACCATCTTCTAGACAAAAATCCACTGATTCATAATATGTCCAGTTGTTTACTACTTAATTCAAGGAGTTTGAGTTATGATTTCTTTCCTACAGATTCCACTATCTGTCCTGCTTCAAAATATCGGTTTCAACCTATCTCAATAATCATTCCGCCGATTACGGAAATGACTTTGGAGATAACCCACTCTGAGATAGAAATTCACTTGTTTATAATATACCCTTAATTTAAAAACCTAATTCACGGTTTATTGGAAATAATTTTTATTTCTATTGTTTTCCAAAGTATAAGATATTATATTATAATAATATTATTATTGAGTGGGTCCCGCGCGCAAAATTTTTCAAACTTCACGGGTGTTGGCAGAGGGAAATAATTTGACGTGGGTCCCGCTTGAATAGTAAATACGTATTTTCAAATAGTGAATACGTATTTAGGAATAGTAAATACCGTATTTTTGAATAGTGAATATCGTATTTGTGAATAGTGAATACTTTTCATATTTCTCAAAATATCGATTAAATACCGTATTTATAAAAAGTGAATACGTATTTGTGAATAGTGAATACTATTCATGTACGTATTTGTGAATAGTAAACACTATTCATGTCCAATAAAATACTGATTCTAAATTCATTTTCAAAAATAGGGTCTAATAGTCCTCCAAAAATAGGCTAATTTTCTAGTCTTTAGGTCCAAAATTCAAGATGTTACAATTCTCCCCCCGTTCAATAAATTTCGTCCTCGAAATTTGACAATATAAAATCAAAAGGTTATCTAGACCTCTAGTCTATTCCTTCCTTATGCAAACTTAAATAGCACGCATCATACTATTCAGTGTCTCAATCTTATACCCAGGTATAGTACTAAATTACAGGACTTGCTGATCTATTCTCACAGTACTCGGTTACACAGGCCTCACTGCCTGATTTATTTAGCCTATCTGCTTAACACATATTGGCCTTCCGCATCTGCTCATCAATTTCATCTGAGTCTTTCCCATTCAAGTTCTCGAATTACTTTCACTTACTCAACACTATAGCTGACAGCTATTAATTGACTTAACTAGTTTAGTATTTTAGACCTTTCTAATAGTTGCTGTTCCTGTACCATAATTCCCAATTACACTGCTTTTCTTTTCAACACGATAGCGTCGACAATCATGTCATTGCTACCCAAAATTATTTTCTTGTCTCATTTTCAAATTTTCAAACATGAAAATTTTCCGTGGTTTCAGTACATTTCACAATCTGCACTATACCACAAAGTAATAGTGCTATAACATTTTTAAACTTAATCGCTGCCATCACAATTTCATGAAAACATTTTTCACTGCCGGATCATTTTCAAAAACTTTTATTACCGGCACATATCTTTGAGGGAGCTAATTTTTTTCACAAAATTTTACAATTGAGAGTACACACCATCATTTTAACCATTTGGTACAGTGAGCGCCTTACCCCAATCCTCGAATCCAGTCTCAACAGTACTATCAACAATGTGGGAGAACCTCCGCCCCTCTCTCAGGAGACCCAGTGTTCACACTGGCACATAAAGTAGCAACCCTATCTAGCGGAACTCAGTCCAGTCATAGACAGTCAGGTTGTACTAAACAAAACATATGCCCTCGGCAAAGTGTTATGGATTGGGTGCGTTCACTGTTGGTGCGATTTCCATTTTCTCAAACAAAATCCCTCCAAAAACTTTTTGTTCAAAGAGAACATTTATCAAAGGCTAGCGATTTCAAACATTTTAAAACATCTAGCAAGACCCAGCAAACTGTGTACATCTACAACAGCTTCTGTCCTTCCAGTTTTGTACTGACTTTACCACAACATAGTTAAAAACTCAGTTTCAAACTCTGGGTTCTATCAAAAACCCTTTTTTTTTTTTACAAGACAATATCATTTCAAAATAATAATCGCTGTGGTCTCAAATTCTGTTGAAAACATTTCATTTGAAAACTCAGCTTCAAAAAAAAAATCCACATGTTCGAACAAATAAATTTCAAAATTTCTAATACAGCAGGTGTATTGGCAAGTTCAAAAATTCAATTTTAAAACCTTACTTAGGAATCAGACAACTAACATTAGAAGGTCATCACTAATTACACGTATTCGGACCTCTGTCCTTGGCTACTCAAACTATCCATAAAATACTTAGTTTGTTCTACTTTAATCTTCCAGCTATTTCAAATATCGTTCGCTATCCTCGGATCTCCTCGGATCTCACAAAATTTTCTGGACACTTCTCATATTCGTTGTCTGACAACTATGGGCTTCTGCTAGCCTATAAACACAATATATGCTGTATAGCACTGGAGCAAACCATGACGATATACTAAGTTACAACAGTCTTTTCTCTAGGGAACCTATTCAATGTGAGATTCATTATAATGTACTTACCTTGAGAACCGATGCACTTGGTATCTCTACTTTATGGTTCGTTGTCACGGCGGCTCCACTCTACGGTTCGTCGTCACGGTGGCTCTGCTCTACGGCACATTACTCGGCGCTTCACTCAGTCTTCTCAGACCAGTCAGCTTTTCCGGTTAGCATCCTTGTAGGTATACCTCCTTGATCAGAACTCCCCGTAGGTATCCTTCTCCGACAAACTTTCCATAAGTAGCGCCAGTGATCGTCTTTGAATCATTATAATGAGAACTCAAATCTTAACAGGTTCCTATCCTTTAGTAGTTTCATAAACCGTTGTTTCTATGTCTGCCATCTTATCTAGAGTCATTCTATTTGTAAACTTCCACTTTCTGTTTAGCTCCAGGCATAATCCTTAACTCAACTTTCCCTATCGGGTAGCCACTTACTTTATAGGGAATCTATTAGCCACTAACATCTCTATGGTTCTTGGTCCCACCTTGAGACCATAACCTGGTGGCTACTGAGGTTTCCAGCTTTCGTATGGTTCTGTTAAGGAACTATCTCTTAGGTATTTGGAACCTAGGCAAAACTCACTCATATTTTCTCAGGGTTCCTACTCTCACAGGGGTCATAGTTCTGAGATTTCTCTCGCCTAAGCAATATTAACTTCATAATGTCTATTGATTCTTGGTACTAATATTGATATACTTACTACTGGGTACCTACAACTCTCATAGGCACTAGTATGACATAACTGTCTCCCCAGAATTACTGGGTACTTTCCCTCTTCTGTCAATTGATCACCACCGTCAAGGACTTAATCAAAAGATCTTCGTCCCCGGAGCCACGCCCCTTTGCACGCATGGTGTCTGGCCTCTACAAGGTAGGGATTTTCTTCTCAGGGTACCTTAACAAGTTATTATTTTGACAAGGACATTAAATCGATAGGTTACTATCCAAGGGAAACCTAAACAGTAGGTTATTGTCTACCGGAAAACTTAAGTCGTACCGACTTCTCTGTACCACTTCCCTTGAAACTCTGAGTGGGGATTTAACTTAGATTCCGATTCCCATATCAAAAGTCTTAAAGTTTAACAACAGAAACCATATTCTGTGCCATCTACTCTATATCAAGGCCTCCAGAGCCTAACCCTTTTCCTTAGGATGTACGTCCTTTTTGTATCACAACACCAGTATTGTATCAGTACTTGTACTTGTTTTTTTTTTTTTTTTCGAAATACTTTTAAAACCATGGCTTAGAACCTAACTTAGTTAGTCAAACCGATTGGCCAGGTAGGCGTCTATCATGGGAGCCTCACCGTGCTAGGGTGACTGATTGGCTGATCCACATAGACTCGGCCCTACCTTCGGCACCAATGGTTTACTGTAACTGAGTCGGGTTCATACCAGATAAAACACTTTTGAAAGCTTAGAACCTAACTCCGCTACTCAGACAATCCGACTAGGCAAGTGTATTTGTGGAAGGCTCGACGAATTCAGGGAAACTGATTGCCAACCACAAAACCCCTTTTTAGATATCGGACTGTTTGGAGTAACTTAGTTAACTCCGTGCCAGGATGTCTGCTCTGATACCAAAATATAACACCCCAACTTTTCTAAAGCATTTTCGAAATTATTTGATCAGAGTTCAAAATAATTTAACCAGAGTTGAGCAACGAAATGATTTTAAATACAAAGTAACTGATATTCAACCACTGTAGTGTACTGGTTTGCTGATACAAAGAGTTCGAAAGACTATACATATCTACAGGACTTTCTCCAGCTAGTCCTTCTGCCTGCTGCTTACCCTTGTTTCTGTTTCTGTTCACTCCGAAAATCCTGAAGCTACAGTAAGAGCTGAGGTTCAATACCCATTGAACCTCAGGTAACGGTTAACCTCATGCTTATGTATCAAATATGTATGACAGATATTCATGTCAAAACAGCAATAATCACATACATTATTCTCATATTCACATAATAACATAACACAGCCACTGCAATATGCATGTTATTATAGTCTGCACTATTCACCAGTGCCACGGTGTACATCCGTGTCCTCAGCGCTAGGAAAACATAACGGCGTTATCAAGACTATAACCCGTATCAAGTTGTATGTGTATGATCAATTTTCAAAAACAGAATTTCAGACTATCTATCACATATAAGCATACCATAAGCATCAGAGTTAAGGTTACAATACGCGTCCGTACCTTCCTTCCACGTGAATAGTAAATTACTATTCATGTATACGGCACTATTCATGTATACGGCACTATTCACGTGTACGGCACTATTCACGTATCCCCAAACTTCCTTTGAATCTGACTCCGGAATCCTCGGATATCCTATAATATCATTTTTATCAGTGACCATTAATTTTCAGCATTTGCGGAAACTATGTTGGATATTCACTATTCATGTGAATAGTACCAGTAAAAATATTTTTACCGTGCCGGTAAATATTTTTTACTGTGCCAGTAAATAATATTTACTGTCCAAGGATAATTCTTTTCTGATGTGACAGATCAGACTAAGCTGCAGCCACAGAGCATACTCAGAAAAACTCTATCTGGCATTTCTACTATAATTACCAAAAGAAACTACCAAATATTAAGACTAGAGACCAAAGAACTTACCCTTGAAGTTCCTGCTCATTCTCTCCAGCTTCAAGAACTTTACTCTAAACTCTCTCTCTAACTCTAAGAATTCTCACTCTTCTCTTAAACTCAACTGTTGTTCTCTGAGTTTGGTGTGAAGAAAATGAAGAAATGAAGCCTCTATTTATAGTGAAAAAGCATGATACTATTCATACTTTATCAGGTCAGATTTTGGCCGTTGGATCTTGACTTTAAACATGGCTTCATCTCAACCGCCCAATCCATTTGCTTACGTCATCGATGACGTCATCAAGATGCTTACGTCATCGATGACGTCATCATGACGATGACACTTTCTTACTCTTTTGCATTTATCCTATAAAGATTCCCTGATCGGTGTTCTAATCGCGTTATATTAGAAATTCTCAAGAATCCGGAAGCACAGCCTTGAAGTTCTATTTTTCCTCTTCAGAAATATCTGGGTCAACTAAATTTTTGATCCTATTTAGGGTATTCCGTAACCTGCCGAAGATTTTAAGTCGGACACTGACGGTTACAGAAATTACTTCGGGTGACACCATCTTCTAGACAAAAATCCACTGATTCATAATATGTCCAGTTGTTTACTACTTAATTCAAGGAGTTTGAGTTATGATTTCTTTCCTACAGATTCCACTATCTGTCCTGCTTCAAAATATCGGTTTCAACCTATCTCAATAATCATTCCGCCGATTACGGAAATGACTTTGGAGATAACCCACTCTGAGATAGAAATTCACTTGTTTATAATATACCCTTAATTTAAAAACCTAATTCACGGTTTATTGGAAATAATTTTTATTTCTATTGTTTTCCAAAGTATAAGATATTATATTATAATAATATTATTATTGAGTGGGTCCCGCGCGCAAAATTTTTCAAACTTCACGGGTGTTGGCAGAGGGAAATAATTTGACGTGGGTCCCGCTTGAATAGTAAATACGTATTTTCAAATAGTGAATACGTATTTAGGAATAGTAAATACCGTATTTTTGAATAGTGAATACCGTATTTGTGAATAGTGAATACTTTTCATATTTCTCAAAATATCGATTAAATACCGTATTTATAAAAAGTGAATACGTATTTGTGAATAGTGAATACTATTCATGTACGTATTTGTGAATAGTAAACACTATTCATGTCCAATAAAATACTGATTCTAAATTCATTTTCAAAAATAGGGTCTAATAGTCCTCCAAAAATAGGCTAATTTTCTAGTCTTTAGGTCCAAAATTCAAGATGTTACAAGATTTGTATCTTAAGGTTGAGGAACCTTAAGAGGGTGTATCAATTACAACTTGTAAGGGGAAGTGAAGTCTGAGTCTGAGTTGCCCATCCTTCGTTTACGAAGTCTGTAATTGTTCCGAAACATAGTGAAATCCCAGGTGTTCTGGGGACTGGATGTAGGTAGAAGCTTTAGACCGAACCAGGATAAATTCCTTTGTGTCCTTTTATCTTATTGATCTCTATTTCACTCATATTTTGAAGAAGAGTTTAAATTTTTGAGATCACCTATTCACCCCCTATAGGTGATATTCTATCTTCACCTTCAAGCTTACCAATTTCAATACAACATTCAACAATTGGTATTTTTTACACCCAGGGTATAGTGGGTCTCTGCATCACTGCACATATTACCATATGCATGTGATTGATGAAAAGTCTCTTCTCCTACATCACGGATAATGTCCTCTATGCGATCATCCATATCTGTGTCATTATCATCAAAGGCCACTTCCCCATGTTGAAACCCACTTGGTATTTTTTCACCATGCCATACCCATACTGTATAAGTCTTACAAAATCCTTCACAAATTAAATGTGTGTGTATAACTTCAACACTTAGTCTCCTCTCATTCAGACATTTTACACAAGGGCAATAAAACTTCCCACTATCATTATGGACATTTTGTTTAGCAAATTCAATAAAGTCCCTCACCCCATTCTGATATTCAACACTCGTCCGTAATGTTAGTTCTCTGATGGTTTTGATGATTGCCAACAACTACAAACAATGATAGAGGTTTTGCTCTTTAAGGTTGGAAAACCTTCAGTGAGAGAAAACCTCGAGGTTGGTTTGGAAACCTCGAGGTTTGGCCTTACAAAAGGTTTTAAATCCAAGTGCTTTCATGTTTCAAAACTTGGTTTCACAAAAACTATGTGAAACCTCGAGGTTGGAATGATAACCTCGAGGTTCTGATCTTCTTAGAAAAACGCAAGTTTTGCATCAACACTAAAAACCTCGAGTATTAGAAACAAACCTCGAGTTTTGACTCATCCAGAGAGGTCAAGGTTTTCATCAAGAACGAAAACCTCGAGGTTCATATTGAAACCTCGAGGTTTGGCACCTTGCTTGAAACTCAAGGTTTTCAAAGAAATACTCAAACCTCGAGTTTTATTTTGCAACCTCGAGTTTTCCACCACACAGAAAGCAAACTGGTTTTCAAAGTATTGAAAACCTCGAGGTTCAGTTTGAAACCTCGAGGTTGAACCTTATGTTCAAAAACTAAACTTTGCAATTTCAAAAGCAAACCTCGAGTATGGATTTTCAACCTCGAGGTTATCGGGCTCCAGTGAAAAATGAAATTTTGAAACAAGTTTCAAACCTCGAGGTTACCTTTGGAACCTCAAGGTCTGTAATCTTCTGAGATTTTTAAAAAGGTTTCTTTTCAAAAGAAACCTCGAGGTTCACATGTACACCTCGAGATTACATGTGTTCAGAACTGAGTTTGCATAAGCAAACCTCGAGGTTGGATGAACAAACCTCAAGGTTTGTAGCCGTTACTGCAGATTCGAATTTAAGAAATCTGTAATACCTTCTTGTTTGATCTCAATGCTTTACATGATTATTCTATATTGATTCTAGATATGTTTAACCACCTTTTTAGTGAGTTTCAGACAGATTAACGAAGATTTATTGAAGGTTTTGAGCAAAAGCAAAAAGCTGTCAGAACATTAAATGCTCAAGCCCAGAAACTTGCTTGCTTTGGTTAATCCACCTGTGCACGACTGCAAAAGGCTAAAACGAAGATTACTACTACAAGAAATCTCCTCTCTAACGGATTTATTGCCAGAAAGTCAACTCAGACTTAATTAACAGCTGGATTATACAGAAAAGAGAGAGAGAAGATGACTAAGCTTGAACCAACACTCAGCAGATGATTTCCAACGGTTCAATCCTCTCTATAACGGTCATTAAATGTTCTCTAGCTATAAATAGAGTTCATTAACTTCTTCACAAGCTGATACAACAACTCAGGGCAAAAATTTACTAAGTTCATTTATTGTGTATTAGCTTTCACTTGTAAAGTATCATACTTGATACAAGCACTTCAGTGATTATTTTATCTACTCTGTGAGAGAGTTCTTTATTGTAAAATCACTCATTGATTGTGATAACCACAAGTCAGGGGACTTGGTGGTTGGGTGTATTGATTACATCTTGTAAGGGGGAGTGAGTTCTAGAGAGAGAACTACTCTGAGTACAGAGATTGTAATCAGTTGTTGTGAATTTAGTGGATTGAAAATCCCAAGTGAGGCTTGGGGATTGGATGTAGGTCAGAGAAAGGACCGAACCAGTATAAATCATTGTGTGCAAAGCTTTCCTCCCTATCTCTTCTGTTTTGCTCTGTTCTAAGTGTTTAAAAACAGAACAAGTCTCGAAAATTTTTAATATACCCAATTCACCCCCCCTCTTGGGTATAAAGCTCCTCTTTCACGTAAAGCATTTATCCAACTATGGTCCATAGTAGAATTCCTATAGACGGAAAGATTTAACATGTACATAATCCGAAAAAAGGCAGAGACTTGTATATAAAATAAGCCAACTCCAAATGCATATTTATGCTCAATGTCGGTTATGGATGTCTTTTTTTTTTTTTTTTTTTACGAAGAAACTTGCCCATTAACTGCATAACGAAGAATCACTTTTGGTCATAAATGTATCACAGTGAATCCAAGAAGCAAAATAAATGCATGATGAGGAAATTAAATGCATCGCATGAAGGTATTGTGGACTCACCTGTAGCATATAAATTCAAATGCGTTTACTGAGTGTTTCTTCTCCCGCCACAAACGTTGATGTTGCAGACAGCAAGAGTAACCTAAAAACATTTATTGGTCAGTTGGTAGGTCTAAAGTGCAATTATAATATTCAAAATACAATATTCATTAACAATACAGAAACCCACAAGAACATTTCATCCATTTCGCTCAACCCAGGAAAAACCCAGAACGATAAGCAGGAAAATCATATAGTTATATAACCGAAACACCTCTTACATCTTGGTTTATAGACGTTTAGCTAAGGAACCAGAAAGTGATTGTCGAGAGAGCAACGCGAACCAGCGATGAAGCAACACACAAACAGTGGAGACAGAACCTGAGTACACTTTAGGTGCAACAAGAGAAGTTCAGAGAGGGAAATTTAATATTCCGCGCGAGAGAATTTTATTAAGACCGTTTAACCACAAAGTGGCCGATCCTAAATATATAATTAAATTTTTAAGACCGGAGTTTTAGAAGACTCCAGACCTAAATATTTATTATTCATTTAAAATACGCGAGACAATTAAGACCGGTTCATTATAAAGTAGACGGTTCTATATATATAACTTTTTAAGGTCGGAGTTTTATAATACTCCGGTCCTAAATATTTATTATTCATTTAAAATTCGCGAGACAATTAAGACCGGTTCATTATAAAGTAGACGGTTCTATATATATAACTTTTTAAGATCGGAGTTTTATAATAGTTCGATCCTAAAAGTCCTCATTTTTATTTTTTTTAAAAAGGGATTTGGTGAACGCAGCAACTGAATGAATAAAAATTAAAGGAAAACTAGAGTTTCTTTAATTACTGGAGAATATGAAGAAAAAAAGACACAAGCTTAATGCTACATATATTACTTGCATATGCACGTACACAAGAAAAAATTTAAAAGAAAAACAAGCAGAAAATTATCAAAAACAAGAATCTGACTAAACATCCAAAAGCTTATTATCCTCCAAAGCCTTGGTGATTTCGACGTGAACATCATTAATTTCCCACTGGAGATCAGCAAGTTCTTGTCTTTGTTGAATCAGCCACAATGCATCACTAGAGGAAAGAGGAGAGGGGTTAGCGGTAGGCACGCTGGGGCCAACTTGTTGGAGAGGGGGAGCAGGAACCTCTTCATGGTTTGAAGGTTGGAGGGGGCTAGCAATCTCTTCACCATCAAGAATACGGAGGAACTCAGCATATACAGGGTCGGTAGAAGGATACAGGGGGGTGCGGCAATCTCTTCATCATCCGAAGAAATAACAATGGGTCCAACGACCCGAGACTCTTCTGTCACAATGGAATGCACTCTCAATGGAGGAGGCGCACCATATAACGATCGACGAAAGGCATGAGCATCACGAGTAAGAGCACCCCTACGAGCGATTCTCTTGTATCTAACCATGGTTTGAGCAGTTGGGGCAGAGAGGTATGAGGAGTTACTTAATAAAGGCAGAGAGCTGTTCTCAGATAGCCACGTACGTGGTTTGGAGTTACGAGGTAGTGATGAATTAATAAGGAGTTAAGGACAGAGAGGTATGAGAAGTTAATAAAGGCAGAGAGCAGGGGACACAAGTGATAAATGATCTATTTTAAGAGCGGGTTTTATAGGTACGCGGTATAAAATTCTATTATTTATTTATTTTTTCAATTCAATTTATTTTAAGACCGACCTTTTATAATATGTCCGGTCCTAAAAGTCTAAATATTTTTAAAATCAATTCTATTACTTTTAAGACCGATCCTTTATCATTTACCCGGTACTAAAATTCATTCTTTTCAAATTCAGATGGCAGAGTCGTATCCTTACACTCTGTTCAAATGAATGGTGCAGAGTCTCTTCGGCTTCTAGATAAACTTGCCAACTAGGCGTTTCCTCGTATTGTGATGAACATTGCATCTCCTCATTAAAGTTTTCGGCGTTTCACATTGTTCAGGATGGGTTCTCTATTTAAACCTGTTGTTACTGTACTTTCTTCACATTCTTCTCCATCACTTCTACACGACCTCCTCCACCGCCTAGCCTCCACAGTAATGGCTGCTCCCCCAGGTCCTCCGTTTCCTCCTCCTCCTCTTCAACCTCAGCCACCTCCGCCATCGCCTCCTTTAAATCCGACTGTGAAGTAGTTGGTGCAGTCATTGGTGGCCCGCATCCATCAAATCGATTGACGCTTGAGCCAATTGGTTCAGCTTGCTCATACCATGAACAACAAGCTGAACATGGTACTCCACAACAATGACGTGGAGTACGATCCCGTTGAAGACGACTCCGACGACTCTGACTCCCCCTCCCTCTCCGACTACGAGAGGGATTAGTTTTTTTGTTGCTTTTTTTTTTTGGTAATCGCTGCCCCTATAGGGCAGCATTAAAAAATTAGTAAATAAAATATTTTTAAAGTTTGTTCACGTGCGAGTTTAGTACTTTATCCATTATCTGAACCTGGAAAGCAATAAACAAGGCAACTATGAAAGATGGATAATGGCAGACTCAAAAACCTAAAATAAAAGAACGAAGACTTTTAGGAACGCACACTTAGTAAATCAACGGTCCCAAAAACACTGCCATTTTTTGTCAGCTTTGGTTTCCATATTCGATCGCCTTGTCCTTTTCATTATTGTCTTTCTTTTTCCGACAAAAAGGAAACAAACAAAACATTGTCGTAAAATACAGTTAAGAACATACAAAAAACAAAAAAAGATCGTTTACCTTATTCGAATAAGAATAAACAAAGTGACTATTCTTCTCAAGGTAAGACCGTCGTTGTCGTCGATTTTACCTCGCCTTGATTTGAAACAAAGTATCCTTTTCATTATCTTCCTTCTTTTTCTGACAAAAAGAAAAAAGACAAAATAAAAGGGACACCGATAATACTGCTCAAAATCAGGACAGGTAAAATCGACGACAAGGAAGGTCCTAGCTTGAGCAGAACGCCAGAACCTCGGTTGTCTTGAGCACTAATGATTTAATTTGTCTGAAAAGCGAGTTAACATTTCTATTTAAATGAAGACTATTAAAGACCGGATACAATTACATGGTCCTAAAGGTTAGGCCAAACTTTTTGATAGACTTTTAGGAGCGGGGAAAAAAAAAACAAAATACGGTCCTAAAAGTCTTTAAGCTTTTAGGAGCGGAAAATAAAACCATATACGGTTCTAAAAGTCTCATTAGTTTGATGACTTTTAGGACCGGACTTTTAATCTTTTAGGAGCGGACAATAAAACCATATACGGTCCTAAAAGTCTCAAACTTTTAGGACCAGACTTTTAAACTTTTAGGAGCGGAGAATAAAACAATATACGGTCCTAAAAGTCTCATACTTTTTAGTTCGAAGACTTTTAGGACTGGACTTTTAAGATTTTAGGAGCGGGCAATAAACCTAGATACGGTCCTAAAAGTCTTAGACTTGGTCCTAAAAGTCTTAGACTTTTAGGACCAGACTTTTAAACTTTTAGGAGCGGAGAATAAAACAATATACGGTCCTAATTAAAAGTCTCATACTTTTAGCCGAAGACTTTTAGTAATCGGATGCGGACCTTTAAGACCGAAGAGTGAATTAATATACGGTCCTAAAAGTCACGAATATGTTACTGCTCATTTATAACATGCTGAACCTCAAATCTCAAGCACTAAATAGCTATATCCACCATCCAATACATTCAGAAACCCAAAATGAACACAAGAAAATAGTTCGAAAAATAAAATAAATTTATTTATTCAATTTTATATTGCCTATGTATATTTACAAATGAATATTGTTCAAAAAAATAAACAAATTTATAGAAGATCGATTATTGTTGCTACATAATATATTTGTAAATGAATTTAGGACCTTAATTATTGTCCTGATCTGACTTTAAGATCAGACCATACAGATATTCACAAAAGACATTGCGTTTGTGCTCCAGTTCATCATGAAAAAAGGGATCAAGGCATTCAAACATCTGTAACATCAAAGATAGCAACTGAATTAACTTGCATGCATAATATATAACATCAAATACATTTACCTTTATAGTTAATTTAGTCCTTCCTTGCGTAATAATATCATACATATGTTTCATGACGTACTGGCCACATAAGTTGGATGCCGGTGGTTGCTGACGGGTCTAAAAAGAACAAGAAATATATATAAGAGTATATATAGCTTAATGACCAAGTTCACAAGACAGTGTGCCAGTGTACAAATATTGTACCAACCTCTGGTGTGTGCCATTTGGGGTCTTTGGCCTGATACCCACGTCTTTTCTACTTAAAGTACTCTTACTGAAATATTTATCAATCACTCACCAACAAAGTTCTCACATTTGTGAGATTTAAATCTATAACTTTATGGTTATGAGTCAACCCATTTACCAACTAGGCCAACTTTTAACACTTTAATCAAATTAGTTAAATGATTGATACTCAAGGAGTACAATAACACTACATGCCGACAAAATTGTTGGATCTGGCTTGCGTCCTTTTATTTTCATATCTGCTGCTATCCGCTACACTTAAGCGGTGCCGTTTTGACTTAAAAACACCTGAAGCTGCACTCTTTTCTTTTTTTCTTTTGTTTTTTGGAAAAAATATTTAAAGGTGTTGACTAGTACTAAAAAGATACTTTGATATATGGAACGATACTGAAAAAATATTTAATGATCTTGAAAAATTATTTTAAGATGTTAAAAAAATATTTCAAGGTACTAACTGGTAATGAAAAGATACTTAAATATACTAACTGGTACTGAAAATAATACTTCATGATCTTAAAAAATTATTTTAGGATCTTGAAAAAATATTTAAGAGTAATGATACTAAAAAGATACATTAGAATACTGACTGGTACTGAAAAAATACTTCATGATCTTAAAAAAATATTTAATGGTACTAACTGGTACTAAAAATATATTTAAAAATATTTTTTCACAATCCTAAAATAATTGTTGAAGATCCTAAAGTATTTTTTCAGTATCTTAAAATATCTTTTTAGTACTGTTCGGTATCCTGAAGTATTTTTTTAGTATCAGTTAGCACCTTTAAATATTTTTTCCAAAAAAAAAAAAGAAGAAGAAGAAGAAGAAGAAAAGATTGCAGCTTCAGGTGTTAAGTCAAAACGGCGCCACTCAAGTGCAGCGGATGACAGCGGATATGAAAATAAAAGGACGCAAGCCAGATCCAAAATTGTTCTCTCTTCCTGTTGTCACGATTTGGGTGAGTGACTCATGAGCTCTCTTGGTTTGGGTCTCGTCTTCTTCCCTTCACCTCTCAACCTCCTCCCCCCAACAACACTCTTATCCAGCATCTATTGTCACTTTGTTTGCCATTTTTGTTACCTTCATCCTTTGCTCTGCGTAGAGGCCCTGATCTTTATATCTGACCTGATAGTGTTGAATCCTGAAATGAATATATCAAAAAGGGTTAATCCAATAAGGACTGAACTCATACCCTGCACAAGTGTTCCTTGTTAGTGAATAATCTGTAAGTATGTATATCATTGAACCTGTCTTGACCTTAGTGAGTACTTGGGTGAGGGAGCAGGTCAAACTCACGATAATATATTTTCAATGTCACATTATTATTTATGGGTGGTTTGATGAACTAAAAGGGGTGATCGAATGTGAAGGTGGGGTGACATCAATGTCTCCATTTCTTGTGAAGTTCTTCTGAGAGATATACAAGAAGATGAAGGAGGACGCAGGAGGTGCCTGCTTTTCTTGCTAGTTGAGCCTTGGGTGGTGCAGCTTTCAATGTCTATATGCCCATCCTTTGGTAATGCATGTTTCCTCTTATAAATAGGACTGGAGGGAGTTTATTTCTTCTCAAGTTAAATTTTGCCGGACCTCAAATTTGGGAACCTGATAAGGTTCTGTTTCTCTAGGCCTGTGTATATGTTAATTTAATGACAAGCAACAATGAGTTAAAAGATATTATGCAGACCAAGAAGATCTTGAACTATATATGTTACGAACAGAAGAATTTGTAAATACGAACTTAACAAGTGCTCAAACTCGTCTCTTCAAAAGCTAAAGTTTGAGTAAGGTGGGGACAGCAAGATAGGAGAGGAAGATAACTTACAAATTAAACTATGATATAGGGGAAAACAACTGACCCATATCCATATATGGACAAAAATAATTTAAGCCTTCTATATCAATGGGGCTTAAATGAATAGTCTAATTTTAGATATATATATATATAGGAAATTCAGATTCACATATCTTGGACCTTTTAGGGTCATCTAATATGCCAATTAAATATCAAACATAGACTTTGGGCCTGTTTGGGTTAATCAGTAGTGGCTTAAAAGCTATTTGACTTTTATAAAAACTCGGTAGAAAAAAAGTCAGGTTATAAATGTGATTTGTATTTAGATTGTCTGTTTGACTATTGCAAAAGTAGTTTTTTTCCCCCTAAAATGTCACCACTGATTGTCTACTTTCAGCGGCAACATAAAAATATCACTGCCAAAAGTATCAGCGACAGTCGTACAGGTGGTGACAAAATGTCGCCGCTGAAGGGTTTTCAGTGGTGACTTTTATACTTTCAATGGAAACTTTTACGCAGTTGAAAGTCCTTTTTTTTTTTGTAGTGTAGATTTGGACAGCTCAGATTTTTTTTTTACTTTTTTATTTTTTTCTACATAAAAAAATGTTAATTCAGAGATTAATTTTATTTTAGGTTATCTAACCATTAAAATTATTTTTTATAAGTCACTGTTTTATTAAAATTTTCATATATGACATATAGATTTAAATATATAAATCCATGATTATATTTTTCAATAAAAACTCTGTCAAATATCCGTAATTAAAATAACAAATGCTTACTATTTGTATTGAATAGTTATTAAATAATTTAAGTTAGATGGGCCCTTCAAATTTCTATTTTAGTAAGATAGGGCATTCTGGTCTTTTACAAATATTAAAAAATATTTAAATCGGCCTCCTGATCATGGTAGTTAAAAACTCGATTTATCACTGGAATTTTACGTTTTTACGATTTTTTTTTTCATTAAAACGATTTTACTAATTTTCCAAACGCTTTTAAGTTTTTACAATTTTACTACGTTATGATTTTATGTTTTACGATTTTTCATTCTCCTTCCGTTTTTAGGTAAAATCTACGTTTTTACTACCATGCTCCTGATTAAGAATTTATTGAAAATATAAGCTCAATTTTAGTTTTTATCATTTTATATGGATTTAATTAGGATTTTGCAAATTTAATAAAAGAATCTTTAAACACGTGGGCCCGCTTGGAACCGCATGTTCAAAGGTTGGACAAGGGTCATATACAGTCAGAGACTCTATATAGAAAATGCAGTATAAGTTGGGACAGAAGTTGGGGATACTTAAAGTGACGGTTGAACTAGGGTCAAATAAAGCCAGAGACTCTATATGACATCTTAATATTGATAAAATAATACTCCCTCTATTGAGGACGGCAATGTAAAATTACTAATGTTT
This sequence comes from Acacia crassicarpa, assembly GCA_034222035.1. Taxonomy (NCBI): domain Eukaryota; kingdom Viridiplantae; phylum Streptophyta; class Magnoliopsida; order Fabales; family Fabaceae; genus Acacia; species Acacia crassicarpa. The sequence continues at coordinate 56,494,293 of JAWXYG010000001.1, read as the reverse complement.
TGTAAATTTTTGGGATAAAATTGTTTCTAAAAAACCTTCTGAATACTCATTACTACTCAATAAAACTTCTAGGACAAAAATGATTTTTATCCCATTTATGACAATACAATATCTTTTTCACAATTATGAAAGAATAAGAGTACAGTAACTAATATCATTAATAATAATCGTGTAGCTAGGGGTGATGGGCCAAGTCCGTTTGATTCATCTCAATAGGCATATCCCCTTGAATCTCAGCAGTATTTGCTTCCGCCATAATTTTTGTTGGATCTGATGAGTACAAGTCCATCAAGGTCTGGTGAGCCACTCAAAAACTTAACTAATAGCCTAATAGCATTAGAGTTCTCCAATTACTGAAAAATTGCGGGTTTGCTACCGCTCATAATGTTTGGCCGTTATTGTCTATCCCTTTATTTTTTTAAAAAAAAAAACAATTAATGATTGATTTATTGATATGGGTTAAATTGATTGCAATGAAAATTGAAAGAATAGAAAGAGGACATGTGACTTATAAAAGAAAGAGGGGGGGGGGGGGGGGGAGGATATGTGTGTGTAATATTTTTTTATAAACTTAATAATGGACGAATATTTAAACAGAACATGAAATGGGGAGTATAACTACATTTCTATGGCTACAATGTGCAATTTTTATTGTCGACAAAACCAGGTGTACAAGAAATTGCTTCACTAGTTATGAGTACAGTCCATTCATAACAAACTCAGAGGATACAATAATCAAATTTCAATATTATACAAAGCATTGAATTTACTTCCCTAATTGGAGAATAGAAGTAGTGGTGTGAACAGCTGTTAACAAGAATACTAGAATTCCAACAATAGAAACAACTGTATGCCAAGGTGTTTGACAATAATCACGCCTTAGAATCGCCTTCATCCCAGTCCAAGTCCAAGGATCTTGAGAATAGTCATTCAACTTTTTGCAGATATCAAGGTAATTAGAATTAAAAAACCATGTAGTGGCATTTTCTCCAAGAACATTAAATAATGTAGCAACTTCTTTGGGATCACCTAAATGGTTCCTAACTATTTTCTTGCTAACGAGGAGATCCACATCCTTAGCTGTGTCTATTAGACAATCTAATATATGAGCATAGTCACTAATATAAGCCTTATCATGATAATGGCATTGTTCTAATGCTATCATATTATAAAACAAACGTCTCGCACTAACATGAACCAAAAGTTGTGGAATTTCAAGAATATTGCTTGAAAATTTCATGTCGAATACGCAATAGCTGTCACTAGCCTTCAACTTTATGCCTTTTTCTTGCAATTCATTGGCATTGTATCGAAGAATATTCCTTCCAGCCTCTGAGGGTGGACGCTTCCGGGTAGGACCATTTCTTTTCAGGTGAAAAGATCTGAGAAGATCCGTAAAATGGTTTATCTCAACATTATCATTAGGCTTTAACTCTTGAACGTTAAGGCGACGAAAATAAAAATACGTGAGCTCAAGAAATGAAGGGAGGCTACCGCGATTGTTATGGGGAAATGCTTCATTGAACAACTTTTCAATAGCAAAGAATGGCAATTGATTCTCCAATAAAAGTAGATCTTTAAATACAGTTGACCCCAAACTTGGCTGTAATAATTTGGCATCTTTGCCTACCGCATCTCTCTTATAGTTCATGATGAAGAGTTGAATGATGTAGCCAGCATCCCATAATATCAATTCTGCAAGTTCAGGGCCACCAAGGTTATTAAAGGTCTCTAAATAAGATTTACGGACTTCTGGCTCTAAATCTTGCACGAAACGAAACAAATCATCCCAGCTTGACCCAGCCTCGTTAATCAATTTTCGGCACATATTTTTTTTATGCACTTCCATGTTATGTAGCTCTTTATCGCCAAAATGAATAGGACCAATTGAAACAACTAATGGAGTGTAAGCCTTTTCATTAAGGTGACGGAGTGTAGGGGGCACCTTGTAGATACAACACTCTCGTAACAAAGCACTATCTCCGTAATCTTGAATCATTTCTTTTATGTCTAGTGACACGTCATCATCTTCCACCTATCAAGTTTGATTTAGAATAATGCAATCAGGAATTACACAAGCAACATATGAAATATATATATATATATATATAAATAAAGAGTCCCCTATTCAATATATATATATATATATATATATCAAAGAAAAACAAGATAACAAAAAAAAGGGATTTTATGACGCTTAAAACTTGAAAGTTGGTGAGTATAGAAAAATGTGGTATAAATTGAAATAGGAGATGGGGGATACTTAGTTGACTCTTGAACAAGATTCGAATAAAGTCAGAGACCCTATATAACATCTCAATATTGATAAAATAATAATTATAAAAACGGTGTCAAAGAGCCTAGACGATCTAAATTGTGTTCTTGATAATAACTGATTTGTATTATCATAAATGTGTGTGTGTGTGTGTATAGCCAAAGAAATGGGTTTGGAAAAAAAAATGAGAGAGAGGCTACAACAGGGTCATAAACGCAAATTAAAGGGAATGTAACGAAGCTAAGAAAAGCCATGACGAATGAAATGCACAGGATGCATATGTCTTGGAAAGAGAAACAAAAGTAAGGCTAAAAAGGTGTAATAAATTGAGGAATGAAACAAAAGCAAGCTTAACAATTGTTAGCAGAAAGGACGATGCATACGTATGTACGTGTGGTTGAGTCCATACTGTGTGTATACCATTCTAGTCCTTCTTATAAATACAGTTTATCCAATTTTCACATACTAAGGAAAACTTAGTTAACTCATAAAATACATCTTAAATTGATAAATTTTTCCAACATGATCTTGAATCATTATGTTCCAGTCGGGAGTCACCTCATTTTCAATCTACGAAGTTTGACTTACAGAAAAACAGGAATTACACAAGCAATACATACATACATACGTACATACGTACGTAAGGGAATCAAACAGAAGCAACCTTAAAAATTGTAAGCAGAAATAAAGTAGTATTAAAGGATGCTTTACTGGCTGTTGAGATGAGTGAGGTGATCGTGGATCCTGCGTCCTCTCTTCATGACTCCTCACAAAAGGCTCCCTTGGAATCTAAGTAAAATAAAAATAGAGAGAGAGAGAAATTAAAAACAATGCTACAAAAAAATGTTTTTTAAAACCTTAAAACTTAACGTTTGAATAGAGAAGCGTGCGTGGTATAAATTGAGGCGGATGGAGGGGAAGTACTTGATTGTCGTTTATTTTAATTTGATTGTATGAAAAGGTCGTCTATTTAGTTCTACTTTTTTTAAAAAAAAAATTAGGAGAAAAAGAAAAGAAAAGAAAATAAGAAAAGGCTACAGAAATAAAGAAAGAAATTAAGAAATTAAGAAAAAAAGGTGTACCGTTGCACTCTCATCACTGTCTGTTGCTTCTGCCATCTATACTTACTCAACAAACAAACACACAACGTTAATGCTTCTGCTTTCCCTGCTCTTTTTCCACCAAAAACCTTCTAATATACAACGAGGAATTACACGCGCAATAGACACACACACACATGCATATGTATACACATATACATACATACATATATATATACATACATGTGTCTGTGTGTCTATATATATATATAATATATATATTATAAAGCTTGAAACTTGAAAGTTGATGAATATAGAAAAATATGGTATAAGTTGAGACAAAAGTTGGGGGAATAATTAATTGACGGTGGAACAAGGGTCAAATAAAGTCATAGACTCTATACAACATCTCAATTTGATAAAATAATAATTATAAAAACGGTGTCAAAGAGCCTATACGATCTAAATCGTGTTCTTGATACTAACTGATTTGTATTATCATAAATTGTATATATATAGCCAAAGAAATGGGTTTGGAAAAAAATAAGAAAGAGAGGCTACAACAGGGTCACAAACACAAATTTAACGCAAATTAAAGGGAATGTAACCAAGGTAAGAAAACCCATGACGAATGAAATGCACAGAATACATATATACTTGCAATCTGACAAGTGTACTTATATCTTGAAAAAAGAAACAAAGTAACGCTAAAAAATAAATTGAGGAATGAAACAGAAGCAAGCTTAAAAATTGTAAGCAGAAAGGAGGATGAATGCGTACATCATGTTGTTGTTGGAAGTGATCGGAGGATATATGATCTGAAGCCTGAGAGTAGAGAAGCTCAAGCATGTATTGTTGAGCAGCCTCAATCTCATTATTAGACATCTTCCTGTGAATGAATCTCACTATCTATTGCTTCTTTTTCAAACAACAGAAGAAAGTCGATCGGCTCTGCTCAGCAACCCACGACGGAAGTTGTCTCAATAAATAGATGGGACGCGCCTCGCTGTTGTGCTCGTCACCATTTTCTTTCTTACTTTATTATTTTTGGCCATCAGTTCATTCGACAGCTGCATTATTTAATGATTTCTCACTTGGATGATTATTACTCCCTCCCTCCTCCTTTCATTTTATAAAAATATAATTTCTTAACCACAGCCTCCTTGTTTTTATAAGATACGTATTGTTTTTGAATGTGTGAAAAGTTTATTGTAAACTTTTTATTTTATTCTCACTTAATTACAAAAAAAAAAAAATCATTATAATATTGTTTTTAATTTCTATGTTTGAATAAAAAAAAAACTCAGCATAACATATTCTCTCTCTTCCACTTAAATGAGAACATTTTTGGAAAACAAATTTAATTTTATACATATTTATTGCATCTAATCACTTTTAACTACTTTTCACCGAATAACTCAATTCAATTCTTAGTATCTGATAGACTGATAAAAAGAAATGGATGGAGTATAATAATAAGCTGAGTCATCATATGCGTTGGTTAGTGTTTGGGTCAATATTCAAATTTTATATTCCCCCTCATTCTTATGGTAATATCCCAATCTTTTTAGTTCTATAACTAAATAATATTTTAGGAGATATTAATTTATTACAATTAAAAATTACCATGTAATTACTCAATATGAGAGTTAATTTTCTAAAGTGAGAGTCAAAGAAAATAATGTAAGTTTTATTTGGAGAAAATATTATAACTTGTTAAGCATTGAAGAAATTTTATTTGGACTGAATATATAAGTTTAACTTAATTGTTAAATTGTAAAAAAAAAATAATAATAATACTCCCTCCACTCTTAAATATAAGATATAATTGAATTTTTTTGGAGAAATTAAGAAATATAAATAAGTTACTAAATCGTATTATATGTTGTATATTCTTAAATTATATATCAATTTATAAATTAGGAAAAATAATTTTGAGAGAAAATGATAGCTATAAATATTTTAAAGTAATTTATTTTATTTTTTAATATTTTTAGAAAAATTAATTCTATCTTATATTTAGAATTAAAAAGAGTAAAATAATAAAAAACTAAAAAAAATTGGTGACCGCGCGTGGGTGCTGCCACCATTATTTTCTTTGCGGGGAGGGAGTAATAGAAAAGAAAGAGAGTGGGAGGTTGCTTGGGTTTTTTATGAAAAGTTATTTAGTTTTTTCTTTTCATATTATTTAAATTGATGGTGAAAAATTCTAAGTTTATAGGAATTCAAATATTCAAATTTTATATTCCCTTCTTGCTATAATATCCTTTTTAAAAATTCTAGAACTAAATAATATTTTATGAGAGATTAATTTATGGTGATTAAAATTTATGATGTAATTGCCCAGTATTTCTAAACTAAGAGTAAAAAAAAAATATTGTAAGTCTTATTTGTAAAAAATACCATAACGTGTTAAGCATTCAGGAAATTTTCCTTAGACTGAATAATTGTTAAATTGGGAAAAAAATACAGTAAAATAATAAAAACATACAAAAAATGGCGACAGCACTTAGGCGTTGCCACCGTTATTTACTTGGGGGGAGGGGGTAATAATACCCCAACCATTCCAACATTTAAACGCACTAGAGGCATGGAGGAACGGTGTGCAGAGGGAGAGAAGACGGTGAGGAAGGGAACAAGAGGTGGAGGTTGCTCGGGTTTTTTAAGATACGTTATTTAGTTATTTAGTTTTATATTTTTTTCTTAATTCAAAAATAATTGATGGTGACAAATTATAAGGTTTATAGGATTTTAAATATTTAAATTTTGTATTCCCAATTTTTAATTTTAAAATTAAATAATATTTTAGGAGAGATTAATTTTGGTAATTAAAATTTACTATATAATTATTCAATATGAGAGTAAATTTTTTAAAGTGAGGGTCAGTTTTATTTATTAAAAATATCATAACTTATTAAGCATTGAGAAAATTTTATTTGAACTAAATGTATAAGTTTAGACTAATTGTTAAATTGTAAAAACTAATAAAACGATTAAAAAATAATTGGTGACCGCAAGTAGGTGCTGTGCTGTCACCAATATTTACTTTTTTTTTTTCCTCAAATCACCAATATTTACTTTGGGGAGGGGATAATAATAATATCCAACTATCCCAACCACTCTCCTCTTTCAATATTTGGAGGCACCAAAGGTAAAAAGAAGAGCAGCGTAAAATAAACTAAATTTGATACCTATGTTATAGACTCAAATATGAGGCTTATTTAATGTGTGGTCTAACAAGAGGTAACCAATATTAGCACAAATATGATGGCATGACATTTGAGCTTGGAAGTACAAGAGGCTCAATAGTACAAACCCTAACATTAAGATACACTCTATAAATAAGGGTAAACCCTAAAGTAAAAACATTCTACACTCTCTCTCATTTTACAATACAGCTGACACTGTGCACACATACCACCCCCTTTAGGAGAAAGCCTTCATATATGTGCATAGTGATATTCTATCCCCATAGGTATATCATCCATGGATATCTAGGAGAGAGCTATTCGATCCTATATCAATATACTAGTCTTTTGAGACTAGACATCTCTATTCTTATAATAGAACAACCCGAATATTGAGTTTGATAACCTGCTACTAATTCTTCTTCTGCTTATGGTAAATCAAAAGGAGGTACCGTGGGGAAGGGAGTAAGAGGTGGAGATTTGCTTCGGTTTATTAAAGCAAGTTATTTAGTTTCCTCTTCCCATATTTTTTTTCCTTAGTTTAAAGATAATTAATGGTGAAAAATTATAGGATTTTAAATATTTCGGTGTCCCAATATATTATTTAGCTTATAATGTCTATAATAGTGTTAAATTAATAATGGATATGATTTACTTTTAGCTAAATGGTTGATTCAAAGAATTTAATGTTAGTATTTAGATGGAAAATTGAGATTTTTGTGACAAGAGCTCTTATATCCAAATTTATATAATTCATTTTAATTTCTTAGAGGTTGTATCGAGGATTAAATGGATTGTATTTGAGGTTATAAAGGAATACGAATATTTTAAATTTTTGGGTGAAATTTTGATTGTAGGGAATTAAGTGTTTTGGATAAATTGAGGATATGGTTGTATTTTGATGGTTCTAAATGAGAAAAATAATTTAGAAAAGAAGGAAATTAAATGTGATTGTAATGATGACTTGAGAAAGAGTTGACTTATGAGATTTGTACTAAGAATTAAAGTGAGCAATTTTGGGGATTTTAAGATAATTGGAGGGAAGTATTATTGTTAAAAATTTCAATTGAGTGACCTTGAGTTTGGCTTGTTGAATCTTAGTGAGCATGTGTGTATATAAAATATTAGTTTAGAGGGTAATTTTAAGTATAAAGAAAGCATCTGTAAAGCAACTTTAGAATAGTTCGAATAATATATTAATAGATATTTATGTTGTAACTTTAGACTCTCATGTAGAGCTTCAAAGTAATTGCCATGTGCTTACTTGTGAGCTAGGGAGTAGAGGTAACTTTGAATATTCTTTTATATACTCATGAATTGTGTATGATTGTGAATGACTATATTTTTATTTTTTTAAAAAAAAAGGGATTGAATTATATGTTTATGTATATATTGTAAATATTCAAATAAGTAATGTAACAAGTAAATTTCTTTATAACTCACTTTATTTATAAAGTTAATAATAAAGTTAAAATTAACATATTCTTGGATTATTGTTTCCTTTTTTGCTTGTTTGAATATGTAATGATATTTAATACAAATAGAAGTATACTTTATTGTATATTATCTTTTAATGATATTATATTTATTGATAATTGAATATAATTATCATACCGGTTGCATTTATAATGAGTTGGAATAAAGATGAATTTCTATGGTGAGATTCTGCTCATAACATGAGGCTATTAGTGTCTCTCCTTTTATTTTATTTTTATTTTTTAAAAAATAACTAATAGCTGATTTGTTGATATCGGATTAATTTGATTGCAATGAAAATAGAAAGAATAGAAAGAGGACATGTGACTTATAAAAGAATGAGAGAGAGGACATGTGTGTGTAATATTTTTTTATAATCTTAATAATGGACGAATATTTAAACAGAACATGAAATGAGGAGTATAACTACATTTCTATGGCTACAATGTGAAATTTGTACTGTCAACAAAACCTAGTGCAAGAAATTGGTTCACTAGTTATGAGTACAGTTCATTCATAACAAATTCAGAGGATACAATAATCAGATTACAATTTTATTCATAGCATTGAATTTACTTCACTACTTGGAGAATAGAAAAATTAGTTTGAACAACGGTAGGAGTGCAATTGCAGCAATAGAAGCAACTAGTTGTCAAGGTGTATGACAATAATCACACTTTAGAGTTACTTTCATCTCATGCTAAGGATGTTGACAATAGTCGTTCAACCTTTTGCAGGTATATATCAAGGTATTCAGAATTGAAAAGCCATTCAGAGAAATTTCCTCCAAAATCGTTAAATAAATGAAGAAACATTATTGGAATCACCTAACTATTTTCTTGCAAACGAGAAGATCCACATCCTTATATGTGTCTATTATACAATCTAATACAAGAGCATAAATGTTAATATAAGCATGATCAAGATAATGATATTGTTCTAATGCTATCATATTACGAAGCAAAAGTTCAATGTCAGCCTCCACACAAATTTGTCGAATTTCAAGAAGATTTCTTAAAAATTTTATGTCTAATAAGCACTTGCTATCACTAGCCTCAAATTTTATGCCTTTTTCTTGCAATGCATTGGCATTGTATAAAAGAATATGCCTTCTAGTCTCTTCAGACAAAATTTTTCCTTGCAAGTAAAATAATATGAGAGGAACTGTAAAATGATTTATCTTAACATCAGCGTTAGGCTTTAAATTTTCACGGTAAAAGTTCCCAGAATTTCCACGGTTAATGGCCTCTAAAGAAAGAGTGAAGACGTGGATAATGAGGTGGCTTGTCATATGGAATGTTTCACTGATTTATCGATCATATTCATACCTAATATTGGAGGATGACAACACAAAATTGGTATGTTTTGTAAGCTTCGGGGTAAGATTGCTCCTAAAAAATTTCCGGATACCCCCTTCTCTTTAACCAAAACTTCTAAGATAAAAAAGACTCTTATACCAACTTTGATGACAATATAATATCATTTTCGCAATTATGAAAGAATAAGAGTAGAGCAACTAATATCATTAATAATAATCGTGTAGCTAGGGGTGATGGGCCAAGTCCGTTTGATTCATCTCAATAGGCATCTCCCCTCGAATCTCAGCAGTATTTGCTTCCATCATAGTTTTTGCTAGATCTGATAAGCACAAGTCCCTCCCTCCTCCTTTCTTTTTATAAAATATAATTTCTTAACTATATCCTCTTTGTTTTATAAGATATTGTTTTGAATGTGTGAAAATTTCATTTTGTCCTCACTTAATTATAAAAGGTTAAGTATCAATTTTGTAATTGAAATACGGGCCCAAGAGCAATTTTACCCCTGAAGTTTTCGGCATAGCAATGTTGCCCCTGAAGTTTAAAAACGTACCAATGTTGCCCCTCCGTTAAAAACCCTAACATTGAAAACCCTGACTGTTAGGGCAGCTAACAGAAGGGCAATATTGCTACGTTTTTAAACTTCAGGGACAACGTTGCTTTAAAAAAAGTAGTAATTTTGCCTTTGAAATTTAAAAACGCAACAATGTTGCCCCTCTGTTAAAAACCCTAACGGAAGGGCAACATTGCTATGTTTTTAAACTTCAAGGACAATATTGTTACGTCGAAAACTTTAAGGGTAAAATTGTTCCTGAGTGCATATTTTAGGGGCAAATTTGATATTTAGCCCAATTATAAAAACTTCTCATGATACTGTTGCATTAAATTTTTTATGTTTGACTAAAAAACTTAGCATTACATATTCTTTCTCTTTCAAGTAAACAAGTACATTTTAAAAAAAAAAAATTATAAATTTTTATTCTATCTAACTTCGTTTAACTACCTCATCAAACAACTCAATTTGATTATTCATATCTTATGAAAAGAAATGAAGGGAGTACCTAATATAATAATGAGCTAAGTCATCATATAAGTTGGTTAGTGTTTGGGTCATATTCAAATTTTATATTCCTCTTCTTGTTGTTGTAATATCCTAATTTTTTAAATTGTAAACTTAAATAATATTTTATGAGAAATTAATTTATGTAATTAAAATTTAACATGTAATTACTTAATATGAGTAAATTTTTTAAAGTGAGAATCAAAGAAAATATTGTAAGTTTTAGTTGTAGAAAATACCATAACTTATTAAATATTGAGAAAATTTTATTAAGATTGAATAATTGTTAAATTGTATAAAGAAGAAGAAGAAGAAGAAATGGTGGGACGGCAATCGTCTCAATAAATAGATGAGACGCGCCTCGCTGTTGTGCTCGGCACCATTTTCTTTCTTACTTTATTGTTTTTGGGTTATTGATTATTACTCCCTCCCTCCTCCTTTCATTTTATAAATATAATTTCTTAACTATACCCTCTTTATTTTTATAAGATATTGCTTTAAAGGTGTGAAAAGTTTTTCGTAAGCTTCTTATTATACCCTCAGTTAATTATAATTTTTTTTATGATACTGTTATATTTAATTCCTATGTTTGATTAAAAAAAATCAACTTAACATATTCTCTCTTCGGTGTAAATGATTTTTTTTTTTTTTACATTTAATATCTTGCATTTATGTCAGGGTCAAATTCTAGATTTTTCACGATGATTTCTTGTTTTGAAAAAAAAAAAAAAATCAAAAGTAGAATAGTTGAGTCTTGTATTCTTTTCATTATTGCAAGGACAGCCCTTTCTAGAAAGACATAACCAGCCAAAACAAACATCACATCCTAAGTACTGACAGATCATTAAATTTTTAGAATACAAAATTAGTTTGTAATAATTTTTAATATTAATATTAAATATAACTTTTCATTCATTAATTTTTGGAAAAATTACGCACAAGTTCTAAGGAACAAATTTTACAAAAAGCCCTTGAAATCATAAAATTACACAGAAGTCTCAAGAGGTTTTTTTGATATTATTTGTATTAACAATAGGAAATGCCTATATTTACAACAACATTTAAACACTTAACCATTTACAATATAAAAAGCCTGATTTACAACAGGAAATGTCTATATTTACAACAACATTTAAATACCTGGATTTTAAACGTAGAGAGGATATTTACAACAGAAAAAAGATATATTTACAACAGAAAGTGTTTTATTTACAACAAAATTTAAAATCTAGACATTTACAACAAAAAAAGCTATATTTACAACAACATTTAAACACCTGTATTTTGAACGTAAAGAGGTCATTTACAACAGAAAGATCTTATATTTACAACAGAAAGTGTTGTATTTACAACAAAATTTAAAATCTGGTCATTTACAACAAAAAATGCATATATTTACAACAGGAAATGCATGTATTTACAACAACATTTAAAAATCTGAATTTTACTTCCATACAAATAGTATCAAAAAAGTCCCTTGGGATTTTTATGTAATTCAGTGATTTCAATGGACCTTTTTTGTAATTTTTTTCATTCCTTGGGACCTATAAGTAATTTTTCCTTGATTTTTTTGTTCTGCAGCTACTCACCAAAGTCGTAGTATTTTTTTGTTAAATATTTGTTCAGTTTGGGCAACTAATTTTTTTTTTAAAAAAAAAATACACCAAATCAGTTAATTATGGTTGGCAATTGTGCACAGGGGTTGATTGATCCATAATCTTTTTTCCTAATTGTTACTATTACATATGTCCCCACCACCATGGAAGCTGCTTGTCGTTTTACAGAGACATGTGGACATAAAATAATGGCGTTTACTGCTTTATTCACATGGCCTTTTTTTTGGTCAGAATTCACATGGCCTTTGATTATTGAAAATTTTCAAAGAAGTGAACATGGCTTAATACATATCATGGTTCTTAATTTTGTCCTTATAAACATTATTTTTGGTCTTTAGATCGAGTTTACATGTATTATGATTAATAAGATATTTAAATTAGAAAAATAAAACATTATTCGGGCCTTCCAACCCAATGTTAAACCTGATCAATCAAGTTCGAGTTTGAGAAAATGTCCACATTCAAAGTAAAAGAGCTTATAGGTTTGAAGAAACACGGATCAGGCTGTCCATTTTCGCCTATGTTAATAATCAGCTCTACTTTCTCCGCTCGCTCTTTTATTTTTTTGTTTTGGAAAGTACAAAGGCAAGCATATATTAAGCTTGATAATTACATGGGACAACTACCCAATCATGTAGAAATTGAAGAAACTTGTGGTGTACCCCCACTATCAACAAGTAACTTATACAAATTGACTATTATCCTCTCATAATATTAGCCTCAAACATTAGTTTTCCTTCCCTTGAAACCAAACACACAGTTAGGGTGTGTTTGGCTCAACATACTACCTTTAGTCCCCAAGCAAATGTACAACTATCTACTATTCAAATGGTACAAATTTACAAGTAAAATTATTACTACCTTCAACTTAAATACATGAGTTAGGTTACAAGAGTTTTTCTTTAATTTCTAAATATAGAATCTTAATCCACTGTATCTTTTGATTTATATTTTTATAAAAAGTATCCTTCTGATTAATATTTTGCTCAAAAAAAGTATCCTTATTATTGATTTAGCACATAGAATAAGAGGTTTCAATCAATAAATAATTACAATGCTCGTGAATAAAAAACGAATTTTAGGCAAATCAATATATATTTATTATGAAGAACAACATTTTTTTAAAAAAATATTCGTACATTAATTATCTAACTAACATTAAAGACATAATAGAGTAGTTTTCATCATTACAAGTTCTTAGAATTAAAAAAATTATGAGCATGCTTTCCTCACTTAAATCTTACGGTACACCAGAGAAGATAAATATAGGCATACTGTTTAAATTGTGTTCATCATACTTGTTTTTACCACAATAAATTTATTTATCACACTGAAGACACTTTAAACCTATAATCACTCCCCTTTTCTATTCTTATTCTCATCTGCTTTCCCTGCTCTTTTTCCACCAAAACCCTTCTAAACAACCAAGCAAGGTCTTAATGATTGCCCTATTCTTCTCACGTTGTAATGCAACCGATTTCTCCCCCCCCCCCCCCCCCCAAAAAAAAAAAAGATAGAGTTTTTGTTCCGCTTTCAACAAGATTTGGATATCCATGGAAGCTTTAAGATTCATCCACGTTGATCCTTAAAAAGATTTTAAGAATTAAATAAATGTAATGACTAAATCTCCGGGCAAACCCACCATTGATAGTCATTTAATGATCTTCTTCACTCTCTTAGTCTGTGTATCCAATTCTTTGAAATGTCAAAGGAGAAAAACGCAAACGTGATTAAAATTAAATTGGTCAGCATGTCGCGTTAAGGGTTAGTGTGTCAGGTCAGAGCTAACTCAGAACCAAATTAACGAGAAAGTGAAGATTTCAAAGTTATGATACTATTGCATTTAATTCTTATAATTGATTAACAAAACTCAACATAACATATTATCTCACTTCCACAGTTCCACGTAATTGAGGACATTTTTGGAAAATAAATTTAATTTTATATATATTTATTACAGCTAACTAATTTTAACTACCTCATCAAATAATTCAATTCAAATATTAGTATCTTGTAGAAAGGAACGGATGGAGTGCTTGATATAATAATGAGGTGAATCATCATATGTGTTAGTTAATTAGTGTTTGGGTCATATTCACATTTTATATTCCCTCCTTCTTGCTGTAACATCACAATTTTTTATATTCTAAAGCCAAATAATATTTTAGGAGAGATTGATTTATGATAATTAAAAGTTACAATGCAATTAATCAGTATGAGGTTTAAATTTCTAAAGTGAGAGTGAAAGAAAATATTGTAAGTTTTATTTCTAGAAAATGCCATGACTTGTTAAGCATTGAGAAAATTTTCTTTAGACTGAATATAGAAGCTTGACCGAATTGTTAAATTGTTAAAAATATATACTCGGTCCTAAATATAAGAATAGTTGACTTTTAAAAAAAAAAGATTAAAGAAGCTAAATAAGTTACTTAATCATATAGTATGTTATGTATTTTTAGATTATACTCCCTCTGGTCCTTATTATAAGGCACCAACTAACTTTTCTCACAAACCAATAAAAACAGTTAAAGTCAATAAAGTTACCCTACAATTTAAGTAACTTTTAATATTACCCCTACTAAGTACACTAAGCTCTAATATTATATTAATTATTACTCTCACATACTACCCTCATTAATTATGGGCAGATATGGAAACAAATAATTAATGCTCATTGGGAACAAGCAAGTGCTTTATAAAAAGAACCAAATAAACTTATTAGTTGTTATCTTATAATAAAGACCAAATAGAGTATATCAGTTTATAAATTAGATAAAATAGTGCGAAGAGAAAATGATAAATATAAATATTTTAAATGGAGTAAAATAATTTTAAAAAAAAAACCAAAAAAAAAATGGTGACAACAGCACATGGGTGCAGCCACCAATATTTACTTTGGGGAGGGGTAATTTGACCAAAAGAAAAAAAGCGAGGGGTAATAAAACAAAAAAAATTGGTGACAGCAGCATGTAGGTGCAGCCACCATTATTTACTTTGGGGGAGGGGTAATTTGACCAAAACCAAAAAAGGGAGGGGGTAATTAAACAAAAAAAAATTGGTGACAGCAGCACGTGGGTGCGTGCTGCCACCATTATTTACTTTTGGGGAGGGGTAATTTGACTAAAAGAAAAAAAAAATTTAAATAAATACCGTTTGAATTTGTAAAACCCTCATAAGTCTGTTGAATTTGTAAAAAGACTAAAAAGTACCAAAGACCTATAAGGGATATGCAAATTCGGGTGAAATTACCATTTTGCTCTTAATTTTAAATAAATTTAAAAAAAAAAAAAAGCCCTCACCACTGCCAGCCGACAACCACCGGCCAACCACCGCCAGTCGCCGGCCACCGCCCCACCGTCAGCCACTGCCTTAAATTGTTACATTTTAAGGCATAATTAAGGATGTTTAAGGTATTTCTTGATTCTGGCTAAGTATATTAAAAGTAACTTATAAATAAGATTAAAAAATATAATGTTAAATATGAGTTGTTAGGATTTTTTTGGGTAAAATGAGTTTTTATTTATATCCACTCCATTAAAAAACCAAAAAACATATGAGAGTGGTTCTTGAGGGGGGCTACAGTTGAAATTATTATATTTAATATCACTAAATGAATTCTGCATCAAGCAAAAGGGGGGGAAAAACACTATTATGAAATTATAAATAGTGTGTTCTGGCAAAAAAAATAAATAAATAGTGTGGATTTTTCCTCTTAATTTAAATATCAGATTTCATATTTAAAAAGAATTTCAAAATATTAATTTTTGTAAAGTTCAAACTCTCATTGGTAAGTTAGCTTTGGTTTATACCAAGAAAAAATTCTGGCTCTGGGATCTGTGCAGCAGAGTCATCACCGTGGGGAAGTTTTTTTTTTTTTTTTTGTTTGTAAATACCACACCTTGCGAAGCATTTGTTGACAGTCTTTATAGCCTTTAGTGTCATTCAAAGAAAAGGTGGGCAGCGGAGACAAGCCAAGTCCGAGTGAGCCACTCTTTGAAGATTTGGACCAACTTAAAGTGATGTTAATAATGGCTAGACTTTTTAATTCTGTATGTAGTCTTAATTCTCCACTCAATCAATTTTGTCAATCCAACTCAATTTCTTTATTCTCTACCATGTGTTTAAGTTACCTTTTTTTATAGGTTTATATCTTCTATATATATATATATATATATATATATATATATATATACACACGAATCACCTATTAAGTTTTCTTTATTTCACGCTATCCATAATTTGAAAATCCAATGCAACATTATTGGGATCATAAAGAGTTGCTGATTATTTTCTTGTGAGCGAGGATATATATATATATATATATATATATTCACATCTTTATGTGTGTCTATTAGGTAATCCAATACTAGAGCATAGTTTGTAATGTAATGCAAAGAAAATTAATAATAATTACAGAAGGAACATTGTTTAGATGATATAGACCCTCAAATTAAAAATATACAATAAGCTTTTAATTAAGGGATATAATATTGTCACTACAATTTTTAGTCACTACCAATATTATTACCACTTTTTCACCATTAGATCAGAATCTCAATAGGAGAAAGAAATGATAAAAGTAGATGAGATTTTGATCTAATGGTTAAAAAGTGGTAGTGACATTGGTAATGATAAAAAATGACAGTGACAATATCATATCCCTTTAATTAAATCTCCCACTTCAATACAATTTGAAGGACTGAAAATATGGTTTGAACAATGGCGAGAACAAGTAGGACCATTCCAGCAATGAAAGCCACAGTACGCCAATGAGTATTGCAATAGTCACGTCTTAGAGTTGCCTTCAACTTATGTCTAGAATCTTGACAATAATCATTCAATCTTCCCCAAATACCTAAGTATTGAGGGTTGAAATTTAATTGAATGACATTTTTCCAGAGACCATTAAATAATTCAGCAACATTATTGCTATCACCAATCCCGTGGCTGACGATTTTCTTGTGAATGAGGAGATCCACATCTCTATGTGTCTCTATTAGACAATCCATTATAAGAGCATAGTCAGTGATGTAAGAAGTATCAAGATAATGACACTGTTCTAAGGCTATCATATTACGAAACAAAAGCTCAGTATGATCATACACCTCAATTTGTGGAATTTCAAGAATATGTCTTGAAAGTTTCAAGTCTAATAAACATTTTCTCTCACAAGCCTTCAATTGTATGCCTATTTCTTGCAATGCATTTGTGTTGTATAGAAGATGGCCTCCATCTCCTGGGATTGAATGTCGTACAGACATGTTTCTTTGTAAATAAAACAATCTAACAAGATTTGTAAAATGTTTTATCTTAACATTTGGATTAGGCTCTAATTGTTGTTTGTTAAAATAACCAAAATACTTATATGTGAGCTTAAGAAATGAAGGGAGACAACCGAGAAGGTCTTTAGGGGGAAAAACTTTATAGAATAGCTCTTCAATAATAAAGAATGGAAGTTGATTCTCAAGTAAAAGTAAATCTAGAGTTATAGATGCCCCTAACCATTGTTGTGACAATTTAGCATCGATGCCTTGCTCAAATGTCACACGGGACATGATGAAGAGTTCAATGACGAAGCCAGCATCCATTAATGTCAATTTCACGAGTTCTTGTTTAGTAAGGTTGATGGTCTCTGAATAAGAAGTACGGACTTTTGGCTCTAAATCTTTTACAGGACAAACCAAATCATCCAAACTAGACACAGCTCTTTCAATAAATGTTTTGAACAATATTTTGCAACCTCTCATTACCATAATGAAAAGGGCCAATGAAAACAAGTTTTGGAGTGTAAGCCTCTTCTTTAAGATGACGAAGCGTAATGGGCACCTTGTAGATACAACGATCTGATAACAAGAGACCATCTCCACAATTTTCAATTACTTCTTTGATGTCTTTAGTCACCTCATCTTCCACCTATCAAGTTTTATTTAGAATGCAACCAGTAATTACTCAAGCATCATAAACACACACACACAGACACTCACACACACATATGACTCCTCACAAAAGGCACCCTTGGAGTCTAAGTAAAATAAAAACAAAGAAAGAAATTAAAAACAATACTACAAAAAAAAAAATGTTTTTTAAAGCTTAAAACTTAACGTTTGAATAAAGAAGCGAGCGTGGTATAAATGAGGGGAAGTACTTATAATTGTCAGTTATTTTAATTTGACTGTATGAAACAATCTTCAATTTAGTTCTACTTTTGTAAGAATTGTAAGGAGGAAAAAAAGAAAAGAAAAGAAAAGGCTACAGAAATAAAGAAATTAAGAATAAAAGTGTACCGTTGCAGAAGTAGAATTTGAACTTGATTGGGAACTCCCCAAATGGACTTATCATCTCATTAGATAGGATAATAAGTCCATCAAAAAAATTAAGAGTATTTAGGAACACTTTTAATTTGATGGACTTCAATGGGCAATGGGGGGTTTTTTTTTTTAAGCTCCCATTTGTAGCTTCTAATCCCATTAATGGAAGCTCATCAATTTTTTATGTGGGGTCCATTTGTTAAATTACCATTTGCCCCCTCCCTCATCAACTTTTTATGTGGGGTCCATTTGTTAAATTTTTTATGTGGAAGCTCATCAATTTTTTAATGGAATTTTACTATTTTATTTGACAAATTTATATTTATTATTAATTTTTTATCCTAAATTATCACATTTTATACAACACATGTGTATGTGAGAGAATTTGATTCATACCCTTTTCAGTCATTTTCCATCTCATCTATCTTTTTAAAAGCTATGCCAAACAAGTTCCCATCACAAATAAAAGTCACTTCTGCTACTACTATCCCAAACACAAATCACATCAGAAAAAAATCTATCAAATACAATTTTTGTTATGCTTTCAACAAGATTTGGATATCCATGGAAGCTTTAATATTCATCCATGTTTTTTTATAACAATATTCATCCATGTTTTTTTTTATAACAAAATTTTAGGAAAGGGGTTGAGCTCACCCACAGTCCAAGAGCAGGGCTCTTGGAGCCCAGTCCACAAGGGATACTGACCAGAGAGTACACATGTCTCCACCTCTACCAGCGTTACCACTACTTCTTAGACTCCTAGAATGCCTCTCCCAGCACCTTGACCAACGTAGAGATCGAACCCCCTCCTTTAAAGTAAGGAAGGCCGACCCGCACAAATATTCATCCATGTTGATCCATCACTCTTGATATATCATGATCAGAGAATTAAATAATTGTACTGACTAAATCTCCGGGCAAGCCCACCATTGATACCCATTTAATGATCTTTGCCACTCTCACTTATCTGTATATCCAATTCTTTGATCAGATAGGAAAAACAAGCCTCACCTACTACAGGTTGAAAAATGAGGATGGATTGGGCCCAAAATTAAAACTGAGGAAACTCTATCACATATGTGTGTCTGTAGATATATAGCTTTTAATCTAAAGGGACTGTATGGGAGTTTATTCCCCTTCCCTCTTATTTTAATCTAAAGACTATATGCCTCCTTTTATAACAAAAAAAAAGATATATAGCTTTTGCATTTTAAAAAAAACAAAAAGAAAAGATATATAGCTTTTCGTTTTTCTTGATTTTTGGCTCATTTTTTCCTTCTACGATATCTTATCATGTGACAATATCTCCTCATCTGAGCCCTTGATCATCTCTCACTTTCTTCTCTTTCATTTCTTTTCTTTTCCTGTATGACAACTTTGTCTTCATTTACCTGCCTTGTCTTTTTACTACTCTCACATAGAGTACATAGGTCACATTATTAAATTTTTCACATGAATATATAATTTTACTCTCTATTTATTAAATAAAGGATACAGTTAGTTGATTTGAGCCCACAAATTTCCAGAGCACCTAAAGCGTTACCAAATTATCAATATCAATATTTTGAACATTAAAAATTATACATATGAATGAAATGATAAGATGCATGAGAATATGACTTTACGATAAACAATCATCCTACACACACAATTCGAAAATAAACGAAAAAAATGGTTTTAGGCAATTTATCGGCTTCGATTAAAAAGAATATCTCTGTTAACTTCATAGGAAGCCTCAGTTTTTGAAAATCCAAATGAAAATATAAAATATGACAGGCATGATGAATATAACGATTCGTAAAATATGAAGGAGTAGTGAAGGAGGGAAAAAGTGTAAAAATAAGAATACATTAAATATTTAGATAACTTTAAAGTGGGTGAGTATTGGTTTTTCAGTGCAGTGTTCGGTTAAAACCAAAAGAAGGCGCTGTGAGAGTCGAACTCCGTAAGTGAAGAGAGAACACGTTGTGACTGTGATTCTGTGCACTGTGAAGTGAGAAGGCAAAGACGCGAAGTGAGAGAGCCGACAATCGAGAGGGGTAAGGTTTTCATTGAAATGAAAGTGAGGATGTTTACGTAAGGAAGACTTGGGTAGGGTCCGGAGGTGATGTTGTCGTCCGAGTAAAATTGAAAGAAAAAGGCTTATAAAAAGGTTATCAGTTGGTAGCATGCTCATTCCTGAACAGGTTTGAAGAAAGTCCGGTTACTTTATAGGAAAAATTAAAGTATTTAGAGATATATGCTTTGTGCTGTGATAACCCCATCAAAAATAAACAAGAATTTGCATATTTCCATTTCTATAATCATTGTGATTAAACTTTTGTAAATTTTATGAACAATTATGATTTGCAACTTTTAATTCATAATTCTAGTTTCCTCGTATGATTAATCTTGTTATTCCTTTATGTTACTAATTGAATTGCATTTATATTTTCTTGAATATAACGTTTGCTTATTCTATTATGATATATCGTTTGATTATTCTAATTAGAGGAATAAATTATCGTTGAGAATTTAATTTACATGCTAAGTGGTATTTAACAGTTATTTACGAGGTAATTATATGTGCTAGGTTCTTAGGTATAATTACTAATTATATAACTGAGATCTATGATATTCGTCTAGATTTTTTCATATGTAAGACTTAGTGAATTAATAACTCCATGTCTATTAGAACTATGATGGCCACCGATAAATTCTTAAGAAGTTTCATTATTGTTTTCTTTATTTTATCCGATATTTTCATTCTTTTTTATTAAGAATCAATTTCCCCTTTTGTTTTGTGTTTTGCACATTTAATTAATTTAGTAATTAAATACTATTGGCTCCAGACAGAAGAATAAAATCTAAGTTGACACTTATTGTATAGAGGTTAATTTAGTTATTAATTTAAGCGCTAACGACAAACACAATCATATGTGAATCCAGAAGCTTGTAACAAACAAAGATTGGTATGTTATAATAATGCAAAGACTTGTCATGACCTTAAAGATAGCTTTCTAGAAAGTTTCTTCAAGCCGAAACCAATTATATTTCTGACATTATTATCCCATGTTGGGATAACTGTCCCACGTGAATCCTAAAAACAACTTGTGGAGACAGTGCATAGAGAACAAACAACAAGCCCTGCTCACCAAAGAATAATGTTACAAAAAGAAAGGAAGCGTCCAAAATATGCATTTTTTTTTTGGTAAACAAATTTTAGGAAAGGGGTTGAGTTCACCTACGATTCAAAGGTATGGCGAAATCTCTCTTTCTCTTAGGTGATACCGATGTTGGGCAGGGCGAGTCGTCTATTACCCTCAAGCATTAACCTAAGCACCTAGAAGCTAGGATGTCTCCCCCAATGTCTTAACCAACTCCAGAATCGAACCCCCTCTCTTTAGTGAGAGTGTTCGACCCCTTTGCCAATTAAGCCCAAGAACGAGAGATGTCCAAAATATGCAATTGAACTACAAAAACAAGATTTCTTAATGGGCTTATTGATACAAGGGATTTGGACGGGAGGAGGTAGGGAAAATTTTGAGTTAGATTTTTTTATTTAAAAAAATAGAGAAATGAGTTTTAATCAAAATAGTTAAAGAGGGGAAGAAATGACGGAATTAAAGAAAATAGCTTTAATGTTTTAAAACATACATGTTATATTAACTAACTTCTTTAATCCAATTAAATACGGTAAATATGTCTTAAAATGTATTTAGGATCGAAGTACACCCCGGGGGGAATACTTTTTAAAGGCATTAAATTTGAATCCTAATCTCAAAAGGAGTGCATGCGAGCAAAGTTCTTAAAAACGAGTTTTTACTTGAAAACAGAAGGAAAATGAAAAATCGTAAAACGTAAAATCATAACGTAGTAAAATCGTACAAACTTAAAAGCGTTTGGAAAATTAGTAAAATCGTTTTAATAAAAAAAATCATAAAAACATAAAATCACAGTGATAAAACGAGTTTTTAAGAACCATGCATACGAGCAAATGGATGGGTTTTCACCTTGCTCAAATATATTTTTGACCATTTTTTTTCTGATTTAGATTTATGAGTACTTGTTCCTTGTGCCAAGGATATTGACAATAATCATTCAATCTTGTTGCAAGTATCAAGTATATCACCAAAACCATTAAATAACAAAGCAAAATTATATGAATCACCAAAATGCTTGCTATTTTGTTCACAACGAGGACATCCACTTCTTTATATGTGCCAATTAGACAATCCTAACATCATAAGGATTATTCTAATGCTGTCATATTACGGAACAAAAGTTCAAATCCATCATCCTCCACCAAAATTTATGAAATTAAAAGACTCCGTTCTGAAAATTTCCAGTCTATTAAGCACTTGCTCCTCCTACCAGCCTTCAAATTTATCTCTGCCTCTTACAAGCCATTGGCATTGTATAAAAGAATATATCTTACAGCGTCTAGGGATGGAATCCATCATCTAGTTATCTTCTCCTGGCAGGTAAAATGATCTTAAGGTTTGTAAAATGCTTTTTGTGTTAACATTGCAATTAGACTCTAATTTTTGTCTGTTATAAATTTATCACTGGAAAAAATCACGTTAAAAATTTTAAATCGGAACTATCCACAAATTTTTGAATGGTCCAAATTTCATTACACCAATGAGCATTGACTGAGGACCCACCTTAAATAAGCCAGTGCTTTTCAGTTTCCTTAGGTCAAATTCTATCACAACACATGCAAAACACTACCTATCAAAATATTGCTCAGAATAGAATAGTAAATCATGTAAATTCACTTTTTAAGAAAATAATCTAAACAAAGAAAATTCTCATTACTTCCTTATGAATACAATCAAAGGGTGACTAAAAAATCTTCAGTAGAAGAAAATTTGGTCATTCGGATTGATATATATCGCAGCCCAAAAATGTGAATTACTAACAGAAAAGAAACTATAGAAATTTGGTCAAGAATGTTCTAGTATGAGTCCTAGGAGCATGTAGCAAACAAAAATCGGTATGTTATAGTAAACAAAGACTCATCACCTCTAAGACAGCTTTCTAGAAAGGTTCTTCAAGCCAGAACCGATACATTTAAGAATTACTGTGTGAGTCTTCGGATCTGGCTTTATAACGAACTTCAAATCCAGAAACTCACTTATGTTTCTCAGCGTTTCTATCCCATGCTGGGATAGCTGTCCCACGCGAATCTTGGAGAAATCCTGTGGACACAGGGCGCAGAGAAGAAACAACAAGCCCTGCACATCAAAGAACAATGTCACAGAATGAAAGGACAGGTCCAAGCAAATGGAAGAAGAAAGGTTAAAGCAATAACAACGAGCAGCCTTATTCCATTTAGTAAGATTAACTAGGTAGATCAAACAATGTCATTGACTTCTATTAGCAACTAACTGTTCAAATGTTTCATTTCTCAGAACTTCAAGCCAAATAACAAAAAAGATTGGCCAGAAAGATTAGAAAGGGCAAGTTCAATTAAGAAAGCAGACCTGATGCGTTGAGTCCACTACTCCGCCCTGCTGGATCTCTTGAAGTAAAGCATAAGCTGTTTGCTGACCAACATCTTCTGGAGGTATCAGGCCTTTCTTCTCGTCATCTGTGAAGTCAGAAGTTTCTTCAGCATGATCACGAGAAACTGCAGTGTCGACAGAAATGAAGCAGCCAGAAGTAGTTTCCGCAACAAGCGAAATCCCATATCCAGGTGACCTATGTTATTAAGAGGACAAATCACCCAAAAACAAATAAAACTTGGGATTTCTCAAATGCCTAACAAATAACAAATATATTAACAAAATGTAAGTTTAATTATATACTGAATGAAAGAAATCATACTTTCCAGCCTGTGGGCCAGCTTTGTGATCTGTAAAAATGTGTACATCAGGGAGTAGTCGATTGAAGATTCCACGGGCAGAATGAATCATGCTATGTTCAAACTGAGAAGACACTCTAGCAGAAAATGTAACACCTCTAATCCTCTTAACCATGCCCTCATCAGTCCAGGAAACTGCCTGCTAGGACAAATATGCAAGATCACAAATAAAGTTATATAATTATAAATTAGCAATAAATTTGGATACTCACAGTTAGACTCTGAACAATAGGCATAGACAAAACAACTTCCCCTCCACCATCTGGAGGAACCCCACGAGACTCTAATTTAAGATCCAATCCTTCAGAAGGGACTCCAAAGCGTTTCAATACGTGCAAAGTGGTAGAGCGGAAAGTATCAACGGATGGGTCCTTAGAATCATTTGTAATTCCTGATAACATAACGGCGAACAGTTATAACTAACAGATCATATGGTCATATCCCACCCTTGTTGCATTGAATATTGTATATTTAGTTCATGCATGTATTATGTTTGCTTTATAAAAAAAAAAAAATCAAGTTAATATTCGTCCCTGTAAAATAGGAAGATAGCAACTCATGTCAAATATAACAGCATATCATGCAACCATCATCAAGAACCAGAGGAACTATAATTAATAGCTACCTACCAGTATAAGTCCGACTAGTGCCCGATAACAATTATGCACTCATAGGACATAATGTCACAATATTACATATACAAATCAAATTACCTACTTATCTAATATGTAGAATCAACTGGAACCCAATTGCCAAAAAGTTTGCCAATCAAAGTAACAAACATAATTTCATCAGTTATCCTAAAAGTAAAACCTCATGAAAACTTTACAAAAACTATACGTGATCATAAGAGATCATCTCACAAAATGACAACAGGAGGAATAATTGACCAAAGTTATCTCCCATGAATTAACATCAAATTGAACTCAATCGCTCAAAGTTTCTGTTTACCAATCAAAGCTATGCATATACTTCACCATTCTGTTCTGTTTTTGTCATCACAAGGTCATTCTGTAAAAAGCATCATGTTTAAAAAGACACAAGAAATTACCTTTGAGTCTAATCTCGAGGGCCTTCTTCCCAAACAAAGCAAGAACGAGCAGCGGTTCCAAGAAATAACCAATGGAACGACTAACGCCACAGTCATGCGCAAGATTCTTCCCACCCATGACAATGCCAGGCTTGTACTTCAATTTAGTAGCTATCCATAAACAAAACCAATTCAGCCCCCACATGGCCAGTTGAAGGAATTATTCCCAGAATTTAAAAAATAATAATAAAATCATATGAACCAACAGAAAAACTGAAATTACCAGCTTCGTTGATTTCGACATAGCAACCGTCGCAGATTTTCTCAAGCAAACGAAGGAAAGAGACCTCGTGTTTCAGAAGACCCGGGAAAGTCTCATCTACGCGAATATCCTCGATAATAATCGAAGTACCAGAGAGAGTGGCAAGAACTAATCGTTGCCTGAAGCTCTGACATCCTTTTAGCCTCTTGTAATCCTTCTTCACCATCCTCTATTTCACGAATATCTCTTCGACCGAAACAAGCAACGGAAAGTAGCTACGAGGTGAGGAACGTTCTGCGAGCTTCCTCCTCCAACCAATGTAGTGATTAGGGTAAACCTATAGCATTTGCCCTCACACTAGTCTCCAGTATCCGAACCCGACGTTACAAACCATTAAATTAAAAATTAGGAAAAATTTCTAAAACAATCCCCATTCCAAAATTTATCATCCAAACATCGTTGAATTTATTTAAGGACCAAAATGTAACTTACTTTTACTGGAATAAAAATACAATTTACTTTTACTTTGAGTACTTGCTTCAGTGGATTTTATAAGAGTAAAAACTTTGAATTAGTTTAGTTGTTTTTATAAGAGTCCAACCAAAAAAAGGGCTCTTATAAAAATGACTTCTTTTTTTTCTCTATATTTTCTCTTCATAAATCATTATATGACATTAATTATAAGGCGGATTTTTTTCATTTTCTCTCATGGTTTTCTTTTATACTCTTATTATTCTACATTTTCTCTTACTTATTAATAAGGGGTGGAAATAGGCCAAGCCTGCCCCTTAACAGGCCAGGCCTGTTATGCAGGGAAGCGGCCCAAGCCTGGCCTGTGGCCTGTTACAAGCTTATTTTTAGGCCTGAGCCTGGCCTGTGGCCTGTTAAGAGGCCTGTATTTTCAAAAATCCTGTACGTAGGCTAACAGGCCACAGGCCCCAAGGAAAACAGGCCAAAAACAGGCCTCCTTTGTTTACAGGCTGAAAACAGGCCTCCTGCTTAAACATGAACTAGAACTGAAACATAAAAAGTAATTTAGTTTTAGTTTAACAATTCTTATATCTAAAGTCTAAACTGAAAAGAAACTTTTTATAGCAAGGCATATATATTGTTTATACAATACAAGTCTAAACAAAACACAAATTTACATCAGCAAAATAACAAAACAACAGCTATGGATGGGACTTGATTATCAAGAAATCAATGAGGGATCATTTCATACACACAAACCTTGAATTGTCTCTGTACAGGGCACATTTTTCAAATCTCAAGTGTCATGGAGGAAGACACTAAGAAATTTGAGAAAAGGTTTTGGGTTTGTGAACAAATAAAGATATTTAGACTTCAGATCCATGAACAATTCCTTCTGGGGCCAAAGGAGTTGTAATTTTTGTGTTGAAATCATAAAATAGTTATCTATTCTTGTGAGGACATTACAGATTTTGCAAAAATGCAACCCAGAAATACAAGCACCAAGGCACAACTCATCAATTCACAACACAGAATAATATAGAACAGACACTTAATAGGTTTAGGGCACATTCATCAATTCTACAAACACAATCAGCCTCACTCATCAATTTACAATTTCTATCACACACACATACACACACATATTTGAACAGATCTCAAGTTTTTCTCTCTGAACATATTCATACTTGTTTGTATCTTAGCTAGGATGGATCTCAAATAAACCCCTAAAACTCTGTGTATCAGTGCTTCATGCTGATACAACATCCTTAAAAAACCAAAAAAAAGCTGGACAATTCGATGGAATCAATTAAACCCGAAGATGTCTCAAGAACCAACAACGGATGCTATAGAAATCAAGCTTAATTAACAAATGAACAAGCACAGCGAGGCACCACCAATGGAAAAGTAAAAGAAAGAAAGAATAAAATCATCAAACTGTGTACCTCTTTCACTCTTTATTTAATTATCTATGGAATATGAAAACCAACAGCTCTTAAGCCTCAGAAAGTGAAGTTATAGCATATCAAGTGAGCAGAATAAAATAATGTTAGTAACAGACATGAACACAGAATTCCAGCAGGAAAACAAAGACCAGAGACTTATTTTTAGTCTCAAGAATCTGAGCTGCAGTGCCAATGAATTTTTACAGCTCCAGCTACTGAAATTTTTTTTTTTTTCTTTTGTAGTAACTAGTAATGGGTAAAAATAGATTACTCTTTAGGTGGATGGAGCTGTACATGCCTTTTCTAACTTCAATGTTAGTTCTTTGGCAACCTCAGAATGCAAAATAATTCCACCAGTGAAGTTTTCTTGAAATTAATAATTCAAGTTCTAAATGAATTTGAATACGTAATAGTCCCTATAATAACATGATGCACAAACAAAAGTAAACTTTTGTGTGCTTTGCTAAGCATCTGTGATATAAAATACCTGACAATGTCTACAAGCTAAATAGCTTGACAAATATATTATTAATACATTACATATCATCCTTTAGGACCACAACCATAGAGTGTGAGTTATAACATAATTTACGGGACCTATTTATAAGTGCCTCAGTCTTCAGTGGTCCAAACTGTTTAGAAAAAGGGTTACCTTATGTCCTTATCTAAAGAATTCATTCAAGCAGAAGTAACAAAAAGATTTTTAAGCCATAGAAGACTATCATCATTGAAGAAACATCCATACAAGGAAACTAACTGCTCTAATTATTGATGGTGAAGTATGACTTCTATACAAATTAAGTGCCTCATTTATTATATGTAAGACCTTGCACACGTTTAAGGGGAGGTTGATTAGAGAGAAGGTCACAGAGAATGGCCAAGAGGAAGACGACGAAGACGGCTAATGTGTACATACCAACAATCTTATAAAGTTATGTTGGCCATAATGAGCATATATGCTTACCTTCTTCACCGTAGGAATGCAACAGACCGCCGTCTAGAACAGGTCCAGATCTGAGAGCTGCCACGGCTGTCGAGAACTCGTTGTGTGCTGCGCCTGTGCTCACTGACGACGCGACTCGACGAGCTGAGGACTAGAGAGAAGGTTGGACGGCCGACGGTGAGGGACAGGTCGAGATCTGGAACTTTTAGGGGATTAGGGTTCAGAGGTTGACACTCGACGGAGGGGCGAGACTCGCGACTGAACAATGAAGCAATGAATAGGTTTTTTTTTTTTAATTAATCACTGGTTTATTATTTTCAGGAAGACATAAAAAAAAAAAATATATATATATATATATATATATATATATATATGTAATTACACTTTTACCATCCTTAACAGGCCAACCTTACAGACTTTTTAGGCCCTCAGAAGCCTGAGCCTGGCCTGTTAAGACAAACAGGCTTGAAATTAGGCCTTGGCCTAGCCTGTTAGCTTGACAGGTCAGGCCTGATCAGGCTTTTAGTAGGCCAGATCACAGGCCCCTAGCTTTTTTACACCCCTACTTATTATCTATTTTTTATCTCTTATTTACCTCCTCATAAATAAAAGTATATTTTAGGGAAAATGAGCAAAATTACACATGTAATTTGGTCCCGGGAGCGCCCAACACCACGTAAAATTTTGTGGACCAATTTTACACATGTGATTTGATTTTGAGGGCAAAAGTCATACGGAGGGTTAGTTGACCGTCTGGTCAACGTCCATTTGGATGGACTTGTACAGTAGCGCTGACGTGGACGATTACTTGGAGAGAGAACATGCCATTTGGACCTAAAAATGCTGACTGGGATTGACTAGTTAATTTTTTTTAAAAAAAAAAACCTAAAAAAACTTAAACACCCAAATCAAAACACCTCCATCGGATTTCTCTCGTCTCATACGCGAAAGATCAAATATGGAAATGTCGAAGGTCTTCATCCTCCAGTTGATTTCTCTCTCTTTCAGTTTTCAAACTTCTCTGTGATACCTTGCTTTCCTTTTTTGAGAAACATTTTCTTGGAGGCATTTCTTGACGAGTGATATCTGCAAATCTTTGCCAAATGCTTCAATCACTGAAATCTACAATTCTTTTTCGTTAACCTATGTCAGAAATTTTTGAGTCTTTCACTTTTGATTCAGAACAATGCCATAGTCAAAGAATAGGGAAGAGCGCGGCTAGGTTTTACAAAGGGTTCCATCAATCAGACCTAACTCGCATTGAGTTAGTCACAAATAACTACATCAGAATGTTGAGATCTAGATTCACTTCCAAATTTACATGAATCATGGATGGTTTATTTCTTGTGTAGATGATTAAGGCAATTTTTTTTCCCTTCACCATAACATTTCATCAAGCAGGGAAAAAAATGTTTGGGAAAGTGGTTATTTCTTCCATTTTCGTGCTCCTACTCATAGTCTCATATACAATTTACGAAGGCGACTTTACTATTCGATCTCATTTCGCCTTGGCGTTAAATTCTTCGTCTCCGCCATGCCCGGAGCCTGACCGGCCACTCCGGATCTATATGTACGATCTTCCTTGCCGATTCAATATCGGGATGCTTGTGAGGAATAATTCGGCGAAAACTCCGGTCACCGACCAAGATTGGCTGCCGTATCCGGTGAATTCTGGGCTGAGGAAGCAACACAGCGTAGAGTTCTGGTTCTTCCCCTACCTGATTAATGATGAACGCCGGTGGTGGTCGGAGGTGATGAACTACGGTGGAGGCTGTGAATTAGGGTTTCGACATTTCCAGATTTGATCTTTCTTGCGCGTATGAGACGAGAGAAATCCGATGGAGGTGTTTTGATTTGGGTGTTTAAGTTTTTTTAATTTTTTTAGTTTTTTTTAATTAACTAGTCAATCCCAGTCAGCATTTTTATGTCCAAATGGCATGTTCTCTCCAAGTAATCATCCATGTCAGCGCCACTGTACAAGTCCATCCAAATGGACGTTGACCAGACGGTCAACTAACCCTCCGTGTGGCTTTTGCCCCCAAAATCAAATTACATGTGTAAAATTGGTCCACAAAATTTTACGTGGTGTTGGGCGCTCCCGGGACCAAATTACATGTGTAATTTTGCTCCTTTTCCCTATATTTTAAAAAAATATTTATTTCAGATATACTTATTATTTTTAATTAAATTTAATTATTTTTTTAAACCGCCTAAGATACTTACACACATCTTTTTTTTGACCAAAGATACTTACACACATCTAAAAACTAAAATTTGTATTTGCTCGAGAACTTCGGACTTTAGGCACTTTTTAAAAATAAATTTTGTAATGGAAAATTTGTATATATAATTTTGGTTGCAAATTAAATTTGTAAAAGGCTAAAATATAAATTCAATTTTATTTTTAGATTAAAATATGTTTAAAATTCAGTAAATGACATAAAATTATTCATTACTTTAATACTGGTATTCTAAAATTTAATTTTGATATTTTGAAATTCGACACTTTTTTGCCAAAGTTTGACACCAAGACATCAATATTTAACAATAATTTGCTAAAATTATTTTATCATCAAATTTCTTAATCTTTAATTTTTGACAAAAACTATCAAATTTTAACATATTAATGTCAAATTATTAAATAATGCTATCATTAATTAGAAATTTAGATTTTTTTGGTCCCAAAAGTGTGAAACTATAATTCCATTTTAATTTCTAACAAAATATCAATTTAAGGAAAAATATGTAACATGCTAAGACCAAATATCAAGTTAAGGAAAAATATTTGACATGCTAAAGTATGCTTTTAATTTTTTTTAAAAAAAAATACTTGCAACAAAAAACAAAAGGAAACACTCTTCTCAAATTTGAGTAAATGAAATAACCAGATCAAATCAAAGTTCTTTTAAAAATAACATCTCAGTACTCACTGGTGATATTGTCTGTTTTATGACCCCTTCCACCTTTAAAGCATGTTGAATGAGAAGTATTCAAACCCTCATAATTCATCTTTTGTTTCTTTCCCTAGCTGATATGGGACCTCACATCTCTAGTATCTAGTAGAGAGCATCAAGATGAACTGACACTACAAATAATTAAATAACTTAGATTTAGTAGGTGCAACTATTGTATATAACATATTTTCAATTAAGTGCAAAATGAAATATATCTGCACAACTGGGAAAAAAAAAAAGTTGCATTTGCTCAAGAATTTGAGATTTTCAGTACCCTTTTAATAATAAATTTTGCAATGAAGATTTTATATATAACTGTAAAAATTTGACATTTAAAATTATTTCAT
Organism: Acacia crassicarpa; assembly: GCA_034222035.1. NCBI lineage: Eukaryota > Viridiplantae > Streptophyta > Magnoliopsida > Fabales > Fabaceae > Acacia > Acacia crassicarpa. The sequence goes on along the minus strand of JAWXYG010000001.1, from coordinate 56,462,711 downwards.
TGTCAAATTTTGAAATATAACTTTCAAATTACTTGTTCTTTAATTTTTGATAAAAAAACTGTCAAATTTTAACATACCAATGTCAAATTATTAAACGATGTTATCATTAATTGGAATTTTAGATTTTTTTTTTGTTTGTTTGTTTGTTCTAATGGTGTGAAACTATAACCCATTTTAAGTGCCTAAACAGATACTGTGCCAAGTTAAGGAAAACTATTTGCTAAGGTATACTTTTTTTCGGGTGGAAAAAAAAAAAAATACTTGGCAACATAAAACAGAAGATAACATTTTTAGAAGAACCATTCTGAATTTGAACTTAGTTGAAAAATATTTAACAAAAGATTAGTATTGTTTAGTTGGGGGTTGAGATTTTCAATGGGACAAGATCAATAATGAAGAAAACTATATGATTTGTCACGTGTCCAAAAACTAACTCTTTACACTAAATCCCACCTCTTTGGTTCGGGCCAAAAAAAATCCAACCTCATTGGTAATACATAAAATTGACTGTTTGGTATTTGGGATTTGGTGGGGAGGGGAATTTTTAGGACTTGGATTTACAAAAAATCGGAAAAAAATCTAATTAATTTTTTTATATTTTATTTAACATATTATCTTTATTAAAATTTTATAACCCCACTACTCCAATTTTTTTCAATCCAACTTAAAAATTTTCTTTCCCCTCCTGCCAAACAAACCCTCACAGTATCATCCACCATGTGTCAAAATCTACATCGCCTACTTCATTAGTGCCTCAATGTACTCATTTTTCTCGAGAGCTCAAGTAATTTGTTTGGAAATCAGACATAGGCTCAAGTTGAAAGATATTTAACAGACAAAAAAAAAAAAAAAAAAACACCCAATTTGACATAATGGAAGAATTACAATCATCTTTATTGATGCAAGAAAAAGAGGAAGGAACAAAACCTATACTTATCCAATCTTTCTTCGGTATATTTGCTGATCCTATATACAAAAAATGTAGCCTACTAATTCCCAAGGACATTGGTAACTCTAAAACCTAAAGTTACAAGCATCCTTCAGATTTTTTTTTCCCCTTAATATGAGCTTCAGCTTAATTAAATAGAGAAAAAGAAAATAACCACAAATATCCAAATAATCCCTCTTCTTTTTATTCCATCTTTCTCCCTCTTTATTTCATCTTAATTAAATTCAAGAGATTGACTTCAAATTCTCCATATACTTAACTTATATGCAGAAACATCACATCCCGCCTCAACTATCTCCAGCAAACTTATAGTTCTGCACGAGAGAGGAAGACGATGAAAGGGTCATGAGAGACAAAAACTGGCCATGACTTTCTCCGATCCAATCTCAAATATCACACAATTATCACATTTGGAGAAGATTATTCACTGTAACTGACACAGAATTTGTCCGCTGCAAGTCCTGCAGTATCCCTAAAGCTTCAGATTCCAATAAACAAGAATTTACCAAGAACCATGGTTACATTAAACATCCGAGCAAATTACACTAACTTATTGTACATTTAAGTATTCCACTGTATTAGTACACCAGATTTGGGGTTTCACCAGATACATGCTTTGTGCAAAAGATTTATACATCTTACCACACTTTTAATTTCATATTTTCAGACTCCAAACAATGCATAAGGCTCACATACTGAAATAAAATAACAATATCAGATAGGATGAGAAAGTTGAGAGAAGAGTTTCCTGATACAAAGCCTACTTCAAAAACAAATTCCGATTATGAGTATGGTAGTTACAAAAACACTTAATTATCACATGATTTCGCAGAATAGGTTCCTTCATCACATCTGTCATGTGCCAACATAGCCATCTTCAACAATACTTGATGATCTTATTGTGAGGATGAAATTCAGAAGAACTAAAGAACTATTAAGTAAATTTTACAAAAGGTGGGCCACACGTAGCATGTTCCCAACCAAAGCATGTGAAAGTGTACAGCTGGTTTACAAAATGCACTCAATTGCCATCAAGCATTCCCAATAGAAATCTCAGACAAAACTACTTGCACGAACTAATAATCTTGGATAGTAAAACACTTTATCTTGAAACAAACCATACCTGGAAAATCAAGTCATCTGGTATATGAGGTAGAACCTCCCGAACGGTCTCAGCCATGGCCAGTATATTTGCCAGATTATCATTTGCAAAGCGTGGGGCATTCCTCATATGTAGATTATCAGAGCTTCCCGGGATCCTCCCATGAGGAGGAGAAGGAATCCGTAAACCACTACCGGGAGCCTGAGAAGTATTGATGGGCCAAAGGCTCCAGGCAGTATCTTCAAGGGCATTCTGAGCATTTTCTCCAACAGATGCAAGATGTCTCATCATCATTTGAACCCTTCCTAATCCAACGGATCTAATTGCAGTAGATGGACCAGCCCCATCAACTCCTTGATTTGGCCAAGAATGCAACCAAGGTGAGTCCAGTCCTGCTGCACCCCTATAAAGGGGAATGTGAAGTCAAACCAAAAAAGTGAATCAATTCAAGCATATGCTATTTTTGTGAACCACACAACCAAGTGCATAAAATTTGATTTCTGTAGTTAGCTAAGTAAATTCTGGGGGAAAACAGGGAAAAAAACATAAAGCAGTATTTTCGCCTAACATGAACTAATGTCTAAAGGGAAAATAGGTATTATAAACAGTTTGACATTTCAGTTGCTCATATTATGATATTGTCAGTATATTTTAGTCATCTCGAACATATCACTGTCTCTAAGTGACAACTAACATATTGTGCATTCAAAAACGACATTTGAATCTGGAGCTAAAATTAATAAATGATGTCATTTAGGGCTAATATATGTATATATGGACATTAAACTCTTCTGGCACAAGTACTATGAAGTTCTTTCCAAAGTTTTTCACATGAAATCGAACTGCTCACAATTTTTCTCTCATGCAGAAAGGATAAAGGCTCCAAACTGAACTTTGATTTGGGTAGCTATCCTAATTAGAAATGGAAAAATACAGACCACAGGCCCCAAAACGTATGATTTTCAGAGTTTAGAAAAAAAATAATCTCATTTACATTGAGGTGTGGATCTATACAATTTCAAAATTGGCCTTCCAAAAATATTTTGGCAAAGAAAAGTGTGGGTGAGTAGGGTTAGAGGCTTACCAAGGTAAGGACAAGCCTCATAGCTCAAAAAGCAATTGGAAAAATACTTAAAAATTGCCATTGGCAGCAGGATTCAAACCCACATAGGGTATGGGATCCGAACCATTATTTGTTGGCAGCCTTTCAGTTTGTCTAAGAAGCAATAGATTTGTCCAGCTTTTTCTGCCTGGAGCAGAATGGCAGTGTTCTACAGCAAAATAATATATCCCCAAGACCACTTATTCAGAGTTCCTTTCTTTGGCCTTCACTGTTTTTCAGATCATGGTCCTTTTACCCCAGGGAGGCATGCACGTGTCATTGTTAATATAAATCAGTTAAAAAAGGTTTATTCAAAACATTTTCAAACTTCCAAATTTTTCTGGAACAACAAACGCTTTAGAGAGCAATAAGAAACATTAACCATGCTTTAGGGACTAAAATAGTGATTTGAACTTCAAAAATACCATTCTGACAAACAAATAAAATAAACAGCCTGAAAGCCAAAAATAGAAACAGAGAAGCATAAAGCATCATATAAAAATTGAACCTCCAAGAAATGCCTTCCATATTTGGTGTCTGGTTGGGAAATAATCCAGCAGCCATGGTATGTCTGCCAGTGTTTGGCTGATCAAGCCCTGAACCTATTTGTTGTGTACGTGGCTCTTCACTTGATGTTTCCCGCATATTGAAGCTTGCTTCATTTTGAGGCCGGGCAACAAAGAGAGGCTTCCGACATGTCGGACAAGTATACATGTCTGTCAATCCTTGATCTAACCTGGGATCAATTAGAGGCTGATAGTATCACACTAAGATTCACTCAAACCAAACAAAAAAAATGCATAAAAAGTACCATACCAAGATCTCAAACACGCAAGATGGAAAAGGTGTTTGCATTTTAACTTTTTAGCCTTGGCCATGGGCTCCTGCCAAAAGAACAACTATAAGGTTATTCAAAAGTATTTCAAGTCCACCTTGTGGATCAGGCTTGTTGTATTCAAAGTATTTCAGTCATTAAAATCAGCCAGTGAAAAGTGGCTAGGAAAACTAGCAATCTAGCATACCCTACAAATAGCACATTCATCATCATATGATAGTAGCTCCTCAGTCGTTGCATCAGGAAGAGCTGCATGTAGTGCACCTAACGCTGTCCTTAACCTTATATAGGCTCTTATCCGATTTACAAGAGTACTTAGCAGTGTCTGTTAAAAACAAGATCATAAAATAAAAATGCAAATCTCAAAGTCAAGATTGAATGGACAGTGTAACTCATGCAGAGAGAATGAAATATTTACACAAATATTTACTCGTATGTTTAGAAATAGCACTGCATCTACAACATGGAAAGCTATCCCATGAAGCCACCAAACATGCAAGTAATGGCCAAGAGCTGTAAAAGAAGTTGCCATGTCAAGTAAAAATCCCAAATTCCGAATAAGACTCCACTTCCATTCCATTAATGATCCTGCAGTCACAATTGTAAATTAGGAAATTGGAGTTTCAATCAAGTTGATACAAGCCAGCAAGAGAAACATGAATCAGGCAGCAATATAAGAACAAATACAATGTTGGGCGTCGGCAGTAAAAAAAAAAAAAAAAAAAAATCTTTCTCGGTGAAATACCATTGGCATTATTAACTAAACATGGACAATAGCAATAATTACAAATATTGAAAAAACAAATTCATTGTGAATAATTAAATCAAAAAGAAAATCTCTACCACCCAGATGTTCCCCCATCAAGCCAAGCACACGCAGAAATATACATGTCTCCAAAATATTGAATAAAAAAATTATGGAATAAATAGATTATTGAACCAATTTTCGTTTTAACATACAATCAAGCTGTAACGGTGTTTTAAAAACTAGCCTTTGTGCCATTCATGAAGACAAACTTGAGTTGCATCTTAGCATTTAAGATTGTTAAAGAATGACTTGTGATACCAGCTTAATAATACCAAGAAAAACTATCAAACAAGATAACTCGGTAAAAATACAGACATGATCAAAGTTTTCCTAGGAAGGGGGGATAAAGGGGGATGATAATTCATTTTTTTATCCTAACATTTCCAATTTTTAACAGAAAAGGCAAAATCTAAGTGCTATGATCAAGCCCACCAAGAACTCTGGCCTCCCACAATAAAAGCTGCTTTTTATAATACCCAGGCACTGATATGTAAATGTAATAAATAAATAATAATATAGATAAACTATGAGGTCTTTAAGTCCATAAGCTCATCATAATAGGTTAGTTAGAGTTACTGAGGGATAATAGAAACATTAAGAGCAGTTAGGAGTTAGTTGGGGTCAACGGGGTGAGAAGTACTTGCCTATATAAGGCATATTAGTCACACATTGTATCATCTATGTTTTGCCTGAATAGTATTTCAAATTCCTCAGCCTCTCTTCTCTTCCTCTGTTTCTTTACTCCTTCTTCCTCTTTCCTCTCGTTTCCCTCTCTTCTCCCTCTCTTCTTCTATATTCTTCAACAGTTTCTTAACAGGCACCTGCTAAGGTAAAGGCTTTTGCTTGGCCATAATATTATATATAATTAATGCAGGTGCTCCTGTTTCAGATCCGAGGGAGCAACAGAGCTGTGTATCCATATATACTGTAATGTGCACCCAGACTTCAAAATAAAAAATCATCCGTTCTTTTTCTGTACAGTGAAGTAGCATCGCAGATGTGAATTACAATGTCTAGTATAGTTAATGAGCATTGAGTGTGTTCAAGTGATTTGAAGTTCTTTTAGCTGCTAAGTTTCTTTTGAGCAGAATAAGGAGCATAAATTTCTTTGGTTTGTACTGTAATCAAAGCATTGTGGTACCTTACGTAATAATTTTTGGCTTCCCTATTGTTTTCAGCATATGTATTTCTAGGGAGGTAAGATTTGCAAATTTACAAGCATTTGAAATTCGCTTTTAATATTTAGAGTGTTATATCCACATGAATCAATGCTTTTTATTGGGAAAAAAATAGAAAAAACCCGACCCAAGTGTATTGATAGCAATTAATACAACCACATTCATAGATGAAATAACTCTTAAATTCAGAATATTCAGAGGATTACTTGTCCTACCTTATTGGATTGTTATCCCCTCATGGATGAAAACTTTTTTTTATTGGAAAACTAAAGAGGCAAAATCCTAACTACCACCCAACTGTGTTGATGGCAATTAATAGAACTACATTTATACATGAAAAATATTACCCAAAGTACCTGCTGCAAATGTGTCAAGCAGTTTTGACCTTCCACTATCAGAGTTAGTGCATGCTGAATGATGGAGCCATATATCAAGCAATTGAAACCCATGTACCAAAATAGCCTGCAACACATATTACACAACAATATCATTGAACCAAGTATCAATATCACACTGGAAACTAAGCTTTTAAAGAGTAACCTAAAACAGAGTCCTATACATACCTGCAGGGTCTCACAAGCGATACTGAGAGGCTCATAGAATAGCAACAGCAGCGTTGAGGACGGGTGTGTTTTATATATAATAAGACATAGCCTTATCCTGGGAGCAATAAAAGGAGGGGAAAACACAAGCATTTATAAACTTCAAAGAAGTGTCAGCCTAAAGAACCACACATTTGATTGGGCCAAGTAAGAATATGCAAAATAGCATTCAAGATACCAGAAACCCAAAGTTGATGATAGCAATCATGAGAAGAATCCAGCTTCCCAAAAAGGAAGAAATGAACAACTTGAGCAGGGAAGCCAGTCAGACAAATTGCATTCAGCCTCTAAAGAATCTCTTAGGTAAATAAATAAGGGCCTCTTAGGATGCTAACAAAGAAAAATGGTTTACTTGATTGTTTTTGCATCAAATTTACCACCCTAGATTTAGATACGTAAAAATAATTCAAAATTCATCTATAACCTTATTGAGATACATCTAAATTTTTTAAGAGCTATTTCCAGAGTTTTCTAAGCTATAAGAGGCTCTAATATTTACAAATAGAAATTTCGAACTTGAACTGCATAATAGTCAGGCAAGCCTTATATCACATTCATGGTCAATAAAATTCCATGGCCAAAATAACAGTCATGATATCAATAATGATGAAGATGAAGATAACAGTAATGAAAAAAATAAGACAACGGAATAAAAAAGAGAGAGAGCAGTACCAAAATAAATCAACCAAGAAAACCAACAATAATGCTGAATATACACGACCATAAGTCCAGGGTTTGGCAGATGGAGATGCATTCAATCGCTCTAAACGATCTTTGGCCAAAGTTTGAAACATCTGTGCAATGAGAGGAAGAAGTGTCAGAGAAAGTGATTGAATTTCTTTGCATCAAAATGAAACAGAATTTTTCTCATATGATCCATCTTGGCATCATATACCTTTAAAGAGCATAGCACTATCATCCAACTAGACCATAGACCTGCCTGATATATTGTTGGAGGCACAATCATTGGTAGAAATGCCCCCTGTGTAATCACCAATTAAACATAAATAAAAACTAAACAGAGTCAGGTTTATTGAACATAAAATTTCAAAATTACAGTAGTATCTTCAAAGTCAATATCATATATTGCCAATACTGGCTGCTCAAAAAGATCTTCCCACATTTCAAAAACAAAAAAGTAGTAATAATTTCATATCAAAAAACAATTTCACCATTATGAGATGATGAGTGAAAATCTGAAGATACTGCAACAAAAACAAAAAGGGACAACGGAATTCTTTTATTAAAATTTAGGAACTTGAATGTCACACATGATGGAAAAAGAAAACTAAAATTCAGCAATAGTACTCTCGATCCTAATTGATTGCCCCTTTCCAACCAATCCACAAATAAAACATGCTTATGCTAGATTTGTTGCATGAATGAACTATTTTTCAACACATTCCAAAAAGCAATTACACTGTAAGTGGTCCTTTATAATTTGAGCCCTTCAAAATGGAGGGAATCAAAAGCCCTAGCATATAAGCAACTATCTTACCAGTTGTGGTAAATTTGTTTTTGATTTTGGTCAAGGAGTCTAGGTAGTTCTTTAGATATAAAAAAGCAAATAACTCAAATGGCAGTTTCTAGGAATAAAGGACAAATAATTATGACTCCCGCAACCATTAAGTGATTTAAAATCCAACTGCAGAAAATTGTACCCCAAAAAACAAATCCTAAGAAAGCTCAAATTCATTTCTATTTCATTTATTGCCAATGCAAGGTACATATAATATTCCAGGAATGACAATCAGTAGCTCAAAGGTTTAAAATTATCCTCAAAGATTAGGAAGTTGATGGCCAAAATTTCAAGCTTTATAGGCGTTATGAATCACAGGTATTTTAGTAAACTTGAAATTTATGAACATGCGCTAGTGTAGAGAACGGGGCTCCTTCAGATGATTTTGTCATGTCATAACATTTCTTACCCTGTTGTTCTAAGTGCTTTCTGAATTGAAATCTACATCAAAATGAAACTAGGAACCAAAAATTCATTAAAGAACCTAGAAGAACTTTTTTTCCCAATATGAACTTAATGTTATTGAAACACAATATTGTAGGTTTACAAAGGTTGAAAACAGCAATCTCAAGCCCAAATTTCATGCAATATTTCAATATCACATCTTCAATTAAAAAGCATTCGTTCTAAAGATACTTTTCTCAACGAACCCCATTGCAGCAGACAGAAAAAATCTTTAAAATGCTTCCCAACACAGACAATGTTCTAGAATCAACTCGTTTATAGAACCGCATAAAACTCCAACTTCTGGCATAACAAATATCCTAAAGCCCCTTATGTCTTTATGAGTTCCAAAATAGTGTATAATTACGGCCGTTTTCTTATCCAAATAACTACCATTTTCTAGGAGGTCAAATAGCACACGCCCTAACTTTTATCACGGTTTACCTTTATTTAACAAAAATGAATGTCTTTTTTTGGTAACAACAAAAATGAATCTCTGAAGCCAAGTCATAATGTTTTCATCACCGAAAGAAGAATGCCAGTTCAGTGTAATTCAAACCAGTGTGTATAAAAATCTGAAAATCAAAAAAGAAAAAATATGAATGAAATAATTTTCAATCAGAAACTTCAGTTGTTAATAAAATTTAAAAGCAGGGCACATCAAAATCCATACATAACAATGTTAACCTTGAAAATGACATACTGAATGAGATGCTCAACCAGATTCCAAGTCAAAGAAGCATACACCTCCAATTAAAAAAAATATATATTATTGAAATCCATAGAAAAAATTAACCTTGTAGATGACATAATTAATGAGACACTCAACCAGCTTGCGGATTTCAGCAGGATACAACTCAGAGAAAAATATAGTCTGCAAGTGTTGACAGGAAGAATGACATTATTTAGTCACAATATTAACAGAAAGAATTATTGTGATCTACACAATCATGGATTGAATTATGGACCAGTTAAATATGTCAAAAGGAAAGTTAAAGGAACATATAAGCACCATTAAGTAAAGCAAAATCAGCGCTAATTTGTCAATTAAATGCTAGTTTGCGGGCAGCAAAATAAAAAGTAAAACCAATTAACCATCACACTTTTTACAGAGACTCTAAAACTTTAACAAAAAGGACGATTATAAAGTACCTCAAGAAACTTGTACCCTGATAAATTGGCAACTTTTAAAGCATTGAATTTTAGTGATCAATAAGTTGTATGCATAATCCAACGCCTAATTAAACTTTCAAGTTTCAACTAAGTGAAGTATCGACACCTTATAGGAAATATAGAAGTTACCAGCTCACCACCAAAAAGAAGAAATCATCTTATGCAAGAAGTGCAGAACAGATATTGCATAACACATAAAATAAAATACACATCTATGCATAATCAATGACCATTTAATAAATAGTTAATCTCTTCATGCAGTAAACTTACCTTGAGACAAAGATTGAGAAGGATAAATGCATTGATCGCAAAACTTGCGAGTAACCATATAGCGATGGACGACCCCAAAAACAACTCAATGACATGATCGGCATTTTCCTTATCCAAGTGAATTAAATTCTTGCCAATTATTCCCTCTGATTTCAGTTGACTGAACGACAACTCCGAGCAAAATTGTACACCCACAAAGCTTAAAGCTGTAATAACAGCCGCAATTGCTATAAACCTGGAAGACATTAGTAATGCTCTCAGCCTCTTAACCAGCACCGATGCCCTGGATTTTCATCAGAGTTCAATCATAGCAGCCCTTTGCCCATTTTAGACATGATTCAAAGTCAAACTCAAGCAACGAAAAGCTTAAAGTCAGCTTAAAACGCCACCATTTCTGACTCAAATGTTGATCATCATAAGCCTCCCAGACGAAATTAGAAATTCTGTCAAGGGGAAAAAAAGAATAAGTGAATATATCAAAATTTTATCTTGATTAAAAAAAAAAAGGCTAAATAATTGAGTAGCTAACCCAGAATTTAAACTTTGAAAAGCCCAGAGAACAAGTATCATCCCCTAAATCCACCCACCCACGAAAGAAGAAGCATCAATATAACGATTTTATGGAAGAACACCATGACAGGTTCGAACTATGATTACGGATTCAAAGAAGCAAGTAGAGAGTGATGAGATGATCATTTCGGGGAGGAAAATCAACCGATAAAGCTTCAAAACCGACAAGAATGAAAAAAACACTGGAAATTAAACTCCAAAAAATCAGAATTTACAAAGAGATGGAATTAAATTTTGATTCAAAGTATAAAGCAAAATTGCCGCAAGAGGGAGAAATGAAAATTGAACACGTTGCTTCGCTGTACTGAAGAATGAATCAGAAAAATTAAGGGGGGAATTAAAAAACAAAAAGGGAAAAGAAAAGAACCTGATTCGATCTAGGAAGAAGCAATGGTAGCGTAAGCTGAAGTTTCCGCTATCACAATTTGCATCAAAATTAAGACAGTCAGAGGTTGGAAATTGGTGTGGGTCTGCAAGGAGCAGCGTTGCGTTTCTATATAGCGTGTCAATTTTTGCGGGAAAGTGATACATAGGGAAATTATTACTATTATATTATTGCAATTAAAAATAATTAATAAGATCATAATATTAGCTAGTTTTTACATGATACCAATCAATGAAAGCTTGTATAGTTTGATAAATGACCTAGTTTTTAGGAGTTAATATCATTACAAGACCCTCAGTTCATTTTGGCTCCTACCACACGTGTATTTTTTATTCTTTACTAATATAACAAGTTGTCTTATTAATATTAAAAGAGTATATGGTATATATTATGGTTAGAGAATTAATGTCAATGCAATGAAGTAAACACCATACTTGTGTTAATGCTCCCCGTATCCTTGCCGTAGGATCTAACAATAGAAATAGGTCTTTATTATAAGATACTGATTGCCAACAATTTTTTATCTTTATTATAAGGGATCAACTGCCTCTAATTGGTTGATTATTGCTTTTTTTTCCATTATGTCCTCATTTATTGGCCCAATATTTGTTCATTGACTATTGCGTTCTCAATCTATTTACCATGTTTCTCTCTCTCCATTAAATTTGCATATTTCCAATTCAAAGAGCATCATATTTCTCTCTCTCCCTCTATTAAGTTTGTATTTCAGATTCAATTAGCATATTTCTCTTTCTCCCCATAATAAAGTAGGGGTAAAGGTGGAAATATTTACAAACTGAACACTAATTTAATGACTTAACTGCCCTTCCTTAGTATAAAAGAAATTATAGTTGGTGTGTTATGATAAGAATTAGATGAAGTATAAGTTATATTTGTTAATATTTTCTTGATTTAAGCAATTAAAGTTCTCTCAATAATATTTTTTTTTTATACACGTAATAGGAGGAGGGGGCAGGGTTCGAACCCTAGACATGAGGGAGAGGAGTCAAGATCTCATGCTACTGCGCTACTAAGGCGTTGACCTCTCAGTAATAACAAAGCAAGAGAAATTGAGAGAATAAAGGAAGACAGGTTAGGTATTGTGCAAAAAAAACGTTATATCAACTAATTGAACAAACTCCTTTAAATCAAATTAAGTAAATGAGTTTAGATTAATTACCGGTGCAAGTAATTAGATCCAGCTATCAAATTTAGATTTGTTTATACCTCTTTTTCTAATACCAGTTTCCTTTACTCTTGTTTCTCTTAAGCTTTAGCCTCTTCACAGATTTTAGAAAGGGATAAACAGATAGCTTGATTGATTGCACTCTTTGCCTGAAAAGAATTTTAGGAATTTAAATATCATGCTTTTCAACATTTGTTAATAAGATAACTAAATTTAAAAATTTGTTGAAAAATGAAAATTGACCTTTATTAAAACAAAAAATAATAAACATAAAAAATGAAATAAAATCTTAACCATTCAATCTTAGTCAGAACGGTGAAAATTAAGAGATCAACTCTCTCTGTTTTTTTTTAATAATAAAATATCAACTTTCTTTCTTTATCCCCCCCCCCCCCCAAAAAAAAAAAAGAGAGAGATCAGCATTTGGTAGGCGTGGACTTTAAAATGATAAATGGCTTTGAAATGTCAATCTGATTTTTTAAAAATGAAGAAAGAAAAGAAAGAACCCTTCACTCCATTAGGTGGGGGGGAGGGGGGGGGACGCGGCTTTCTTCGGATTCTTGTACCATTTGCTAGGAACAGCGCCGTTTTGGTGCCAAGACATACTATTCCCTTCTTGTTTCTTTTCTTTTTTTAAAAAATAGCATTTAAATAATTTTTAGTATAATTCAGTATCTTAAAATATTTGTTTAAGATACTAAAATAATTTGCAAAAGTATAAAATCTTTTTTTAATATCAGTCGGTATCTTAAAATATTTTTTTTAACAACAGTAAGTAACAAAAAATAATTTCTCAAGATTCTCATATAACATTAAGAAAAAGAATTACTTTTCCTCTATGATTTTTTTTTGCTCGAACTTTTCCTCTATGATTTTTTTTTTTGGGGCCAGAAAAGATGAATTTTATTAATAACCAAACAAGAATTACATCCACCAATAGCCGTAGTCAAATTAAACTCTCAGAAAAAACCTAACATTACAAACTAACACACTCCTTACCAAATCTTAAAAGACACCTAAATCTGTAAAAATTAAAAACTGAAACTATACACCAGTATGTATATCAGCAAATGAATCATGTCAGTTATCCTATACCTTCCTTATTAGCTTCCGCAAACGGCTTATCACAAAAGTCCCTGGCGCGCACAGAATCATGAATCAGAATATCGCATAAGGAGGATGGTGGTGATACCATCCAATCATGCTGGTGCATCCTCCTTGCCACGTCTACTGCCAAAAAGTTTGCAGCTTTGTTGCCTCCCCGAGCAATGAGGGAAACCGAGGAATCATCCCCTGCCTCTAGTGCGTCCTGGATCTCCTCCAACAAGTCGCGACAATTCCACTCACAGCCGACAGCAGCTTTATTGATTAGCAATTTATACAAAGCTTCACAATCTATCTCATACACAATATGTAAAGCAGGAAGTTTACCTCTGTGTCTCAAAGCCTCCAAAAGAGCTATACACTCAGCCATGAATGCCGAGTCCGCATCCACATCCCTCCCAAAACCACCTACAAATTCACCCATAGAGTCCCGACAGACCATACCAATCCCTGCCAAGCTAGTCGTTGATCTGAAAGCTCCATTTTTATTCACCTTAATCGTCCCCTCCAGTGGTGCCTTCCATTATGTATTTCTAGCTATCTCAGTCACATAGATCCGTTTTGACTCCACTTCTGGCCTCTTCTTCGCTCGCCAATATTCCTCCACTAATGCATTCACCTTCCTCACTACTTCCTTGGAATCAGGCCACACCCCATTAAACACCCAGTCACACCTTCCTTTAATCCACCAGCACATGGTAGCAAAAATAGCTTTTCCATATTCGCCCCAGTAAAACATCCCCAACCAGCATGTTACACATCCATTCCTCACACCTCTTCATTCCCCATCTGCTAAATTTCATCCCCAAGGGACATCCAAACTAGCAAAGCTTCGTCCATGAACAGAGGAAAAACATATGCTCCAGCGTTTCAACTTCAGTCAAACAAATGGGGCATAAAGGGTCCACACCACATTTACGTTTATACAGATTTTCCTTAGTGGCAATAGCTCCAACTCCAACCCTCCATAAGAATTGGTGAATTTTAGGGGGAACCACTAATTTCCAGATACTCTTCCAGTAAGTCTTCGGCACAGTATAAGACATACCTGGTTTTTCAGTCAGTTCATCTGCATAACTATCCCTGAGCATAGCGTAGCCCGATTTTACAGTGTAGGTACCCTGCATAACTTTTCCTCTATGATTAGTAGCGCTTTTTTTAAGATCGATTTTTCATCCAATTTAATCAAATTGACTAAAAAGGCAAGTTTTATGAATAAATCAGCTCAGGAACGGAGAATTAGAACGCGAACTTAATTTGGGCAAATGTTTATTGGAAAATTTCTTTAAAGTCATACTAAAAGAAAATGTTAAAAAAATCTCACAAAAAATTTTAATGTCAAAAAATTTCATTTGTAACTATTTTAGTAGGTAATTAACAATTTTATCTATGGATTTTAAAAATTCTTTAAGACTTTTTTATATTAAAATTTTGGTGAGATTTTTTTTTTGACAATTTCTTAATACTTAATAGACTTTGCCAATATTTTTTACTTCCCAATAAAACGTTGCCAATCACGACCATAGAAACTAGAAAGACAGATTATATTACAGGAAAGAGGAAACTCATTATGTAACGTGGCAGGAGCACCACCATAGAAACTAAAAGGTCATTCAGTAATTTGTTGAAAAATGAAAATTGACCTTTATTAAAACAAAAAATATTAAACATAAAAAATTAAATAAAATCTTAACCATTCAATTTTAGTCTGAAACGGTGAAAATTAAGAGATCAACTCTCTCTGTTTTTTTTAAAAAATAAAATATCAACTTTCTTTCTTTCTTTCCCCGAAAAGAGATCAACATTTGATAGGCGTGGACTTTAAAATGATGAATGGCTTTGAAATGTCAATCTGATTTTTTAAAAAATAAAGAAAGAAAAGAAAGAACTCTTCACTCCATTAGGTGGGACGCGGCCTTCTTCGGATTCTTTTACCATCTGCTACGAACCTTCTTTTTTCGAAAATTAGCATCCAAGTATTTTTTTTTTTTTTTTTGTATTAGTTGCTACCTAAAATATGTTTTTAAGATGTTAAAATAATTTTTAAAAAATATAAAATATTTTTTTTAGTACTAGTCACTATTTAAGAGCATCTATTTAGTACCAATAAGTACCATAAAATAATTTCTCTATATTCTAATATAATTTTTTAACATTATCAAGTATTTTTTTTAATATCAATTAGTATTTTAAATTATCTTTTTAATATTAGTACGTACTTAAAATGATTTTTTAAGATTATAAAATAATTTTTTAATATACAAACTATTTTTTAGTATCAAAAATTATCTTATAGTATTTTTTAAATACAAGTTAGTATGCTAAGTATTTTTCTAGGATCCTCAGAAAATTTTAGGATGTTAAACTGCTAATAAAAAGAAATATTTCAGGAGCCCGGTGAATTCTATTTTTTTCTTTAAAAAAATGAAGGGAAACGGTGTGTTTTGGCAGTAACGGGCGCCGTTTGGGGGAAGAGAATCGCAGGAAAGCCGCGTCCCTTTAGCGGTGGCGGTCTGTGCGGGGTGTGCCGTTCAAGTCCTTCGGGGTTTCTGTAAGGATCCTTCTAGATTCGCACCTTCTTCTACAATTCCTTCAGTTCAATCCAACAGCAATAAAACTCGCAATCGTATATCGATACTTGCCAGGCAAATTTCTTATCTTCGTATCTGTTGAAGCCGAAACTTTATACCTACGAACTCTGGTTATTTGATCAACACCCAGCGCCACCGTCACAATCCTTCATTCTCACGCGGAAGGTATGCTCCAATTTCTCTGCTTGTGCTTTATGCGGTTTTTCTGCTCGATGATAGAATCCTTGATTCTCATCCAGCTCCCGCCTTCGATTGTTCGCGACTGCCTTGTAAAAGTTTTCCCTCTCCCAAGCAAAACCAAAAGATTTTTTTTTTTTTCCTCAAGTCCCCCGGGGGCGGGCGGAAGGATTGCTGCTGGACATTCCCATTTCAAATTCCGCATTTCTATCGCTACCATCCAAATTAGGCCACGTCTTATGTTTTTACATGTAGTCCTTGAAGCCTGTGCTTCAGAGACACTTGATCTCTAGTGATGCTCTTGCAAACTCACTGCTATGCACCTAGTGTTGCCAGAAGCCTCGTAGCTAAGCACTACACTTTATAACTTGTGCCATAGCATGCTATAGATGATCATGATATGGAATGTATTTGCATGGCTATGTATGAATTATAGCCTGTAGTTTTAATATATGAAAATGTGAAATTAGAATGTATTGTGGAATGTAAGTGTTCCTTGAGAAGTTGGAAGGCGGAAACTGATAACAAAAAAAAATATTCTATGTGCCTTGAGAACATTGTATTTATGCATTAGAACCTTCATACAACAGTTTCTGTATTTCTCTTTCGTATTATTTTTTGTCAATGAATCATTTGTGTTATGTAACTGGAACAGTGCTTTGAGAAGGCAGAAGTGAATAAGTTTTATCACACGGTACTTTATTGAATTATATTCTCTCAAAGCGCATATATTTCTGCATCTCTCGCTCCAGCATCACCATAATGTCTATGCAAGTGTTGTTAGAAATTGGTACTCTTAGAGCAAAGGCTTGTCAGAGCTTGGAAACACATACTTAGTTATGGAAATGATGTTCCAAGCAAGTTAGGAGTTCAGATCTCATAATTTTTGTTCACTCCTGCCTGATCTAATAGTTATGGACTATTAGGAAATAGGATTTCACTCCGAAGAAGCCAACAGAACCAAAACAAGACCACACCAAGGAAGTAATACAGAGCAATGAAGAAGACCAGCCTACACCGTCTAACTGACAAAGTGATGATGTTGGAAATTTACAGTTCAGTTGAAAATGACAGAGAAGTGGAAAAGAAATCAGACTGTCAACTTCAAAGGAGCTAGAGACTTCCACAGTCGAGATTTTCCTTGTCAGCTTCTAGACCTTAAGCCAGCCTTTATTCTTCCTTTTCTCTTCTAACCATTTTCCTCTGTGAAGCCAATTGTTTTCTGCCACTTGTCCATCCCTCAACTGCCACCAGAATTCCCTCTTCATAACTTCCACTTATTTTGGTCATTGTCAAAGAGTTCATAGGCCCAAGTACCCTTGAGACTGTCTGAGTTAGGGTCCCAACATATATGCAACTATATTACTGCCCAACCAAAGGATTTAATGGTGTATCAACTTGCTTATGCAAATGAAAAGGCAACTTGGACATGCTAATTTCTTGTTCAGTCTTACAAATAGTTAAATGAGAAGAATTGATTTGGGCTTTCTTATCTAAATATAGTTTAAATACGAGTACAAAATTGATGTTCAACAACCTATTGGCCTTACCAATCTCTCTATTGCGGAAAATTTTGTGTTTTAAATTGTTTAATAATCTAATTAGCAATTTCAGTGTTAAAAAAATGCTGACTCAGGTTCTTTCTTGCAGTAATTTTCACAGAGCGATTTTGAAAAGTGTCTCTAACAGCAGAAATTTGGGCTCAGCCATACAGTGAAGCAGCCACGATGGGCATAATCAGAAGTTGCTTCTCTTTCATATTAGGAACGGTCTGTGGGGTCTACGTGGCTCAGAACTATAAAGTTCCAAATATCAGGAAGCTTGCTGACACTGCAATGGTGATGGCCAAGCATGTTGAGGAACAATATCGCAAACCTAAGAAGGGCAAAGATGACGACAACTATGATTAGTGCCTGTGAGATGCTACATTAGAATCAGGTTCATGGTTTTAGTTTTTTTTCTCGAGTCCTGGATTGTATAGGATCATACGTGTTAAGACAAATTATTGAGAAACACGAGTTATTCAATTCTTGTTATAGACGTGTTTTTGCAGCATTGAAATTGGTTGCTTTTTTGAATCTTTTAACAAGAGAAAGAAGTTGGTCAATGCCTTTCATGGATAGGAGAGAACTGGAAGGAGCTGGAAACTTTATCTTGCCAATGAAGGGATTAAATGGAAATGTATCATTCCATCTTTGAGTCTCGACAACAGTTTTTTTGAACAATTATCAGGAGAATTTCGACCTGCATTAAACTATAGTTTGTTCAATTCTATTTCATCACGACATATTGGACAAAGGGTAGATTGACCTCATTCGCTTCCACATAAATTCTCCTTTTTGTGAAGAAAATTATCAGGTCGTCCATGAGAAATGTTAAATCTCGAGAATAACTTTCGAATATGAAATTAGTTAGGCCTATTTGAACCTGAAGTCTCCACATCTTTAGAGATGTCTAAAGTACAAGTTTAATTCGCATGGTTTTGATTTCTTTACATTTTTTATCTGGAAAAAAAAATAGACTTTTTTAAATTTAATCTTAAACGATTCAAATTAGATATGCATCCTAAACGATTCAAATTAGATATGCATCCCTACAAAATGTGCAGATTGGGTTTGGATTTTGAATGTCTAATTCTTTGAAATATACGTCATGAGTTCTAGCTGTGCAATATGGTTGGATTCATGTCAATTCAAATGAATCATCCATGCCACGTAGGTAATCTTTTGCTGCTACTCAAGATGATAGCAAGTTACAAGTTTTGTCTTTGTAGGATATGTGTTCCTATTATTATGAAATTCATAAATGATTAAGAACCCTGAATTGAAGGTGAAGTTTTTACCATTTTGGTCATTTGGTGGGGTTATTATTATCCTTTTGAGGTGAAGAATTTTGTCCGTGTTCCTGAGGGAAGAAATTTGTCCATCTTTTGAGGTTCCAAAGGGGCAAGAAAACACAGAAGAACTCAACTCTTGAATTGAAATGGAAATTTTTGCCTTACATAGGCAACTCAGAAATAAAATGTTTTATTAATTGTAGCCATATTTAATATCTGACTTGATCTGCAAGCCTTTAAAAGAAATGAAGATTTTGTATAAGAAAGAAGCTGAAATTAAACTAAAAGATACAAATAGCTATGATCAGTTTATAAATTGAATGGCTCAAATGTTTCAGTAATTCATAAAACTTTGTGCTTTTTTGTTTTTTGTTTTTGCTTGTATTCTTTTACTCGAGGCAATCCGTGTTCTTAAACACTAAATGTGGCACCTCTCTTAAATCTTAGTAGAGATTCAAACCAAATTTTTTACCGTATAGTTGCATCAAACATGCATCATACAAATTTATATTAAACATTTAGAATGCCTTAAGTTTCAAGTCTATTCACTCATTTTCTTAATGGTTAAAAATTATGAAAGCACGGCGTGATAGATTGACCATCCTTGAGCTCCATTAATTTGCAAGAGTGACAATAAATGACAAACATACAAATGACAGTGAAAGATAGACAACACTCTTCAAAGGCACACCTAAATGACAAGCATACAAATGACAGTGAAAGATAGACAACACTCTTCAAAGGCACACCTAAGTGCCCAATGAAAAGTTCTCCTTAATACAACATAACTGACCAACTCAAGGCCCCTTATTCAAACCAAACATGAAATCCTTTCACATTACAAACTCTTGTTGGTCTGTCTCATTTAGTCCACACCGAATCTCTTCCTCAAGATCAAAACAATTTCATAGACTTCCTTGGGATCAGGAAGAGACTTTGCCACAGTCTCTCTTTGCATGCACCTTTTAGCCCATTCTATGAACTTAGGGCAGTGTTCCTCTGTTTTGAAGCTGCCACATGTCTCATAGGCATAAAACCAGCTATAGAAAGGGATGAGAACAAGGTCCACATATCCAAAGACCTCTCCTCCAAAATAAGGCTTGTCTCCAAGCACTTCTTCTAGCTGCTTCAGGGCAGCTATGAAGTCCTTCTTTCCTGCCTCAAGCTCTTCCCCTTTCTTTGTCCATACCTTGCTGGACGCATCAGCCACCTACACATTGTGAAATTTGAAAAATGAGTCTTATTGTTTATGGTCTGTGAATCATGCAGCTAGGTGTGTGTCGTGGGTCTGAGCCCGGTTTGAGATAATATTAAGTTAAGATTTTAAATAAAAATAAGGAGATTGAACTTCCTTGCTTATATTTGATGTCGACACTGAAGTTTTAACTAAATTAGATGAAGATTGTGTCTTTTTAACATTTTGAAGAGAATTTTGACTGCCTGTTCTGGTTTCTGCTTGACACAACTTTAAGTAAAAAAACACAATTTTAAAGCTTGGATCAAATTGTGTGACACAAGCAACAAATCAAAATGAACCATGTGCAGCTTCCAATAAGATTAAGTGAAAATTTTCTGAACTAGGGATGAATCCATTTGCGTATGAGAACATTAAAAAAAAAAAATCAAATCAAATTTGAACATACCTTCTTGTCAACAAAATCAGCCCAGAACCTAGCTTGAGCTCTATCATAAGGATCAGAGGGCAGCAAAGGATTGCCTTGGTCCTTCCAGACCTCATCAATATACTGAACAATGATGAGAGACTCACAAATAGGCTTCCCATTATGAACCAAAACTGGAACCTTCTTATGAATAGGGTTCATCTGCAGAAGCTCAGGACCTTTATCAGCCAAATTTTGTTCCTTTCCCTCATACTCTATCCCTTTCTCAGCCAAAGCAATCCTTGCCCTCATCGCAAACATGCTACACCTCGAGTCCAAAAGCACCACCTCCTGCGTCGCCATTGTTTCAACCTCTAAACCCAACCAAAACTGTGTGTCTTGTTACAGAGCAGAATGATGAAGAAGAGGTTGTCCCCTCTACTGATAAGGTTCAAGTGGAGAGACAAGTACTGTTTTATATTTTATAAAAAAGATTAGTTTTTTGAGCTGTTCTAGAAGATTCCTTTAGGTGTAGCAGTTGTGCCTAGACGCGAAATTGTCGGCCAGTTTTATTTTATTGATGTTTCTTTCCTGATACACCGAACGTGGAGATCTGTGAAGGATTAAGATTCGTTCCTGATACACCGAACGTGGAGATCTGGCTTTCGTCCGATGCAATTATCATTCGCTGCCCTCCGCTGCACTTAAAACGACGTTGTTTTGTTTAATATCGATTGCTTTTCTTATTTTCATCTGAAAAGAACCCATGTCCGTGTTGCATCTTCGTGCCAGTCCACATCCCTTTCTTCTTCCTCCAGTTGCGCAAGATTTGCAGAAACCCATCCAGGCCTCAACCAAATGTGGTAGAACGAAACGACCGACGGTGACCCAGAGGTAAAAAGTTTTTTGGCATCTGATTTGCTCCAAATCGTTCTTTTTTTTTTTTTCCCTTGAGATTCCTGTTCATTTTCTTGATTTTATGTCAGGTAGGTATGTGCTGAAGATGATTCGCTGGGCTAAGCAAATCGACAAGTCTAAACGTACAGCGCACCAAGAGGTTGGCATAATAAACCCACCCAACTGATTCATATATCTAGTGCTAGCTGTATTTATATACACATTTTCTTTTATTTTTAAAGAATGACTACAATCATTCTGTTTTGATTTATGTCTTAATTGAATGAAAATTGAACCCACATTGATAAATGGCATCGATCAATCCATTTCCTTTCATGTTTTGAATCATACGTGGAATGCATCTGCTTTACTAATTTGTAATTATTTTGAATCCTCAACATCTTTACTCTTCTTTGATGATTTATAAATTTACCATTGCTGCCTACACTCTGTTTTACTATCTACACTCTGTTTTACTACAAACAAGTATCTAGATGTGTAGTATTTCGAAGAACCAATGTCCTATTTAGCTCAAAGACGAAGACTGAAAATTAAAGATTAATAATAGTAGAAGCAAATCTTGTTGGTGCTAGCCAAAAGCAAGTCATTGCTGCATATTTTAGTACAGATCAAATAATTAGATAAGAGAATACTAGCATTCTAGGATTTCTCTCCTATGGGATTGTGAAAATACTGTAAACATATGAATGGCATGCAATAGGACATATTGAGTCAAATACAAGCTGAAGCTGGTTTTGAATAGGTTTTTTTATTTCCATTGATATAAAAAAGAGATCTTTGTTTGTTTCATTCAGATGAACTTGATTTCAAAGCTAAATAACCTATATGTTGTGGAGTACAAAGATGCTTGGATGGAAACAAATGACTGTTTCTTCACTTTGTTTCATAACATCAATTGAGAAGACATGAGAAGCCTGAAGAACAAAATCAAGACTTCATAAACAAAATGAGCCTGCTTGACCAAAATAAAGAGCAGACCAAAGGAAGTGTAAAATGAGCCTACTTGAACAAAATAAAGAGTAGCCCAAAGGAAGTCGTAAGATATACAAAAGGGCTGGACAAAATAAGATGGAATGGAGATTTCATGTAGGAGGATCAAAGTCAATCATTGAATTTGTATTTGTAACACAATGCAACTTTGTAATGTTAGTGAGTATATATTGGTAGTCTTGAATTTGTCCACTATTATAAGCTAAGACAATGCCATGTAAAGAATTTCGTATTTCAATTTAAAAGACTAAATTGTTTTCTTTCATTATGATTATTCTTTATGCTTACCAACATTATATTGTTAAATTCAAGATCAAGTCTAGGAGTTAAATTTATATCCATATGCAAAATTGAAAAATATGTACTTAATAAAAATATAAACTCGCAGTGGAAAATATAAAAATTATGATCTCAAAAGCAATACAAACACACAAATAGAAACATATAAATAGCTCAATACCAAAGTTTGGCAGCCTCATTTGCAAAAATTATATTTCTCAGCAACTTATTGACATTAATGATGGTCAGCAACATTTGCTTATATTTTGTTGTTGAGACTTCATATTTTAAACCCTTCTAATGTTTTAAAATTTTAACTGAGCTTAATTTCTAGGTTTACATTTGGAGCAAACAAAATACCTTCATTCATTTGAGTTTCCTAGGTCTCTTTACTTTCACAGCAGCTTGCCTTTCATGAGTATGTAAGCTTTGCTTTTGTCATATTGTTGGACTTGTTTATATGATTAATGATTTATACTTAAATCCAATGATTTGTTATTGAGGCAACTTGTTCTTGAAATTTCATGTAGGTTCTCTGGTGCTAGTACTTGGGTGAATTTACTGGTGTGTTTACTAATCTCATAAACTATTATCATGTTGATATTTCACATATACCCTGTTAAGATCAAGGTTCTGAAATCCGGACCGGTCATTGAACCGGTGGAGGAACAGGGTTAAGGGTTAGTGGGTCAGACCGGAGTCAAACCGGAGTTAGACTGGTGTTAATTAAAAATATAATTTAATTAAATAAGTAAGATTATATATAATTTAATTAAAAAAATATTTTGTGATTTGAAGAGATATGATGTGATAATAGACAGAAGATTTATAAAGGGATCAGAGAGTTTGTGTGGCTAAAAAGAAAAGGAGATCACGGGTAGGTTTTACATGGTAAATGTAAAGCAATAAATGAATACATTTCCTCATAGGCATGCGTGTATCGGTGTGTGTGTCAGCCACTACTCTAAAACTGTGCCTATGTTCTCTCTCTCCTCAAAAACTCCAATCAATCTCTCTTTTCAGTTTTTCTCCATTGCAAGTCTCAGCAAATCTCTCTCTTCTTCATCTTCTTCTTCTTTCTTCTTGTGTGCTTCTTCCTTTCTGGCGTTACCAACTTCCGGTCCTCTCTATTGTTCTCCCCCAGTTCTTTGTTCCGTCACTTTTCGGCGTTGGCAACAACTCCGCTCTCATGTGCTCGCCGGTGCTGTCCGCCACTGCAACCGTATGACGACAACCTCCTTCACCACACCTAGCTCAGATCTCTCTCCTCCTTTGATCTTTTCTCACCGTCGCTCAGTTTCAGGCGACTTTTTTCGTTTTTTTTTTTTAAAAAGCCCGGACAGTCTCTGGCTCGGTCGACTCGGCCGGTTCAGGCCGAGTTGACCGAGTTAACTCCGGGTCAGATCGGGACCCCGGTTTCACCCCCAACTCGGACCGGTTTTTCAGCCGGTTCGCCGGTTTCCGGTCTGAACCGGCCGGTCCGGTCCGGTTTTCAGAACCCTGGTTAAGATGTAATTAGATTCCCTCCTAGAAATATGGCATGAGAATATTTTTTACAACTTAATATACGATTGATTGTTGGAACATAGTTTATCATCATGTTAAGATGTGTATCCTTGGATGACTGGTCGTTGGCCTTTTAAAACCCCAGCCTTCATCAAAGCACTTTTTGCAGAGGAGAATGTTGTTGTGGCACAACCAGCTAGTGTCAGATTTGCTCCTCCACAAGCAGAAGAAATGCACCGCGATTGAATAGGCTTCCGAAAAAAGCCCAACTAATTGGGAGCTGATGAGAATTTGAGCTATGGAAATAGCAAGTGAACAGAGGATTGGTTAATCTTGTAAAATATACATGTCCACAATTTCTTTTGTTTCCCCTACCTTTTTACATTAATTTGTTAATGTCTAGAGAGGGATGCTGGGGCGAAGACGGAAGACGCACATTTTCCCACCTCCTCAGACTTTCCCGCGCAGCTGGACGAAGAAGAAAGGGATGCGTTGGCGGACCTGGGACCTTTTTGGTTCTTTTCGGATGAAAATAAGAAAAGCAATATGATATTAAACAAAACAACGTTGTTTTAAGTGCAGCGGAGAGCAGCGAATGATAATTGCATCGGATCACGAAAGCCAGATCCATAGTATTAATGGGTGTTTTAAATTGTAAGTGGGGTATTATATGATAAATTATTTGGATAAAGACTTGATGTGATGAGGTTAGGTTTGCTCTTTTAAGATATGTGAAGCACTAGTTTCAATGTGAAAACATTTAATATGATTTTTGTATTTTTATATAGTGAGCTGATGATAGTAGTTAAAAACTTAATTTATCACTACGATTTTACGTTTTTACGATTTTTTTTCATTAAAACTTTTACTAATTTTATAGACGCTTTTAAGTTTTTACGATTTTACTACGTTACGATTTTACGTTTTACGATTTTTCATTCTCCTGCAGTTTTCAGGCAAAATCTACGTTTTCACTACCAAAGAGCTGACCATGTGTTCTTTGTTATTAAATGGATAAAAATTATGAAACCATAGCCTTTTTTTTTCTTAACCTTGTGAAAGCATAGACTGATAGATGTGTCATCCTTAAGCTCCATTAATTTACAAAAGTGAAACTAAATGACAGACATACAAATGACAGTGAAAGATAGACAACACTCTTCAAAAGCACAACCAAGTGCCCAATGAAAAGTTCTCCATAATGCAACAAAATAACTGACCAACTCAAGCCTTGAGGTCATTTATTCAAATCAAACATGCAAATCTTATTACATCACAAAGCCTTGTCTTGTCTGTCTCATTTAGTCCACACCAAAGACCTTCCTGAGGACCAAAACAACTTCATAGACTTGCTTGGGATCGGCAAGAGACTAGGCCACAGTGTCTCTTTGCATGCACCTTTTAGCCCATGCTATGAACTTAGGGCAGTGTTCCTCTGTTTTGAAGCTGCCACACGTTTCATAGGCATAAAACCAGCTGTAGAAAGGGATGAGAGCAAGGTCCACATATCCAAAGACGTTCCCTGCAAAATAAGGCTTGTCTCCAAGCACGTCTTCTAGCTGCTTCAGGGCAGCTATGAAGTCCTTCTTTGCTGCCTCAATCTTCCCCTTTCTTTGTCCATAAACTGCTAGCCGCATCAGCCACCTAGACATTGTGAAATTTGGAAAATGAGTCATCTTGTTTATGGTCTGTAAATCACATGCAACTAGGGGTGAGTCGGGTTTGCTATAGTGGGTGTTCGAGAGAACTGCCAAAAAGTACTTTTTTGTTGGATGTTACCGTGGATGTTTGATAGAGCTGCCAAAAAGTACGTTTTCATATGAACCAAGGTTTCATAAGCATACTCATGAAACACTCATCTGAAAACTCAAAATAGGTTTTAAGCTTGAAACCACAGTTTGGATTTGGACTGAAGCTCGCTGGTAGAGCTCTTTCAAAGTGATTAATTCTCCGAAAATCTGTTCACCAAAGAGGTTTTGGATGTATACTCATCCAAAAATCAAAATACGTTTTAAGCTCTAATCCATGGTTTCGACTGAAGCTTGTTGGTACAACTTTTTCAAAGTGATTCGGCTGAAGCCATTTCCATTTGAAAACAACAACAACAAAATATCAAAGTATAATTTGAAGTTGGCTAAAAAATTACCTTCTTATCAACAAAATCAGCCCAGAACCTGGCTTGAGCTCTGTCATAAGGATCAGAGGGGAGCAAAGGATTTCCTTGGTCCTTCCATACCTCATCAATATACTGAACAATGATCAGAAACTCACAAATAACCTTCCCATTATGAATCAAAACTGGAACCTTCTTATGAATAGGGTTCATCTGCAGAAGCTCATCACCTTTGTTCATCAAATCTTGTTCCCTTCCCTCATACTCTATCCCTTTCTCAGCCAAAGCTATCCTTGCCCTCATCGAAAACATGCTCACCGTGGCATGCAAAAGCACCACCTTGTTATTCGCCATTGTTTCAACTGCAAACCTCAACCAAACACTGTTTTTTTTTTTTTTTTTGTTACAGAGCTGAATGAAGAAGGAAAGCTTGTCCCCTCTATTTGAAGGCTCAAGTAGAGACAAGTACTGTGTTTTTTCTTATTATAAAAGATTAATTTTTTTTTGGTCTGTTCGAGTAAGAATTCTTCAGGTGTATAAGTTGTGCATAGGCCCGAAAGCGTCTGTAAGTTATATTTCATTGATGTTTCTGTATTTGCTTTTGTTTTCGGGGGGCCAGGGATGTTTCTGTATTGATACACTGAACTTGGAGATTTATGAAGGATTAACATTGCTTATTTAATGCAATTTGCAAGTATTATTAGGTGTTTTTAATGTTAAATGGGGCATTAAATGACAACTTGTGTGGTTGAAGACATGGGATGTGACGAGGTTAGGTTTGCTTTTTTACATTATGTGAAGCACTGATTGCTGCTGTGTGATACCATGCAATATGATTTTAGTAGTTTCCAAATGGCTAGCCGCCCTTCGTGTTCTTTGTTTGTGATGCTTAAAAATATAATATGCATTGGTTTCATGATTAAGCTCATAGGGAAGCAAATAATTAAGGGAGGGCGGCAGAAGCAAATGGGTTTGGAATTTGGACTACATTTTGTCTTTGAGATTAGAACATTCTCTTATCTCGAAATATGTCGTATGCATTAATTTATTTTATTCATAGAAAGACAATTAATCCTTTTCATAGGGTTTTTGGGATTCTTTCCTTTCGCCCTTTTTTTTTCCATACAAAAATATTTGGATAGGGTAGATATCAATACCCCACAAGGATTAAGGCATGTTTCCAAGTTCAAAATACACTTATAGAAGTATTTATAAGGCCTTTATATCGCTCAGCGGATATTGAGCATCTCCTTTTTTGAGGTTGATGTCATAGCTAACTATAACATTCCTCATTAGCCCGTTAAAGATTTGTTTAGTACAAGGGATTTGGAGGGATGGGAGGGGAGAAAATTTTTTTGATTTAGATTGTTTGAAAAAAAAAAAGAATTGGGAAGTGGGATTGAAAGTTTTTTTATTCATTTTACTTTCTCTTTTATTTTACATTTTATGTTTATTAAAATTTTGTATCGCCACTTCTCTTTATCTTTTTAAATCCAACTCATAAAAATTATCCACCTTCCATACTCATCCATGGATGAAGGTTAAAATTTTAATTATTAAGATTTAATACATTATAGAGCTATTACTATAATATTACCTATCCAATCATAAATATAAAATATAGTTTGTAGTTCAAATTACATTATAAAATGTGTTTTATATTTAGAACCGGAGGTAGTACAACAAGATACATAAATCCAAAGTATTAAAATTTAACATAAACAACCGTGAATTGCACTAGAAAAAAAGTGAAAATAATAATAAAATATTTGAGTTGTTTAGGTCAAATTTTTATAATTTTATTTATCTTTTATGTAACATTTTGTATCTCAGCTGTTGAAATTGTAAGGATTAAGGTGCATATTTGTCTAAAAAGTTTTGACTCAAGTGCAAGATATCTTGAAACTTTTTAGATTCAATGTAAAATCTCCTAATTATAGCAATGTCCCCACATTCATTATCCAAATTAATGTGACCAAATATATTGATGTGAAAAATTCACATCATTTGTATTAACTGTTAAGGTGAAAAATTTCCTTAAAAAGTTTTCATTCATGAACGTTGGATATTTGAAAGTTTTTAGTGTTCAATATTGATATAGAAGTTTCAAAATTGTAGCAATAATATATACTAATACTAAACTATGTTAATTTTGACTATTAAATGACTTTGTAATTTGTATGACTATATGCTGTCCCACGTGGCACCAAGCCATCACCAATTCATGTCATTAGAATGTTAAACTATCATTAAATCATCTAACAAATCACAAGTCCGATTTATTTCAACTCTTTCTATACATTTTTTAGTTTGATCACTTTAAATTAAAGATATCGAACTACAAATACGGGGGAAGAGTTGTTCTATTGCAGGAGAAATCGTGTTGGGTTCTCATTAATAATGAATCTGACTTACAATCTGCTATTAGGTGCTTTAATGACACAGATTAATAGCTTTAACGGTGTGAGTTGGCAATAGCTTAGTGTAAATAAACTCATTTATCAGTAGGACAATATCGCTACTATTTGAAAACTTTTAAAGAAACATTTTTTTAAAAAAATCTCAATACTTTATATACATCCAAGTGAAAATTTTTAAGACAAATTCGTGTCAACTACCCAAATTTTAGCTCATAGGTACAAAGAAATGTGGACATGGCGGTGTCTTAACTAGCTTCGCTACTCCTTTCCTTTTCTTTTTCTTTTCTTTTTTTTTCCTTTATTTTTTAAATGGGATAAATCTGATATGAACGTGACAAACAATTATAAAATAATGTCGTAAAAAAAAATTGGTGTATCAATTGGGAGATTTTTTTTTATTATTTAATGTTGACTATTAAACTAGGATATAATTACACGAGTATTAAAACAATATGTCCTACTTACATTATTTCAGATTTTATTTTATTTTTAATTCTCATAGCTCTTGGAAGCAAGTCATCCAGTGCTTTACAACAAATGGAGCGCTCGATGGATAATTACATTTTGATTTCATGCTTTTTTATTTAATCAAGATTTCTCCTTTCAAAACTTAAATTATAAAGGTTTTTACTTCTCATATAAACCTAAGTTCTCTTCCATGGAGCCACTTTACCACATCAAATAACAACCTATTGACTTTGATTTTATGTATTTAATATGATACAATGCAGTCTTTAAACTTTTTCAAATAGCTCAGCATTTTCTAATCATATACGCTTAAAAGCATTATAAAATGTGTTAACAACAGTACAAGACTCTTCAAATAAAGGCACACCCAAGTGCCCCATGAAAAGTTCTTCACAGTACATAACACAACACAAACATTGACCAACTCAAGCCTCAAGGTCACTTATTCAAACCAAACAAGCAAACCCTTTTACATCCCATACCATTTTCTGTGTCATTTAGTCCACACCAAAGGCCTTCCTGAGGATCAAAACAAATTCATAGACTTGTTTGGGATCAGGAAGAGACTTGGCCACAGTGTCTCTTTGCATGCACCTTTTAGCCCATGCTATGAACTTAGGGCAGTGTTCCTCTGTTTTGAAGCTGCCACATGTTTCATAGGCATAAAACCAGCTGTAGAAAGGGATGAGAGAAAGGTCCACATATCCAAAGACCTCTCCTCCAAAATAAGGCTTGTCTCCAAGAACTTCTTCTAGCTGCTTCAGGGCAGCTATGAATTCCTTCTTTGCTGCCTCAAGCTCTTCCCCTTTCTTTGTCCATACCCTGCTTGCCGGTTCAGCCACCTACACATTGTGAAATTTTAAAAATGAGTCATTGTAGCTAGGGTTTGAAATTTGTCCCTACTACATGGTCTGTGAATTATGTAGTTAGAGGTGTTTTGTGTGTCTGAGTAGGTTTGATATAATGAATGTTTAAGAAAGCTGTCAAAAAACACTTTTTTCGTTTGATATGGTGGGTGTTTAATAGAGCTGCTTTAAAGTATTTTTTCATCTACACTAAGATTTCAAATGCATACTTCTCAAACACTTATTTAAAACTCAAAATAGGTTTTTTAAGTCTGAAATTATGGTTTGGATTGAAGCTCGCTGGTATAGCTTTTTCAAAGTGATTGATTCTCCCAAAATCAAAGAAATATACATAATCAAAGTTAAAAAATCAATTTCGAATTTTAAATAAAATAAAGATATTGAACACACTTGAATGAAGTTTGTGCCTTTCAAGTTCAACACCTTGGAAAAAATTTTGACTCTCTGTGTTTTGATTGATGATTGACACAACATTTAGTAGCAAAGCACCATGTAGTTAAAGCTTGGGTCAAAGGGTGCGTAACACAGTAATAAACAACAAATCCAAATGAACCACGAAAATCTTCCAATAAGATTGAATAAAAGTTTTGTGAACTAGGCTGAATCCATTTGCATATGAAAACATACCTTCTTGTCAACAAAATCAGCCCAGAACCTGGCTTGAGCTCTGTCATAAGGATCAG
Organism: Acacia crassicarpa; assembly: GCA_034222035.1. Classification (NCBI taxonomy): domain Eukaryota; kingdom Viridiplantae; phylum Streptophyta; class Magnoliopsida; order Fabales; family Fabaceae; genus Acacia; species Acacia crassicarpa. Next base: position 56,432,036 of record JAWXYG010000001.1, on the reverse strand, counting down.
AGGGAAGCAAAGGATTGCCTTGGTCCTTCCAAACCTCATCAATATACTGAACAACGATCAGAGACTCACAAATAACGTTCCCATTGTGAATCAAAACTGGAACCTTCTTATGAATAGGGTTCATCTGCAGAAGCTCATCACTTTTGTTCATCAAATCTTGTTCCCTTCCCTCATATTCTATCCCTTTCTCAGCCAAAGCGATCCTTGCCCTCATCGAAAACATGCTCACTGTTGCATGCAAAAGCACCACCTTGTTATTCGCCATTGTTTCAACTTCAAACCTCAACCAACCTGAAAGCGTCTATTGATGTTTCGAACTTGGAGATGTTCAAAGGATTAAGAATATTCCTTTGTTTATGCCATTTCACAAGTGTTATTTGGTGTTTTTTAATGTTAAGTGGGGTGTTAGATAAATTATTTGGACGAAGACATGAGATGCCATGACATGACATTAGGTTTTACTTTTTTAACATTATGTTAAGCACTAGTAGCAGTATGATAACATATAATATGATTTTGGTAGCTTTCATATAGCTACCTGTCCTTGTGTTCTTTGTTTGACATGCTTCAAAAAATACTATAAATTGGGTCCGGTTGATTTAAAGATATTATAAAATGCGTTGGTTTCATGATTAAGCTAACATGGAAGCAAAAAGTCACTAGAGGGTGGAATAAGCAGAGAGAGAAATGGGTTTGGAATTTGGATTACACTTTGTCTTTGGGGTTAAAATTTTTTTGCTTATCTCTAAATATGTTGTCCGCATTATTTAATCTTATTTATACAAAGACAATAAATCATTTTCATATAATTTGGGGATTCTCTCTTTATCCCTTACCCTCCTCTTCTCATCCTTATTCGTGTTAGTGGTAGAATACACCCAAAAGAGGTTAATTATGTGTTATAAATATTTAAATAAATCAAATTAGTAAGCACTTAAGTAATACGTTAGAGAAACATCACTCAAATAAGAAGATAAAGAATACATGGGTGATACTACCTCCGATCCTAAATATAGGACATGGTTTGGGTCTTAATCTTACGTCTAGTCTTCAAACAGCTCATGAGATCTTACAATCAACTAAATCCCTTAAGTTTAATTTGGTATTTGAAAACTTTTACAATCTCACAAGTTTTAGATAAATTTTGTAATTTCGCAAGTTTATCCGTATGTACTTGTGAACTTTTCACTCTCACGTACTATCTGTAGACTGTAAGGATGCAATCTAAGACCTAAGATCACATGACCTTGATCCAAACCATTCAAGTATGTTCTCTCAATAGAACTGATTTTGATAATTACATAGACTCAGTGTATTTCCACACAAAATATATATATATATATATAATTTTAAGATTTTTTTTATATGAAAAAGTTTTGGAGGGGTTCGACATCAGTCCCCCATCAAGGTCAGGGCACGGCCCCAGACTCTATGAGTACTTACTGGGGACTTACGAGATCGCCTAACAAAGGAATCCCAGCGACGGCAGAGGGGATCGAACCCACGAACCAATGGCCTAGTCCTAGATCCCTTACCATCTATGCCAACTCTCGTTGGCTATAAAATTTTAAGATTAATATACAGAGTATGTGCACAATATGCTCGTTTCAAAAATTCTCAATATAATTAATATCTTCAATACATCTTTTACATACTTGACTGGTACTGATCTGTAAGTTAGAAGTGTATCGAACCATTGAAATCTAATCTTCTCGTTGAAGCTTGTTATTTAAACGTTTTAAGCGTATTTAATGCTTCTGATAGAAAGTAACGAAGTATTTGTTTGCTCATTTAATACTTCCTACCAGCGACAAATATTTCTCTTTCTTGGACATACTATAATAAGTTAATGAACAATTATAATAATGTCCAATCAAATAAGAAATCACATGTATAATTTTCACACATTTTAACGTACCCCTCTAGTCTTATTTAGTTTAATGACTATGGTGTAAATTTTTAACTTTATCTTTATTTTTGAATGGATATTTTTCAACTCTTTCTTCTTCCTTTATTTTCATTGGTACAATTAATATAGGCAAAATTATCACAATCTCATTTATTACCTGAATAAAAACTTGTAAATGGGACCAAATTTTTTTGGTAAAAATGGACTTATAAATAGGATCAGAGTAGTATTGATTATTTGGTACTACCTCCGGTCTCAATTATAAAACCTAGTTGACTTTCTTTGAAGAAATTAAGGAAGATAAATAAGTTACTTAATTATTTCATATGTTGTATATCCATAGATTATATATTAGTTCATTAGTTAAACTAATTAGTTTGAAGAAAAAATAAAAATAAAAATACTTTAAAATAATTTAATTAGCTTCTTTAATTTTTCTAAAAAAGTTAATTAGATCTTATAATTAGGAGCGGGAGTGTGTTTTAACCTTAACTAATAATCTTGATAGATTAGCCTATTCAAATATCCACGAACACGAACTTGTACAAAAGTAGCGAGTGATGTTGCCATTAGAACAACTAGCTTGTGGTTTTTTTTTTTTTTTTGGTGCCCTTTATTTCATACTAGTCCAGATTTGAGACATAACAAGACCATTTTTTCAAGTGGAGCCCCTACCACATAACATTGCTATGTTCCAAAGTCTTGAGATCCTTGTAATTTCTAATTAATATGACATGAGTTTTCAAACAGCTTCAACATTTTCATGTCAGTTGCCACATACGCTTAAAAATATTATGAAATGAGTTTTTTTTTTAATATAAATTATGAAATGAGTTGGCACGTCTACAAATATTATAAAATGGTTTTTTAAAAAAGAGGTAAAGGGGCAAAGGCCCAACGTATATCAGAGTTATCCAGCAAGAAAAGGCCCAATAAGCCCAATATGGAAGACTGTGCCTCAAATGATGACCCCAAACTATAGTCAGCTAAAGGCCAAGAGCATCAGCTTAGGGATTGGCATCTTGAACAATTTTTAAACAAAGCTCATTCTCACGATAACCCAGGCATCAAATCATCACTCACCAGATCCAAATCCAATTAATATAATAAAATTTTAGAGAAATATATAATTAATAATTTATTTATCTTTTATACGCACGTATATTATACCTTTATTTTTATACACTACGCATATATTATACTCCCTCTTCAGTATATCTCTTCTTTTACTTTATCTTTTTACATTTAAATTAAATTTATTCAAGAGAGTTAACCTAATACTCTTTCTTGGATTATGCAATTATCCCCAATCACCAACGTCAAAGTGTGCTAATGTTTCTTACCAAACTTTCTTTGACACGCAGGCAGCTACCGTCCTTTCAAAAATGGGTGTATGCCACTAGCTTGACCTGTAGATTGAGAGGAAACATTCTATAAATGTTCATAGCATCAAGAGAAAACAATACTAATTCTTAAAAGAATCAAAGATCTAGAGAGATCAGAATTTTCTTCTTTTTCATTTTCTTTTAGCCGTCGTTGTTTAAAGTATGAGACATTTTTACATGAAATAAATCTATACATATTCAACCAGGACCTCAGCTCAATCATACAATCTCTTTTAACTCGTCTGTGTAAAAGCTTTCAAAAAACCCAACATTCTGGTTAGCTTTGCATTGTTGCTCGGTTGAGTCACCTGGACAAAAAATGAGGACTCACCTACACCATACATTCATTAATATGACAATTTATTTCATCAACTATTATCCAAAACATATGCTTTCAAAGAAGCTTGTGCTGAGCCAACATCTGCTTTGTTGTCATTTCTAATTTTAGAACTTCAGAAGATTAGTGTTGATGTTGATAATTATTCCCCCACCAATCCCTCTTTTGGGTAGTGGCTAGTTTGTTTTTTCCTTTTCTAGTATATCTGTTGTCCTTTATTTCTCGATGTACTTGTTTCTGGCATTTTAGTTTGTACTTGTTGTTTTTGGCATTTTAGTTTGTACATTATTCCTCTCTGTGGATTTTCTCTCAGTAACTGTCACTTTTGTGGTGTTTATTAATACAAGTTCCTCGGGTGAAGGGCCAAAAATACACATGACCTTTTCCCCCAGGATCGCCCAGCACCACGACCTTTCAACTGGATCAAAAATACACACGACGTTACATTTTTGGGTCGCCCTGCATCACGGTCAACAAACGATAATTAACGGTTGACTAACGGCCGTGGTGCTGGGCGACCCAAAAACGTAATGTCGTGTGTATTTTTGATCCAGTTGAAAGGTCGTGGTGCTGGACGATCCTAGGAAAAAAGGTCATGTGTATTTTTGACCCTTCACCCCAAGTTCCTCTCTATGGATTTTCTCTCTGTAACTGTCACTTTTGTGGTGTTTATTAATACAAGTTCCTACTGTCCAAAAAAAAAAAAAGAAGCTCGTACAGTTTTGTAAGGATTTGCAATTGATCAACAAGAAGAATCTATCCCTGAGCCGGTTTCAGTCTAATAGTCAACCTGCTCCAACCCATGTCTTGTACAACCTAGTACATAACAAAAATCTGGAGTCAAAACATGTACAACTAGAAGAACTGCTGGTGAATTGCAAATCTGGTTGCAATGAATTCTTCTACCAAAATCAACAGGATGTCAATGTCACATTTGAGGCATTTGTAGAACTATGCTCACCAAACCCCATTTTTAAACTCATTGGGAAATCTCAATCCTGGGCTCCAAGTAAATTTCCAATATAAAAAAAATTACAACCCTTTCTTGTAAAGGTCATCATTTTGTGATGATAATACACTATACTAAACTGGGTAAATCACACACTTATGTACAAACAAATATGCCAAACTGCTCCATAAAATCATGGAGGTGGATACAATTCAATGCCCTCTCCATTTCTGCCATTACTGGGCATGTCCTTCAATTTCATGACCTGAAGCAGTAAATGAGAGCTCATGGACACTCTTGGTGTAGGCACACAGCACAGCCAAATAAATGTACTGTCATCTATTTTAAAATTTTCATACTTCTGCTGTAGCCTCTTGTGCTCCATGACCACGAGACCTGGACTCAGCAATCTTCATAGCCACCTCTGTTATTACAAGCCTGGTTAAAAGCAGCCCTGCAATAAACGCTGCTCCCATTAACATTGTGAAAACTGCACTCCAACTATCTTTAGAGATGTAGCCTGTAATTAATGGGCCAATTGCCGCCCCTACAGAACCAGTTCCATCAATAATGGCTGTCACAGTTGCCAAAGCCCGTGAATTTCCACTCAAAGAACTGTGTGTTCCCAGGTCAGCCGAAACAGCTGTTGTTATGAGAGCATAAGGCCCGTTCACAAACATGCCAGTGATGAACATCAATGCTATATTTAGAACCAAAGATACGTGCCCATAAAACCGATAGAAGAAGAGAGCAGGGATTGCAAGGTACATGAAACTTGCTGCTGTTATCGCCCTGGCATCTAATCTATCTGAAATGTGGCCGGCCAGGATTCCTCCAATTGCCCCTCCAACATCAAATAAAGTGGACAGTGTTCCTGCTGTCTCACTAGATAGATATTTGCCATCAATTTCTGCATGATCACAAGAATAATTAAGTAATCACACAAGAAAAAAGTTATGAAGATTAATTCATAAAGACAGCATCTGAAATATAAAGAAAGTTGACGTACCTGTGTGGCAAATGTAGAATGGAAGCCAGTATAGAAACGTATATGCGACCAACTTAGCAAAGAAAAGACAAAAAGCAAAAGGAGCAACTCCAGGAATTTTCCATGCCTCTATGAAGCCTATAGCATTCTCCTCCTCAACAAATGTCTCAGGCCTCAACAGTGGCTGTGCAATTTCTTCATCTCCATTTTTCTTTGGCGAACTGCATTCATTTTCCTCTTCACTAGCTCCAACAGACTCAGGTGATACAGGCAACAGAAGGAAAACCACCAAACCAAGGAAACCAATCATAAGTCCTGGCACAACAAAGGACCATCCCCATCCATAGCTTAGCATAGCAGAAGCAATCAAAGAACCAGAAATGTTCCCAATAGAAGTGTGGGTATTCCATATACCCATAATCAACCCTCTCTTCTTCTTTCCAAACCAGTTTCCAACAACAGCAACTACTGACGGCCATCCAGTGGACTGGAACAATCCAGCAATCATTTGAATTACTAAGTAGTAATAGAAGCTATGGATGTTTCCCCAGTACCCAACACCAAAAAGGGAAGTAAACAAACCAGTTCCCAACATTCCCACGGTTAGAAAAATCCTCAGATTTAACCTATCTCCTAAATGGCCAGAAATATACATCCCAAAAGCATATACTGCAAGAAAAGCAACATCCAATTCACCAAGCAGGGATGTCCCATCTGATCCATTAAATGGAGCCCAACCACTTCCAAGGTTTTTGTTTCCAGTTGACTCATTGGTATTATTTGATCTCAATAGAGGGAACTTTAAGCCAAAATCTGTTGATTGGGGATCAAGGACACTCTTTACAATACTTGTTGTTTTTCTGGTAGCATGATAACTTGCATATGACAGAAATGTTACAACCAGAACGATGGCTTGGTAGGTCTTAAAGGAAATAGGCCTTCTCTTAATGGACTTCAGGATCCTAAACCCCGGAGGCTTACTGCAACCTCTCTCAGACAACAATTCTGATGCTGGACCCATGAATTAGTTCTTAATTCAGACGCAAGAAAAGAGAAGAAATTAATACTTCCCCTTAAAGAAAATGTCTGCAAAGATGAGGAGACCAAAAAGAATCATTGTTAAGGAATGTATCACTGAAGAATGAATAAATATGGTGTAGGCTAAATAATAATAACAATCGTCTTAAATGCTCAGAGCAGATAAGGCCATTATTGTAACCGAGGGGGTGCGTGTGGAGAGAGGGGGAACTGATATATAAATTAAAAGTTCCAGAAATCTAACAGGATGAATACATAACAGCATAATCAGAAGAATCTGAAAGCTTTTTTATCCAAGCAAGATCATATTTGGCAACAATACTTGGTCAGAAAATTAGTGCGTTTCACTAAAAAGAAGAAATAGAGTTCGATTCCAAAGGAGGAAACCAAATTTGGAGAAACAACACCAAAACAAATCGTATAATAATCATCGGAAGGTAAATCAAAAACAAAAACTCCTTCAAAGATCTGAAAAGTAACCGCCAATATTAGCGTCACAGAAAAAAAAGCTACCAAGAAGAAACAACAAATGGAAACCAATTTTCCACGATTACACCGCAATGGAATCAACTTCTGAGCTATAAAAAACAGACAAAATCAAAAGATTAAGCAGAACCGAGAAGCAAATTCTTACCAGAAGAAAAATCTCAAGATGCAATGAGAAAAGAAAAAAATAAGTTAGGAATCATACCTCAAGCTATTAGAAGCTTCACTGGGTCGTTTTCGCTTTGCTTGCTTCGCAAATTATGCGCCTTCGGTTCTCTGCTAGTCGCTTCTCTTTAGTCTTGGAATCATTTCATTACACAAGCAAAGCCATGACGAGCGACGCAAGTATTTAAATAAAACTATATATTACTATTTTACTAAGTCAAATGTCAATTATACCCTGAGTCCTAAAAAGTTTGCTACTTCGAATACACGCCTCTTCTCATTTACAAGAACGCCGCTGTCCACGTGAATTGACGAAAATGTGCCCATTGGTCCTCTCCGGGTATATATGAGAGCGCACTAATGAAGAATTATATTGAATTTTTTATAATATTCAGATTGGATATTACTTGATTAAAATTATATAAATATCAGATAACTATATAACTAGTTAGACAGAAAGTCAACGCATAATATAATAATTAAATAAAAATTTAATAAGATAATTATATTCATAATAAATTTATTGTCAGCGTAATAAAATTATAATACATGAAAATTTTTAATGAAATAACATCACATATTCTTGTTGTACTGTACCCATTAAAATCCAAATTCACTATTATATACTTCCTTCTATCCTTTTTATAAGTTAGTTAGATGCAATTAATATGTCACAAATGTGATTTTACCCAAATATATCTTATTTATATAGAGGGAGGGATAATGAGTAGGAACATATTATAATTAATATTTAAAAAAAATTAATACAATATTTGGTCCCCCAATCTGCTTTCATTTTAATTTTGGGCCCTCAAAAAATTTTCAAACAATAGATTTTGGTTCCTGAAGAGATAAAATGATCTATGTTTTATTAAATTATAGGGATCAATATTTTAAATATAATGAAACTTGAGAGACTAAAGCCTATAGTTTAAAACTTAAAGAATCAAAATCAAAATAATAGATAACTTGAATGACTACAGATTATATTAACCTAATAAAAAAAATATAATCAATGAGGAGATACCACTCTAGTCCTATTTATAAGTCTCATATGACCAAAAAATTTGGTCCTATTTATAAGTTCCTTTTGATCAAATAAATGAGATTGTAACAATTTTATCCATATTATTGTACCAATGAAAATATAAAGAGAATAAAAAGTTGAAAGGTACCTATTCATAAATGAGGGTAAAGTTGAAAATTTACCCTATAATCATTGGCTACTTACCTCTCCTTGGTATTTGTGATTTGGTCAAAAAAAGACTTATAAATAGGACTAGAGTGGTTCATACTTTTTGTTAAAAAAAATCATACTTGGTTTATAAAGTTGGATAAAATGGTAAAGTGAATGCGGCAAGTGTTCAAAACGTATGAATAATAATTGGGATGCCATAATTTGCATTCATGGCTTACATCTTCTATGTTATTTGTGTGTTCCATCTGTACCATCCGCTACACTTTTTTTTTTTTTTTGGCTCTTTATTAGTTTGTCGGTTATTATTTCCTTCTTGGAAACTCACTCTCTTAATTTCTTGCGCTCTTGAAATTTGCTGTTTTTAATTGTGTTCAATGCCTACTCCATGCACCTCGATCTTGTTGAGTAAATTAATTAGAGTTTCTAACCATGATGCGGATGGATAACAATTTTAAGACTATAAATATATATTTTTTGTTTAATTAATAGATAGATTATAATATTTAGTGAAACTCACTTTAAATTATGTATAAAACATAAGACTCTTTCTTAATCATCAATAATAATAATAATAATTGTGGGGCAGCTAGCGATGTTGAACATAATTGTGTGTGTGAGTACATGTCTACACACACATACAAATATATATATATATAGAGAGAGAGAGAGAGAGAACAGAAGATTGGGATAAGAAAAGGAGATGGAAGAAAGGAACGTAACGCAAAGGAAGCTTCACGCGGAGATAAAGACATGAGTTTGGATGTTGCTTGATTTGTCTACTTTCATTATTGGAATATCATTTTAGTTATAAGGGTAAATTGGTCCAAAATTTTAGCTTTCCTTTGAAATAGCGATGTTGGAAAGGAGGGGATAGCTAGAAACTTTTATAGTCCCCTCATTTTCAAGATTTCAAATCAAATAAAGGGAAAGTTTGTTTTTCCTTCCCTTCCATCATTTTCTTTGGAACCAAACAGGCTCTTATAGAGTTACGTATCAATTCTACTAAAAAGGAAAGAAGAAAAAATGATCTATTTTATTTTATGTAATTCTGAGGAAATTAAAGGAGGAAGTGTATAATTTATTATGTGCTTGAATCACATTTCTGGTGGGAATGAATCTCAAGTATGTAATTTATTAATTAAAAATTATGTAATAAAAAGAAAACATAAAAATATGGATAGATCAAAGCGTATTTAAGCACGCTGCCTGTTTAGGTGGGATAATGTTTATTGACTTTGGGACACAAGGACACCTACTCTTCAACTACACGACATAAATAATTAATGTGGCATGGGGTTCATGGTTCATACTCTATTATCAATCAATAATAGTCAATACCCAAAAACCTCCTTCGAATTTGCAAAATCCCACATTGTCCAATGTAGCAAGAAGAAATTTTAAAATGTTGTATTTTTACAATTTTGCCCCTTATGTAAAAAATGTCACCTCCCTCACCGGCCTGAGTAAATTCCCTGAGCCTTTCACTTTTATCTTTCCAAGTGTGGAATCTGTAAAAAGGTATGGTAAAATTCCCTGAGCCTTTTACTTTTATCTTTCCAAGTGTGGAATCTATAAAAAAGGTATTGTCAAATTCCCTGAGCCTTCATATTATGTAAAATTGTGAAACTCACCTCTAGTGTAATAAATTCAACATCTAATGTAGTACTTCTTCCAGTTCTATATTTAGAACCGAGGGTAGTACTAAATTTCCTAAAACTTGTTATTTTACTTTCATAGTTATTTATTTATTTCACTTTAGTCCTAACTTCTAAGATCTAGTTTGCAGTACAAATTGTATTATAAACTAAATCATATATTTAGAACCGATTATAGTATTATTTTACACTATTTTAACAAAATGATTCTGTAGCTCAACGATCATAAAACCTTTCAAAATTCAAGGAGTGGTGGGGCAATAAGATCAATTGGGCAACCCAGACCATTTCTATAGTCATCGCAATGGTAAGCACTAAGAGCAAATTAATGAAGCGAGATCTATGCTATTCAAATAGGATTTCAATTATTCATATTTAATATTTTTAGATGATGATTTTTAAATATACTTTTTTAAAAAAACTGATAGTTAAAAGATTATATTTATGTTAGATTCAGTACACATTAGGATAATTTTTTCCAAAAAAACAGATAAAGAAAAAAAAAATCAATCTTTTATCTATCTAAATCAGATCTAACGATTTGATGATGAGCTCTCAACACTCATAATTATGAGGAGCATTGAAAATGGTTCTGAGTTTTGACCCACTGGTGAGGTGTGGGTGGCATTTCTTTAACTAGGGTGAAAAAAGTAAGCACACCAACATTTTTAAATTCCTTTTTGATACAGTGAACCAATGTGGGATTTTGCAAATCTTTCCATATGAACTTTCCTTAATAATAAGAAATCATATTGAATTGATAAAATTTCAAAATTATGTGGGAGCATTATGAGTAATAGAAAGTTCGCACGATATATTTTAATTGAAAATTTAGACCTAATATGCATATAAGCAAATGGGCCTAATAAGTTTTGTCATGAAACACGTTATTTATGGAAAGAGTAGAGTGAATAAAACGGTGAGCCTATAGTGAATTACCGTAGCAAGACTAACTAATAATTAATGGGGCAATTAAAAATGAAAATGATACTAAAATTAAAAGTTCATGATAAATTATTGGTCTCTTTCATGTTATCCCTAAAATAATTCTCTTATGCCAAGCGCCTGTAGCGCGATGCTAGGGTCAGCCTTAGAAGCTGGCATTCCCCCTTGACCCGGGTTCGAGCCCTGCCTCCCCCTTCCCCCACTGATTGTATAAAAAAATAATAATAATTCTCTTATACATAAAATCCTTTGTCCTAAGAACATTTAAAATTTGTAAGGGTTTGCTTATTTTCCAAAAAAAAATTTCGTTGTTTTTAAATTATGTGTGTATGTATACATGGATTTGGACATTTCATAAAACTAAAGATGAATAATATGACTCGTTGCTCTAATTTCTTTTAATTTTAAGAAAGAATTTTAGATAGGGGATCAGACTCACCCACAAGCCAAATGGTAGAGCGCATGCTAATCACACCAAACTCGATCGCATGTTAATCATACACAACCCTATGGGTAATCTCGGTGTGCCAAAGTCATTAGAAGGGGAAGACTATAAACTATGTGGGAATTACTCCAAATTTCATGCTTTACCTAGGTATGAGATGTCTCCTCAGTGCTGCGACGGTCTTAAGGATCAAACTCGCTCTCTTTGATGTCGTAAATACTCCTTCGGTTCTTAATATAAAACATATTTAGGGAAATGATTTTAATCCTAAATATAAGGTATAGTTTTCATATTTATCATTGTTTTTCAAATCTACTGCTATTGATACTTTATCAACCGTAATCAATAAGGAGAAGGAATTAGAGAATTAAAAGAAATGATAGGGTGTTTTAAAAAATACATGTCATATCAACTAAATTAATTAACTTCTTTAATTTAATCAAATTATATAAATATGTATTATATTAAGAATCAAAGAGGAGCATTATATAAGGGTGTGTCAAATAAAAAGTCTCTCCAATATTATTGGAATGTTTCAAAATGAAAAAATATTTTTTGAGAAGTCATGTCTTTACAAATTAAAATATTTATGTTGGTTTATAAATTTAACAAGTGATTATGACTTTTAATCGAAGAGATATATTACTTCAAGATGTACCACATCAAGGCTTCAATTTATTGCTTATGAATACCCAAATCATGACACCATTTATAGAGAAGAGAATAAAAAGTCTCGGTAATCTGTTGCTAAGTTCTTTATCTACTGAGGAGATTGTAGAATAACTCTTAATATATTTAAGGGAAAATTCTATTTAAATACCAAATGAATTTGTGAAACCTCCAGAAGTCTGTCGAATTTGCAAAAAGACTGAGAGGTGACAAGGACCTTTCAGGGATATGCAAATTCGAGCCAAATTACCATTTTGCCCTTAAGGTTAAATAATTTTTTTTTAAAAAAAAAGAAAATACCCCCCACGGTGGGCCCCACCGCCAATGGCCACCACCTCCGGCGGGGGCTGCCAGCGACCATCGCCGACGACCACCGTGGGGGGGTATTTTTGTTTTTTAAAATTATTTAATCCTAAGGGCAAAAAGGTAATTTGGCTCGAATTTGCATATCCCTAAAAGGTCTTTGTCACCTCTTAGTCTTTTTACAAATTTGACGGACTTCTGAGAGTTTCACAAATTCATTTGGTATTTAAATAAAATTTTCCCTTTATTTAAAGTTACCTAACCCTTCAATCGATAAAACCACAAATATGGGGTAATATGAGGCCAATTTTAATAAAGAAATTGAATAATAAAATGAGCCTTATATTAATGACAAAAAAAAAATAAGTACTATAATCTCTGTGTGTGTGAGAGAGAGAGAGAAATATCACTTAATAACTTTTAAAATCCTATTGACAACTCGTTTTATTATAAAATCACTTCTTTAAGATTTTAAAATTCTAATAGTATTCATAAGATATTAGTGTGTGTTGTTGTTACACTTTTATGAGACAAGTTAGCAATTTCATGGAAACCCAAGATGGATACCCCTCGGGTGAGACATGGTCTTTACACATCATATATGTTGAATAAATACAGAATGAATTTATTGAAATAACTCAATCTAAGCATGTGTAAGTGTATGCCCCTAGCGTGGATTGCAGGCTAAATTGGCCAAGCTATCTTTTTTTTTTTCCTTTTTTTTAATGTATATTTTTCTCTTCAAATGTGGGGGATATCGCTCAAGGGGATTATGTGGCTAATAATGTCGTTGGCGCAAGTTGGCCATTGGCCATTAGCCTTACATTAAAATGTAAGGCTATAAATACATACACATCAGCTAATTTTTGGCAAATCATTTTCAACTATCTTTCCCCCCCCCCCCCCCCTCTCTTATTACACTTCTGTGTTTAACTTTTTAATTAAATTATAGGTGGTCTTGCATTATTCCATATAAAATGATATGAAAACACATTGTTCATAAATTGTAACCCTGTAGTTTCTTTTTTAAAAAATTAAATTTTATGTATATTTTGACACACATTTATATATGTGTATAATTCTTTAGGGCCACGCAAGAGTTGGCTTAGCTCAATTGAGAACATATGATTCATGATTTCACACACTCAGGGAAATTTTGAACATACAGTGGCAATATAGCAGGCATGTCAAACTATGTAATTATGAAGATTAATGCATTAAATTTAGTATTCTTGTAAAGTCGTAATTGTCATACTTAAAAAATACATCATATGGCAGCAAGAAACCATTTTTTATAAGAAAACGCAAACCATGTTTTCATTGCAAAAGTTAGAGACACTAATTATGAGGATTTAGAACTAGATCCTCCCTCAGATTATGCAGCCTATATCTGGGTTATAGGGGTTAATTTTTTAATTAGTTTTTTTTAAAAAAAAAAATTCCGGGATATTAAAAAAAAATAGAAGTTGTTTTATATTCCCAAAGATCAATGCAACTGTGAGCTTACATTTTAATTTTTTTCATAGTATATAAAACTCACACATGCATGTGGTTTAATTTATCTCGAAATTGTACATTATTTATAAGAATTCACAACCTTTTACCACGGTATGAAATTATGTCCGTCTAACACTTCCAGTAAAAAAAAAATCAAGAAAAGATATATAATTTTTACCAAATGTTGAGAAATATTTTTCAACCAAAACAACGGGCACCAAAATAAAATGTTTTATGGGTAAAGGATTTTTAATTTCCAGTCAATGGAGATAAGTTATTTCCAGCAATCCTTAAAACTATGTCGTTTTAGATTAATGAAGGATATTTTCGTAATTTTACATCTTTCATTAATTCACCTAAAATTACAAATATATCATTCATTAAATCTAAACGATGTAATTTTAATAACTAGAGAAGCACCTTTCCCAGCTTTTATACACCATGTTCGAAAACACGTTTCATAGATTTACCAATAAAATAAACATAAAATTTAGCTTTTTAAATCCACGAGTTTTTAAACTATATTTGTAAAGAGGCGCAAATATTCAAATAGGTGGGTCCCCGCACGCCAGCTTTCAGTCCAAGAAGGCCAGAAGGGCTTTTTGGCCATTCTACTCAGAAGTCCGAAGGCGCTCTAGAGGTGTGGCTGGTGTAGTTCCATCGAAACTTAGGGGCACAATGGTCATTATGACGGTAGCCTCCATCTAATTATTTGGATTCTGAGGGCCGAACCATCGGAAAGGAATATTCGAATATTCGAAAGGAATTATACCTTAGAGTGATGCGGATATCCGATGCGGATGATGCGCTTAACGAAGTAGGGCCCACACTGACTCTATATTGGGACCCCCCAATTGTAACGCGGTAGAGCTAGTGGATTCTGTTTTCAGTGTCCCCACACTGAAACTACTCCCTCCGCTCTTAATTATAAGATATAGTTGACTTTTTTGGAAAAATTAAGGAAGTTAATTAAATTACTTTAGACTATTTTTCTTTTTATTTTTTTCTTCAAACTAATTAGTTTAACTAATAAACTAATATATAATCTAAAGATGCACAACATATGAAATGATTAAGTAACTTATTTAGCTTCCTTAATATCTCCAATGAAAGTCAACTATGCCTTATAATTAGGACCGGAGGTAGTATTTCTGAACGCCACGTGGATTCGTTATTTCCTAAACGTAATTTACATCCTTGATTTAGATTTGTTTCCTTTAATTAAACAGACGTGGATTCCATTGCATGTAGTATAAAATGCATTGTTTTTACTTAATTTATAAAAATTCATGATTTTTATAAAATTTTAAAATCTTTAATTATCATTAATGTTTTTAGTGGGTCTTTAAATATTAATTTTTTAATTAAAGATTCGTTTTGGAGAAGGACATTAACCAATGTTTACACATAATTAAGTACTATGGGTCTAGTGGACATTAACCAAGATTAAATATAAGACGCAGTAATAAAAAATATAAAGATTTGCCTCAAGGGCATCGCAGAGCCACACAATACCACTAGTAGCCATAAACAAAATCATTAAAGACAACATGAAGAAACCATGTGGGATAAGTAATTGATTGTTACTTTAGTTTATTGGTTAGTGCTAATTGAAATTTCTCTAAAGCTATCGACTCAGATCAACACAAAGTAATAAAGTTTTATACATTCAAGAAGTAGTCCCACCTATCCCTTAAAGATGTGACATTCGGCAGGAATTTATGTGGTTTCAAATAACAGTTGCTTAGTAGGTCATTAAGCCTTTTGAGCACCTAAGATAAGTGATTTTAATTTGTATCTTACTAGGCAAAACTTATTTAACATATTTACAAAGTAGTGCACAATATCTTTAAGAAGAGGGCAATGTTTTCTTTTATCTTTAATTCTTCCCCTCCATCTATACCTATTTTATATGTTGTAATTTAAATTGACGAACGAATTTCAATAATGACTTTTACAAAATAATAATTTGACTTTATCTTTATGTGCACTCAAGGATAAAGGTAATGAGTTTGGTCTCTTGTTATTGTATGATTTCTGATATTGTATTGTTTGTCATAAATGAAATGATGGTACATGGTATTTATAAACCATAAGTGATGGTACAGGATATTTATAGACCATGAAGTAATGCCTTGAAGCAACACCTCTTCAATTAAAAGTCATAACAATTTGTTATATTCATAAATCTCATTTATTGATTCATGAACATATATATTAAAAGTTATACCTTGATATTACGTAGAGTTTTCTTATAAACACAGTACTACAACTTTTTATCAAGTGATAGCTGCTATACCCTAGCTACAACTTTTTTCTTATGTCTCTTGAAAGTGAAGATATATAACCTTAGGGACTTTAGCGTTAAAACTCCTTCCAAAAATCTCCATATAAATCACTTAATTAATGAACATGACTTTTAAAAAAAATACATCTCTTCATTTTAAAAATATTCTAACTTACCTCATACTATATAATGCAAAATTACTTAAAATAAAATTAACCCAAAGAATCAACAATTATTATTATTTTTAAACTATCATTACAAGTTGATTACATGAAGAGAAGAGTTAAGTCAGACGCAGTGATCAGTGGCGGAACCAGACAATTATTTGAGCCCGGGCCAAAAAATAAACATATTGAACTATTTACTAAATAATATACCATAACATTAAAAATACAAATAAATGATAATTGACAATTATAAATTAAAAGATAACATAATAAATAAAAATTTTATGATGTTTAGAAGGTGACTCATTAGAAAGTGCATCACTTTCAAAAATTATTTTTTTAGAAATATCACTTTCTGAAGTTATTTTCTTCTTAAAGAACACATTTGTGCTTTTCTGTTTATCCTTACTTATCTTTTTCAACCTACAAAAATTTGGTGACGCAGAATATATATTAATGTCAATGTTAATTAGTATCTTGTGTCACTAAACATTAATTCTTATAGTATTACTCAATCCACAAAATTAACACTTAAATGCATATCTCACTTACCTCAAAACAAAGTAATTGGAGAAAATAAAAGAAATATAATATGAACCCAAAATATATTTCAAAAAAAAAAAATTGATTCAATTTCAGCTAAGCAAATAACCTATTATAATATATTTTTTAAAGAGAAATTCATTATAAAATCATAAGACAAACAAATAATAAATCCAAACCGATTAAAATTAGCTATTAATCACCTTCTACATATATATAGTCTTCTATTGTCAAAACTCACGATTTTCCCGAAATCATAACCCCAAAATTTTCACTAATCACACAATATTACCTTCATTAGAAAGATAAAAATACGTAGAATAACTTTTACAAAAGGAGTAGGGTGAAAAGAAGTGATTTTGAGTACCTATTTAGTCTTTAAAATGAAAATGAATAGCACCATATATAAGATGATACTAATATTTTCAATAGGTATCTTAAACAAAAATCTTACTTTCCTCTCACATTCCAAAAAAAAGAGTATGATTATAGAAAAAATAAGAAATTAGCTGGGGCCAAATTAGTGGCCAAAATAAAATATTATATAACACATATATAAAAATATATAAGATAAGAAAAGTCGAGAACGTGGCTCCGCCACTGGCAGTGATCATGCATGTATTTTTATAAATGAGGAAAAATATTAGAAAAATCTTT
This sequence comes from Acacia crassicarpa, assembly GCA_034222035.1. Classification (NCBI taxonomy): domain Eukaryota; kingdom Viridiplantae; phylum Streptophyta; class Magnoliopsida; order Fabales; family Fabaceae; genus Acacia; species Acacia crassicarpa. The sequence goes on along the minus strand of JAWXYG010000001.1, from coordinate 56,414,413 downwards.
CATTTTGGGACTGTTAATGAATCAGCTACCTCTCTTTAATTTCGGTGAAATGGTTAAATGCGGCTAATGATAAGAGTAAAAAGGAGTAGTTAAATGTTTGATTTTCCATCATTATATATATGGAACAAGAAAAAATGTAGCTCTATTTTCAACGTTTTAAGAAATATTATTCTTGACTATAATTGATTGCTGACAACAGCATCAACAATGGTGATAATGATGATATGAAAACATTAAAAAACAAATTACAGTAGATGATGATGATGATGAGGTTAGATGGAGAGGGACTAAAATAAAATATGAAGTAATATATGTGGAATCTCAAATACAAACACGTCACGGGAGGGCAAAGGTCAATAGGGGTGTAGAAATATGGGAACACATTGACTCTCAATTTATTAGTTTAATATATAAGTGCAAATTCATGGAGGCTCTTTCCCAAAAACTCTTCTTAGTGCCATTCAAATTCAATGTTAAATTACTTGGCGTCTACGTCATTTGTTACTTAAAAAAATTAAGCTCCATATGTGGTCAGCTTTCATAATAGGTCATATAGCTTAGTTAGTATGGAAACTTTCCTATGTGTTGGAGGTTGTAGATTTAATCTAACTTGTAATCTTAAATTATTAGTGTTTATTTTGTTTATTAAGATTTTGATCCTTAGAGTTATGTTTAATTTTGATTAAGATACTTCACAAGAGTTACCTTCCGGTCATAAATATAAAAATAGTTGATTTTTTTTAGAGATTAAAAAAACTAAATAAGTTAGTTAATCATATATTATATATCTTTAGATTATATATTATTTTATTGGTTAAACTAATAGTTTAGGGGAAAATAATATAAATATAAATACTCTAAAGTAATTTAATTAGCTTCCTTAATCTCCCTAAAAAAATTAACTTTGTTTTATATTTAGAATCGGAAGGAATATATCCTAATAGTAATAATGTATTACTGATCATTCTTAACAATAATAAGGATTTTAATCACAATATTTCTTCTTCAAGAGATTGCAAAGGCTTTTTTTGAGCCAGATTGACCATTTTCTCACAAATTTATCAGTCATCACTAATTTATATATTATACATGCATGTATAATCTATAATAAACTACAGAATTCAAAAGTTTTCATTTATTGAATGCCAAAATCATTATCCAAAAATAATTGATGCCTTTTTTCATACAAGCATAAACATTCAAATAACATAGCCATTATTGGGCAAAGAAGGGATATATATCAAGATAAACAAAAACTAGCATGAGTCCTAAACATTAATTAGAATTTGAGAAATCAATCGCATGAATTATTGTTTGTGAAAAATGCTCTTTCGTTAATTTTTTTTTATATTTTATATAAATATATAGAATGTATAGTATTTCTTATGATATACAAATAGTGCAATTTTTAATAAATCTCATACTTAATTGGTGCATAATTATTAATTAGGATATTACAATACTTTAAGAAAGGCATTACCAAGTCCCCCCAAAAAAAAAAAAGAAAAGAAATGAAATCTTGAGTAAGTTTTAAAATTAGCAACATATAACAATAAATCTTCAACCAAATAAAAAGCATACAATGATAAATATCGGTATAAAAAATAATAACAAATTTATGCTGCTGACTTATTATTACAATTATTTCTCGTTCTTGTAATTCCTTAATGATTTTCATTAATTTTTTCTTAAATAAATAAGAAGAGAGGAAGAGGGAATGGGAACGAACCTTTTTAAGATCATGGGAGTGGATGACGTGGGCCACAACCCACAATTTTGGGTTAAAGTTGGGACCCACCAATTCCATCATCATCAACTAGGCCGACAAAGACACCACGCGTTTTGCATGTGACGCCACAGGGCTAAATAAATCACCCTATAATATTAAAACTATATGCATGTCAATGTGGGCAATCACAGTAAAATTTTAAATATAAATTTAATGACAAGTTGACAACCACAAATTTTTCTGAAAAAAAATAGTTTTAAATTGATATTCGCACCTCATCATTAATTAAACAAAATTGTTAGGATCGAACTTTGTTATGTCAATCCCCTTTTTTATACTACTTAATTGTCATTCTTCCTATATGAATAATATCACCCATATATATATAATTATCAATATTAACATATTATCATCACACATAATATATAAACACACTATTTCTAAATTATGAATAGTGTGGAATTGTTAGCAAAGAGGCTACCTTGAACTATATGCATAAATTATAAATATAATGCTATATAAAATTCTCACACACATACATTTTGTTGTATTTTTATAAATATTTGTATTTTTAAATGTTACCATATATTTTAATTTAATTTTAATCTTTGATTAGAACGTTTTTGTCAATAATTATATATTTTTAAACTAAAAAAAAAATAAACGAGCATATTTTCATAAGAGTATTTGATATGTTAAAGAAAAATATTGAAAACTTATTTCGTTGAGAAATTTTTTTTGGCTGTGAAGTAAAAAAATAAAAATTCAGAATATAATAACATTTAAAAGATCAATAATAATAAGGTTCAGAGATTTTTTTTTTTTAAAAAAAAAAAAAGCAAGGAAGGAAGTATTGGAACCAAGTGATGAGTTGCTGTCAATGTCAGTCTCCGGCTCATAGTCCGTCACCTCCACATACATACCAATGCCTTTAAAATAAAACCAACCATAAATGTTTGAAAATGCAAAATCTATATGTATTCTGGTTCCCACCAAAGATTTTTGCCACAAAACTCTCTTTTTTGTTTGTTTGTTATTAAATTTTCTTTGGGCCTAAGTTAAATATAAGTTATTTATATGATGTCTATGTCATCTAGCATGCCCTTCATGCAAAATAAAAATAAATAAATAAAAATAATAATAATCCGTCAGGCCTTCAATCCGAACCGGATACCAGTGATAATATAAAGAAAAATCAGCAGGGCCCTTCATCAAATAGAAATTGGCTCTATGAAAGTCCTTCAGTATTTCATAAAATTTCAAGATTAATTTGGGCTTTTTTGAAGAAATTTTTTTACACTTTGTGACATGCTTAGGTAGAGCAATTATCAACTACTTTTTTTAATATCCGAAAAAAAAATCAACTACTTTTTTTTAAAAAAAATAAAAACTTTCATAACATAATTATTTGTTTCGTACACGTTAGACCAAAGGAAGTAGATATTATACAATTACATTCCCATACAGTACATATTTAAATTTAAATATTAACTAATTCAATTAATTTTATTAATCTAAATAAATTAGATAAATATGTTTTATATTAAGTATTGGCTATCTACCTACCTATCTCCCTATCTTCCTCTACTCGTATGGCTCTTTGTCTGTATGTGTATTGTGTATGGTCATGTAGTGAGTTATTTGAGTAGTTATATTTGCAATGATATGGGATCTTTAATCAGCAGAAAAATTATTTAAAAATTAAAATATACTCATTATTATTTTTTCCATATTTGAGTCAGGGTGAATTTTAATGGAGGTTCCCTCAATAGGTTTTTTTTTTTCCTAATTCACAAAATTTAAAATCGATATTTTATTTAAGAGAGAGTTGAGCTTACTACTTAATTCTCATGGCTGAGTTGCTAACTGATTTGTAACAACTCTTCAAAATCTCATAAAGCCACCCCTTTGATTAGGAATTGGTTAATTATAGATATATAAGTCATTTTAATTTTTTTTTTTAAAAAAACTAATTTCTTGGGCTGAAACCCAACTCTTATCTATTGGGCTCAGGGCCGAGCCCTAAAGCTCATTTTTGTTTTTTAAAAATGAAGATTTCTTAAAAAAGAAAGTTATTTCTCAAAATGTATAACCAATTGAATCAAGTCACCCACCTCTTGTTGGTCTAAAATTCAATAAACCTTAGTGGTGGAGAGAAATAGAGAAACAACAAAAAAGTGTATTTGGGTAAAGAAAGCAGAGAAAGAAAAGAAAAGCAAATCATAAAGACACAGTCGAATCTATTTAATTTTATTATATTTATTAATTAATAATATTTTAATTAAAAAGGTTATAAAAATGATTTAAATCAGCCCTAAGATTTCTATATATTCAAGCCAAAAAAAATTCTTGAAATGCTTATTTATTTCAAATTTGAGCTATTTTACGTACCTGTTCATCATAATAACCAAACTCTAAAATCCTTGAGAGCATCCCTAATTCATTCAAAGGCAAATCAAACCAACCATGGAATTCATAATATAAATTACATACATAAAGCCTAACAATAACAATATAAAGATTAAGCAAAAAAAGAAAAATCTTTCTCTATAAATACTCACACTAACCAGAGTTGATTCAGGCGATATATGGATCTAACAATTGTATCTTCCTTGAACGTACAAGGTTTCAGAGATGCATGTCTGGTAAATTTTTAGCTTTCTCATGCTCGCTTCTCCTTGAATGAATGAATCTGGAAACTCTAGTTCTTATGAACCACGTACAGAGACTTTAAATAAGAGGCAAGGTTTTGACCTTTCCAAATGTCTTTGTGGCACAAGTCATAATCATAATAACAAAAGTAAACATGAAATTACCAAATTGTCAAAATAAATGTAAGAATTTTTTTTTAAAAAGCTGTGTATATATATAGTGATAAACTATTCTCCTTCAGGGAAATGATTGTTTTTATTTTATTTTTATATGTGTGTGTATTTGATTCTTGATACGTAATTTTTGGAATAAAATATTATGCGAAAATCAATATATGTTTGTGTTTGAGTTGATTAAAAAAATTAGACCCGCGGGTGTAAAAAATTTATTTGATGGGCATAATATAATCGTCAATTAAGATATTATAGATGATCGATGGAGTCAAAGGTTAAGAAGAATTTTGGAATATCCAATAAGAATTATTCTTTGCGTGGAGTAGAGGCTAAAAGCTGATGTTTGCTAAAACAAATTAACATGTAAACTTAGCTAAAAAAAATTAATAAATGTTATTGTTAAATATCAATAAAATTAATAATCAAGGCCCTTCTTTTCTAGGTACAGGTAATATTTTTCGAAACAAGACTTATAATTAATTTGGAGTAGGGGGGAATATTAATAACTACGTATGGGTATAAAAATTATATCGAAATTATATTATTCATAAACCATAATAATAATAATATAAATTAAACATGCTCTATATAGTAAGCTCAATATAGTTAAAAGAACACTCATAGCAATTTTAATTCCGGATTCCTGTTTAGATTTTGTTTGGTATGCTCTATATAGTCAATATATAATGAAAAACATGCTCTAAAAATAATAATAACACTAGGCACGTTTCCGTTGTAAACGTCAATTAGAATTTGAGAAATCAAATGCATTAATTATTGTTTTTGAATAATGCTGTTTTGTTAGATTTTTTGTTTTTATATTTCATATAAATATATACAATGTATAGTATTTCTTATGGTATATAAACAGTGAAATTTTTAATAAATCTCGTACTTAATTGGTGCATAATTATTAATTAGGATTGTACAATACTTTAAGAAAAGCACTAGGAAATCCCAAAAAATTAATGAAATCATCGGTAAGTTTTAAGACAAGTGAGCAATATATAATGATAAATACTTCAACCAAACAACAAACAAAAAATAATAAATATCGGTGGAAAAAGTGATAACAAGTTCATACTATACACCCATTATTACAAATTTTTCAGTGCTTACGTCTCGTTCTAGTAATTCCGTAATGATTTTCATTAATTTTTTCTTAAATAAATTGGAAGAGAGAAAGAGGGATGGAGAATGCCCCTTTTTAAGATCATGGGAGTGGATAACGTATGCCATATCCCACAATTTTGGGTTAAAGATGTGGGATAACGGTGATAGAAGTGATTATTTTTCTGCTGGACTTTTTCTTGATATGCTTTGTGTTTGGGTTAGCGGTAATAGAAGTGACTTTTTTCCTCATGGGCACTTGTTTAGCATAACTTTTGAAAAGATAATTGAAATAAAAAAAGGACTGAAAAATGTATGAATTATAATGTGTTGTATAAAATGTGGTAATTTGGGATAAAAGATTTAAAATAAATATAGATTTGCTAAAAAAAATAGCAAAATTACCAATAAAAAAAATACAACACAATGAAGTGTTTAAATAACCCTATCCCCTACGAGTTGGTTTTTGATTTCATCACGGATATGATTCATTTGTGTTGAAGATAAATAATGAGAATGCATCATTGCAAGAAGCAATTTCACAACCAAAAGCTCATCAGATGTTGAAGTTATATCAAACACACAAAAATCAGGTTTTCACTACATAAATTATAAATATAATACTCTATAAAACTCACACACACATATATTTTGTTGTATTTTTATAAATATATAATTTTTAAATGTTACCATATATTTTTTATTTACTTTTAATTTTTATTAGCAATTTGTTCTCAATAATTATATATTTTTAAACTAAAAATATTAAACGAGCACATTTTCATAAGAGTATTTGATATGTTAAAGAAAAATGTAGAAAACTTATTTGGTTGAGCAAGTTTTTTTGGCGTGAAGCGAAAATAAAAATATATAATATAAAAATAAGATCAATAATAATATGGTTCAGACAATATTTAAAAAAGAAAAAAGAAAAGAAAAGAAAGGAAGGAAGGATCGGAGCCAGTCAACCAGGTGATGTGTTGCTGTCAATCTCAGTCTCATGCTCACAGTCCCTCACCTCCATATATATACCAATGCCTTTAAAGTAAAACCAACCATAAATGTTTAAAAATGCAAACATTTGAGTGGTCTGAATCCTTTCATTAGTGTTTTCTCATTATTTCTTTTCGGTTTTAAATCTAAACTATACATTTGATATAACTGCTCATACCAACAACCTCATTTAGTCAAATCAACTGTTTGGGTTGGATAACGAAAGATGAGGAGAAAATTAGCTAATGAGAGAATCCTCTTCCACATTTAAGTAGTTATATTTGCAACGATATGGACCAGGTATCTACCTACCTACCTCCATATCTTCCTCTACTTATATGTCTCTTTGTCTGTATGTGTATGGTCATGTAGTGAGTTATTTGAGTAGTTATATTTGCAATGATGTGGGATCTTTAGTTAGCAGAGAAATTATTTAAAATATACTCATTATTAATTTTTTTCATATTCGAGTCAGGGTGAATTTTAATGGAGGTTCCCTCAATAAGTCTTTTTTTTTTTTTTTCAATTCACAAAATTTAAATATGAGATTTTATTTAAGGGAAAGTTGAACTTGCTACTTAAATCTCATATATGGCTGAGTTGATAACTGATTTATAACAACTCTTCAAAATCTCATAAAGCCACTTCTTTGATTAGGAATTGGTTAATTCCAGATATATATATTTGTCTTTTTTTTTTTAAAAAAAAAATTCAGCTCTTATCTATTGGGCTCAGGGCCAACCCCTAAAGCTCCTTTTTTTTTTGTTAAATAAATAAATAAATAAAATGAAGATTTCTTTAAAAACAAGTTATTTCTCAAAATGTATAATCAAGACAGTCACCTCTTGTCCTCGATTTGAATAGTGAGAATGGAGAAAATGGTGTTGAGAGTTCTTCCCCATGACCATGATTAATTAAAACCGAAGATTTCAATGAATTGGGTGAGATATCGAAAAAAAAAAAAAAAGAAAAATTCAGTCACCTCTTGTTTGTCCAAAATTCAATAAACTTTAGTGGCGGAGGAAAATAGGGAATCAACCAAAAAAGTGTATTTGGCTAAAGAAAGCAAAGGAAGAAAAGAAATTAAAATCATAAAGAGGTAGTCGAATCCATTTAATTTTATTATATTTATTAATGAATAATATTTTAATTAAAAAGGTTATCAAAATGATTTAAATCAACGTCTAAGATTTCATTATATTCAAGCCAAAAAAAATCTCTTGAAATTTCATATATATTTCAAATTTGAGATATTTAAGGTACTTGTAATAATAGGTTTATAATAATAACCAAACTCTGAAATCTTTGAGAGCATCCCTAATTCATTCGAAGGAAAATCAAATTAAACCAACCATGGAATTCATAATATGAATTAAATACATAAAGCACAATAACAATATAAAGATTAAGCAAAAAAATCTATCTCTATAAATACTCACACTAACAAGAGTTGATTCAGGCGATGGATTTAACGATAGTATATTTCTTGAACAAGGTTTTAGAGATGTCTGGTACATTTTTAGCTTTCTCATGCTGGCTTCTTCGTAAATGAATTAATATGGAAATTCTGGTTCTTATGAACAACACAAAAGAAGTCAAGGTTTTAACAATTGAATATGTTTTTGTCGCACAATTAATAGTGATAATGACAAAAATAAACATGAAATTACCAAATTGTCAAAAGAAATGTAAGTTTTTTTTTTCCTTAAATGAAGATTTCTTCAAAAAAAAAAGTAATTTATCAAAATGTATAAGTAATTGAATCAAGTCAGTCACCTCTTGTTGGTCCAAAATTCAATAAACTTTAGTGGTTGAGAGAAATATGGGATCAACCAAAAAGTGTATTTGGCAAATCAAAGCAAAGGAAGAAAAGAAAAGAAAATTATAATGACGTTGTCGAACCATTTAATTTAAATCATATTTATTAATTAATAATATTTTAATTAAAAAGGTCATAAAAATGATTTAAATCAATCCCTAAGATTTCATTATAAAGTCAAGAAAAAACTCATAGAATTTCATATTTCTCTTGGTAGCGCAATTGTGATAATCTAATACTTCTCTTTTGGTATCAGAGCCCTAATACTTCTATCTTGTTAATGGTCAGTAGCTAAGTTGTATGATACTTGTCTATGAACGCTAACCGTTTTGATACTACTCCCTTGGTATCAGAGCCCTTATTGCTTCATACTTCTATTATGGTATAAGAACTATGATACTCCTATCTTAGTATCAGAGCCTGATCAGTGGCGAGGCTAGCTTATGACTAGTTGAGGCCTTGCCCCAGCTGGCCTTCTAAAATCTTCTAAAATTTGTTAAAATATGTGTACTTATTATATAATATTTTATTTTGGCCACTAATTTGGGCTCAACTAATATCTTATCAAGGCCTCAACTGGACTTCTAAATTTTTTTTAAATATATGTATTCACTATATAATAATTTATTATGGCAGTCTAATTCATCTCTTAACTTCTCTATAATTTCACTCTTTCCCTCTCTCTCTCTTTTTTTTTTCTTTTGCTTTTACATTTTCCCCTCACCGCCACTGCACAAGTTCAAATTTCATACTTCCAGACTTCCTCTTCTCCCTCCACGTGACCACGTCTCGCTTCGCTTTGACAATGAATTGCTCTCCACAACTCCACCATCAGTCTCCCTCTTCCTTCGAATTGACGTGTCTTCAATAACCGTCCGACTAGGCGTCCAGCGACCATTGTCCGACCTGCATTGTCGTTGATTTCTAAGCTTTGGCTCTTCAGACTTCAGTTTTTTCCTCTCTCTATGACTCTATTCCTCTTCAATCAAAACTCAAATTTCTGTGATTTGTGTGTTTGTTATAGAATTTAGAAATGATAGTTGCTTGTTAGGAAGTTGAATAGGTGAGGCAATGATGCTTTTTTATTTATTTTCATTTTCATATTTGTTAGGAAGCTAACTAGCTGGCTCTTTGTGTGTATTTATTTCTGCGATACATGCGATTTCTAGCCCTGTTATTTTGCAATGATGTTGTAATGAAGTTGTTATTTTAAATGGTGTTGTGTTTGCAATGCAAATTAAATAAACGTTTTTTTTATTTAATTTCATTTGCAATGACCCTATTATTTGTGTTTGAATGGTGTTATGTTTATGAAACTTCCATATGCTGATATCATGATTGGATCATTAGTGAGTTTAAAACTGTTGGTTGTAGTATAGTTCATGGGTATATTGGAGAAGAGAAGGGAAACCACATTTTTCCTTTTGAATTTGGCAAATGATCCCATGGTTTCAATGTTATGTCATATTATCAATATGTTTATTTTTTGGTCCGGGCTAAAAAAATTTCCTGGTTCCGACACTAAGCTTGATACAATTATCTTGCTAATAGTTAGTAGCTATGTTGTTTGATACTTGTCTCTTGATATCAGAGTGCTAGCCGTTTTGATACTTCTCTCCTAGTATTAGAGCCCTTGTCGCTTCATACTTCTTTTGTAATATTAGAGCTTTGATACTTCTCTCTTGATATTAGAGTCCTGATACTTCTATTTTGCTAATGGTAAGTAGCTAGGTTGTTTGATACTTGAGCGATAGCCGTTTTGAAACTTCTCTCTTGGTATCAAAGCCCTTGTCACTTCATACTTCTCTTATGGTATCAAAGCTCTGATACTTCTCTCTTGATATCAGCGCCTGATACTTCTATCTTGCTAATGGTCAGTAGCTAGGTTGTTTGATACTTATCTCTTAATATCAAAGCACTAGTTGTTTTGATACTTCTCTCTTAGTATCAGAGCCCTTGCCGCTTCATACTTCTCTCATGATATCAGAGCTCTGATACTTCTTTCTTGATAATGGTGCCTAGTTAGGCTATCTGATGCTTATCTCTCAATATCAGAACCATGGCCATTTTGATATTTCTCTGATCACTAGACTTGAGAATGACAATGAGTACTTCAATTACTTGCATTTAAGTCTTAGGTCCACAATAGAAAGAACTTTTGGGGTTTGGAAGAACAAATTTCAAATCTCACAAAAAAAATGCGTAGCTACAATTTTCCAACACAGGTTAAAATTGTAGTAAGTACAATGACTATACACAATTTCATTAAAAAGCCTCTATTTCTGATCCTGACTTCCAACATGATGAACGAGAGGATATTTTGTGTTCAGACGATGATGTTGATATGGAAGAAACTTCAACAATACCTTCATCATTAACATCTTCATCTTACATGGCTTCTCTTCGTGATTCTATTAGAGATTAGATTATTTATCATAGTCAAAACTAAGAGTCATGTATTAAAACCCAACTTTGACGTAATCTATTATTTAGACTATTTTAAATGTATTTGTATTCTTACCATGAACAAATAGACTATATTTATAAAGGTTTTAGTTAAATTTTTTTATGAAACATCACTCTTGTATGTTGAAGGTTTCATTTTTTTAGCATTCAAACATTGAGTTATTCAATAAATAAGGTATATTAATATCAAAGATATTTTTTTATCTTAAAATAAAATTTTAAGATCATGAGAATTATTTTTCAGTATCAATTAGTATCATTATTATGAAAGTTAATGTTACAAATATTTAAAATACAACTCATCCTTTATATTCAATTATACCAAAATATTTTTATATGTGAAAATATTTTTTCCATACAATCTATTAATACATATATGTTTGATATAATTTTTATCATGTCACATAATTTACTAACAGTAGAAATTTATTTTTCTAACAATTTTATGTAATTTTTGGTATTTATTATTAAATATAATGTTTATAATATTTAAAATACCACTTTATCCTTTAAATGCAATTATACAAAAAACTAATGTCTTTTTTGGTAAATTTAACCTCCAATAGTTATTCTAATAAAAACATCCAATTACTATCATTTTTTTCCCAAAATCATTTTCCAAACCTAGATTTTACCTCGTAAATGGTGAAAATTATTCTCCAAAAGTAACTCCCGAATGGGCCTTATCCATCATATATATGTATAGGGAAAAACACTTTCATGTTGTAGTAGAAGTGTATTTTCATGTCATGTACACATAAAATGGTGGGACTCACATATATATAATGCTCATTATATATATATGTAGGTCCCACCATTTCATGTGTGTGTAGGAATGTTCTTCTTCTCATGTAACATGAGAAGTTTAAATCCCATATGTATATGTGGGGATCTTTGGTTTTAATCATTTTGTGCAGTTGCAGGGCTTTCAATGTGATTGCAATTGCAGAGAATAATAAAGCCTACATTTATATGCAAGTTTCACTTGAGAAACTTCCAATTGGTAGCTAGCGAGATAACAAAAGAGAACAAATTTTTTCCTTCCTTAGAAACTGCACCGAAAATGAAAATACAGAAGCCTTGTGTCGTCAAGGATTGGTATTTTCTCTGTTTATTTTTTAAGTCAACTAGCTAGTGCAAAATACTCTTTTTTTTTTTTTTTAATTTCCTTCTCTTCTTAATAGTTGATTTTTTTATGCTTTCACTTTTGTTTCATTTCTAATAGACATAATAAACAACTTATGGCGTATTTTGGATAAGAATCCGTAGCAAAAGTCGTCTCTACCAGATCTAGTATTTTGTCCTAGAGTGCTCAATTTAAGATGTTTGTTTTCAGAATAAAACACAGTAAATTATAGAGTAGAATATAAACACACTATCTTTCAGTATCTAAAATATATATGAATGGATGAATTGATCTGAAGGAGAGTTTGTTGCAAAGTAAAGTTTCTTATTTTTAATTTTTGCATTTTATAACCATAATATTTGTGAAACCTATCTTTTCATTGACAAATAATAAAATATATTATTATTTTTTTCATGGAAATATTTGCTCTTCTTTTTGCAATTCACTATGTATGTTAATTTTGGTGGCTACAGGTTCGATCATGAAAACTTGGAGAAAGGACTAAGGTACATAAAAGCATTATCAGATTCATGTCACGAAGGTGCTTCATACATTTTTGGTGTTATTATGGCCTGTGATAGTTCCAAATTGGCAAAAGAAATGTAAGAAATTTTTTAAAAAGCTGTGTACATATATAGTGATAGAGTATTCTCCTTCATGCAAATGATTGTTTTTATTTTATTTTTATATGTGTGTATATATATTTGATTCTTGATACATAATTTTTGGAATAAAATCTTATGCGAATATCAATATATGTTAGTGTTTGAGTTGAATAATAAAATGAGACCGGGTGTAATATTTTTTGAAACAGGACTTATGATTAATTTGGAGTAGAGGGGAATATTAATAAATAAGTATGGGTATAAATATTATATCAAAATTATATTATTCATAAACCATAATGATAATAATAATATAAATCATCTCAAACATAACTCTGTACAATGTGTAGAAAAAAATAAAAATAAAAAAACAGATGTATATACTTGTAATTAACACCAATATTCTTTAAATTCTTAAAACTAAAACCTTTACTCAAAACATTTGAATATATTATAGTAAAAAGAAATAAATTCATAAGCAATGAATGATATAACCTATACCGTAAGTAAAATTCACAAGCCATAAATGAGATGACGCACAAAAAAAGTGTGTTGATATATATATATATATATATATATATATATTGGGTAAGCTCAATAAGTTAACTCGATATATTCAATAATGAAAAATATGCTCTAAAAATAATAATAACACTAGGGTGTGTCAAAAGAAAAATTCTTATATGGCTCAAGATTGAGCACACCCAATTGATCTTTGGAGAATTTAATGTATTTTAATTGACTGGTTTTAATAAAATTTAAATGGTTTTATTGCATTAAACCACCATTAATCATTGTTTTATAACTACCATTTTAACTGTCAATAAACCATCGTCAATGTATATTTGGTATCTTTGGAGAATTTAATGTTTTATTGCATTAATGGTCACACATTCAATTCTCTACCTATAAAAGGAAATATTTGGTGCATGCATGGTCAATTAGTACCTAGGTTAAACTGATCGAGATCAGGTGATACTTAGCTGAATCCATGACATTTCTATAAGAATGATTCAATTAATCTTGGGGAGTGCTATCATCAAACACGACTCAAACTATACATTTTATTGTATTTTTGCATGATAGTGTGATGTCGCATGAAGTGTATGGAAAGGGAGTTGATATATATAAATATGATTAGTTATTTCTATAAATATATTTTATTATGTATGATTATATATATAGTGATAAAAATATTAATTTACTTATGACAATTAAGAATTGAAGCACGATATTCTTTGTTGATGAATAAAGAAGAAACAACTTGGTCTCACGTTGTTTTGGAGGTGGAATATTTTGAGCAGAATATTTGAATCCGTACTCAACGTCATAGACGAAAACACGCGATTCTGCAATCCAAATTCAATAAAAAAATATTAGATAATTAAGTTAATTAGTGTTACTTGCTCAATGCTGTGAAATGAGTTGTAAATGTCAATTCAAATAATAACTATAAATTTATTGAATTTCAATTGCAAATTATAGTAAAGAAGAAAGAATAACCTTTAAATATTGTGAATCCTTAAATCAATGAGAGTATAAGTAAGGTTGTCAAACTCGCGAATTGAAACAAATTCATGAGTGTGACTTAAACTTGTTTTGTGAACTCAAATGGTGAACTCTTAAGAGTTCATATTTATTATTAAATATATATTACTAGTGTATAATTAAATAATTTAAATATAAAAATGACAATAATTTGATTTAAATATATTTTTAGTCTAAATAATTGAAATTAAATTCATCCACATCTATCATTTATCATATTTAACAAAAAAATTTCTATAAAATTTATATATAAAGCCGCTAAGCATTGTCAAATAAAAAACATTAACACGAGTTTAAAAGTAAGTTAACACGGTTTTGTAAGTTAAAAACGTAAAAACAGTAAACTCGTGAATTTAACTAAATTTACAAGTGACAAACTCGGAGGGTCGATCAACTCGTGAGTTTGACAACAATGAGTATAACTAAGAGCTTTTATATAGGTAAGTCTAAGCTAATATATACTTTGATAACACTAGAATCTAATCTAATGAAATCTAATCAAATAATAAATTTAATAATCTCTCATATTTATAGTTCTAAGATATATCACAAATCAATATATGATATATAACATCTTAACATAAGAATATATAAAATATTAATATAAGATACAATATCTCATATCAATCAATTCGTGCCTTGTGTTATTCTTATTATTCGTGAATTTTTATTATTAATAAAAGTTTACAGGGCAAAATTTGATGGGAGAATCGAATCCAATGTACATAAATTTTGTTCAATGAGATTATGTTAGAATTTATTACATTTAATTAATGATATATGTTTTAAGAGATATGATATAATTTTAAGGATATCAAGAAGTTAATTACTCTTTGGTTTACACTGCACACATCCATCTCTATGTACTATATATATATCGGCCAGCTAGCTAGAATGTGTGTGTGAGAGTGAGGGTTTGTTTACGAGATACACTGGTTTTTTTTTTTCCTTCTAATCATATGAAGCGGGTTCCAATGTCGTGTTCAACTATTTTCTCTCTTCCTCAAGAGTTGCTCTTGGAGATTCTAGCACTAGTAGCTTCTTCTTCATTCTTCGATCTCTTTCATGCAAAGCTAAGGTTAAACAAATACTCTTTTTTTTTTAGCTCTTTTAATATACATATTGTCCATCATATGTATATATGTGTGTGATCTCTGGTTTAAATCATTCCCTGCAGTTGCAGGGCTTTCAACGGTATTGCAGAGAGTAATAAAGACTACATTTATAAGCAAGTTTCACTTGAGAAGCTTCCAGTTGATAGCTGGCGCGATAATAGCAGGGTAGAACAAGTTTTTTCCTTCCTCAGAAACTGCACAGAAAATGAGAATCCACAAGCCTTGTATCGTCAAGGATTGGTATTTTCTCTGTTCTTTCTTACAAGCTTTCTTTGTTCAATTTAAAATCTATCTTATTTTATTGTAAAATTATTTGTATAATGTGCTCAATTTAAGATGTTTGTTTCCAAAATAAAACAAAGTAAATTATAAAGTAGAATATAATACACACACATATCTTTCAGTATCTAAAATATATATGAATGGATGAATTGATGTGAAGGATTTGTTGCAAAGTAAAGTTTCTTATTTTAAATTTTTACATTTTATAATCAAAATAATTGTGAAACCTATATTAAAATATATTCTCCTTTTTTAAAATGTTGGAAATTTTTACAATACTAGATATGTTTAATTTTTGTGGCTACAGGTTGAGTATTTTAATCATGAAAACTTGGAGAAAGGACTTAGGTACATAAAAGCATCATCAGATTCATGTCACGAAGGTGCTTCATACATTTTTGGTGTTATTATGGCCTGTGATAGTACCAAATGTTACCAGGAAGTAGGCATGGGAGTTCTGAAGAATATCATGAAGAAGAAGAAGAAAAACTCATCACTGAGAGAATGCAGAGAGAAGTTCAAAGACATCATGAAGCACCAATGGCGTAACAAGAAATTAAAACCTAACCCTAATTCTTGTCACATGAAAGATGAGCACAAGATGACGATGACGAAGATGAAGAACAGTGGGTGGTTAAGTGAAACTGAGAGGGCTGAAGAAATTGAGTGCGAAGAATGTAGATGTCATTGGGAAGTTACTTATATTTCTAATTGGTTGCATGGTAAATCAATGTATACATTTTAATTAATATACATATAAGGCTATTATAATTTTTTGTCATTATATTTTACTTCAATCAAATTTTGGTTTTAGTTCTAGTTATTTTTATCAAACCTACGAGTTGACTCTTTGAGTAAATTGTTTTTACGTTTGTAGCTTACAAAAATGAGTCAAGGCTATTGATAGACTCGTGTCAGTTATAAACACGATTAAACTCACAAGTTTATATAACAAGTTTATCGCTTTTTACGTTTCTAACTTATAAAATCATATCAACTTACTCTTAAACTCGTGTTATCTTTTTTTATTTAATTATCCTCACCGACTTTATATATAAATTTTATAGAAATTTCTTTATTAAATATGATAAATGATGAATGCTGATGGATTTAATTTCAATTATTTAGATTAAAATATATTTAAGTTAAATTATTGTCATTTTTATATTTTAATTATTTAAATACACACTATGAATACTTATTTAACGATAAAAACAAACTATGAGTTTATGTGAGTTTGCTTAAACTTGCGAGTCTGACAAACTTGGTTCTAATAATTTCAAATGGCTGATTTTAATATCTTTAGTTTCATAAATACTGAATACCAGTTTTAACAATTGCTCTACACTTTTGAATTGTTTAGGTTTTAATCCCTATATTTATATCATACATTTAGTGTGTATTTAATTTATATTTTTATAAAGCCAAAAAATGTTTTGGCCATTGGCCAATTATCTATATTATCCTTCTAGTTAATTTTATAATACATGCCTAATTGATTCATAGGTATCAATAAAAATGATTACAAGAATTAAACTTATCATAAAAGTCAAGTAATACATATTCTCTACCTCTCTTCGCCACCTAAGGATACAAAGCACAACCGGGGAAAGTTTAACGACATAATAATTTCTAATTTTTTTATTACTCTTATTAAATATGGATATAATTAAAAAAAATATATTTAATGCTCATTAAACTAATTGATTCATAGGTATCAATAAAAATGATTACAAGAATTAAACTTGTCATAAAAGTCAAGTAATACATATTCTCTACCTCTCTGCGCCACCTAAGGATACAAAGCACAATAGGGGAAAGTTACCTAAAGATACAGAGCATAATCGCGGGAAAGTTTAACGACATCATATTTCTATTTTTTTTAATTACTCTTATTAAATATGGATATAATTAGAAAAAAATATTTAATGCTCATTAAACTATTCAAATGTCCTATAAAAATGCCTTTTAGAAGACATATTTATAAAATGGTCAGGAAGAGTATTGTTTTACTCTATTGGAATAAATTACCTTTTCTTTATCAAAAAATGAATGTTTTGTTTAAAAGTGTTATGAATATTATATTTGTGAATATCCATATTTTCTATTATTTTCTACTATTCTCTATAGTTTATTATTCTCATCCATTAATCATTATGATTATGAATTACATTAATTGTATATTAGAGAGTTGTGCCTATAAATAGAAAGTATATGTTATATATTTAAGACACATTAGAATAAGAATTACTTTCCTCTTTCTCTCTTCACTATTCTCTTATTTTTATTCTTTATCTTTTATATCGGATATATTGTTATATTTTTTTTTTGGTTATAAATATACCATTATATTTATAACAAAAAGAAATATATCGAATAAATTCTGGATTTAATTTTTTCTTTCTGGCCGAACATTATTTAATTGTAATCCACCAAATAACTGGGCTGCTCATTTGGATTCGGGTCTGAATTCACAATGGGCTTCTAACAGAAAGGGTCTATTTAGCGGGTCTGAGAAGAAACGGTGCGTTTCAATTCTTCAAATTCACAGACATGACCCCGAGAAAATTATTATTTTATACTCTAGCCCTCTCTTTGTTCGCTCCGACAAAACACTCCAAACTAAAATCACAGTTGACAGAAATCTTCATGGATCTCCCACTCTGAACACACTGAGTCGACTCGTTCCTCATCCGATATCATCATGATGATCGATTTGGGTCCGTTCTCGAATGAGAACTTCGACCCGAAGAAGTGGATCAATTCGGCATGTCAGACTCGGCACCCTCAGGATTCGCTGGATAAGCACATGGTGGATCTGGAGATGAAGCTCCAGATGCTGTCCGAGGAAATTGCTGCATCACTCGAGGAGCAGAGTGCTGCGTCTCTCCTCCGCGTGCCACGCTCCTCCCGTGATGTAGTTCGCCTTAGGGACGACGCCATTTCGCTCCGTTCAGCCGTCTCTGGGATTCTTCAGAAGATCAAGAAGGTATGCATTCCATCTATCATTAAAAATGATGGTGAGTTGCTGCTTGATTCATTGGGTTTCTTTTTGAAAGAGTGCTAGGAATTGGAAATCTGAATATAGGTATTGGTTTTCACATTTTTCTTGTTTCTCTCGGTTTCACACTGTGCTGAAGAATAAATCATTATGATCTCGGCATTTTCCCCGTGCAAACAAACATTTGATTATACGCTGGCCCGCTGGGAATACAGCGAAAAGGATACTCGTAGGATTTGAGTTGTTTACGTTGTCATGTCTTCTTAGGCTGTAGGCTTTTCCCTCTGGACCGTTCATCGGGGTCGGAAAATAAGATATTCACTGCCGTTTTTCTTTCTTTTGTAGGCAGAAGGATCATCAGCTGAATCAATAGCTGCCCTTGCTAAAGTAGACATTGTCAAGCAGAGGATGGAAGCAGCTTATGAGACATTGCAGGTAGATATTCATCAATTCTTTTGTTTATAAGCGGTAAGTTCAAAACACCGATTGATGTAGCTCAAGGAGATATTTATAATGATGAAATGTCAGGATGCTGCTGGGCTAACTCAATTAAGCTCAACAGTTGAGGATGTATTTGCTACTGGTGATCTGCCTCGGGCGGCTGAAACCTTGGCTAACATGAGGCATTGCTTGTCTGCTGTTGGAGAGGTAGTACTTACTTTCCCCTTGGTTCTTTGTAACATGCTTTAAGTTTGGTTTGCATTAGATGCCATGGTTTTGTTTTTCACCCTCACTTCTTGTATTAGGTTGCTGAATTTGCTAACATAAGGAAGCAACTTGAAGTCTTGGAAGATAGGCTGGACACTATGGTGAAGCCTCGCCTTACAGATGCTTTAACCAATCGCAAGGTGGTATTTTCTCTTAAATTCTTTGTTATTTGTTTCTTTCATCTGCAGATCATTTTGTCTTAGCTCTTGTCATTGCTTTTCAGGTTAATGTAGCTCAAGATTTGCGGGGAATTCTCATTCGGATTGGAAGGTTTAAGTCTCTAGAATCACAATACACAAAGGTTCACCTTAAACCAATAACCAATCTTTGGGAAGACTTTGACTCAAGACAACGAGCTAATAAGTCTGCAAGTGAGAAGAATGAAAATGAGAGGCTAGCAAGTGGTCGTGAAGTTCATTCAGTTGCACCTTCAATATCATTTTCCAGTTGGTTGCCAAGCTTCTACGATGAGCTTCTACTTTATCTTGAACAAGAATGGAAATGGTATCATTTATACTGTTAGCTTTGAATTTTTGTTACTGTTGCCTACTAGGTTTGTTTGTATTTTGAGCTTTATACGCATACATCATTTTTCTGTCCTTGACAACTTTTTATATTTTTAGTTGCAATTGAAAAATTTCCACATGTGCTTAGAATAAAATGAGATTTTTTTTTTCTTTTTAGTGGATGAAAAAAAAAAACAAGTTTTGGGATAGAAATCTTCCCAAAACAGCCAGAAGGCAGTACCAAGGAAGACAAAGAGATGCATTTGGTCTAGATATCTGTGCAAAATATTCACATATTTGACAAATTAAGATCCCCTGTAACCCCATGTTGTTTGTCTCAAAGGGAATCTATAAGTGAAGTCTATCCCAATAAAACAGAGGATATCTTGTTAAAATTTCTGTCATCCTCCTCCTTCTAAATACATCAAATCCTTGTAAACTTAGCTCACTTGCGGAAAGCCTAAATATTTAACTTAGAAAGAAATAACGTGTTTTTCCTTGTATGGATAGCATACTTAAATCTTCAATGGATGCTTTATTCCAAAAGCTTAAGTTTTTTTGGATAAGGCTCAACATTGATTCTATTAATATCTAATTGGCCCTTATTGGAAGCCTTCATTTGATGATTACCTTAGGTGAATGGGGCTGACAGGACTCAAATTTTTGATCATTTGGTCCTATGGGCTTCAATATCATGTCAAGAACCAGTACATCCTAAAAGCTTTAGCTTTAAGGAGAATGCCTATAGTGGATGCTTTATAATATCATTATGGTCCTGAAATATATAATAATTTAATTCAATATGTTGATCATTGTTTTGTGGAAGCTCTTAAAAATTTCTTCTTTTCTGAGTTTCATGATGTAGATATCTCTGTTAATGCAATAGGGGATGAAAAAACATTATCAGATTAAGATTATTGAAATATGGAATACTATACCATAATAGTATGTTAAAAGGGTTAGGACTTTTTTGGCTTTAGGAATTACTAGAATTTTCCTGTAGTCATCCAAGAAGGTTATCTCATTTTTATGTGATGTTGATGTTGAGTTAATTTAATTGAGTTCATTTGAGAATTTAGGCTATTTTCTCATTTCTTCTGTTCTTCTCATTCTTCAGTTGTCTCATCTTGTTATCATTGTATTTCTTTTTGTCATGTGAGATGATAAATGAAAGAAGAGAGCATCAAAGGTACTAATTAAATTTTTATACCTGGGATGTTGAAAAGGAGCTTTTGTTTTAATTGTTGCTTGCAGGTGCGTTCTTGCTTTTCCAGAAGATTATAAAATTCTTGTTCCAAAATTGCTATGTGAGACTATGACAGCTATAGGTTCTAGTTTCATATCTCATATCAACCTTGCTGTTGGTGACGCTGTTCCAGAAACAAAGGCATTGGCAAAAGGTTGTTTTGATCTGTATATTTATCAATCAGAAAAATACAATAGCCGAGCTTACACATGTACTTAAATATTTATGTATGTATTTTTTTGATCGAGTGGAAAGATCTTCCTGATGAAAGTGCATGCTACAGTTGCTATATGACTTTGAGAGGGTTCATAGAGGGTTAACTGATGTACATAATCCTTGAGTACAAGAGTCCTTCAAGGAGTAGAGTACTGTTAGGTCTATTTGTATGTTGAGGGATTAGTTGGATCTTAGTTGTTATAACCAGCAATTATTTAATCGGTTAGTAGTTACCTGTCTATAAATAGGATTGCAGAGGGAGGCCACTGACTGAACAATAATTCTGTTGGTTCTAAGCCCAAGTTCCTTGATCCTTTTGATATCTGTACCGAGGTGTCTTGCCTTCCTTTTCTTTTCATTGCTATCTCCAAGGTCCAAGCTTATTTTCCAATCCTATTTATAGTAAATTATTCTTGGGGAAAGCTGTTTTTAAGTTTAGATATCTTGTATGTATAAAATTCTAGAAATGATAACTTTTTTTTTTTGGGGGTCATAACTTCCAGGGTTAACTGTATTGCTTTGTGCTAGCTCTTAATGTTTTGATATTTTTCCTCGTCACTTGTAATAATGTTCATACCTATTCTTTGTGCTTTAGGTTTATCAGATATTTTATCTGGAGACATGCAAAAGGGTATCAAGATTCAAACAAAGCATCTGGAGGCCTTGATTGAATTACACAACACAACAGGAACCTTTGCTAGGAACATTCAACACTTATTTTCTGATTCTGATCTTCAGGTTTTGATGGATGTATTGAAAGCTGTCTACCTGCCATACGAATCATTCAAACAGAGGTAAGAAATTGCAATTCTGGTTAAATGGTAAATAATGGAGCACCTGGCTTGGAGTCTTGACTTCATGTCTTACGATTTCCCTTTCCAGTTTCCATGATGGAAATAGAAAAGGGGAGAAGGAAAATGAATAGAAAATTAAGGAAAAAGGATTTGGTATTCTAGTTTTAAGATTTTACTTGATTGAGACGTTTACAGATTTTACTTGTATACATACATAATGTTCCCTTTTCTTGCTGTAACAATTTGTATGCTTGATTATTAGCAGAGAATTTAACTTCTTTAGCCAAGTTCTCTAAAACCTCAGGCAAATCCTTCAATTCTTGCACTATAATTGTGTCAAAAGATCCCTTCCCTTTTTATAATTCCTGACAATCTCTCTCAGGCTTCTCTCAGATTTATCTATGATTTTTCCATCAGTTGTGTAGGTGCTCTTTCTGTTTGATCATGTTCAATTATTTTATCATTTTGTTTGCCTTCGTGATTTCCCTTTTTTACACCCTTTATGAATTCTGAGAATTATCCTTGCTTTATAATCTTTCATTACATTATTGGCATGCTTTACAGGTATGGACAAATGGAGCGTGCAATCCTTTCTTCCGAAACTGCAGGAGTGGATTTAAGAGGAGCTGTTATTCGAGGTGTAGGAGCACAGGGAATTGAACTCAGTGAAACAGTGCGAAGGATGGAGGAGTCAATTCCCCAAGTTATTGTACTTCTTGAAGCAGCTGTTGAGAGATGCATCAGCTTCACTGGGGGTTCTGAGGCAGATGAACTAATTAATGCTCTTGATGATGTAATGTTACAATACATCTCTACTTTGCAAGAAACCCTTAAATCACTGAGAACTGTTTGTGGTGTGGATAACTTTGGTGATGGTCCTTCAAAGCGAGAGATGGACAAGAAAGATGGAAGCCAGAACACTCGGAGAGTTGATTTGATCTCAAATGAAGAGGAGTGGTCAATTGTCCAAGGGGCCTTGCAAATCCTCACAGTTGCAGATAGTTTGACAAGCAGAGCTTCTGTCTTTGAAGCCTCTCTGAGAGCTACTCTTGCTAGATTGAGCACAAGTCTTTCACTATCAGTATTTGGTTCTAGTTTAGACCAAAACCAGGTTACAAATGGCACCGAAGATGGTTTAGGCGGAAGGGCTGCCTTGGATGTGGCATCTCTTCGGCTGGTTGATGTGCCTGAGAAGGCTAAGAAACTCTTCAGCCTTTTGAATCAGGTATATATTAGGTTTGCTATTGTGTTAACCTGTTTTCTTAATTTTAGAATTTCTATTAAGCTGAGAGATAGCATGAAGCAGTAGGGATGTGTTTTAAATATGGGAAGTAGGGGCACATTAAAAACATAATTTTGCTGATTTTCACTTCTCTTTTTTAGGCGACACTCAGTCTCTTCTCCTGTCCTCCTTGGACTGTGTTGGAATTTGAGACATGGTCACTCAGTTTAATTTCTTGATTGCTCTTGTCCTCCTTTATCCCTCCAAAACTGGATTAAGAAAATCAAATTAGCAAGAGTCCCATCTCAGTATGGTTGTGTTCTTTTGAATCTACTCATCCCATCTCAGTCTCCTTCTCTGCATCTGCCTTAGTTTGCATTAAATGAGAGTGATAAGATACGACTATTTCCTTCTATCTGGGAATAAAAGAAACAGCTTCTTTCACATATACGTGCATGCATGTGTATAAACTGAAGATATTCTTTCTTCCGAAGGAGTGGAAAGAAAAATATTCAATAGAATTTTCAGTCATAAATTTCTTTATAGCTTTATACTTTTAGGTGCAAGATTTGGTCAATACTTTAACTCAACTGACCCTAGTCCTAAAAAAGCAATGAAGTGTAACTTTTACGTTCATTCTAAATGAATTGCTATCATAGATCAGATGAGCTTGAAGGGTTATTTACTTTGACAACTGTTTCTTTCTAAAACATTGACGTTTTTCTTTATGACCCTCCCTTAATTTTGTCATGGTTTCTTGCAGTCTAAAGATCCCCGATTTCATGCACTTCCTCTTACTTCTCAGAGAGTTGCTGCATTCGCAGATACAGTAAATGAACTTGTATATGATGTTCTCATATCTAAAGTTCGGCAACGGCTCAGTGAAGTGGCCCGTTTACCAATATGGTCGTCAATGGAGGAACAAAGTGCTTTTCCTCTTCCTACCTTCAGTGCATATCCACAATCCTATGTGACCAGTGTTGGTGAATATCTCCTAACTTTACCCCAACAGTTGGAGCCACTTGCTGAGGGCATCTCTAACACTGACAACAGTGAGGAAGCTCAGTTTTTTGCAACTGAATGGATGTTCAAGGTAACTAACTTCTTGTAACCAAAAAGGGTGATTGATTTATAAGGGAAATTTATGTCTAAGCTGGATGGTTTTTCCATTTTAAAATTCTTCTTTTCATTGGCTATTGCTTGATTTGAGTGTCATCCACCTTCGATTAGTTTTGAATGCTTTACCATGATGCTAGTACTCTGAACCCGGCATCTAATTATATTTCCTGCCTAATTGTACAAGTTTTAACTCAAAATTGAGCAATGTGGCTATCTAAGCAAGAAGAAGCTTCTATTTGCTGAAAGAAAATTCTTTTATATTTTCTTTTCTTCCAAAGGAGCTTCCTGGACCTGGCTATCAAAATTCTTAAGGGACATAAAAGGGGAAGGTTTCTAGAGTTACATGACACACGGGAAGATTAAATTATTTCTCTAAAAAAAATGGCATGTGATGTTCTTTACTCAAATCGTTGATGCTGTATGCACACATGAAGCGTTTTTTCTCCTAATTTTTTTCTTCTTCATGTTGATGCATTTTAGGTTGCAGAGGGTGCAACAGCTCTTTACATAGAACAGTTGCGTGGGATTCAGTACATTTCTGATCGTGGAGCCCAGCAGCTATCAGTTGACATTGAGTATCTCAGTAATGTGCTTTCTGCTCTGTCAATGCCCATACCCCCTGTTCTTGCCACATTCCAAACTTGTCTTTCTACCTCTAGAGATCAGCTAAAAGATCTTTTGAAGACAGATTCAGGAAACCAACTTGATATGCCAACCGCCAATCTTATATGTAAGATGCGGCGTGTGAATTTAGATTCATGAGTGTTTCTCATGTGACATGGATCCTCTGCAGTTATAAAAATAACTGCATACAATACACCTGTGGGAGAGATAAAAGAACAAAGGATCAAAGAAGAGTGTAAAGGGAAAAAGTGACTTTGATACACAAATATTTTTATATCCCTCTGAATGCATGATTTTCTGATTGTTGGATTCAATTTGGTTTCGCTCTCCACACTCATTGCAGTTTTGGCCTTCCACCCTTTTGCCCTGCCCAACTTGCTATTGCCTTTACAGAGGACATTGTTGTACTTGGGATGCCCTACATGTATTTTCATTTGCAACCAGTGGACTAAAAACATACAATATGACAGTGTAGGCATAGTATATATATTGTATATTAGTCAACTGAGGTGTCTTACAGTGCATTTTTGTTAGGACTCAATTGCTCTTCGAAGTGAAACTTATTCCCTCCATAGATATATTTGTTTATTCATAAATACTGAGTGGCATCATCATGAATATTAATCATACTTTCCTTCATACACCTTAACTGTAGTCCTTGCCGATGAATTATGTAATGTATTCTGAAGTAATATTTGTTTTTTTTCCTAAGATATATGGTATGTTGAGAGAGATAGGTAGGTAGGAAAGACAAGTGTAATTATATTCAACGCCATTCTCTATATTCACTGTTAATGATTATATGATGATACAAATGTAGTAGATTTAATTCATAGCTAGGTGAGTTTTCCATGCATGAACTGAAACCCTTGAAACCCTCGCAAGAAGTCGAACTATTCACCTGTAACTTATAAATAGTGTAACTTGTTATGTGTCATGTCTTGTATCAACATCTTGATATTGAAGCAGAGAGTTTGTGGCTGTTGAGGAATAAAGCTGGTAGGAGAAAATGAGGGATGTGGATGATGAGGTGGCTTGACATGTTTGTTGTTTAGTTAATTTAAGATTGAGGGACGTTAGGATAAAATTGCTACGTGTTATCAACTTTTGGAGTAAAATTGCTCAAAAAAAAACTTCCGGATACTTAGATACTTATTGCTCATAAGCGGAAACTTCCAAGCAAAAAATGATATTTAACCCTATTTTGATTGATGAGATGGCAAGAGGTGGGTGCTACATGTGCATATCAGTTAAATTTAATAATCAATATTAACGGAAGGACAAACTTGCTACATTTTGTAAACTTCTAGGACAAAATTACTTCTAAAAAAAGTTTCAAATACCCATTGTTCCTCAACAAAAATTTCCACGACAAGAATGATACTTAACCCAAATACAAATGAAAACTGCCATGTCAGATTAAAAAGGATGACATTGCATCCGGTGACTAAAAATAATTCAAATTTAGCCATTAAAAAAAATCTAAAATTTTAAAATATCAAGGGAGCTATATAAAATTATCCTAAAGTTTAGTGGATTTGGTATATTATAATTTAAATTTTTTAACCCATATTAGATGCCACATCATCCTTATGAATTTAAGGTAATAGTTTCCATGAATAACTTAACGGTAAAATTAAATTAATAGCAGGTTTAATGTAAACCTAAAACCAAAACTCTAAACACTAAGATCAACAGGAGGAGGTTTAATGTAAAAAAAAAAATTTAAATATCGATAAGGTTAAATTTAAACTTGAACTTAAAATTTGAACAACAAGGAGTTATATACAAATAACCTAAAATTTAGAAGGAATTTGTAGATTTTAACCTATTATTAATGATAATATTTTTATCTTCAAGGAGGGGCCGAGCTTTATCAACAGAGTGCACGGTATATTCTTCCATTTGTTTCTTGGGTAATGTTTATAAATTTCCTTTAAAAGATTAAAATTCCAGTAATACAAGCTCTTCCTCCTTAATTCATCTTCTCGAGAACCGTCTCTACCTTCCATTAAATTTGAGTCAGCAGAATCTCAATGAATCACTGACAATTATCTTAACCAAACAGGACTCTGGTTATCAAAGGTACAATCATGACATACTTTGCTACAATGACACCCCCATTCATAGACTCTTGTGGCAAAAGAAAATGGTTGATCCATGTTTCTATCACTTGCAGCGTTTAGGAAAAGCTCTACTCCAGATAATTTGTTCTCCATTTTTCACAACTAATTCCAAGTTAACTATTGTTTGCATTGAAAAACAATTCATTGCACTTATGGGTACACAGTCGCTTAGCTTGGAATCATCAGTCAATCTATCCTTTACTGAGATTGTCGTCCTCTATTTCAATTTCTTCCGATCAGATCATTTCAGTTTTTTCCAGCACATTTGTAATCTTTCTTTTTTAGCTTATTTACGTTGTAAGCTAAATTCTTTAATATTTAATATATCATTATCTTTTTATCCCAAAAGAAAACAATCTCCCTCGTAAGTCGCAGCATTACGAGTATTAGCAAACATCCAGGATAGTAATTCTCATCATTTCTATCAGAATATGACTGTCTGCCGTGAATTCTCTCTATTGCGTTTCATGTATCATTTATTTCAATTAATAGAAAACCTATAAAAATGGAATTGCTATTCCTGAGTAAAAATTGTATATTTCTGATAAATTAACATAATAAAGAAAGAAACCCCAGGTAGGGCATCCCAGAATCAGTCACTGCTCCAAAATAGCTCTATCTAGTCATATTTACAATCTTTAGATAAGAAGTCGCAAAATATGCTTGCTGATCAAGGATAGACGACTCTGCCAGATTCACAATAAGTTTACACTTTTTTTTAATCCAAAAATTAAAGAATGAGATTAATTTTCCTTCTACCTTGTTTCTTCCAAAAAGCAGAATGTTCTAAGTTAATTTTCCTGCACACGTCACTAGCAGAAACAATCTAACCATCAACGGCGTTCCTGTCAACGAAATTAGACACTATCATCCAGATATGAAAACCCGTTACCTCCAGGCACCCAAACATTTACAGGTTTGATGTTTGTTCACAAAAGGAGATACCCCGCACCTCAGTACACTGATGAACTTTCACGCAAATGACGACCTTTCTGCTAGTCACCTAGCAAACAGTTAAATACCTGTAATTGCCGGCCTCTACTTATTTTTATCTTTAACTTGAAGCACTCAGTAGACAAATTCATTAATTTGGTTGAGACTTGCAATATAGTTATCATTCAGATTTTGAACAAAAATGTCAAAACAGGCTCATCATTGCGGATACATGATATCTAATCTTCCCCCATTGACAAACCCATATTTAGAAAAACATAGGCATTAGGCAGTGAAAGGAGGAAAGACTTGTCCATTTATCATGTTAACACCGAATATATTATTAGCATGATTGTCTGACGGTTGGACAACTGACACTGGCTGCAGTAAATTTACCTGTAACGGATTTCAAATGCAAGCCAGAATAGGCAGATTTATGAACCTTTCTGTTAATCTATATCACCTTAAAAAGTAAAAAAGTAAAAGCAAGGACATCTTAAATAGTAAAAAGTATAAAGAAACGTTAATCTAATCCTCTTATGGTATAAAGTTCACTGGTTACCTCAGAAAAAGAGAAAACCATCCCTCAGCAGCAATGGCAATCATGCATGTAATTCAGCTGACATCTTAAATATGCAAGATACGGTATTAAATTGAAGCATCTCCAGAAAATGTGAAAGCAAAGAGTGATTATGCAATGTTTAAGATATATCATAAAAACTAAAACTTAAGCGCAAAACACATTGTAAGAGTACAACAGTGATTTACCTACCTCAACCCATTTCTCCATAAATAATTTTGATGAAAGGGAGATTGTATTGTCTCAACAAAGCTCTGAGATGGGAAAAAAAATTCACCCCTGATTACGAGAAAACTAGACTCCGAAACCACATATTTATAGAAGTCTTGGGATATTAAGATCTACCTCATATCAAATTCAATTTCAGATATCTATCAAGAAATTCCATTAATTTGAGTGAACCGGACTTCAAGAGCGCTTGTAGCTATGCCTAGCAGGAGAGCGTGACCTGCTCTGATCACGGTACTTGTCTCTGCTTCCATCTCTTCCATTCCTTGACCTAGAATCTGTTTCTCTTCCTCCATCTCGATTAACTCTACCATTCCACTCTCGTGACCTTCCACGATCTGAATCTCTTCTTCTATATCTATCCCGCTCCCTATCTCCACCCCGCTCCCTCTCCCTCTCCCTATCTTTATCACGATGCCTATCTGTATCTCTTGAATCAGGACGCCTCCTCTCATACTCCTTCTCGCTCTGCTTCCTCCGCTCTTCTAATTCTTTCTCCCGAGCTAATCTTTCTTCCTCCCTCGCCTTCTCCTTAGCAGCCTGAAAAATGTTCTCAACCTTAAATCAACTTAAGAGTTTACATCAGCTTTACTGTTTAAATTAATTTATGACACCAAAGCTCACCTTATACTCATTTATGAAGTCACGAACCATGCCATAACCAACATGTTGCTTCCCTGTTACATGAGACTGGGTCCTCTCTGCAGCATCATTTGCTACAAGAAAAGAACCACATATATCACAAAGTGCCATCTTCTTCTCCTGAGCAAGCATCATCACCTTATCATTTTGAGGTTGTTGAGTTAAGGCTGTCTTCTCAGCATTAAGTGTCTCCACCTGCAGACAAAACCCAAACAAATTAAAAACAAGTCCTGCCAATCTCTGACGAAAGTTTGTTCACGTCGGCAAAAGTCAAGGCATCAAAAACTTCTGTGAGATGGTTTGGGGAGAATCAATATCTGGATAATTAAGAAGTAAAATAGAGAACTTGCACCAACTTCAGCACCTTTCTCATCAGAGCTTCTGCTTCATCAACCTTCCCAGATTCTCCAAGAGATTCAACCTGTTCAAGAAGGTTCTTTATTTTCTCTTCCAGGACAGATAGCTGTTCCGACTTTTCAGTTGTCAGTGGAGGTGGTGGTGCTGGTTCCACGTCCTGAGCAAGACGTTCTCGCCCACGTCTTACTCTTCTATCCAAGTCCATTACCTGAATTTAATACCAGATAATACAAAGGATGAACCATCAACATACAAGCAAGAAGATTCTCCTGATGTAGGAACTGTTAAGGTAATGTACTTGACCTACCAATTTCTCACAGAACTGAGAAAGTTCAGCTTCAAACTTTGGCACAAATGCATCATGTCTCGGGGATTTCTCAAAACTGAAGACAACACAATATATATGTATAACTGATAAAAACAACAATATAATCACTAAATCTAACAGGAACGCACTGTTGAATGTGCATTCATTTGCAGACAAATATTTCAGTGAAACGTGGGCAGAGAAGACAAAATATAATCTCAAAGGGCAAAAAATCAAAACATTTTTTTATGCAAGAAAGCAGAAATGCCATAGTATGGTACATACTGTGCATTCGTTTTGCGGAAAACATGTTAAAAGGATAATCATTTGCAAACCAGACGCATGAACTTCCATGATATGAGCACATAGAAAAGCTCAATCCAAGACCCAAAGAGAAAATAACATGTAAATATGATCAAGTTTAAACAAGAAAAAACATAACTGTCCGTAAGTAACCGCAGCAAGACTCAAGTAACTTACCAATTTAAAAACACAATACTATTCATTCACAAAACACTATATTACATATAAATGTAATATAATGAATAAAATTGCGCACCTTTCTTTCAACTTTGGGTCATGTATTCTCGGACAAGGACCTGAAGAAAATTAACCAAAAAAGAGCATATCAGAACTTGGAAAAACCCAAATTATGGTAATCATCAAAAAGAAAAATTCATGTTACGGCTCAGAGATCAACAGATAGGTGAGGATCCTCCCCCAAAACATTAGTATGTTTTTAACTTTTGAATGTAAGAAAAAATAATAATCATTAACCTGATGCAAAGGCAGGGGACCTAGCTCCCAAGAATAAAATTGAAAAAGAATAATCAATGTTGAACTCATTATTTGTTTCCAGGAAAATTTAAACTGGCCGGATGGCAACAGTAGTAAGGTGCAACACAATAGACCTTTCACATTCGTTATAGAATTGACCAACTGAACCGGGTCTCCTCGGCAATCAACCACAAGAGAATTTAGACACTGAAAGGGAAACAAATCAAGCTAAAACGCACCCAGGTCACTGCGCGTATTGACGAAGAGATCGTGAGGGCAAAATCGAACCATGTAGAATCCACAGACTTCCTTATCGTCCCAAGAAACTTCCTTGTACCCCTTTTTCTCTTCCTCCGTCAAGTTACGAGCTGAATTCGACCATAAGCACATGTAAACACAACAAATAAGTTCTTCGAATTGATAATGATGAATAGAAACAGCCCATTCAAGATCGGAATTAATTAACGCTTCAGGATGAGAGCGAGATTCAGTATACCGGCACCCATGAGTTCGTCAAGCAAAGCTCGTTGAGCATCCATGGCTAACCTGGATTTCTCGCGAAGTTGACAAAATAACAATCAGATAGAACTCCGAGCAGGGTTTTGGGCGTGTGAAGAAGGATCAAATTTTGTATTTAGGGTTTGGTGACCCAAGGACGAAGACAGCTAGAGCAACCATGCATCGGACGGGAACAGAAAAGGCGCAAAAAATAAAGGGAAAACGAATTCTCAAGTCCTTATAATTTTTCCAGTTTTTGAATTTGGTCCTTACATTTATTTTTCTTTTTGTGAAGTCCTCCAAATTTATGCCTTTAACTCCGTTAGTCCTTCATCTTTAAAATAGTTAAATGACTAACGGGGTTACAATTGCCGTTGGATATATGTGAGGTGGCGTTTCTTAACGCTGACATGGAAAAAGATGCTGAGATATTTAAAAAAATTTCTCCTCGTTATGGAATAAAAAAAGATAAGAATTATTAAAAACAAAAAATAAAAGAAAGAAATAATGCACATCGACAGAACAGGAAACGAAGAAAAGGAACATATTATGATGAATCAGAAAATATTTTAAAACGTGGCTTCATTTTTCCTGCTGAATTCTGAATTAGGTTCATTTGTAAAAATATATGCCAGGTTTTTGCCACATCATTAGTACTTAACACCGTTAACACCTATTAAATGGTAAGCACTAACAAGGCTAACGGACTAAACTTGAAAAATCTAATACTATAAAAAATAGAGGGACCTAATTCAAAACTCAAGAAAACTATAATTAGTATTCTCAAAAATAAATAAATAAAGGTGTTAAAAGCATTTTCGTGGGATCGCTTGGGATAAAAATACCTATACGTCGTAAAAGTGACTATGTAGTTATAAAAGTGAAGCAAGAATATTTATTGACTGTTAGTTGACCATTAATTTAACTTTTTTATTTTTTTAATGCTAATATGGACGATGACCCAGCTAAATTTTATCCCAACTAGCAGTAAAGAACTTAAGAAAATTATAGAAAATAGTATAGATATTTTGGAAATTACAATTCAGCCCTTCTCTCCCCTAGTCCAAATCTTACCAATTGGGTTGCCTATCTCCACGTCTACGCCGCCGTTACCTCTTTTTTTAATTTTCAAAACTATTTGGGCCATTTTCTGTAATTTTTTTCTAGTTTTCCACTGCCATCTGGAATGAAATTTAGCTAAATCATCATTCATGTGAGCTTTAAAAATACAAAAAAAGTCAAACTAACGGTCAATTGATATTTTTGCTCTACTTTTGTAACCACATAGTTTCTTTTACATTTAAAAAAAAAAAAATTGGTGTTTAGTGCATTTTTTAAAAAAATCACGTGTGTATTTTTGTACTTTAACAAAAAAAACAAATTTTATCATTCAGATCCCATTTGAACGGTCCAAAACGCAGGGGTTAAAAGGGTTAAAAGATGAGGTAGACTTGGTTAAAAAAGAAGAAGATGACGGGACAACATTTTTTTCTCCTTCAAAACAAATTCATATGCATTTTTGTACCCAATAAAAGTATATGGGCCTAGATCTCTTTTAAAAAAAAATTATGGACATTGTCCCTTAAGCCTATTATATAATTTATATTATATCTGTAACATCCTGAATTTTGAATCTAATATCTTGAACATAAACCTATTTTGGGAAGACTAGTAGGCTCTATTTTTGGAAAGTGATAAATTTGAAATCAGTATTTTGTGGGCCCCGTGAATAGTATTTACTATTCACGTATACATTTTTACTATATACAAATACGTATTTTAAAATATATATATATATATATATGTTATTCGCAAATACGTATTTAATACTTGAAATTTGTGAAATATGAATAGTGTTCACTATTCACAAATACGTATTTACTATTTAAAAATACGGTATTTACTATTCCTAAATACGTATTTACTATTCATGCGGGACCCACAACCAAAATAATTCTTCCTCCCGACACAAAACTCTCGTGAACTTTGAAAATTTTGTCAGCGGGACCCACTTAATATTAATTATAATAATATTATATTATTATTATTTTATTTTATTATTTAAAATATTAAAATATTATAAAAAAATCATTCACGGGGCGGCTGAGGAGGAGTCACGGGCGTTCTCTTTTTATAATTTTGGGAAAATTACGTAAAACGACCCAGAGACGAAAATTACACTTAAAGACCCATTTTCCAACTATAAATAGACGTTCCATTTCATTTCATTCTTCACAATTCCTAGAGCTACTTAGAGAGAGGAAGAGAGAGAGAGAGAAGGAAGGAATGAAGAATGATGGTATGATCTGAGGTTGAATTATTTGGTGATGGTAAATTGAGAGTATTGAAGTATTGGTAAAATAAGCTTGGAATTGAGGTAACCTTGGTTATTCTTTTATATACTTGTCAAATATTTATATGTGTATATTTATTTACTGTTTTGGGATTTATTGTGCCTATAGAAGGCTTGATTTGGAATCTGATAATGTTGTTTTGATGAGAGTGGATATTCTTGGAGCCCTTGGTATCACTTTTCTTTTAACCGGGTCAAATATGACACCTCCTTGGTTGTGATTTTACCAGGAGGGGAGCCATGTTGAAGTTATGAGTATTGGATATGTTATGATAAGAGATGAGTTATGTGTTAGATTGCTCCAGTCAACGGTTATAAGAGGTGGTCAGGGTAATAAGGGTGATCTATTCATCATTGACATATTTTATATTGAGATCTCTTGTGAATTATTGGAAAATAAATTATAATGTTTTTGGAACCCTTTTTGGGAGGGAGTTTTGGTAACCGAGTCGAGAACTATTTTGTGAAAGGTTTTTATATAAAGGCATATATTTTAATTATTGTGAATTTATAAATATGTTCTCGTTCTTGGTTAGCATGTATATTTCTGAATAACCAATGGTTACGGGGATCTTTGGATCTTACGGTTACTTTGTTCATTTTTTTTCAGGTAAATGATTTAGTAGGGAAATCAGGGAAGGCACATATGGAAAGCTCATGCTATGTTATTTTATTTGCCATGACCATAAGACTTCCGCATTTTGAAAACTCTGATATTATTTTGGATTTATTTTGGCCCTGTATAAATGAATTTGTATCTTTGGCCAAGTTTTTGGGTGTTAAAATTGAGGCGTTACATTTTTGGTATCAGAGCTAGTTAAAGGTAACCATGATCGGGGGTTCTCACAGTGTGATCTGTGGCGAAGCATTGGCTCTTACCCCGACATGGCCAGGGAGTCTGGTTGCACTGGGACGTATGGGCGTACCCTGAGCCGTGAGGCGGTGCGTAAAACTAGCGGCTGAGGTACGTTATGTTGCCACGGTGTATGGGCACCACGGAGACATTTTTGGTATCAGAGCAATGGTTCTGGCCAATTTGTTGATTTCCTAACAGTTTTCTAAAAAAAGGTCGTGGCAAATTAAATATCATAACATTTGCACTTCCCTGTTAGATTTAGAATTTATTTAGCTATTTTCTTATTTAGTGTCCTTGTGATATCTATAATTGTTATTGAGGATTTATAGTTTGAGATTATGATTAAGGTTAGATTGTGAATAAGGTTTGATATTTTATCAGAGTGGCGCAGCGGAAGATGATGAATTTTGAGGACAAAATTTTCTTTTAGGAGGGGAGAAATGTAACATCCTGAATTTTGAATCTAATATCTTGAACATAAACCTATTTTGGGAAGACTAGTAGGCTCTATTTTTGGAAAGTGATAAATTTGAAATCAGTATTTTGTGGGCCCCGTGAATAGTATTTACTATTCACGTATACATTTTTACTATATACAAATACGTATTTTAAAATATATATATATATATATATGTTATTCGCAAATACGTATTTAATACTTGAAATTTGTGAAATATGAATAGTGTTCACTATTCACAAATACGTATTTACTATTTAAAAATACGGTATTTACTATTCCTAAATACGTATTTACTATTCATGCGGGACCCACAACCAAAATAATTCTTCCTCCCGACACAAAACTCTCGTGAACTTTGAAAATTTTGTCAGCGGGACCCACTTAATATTAATTATAATAATATTATATTTATTATTATTTTATTTTATTATTTAAAATATTAAAATATTATAAAAAAATCATTCACGGGGCGGCTGAGGAGGAGTCACGGGCGTTCTCTTTTTATAATTTTGGGAAAATTACGTAAAACGACCCAGAGACGAAAATTACACTTAAAGACCCATTTTCCAACTATAAATAGACGTTCCATTTCATTTCATTCTTCACAATTCCTAGAGCTACTTAGAGAGAGGAAGAGAGAGAGAGAGAAGGAAGGAATGAAGAATGATGGTATGATCTGAGGTTGAATTATTTGGTGATGGTAAATTGAGAGTATTGAAGTATTGGTAAAATAAGCTTGGAATTGAGGTAACCTTGATTATTCTTTTATATACTTGTCAAATATTTATATGTGTATATTTATTTACTGTTTTGGGATTTATTGTGCCTATAGAAGGCTTGATTTGGAATCTGATAATGTTGTTTTGATGAGAGTGGATATTCTTGGAGCCCTTGGTATCACTTTTCTTTTAACCGGGTCAAATATGACACCTCCTTGGTTGTGATTTTACCAGGAGGGGAGCCATGTTGAAGTTATGAGTATTGGATATGTTATGATAAGAGATGAGTTATGTGTTAGATTGCTCCAGTCAACGGTTATAAGAGGTGGTCAGGGTAATAAGGGTGATCTATTCATCATTGACATATTTTATATTGAGATCTCTTGTGAATTATTGGAAAATAAATTATAATGTTTTTGGAACCCTTTTTGGGAGGGAGTTTTGGTAACCGAGTCGAGAACTATTTTGTGAAAGGTTTTTATATAAAGGCATATATTTTAATTATTGTGAATTTATAAATATGTTCTCGTTCTTGGTTAGCATGTATATTTCTGAATAACCAATGGTTACGGGGATCTTTGGATCTTACGGTTACTTTGTTCATTTTTTTTCAGGTAAATGATTTAGTAGGGAAATCAGGGAAGGCACATATGGAAAGCTCATGCTATGTTATTTTATTTGCCATGACCATAAGACTTCCGCATTTTGAAAACTCTGATATTATTTTGGATTTATTTTGGCCCTGTATAAATGAATTTGTATCTTTGGCCAAGTTTTTGGGTGTTAAAATTGAGGCGTTACAATATCCAAAAACCATTTTGGTCACATCATAAACTATTCCCTTCAATCCTTAATATAAAATATATTTATATAATTTAATTAGATTGAGAAAATTGATTAAGTTAATTAATATGACATGTATTTTTTAAAACACTCTAATTATCTTCTTTTATTTACACTTCTCCTCTCCTCATTGATTATGATTGAGGGAGCATTAATATGGATAAATTAGGAAAATAGATAAATATAAAAACTATGTCTCATATTTATGATAAAAATTAACTGTTTAATTATATCTTATATGAAGAACAAGAGCTAGTATTTTTTTTAGCAGTGCTTAGTATTTTAAAACGAGTTTTTATGTAATTTTCAGCCATATTCAATATCTTTTGATGCAATTTCGTTCTTAAAATATTTTCTTGATAGCATTTAGTATCCTTAGATAATTTTAAATACGATTTTATTCTTATAGCGTTTTTCTATCACTCCTCAATATCTAAAGTAATTTTTTATTTTCTCATTATCATAAAGCTAATTTTTTCATCACTCTTGTTAAGGAATAATCAAAATTAGTTGTATTAATTGTGTTTGATTGTATTGTAGCAATTAGAATAATCTAGAATGATTCGCTTATAGATTCTTCTCTTTCCATTCTATTATGAGAATGTAGAGCTGTAACAATTGTATTGGATGCTTCTTTCTATACAAGCTACAGAACCTCTCTTCATATTCTTTAGCCTGATTATTATCTACTCTCTATTTCATATTTTTAGTATTTATCTTCTATATTTTTCAATAATCATGGTTTAAAAAAATAGTAGTTAGCCTAGATATTTGTTGAACTTATCATGTTTTCAACCCTAAAACACAGAAGATTAGTACTAAAAACATTTAAAACACATATACATGTTAGTTTAAAATAGGAGGATAAAATTGATGGCACTTAATTGGTTTACCAATGAAGGTTTTTTTTTTTTTTTGAAACAAATGTTTAGGCAAGGGTTGGTATATTATCTCAAACTGCCGGCCCATGCTTACTGCTAATTGGTAGTGTCGTCACAAATTTTATATATCTATCCTAGCTAGCGACTTACCCATGAATACTTGGCATGTTTTGGGATACCTTTCCATTTTAATGTGTTTTAAATAAAGAGAAATACTAAAAAACTTCATGAGCGCCACCTCATCTATATTTTAACTAATTAAAATATAACAACTTAACTTACCTTAATTTTACATAGCATATGAGTCATATGAAGAAATTCAAATTTTATGATTTCAAGGATGATATGAGAAAATTGCATTTTTTGTTTTCTTTTTTTCTAAATTAAGAAGTTTTGTTTTCGCTTTAAATTATCAAATTTTAATTTTTCCAGATGACTCGTCTACCATATAAAATTAAGGTAAGATAACTTGTTATAATTTAATTAGTCAAGAGTATAGATGAGTCCATATTAGGTGCTTAGAATTAGGTGTTTATACCTCTAATCAGAGGTATAAGCATATTTTTTTAATTTTTTATATATTGTATTTATTTAGATTTCAATTATATGTTGCTTTCTAAGATTTTTTTTCACCCAGTATCTCAAATTAATTAATTTTCATAATACTGGTATTAGAGATAAATGCAAAACTGGAAATTAATTAATTTAAGTTACTAGGTGCAAAAAACATATCAGAAAGCAGAGTATAATTTAAATCTAAATAAATACAATATATAAAAAAATTAAAAAAAATATGCTTATACCTCTAATGAGATGTATAAACACCTAATAAGTATCTAATTTTAAGTACATAATGTGGACTCGAGTATAGATGGGGTGACGCTCCTAAAATAAGTAAGTATTTTTCATTTAATGGAAAGCGCATCCCCTCTCAT
This sequence comes from Acacia crassicarpa, assembly GCA_034222035.1. Lineage (NCBI taxonomy): Eukaryota > Viridiplantae > Streptophyta > Magnoliopsida > Fabales > Fabaceae > Acacia > Acacia crassicarpa. The sequence continues at coordinate 56,375,864 of JAWXYG010000001.1, read as the reverse complement.
GAAGAAGAGTTAGTCTCTCTAGGAGCCTCTCTCATGTTCATGTACCAAACATGTGTAGTTCAACCTCTTACTCTCCCTAGCTACCTTCCTGTCCATTATACTACCAAACATCGCTTGAATGTTATTTTTAGGCTGTGACAAGTGATATATTTTGAAAGGAAACGGATCCTCTCAATCTATTTATTCTTGAATTAGATGAACAGTACTAACAATATGAAGTTATAAGTATAATTGAACACCCACCACTACTAGTAGTGCAGTGATATTGAGATTAATTTCCCCCCTCCCAGTTCTGGGTTCGATCCCCCCTCCTCTATCGCCTTGTATAAAAAAAAAAGTATAATTAAACAAAACCTGTAACTTCCCATTTATAGGAGAGATCTTATGCTACTAAATTACAAAGTCATTTGTTGCATGTTTTATGGTTAATTGTCAAATCATTATGAGCAACTTATTCGCTAGTTCCAGAGGAGAAAATATAAAAGGGCCAAAACAAGTCCCACCATACTAATGGGGGAAGGAAAATGGTGGAAAAGGGCCCATGTTGAGAGGATGGAAGAAATCCTTAATTAATGCAATATTTTATATAGATTTTTTTTATAACAAAAATACATTCAGAAATAAAATAAGATAAGTAAAAGATTCATTTATATTAAAAAATATTTTTTACAAATTAAATATTGCATAAGAGTTCTCTGATGTTAAAAAAAAAAAAAAAGTAAGTGAATTAGAGGCATAAGATGCAATCAATGGTCGAGATCCTTGCAATTTATGCACGGTGAGAAACTCTAACGGGACTGGAGGGGATCCAATTGAAAATGGGCTTGTCGGAGAGCAACAGGGTAAAATAGAAACAAATCGACAACCCTATTGTTTTTTTTTTTAATAGCAAAAAAAAAAAAAAGAAAAAAAAGAAAGACAATGGGGTATGACTAAGGTTGTCAAACTCACGAGTTTAAGCAAACTCATGATAGTGATATAAACTCGTATCGTAAACTCGTAAGAGTTTACTTTTATTATTAAATAGGAATTACTAATGCATAATTAAATAATTAAAATATAAAAATGACAACAATTTGATTTAAATATATTTTAAATCTAAATAATTAAAATTAAATCCATCAACATTTATCATTTGTCATATTTAATAAAGAGATTTCTATAAAATTTCTATATAAAGCCGCTAAACATGATCAAATCAAAAAAAATTAATACGAGTTTAAGAGTAAGTTAACACGGTTTTGTAAGCTAGAAACGTAAAAATGGTGAATTCAGTGTATAAACTCGTGAGTTTAACCGAGTTTACAACTAATACGAGTTTACCACTAACTCAACTCGTTTTTATAAGCTAGAAGCCTAAAAACGATAAACTCGGAGAGTCAATTTTTAGATTTATTTGGAAGCTAATTTTTCCAGCAACAACCAAAGACAAAGTAGAACAACGCATCATCGCCAAGTCTCTCAGATGTGTACAAATTATTATTTTTGGATGATCAGTAATGTGTCCAAAAGTTTTAGGGACTCAAAAAAAAAAAAAAAAACGAAGGGTCGTATATATGAAGAAAATTTAAACAAAAAGGTAACCACATATTTCTCTTATCCAAAAATCCACAAAGTTTGTGACTCTGCTTCAGTTTTTTCTCCTTCTTTAATCATCTTCTTCCCCACAACTCTAAACAAACGCACACCATTATCATCATCTTCATCTTCATCTCTCTTTCCCTCTCTTCTGCAACAAAAACAAATAAGAAAGAATGAACGACACTGTGGATAAGCTTGTGGTGTTTCTAGCGAAGAGAGATGGCATAGACAAGCTGGTGAAGACATTTCAGTATGTCTCCAAGCTTGCAAACTGGCAGATTGAAGCCACCAACCCCGACTTGGCCAAGCGGTTCAAGAACTGGGAAGTTTCCTCCGGGCTCAGCCGGAAGGCCTTCAGGACTGGTAGGTTCCTCACCGGCCTCAACCTCCTCCGGCGAAACCCGGGCTCGAACCTTACTCTCCGGCTGCTAGCCATCCCGGCGAATGCCGGGGAGATGATTTACTTCTTCTTCGACCACTTTACTTGGCTCGCAAGAATCGGGACGATAAACCCGGAGTTGGCGAAGAAGATGAGCTTCATATCAGCGTTTGGGGAGTCAGTGGGGTATGTGTTCTTCATTATAGCTGATTTCTTGCTGATAAAGGAGGGGATTAAGAGAGAGAGAAAGATCAGAAGAAGAAAAATCTCGAAAGAAGAAGGTGAAGATAAAGATGAAGATGAAGAACAAGAGAAGAGGGATAAGGATGAGACTAAGAAGATTAGGATTGATAGAGTGATGAGGCTAATGGCAACGGCTGCAAATATTGCAGATTTGATCATAGGTTTGGCTGAGATTGAACCAAACCCGTTTTGTAATCATGCTTTGACTCTGGGGATTTGTGGCTTGGTTTCTGCTTGGTCTGGTTGGTATAGAAATTGGCCCTCATAGTTCATTATAATCATCATAATCTGTGATATTTATTTAATTTCTACTTTTCAGTAAAAGAATACCATATTGTCATGTTATATGTCCTCATCTTTTAGCTAGAGTACTGCTATATAGATATATATAGCTGCTTCCAAGTTTTGATGTTGCCTTTTAATTTATTAATCACTCTTTTCTTTATCCAATAATTCATATATTTCTTTTGGATTTTAACTGGATTAATTAGATGCATATGATGAGAAATGATTTGCATCACTCCAAGATTTATTATTTGCTGTAAATTTTATGTTTCACCGGATCTTGAACTTCATATATTGCAATAATGCCCAATTCTGAAATCCACTTTATTCATAATTCAATGAATGGCACATTGGATTTCTAGGAATATAATTAATTTGGCTAAATTATATATAACCTTGTGAACTCAAGGTTGCATATAGAAATCTCCCAAACCTTTCAAACTTTATAGTGATAATCTTCCTAAATTATATTTATGTAGATAACTCCCTTATGATCGATTAGATTTGTTTTTATTCAAATATCTATCCCAGGCCAGCTTAAAGTTTAACAGATCACCTACATACAACTCAAAGTTTTAGAGATTATATACACACAAAAACAAAGTTTAAGCTTTAAGGGGTATATAATTATTGGTATGGAATAATTAGCAAAGATTCAACAGTTCGGGGAGGTTCATTGTTAAACTATGAAGATTAATATAGGTAATTTGTACATCGTCCACAATTTAGCGAGCAAAATAAATGAAATTCAAAATATTATAAAATAAAATTTTGTAAATAAAAAAATGCTTTATGCTCTCAATAAATGAAGTAATAAAAAAATAATAGATGAGAAATTGTAAATATATATGTATATTATATTAAAAGAGAATTATTTATTATCATTCTCTTATTATTTAAATATTTTTTTAAATATGCATATAGATTTTTTCCGGAACAAAATGTGTGTATATGACTATGCTCTTCAGATACTATGGACATTTTATTTAAAAAAAATTAAATATTTCTGTACCAAGAGACAGTTTTTTTATAGTACACCAGGAGGTTTTAAATGCAAAATATAATCTTTAATCACATCTTATCTCACTCTCATGCACTTAAATAATAGTCTGTTTTAGTTTAGACAGAAGTATGCTTTAATTAATGGTACAAAAAAAAAAAAAAATACAGACGTATGTTTTAGTATATGGGTCTTGTCTTGAGGGTTGGGATTCATTTTGTATTCTATCTTGCTGGTTTTTTTCAATAAAAAGGAGTGTCATAAATCCTATCATTGGTTGTCATTTTTTATTGTTCGAAAAATTATACTAAAGTCTTAAATAAAGAAAATAATATCAGTAAAGTCTCATAACTTTTCAATGATAAAGAAAGAACCGTTGTTGACAAGTGAAAGAGCTATTATTGATAATAATTTGTGAGACTTTTCTAATATTAACTTTTTAAATTTGGACTTTGGTGTCATTTTTCCTTTATTATTCTCTAAAACTTATTTAATATATTTTAAAAATATTTCTTAACCAGCTGAAATCAAATTATTTTAATTTTTTGGTCAAAATAATTTTTAAATTTTAATAAAACTAAGCCAAATTAGAATTTAAGAACTACTAAATATCATAATGGTGCAAAGAGAAACATCTAAGAAATGATAACAAATGATTTGTCTCAAGTTAAAATGCATGCGTTGGAGATGAATAATCTCAATATCAATAATCAAGAAAAAATTCAACAAAGAAAAGTTATATTTTCCTTATTACCCACATTCATATATATAGCCATATAAAACAATTATATTTTCTTTGAAAATTTAGACAATACAAAAATAATTTTCATCAAAATTTAGTACTGAGCATAAATTTAAAATACATCCTTGCATAAAACCTATAAGATTAGGCCATAACTTTCCTGAGCACAAATTAAGACCTCAGAAAGCATGTTATTAGTATATGAAGTGCCAGATGATGATTATTAATTCCCATCCACCAAATCTATATACTCACCAGCTTCTCTACAGGTCCATACCTATAAATTATCTGTTGATTAAACTTAAAACTCTTGTATTTCTAGATTTAGAGATATAAAACCAAAAAGTCACACACAGTACCCTCTCTCCAATAATGAGAAAAAAAAAGAAGAATAGTTCTGTAAATTATAATCTCAATCACTGATTGGTTTGGCATCAAAGTTGCTGAGACAGAGAGCAAAGGCTTGAAATGCTGAGAGTGGATAACAGTAATCCATTATAAACACGTCTTCTTCTATCTTAGCAAATTCCAAAATTATCTTTTCTTCTTCTTCTTCTTCATCTTCGTCGTCGTCGTCTTCGTCGTCAGCAGCAGAAACAAGCTGGAAATTATCAAAAGCCAAAGTATCATAATGCCTGAAGTTGAGGTGCCAGTGTTGGCATTCTTCATCCCATATGGGAACCTTGCTTTTAAGTTTCAGAGGATGTTGATGATAATCCACCTTATTATTATTAGAAGAAGTAGTAGTAGAGTAGTTCATCATCATCTTCATGAGACACTTCATTTTTCTTGGACCTTTGATACTGTGAAATCTGTATTTGTGAATCGTGTAGTTCTTGTATTTTATTGTACCAACTTTGTACTTTCGTGGAGACGACACCTTGTTTCCTCCTGCAGCTGCAGCTTCATCTTGTGATGGATATTGTCTGTCATATATATTGAACTTGTAATCGAGGAAATTAGACCTGTCAGAAAGGTTTATAGAGGCAAGTCAATTATTAAAAGGGAGGGAGAATCAATATTGAATTTGAGTTTATATAGTTTTGACTTGGTTTCAATTTAGTCTTTAGACTTAGGTTTGGTACAACTCTATATATACAATTTTGATTTTTGACTTAGTAGACACTCTTAACTCACCATAACTCAATCTCTCTACGGTTTTAATCATTTAACACTTTGGTCCTTGAGCATTTCATGGAACACATAATTTTAGTTTCTAAAATATAGGGAATAATGTTTTTAAATACTTAAATTGTAGAGAATGAGTTTATCTATAAAATTAAAATTTAGCAACTGAGTTGCACACTTGAACCCAAGTCAAAATTATTAAACTTATTAGTTACAATAAACTAAAGTTTTAAGATTGAGTTACAACCATGAGTACAAACTATAAAGACTAAAATGTTTATTTTTTAAGGAAGAGGCCATGATCACAACACCAAACCCTTTATGATAGAAGGAAGGCTGCAAGCTCAATTATGCATATAGCTATTGTATATAGTTATTGTGTGTGTATAAACTATAAATACTATACTTTTGTCGGTTAAAAACTTATACTACAATGAATCTGCAGAAATTCTTATGATGTAACAATAATTGATTGTAAATAGTTGTCCCCACAGACTAATTTTTTTTTAAGAATTTAGGGGTTTCATCATAATTTGAAAGCCAAAAATTGTAATAACTGTTCAAGGTTCAAGAGGTCATTTTTCTTTTATATATAATTTAGTCAAAATACAATATAAGGAGAACGTATAAATTTTAAAAATGTGAGTAAATTAAAGTTTCTTGAAAGAAGAGAGAAGCTTGCCTGAGTTTGCCAATATATGTCTTGCTGGTCCGACGAAAGTCATCAGCAACTAAAGATATGACATATTTTATATTTCTTATCCTTTGTTTTCTTTTGGCAGCCAACAACAACTTATCATTCTTATTCTCTGCTGTTATAATGAAAAACATATATAAACAAAGCTCTTAAATACAATGCAATTTAAATAATATGAATCCAGACAACTTATATAATAATATATATAAAGAGGAATATAAAGCTGATTAATTTAGGTTGAGTTTTTAAATTTATAACGTCTGAGAACTCGTGTGTTACCACCCACCGTTAATAAAGGTAAGTTTGAAAATGGAAAATAAAATAAGAGAAACTTTCCTACTTATGAGGAGGTTGTGCTTTCAATTTCTTGATATGTTTTATTTTTCAGTGATTTGAATGTTAAAATGAGAGATCAAGTCATTTCAAACCATGAAAGGGTTCTTATATTTGGGATTCATAATACAAGTTGGGTGGTTCAAATGGAAAAGGGCTGTCATATTTATTTATTTATGATTGAAATATATTGAACATGTTAAAAGGAAATAGAGTCATCGAACTACTATAACACTTTACCAGCATAGATGAGGATATTGAGAACAATGTATGGTTATCAAAAGATCATTTCGTAATGTATATATAATTATATACACACACGAGCGAGAAAGAATTGATGTGGCATCTAATAAAGAGAAAATGGTAGAAATCGTTTGAGATGGTTTAAATATATATAAAGAAGATAGTTGGAGGCACGTTAATGAAGAAGGTAAATCAAACTATATCAATTACTAGTTATGAAAGGGATAAAAAAATATTGAAAAGAACACTTAAAAAAGTTATTGAACAAGATCATTTGATTAACAATTTATCCCTAGATAGAACATAGAGTTGTGCCATTCATGTAGGTAACACCACCAATACATTGTTATTTAGGTTTTTTTGTTAGTGAAACAAGCAATTAAAATTCATATATTGGGAAGTTATATTTCCTCCCCTTATTTTCTCAACCAAACAAGATCCGAAGAATTATGATGATGAGATGATATAATAAACTACTAATAGCATATATAATAAAATAAATGTAATCACTTACATGGCTCAGGACCCAAGTACAACAAATAAGTAGAGGTTTCTCTGTTCCTTTTGATATAGCACTGGATAGGAAAATCTATAGGCCCTGGCTGATCACAGGCAAAAATAACAAGAAGAAAAAGAAATATGTATCAGGCTATATATGTTCGATAGATCGGTATATTAAAGAAAGTATATTCAATCTCCTTTGAGTATGTGTGGATATATATAATTACTTGCTTCAATGAGATGGGAAAAGTGAGTCGTCCAGATAGCTCAGGACTCTTAACAATCTCCTTTGTGATTGTTCTCCATGACTTGCAAACTGAAGCACAAGACAGAATTGAACGTGAAGGCCAACATGTCTCAGTCTCTTCCACTCTCTTTATTATGTCCCAAAGCAATTCTCGAGGCAGATTTTCCCATCTCCTTTCTTGTTCTTCATTATCATCAACACCATTAATTCTTAATGACATGATTATTTCTCAATAACACATGTTTATGTTTCACCCATCATAATCAATCATCAAGCCTGCACCACCAAACACAAATCTCAGATATGGCTCTGTGTTTTCGATCCTTAATATAAAATCTCATTTATCGATCTTATATTAAGGATCGGGGAGTCCTATATTTCATGTTCCAAGCACATAATTAGTTTTGTGCTTCTCAAACTGAGCAACAATGTGAAAGTAAATAGTAATTTGTAGTTTGTAACTGTTGGCAAAGAATATGAACTGGTTGATCTAAAAATAAACCAGAAACCCGAAATTATATAATTAAGAGAGTTTAGTGGAATCGAAACTTTCTCAAATAGAAGTAACTAACCTGCAGAACTGAAGCGAAGGAGAGATCGATTATTTCCCAAAACATTATTATTGAGGAAAAAAAGGAAAGATCAAATTTAATCTTATCTTTTCACCATCTTCGGTTTCAGGAATATGTCTTGTTGACAGACTCGTAACTGTGAATTTTGCTATTTTTGGAGTTTGTTATTTTTGCTATGATTTGATTGCCAAAACTTTAGCTAGAAGTTCACTTTATCTGCCTGTTAGTTCCTATTTTTTCTGCATTTAATTTAAATAATTCGAATTATAAAAGTTTGCCTATTACCACTTCTTTAGCCAATGTTAAACGCTTAATATTTAATTTAATTATAATTTCAATACTTTGAGTATTAATTTTTGTAACAATTTTTTAAAATTTTATTTCATGATTTTTCATATTCCCTTTGTGGGAATTTTGATATCGATCCAAATCAAATGGTTTTTTTTTTTCCAGTTCCACATTTTAAAGATTTTTATTGGAATGTCAAATAATTAATCCAGGCCAGTTTTGCACGAGCAAATCTCTAATCTTTACAGATAATTTAAAATGAAATTTTGCCCCTAATTCATTAAAATTGGTGCAATTTCAATAAAAATTAGGAAAAATCCCAAATAGGTGATTTTCTATTAAAATAATCTATCAATTGCATTACTGTTGTTATTATTAATTCCATTATTCTCGTGAGCAATAGAATTTTGAAATTTAAGTGATATTTTTCTATCATTTTCCTAAAAACTAACTACACACAAAACGTGGTTTCCCCTTGATTGAAGGGTGAGACAATGCAATCTTAAACCTTCAGGCAATATGGTACATGTTCTTAATGATGGCTAACAAAAATATGAAGAATTTTTTTTTTCTTTCTCCCAATTTTGGATTCGGATTCTCTCAGTATCACTTCTCTTGGTATTCCTCAATATCTTTGCATCTGGGCCGTTCAAAAGTTGACCTAAAACCCCAAAATTATTAATGTAAAAAACCGCATGCGGTAAAAACTACTACATGCGGTATATATAAAAATTTTAAAAGTCCCTCTCTAGACGTTGGATCAACTTTTGGACGGCCTAGATCAAAAGATACTGAGGGATGAGGAGGTGAGGATACTGAGGTAATCTGCTTCCCCCAAGTTTTCAGTTGGGTGTTCTCAAATGCAGCCAGTGCGGACATGAGATATGTGTAGGCCACTAAACTCCTACAGATGAACCTTGGACAATTGAGATCTTTGCGTGTGCTGAAGATAGGGAAAGTTGCATTGTAAGTTTTAATTGTTGATCAATCTTTCATGTTGTTAAATATTAATTGACTGTTTTAGACTAATGGTCATTGATCAATAGTAATATAATATTCAAGATGGGTTAGGCTCATAGGGCAAGCCTTTCAAGGACGAAAAATAAATAGGGCTGGGGCAGTAAAATGATATCTTGTTTTGAACTTAGCATGTGTATATATGTATATCAAATTTCTCAAATGATAAGTTATTGATTCTTGTGTCATTTTGCACTAAATTACAAAATCACTAGTTCACTAGATTTGACCCACACCAAGGGCCAATGAGGGCTGGGCTAGCTGGTTGTTCTAATCAATAACATAAAATAAAGCATGTCAATATTATCGATATTGTAGTTTTATGTTAGTGAGATAAAGCATTTGGCAAGAGCTGAACATATTTAGAGACAAGGTAGTTGCATGTTATCAGCTAGATCACGGTGACTAGCTAGGACCCAACTCTGTTATCTGTGTTGTTTAAAATAATATATGAAATAGGTATTTTGAGAGTGGCAATTTCATTGTGATTCTCATCAATATGTTTTATATGCCTTGTTTCCTTATTCATGAATCAGTAGATTGAAGATGATTAGATAATAGTATTCATTTGGAATTTGGAATTGTTTATATTTGGTCTAAAGAATGGCATGCTTGTATGAAATTTTTCATCATAGAGAAGCACACTTTCACCTACGTATGTCCAAGGACCGGGCCAAACTGGGTTGGAGGTTAACCCGAGGTCTGACCAGATATGATCTCGGGCTGGAAAAGTTAGCCCAAAGTCTGGTATGGTCTGATACAAGCTTGAGCTCAGACAATCCATTTTTTTTTTCAAAATTTTTTTCCTTTTTTTTTTGCCTTCTTGGAAGGTAATATTTTAACTTTGATTTCACTTGACTTTCGAAAGTAATAAAAAGTGACTTAATGAAAAGTGATTTCTATAAATTGAAAAGTACATTAGGATGTCCAAAATCCAATGAGCGGCTCAGTGTAGTAGTGATTTACAAAAAAAAAAAAAAAAGAGACCTCCGGTCAGACCGAACCAGTCTAAAGGTCTAAACCCCTGGATCGAAGTCCAATTCAATCCGAGCAGTTTGGTCCGATCAAATTGTCTTCGATCACTTTTTTTTACCCTAGATTGGGTCAGGTCGAACCAACCAGACTTCAGGTTTTTTTGGACAACCCTGCTTCCACCAATGGCCTTAGAGCTGTTGCTCTGGACATGTTGATTACATGCACAAAGATTTCCTGAGAGCCAATATTTCCTTCTCATCTACCTGATTGTGCAGTTGATCCAAAATTGTTAAATTTATTATCAATGATTTTTCTTTTCCCCAGCGCCATCAAGGCATTGATGCATTGTGCACCATGTGGTTAAAATTGTGGGAAAGTTGGGTGCAAAATTCAACAGGGAAAATTGGGTTGATACATTACAAAGAAATTTTTTATGTTTTAATTATACACAAATATATGTGATGTCAGATATATATGATCTAGGGAAAATTCCATTTAAATACCAGATGAATTTGTAAAACCCCCAGAGGACCTCCGAATTTGTAAAAAGACTCAGAGGTGATATGGACCTTTCAGGGTTATGCAATTTCGTGACAAAAGACCACACTGCCCTTCTACTTCTCTCTCTCCTCTCTCTCCCTGTCTGAACCAGATCCGCCGATTGCGCCGCCGTCTACCTCCACCATGGACGTCGACCCCAACGCTGCACCCACTGCCACCTACGCCGCACCTACCGACGGTGAAAAAGAAAAAAAAATGAAACACACGAACGAGAACGAGAACAAAAGAAAACGAACACGAACGAACGGTAAATTTTGTTTGGTAGATCCAGAAGAAATTAGAAGAAGAAAAGGAACGAAGGAAGGAGGAAGAAGGAAGAAGAAAATTTTGTAAATGAAAGTAAATTTTGTAAATGGGTTGAAAAGTGTGAATTTGTGAATTGCGTTATGAGATTTGTAAATGGTGTTATGAGATTTGTAAATCGCGTTATGAATTTTGTAAATGGTTTTTTGATTCAGGGTTGAAAAGTGTGGACCTAAAAAAAAAGTTGTAAATTGCGTTATGAGATTTGTAAATGGCGTTATGAGATTTGTAAATCGCGTTATGAATTTTGTAAATGGTTTTTTGATTTAGGGTTGAAAAGTGCGAACCTAAAAAAACAAGTTGTAAATTGCGTTATGAGATTTATAAATTGCGTTATGAGTTTTGTAAATCGCGTTATAAATTTTGTAAATGGTTGGTTCACACTGAAATGAGTGCACTTTTAGTTCACTCGAGTGCACTCCAGTGTGAACCAACCATTTAAATATATTTGAACCAATCATTTCAGTGTGAACCAACCATTTACAAAATTCATAACGCGATTTACAAAACTCATAACACAATTTACAAATCTCATAACGCAATTTATAACTCTTTTTTTTTTAGGTTCACACTTTTCAACCTTGAATCAAAAAACCATTTACAAAATTCATAACGCGATTTACAAATCTCATAACGCCATTTACAAATCTCATAACGCAATTTACAACTTTTTTTTAGGTCCACACTTTTCAACCCTGAATCAAAAACCATTTACAAAATTCATAACGCGATTTACAAATCTCATAACGCCATTTACAAATCTCATAACGCAATTTACAACTTTTTTTTTAGGTCCACACTTTTCAACCTTGAATCAAAAAACCATTTACAAAATTCATAACGCGATTTACAAATCTCATAACGCCATTTACAAATCTCATAACACAATTTACAACTTCACACTTTTCAACCCATTTACAAAATTTACTTTCATTTACAAAATTTTCTTCTTCCTCCTTCCTTCCTTCCTTCCTTTTCTTCTTCCTTCCTTCTTCTTCTTCTTCTAATTTCTTTTGGATCTACCAAAAAAAATTTACCGTTCGTTCGTTTTCGTTTTCATTTGTTCTCGTTATCTCGTTCGTGTGTTTCGTTTTTTTTTCCTTTTTCACCGTCGGTGGGTGCGGCACAGGTGGCGGTGGGTGTGGTGTTGGCGTCGATGTCCATGGTGGAGGTAGACGGCGGCGTAGTCGGCGGATCTGGTTCAGACAGGGAGAGAGAGAGGAAAGAGAGAAGTAGAAGGGCAGTGTGGTCTTTTGTCACGAAATTGCATAACCCTGAAAGGTCCATATCACCTCTGAGTCTTTTTACAAATTCAGAGGTCCTCTGGGGGTTTTACAAATTCATCTGGTATTTAAATGGAATTTTCCCTATGATCTATTATTTTTAATCATTATTATTTACAAAGCATTAATTTTGCTATTAATTTTTGGGACAGAATATTGTTATTATCAATTAGTGTTACTATGTCATTACTAGTGTTTTTCATTATTAGATCAGAATCTTAATAGGAGAGAGAAATTATAAAGATAAATGATATTATAATCTAACGGTAAAATAGACTAGTAGTAATGTTGGTAATAATAATATCTTATCCCTTAATTTTAATAACAGTTGGTGGAGACATAGAAGAGCTACTTTCTAATTTCATTTTTAAGCAAGTTATCTTTTCAAGTAGGAAAAATCTTATATAAAGATGGTTGAATTACCCAAATTTTAATTTGGGCCACTGAAGTTAATAAATTATATATTAGATTATGCTTCCTAATTAGAGATTTAAAATTGGGATCAAATGACTTCAATATCCTTTGTTTATTAAAATAGCAAAATTGAAAACATAACCCTATTATTGCTCTACCAATTAATTCTTCAGGAAGTAGTGTACAATGGGGCAGCATTTGTCCTCCTACTTCTTTCCAAACATTAATTTTGTAAGCAGTGATGCATGAAATATATACCATCAAACTACAAAAGCTCTATTATAGGGTTTTAGTAGATGTTATCTCAATTATTTTCTTTGATGTGAAGATAATTCTACAAAGAAAACAATGAACTGAAAATACCAAATATCAAAAAGCAAAAGGACGCATATTGCCAAGCGCCTCGTAGTGCGATGGCACTAGGGCCAGCCTTAGGAGTTGGCCTTCTCCCTTGTCCAGGGTTCGAGCCCTGCCTCCCCCTCCCCCCACTGGTTGTATCAAAAAGGACGCATACTTAATTGGACCATTCTATTACGCATTATTAGCAATATTCATATTGAATGTGTAATGAATCCAATCATTAATGGGTGGACGTAAATGAGCAAAAGGAAAGAAGATAGCAGTTGGCAGCATTAATGCAGAGACCATTTAATTTCTCTAAATAAGGGTAAAATTGTCAATCAGAAAAAAAAATTTTCCTCCCTTCCCCTCCTAAACCAAATAAGGTAACATTAAAATCTCTTCCTTCCGCTTCCTTCTGATTAGGGGTGGAAATAGACTAGGCCCCTATCAGACGGCCTACAACCTAGCCTGTTTAGGGCCTGGTCTGGCCTGACCTATTTGTTAAAAAGGTCAGGCCAAGGCCTATTTAAAAGTCTAAATGTGTAAATAGGCCAAGCTTATTTAGTTAAAGCCTGGCCTGTAAGCCTACAGGCCTGACCTGTTTACACATCGATTAAATATAATTATATTTATATAATATAATATTTATTGTTTTTATTATTATATTCTACTAAAAACCTACATTTATCTAGTTTTTTATAGGCTCAAAGTACACAAAGCTTTTTTATGGCCTCCAAGGCCTACAATATGAGGTCTTTTTAAAGGCCTATATTGTAAATAGGCCTTTAAAAAGGCTTCGGGCCTTACCAGCCCTTACAAAGGCTCAGGCCTGAGCTTTAAAAAAGGTCTGCATTCAGGCTCAGGCTCAGGCCTTCCACCCCCATTACAGGCTCAGGCCTATTTAGCCAAAGTCTGGCCTGGCCTATTTCCACCCCTACTTTTGATCAATCCAAACAGGGTAATATTAAAATCCCACCCTCCCCCTCCCCTCCATTAAAATCCTCTCTCCCCCTCCCCTCCGTTGAACCAAACAGACCTTAAGGGAAAAGTATTTCTCCTGGAGATAGAGTTATCTCCAGTGACCCTAAAACTACATCATTTTGAATTAATGAAGGGTTTGCTAGTAATTTTAGATGGATTAATGAATGATGTTTTCGGTAAAATATATATGATTAAAAAATAAACAAAATTACAGAAACATCATTCATTAATTTAAAATGACGTAGTTTTTGGGTCACTGGAGATAACTTTATCTATAGTAACTGGAGAAATCTTTTACTCTTTCTTTAATAGGTGAAAGATTTCTCCTGTCACTGGAGATAGAGTTATCTCCAGTAACCCTAAAGCTACGTCGTTTTGAATTAATGAAGGGTGTATTTGTAATTTCAGGTGAATTAATGAAGGGTGTAAAATTGCAGAAACACCCTTCATTAATTCACTTAAAATTACAAACACGCCCTTCATTAATTCAAAACGACGTAGTTTTAGGGTCACTGGAGATAACTCTATCTCCTATCTCCAGTGACAGGAGAAATACTTTTCCCTTCTTTAATATACATTTGCCTTTCTTTAAAAAAAAAGGTGGAACATTATTAGTAGTAACCAGTTGAGTTTAGAAAAAGAAGATTTCTAAACTTGTTAAAGTATAAAATCTAAAAATAATTCTAATAAGCAAACAAAGAAGTGTGTTTGATTCTTATCTTAAAAAAAAAACAAAAGCGAAAATTTCAGAAAAATACAATTAAAAATTTGAAAAGACAAATTAATACTATGAATTTATCAAATCCCAAGTCAAAATTGAATTAGAAACCTAGGATTTCTAATTCTAACCAAAATAACCAAAATACCTTGAATCGAGGATAGAAGTTTTAACGGTTAATAATAATATATGTATTTATATTAACAATATTAAATTTTACATTAACGACTTTATTTTTATATTTGACAATGTTATGGACCGGCCCAACAGGCCCATAAACCGAACCTCGGCCCAACCATGCCTAGAACAGAATCTGTGCTATAACGGGTAAGGATATGAGATCCCACTGATTTAGGATCTCATTAAAGGGGATCCTCCCCGATCACAACCTCGAGATATCAGCCCCTGATATCTCGACCCCAGATACCGGTCATTAATGCCGAGATTCTCGCACCTAACTCCTCTATAAATAGAAGGAAACCCTAAACAGGTGCATACGTTCTATTCTATGCTCTCTTTACTTACTGCCACATAGAGCACACACACCACCCCCTGGCTTCACGCCTCTACGTATATTGCGAACTACGTGGACTTTGATCCCTTCAAAAGGTACGTAGGCTCTAGGCTTGACAACCTAGTCAAGTCCAATCTTTCTGTGTTCTTAGGACAGAACATTGGCGCCGTCCGTGGGGAACCATAAACTTCTATCCCCGTGACCACTGATGACAAACACTCGAAGCCACAACCGAAATCCACCACCGCCGCCGATGGGTGGGGACCCCCAGCCAAGCCGGCCTCCACCAGATCAGCCCCCGGAACAACCGTGGCGAGAAAACACCCCAGAAGGGCATGCCACTGACACGACAACCTCCCCCTCCGCAGAAGAGCAGCCACTGCAAGAAGCGCGCACAGAACCCCCGGTGCGAGACATCCAGGCAGTCGAAGCCGACGTCCGCATCCTTCGACGGACGCAGGAGTCATTCCTCCAGAGGCTGGAAAACAAGGAGAAACGAGACGACCTACAGAGACGGGTGACTTTGAAGCCTCTGGCCGAATGATCCAGGACGCGCTCGAGAACGATCGCCGACAGGGAAACCGCCGGAGGAATCATAGGAGAGGAAGGAGGGCCCCTGTGGATGACAGCAGTTCCTCGAGCAGCTTTGAGCCGAGGAACCCACGCTGCGACAATGGCGAGCCGGAGCGGAGGACGGATATGGAGCAAGGCCGACAACAGCCCTTAGAGAACGTCGGAAACCACGGTGACGGTCTTAACCGCACCAATCGGGTGGCCAGCGAGGGCCGAGACCGAGAAGAACGCCATGTGGAGGACATAACTCCCCGGGCTCGCAGATCACCTCGCCACGGATCCCCTTGGGAATACCGAGTGACATATCTGTCGGACCCCGGCAGATCCCCATTCTCGAGGGAGGCGGCGACGGCCCGATACCCAAAGCATTTCGATCTAGCCGACCTTCTGAAGTACGACGGAACCCAAGATCCACGCAACCACCTTGACGTGTTCGAGAAACTCATGTGGGTTCGACAAATTAGAGGCCCGGTTATCCAGCGTCTCTTCGCGGCTACCTTGTCCGGGCCGGCGCATAGATGGCTGAGTTCTCTCCCGGACAACTCCATCCGGAACTTCGAAGACCTCGGACGCAAGTTCGAGTTGCATTTCGCCACCAGCAAAAAGCAGCCAAAGACCGAATTCACGCTGAGCAAAGTGCGACAGAAGAAAGGCGAGGCCCTGCAGAAGTACTTGGATCAATTCCGGGACGTGGCGATGCAGGTTTGATCGCTACCTGAGGAAGTTCACGTCCACTGCCTCGTCAATGGGCTAGATCCGTCATCACGACTAGCCCGGAACCTATGCAAGAACCCGGTGTACACCCTAACCGAGTTTTACACCCAGGCGAAGAAGTACCTGGAAGTGGAGCAGATGGAAGCAGCCAACGCGGACGAACCCGAACGGGCGAGGAACACTCCGCCCAGAGACGAAGCCCGGTCGAGAAGGCCGAGGTCTAAGACAAGAAGACAAACCAGCGAGAGCCGATCCAAACCTGACCGAGCCGACCAGAAGGCCAAGTACGACAGCTACACCCCCTTGAATGTCCCTCGGTCCCAGGTATGGAAGGAGGTAGCCCAGGCCGAGATGAGGCGGGTCGACAAGTCGAGGCCGATTAGGGGCTGCTCCAACACGGATCGTTCCAAGTTCTGCATGTTCCACGACTGCCACGGACATACCACCGACGAGTGCTACGACCTCCGCGACTCTATTGAAAAGTTTGTGAGAGAAGGAAAGCTACGTCAATATGTCATCAAGACTCAAGGAAGGACGGGCGGCAAGGGCACTAACCGCGGCCGCACTAGAAGTCCGCCCAAAGAGACCCGAAAGCAGGGGAAGAAGCAGAAGACCCCCTCTGACGACGAGTTTCCCGACGTGGATTTCCAATGCAACGTCGTCAGCGGAGGATTCGGAGGTGGCGGGGACACTGTAAGCCAGCGGAAGAAATATCTCCGCGAGGTACTGACCGTCCGAGACCTCCCCAAGTTCAAGGAGGACCCCAAGAAACTGAGGCCGCCTACCCTGACCTTCACCAACTAAGAACTGAAAGACGTCATACCCGGCCATCTGGATGGACTGGTAATCACTGGTACCTTGGTTAATTGCCGAGTTAAGAGGATCTTTGTTGATGCAGGGAGCTCGGCCTATATCATAAGCTAGGACGCCTACAAAAGGATGCACCTCGACAAAGAGGATCTCAAGCCGTGCAAGACCACCCTGATTGGTTTCAACGGCGAGCAGTCCTTCCCGAAAGGTTACATCGACCTCAGGCTGACCCTCGGGACCAAAGAAGCCTTCAAGTCCGAACGAGTGAGGTTCATCGTCGCCGACTTCCGGTCCCCGTACAACGTCATCCTAGGCCGGCCAACGATCCACAACTGGGACATACTGGTGTCCACCAAACACCAGAAACTGAAGATGGTCAATGACAAGAACCAGATAGTCGTGGTATCCGGAGACCAAAAGGAGTCAAGGCAGTACTACTTTGAAGCTCTCTGGGTCGAGGAAGGAGGACCCTCATCTCCACCTCAGCTCGGATCCAACGAGTCTATAGCCGAGACCGACGGCGACAGACACCCCCGGCATCCGATCAACATGGTAGAGCTCGACCTCCGCGAGCAGGAAAACCAGAGGCCCGAGCCGGAAGGGGAGCTTGAGGAGATAACACTAGGGACGGACCCGTCCAAGACCGCCAAAATCGGCCGAGACATGAGGGACGACCTAAAAACACAAGTGATCCATTTCCTCAGATAGAACCAGGACATCTTCGCCTGGACCTCGGCCGAAGTACCCGACATCGACCCCCACTTCTGTTGTCACAAACTCGGCATATGGCCGGGGTCAAGACCAGTGGCACAGAAGAAGAGGAACATCGCAGACAACAGACAGGAAGCCCTCGCTAGCCACATCGAAGAGCTCCTAGAGGCCAGCTTCATTCGATAGGTGTAGTACACCACCTGGGTCTCCAACGTAGTCATGGTTCTCAAACCCAGCGGCAAATGGAGAGTATGCGTCGACTACACCAACCTCAATAAGGCGTGCCCAAAGGACTCCTACCCTATGCCTAATATTGATAAGCTTGTGGATAACTCGGCCGGGTACCAGCTCCTCTCCTTTATGGACGCCTACTCTGGATACAATCAGATTGCAATGCATCCGGACGACCAGGAGAAGACCGCCTTCATGACGGACAAGGCGAACTACTGCTGCAACGTCATGCCATTCGGACTGAAGAATGCCGGGGCCACCTATCAGAGGATGATGAATCGAGTTTTCGAAGACCAGATTGAGCGCAACATAGAAGTCTACATAGACGACATGATCGTCAAGTCGAAGCTTCCAGAAGACCACATCCGGGACCTAAAACAGACGTTTGAGAAACTAAGAAGACATCGAATCAGGTTGAACCCGGCCAAATGTGCCTTCGGAGTTTCGGCTGGGAAATTCTTGGGCTTCATGCTGACTAACCGAGGGATCGAAGCCAACCTGGACAAGTGCAAGGCCGTGCTCGACATGCAGCCCCCGAGGACCAAAAAGGAGGTACAGCAGCTGACCGGTCGACTGGCCGCCTTGACAAGGTTTCTCCCGAAATCGGCCGAGAAAGCCCTACCTCTATTCAGATTACTGAAGAAGGAAACCCAAGGCGGTTGGAATCCCGAGTGCGATGCCGCCTTCGTGGAAGTCTAACGGTGTCTGGCAACCCCACCAGTACTCTCCAAGCCGGATCCAGGAGAAACCCTGTTCCTTTACTTGTCAATCGGCAATGAAGCCGTGAGCGCTGCCCTAGTGAGAGAAGCCGAGTCCGGACAAATGCCGATCTACTTCATCAGCAAGGCCCTACAAAGTTCTGAGCTCCGATACCAGAAACTGGAGAAAGTGGCGTTTGCCCTGCTCACCGTGGCTAGAAGGCTCCGGCCTTACTTCCAAGGACATCGGATAGTGGTGCGAACCAGCCAGCCGATCCGACAGATCCTCCACAAGCCTGACCTGGCTGGAAGAATGACCAACTGGGCCATAGAACTGTCCGAACTTGACATCACTTTTGAAGCCCGGCAGGCGATCAAGTCCCGGGCATTGGCGGACTTCATCAGGGAACTCACCTCGGCAGTAATGAGTGAAGGGACCTGGAAAGTTTATGTGGACGGATCCTCCAACGCTAAAGGCAGCGGCACAGGAGTTATCGTGGAGAGTCCACAAGGGGTCGCTACGGAACACTCTCTCCAACTCAAGTTCCTGACCTCCAACAACCAAGCCGAGTACGAGGCTCTTCTGGCTGGACTGCTCCAAGCAAAAGAGAACAGCACACACTGAGTAAAGGTCTTAACCGACTCGCAATTAGTCGCCGCACAGGTTGACGGCAGCTATCAGGCAAAAGGCCTTCTTATGGCTAAGTACCTAAACCGTGCCAAAGAGCTGATGGCCGAGTTCGAAGAGGTGATTGTCTCCTATATCCTAAGAGAGGAAAACGCCTGAGTCGACATACTCTCAAAGCTAGCAAGCTCCAACGGGCCGGACAATCACAGGACGGTCATCCAGCAGAACCTCACCGAACCGAGCTGTATCATGGCCATCTCGGCTAGGATTGACTGGAGGAAGCCGATAGAAGACTACCTCGAAAGGGGAATTGTCCCTACCGACTCGACCGAGGCCAAGAAGCTGATCAGAGAGGCCGCTCTCTATGCGATGGTTGATGATCAATTATACAGAAAAGGACTCCACAGCCCGATGATGCGATGTCTCGGTGAATCCGAGGCAAAGTATGTGCTGGCCGAGCTACACGAAGGCAGTAACGGCCACTACATGGGGGTAAGGCCCTCGCCAGGAAAGCACTACGCGCCGGCTATTACTGGCCCACTATGAAGCATGATGCTATGGAAAAAGCCAAAACATGCGACAGTTGCCAGAAACATGCCAGGATCATATGGCCACCACCCACAGAATTGCAGGGAATGCCAGCCCCCTGGCCCTTCTACAAATGGGGCATGGACATCCTCGGACCATTCCGACCGGCGCAGGGGCAATGCAGATGGCTCATAGTCGCAGTAGACTACTTCACCAAGTGGATCGAAGCAGAGCCACTCGCCTCAATAACCTCGGCCAGAGTGATAAAGTTTTTCCGGCACAACATCGTCTCCCGCTTCGGGATACCAGCCGAGGTCGTCACGGACAATGGCACCCAGTTTACGGACCATCGATTCCAAGCGCTAATGTCCAGCCTGGACATCAAGCAGCACTTCTCGTCCGTAGAACACCCGCAGTCGAATGGTCAGGCCGAAGCCGCCAACAAAGTCGTCCTGGACGGACTCAAGAGGCGAATGTTGCAAGCCGACACCAACTGGACCGAGCAGCTTCACAGCGTTCTTTGGGGATACTGGACAAGCGTACAGTCTTCGACCCAGGAAACCCCTTACAGGCTAATCTATGGATGCGAGGCAATGATCCCGGTTGAAATTGGATAGCTATCCTGGAGAAAGGTCAGAGCCAGACAAGAAGGGCAGGAGTCGAACGACGACGCCTTGAAGACAGACTTGGACCTCATTGACGAAATCTGGGTCGCGGCGCACTGCCGGGAATTAGCCGCCAAGCAGCTACTCGCGGCTAAGTACAATAGAAAGGTCCGACCCAGGTCCTTCAACCGAGGCAACCTAGTACTCCGACGGGCCGACATAGGCAACAAGAATGCCAAGGACGGGAAGCTGGCGGCAAACTGGGAAGGCCCCTACCGGATCAAGGAGAAGCTCGACGGAGGAGCATACATCCTCGAGACTTTGGCACGAAAGCCAATCAAAAGAACATGGAATGCCGATAAGCTGAAGATCTACTATAGCTAGACCCCTTTTCGGCAGTGTTTGTTTGCTTTCATGATTGTTTCTTTCATTGCGTTCGTTTTCATATTGTTCCTTTCATTTTGAGTCCAAGTTATGTCATTTCTAATCTTGCCGCTTTGTAAAGCCCCTTAGGGCTATTTCTTATCAATAAAGGATCCCATTGAGGAGATTTACGAATGTGCACGAAATTCGCCTAAGCATTAAGCCGGAGCCATGAAGCCCGGCCAAGAAACCGAAAGCCGCGGCCATGAAGCCCGGCACCGGTAAAAGGCCCTGAGGTCACGTACCCGGCCGAAAAAACTAAAAAACATCTAGATGTACGAAAACCGGCCGTTGTACTCCGACAGGCACTGGTTAGAGCTCGGCGAAGGAGCCACACGTGGCGCTTCGTGAAATTGACGCGTCAACGCTCGCCCGGCTAAGTAAGCAGTCTACCATGCCGACCCTGATCAGGTCAAAATGTCTGACCTAAGGCATAAGAAGCCTCGGTTAGGCACGTGATAGTCCCGCCCTTACGCCGGTAAAATCTAATCCGACTCAGCGAAAGTTGGAGCCCGACTACTTGAAAGTCGGGCCGAGGCAGTACGGTTAGTTATGCCTGACGAGGCTGAAACAAGACAACCTTGCCCCAACCTCCCGCACACTAAGTGTGGTAGAGTACCAACGGCCTGTACGCATGCGGCCGACAAACACTTAGACTTAGACAAAAGAATGATGAAGTCATCCATTGTTTGAGTTATCCAAACAACCTGTATATAAACAACCGACACGCATCTAAGCCGAGACAAAAGGATGATCAAAATCATTCGTTGTCTAAAGGTATGCGAACTGAACCAAATGAATGATGAAAACTTAAATCATTCATTGTCAAATATAGGCAAAAGGATGGTAAAGGCCAAAATCATTCATTAAAATGTCTGTGCATAAGGGCCCAAGGCCAAAATCATTCAAAAATTACAAGGGCACCAACGCCCCAAAATAGAAACAAAACAAACAAACGCTAAAACTACTTGGAAGGCTTGGCCACGGGGTCTTCAGCCTCAGTAGGCCCGGCCTCAGCACTGAAGAATGGAGCTTGATACCCAAGAGGGGGGGTGAATTGGGTATCTTTAAAAATTTAAAGATAAACTCTGTTTTAGACAATCTAAAACAGGGCAATACAGAGGAGTAGGGAAGAAGAAGCTTTGCACAATCGATTTATACTGGTTCGGTCCTTTCTCTGACCTACATCCAGTCCCCAAGCCTCACTTGGGATTTTCAATCCACTATAATCAAATATTGATTACACACTCTGTACTAAGAGTTGTTCTCTCACTAGAACACACTTCCCCTTACAAGTTTTAATCAATACACCCTAACTACCAAGTCCCCTGACTTGTAGTTATCACAATCAATGAATGATTTACTGTAAAAAAACTCTCTCACAGAGCAGATAGGATAATCACTGAAGTACAAAGTATCAAAATGATACAATACAGATGAAAGCTTGATATAATAAATGACTCAATAAATTTTCGCTCTAAGTTGGTGTATCAGCTTGTGAAGGAGTTAATGAACTCTATTTATAGGTAGAGAACATTAAATGACCGTTGCTTGATGAATCCAACCGTTGTAGGTGATTAGCTTAAGGTCTGGTCATCTTCTCTCTCTAAACTTCTGCTAATCCAAGAGTTAATATGATCTGATGTGGCTCTCTGAGAATTTGCCCGTTGGAAATGACTTTGCTTGTTGTAGTAAGCATTCTTTAACATTCATAAGGCGTGCTCAGATGGATTAGCTGAAAGTAGGTGGATTTGCAGAAGTGCATTAAATGCACTGTTCACTTTTTGCTTTATTGCTTTGACCTTCAATAATCTTGATCTGTTCTAGCTGGAATACACTTAACAAACTTGTTAAACTTAGCTAGGAACATAAGTAAATGAAACATGAAAGCAGTTAGGTCAAACAACAGTAATTTGCAAATTCGTGTAATTCAAAAATCAGATTTTACCGTTGTATACTCGAGTAAGTTCATATTTACTTGATTAAGGCACTGTGTGTAAGTGTCTTTACTGGAGTATCCATTTGTGTACTGGAGTAAGCAACTTCCAGAGGCAAACCATCGTGACTTGTGCTTTTGAAATCAAGGGCTATACTCGAGTAAGCTAGTGGTGTACTCGAGTAAGCAACTGTTTGCTTGAAAATTTTTAAGTGCAAATTGCCTCTATACTTGAGTAAGCATTTGTATACTTGAGTAAGCAAGTCCTTGACAAATTAGTAACCTCTCTGTAAGTCCTATACTCGAGTAAGACAACCTGTACTCGAGTAAGAAACTTAATTTTCAAAACATCTGAAGTTACTCCATGTCAATACTAGAGTATACAAATCTTACTGGAGTATGTAAGAAAATGAATCAAGTTGAAAATCAGTTTAAGAGTCCTTTACTCGAGTAAGCAAGTGTATACTCGAGTAAGCATGTAATTTCAAAAACATGATTGCTCTCTGGAGCTTCTTTACTGGAGTATAGCTCCCTATACTGCGGTAAAGACTTAGCTTGAAAATTCTGATAGCTCTCTGGAAGTCCTTTACTGCAGTACACACTCCTTTACTCGAGTAAGCATATAATTTCAAAACATGATTGCTCTCTGTAAGTCCTTTACTCGAGTAATGCTTCCTATACTGCGGTAAAGACTTGAAAAAGCAATTTGTGCAATCCTTTAACAGTCCTATACTCGAGTAAGCATACCTTTACTCGAGTAAGCAACTGTCAAACAATTTTTAACTGATTTTGGGAACTTCAAAACATGTTTACGCTTGTTGTTAATCATCAAAACACATTAAGAACTAACAAGCACCAGCAGGACCCTCGGCGGCAGGAGAAGCATCGGCGGGACCCTCAGCGGCAGGAGACTCATAGGGGATCAGAGTCCCATCTTCTTGAACGAAGGCACGGTGGTCATACCCGTCCATGTTCAGGTCAACATCCGGGTTGAAGTACCGGATCTGCGCCAGAGCCTGCTTGAAGCACTCTGCGCGGTCTCCACCAGAGCGTCCAGGGCCTCCTGCCGACCCACCTTCTCGGCGTCGAGAGCCCTCTGAAGCCCATCCTTCTCCTCCGCCAAGGAGGCACGCTGCTGCTGAAGGACCTTCAACGCAGCAAGGCCCTCCGACATCCCCTTCTGGGCCCGGGCGCACTCCTCAGCCACCTTCTTGGCACCCGCCCGGGAGAGCTAGAGCTCCTGATCGGCCTTCACCGCCACAGCCTTCGCAGCATCTCGCTCCGCCCGAGCAGCATCCAGTTCCGCTCGGACCACATCCTGCTCGGCCCAAGCCTTGACGAGTTCCTCTTCAGCCGACCTGGCCTTAGCCTCAGCCACCTCTAACTCCTCCCTGAGGTCGCCAGCAGACGCGGCCTTAGCCTCCGCCGCAGACAGGCCTTTTGTCAGCTCCTCCCTCTCCGCCCTCAACCTCTGAACTTCAGTACTAACCCGGGCGTACTGCTCTCGAACCAGGATCAGAGCCTGGACGTACCCCACCAACCGGCAAAGCTCCCTCTGGTTCAAATGCAGCTCATCCAGGGCCGATTGAGTCAGTGCAGCACTACTCATGAAGTTCCGGGAAGGAAGGAATGCCACGTCTATCTCCGGAACCAGCCCCTCCTTCCATAAATGGCCATGGGGAAGAACAGATTTTGGCCTCGTTGGAGGAGGAGGAGGAGGATGTGAAGAAGGCGAGGGCGGACCCGGCAGGGAACTAGTCGGCTCGTCAAGGAAGAATTCGACCTCGATCTCCTCGTCAGAAATCAAGACTTCCTTCCCCCTGGAAGCCGGAGATGTGGCAGCGGTCTCTTGCCGCTCAGAAGCCGGGGGCCCAGCTGTAGGGGAAGACTGGGCATTCACTGGGGAAGTTGGGGCAACCTCAGCAGTGGAAGGACCCTGACTAGCCGAGCCCTTCTTTGCCTTCTTTGGGGCCTCGGCAGCATTGGCGCCTTCAGAAACACTCCGCTTCTTGGGGCGGCGGGGCGAAGCAGCAGCTGGATTCGCCCCGCGAAGGTAGAGAGGAAGCGAGCTCATATCTCGGCCTGAAAAAAGAAAAGGAAAACAGGTCAGATTCATGAATCCAAAAAACCAAGACAAGAACATACACAATACACCACTAGAAACCCTACTGGTAGGAGGCAGCGGCTCGGCGCCATCCCCGGTTATGAAAAAGTCAGCCGGCCTCACACCGTACTCTACCACAAGAGCCTCCAGCCGTGGCAGGGCAGAGGCCGACTCCGGTAGAAGACTCTTGTGCAGAACCTGGAAGGAGACAACCTTGGTTTTATAGTAACTCTCCACCCAGTACAAGGGGAAGTGACCGCTTCCTTCCGTGAACCAGGGCCGCTCCCCAGGCACAGCCTCGACTTTGAAAAATGCCCCCTTAAAGCGTTTGAAAGAGTCGGAGAAGGGCGTCATCGGCTTGCGCTCCGGGTTGATCCGGAGGGATACCAACCCCCTCAGCTTGTCACTCCCCTTTGGCGGACTAGGGGTAAAGGGTCCAAAGAAATAAAAGAAAAGGTTGGCCGTGCAAGGTATGGGAACCGGAAAATGACCGCACAGCCTTTCAAAGGCTACAAGATAAGCCCAACCATTCGGATGAAGCTCGGATGGGGCAAGGCGAAGATGCCGCAAAGCCTCCATTTGAAAAGGGGTAAAGGGAAGAGAAACTTGCACCCGCGTCAAACAGTCGCGATAGAAAAAGAAAAAATCCGGGTCACCCTCCGACCGAGTCACACAGATAGGCTCGCCGGCCGCTGGGCACCGGAGGACGCACCCAAGCATGGCCGGGACCTTCAATCGCGCGACGTCCGCATCAGACATCAGCGACTGGGTCTTCAGCACCTCGTGCGATACCCAGCTGTATCGCCGGCACAAGGCTTCGGGTGGACTAGAAGAGTCCGAACCCTCGGGCTCCGACCGTCGCTTGGAAGACCCAGATTTGGGAGCCATTAAACCTATAGGCAAGCAAACAAAACTAGCATCAGTGAAGTGCGAAAATACCTGGCACAAATACAGTAGCAGGCGAAAAAGACTGCGGACTCGGACAAACGGGGGCGCTAGAAGGGACAGCCGGGGCGAACCAATGCTGGCATGAACCAAGTATGGAAGAAGCCTCGGCATCTCCAGCGCAAGCCATCAACGAAGAAGCCTCCGCAAGGCAATCCTAGCAAGGGCCGTGATACCTTTCTGGGGCGGATATATGGCGAACAGCAGAAGGGCCCTCGTAAAAACTGAGGGGTTGAGCCATCAGCACGGGAGGTCCGGAACCGGAAGAGGAGCTTACCCCGGCCCCACCGGACGATTCAAGAGGAAGAGCGCGTGCTAGTGGCCGGAAAGGACGGCGAGGATGTCCAACCGAAACCCTGGCCAAAGACGGACGAGCCCCAGCTCGCCCCGGACGAACGGCGCCACCTCGACGCTGAGGATCCAAAACCCCCGTAGCAGGTGGTTCGCCCCCAAGAACCCAGTAAGTGGCCCGTGGGAGACGTGCACGGAGGAACATTTCCTCCTCCAGCGTCAATGACGCCCTTGGTCTAGGAAGATTTCCGTCTCTCACCATAGTTAGAAGCCTAAGGCACTAAAGATTGTTGTCTAAGGGCAAGAAACAGGACGAATTTCAGGGTGATGACACTAGAAACCCAGAAAAGCCCAGAAACACAGAAGAGCGATAGCACAGACAGCAATTCCAAAAATAAACGGTAAAATACAGGAAAGTACCGAACAAAAACACAAGGGAATAGGCGGAATACCTGTGTGAAAAAAATGTGAGGAACTAGGATGCTGGAAAGCGGCGAAAGTTCCGAACAAAGAAGAATCCCCTTTGTAAGCTCTAGAGAAGTCAGAGAAAAATCTGAGCAAAAGGGTAGAGTAGCGGGAAGAATGAAAGAGAAAAGAGGGAAAAAAGGCCATTTAAACCATGTCGCGAAACGACAGGGGCACAACGGTTTATTCCCGAGCAGACGTGATGGGATGGGCACAGATGCCAGTGCATTAAATGCGCACGATTGTCAAGGCACAAAGAGGCGCGACGGGTGCAGACTGCACCCATTCCAGGCCTGACAGCTGTAAAACCGTAATGATGACACGCGCGGGGGGAGACCCGAAGCGTCCTGGGAATTCCAAAAGGCAAAAGGCTCGAATCGGAGGTCACCGCCGGGCACTTGAGACTCGGGCAGGAGGAATAACCGTCCGGACAATACGAACCCGACATTCTAGGCAGGATGACGACATAATAAGCCGACCATTGATCCGGACCGGATTGACACTGATCCGGACCGGACTGATGGTCACGGCAGCTGAGAGCCGGCCCGGCTTGGTAAGAAGGCCTCGGCCGTACCCAGGACAGGGGGCAATATGCACCTCGGCCGTCCAGAAGCCTGAACAACCGAGCTGGGGGGCAACTGTTACGGACCGGCCCAACAGGCCCATAAACCGAACCTCGGACCAATCATGCCTAGAACAGAATCTGCGCTATAACGGGTAAGGATTTGAGATCCCACTGATTTAGGATCTCATTAAGGGGATCCTCCCCGATCACAACCCCGAGATATCAGCCCCTGATATCTCGACCCCGGATACCGGTCATTAATGCCGAGATTCTCGCACCTAACTCCTCTATAAATAGAAAGAAACCCTAAACAGGTGCACACGTTCTATTCTATGCTCTCTTTACTTACTGCCACACAGAGCACACACACCACCCCCTGGCTTCACGCCTCTACGTATATTGCGAACTACGTGGAATTTGATCCCTTCAAAGGGTACGTAAGCTCTAGGCTTGACAACCTAGTCAAGTCCAATCTTTCTATGTTCTTAGGACAGAACAGACAACTTTATCTCCCAAAAACTAGAGATAATTTTGAAAGCACACTTAAGGGTAAAAACCAACATTGGTATCTACATGAACAATATCATATTTTACATTAAGGACTTTCTTTTCATGTCTCACAACTTCATATCCTAAAAACTAGGGATAATTTTGAGGGCACAATTTTTCTTGGTCAATAACAACATCTATATCTATATTAACAACATCACATTTTACATTGATGACTTCGCTTTCATATTTCACAACTTTATATCCAAAAAACCAGGGATAATTTTGAAGACACAAATTTTAGGGCTCAATATCATGTGTATCTATATTAATAATATCAAATTTTACATTAACGATTTCATTTTCTTGTTTCACGATTTAACTCAAGAAATTTGGTCAAAATTGAAAATCTCAAAATTCCTGCTTTAATTCTCACTTACGATTTAATAAATTTGTAATACCAATTTGTCTTTTTCCATTTTTAATTGTATTTTTCAAAATTTTCCCAAAGAAATGTGTGTTTGATAAGATTGGGCTTAGTTACAACGAGGAAAATACCCTAAATAAAAATCTTTGGCTAAAAATGATGCATAAAAAATGTGATAAATTTTTTTAATGATGCATTGTATTCAAGTTATATGTAGCTCTCTGGGCCGAAAGTTATGTGCATATTCCTAGGCCTTACCATTTGTCCAGTTCTCATGCCTCGTACAAAAGTTAACAGCATACCAACAAATGCATTTGAGAGATAAATAGCAACAAGTCATAATATAATGATATTCTCCGTAAATCATACTATATGAATCAGTTTTTTTTTTTTTAAAAAAAAAAATCTTAGAAAAGAGGTTGGATTTTCCTGAGTAAAGAAAATTTCCCTTTTCGTGATACCGATGTTAGGTATGACAAACCGTTTATTACCATTAGGTGTTAACCTAGATACCTAAGATGTCTCCCCCAGTATTTTTACCAACTCTAAAATTGAATTCCCACCCTTTAATTAAGAAATAAAGGTTACTATATGAATGAGGTTGACTACTGACTAATATCTCAAAAATACCAATCCCGTTAAAGAAGTCAATTAATTTTGTACCAAACGAGCGTGGCTTAGGCCGGACGCAATTGAAAATGTTAAATACAAAAAATTTAATGTAGTTTGTAAAATTCTTCAATATATAAATTTCTTCGATCCATAATGTTAGTGGGCTCTAGTGTTTGACTACTAGCAGCAGCTAATCGGTTTTCTTCCTTATTTGTCTTGCTTCGGTATTCTTCCATCAATCCGCTAAACTTTTGTTTTTTTGGCCTCTATCGTCTCCATAAATCCAGAGAGGATTAACGCTACCATCCAGAATCGACGCAGGCACCTCGTAATTCTCGTGACCTTGCAGTGTTTAAGATTTGGGTTCTTAGGTATTTTTTCTGGCCGTTTCTTAGTTCCATAGTCCAAACAGATGCGTCTTGTGTGATTCTTAGTTGATTTTTTCCTTTTGCAGTCTTTTTATTCTGGGATTTTGTGAGATCGGATGGACGAAAGGAAGCAATCGCGTTACGTGAAACTCTCTAAAGAGCAGGCGCCTATCCATGATATCCAGCCCGGCGAACTTAATCAGCCAATTGAGGTTCCCCAGGTTTGACCTTTTGAACTTTATTTGAACTCAGTTGCTGTGGGAGTCTGCCCTAGATCCATTTTTGTTGTTGATATCTTATGATTGTGCTATTGGTTTTGATTCGGGTATTAATATTGAATAATTCGATTTCACGCCTTTTTACGAATTGAGATAGTTTGTGTATGATTTAATTTTAGGATTATACCTAAGGCCCCCTTGTGTGCTTGTTTGGAGAGAAAACCTTGTTGAAGAGTTTCTGAGTGCATTCTGAGGCTGTGTTTTTTAGGAAGGGAAGCAGCAAAGAGCGATTATATGATGTTGAAGTTAGTAATTCTAGGGTTGTTAGTGCTGTCAAGATGGCAATGTGGCTAATGAGTTTAAGCTACCGTGAATGGAATCGTTTGCATTCGTCTTATATGGAGAAACCTTTGATCTTGAGGCCGGGATTGAGCAATGACTAGCTAATCCTCACTACTTTCTGATAAAGTGTACTTTGTTAATAAGATCAAGGTTGGCATTTAGCACATTGCAGACTGCTTGTTCTAAGAAGGCTCTATCAAGGTGGAGAAAGAAGTTGGAAGGAAGTGGACAATACTTCTGCTTCATTGTACATTTGACTTGGCCTTATTTGTTTGTGTTTACGTACTGAAAATCTTGGGATATTTTTGTATTTTAACTTTATAGTTGGGAACCCTGCATATTTATAGAATTGACAAGTCAATCCTGGTAATCATGCACTTTTAAAACCATTGGCTCTTATAGTTGGAGATGGTAATGCCTGTCTTGTCTAAGAAGGAAGCTTCTGTAAACCATTGCTCCCACGCAAAAGATAAATGGAGAAAAGTCATGCTGAAAAAAAAAAGCTGGGATATGGTAATAGTGTGTCTTTACAGTGTAATTCTGTTTGTATATAACTTTTTAGGGTTAAAGTATCACATCTCTTTTATCATTGGCCTCCAACCTGAATTTGTTTCACTGGCATTGGAAGTAAGGCAGCAATCTATGTTCTAAGTTAATTTCTGTGATATTGTTTAAAAATTTGAAGTTGCAAAGTTCATCGATCTGGGAATGTTGAGTGACTCAACTATTGCTTTTATTTTTAGCTTTCAGTCGGTATTGATTAAAGATTAGGATATAACCTTTTCTATGAGTGGAGTCCCCCAGCCTAGGGGTTTGAAATGGACACCAATGCTTATTTGGCTACAATCTTGATGCAACGTGAGTTGATGGTAATTATGACTTGCAAGATTCAATTAAGTAGGAAAGGATCAATGGCGGTTGGTATTATACATGCTTACGGGAATCAGTTATTTTGTACTCATTCAAAATAAATAAAGTTCAAGTAATAGTTTTCATGTGCGAGCCAATGCAATATAAAACCTTCAGACAAATGGTGCATGTTCTTAATGATGGCTAGCAAATATATGATAATTTTTTCTTTCTCCCAACTTTTCAGTTGAATGTTCGCAAATGCAGTGAATGTGGACAGGATCTCCCTGAAAGCTACTCGCCTCCTGCAGATGAACCTTGGACAACTGGGATATTTGGATGTGCTGAAGATAGTGAAAGTTGTAAGTTAATTGTTGATCAATCCCTCATGCCATTAAATGACAGTTTAGACTAACAGTCATTTACTAATAATACAATATTTAAGATGAGTTAGGCTGTTAGGGCTAGCCCTTTCTGCGTGAAAAATTAAATAAGGCTGGCCTAGTGAAATGATATCTTATTTAGAACTTGCCTCATTTGGCCTGGGGCTTACTAGGGCTGGGGTGGGCTAGGCTCATTGGTCCTAGCTTTTTCCTTCTTTTGCCAAAAAAAAAAAAGTTGAAGTTGAGAACAAAATTTGGGCAAGAATTGGATTTTTTGTTACAAAAAACTTAGCATGTGTATGTGTGTCAAATTTCTTGAATAACGAATGGATATAGTAATGTTTATCAAAGGATAAGTTGTTGATTCTTAACTCATTTTGCAATAATTTACAAAATCACTACTTCACTAGATTTGACCCACACCTAGGTCCAATTAGAGCAGGGCCTATGAGGGCTGGGCTAGCTGACTGCTGTGCCTCTAATGAATAACTTAAAGCGTGTCAATATTATCAATATTGTAGTTTTGTTAGTGAGAGTAAGCATTTACGGAGATTTGAACATTTTTAGACTTATGGTAAGTTGCATGTTATCAGCTAAATCACAGTGTCTAGTGTTATCTGTGTTCCTGAAGGGACTGCTTGGTACGAGGGATTTGGAGGGGAGGAGAAGGAAAATTTTTGAGTTGAATTATAAAAAAAATGGAAAAATGGGGCTATAAATTTTTAATAAAGGGAATATGTAAGATAAAAGAGTAAGAAAAATTAATGAAAAAATTTTGACCTCACTTCTCTAATTTTCTTAAATCCAACTCAATTTTTTCCCCCCTCCACTCACTTTCCCTCTCTTCCCCTCATACCAAACAGCCCCTAAAATGATATATGAAATATGTCTTTTGAGATTGGCAATTTCACTGTGATTCTCTTAAATATACTTTATTTACTAAATGTTGTTGCGATTTATGCTTTGGTTGGGCATGGGCACATGGCTATAGTGCTGTGATTCAACAGGAAATTTATTGCTTATGGACACTCTGACCGTTTATTGCAGGCTTAACAGGACTGTTTTGTCCTTGCGTATTATTTGGGCGCAATGTAGAAAGATTGAGGGACGATGACACTCCTTGGAATAAGCCATGCATTTGTCATGCGATTTTTGTTGAAGGTGGCATTGCTCTAGCAGCAGCAACTGCAATTTTTCATGGTATTGAACCTGGGACAGCATTTCTGATTGGTGAGGGTTTACTTTTTACTTGGTGGATGTGTGGAATTTACACTGGTCTAGTTCGGCAATCCCTACAGAAGAAATATCACCTAAAGGTTCAAGTTTAATTTCTCTTTCACCTTTTCTCATTTTATTTTCTTATCCTTTCTATTTCATCTTGTACCAAGCAAAGCCTTCAATTTTATATGTTGCTTCTTCTTGTTTCTTTTTGCTAACCAATTCGTTGCTTCTGAAAGTTACCTCTTTTCATTATTATTTTTGGGTCTTAATCTCCCAGACAACGTTCACATTAGTGTATGGGTTTCAGGCCTTCTTGTCTGTGTTAGGGTTGATGATGATCTCAAGGAAGCATCATATGTTTTTTCATGATTGACTTTCATGGGTTTGAGGCATGAAAATCAGCGTTTGTTATTGATTTTGCCTACATATATATGCTTATTGTTATGGTTGTAGAACTCGCCTTGCGACCCATGTTGTGTACACTGCTGCTTGCACTGGTGTGCCTTATGTCAGGAGCACAGGGAGATGAAGGGACGGCTCGCTGACGTGGCTATGCCGATGACTGTCGTGAACCCACCTCCAGTTCAACAGATGAGATCCACAGATGATGACAAGGAAAATTCAGAAGCAACTTCTGCTAACAGAAGCAATGAGCATACAGCTTTGGAAATGCAGCCTATTTAGGACATACCATTTGCTTATTAGTCTTTAAGAATAGCATGCTTGTATGAAATTTTACATTTATAGAGTTTGAGTTGTTGCTCTGGACATGATTACATGCACAAAAGGCGTCTGAGAGTCAATA
Organism: Acacia crassicarpa; assembly: GCA_034222035.1. Taxonomy (NCBI): domain Eukaryota; kingdom Viridiplantae; phylum Streptophyta; class Magnoliopsida; order Fabales; family Fabaceae; genus Acacia; species Acacia crassicarpa. The sequence continues at coordinate 56,342,576 of JAWXYG010000001.1, read as the reverse complement.
TGACCTTCTTAACTACCTGAATGAGCTGTTGATCCAAAATTGTCAAATTTTGAATTGTTAGTGGATTTTTTTGAGCGCCATCAAGGCATTGATGTATTTTGCACCATTTGGTTGAAATGGTGAGAAAGGTTGATCCAAAATTCTACAGGAAAATGGCATTTTGGATGCGTTGGGTTGATACTTTACAAAGATTTCGGTTTTATAAAATTTTTTAATTACACAAAAGATAGGAATCTAATATATGGGATAGGATATTGTCACTACCATTTTTTATCACTACCAAAGTCACTATCATTTTTTCGTTGTTAGATTAGAATCTTAATTTTCTATTCTAATAAAGAAAAAGTGATAGTAACTATTTACAAAGAATTATATTGTTTCATTAATTTTCTATCAGGACATGAATAACACTTTTTAATTTATACAATCACAAGATAAAACATAGTTACTGTTTCACTCTCGAACAAAATTTTGGTCCTTGTTTTCTAAATAACAATAAATTGTTTGAATTTTAATTTACACCTTCCATACTTAAAAAGCAATTAACAAGAGCTTAAACCATAATTCTTGAGTAGGATGAAGATTCATGAAAAGTGGAAAAAAATTGTATCTTGATTTAGAGACTCTGTACCAGAACGGGGATGATGTCTCGCCGGAGACGAAGACAAAGAGAACAACGGCCATGAGGGATACGAAAGCCAGGAGAGGGGGAGAACTCCAAATGGGGAAGCTGTTATGAATGAAAATTATTGCGATTTTCTAATAATAATAATAATAATAAAAAACATTATACTTATATCATCAAAGTTCAATTTCGAATAATCCTAAATAAATTATTAATTTCTTCCGTCCCACCTACTGGTTAAAGATTTATATCTAGAGAAAATTAGAATGAAGGACCTAGAGGAAAATATAAAAGAAAGAATATAAAAATTATAATTATTTAGAAGGACTAAATATAAAATATAAAATTAAAAGTACAAAAATGCCGTAAAAAAATCTTTTGCATTCTTTCATACCTTCTTTTCCACATTATATTTTTAAAATTAATACAAAATTCTAAGTTTCATTAAATTAAACAATAGTTTTTTCGATTTTCATTTTTCACAACTTGAATATATATTTATGAAACAAAAATTAAGCATTCTTTAATTTGTAACCATTATAATTTTCTAAAAATCAACAAAATTTTTAATTAAAACTGGAATTATATAATTTTAATAAAAATCAAGGTTTTTTTATAATTTATCATATTGTTAATTAAATTAAGAAAGTTTGTATGATTTATTTTTCTTTTAGAAGCAATTTATGTGGGTTAAAAAATTCATGTAGTGTTAATAAAATTTTTAAAAAATCTAATTAACCTATTATATCTGGAAAAATATGAAATAAGTTTAGTTTTTATTTTTATAAAAAAAGTTTAATCGATATCAACGTTGATAATATAAATTGGGAAACTTGATAATATAAATTGGCAAAAAATAAAAATTTTAAAAAAATAGGACTTTAACCGCTGTTAATTAAATAATATATTGGAAAAAAAGATCATATCATGATGGGTAGTTTTAGTTTTAATTTTAGTTATTTTTTTTAGGCTAAAGTGTACTTTTTGTCCTTTAAGTTTACATGAGGTATACTTTTGGTTCCTTAACTTTATAAAGTATACTTTTAATCACATAATTCTAATACCGTTAATTTTACTAACGAAAAATGTAATCTCAAATGATAACAGTGTAAACTTAAGTAATGACTATGTAATTGAATGCTATTAAACTTAAATTTGAAATATGGCTAAATTGAAGAATATATAAAATTTATGTAATTAAATATTATTAGTTATCATTTCACGGTGTTAAAATTATAAAATCAAAAATATACTTTATAAATTTAAGGGACCAAAAATATACTTTACATAAAACTTAAAGGACTGCAAGTATAATTTAGCTTTTTTTTTCAAAAAAAAATTATGAGATTTGATTAGAAGCTATTTAGTAATTTTAAATTTATGTTATGATGTTCGGTTCTTCTCAGTAATTACAATTTTTATGGTTCTTTATAATAAATATTATTTTCTCTAAGTGTTTTATTTTAATTTCCCCTTATATTTACATATCAAATTTTATATTTATAAATAATTTTGGCATGTGAATAATTAATTTCTTTTTGAAGTATGTATGTAATTAATTTTGGCAGGTAAATATGTATGAAACATTTATTTAAGGCTGCATTTGGATAGTCCTTTTTTATAAAAAAAAAGTCCTTTTTTGTTAAAAAAAAATGCTTTTTTGTTATTTTATGTGTTTAGATAGGGGCTTTAAAAAAAAGCAAAACTCACAAAAAAGCTCAAACTTCTCCTTTTTTCTAAAGCTACAATCTGAAGCTTAAAAAAAAAAGTCCATGCAGTAAATGAGAGAGAAAGTAAAACATTTGACCGGCTCTTTTGATTTTTGGATAAAATGACCACAATACCCTGATTTCACGCCATATGCTCCCTCTTGTTCCATCGGATAATATATTATTTCTATATTAGTCAGTACAATAATATCGCGCCGTATACTCCCGTATACTCCCTGGCGTGAATGATAAATAATTTCACTCAAATTAATATACTCCTCAAATTTCACTCATTTTTTTTATATTAAATAATAATAAATTTTTTACCGAAAAAATATGAAAATTGAAAGAGTTATTAAATTTTAAAGTAAAATTAATACAATAAGATTAAAGATTTTTATTTAAATTTTATAAAAGTTAATTTATTATTCCATGTTCAATTATATTATAATTTTAAATTCAATTATTGAATATAATATTTCTAAAATTTTAACATAAGTGCTTTCTTATCCAAACAAATGTAAAAAAAAAAGGTGCTTTTATATGTTCATTTCAATAATTTTACTAATAAAAAAGTACTTCTTTATTTTAACATCCAAACAACTTTTTTTATTTAAAAGTGTTTTTTAAATTGTGTATCCAAACATAAAATAGCTTTATTTCTAATTAAAACACTTTTTAAAAAAGCAATGGAAAAAAGTCTTTTTTTTAAAAGCTCATCCAAACGGGCCCTAAATTAGTTAAGTAACTCTAAGGACCAAGGAGTATCATTTAATTCAGGTAAAAAAGAGAGTATAATTTAGGGTTAAGGTGCAAAAATACACATGTGCTTTTTTTCGAGGAGCACTCAGTAGCAAGTGTTTTTTTAGGTGCAAAAGTGACTATGTGGTTACAAATTAGGTACAAAAATACCGTTTGATTGTTAAGTTTGACATTTTTTTGCTAACGGGACGATGACGTGACATTTCAAAGGTGCAAAAATACACTCTTAAAATAACTATGATTATTAGATAGACTAAAATCGCTATCTACCTCCTAAATTAATCAATATCACTGCTCTTTTGAATTTTGAATTGAACGCGAGAACGGAATCCGGGTAGCTACCACGCCCTGAGTTTGGACTTTTGAATCAATATATTTTATGAGTTTTGACTTTTGAGATCATTCCCCGGAACTGATGTGCGTATTTTAAAATAAATTAGCTTTTTAATAATTATCTGTACATATATTTTAAAAGAAAAATATCCAAAAAAATATCATTTAAATTTTAAAATCCCAAATAGATGATTTTTCAATAAAATGAGTTATCAATTGCTTTATTGTTCCTATTACCCCTATTACTGTTTTTGTCAACATAATTTTGAAGCTCAAGTGATTTTTTCTATCATTTTCTTTATTTTAAATGGTAACGAAAACCATGCATATATTAATGTTGTTGAAACATTATCTAAAGCCAGCGTCTTAGTAGCGCAGTGGCATGGGAGCTTGGCTCCCCTCTCCTATGTCCAGGGTTCGAACCTTGCCCTCCTCCCCTACTATATGTATATAAAAAAAGAAACATTATCTAAATTAAGATCATAAAGTTATGTAAATTAAATTCAACAATACATTCTTAATTTTAAGAAAATAATAGAAATCAAGTACAGGAAGTTTAATCACGAAAATTAAAAATGAGATAAGTCAACAATTTATTATGAAGATATGTGAGGGAGGTTTTTATACATGTATTTTAATTAAATGTTATACACTTACATAATAATACTTGTAAAACCAAATAAAATATAAAACGCCCAAGTGTTGAGAGGGAAAACCACTGAGTTGATGACAAAGGTACAATGATAAAATTGAAGAGTAGATTTAGTGAGAATTCAGTACAAATATATATAAAAAACAAGTTGGACAAACAAAATTTCTATGTACGTCATGTCTTTTGACCAAAGAAAGAGCCCCTAAATGAACAAGTTAGTCACAGCTCTCCAACCTATGCAAAACTACTGTAGTTCCTCTTGTTGCACACAAAAATCTCTATCTTCTTCGTCCCAGAACCTTCCAAAGCTTGGCGCGTGGATTTCGGGGGCCAATATTCCCTTGCTTTGGACGATCATGCAACTCCAAAACCCGTATTGTTCGTTGCTTCTTGGCTGCAAATAAAGCAAACAAGTTTCAACAATTAATAATATCATGACTGTAAAGCATGTAGCACAATAATCACAATATTTGAAAATAAGGCTAAACATAAAAAACAAAGGTTGATTTGAGAGAAGAAATAACGCACCATTTGCAGCTTGTTGATAAGAGTCGTGCAGTTTCCTCTTAGTGGCTTCTAGTTTTGCTTGGATTGAAACATCATCTAAACACTTGAATTTCTGACAATCTTGCTGAGCAACAGGAAGCCTCCTTCGGATAACATATATCTTTGGTTTCTGCTGCATCTTTGGTCCTGCGTTGCTTTTTTGTGGCAAGCTGGATTTTGGTTGCCTGCTAGAGCTAAAATCAGAACAGACCGGTTTACTCTGTCCCGCAGCAACTTTGTCCAGAAGAGGAGAAGGATGCCCTTCCTCTTCATTGACGAGTGATGGATTAACTGAATCTAGGGTGTCTTTTGCTGAAAATAGGAATAACATTAGTGAAGTAAAATTTCAAACATCAACTCATTTTAGAGAGGGTCAAAGTAATCATAATCTTTTGATGGCTGGGTTAGGAATGCGGATTGAGGGTTTAACCTTCTATAGCTTCTGTGGACTTGATCCATTCATCTACTATTACTTTCCAGCTACTGCAATTCAGAACTATGGTTAGAATAGTTTCGAAAATAGATTATAAATGACATGCCACACAACCTCATCAAGCAATTAAAGTAATAATCTTGTTCATACTCAATAAGAGTTCGTGCAAGTTGACAGATCTCCTTTGAGCCGTGCTTCTTGAGAGGATTGACAACCTTTCCAATCTTAGTTTCCTAGAAAAAGTTCAATGCTGAGACCATTAAGCACTAAAGGAAACAAAAACATGAAGACTCATGCCTTATTGAAAGACTAATGGTAGACTCAATATAATTCAAACCTTAAGAAGGTCCACGATCAGTGCCAGTGGTTGCATCCTCCTCAACGACTCAAATAATACTGAATTAGCCTATTGTAACGTGAAAGAAAGCACCATGAATAATAGTAACATCCACAAAATTATTTTTTCGGAAAGAGATGAACGCTTGAACAATAACAGAGAATAGAATTTCACGAAAAGAGGACTTATATACCTCTTCCTTTCTGTTATGGAGAATGTCTTTAATCCTCCAAATCTCATCAACTTGTCCAGAACTAAAATTACTAACTTGGTTCTTGTTCATCCCTTCGTGATCGTCTCTGCCACTATTGACCTTGCTCTCTTTACTGGATCCTGCCCCTCCATCAAAACCACTCTTACAACCTCTATCTTTTCTGGAAAACAAAAGTTCCGCAATCTTGTCTCTTCGCAATCTAAATTCGTTTGGATTATCAGAAACTGCCACCTTGATCGCGTGTTCAATCCAACTTCAAGGTTTTCCCGCAAAACTCATGAGGTTGATCAATTCCCATGATGCTAGATACGAAACTGAACCTGTAGCAATTATTAGATAGACTAAATTCTTCAATTTTCTGCTTTGTTTACACACTGGTCTTTTGTTTGTACTTTATATATATATATATATATATATGCAATTAATAATCAGATATATATTAAAGAAAACAGAGGCTCCTGTCATCTACGTTCTAATTCTTTAAAATAACTATGATTATTAGATAGACTAAAATCGCTGCCTACCTCCTCAATTAATCAATATCACAGGCTTGCTCTTTTGAATTTTGAATTGAACGAGGTTTGGGGAGGTTTGGTAATCGATTAGGATTCTTAATGTCGGGGTTTTTAAAAACTCCCTGTCGTGATTTAGTCGACTAAGCACTGTGGCTTAGTCGACTAAATCACGGGGTAGTAAAAAAAATTAACGCCTCGCGTTTTAGTTGACTAAATCTTAGTTTAGTTGACTAAACAGAGTCACAATGGAAAATAGTTTGGAAACAGTGGCAAAATGATAATTAGTTATTTAATATGGAGCAAATAGGAAAAAAAGCCTATCGTATATTATATAAACTTTTTTGGGGAAAGAAACTGAATTATCAATCTTCTTACAAGGAACCAATGTTCCAAAAGTTAGACCAAACATTAGATTAATTTAGAGCTGAGGGTCATGATAATTATATAAAAAAATATTATATACTTACATAATAATACTTGTATAAAAACAAAATATAGAGTAAAATACTCTATCCTCCCTTATATTCTACCCTTATTACATAAAACTCTCATTTATTTTGAAAATATACATTTATGTCCAAATCATTAACTTCGTTAATATTTTTTGTTTTTAATTAAAGTTTATATTAAAATAAATTTTATTTACTAATTTACCCTTTGTCACTACTAATTTCTTAATTTTGGCTAATATTGTTTAATTAATTTGTGAGGTTTATTATTTTTTCTAGGAAAATAGTTATTAGTTAATTTTTTTAAAAAGAATTAATTAATTTAATTAATGCAGACATGGAAAACTTAATTAGAAAATGATGAACTCTTTTTTTTTTTTACAAAAAAAATGTTTCAATAAGTATTGTAGAAATTTAAAATTTTATAATATAATTAAAATTAATAAATTTTATATATATTGGAAAAAAATTGAACATATATGTATTAGAATTATTTTTTTATTTTTATAAAAATTGTTTTAGGCAAATATGAACGTTTATTCATTTGTTGAAAGAGGGTTATTTTGGTTTTAAAAAAATTTAATAGTCAAACTTAAATTTAACGATCAACTCTCAAATATACAAGGGAGGTGAGTTGCATCCTAACCAAATTTGTGGCTCAACCTCCACATTCTTTATCCTTTCAGGTCTAGTAAATGTTCTTAAATGGGGAAATCGCTTAAAGAATCAGAGAAGTTAAGAAAGGTTGACCTGCATGAGGGGGTTTCAGTGGGTGATTCTGCGGAAATAATTTTTATTTTTTAATTAAAATTTATATTAAAAAATTTTATTTACTAATTTACCCTTCGTCATTACTAATTCCCTAATTTTAAGTGTAATTTTTTCACTTAATTTAAGAGTTTTATTCTTTTTTCTTAATTTATTTTTTTACTTTGCAAATAGTTATAGTTAGTTTTTTTCCCCATATTGTGATAAAGACTTAATTGATACAGACATAGAAAACTTAATTAAAAAATTATTAATTATTTTGATATATGCACACTTAAAAAAATTATAAATGTTTGCGCAAAAAATGGATTTACAAATCTAAAACTTAAATTTCATATAAGTTATATAATATCTGAAATTTACATTAATTATAACACACGCTAAATAAAAATATGCCTTTTTAATATGGTTCCAATCATGGCGTTACGGGCCAAAAAAAAAAAAAAATCTGTGCTTTGAGTCATTTAAAAGAATACTAAATAAATATGTTTCAAAAATTTGATAATATAAATAAAATTAATAAATTTTCTAATATATTGGAAAAAATTGAACATATAAGTATTAGAATTATTTTTTATTTTTATAAAAATCATTTTAAGAAAATATAAATGCTTATTCATTTATTAAAAGAGGAATATGTTGGTCAAATAAAATTTTTTATAATCAAACTTAACGGTCAAGTAACGGTTTGTGCATGTAAATAAAATCTCAAATATGTAAGGGAAGTTTCTATACATGCATTTTAATTTCAAAGAAGATCTATATATGTTTTTAAAATGGGTAAATCATTTCTGCATTAAATGCAGAAAACTTATCTACTTTAGTCCAAACGACGCCGTGTTTGTCTTTTTCCTTTTATTCATTAACGCTCAAAAACTACATAGGAACCGGTTGAGAAAAAGCGAGGACCCCATGGAATAATTGTGTCTCTTGAAAAAGATTGACCCATGGAATAATTGTGTCTCTTACAAAGGCTTCCCCTCTTTCTTTTTGATACATTCCCCCCGGATATGCATACGCGTTGAACTCTAATCTATCTCTTTCTCTTTCTCTTTTTTTTTTGCTCAAGCTCTCTAAGCTATCTCCAAGGGAACCAAGCCGCTCATTCTTTCTTCTTAAGCTATCCACTCTTTACCATTAGACGCAATTTAGAGGTTCACAAGGTATCTTGCTTTCCATTATTTGACTAGTTAGGTGATTTCTAGCTTCCAGTGCTATAACGGTCTTCTTTTTTCTTGGGAAATTTTTTCATTTTCATCCTCTAACTTCCAGTGTTGTTTTGCTCTTTCAGGGGTTGTTGTATTATGCCCTTGCAAAAAAGAAAAAGGATCTCCAAACATATAAGCACGTACCATTTACAGGTACCATATTTGAGATTGATTTTAGTTTAAGTTGGAAATAAGTTAAACGTGATGTTTCATTGTGTGTGTGTGTGTGTTAAGTCCTTAATTAATTGATTTTTATGCGAGTAGCCTTTTAATAATGGAGGGGAGTATACTTGATGTTCCATGAATGATCACATTATTCTTACAGGGAAAGCAAGAATCAAGAATCTAACTGGAACTGCTTGGTATTCAAGTGTTAACACTCACCTGGAGTATTATCGTGATTTTTGTTGGGTCAAAGAGTATTATTGCGATGGATCACTCTCAGATAACAACTATTGAAGACACTGATATGAATAAAAGTTTAGTATGTTTTGATGACGTTGTTGATTTAGAGAAAGACGATGATGATTTTGGAGAAGAAGATGGTGGTTGTAGGAAAGATAATGTACATGAAATTGTTGTATGTGATGATGGTGAATTTAGCAAGACTCCTATTTTACATAGAGTATTTGGAACAGCAGAAGAAGCTTATCATTTTTATAATGATTATGCAAAAGAAAAGGGGTTTGGAATATGTAAGCAGAATTGTAACAAGAGTGCAAGAACACAAGAACCATATATGTGGAAATATGTGTTCAAAGCAAGGCTTGAAGTGCTTGAATGATATGAGAATTGATATTAACAATGTCAAAAGACGAAGGGAAACAAGAACTAATTGTTTGGCGATGCTACAAATAAGGTTGCAGGATGGATTGTGGAAAGTGGAGAAGTTCAATGATACACATAATCATCCATTGATTAACACTCATCAAAGGTGAAAAAATTTTATTCTCATAATGAATTGCGACGTTCCAAATTAACTAAATCTGTTGTTTCTAAACTCTATGAGGAGGGTTTAACTTCTTCAAAAATCTCAAAGGTGGTGAATGCTATGGGTGAAGAAATTAACATTACTCCGGTTCAAATAAGCACTATTATATCAAGCCAACGAAAGAACAATGATGGTCGAGAATGTCAAGGCATCATCAAACACTTTCAAAGGAAGTCCACTCTTGATGGGTCTTTTTATTTTGATATACAGTTGGCAGAAGATGGTACTTTGAGAAGTGTCTTTTGGTCTGATGGTCGATCGAGAGTTGCATATGCCCAATTTGGTGAAGTCTTAGTCTTTGATGTGACTTATAGAACAAACAAGTTCAAGTTTCCTTTTGCTCCTTTTGTAGGGGTTAATCACCATGGGCAGTCAATTTTATTTGGTGCGGCTTTATTAGAAGATGAAACAGAAGCAACATTTACATGGTTGTTTGAACAGTTCAAGACATGTATGTTTGACAAGTCTCCTATTGCCATTATCACTGATCAAGACAAAGCGATAAAGTCTAGAAGGGATGCAGAAGAAGATGAAGATTTCAAAACGAGAAATACAAAAGCAATTTTAGAGAGTGATCATCCAATTGAAGAAATAGCCGGAGAGCGCTACACAAGAAAACTATTTGAAATTTTCAAAAAGGAGTGGAAGGCTGCAATGCTTGATTACTGTCATGAAAAGATTTCAATGGGTGAGAATATTATCAAGTATCGGGTTGGGTCTCGCAAAGTTGATAGAGAATGGTGGGCAATTGTTGAGTACCATTTGACAGAAAGCTTCACAGCTCTTTGTTCCTGTGCGAAGTTTGAAACTATGGGGATATTGTGCAAACATATTCTTTACATCATGAAGAAGAAACAAATAATGACCATTCCTGAAAAGTATATCTTATTAAGGTGGACCATGAATGCAAGTTATAAGGCTCAAAATCTTGTTGGCTTTCAAGGCAAGACAACTACTAATGAAGTTAGTGCATTGTCTCCATGGTCGGTTTACTTTAAGTTGAATATGGCTTTTTCTGAAGCAAGAGCTTCTATTTCTGAGCTTAGAAGGCTTGATGCTTTTGCTATTGAATTTATTCAACAACAACTGGAAAGAAAGAGAGAAAGAACTGAAGAAGAACAAAATTCTCAACCAATTCATTCACAAATTACCCCCATTCATGATGTGCGTGATCTCACTCATCCAATCAAAACTAAAGGGCGTCCAAAAGGTGCTTCACGAATAAAATCAAGCTTGGAATTGTCTACAAAGCTACAAAAGACTTGTAGGTATTGTGGAGGAAAAGGTCATAATAAGACTGGTTGTCAAAAATAAAAGGTATTTGTTTATAAATTTTTTTTTTCTTGTCATTTTTTCCTTCTCTTTGAACTTTATGAAAATTTTATTGGGTTTTATTTGTAGATGGATGTTACGAGAGATGCAAATAAAATAGAAGTTATCGCTGGAAGACTTGAAGGAGTGGATTGATAGCATGAAGACATAAGACATTTTGATGTGAACTTTTTTTTTTTCTGTCGGTGTGAACATCTTTCTTTTTTTTTCGACGGATGGTGAACATGTTTGTGGAATATGCATATCCGGGGGAATTTATCAAAAAGAAAGAGGGGAAGCTTTTGTAAGAGACAATTATTCCATGGGTCAAGCTTTTTCAAGAGACAATTATTCCATGGGGTCCTCGCTTTTTCTCAACCGGTTCCTATGTAGTTTTTGAGCGTTAATGAATAAAAGAAAAAAGACAAACACGGCGTCGTTTGGGCTAAATGCAGATAAGTTTTCTGCATTTAATGCAGAAATGATTTACCCTTTCAAAATAGAATGTTTGTGTAGTTAAGGTAAAATAGATGGGTTGTAAATATATTTTACTCAAAATATATTATACACTTACAAAATAATACTTGTAAAAAAATAAAATATAAAATGCCCAAGTGTTGAGAGCGAAAACCATAGAGTTTATGACAAAGTCACAATGATAAAATTGAAGAGTGGATTTATTGAGAATTCAGTACAAATATTTAAGAAACAAGTTGGATGAACAAAATTTCTATATACGCCATGTCTTTTGACCAAAGAAAGCGCCACTAAATGAACAAGTGCGTTGTAGCTCTCAACCCTATGCAAAACTATTGTACTTCCTCTTGTTGCATACAAAGATATCTATCTTCTTCATCCCAGAACCTTCCAAAGCCTGGGGTGTGGATTTCGGGGGCCAATATTCCCTTGCTTTGGAAGATCATGCAACTGCAAAACCCGTATTGTTAGTTGCTTCTTGGCTGCAAATAAGGCAAACAAGTTTCAACAATTAATAATATTGATATCATAACTGTAAAGCATGGAGCACAATAATCAAAATATTTAAAGTTTAGGCTAAACAAAAAAAAAAAAGGTTGATTTGAAAGAAGAAATAATGCACCATTTGCAGCTTGTTGATAAGAGTCGTGGAGTTTCCTCTTAGTGGCCTCTAGTTTTGTGCGAAGTGAAACATCATCTAAACACTTGAATTTCTGACCATCTTGCTGAGCAACAAGAGGCCTCCTTCAGATAGCAAATATCTTCTTTTTCTCCTACATCTTTGGTCCTGTGTTGCTTTTTTGGGGCAAACTGGATTGTGGTTGCCTGCTAGAGCTAGAATCAGTGCAGACCGGTTTACTCTGTCTCATAGCAACTTCGTCCAAAGGAGGAGAAGGAAGCCTTTCCTCTTCATTAACGATTGATGGATTAACTAAATCTTGGGTGCCTTTTGCTGAAAATAGGAACATCATTAGTGAAGTCGAATTTCAAACATCAACTCATTTTAGAGAGGTCAAAGTAATCAAAATATTTTGATGGCTAGGTTAGGAATACGGATTGAAGGTTTAACCTTCTATAGCTTTTGTGGACTTGATCCATTCATCTACTAGTTCTTTCCAGCCACTGCAATTTAAAACTATGCTTAGAACTATTTCAAAAATAGATTATAAATGGCGTGACATGTATCCTCATCAAACCATTCAAGTAATAATCTTGTTCATACTCGATAAGAGCTCGTGCAAGTTGACGGATCTCCTTTGAGCCGTGCTTCTTGAGAGGATTGACAGCCTTTCCAATCTCAGTTTCCTGAAAATATTTCAATGATGAGACCATTAAAGAACGTAGTAAATGGCTGAAGGGAAACAAAAGCGTGAAGCCAAAGAGCATGAGACGCATCGCAGGCTCATTGAAAGACTGATAGAAGATTCAATAGAATTCAAACCTTAAGATGGTCCACGGTCAGTGCCAGTGGTTGTAGCCTCCTTAGTGACTCAAATAATACTGAATCAGTCTGTTGTAAAGTGAAAGAAAGCACCATCAATAATATTAAGATCAAATAAGTTGTTTTTCTGGAAAGAGATGAACGGTTGAACAATAATGACATACCTCTTCCTTGCTTTTATGGAGAATCTCTTTGATCCTCAAAATCTCATCGGCTTGTCCTGAACTAAATTTACTAACTTGGTTCTTGTCCATCCCTTCGTGATCGTCCCTGCCACTATTGGCCTTGCTATCTTTACTGGATCCTGCTTCTAATATTATACCTTCTCCGTCAAAACCACTCTTACACCCTCCTTCTTTTCTAGAGTACAAAAGTTATGCAATCCTGTCTCTTCGTAATCTAAATTCATTTGGACGATCACAAACCGCCACCATGATTGCGTGGTCAATTATATCGAATATATCACAATTTGCAGTTTGAAAGTAATTTCTCCAGTACTCTAGGGAATCGGACTTCAAGGTTTTCCCGCAAAACTCACGAGGTTGATCAAATTTGAAAGTAATTTCTCCAGTACTCTAGGGAATCGAACATGTAGCAATTATCCGCAAATAATTAGAAACGGTATTCATGTAGTAGGGGTAAATTCATTTTTTCACTAACTACTTATGACTATCAATTGGGATTAGATTACTATCTGACATTGGAAGAAGCTACGGTAGGGTTCAAAGATGAGAAATTGTGCTCTTGAAGGTATGATTTGTAGTGAGATTGAAATAGACAAACATTTAGAGGTATATTTCAATGATGACAAAATTGTTTATAATTCAATTTTTACCGATTATATATAACTATCGAATGTCAAATAAGCAAGGTTCTCTTATAACTATCAAAGGCATTAGATTATTGTCTAACATTGAAAGAGACCATAGCAGTGTAAAAACAAAGATTTAATGTGATGAGAAACTATGTTCTTAAGGGTATAATTCGTGGTGATATTGAGATAGATAAACCTAGAGGTAATTCAATAACGAGAAACTGTTTATAATTCAATTTTTACTGACTGCATATAGCTTTTTCATAGTTCAAATAAACAAGATTCTTTGCTGTCTAATTAGATTATCATTTGACATTGAAGGAGATGTTAAAAATATGGTCCAATGATGAGAAACTTGTTATCAAGGGTATAATTCGTAGCGATATTGAGATGGATAAACATTAGAGGTATAATTCAATGATGAGAAACTGTTTATAATTCAATTTTCACTAACCATATATAACTATCAGATGTCAAATAAACAAGGTTCTCTCCTATGTAACTATCCATGTCATTATATCATTATCTGATATTGAAAGAGACTATCGATCGCAACAACAAAAAAAAAAAAAAGTATTTAATGATGAGATTGTGTTTTTAAAGGTATAATTGGTAGTGACATTGAAATGGAAGAACATAGAGTGATAGAATAAAATAGCAATTAGACTCTATGGTGTGTAGGTTATATTTTGAGCAGAAGAATGAAAGGAGGAAAGAGAAAGCATTTTGACCAAAAGAATGAACTAAAATGAGGACGGGAATTGAAACAAGGAAGATGAAGAGAAATACAGAAACGCATCTACTGATCTTACCTCCTAAATTTCATCGCCCTTGCCATTCAATCGACTACAGACTTTTTCCTCTTGTTTTTCCTTTTGTAGCAACTCGCCACCTCACCTGGTATTTATAGTAGACTTAGAAAAATCTACGCATCTCCTAAAATAATTTATTCTTATAAAAGAGTAATATCTACGCCACTTCGACGTAAGAACTCCTGGATATTCAAAATTGTAATTTTTTTCAATTCATTAAACATTGTAATCGTTTTCAATGACAAAAGAATTATAATATAAATTTTCAGTTTCGAAATTAACCCTCAAATAATTGAGACGTGGTCTGTTTTGGAGATTATTTTTAAATTGACAGTTATCATATATTATATAAACTTTTTTTTGGGAAAGAAACCGAATTATTAATCTTCTTACAAAGGAACCAATGTTTCAAAAATCAGACTAAATATTATGCTCCCTCCGGTCCTAAATATAACTTTTTTGGAGAGATTAAGGAAGTTAATTAATTAATTACTTTAGAGTAATTTTATTTTTTCTTGAAACTAATTAATCTAACTAATAAATTGATATATAATTTAAAAATTCACAATATATGAGATTAGTTTTAGTTTCCTTAATCCCCAAAAAATTCAACTCTATATTATATTTAAAACCAACGGTTGAGAGAATTATATATATATATATAATATTATATACTTACATAATAATACTTGTATGGAAACAACATATAGAGTAAAATATTCTATATATCCTCCCTTATATTCCATCTTTATTATATAGACCCCTCCCCTATTTTAAAAACATACACTTATATCCAAACCATCAGCATGTTAAGAATTTTTATTTTTTAATTAAAATGTTTATTAAAAAATTTATTTACTAATTTACCCTTCGTCATTACTAATTCCCTAATTTTAAGTATAATTATTTACTAAATTTAAGAGTTTTTTTTTCTTTTTTCTTAATTTAATTTTTACTTTGCAAATAGTTGTGGTTAATTTTTTTTCCCCATATTGTGATAAAGACTTAATTAATTTAACTAATACACCCATAGAAAACTTAATTAAAAAATGATTAATTCTTTTGATATAGGCATACTTAAAAATAAGATTATAAATGTTTGCCCAAGAAATCGATAGGGATGGGTGTGAGACCTCTCTGGCTTATACAAAACTGAAAATCTAGATGTCATTTGCAAATCAAAAACAGGTAGCGAAAAAGTTGATCAACGCAATAACATTAGAATTCGTTAGAGATGTAGCTTGTTCTAACCAGGAAGACTTTCAAAAGAAAAGAGAGAGTATTGATGTAATAGGGATGAGTGTGACACCTCTCTCAGCTTAGCGCTCTTTCAAATTTCAATACACTTCAGAATTTTTGCCGTTGTCTTGCCACTTCACCTGGTGATATTTATAATACTAGAGGCACTAAAATCTACGCCATCTGAATTAAAAAAAAAAAAAGAATAATAAACCAATCTCAATTAATTTTTTGTGAAAATAAATTTTATTTACAAATTTAAAATCTACATGATGTTAAATCTATATTTTTTATTAAAATTGTTATGAATAATTGAATACTTTTCCCCCTCATTTCCCATATTTTTTTGAAATATATTTGTTTAATATTTTTAATTAGATTAGAATATAAGTTTAATTAATTTAGTTAATGGAGATAAAGAAATTAGATTGAAAGTTTGTTTAATCCTTTCGATAAATGTTTACAAACTGGACAGGTTTATAAATATTTTAGCACAAAAATTGTTCAGAAATTATAAATTTAAATAATTTATATAATCTTTTATTATAGTCCGACTTATTCAATTTTTCCCTTCTTGTCTTGCCACCGCACTTGGTATCTATACTAGAGTAGTAAAATTTACGCCATCTGGTCAAAACAAATTCTGATGAAAAATATTAAATACTTACGTTTGATTATTATAGTGATATAAAAATAAAATATAAAATCCCCAAGTTTTGATAGGGAGTAACCACCGAGTTTATGACAAAGCTACAATGATAAAATTGAATAGTGAATTCATTGAGATTTCTGTACAAATATTTAAGAAACAAGTCGGATAAACAAAATTTATAAGCTTACAATGTCTTTTGACTAAAAAAAGAGCCACTAAATGAACAAGTTGGTCATAGCTCTCCAACTTATGCAAAACTACTGTGGTTCCTCTTGTTGCATACAAAAATCTCTATCTTCTTTGACCTAGAACCTTCCAAAAAGCTTGGAGGAGTGTGGATATTGGGGACCAATATTTCCTTGTTTTGGAAGATCATGCAACTCGATAACACGTATTGATCGCTGTTTCTTGGCTGCAAATAAACCAAACAATTTTCAACAATTAATAATATCATAACTTTATAAGCACATTAAAAAAAACAACAACAACAAATGTTGATATAAGAGAAGAAGCTATGAACCATTTGCAGCTTGCTGATAAGAGTCATGAAGTTTCCTCTTAGTGGCTTCTAGTTTTGCTTGGACTGAAACATCATCTGAGCACTTGAATCTCTGACAATGATCTTGCTGAGCAACAAGAGGCCTCCTTCGGAGGATAACATATTTCTTTGGTTTCTGCTGCATCTTTGGTCCTGTGTTGCTTTTTTGTGGTAAGCTGCATTTCGGTTGCCTGCTAGAGCTAGAATCAGTGCAGACTGGTTTACTCTGTCTCATAGCAACTTCGTCTAGAGGAGGAGAAGGAAGCTCTTCCTCTTCATTAATGACTGATGCATTAATTGAATCTGGGGCGCCTTTTGCTGAAAATAGGAATATCATTAATGAAGTTAAATTTCAAGCATCGACTCATTTTAGAGAGGGTGAAAGTAATCAGAATATTTTGATGGCTGGGAATGCAAGTAAAAGGTTTAACCTTCAATAGCTTCTGTGGACTTGATCCATTCATCTACCATTGCTTTCCAGCCACTGGAATTTAAAACTATGCTTAGAACAATTTTGAAAATAGATTATAAATGACGTGCTGCACACAACCTCATCAAACTATTCAAGTAATAATCTTGTTCATACTCGATAAGAGTTCGCGCCAGTTGACTGATCTCCTTGGAACCGTGCTTCTTGAGAGGATTGACAGCCTTTCCAATCTCAGTTTCCTGAAAAAAAAAAAAAAAAAGAAGTTCAATAATGAGACCAATACAGAATTTATAAAGCAGTAAAGGAAATAAAAACATGAAGACTCATGGCAGACTTATTGAAAGACTAATGGAAGAACCTTAAGAAGGTCCACCGTCAGTGCGAGCGGCTGCAACCTCCTTAGTGACTCAAACAACACTGAATCAGCCTATTATAAAATGAAAGAAAGCACCATGAAAATATGCCCCGAGAAACAATTTTTCTATGAAATTATCTTATCCCAACACACCTCATATGGTCATATATCATCTTACTTACAGAATAAATTGTAACACAACTCGGGAGATCAACATCAAATAGATTGTAACACAAATTGTTTATCCAGAAAGAGATGAACAATTGAACAATAACAGAGAAGGGAATTTTACGAAAAGAGGATATACCTCTTCCATACGGAGAATCTCTTTGATCCTCAAAATCTCCGCAACTATCATAGATTCTTTTTCAATCTCACCGATGAATCTCTCATCTTCTCTAAAACTGAAATTACTAACTTGGGTCCTGTGACTCTCGATTTTTCATCAAATTTGAGATACATTTTAGTATATTTGAGGAGTCATTAATGCTATATACCAAAGATTTACTTGAAATTTTAATAAGATATCAATTTAGATATGTGGATTTCATTAAAAATAATATAGTTAAATTTGTAACATCTCAGCACCTCGCTCTCGTCAAGAGTTTTAAAATGGGTTAAGAGAGAGAGGTATCCAAACTCTCATAAAGCATCTTTCATTCACCTCTCTAGCCGAGAGGGAGGTATTCAAACCCTTATAAGGCATCTTTCATTCACCTCCCTAGCCGAGAGGGAGGTATTCAAACCCTTAAGGCATCTTTCATTCACCTCTCCAGTTGAGGGACATGACTCTCCACCTATCTTTAAACCCAACATCCACATAAACCCACATAAACCTGAGCCTAGTTATGATAAAAGAAGTAAAAAAAGAAAAAGAGTTTACCTATTAATCTCATTGTCTCTGCCACTCTTGCCCTTTCTCTCTTTAGTAGAGCCTCCTTCTAATTCAGTAGCTTTTCGACTAAAACTACACTTACAACCTCCATCTTCCTTATCATCGTCGGAAACCGCAGACCTTAATGGATTACACCCCACAGAATGAGTCAATCCCCAAGAAAACAAACGTTCCGAAATCTGGTCCCTTCGTAATCTAAATTCGTTCGGATGATCGGAAATCGCCACCATAATAGCGTGGTCAATTACATTGAATATATCAGTATTAGCCGTTCGAAAGTAGTTCCTCCAATATTCTAGTGAACCGAACTCCATGTTCATACAAAACTGAAAATCCAGATATTATCTGCAAATCCAAAACGGTAGAAAAAAAATGTATCAACGCAATAAGATCTTTTACGGAAACATTATAATTCATGAGAGACTGCAGATTGTTCTAACAGGATAATATAATGTAATAGAGATGAGTGTGATGAGACCTCTTGATGTTCGCTGACCGCTCCTTCAAATTTCAATGCACCCTACGTTTCTTACCTCGTCTTGCCTCTTCACTGTTTATAATTATAATTCGATGAGGAAAAAACGGTATGTAATTCAATTTTCACTGATTAGATATAACTATCCGATGTCAAATAAATAAAGTTCTCTACGGGTAACTATCGAAGGCATTAAATAATTATCCAACATTGAAAGAGACTATTACAGTAGAAAAATAGAGAAACTGTGTTCTTAAAGGCATAACTCGTAGTGTTATTGAAATGGATGAACATTAGGGTGATAGAATAGCATAGCAATTAGAGGGTGTAGGTTGTATTTTGAGCAGAAGAATGAAAAGAGAAAAGAGAAAGATTTTGACCAGAAGAATAAAGAGAGAATGAACTAAAATGAGGACGGGAAACGAAACAAGGAAGATGATGGGAAATACAGAAACACATCGACTGATCTTACCTCCTAAACTGTATCACTTTTAGCATTCAATACACTACAGACTTTTTCCTCTTGTTTTGCCTTTTGTAGCAACACGCCACTTCACTTTGTTTTTATAATAGACTCCCTCTTGTGTATGTGTATGTATAAACCGACCTTTCTTGTGAATGGAGAAAGGATTTAATGATTAATTAGAGATATCTAGTGAATGGAGAAACGATTTAATGATTGATAACTGATAAGAGATTGAAGTTGGTTGGAGCATGGGAATATCATTTGGGCTTAATATTTAGGTTATTTACAATGATGCCAAGTAGTTCCAATTTAATTCCAGAAAATTTATATATACATACACAAATTGTATCAAATCTAAAATCTTGAAAGTAATAGAAATAAAATTGAATGGGCTAAATTTTAATTCAATTCAATTACCAATTTTTTCAAAATTTTAGTAAAACTCAAAGGTAACCATTTTCTTTTTGAATATTTAGTTTCCTGTTAAATTGTTTTTTAGAAAATCATCTAAAATTAAGATCAGAAAGTTTAGTTATGAAAATTAAATTTTAAAAAATACAGTATTAATTTTAAGAAAATCATAGAAATCAAGTTCATAAAGTTTAATCAGGAAAATTAAAAATTAGATATTTCAATAATTTATTATAAATTTATTATTAAATTTTACGTAATTATAATGTCACTGGTTTGACATTCAGTCTAACCGGTAGAAGTTAGAAAATCAAACCACAATCCATATTTTAAAACATTGGTTATAAGCATAGTCCGTAAATTATTGAATTTGAACTTTGTTAAAACATGATATTTGGGTTCTTAGTAAGGGAATGATTGATATTTGAGTTGTTCCTTTGGGGCTTTTTTTTTTTTTTAATTGATAGTTATCATATATGGCTTTTTTTCCCTATTTGTCCCTTATTAAATAACTAATTATCATTTTGCCACTATTTCCAAATTATTTCCCAATATGCCCCTGTTTAGTTGACTAAAACGCGGGGCATTGATTTTCTTAACTGCCCCGTGATTTAGTTGACTAAACCACAGTGCTTAGTCGACTAAACCGCGACAGGGTCCAATTGCGGCAGTTGTAACCCTAATCGACTACAAAACCTCCCCAAACCTCTCCCCCTCTGTTTTTTTACCAAATCCTTGCTCAATTCGTTGGTGGGTAGCGAAGGAAACTTTATTCTAGCGTCATTAATTTATGTCCATTTTGGTATGTTCTTATACCTATTTTGAATTTCCGTCATTGTTCTTTCATTTATGCAAACTCATTTCCCTAGAAGGTAGACAAATTAATTAAAGGTAAAAATGAGTTTTATATTTAAAATCAAACCGTGAGGATCGGAGAATCCTAATAGAAAAATCCCCAATATAAAATCTTTATAAAAAAATTAATTTTATGGTTTCTTAAACTGAATATGACGAAATATTTTTCAAAATTTATTATTTATATTGATTACATTCAAAATATCAAATTGATTAGTTAAGATACTGATTTAAAATAGATATGAAAATTCCTAATGATGTCTTCATTTTCAAACTCATCAACAACAACTTCTTGAGGTACTCAACCTACCTCCGGCAAGCATTCATATATTACTTATATTAAGAACGGGAGGGTGTAATAACAATGGTTAATAATTTAGGGGGCCACTTGTAATATTTAAACAAAATTATATTTTCATTAAAATAGAAAATGATTTATGCTTGTACGTTCGAATGTCTATTTATACTATTTTATAGTTTATATATATATATATATATATATATATTTGACTTTAAAAATTGAAAAAATTAGAAGCACGAGGGGTTTAAGGTCTATGGTCATTTTTTATATCCCTAAGTATATTTTAGTCAAACAAATTTTCAGGCAATTATATAAGTTTTAAACCTGAAAATGTCTTCTTTGTTGATTTTAATCTTAAATATAAGACACAATTTTCATGTTTGTCAATCTTTTCATAATCTACCTCTATTAATACTCTCCGAATTAAATTAAATTAAATTAATGTCTTATATAACGGGTCCCACAATATTATCCAGCGTGTTATACAGGCATGAACATGATAAAGAGTTTCACGTTTAACTCTATAATTTATACTAAAATATTAATAATATAAATAAATAAATAAATAATCGGATGAAGGAAAGGTAAAAGCCCCCCGCATAAACGAAAGAACAACGGCGACAATTCAAAAGGGAGATGAGAACATACCGAAATCGACGCAAATGACGTTAGAATGGAGTTACCTTCGCTACCCACCAACGGATTTAGTAAGGATTTGGTAAAAAAAACATAGGGGAGAGGTTTTATAGTCGATTAGGATTCCAAATGCCGCAATTCGGGTTTTTAAAAAACCCCCGTGTTGCGATTTAGTCGACTAAGCACTGTGGCTTAGTCGACTAAATCACGGGCAGTCAAAAAATCAACGCCCCACAGGGGCACATTGGGGAATAGTTTGGAAACAGTGGTAAAATGGTAATTAGTTATTTAATAAGGAGCAAATAGGAAAAAAAGCCTATCATATATTATATAAACTTTTTTGGGGAAAGAAACCGAATTATTAATCTTCTTACAAGGAACCAATGTTCCAAAAGTTAGACCAAACATTAGATTAATTTAGAGCTGAGGGTCATGATAATTATATAAAAGATATTATATACTTACATAATAATACTTGTATAAAAACAAAATATAGAGTAAAATACTATATCCTCCCTTATATTCTACCCTTATTACACAGAACTCTCATTTATTTTGAAAATATACACTTATGTCCAAATCATTAACTTCATTAATAATTTTTGTTTTTAATTAAAATTTGTATTAAAATAAATTTTATTTACTAATTTACCCTTCGTCATTACTAATTTCTTAATTTTGGCTAATATTGTTTAATTAATTTGTGAGGTTTATTATTTTTTCTAGGAAAATAGTTACCAATTAATTTTTTTTATAAAGACTTAATTAATTTAATTAATGCAGACATGGAAAACTTAATCAGAAAATGATGAACTCTTTTTGTTTACAAAAAAAAATTCAATAAGTATTATAGAAATTTAAATTTTTATAATATAATTAAAATTAATAAATTTTATATATATTGGAAAAAAATTGAACATATATGTATTAGAATTATTTTTTTATTTTTATAAAAATTGTTTTAGGCAAATATAAACGTTTATTCATTTGTTGAAAGAGGGTTATTTTGGTTTTAAAAAAAATTTAATAGTCAAACTTAAATTTAACGATCAACTCTCAGATATGGGGGGGGGGGGGGGGGGGAGCTGCATTATCCTAACCAAATTTGTGGTTCAACCTCCACATTCTTTATCCTTTCAGGGTCTAGTAAATGTTCTTAAATGGGGAAATCGCTTAAAGAATCAGAGAAGTTAAGAAAGGTTGACATGCATGAGAGGGTTTCAGCTAGGGATTCTGCGGAAATAATTTTTATTTTTTAATTAAAATGTATATTAAAAAATTTTATTTACTAATTTACCCTTCATCATTACTAATTCCCTAAAGACTTAATTGATTTTCCATATTGTGATAATGCAACTCGATAACCCATATTGATCGCTGCTTCTTGGCTGCAAATAAACCAAACAATTTTCAACAATTAATAATATCATAACTTTATAAGCACCCAAAAAAAAAAAAAAACACACAAATGTTGATATAAGAGAAGAAGCTATGAACCATTTGCAGCTTGCTGATAAGAGTCATGAAGTTTCCTCTTAGTGGCTTCTAGTTTTGCTTGGACTGAAACATCATCTGAGCACTTGAATTTTTGACAATCTTGCTGAGCAACAAGAGGCCTCCTTCGGAGGATAACATATTTCTTTGGTTTCTGCTGCATCTTTGGTCCTGTGTTGCTTTTTTGTGGTAAGCTGCATTTTGGTTGCCTGCCAGAGCTAGAATCAGTGCAGACTGGTTTACTCTGTCTCATAGCAACTTCGTCCAGAGGAGGAGAAGGAAGCTCTTCCTCTTCATTAATGACTGATGCATTAATTGAATCTGGGGCGCCTTTTGCTGAAAATAGGAATATCATTAATGAAGTTAAATTTCAAGCATCGACTCATTTTAGAGAGGGTGAAAGTAATCAGAATATTTTGATGGCTGGGAATGCAAGTAAAAGGTTTAACCTTCAATAGCTTCTGTGGACTTGATCCATTCATCTACCATTGCTTTCCAACCATTGGAATTTAAAACTATGCTTAGAACAATTTTGAAAATAGATTATAAATGACGTGCTGCACACAACCTCATCAAACTATTCAAGTAATAATCTTGCTCATACTCGATAAGAGTTCGCGCCAGTTGACTGATCTCCTTGGAGCCATGCTTCTTGAGAGGATTGACAGCCTTTCCAATCTCAGTTTCCTGACAAAAAAAAAAAAGAAGTTCAATAATGAGACCAATATATAATTTATAAGGCAGTTAAGGAAACAAAAACATGAAGACTACTCATGGCAGGCTTATTGAAAGACTAATGGAAGAACCTTAAGAAGGTCCACCGTCAGTGCCAGCGACTGCAACCTTCTTAGTGACTCAAACAACACTGAATCATCCTATTATAAAATGAAAGAAAGCACCATGAAAATATGCCCCAAGAAACAATTTTTCTATGAAATTATCTTATCCCAACACACCTCATATGGTCATATATCATCTTACTTACAGAATAAATTGTAACACAACTCGGGAGATCCACATCAAATAGATTGTAACACAAATTGTTTATCCAGAAAGAGATGAACAATTGAACAATAACAGAGAAGGGAATTTTACGAAAAGAGGATATACCTCTTCCATACGGAGAATCTCTTTGATCCTCAAAATCTCCGCAACTATCATAGATTCTTTTTCAATCTCACCGATGAATCCTTCATCTTCTCCAAAACTAAAATTAATAACTTGGGTCCTGTGACTCTCGATTTTTAATCAAATTTGAAATACATTTTAATATATTTGAGGAGTCATTAATGTTATATATAAGAGATTTACTTGAAATTTTAATAAGATATCAATTTAGATATGGGGATTTCATTAAAAATAGTATAGTTAAATTTGTAACATCGCAGCACCTCGCTCTCGATCGATATTGTCAACTTACGTTTTAAAATGCGTCAAGAGTTTTAAAATGGGTTAAGAGAGAGAGAGGTATCTAAACCCTTATAAAGCATCTTTCATTCACCTCCCTAGCCGAGAGAGAGGTATTGAAACCCTTATAAGGCATCTTTTATTCACCTCCCTAGCCGAGAGGGAGGTATTCAAACCCTTATAAGACATCTTTCATTCACCTCTCCAATTGAGGGACATGACACTCCACCCATCTTTAAACCCAACGTCCACGTAAACCCACATAAACCTGAGCCTAGTTATGATAAAAGAAGTAAAAAAAGGAAAGAGTTTACCTATTAATCTCATCGTCTCTGCCACTCTTGCCCTTTCTCTCTTTAGTAGATCTTCCTTCTAATTCAGGAGCTTTTCTACTAAAACTACACTTACAACCTCCATATTCCTTATCATCGTTGCACACCGCAGACCTTAATAGATTACACCCCACAGAACGAGTCAATCTCAAAGAAAACAAACGTTCCGAAATCTAGTCCCTTCGTAATCTAAATTCGTTCGGATAATCGGAAATCGCCACCATAATAGCGTGGACAATTACATTGAATATATCAGTATTAGCCATTCAAAAATAGTTCCTCCAATATTCCAGTGAACCGAACTCCATGTTCATACAAAACTGAAAATCCAGATATTATCTGCAAATCCAAAACGGTAGTAAAAAAATGTATCAACGCGATAAGTGTTAGACCGCTCCTTCAAATTTCAATGCACCCTACGTTTTTTACCTGTTAAAAAATAGCTGCGGAAAGAACAAAGTGAAGACCGCTTTAGAACCATTTATTGTACTGGAAACATAATTGTTTGCAACAAGAAAGTGGCTTGGACTACATCCATTTATCCTACCTAAACAGTAACCCTTTTTTTGTTCGTTCTTCGAATGACGCTAGTGGAGACAAATTCCTTCCGGCTACAACTCCAGTTGAGCGTAGCACCTATAGCACCTTAGCGCGGGAGTTCTCTTACTGGGCTCGTAAGGATAACAGCGATAGCAAAACGGGAGGAAAGGAAACAAGCACCGGAGTGGACTGAGATGGGCTCTAAGATCTGCTGCGATGCCGAGGACTCTGGCAAGGGTGGGTGGTTTTATTTAGGTAGGGGCTTGAAGGTGGCCGCGGAAGGAGTCCACTTTATTAGGGAGAAGTATATATATCCATATATTAAAAAACTGAATTTAAATCTTTTATAATTTTTCTTGGTTGTATAATTGTTCTAATAAATATAAACATTTAAATAATTATCATGTTAAATATAGGTATTTGGTTAAAATATAAGTTTAAGACTCAAATTTAACTGTGGATAGATGAAAATGAAATAGTAATGAGGTTTCTGTGATTTGGATATTATGTCTTTTAAAAATAATAATAAGTTTTATGTGATTTAGGTAAAATTGAAGGATAATTAATGTTTTTTTTAGTAAAAAAAAGTTTTGGAGGGGTTCAGCATCAGTCCCCCACCAAAGTTAGGGCATGGCCCCGGGCTCTATGAGCACTTACTGGGGAGATAATTATATTTTATTAAATGGAAAAAAAAAAGAAGAAGAAAAGAATCTAACTAAACGCCAAGTCGTTTCCTTCTACTTTCATTACAGCGTGACTCTGTCGCGGAAGTCCTGGTTGTGTGGAATTGTGGATGAGGAATGCACAACTTCGAACGAAAAAATTAAAACCTCACTGCAGTGGCGCTTAAAACCCTCTCCACTGTCCTCCCTCCTATCTCTATCTCTATCCCACACCACTTCTTACCCTTCCCAATTGTATTCAAAGCCTTCACTTATAATCTGCGAATTTTCCAAGTCACAAACACGGGCTTCCCGGAAACCACCATCCTCAGAAGTTCGTTGAGAAAGAAGCTTATGATGAAAGCTTCTTTGGCGGTGGCTGCTTGTTATGGGTGTGGAGTTCCGTTGCAAACTTCGGAGATTGATGCCCCTGGTTACGTGGATTTGAAGACGAAAGGGATGATTTGTATTGATATTGAAATGGATAAACATTAGAAGAATAATTCAACGATGACAAACTGTTTATAATTCAATTTTCACTTTATAGCGAGGAGGTTGAAGCGACTCCAAGTTCAGACTCATCGAAAGCCATATATATGAGCAGCGGACGAAACCGAAACTTTACTGCTAGCTGGGAATGAAACGAAACGAAGGATTGAGAAGAGCATTTGAAATATATATAAATATATATACACACAATGGTGGAAGGTCATTTGAAATATATATAAATATATATACACACAATGGTGGAAGGTCTTTATGGCCAGCTAGCCTCGACTAATCTTATAAATTTGTTAGAATATATATGTATTTATTATATAATATTTTATTTGGCCACAAATTTGACCCCAACTAATTTTTTATCTTCTATGTAAAGACAATGTTTGTTGTTTGTTTCATTACACATCATTAGGCCGTGAGAGGAAAGTAAAATTTTTATTTGAGATATCGAAAAGATTAGTATTATCTTATATATTGTTTTAATTTATAATTATCTGTTATTATTTGTTTGTAGTTTCCAGGTTATTTGATACTATTTAGTAAATACTCTCTCTGGTGTTTATTTAAGGAACCAACTAACAATTCTCATAAGTCAATAGAAACAGTTAAAGTAATTAAATTTGTCTTAAAATTTAAGTAATTTTCAATATTATCCCTGTTAATTACACTAAACTCTAATATCATATTAATTATTACTCCTTTTTTTCCACGAAGAAAATAGTAATAATTAATTATTACTCTCATTCACCACCTTTTTAATTATGGGTATATACGGGAAAAAAAATATTTAATGTTATTCGGAAACAAGTAAGTGTTTTATAAAAAGAACCAAATATGCTTGTTAGTTGGTACCTTATAATAATAATTAAAGGGATAAGTTCAATATGTTTATTTTTTGGCCTAGGGCTAAAATTTTTTCTGGTTCCGCCACTATATATATATATACATATAGGGAAAATCATTTGTCCAGTTACTGGACCTAACAATCTATCATGTGAATCGAAACTATACCGTTTGGGTTAGTGAAGACGCGCCTTAAATTTTTTTTTTTAAAAAAAACAAAACAAAACACCCATGACTCATTTTCCGATCCAGCGCTATCGTGAAGAAGAAATAGGAATAAAACATATCCTAGGATAATAATACAAACCGACAGAATCAATAGGAAATTGTAGAGAGAATTACTTTCAGCGAATAGATTAAAACCTTATATCTAAATTTAGAAATCAAATCGCTAATGGAAGATAAAAGAATCTGATTCTCAATTCTTTCTCTCAATGTCACAGATTCGCTTATGGTAACTTCCTAGATATTTCGTTTATCCGGCTTTCTTGTGCGTAATCTCGATGATTCTAAACTAATTTGATTCAAAAACCTAGCCATTTATTCAAATTTTGCGAGAAATTGTTAGCGGCCGTCTAGAAGATACGATGGGAAACATCTTTATTCAAATTTTGTGAGAAATTGTTAGTGGGAAACCTAACCATTTGATTGTCCATTCGATGATTCTAAGCGATTTCATTTTTTGTTTTTGTTTTTTAAATTAAGGCACCCCATCACTATACTTAACCAAACGACGTAGTTTTAGTGGTTCACAGGAAAATTTCTTAGATTCAGTCACTGGACAAATGATTTTCCCATATATATATATATATATATATATATATATATATATATATATATATATATATATATATATAAGGAAAGAATTTAATTATTTGAGTCTGATGCTCCTCAAGAGTCCGAGCTCAAGCAGGAGAAATTTAGCGCTCCGAATTAGATCCAGCTCTCAATTAATTTCCTTATAATCCCTCGGGTAAGATCTCATTGATTTTTTTTATATATATTAAAGTTAGATAAGTTATTTAATCATATTACATATTATTTATTTTTAGATTATATATTAGTTTATTAATTAAATAATTAGTTTGGACCAAAATAAAAATAAAATATTCAAAAATAATTTAATTAGCTTCCTTAATCTCTCCAAAAATACTGAATAATTTATCAGCAATTTCGATTGTACTCACCACACTTATGTTTCGGAGCGCCTCAGTTAACAAAGGGAAGGCAGGTTGGTTCCACCAACGACAGAATTGCTAAAGTGGAAAAGTATTAGAAAATCACTGAGGTCCCAATAACTATGAAAAATTATAAAAGAATCTCATACCAAAATTTTCTATAAAAAAGATTTTTAGATATTGCATTATGATTAATTCAAAATGTGAAATTACCAAATTGTCCTTACCAACTTTCACAATTACATAGACTATGAAAAAATAATTTATTCACAAAAGAAACAAATTAGACTACAACTATATATAATAATGAACAAATTTACACATATATTTTGTCATGGTAATTCTGGAAAAAAAATCTAAAATTTTGTGAAAACAAATATTACTCTTTTCATTAATTTCTGCGGTTAAAGTTAGAGAGGGGTGGAAGATACTAGTCCAATAGAAAAAAGAACACAAAAGGGTAGGGCCACCGGCCATGTCAGCACGCGAGGCGGATATATAATTTTATGTCCTTTATATAGATTTATTTACAAAATCTCACTCAACGATGACACATATTTTATGTTTGAAAATCAAAAGCTCAAACTTGATTTTTTTTAAGTTAACTGTAATTATTTCAAATTTTAACAATGAGTCTCTTAGAATTTAATAATAAGTTTGATTCTAAAAGTAACTAAATAAATTACACAACTTTCTTCGAATTTTATTGAAATTTTGTAAAAATTTTCTCTGCCTTCAATTCAAATTTGATACGTTTTTTAAATTTTAATGAAATTATGTAAATGGCTTCTCTGGTTTAAAAACTTATACAATATTTTTCCAAAAATAAAGAGTGAATTACGCATGTTTTCCTGATTTTTATTAAACGTTCACCTCTCTTATCTTATTAAATTTAAAATTAATTTATTACCTAAATTTATAATTAAATTTTCCGCTAAACTATCATGTGATATTCATGATAATGCCGCCTACTTTAATCTTTTATCATATTAAAATTAAAATTGCAATCAAAAGGAAAAATAATAAAATCATGAGGTACTATTTTTGCATGATTTTTCTAACCCAACCAAAAGTTTACAAGTTAAGATAGGTTCATTATGGTGTGATCTTTTCATATAAAATGTTCTATATATGCTAAGTTGTTTATGGTGGGTGTCTTGTTGTACTGAGCAAACATAGTTGTATTGAGATTTCTATGTGAAGGTTGGAGTTCAAACCCTCCCCTCAAATAATACTGATATATTTGAGGTAATTGACCATAAGAGTTCAAACTCATGAGGTTGTTCATGAAAAGAGGACTTATATACCTCTTCCTTTCTGTTATGGGGAATATCTTTAATCCTCAAAATCTCATCAACTTGTCCAGAACTAAAATTAATCCTCAAAATCTCATCAACTTGTCCAGAATTAAAATTACTAACTTAGTTCTTGTTCATCCCTTCATGATCGTCTCTGCCACTATTGACCTTGCTCTCTTTACTAGATCCTGCTCCTAATTTCGTAGCTTCTCCATCAAAACCACTCTTACAACCTCCATCTTTTCTGGAAAACAAAAGTTCCGCAATCTCCTCTCTTCGCAATCTAAATTTGTTTGGAGTATCAGAAACTGACACCATGATCGCGTGTTCAATTATATTGAATATATCACAATTTGCAGTTTGAAAGTAATTCCTTATTAGATAGACTAAATTCTTCAATCTTCTGTTTTATTTACGCACTGGTCTTTTGTTTGTCATTTATATATATATATATGCAATTAATAATCAGATATATATTAAAGAAAATAGAGGCTTCTATCATTTACGTTCTAATTCTTTAAAATAACTATGATTATTAGATAGACTAAAATCGCTGCGTACCTCCTTAATTAATCAATATCACAGGCTTGCTCTTTTGAATTTTGAATTGAACGCGAGAACAGAATCCGGGTAGCTACCGCGCGCCCTGAGTTTGGACTTTTGAATCAATTTATTTTATGAGTTTTGACTTTTGAGATCATTCTCTGGAACATGATGGCCTATCTGTACAGATATTTTAAAAGAAAAATATCAAAAAAAAAAAAATCACTTAAAGTTTAAAATCCCAAATAGATGATTTTTCAATAAAATGAGTTATCAATTATTGTTTTATTGTTCCTGTTACCTTATTACTGTTTTTGTCAACATAATTTTGAAGCTTAAGTGATTTTTTCTATCATTTTCTTTATTTTAAATGGTAACGAAAACCATGTACATATTAATGTTGTTGAAACATTATTTATCTATATATAGGTATGTACGTACGTGTATATATATACACACACTCTGCCAATATATATATATATATATAGACACATAAATGTGTATCAACTCTAAAATCTTGAAAGTAATATAAATAAAATTGGATCGGCTAAATTTAAATTTAATTTAATTTCCAATTTTTTCAAAATTTAAGTAAAACTCAAAGATAACAGTTATCTTTTTGAATATGAAGTTCCTATTAAAATTTCTTTAAGAAAATCATCTAAATTAAGATCAGAAAGTTTAGTTATGCAAATTAAATTCAACAATACAGTCTTAATTTTAAGAAAATCATAGAAATCAAGTACAGAAAGTTTAATCACGAAAATTAAAAATGAGATAAGTCAACAATTTATTATGAACTTTTTATTTAATTATAATGTCACTTGTTTGACATTCAGTCTAACCGGTAGAAGAATATTGAAAATCAAACCATAATCCATGTTTTAAAACATTGGCATGGTTCGTAAATTATTTAACTTGAACTTTGTCAAAGCATGATATTTAGGTTCTTAGTAAGGGAATTGATTAAAAGTTCAGTGGTTGCTTTGTTGACTGTTTTTTAAATTGATGGTTATCATATAAATTTTCTAATATATTGGAAAAAATTGAACATATAAGTATTAGAATTATTTTTTATTTTTATAAAAGTATTTTAGGCAAATATAAATGTTTATTCATTTATTAAAAGAGGGATATGTTGGTCAAATAAGATTTTTTATAATCTCGCGGTCAATTACACCGAATAATATCAGTGTCTGCAGTTCGAAGTATTCTAGTTAACTGGACTTCATGTCTTATACAAAATTGAAAATCCAGATATTAAAGAGAGAGAGTGTTGATGTAAGAGGGATGAGTATGAGACCTCTCTGTAGTGTTCGCCCTAGATCCCTCTGACAGCTCTTTTAAATTTCAATACACTTCAGAATTTTTCACCTCGTCTCTTCACCTGGTATTTATAATCCTAGAGACAGTAAAATTTATGCCATCTGATCCAAGCAAATTCTTATAAAAAGAAAATAGTAATATTATTTCGGCCGATGGGAGGAGAGTAAAATTTCCGCCACCTCACCATGAGGATCTTTTGAAACCGTTGATTGGATTATTTGATCAAATTATTTAAAACCGTGGAGAGTATTCAAAAACAAATTTTAATTAAAATAAATTTTATTTACTCATTCACCCTAGCTGATGTTAAATCTATATATTTTTTTAGTTATGAATAATTTAGTACCTTTTTTAATTTTTGAAATGTATTTGTTTAATATTTTAAATTATATTGGAATATAAGTTTAATTAATTTAGTTAATGGAGATAAAGAAACTAGATTGGAAGTATGTTTAATACTTTTGATAAATGTATACAAACTGGATGTGTTTATAAATATTTTTGCATAAAAATTGCTCAAAAATTATAAATTTATATAATTATATAATATTTTATTATAGTCCGACTCATGGTAGTGAAAACGTAAATTTTACCTGAAAACGGAAGAAGAATAAAAAACCGTAAAACATAAAATTGTAACTTCGTAAAATCGTAAAAAAATAAAAGCGTTTGAAAAAGTAGTAAAATCGTTTTAATGAAAAATAATTGTTAAAACGTAAAATCGGAGTGATAAATTGAGTTTTTAACTACCATAGTCCAACTTATTCAATTTTTGTGGGGTCAAAGTCAAATTTTATAATTAGAATATCAAATGATGTTACATCTTACTCCAACATAGCTAAAAAGGACAAACGTTTCGAAATCTAGTCCCTTCGTAATCTAAATTCGTTCAGACAATCATAATCGAAAACCACCGCCATAATCACGTGGTCAATTACAAAAATTTAAGACTGGAATAGGTACTACTTTCAATTTCATAAAGGTTTTTTTTATTCGAATGAAATGTGAGGATGCTATTACCCTTTTACTTAAAAATTCAGAAAAAAATTTCCACTTGCTCTATCGTCCGCGTTGCCGCTCACTTTACTCTCATGCTCACTGTCGATTTCAAATCAATTAGTTTTTTCTAGATATATTAAAGAAAATAAAACACGGTTCTGAATTTTTACTGGACAAAACTTGTAAGCATAATTTGGTTACAAGTTATTTAAAATGTTCAATTTTGAATTTTCACTTTAACAACTACTACTCAAGTCATCTATTTAAGAAAAATTTGATGGACCAACTAGTCATATTCATAAGATACACATAAAGAATGTCTTATATCATAATGCAATTTTCACTGATTAAATATAACTATCGAATGTCAAATAAACAAGATTCTCTTATAACTATCAAAGGCATTAAATTATTATCTAACATTGAAAGAGACTATAGCAGTAAAAAAACAAAGATTTAATGATGAGCAACTATGTTCTTAAGCGTGTAATTCGTGGTGATATTGAGGTAGATAAACATAGAGGTAATTTAATAAAGAAAAACTGTTTATAATTCAATTTTCACTGACTACATATAGCTATCATATGTCAAATAAACAAGGTTCTCTTCTGTGAGATTAGATTATCATCTGACATTAAAGGAGATGTTAGAAATATGGTCCAATGATGAGAAACTTGTTCTTAAGGGTGAAATTCGTAGATCAGGATGGATAAACATTAGCTACAATTCACTTGATATTTATAATAGACTTAGAAAAATCTACGCATCTCCTAAAAGAATTGATTCTTATAAAAGAATAATATTTACGCTACATCGCAACTCTTGTATATTTAAAATTGTAATTTTTTCAATTCATTAAACATTGTAATCGTTTTCAATTCTTATAAAAGAATAATATTTACGCTACATCGCAACTCTTGTATATTTAAAATTGTAATTTTTTCAATTCATCAAACATTGTAATCGTTTTCAATGACAAAAAAAATTATAATATAAATTTTCAGTTTCGGAAATTAACCATAAAAAATAATTGAGACGTGGTTTGTTTTGGTGATTATTTTTAAATTGATAGTTATCGAATATTATATAAACTTTTTTTTTGGAAAGAAACCGAATTATTAGTCTTCTTATCAAGGAACCAATGTTTCAAAAATTAGACTAAAGATTTACGGAAAAAAAAAAAAGAAAAAAATATGTATTTGATTTGTATTTTTAGGTTTAAACAAAAGGATTAGCAAATAAAAGCGCTATCCAATCACCATTCACGTTTTTTCTTTTTCTTATCAATACTCCCTCCAATCTTAAATATAACTTTTTTTTGAAGAAATTATGAAAGCTAATTAAATTACTTTAGTGTATTTTTATTTTTATTTTTTTCAAAACTAATTAATCAAACTAATAAATTGATATATGATTTAAAGATACACAACATATGATATTATTAAATAACTTATTTAGCTTCCTTAATCCCTGAAAAAAGTAAATTCTATATTATATTTAGGACCGGAGTGAATATTAATTAAGAGCAACGGTTGAGATAATTATATAAAAAAAATATTATATACTTGCATAATAATACTTTTATGAAAACAACATATAGAGTAAAATTAGTCACCTCGTTCACAATAATTAAGAGCAACGGTTGAGATAATTGAAGGTTTGTTTAATCCTTTTGATAAATGTGTACAAACAAAAACCAGATTGAAAGTTTTGAAATGGATAAACATTGAAGGTATAAATCAATGATGACAAAAACTGTTTATAATTCAATTTTCACTTATTACATATAACTATCCGATGTCAAATAAACAAGATTCTCTATTGTATAATTCAATTTTCTAATATATTGGAAAAAATTGAACATATAAATATCATAATTATGTATTTTTTTTTATAAAAAAGTATTTTAGGTAAATATAAATGTTTATTCTTTGTTTAAAAGAGGGGTATGTTGGTCAAATAAATTTTTTTATAATCAAGCCTAACGGTCAACTAATGGTTGGTGGATGTAAATAAAATCTCAAATATGTAATGAAAGTTTCTATACATGCATTTTAATTTTAAAGAAGATCTATATACATTTTCAAAATAGAAGGAATGTCTGTATAGTTAAGGTAAAACATATCGGTTGTCAATATATTTTACTCAAAAAAAATGTTTTACACTTACATAATAATACCTCTAAAACCAAATAAAATATAAAACGCCCAAGTGGTGAGAGTGAAAACCATTGAGTTTATGACAAAGGTACAATGATAAAATTGAAGAGTGGATTTAGTGAGAATTCAGTACAAATGTTTAAGAAACAAGTCGGATGAACAAAATTTCTATGTACGCCATGTCTTTTGACCAAAGAAAGAGCCCCTAAATGAACAAGTTATTAGTCATAGCTCTCCACCCTATGCAAAACTACTGTAGTTCCTCTTGTTGCACACAAAAATCTCTATCTTCTTCGTCCCATAACCTTTTAAAGCTTGGAGTGTGGATTTCGGGGGCCAATATTCTTCCCTTGCTTTGGAAGATCATGCAACTCCAAAACCCGTATTGTTCGTTGCTTCTTGGCTGCAAATAAAGCAAACAAGTTTCAACAATTAATAATATCATGACTGTAAAGCATGCAGCACAATAATCACAATATTTGAAAATAAGGCAAAACATAAAAAACAAAGGTTGATTTGAGAGAAGAAATAACACACCATTTGCAGCTTGTTGATAAGAGTCGTGTAGTTTCCTCTTAGTGGCTTCTAGTTTTGCTTGGAGTGAAACATCATCCGCACACTTGAATTTCTGACAATCTTGCTGAGCAACAAGAGGCCTCCTTCGGATAACATATATCTTTGGTTTCTGCTGCATCTTTGGTCCTGCGTTGCTTTTTTGTGGCAAGCTGGATTTTGGTTGCCTGCTAGAGCTAAAATCAGTACAGACCGGGTTACTCTGTCTCGCAGCAACTTTGTCCAGAAGAGGAGAAGGATGCCCTTCCTCTTCATTGACGAGCGATGGATTAACTGAATCTGGGGTGTCTTCTGCTGAAAATAGGAATAACATTAGTGAAGTAAAATTTCAAACATAAACTCATTTTAGAGAGGGTCAAAGTAATCAGAATATTTTGATGGCTGGGAATGCAAGTAAAAGGTTTAACCTTCTATAGCTTCTGTGGACTTGATCCATTCATCTACTATTGCTTTCCAGCCACTGCAATTCAAACTATGCTTAGAATAGTTCCGAAAATAGATTATAAATGACATGCCACACAACCTCATCAAGCAATTAAAGTAATAATCTTGTTCATACTCGATAAGAGTTCGAGCCAGTTGACTGATCTCCTTGGAGTCGTGCTTCTTGAGAGGATTGACAGCCTTTCCAATCTCAGTTTCCTGGAAAAAAAAAAAAAGTTCAATAATGAGACAATACAGAATTTATAAAGCAGTAAAGGAAACAAAAACATGAAGACTCATGGCAGGCTTATTGAAAGACTAATGGAAGAACCTTAAGAAGGTCCACCGTTAGTGCCAGCGACTGCAACCTCCTTAGTGACTCAAACAACACTGAATCAGCCTATTATAAAATGAAAGAAAGCACCATGAAAATATGCCCCGAGAAACAATTTTTCTATGAAATTATCTTATCCCAACACACCTCATATGGTCATATATCATCTTACTTACAGAATAAATTGTAACACAACTCGGGAGATCCACATCAAATAGATTGTAACACAAATTGTTTATCCAGAAAGAGATGAACAATTGAACAATAACAGAGAAGGGAATTTTACGAAAAGAGGATATACCTCTTCCATACGGAGAATCTCTTTGATCCTCAAAATCTCCGCAACTATCATAGATTCTTTTTCAATCTCACCAATGAATCCCTCATCTTCTCCAAAATTGAAATTACTAACTTGGGTCTTGTGACTCTCGATTTTTAATCAAATTTGAGATACATTTTAGTATATTTGAGGAGTCATTAATGCTATATATAAGAGATTTACTTGAAATTTTAATAAGATATCAATTTAGATATGGGGATTTCATTAAAAATAATATGGTTAAATTTGTAACATCCCAGCACCTCACTCTCGATTGATATTCTCGGCTTACGTTTTAAAATGCGTCAAGAGTTTTAAAATGGGTTAAGAGAGAGAGGTATCCAAACCCTCATAAGGCATCTTTCATTCACCTCTCTAGCCGAGAGGGAGGTATTCAAACCCTTATAAGGTATCTTTCATTCACTTCTAGCCGAGAGGGAGGTATTCAAACCCTTAAGGCATCTTTCATTCACCTCTCCAATTGAGGGACATGACACTCCACCTATCTTTAAACCCAACATCCATGTAAACCCACATAAACCTGAGCCTAGTTATGATAAAAGAAGTAAAAAAAGGAAAGAGTTTACCTATTAATCTCATTGTCTCTGCCACTCTTGCCCTTTCTCTCTTTAGTAGAGCCTCCTTCTAATTCAGTAGCTTTTGGACTAAATCTACACTTACAACCTCCATCTTTCTTATCATCGTCGGAAACCGCAGACCTTAATGAATTGCACCCCACAGAACGAGTCAATCGCGAAGAAAACAAACGTTCCGAAATCTGGTCCCTTCGTAATCTAAATTCGTTCGGATGATCGAAAATCGCCACCATAATAGCGTGGTCAATTACATTGAATATATCAGTATTAGCCGTTCGAAAGTAGATCCTCCAATATTCTAGTGAACCAAACTCCATGTTCATACAAAAATGAAAATCCAGATATTATCTGCAAATCCAAAACGGTAGAAAAAAAATGTATCAACGCAATAAGATCTTTTACGGTAACATTATAATTCATTATTTAGAGACTGCAGATTGTTCTAACAGGATAATGTAATAGAGATGAGTGTGAGACCTATTGATGTTCGCTCACCGCTCCTTCAAATTTCAATGCACCCTACGTTTCTTACCTCGTCTTGCCTCTTCACTGTTTATAATTATAATTCGATGAGGAAAAAACGGTATGTAATTCAATTTTCAATGATCACATATAACTATCCGATGTCAAATAAACAAAGTTCTGTACGTGTAACTATCGAAGGCATTAAATAATTATCTAACATTGAAAGAGACTATTACGGTAGAAAAATAGGATTTAATGGTGAGAAACTGTGTTCTTAAAGGCATAACTCGTAGTGTTATTGAAATGGATGAACACTAGGGTGATAGAATAGCATAGCAATTAGAGGGTGTAGGTTGTATTTTGAGCAGAAGAATGAAAAGAGAAAAGAGAAAGATTTTGACCAGAAGAATAAAGAGAGAATGAACTAAAATGAGGACGGGAAACGAAACAAGGAAGATGATGGGAAATACAGAAACACATCGACTGATCTTACCTCCTAAACTGTATCACCTTCAGCATTCAATACACTACAGACTTTTTCCTCTTGTTTTGCCTTTTGTAGCAACACGCCACTTCACTTTGTTTTTATAATAGACTCCCTCTTGTGTATGTGTATGTATAAACCGACCTTTCTTGTGAATGAAGAAAGGATTTAATGATTAATAAGAGATATCTAGTGAATGGAGAAAGGATATATTTAATGATTGATAAGAGATTGAAGTTGGTTGGAGCATGGGAATATCATTCGGGCTTAATATTTAGGTTATATACAATGATGCCAAGTAGTTCCAATTTAATTCCAGAAAATTTATATATACATACACAAATTGTATCAAATCTAATATCTTGAAAGTAATAGAAATAAAATTGAATGGGCTAAATTTTAATTTAATTCAATTACCAATTTTTCAAAAATTTTAGTAAAACTCAAAGGTAACCGTTTTCTTTTTGAATATGAAGTTTCCTGTTAAATTATTTTTTAGAAAATC
Source organism: Acacia crassicarpa (assembly GCA_034222035.1). Classification (NCBI taxonomy): domain Eukaryota; kingdom Viridiplantae; phylum Streptophyta; class Magnoliopsida; order Fabales; family Fabaceae; genus Acacia; species Acacia crassicarpa. The sequence continues at coordinate 56,303,945 of JAWXYG010000001.1, read as the reverse complement.
ATCTAAAATTAAGATCAGAAAGTTTAGTTATGAAAATTAAATTTTAAAAAATACAGTATTAATTTTAAGAAAATCATAGAAATCAAGTGCATAAAGTTTAATCAGGAAAATTAAAAATTAGATATTTCAAAAATTTATTATAAATTTTTTATTAACTTTGATGTAATTATAATGTCACTGGTTTGACATTCAGTCTAACCGGTAGAAGTTAGAAAATCAAACCACAATCCATGTTTTAAAACATGGGTAATAAGCATAGTCCGTAAATTATTGAATTTGAACTTTGTTAAAACATGATATTTGGGTTCTTAGTATGGGAATGATTGATATTTGAGTTGTTCCATTGGGATTTTTTTATGTTAAAAAAAAAAAAAAAACCCAATCGCGGCAATTGTAAGCCTAATCGACTACAAAACCTTCCCAACCCTCTCCCCCTCTGTTTTTTTCAGCAAATCCTTGCTCAATCCATTGGTGAGTAGCAAAGGAAACTTCATTCTAGCGTCATTAATCTACGTCCATTTTGGTATGTTCTTACTTCCATTTCGAATTTCCGTCGTTGTTCTTTCGTTTATGCGAACCCATTTCTCTGGAAGGTAGACAAATTAATTAAAAGTAAAAATGAGTTTTATATTTAAAATCAAAATTCACTAAGATCAGTAAGGATTGAGGACATGACTAAGAATCGTAACAGAAAAATCCCCAATATAAAATCTTAATAAAAAATTAATTTTATGGTTTCTTAAACCAGAAGATGTAGAAATATTTTTCAAAATCTATAATTTATATTGATTACATTCAAAATATCAAATTGATTAGTTAAGATAATGATCTAAAATAGATAAGAAAATCCCTAATTGATTAGTTAAAATAAATTAATTAAACAAATTCTGGTAAAAAAATATATTAAATACTTATGTATTGATTATTATAGTGGTATAAAAATAAAATATAAAATCCCCAAGTTTTGAGAGGGAGTAACCACCGAGTTTATGACAAAGCTACAATGATAAAATTGAATAGTGAATTCATTGAGATTTCTGTACATTATATTTAAGAAACAAGTCGGATAAACAAAATTTATAAGTTTACAATGTCTTTTGACTAAAGAAAGAGCCACTAAATGAACAAGTTGGTCATAGCTCTCCAACTTATGCAAAACTACTGTGGTTCCTCTTGTTGCATACAAAAATCTCTATCTTCTTCGACCTAGAACCTTCCAAAGCTTGGAGGAGTGTGGATATTGGGGACCAATATTTCCTTACTTTGGAAGATCATGCAACTCGATAACCCGTATTGATCGCTGCTTTTTGACTGCAAATAAAGCAAACAATTTTCAACAATTAATAATATCATAACTTTATAAGCACATTTTTTTTAAAAAAAAAAACAAATCTTGATATAATAGAAGAAGCTATGAACCATTTGCAGCTTGCTGATAAGAGTCATGAAGTTTCCTCTTAGTGGCTTCTAGTTTTGCTTGGACTGAAACATCATCTGAGCACTTGAATTTCTGACAATCTTGCTGAGCAACAAGAGGCCTCCTTCGGAGGATAACATATTTCTTTGGTTTCAGCTGCATCTTTGGTCCTGTGTTGCTTTTTTGTGGTGAGCTGCATTTTGGTTGCCAGCTAGAGCTAGAATCAGTGCAGACTGGTTTACTCTGTCTCATAGCAACTTCGTCTAGAGGAGGAGAAGGAAGCTCTTCCTCTTCATTAATGACTGATGCATTAATTGAATCTGGGGCACCTTTTGCTGAAAATAGGAATATCATTAATGAAGTTAAATTTCAAGCATCGACTCATTTTAGAGAGGGTGAAAGTAATCAGAATATTTTGATGGCTGGGAATGCAAGTAAAAGGTTTAACCTTCTATAGCTTCTATGGACTTGATCCATTCATCTACCATTGCTTTCCAGCCACTGGAATTTAAAACTATGCTTAGAACAATTTTGAAAATAGATTATAAATGACGTGCTGCACACAACCTCATCAAACTATTCAAGTAATAATCTTGTTCATACTCGATAAGAGTTCGCGCCAGTTGACTGATCTCCTTGGAGCCGTGCTTCTTGAGAGGATTGACAGCCTTTCCAATCTCAGTTTCCTGGAAAAAAAAAAAAGAAGTTCAATAATGAGACCAATACATAATTTATAAAGCAGTAAAGGAAATAAAAACATGAAGACTTATGGCAGACTTAATGAAAGACTAATGGAAGAACCTTAAGAAGGTCCACCGTCAGTGCCAGCGGCTGCAACCTCCTTAGTGACTCAAACAACACTGAATCAGCCTATTATAAAATGAAAGAAAGCACCATGAAAATATGCCCCGAGAAACAATTTTTCTATGAAATTATCTTATCCCAACACACCTCATATGGTCATATATCATCTTACTTACAGAATAAATTGTAACACAACTCGGGAGATCAACATCAAATAGATTGTAACACAAATTGTTTATCCAGAAAGAGATGAACAATTGAACAATAACAGAGAAGGGAATTTTACGAAAAGAGGATATACCTCTTCCATACGGAGAATCTCTTTGATCCTCAAAATCTCCGCAACTATCATAGATTCTTTTTCAATCTCACCGATGAATCTCTCATCTTCTCCAAAACTGAAATTACTAACTTGGGTCCTGTGACTCTCGATTTTTAATCAAATTTGAGATACATTTTAGTATATGTGAGGAGTCATTAATGCTATATACTAAAGATTTACTTGAAATTTTAATAAGGTATGAATTTAGATATGGGGATTTCATTAAAAATAATATAGTTAAATTTGTAACATCTCAGCACCTCGCTCTCGTCAAGAGTTTTAAAATGGGTTAAGAGAGAGAGGTATCCAAACTCTCATAAGGCATCTTTCATTCACCTCTCTAGCCAAGAGGGAGGTATTCAAACCCTTATAAGGCATCTTTTATTCACCTCCCTAGCCGAGAGGGAGGTATTCAAACCCTTAAGGCATCTTTCATTCACCTCTCCAGTTGAGGGACATGACTCTCCACCTATCTTTAAACCCAACATCCACGTAAACCCACATAAACCTGAGCCTAGTTATGATAAAAGTGTTAGAATTATGAAAATAATTCATTAAGAGTGGTCCACAATCCCACTCAGACGCACTACTGGTTTTTTCTTATTATCCTGTCTTTACCTAATCTTCCCACTGTCGCCCATTATTGTCTGGTGGTAATGATAATTATCTCTTTGATGGGGTGAGATGTTATCCGATTGTGCCTATAAATATGGTCCCTGAGTCGCTCTCTCATATCAAAAAAAAACAAACACACACACCATCTGCAGTTGAGAGAGTGAAGACTCAGAAGAGCCATATCTTTTCTTCCTGAGTTAAACCAATGGCCGGAGGTAAGTAGATCTTACAACATAAATTCCGCATTGATCTTATGCTATTTAGTAGTTTAGCATGATAAGATCATCTATATTTCTAACATTTGGTATCAGAGCAGGTTAATATGCCTCTGCCTTGATTTTCATCAGTTTTTTTATGAAATCTGAAACTTCTGGAAATTTTTTTTATAGTTTGATTTAATCAGTTTCGGTTGTTATTTGCATCGAATTTATGATTATATCAAACATATTGTGTTCCGGTTTGTTTTTCTGTAATTTTTGCTGTCAAAAATGCCTTTTCCGATCACTTCGAACGCCTGAAAGTGTGCCTGAAATCGTTGGGTATTTTCTGGTTTGCGGGTCGGTTTATTTTTTCAAAACCGGGTAAGGAAGAAAAGTGAAGTGCTGCGTTTTGGTTTCTGAATTTTAAAAAAAAAAAATTTTACACAATGTGAAAATGAAGTTTCGAACCTGAGACATGTATGAGTATGTTAGTGGCCAGCGTTTTTGCCATTTATGCCGTATGCTCCTTGTGTTATGAATATATCATTTGATATATATATATATTAGCAATTAATTCAAAATTTTCTAAAACTCACAAAAATTGGTCCAGAGGGGTTTCGAACTCAGAACCAGTGAGTACCTAGGATGCCTATAGGCTGGCTCTTTGCCAGCTGAGCTACGGACTCATATTTGTTAGAATGTGAACCATTAATAAATTTAAAAGGATTTATTAACTGATAAGTAAAATTTTAAGTGTTCATAATTTGGATTCGAACTCTTATTTCTTGAAGCTACGGTCTTATTTTGAGATTTTAGACCATTCATCTAGTCTGTTATTATTATTATTATTATTTTTAATGTGTATTAACTATTATTCGATATACACAGTAAATAATAAGAGTTCATTAATATCCAATTTTAGTTCAATATAGCTTATAGTTTGATGCAATATTGAATATTAATTGATGTTAAGTGATCTATATAATTTTTAATTAATTAAATAATAGCCACAGCATTTTTGATTAATTAGAATTATATATTCACATAATAACATTAGTTGTAATTAATCATATGTAATATAATAAATATTATCCCACAGGAATTTTTATTATATTTTGTATGATTAATTGGGATATGATATCAAATTATGTTCTTAAATTTCCTACAGGAATTAAGAATAAGGAAATAATTTGATAGTTTTATCATAAAGTTATGAATCTAATTAATTAGAACTTTAACCCACAGGTAAGTTGTATGTCAGTAGATTCATAAATTTAAGCATGATTTACATTGGTAAAACATGATATTGTTTATTAGTCTCAAATCTTAATTTTAAGTATGTATGTTCAATATTATGCAGTTATACAACCTGTGAATTTCTCTGATATGAAATGTGACATTCCCGAATTAAGGGGTGATAACTATAAAGTATGGAGGGAGCGAGTCCTTCTATATTTAGGGTGGATGGACATTGATTATGCTATTAGGAAAGACGAACCACCTGCTATTACTGAGACTAGCACTCCAGATGAGGTTGATCTATATGAAAAGTGGGAGCGATCTAATCGACTCTCAGTTATGTTCATAAAAACCTCAATCTCTGCTGGAATTCGTGGTTCTGTCGAACAGCATAACAAGATTAGGCCACTTCTGAAGGCTATTGATGAACAATTTCAAACTTCAGAGAAGGCACTTGCTAGCACCCTAATTATGAAGTTTTCATCTCTAAGACTCACTACAGTAAAAGGTGTGCGTGAGCACATCATGAAAATGAGGGATATTGCAGCTCAACTGAAGACACTTGAGGTTGATATGTCTGATTCTTTTCTTGTGCATTATATTCTGAACACTCTTCCACAACCATATGGACCCTTCAAGATATCCTACAATACACATAAGGATAAATGGTCAATCAATGAACTTTTGACCATGTGTGTTCAGGAAGAGGGTAGACTGAAAATGGAAATGGGAGAGAGTACATTAATGACGACTGAGAAGAAAGATCAGACTCAAGTCAAGAAGAAGGGGAAAGGTAAAATACCACCCCAAGATGGAACTAAGAAACAATCCAAGTGTTTCTTCTGTAAAAAGAAAGGACACATGAAGAAGGACTGCTCCAAATTCCAGCAATGGCTTGAGAAGAAAGGTATACCAATCTCATTTGTTTGTTATGAATCTAATATGATTAATGATATTGATAACACATGGTGGATTGATTCTGGTTCTACAATCCATGTTTCGAACACTTTACAGGGTATGCAAAACCTAAGGAAGCCAGTGGGAAGTGAACAATTCATCTATTCAGGAGGATGGATGAGTTCACATGTGGAGGCTGTAGGAACTTGCAGTTTGATTTTAAGCAGTGGTTTTATTTTGAATTTAGAAAAGACCTTTTATGTTCCAAGTTTCTCCAAGAACTTGATTTCAGTTTCAAGACTTGTACCATTGGGTTATTCCTTTATGTTTTGTGAGACATCTTTAAACATGTTTTATAAATCTAATTTGGTTGGAACTGGTACATTGTCTAATGGTCTTTTTACTATTCACTTACAAAACAATACTGCTTATGATGCTATGCATGTTAATATTGGTTCAAAGCGATGTGTTATGAATGAAGACTCCTCTGTATTGTGGCATCGGAGATTAGGACATATCTCCATTCAGAGAATCAAAAGATTGGTAAATGATGAAGTACTTGGTACTTTAGATTTTACTGATTTTGAGACTTGTATAGACTGCATAAAGGGAAAGCAAACTAATAAGTCAAAGAAAGGTGCCAATAGGAGTACAAAACTATTAGAGATCATACATACAGATATTTGTTGTCCAGAAATGGACGCATATGGTCAGAAATACTTCATCTCCTTTATTGATGATTACTCACGATATATGTATCTCTACATGCTTAATAACAAGTATGAAGCTTTAGATGCCTTTAAGGTATTTAAATCTGAGGTAGAGAAGCAATGTGGCAAACAAATTAAGATTGTGAGATCAGATAGAGGAGGAGAATTTTATGGTAGATACATTGAAGATGGACAAGCACTTGGTCCATTTGCGAAGTTTCTTCAAGAGCATGGGATAGTTGCCCAATACACCATGCCTGGTTCACCAGACCAGAATGGCGTAGCGGAAAGAAGAAATAGAACATTGTTGGATATGGTGCGTAGTATGCTTAGTAGTTCCAAGCTTCCTAAGTCCTTATGGATTGATGCACTTAAGACGGCAGTATACATATTAAACCGAGTTCCAACTAAGGCTGTCCCAAAGACACCTTTTGAGTTATTTAAAGGTTGGAAACCGAGTTTAAGACATGTACGCATTTGGGGATGCCCGTCAGAAGTGAGAATTTACAACCCACAAGAAAAGAAACTGGACCCAAGGACTATTAGTGGATATTTTATTGGATATTCTGAAAGGTCTAAGGGATACAGATTTTATTGTCCATCACATACTACTAGGTTTGTGGAATCAAGAAATGCTAAATTTCTTGAAAATGACTTGATTAGTGGGAGCAATCAATTCAGAAACATTGTTTCTGAAGAAGATTATTTAGAAAATCAACCTTCCACTTCAAGTTTTAGATTGGTTGTCAACAATATTCCTTCAGTTCAATCGAGTATTGTACAACCAGTCATTCAAGAACCACAACCAGCTGATATTAATCCATTAGATCAAGTTGTTACTGATGAACAACAAGAAATTGTTGATCAACCAGTTGAGACAACATTAAGAAGATCTAATAGAATAAGAAGATCAGCAATACCTAGTGACTATATTGTGTATTTACAGGAATCTGACTATAACATTGGAGCTGAAAATGATCCTGAAATGTTTTCACAAGCCATGAGTTGTAGAGAATCAAATTCATGGTATGATGCTATGAAAGATGAGATGAATTCTATGGCATCTAACGGAGTCTGGGATCTTGTTGAGTTGCCTGATGGTGCACAAGCCATTGGCTGCAAATGGGTCTTCAAAACAAAGAGAGACTCATTGGGCAACATCGACAGATATAAAGCAAGACTCGTTGCTAAAGGATTCACTCAAAGAGAAGGAATCGATTACAAGGAGACATTTTCACCTGTATCTAAGAAAGATTCTCTTCGCATCATTCTAGGATTAGTTGCACATTTTGACCTAGAGTTGCAACAAATGGATGTGAAAACAGCTTTTCTCAATGGAGATTTAGAGGAAGAGGTTTATATGAAACAACCAGAAGGATTCTCCTCTATTAATAGTGAGCATTTGGTGTGCAAGCTCAAGAAATCTATATATGGATTGAAACAAGCTTCCCGTCAATGGTATTTAAAATTTCATGAAGTTATCTCTTCATTTGGTTTTGTGGAGAACATTGTGGATGAATGTATATACCAGAAGGTTAGTGGGAGCAAGATTTGTTTTCTTATTCTATATGTGGATGACATTTTACTTGCAACCAATGATAATGGTTTACTATATGAGGTGAAACAATTTCTTTCTGAAAATTTTGACATGAAGGATATGGGAGATGCATCTTATGTCATTGGCATTAAGATACATAGAGACAGACGTCGATATATTTTAGGTTTGTCTCAAGAGACCTATATCAACAAAGTTTTGGAAAGATTTCGGATGAGAAATTGTTCACCAAGTGTAGCTCCCATAGTGAAAGGTGACAGGTTTGATTTAAACCAATGTTCGAAGAATGATTTTGAGCGGGAACAAATGAAAAACATTCCCTATGCTTCAGCTGTAGGAAGCATTATGTATGCTCAGGTCTGTACAAGACCTGACATTGCTTTTGCTGTTGGGATGTTAGGGAGATATCAGAGTAATCCAGGTATGAACCACTGGAAAGCTGTGAAGAAAGTATTGAGATATCTTCAAGGGACTAAAGATTACATACTTAAGTACAAACGAACTGACAATCTGGAAGTAATTGGTTACTCTGATTCAGACTATGCTGGCTGCATTGACTCAAGAAAATCCACTTCTGGATATATTTTTATGCTAGCCGGCGGAGCTGTATCATGGAGTAGTAAAAAGCAGTCTATGATTGCTACTTCTACAATGGAAGCTGAGTTTGTATCTTGTTTTGAGGCTACCTCACATGGTGTATGGTTGAAGAGTTTCATCTCTGGCCTTAAAATTGTGGATTCAATTTCTAGGCCGTTGAAACTGTATTGTGACAATTCAGCTGCTGTCTTTATGGCTAAGAACAACAAAAGTGGTAGTCGAAGCAAGCACATCGACATTAAGTATCTAGCCATAAGAGAACGTGTTAAAGACAAAACAGTGGTTATTGAACACATAAGCACTGAATTGATGATTGCTGATCCTTTAACTAAAGGCATGCCTCCATTGAAGTTTCAGGATCATGTAGAAAGAATGGGACTTAGTTCTTTTATGTGATTTTCGTTGTAAGAACGATGTTGTTTCCTTTATTTGTGTTTTCGTTGTGAGAACAATGTTGTGAAACTCTATTTGTGGTAATTTCTCATTTCAGTTTTTGTGTACACATTTATTTTGAGAAATTGCATTGATGTTTGGACCTAGAATAAACATGGGGTTTGTTCATTAAGTTATATGGGCTTGGGAGACATAATGTATTGTGGTACATGGAAGATAATACTCGTTTTAAGAGGACCTATCGCCATGATCCATGCATTTTAATATGGTAAATTGTGAGATCTGTGGACCAAGTGGGAGAATGTTAGAATTATGAAAATAATTCATTAAGAGTGGTCCACAATCCCACTCAGACGCACTACTGGTTTTTTCTTATTATCCTGTCTTTACCTAATCTTCCCACTGTCGCCCATTATTGTCTGGTGGTAATGATAATTATCTCTTTGATGGGGTGAGATGTTATCCGATTGTGCCTATAAATATGGTCCCTGAGTCGCTCTCTCATATCAAAAAAAAACAAACACACACACCATCTGCAGTTGAGAGAGTGAAGACTCAGAAGAGCCATATCTTTTCTTCCTGAGTTAAACCAATGGCCGGAGGTAAGTAGATCTTACAACATAAATTCCGCATTGATCTTATGCTATTTAGTAGTTTAGCATGATAAGATCATCTATATTTCTAACAAAAAGAAGTAAAAAAAAGAAAAAGAGTTTACCTATTAATCTCATTGTCTCTGCCACTCTTGCCCTTTCTCTCTTTAGTAGAGCCTCCTTCTAATTCAGTAGCTTTTCGACTAAAACTACACTTACAACCTCCATCTTCCTTATCATCGTCGGAAACCGCAGACCTTAATGGATTACACCCCACAGAACGAGTCAATCCCCAAGAAAACAAACGTTCCGAAATCTGGTCCCTTCGTAATCTAAATTCGTTCGGATGATCGGAAATCGCCACCATAATAGCGTGGTCAATTACATTGAATATATCAGTATTAGCCGTTCGAAAGTAGTTCCTCCAATATTCTAGTGAACCAAACTCCATGTTCATACAAAACTGAAAATCCAGATATTATCTGCAAATCCAAAACGGTAGAAAAAAATGTATCAACGCAATAAGATCTTTTACGGTAACATTATAATTCATTATTTAGAGACTGCAGATTGTTCTAACAGGATAATGTAATAGAGATGAGTGTGAGACCTATTGATGTTCGCTCACCGCTCCTTCAAATTTCAATGCACCCTACGTTTCTTACCTCGTCTTGCCTCTTCACTGTTTATAATTATAATTCGATGAGGAAAAAACGGTATGTAATTCAATTTTCAATGATCACATATAACTATCCGATGTCAAATAAACAAAGTTCTGTACGTGTAATATCGAAGGCATTAAATAATTATCTAACATTGAAAGAGACTATTACGGTAGAAAAATAGGATTTAATGGTGAGAAACTGTGTTCTTAAAGGCATAACTCGTAGTGTTATTGAAATGGATGAACACTAGGGTGATAGAATAGCATAGCAATTAGAGGGTGTAGGTTGTATTTTGAGCAGAAGAATGAAAAGAGAAAAGAGAAAGATTTTGACCAGAAGAATAAAGAGAGAATGAACTAAAATGAGGACGGGAAACGAAACAAGGAAGATGATGGGAAATACAGAAACACATCGACTGATCTTACCTCCTAAACTGTATCACTTTTAGCATTCAATACACTACAGACTTTTTCCTCTTGTTTTGCCTTTTGTAGCAACACGCCACTTCACTTTGTTTTTATAATAGACTCCCTCTTGTGTATGTGTATGTATAAACCGACCTTTCTTGTGAATGAAGAAAGGATTTAATGATTAATAAGAGATATCTAGTGAATGGCGAAAGGATTTAATGATTGATAACTGATAAGAGATTGAAGTTGGTTGGAGCATGGGAATATCATTCGGGCTTAATATTTAGGTTATTTACAATGATGCCAAGTAGTTCCAATTTAATTCCAGAAAATTTATATATACATACACAAATTTGTATCAAATCTAATATCTTGAAAGTAATAGAAATAAAATTGAATGGGCTAAATTTTAATTTAATTCAATTACCAATTTTTTCAAAATTTTAGTAAAACTCAAAGGTAACCGTTTTCTTTTTGAATATGAAGTTTCCTGTTAAATTGTTTTTTAGAAAATCATATAAAATTAAGATCAGAAAGTTTAGTTATGAAAATTAAATTTTAAAAAATACAGTATTAATTTTAAGAAAATCATAGAAATCAAGTTCATAAAGTTTAATCAGGAAAATTTAAATTAAATATTTCAAAAATTTATTATAAATTTTTTATTAAATTTTATGTAATTATAATGTCACTGGTTTGACATTCAGTCTAACCGGTAGAAGTTAGAAAATCAAACCACAATCCATGTTTTAAAACATTGGTTATAAGCATAGTCCGTAAATTATTGAATTTGAACTTTGTTAAAGCATGATATTTGGGTTCTTAGTAAGGGAATGATTGATATTTGAGTTGTTCCTTTGGGATTTTTTTTTTTTTAAAAAAATTGATAGTTATCATATATGGCTTTTTTCCCTATTTGCCACTTATTAAATAACTAATTATTATTTTACCACTGTTTCCAAATTATTTCACAATATGCCCCTATTTAGTCGACTAAAAACCACAATGCTTAGTCGACTAAATCGCGACAGGGCCCAATCGCGGCAGTTGTAACCTAATCGACTACAAAACCTCCCCAAACCTCTCCCTCTCTGTTTTTTTCACCAAATCTTTGCTCAATCCGTTGGTGGTATGTTCTCATACCCATTTCGAAATACGAACTCATTTCCCTAGAAGGCAGACAAATTAATTAAAGGTAAAAATGAGTTTTATATTTAAAATCAAACAATAAGGATCGGGGAATCCTAACAGAAAAATCCCCAATATAAAATCTTAATTAAAAAAAATTAATTTTATGGTTTCTTAAACCTGAATATGAAGAAATATTTTTCAAAATTTATAATTTATATTGATTACATTCAAAATATCAATTTGATTAGTTAAGATACTGATTTAAAATAGATATGAAAATTCCTAATGATGTCTTCATTTTTAAACTCATCAACAACAACTTCTTGAGGTACTCAACCTACCTCCGGCAAGCATTCATATGTTACTTATATTAAGAACGGGAGGGAGTAATAACAATGGTTAATAATTTAGGGGGCCACTTGTAATATTTAAACAAAATTATATTTTCATAAAAATAGAAAATGATTTATGCTTGTACGTTCGAATGTCTATTTATAGTTTATATATATATATATATATATATATATATATATATATATATATATATATTTTTTTGACTTTAAAAATTGAAAAAATTAGAAACACGAGGGGTTTAGGGTCTATGGTCATTTCTTATATCCCTAAGTATATTTTAGTCAAACAAATTTTCAAGCAATTATATAAGTTTTAAACCTGAAAATGTCTTCTTTGTTGATTTTAATCTTAAATATAAGACACAATTTTCATGTTTGTCAATCTTTTCATAATTTACCTCTATTAATACTCTCCGAATTAAATTAAATTAAATTAATATGTCTTATATAACGGGTCCCACAATATTATCCAGCATGTTATACACGCCTGAACATGATAAAGAGTTTCACGTTTAACCCTATAATTTATACTAAAATATTAATAATATAAATAAATAAATAAATAATTGGATGAAGGAAAGGTAAAAGCCCCCGCATAAACGAAAGAACAACGGCGGCAATTCGAAAAGGAGATGAGAACATACCGAAATCGACGCAAATGACACTAGAATGGAGTTTCTTTCACTACCCACCAACGGATTTAGCAAGGATTTGGTGAAAAAAACATAGGGGAGAGGTTTGGAGAGGTTTTGTAGTCAATTAGGATTTCAAATGCCGCAATTCGGGTTTTTAAAAAACCCTATGTCGCGATTTAGTTGACTAAGTACTGTGGCTTAGTCGACTAAATTATGGGGCAGTAAAAAAAATCAACGCCCGACTAAATCTTAGTTTAGTTGACTAAACAGGGGCACATTGGAAAATAGTTTGGAAACGTGGCAAAATAGTAATTAGTTATTTAATATGGAGCAAATAAAAAAAAAAAGCCTATCGTATATTATATAATCATTTTTTAGGAAAGAAACCGAATTATTAATCTTCTTACAAGGAACCAATGTTCCAAAAGTTAGACCAAACGTTAGATTAATTTAGAGCTGAGGGTCATGATAATTATATAAAAAATATTATATACTTACATAATAATACTTGTATAAAAACAAAATATAGAATAAAATACTCTATCCTCCCTTATATTCTACCCTTATTACACAGAACTCTCATTTATTTTGAAAATATATACTTATGTCAAATCATTAACTTCATTAATAATTTTTGTTTTTAATTAAAATTTATATTAAAATAAATTTTACTTACTAATTTACCCTTCGTCATTACTAATTTCTTAATTTTGGCTAATATTGTTTAATTAATTTGTGAGGTTTATTATTTTTTCTAGGAAAATAGTTATCAATTAATTTTTTTTATGAAGACTTAATTAATTTAATTAATGCAGACATGGAAAACTTAATCAGAAAATGATGAACTCTTTTTTTTTACAAAAGAAATTTCAATAAGTATTATAGAAATTTTAAATTTTTATAATATAATTAAAATTAATAAATTTTATATATATTGGAAAAAAATTGAACATATATGTATTAGAATTATTTTTTTTATTTTTATAAAAATTGTTTTAGGCAAATATAAACGTTTATTCATTTGTTGAAAGAGGGTTATTTTGGTTTTTAAAAAATTTAATAGTCAAACTTAAATTTAACGATCAACTCTCAAATATATAAGGGGGGGTGAGCTGCATCCTAACCAAATTTGTGGCTCAACCTCCACATTCTTTATCCTTTCACGGTCTAGTAAATGTTCCTAAATGGGGAAATCGCTTAAAGAATCGGAGAAGTTAAGAAAGGTTGACATGCATGAGGGGGTTTCAGCTGATGATTGTGCGGAAATAATTTTTATTTGTTAATTAAAATGTATATTAAAAAAATTTTATTTACAAATTTACCCTTCGTCATTACTAATTCCCTAATTTTAAGTGTAAATTTTTTTACTTAATTTACGAGTTTTATTCTTTTTTCTTAATTTATTCTTTTACTTTGCAAATAGTTATAGTTATTTTTTTTTTCAATATTGAGATAAAGACTTAATTGATACAGACATAGAAAACTTAATTAAAAATTATTAATTATTTTCATATATGCATACTTAAAAAAAATTATAAATGTTTGCGCAAAAAATGATTTACAAATCTAAAATTAAATTTAATATAAGTTATGAAAACAGGAGCTTGATGCCCAAGAGGGGGGTGAATTGGGTATCTATAAAATTTTATACACTTGTTCTGTTTGTGAGTACTCAAAACAGAGCAGAACAGAGAGGAAGGAAGAAGAAGCAATGCACAACAAGATTTATACTGGTTTGGTCCTTTCTCTGACCTACATCCAATCCCCAAGCCTCACTTGGGATTTTCAATCCACTAACTCAATGAAATTGATTACACACTCTGTACTAAGAGTTGTTCTCTCTCTAGAACACACTCCCCCTTACAAGTTGTAATCAATACTCCCCGACTACCAAGTCCCCTGACTTGTAGTTATCTCAATCAATAAATGATTTACAAGTGAAAAACTCTCTTAAAGAGTAAATAGATGAACACTGAAGCACTAAGTATCAAAATGATACTATTACAAGTGAAAGCTAATACACAATAAATGAACTTAGTAAATTTTCGCTCAGAGTAGGTGTATCAGCTGGAGATGAAGTTAATGCTCTCTATTTATAGGTAGAGAACATCAAATGACCGTTGTGAGATAATTCCAACCGTTGGAAGTGATTTGCTTAAGTTTTGGTCATCTTCTCTCTCTAGACTTCTGCTAATCCAAGGCTTTATATTGTCTGATGTGGCTCTCTAAGTTTCTGCCCGTTGGAATTAACTTTACTTGATGTAGTAAGCTTCCTTTAACGTTCATTAGACGTGCTCAGATGGATTAGCCGAAAGTAGGTGAGATTGTGCAGGTGCATTAAATGCAATGTTCACCTTTTTGCTTTTTCTCACAAATCTTCAATAATCTTGATCTGTGCTAACTGAAAAACACTCAACAAACTTGTTAAACATATCTGGGAATAGGAGTGAATGATATATGAAATCAATTAGATCAAACAACAAGATATAGCAGATTTCACAAATTTGAAAATGCACCAACGGTCATAACCCTTGAGGCTAGTTCATCCAACCTCGAGGTTTGCTTGAAGGTTTCAGGCAAATATAGTTTTTAAAACATCAAACCTCGAGGTTGCTATGTGAACCTCGAGGTTTCTCTTAAAAAGAAACCTTTAGAAAAATCTTAGTAACTCACAAACCTTGAGGTTCCAAAGGTAACCTCGAGGCTTGAAGGTTTGTTGAAAAAACATTTTTCTTCTGGAGCCCGATAACCTCGAGGTTGAAACTCCATACTCGAGGTTAGTTTCAAACTTTGTAAAAAACAAGACTTTGATTTAAAGGGCTAACCTCGAGGTTTAAAATAGAGCCTCGAGGTTGATATGTCTTTGTAGAAATCAGTTGCTCTCTGTAAGTAGGAAAACTCGAGGTTGCAAACTAAAACTCGAGGTTAATGAATTTTCCTGTAAACTTGAGTTTCAAAATAAAGTGGCCAACCTCGAGGTTGAAATATGAACCTCGAGGTTTTCATACTTGATGAAAACCATGACCTCTCTGGATGGGTTGAAACTCGAAGTTTGCTTTTCATACTCGAGGTTACAAGTGTTAATGCAAAAACTTGGATTTTTCAAGATGGCCATAACCTCGAGGTTTCACATAGTTTTTGTGAAACCAAGTTTTGTAACATGAGACACTCGAATTTCAGAAGGCTTCTGTAAGGCCAAACCTCGAGGTTTCCATACCAACCTCGAGGTTTGCTCTTACAAAAGGTTTTCCAACCTTAAAGAGCAAAACATCTATCATTGTTTGTAGTTGTTGGCAATCATCAAAACCATCAAAGAACTAACAAGTTATATAATATCTGAAATTTACATTAATTATAACACACGCTAAATAAAAATATGCCTTTTTAATATGGTTCCAATCATGGCATTATGGCCAAAAAAAAAAAAATCTACGCTTTGAGTCATTTAAAAGAATACTAAATAAATATGTTTCAAAAATTTGATAATATAAATAAAAATAATAAATTTTCTAATATATTGGAAAAATTTGAACATATAAGTATTAGAATTATTTTTTATTTTTATAAAAATCATTTTAAGAAAATATAAATGTTTATTCATTTGTTAAAAGAGGAATATGTTGGTCAAATAAAATTTTTTATAATCAAACTTAACGGTCAAGTAACGATTTGTGCATGTAAATAAAATCTCAAATATGTAAGGGAGGTTTCTATACATGCATTTTAATTTCAAAGAAGATCTATATATGTTTTCAAAATAGAATGTTTGTGTAGTTAAGGTAAAATAGATGGGTTGTAAATATATTTTACTCAAAAAATATTATACACTTACATAATAATACTTGTAAAAAAATAAAATATAAAATGCCCAAGTGTTGAGAGTGAAAACCATAGAGTTTATGACAAAGTCACAATGATAAAATTGAATAGTGGATTTACTGAGAATTCAGTACAAATATTTAAGAAACAAGTCGGATGAACAAAATTTCTATACACGCCATGTCTTTTTACCAAAGAAAGCGCCACTAAATGAACAAGTGGGTTGTAGCTCTCAACCCTATGCAAAACTATTGTACTTCCTCTTGTTGCATACAAAGATATCTATCTTCTTCATCCCAGAACTTTCCAAAGCCTGGAGTGTGGATTTCGGGGGCCAATATTCCCTTGCTTTGGAAGATCATGCAACTCCAAAACCCATATTGTTAGTTGCTTCTTGGCTGCAAATAAAGCAAACAAGTTTCAACAATTAATAATATCGATATCATAACTGTAAAGCATGGAGCACAATAATCAAAATATTTAAAGTTAACGCTAAACAAAAAAAACAAAAAAACAAAAAGGTTGATTTGAAAGAAGAAATAACGCACCATTTGCAGCTTGTTGATAAGAGTCGTCGAGTTTCCTCTTAGTGGCCTCTAGTTTTGTGTGAAGTGAAACATCATCTAAACACTTGAATTTCTGACCATCTTGCTGAGCAACAAGAGGCCTCCTTCAGATAGCAAATATCTTCTTTTTCTCCTGCATCTTTGGTCCTATGTTGCTTTTTTGTGGCAAACTGGATTGTGGTTGCCTGCCAGAGCTAGAATCAGTGCAGATCGGTTTACTCTGTCTCATAGCAACTTCGTCCAAAGGAGGAGAAGGCATCCCTTCCTCTTCATTAACGACTGATGGATTAACTGAATCTTGGGTGCCTTTTGCTGAAAATAGGAACATCATTAGTGAAGTCGAATTTCAAACATCAACTCATTTTAGAGAGGTCAAAGTAATCAAAATATTTTGATGGCTAGGTTAGGAATACGGATTAAAGGTTTAACCTTCTATAGCTTTTGTTGACTGGATCCATTCATCTACTAGTTCTTTCCAGCCACTGCAATTTAAAACTATGCTTAGAACTATTTCAAAAATAGATTATAAATGGTGTGCCATGCATCCTCATCAAACTATTCAAGTAATAATCTTGTTCATACTCGATAAGAGCTCGTGCAAGTTGACAGATCTCATTTGAGCCGTGCTTCTTGAGAGGATTGACAGCCTTTCCAATCTCAGTGTCTTGAAAATAGTTCAATGATGAACCATTAAAGAACGTAGTAAATGGCTGAAGGGAAACAAAAGCGTGAAGCCAAAGAGCATGAGACACATGGCAGGCTCATTGAAAGACTGACAGAAGATTCAATAGAATTCAAACCTTAAGACGGTCCACGGTCAGTGCCACTGTGCCAGTGGTTGTAGCCTCCTTAGCCACTCAAATAATACTAAATCAGTCTGTTGTAAAGTGAAAGAAAGCGCCATCAATAATATTAAAGATCAAATAAGTTGTTTTTTCGGAAAGAGATGAACGGTTGAACAATAATGACATACCTCTTCCTTGCTTTTATGGAGAATCTCTTTGATCTTCAAAATCTCATCGGCTTGTCCTGAACTAAATTTACTAACTTGGTTTTTGTCCATCCCTCCGTGATTGTCCCTGCCACTATTGGCCTTGTTGTCTTTACTGGATCCTACTTCTAATATTATACCTTCTCTGTCAAAACCACTCTTACACCCTCCTTCTTTTCTAGAATACAAAAGTTCTGCAATTCTCTCTCTTCGTAATCTAAATTGGTTTGGACGATTAGAAACCGCCACCATGATTGCGTGGTCAATTATATCAAATATATCACAATTTGCAGTTTGAAAGTAATTTCTCCAGTACTTTAGGGAATCGGACTTCAAGGTTTTCCCGCAAAACTCACGAGGTTGATCAAATTTGAAAGTAATTTCTCCAGTACTCTAGGGAATCGGACATGTAGCAATTATCCGCAAATAATTAGAAACGGTATTCATGTAGTACGGGTAAATTCATTTTTTTCACTAACTAATTATGACTATCAATTGGGATTAGATTACTATCTGACGTTGAAGAAGCTACGGTAGGGTTCAAAGATGAGAAATTGTGTTCTTGGAGGTATAATTTGTAGTGAGATTTTTTTTTTTTTTGCCCGAAAAAAGTCAATTTTATTAATCACAAAACAAGAGATACAAACACCAATAGCCGAAGCCCAGTAAAACACTCAAAAAACCTACCAGTACAAGCTAACTCACCACTTACCAAATCAAATCCTAAAAAACAACCAGCAGCAAACTATAACAGAAAAGCTAAATTCAGACTAACTACAGCATATACCAATAAAACACCTATCAGCTAGCGTATTATATCAGACCAGCAAGTCAGCCCACACCTCCTCTATCCAACTCCTTATTCTTGCTAACGTTGAATACCTTGGTTGAATTAGAGTCTTGGAGTAAAAACTTGCTAATGGAAGGAGGAGCACTAATCAGCCATGGATGCTGATACACCTTCCTTGCAGCATCAATTGCTAACCTGTCAGCAACTTTGTTACCTTGCCTGGACACAAGGGAAAAGGACACTTCCTCCAATGACTCCAACAAACCAAGGATCTCCAACAATAAATCCCTACATTGCCAATCACAGCCAGTAACTGAATTCTTTTTAACCAATCTAAACAAAGAATCACAATCAGTTTCTATAGTCACCTTGTATGTTTGAAATTTATTCCTGTGTAACAACGCTTCCTTCAAGGCAAGGCACTCAGACATGAATGCAGAAGAAGAATCCACAGCTATGCCCAGCCCACCAACAAAAAGACCATTATGATCTCTGCAGGCCACGCCTATTCCAGCCTCTCCGGAGTCCTCCTTGAATGAACCATCAATGTTGAACTTAATTGTTGAATCAGAGGGTGCCACCCACTGTACACTTCTCACAGCAACCTCTTCATATACTTTCCTAGAGCAGGTCTCCCCCTTTTTTGCCATAGCCTTCCAGAACTCATCCACCTGCAACATCACCAGCCTAACCACCTCAGCAGCATTCGGTACCTCCTCTCTAAATACCCAGCTACATCTCTTCTTCCATATCCACCA
Organism: Acacia crassicarpa; assembly: GCA_034222035.1. NCBI lineage: Eukaryota > Viridiplantae > Streptophyta > Magnoliopsida > Fabales > Fabaceae > Acacia > Acacia crassicarpa. Next base: position 56,284,485 of record JAWXYG010000001.1, on the reverse strand, counting down.
ACAAGTCATTGCAAAAAGGGATTTTCCAAAATCATCTAAAACCTCCTTCCCATAAAGCATATCACACAGCCACTCTTCACACCTCTTCATGGACCATTTGCTAAACTTGAGCCCCAAAGGACTACCAAACCAGCAGTGTTTGGTCCAAGGACAAAGGAATAATAAGTGTTCTAAAGTTTCTCTGTCAGACAAACAAATAGGGCAGATCGGTGATTGCGAACACTTACGCTTAAACAGGGCGTCCTTAGTAGCAATAGCCCCAGCTCCTATCCTCCAAAGAAAATGTTGGACTTTAGGAGGGACCATGACCCTCCAAACACTCTTCCACAAAGTCTTGGGCACCGAGAAGGACACACCTGGATCCTTCACTCCTTCAGACGCCATACTGTTTCTCGCTACTGCATATCCTGATTTGACAGTGTAGCAGCCATCCCTACTAGTAAGCCATACCACACGATCAGCACCCATGCCAGGAGGGATAGGAATCTTCAAAATCAACTGCCGCTCTTCAACGCTAATTCTGGACGCAATAGGATTGAGATTCCAGCGCCCATTAATTATGAGATCCGCCACTTTGCTTCTGTCTACATCCCCTGAGATTCCACCACGCTGCAACCTACACCCCGGCAGGCCCAAGACCCACTGGTCAGACCAGATGCTAATCGATTTCCCATCACCAACCTTCCAACACAGCTCTTCCATCAGCAGTTTTCTGCCTTCTAATAAGCTCGCCCAGCCCCAAGAGGCGTGCCTTCCTTTCCTTGCCGTAAGAAAGTTCCCTTTTGGGTAGTAAACCCCTTTCAGAATCTTGCACCAGGGGTCCTCTGGACTATCAAGTAACCGCCAAGCCGTTTTGGCTAGGAGCGCTCTATTAAAACACAAGAGGTCCCTGAAGCCCATTCCACCCTCACTCTTCCTTGTGGCTAGGCGTTTCCAACTTTTCCAGTGGATTGTTCCCCCTTCACCCTTTTGGCCCCACCAGAAAGTAGAGATTAACCGATCAATTTCCATACAAGCTTTCTTGGGGAATTGGAAGCAGGTCATAGGGTAAACGGGGATAGAGTTAGCCACCGCCTTAATTAAGACCTCCCTGCCAACGAAGGTGAGTAATTTCTGCTTCCACCCTTGTAGCTTCAGACTGACCTTGTCCCTAACAAAAGCCAATGCCGCTGTTTTCGACCGCCCCCAGATTAAAGGCAAACCCAGGTACTTGCCAGATAGATCTGAGAAGTTAATTCCAAGACAAGCAGAAATTTTCTGTTTAATCCTCACCGGAGTGTTAGCTGAAAAGAATAAATTCGATTTATCCAGATTTATCGCTTGTCCTGAAGCCTTACAGTAGACGTCTAAAATCATCTTCAGCACCTTACAGTTCAGTTCATCAGCATTAAGGAATAAAACAGCGTCGTCAGCAAAAAAACAATGAGACAAAACAGGGGCATTCCTAGCAAGTTTCACACCTCGCAAGTCCTTTCTATCAATATGGCATTGAAGCATGAGAGAGAGTACCTCGGAAGCTATAATGAACAAATAAGGTGACAAAGGATCACCTTGCCTTATTCCACGCTCCGGAAGAAAGGAATCCACCTTGTGCCCATCAATCTTCAAATTAAAATTCACGGAAGAGATACACTGCCTCACCCAACGGACCCATTCACATGCGAACCCCATCCTCAACATCACCGCAACAAGAAAATCCCACTCAACCCGATCATACGCCTTGTTCATATCAATCTTCAAGGCCATCTCCCATTTCTTCCCTTTCCTCTTGAGTTTAAGATAGTGAAAGGCCTCATGAGTAATAAGTATATTATCCTGAATCATTCTTCCAGCAATGAAAGCCCTCTGGTTAGGGGAGATAATTTTGCACATAAGATTCCGCATCCTATTAGTCATGATTTTGGCAATTATCTTGTAGGATACATTGCACAAACCAATTGGTCTGAATTGATTCACTGTTTCAGGCTTACCGACTTTCGGAATCAAAACAATATCCGTTGAGTTTATACCTTTTAGCTCCGAGCTACCCCCGAAGAACGCATGAACCATTCCACAAACTTCTCTGTTTACTTCCTTCCAGGCTGATTGGTAGAAAAGGGCTGAAAAGCCATCTGGCCCAGGAGCTTTATTGGAGGCCAGCTGGAAGACCACTTCCTCAATTTCCAGGTTCGTCACCGGTTTCAATAATTCCGCATTATCTTCCGCCGACACCACCTTCTTAACATAAGATAGCGCTTGGTCCATGGGTCTCATACCATCCGAGCTAAACAGCCCCCTATAGAATTCACTGAATGATTTATTAATCAATTCTCTTACTTCTAACCAGACCCCATTGTCCCCTTTCAGCCTCAGAATTTTATTTCTCTGTCTTCGCTGAACAACACTATTATGGAAGAATTTCGTATTTCTGTCCCCACACCCCAACCATGCTATTCTTGACCTCTGCCACCAATAAGACTCCTCCTTATCCCATGCATCTTCAATCAGACGCACCAGAGACTCAGCTTCCAGCATCTTTTCTTCAGTAAGGGGTCCATCATAACAGCTGGATAAATTTCTTCTTAGCTGGTCAATCACTCTTCTGAAGTTAAGAAACTCCCTCCTACTCCATACCACCAATTTCCTCCTACAAGCATCAAGTCTGCGTATCAGGTCAAGAATTCTGTCATTAACAACACCTACAACATCATTCCAACCCGCTTCAACAGTATGTAGGAATCCAACATGCTGTGTCCAGCTAGCCTCAAACTTAAAAGTTTTAAAGGCCTTCACATCATTGTAACAGCAGTCTATAATCAGCGCATGATGATCTGAACCTATAGGATCCACGTGGAAAACAATAGCATGATCAAAAGCTATTCGGAATTCCACATTGCCTAGGCCACAGTCCAGTCTTTCTCTTATAGGAGTCTCCCCTCTTTTATTACACCACGTAAATTGGGACCCCTTAAATTCAAGGTCCATGAGATTACAGTCAGATAACATCCCCTGAAAATTGATGATTTTCCTCATGGATCTGGGGTTACCACCTTCCTTTTCACTTTGAGACAAGAGGTCATTGAAGTCTCCTACTACCAGCCACGAGTCATTAATATCAGATGCTAACTTTCTCATCAAATCCCACACGAATCGCCTTTCTCGCTCTTTTGGTGGCCCATATACAAACGAAACATATTTTGGTGCATTTAAACAATCAGATTCAATAACAGTATGGACAACATTCTTTGACTTATAGAGTACAGTCAAGGAGATATTACCATGCCACCACACAGCCAGACCACCGGAGAGTCCAATCGGATCAACATACAGTTCATGAACAAAACCACACCTTGAACTAATCTTCTTACTTCTTGCTGAACTTATTTTGGTTTCCATTAGGAAGATTAAAGAGGGACTATATTTCTTCACCATGTCCCTAAGGTTCTTAACTGTCAAGGCTCTTCCTAGGCCTTGACAGTTCCAGGAAAGTAGTTTCATGGCTGCTTGGTGGCTGTTAAAGGCCAGCCACCAGCACCTTCAGTCACAGTCTTCTTCTTTCTACCACCTCTTGCTTTAAAGACAAAGTTAGGCCCCTGAGTGTTAGCCAACGATGTAGCATCCATTATTTCATCCGGGCTTAATTCAGCATCTAGCATATTCTCCTTATCTCCCCTCGATTTCCCCTTCATAGACAAACATTTAGAGGTATATTTCAATGATGACAAAATTGTTGATAATTCAATTTTCACCGATTATATGTAACTATCGAATGTCAAATAAGCAAGGTTCTCTTATAACTATCAAAGGCATTAGATTATTGTCTAACATTGAAAGAGACCATAGCAGTGTAAAAACAATGATTTAATGTGATGAGAAACTATGTTCTTAAGGGTATAATTTGTTAGAATATTGGTTGTTAGGATTATATCTTGTTAGGTTGTTAAGATGTTTATAGGGCCTATATATATGGTCCAATAGCTTTTGTAATTGACTCACTATTATTATCATCCAATATAGTCCATGAGTTTAACATGGCACCAAAGCCAAATATTTTTTGGGTTCAATAATTTGGGTCCGGTTTCTTGAGCCGGTTGCTTCTTGGTTTCCCGCTTAGGGCTAGGCAGAGGAGCCACACGCGTTCATCTCCATCTCTCTCTCGCCCGATACACCTTTCACCGTCGAGAATCGGTGGTAGGCGGTGGTTCAGAGGTGCTCGGTGGTTCGATGGGTTGAGTTCCGTCGGTGTTTCACAATTCTTGGTTCCGTCGGTGATTTTAGACATTGGCTCGCGGTTGTACTCAGGGTATTGATGGTGGTTCGCAATCTCGACGCTGGTTCGCAGTGGTTCAAGAATCCTTGACTGTTCTCCGACGGTGGTTCTTGGTTTCCTTCACCGACGGTGGTTCTCGATTTCCTTTCAAATCGACGGTAAAATTGCAGGTTCTCATCTCTGGTTCTCGATTTTCTTCCAAATCGACGGTGAAATCTCTGGTTTCGGAATCGAATTCTTCTCAAGCGGTGAATCTTGATATAGGGAATAAGTGATCTGCATTTTTCCTCAGTTCGACAGACATGAAACTGGCCATTCTTGGTATCATCAGCGAAAAATATTACAAAGTTCTCCATTAAGGGTTTCATTTGGGTTTGCATTTGATCTTCATTCTATACGGTTGTATTCAAAACTCCATTGAAATTTCAGTTTGGTGCTGGTGAAATCTTCATGGTTCTTTAGTATGGATTTCCCTCGCGATTTTAATGGTTGGATGAGTGTTGCATACGTGGTGTTTGCATTCTGCGCTGCTTTTGTTTGCAGTGCTTTGCAAGATCTCCAAGAGAACTACAGTCAAGTAGTGTCAACTTTGAAGGAGAAAGAGTTTACAATTTCCAAGTTATTGAAATCCGAAAATTGTTTAATTGAGCGTGCAAAGGAGTTATGTACAGATCTGCACAATGCATCAATTGATATTGATTCACTGTCCCTGAAGTTGGATAAGAAAACCAAGATGGAGGCTGAGAATCAGAAAATAATCCTGAATAATCCTGAATTTTGGTTCTCTACTGAATCAGAGATTAGAAGACCTACATAAGGGGATCATGGAGTCAATTTATCTTACAAGTAAAAGTGAAGCAGCTCAAGAATTAGAAACAAGGATCAAGAAAATGACTGAGATATATACCTCAGGAACAGGGGTCCTGAAGGAGCTAGCCAACACGTTGCATGTTAAAGTTTCATCTGATATGGAGCAGATCCAATCCAAAGTGTCATCCCAGACATTGGTTGCTGAGAACTTTCTTAACACTGCTGTGCTCGAGGTCTTGTATTTCATCTCGGTGATGTTATTCTATCAAAGGTTTCTCGGTGATGTTATTCCATCGAGGGTTTTAGAGTTTCTATGATTATGGTGTCAGTTCATTCTTGGTTGTCTCAGTGACGTTATTCCATCGAGGTCCTATCAAAGCGAGAACATAGCGGATGGGCGATGGAGGTATGCGGTTCAATTTGAAGTTTCAAGAACACAGCGGTGCTCCAATGGTAAACTTGGAGGTTTCAAGAATCGACGGTTGTCGCGGTTCTTATGTTGATTGTGAGTTAGTGCTTTCCAAATCTGTTCTGAAGATCGGTCTTGATCTCAGGTTACGCGATTGTTCTTGGTGACTATGTTCTCGGTGACTCTGAGGTTCGAGTTTCCATGATATATTGTACAATTTCAATGATGATAGGAAGAATTTGACTGTTTACGTTGGGGACTTGGTAGGTGATTTGCAATGTCTACTTCAAGCAGATATTGGAATTGTGATTGGTTCGAGTTCTAGCCATAGGAGAGAGTTGGGACACATTTTGGTATTTCATTTGTCCCATTGTTTCCTGGCTTGGTTAAGAAGAAGCAGGAGGAGTACATTGGTTTTCAGAAGAAGTGAATGGGAGAAGATTGTTTTGAAGAAATCATTGTATCATTGTATTCTCTTTTTAGTTTTGAAGAGATCATTGTTAATTACCCCTTATTTTGTATTCTTCAAGTTGAACACATTTAAGATTAATAATGTTCAACTTGAGGGGACGTGTTAGTATATTGGTTGTTAGGATTATATCTTCTTAGGTTGTTAATATGTTTATAGGGCCTATATATATGGTTCAATAGTTCTTGTAATTGACTCACTATTATTATCATCCAATATAGTCCATGTGGTGATGTTGAGATAGATAAACATAGAGTTAATTCAATAACGAGAAACTGTTTATAATTCAATTTTTACTGACTACATATAGCTATCATATTTCAAATGAACAAGATTCTTTGCTGTCTAATTAGATTATCATTTGACATTAAAGGAGATGTTAAAAATATGGTCCAATGATGAGAAACTTGTTATCAAGGGTATAATTCGTAGCGATATTGAGATGGATAAACATTAGAGGTATAATTCAATGATGAGAAACTGTTTATAATTCAATTTTCACTAACCATATATAACTATCAGATGTCAAATAAACAAGGTTCTCTCCTATGTAACTATCCATGGCATTATATCATTATCTGATATTGAAAGAGACTATCGCAACCAAAAAAAAAAAGTATTTAATGATGAGAGATTGTGTTTTTAAAGGTATAATTGGTAGTGACATTGAAATGGAAGAACATAGAGTGATAGAATAAAATAGCAATTAGACTCTATGGTGTGTAGGTTATATTTTGAGCAGAAGAATCTCATTCTTGGCCCTCCTTATTTTTGCCCCCATATGATGGGGTTATGTTTGGTCCTAGCCCAAAATAGTCCCCATTCTTATGGGGCTGTAATGGGGCCAAAATGGGTTGTAATTGCCCGTTTTGACAGCTCTAAAAAGGAGGAAAGAGAAAGCATTTTGACCAAAAGAATGAACTCAAATGAGGACGGGAATTGAATCAAGGAAGATGAAGAGAATACAGAAACGCATCTACGGATCTTACCTCCTAAATTTCATCGCCCTTGCCATTCAATCGACTACAGACTTTTTCCTCTTGTTTTTCCTTTTGTAGCAAAACTCGCCACCTCACGTATTTATAGTAGACTTGGAAAAATCTACGCATCTGATCTCCTAAAAGAATTCATTCTTATAAAAGAGTAATATCTACGCCACTTCGACGTAGCAACTCTTGGATATTCAAAATTGTAATTTTTTTCAATTCATTAAACATTGTAATCGTTTTCAATAACAAAAGAATTATAATATAAATTTTCAGTTTCGAAATTAACCCTCAAATAATTGAGACGTGGTCTGTTTTGGAGATTATTTTTAAATTGACAGTTATCATATATTATATAAACTTTTTTTGGGGAAAGAAACCGAATTATTAATCTTCTTACAAAGGAACCAATGTTTCAAAAGTCAGACTAAATATTATGCTCCCTCCGATCCTAAATATAATTTTTTTTGGAGAGATTAAAGAAGTCTTAAATAAGTCAACGCTATATTATATTTAAGACCGGAGCGAGTTATAATTAAGAGCAACGGTTGAGAGAATTATATGAAATATATATATATATATTATATACTTACATAATAATACTTGTATGAAAACAACAAATGGAGCAAAATATTCTATATATCCTCCCTTATGTTCCACTTTTATTAAGGACAATTTGGATGGCTTTTTGAAAAAAAGTGTTTTGAGCTTTTAAAAAAAACAGTACTTTGACCTTTTTTTTTGGTGACTTTTACTTTTTCAAAAAAATATCATCTAAACACATAAATTAATTAAAAAAATATTTTTTTTTACATTAAAAAGGCTAAAGTATATTTTTAGTCCTTTAAGTTTTACATAAGGTATATTTTTAGTCCATTAACTTTATAAGTATACTTTTAGTCCTAAAATTCTAACACCGTTAATGTTGTTAACGGAAAACGCTGATGCAGCGAACTCAAATGATGACTAATAGCACTTAATTAGATAAATTTTACAAATTCTTCAATTTACTCATATTTTAAATTTAAGCCTAATAGTATGTAATTACAAAATCATCACTTAAATTTACATTGTTATCACTTGAGTTTATATTTTCCGTTAGTAAAACTAACGGTGTTAAAATCTTAAGACCAAAAGTATACTTTATGAAGTTAAAGAACCAAAAGTATACTTCATGTAAATTTAAGGGACTGAAAATATACTTTAGCCCATTAAAAAAGTGATTTTTTTTCTCAAAAAAGCCCATCCAAATGGGCCTTAAATAGACTTCTTCTCTATTTTAAAAACATACACTTATGTCCAAACCATCAGCATGTTAAGAATTTTACCATCGAGGACAGCAGTGCAATGGCACAGCTGGTGGTATTGAAATGCCTTATATCTCCCCTCAGGTCCCGTGTTCGAATCCCCCCTCCCCTCGCCTTGTACCAAAAAAAAAAAGCATGTTAAGAATTTTTATTTTTTTAATTAAAATGTTTATTAAAAAATTTATTTACTAATTTACCCTTCGTCATTACTAATTCCCTAATTTTAAGTATGGGTAAATGATTTCTCCAATCACTGGAGATAAAGTTATCTTCAATGACCTCAAAACTACGTCGTTTTGAATTAATGAAGGGTGTTTCTGTAATTTTGTTTATTTTTTAATCATATACATTTTACCAAAACACCTTTGATTAATTCACCTGAAATTACTAACAAACACTTCATTAATTATAAACGACGTAGTTTTGAGGTCACTGAAGATAACTCTATCTGCAATGACTGGAGAAATACTTTTCCCTTTAAGTATAATTATTTACTTAATTTAAGAGGGTTTTTTTTTTCTTTTTACTTAATTTAATTTTTACTTTGCAAATAGTTGTGGTTAATTTTTTTTTCCCATATTGTGATAAAGACTTAATTAATTTAACTAAAACACCCATAGAAAACTTAATTAAAAAATGATTAATTCTTTTGATATAGGCATACTTAAAAATAAGATTATAAATGTTTGCCCAAAAAATCGATAGGGATGGGTGTGAGACCTCTCTGGCTTATACAAAACTGAAAATCTAGATGTCATCTGCAAATCAAAAACAGGTAGCGAAAAAGTTGATCAACCAATAACATTAGAATTCGTTAGAGATGCAGCTTGTTCTAACCAGGAAGATTTTCAAAAGAAAAGAGGGAGTATTGATGTAATACTAGAGTGTGAGTGTGAGACCTCTCTGTGGTGTTCCCTGTAGATCCCGCTCACCGCTCTTTCAAATTTCAATACACTTCAGAATTTTTGCCGCTGTCTTGCCACTCCACCTGGTGATATTTATAATACTAGAGCCAGTAAAATCTAGGCCATCTGAATAAAAATTAAAAAAAAAAAAAGAATAATAAACCAATCTCCATTAATTTTTTGTGAAAATAAATTTTATTTACAAATTTAAAATCTACATGATGTTAAATCTATATTTTTTATTAAAATTGTTATGAATAATTGAATACTTTTCCCCCTCATTTCCCATATTTTTTTGAAATATATTTGTTTAATATTTTTAATTAGATTAGAATATAAGTTTAATTAATTTAGTTAATGGAGATAAAGAAATTAGATCGAGAGTTTGTTTAATCCTTTCGATAAATGTTTACAAACTGGATGTGTTTATAAATATTTTATCACAAAAATTGTTCAGAAATTATAAATTTAAACAATTTGTATAATCTTTTATTATAGTCCGACTTATTCTATTTTTCCCTTCTTGTCTTGCCACCGCACTTGGTATCTATACTAGAGTAGTAAAATTTACGCCATCTGGTCAAAACAAATTCTGGTAAAAAATATTAAATACTTACGTATTGATTATTACAGTGGTATAAAAATAAAATATAAAATCCCCAAGTTTTGAGAGGGAGTAACCACCGAGTTTATGACAAAGCTACATTGATAAAATTGAATAGTGAATTCATTGAGATTTTTGTACAAATATTTAAGAAACAAGTCGGATAAACAAAATTTATAAGTTTACAATGTCTTTTGACTAAAGAAAGAGCCACTAAATGAACAAGTTGGTCATAGCTCTCCAACTTATGCAAAACTACTGTGGTTCCTCTTGTTGCATACAAAAATCTCTATCTTCTTCGACCTAGAACCTTCCAAAAAGCTTGGAGGAGTGTGGATATTGGGGACCAATATTTCCTTGCTTTGGAAGATCATGCAACTCGATAACACGTATTGATCGCTGTTTCTTGGCTGCAAATAAACCAAACAATTTTCAACAATTAATAATATCATAACTTTATAAGCACATTTAAAAAAAAAACAAACAAACAAACAAATGTTGATATAAGAGAAGAAGCTATGAACCATTTGCAGCTTGCTGATAAGAGTCATGAAGTTTCCTCTTAGTGGCTTCTAGTTTTGCTTGGACTGAAACATCATCTGAGCACTTGAATTTCTGACAATCTTGCTGAGCAACAAGAGGCCTCCTTCGGAGGATAACATATTTCTTTGGTTTCTGCTGCATCTTTGGTCCTGTGTTGCTTTTTTGTGGTAAGCTGCATTTTGGTTGCCTGCTAGAGCTAGAATCAGTGCAGACTGGTTTACTCTGTCTCATAGCAACTTCGTCCAGAGGAGGAGAAGGAAGCTCTTCCTCTTCATTAATGACTGATGCATTAATTGAATCTGGGGCGCCTTTTGCTGAAAATAGGAATATCATTAATGAAGTTAAATTTCAAGCATCGACTCATTTTAGAGAGGGTGAAAGTAATCAGAATATTTTGATGGCTGGGAATGCAAGTAAAAGGTTTAACCTTCTATAGCTTCTGTTGACTTGATCCATTCATCTACCATTGCTTTCCAGCCACTGGAATTTAAAACTATGCTTAGAACAATTTTGAAAATAGATTATAAATGACGTGCGCACAACCTCATCAAACTATTCAAGTAATAATCTTGTTCATACTCGATAAGAGTTCGCGCCAGTTGACTGATCTCCTTGGAGCTGTGCTTCTTGAGAGGATTGACAGCCTTTCCAATCTCAGTTTCCTGAAAAAAAAAAAAAAAGTTCAATAATGAGACCAATACAGAATTTATAAAGCAGTAAAGGAAATAAAAACATGAAGACTCATGGCAGACTTATTGAAAGACTAATGGAAGAACCTTAAGAAGGTCCACCGTCAGTGCCAGCGGCTGCAACCTCCTTAGTGACTCAAACAACACTGAATCAGCCTATTATAAAATGAAAGAAAGCACCATGAAAATATACCCCGAGAAACAATTTTTCTATGAAATTATCTTATCCCAACACACCTCATATGGTCATATATCATCTTACTTACAGAATAAATTGTAACACAACTTGGGAGATCAACATCAAATAGATTGTAACACAAATTGTTTATCCAGAAAGACATGAACAATTGAATAATAATAGAGAAGGGAATTTTACGAAAAGAGGATATACCTTTTCCATACGGAGAATCTCTTTGATCCTCAAGATCTCCGCAACTATCATAGATTCTTTTTCAATCTCATCGATGAATCCCTCATCTTCTCCAAAACTGAAACTACTAACTTGGGTCCTGTGACTCTCGATTTTTAATCAAATTTGAGATACATTTTAGTATATTTGAGGAGTCATTAATGCTATATATAAAAGATTTACTTGAAATTTTAATAAGATATCAATTTAGATATGGGGATTTCATTAAAAATAATATAGTTAAATTTGTAACATCTCAGCACCTCGCTCTCGTCAAGAGTTTTAAAATGGGTTAAGAGAGAGAGGTATCCAAACTCTCATAAGGCATTTTTCATTCACCTCTCTAGCCGAGAGGGAGGTATTCAAACCCTTATAAGGCTTCTTTCATTCACCTCCCTAGCTGAGAGGAAGGTATTTAAACCCTTAAGGCATCTTTCATTCACCTCTCAAGTTGAGGGATATGACTCTCCACCTATCTTTAAACCCAACATCCACGTAAACCCACATAAACCTGAGCCTAGTTATGATAAAAGAAGTAAAAAAAGAAAAAGAGTTTACCTATTAATCTCATTGTCTCTGCCACTCTTGCCCTTTCTCTCTTTAGTAGAGCCTCCTTCTAATTCAGTAGCTTTTCGACTAAAACTACACTTACAACCTCCATCTTCCTTATCGTCGTCGGAAACCACAGACCTTAATGGATTACACCCCACAGAACGAGTCAATCCCCAAGAAAACAAACGTTCCGAAATCTGGTCCCTTCGTAATCTAAATTCGTTCGGATGATCGGAAATCGCCACCATAATAGCGTGGTCAATTACATTGAATATATCAGTATTAGCCGTTCGAAAGTAGTTCCTCCAATATTCTAGTGAACCGAACTCCATGTTCATACAAAACTGAAAATCCAGATATTATCTGCAAATCCAAAACGGTAGAAAAAAAATGTATCAACGCAATAAGATCTTTTACGGAAACATTATAATTTATTAGAGACTGCAGATTGTTCTAACAGGATAATGTAATAGAGATGAGTGTGAGACCTCTTGATGTTCGCTGACCTCTCCTTCAAATTTCAATGCGCCCTACGTTTCTTACCTCGTCTTGCCTCTTCACTGTTTATAATTATAATTCAATGAGGAAAAAACGGTATGTAATTCAATTTTCACTGATTACATATAACTATCCGATGTCAAATAAACAAAGTTCTCTACGTGTAACTATAGAAGGCATTAAATAATTATCCAACATTGAAAGAGACTATTACGGTAGAAAAATAGGATTTAATGGTGAGAAACTGTGTTCTTAAAGGCATAACTCGTAGTGTTATTGAAATGGATGAACATTAGGGTGATAGAATAGCATAGCAATTAGAGGGTGTAGGTTGTATTTTGAGCAGAAGAATGAAAAGAGAAAGATTTTGACCAGAAGAATAAAGAGAGAATGAACTAAAATGAGGACGGGAAACGAAACAAGGAAGATGATGGGAAATACAGAAACACATCGACTGATCTTACCTCCTAAACTGTATCACCTTCAGCATTCAATACACTACAGACTTTTTCCTCTTGTTTTGCCTTTTGTAGCAACACGCCACTTCACTTTGTTTTTATAATAGACTCCCTCTTGTGTATGTGTATGTATAAACCGACCTTTCTTGTGAATGGAGAAAGGATTTAATGATTAATAAGAGATATCTAGTGAATGGAGAAAGGATATATTTAATGATTGATAAGAGATTGAAGTTGGTTGGAGCATGGGAATATCATTTGGGCTTAATATTTAGGTTATTTACAATGATGCCAAGTAGTTCCAATTTAATTCCAGAAAATTTATATATACATACACAAATTGTATCAAATCTAAAATCTTGAAAGTAATAGAAATAAAATTGAATGGGCTAAATTTTAATTTAATTCAATCACCAATTTTTTCAAAATTTTAGTAAAACTCAAAGGTAACCGTTTTCTTTTTGAATATGAAGTTTCCTGTTAAATTGTTTTTTAGAAAATCATCTAAAATTAAGATCAGAAAGTTTAGTTATGAAAATTAAATTTTAAAAAAATACAGTATTAATTTTAAGAAAATCATAGAAATCAAGTTCATAAAGTTTAATCAGGAAAATTAAGAATTAGATATTTCATAAATTTATTATTAAATTTTACGTAATTATAATGTCACTGGTTTGACATTCAGTCTAACCGGTAGAAGTTAGAAAATCAAACCACAATCCATGTTTTAAAACATTGGTTATAAGCATAGTCCGTAAATTATTGAATTTGAACTTTGTTAAAACATGATATTTGGGTTCTTAGTAAGGGAATGATTGATATTTGAGTTGTTCCTTTGGGATTTTTTCTTTTTTTTTTTAAATTGATTGTTATCATATATGGTTTTTTTCCCTATTTGCCCCTTATTAAATAACTAATTATCATTTTGCCACTGTTTCCAAATTATTTCCCAATGTGCTCCTGTTTAATCGACTAAATCAGATTTAGTCGACTAAAACGCGGGGCGTCGATTTTTTTGACTGCCCCGTGATTTAGTTGACTAAACCACAATGCTTAGTCGACTAAATCACGACAGGGCCCAATCACGGCAGTTGTAACCCTAATCGACTACAAAACCTCCCCAAACCTCTCCCCCTTTGTTTTTTCACTACATCCTTGCTCAATCCGTTGGTCGGTAGCGAAGCAAACTTCATTCTAGCGTCATTAATTTACGTACATTTTGGTGTGTTCTCATACCCATTTCGAATTTCCACCGTTGTTCTTTCATTTATGCGAACTCATTTCCCTAGAAGGTAGACAAATTAATTAAAGGTAAAAATGAGTTTTATATTTAAAATCAAACAGTGAGGATCGGGGAATCCTAACAGAAAAATCCCCAATATAAAATCTTAATAAAAAAATTAATTTTATGGTTTCTTAAACCTGAATATGACGACATATTTTTCAAAATTTATAATTTATATTGATTACATTCCAAATATCAAATTGATTAGTTAAAATACTGATTTAAAATAGATATGAAAATTCATAATGATGTCTTCATTTTCAAACTCATCAACAACAACTTCTTGAGGTACTCAACTTACCTCCGGCAAGCATTCATATGTTACTTATATTAAGAACAGGAGGGTGTAATAACAATGGTTAATAATTTAGGGGACCACTTGTAATATTTAAACAAAATTATATTTTCATAAAAATAGAAAATGATTTATGCTTGTGCATTCGAATGTCTATTTATAGTTTATATATATATATATATATATATATATATATATATATATATATATATATATATTTGGCTTTAAAAATTAGAAGCACGAGGGGTTTAAGGTCTATGGTCATTTTTTATATCCTAAGTATATTTTAGTCTAACAAATTTTCAGGCAATTATATAAGTTTTAACCTTCTATAGCTTCTGTGGACTTGATCCATTCATCTACTAGTTCTTTCCAACCACTGCAATTTAAAACTATGCTTAGAATTGTTTCAAAAATAGATTATAAATGGCGTGCCATGCATCCTCATCAAACTATTCAAGTAATAATCTTGTTCATACTCGATAAGAACTCATGCAAATTGACGGATCTCCTTTGAGTCGTGCTTCTTGAGAGGATTAACAACCTTTCCAATCTCAGTGTCCTGAAAATAGTTCAATGATGAGACCATTAAAGAACGTAGTAAATGGCTAAAGGGAAACAAAAGCGTGAAGCCAAAGAGCATGAGACACATGGCAGGCTCATTGAAAGACTGATAGAAGATTCAATAGAATTCAAACCTTAAGACGGTCCATGGTCAGTGCCACTGTGCCAGTGGTTGTAGCCTCCTTAGCGACTCAAATAATACTGAATCAGTCTGTTGTAAAATGAAAGAAAGCACAATCAATAATATTAAGATCAAATAAGTTGTTTTTCCAGAAAGAGATGAACGGTTGAACAATAATGACATACCTCTTCCTTGCTTTTATGGAGAATCTCTTTGATCCTCAAAATCTCATCGGCTTGTCCTGAACTAAATTTACTAAACTTGGTTCTTGTCCATCCCTCCGTGATCGTCCCTGCCACTATTGGCCTTGTTGTCTTTACTGGATCCTGCTTCTAATATTATACCTTCTCCGTCAAAACCACTCTTACACCCTCCTTCTTTTCTAGAGTACAAAAGTTCTGCAATCCTATCTCTTCGTAATCTAAATTTGTTTCGACGATCAGAAACCACCACCATGATTGCGTGGTCAATTATATCAAATATATCACAATTTGCAGTTTGAAAGTATCAAATATATCACAATTTACAGTTTGAAAATAATTTCTCCAGTACTCTAGAGAATCAGACTTTAAGGTTTTCCTGCAACAGTACTCTAGGGAATCGAACATGTAGCAATTATTCGCAAATAATTAGAAACGGTATTCATTTAGTAGGGGTAAATTCATTTTTTTCACTAACTACTTATGACTATCAATTGGGATTAGATTACTATCTGACGTTGGAAGAAGCTACGGTAGGGTTCAAAGATGAGAAATTGTGTTCTTGGAGGTATAATTTGTAGTGAGATTGAAATAGACAAACATTTAGAGGTATATTTCAATGATGACAAAATTGTTGATAATTCAATTTTCACCGATTATATATAACTATCGAATGTCAAATAAGCAAGGTTCTCTTATAACTATCAAAGGCACTAGATTATTGTCTAACATTGAAAGAGACCATAGCAATGTAAAAACAAAGATTTAATGTGATGAGAAACTATGTTCTTAAGGGTATAATTCGTGGTGATATTGAGATAGATAAACATAGAGGTAATTCAATAACGAGAAACTGTTTATAATTCAATTTTTACTGACTACATATAGCTATCATATTTCAAATGAACAAGATTCTTTGCTGTCTAATTAGATTATCATTTGACATTGAAGGAGATGTTAAAAATATGGGTCCAATGATGAGAAACTTGTTCTCAAGGGTATAATTCGTAGCGATATTGAGATGGATAAACATTAGAGGTATAATTCAATGATGAGAAACTGTTTATAATTCAATTTTCACTAACCACATATAACTATCAGATGTCAAATAAACAAGGTTCTCTCCTATGTAACTATCCATGGCATTAATATATCATTACACCCACAGAACGAGTCAATCTCCAAGAAAACAAACGTATCGAAATCTGGTCCCTTCGTAATCTAAATTCGTTCGAATAATCGGAAATCACCACCACAATAGCGTGGTCAATTACATTGAATATATCAGTATTAGCCGTTCGAAAGTAGTTCCTCCAATAGTGAACCGAACTCCATGTTCATACAAAACTGAAAATCCAGATATTATCTGTAAATCCAAAACGGTAGAAAAAAAATGTATCAACGCGATGAGTGTGACAGCCTTTCCAATCTTAGTTTCCTTTAAAAAAAAAACAAAGAAGTTCAATAATGAGACCGATACAGAATTTATAAAGCAGTTAAGGAAACAAAAACATGAAGACTACTCATGGCAGGCTTATTGAAAGACTAATGGAAGAACCTTAAGAAGGTCCACCGTCAGTGCCAGCGGCTGCAACCTTCTTAGTGACTCAAACAACACTGAATCATCCTATTATAAAATGAAAGAAAGCACCATGAAAATATGCCTCGAGAAACAATTTTTCTATGAAATTATCTTATCCCAACACACCTCATATGGTCATATATCATCTTACTTACAGAATAAATTGTAACACAACTCGGGAGATCCACATCAAATAGATTGTAACACAAATTGTTTATCCAGAAAGAGATGAACAATTGAACAATAACAGAGAAGGGAATTTTACGAAAAGAGGATATACCTCTTCCATACGGAGAATCTCTTTGATCCTCAAAATCTCCGCAACTATCATAGATTCTTTTTCAATCTCACCGATGAATCCTTCATCTTCTGCAAAACTAAAATTAATAACTTGGGTCCTGTGACTCTCGATTTTTAATCAAATTTGAGATACATTTTAGTATATTTGAGGAGTCATTAATGTTATATATAAGAGATTTACTTGAAATTTTAATAAGATATCAATTTAGATATGGGGATTTCATTAAAAATAATATAGTTAAATTTGTAACATCTCAACACCTCGCTCTCGAACGATATTGTCGGCTTACGTTTTAAAATGCGTCAAGAGTCTTAAAATGAGTTAAGAGAGAGAGGTATCCAAACCCTTATAAAGCATCTTTCATTCACCTCCCTAGCCGAGAGAGAGGTATTTAAACCCTTATAAGGCATATTTCATTCACCTTCCTAGCCGAGAGGGAGGTATTCAAACCCTTATAGGGCATCTTTCATTCATCTCCTTAGCCGAGAAGGGGGTATTCAAATCCTTATAAAACATCTTTCATTCACCTCTCCAATTGAGGGACATGACACTCCACCCATCTTTAAACCCAACGTCCACGTAAACCCACATAAACCTGAGCCTAGTTATGATAAAAGAAGTAAAAAAAGGAAAGAGTTTACCTATTAATCTCATCGTCTCTGCCACTCTTGCCCTTTCTCTCTTTAGTAGAGCCTCCTTCTAATTCAGGAGCTTTTCGACTAAAACTACACTTACAACCTCCATCTTCCTTATCATCGTTGGAAACCGCAGACCTTAATAGATTACACCCCACAGAACGAGTCAATCTCAAAGAAAACAAACATTCCGAAATCTGGTCCCTTCGTACGTAATCTAAATTTGTTCGGATAATCGGAAATCGCCACCATAATAGCGTGGTCAATTACATTGAATATATCAGTAACCGAACTCCATGTTCATACAAAACTGAAAATCCAGATATTATCTGCAAATCCAAAACGGTTGGAAAAAAAATGTATCAACGCGATAAGTGTTAGACCGCTCCTTCAAATTTCAATGCACCCTACGTTTTTTACCTGTTAAAAAATAGCTGAAAGAACAAAGTGAAGACCACTTTAGAACCATTTATTGTACTGGAAACATAATTGTTTGCAACAAGAAAGTGGCTTGGACTACCTCCATTTATCCTACCTAAACAGTAACCTTTTTTTGTTCGTTCTTCGAATGACGCTAGTGGAGACAAATTCCTTCCGGCTACAACTCCAGTTGAGCGTAGCACCTATAGCACCTTAGCGCGGGAGTTCTCTTACTGGGCTCGTAAGGATAACAGCGATAGCAAAACGGGAGGAAAGGAAACAAGCACCGGAGTGGACTGAGATGGGCTCTAAGATCTGCTGCGATGCCGAGGACTCTGGCAAGGGTGGGTGGTTTTATTCAGGTAGGGGCTTGAAGGTGGCTGCGGAAGGAGTCCACTTTATTAGGGAGAAGTATATATATCCATATATTAAAAAACTGAATTTAAATCTTTTATAATTTTTCTTGGTTGTATAATTGTTCTAAAAAATATAAACATTTAAATAATTATCATGTTAAATATAGGTATTTGGTTAAAATATAAGTTTAAGACTCAAATTTAACTGTGGATAGATGAAAATGAAATAGTAATGAGGTTTCTGTGATTTGGATATTATGTCTTTTAATTTTAAGGTAGGTTTATATATTTTTTTCAAAATAATAATAAGTTTTATGTGATTTAGGTAAAATTGAAGGATAATTAATGTATTTTATTAAATGGAAAAAAAAAAAAAAGAAGAAGAAAAGAATCTAACTAAACGCCAAGTCGTTTCCTTCTACTTTCATTACAGCGTGACTCTGTCGCGGAAGTCCTGGTTGTGTGGAATTGTGGATGAGGAATGCACAACTTCGAACGGAAAAATTAAAACCTCACTGCAATGGCGCTTAAAACCCTCTCCACTGTCGTCCCTTCTATCTCTATCTCTATCCCACACCACTTCTTACCCTTCCCAATTGTATTCAAAGCCTTCACTTATAATCTGTGAATTTTCCAAGTCACAAACACGGGCTTCCCGTAAACCACCATCCTCAGAAGTTCGTTGAGAAAGAAGCTTATGATGAAAGCTTCTTTGGCGGTGGCTGCTTGTTATGGGTGTGGAGTTCCGTTGCAAACTTCGGAGATTGATGCCCCTGGTTACGTGGATTTGAAGACGAAAGGGATGATTCGTATTGATATTGATAATTCAACGATGACAAACTGTTTATAATTCAATTTTCACTTTATAGCGAGGAGGTTGAAGCGACTCCAAGTTCAGACTCATCGAAAGCCATATATATGAGCAGCGAACGAAACCGAAACTTTACTGCTAGCTGGGAATGAAACGAAACGAAGGATTGAGAAGAGCATTTGAAATATATATAAATATATATACACACAATGGTATGGTGGAAGGTCTTTATGGCCAGCTAGCCTCGACTAATCTTATAAATTTGTTAGAATATATATATATTTATTATATAATATTTTATTTGGCCACAAATTTGACCCCAGCTAATTTTTTATCTTTTATGTAAAGACAATGTTTATTGTTTGTTTCATTACTCATCATTAGGCTGTGAGAGGAAAGTAAAATTCTTATTTGAGATATCAAAAAGATTAGTATCATCTTATATATTGTTTTAATTTATAATTATCTGTTATTATTTGTTTGTATTTTCTAGGTTATTTGATACTATTTAGTAAATACTCCCTTTGGTTTTTATTTAAGGAACCAACTAACAATTCTCATAAGTCAATAAAAACAGTTAAAGTAATTAAATTTTTCTTAAAATTTAAGTAATTTTCAATATTATCCCTATTAATTACACTAAACTCTAATATCATATTAATTATTACTCCTTTTTTTCCACGAAGAAAAGAGTAATAATTAATTATTACTCTCATTCACCACCTTTTTAATTATGGGTATATATGGGAAAAAAAATATTTAATGTTATTCGGAAACAAGCAAGTGTTTTATAAAAAGAACCAAATATGCTTGTTAGTTGGTACCTTATAATAATAATTAAAGGGATAAGTTCAATATGTTTATTTTTTGGCCTAGGGCTAAAATTTTTTCTGGTTCGCCACTATATATATATATATATACATATAGGGAAAATCATTTGTCTAGTTACTGGACCTAACAATCTATCATGTGAATCGAAAGTACACCGTTTGGGTTAGTGAAGGCGTGCCTTAAATTAAAAAAAAAATAACAAAACACCCATGACTCATTTTCCGATCCAGCACTATCGTGAAGAAGAAATAGGAATAAAACATATCCCAGGATAAGAATACAAACCGACAGAATCAATAGGAAATTGTAGAGAGAATTACTTTCAACGAATAGATTAAAACCTTATATCTAAATTTAGAAATCAAATCGCTAATGGAAGATAAAAGAATCTGATTCTCAATTCTTTCTCTCAATGTCACGGATTCGCTTGTGGTAACTTCCTAGGTATTTCGTTTATCCGGCTTTCTTGTGCGTAATCTCGATGATTCTAAACTAATTTGATTCAAAAACCTAGCCATTTATTCAAATTTTGCGAGAAATTGTTAGCGGCCGTCTAGAAGATACGATGGGAAACATCTTTATTCAAATTTTGTGAGAAATTGTTAGTGGGAAACCTAACCATTTGATTGTCCATTCGATGATTCTGAGCGATTTCTTTTTTGGTTTTTGTTTTTAAATTAAGGCACCCCATCACTATACTTAACCAAACGACGTAGTTTTAGTGGTTCACCGGAAAATTTCTTAGGTCCAGTCACTGGACAAATGATCCCCCCCCCCCCACATACACTGATGCTCCTCAAGAGTCCGAGCTCAAGCAGGAGAAATTTAGCGCTCCGAATTAGATCCAGCTCTCAATTAATTTCCTTATACTCCCTCGGGTAAGATCTCATTGATTTTTTTATATATATTAAAGTTAGATAAGTTATTTAATCATATCACATATTGTTTATTTTTAGATTATATATTAGTTTATTAATTAAACAATTAGTTTGGACCAAAATAAAAATAAAATATTCAAAAATAATTTAATTAGCTTCCTTAATCTCTCCAAAGATACTGAATAATTTATCAGCAATTTCGATTGTACTCACCACACTTTTGTTTCGGAGCGCCTCAGTTAACAAAGGGAAGGCAGGTTGGTTCCGCCAACGACAGAATTGCTAAAGTGGAAAAGTATTAGAAAATCACTGAGGTCCCAATAACTATGAAAAATTATAAAAGAATCTCATACCAAAATTTTCTATAAAAAAGATTTTTAGATATTGCATTATGATTAATTCAAAATGTGAAATTACCAAATTGTCCTTACCAACTGTCACAATTACATAGACTATGAAAAAATAATTTATTCACAAAAGAAACAAATTAGACTACAACTATATATAATAATGAACAAATTTACACATATATTTCGTCATGGTAATTCTGGAAAAAAAATCTAAAATTTTGTGAAAACAAATATTACTCTTTTCATTAATTTCTGCGGTTAAAGTTAGAGAGGGGTGGAAGATACTAGTCCAATAGAAAAAAGAACACAAAAGGGTAGGGCCACCGGCCATGTCAGCACGCGAGGCGGATATATAATTTTATGTCCTTTATATAGATTTATTTACAAAATCTCACTCAATGATGATGCATATTTTATGTTTGAAAATCAAAAGTTCAAACTTGATTCATTTTATGAAAATTACAGTTTTAAAGTATTTTTTAAGTTAACTGTAATTATTCCAAATTTTAACAATGAGTCTCTTAGAATTTAATAATAAGTTTGATTTTAAAAGTAACTAAATAAATCACACAACTTTCTTCGAATTTTAATGAAATTTTGTAAAATTTGTCTATGTCTTCAATACAAATTTGATACGTTTTTTAAATTTTAATGAAATTATGCAAATGGCTTCTCTGGTTTAAAAACTTATACAATATTTTTCCAAAACTGAAGGGTGAATTACGCATGTTTTCCTGATTTTTATTAAACGTTCACCTCTCCTCTCTTATCTTATTAAATTTAAAATTAATTTATTACCTAAATTTATAATTAAATTTTCCGCTAAACTATCATGTGATATTCAAAATAATGCCGCCTACTTAATCTTTTATCATATTAAAATTAAAATTGCAATCAAAGGGGAAAAATAATAAAATCATGAGGGTACTATTTTTGCGTGATTTTTCTAACCCAACCAAAAGTTTACTAGTTAAGATAGGTTAGTGATCTTTTCATATAAAATATGTTCTATATATGCTAAGTTGTTTATAGTGAGTGTCTTGTTTTACTGAGCAAACGTAGTTGTATTGAGACCCTCACCTGAATAATACTGATATATTTGAGGTAATTGACCACGCAATTGTGGTGGCAGTTTTCGATTGTTCGAATTGTCCGAACTCAATTTGAATTGAATGAAAACACAATTTTAATAAATTTGTCTAACTAACAAATTTAACTTCTTTTCTCAATCTTGATAAATAGTTTCTATAATTAAGACCGTAAGATAAAAACTATCTTGACATATTGAAGTAAATTAGATAAATTTAGTAAAGTTTTGTTTTCATTCAATTCAAATTTCATTCGGACAACCAGAAACCGCTACTATAATCGCATCGTCAATTACATCATGTATATCAGAATTTGCAGTTCGAAAGTAGTCCCTACAATATTCTAGGATGAGTGTGAGACCTCTTGGTGTTAACCGTAAATTGCTCTTTTAAATTTCAATACACCATAGGTTTCTTACCCTCGTCTTGCCCCTTCACCTATAATAAATTTACGCCATCTGATCAAAACAAATTCTTATAAAAATAAGATTAATATTAGGGAGAATTAGATATGAGGAACTCTATAGAATAATATTTTTTTGAGAACGATCGTAAAAATTATTATTATTTAGAAGTACTAATTACTAAAATATAAATTTAGATATATTAAATTTTCCTTGGTAGTGATTTATTTTTTTCGACCAGAATTACTATGGCCAAAATCATCATTTTTTGCTTATCCAGTATCTAAAGTTTCGCTCTAACTAATCCGAACCCGATCCAGGTCGTGCACCTATCTATGATGGGTGAGTCTCCCAAAATCATCATTTTTTAACCTTAACTAATATCTACCTAATCCTATCATTATACTAGTATCATTTAATTATTATTCGTAACATAGATATTTTCCCTTTAACCCTTTTATATCATTAAGTTTTTTTCTCCTTGATTTACATAGTTTTATATGAATCATGGAAAAAAAAGATCTATCAAAGGAACTTTATCAACCAAAATAAAAAATTAAATGCATTTCATATCTTGTCATTATATAATTTAATTATTACTAGTAATATAGATATTTCTCCTTTAACCCTTTTATATTATTAAGTTTTTTTCTTGATTTATATGTAAATCAAGAGAGAGAGGGGAAAAAAAAGCTCTATTAAAAAAACTTTATCAACCAAATAAAAAATTAAACGCATTATTTATCTTATTAGAACTAGTTGTGTAGGCTTAAATAACAAAAATAAAACATTACTATATTATATCAAAAATTGAAATATTATAACGTGTTAATGTCTGTTGACTTACGCTTGTATTGAACATGACCCTATTAATTTTATATATAAAAACATGTATATATAACATATGTTTATAATAAATTATTTAAAAAAATTGAGTTTTTCCCAAAATTAAATATCTTTTCAATCAAAGATTGTGTCAATTTTAAAAATAAAATTATAGTTTTGACAAAATTGAGAGATGTTTGTGTTATTTTTTTATAAATATCTATGACGAGAGAAATTGTGTTTAATTTAATTAAATTTAGAAATTCATATTAGTTTTAAATATAGAATGAGAGAGAAAATGTAGAAGGTTTGATTAGGGACACTTTAGTATTATAAAAATTTTATTTTATAAATTGGTCTTTCTCAATAATTACAATTTTTATGGTCCTTATCATAAAATATTATCTTCTATATGTACTTGATTTTAATTTTCCCTTAATATTATTTCAGCCATAAAAAGATAGTAAAATTTACGCCATTTAACCATGAGGATCTTTTGGAGCTGTTTGATGATTTGGTCAAATTATTTAAAACAGTCGAAAATATTCTAAAACAAATTTTAATTAATTTTATTTACTAATTTCCTCTGCATGATGTTAAATATACATTTTTTACTAAAATTGTTATGAATAATTTAATACTTTTTTTTTCTTTATTTCCCATATTTTTTTATTTTTGAAATATATTTGTTTAATATTTTTAAGCCTATTTTTAATTATATTGGAATATAAGTTTAATTAATTTAGTTAATGGAGATAAAGAAACTAGATTGAAAGTTTGTTTAATCCTTTTGATAAATGTATACAAGTTGAATGTGTTTATAAATATTTTAGCATAAGAATTGGTTAAAAGTTATAAATTTAAATAATTTATATAATCTTTTTTTTTGGGCAAAGTCAAATTTTATTAAAATATCAAATGATGTTATATATTAGTCCTACGTAGCCAAAGGACAAGATTTGTTCTATTTATTCCCTATGATAAAATAACATATTTAAAATCTAATTTAACCATTTAAACGAGATCTAAATAAACAAGTTTTAATAAAAAAATTATATTATAATAAAAATCAATAAATTATATATATATATATATATATATATATATATATATATAAATTGAATTTAAATATTTCATAATTTTTTTGGTTGTATAATTGTTCTAATAAATATAAATATTTAAATAATTATCATGTTAAATGTAGGTATTTGGTTAAAATATAAGTTTAAGACTCAAATTTAACTGTGGATAGATGAAAATGAAATAGTAATGAGGTTTCTGTGATTTGTATATTGTGTATTTTAATTTTAAGGTAGGTTTATATATTTTTTCAAAATAATAATAAGGTTTATGTGATTTAGGTAAAATAGAAGGGTAATTTATGTATTTTATTAAATAAAAAAAAGATCTAACTAAACGCCAAGTCGTTTCCTTCTACTTTCATTACAGCGTGACTCTCTCGCGGAAGTCCTGGTTGTGTGGAATTGTGGATGAGGAATGCGCAACTTCGAACGGAAAAACTAAAACCTCACGGCAATGGCGCTTAAAACCCTGTCGACTGCCCTCCCGTCTATCTCTATCTCTATTCCACTCCAGTTCTTACCCTTCAATCTTAAATTGTCGCAATTGGATTCAAAGCCTTCACTTATAATCTGCGAATTTTCCAAGTCACAGACACGGGCTTCCCGGAAACCACCATCCTCAGATGTGCATTTCACAGACTATGGACTGGTGGAACCTGAAGGCAACGGTGCAGCGGCTCCCACACCCGGTGAGAGGCACCTTGAACATCAAAAGTCCGTTGAGGCGCTGAAGCTCGTTCTCAAAGAGAACAAGAAGGAGCGGAAGAAGCAAAAGAGAGAGAAGCTTGTGATGAAAGCTTCTTTGGCGGTTGCTGCTTGTTATGGGTGTGGAGCTCCGTTGCAAACGTCGGAGATTGATGCCCCTGGTTACGTGGATTTGAAGACTTATGAATTGGTAGCTTAATCTGTTGTTATTGGTTTTTGTTATTTCAATGAGCGTATTAAATGCAGCTCTTGAAATTATGATTCTGGTTAAGGTTGGGTTTAGCTGGTTTCAGCCTTTCAGTACATATATCCTCCCATTTGCGGATTTGGCTGACCCCGGGTACACGGGGTCTGATGGTCTTATTGAACATAATATCAGTTTTTCACAGGGACCAGAATGATATTCTTCTTGAAATGTCTTCCTGTTCTTAATGCATTATTAAGTAGATAAAATTAATGTTATATTTTGACGGGTGTTAACTGTAATGTTACTTCTCAGTACACTAAATGAATTTCAAATTCTTCGTTGGTAAAACTCATATCAATTCTAATTTCGTGCTGAACTGTAAAAATCAATTTGAAAGTTTGAATCTGTCTTCATTGGTTTCATGCAGATTTTTTATGGATGTTCGTTGGGGGTGAATGAGAATGGTTAGGCTTGAACTCCATAAAATTTAATATTAATTTGAAATGAGTAATTATAAATGGGAGTATGATCGAAATTTTTGTGGGCTTTGCATGAAGCACATTCAAGTGGGAACGAGACAGAGAAAAGGAGAAAAAGAAAACGCTATGAAGAATTGATTTTTCGGTAGTTTCTTGAAGATAATATATAGTCTTTGAAGTTGTTGTATTCACTTTTTTCATTTTGAATGCTTGATGATAAACTTTTGTCTGGTCAATGAATACATGGTAACAGATGCACAGTGAACTTTCATCTCAAGTTTGGCTTGAAATGAGTTTCATAACTAAACTTTGGCTTGAAAATAAAGATTTAACTTGACTTGTAGTTGTAGGGTCTGCATAAAGTTTATTACTTGCTAAATGCATGTTAATTATGCAGAAGAAGAAACATCACCAGCTTAAAACCATTCTATGTGGGCGATGTCGTCTTTTATCTCATGGGCAGATGATAACTGCTGTTGGTGGACATGGAGGATACTCTGGTGGTAAACAATTTATTACGGCTGAAGAGCTTCGAGAAAAGTTGTCTCATTTACGCCATGAGAAAGCTTTAATTGTGAAATTGGTAATCTAACTCTTGCTTTATCTGGTTTATTAATTTTCTTCTGTACTTGTAAAGTATAATAACAGCATCTTGTATAGTACAATTATGTAGTTCTGCAGTCTTTCTCTCAATATAATTGTTACTTAATAATTTGATCTTTCATACCAATATTATAAAACTTTCAGTTTATTTTGGAATTGATTCACTTTATGTAACTGATGATGAAGTTTAAGGTGTAGTACTCATGCTACAAATTTACATGGATTTTTTTTTTAATTTTTTTTTATTACAGAGGACATCAATTGCTCTGCAAAATTGAAGTTCTTTTTCTGTCCAATTAATGATAATGGCTGAAAGTGATAATGCATCTTGATCTAATTTGTTGAAATGATTACTTCTAGGTTGATATTGTTGACTTCAATGGCAGCTTTTTGTCTCGTGTGCGTGATCTTGCTGGTGCCAATCCAATAATACTGGTGGTGACTAAGGTACCTATTGCATCCAAGTAGCTGATTTTGTTTATATGTGCATATAGATCGTAAAATGTAACCATATATCTTGTTTGTAGATTGATCTCCTTCCAAGAGATACTGATCTTAATTGTATTGGGGATTGGGTCGTAGAAGCTGTCACCAAAAAAGGGCTAAAGTAAGTTTCATTTGATAATTAATATTATCCACAATAAATTATAAACTTGGAATTAATTCATTTGTGCTCCTTTATTTGATTGTAATATCATTACATGAATTTAGTTGAAAATGTTATTAAGTATTTTTGAAACCAATCCTTCTTGGTGTAATATGAGAAGTTAATTGGAAGAGTTTGTCTATTCTATGCAGTGTTCTCAGCGTTCATCTCACCAGTTCTAAATCGTTTGTTGGAATAACTGGAGTGGTATCAGAAATCCAGAAAGAAAAGAAGGTACTTTTCACCTGACCTTTTCCAGCTGATCACATTACTTAGACAAACCAAGTGGTTCTTTCAGAAAATCTCACTGTTTATGGATACATTTCCAATCCATACAGAGATGATATATTCCAAAAATCCTAACATTCGTATATGCCATTATTCTTATACAATATACCATCATTTATATCCATGAAAATGGGAACTGATAACATTGATTTTTTCTTATCTTTTCCTCTAATGAAGTTCGTTTTGTTTTAATTTGTGCAGGGACGAGATGTGTACATCCTGGTAAGCCTCTGAATCGGAAGCTTTGCATGCTTACAAAGGTTGTGATTGAAGGATGACGTGATGGTCCTATGCAAAAACATGCATATTGGATTTGGAAATAGATCTTGTGACTAATTTTCTTGAAACTTTTTTTGCTCCCCTATAGAATCAACTAACAATTATTTGCAGTTACAAATATTGAAATGTCTCTACTGGCTTTTCAAACTTAATATAAAGTTAGTTTAATCATGCCTGAAGTTTTGAAAAACAAATTTTCCTGCAAACATAATATTCACATAACTGTATGAGTACATGGCTTTTAGTGTGCATTGAGTATATTATCCACCCTATGCACATCCAGATCTGTTTATACTTGTATTTGTTGGGTTGTGAGCTCAAAAATGTACAAAATATGCAGCAATTGGACCTGGTACCTTGAAATGCTGAATTTAAGGAGATAAACTTAGCAGGAAAATTTAGAAGTGCCACTCTAGCATGATTATATTTTGCTGTGATTTATCATTAAGTCTTATATTATCCTGGGATAATATTTTGAAGTCTTTTTTTCTTTTTCATTGCATTAACTTCACTGAAATTCTATTTATTTATGTATTTTTGACACTTATAGGGGTCAGCTAATGTTGGGAAATCTGCATTCATTAACGCTTTACTGAGTAAGTCGGTTATACTTCCATGCAAAGTGTATACTAGCACTGAACTTATACATAATCTAATAATTTGGCTTTGTTTATGGTTTGATTTAATATTTTCTTTTAAATAATGTTTTTTCTTTTTTTTTTTTTTGTTGCGAGTTTTTTTTACTAGTTATATGCCTTTTTCATTACATAAGCCCGTTTTATTTAACATTAATATTTGCTCATTGTTTGCATTGTGGTCAAACATTCACATTCCTCCGAAATACTGAGCCCTCCAGGTTTAGTCTTGTTCAAGTGGTTACATACAGGTTACAAACCTTGTATATCAGATAAACCAGAGGAGGATTATAAGTCAATAGGCTATCATCAATACATCATTTTGTCGAAATTATTGCCGAGATGCATACACTCAGAGAGACATGCACATATTAATAATTCTATCTCAAATTATTTTATGAGTAAATACCCTATTTGGTCATTGGAAAAAAACACGGACCCCTTTTTCGTCCCCATGGACTAAAATGAGATATTTTTATGGACTAAAAATGAGTTTTTGGAAATTTTCGAGAGACTAAAATGGGGTCTTTTTTTTTAGAAATTCATCCTTTTCAAGAACTAAAAAAGGGTTTGGTTGTTCAAGGGACCAAAATAGGATTTGTCTTTTTTTTTCAGGGACTAAATAGGGTATTTACTCTTATTTTATTAAGCTCATCATTTCAGAAATTCAAAGTTCTCATGTTTCTCGATTTTGACATTTTATATTTGATGTCAGAAATAATGGCAGAAAAAGATCCAGTTGCTGCAGCTGCACAGAAGTATAAACCGATACAATCTGCTGTCCCTGGAACTACCTTAGGCCCAATTAGGATTAAAGCCTTTATAGGAGAGGGGGTATGGCATTCATTTTAATTTTGTATATTGTACGTTACAGGATTGTTTAATATTTGAATTTTTCATTTTTATTTCTTCATGCATGCAGAATCTATATGACACTCCAGGAGTTCATCTCCACCATAGGCAAACTGCTGTTGTTCCTTCTGAAGATCTTTCCTGTCTTGCCCCTCGAAGCCGACTGAGGGGTCTATCTTTCCCTGTATGTTTGTATCACAATTGTTCAAGACATATTATCAATAGCATATGCCAACTTACTCCTCGTTATTATTGCCAGAATTCTCAGGTATTCAAAGACAAAGAAGCAGCAGATCATTCCAAATCAAATGGCTTAAATGGATTTTCAATCTTTTGGGGAGCGCTGGTCAGAATTGACGTGTTGAAGGTTCTTACCTTGCACTAATATTGTTTTCCTTGGATGTCATGGAGAAGCTTATCAATAATGTGCTGGGTTTTTTCTTGTCTTGTTAATTTCTTCATCTTGATATTTTCAGGCTCTGCCAGAAACATGTTTGACATTTTATGGGCCCAAGGGCCCACAGATTCATGTTGTTCCGACAGAGAATGCCGATGATTTTTACCAGGTATTGACATCTATGCTTATTGAGAAGTTATTGTTTCTTAAATCTGCCATCTGGACTAGCTTACTAAATACTTTTTATGGGTTAAACTTTTCTTGTAATTGCAAACTGAGTATCAAGTTGTACGAGTACACTACAATTTTAGTAACGAATGGATAAATCAAGCTGCTTCACTTTTCCTTCTAAATAACAATATAATTAGAACATAATTCCTGAATAAAAGATGCTTGTACATACTACTCGTTATCATAGTTACGATGATGCAGGTTCTTTTCGGTATCAAAGTTGAGGTAGGATTGCATTTTATTAGCATTATTGTGATCACAGTGTTGCATTTAAGATGGTGGAATTTCCATTTTGTTACCTTTAATTGTTTATACATAGTTGCATGAAAATCTATAGATTCTCTGTTTTCCTCTTGTTCTATGCTGCTAGCAAATTGGTTTTGCTGTGTTATCTATGGGCTGCTATTAGGCTCAAGACTTCTCTTTGTAAACTTAATTTAAGAGGGTCTTGCTTTACTTTCTCAGAGAGAAGTTGGAGTTCTGCTGACCCCACCAACCGAAAGAGTAAAGGCTGAGAACTGGAAAGGGCTTGAATCAGAACGTAATTTACAAATAAAATTTGAAGACGCGGAAAGGTATCACTATCACTTACTCACCTAGTTCTGTTGCAGCTGCTTTTAACATCAGCCCTGTTTGGATTGTAAACTAGAATGGACAAGATAGTAGAATTGGGGGGGGGGGGGGGGGAATGTATTTTAGTAGAAAAGAAATGTCTTTCATGTCCTTGAATAAAAATGTGGATTAAAAAGACGGTTATTTTTGAGTATAATAAAGATATAATGGAACCAAACGGGGTTTAATTTTATTTGGGCAGCAGAAACAGTATAAAAATGTGAAATTTCTCAATGATTCTTTGGGAGCAGGCCTGCTTGTGATGTGGCCATATCAGGTCTGGGATGGTTTACTGTTGAACCAGTTGGTAGATCACACAGAATGTCAGAAGCAGTATCTGTAGAAACTTGTGGGGAATTGCATTTGGCAGTCCATGTTCCCAAGCCTGTTGAGATTTTTGTGAGATCACCATTACCCGTTGGCAAGTTAGGATCAGAGTGGTATCAGTATAGGGAATTAACAGAAAAGGAAGAGGAAACCAGACCAAAATGGTACTTTTGAATTTGCCACGTGTTCTGCATTTTGCAAATCTTATGTACAAGTATTATTTAATTTAATTGTAATTAAATTTTGTTGTTGTATTATGGTCAAATGATCCCAAAATAGTCCACTTGGTACAAACCGTGTGGTAATGGTGACGGGTGTGGCCTTTGTTAAAGGATAAAAGGAAGGGGAGGAATATGTAGTACTCCCTCCAGTCCTAATTATAGAAACACTTTCGTAGTGTAATTAAGTGTTCCTATAATTAGGAACAGAGGTAGTATATAATTTTAGATAGTATATATTTTTAGACACCCGTGTAAGAAGATGACTCTTGTTTTCTTGCAAAATGGAGTAAAGAAATTATAGAGCACTTAATTTGTTTTATGTCAGAAAGCACTTAAATAACTACTATCTTTGGTCTTAAATATAATACTTAGTTGATTTTTTTTTTTTTAGAGATTAAGAAAGCTAAATAAGTTACTTAGTCATATAGTATATTGTATTTGATTAAATTATAAATATTAGTTTATAAGTTAGACAAATTACTATGGAAGAAAAATGATAAATATAAATACTTTTAAAGTAATTTAACTAGTTTTTTTAATCTTTTAAAAAAAGTCATTTTGGTACAATATTTATTATTGGAGGTAATACAAAAGTTCCTATTTAATTAACCAAAATTTTCTTATTACTAAATTTTTTTAAGGACTATTTTTATAATTTATAAAAAATAATTAATTTTAACTTCATTAATTTATGCGCAAATATTCAGGTCAAAAAAATTAATTTATGCAAAGCAGTTATTAGATGTTCATAATAATAGTGGCGGAGGAAGTGCCAAGAAGCAGCGCCACCTATCAATAGAAATTTAGACAACGCCCATTATTTTGTTTGAAATACATATTTTTCATACAGCAATAAGTTCATCAAACCGACTATACCACAAATGAGAAAAAGGATAAATAAATAAATCCATACTCAGTGTGTGTCAGTTAAAGGCAGTTAATCGCACGAAGTAGAAACCACCCCTGAGAAAAAACGAACACGTCGCTAAGCGGTTACAGTTTGTTTTGATTCAAATTTCTGATTGCCAAAACCATATATATATGTCCAAAAACTGCTTCCTAATCCTCATTCAGCGATTAATGAACGTTGTTGCCTCCTTGTTCTTCATCTTGAGTTAGAACAACAATCATTAGCACGTAATAACATGGCTTTCACTGCTCGCTTTCAAGACTCTCTTACCAGAACTGCACTTCGAGCCTACCTTGCTGAGTTCATCTCCACTTTCCTCTATGTCTTCGCCGTCATCGGCTCCACTATGTCTTCCAGTAAGAGATCTTCCTTCCTTTCTTGTTTGTTTTGTGTTCATTATTATTCTTCTTTTGTGCCATGCATGAACATTCTAAAATGATCATCTTCAAGGCTTTACGTACACTTTGACCGATCCATACAGTTTTCTGAGTCGTCCTTCATGAAAATGAAGCAGTAAAGAAAATAAAGAGAACTCATTCTTCCATAATTCAACAAGATAGTTATCAAAATCATAAAGTCTCTTTCTTAAACCATTGTGTGGGTAAATATGGTATAATGGCAGGGAAGATGAAGGGGGAAGTGGCGGCGGAGGCGGCGAGTCTGGTGGGGGCGGCCATAGCGAATAGCTTTGCGTTGTCGACGGTGGTGTTCATGGCGTGGGACGTGTCAGGAGGACATGTGAACCCAGCAGTGACCTTCGCAAGGGTAGTTGGAGGCCATATGACCCTATCAACTGCCTTCTTCTATTGGATCGCTCAGATGATTGCTTCTGTCATTGCCTGCCTTCTTCTTAAGATCACCTTCGTTGGAATGGTACTTTTTTCATATTTCTCTTTCCAAATTGTCAAGTTATATGTTACGTGTGTAAAGTATATTACATTCATCTTTCCCTAATTATTTTCGTAATTTAATTGTACACGCTTTCCTAAATGGGAAAAAATACAGGGATTTTATTGAGTTTTGGTAAATTAAAAAAATCTAGCCCATTTTTGCGAAAAAAAACAAGAGAATGTGTTGCATGCATTTTCCCGAGTTGCTTTTAAAGTGCACATTTTTTTAGGGCAGGTTCATGTTATTTAAATAAATTCAGTGACTAATGATCTGGAGAGTCCGTTTTGTGATTTTTTAAAACAATCAAAAGGGCATGTCTGTTTAAGTTTTGAAAAATCTGGAGAGATTCTTTTTCTTAAATAAAATTCAGGGACAATTTATATTGATTTGAAAAATAATAGATAATTAGTTATGTGCAATTTCAGTATAATGTGAGGATGGTTTACTTAACCTAATATTGTTTAAGGCGAGATATTTGTACAATTATGTCTAACAAGATTTAAAGTTCATGTAAATTCAATATGATTGAAGACAAGCCTATGTAACAAATGTTTTGAAGTTAAATATATGTAACCTGTCTTTTGTGCAGCATGTGCCAACGTACACAATAGCACCACAAATGACAGGGTTTGGGGCATCAATAGTGGAAGGTGTACTTACATTTGCATTAGTGTATACTGTGTATGCTGCTAGGGACCCTAGGCGTAGTGGTCAACTGGGGTCCACAGGTGCCCTGTCCATTGGATTGATAGCCGGAGCCAATGTCCTAGCTGCCGGTCCTTTCTCCGGTGGGTCAATGAACCCGGCTTGTGCCTTTGGCTCAGCCACCATTGCCGGAACCTTCAAGAACCAAGCAGTGTACTGGGTTGGACCCCTGATTGGCGCCGCCGTTGCTGCTCTTATTTATGATATTGCAGGCTATCCTTCTCCGAATACTGATTCATTTGTAGAAGTAGATAGGGTTTGAAGAAGTCTAAGTAATATCATGTTTATTGTGATTTAGTACAAAATGTAGGACAGGACATATTTATGTTATTTGTAACTATATTGTTATTTTGCTGCATGATTTTATAGTGTTAGTGGTTGTTAAACACAATATGTAAGTTATGTTGCATCAATGTTGCAAAGTTTGTATTACATATTCATGTTTCGATCTGAGTTAGCTTATATCGAGACTGTACCAAAAAAATATAATCTGGAGAATATATATTACGCATAATATACCTAAGTTGAAAATGACGAAAATCAGAGATAGGTGATAAAAAGACAATCATATTATCTATGTTGTTCCCAAATTTAACAAATTCACTTGTACGGACCTTGAATCGTAGGGGATTCATGACCTGAGCTTGATGCATATTTGACTTCACAAACACACATCAAGTAAATAAGACAACAGCAAGAAAACTCATGATAATTTTTTTTGTTTGAGTAAAATCAACAGAAGAGAGTAGATCAATTTTTCTATGAACGAACTAAACGCCAAATACTAAGCATTTCCACAAGTATCAAGCTCTTCACTGGAGAAAACTTCAAGCAACATGCAAGTTTAGAGCAGCCAGCTAGATTCAGGACTTCCAGCGAGTTGTGGTGAAAAAACAAGGAATTAGGGATACTAACAAGATTGATGCACTTTCTCAAATTCAAGAATTTGAGCTTTGAAAGTTTCGAAATAGATGAATCAAGTTGCAATAATCCAGTGCATCCTTCAAGCTCTAGCCTCTCAAGATTCGGAACCCCTCCAAAATCTGGCGTCTTTGTCAAAGTTTTGGAGCCACATAGATTCATTTTTCTCAACTTAGGGAGCATCTGTCAATATATATAATTAGGTACATTGTACTAGTGTAATAAGACACCACACTTGAGATATTTAACATTAGGTAAAAGAAGAACATCGACTTACCATCCTACCCCTCCATACTTCTGTCATGTTGCTTTCAGGCATGATCAATTGAACTAGTGTACTGGACTGAAAACTAGATGGTAAACCAGTGAAAGGATATTGATGCCATGAAACATATCGCAATTCGCTTGAAAGTTTATCGAGGGTTCCAAAACATTTCACATTACGAAATATGAGCAATCTAAGGTTGATCATATATGATAAAGCATCAATCCTCAATGTAGTCGTTTTTGGCTCTTCCAAATCCAAGGCTATAGCTTCAACATCATTTATCACCTAGGATTATAAACGCATTTTATTTACACAAAATAATGAGATGTTAGATTATTACTTTGAATTTTCAAATCGTAATGTTGTGCTAATTAAAAGGGAAATCAAAACTTACCATGTCTCTTTCTTGCTCCATAACATGTTTGATGTCACTATAAAGGTATAATCGATGTCGTAGTTCAGGCTGATTTGGACTTTCTCGTCGAACAATATCTCGTCCCACTACTTGCAACATGCCATGCATTTTTATCCTCTGATTTGCAATTGTGATAATTGATTTTTGAATAAGAAGTTTGATTCCTTCATCAACACTGCAACTGATGCAATCATGTAAAATTTCCTTCACATAATTAATGTCATTCCCTACAAAGAAACAAGCTACGTCCAAAAACATTTCCTTACTCATGTCATCAAGTTCATCAAAACATTTTCTAAGCACCATTATGATCTCAACGGGAGGTATAATTTCTTCTCTATCCAGGAAATTTCTCCATTCTGCAATTCCTTTTCCATAAAAGGATGAACCCAATATTTCAATTGCTAGTGGAAGGCCATCAGCATATTCCAATACCCTATCTATCATCTCTTTGAAGTCTTCGGTAGGATATTCCTTTGGAAAAGCTATAGAGCAAAAAAGTTTGAAAGCTTCATCCTTGAGCAAAAGTTTAGGCCTATAAACTCTATTAACCTCGTATTCTTGAAGGACTTGTTCATCTCTAGTTGTTATAATTATTCTACTCCCAGCGCCAAAATAGTTAGATTTTTCAACTAAGTTCAACTCTTGTAGATGTTGCGCAAGATCGACACCATCGACAACTATGAGAGACCTTCTGCTTGCTAAGAACTTTTGGCCTAGAATATGCTCTGAATTTTCCGCCTCAAAATTTCTACGAAGAAATTCTTGTAGGGATAAGTCACCTTGCCTTAAACGTTCACTTACATTGGGAAGGAAACAAAAAGCATCAAAACAGTGAAAGATCTTAAGATATAAAACTGCAGCAATAGTAGACTTCCCTAATCCTGCCATACCACAAATGCCAACAACTTGAACTTCATTATCTGTTCTCAAATTCAAAAGCTTTTCTACTTCTTCCACTTGGGACTGTATTCCAACAAATCCGAAAAAGTCATAAAATTGTTTATCTATTCTTGACTTGACTTCTTTAACAATCTTTTGAATAACTTGTGTCCCTGATGAACTGGAAAAAAATAAGAAAGAAAGAAAATGAAAGACTAAATCAATCAACTTTGTTTCCTCTTGAGGCATGAGGGTAAGAGATCATATGCTATCATTGGTGTGGCTTTTATGAGGACAATCTAGAAGTTACGTCTAAGTTTTGTAAGCAATGTTTTTTTCCATAAAAATGTAGGATAAAAGATAAAAACAAACGTGTGATTGTAGATTTTAAGAATTTAATGATATAAATTATAAATTATCCATATTGCATCTCTGGAGTTGAGATCTGTTAGTAAAACAATGTTGGAGGTACAAGAAGCCTAGATAGCAGATTTATGCGTGAGTTTTTC
This sequence comes from Acacia crassicarpa, assembly GCA_034222035.1. Taxonomy (NCBI): domain Eukaryota; kingdom Viridiplantae; phylum Streptophyta; class Magnoliopsida; order Fabales; family Fabaceae; genus Acacia; species Acacia crassicarpa. Next base: position 56,247,606 of record JAWXYG010000001.1, on the reverse strand, counting down.
TAAAATTGTACAGGCCTCCTTTCTATACTCAAAATTAATAAGAGTTTTACTTTTTTGAGACCCACAGGCAGTAATTGATGACAATTTAGTTTTTTCGAGCCAAGAATCGTGCATGTCCGAGGGGGGAAAAAGATGAAGAGTAAGTAAGATTACATACTAATTCCGTACGGGCCAGGCAGAGAGAGAGGTCACTTGTTTGACAGCCTCCAGCCTCCGTTGGCGTTCCTCAGATGAATGTTCCAGGTATGCTTGTTGAGGAAAGGAATTAGGATCTACATCGTAATAAACTGCTATCGTCCTTTCTCCTACACTCCGGCGGCAGCAGGGGAGATGAAAGCGGCATGTCAGAGCTCGCCTCCATTTTTTCACCTTGTCTATGTCTGCTTCGAATCTTGTTTCACGTTCTTCAACCATTGGACGGCCTAGAGCTCGAACACTTCGTTTTCGACAGAATGTCCACTCACGACACCCGGCAAACTCCTCTAGTTCCCGCAAACACCAAAATGAAGAAGCATAGTTTTTGGAGAACACAACGATCCAAATCCACGACTCTTCAATTGCTTCAATAAGTTGGTAATAATATGGAAAATTATTGGAGACTCCTGTTTCACGCTTCTCATAATGTCCGAAGATTCTGAAGCCTTGTGTTTTAAGAGCAGCCGAAAGGCTTCGGACGAATTTGTGAGTGTCATCGTCGTCGTCAAAGCTGATATATACATGACTCGGTTTCAACGCTGATAAGCGTCTCTCCAAATACTCCATGGGAGGGATTCAAAGATCCAAGGAATCACAAATATATATTTGCTTGTTTAGGCTTAGGTTGTCAAACATTGATCCTCTTAAAAATAAATAAAAAGCACTCTTACTCTGCTTTTCACTTCGCTTGAAGATTGAAAACTGAAATCGAGTGACTGGAGAATGAATCAGTGAGGACAAACAGTAGACGGATGAGGGACCTTAATGTTACGGAATCTAGAAAACAAAATTCCTATAAACTACAGCTACTATTGTAAGTTGTCGTCTTTATTATTTTTTCCATCTTCTTTACTTTCAACAGGAACGTTGTGTCAGTGCGGTTTCCTTGTCCGTAAAGAAAATGGAAAAACAGGCAAATGCTTTTCTTTCACGCGGCACAATTCATCAGTCTTACACATTTGACCATTAAAGCCAAATTGTGTAAAACTCTTACTACTATATTTTTATATTTTTAAGTCTATTTTGATTTCAAAGAAAGTTAATTAACTCAATAATTATGGGATGATAAATTTTTAATTTTGTCTTCATTTATGATTGAATATTTTTCAATTATTTCTTCTCTCTCTATCTTTATGGGTTTAATTAATATGAATAAAATTATTACAATTTCATTTATTATGTGAAACTGAACTTATAAATAAAACCAAATTTTTTTGATCAAAATAGACTTATAAATAGAACCACAGTAGTACACATTTTACCAATTCATCAGGCTCACGCCCATAAGGCCATACTGGCGGGTTTGGATTAACTTTCTTAATTAACTTTTGTATAGTTTAACTCATGGTAGTTAAAAACTCTATTTATCACTGCGATTTTACGTTTTTACGATTTTTTTTCATTAAAACGATTTTACTAATTTTCTAAACGTTTTTAAGTTTTTACGATTTTTTTACGATTTTACTACGTTACGCTTTTACGTTTTACGATTCTTCATTCTCCTTCCGCTTTCAGGTAAACTCTACGTTTTCACTACCTTGGTTTAACTCTAGGTAAGAGTAATACATAAAAATGGCAATTTAAAATAAACTTATTTAGAAAATATATTAAAAAGTTAATTTTGACAGGTTTAAATATGAAATGTCCCCTAAGTTTAAAAAAAGGTGTATCAATCTTAAAATGACCTTTAAACAAAATGTTAGTTGCTCCAAACCTGTTTAAAATGACTTTTGAATAAAAAATTTAATTAAAAACCAAGTCAAATATTATTGTGTTTTGATTTTGAGTAGCTTTTTATGCTTATATTGAAATACTTGGATGGGGATAAAATGGGAGAGGAAAGAAAAGTGGAGTGGAAAAGGGGGAGGGAGGAAGTTTTCCCCTACTTGGATAGGAGATAAAGAGGAGGAGAAAGGTGGAGAGAAAATTTGGGTGGGTCCCACAACCCATTTTCCGAAAATTTATTTATATTACACTTACCACTTTTATTTTTCATATTTTGCTTAGCTTTTAATAATGTTGGATAATGTATAATTTAGTATTCCTTTTATATTTCACCCAAAAAAAAATTATTTCCTTTTCTTATACTAGTATTTAATTTTTAAAAATTATCCACTTTTTTAAAATTAATTGCTTTTAAAAATATCTTTATCCTTTTAAGCTATTTGATGATGTTAATTTTAAAATGATTTTGTCATTGTAATTTTTAATTTAATTTTAAATATGATTATTTTAATACAAGTTAAGAATATTTTAGTCATTACATATTTGCTCATTTTCTTTCCTCTCACTTCTCTCTCACTCATGGAGTGATAATATTTTCTTCCAATTATAAACAACAATTAAATTCAGAATAGTTCTAGTAGTTACAATTTTCACAACCAGAGAAAATGTTTCATAGAAATCGATATCTTCTTTGTATAACCAATCTAGCTTTAAATTTATCTAATGTACCATCAATCTTGTACTGAATTTTAAACACCCATTTACAACCTATTGGTTTCTTACCTTTGGGAAGATTAACTATCTTCCATGTCTTAATAGTCTCCAAGGCTTTAGTTTCACTCTGCATTGCCTTAGCCCATCTAGGGTCTTTGGAGGCTTTCTCATAAGTGTTAGGCTCAATCACTTTATTTTTTTGGGTCAAAGAAATCACTTTATCAATAGCATATAAGAAAACGTTATAAGAAGACAAGTCATCATAGTCAATGGTTTTATAAATTATCAAGTTCAGAAATGTGTTGGTCATTATTTGAAGACAAATATTCGCATATGTAATCTTTGGTCCACCTAGGTGGTTGCCTATTTCTAATTAGTCTGCCAATAGATTGTGTAGGGGTTAATATCTCCCCAAAATCTGATCCATCATGATGGTTATTTTCTGGTTCATATTCAGTCAACATGCACATTTTGCTCAATATTATTTCTTACTTTAGAATGCTGAGTTTCATATTCATTAATAAAAGGATAAATACTTCTATTTCTATTACTCACTCCCCCGTTATGATTTGCTTTTAGGTCTCTAAAAGGGTAATTATCCGCTATACTTTTAAATGATGCAAAGCAGGCTGTTTCTTGTACAGAATTTCATAGTCAGATTATGCAGTCCTTTAGAAGGAGTTCAATTAATTAGATATGCTGCAGCTCTAATTCCCTCATCCCAAAATTTAATAGGCATATTAGAGTATAGCATGATGCTCCTAGCAACATTCAAAAGATGTCTATGCATTCTCTCCACTATACCACTTTTTGGGGGTAAAAGGACAAGATCTTTGGTGGATAATCCCTTTGTTATCTAAGAACTCTCCAATCTTTCGGTTTACAAACTCAGAACCATTATCGGTTCTTAAACTCTTAATTTTAGTACTGAGCTAATTTTCATCATAGGAGATGAATGTTTTCAAAAAATTTACAGTTTCAGATTTATGATGCATAAAAAAAATCCATGTTCCTTTTGAGAAATCATCAACCAGTGCCAAGATATATTTATGCCCTTGATGTGTGGGAGTTCCCCCCCAACCCGAACAAGAACAAAAACAAAAAACACACACCAGCATGCAATAGTTAAAAACAATTATGAGATTTGGAAGAACCGACAATAAAGGGTAATCGAGTCATCTTAGCTTGAATGAAGATTTCACATTTATCAGAAAATTCAGTACATTATCTGTTTTCACATCATTCAAATGTATCAAAACATCAATAGGGCCATGCCCCAATCAACAGTGCCAAAGAAAACCTTTCCTAGACCATATAGCTTCATGCTTATTAGTAAGTAGTAACATTGACATTTTCAGTATTACATTCTTCTCGCAGAAGATATAAGCCTCTAGTAAGTCTTCCAGTCCCTTTGGTCATTCTATTTTACATATCCTGCAGTACACAAAAAAGAAGGATGAAGGAAACATTAAGCTTGTTGTCCAGTGCAAGTTTAGCAATAGAAACTAGGTTGTAGCAAAATTCTTTTGCATATAAAACATTAGAGTAATCTTGCATTGGCAGCTTGTAATTAAGCAAGGGAGGCATGTTCGTCCCACAATTCCTTCAACTTTGTATAATAAGCAGAGACCGAAAAACTACCTTGGACAAGGGAATTGATGCAGCAATGAAGAGAAAAGATTTTTGCACCACCCACCATATCAAACCCCTCTTTTAAGTCTACCCACACTAGATGCGCATTCTATGAGAACACCATCCTACTTGCAATTTCTTTGTTGACAGAGTTAATCAGCCATGATAAAACAACTGAATTGCATCAATCCCCCTGAGCGCGATGATGTGGCTCCTGATTTTCACGAAGGCAAGTCCCATCAACGAAGCCTAATTTGTTCTTAGCATGGAGTGTGAGCTTCATTGACCTGCTCCAAACGGCATAATTCTGTGATCCAGTTAAGATTTGGGACACCAAAGTCACAGTAAGGGTGACCGTAGGGTGTAGATATAATGGATATCGACATTGGTGGATTTCGCCTCTGCAGATTCAGCCATTATGAGAGAAACCGACACAAATATTCGTCGGGAAAATTCAGTGTTTCAGCGTTGAGAGGATAAAAGGAACAGAATCAAGCAATCTTCTCAAATTATTAAACTCGCACAATCTTGAACATAATGACAGAATTGAACAATCTCAGGAAACCATAATATTGCACAATCTGGAAGATGACTTGACTAAAATGCCAGAAAGAGGTTTAAATCTGAGTGTTGATGCAGGAAATCCCCGAGAATAACGATTCCAATGGTGTGAATTTTTGAAAATTTCCACTGCCCAACAGGAATGTGAAAGGAATCAGATCTTGAATTAGAACTTACTTGAAAATTTTGAATCGAAAATCACGAAGGTAACGGTATAATTTTCCGAAAATCTTGAGTAACTGAGAATCCAGGGTGAATCGGATCTTTCTTCGGTCTTAGAACTCCCAATAACGCAAGAATCACGATGAGCAACTAAGAATCCGCAAGAACCATGGCCTTTGCGATAATCTCAACGTTTCTTCACTTGAAACGCGTTGTTGGCGCAAGAATCTCGATGAGGCAAGGATCTTCATTCCTTCTCTGAACGCTCGTGATTTGTGTGCCTTAATTTGCTTCAGCAAGGACGAAGAGACGATTGCACGTGCTGATCGAATCTTCAAGAAAGAAAGGAAGAGCAGTCCTTTGGATCGGGTCGGCTTGCAAACTTTGCTAACTTTTTTTTTTAAAAAAGAAAATATATTTTTTTTACCTTTTTTTTTTGTTGCCATGGTAGTTAAAAATTCGATTTATCACTATGATTTTACGTTTTTACGATTTTTTTTTATTAAAACGATTTTACTAATTTTTCAAACGCTTTTAAATTTTTACGATTTTATATTTTACGGTTTTTCATTCTCCTTCCGTTTTCAGATAAAATCTGTTTTCACTACCATGTTGGTTGCCCATCAGCTTTGCTCTGACTAATCTAGATCCGATCTAGGTCGTGTATCTAGCTGTGGTGAGTGAGTCTCCGAGCGGGCTTTTCTAATATTTTTTTTAATTTAAAATTGTGGTCTCTAATGCTATATTAAAACAAGCCCAAAACTAACTGAGAAGTTAACCGATCTTATTAACCTGATATATAATTGTCAATAAACATTAAGATCGGTTCGCTCTGCCCAACATCGATATGACCTAGGAGGAAGGGAAATTTCGACCTACCCTTAGATCGTGGGTGAATCCAATCTCTTTCCTCAAAGTTTATTATTAAAAAAAAATTAAACATTAAGATAGCCCTCATATATATATATATATAGGCTCAGTTGTACAGACCTTGAATCTCATGATTCATGAGCTTTATGCTTATGCGACCTCACAAATACTCATCAAATAAAGAAGACAACAAAAGACAAAGTCATGATAACCTTTTTGTTCCGGTAAAACCAACAGAAGAAAGCACAACAATGTTTCTAAGAATGGATTATACCAAATGCTAAGCAGTTTCACATGTATCAAGCTCTTCACAGGAGAAAACTTCAAGCAATATGCAAGTTTGGAGCAGCCAGCCAAATTTAGGACTTCCAACGAGTTGTAGGAAAACAAGGAATTAGGGATACTAATAAGATTGATGCAATTCCTCAAATTCAAGAATTTGAGCTTTGAAAGATTAGCAACAGATGGGTTAAGTTGCAATAATCCAGTGCATCCTTCAAGCTCTAGCCTCTCAAGGTTCGCAACCCCTCCAAAATCTGGCGTCTTAGTCAAAGTTTTGGAGCCACATAGATTCATTTTTCTCAAATTAGGGAGCATCTGTCAATGAGAGAATATACAAGAATAGATATATGATTAGCAGCTATAGCACTTGTGTGCACTTGTGTATAATGAGTTAATGACACGTGAGATATTTAACTGCAGACAAATTAAAGGAAGACAATAACATACCATTTTGCCCTCCCATACTTCTATCATGTTGCTTTCTGGCATAATCAATTGAACTAGTGTATCTGACTTAAAACTTGACGGCAAATTAGTGAAAGGATATTGATGCCAGGAAACATATCGCAACTCGCTTGAAAGATTTTCTAGGGTTCCAAAAGCTTTCACATTATGAAGAATGAGCAATCTTAGGTTGATCATATCTGATAAAGCATCAATCCTCAATATAGCCATTTCGTGCTCTTCCAAGTTCAATGCTATAGCTTCAACATCAGTTATCACCTAGGATTACAAACGCATGTTATTTGCACAAAATAATAAAAAGTTAGATTACTAATTTAACTTTTCAAATCATAATGTTTTGCCAATTAAAAGGGAAATCAAAATGAACCGTGTTTCTTTTTTTCTCCATAACTTGTTTGATGTCACTATAAAGGTACAATCGACTTCGTTTATCTGGCTGATTTGGACATCGTTGTCGAATAATTTCTCGTCCCATTACTTGCAACATACGATGCATCTGTATCTTTTGATTTGCAACTGTGATAAGTGATTTTTGAACAAGAAGTTCTGTATCAACACGGAAACTGATACAATCATGTAAAATCTCCTTCACATAATTAATGTCCTTCCCTACAAAGAAACATGCCATGTCCAAAAACATTTCCTGACTCAAGTCATCAAGTTCATCAAAACATTTTCTAAGCAACATTGTGATCACACGGGGAGGAATAATTTCCTCTCTATCCAGGAGACTTCTCCATTCTGCAATGCCTTTTCCAAAAAAGGATGAACCCAATTTTTCAATTGCTAATGGAAGGCCATTAGCATATTCCAATACCCTATCTATCAACTCTTTGAAATCACTAACAGGATACTCCTTTGGAAAGGCTTTAGAACAAAATAGTTCGAAAGCTTCATCCTCAGACAAAAGTTTAGGTCTATAAATGATATCAACCTCATATTTTTGAAGGACTTGTTCATCTCTAGTTGTTAGAATGATTCTACTGCCCCCGCCAAAACTATCGGATTTTTCAATCAAGTTCAATTCTTCAATATCTTGCACAAGATCGACACCGTCAAGAACTATGAGAAATTTGTGCTTTCTCAACATTTTGCATGCTAAGAACTCTTGGCCTACAATATCCCTTATCTCTGAATTTTCCGTCTCCAAATATCTACGAAGAAGTTCTTGTAGAGACAAGTCACCTTCCTTTAAATATGCACTTACATTGGGAACGAAACAAAAGGCATCAAAATAGTGAATGATCTTAAAATATAAAACACTAGCCATAGTAGACTTCCCCAATCCTGACATACCACAAATGCCAACAACTCGAACTTCATCATCCTTTCTCAAATCAAAAAGCTTTTCTACTTCTTCCACTTGAGGTTTTATCCCAACAAATCCGAAAAAGTCATAAAATCTTTGATCTATTCTTGATTTGACTTCTTTTACAATTCTTTGAATAGCTTGTGGCCCTGAGCTGAAAAAGAAAAAAATGAAACGCCAAATCAGTCAAGTTTGTTTCGTCTTTATGCATGAGAGTAAAAGATTCTCTGCTATTATTGGTGTCGCTTTTATCAGGACAATCTAGAATTTAAATCTACAAATAAACCTGTGATTGTAATTTTTTTTTAAAAAAAAATTAATGATTAAAAATGAAGAGATATATAAATTATATACTATCCAAATTGCACCTGGAGTTAAGATGTGCTAGTAAAAAAATGTTGGTATGCACCTATTTATTTATTTAGAGCTAGAAGAAGCCTAGATACCAGATTCTTGCGTGAGACTAAAATAGGCACTATTCTGGTTCTAATTTAGCAAAGTTACTGTTTTTTGAGACCCATAGGCAATAAGTGATCAACAACAATATTCGTTGATTTGGCCAAGAGTATGCATGATCTGAGGTTAAAAAAAGAAAAAGGTGAAGAGTAAAATTACATACTCATTCCGTACGTCCCAGCCAGGGAAACCGGCCACGTCTTCGTAATAAATTGTATATGATTTTTGAATATCTTGAGTAAAGGATTTAGGATCTACATCGTAATAAATTGCTATAACCTTATCACTCCGCCTGCAAGGGTGACCTAACTCTTCTTTCATAGCTCGTCTCCATCTGTCCATCTTGTCTATGTTTGCTTCGTATATTTCTTCTCCTTCATCATACAGTGGATCTTCAGGGCGATGTACTGCCAGAAACAATTGAAACCTAAAAGAGGTCCATTTAACACTCCAACTGGTACCGGTACATCTTTCTAGTTCCTCCAAACACCAAGAAGAAGAAGCATAGTTTTTGGAGAAGACAAGAATCCAAATCCACGACTCATCAATTGCTTGACGAAGGTGCTCAGGAAGATAGGAGTCAGGCGTTTCACGCCTCTTGTCATCTCCAAATATTCTGAAGCCTTGTGCTTTAAGAGCAGCCGAAAAGCTATGCATGAATTTACGAGTGTCTTCATCGCCTCGAAAGCTTATATAGACATGACTCGGCTTCAACGATGATGAGCAGCTCTCGAAATACTCCATGGCATTCCACGGAACCGATTCACAAATACTCGAGAACCCCTCAAAAGTTATATCGAGTGTTATCTATAATTTATTTTAAGCATAAACTGTTATTCCCTGTACTTTATACGGAATATTCTTCAGGATGTCTTAATATAAAGAATAAATTATTTTTGTCTAAAATTTTCAACTAGTTTTTTCAGTTCTATTTTCATTAAATATATGTCATTTATTGTCTTTCTGCAATAAACTTCCACATGTACACTGTCATACACATTATCACTAAATTATTAGTCATTAAATAATTTTATTTTAAAATAAAAGTATTATTAGTAATTAATATTATATTCATAAATTTATTAAAAAAAATATTTATAACATTAAAAGTTTAGTTATTAATTAATTCTATTTAATCTTAATTATCACAATTATATGATTATTTATTAATACGATATTTAAATTTTTTTACTAAAATAACATTTATAATATTATAACATTTTTTATTATTTAATTTTAATTAAAAATAAATTATTAGTTATTGATATTATTTTTATCATTTTCTATTAAAAATTAGAGGTAGGATATTGTCACAACCTTTTTTTTTGGGAGAATCCCATATAAAGACGGTTGAAATAACTAAATTATAATTTAGGTTACTAAATTTAACAAATTATTATTAAGGTTATGTGACCCAATTAGGGATTTAGAATTTGGAAGAAAATTACCTCTATATCCCTTAGTTATTAAACAAAAAAGCAAAATTGAAGATAGATTGTTTACATGCTATATAAGAACCCTAACGGCAGAAAATTCATTAGAGGCCTCGCAAAATCAGCAAAGAAGGCTACGGTAAGTTAGTTATAATGTTAAATCTTCATTCTGGAATCCTTTTTAGTTAATTTCTGTACTTGGAGATAGTATAGCATATCAATATAATATTTTTGTGATCAATATGATCTCATAGATTTACGATAAGACGCATGTGAATGAGAGCGGAGATAGAATCGGTTAAGGAGAAACTTCTCGGGGTAGCATCGCCTAGGTTGAGAAGGAATTGCTTATATGCAGTAAGTTACCCAAGCTCCTAGGCTGAGTTTCTCCTTCAAGATAAGGTCCATGTCTGTGAGGTATGGGTCTTTGTGTTTTAGGGTTCTGGTGTACAAGGAGATGGCTTGGCCCATGTTGAGTTTTTGTACTTTGACCTGTCGGCTGTTGGTAGCGGTGGAGACGTGGTTGTGAGGGGAAGTGGTGGGGTGTATGGAGAGAAGTGAGGTAGAGGTAGTGGCATTTGAGGGAGAAGAGGTTAGTGGAGGCAGTGTTGTTCTTCTCAGTGGCTACGAATGAGTACTCTGGTCCATTTCTTAGCATCCATTCTTCAACTGAGTTCACTAGTTTTTGTTCTACCCCTTTTTTTCTTCACAGAAAACCAAATTCATCATCAGTTACTGATCTATATAATAAAAGAGCATGTATGGCTTAGACATACTCAAGTCTTAAAAAAAATCGAATTATGTAAAAATTAGTTCATATATAACAAGTATAAAAAACATAAATATACATAAATATCATCAAACCATTCAATTAACTTCAGTTTCATAAAAAACTAAATTAAATGTGGGTTTTTAAGTGTATAGATATATGAACAAAGGTCGTAAATGAGGGCAGAGTATATATATAGACCGAAAAGGAATGCAGTATCAGGGGTAGGCTTTGATAAATCAAAGTCTTAATGGTTGATTGTGTATTCATAAACTAAATAGCAGGAGGTCTTGTGTTAATTTTTGATACAGTAGTGGAAGCAAAACTCTGGATGTGAGTGGGTTATTTGATGTTTTCCACATTACATATAAATGGTAATGAGATATTGTTTTAAGCAATTTCTATTGTGAGATATTGTTGAAGGTTATTATAAACATGGCTATTCTTTTGATTTATCTCATATAGTTTTAAAGCTGCAACTTGTCTTGAGTTACTTAAAAAGTGCCTATAACAAGTTTGATTAAGTTTCATCATTTTCTTGTTATGAATTTTGGAATCTTAGTTATGTTATGTGCATTTTATAAAGTGATGATGATGGCAAACAATATACACAATAATGAAAGTTGTCTTGTTTGATGTAGGTTGGCACAAAAATGGCTTCTTTAGGATCAACATCTGAAAAAGAACTATTGTGTTTTTTTCATGTTGGTGGACAATTTGAGAAGAATGTTGAAGGGAGATTTCAATATAATGGAGGAAGTGTAAGGATAAAAACTATAAGACAGGGAATTACACTTGAAGAATTAAGAGTAATGATATCTTCATGGATTGACATTAATTGTTATAGTAGTGAGATAAAATACACTGTGACATTTGATGAGAAGACTCTCGTAGATCTTGTTAATGATGTTGAACTTGCAAACCTTTTTCACTATAATGAAAGAAGTGGGCATGTGTATATAGCATGTAAGGGGAATGACAATCTGAAGGAAACAATTGGTAATCCACAAAAGTAAGTGATTTTGTTGTGCTTGTTTTTTTTTTTAAAAAAAAATGTTTCATTTGTTATAGTATTGTTGTCAACGAGGTAATAAAAGTTATGGTTATGTAATGCAGCATTGAGACAATCATTGGTCGCCCCGAACAAATCTCTCAAGCTCCAAGCAATTTGGACAAAGAATTTGAACATGTGTCTTATGAAAATGGTCTCGAGCACCTAACTTATGAAGGTGGTGCAGGGCCTAGCAGCCTACTATGTGGAGTACAAAGTGCACCCACACCTGTGCCTGAGTTAAACTCATTGAAATGGAAAGGAAAGGTGTCGGGAGTATGGCAAACCTTTGCAAATGCTGATGCTTTCAAGCAAGCTCTATACAAGTATAGTATTGCTCACAATTTTGAGTACACATTTGTAAGGAACAGCAAGGAAAGGATGTCTGTGAAATGTAAGATTGAAGGGTGTCCTTGGAAGATAATAGCAAATGCGATGGGGAAGACCACTCATTTCCTTCGTGTGACATACTTTAAAAATGAGCACATTCATCATGCACAAGATAATCTTCAAGTGAATCACAGTGGTAGGGCAACTCTTACATCATCTATTATTGTAGAGGAGGTGAGGTCTCACATAGACAAGCGCCCTGGTGAAATTAGAAAGACATTGCAAAGAGACTATGGTGTGAATTTGACGTATAAACAGGCATACGCTGCTAAGTTAAAAGCACTTGAAGAGGTTCAGGGTAGACCAGAGCAGTCTTATATGCTTATACCATGGTTATGCCAACGATTGAAGGAAACTGATCCGACAACAGTTGCTGAATTTTTAGCTTCTGAGAACAACACATTTGAGCGTGTTTTTATAGCATATGGTTGTTGCATAGATGGGTTCTTAACCGGGGCAAGACATGTATTGTATATAGATGGGACTTTTTTAATCGGACCATATAAGGGCACCTTGCTGTCAGCCTCCGCATATGATGCAGATAATGAGTTGTTACCATTTGCAATTGCTATTGTGAAGGGAGAGACATTGGAAGACTGGAGATGGTTTTTATACATGATTAAACAGATAATAGGGTCAATTCAGATTACAATAGTTTCTGACCGTCACAATGCTATAATAGGAGCTGTGCAAGCAATATTTGGTCGTGAGAGGCATGCATTTTGCTATCAGCACGTGAAGGAAAACTTTAGTGCAGAATTGATGAAAATAAACAAAGGAAGTAGAAGGACAAGTTCCCAGAGCAAGGATGAAGCACTAAAGTTTGTTGATAATATCGCATATGCAAGGCTTGAAAATGAGTTCAATGATGCTATGGAAGATATGAGAGAATTCTCTATGCATCTATTTGAATGGCTTTCGAATCATGGGGACATTGACAGGTGGGCTTTAAGCCGATTTCCATTTAAACGATGGAATAATATAACAACAAATCTTGCTGAATCATTCAATGCATGGATGGTAAATGAGAGAAGGCATAATGTTGCCCAGTTGATCCATGAACACCGAGAGAAGGTGGCCAAGAAAATGTATACCTCAGCTATGGCAATGAATAAGTGGAGAAATGGTGTAAGGCCAAAAACAGAGTCAAAAGTAAGGGAAAATGTAGGGAAAGTTGAACAAATGAATTCGGTACATTACGGAGGGAATAAGGTTTGTGTCCATACTGCTTATGGAGACCTACAGGTTGATCTTGGTTTACGTGAATGTAGTTGTGCAGAATGGCAAATGTCAGGAATTCCGTGTGCACACGCTTGTGCAGCAATCAAGCTTACCCATGGGAATGTATATGATTATGTTGATGAATGCTATAAAATTACATCTCAAGAAAAAATTTATAGTCGATGTATGACTCCAGTTGTGACAATTGACATGCCAAACGTTAATGACTGTGGGATGGAAAATATATTAGGTCAAACCTTTCTTAGACCACCTCAGACCAGTAGACCCCTTGGAAGACCACCAAAGAAAAGACGTGAATCACAATTCCAGAACAAGAAAATTTACCACTGTGCAAGATGCCATGAAGCAGGCCATACTAGAAGGACTTGCAAAAATCCAAATCCTTGTTAATTTCTGTTAATTTTGTTGTAATTAAAATTCAGGACTCATGAATTTCCAACTTGAACTTTTTACTTATACATGGTTTTAATTTTGACTAGTTTGAACTGTTTTATTTGGTTATTTTATGCTTAAGAAGTTGACTTTTAATTGAATAAGAGCATTGTACAAAGGCATCATGAAATGTAAGATTCAATAAGAATATTTTGAGAAATACATTTTAGCGCATCATGGAATTTTTGTCTCACCCTTGTTCTTGTGTAGTAGAATGTGCTTGTGTGGCACCACTTGAAATCATGTTACCTTCATTTTTAACTGTTCAACAAATTCAGATTAGCATCATTGCAGATTGTACATCAGCAAACTAACTCATCAGCATGTCATTACAAATGTTTCTCAACCTCAATCCCTTCTCTGTTATCGTCTGGTGATTTTAACAGCACCTAGCCTCAATGAGCATCTAAAACAGATGCTAATTTGACATTTTCCTGTTTGTGCATATTTCATAATTGTGTGTTGCTTGTATGATATCATTATCCTCATACCCTATCATGCTGATAATCGTTCCTGTTTACTAGTGACTGCCAGAACCGACACGCTGTGTAATAAGATCAATTTTTCTGTCATTGGTCTGAATATAAAATTCTTACCTGAAGTGTTAAAAAAAATTATTGGTATCTGGCCAAATGAGACCTCATAATTTGCAATTGAGCTATGCATCCACAAAATCCTTGATTTCTTACATAAGTTTTTGATGGATTATCCTCGTAAATCAGAACATAGAATATAAGAACTATACAACCAGCCTAAACATTCAAACTGGCCTAAGCTATGTAGACTATTACATGAGTCATGTAGAACTTATATTTCTATATTTGGTTAGACAACCAGTCGTCCCATCATTATGAAAACCTATAATATCATAACTATACAACCAGCCTAAACATTCAAACTGACTTCATATATATTACATCTCTTTCACTCAATCGAGCTGGTCAACAGATTGAACCTCCTACACCGGCAGTTCAAAGTTATCAATCTGTTTAAAGTAAGCTTGCTGTTTTTCAATAAAACCTTGCGACATGGCATGCTGGAACTCGTCTTGATTAGAAACCACAGTGCAATGCTTATGTGGAATTGGAAGATATAAAATACACTCATCAGTGAAATACTAATTCAGATATGACTGCACTCAGAGTTAAGAAATCTGAACCATGCACAATCTATTGAATCAATGAATGAATATGAGCATGCTTTTTAGAATAAAATATTACAAAAAGGTGATATGCTCTGAAAAAACAACCAAAGGGTAGGGGGTGCGGGACTGGGAAGCACAGGACATGTGAGTCTTGTTTTATAAAATAACAAATAACAAAATTAAAAGGCGGGTGGGATCAGCAAAAGCTTATATTCTGGTTATTCTGATAGAGAAATGAAAAGAGGGAAAGAAAAATCACAGTCTCTGTCAAGGATCATGCTCATTGTAGCAAATTTAGGATCTCAAGGATGGACTGAATAATGGATATTAGGTATTAAAACCCTGAACTGTTGCTTTTATATAGTAAGAGATTTATTATATATATGTTAAAAAAAGGCATGTGTCTAGAAAATAAAAAGATAATTTACGAAATTTTAAATTTGTACTATAATGTATTCAGTCCATGATGACAGCAAGATGACATTCTCCTTCCAGCCATGATCTTCTTCAAAATTTTTACTAGTTCAATGAATGATGCATCAATGATCATTATTCTCGTCAATTAGCCAACAAAATGATTGTTACTCTTGTCATAAATCAAAATTTGACCAGTTTCCACTGCAAAAAGTGATCAACTAATATAAAATCATCCAATGAGTATATCACCTAGATCCTTCCAAAATTCATGCAACTACAGAGATGCTAAATGAAAGCACAATCCATGAAGAGTTTTACTGCAATAATTTCAAGATGGAAAAATTTCAAGTGATCAAGCCTTTGATGAATAACCACATTAACAACTGCAAATTAGAAGAGTTGAAGACCAGCATGGAACAACAAAGACACAGTAATATGAATCAATGTAGTTACCTTTCTACACAAGGAGCTGTTAATGCCTAGGCCTTGTGACGATTTAAACCTTCAACCTCAAGATTTTGCTCCCTGTTATACATCACAGAGAAAACATTTGACATAAGTAACTATACTATAAAATTTCTAGGAAGGATACATTGACAGCCAACTTAGTTCCATCAATTGACTAATGACACACACTTTTTAATGTTAAAACCATCTCATCAAATAATACTTTGAAGTCTAAAGGTGTTCCTGTTCACAGTGATTATGGTGTTTCTATTAAAGAAAATCTGAACAAGACGAAGCTTCTCCTCCAAATGCATCCTCTAGCAGATAGCAAAACTAAATACAACGATGCGTTATTGAACGGACTTGAGATTTTCAAAATCAGCGACCCACAGTAATAATCTCGCTGGACCCAACCCTGACCTACCACCTCTTACTCTGATGCCATCGTCAATTCAGAAATCAACAAAAAGTAGCAGTAACACGGGAACCATAGTCGGCGCAGTTGTCGATGTGTTTGCCGGCGTTGTTTTACTCCCCAATATAGGTGCTTTCTTCTTCATCAAACGAGGGATGTTACATGATTTTATTCCCAGGCAAATTCCTCAGTTCCCCCAAATCAAGTATTACCTCTAGCGCAGAAAAAAAATGTTAAAAAGAATGCGAAAATTAGACCCAAAATACACAATTCAAGAGAAAAGAGACAAATACGCTTACGAATTAAGGGGTTTCTGATAGGGAATTGCTCAAGGCCGTGCTGGATAATCCACCCGTCATTTACTCTCACGTAGCCACAGAGTTGGGTCGAAATCAACGAGAATGAACCCCGGAGCTGTATTGGTCCAATTTCAGAGGAAGAGGAGAAATTACTGTTGAAGCCGAGGAGCGGAAGCCGAGGAGCGGAAGCCTCTGAGCAGGAAGAAGTGGCTATTTCGCTGAACATCACCAAGACAAGAGAGGGCGATAATGTAACCAGTGCTCCGACCTCTTCCTTTTCTTATTCTCTTTTCTTTGGATCACGGTAAGGGCTATTATTGTAAAATAATTAACATTTCAATATTCTAAATTAGGTCATTGACCTAATTTAAGATTTGTTGAATTTATCAACTTTATATAGAATTTTTTTATTTCAATCGTCTTTATATGGGATTCTCCCTTTTTTTTTCACAACCTTCTTTTCACCGTCAGATCTGCTCTTCATCCAACGGTCCAGATTCAACCTCTAAACCTCCAAGATTTGTAACCTAAACCGATCACAACACCCTCAAACTCTTTCAATTTTAGAAGTTCTGAGAATTCTCTTCAAATTTAACAGAGCAATCATGAAATTTCATACTTAAAAAACCAAACAATTGTTAGAATAAGCACAACTGGGTAATTGCAGAGAGATTATACAGATTTCAATTAATCAAAAGCGAAAGATATAACCATCGAATTCTACATTCAGATTCTTAACCTAAATCCCCAAAATACATTACGACCATCACTTCATAAATCACAACCAAAACAAACTTCTAATTCTAATTCTATCCCAGATCTTCACAATAAGATTTAGCATAAAACCTTCTTCAACCTCCGAAACTGTACAAAGTTCTTCCCTGCCTCTTGAGAGCATAAACCACATCCATGGCGGTAACAGTCTTTCTACGAGCATGGTCCGTGTAAGTCACAGCATCACGAATCACATTTTCCAGAAAAATCTTGAGAACACCACGAGTCTCCTCGAACTGGCGGCGATTTGGGGGTGTATTACCCAGTTGTGCGTACTGGCGGCGATTGCTATTCAGCGAACGGGAGGAACAAGAGGGAGAAATGTGGGGTGGGAAATTGATTTAAGTAGGTTAAATCTGGACCATTGGATGAAAAACAGATCTGACGATTGAAAAAGGTAGTGAAAAGGTTGTGGAAAAAAAAGGTTGTAACAATATCCTACCTCTAAAATTATAGACACATACACTACATAGAGGTGTAATTAATTATATATGTAATTAGTTATATATTATTGTTTTTAACTAACACTCTGAACAGTGAAATTTTGGTAGCTGTTCGTGAAAAAATATAACCTTTATGTACCCATGCTCTCAGTGAAAGCGCCATTCTAATAAGAAATCCTCTTTAGGAGAGCCACACTCCAAGAAATTAGTTGTGTAGGTTAGAGAAACCAAAGAATTAGTTGCAACATGAAACATGGCTAATGTAAGTCTGTGTCTCCAGAAAAATTATTAAATACTCCCTCCGGTCCTAATTATAAGGCATAGTTGACTTTTTTGGAGAAATTAAGGAAGCTAATTAAATTAACTTAGAGTATTTTTCTTTTTCTTTTTTTCTTCAAAGTAATTAGTTTAACTCATATACTAATATATAATCTAAAGATATACAACATATAAAATGATTAAGTAACTTATTTAGCTTTCTTAATCTCTCCAAACAAAGTCAACTATGCCTTATAATTAGGACCGGAGGTAGTATTCCATAATAATTAAGTTGTATATGAGAAATATATCTTGTGGAATTACGGTCATCTGTAAAGAAAGCCAATTCCAATACTACGAAATCAATTTTAAAAGAAGAGGATTTTAACGTGTGGGACAAGTTGGTCTGGCCGATAGATAATCGCCAACTTCTTGTTGATTCTTATTTAACCTGTTGAAAATTCTTACACTCGGAAGGAAAAGTAAACAAATACAAAACTTGCACGCACGCACGCCCGAGATACGTCAGCACGCACGCCCGAGGCTGGAGGTAGCAGATTGACGACGCACAACACGGATCTTGACAGCAACAAGGAGTATTCAGGCATTCTTTGGGAGTCTTATTATTATTATTTTTTTTTTGTCAACACTTTGGGAGTCTTATTTATTTCTCTTTTCTTTTCCTCTCTTATCTGAATTTGAGTTTCATCTTTTCATGGATTTTACTATTTTAGTATAGCCATGTGTGACTAATTTTCTTTTTCAACCTAGAGAACCTATGAACTTATTTGGGTTTTAGGTATTATTCCACTATTAATTTTGATTAATTTTATTCAGTTTATTTATTTTTGCTTTTATTGTTATTGCTTATTAATTGGCCACTAGTAAGCATGTTTTGGGGATTTAGGGTTGAACTTGGAAGAGGGAATCTTAAATTGACTTTGAGATTAAATAATGTGGAATTAGGTTTAAATTTAATGAAGAATTAGATTTTAATCTAATTTGCGTCTAGGATAGGAATATACCTAGAAACTCCGCATAATCAAATTAGAGTGAGCTCGAGCAAAAAAGCATCTTATTTAATTGTGTGAGGCATTACATAATTAATTAAGATAGGTTTATAAATAGACCGGAAGACATTTATAGACATTAATACTCTAGATTAGCTGAGTTAGTTGAATCAAAATTCATTTAGTGGGGATTAATTCTAAAAAATCAACAAGGGATTAGCGACTCTAGGTTGTATTTCTCGAATTGGAATTCGCTCTTTTGCTACTATTAGTTTTCTTATTAATTTTCTTTATTATTGAAAATAATTCTGACTCGCTTAACTTAAACGAAATAAGGGAATTTAATATTTAATCACTAGTTTGATTGAGTCCTCGTGGGAACGATATTTTCTTGGATTTGGCTTTGGTGCTTTGCACCATTTGGTCCGCTGCAACCGTTGTAGCGCCTTACACACGCTTTGGTCCTCTAAAAAAAAAAAAATCAGGCACACACTCTGGTCCTTTTAAAAAAAAAATTCAGGCACTATCGAGTAGTAAAAAGATAATTCAAGATACTAAGTGGTATTGAAAAAATCCTTCGTAATCTTGAAAAAATTATTTTAGAATCTTTAAAAAATATTTCAAAGTACAAACAGATACTTAAAGGATACTTTAGAATCAGAATACTGACCGGTACTTAAAAAAATTATTTTTGGATCTTAAAAAAATAATTCAAATACTGACGGTTACTAAAAATATGTTTTACGATATTTTTTTAAGATCCTAAAATAATTTTTAAAAGTACCAGTTAGTATTCTGAAGTATCCTTTAAGTAGTCGTCTGTACCCTAAAATATTTTTTGAAGATCCTAAAATAATTTTTTCAAGATTATAAAGGATTTTTTCAATACCACTCAGTATCCTGAATTATCTTTTTACTACCCAACAGTGCCTGAATTTATTTTTTTTAAAAAAAAAGATTTGAAAAAGAACCAGAGGCTTTTTACTACCCCACAGTGCCTGAATTTATTTTTTTTATTTTTTTAAAAAGATTTGAAAAAGGACCAGAGTTTGTGCCTGCATTTTTTTTTTGAAGGACCAAAGTGTGTGCAAGGCGATGCAGCGGACCAAATGGTGCAAAGCACCAAAGCCAAATCCTATTTTAATTTCTTTACTTATCATTTTATTACTTAATATGGCCTGTATACTTACGGAGTCTATAGGTTATAAATTTTGCCGGGAAAAGCACCAAAATAATGTTTTTTCCAAAAAAAATACCTAATTAAAGCACATTGGAAACTTTTTACCATAATAATACTCACGCCACTAGTGGCGTAAAAAGGGTTCACGCCACTGATACAAAACTGTCAATAGCGTCATTGGTGTGAAAAATGTTCATGCCACCCAATGGGCCAGGCCAGCCCTGATTCCCAACTCTACCTACAGCACACCACGCATATTTTTTTTATTTAAAAAAAGCAAATAAATAATATTTAAAAACGCTGTTTCATGCCAATCGAATTCTTGACTTGCGATTAGTATACTCTTGGCTGCTCCACTGAGTTCGATTCGGCCACCATGATGAATCAGGAGAAAAAAGGTTGTATTATTAATTTCTGTATATTTAATTATTTTTCCGAAAATTTATTTAGTTTTTTTATATTGCACCTTACCCCTTTCATTTTTTATATTTTTATTAGATTTTAATAATGTTGGATAATGTATAATTTAGTATTTCCGTTTATATTTCACCAAAAAAATATTTCCTTTTATTATATTTAATTTTAAAAATTATCCACTTTTTTAAATAACCTTTTTAAATTAAATGGTTTTAAAATATATCTTTATACTTTTAAGATATTTGATGATGTTAATTTTAAAATGATTTTGTCATTGTAATATTTAATTTATTTTTAAATTTTATTATATTTAAGTTTTGTACCATCTCATCTCACGGAATTGATTTTACCGGATAGCTGTATCACAAATTTATGGGATGAAGAAAAGGTAATTGCGTCACAAGTAAATGGAAATGACTTGTTTATAAGCAATAATCAAAATGTGTTGTAATTTATTTTGTTGGTTTTACATGTATGTGTTTGTGTGTGCTGTTTTCTATGAAAAACTTTAACCTTCTTTATTTACATCGTTTTCAGTTATATTTATCCACTGGACTAACATCAATGGATCATATCTATATCTTCCGCAGGAGAAAAGGAAAGGTAATGTTAAACAAATTGATCATTCGTTTTTATCATATCACAACCATTTTTCTGTACTTCTTGAGTATTGCCTGAAGTTTTTTCATGTGATCAAGAGCATGATACAAGTGAAACTACTTAGCATTTGGTATAGTCCGTTCATAGAAAAAATGTGTTGTAATTTCTTTTGTTGGTTTTTTCAGAACAAAAAAGTCATGAGTTTATTTGTTGTCGTCTTGTTTACTTGATGTGTATTTGTGAGATCAAACATATATGCTTAAAGCTCAAGTCACGAATCTTGAGATTGAAGCTCTTCTACTACAAGCAGTGTTTTTGGCAAAGGTGGAGATAGGATTCGAAGAAGAAAAAATGAGAGAAAAGGTTTGAGAGGATCTGCTTTCCATTTTATTTATTAATCATGTTATGATCAGCTGCATGCTCTGTGATGTCATGAGCCCACCACACACATACACACACAAATATAATTATAACAACGTAACAGCCAAACGAAGAAAATTTGAACAAGTACTCCATAAAAAATAAATGAATAAAGAGAAACCCTCAAGAATTAATTATAAAAAGAGCATGCTAGCTGTGTCTTGTGTCTCTCAACTTCTTACGTGCTTCACCATGAAAAGGAGAAAAAGTATAAGAAGTCAACAAAATTTTAAATTCTTATGAATGGCTCTCGCACGCACAGAAACTAGAAGTATTATGTAGAAATCCTTCTTCGGATCTCTTTCATGGCAAGCTCCTAGAAATTTCCAGCTTCACAATCCTCTCTTTTACAGTTCATTTTAGGTTTCTTATTTCACTTGGTCTTTTCCATTCACTGAGCCATTGAAAAATCTTTGAAAGCTTGGTGAGCAATTGTGACTGCACTCTTTCCAGCTTTTTCATTGACGAGAAAGTCAACTGATCATGAAGGTAGAAGAGGAGAGTTTCATTAGTGGATCCATTTGAGGTACAAATTCAGAGTAATTCTTTCCAAAAAGCTTTTGCACAACATGAACGAAGGTTCGTAGCAATTTTACGCAAGTCATGCAGCTGGAAGTTAGCAATAAAACGAGTGGCCCATCTCTCTGGTTGACATGTACCATCCGAGTGAGTAATTTATCCTTGCTGTTTTCTTCATCATAATTTTAAGGTCTCAATAGGCAATTGTTGATTAATTAGTGAATATTGGTTTTTCCTTTTATTCAGGCCAAAGCCAAGAGTTATTGATGAGTAATGACATCATTAAGGTGGTCAAGAGAAAATTGCGTGATCGAATCTTCAAGAAAGAAAGGAAGAGCAGTCCTTTGGATCGTCGGGTCGGGTTGCGCACTTTGCTCCCGTTTCTTTACTTGGAACCTATGGCCTCTAATGCCAAGTTGAAACAGGCCCAAAACTGACTAAGAAGTTAACATATATTATTAACCTAATAGTTGCCAATAATTAATGCCTGAGTGTAATAAATAACTCATCCTGCTCAACATCGGTATCACATAGAAGAAATGGAGATTTCACTCTGTCTTTGGATCGTGAGTGAACCCAACCACTTTCCTAAAATTTATAGATATATAAAAAATAAAAACCAATGACATAGCCCTCAAATATGTAGGCTCAGTTTGTCCCTAGATGGGCTACATTCCTACAATTACATATTTATCCTTAAATTAATTTTTAAAAAAAAAGAATAATAAATAAGGGAAAAAAAAGGGGATTGGATTTCAATCTGGAATTACTTTTCTTTAGAGAGAATCCGAAGCTAGGGAAAAATGCGAGAGTTTTATTTTTTTTACACCATACATACATTATACAGTAACAGCTTTATTTACTCTCCAGCATGTCCCCACATAAAACATGCTAATTCAAGTGATCAAGTGATAAAATCTTGCTTTATTAGAATTATCTTTGCCATATTTCACAAAATAACAAGCTTTATATAATTTTTTTAAAAAAATTTAGTATCACTCCACATATCCAATTCTAAACATAGGAATTAGGTTAGGGGTTTGATTAGATTGTTAAATGTAAAATTTCAATCCATTTTACATTCCAAATGTATAATTTGTTCAAAGCATACATATGATGATTGGTTGCACATAATAAAATGATTTTCCTTTTCGGGATAATGATTAATGGTTATTTTTAGAGAAACCAACAAATAACTATTATAGAAATAATTCGCTAAATTGAGTTCTTTAATGTTTATAAATTAAGTATCTATCTCTCACATTCATCACATATGAGCCCGTAAGATTTCTGAGTTCTGACTAATCAATTAGAATAATTTTGAAATTCCACGGGAAATAAATAAACTTACTTAATACACTCGTACTCGCCTTGTACAGACCTTAATTTTTTTTTTTTATATAAAAAAGTTTTGGAGGGGTTCGGCATCAGTCCCCCACTAAGGCCAGGGCACGGCCATGGGCTCTATGAGCACTTACTGGGGACTTACAAGATCGCTTACTAAAGGAGTCCCAGCGACGGTAAGGGGATCGAACCCATGACCCAAGGGCCTAATTCTGAATTCCTTACCATCTATGCCAACTCTCATTGACTACAGACCTTAAATAAATAAACTTGCTTCATGCACTTGTACAGGCCTTGAATCTCATGATTCATGGGCTTTATGCCCATGTGACCTCACAAATACACATCAAATAAATAAGACAACAACAAACAAAGTCATGATAACTTTTTTGTTCCGGTAAAACCAACAGAAGAAAGCACAACAATGTTTCTAAGAATGGACTATACCAAATGCTAAGCAGTTTCACATGTATCAAGCTCTTCACAGGAGAAAACCTTAAGCAACATGCAAGTTTAGAGCAGCCAGCCAGATTTAGGACTTCCAACGAGTTGTAGGAAAACAAGGAATTAGGGATACTAATAAGATTGATGCAATTCCTCAAATTCAAGAATTTGAGCTTTGAAAGATTAGCAATAGATGGATCAAGTTGCAATAATCCAGTATACCCTTCAAGTTCTAGCCTCTCAAGATTCGGAACTCCTCCAAAATCTGTCGTCTTCGTCAAAGTTTTGGAGCCACATAGATTCATTTTTCTCAAATTAGGGAGCATCTGTCAATGAGAGAATATACAAGAATAGATATATGGTTAGCTATAGCACTTGTGTATAATGACACGCGAGATATTTAACTGCAGAAAATTAAAGGAGGACAATAACATACCATTTTGTCCTTCCATACTTCTGTCATGTTGCTTTCAGGCATAATCAATTCAACTAGTGTATCTAACTTAAATCTTGATGGCAAATTAGTGAAAGGATATTGATGCCAGGAAACATATCGCAACTCACTTGAAAGATTCTCTAGGGTCCCAAAAGATTTCACATTATGAAGAATGAGCAATCTTAGGTTGATCATATCTGATAAAGCATCAATCCTCAATGTAGCCATTTTATGCTCTTCCAAGTCTAAGACTATAGCTTCAACATTTTCCATCACCCAGGATTATAAACGCATTTTATTTACACAAAATAATGAAATGTTAGATTATTACGTTTAACTTTTCAAATCGTAGTGTTGTGCTAATTAAAAGGGAGATCAAAACTTACCATGTTTATTTCTTTCTCCATAACATATTTGATGTCACTATAAAGGTATAATCGACTTCGTTTATCTGGCTGATTTGGACATTGTTGTCGAATAATTTCTCGTCCCATTGCTTACAACATACGATGCATCTGTATCTTCTGATTTGCAATGGTGATAAGTGATTTTTGAACAAGAAGTTCTGTATCAACATGGAAACTGATACAATCCTGTAAAATTTCCCTCACATAATTAATGTCCTTCCCTTCAAAGAAACATGCTACGTCCAAAAACATTTCCTTAGTCATGTCATCAAGTTCATCAAAACTTTTTCTAAGCACCATCATGATCGCAACGGGAGGTATAATTTCTTCTCTGTTCAGGAAACTTCTCCATTCTGCAATGCCTTTTCCATAAAAGGATGAACCCAACATTTCAATTGCTAATGGAAGGCCATCAGCATAGTCCAACACCCTATCTATCATCTCTTTGAAGTCTTCGGTAGGATATTCCATTGGAAAAGCTATGGAACAAAAAAGTTTGAAAGCTTCATCCTTGAGCAAAAGTTTAGGCCTATAAACTCTATCAACCTCATATTCTTGAAGGACTTGTTCATCTCTAGTTATAAGGATTCTACTCCCAGCGCCAAAACAGTTTAGATTTTTCAATTAAGTTCAACTCTTGTAGATGTTGTGCAAGATTAACACCATCAAGAACTAAGAGAAACTTGTGCTTTCTTAATCCTTTGCATGCTAAGAACTCTTGGCCTAGAAATTGCATTGCCTCTGAATTTTCCATCTCCAAATTTCTAAGAAGAAATTCTTGTAGGGATAAGTCACCTTGCCTTAAACGTTCACTTACATCGGGAAGGAAACAAAAGGCGTCAAAACAGTGAAAGATCTTTAGATATAAAACTGCAGCAATAGTAGACTTCCCAGATCCTCCCATACCACAAATGCCAACAACTTGAACTTCATCATCTGTACTCAAATCCAAAAGCTTTTCTACTTCTTCCACTTGAGACTGTATCCCAACAAATCCGAAAAAGTCATAAAATTGTTGATCTATTCTTGACTTGACTTCTTTTACAATCTTTTGAATAATTTGTATCCCTGATGAACTGGGAAAAAAAAATGAAAGACTAAATCAATCAAATTTGTTTCCTCTTGAGGCATGAGGCAGGGTAAGAGATCCTATGCTATCATCGGTGTGGTTTTTATGAGGACAATCTAGAAGTTACGTCTGAGTTTTGTAAGAAATGTTTTTTTCATAAAAATGTAGGATACAAGATAAAAACAAACTTGTGATTGTAGATTTTAAGAACATAATGATATAAATTATAAATGATCCATATTGCATCTCTGGAGTTGAGATCTGTTAGTAAAACAATGTTGGAGGTAGAAGAAGCCTAGATAGCAGATTTATGTGTGAGTTTCGCTAAAATTGTACTGGCCTACTTTCTATACTCAAAATTAATACGAGTTTTACTTTTTTGAGACCCATAGGCAGTAACTAATGACAATTTGGATTTTTCGGGCCAAGAATCGTGCATGTCCGAGGGGGGAAAAAGATAAAGAGTAAGTAAGATTACATACTAATTCCGTACGGGCCAGCCAGAGAGAGAGGTCACTTGTTTGACAGCCTCCAGCCTCCGTTGGCGTTCCTCAGATGAATGTTGCAGGTATGCTTGTTGAGGAAAGGAATTAGGATCTACATCGTAATAAACTGCTATCGTCCTTTCTCCTACACTCCGGCGGCGGCCGGAGAGATGAAAGCCGTTTTTCAGAGCTCGCCTCCATTTTTTCACCTTGTCTGTGTGGCTGTCTGTGTGGCTGTTTGGATTAAATGTAGAAGGTGCTTTTTTATCATAGGCAAAACCTACTGCTTTCCATCGACCTCCACCTCCACCTCCACCTCGACCTTCTTTTTTATCTCGACTTGCGCGCTTTTCCACCCCAAATCCAGGCAGGCCCATGTCTGCTTCGAATCTTGTTTCACGTTCTTCAACCATTGGACGGCCTAGAGCTCGAAGACTTCGTGTGAATATCCAATCACAACACCCGGCAAACTTCTCTAGTTCCCGCAAACACCAAGAAGAAGAAGCATAGTTTTTGGAGAACACAACGATCCAAATCCACGACTCTCCAATTGCTTCAAGAAGCTGGTAATATTGAAGATTACTGGAGACTCCTGTTTCACGCTTCTCATAATGTCCGAAGATTCTGAAGCCTTGTGCTTTAAGAGCAGCCGAAAGGCTTCGAACGAATTTGCGAGTGTCGTCGTCGTCGTCAAAGCTGATATATACATGACTCGGTTTCAACGCTGATAAGCGTCTCTCCAAATACTCCATGGGAGGGATTCAAAGATCCAAGGAATCACAAATATTGTATTTGCTTGTTTAGGCTTAGGTTGCCAAACATTGATCCTCTTAAAAATAAATAAAAGGCACTTTTACTCTGCTTTTCACTTCCCTTGAAGATTGAAAACTAAATCGAGTGACTGGAGACTGACTCACTGAGGACATACAGTAGACGGATGAGGGCCGTTAAAAATGAGTAAGAGGCATGGATGTTGCAGAGAACTTTCTGACAAAATTTAAACTTGTCGTCTTGATCATTTTTGCCATCTTTTTTACTTTCAACAGGAACGTTGTGTGCGTTTTCCTTGTCCATAAAGAAAATGGACGAACAGGCTAATGCTTTTCTTTCACGCGGCTATGTCGAATTCATCAGTCTGACACATTCGACCAGTAAAGCCAAATTATCCAACTCTTACACATTTGACCAATTCATCAAGCTCACTCCCATAAGGCCGGCTTGTTTGGATTAACTTTCCTAACCAACTTCTATATAGTCTAACTTTCAAAAATCCAGTACATCCTTCAAGATCTAACCTCTCAAGATTTTTTCACTCCTGTAACATTTGGTGTTACACCTCTACCGGCCTCGCCCTTTCGGGTGGCGGGTTAGAGGGACTTCCTTTTTATAATTACCTTTCCTTCGTTATTAGTCCGTTTAATGATAAAACAGAGTTAGGCGTAGCAGAGCATAGGATCAGTTTAGACAAACTACGTACTGGTAAAAGGTAAAAGACAAACAAAAGTAAAGTCCCCGGAGGGTTAAGTTACAGTCATCCAGCCGTAAGTATCTAAATATTAAGTACAGTCATCCCAAATATATAAAGTACAAAATGTGATAGGGCATCCCCTATCCTTCACAGCCCAGTTCTCCATACCTTTCCAAAAAGGTCTTTCTAACTCAAACTCGATCCTGTGTCACCACAAGCTCCTGAGGTCCAATAATGGCCCCAGAGTAACCGTCAATACTCATGCACTAAATGTGATATGTGTATGCATGCAACCATAGGAGTGTGTATAACAACAAATAGTGTAATAAGCATGCCACAATATGCAAACAGCCACAAATATCACATCAACATCACGTCTTCGCACCGTCGGGTCGCCTTACCAAGGCAGACCCCGGAATTACCGGATTCAAGCCTGTCTCCACAGAGTCGCCACGTAGGCAGACCCCAGCAGGCACCCTCAGCGCTAGGGACACAATCACAAACATGTTCTGTATGCATATTAGGCCAACAATACAAAAACACACATATGGCAAACAAGTACATACAACAAACACATAAAAGTGCCGGAGTAAAGAGGTTACTACCTGGTATGGAGAATACCGTTTTTACTACCCTTTTTGCTCTGTGGCCCTTCTAACAGTACTCTTGACCTAAAACATTAGAATACACTATTTTCAGTATTTCCAGAAATGCCCTTACATTATTTTTTGTTAAATCCGAGCCTTCCTTAAATTTTCTAGAAGTTCCCTGTTTCTGTCCCAACCTCTGGGATTTTTCATAAATTCCACAAAAATTATTTTGACATGGGACCAGTGCCATTCAAACCGTTAGTAAGTCTATTTTACATAAAAAAATATATCCAGACTATGAAAGTACCAATATTTTGGCGTGCTCCCACTTTCTCTCCACCGGTTCAGATTCGCGTCACTGTTCTTATCGCCTGCTTTAACTATTTTTTTCACCTAGCAAATCTTTTCCAAAACCGACATATTTTATATGTAAACTCATGCCCCAGATGTCTAGTTTCTCTATAAAAAAATTATAGCTTAAAACAAGTTCGTTTACCCCCTTAAAAACGCGTTGGAAGGTTCGCTGCTCAGATGAACTGAAGCTGGCAGCAAGCTTTCCTTTGGGGTTTTCGGTGTTTTTGTCTTCGGAAACTTCAACCATGGCTAAACCCTAAGCAAAACCTTATTCCAGAGCCTTTGGTGACCTTAAAAATGTAAAAATCCAACCCCAACACCAAGCTTTTACTATTTACACGAATTTTCTTCTTAAGAATGTAAGAAAAGGAGTTGTCGGTGTTACCTGAAATCGGAGAATCGATGAGGAACTTGAGATTCTTGAGCTTGGAAAACCCTAACAATGGTGGCTGAAGGATTTCTCTGGGATTCTCTGGAAATTTTCGTGCCTAAGGTGAAAAAATGAGGTGAAAACACCTTTTAAATAAAGGTGAAATTGATCCGGTTAAACTGGAATTAACTGGCGTAAGTTTCTGACTGATAGGGGTGTGTAATCATTATTTTTTTCTTTGACTTAACCTCCAAGAATGTCCAGAGAAATCCAGAGGGTCCAGAAGCTCCTGCATGTGCGCATAGCCTCCAAAATATCATGATCTTTTCTACTTTTCGGGCAAATTACGCGTTTTGGCCCGGAACTTTTGGAAATTGCAATTTTGGCCCAAAACTCTTTAATAATTACCAACTTTTTCCCAACTTTTGTCTTCCCTTTTTGGACACATGTGGCGCCATTTTGGGCCCACATACCTGTCCAAACCAATTTTTGCCTATTTATTCCCATTTTACCCCTGATCTCCTAATGCGGGTCCCGTGGTTTGACTTTTACACTGACTTTTCTTTCTTTTCTTCCAAATAAATATTTTTATTGATTAAAGGGAGTGTGTGACACCTAAGAGGCTCCACACATCAAGTCTTTGATATTTAATTCCATTTTTCCTCACTTTTCGGTCCAGTTCCCGACCTATCGGTCCGTGTGGGTCCCGCCGGCCATCAGGATGGTTCTCTTTGCACTTTTCTTTATCTTTGCCAAACTTTTCCCTCACGAATAGACATTCCTTCATAACACTTCCCATATGGTCCCACACCTAACCTACTCAGTCCAAAGGAACCCCCTAATCGGTCCCTCTTTTGTCGGTTACTAGCCTGTAGAACTCGTATGACTTGTCTTGGCCGAAACATGACCTAAATTACTTGATTTCCTATTCCTTCTCATGGTAATCCAAATTGAAAATTATTAGTTTAAAGAATTGGCCATTTCACCCTTACTTTTATTCCTTTTATTTTATCGCACAAAATAAAATAAAATAATACCAATAATGATGATAACTAGAAATAAAACTTCGCATTAGTCCAACAATATTTACAAGTACGGGGATTACAACTGTAGGGGTGTTACATTTGGCGTCTTGATTAGACTTTTAGAGCCATGTAGATCCATGCTTCTCAAATTTGGCAATCTCTGTGAAGGAACAGAAACAATCAGCTATAGCTACTGTTGCCAACAACAGACCATTCTTTGTTAAATAAGAGCCTAATTCATTAAAATTAGAGGTATCATACAAAGAAAGAAATACCTATAATAATAAATATTCATTTGTTCATCTAGTCCGTCGTTTCTCCATTGTCATCTAACACAACAAAATTATACCTTTTTGCCTTCCCATAGTTGTCTTACATTGCTGTCAGGCATGACCAGTACTTGAACAAGTTTATCTAGTTCAAAACTTAATGGCAAAGAGCTGAAAGGAAAATTAGGCCATGAAAGAACTCGTAACTTGCAATTCCAATTTCAGGATAGAATCCACAATGTTCTAGAATTTTTTGTGACATTATTCTCATCTGCTCCCAAAGAAACAAGCAATGTCTACAAATATATACGTGTCCTTTTTCTCAAGGTGAACAAAACTTGTTTCAAGAACTCCTATAACCTCTCGGTTAGGATTTTCTTTAAACCTTTCTAACTGAGCTTCCCACGCTGATATATCCCGCCCATACATAAAATAACCTAACACTTTGATCACTAGTGGAAGGTCTTTAGAATATTGTAGCATACTATGAGTCATTGATTCAAACCACTCAAGGGACCATCTTGTTTGAAGGCTCTTCTACAGAGAAGTTGAAGAGCTTCATCATCATTCAGTAGTTTAACACTTTAACCTCGTAAATTTCTTTCTCCCCTACCCCATACCTGGTTAGGATCTGCCTGCTTATCTCTTCTTGTTGTGATCATGCTACTCTCCGGCCGAACCACGCGAGATTTCCAACCAGTTGCGCCAATTGATCAACATGTCAACAACAATAAGAGTTTTAAGGTGGCCAAGCCTAGTGCTAATTAATTAAATTGGTTCCCCTGTTCATGTCCCATATCTTTAATTATATCTTCCTGCAATGTTTTAAAGGGGAGTTGCTTTTGTAGACGAACAAGTCCAGGACCCTTGTAAACTTTACTAACATCAAGAAGAGAGCAAGCATCAAATCGGTGAGAGTCTCTATCAAATACAACCGTAGCTAGAGTAGTCTTCCCTACTCCAGGCATCTCCCACATCCCACCTACCTTTCGAACATCATCTGAATCTAAATCCAAAAGGTTTTTAAATGCTTCCGCACAATGTTGCATCCCAACTAGATCTTCAACCAGATTTAAGAATCTATGTCCCAATTTTCCTATTGCATCATTGACAGTTTCATTAATAACATCTGACTCTGATCTGAAGAAGAGAAAAACTCCTAATCATCACCCAATTAAGGAAACCATGTGATATATCCGTATATTTTCATATCTTTTTATAGGATTTTATAGTCATTATTTGTCAATTGTTTTTATAATCCCTCTTTATTAGTGGATTAAAAGGTATGTTGACTTTTTTTTTTTTTGGTAAAAAGGTATGTTGACTTTGATTTCAAGATATTGTAGAGTAGTTGTAGGTAAAGGCTGAAGACATTGCCAGAAGCCCAAAAGATGATGAAAAAATATTTGGAGTCTGGAGAAAGTGGAAATTTGCAGGTGATGGAGGACTCGTGAAGAACTTAGCCTTAAGACTAGTTTTGGATAAACTTACTGCATGATTGGGCCCTACATGTCAACCTATCAACTATACGTTTTAAATGGGCTACATTACCATCATTTAAGCTCTATAAGTTTTTTTTTCCCTTAATTGTCCGTTTTAATTTTGGCTCGTGGGTTTTAACTGTAATGGCATATGTAACACCCCAAAATTTCATGTAAATTAATTAATAGAATATATGAATTTCTCACCAAATAACAGTCAATGGTATATTATTTTTCTGACAAGATAAATTAATTATTGAAAAAAAAATGAGGAATTATTTGGAAAGGTGACAATTAAATTTGGTTATGGATAATTTAAGATAAGTAATGTTAAAGGAGTTAAAAAATACTCTTCCTCATTATTTCTATAATTTTCGTCAAATAAAAGGAGGAGAAAAATTCTGATGAAAATTAGAGGGTTGAGACATGATTTACACACATAATTTCTTTTAATGTTTCCCAGCATACCTAATTAACGTGATGAGAAGTCTAAGGAAATGGGAATGGATATATTTTTTTTTTCAATACTCCGTACTCCGTAGCATCATCAGATATAAAAGAGAGATGAGATCACATAACAATCCAATACAAATTAATGAAGAGAAAAGAATTGAATATGATATAGTGAAAATCTTTGGTACACAAGATGGACATGATATAGTGAAAAAGTAATTGTTTGTGCATATCACAAGAAGGAAGTTTTGAATATCGTAGATGATAATAGAATGGAGAAAATAATTTATGATATTGAGGTAGAATCTTTTGCACAATTGCGTGCATATGATCGATGGCGAACGAAGTGATGCAAAGACACATTTGTACCCCAGGTGTATTAAGTATATACGCTTGTCAGGTATTTTACACTTGATCAAATTAAAGACAACTTGTAGGTGGATCGATAGTAATTTCACATTATTACTTGAATTGTTGTATGATATATTTTTAGAAGATAATGTACTTCCAAATCGTATAGACAAGGCCATACAACTTATAATGCTTCCATAATAAGCACTCGCGCAATATGAATAATTTTTTTGGTCACGAGATATTAGGAATAACTGAGTATATATATAAAAATCAAGCTGCGCATACATGATATTAGGCTATATGGTTATTATTATATTTAATCATCCTGGCACAGCTTTTTGTGGAAAAATTTTGTCTAGTTGGGTACCCCAAAAACACACATGGTTCAGCCCTTGGCTGAAATTTATCTACACAATTCAAGTTAACAGCAAACACAAGGCAACCAAACACTTTTAAATGATGCAAAGCAGGCTGTTTCTTGTACAGAATTTCATAGAGTCAGATTATGCAGTCCTTTAGAAGGAGTTCAATTAATTAGATATGCTGCAGCTCTAATTTCCTCACCCCTTCATAGGCATATTAGAGTATAGCATGATGTTCCTAGCAACATTCAAAAGATGTCTATGCATTCTCTCCACTATACCATTTTTTGGGGGTAAAAGGACAAGATCTTTGGTGGATAATCCCTTTGTTATCTAAGAACTCTCCAATCTTTCAGTTTACAAACTCAGAACCATTATCGGTTCTTAAACTCTTAATTTTAGCATTGAACTAATTTTCATCATAGGAGATGAATGTTCTCAAAAAATTTACAGTTTCAGATTTATTATGCATCAAAAAAATCCATGTTCCTTTTGAGAAATCATCAACCAGTGTCAAGATATATTTATGCCCTTGATGTGTGGGAGTTTTTGCCCACCCACCCACCCCGAACAAAAACAAAAACAAAAAACACACACCAGCATGCAATAGTTAAAAACAATTATGAGACTTGGAAGAACTGACAATAAAGGGTAATCGAGTCATCTTAGCTTGAACGAAGATTTCACATTTATCAGAAAATTCAGTACATTTATCTGTTTTCACATCATTCAAATCTATCAAAACATCAATAGGGCCATGCCCCAATCAACAGTGCCAAAGAAAACCTTTCCTAGACCATATAGCATCATGCTTATTATTAACATTGACATTTTCAGTATTACATTCTTCTCGCAGAAGATATAAGCCTCTAGTAAGTCTTCCAGTCCCTTTGGTCATTCTATTTTACATGTCCTGCAGTACACAAAAAAGAGGGATGAAGGAAACAATAAGCTTGTTGTCCAGTGCAAGTTTAGCAATAGAAATTAGGTTGTAGCAAAATTCTTTTGCATATAAAACATTAGAGTAATCTTGCATTGGCAGCTTGGAATTAAGCAAGGGAGGCATGTTCGTCCCACAATTCCTTCAACTTTGTATAATAAGCAGAGGCCGAAAAACTACCTTGGACAAGGGAATTGATGGAGCAATGAAGAGAAAAGATTTTTGCACCATCCACCATATCAAACCTCTCTGACACCCACACTAGATGCGCATTCTATAAGAACACCATCCTACTTGCAATTTCTTTGTTGGCAGAGTTAATCAGCCATGATAAAACAACTGAATTGCATCAATCCCCCTGAGCGCGATGATGTGGCTCCTGATTTTCACGAAGGCAAGTCCCATCAACGAAGCCTAATTTGTTCTTAGCATGGAGTGTGAGCTTCATTGACCTGCTCCAAACGGCATAATTCTGTGATCCAGTTAAGATTTGGGACACCAAAGTCACAGTAAGGGTGTCCGTAGGGTGTAGATATAATGGATATCGACATTGGTGGGTTTCGCCTCTGCAGATTCAGCCATTATGAGAGAAACCAACACAAATATTCGTCGGGAAAATTCGGTGTTTCAGCGTTGAGAGGATAAAAGGAACGGAATCAAGCAATCTTCTCAAATTATTAAACTCGCACAATCTTGAACATAATGACAGAATTGAACAATCTCAGGAAACCATAATATTGCACAATCTGGAAGATGACTTGACTAAAATGCCAGAAAGAGGTTTAAATCTGAGTGTTGATGCAGGAAATCCCCGAGAATAACGATTCCAATGGTGTGAATTTTTGAAAATTTCCACTGCCCAACAGGAATGTGAAAGGAATCAGATCTTGAATTAGAACTTACTTGGAAGTTTTGAATCGAAAATCACGAAGGTAACGGTATAATTTTCCGAAAATCTTGAGTAACTGAGAATCCAGGGTGAATCGGATCTTTCTTCGGTCTTAGAACTCCCAATAACGCAAGAATCACGATGAGCAACTAAGAATCCGCAAGAACCATGGCCTTTGCGATAATCTCAACGTTTCTTCACTTGAAACGCGTTGTTGGCGCAAGAATCTCGATGAGGCAAGGATCTTCATTCCTTCTCTGAACGCTCGTGATTTGTGTGCCTTAATTTGCTTCAGCAAGGACGAAGAGACGATTGCACGTGCTGATCGAATCTTCAAGAAAGAAAGGAAGAGCAGTCCTTCGGATCGGGTTGCAAACTTTGCTAACTTTTTTTTTTTAAACTTTTTTTTTGTTGCATTTATCACTGTGATTTTACGTTTTTACAATTTTTTTTTATTAAAACAATTTTACTAATTTTCCAAACGTTTTTAAATTTTTACGATTTTATGTTTTACAGTTTTTCATTCTCCCTCCGTTTTCAGGTAAAATCTATGTTCTCACTACCATGTTGGTTGCCCATCAGCTTTGCTCTGACTAATCTGATCCGATCTAGGTTGTGTATCTAGCTATGGTGAGTGAGTCTCCAAACGGGTTTTTCTGATATTTTTTTTTATTTAAAATTGTGGTCTCCAATGCCATATTAAAACAGGCCCAAAACTAAATGAGAAGTTAACAGATCTTATTAACCTGATACATAATTGTCAATAAACATTAAGATCGGTTCGCTCTGCCCAACATCGGTATGACCTAGGAGGAAGGGAAATTTCGACTTACCCTTAGATTGTGGGTGAACCCAACCTTTTTCCTCAAAGTTTATTATATTTAAAAAAAAAATTAAACATTAAGATAGCCCTCATTCATATATATATATATAGGGTCAGTTGTACAGACCTTGAATCTCATGATTCATGAGCTTTATGCTT
Organism: Acacia crassicarpa; assembly: GCA_034222035.1. NCBI lineage: Eukaryota > Viridiplantae > Streptophyta > Magnoliopsida > Fabales > Fabaceae > Acacia > Acacia crassicarpa. The sequence goes on along the minus strand of JAWXYG010000001.1, from coordinate 56,211,853 downwards.
ATGCGACCTCACAAATACTCATCAAATAAAGAAGACAACAAAAGACAAAGTCATGATAACCTTTTTGTTCCGGTAAAACCAACAGAAGAAAGCACAACAATGTTTCTAAGAATGGATTATACCAAATGTTAAGCAGTTTCACATGTATCAAGCTCTTCACAGGAAAAAACTTCAAGCAATATGCAAGTTTGGAGCAACCAGCCAGATTTAGGACTTCCAACGAGTTGTAGGAAAACAAGGAATTAGGGATACTAATAAGATTGATGCAATTCCTCAAATTCAAGAATTTGAGCTTTGAAAGATTAGCAACAGATGGGTTAAGTTGCAATAATCCAGTGCATCCTTCAAGCGCTAGCCTCTTAAGATTCGGAACCCCTCCAAAATCTGGCATCTTAGTCAAAATTTTGGAGCCACATAGATTCATTTTTTTCAAATTAGGGAGCACCTGTCATGAGAGAATATACAAGAATAGATATATGATTAGTAGCTATAGCACTTGTGTATAATGAGTTAATGACACGTGAGATATTTAACTGCAGACAAATTAAAGGAAGACAATAACATACCATTTTGCCCTTCCATACTTCTATCATGTTGCTTTTTGGCATAATCAATTGAACTAGTGTATCTGACTCAAAACTTGATGGCAAATTAGTGAAAGGATATTGATGCCAGGAAACATATCGCAACTCACTTGAAAGATTTTCTAGGGTTCCAAAAGCTTTCACATTATGAAGAATGAGCAATCTTAGGTTGATCATTCTCGATAAAGCATCAATCCTCAATGTAGCCATTTCGTGCTCTTCCAAGTCTAAGGCTATAGCTTCAACATCAGTTATCACCTAGGATTATAAACACATGTTATTTGCACAAAATAATGAAATGTTAGATTACTACTTTAACTTTTCAAATCGTAATGTTTTGCCAATTAAAAGGGAAATCAAAACGTACCGTGTTTCTTTTTTTCTCCATAACTTGTTTGATGTCACTATAAAGGTACAATCGACTTCGTTTATCTGACTGCTTTGGACATCGTTGTCGAATAATTTCTCATCTCATTGCTTGCAACATACGATGCATCTGTATCTTCTGATTTGTAACTGTGATAAGTGATTTTTGAACAAGAAGTTCTGTATCAACAAGAAAACTGATACAATCATGTAAAATTTCCTTCACATAATTAATGTCCTTCCCTACAAAGAAACATGCTATGTCCAAAAACATTTCCTGACTCAATTCATCAAGTTCATCAAAACTTTTTCTAAGCAACATTATGAGCAAACGGGGAGGAATAATTTCCTCTCTATCCAGGAGACTTCTCCATTCTGCAATGCCTTTTCCAAAAAAGGATGAACCCAATTTTTCAATTGCTAATGGAAGGCCATTAGCATATTCCAACACCCTATCTATCAACTCTTTGTAGTCACTAACAGGATACCCCAGTAGAAAGGCTTTAGAACAAAATAGTTCGAAAGCTTCATCCTCCGACAAAAGTTTAGGTCTATAAATGATATCAACCTCATATTTTTGAAGGACTTGTTCATCTCTAGTTGTTAGAATGATTCTACTGCCCCCGCCAAAACAATCAGATTTTTCAATCAAGTTCAATTCTTCAATATCTTGCTCAAGATTGACACCATCAAGAACTATGAGAAATTTGTGCTCTCTTAACATTTTGCATGCTAAGAACTCTTGGCCTACAATATCCCTTATCTCTGAATTTTCCGTCTCCAAATATCTACGAAGGAGTTCTTGTAGAGATAAGTCACCTTCCTTTAAATATGCACTTACATTGGGAACGAAACAAAAGGCATCAAAATAGTGAATGATCTTAAAATATGAAACTCTAGCAATAGTAGACTTCCCCAATCCTGACATACCACAAATGCCAACAACTCGAACTTCATCATCCTTTCTCAAATCCAAAAGCTTTTCTACTTCTTCCACTTGAGATTGTATCCCAACAAATCCGAAAAAGTCATAAAATCTCTGATCTATTATTGACTTGACTTGTTTTACAATTCTTTGAATAGCTTGTGGCCCTGAGCTGAAAAAGAAAAAAAATGAAACGCCAAATCAATCAAGTTTGTTTCGCCTTTATGCATGAGAGTAAAAGATTCTCTGCTATTATTGGTGTGGCTTTTATCAGGACAATCTAGAATTTAAATCTACAAATAAACCTGTGATTGTAAATTTTTTTTTAAAAAAAAATTAATGATTAAAAATGAAGAGATATATAAATTATATACTATCCAAATTGCACCTGGAGTTAAGATGTGCTAGTAAAAAAATTTTGGTATGCACCTATTTATTTATTTATAGCTAGAAGAAGCCTAGATACCAGATTCTTGCGTGAGACTAAAATAGGCACTATTCTGGTTCTAATTTAGCAAAGCTACTGTTTTTTGAGACCCATAGGCAATAAGTGATCAACAACAATATTTGTTGTTTTGGCCAAGAGTATGCATGATCTGAGGGTTAAAAAAAAAATGGTGAAGAGTAAAATTACATACTCATTCCGTACGTCCCAGCCAGGGAAACCGGCCACGTCTTCGATAAGCCCACTGATGAATCTGTCGACAAAAAAGTCTCGGTATGATTTTGACCGAGCTATTGTGCATGATTTTTGAATATCTTGAGTAGAGTTGTCGAGGAATAAGTCTCGAGCTCGGTATAATTTTGACCGAGCTATTGTGCATGATTTTTGAATATCTTGAGTAGAGGATTTAGGATCTACATCGTAATAAATTGCTATAACCTTATCACTCGGCCTGCAAGGGTGACCTAACCCTTCTTTCATAGCTCGTCTCCATTTGTCCACCTTGTCTATGTTTGCTTCGTATATTTCTTCTCCTTCATCATACAGTGGATCTTCACGGCAACATGGTTGCAATGCCGCTACTGCACCCCAACGGGTACATTTTTCTAGTTCCTCCAAACACCAAGAAGAAGAAGCATAGTTTTTGGAGAAGACAATAATCCAAACCCACGACTTACGAATTGCTTGACGAAGGTGCTGAGGAAGATAGAAGCCAGGCGTTTCACGCCTCTTGTCATCTCCAAAGATTCTCAAGCCTTGTGCTTTAAGAGCAGCCGAAAAGCTATGCATGAATTTACGAGTGTCTTCATCGCCTCGAAAGCTCATATACACATGACTCGGCTTCAACGATGATGAGCAGCTCTCAAAATACTCCATGGCATTCGACGGACGGAATCACAAATACTCGAGAGACCAGCTTAAGAGTTACTCTTATACTTTTTTTATATAGAATATTCTCTCGTGATTCTTAATATAAAGAACAAATCCTGAAATTAGCTTTATTAAATATATGTCAGTTATTATCGCTCTGCAATAAATTTTTACACATTATCTCTCATTCACACTCTCCCTAAATAATGGTATAATTGGAAAATAAAGGTACAAAAGTTACACAATATTACTTTTAACTAACATTTTAAACTGCCCAATGTACCCATGCTCTCAGAATCCTAATTAATCTTCATTTATGACAATACAGCCCTTCAGAGGGCGCCGTCTCTGCAGGTTGGCTGAATTTTAATGAAAGCGCCATTCTAATAAGAAATCCTCTTGAGGAGAACCACACTCCAAGAAATTAGTAGTTTAGGTTAGAGAACCCAAAGAATTAAGAGGCCGGCCTCTTCCAAAGTAACCATCTTGCAACATGACACATGGCTAAACCCGTTAAGGCAGGGACGACCACCTCTTCAGGAACGGCCGACGTAAAGGCTTATTGGTCTTCTACAGTTGTAATATTTTAATTATTATATATATATTGAAAATTAAATGCTCTCTTTGGGACAACGCCATATCTCTTTCAGGACAAGTTCCCAGAAATTTCGACCCTAGCAACCCTCTTCATCTTCTTAAAAATGTTCGAGATGCATGATACTTACAAGGTTTAAATAAGATATTTTCCTAAACATGTCGTGTGCATAGATGACTTTTTAAGGATTGACACAACTTTTATTTTCTGTTTTGTTTTTTCTATGAATTTGATTGGTCTTGGATCAGTGTTGCTAACGTGTAGAAGCTGGAACTTGAAAGGTCCTCCTCCATCATGCCTTGAATAAGAATATTAATATAAATGTGAAAGTTATACATTTATAAAATATTTCAGATTCTAGATGGTGGAAGAAGATTAAGAGGTAGAGATCATGGTAGAACATTAATACAACATATTAATGCGTTGTATATAAATTAGTATGGCTAACTTTTTATTTTATTTAAGCCGTTTGGAAATATCTGATTGGGCTGTTTTACTTGCTTTGGTTCTTTGAACTTTTCTCCGGATAACAAACCACAAAAATCTTTGTTTCGCATGTACTCTCTCTAGTCCTTATTATAAGCCATCAACTAACAATTTTTATAAATCAATAAAAACAGTTAAAATCAATAAAGTTGTCTAAAATTTAAGTAATTTACAATATTACCCCTACTAATTACACTAAACTCTAATATCATATTAATTATTACTCTCGCCCACGACCCTTATTAATTAAGGGCATATATGGGAAAAAAAATAATTAATGTTCCTTATAAACAAGCAAGTACCTTATAAAAATGATTAAATATACTTACTAGTTGGTGCCATCTAATAAGGACTAGAGGGAGTAAAAGCTTATTGGTTTGGTCTTCTTCAGCTGTTATTTGGGCTACATAATTCTTTTATTATATATATATATATATAATGAAAGTTAGACGCTCTCAGAAATTTCCACCTCACAACCTTCTTAAATTGTTGTATGATTTTCAAGAGGAAAAGGTACTTTCAAATCGTATATACGAGGCCATACAACTTATAATGCTTCCATAATAAGCACCCGCGCAAAAATGAATAATTTTTTTGGTTGAGATATTCGGAATAATTGAGTATATATAAAAATCGAGCTGCGCATACATGATATAAGGCTATATGGTTATTGTTATATTTAATCATCCTGGCACAACTGTTTCTGGAAAAATTTTATGAATGCCTTACTTTTTTTCGGCGCAATTTGTTATTTATTCGGATCATAAGTAAACACAAACCCAAAAAAAAGTTCTACTTTCAATAAATTCCGGTCCTGCTTTATATTCAGAGCAAAATTTAAATCAAATAAAAACACTCAGAATGTATGAAGCCCATAAAACCACTGGGATAAATGCTCTCCTTTCCCTAGCTTTCATAACACCCAAGCTAATTGCCTTTTTCTGCGTCAATAATTCAACATCTTCACGAATTCATTATTCATTATACCACAGCAACTCTAGAGAACGTCAGCGGTGGACAATATCATGTTTAGCTCAGCAGAGAAGCAGCTCCTCATGATTACGCCTGCAATAATCAATCAAAATTAAAAAAAAAATCTATAATAATAATATTGCTTGACTACGTACACACACATATATATATAAAGGTTGGAAATCAAACTCCAACTATAACTATTTGGTTAAGGTGCAACTACGTACACAGCTTATTGCTCATTTCTCGATTTCATACCTGAATCTTTTGGCCCCAGCTCCACATGAGCGAAGAGTACTAGAATAAGGGATGATGCTCACATATTGGTCAGCTTCCAATTGACCAATCTTTTCGAGCCGGATGATGCTCACATATTGGTCAGCTTCCAATTGACCAATCTTTTCGAGCCTTTTGCCTTTTGCACCAAGCAAATCATACACATACACATTCTTAGTACTCCATGAAATAAAGACTAAAGAATCTCCATTCATTATTTTAAAGTCATAAACAACAGGAGCATCCTCCTCCAATCCCATTTCTTGAAAACTTATTGACAAGAACTTTGACCAAGAAGACGATTCTAAATCTGTCAAAACCCATATGGTAAAAGCAGAAAGATGAACTAAACTCACCACACAAATAGACTCATCATCGTTTGAGGTTCCAGCCTTACCCCAATTGAAAATGTCTATCCAATAGTGCCAATCGGCGTTGGGTCGATTGTACCCAATTTCCACAACTTGTTCTGGATAATGAACCCTTCTTGTCACCCCAGTTTCAAAATTGTACGATGACATAAAATGATATCTTCTAGTATAAGAGGAGTTATCAAAACATGAGGCAAAGTAAATATTCCCATTGTAAAATACATGAGAGCCATATATCTTACTCCTATCTTCATTCAAAGACAAGCTTCCCCTCTCTTTCCACTCACCTTCTTTTGGCATATAAACTTTGCACACAAATTCCCTTGACGACGCCCCTTGGCGTGGATTTTGGTCAAAATAAATTAATTGAAACTCCTCAGTACTATGGTTCCATACAAAGGCGAATTCGACAGTGGGAAATAAGCATGCTGGGGTAGCAATGGTGGAGCAAGATTGCGTTGCAGGGTTACATATAAATAATACTAGTACTAGTTTTGGTCTTGTGATCAGACAAAGTAGCAGTCCATTGCTAGAAGCAACTATACTTATTTTCCTTTTATCAAGAAATTGAAGAAACTTTGTGGGAATACCAGAAGAAGAGGTCTCGTTTCCAGGTAATTCATATGCAGTTTTTCTTCTAAGGAATGTTCTTCCTTGGATGACAAGGGAAGAGTTTCCTTTTAGCATCATGTTTTGAGCTTGCTTCAATGCAAAACATGCGTTGTTTGTGAAATTAGATATAGATTTACAACATGACTTGAACTTGAATATTGATTTCGCAGGTAACCTCGAAAATATTTCAGATATAACATCCTCAGGTAGTTCCATCTAGCTAACCTTGATCTGCGGGATATATAATCATAAGATTTTCATGAATAAAGAATTTGAAACATGGATAAATATCACTATTATATCAATGATAAATTCATATCAAATCATAGGGTTTCTGATTTAATGTTTTAATTAATTGAGATGTTAATAACATTGAAATAAATTTAAAATTTGATATTGTTAATTAATATGTTCAACCATCTAAGTAAACAATAAGCATCGAGTCACTGAAGCTAACTCAAATGATAATAGGGTTGGGTATCTGGTAAGCAAGGATTCAAATTCTCCGGTCCCAATATACCAAAGATGAATATAAAAATAAAACATAATACTACTTCCGGTCCTAATTATAAGAGCTAGTTGACTTTCTTTGGAGAGATTAAGGAAGCTAAATAAGTTACTTAATCATTTCATATGTTGTATATCCTTAAATTATATATTTGTTTATTAATTAAATTAAGTAGTTTGAAGAAAAAAGTAAAAATAAAAATACTCTAAAGTAATTTAATTAGCTTCCTTAATCTCTCCAAAAAAGTCAACTAGCTCTTATAATTAGAACGGGAGGAAGTATTAAAAATTTAAACTTCAACCTTAATGCGTTAAAAAGGAAAAATGATATGCACAACGAAAAAATCTCGTTTCTTCTTAAATCCATATTAGAAACTAGAAAGTATGTTACTAAACACGTTATGAAAATTACATCGAATATTCTGTGAATAGTGATTGAAGAAGCTTTCAAAAAACATATATACTCATCGAAGAAGCATAAGAAGATATGAAACCAGTATAAATATGATTGAATCGTTAAGAGAAAAGTGTTTTCTGTACTTACGTGTTGAATACTGCTATAGGAGTTGCTGAGAGCAATTCTTTGACCTCAAAATTTGAGAAAGCGTATTTGTTGGGAAAAGTGAAACTATTTTCCACCTTAAGAAGCCTCAAACGTGGACCCACAGAAAATAAGCCTGCAATCGATTTGCTTGATCTACTAAAGATTTGTTTGTTGGGTATAAAATATGTATCAAGATTATTTCATCATTATCTCAGGGTATTTTTACACCCTCATAATATTTCAAAACTTTTATTATTATCCATTTTCTGGTTTGATTAATCTTTTTAAGTTATTTTGCGCTCTTTAAAAAATAAGATGTACTTTTATATACTCCAGTTTTGAAATTTGTATTTAATTTGAATTGGTAATACTATTTAAAATTCGAGAATTCCTATGGCCAAAGACATATCAAACGATTGGCTCATAGAGAATATATCCCAATTGCCATCGTAGGATGCTTGATCCTCTTAAGATTTTTTTGGTTAGGATAAAATAAGTATCTAAATTATTTTATCATTATTTCAGATCATTTTTACGCCCTTATAAGCTAGGAGTATAATATTTCAAAACTTTTATTACGGTTTGATTAATGACAATTTAAGATAAAATCAAGAGCATCAATCTCAAGAGCGTTTGACTTGATTATTGGATTGAGTATCTTGAGGCGGTAAGACATTATTGTACTGTATGTCCTAAGGAGGTAAGACTTATTTTTCCATTTGTGTATTAGGTTGTGTTCACATGATATGTGATGATTGCTACAATATTGCAAATATGTTGGATATGTTGATTTGCTGATTTGATGGCTTATTTTGCATAGTTCATGAACTTGCATATGTTATTATTGTCTGTAGTTACTACTGGGATTCTCATGAATCTCACCCATTTCCTTAAAATCACTTACAGCAAAGGCAAGCAGCTCAAAAGGCATGAAGTGTGGTTATCATCGATAACTAAGAAGGTGGAGAAGCTAAATAGCTTTATATTTTTTTAAAACTTTTGTTTAATCGTACTCTTATACTTCAGTTTTTAGGTTAGCCTTATATGCTACTATTTTTGTATAAATGTAAATATATGAATAGAGATGTACATAGTAGTGGTGGTACCAGTAGGTATTAATACACATAGGGGTGGTATCAGTACACAAGGTGGTATTAATACATATAGGGGTGGTATCAGTACACAAGGTAGTGGTGGTATCATCAGTACACATACTATTGGTATTAGTTTTATCATCATGTTTGATTGACAATACAGTGATGGGCACAGGTATGAAGTGGACCCATAACTTGGTGCAAGATTAAGCATAGAGTATAGCATTAGATTAAACGTGATATCAGAAAGAAACTCATCTCACTTAAAGCCTTACACTTATTTGGTATCAGAGTCAGACTCGGGTCAATGCGCCAGTGTCATACCCAAAGGTGGGTAAAGTGTTATATACACATCGACTTGGAGGGAAACAAAAGACCCTTTATAAAAGCCTAATGCCTCAATGAGGGGTGATGGGTGACGAGGACTCTAAAGTGAGCAATATCGAGGGCGAGATGCTGAGATATTACAAAATCTACAATAGGAACAACAATTGAAAACACAAGAAAGCTTACAATTAATTTTTACAATATTTATCACTCAATCCTATGATTTTGTACTCTATATTGTTAGCTTTCATTCGCATGTTTTCCAACAGCCATTGCCAATTAATCTTCATGAAACTTTTAATGAATGTGTATGCGTGTAAGTGTGCGGGCGTGAAAATTCAAATACTAATAACATTACCTTGCCCCAATTAATCAAACAAGGATCATTAGCATTTTGATTCGAGAAAGCCCAACACTGGACAGGCTTTAGAAGCAATATTGTTAGCAAATCTTTAAAGCAATACCAAATATTAGAAAAAGAAAAACATGACATAAGAACATAAACAGTGTTTAGGAGCAAACCATTTTGAGTTAATCGGAAACTTGAATGAAAGCCACAACAAGCTTGAACAGCCCCTCCAATATCTTTACAACTTCCTAACCGCTTTGCTGCATGATGACTTAATATGATGGTCAAAACCATTAATGCTTCTTGGGAAGCAGATTCTATATCATTGAATGCAATTCTTTTTATATAATTGATCTCCACCTTAAATGAAATTTTATCTAACACTAATGTCAATTCAAACTTTTCAAGCTGGAATGAACTAAGAGTGAATAACTTTGTGCCTCCATCATAAGCAAAGCCAGTGTTTTGCAACTTAAAAGCATAGCCCGCAAAAACCTTATCAATCACTCTTCTCCAAACAATAGAGCAGCCTACCTATCAAATCAGGAATCAGGATTATTTAAAGAGAAAGAGAAAGTATGGGATATGACAGGAAAAGATTCAAATAGCAATGGAGAGGAGGAAATACAGTATATTGATAGAAGAAGCCATATTTTGCGCAGGATAACTTTGAAGTAGTTAGTCAAAAGTTTAACTCATTCTCCCTTGATTTTAAAAGGCTTCAAGAGGGGCGGTATCCATATCCTTCCCACCACCCACATCAACTCGAGCCTGGCTCGGATACCAATTGTAACACTCCACCCATAACCCACTAAAGCCGGCCACCCTTCCGAGCCTGGCTCAGATACCAATTGTAACACTACACCCATAACCCACCAAAGCCGACCACCCACATCGACCCGAACCTAACTCTGATACCAATGATAACACTCCATCTGCCATCCATATCGACCTGAGTGCCAAGATCTGGTACCAATTGTAACACTCCACCACACCCACTAACTCTGATACCAGTTGTAATATCTCAACACCTCACCTTTGATATTACCCATTTTGGAGTACGTGAGGAGGAAGAAGAGTATTGGGGCATGATCATGGAGCAGTGATCCACGGGTACAATCACTATATGGGTCCCACACGAGGTCCCAGACCTTGGTGGCTTGAAATGGCCCACAAGACATTTGCATCAACTCATATGAAGTGTCAATTATAAAAATCTATGTCACTAATTAATAATCATAGAATTTTACATATTTGGATTATTGGGCAATGAAAATGTGTGCCATTTTTTTCTATAAAAGACGTATGTCCTTTTCATTCATACTACCAAACACACTTTGAAAATAGTAGTGCAAAGAAAATGAGTAAATAAGTCGTCCAATGCATTTTAGGAATGTACAATTGCACTATTTTGAGTATTTAAATTGCCTTTAATTTTCCTAGCTTCTTTTCAGTAAGCACTTACTTAATGAGGGAAATAATTAAACTAATGGCTTAAGCATACTCTATTATGCACAGATATACTTCCATCGTAGTGTTATTTTGAACTTAACAAGTGTTAACCCTGTACATGCTTCCTTTTATATTATTAAGATTTACTAGTTGAGTTTTTTCAATGATGACCGTGGATTGGACATACGTTGTGAACAAACTAACTGTAAACAAAAAATTCTCTCCCTATCCCCAAACTGCTGCTTCTTCTTCCTAAGAAGAAAAATTCCTACTTTCATTCTTTTTTTTCTTTTTTGGATTCTGTTGTGAAATCAAATTTCCACAGGTAAATCTGCTGCAATGGAGATTGCCGTCGGGAGGCCCGCATCTCTCAGTAATGTTCTCAAACGGGTGGAATAAAAATGAACCTTTATCTTGGTTGATATTTTGATTTAGTTGAACTACGGTTTATGAGAACCTAGATGTTGATATGGTGGTTATTGTATTGAAATGAAATAGTAGTATATAGATCCATAATGAATCGTTTATTCCCAACGCATGTTCAACTATTTATATTACCCCGCCTTTTCTTCTGATAAAAGGAGAGTGGTTAGTTGAAAAAATCATTTTCATTTAAGCAAGGTATTTTGATAAATCTCCTACTTTCTCTATAATTTTAAGGGGTTTACCTTGTATGAGAGAAAGAAGATTTCTACACACACATAAAATAGTGGGACCCGCATATATATATAATTATTATATATATATGCGGGTCCCACCATTTTATGTGTATAGCATGAGAAAACATTTCTCCTACAACATGAGAAATGTTTTTCTCTGATTTTAAACAACTAATTAATTTATCGTGGTAAACTCTAAAAATTTCACGTAGTACATAATATCAAATATTTTCTACTTGACTTGAACGCCATTTGAGGAGACATTAGATTTATTCGAAAATATTTGATAGAGTAAATACCCTATTTGATCCCTGAAAAAAAACACGGACTCCTTTTTAGTCCCTCAAACAACGAAAACCCCTTTTTAATCCTTGAAAATGACAAATTTCCAAAAAAACAGACCTCATTTTGGTCCCTCGAAAATTTCCAAAAACCCCTTTTTAGTCCATAAAAAAGTCCTATTTTAGTCCCTGGGGACGAAAAAGGATCCATATTTTTCCAGGGACCAAATAGGGTATTTACTCTATTTGATATATTTTTTAAAAAAAAACATCAATTTTTTTTAAAAAAAATTTCTTTAGAAGTTGCTATTAATAACCTTGAAATCTCCATTTTTTCACCAATTTGACTCTAGGTTAGCTCCATTTTGACTTCAATGCCCCCAGCCGGTCTAGGTTTCAAAACCTTAGAAAAAACTGAAAGAGATCTATGTTTCAACAAAAACACAATACTACCTCCGGTCCTAATTATAAGATACAGTTGACTTTATTTGGAAAGATTAAGAAAGCTAAATAAGTTATTTAATTATTTTATATATTGTGTATCTATAGATTATATATCAGATTATTAGTCAAGCTACATACTTTAAAGAAAAAAAATAAAAATAAAAATATTTTAAAGTAATTTAATTAATTTCCTTAATTTTTCCAAAAAAAAAAATCAATGTCTTATAATTAGAACTGGAGGGAGTATCTCATTATCTTCTTTTTTATATGTATATATTATTCGATTTATAAATAATATAATTTTTCATAATTTTCACATTTTACCTTGAATTGTTCTTGAAATATTTATTTATTTTCAATTTCTTAATTACTCTTCTTATATATAAGTTCCGTTCCAAAGCAAATGTCTTCTCACTCGCTGTCAATTTCATTTTGTTTTTTTCCCCCCTAAAGCTAAAAGATGTATAGGAAAATTTCACTGTTACCCCTCTGAAGTAAATTATTTTTAAATAGCCCCTTAAAACTTTACTGCATCAACTAAATTAAAATTAAAATTTGCGATTGAAAAAACAATTGTGCCCTTATTTTACAAGTCAATATGATTATTTACATGATAATTGTGCCCCAAATAGTGTTTCTTCTCTTTCAAAGTGGTGAAAAATTGTAGCTTCAGCGAGAATAATCCAAGGAGGGACGTTTAGGAAATTTGTAAAGGTAAAGAGTCGATCTGCAGCACAAAAACAACTCAAGGACCATTTCGACCAAGGCAACCTTAACAAATGTAACAGTATACTATCAAATGACAGGAAAAGAATAGTGATATACTTAGCTTGAAATTTCGGTTTCAAAATCCAAGATAGGAAAGGGGGAAATCTTTATTTTGTTTTGTTAAAAGTAATGCACTTGTGTGACCTTGTGAAACAAACTCAAATGTAATTCAAGGTGTCAATTTTGCTAAATGTGCAGTTAACCTTTTTTTTATAATAAAAAAGTTTAGCGAGTTGAATCCAAGGCTCACCAAGACTAAAGCATGACTCTAAACTCAAAACGCTTATAAAAGTACTGATAGATTGTTCACTGATAAGATCATCACATCAATGAGATTTAAACACACAACCTTATGATTATGAGCCAACCCATTTACCAACTGGACCAATCGTTGTTAGCAATGTGCTGTTAACCTTCAGGATGCAATAAATCATGAAGTTTGATCAGAATGCGGTGAGGAATAGAAGCACACTCCGATCAGAGGCAATTTACCAACCAAACACAGAAAGATGCACTAGAAAAAAAAAAAATTGTATCGAAACTAATCCAATGACAAGTGTTGAAACTTGGAATTTCAGCCACCAAACACAGCATTGTACACTTAAAAGCACAATGAGATTGCACAGCACAGGAATCAACAAATTCGATGCAAATGATTCATTACAGCAAGTGGCTAAGCAATTGAATCTGAGGATATACGAGGAAATTCAGCAATTAGTGCAGCGAGGATTACTCAGCAAAACAACAATCCGAAATACAAAGACAGAAATTAACATGACAGAAGCAACAGATACAAAACAAAACTACAATGTCTACATGTAAAAAGTACAATAAAAAACTACCCACCAGTACCACCCATTGAAAGGAATGGTGAAGGAAGAATCATCAGCATCTGTACTTGACTCCTGAGCCTTAGAGGTGATAACAACACAGGTGTTGGTTGTGAAACTCACATGTTCACACACCCCTTTATATGCATTAGCTGCAAGAGAATCCAAAACAAAGTTGCCTATCTTGGGAAGTCTTGGATAAAGGACATAGAGACCTCAACCTTAGAAGTAGAAGACAGAAAACAGAAGACAAATGATATCCTAAACAATACTTGTACTTCCCCCAATGAAACAAATCTGATGACTTTGCATCAACAGGCAAGGAAAGGGAGACAATCAGTTCAAAAGCCACTTACAGCTAGTAATAAAGCCGTTTTGTTTTCATGGCCAAGGCCACAGTCCTTCCGATTCTAGAGTGTCAGCTGGTAGCTGAGTATACACCCTAGAGTTCCAATCATTCCAATTCTCGAGATCACTTTGTTCCGGACTATATTCCTCCGGACTATATTCCTCCTGCAGTAGTTTTTTTCCAACCTGAGTGTCCTTCTCCGCCGGCATCAGATTCCGGCGAAATCTGAAATTCTGATTTTTCTTCCCAACAAATTCAGCTTCCTCCCATTTCTCCTTACAAACCTCCAAGATATCCTCAAACGTACGGACCATGGGGGTGCTTAGCCAGTTACCAAAGTCCGAATCATCCACGTCGCCGTTACTAGCATTCACATCCTTACAACCACAGCTTTTATGACCAATCCGACCACACCTATAACAGAAATTTTGCAACCGTTCATACCTGACTGTAACCCAGACAGGGTCCTTATCTTTCCTTGGTACCCAGAACCCAGTTGTGAGAGGGGCATCCAGGAGAAGCAGAGCCCTCACACGAATGAAGCTTCTTACCAGTTTACCGTCTACCACCGGTTTCTCGTACATCACCGTCTCCCCCACTGCGTCTCCTAAAATTTTTGCATTTGACCCATCGAAGGCCTCCAAAGGAAGGCCATGAAACTGTAACCAAAACGGTGCATATCTAAAGTCGACGTCTTTCAGCACCATGAAGTCTTCCCAGATCTGAAGATTTAAGAGATGACCCTGTATTGACCATGGCCGACCTTTCAGAATGCGAGCATAGTCGTCACTGTTGTCAAAACGGAACAGGAAGACTAGATGGTTCCGATCGAGATCGTGGACATCCACCTCTTCGTCTAGCTGCCACCCTTTCTTAATCATGGAGACGACCGTTGGGACATTCAGTTTCTTCCCTGTTAAAATCTTCCCAACCAGAGTTCCCCCCCTTTTTTCAAACCTTCGACCCAGGTCCAGGACGACTTGCTTCGATCTCTTCGAGCCACTGCTTCGTTCTTCCGCCATTTCGCCAGAAGATAACCTTCGACACTGGTCCAGGAAGACGTGCTTCGATCTCTTCTAGCCGCTGCCCTGTTTCAAACCTTCGACTCAGGTCC
The DNA here is from genome assembly GCA_034222035.1 of Acacia crassicarpa. Classification (NCBI taxonomy): domain Eukaryota; kingdom Viridiplantae; phylum Streptophyta; class Magnoliopsida; order Fabales; family Fabaceae; genus Acacia; species Acacia crassicarpa. The sequence continues at coordinate 56,196,633 of JAWXYG010000001.1, read as the reverse complement.
AGAAAAACACCACGCTCCTGTCGATTCTCACCAGAAAAACAGATAAATAGCGAAAGAAGACGAAAGATGAGGTCAGAGATATGGCCGTCGTCCAGGAAGGATTTTGGGCGGAAAGGTTCACTGGAAACCTAACGGCTCTGACATAGGAGAGGGAAAAAAAACTCTCACAGAGGAGAGAGAAGCACCAGTAATGTTCCGACCGAACACGGTGCTTCCCGAGATGACATGATCTCTTGTACTCCCTCCACACCAACTAATTTTTCTCACAAACCAATAAAAACGGTTAAAGTCAATAAAATTACCTTACAATTTAAGTAATTTCTAATATTACACTTACTAATTGCACTAAACTATAATATTATATTAATTATTACTCTCACACACTACCCTCATTAATTATAGGAAGACATGGCGCGTGTTTTAGAGAGAGAAGGTCCAACTTCTCTCTTCTTCTCTGCCGCATCTCTTCGTGATCTTCTTCCCCTCGCCGGTGGCTTGTGATGTAGGTCGCCGACGAGCACCCTTCTTGTTCCTGGGGCGAGCTTCTCCCTCTCTTTCTTTAGATCTGATCTGCCGAGGTGAAAGCTTTCTGGTTTTCTGTGTTTTTGTTTCTTTTTTTTTTGTAGTATGGGGTTTTGTGGTGGTGTTCTTGTCTCTATAAATAAACAGATATGTCAGATCTGAGATCAAATCATTTTGGTTGAATGGCTGTTTGGACGTTATAAGGTCCAACTACCTCTTGGTAGCCCGGATCTGCGTTCTTGGGGGAAGATCTAAAGAGGTGTAGTCTGGTTTGTGGTCGATGTCACCGGATCTGTTTGGTCAGAGGAGCAAAAGTGTTCTTCAATACATCAAGTGTCTTCTTTCTTCCAAGGTTGGGTTTTCTGATTTCTTTACCCCAAGATGGGATACCCAGTTAACTGATTTAATTACAGCTATTGCTTTTAAGATTGTGTGCCCTTTAGGGTGGGTTTTTCAACTAACACTCTCTTGTTCGTCACTTCTAACCTTGGGTTTCGAGGAGGCCGATGATGTTCATGATTCTACTTCTACTCTTATATTTTTAATGTACAGTGCTTAGCTAATATTGTATCCAGTGTTTTTTGTTGTTGTTGTTGTTATGTTGGTTATATTTGTTTTAGATCTGTTTGTTGTTACTTTTATGTATTGTATCGTTTTGGAGTATTAATATATATATATATATATATATATATATATATATATATATATATATCCGTAGTTTTGTTCAAAATTATAGGAAGACATGGAAACAAATCATTAATGCTCATTGGGAACAAGAAAGTACCTTATAAAAAGAACCAAATAAAATTGATAGTTGGTGCCTTATAATAAGGACCGGAAGAAGTATAAATCATGGTAGTCAAAATCGCGCTGAAAGCGCAAAAAACGCCGCTTTTACGCTTTTTTTCGGGCAAAACGTGTTACGTGGTGAAAAAAACGCACCAGAGGTAAAAGCGTAAAAAGCGCCGCTTTAAAGCGTAAAAACGCAACGTTTTTGCAAAAAGCGTCGAGTTTACTAAGGGACTTAAGTAAAAGTTTTAAAAGTTCTGGAGAGGGACTAAAGTGAGAATTTTCAAACTATTTTGGGGCAAAACTGAAATTTCAAAAACATCTGGGTTCTTTTCTGTAATTAATAAATAAATATCATTTTACCCCTAATTACACTTAATTCAATACAAATGTTCCTAACTCAACTTAGTACTTAATCATACAATAATGTCCTAGAAAATGCATTTAAAATCCCAATTTAATAATGTAAAATAATATAAAAAATATGGTTTGATCAATGACAATATTAAACATTTTGATTGATATTGCATTGATTAGTATATGTGTGTATGAAGGCAGGTATCTTATATACATATGCAAGTAAAAACTCCATTTTATTTTACGATTTTACGTTTTATGATTTTTCATTCTCCTTCCGTTTTTACGTAAAAACTACGCTTTCACTACCATGGTATAAATTAAAAATTTTTTTTTTGGGGGACAAAAATGGTTGAACATTTTCAGTCCCATAAAAAACGAACAGGTTATAATGCCTTTTGTGGGCAATAACCACAGTAAACTTAGGATCCCAACTTCTTTCAAAATGCTTGCATGTCTGAGAATTCGGTTTCAGTGGAATTTAATTGAATTTTAACCATGAAGGCTATCAGATTTGAGAATATTAGTAAGTTTAGAGGCTTTTTTTTCCCTTATTTGTCACTTTTTAAATAACTAATTACCATTTTGCCACTATTTCGGAGTTATTTCCTAATGTGCCACTATTTAATCGACTAAACCAAGGTTCAATTGACTAAAACGCGAGGCGTGGATTTTTTTGACTGTCCCGTGATTTAGTCGATTAAACCACAGTGCTTAATCGACTAAATCGCAATAGGGGTTTTTTAAAAACCAGAATCGCAGCATTTGAAACCCTAATCGACTACAAAACCTCCTCAAACCTCTCCCCATTTGTTTTCTTCACCAAATCCTTGCTGAATCCGTTGGTGGGTAGCGAAGGAAACTTCATTCTAGCGTCATTTACGTCGATTTTGATATGTTTTCATCTCTATTTTGAATTTTTGCCGTTGTTCTTTCGTTTATGCGAGGCTTTTACCTTTCCTTCGTCCGATTATTTATTTATTTATTAATATTATTAATATTTTAGTATAAATGATAGGGTTAAACGTGAAAATTTTTATCATATTCATGCGTATATAACACGCTCGATAATATTGTGGGACCCGTTAGATAATCAACTCCTTTGTCATGCAGTTCGGATCCTATTAGCGCGTGGAGCTATAAAACAACCATAAAATTAATTTTTTGTATTAAGTTTTTATATTGAGGATTTTTCTATTATGATTCTTAGTCATGTCCACAATCCTCACTGAACTTTGGAACCTTGTAAAACTCATTTTTATTTTTAATTATTTGTCTACCTTCATAAATTTAAACTTTTAAAATTTGATCTATACCCTTCATGATTGCAATCTATAATAAATAAAGAAATTTTAAATTATAAAATATAATAATAATAATTTTATAAAATCTAAAATCTAAAATATACATTTCATTATCTAAAAATGGAGATGAGATGATGATATAAAAGAGGGTAATGAGGATATCATTTTCCTATATTTTGATATAGTAAATTTTTTTATCCTCTATAATCTCATATACTAATATAATATTATAGCTAAGTAGAAAGATCGTATTTTGAAGGGCTTCCCTTCCTACAGGGGGAATCATATGGGATATTTTATAATATACTTTTTTAATATAAGACATTTTTATTTTATTTTATTTAATTCGAAGAGTATTAATAGAGGTAAATTATGAAAAAATTGACAAACATGAAAATTATGTCTTATATTTAAGATTAAAATCAACAAAGAAGATATTTTCAGGTTTAAAACGTATATAATTGCCTAAAAATTTGTTTGATTAAAATATTTTTAGGGACATAAAAAATGACCCTAAACCCTAAACCCCTCACGTGCTTCTAATTTTTTCAATTTTTAAAGTTATATATATATATAGGGGTTTACTTTTCTCATATTGCATTAGAGAAACAAGATTCCTAGATACATAAAATGGTGGGACCCACATATATATAGTGCTAATTATATATATATGCGGGTCCCACCATTTTATGTGTGTGTGGCATGAGAAAACAATTCTTCTACAACATGAGAAATGTTTTTCCTATATATATATATATATATATATATATATATATATATATAGACATTCGAACATACAAGCCTAAGTCATTTTCTATTTTTATGAAAATATAATTTTGTTTAAATATTACAAGTGATAGGTTAAATTTATTACCAATGGCCCCCTAAATTATTAACCATTGTTATTACTTCCTCCCATTCTTAATATAAGCAACGTATGAATACTTGCCGGAGGTAGGTTGAGTACCTCAAGAAGTTATTGTTGATGAGTTTAAAAATGAAGACATCATTAGAGATTTTCATATCTATTTTAAATCAGTATCTTAACTAATCAATTTGATATGTTGAATGTAATCAATATAAATTATAAATTTTGAAAAATATTTCTTCATATTCAGGTTTAAGAAACCATAAAATTTATTTATTTTATTATGATTTTATATTAGGGATTTTTCTGTTAGGATTCTTAGTCATGTCCTCAATTCTCACTGATCTTATGTGAACTTTGATTTTAAATATAAAACTCATTTTTACTTTTAATTAATTTGTCTACCTTCTAGGGAAATGGGTTCGCATAAACGAAAGAACAACGGCAGAAATTCGAAATGGAGATGAGAACATACTGAAATCGACGTAAATGACGCTAGAATGAAGTTTCCTTCGCTACCCACCAACGGATTCAGCAAGGATTTGGTGAAAAAAACAGAGGGGGAGAGGTTTGGGGAGGTTTTGTAGTCAATTAGGGTTCTAAATGCCGCGATTGGAGTTTTTAAAAAACCCCCTGTCGTGATTTAGTCGACTAAGCACTGTGGCTTAATCGACTAAATCACGGGGGCAGTCAAAAAAATCCACGCCCCACATTTTAGTCAACTAAACCTTGGTTTAGTCGACTAAATAGGGGCACATTGGGAAATAGTTTGGAAACAATGGTAAAATGGTAATTAGTTATTTAAAAAGTGGTAAATAGGGAGGGGAAAAAAAAACCCAAGTTTAGATTACCCGAATGACTTGTTTTATCTGAGTCCAACACTTCGTTCATTTTTGAATTGGTGGTTCCATCCCTAATTCCAAATAAAGGAAAACCATATTTAGGATCTAAAAAATTTGTACATTGGTTCTATTTTTATGAAGAAACCAAAATTTTCAACTTGATAATTTTCATGTGTAATTTTTAAAGGGACAGGATATTGTCACTATTAATTTTAGAGTAAATACCCTATTTGGTCCCTGACAAAAATCGCGAACCCCTTTTTGGTCCTTCAATAAAAAAAAACTCATCCCGTAATCCCTATAAAATCCAAAAACCGTCCATGTTAGTCCTTTCAGGTTGAAGAGGACACATGCAGTGAAGTGTCCCAAATGTGGTTAGGGACTACGGGATGAGTTTTTTTTTACTGAGGGACCAAAAAGGGGTTCATGATTTTTTTCAAGGACCAAATAGGGTATTTACTCTTAATTTTATGTCACTACCACTTTTTCGCTGTTGGATCAGAATCTTATCTACGTTTATCATTTCTCTCCCATATTGAGATTCTAATCCAACGGTGAAAAAGTGGTAGTAACTTAGTTGTGACATAAAATTGGTGGTGATAATATCCTATCTCATTTTTAAAATGTATCCTTTTTTTAAAAAAAAAACTAGAGAAAAGTTTAAAACAAAAGAAAAACAAGAAAAATATTAAAAAGTTTCCAAAATTCTTGAAGTATGTATCCACTATCAATTCAATCAAATAATTAGCAAGTATTTTAGGTAATGAAAATCAACATTCTCAAACTCATTTAAGTTACACCTGAATATGACAATATGGTGAGGCTTCCCATTTGAAGTACTCATAAAATCGTCTAGAAGCTCTCTAAAATGTTATACACTATAAAATTTTGATCATGAATTGAATTCAGCCCACAAAAATTTTAAAGAAGGGAAAAATCTTCACTTTGACCTAAAAGCTTCAAATAAAGACATTCACTTGAAAATACCATCATCTATTAGAAATAGGCCTACACAAATTACTAATCATCCCAACCTTTGGAGACGGAGCACAAACCACTGCTCTATAACGTGAAATACAAGGCCAATCCCTTGAGCTAACAACCTAAATATTTTTTTCAAGGATTAAATCACTTGGAAATAGACACATATCTTGTCAAGGAAAAGATTAAAAATGGAGTAGTGTGTCTAATATATGTTACATCAAAGAAGCAAGTTGCACATGTTCTTACCAAGGGATTTCCAAGAGATAGTTTTGATGAAAGCATAAACAAGTTGGGAATGATCAATTTCTACAATCCAACTTGAAAGAGAATGTGAGGATATCTTATTATTTATTAGCATTTATTAGGTTTTATGAGGCAATATTAGTGAAACTCTGTCCCTCATTACTAGTATTTATGAGACATTATTCCTCAAATGCCCACATAGTCTGTATGCCCACTTATGAAACTTTATTCCACATATGCTCACTTAGTCAATATATTCAATGTAATCTTTTGTTTAGAATCAAATGACAAATATTCATTTTCCTCTAGAAGTCCACACACAATCAAAGACCAACATTTACAATATCTTAAATAAAATATTTTTTTAAAAAAAAAAGAAAAGAAAAAAACTTACCGCGGCTATAGATGGCACACCTGGTTGACCAGAACCATGCCACACATCCATACCAAGAATTAAGTAGGCACCTTTGAAACCATATGTATGGATTTTGAAAGATCTCCTTCCAAATAGGAATTCATCCCCCCAAGCTGCATGGAAGCCAGAAAAAAAGTGAGGATAAGATAGGAATCTGTTCAAATGAAACTGAACCAACAGAAATAGTGGGATGCAAGTAGAGGTGAGCAAGCACCCTGCAGCCCGCCCAACCACCCGCGCCCCGTGAAAAATTCACTGAATGAAGCCCGCCCAGATTGGACCCGTAACGGGTACGGGCTGCCCCGTACCTGTATATGTTAAACGGGGCGGGGAACGGGTTAGGGCACGGGCTACCCGTCCCCGCCTGTTTATATATGTATTTTTAAAATATATTATTTACAATATAATATTTGAGTGTTGAACCCACTCCACAGCGCTGATAGTTGCTTCAGTGGTAGGGGTCCCGTCTTTTTGCCATAAAGATTATAGCTCGAATCCTCCTGGAGTCAGAAATTTGACACTTTCTTTTAATAATGTCTGACACTTTTTTAAAAAAAATTCTTATAATATTTGACACGTTTTTTAATTTCTTTTAATAATGTCTGACACATTTTTTTTAAAATTCTTATAATATTTGACACGTTTTTTAATGCAATAATGCCTGACATGTTTTGTAATATACGTTTTGTAATATTGTATTTTTAAATTTTTACATCTCTAAAGTAAAAAAAATTGTACTTTCCCTCTGCTCTCAGTCTATTCACCGCCCCCCTCCCTTTTCTCTTTCCACTCGTAATCTTCAACCTCAAATCTCAGATTCTCATTTCATTTCGTCCCGCCCTCCCCTTCTCTGTTCTCTCTGTTCTCTCTATCTTCAATCTCGCCTCTTGCAGCTCTCAACCATCCATTAACTTCATTTTTTTCCCCTCCCCGCTTGGTGGTTCTGTTAATGGCAGCTGTTGCCGTCGATCTCTCCGGCAGCCGGCATCTCGCCATCAAGCATCTCAGATCTACCAATATCTTTTCTTTCATCTCATCTCTGTTTGGATGTCTTTATTTTGAGTTTCTTTTTAATGGGTTCTTTTTTTTCCCCCCTTAGAGGTTTAAACGGGGAACCCAGAACTCGTGAAAACCCGCCCATATGTGCCTGTACCCATTTTTCACGGGTTAAACGGGTTATACCACGGGTATGGGCTACCCCGTACCCGTGTAAAATAAACGGGCGGGACACGGGTTAGGGCACGGGGCAGCCCCGCCCGCCCGTTGCTCAGCCCTAGATGCAAGATAAGAGAATCGAGGGAAATGCTTAGATTTTTATATTAATATTCAAATAGAAGAATCAGTGTTACAAAGAGAACTGACTGATTCTAATCAAAATCATATTCCCTAATACAACTTAGAAATCATGAGAACAACACCAAATACAACCAAGTCGAAGCAAGGCCCTTACTAATACTCAAGAGACCAGTCCCCTCCTAATGTCTAAGAACTCCCAAAAGAAACATCGTACGCCCAAAAGAGAGCAGAGACCAAAATATAAACAACATTAAAATGTAACTAAAGTAACCCCATGGCTGGTCTAAGTCTACAGACTACAGCCACCCTACTATCTCATTTATCTGACTTGAATGTCCCCTTTGACTTTCCTTTCATAGGTCTATCTAATTCCAGCAGCTATATTAGAATGAAATGCAACTATGAGAGGAATGCCTATCAGTTTAAATAAGAGACTCAAACAAGCTTTTTTTTGTTTTTAATGTTACGTACCTTGACATTAATCTTCATTAAAAGACTGTGCAAGTAACCATCATCCATTTTTGTTGGGGCAATACATTGTGTAACAAGCCCTCCCGCTATCCCATCTGCTGTAAGATTCAGTTTTTTCCAAGGACCTTCATAGTATAGTAATTAAAAAGTTAAAAATCTGAGCCTATTGAACGCCTGTATGAGTCTCAAACTTGAGTGCGTGAAAAACAAAACCTAGGCAAACATAAATACCATAAATATCAGATTGCTTATCTGGAAGAATGCACAATAGGAACAATGGTTTCTTATTCAACCACTTCGCCACATTTGTATACATCTCCTTAACCCTCTCTTTGATTGGCTTATGATGCATTCCTACTGGCTCAGTCAACACTCTAATGGGGTCCTTCAGGACCTACCAAAAAGGGGAAAATAAAAAAGGAGTAAGATGCATATGAAATTTCAAATTGAACTCTCAAACGGCACAATAAAAAACACACCAGCCCCTTCATTCGTGCACATTTCCGCAGGGCTTGGGTAAGGAATGTAGTTTTACAACTAGGTGAGAAGTTGGCTACAGCCCAAAGATCAACAATCCTAATAGGGTGAAAAAATTGCTGACACATAAATGGTTATTCTGTGAGGCCTACTATATTGAATATGGCTAAATCAGAATTTAAAGTGAAAATACGATAGCCAAACCTTGTAGTAGAAATTCCACTTCCCACCTTTGGAGATGATGGACCCATTCCCAGCCTTAAGCTGCATGTAGCAACATATTGGTACTATCAGTAGTGTCTCAAAGCCAGAAGAAAAATGTGTAAATTCAAAGGATGAGTGTTAATAAGTATGAATGAATGTAATGATGTGGTGCAGAAGAGAGAAGATGAGAGAGAAAGAAAGAAGAATGAGAGAAGAACAGGGGGACTGAAATTCACGGCACTATTCAGATTCTAAGCATAAGCATATCGACTAGATAAGGTAACAGCTAGATATTCATACCAGACTGACTCAACTAACCTAACTACCCTATGGCTCGTAGACTTAGTAACCATATGACTTTTATTGTTTATTTATTATATATTATTTTACAAAATGGAATTCTATTTTGCATTTACGTTCTAATTTATCAATAACCATATAGAAATATATACCTCTGGAGGATGAAGAACACGACCATCGATTTGTGTACATTTTGAGTCGATGGTAATTGTAGAAGGACAAAGCATAGGCTCTTTACCATATCCTCTGTTTCTTAGAGACTGAAAGAAGAGCATTATCAACATTTAGATTTATGAAAGGGTATTAGTATGAAGAAAGAAATATCTTATTTGATTAATGAAGAGGAAAAGTCGCAGAGAAAGAGTATTATATCTTTTGCTGAAAAAAGACAAGAAAAGAAGTCAAATGATCCCCTAGCTAGTGGCGTTTATGATTGGACAAAATCAATCATCATAGAGCCATGAGGTTGCTGGTGGGGAACTTTCAAGGGTTTTGGGTAGGCTGATGATGTTCTGCTTCTCTTTGAATGTGTGACAGGATGTTTCATTTGGTATCAGAATCAAGATAGGTGGATGTGGGTGTTCGAATGGAGTGTTATAATTGATATTAGAGATAGGGTTGGCTGATGATGTTCTACTTCTCTTTGAATGTGTGACAGGATGTTTCATTTGGTATTAGAGTCAAGATAGGTGGATGTGGGTGTTCGGATGGAGTGTTATAATTGATATTAGAGACAGGGTTGGTGGATGTGGGTCATGGGTGGAGTGTTACATTTGGTATTAGAGTTAGACTCGGATGGATGTGGTGTGGGTGTGGGTGGCAGGTGGAATGTTACAATTTGTATCAGAGCCAAACTTGTGAGTGGTGGGTGGAGTGTTACATTTGGTATCAGACTCAAGCTTAGATGGATGTGGGTGGAGTGTTACATTAGGCTGATGATGTTCTGCTTCTCTTTGAATGTGTCTGTTAGTGTTTGCTTTGTTGGTTTGGATTATAGTCGGTGTGTCTAGTTAAATTGTATAGGTTTTAAAATTGTGTCTTTGGTTTGTTTCCTGGATTTTGGACGTGGTGTGGGTACTTATATTTTTTTATATTAATAAAAATGTTTTTTTTTTGCCAAGAAAAGAAAAGATTTGTGTAAGATGTTAGATGGTGAAATGAGACAAATAAAAACATACATTTTTGACCGATGTCATTCATTCGCCAGGATTTTGCCTTGACACATTCGCAAACGAAGCTGCCTGTGAACTGGTAAGGGCCTTAATGTAGTGTTGCAATGAAACCAGCGTACAGAGTTACAAAAGAAAGTATCATTTCAATTGACTTCACTTTACCTTTTATGTCTCTTCCTTACTTGAAGGGAAATCTGTATTTCGATATTGCCTACTTTGGGTTCCTCGTCACCCCTCACAGTTTAAAAACGCATTAATAGGGATGTATTTAAACCCTTATAAGGTGTCTTTCATTTCCCTCCTTGGTCAATATGAGAAATAACACCCCATCCACTTTTGGGCTCACATCAACCCGAGCCTTAGCTCTGATATCATTTGTAACATGTCAGCGCCTTACTCTCGATATATATACTTATAAGGCCTCCCACATCGACTGGGGAACGAAAGACGCCTTGTAAAGGTTTGAATACCTCCCTTCTTGACGTGTTTTAAAACTGTAAGGGGGTGACGGTGACCCTAGAGCGGGAAATATTGAGAGTTAGGACCTAAGATATTAAAAATGGTATCAGAGTCAGGGTTGATGCGCCAGTGTCTTGCCCAAAGGTGGGTAGGGTGTTATATCTCACATTGACTGGAATGGGAATGAAAGACCCTATAGACCCTATAGAGCCTGATAGATAGATGAGGACTCTAAAGCGAGCAATATCGAGGGTGAGATACTAAGATGTTACAAATGGTATTAGAGCCTTGCTCGGCTCAATGTGAGCCCAAAAGTGTTGGGGTGTTATGTCCCACATTAGCCTTACAAAATGAAACCATTTTGAGTTAATCAAAAACCTGAATGAAAGCCATATGACTGGATAAGGTAACAGCTAGATATTCATTCATACCAGACTGACTCAACTAACCTAACTACCCTATATGGCTCGTAGACTTAGTAACCATATGACTTTTATTGATTTACTTTATTTATTATATATTATTTTACAAAATGGAATTCTATTTTGCATTTACGTTCTAATTTATCAATAAGCATATAGAAATACATACCTCTGGAGGATGAAGAACATGACCATCGATTTGTGTACATTTTGAGTCGATGGTAATTGTAGAAGAACAAAGCATAGGCTCTTTACTATATCCTCTGTTTCTTAAAGACTGAAAGAAGAGCATTATCAACATTTAGATTTATGAAAGGGTATTAGTATGAAGAAAGAAATATCTTATTTGATTAATGAAGAGGAAAAGTCGCAAAGAAAGAGTATTATATCTTTTGCTGAAAAAAGACAAAAGAAAAGAAGTCAAATGATCCTCTAGCTAGTGGCGTTTATGATTGGACAAAATCAATCATCATAGAGCCATGAGGTTGCTGGTGGGGAACTTTCAAGGGTTCTGGGTAGGCTGATGATGTTCTGCTTCTCTTTGAATGTGTGACAGGATGTTTCATTTGGTATCAGAGTCAAGATAGGTGGATGTGAGTGTTCGGATGGAGTGTTATAATTGATATTAGAGATAGGGTTGGTGGATGTGGGTAATGGGTGGAGTGTTACATTTGGTATCAGAGTTAAGCTCGGATGGATGTGGATGTGGGTGTGGGTGGCGGGTGGAGTGTTACAATTTGTATCAGAGCCAAATTTGTGAGTAGTGGGTGAGTGTTACATTTGGTATCAGACTCAAGCTTAGATGGATGTGGGTGGAGTGTTACATTAGGCTGATGATGTTCTGCTTCTCTTTGAATGTGTCTGTTAGTGTTTGCTTTGTTGGTTTGGAATATAGTCGGTGTATCTAGTTAAATTGTGTAGGTTTTAAAATTGTGTCTTTGGTTTGTTATCTGGATTTTGGACGTGGTGTGGGTACTTATATATGGCCAAGAAAAGAAAAGATTTGTGTAAGACGTTAGATGGTGAAATGAGACAAATAAAAACATACATTTTTCACAGATGTCATTCGTTCGCCAAGATTTTGCCTTGACACATTCACAAACGAAGCTGCCTGTGAACTGGATGGTAAGGGCCTTAATGTAGCGTTGCAATGAAACCAGCATTCAGAGTTACAAAAGAAAGTATCATTTCAATTGACTTCACTTTACCATTTATGCCTCTTCCTTACTTGAAGGGAAATCTATATTTCGATATTGCCTACTTTGGGATCCTCGTTACCCCTCACAGTTTAAAAACGCATTAATAGGGATGTATTTAAACCCTTATAAGGTGTCTTTCATTTCCCTCCTTGGTTAATATGAGACATAACACCCCACCCACTTTTGGGCTCACATCAACCCGAGCCTAGCTCTGATATCATTTGTAACATCTCAGCGCCTTACTCTCGATATATATACTTATAAGGCCTCCCACATCGACCGGGGAACAAAAGACGCCTTGTAAAGGTTTGAATAACGCGTTTTAAAACTGTGAGGGGGTGACGGTAACCCTAGAGCGGGAAATATTGAGAGTCGGGACCTAAGATATTAAAAATGGTATCAGAGTCAGGGTTGATGCGCCAGTGTCTTGCCCAAAAGTGGGTAGGGTGTTATATCTCACATTGACTGGAATGGGAATGAAAGACCCTATAGAGCCTGATAGATAGATGAGGACTCTAAAGCGAGCAATATCGAGGGGAGGTACTAAGATGCAAATAGTATCAGAGCCTTGCTCGGCTCAATGTGAGCCCAAAAGTATTGGGGTGTTATGTCCCACATTACCCTTACAAAATGAAACCATTTTGAGTTAATCAAAAACCTGAATGAAAGCCAGGACAAGCTTGAACAACCCCTCCAATATCTTTGCAACTTCCTACTTCATCATATGCACATTCGTGGGAGAATGATTCACGCACATGCAACCAACCCCTGAAAAATCAAGCAAAAAAAGGTAAACAAAAACATTCAAGCAATTAAAACAAATGAACAAGTTTCAGATTTTAACAAACCGCTTTACTACATGATGACTTAATATGATGCTGAGAACCATTAATGCTTCTTGGGAAGCAGATTCAATATCACTAAATGCAATTCTTTTTAAATAATTGATCTCCACCTTAAATGAAATTTTATCTAACCATTAATGCTTCTTGGGAAGCAGATTCTATATCACTAAATGCAATTCTTTTTAAATAATTGATCTCCACCTTAAATGAAATTTTATCTAACACTACTATCAGTTTACTCCTCAAGCTACCCCTCAAGCTAGAATGAACTAAGAGTAAAAGAACTTCGTGCCTCCATCATAAGCGAAGCTGGCGTTTTACAGCTTAGGAGTATAGCCCTCGAAAACCTTATCAATCACTATTCTCCAAATACCCTTGTACATATGTCCAATTTCATAAAAGAGAGCAACCTATCAAATCAAGATTATTCAAAAGTAAGTGATATGACGGGAAAAGATTCAAATGGTATGGGAGAGGAGGAAATACAATCTATTGATAGAAAAAGCTATCTTCTTTACATAGGTAACTTTGAAGTAGTTAGTCAAAAGTTTAACGTATTCTCCCTGGGAACTAAAACCACATGATCAGGCAGTAAATTCAAAGTAATTGAGAAAGCATGTCTGCTTTTTTAATTCCTCTCCCGATATGGGACATAACACTCTACCTACCACTCATATCGACCCGAGTCTGGTTTTGATACCAATTATAACACCCCACCCACCACCCGAGTTTGGCTCTGATACCAATTGTAACAATCCACTCACATCCATCTGAGCCTAAGTCTGATACCAAATGTAACACTCCACCCACCACCTAGAAGTCTGGCTCTGTTACAAATTGTAACACCCCACCCGCAACCCACACCCACACACACATCCACATCCATCAATAAAATTTTATCTAACACTACTGTCAGTTTACTCCTCAAGCTAGAATGAACTAAGAGTAAAAGAACTATGTGCCTCCATCATAAGCGAAGCTGGCGTTTTACAGCTTAGGAGTATAGCCCTTGAAAACCTTATCAATCACTCTTCTCAAAATACCCTTGTACATATGTCCAATTTCATAAAAGAGAGCAACCTATCAAATCAAGATTATTCAAAAGAGAAAGAAAAAGTAAGTGATATGATGGGAAAAGATTCAAATGGTAGGGGAGAGGAGGAAATACAATCTATTGATAGAAAAAGCTATCTTCTTTCCACATGTAACTTTGAAGTAGTCAGTCAAAAGTTTAACGCATTCTCCCTGGGAACCAAAACCACATGATCAGGCAGCAAGTTCAAAGTAATTGAGAAAGCATGTCTGCTTTTTTAATTCCCTTCCCGATATGGAACATAACACTCCACCCACCACTCACATCGACTCGAGTCTGACTCTGATGCCAATTATAACACCCCACCCACCACCCGAGTTTGGCTCTGATATCAATTGTAACACTCCACCCACATTATCTGAGCCTGAGTTTGATACCAAATGTAACACTCCACCCACCACCCACAAGTCTGGCTCTGTTACAAATTGTAACACTCCACCCGCGACCTACACCCACATCCATCCGAGCCTAACTTCGATACCAAATGTAACACTCCACCCATTACCCACATCCACCAACCTTGTCTCTAATATCAATTATAACACTCCTCCCGAACACCCACATCCACCCATCTTGACTCTGATACCAAAGGAAACACTCCACTACCACCCAACCTAATTATGGTGGGAAAATGTACAGGTTCATTAATCCTTAATTTGAGTATTTAAATTGCCTTTAATTTTCGTAGCTTTTCAGTAAACACTGACTTAATAAGTGTATCAAGGTAATAACTAAACTAATGGCTTAAGCGTACCCTATTATGCACAAATATACTTCTATCAGTGTTATTTTGACCCTAACAAGTGTTAACCATGTATGTGTTTCTATTTATATTATTAAGATTTACTAATTGAGTTTTTTTCAATGATGGTCGTGGATTGGACATGTGTTGTGAACAAACTAAATGTAAACCGATAATTCTCTCTCTATCCCCAAGCTGCTCATTCAATGGCCGGTCCGGGTTTCATAACCTTAAAAAAAAACTGAAAGAGATCTAACCCAATACCTCATTATCTTTATATATATATATATATATATATATAAAATTTATAAATAATAGTATAATTTTTCATAACTTTCACACTTTACATTGAATTGTTCTTGAAATATTTATTTACTTTCAATTTCTCAATTACACTTTGAAAGTGAAGAAAATCACCAAGAGGGGGGGTGAATTGGGGATTTCAAAATCCTTTTCGGTTCACCCACACAACAGATAATATCAAGGCAAAGTGGAGATAAAGAAGAAGAGCTTGACACAGAAGATTTATATTGGTTTTGTCTAACTCTTTGACCTACGTCCAGTCCCCAGACACTCTGAGATTTTCCACTATCACTCAATTACAATTACACACTCTATACTCAGGACGATCCTCTCTCTAGGACTCACTCCCCCTTACAAGCTGTAATTATATACAATTAGATACACACTCTATACTCAAGAGTTATCCTCTCCCTAGGACTAACTCCCCCTTACAAGTTGTACTCTGATTTTCCCAATCTCCAAGTCCACCGACTTGAGATTCTTACAATGAATGATATACACAGAAAGAAACTCTCTCTAAAAGTAGATATGATAAACACTGAAGATCAAATACAAATCACTTCACTCTCTAAGTTATCTAAACATGTAAAAACAGAGTGCAAATGATGAGAAAGCAGAGTATCAGCATGTTGACAGTGTAAGCTTATATCTCCACGTTTTTTGCTTGAATCTATCTTCTATTTATAGGTAGAGATCAAATTATGACCGTTGAGAGGTTCCAATGACCGTTTATAGCCGTTGTCCATCTCAGACAAGGTTCTGGTTCAGTTTTGGTCTTCTTCTCTCTCTAGCTTTTGCTTAATCCAGCTGGGTAGAATGTTTAGAGTTGACTTCTGTCGAATTGATCCGTTGGAATAGCAGGTGCTGGATGTGGAAATAATTCTTTAATGCCTTGCAAGCGTGTGTAGATGGATTAACCATAAGTATGCAACTTTCTGGCCTCAGCATTTAATGTCTTGACATGCTTTTTGCTTTTTCTCCAAACCTTCATTGATCATTCTCTAAACAAGTTGAAACTCACTAACAAAGTCATTAAACATAGCTAGGAACATTAGAGAATAATCCTGGAAAGTATTAAGATCAAACAAAAACATATTATAAAATCGTGTAAATCAAATTTCAAACTTAACGTTGGAAACTCGAGTTTTCAACTGTGCATAAGTCCAAACTCAATTTTCACAATCCAAACTCGAGTTTGCTTCTTCCAGAGAGCAAAGTCGTGTTTTGAGCTTTTGGACCATAGTTTAAGAAAATCTCAAAACTCGAGTTTTCAAACAAAAACTCGAGCTTTGGACTTTTAATGAAAATAGCACATGAAAGTCCAAAACATCAAAACTTGAGTTTTCAAACTAAAACTTGAGTTTTCAAAAGGTTGGAAAATCATATGCTCTCTGTTTGGCCAAAACTCGAGTTTCCAAAATGAAACTCGAGTTTTCACTTAAGCGTGAAAACTTTGTGAAGATCAAGTCAGGCCAAAACTTGAGTTTCAAAAATGAAACTCGAGTTTTCAAATCATCGTGAAAACATATTGCTCTCTGCCTGACCAAAACTCGATTTTTGAAATCAAAACTCGAGTTTTCATTTTAGCATGAAAACTTTGAAAACTCTATAATGCTCTCGGTTTGATTGAAACTCGAATTTTGCAAACAAAACTCGAGTTTTCACTTAAAGTATGAAAACTTGTGAAAACCTGTGAACATATCAAAACTGGCGGTTTTGCTTCAAAACTGGTGGTTTTAAACTTGTGAGAACTTGGAAGCACTCGGCCAGTGTCAAAACTCGAGTCTTGCTCCAAAACTCGAGTTTTGAACTATTTCACAAAATATGAGAAGTTCTTTGAAATGTTCAAAACTGGCGGTGTTAACGAAAACTGGCAGTTTTGCTTTGTTTAGGATTTTCTCAGAAAACTCAAAACTGGAATTTTCCCTTGACAGCAAAGTTTTTAAAGATTTGCAAGAGAAAACTTCTCATTTTGTTTACAATTGTTAAAACATCATTAAAACACATATAGAACTAACACACTTTTTATATATAAGTTCCGTTCCAAAACAAATTCCCTCTTGCTATGTGTCAATTTCATTCCCTCTCTCTCTCTCTCTCTCTCTCTTTAAAAAAAACTAAAAGATGTATGTGAAAATTTCACTACACACCCCTTTAAGGCAAATTATTCTCAAATACTCCTAAAACTTTTTGAAACTTCACTACACCCTTAGGACTAAATTAAAATTAAAATTTATGAGTGAAAAGATAATTGTGCCCTTACTCTACAAATCAAATATGATTATTTACACGACAATTGTAACCCAAAAAAGTGTTTCTTCTCTTTCAAAGTGGCGAAAAACTGTAGCTTCAGCGAGAATAATCCAAAGAGTGATGTTTATGCAATTTGTAAAGCGTGGATATGCAGCACAAAAACAACTCAAGGACCATTTCGACCATGGCAACCCTAACCAATGTAACGGTATACTGTCAAATGACACCGAAGAGAATAGTGATATATTTAGCTTGAAATTTTAGTTTCAAAATCCGGGATAAGAAGGGGAAATCTTTTTTTTCCCCCTGTTAAAAGTAATGCATTTGTGTGTCCTGGTGAAACAAACTCAAATGTAATTCAAGGTGTCAATTTTGCTAAATGCACAATTAACCTTTTTTTTTTTTAACAAAAAAGTTTAGGTGAGTTGAGTTGCGGAGGGTTATCAGGGTCATGACATATCTCTAGACTGAAAGAAGGCTTGTAGAAGTACTTACAGATTGCCCATCAACAAGATTCTCACATCAGTGAGATTTGAATCTACAACCTTATGATTATGAGCCAACCTATTTATCAACTATACCAACCTTTGTTGGCAATATGTTGAATGCAATAACTTATGAAATTTGATCAGGATGCAGTGAGGAACAGAAGCACACTCAGATAAGAGGCAATTTACCAACCAAACACAGCAAGATGCACCAGAAAAAAATTGTATCGATATTAATACAATCGCATGTGTTGAAACTTGGAATTTCAGCCACCAAACACAGCTACATGTACACTTACAAGCACAATGAGATTACACAGCACAGGAATTAACAAATTTGATGCTAATGATTCATTATAGTAAGTGGCTAAGCAATTGAGCCTGAGGATATACGGGGAAATTCAGCAATTAGTGCAATGAGGATTATTCAGCAGTGTTCAGAAATATGAGATTGAAAGATTTGGCCTCTGTGTAGGCATGGCAGGGGCAACAACTCCAATGGCATTAAGGAGGCTTTGACAGTAAAAGCATCGGGAGATTTTGAGCAGCCTCTGCAGCCTTGTTTGCCTTTTCAAGGAGGATTCTATGCTTTACGTTGTATGTCACCCCTATAGTTTGTTGAATGGTTCTTCTAGTGTCTGAGTCAATAACATAGATCCAAAAAGAAGTACATGATAATTAAGTTGAGGTGACAAATCATCCCCTTGAAAATTTTCATCACCAGAAGAGTTAATCATGAAAGTATCCGATATTCCCATACGCAGTCCCCTCTATTTACTTCATTAATAGCTCCTTCAAACTATGCAGCACAACATTCCCAGGTGATGAGAATTGGTGTACTCCTTTGTTTGGTGCTATTTCATTATCTGGATTGAAGTCGGACGTCGCAAGAAAGAAAAAGTAAGATTCTTTCCTGGTAAGCCGAAGAGGCAGTTCCAAGTATAAACCCATCCAGCATCCCGAACTGGCCTCAATTCATTAATATGCATCTCACATAACGAATCATTTAAGGATTTCTCATATCTGGAACCTATGTCTGCAGATAAATTGTTTTCTTCAGTGACTTCAAGAGCAACAGGTTTATGCACAACTTTTGAAGTGTCCTTCATACTCCAAGAAACACCATGCCGTCCATCAATGTAACCAAGAGATTTCTGTTACCTGTAATCCTCAAACAGATCCCAACAGCATCCATCCTCCCTGCCTGCAGCCTTATGCATATATCACAATTATCCAAGACACGTAATTCTCCTATTTCCATCAAAATCCTGCCAAATTAGACTTAATATAATCACGAAAGATTTTGAAGCATCTGATTTTCCCAGGAATATACATACACACATATCCAATCTTCTTTTCAAACCATTTCTCCTGCATTTAACAATCTGATTGTCGTCTGCAAAAAGGAATAGAGATCTTACTTTTCTTAATAGCCAAACCATTGCGTTTCAAATTCTTAAATATGATTATGAGCGTTGCAATGGCTGAATTCAGTAGTTAATAGAATAAGTTAGCAAATAAGAGATGATGGATCCATATTCTTATATGTGCATGGTCAGTCCAAATGTCATCAAACGGCTACTGATATTAATTAATCAATAATTAATGCTAATTTCATGAATACTCTTTCACAAAAGTGATTTAGACTTTGAATATTCTCATACTACTTTATATATGCCTCTGACACGTGCACATGAATTTATAGCTAAAACCCTGAACAGAACAGCAATCAGTTGTAATAAATAAACATGTATATACACATATTCACCTGGTTCTCCCCTCGACCACTGAAACTGTATTTCAAAGAAAACATGTCTTACCAGAAAGCCTTAAGAAACCCTTTTGTACCAAATACTGCATTAAGGGGTGCAATCTACTCTCCCACAACTCGCCACAAGCAAACTGTGTGGGTTTATTTCATAAAAAAACAAATCTATAAGCTATTCCATTCCCTCATTAATACACCCAAACAGTGGAAACGACACATACTTGCCATTCTATTTCCTCATAAAACCAAGAGAATTATGCATCCAGAAGATGTAATGCCCTTGCATTTTATAGCACAAGGATCTCAATCATTTAGATAAGATGCCTTTCTTAGATATATGTTCAGACAAACACATGATGAAAATGACAAGCACAACCAAGAATTATTAGAATATATTACAGATATGGACAGAGATATGGAGACCAATTCTTCATGAAAAAGATAGGTATGCAATCTGAAATAGTGTGCGTGTGCGTGTGTGTGTTTTTACATACTTGTACCTTTGAAACAACATCAAATTGGTTAAACTACAATGTGGCGAGACAATTAACCATGCAACATTTGCTATTTTAAATGGGAGTCAAGATACAACAACGGGTTTTGGTGCAATACGAAATGACACAGAAGTTCTAACAGTAAGTTTGCATTCCCATCAAACACCAACCCAATCCACAGTAATCCAAAGAAACTGAATGACATTAATAATTGGCCCAAATTGGCAACTCATTATATGCAACCTATTGAACAAATTTTCTAGAGTTCTAAAGCATCTTTCAAGCCATCTCCGATGTATTTCATGGCACCAATATTCTTTCACTTCTTTACCGTCAAGTTTTGAACCATATTATCTTAAGGACTTGATATTGCCTTATAGCTGAGTTACTTGTATATGGGATGAAGAAAAAGTACCAGATAGCCGCACAAGTGATTCGGAACCAGCAATTGTCTTCCCTTGCTTGAGAAACATGAATCTTGGTGGCCCCAAAAATTTAACCAAGATGCCTAATTTCCGAGGATTTCCAAATCTTGCGAGGCTAGACCTTGAAGGATATACTAAATTGTTATAGCTTGATGCATCTATTGCTTATCTTTCAAAGCTCAAACTCTTGATTTGAGGAATTGTATTAATCTTGTTATTTAGTATTCCCAATAACTCTTTTAGAAGTTCTAAATTTAGCTTGTTGCTCCAAAGTTGCTTATTGTTTGAAGTTTTGTCCTTTTGAGGAGCTTGGTGAAAGAAAAATCATTGAGCAATCATTTCCCAACCAGACGGAAGTTAAAAATCTACTACTCAAATAAGTCTTAAATATAGGACAAAATTTGTAATAGAAATTGTATTATAAACTTTATTTTATATTTAAGACCGGAGATAATAGTGTATAAATTCTATATAAATGCTGACACACACCCCACATACGCCCACCAAATTGCCTACTTGAGGCGAGAACTTACTAGATCTTATTTAGGGGAAGTGTGGCATGCCAATTGAGTCATAGGCTCTTCGCTCTCTACCAGTATGTTGGTATAAACATATATATAGTCTATTAAAACCGTTCTTTTGGCAAAAGCAAGATGAAAGAAGAGAGAAAAGAGTTGTTTGTGACTTTGTTTTGACATGGACATGTTACCTACCACACATGCTATGTAAGCTTTCCTACTTACGATTGAATGTCAAAACAAGCATCCACTGTGATACTGATACCTATACATAAAGCCAAAGACGGCACGACTGACCGTGCGTTTGGTTTGTCTCATATTTATTTTATTAATTCATAGACCTCTCATTGTGATTTCATTCTCTTCCTTTCATGTACTGAACCCCATTAAAGACTAGAAATATTTACAAAATTTCATGGACAATATGGTAAAAGTATGCTCTCCCCCCACTCCCCTCAAACCAAATACACCTTAAAAACCCTTTGTTCTTGGGTTCAATTAGTAAAGGGGTTAGACACTCTTATCAAAGGGAAGGAGGTTTGATCCGGAGTTGGTCAAGACGCTGGGGGAGGCATCCTAACTCCTAGGTATCTAGGTAAACGTCTGAGGGTAATAGACGGCTCACCCTGCCTAACATCTGTATGACCTAGGAGAAAGGGAGATTTCCCCTCGCTCTTGGATCTAGGTAAACCCAACTCTTTTCCTAAAATTTTCTTATAAAGAAAAAAATACACCCTAAAAAAATTTTAGTAACACATATTTAATTCTCCTCCTATCCGAAGCTTGTTTCGTAAAAGGAGAGGGGAGAGTTTGACCAAAAAAAAAAAAAAGGAGAGGGGAGAGAAACTGACTGAATGAAAATATTTTTAAGTTATAATTTTTAAAAAATGAGACAAGTGAGGTTAAGAGTTTTTAATTAATTTTTCATATTGTTTTGTCTTATCTATTATTTTTATTAAAATTTTATAAATATAATTCTCCAATTTTCTTAAATCCAACTTATAAAAATTTCCCCTCCTTTGCCCTGTAAATCTTTCATTCCAAACACATCCTAAATTTGCAACATAGTCTGTGAGTGAAGTATGATATGTAAGACATTTTTTTCAATTTATTTCTTATATCTATCTCCCTTAACTAATGTTCCCAAATTAAATAAATAGACCTTATACTTATACGTAGTAAAGACGATAAGTATTTTGACCAAAAAAAAACTACAAGTATAGCTCTTTATTAAAACTTTCTATAAAAAAAGGATAGGATATTGTCATTACCAATTTTATGTCACTATCACTTTTTCACCGTTAGATTAGAATCTCAAAAATAAAATTGATAGTAACAATATCCTATCTAAAAATAAATAGGTAGCGACTCATTATAACTAACTAAAATTGGTAGTGACATAAACAGATATTATTGTTATGAAAGAAAACATTAGATAAGACATAAGAGGTAGTGTTTTGAAACTTCAAAAAGTGATACATGATGTTATAACTATTTTTTATTTTTAATTTATTTTTAGCAAGTGGATTGACGACTTCGTATTGCAGCCTCCGAAATTTTCCCGCCTTTTTTTTACCTTTTTCAATTTTCATTTCTGTCTCGTCTTCACTGGCTGCAACTCTCGAAAGCTAAGCGCCCGTTCCGTTCAGGGTTTCGTTCTCCGAAATCCTTTCGTTTCTTGCGTATAATTCATTGAGATGCCTTCAAGCCTCGAGTTCATAATTTCTACACTTTCCCTTCTATATAAAATTTTTACCAGTTTTCTGTGATTCTTATTTTTATTTTTCTCTCCGGCAACAACTCACGGGTCAAGTGATGTACATCAAGGAAGTTTGCTTGGAAGGTTTCAAATCGTATGCTACCAGGACTGTTGTTCCAGGCTTCGATCCCTACTTCAATGCCATTACGGGTTTGAACGGTTCCGGCAAGTCGAACATACTTGATTCGATTTGCTTTGTGCTTGGGATCACGAATTTGCAGCAGGTTCGGGCTTCCAACCTTCAGGAGCTCGTGTATAAGCAAGGACAGGCAGGGATTACAAAAGCTACTGTGTCGATTGTGTTTGATAATGCTGATAGGAGTCGGAGCCCTCTTGGGTATGAAGACCATCCAGAGATTACAGTGACAAGACAGGTTTCTTTCTTTGTTTTTAAACCTTCCCCCTGATTATGTTATTTGATTTTTGTTTCGTAGCATATAATGCTGTAAAAAGTGTCAGTTTGGCTTGTCTAGGCATTATAACTCATCAATATCTTTGGCGCGGTGACATTAAAATGATCTGTATTAGAATCACAGTTAGAGCTGAATTAAAAGAAACTAATTTGTGGGTTCACTTTCAGGGATGGCTTGGATTGATTTCCCATCTCTGCCCCTTAGAAGTGATTATTTTAACCTTGGTTTATGATGGTAGTTCTTTGATTCGCAATTATATTTAGCCAGCAATTTATTGACTTCTCATTTGTATGCCATGGATGCGTTTGGGGACAATGCCAGATTGTAGTTGGTGGAAGGAACAAATATCTGATCAATGGGAAACTTGCCCAGCCTAGTCAAGTTCAAAACCTTTTTCATTCGGTGCAGCTGAATGTTAACAATCCACATTTTCTCATAATGCAAGGGCGCATCACCAAGGTTTTAAATATGAAACCACCAGAGATATTGTCAATGCTTGAGGAAGCTGCAGGAACAAGAATGTATGAGACGAAGAAAGAGGCTGCACTTAAAACACTCGAGAAAAAGCAGAGTAAGGTTGATGAGATTAACAAGCTTCTTGACCAGGAGATACTGCCTGCTTTGGAGAAGTTAAGGAAAGAAAGGACGCAGTACATGCAGTGGGCTAATGGTACTGCTGAGTTAGATAAGCTGAGAAGGTTTTGTATTGCTTACGAATATGTTCAAGCAGAGAGGATTAGAGACAATGCAATGTCTGAGGTGGAACAAGTGAAGGCCAAGATAGCTGAGATTGATGACTCTACTAAGACCACAAAAGTGGAAATACAGGCAATGGAGACCAAAATGGCAAAGTTGACGGCGGAAAAGGAGGAACGCATGGGTGGGGAAGTGAAATCTTTGTCAGACAAAGTAGATGCACTTTCACAGAATCTTGTGAGGGAAACATCTATACTAAATAATAAAGAGGACACTCTGAGAAGTGAAAAATCCAATGAAGAAAATGTAAGTTGGATTTAGCTTTATTCATTAAATTATTTGGTACATTTCCTGCTGTGCTCAATTTTAAGATACCATTAATTTTAATGTTGTTCTGCTTTATAATATTTCCAATTGGAAAACATAACAATGACCTCACTTGAGAGCTGTTATCGTGATGTTTTAAGATTGTTAATAATATTGAAGACTTGAAGCAATCTGTTGACGAGAAGGCCTTAGCTGTGAAAAAGGCTGAAGAGGGAGCTTCTGATCTGAAAAGGAGAGTAGACGAGCTTTCTAAGAGTTTGGAGGATCATGAAAAGGAATATCAGGTAAAATGATTATATTGGCTTGGCTCAATTTGATGTCTAGCAAGAGAATCTCATCAATTCAGGACTTACTTTGATCTTCATCCTTGAAACTATTGGTAGGGTGTACTAGCTGGGAAGAGCAGTGGAAATGAGGAGAAATGCTTAGAGGATCAGCTAGCTGATGCAAAGATAGCAGTTGGGAATGCTGAAACAGAATTGAAACAACTAAAAACTAAAATTAGCCACAGTGAAACAGAACTGAAAGCGAAAGCACATCAATTAAAGTCAAAACAGGTTGAAGCTACGACTGTAGAAAATGAGCTAAAAGCTAGAAAGAAAGACGTGGAGACTGTGAAGACGCAATTGGAGTCTCTTAGTTATAAAGATGGTGAGATGGAATCTTTGCAAAAGGTTAGACATGCATCTCTTCTTCTAGTTTCTTTACCATTCAGACATTCTCTAATTTTCATTTAAACAAAACTTTATGTTAAACAAACTTAAGGAGCGCGCATCTGAGATGGAAGTAGTGCAAAAGTGGAAGGATGAAATACGCAAGCTTTCAGCACAATTAGCAAATGTTGAGTTTACTTACCGTGACCCCGTCAAGAACTTTGATAGGTCAAAGGTGAAAGGAGTGGTTGCAAGACTTATCAAAGTAAAGGACAGAGCTGCAATGACCGCCCTGGAGGTTAGATAACTTGGTGTTTTTATACCCAAGTTTTTAGTGGAAAATTATATGTTGACCTTTTGATTGGATCTTGTTTAGGTTACTGCTGGTGGAAAATTGTTCAATGTTGTAGTTGACACAGAAAATACTGGAAAACAACTACTGCAGAATGGTGATTTAAGAAGAAGAGTGACAATTATACCTCTGAACAAAATTCAATCCCATACTGTCCCCTCTAGAATTCAACAAGCTGCTTCTAGATTGGTTAGTCACAGCATTTCTCTTGGTGCATTTTGGGTTCATGATTGTTTAAGTATTTCCTTGCTGAAAATCATTGATTATTTAATTCCAGGTTGGTGAGGACAATGCTGAGCTGGCACTTTCTTTGGTTGGTTATGAAGAAGAATTGAAGGTATGCTTCTTTGAATTCATTTAGGATCCTGGTCAAGTAAGAACATGGGTGCTGAAAGCATTTTCATTGTTATTTCAAGTTCTTTTCCTGATCTCCTGATCAAATTATATTTTATTGTATCTGATTGGCTGTTAAAAACTTAAAATAAGATTTGTGGATAATTTATATACATTATTATCTTCTTCTTTTTTTTCACTTTCTATTGATATTAAATATTACTATTCTTTTTGAAATTTGGCATTTGTTACAGAATGCTATGGAATATGTATTTGGTTCTACCTTCGTTTGCAAAAATACTGATGCTGCTAAGGAGGTATGGTCATGCTTGCTACTGTGATTGTCACTAGCATTATATTTACATTCTGGTCAAAATACTTTACTGTTATTTGTTTTTTCATTTACGTTGGATATTAGATATTCATAATCTTGGTTCCTCTTTGCACTCTATTATTAATTATAAATTCATGACCAGAATCATGTTGAATATTTGACAATACATTCCGTACCTTGCTAAAAAACCGATCGTTGTTTACCAACCACACATTGTCAACTTGATTATTTGTTTTTGTCAATGAGCATTGAGCAACTACTTCTCTTCTCTATTATCACTGATGGTTATTATTTTAAAAGGATGTTCAGTATTATCCGTATGACCTTTTCCAACCCACCTATAGAGAAGCTCAGTTTTTCTTGTACTCTGTTGATCTAATACTAGGTGGCATTCAATCGGGAGATTCGAACCCCCAGTGTCACTCTTGAAGGAGACATATTTCAGCCAAGTGGTCTTTTGACTGGTGGAAGCCGAAAGTATGACACCACTTTGTTTATCTTTGGATTTTGCATATGTATCTTATTTGGAAGAGTTTGATTTCCTTTATTTTAAGTGATTTTGTGTTGTACGAGCTATATATGTGAGATGAGTTTTGTCTCATGAAATATGAAAGTACTCCTTTGAGCTAAACCAAATCAGGGCTTAAACTTTCAATAAGAGCTTCATAATAAAAATTAGTTTATATTTGTGATGCATTTGCAAAATTTTATAATTTTTATAATTTATACGATTTGTGTTTTCCACAATATAAGTGAGGCGGTTAGTCAATCAGCATCTGAATATCTTCTATCTTTTTTAGATACTGCTAGGTAATTTAGCTTCACAGTATAGGCTAGTTAATCAGCATCCGAATATCTTTTATCATTTTATACACTTATAGGCTAATTGTGGCAGGGGTGGCGGCCTACTTTTAAAGCAACTTCATGATTTAGCAGAGGCTGAGTCAAAACTTTCAATACACCAAAGAAGATTGTCTGAGGTTGAGGCAAAGGTATGCCCTGAGTGAATAAATTAGACTGGAGATAAGCCTAATGTATTTTCAAGTAGATACTGATAGTTTTGTGATGTTTATGAAAGCATAATCACTATATTTTATTTTAATAATTTGTAAAGCCTAGTTATTGATTGTTATCAAGCATTCTTTGTGGATTGTTCGATTTTTGGTGATCTTGTGTAGTCTTATTTTTGTGTGCTTACTGCTGATATATCAACTTCAGTTTGAGGATATTTCTTACTTTTCTTACTTAGCGTTGTATTTGAGATAACAGATTGCCAAGCTTCTTCCTCTTGAGAAGAAATGGAAAGACCTCAAAACACAGTTGGAACTTAAGTCATATGATCTTTCATTGTTTCAAACCAGAGCTGAGCAAAATGAGCATCATAAGGTAGGCCTTTTTCTTTCATTACAAAAATTGATTGACAAATGCTGTGATTTTACCTTGATGTAACTCCATCGTAGAATTTTTAATTTTCCTCAATGTTATTCATCGTTCTCACTTTGCTTCCTCTCTATTTCTCTTTTGCCTTTGTAGCTTGGGGAACTAGTGAAGAAGATTGAGCAAGAACTTGCAGACGCAAAATCTGCAGTCAAAGAAAAGCAAATTATTTATGAAAACTGTGTCAAGACTGTTTCATCGCTTGAGAAATCAATTAAAGAACATGACAATAATCGTGAAAGTAGACTAAAAGAACTGGAGAAGAAGATAAAGTCATTCAAATCCCAAATGCAGTCATCTTTAAAAGATCTCAAGGTTTGTTTAAAGTTCCAAAGATTTATTATTATTGTTTGCGACTTCTTTGAGTTAACTACCTATATTGAATTATATCCCAAGTCTCCATCCAATGTGATCCTCTGGGAGCTGCGTTTTTGGAACTTAATCCTAGGAAGTCACCAGTTCAAAACTTGCCTAAGTGGAAGGATGGAGTTTATGCAGACCAATATATCAAGCAATGTCTGATTGTCCTATCTTGTGAAATTGCTGGAAAAAAGCTTTTAGTTTTATGCAACCTTTGATTAATAATGAAATGGAAGGAGTTATCTCATGATTTGAATGTCGGATTAATGGGAAGTAATGTCAATCTGTATATGTCCAAAGAATGCATAATAGGAAATTGAGATGAGATTGTAAGATAGAATACAGCGATTAATAATAAAGTAATCACCTAAAGTAAGCCATTCCACGGGATGTAACATTTTTCATTTGTTTTTTCACCCAATAAAGCTGGAAGCTAAAATAATGTCTGCAACAATTGCTACTTGATGGGTTTGTCCACTGTCTTTTTGTTTAATGACTTTGTAAAGCTTCTTCATGTTTGTTTGCTGTTAGGGACATGATAATGATAAGGAGAGACTTGTAATGGAAATGGAAGCTGTTATTCAGGAGCGTGTGTCCTTGGAGAATCAATTAGCTTCTTTAAGAACACAGATTCATAATTTTGAATCAGAAGTAGAAGAACAAAAAATAAAGGCAAGTATTGCGTTTATCTTGGTTTGTTCATGTTTTCTACAGAATAAGGAGTCCTTACTCTTCTTCGTTATAGGTTGCTGCTGCAAGGGCCGATCATGATGGGGTTCATTCAGAGCTAAACTCAGTTCGTCTAAAAATGAAGGAATGTGACAAGGAAATAAGTGTTATCATGAAGGAGCATAAAATGCTTGAACATAAGCTCAGTGAAAATAATCTTGAAAGGAAGAGAATGGAGAACGAAGTACGTTTTCCTAAAAACTGTTTTTATTACATCTTTAAAAATCATATGCTAAACTATTTTCCTACTCTTCAAGGTAAAACGGATGGAGATGGAACAAAAAGACTGTTCGGTCAGGGTGGAGAAATTGATAGAGAAGCATGCATGGATTGCTTCTGAAAAACAGCTGTTTGGCAAAAGTGGGACTGATTATGATTTTTCTTCTCGTGATCCGTGTAAAGCAAGGGAAGAACTTGAGAAGCTACAAGCTGAGCAGTCTGGGTATGGGTCTTTCAGAATCTGTCCTATATGCTACTAGAATTGATCTGCATCTTTTTATACTATTGTCTTCTATGAAATTAAACATTTTTTACCTTGCTCCCTTATGCAGGCTTGAGAAAAGGGTGAACAAGAAAGTCATGGCGATGTTTGAGAAGGCAGAGGATGAGTATAATGATTTGATGTCCAAGAAAAACATAATTGAGGTTTTTTTTTTTTCCCCAGTCTATTTCAACAACTTTATACCTTTCTCGCATATCTTCTCATTCTGTTATTATCTTGCTTAGAATGATAAGTCAAAAATCAAGAAGGTGATTGAAGAGCTAGATGAGAAGAAAAAGGAAACACTAAATGTTACCTGGGTTAAAGTCAACAAGTGAGTTTACTTTGCCATTGTCTGCTTGAAAGATTTATCTGATTGCCCTCTTTTTTATGGAACTGGCTGACTCTGATGTTTTTGTTCTGTTTATTCAGGGACTTTGGATCCATCTTTTCTACTTTACTTCAGGGGACAATGGCGAAGTTAGAACCCCCTGAAGGTTGCAGTTTTCTTGATGGTCTTGAAGTTCGTGTTGCATTTGGGAGCGTGTGGAAACAGTCCCTGTCAGAACTAAGTGGTGGTCAACGATCATTACTTGCACTTTCTCTGATTCTTGCACTGCTGCTATTCAAACCTGCTCCAATTTACATCCTTGACGAGGTAAGCCTTACATGATTTTTTTTTTTTTTGGTAATTTTTGCCCCCTACAAAATTCTTGTGCTTGTGCAGGCATAATTCCTTTATGTTTCATGTTTGGTTTCATGCGACTTTTAATTCTGCATCAGCTATTATTTCCTTCACAAATACTTATGAACCAATGATTGCACAGCAGAGCCTAGTTATATTAATTGTTGAATTGGTGGCAGGTTGATGCGGCACTTGATTTAAGCCACACACAAAACATAGGGAGAATGATAAAGGCCCATTTTCCTCACTCCCAGGTATGAGAATTGTCGAAGGATTGTGACATTATCTTTCTTTATTTCATGCAATTGCTTTTCGTTGAAATTTCAAGAAATTCCTTGAGGTCTACATCATAAATTTGTTGTTGAAATCACCAAAAGGAAACAAAAAAGAGAATCTTGTGAAGGGTTCAATGTTTATTCTCCAGAAATTTACACTAAAGCACAACCCGGTCATGTATATTTCAGCTTTTGCCTTTTTTTTGGACACCTACAAGGCAGTCAAAAGTTTGAATGATGGTATATCTTCATTTGGATATATTAATTCTACAAAATGACACGGTAGTGGGGTAACTGATAAGATATGACTATAAACTCAAGCGGAGTATCAAATCTATGGATGTTGTTGATTCTTATTTTTTGATCACATGAGGAGGCTTGAATACTTGACTTCCACCCACCCGACCCTTACTACCTGAGCTAACTTTAGGTGGTAGGATGTTGCTGATTCGTATCAATTGTATGCAACCACGTGTAACCAGTCCCATCTTCCTCTCTTCCTCTATATATCTATATATGTGGAAATCTAACCTTGTCTCTTTATGTTCTTTGGTTTGCAGTTTATTGTGGTTTCACTGAAGGAAGGAATGTTCAATAATGCAAATGTTCTTTTCCGGACAAAATTTGTGGATGGGGTCTCAACGGTTCAGCGAACTGGTACATCCAAGCAGAGCAAGTGATATATTGAGGTTACTAATTTGCCTTCTATCAATCGTCTCTACGTATAAAATGGAAAATTGAGTTTTAGTTTGATCTGTTGAATATATACCTTGCCTTGAGAATAGGAAGTTATTGGTAGTCTTTAGTTATTTGATTTTATAACCTATCCATTCTATTAGACAACCCGGAAAAAATTGTTATCCATATTCCTTAGGTATATACAATCCATCTGCTAAATTATTCCCCTATTCTACAAACAACCCTGCAGAAGCATGTATCATACATAGATTATGGATATTCTTAGGATACATCCACTGGTGGCCAAGTTAAATCCACCTACCCACATCTACTTCTTAAGATGACAAACCTTTGTCTGATTTTCTTCCTGATTAAGAATCAAGACCATAGTCCATAGATATATTATTTCACATCTGAATCATGTGGCCAGCCATAATTTTAATTTTTAGTGTGCATGTCCATTTGCTTTTTATGGATTCAAGAAACCATACGTGAAGAAAACGATAAGAGAATTGTAGTTTATTGGAATTTTACTTTCTGATTTTCAATCTATATTTTTCAACTATGAACTGCTCAGGCCGATCATATGAACAAATTTGAGATTAACTACTGTATACTAAATATTAATGCATACTCTCACTAACTAGATATTTTTGTACTTCTGTTTCTTGTTCAGATGGCCACGTGTAGCAAATTGAAACTCTGTAAGTTTAAGCAGTGTATAGAAACTGGAAAGTACGAACCATGTTTGAACCTGTGTTTGTAATTTTATTATACACTTGAATGTTTGGTCTGTACAAAATTTGTATTAGACCCAGGACTTAAACCTCCTGACGACAAAGTTTATTTATGTTGTTCAATTTAGTTCTGGGTCTTGTTTCTCAATGTTACTCTAGATCTAGACAAATGTTTGATGTAATAGAATGAATGCGTTTTAATCTTTGGAGATATATTTAGATAATTATTGTATTTCAAAAAATTAGATTGTTTATTATCGCTGAACATGTAAATCAAGTCTGATCAAAATGCCCGTCGGTGCATGTTTAAATTATTTCTATTTCTTTTCACTTTGTAGATTGAATTCCTCAAAAAAATTATTTAATGGTTTCCAATGTTAACCTATTTGTCTATGAAGACCAGATTTGCATTTTTTTGAGTCTAAGAATTTGAGCTTATTACGTGATTAAAATAATATAATATATAAAAATGGTCATCTTTTATTATTAACAAGCTGTAGGATTAAGACTGGAGGGGCCGAGGGAGTACTACTCTGCTCTCAGATGTAAGGCATGCTGGTTCAAAATGTAGATCACATTTTGGGTTATTAAATGTATTTTTTTAAAAGAAATGCTTGTCATTAATTAAGAAACAATTTTTAAAAATGTTTTGGTGCAAATTTAATTACTTTAAATATAACCATTTTTTTTAGGGTGGAGTCTGTATTAATGTCTTATGTTCGAAAATGGAGATAGTAAATAAAAGCCTAAGCAATGAAATAAAAAGGGTTCGACAGTAAAATTGTTTCGAAAGTTTTCGCTTGTTAAAATCATTGTTGTCAAACTCGTGAGTTGATTTTCTAAATCTACCGTTTTGCTTCTAGCTTATAAAAAACAAGTCGAGTCAGTGATAAACTTATGCTAATTATAAATTCGGTTAAACTCACGAGTTTATATATTGAGTTTACTGTTTTTACATTTTTAACTTACAAAACCGTGTTAACTTACTCTTAAATTCGTATTAACTTTTTTGACTTGATCATGTTTAGCGGCTTTATATAGAAATTTCATAAAAACTTCTTTATTAAATATGATAAATGATGAATGTCGATGGATTTAATATATATTTAAATCAAATTGTTTTCATTTTTATATTTTAATTGTTTAATTATAATACCTATTTAATAATAAAAATAAAATTTTACTAGTTTACGATTCTAGCTCACGATACGAGTTTATGTTACTGCTAGGAGTTTGCTTAAACTCGTGAGTTTACAACCTTGGTTAGAATATTATAGATTAATTATTATCTTATTATTAAGTTTGATATTTATTATATTTTAGGATTAGATATAGATATATTATATCTTAATTATTTTGATTGATTAGATTAAACTACATTCTAGGGTAGAGTTAGCTTTAGGCTTGTCTATATAAAAGTTCATATATACTTTCTTTTATTCAGAGATTAATAGATTGTGTTTTTTCTCTCTATCGCTAAAGAGCAATGTTACTCTCGAAGTTTTTCTTGTCTTAATGTTACTCCGAAAATTTCAAAACGTAGAATTGTTGTCCGTTTTGACAATCAATATTAGTTTTTAACCAAATACGTTTTGAAATTTCCAAGGCAACATTGAGACAAGAAAAACTTTCAAGACAACATTACTCTTAGACCTATATTTCTAAATTACTCTTAGGCCTATACTTCTAAAGTAGATTTGCGACTTACACCAAATAAAAATTCCTCCAAGTGATGACACTCAAAGAAATATCTTCTAGGGTTTAAGAGCAATTTTACATATGTGCTTTTCCCCCAAGAGCGCCCAGCACCATGTGCTTTTTTCTGGACCAAAAATACATATGTGGTTACGTTTTGGGAGCGCTCAGCACCATGGCCGTCAGTCAACCGTCAATTGACCGTTAACGTTGACGTGGACGATGACGCGGCGCTGATGTGGACTGACACACTGACATGGCAGTGACGTGGATGATGACGAGGAAGCTGACGTGGAAAAAATTAAAAAAAATTGAGGAAAAATTTCGGAAAATTATTTAAAAAATTCAAATAATTAAAAAAAATCAGGAAAAAAATTCAAATAATTACGAAAAAAAATTCAAAAAATAAGAAATAATTAGGAAAAAATTCAAATAATTAGAAAATTTTCAAAAAATTAGGAAAAAATTAAAAAAATTATAAAAAATTCAAAAAATCAGAAAAAAAAATTCCAAAAAAAAAGGAAAAAAATTCAAAAAATTAGAAAAAAAAAGGAAAAAAATTTAAAAAATTATAAAATAATAAAATAATTAGCAATAAATTCAAAATTAGGAAAAGATTAAAATAATTATTAAAAAATTAAATACCCCCGCTAGGGGGCCTCACCACTGGCCACCTTACCGTCAGCCACCGCCGGCCGACGACAGCAGTTGATTGCCGGTGGTGGGGACCGACCGCAAAATTTTTAACTTTAATAATTCTATCACAAAATTTAACAATTTTTTAACTTTAAACCTATTTAACTATACATTTTTTTCAAAAAAATAATTATCTACATAAAATAAATGAAGAGTAAAATATTCATATGAAAATTGAATTCCGTAAAAGACTAAAAATATATTCTTTTCCTGTTTCTGAAAATAACCGACAGTCTCTGCCGAGTGGCCGCCCTCGGCAACCGACCGCCGCCGTCGGCCGGCGGTGGCTGACGGTAGGGTGGCTGGTGGTGGGGCTCACTAGCGGGGCATTTACTTTTTTTTTTAATTATTTTAATTTTTTCCTAATTTTTTGAATTTATTTCTAATTATTTTAATTATTTTCTATTTTTTGAATTTATTGCTAATTTATTGAATTTTTTTCCTAATTTTTTGAATTGTTTCCTAATTTTTTATAATTATTTGAATTTTTTCCTAATTTTTTAATTAAATTCAAATAATTTTTTGATTTTTTAAATTATTTCTTAATTTTTTGAATTTTTTCGTAATTATTTGAATTTTTTTCCTAATTTTTTGAATTATTTGAATTATTATAATTTTTCAAAATTTTTTCTTAATTTTTGAATTTTTTCCACGTTAGCTTCCTCCGTCATCGTCCACGTCAGCGCCGCTTCAGTGTGTCAGTCCACATCAGCGCCACGTCATCGTCCACGTCAGCGTTAATGGTCAATTGACGGTTGACTAACGACCGTAGTGTTGAGCGCTCCCAAAACGTAAGCACATGTATATTTTTTGTCCAGAAAAAAACACGTGGTACTGGGCGCTCCTAGAAAAAAACATATGTGTAAAATTGCTCCTTATCCCTATCTTCTATAAAAAAAACCAATCATAGTCACGTGAATATCATGGAGGTAACATGTGCTTTCTTTTGTGAACGTCATGTCATTTGTGTTCTCACACCTGACTGTTTTTTTCTTTCTGGGATTGCCACAACCATAATCGTGCTGGCTCACCCATTGTTTTTTGTTTTTTTGCTTTAAATTTGTTGATCCTTGAATTCTTTTCCCATCATTCTCCTTTTTCTCTAAACTAATACAAAAGATCCAATATTTTCAAAATTGATATTTAATCAGAAAATTGAAATTGCTTCTTGAACTATAAACTAAAAAAATCACATTTTTTAAGGAAATGAGGAAGTTATGAGAAAAAAATAAGAGTGAAGCAAAATCGGTGAGTTGTGAAGCAAAACCTTGAAGAGGGAAAAAGAATAGTATAACAGAGAGAGCATCGATGAATGATAAAACGAATTTGATCCTCCAGGAATCCGCAAAAGCGGAGGCAACTTGGATCGGCTACCTTTGGTTTGTTTGGATTATTGGTGTAAATAGTGACTTATTTTCTATTTAACTTTTTTAGAAGCGCAGTCAAAAAGTCATTATAATTCATAAGGTTGTGGATTCCAATCTTACTGGTGTAAGGACCTTGTTAATGGACAATCTGTAAGTACTTCTACAAGCGTTCTTTCAGTCCCTGACCTTAATAATCCTCTGCAATTCAACTCACCTAAACTTTTTTGTTAAAAAAAAGGTTAATTGTGCATTTAGCAAAATTGATTCCTTGAATTACATTTGAGTTTGTTTGACCAGGACACACAAGTGCATTACTTTTAACGGGAAAAATAATAATAATAAAAGATTTCCCCCTTTCTTATCCCGGATTTTGAAACTGAAATTTCAAGCTAAATATATCACTATTCTCTTCGGTGTCATTTGATAGTATACCGTTATATTGGTTAGGGTTGCCTTGGTTGAAGGAATTGGCTTGTGTCCGCTGCGCGCTTCAGTCCGCTGCCATCCGCTGTAATGAAATGGTGCCGTTTGACGCAAAAAATTGAGGTTGATGTCTTTTTTTTTAAAAAAAAAAATTCGGGTAGTGGCTGCTACTAAAAAAAATACTTAAGATACCGAACGGTATTTAAAAAATCTTTCATGGTCTTAAAAAATTATTTTAGGATCTAAAAAAAATATTTCAAGGTACTGACAGGTACTAAAAAGATACTTCAAGATATAAAAGATACTTCAGGATACTGATTGGTACTCAAAATATATTTCACTATGCTGACTGGTACTGAAAAAACTTCATGATCTTGAAAAATTATTTTAGGATCTTAAAAAAATATTTCACGGTACTGGCTGGTACTAAAATATAGTTCAAAATATTTTTTAAAGATCCTAAAATATTTTTTTCAGATCCAAAAATAATTTTTCAAGACCATAAAAGATTTTTTAAGTACCGTTCAGTATTTTTTTCAATAGCAGTTAATACCATTTTTTTAAAAGGTTACAACCTCTGTTTTTTGCGCCCAACGGGGCCGTTTCATTGCAGCGGATGGAAGTGAACGCAGCGCCCATCAGACACAAGCCAATTCCTTGGTGGAAATGGTCCTTGAGTTGTTTTTGTGCTACATATCCACGCTTTACAAATTGCATAAACATCACTCTTTGGATTATTCTCGCTGAAGCTACAGTTTTTCGCCACCTTGAAAGAGAAGAAACACTTTTTTAGGGCACAACTGTCTTGTAAATAATCATATTTGATTTGTAAAGTAAGGGTACAATTGTCTTTTCACTCACAAATTTTAATTTTAATTTAGTCTTAAGGGTGTAGTGAAGTTTCAAAAAGTTTTGGGAGTATTTGAGAATAATTTGCCTTAAAGGGGTGTGTAGTGAAATTTTCACATACATCATTTAGTATTTTTTTTTTAAAAAAAAAACAGAGAGGGAATGAAATTGACACATAGCAAGAGGGAATTTGTTTTGGAACGGAACTTATATATAAGAAGAGTTATTGAGAAATTGAAAGTAAATAAATACTTCAAGAACAATTCAATGTAAAATGTGAAAATTATGAAAAATTATACTATTATTTATAAATTATATATATATATATATATATATATATAAGATAATGAGGTATTGGGTTGGATCTCTTCCAGTTTTTTCTAAAGTTATGAAACCCGGACCGGCCATTGAATCAGCAACTTGGGGATAGAGAGAGAATTAGGGTTCACATTAGGTGCTTCTCCCTTATGTGCTTCTTACATGCTTCTCCCTCTAATTAGAGTGACAAACCAATTTTTTTTATTTTTTTTTATTTTTTTATATATTCTATATATTTAGATTAAATTATATACTGCTTTCTGAAATTTTTTTTAGCCCCCAATATCTCAAATTAATTAGTTTCAAGTATACTAGTGTTGCAAGACATATTTCCAAATGTAGAACTAGAAACTAATTAATTTGAGATATTGAGCGCCAAATTTTATTTTTAGAAAGCAGCATATAATTTAATCTAAATATATAGAATATATAAAAAATTAAAAAAAATTACTTATCCCTTTAATTAGAGGGACAAGCATATAAGAAGCACATAAAAGAGAAGCACCTAATGTGAACTCAGAGAATTATCTGTTTACATTTAGTTTGTTCACAACACATGTCCAATCCACGGTCATCATTGAAAAAACTCAATTAGTAAATCTTAATAATATAAAAAGAAACACATACAGGGTTAACACTTTTTAGGGTCAAAATAACACTATGATGGAAGTATATTTGTGCATAATAAAGTACGCCTAAGCCATTAGTTTAGTTATT
Source organism: Acacia crassicarpa (assembly GCA_034222035.1). Lineage (NCBI taxonomy): Eukaryota > Viridiplantae > Streptophyta > Magnoliopsida > Fabales > Fabaceae > Acacia > Acacia crassicarpa. Next base: position 56,159,066 of record JAWXYG010000001.1, on the reverse strand, counting down.
ACCGTGATAACAGTGTTTATTGAAAAGCTAGGAAAATTAAAGGCAATTTAAATACTTAAATTAAGGATTAATGCAATTGTACATTTTCCCACTATAATCAGGTTGGGTGGTGGGTGGAGTGTTTCATTTGGTATCAGAGTCAAGCTGGGTGGATGTGGGTGTTCAGGTGGAGTATTATAATTGATATTAGAGACAAGGTTGGTAGATGTAGATAGTGGGTGGAGTGTTATATTTGGTATTAGAGTTAGGCTCGGATGGATGTGGGTGGCGAGTGAAATGTTACAATTTGTATCAGAGCCAGACTTGTGGGTGGTGGGTGTAGTGTTACATTTGGTATCAGGGTCAGACTCAGATAGATGTGGGTGGGGTGTTACAATTGGTATCAGAGCCAAACTCAAGTGGTGCGTGGGTGAGGTGTTATAATTGGTATCAAAGCTAGACTCGGGTCAATGTGAGCGGTGAGTGGAGTGTTACGTCCCATATCGGGGAATTAAAGAAGTAGACATTTTCATCACCATCTTTCTCAACTACTTCAAACTTGCTACCTGGCCATGTAGTTTTGGTTCCCAGGGAGAATGGGTTAAACTTTTGACTAACTACTTCAAGTTACCTGCACAGAGAAGATGGCTTCTTCTATCAATAGATTGTATTTCCTCCTCTCCCGTGCCATTTGAATCTTTTCCCGTCATATCACTTACTTTTTCTTTCTCTTTTGAATAATCTCGATTTGATAGGTTGCTCTCTTTTATGAAATTGGACATATGTACAAGGGTATTTGGAGAAGTGTGATTGACAAGGTTTTCGAGGGCTATACTTCTAAGCTGCAAAACATCAGTTTCGCTTATGATGGAGGCATGAAGTTATTTCACCCTTGGATCATTCTAGCTTGAGAGGTGAATTGACAGTTTTGTTAGATAAAATTTCATTTAAGGTGGAGATCAATTATTTAAAAAGAATTGCATTCAGTAATATAGAATTTGCTTCCCAAAAAGAATTAATGGTCCTGAGCATCATGTTAAGACATTATGTTCATTTGTTTTAATTGCTTGAATGTTTTCGTTTACCTTTTCATGCTCGATTTTCCAGGGTTATTTGTGTGTGTGTGAATCATTCTTCCACAAATGTGAATTACAATGAGGTAGGAAGTTACAAAGATATTGAAGGTGCTGTTTAAGCTTGTCTTGGCTTTCATTCATGGAGGTACGAAGTTATTTACTATTAATTCATTCCAGCTTGAGAAGTAAACTGACGGTAGTGTTAGATAAAATTTCATTTTAGGTGGAGATCAATTATTTAAAAAGAATTGCATTCAGTGATATAGAATCTGCTTCCTAAGAAACATTAATGGTTCTCAGCATCATATTAAGTCATCATGCAGTAAAGCGGTTTGTTAAAATCTGAAACTTGTTCATTGTCATCATGCAGTAAAGCGGTTTGTTAAAATCTGAAACTTGTTCATTTGTTTTAATTGCTTGAATGTTTCTGTTTACCTTTTCTTGCTCAATTTTCTAGGGGTTGTTTGCATGTGCATGAATCATTCTCCCACAAATGTGAATTACTATGAAGTAGAAAGTTGCAAAGATATTAGAGGGGTTGTTCAAGCTTGTCCTGGCTTTCATTTAGGTTTTCAATTAACTCAAAATGGTTTCATTTTGTAAGGCTAATGTGGGATATAACACTCCAACACCTTCAGGCTCACATTGAGCCGAGCAAGACTCTGATACCATTTGTAACATCTTAGCGCCTCACTCTCGATATTACTTGCTTTGGAATCCTCGTCTATCAGGCTCTTATAGAGGGTCTTTCATTCTCATTCCAGTCATATAACACCCTACCCACCTTTGGGCAAGAGACTGGCGCATCAATCCAATTCTGACTCTGATACCATTTGATATTTCCCACTTTAAGGTCATCGTCACCCCTCAGTTTTAAAATGCGCCAATAGGGGAGGTATTCAAACTCTTATAAGGCGTCTTTTATTCCCCGGTCGTGTGAGAGGCCTTATAAGTATATATATCGAGAGTAAGGCGCTGAGATGTTACAAATGATATCAGAGCCAGGCTCGGGTTGATGTGAGCTTAAAAGGTGGGTAGAGTATTATGTCCCATATCGACCGAGAAAGGAAATGAAAGACCCCTTATAAGGGTTTGAATACATTGGCAAACCAAATAAAGTAATAAATCACCTCACCTTATAAAACATAAAGGCCTCATATTGCAACATCTTGATTTTCTATGCATCAAAGTTGGCAAACCAAATAAACCACCTACTTTCCAAGGTACCAAATGTGGCAAATAAATAAACCACCGTCCTATTTTCCAATAGACGTACCAAAATATTTCACAAAAGTTATAGGGGTATACCAAAATATTTCACAAAAAGTTATAGGGGTGTACACAAAGCTACATTGGCATGTTATTTTTAAGCTAATCATGCTACCCACACATCCTTATAGGGGTTGCTCAAGCTTGTCCTGGCTTTCATTTAGGTTTTCAATTAACTCAAAATGATTTCATTTTGTAAGGCTAATGTGGGACATAACACTCCAACACCTTCGGGCTCACATTGAGCCGAGCAAGACTCTGATACCATTTGTAACATCTTAGCGCCTCACCCCCGATATTGCTTGCTTTGGAGTCCTGGTCTATCAGGCTCTTATAGAGGGTCTTTCGTTCCCATTCCGGTTAATGTGAGATATAACACCCTACCCACCTTTGGGCAAGACACTGGTGCATCAATCCAATTCTGACTCTGATACCATTTTTAATATCTTAGGTCCTGAGTCTTGATATTTCCCTCTTTAAAGTCACCGTCACCCCTCAGTTTTAAAATGCGCCAATAGGGGAGGTATTCAAACATTTATAAGGCGTCTTTCATTCCTCGGTCGATGTGAGAGGCCTTATAAGTATATATATCGAGGGTAAAGCGTTGAGATGTTATAAATGATATTAGAGCCAGATTCGGGTTGATGTGAGCTTAAAGGTGGATAGAGTATTATGTCCCATATCGACCAAGAAAGGAAATGAAAGACCCCTTACAAGGGTTTGAATACATCGGCAAACCAAATAAAGTAATAAATCACCTTACCTTATAAAACATAAAGGTCTCATATTGCAACATATTACCAAATAAAGCACCTTGCTACTTTTCAAGGTACCAAATGTGGCAAACTAAATAAACCACCTTCCTATTTTGCTACTTTCCAAAGTACCAAATGTGGCAAACCAAATAAACCACATTTCTATTTTCTAATAGACGTACCAAAATATTTCACAAAAGTTATAGGGGTGTACCAAAATATTTTACAAAAGTTATAGGCTACTTTCCAAGGTACCAAATGTGGCAAACCAAATAAACCACCTTCCTATTTTCTAATAGACGTACCAAAATATTTCACAAAAGTTATAGGGGTGTATCAAAATATTTCACAAAAGTTATAGGCACAAAGCTACATTGGCAATGTGTTATTTTTGAGCTAATCATGCTACCCACACATCCTTATTTTTTTAAAAAAACCTTCTTATTTTCCAATAGAGGTACCAAATGTGTCCAACTAAATAAACCACTTCCCTATTTTTCAAGGGGTAATAAAATATTTCACAAAACTAAGGTCTTAATAAAGGTTATAGGAGTGTACACAGAGTTACATTGGCAATGTGTTATTAATTTTTTAACATTCAAAAGGCAATGTGTTAGCTAATCATGCTACCACACATCCTTATTTTTAAAAAAACATTTTGCTTTGAGATCGACAAATTGAACATGTTTGGCATGGTGGTAGAAAAGGAAAAAAGTCCAATGCTAAGAAATAAAAGGCGAGTGGAGAAAAATGATGTAGCTTTTGGTGTTTGAGATAATTTTTGTCTTAGATAAACTTATTTTTAAAAAGTGACTTATGATAGAAACCACCTTTTTCATCTTTGGTGTGACTTCGGATAGCTTTTGGTGTTTTTTTAAAAATTATTTTAATAATAATTTAACCTTTTTTTTAATCTAATTTAAATTTTTATCTTCAATTATCATAATATACTAATGTGTGTGTATATGTACATATATGCTGCTAATATAATGATATAAGATTATTTCTCATGACTTTAATTACTTTAAACTAAAAAATGTAGGAAAATAATTAAATGTATATGCAATTTTTGTTTTTATAAAAGTCTATGTTTGAAGTTTATACTATAAGTATTTCCTTTTTTTGAAACACGACATGTTATTAATTATAAAATGATTTTTGGCCCGCTGGCTAGCCCTAACCCTTAGGGCTATATAATCTTTTGGCCCATGAGGGTTATCTAACATGCGGGCTTTTTGGCCCTAACTCGCGCGGGTTAGGGCCTAACGGGCCAGGGTGGCCTGTTTTGACGGCATTAATTATAAATATGATTTGTGTTTGAATTGATTATAGTAAAAGTGGCGAGGCCAATATCAAAAAGCTACCCATAAAACTTTCTTCATAACTTATTTTTAGGAACTTTTTTTTTAAAAAAAAATACCCAGAAAGCTTAAAACTCAATTCAAACACCTCACTTTTAACCTTTTTGTAGGAATTTAAACTACTTAAAGTTATCTTTAAACAGACCCACTATCACTAGCGTTAGCTGGGTTAAGTGATGATGCGTCTAACTAGTACAAATGGAAACAGTTAATAGGCTACTTAGACATACCTGACAAGTTTAGTCCTTCTATAATATACCCGAGGGGGAGGCAACTAATTGAAACAAAGCAAGATCTTCTTGATAAAACCATAAACATAAAAGAGAACAAAGCATGCATTTGTATCATCAAATTACATGTTACCCGTTAACTAGAGATTCAATTCAATTCAATCAGGTCGGTTTACCGAGAAAAATTCCAGCCAGGCGGGTCTGAGGCTCTGAGCAACTACCAATTTACCCTCTCCTTACCGAGTACAGTCTCCATCTCCCGCCTTCATCTCCGGCGCGCAAACAATCAAGCGTCTTCGCTCCACTTCCTCACTCAGATTTGCGAAGACACAGTGACGACTTCTCCGCCATTCACATGCAGCAACATGCCTGTTTTGATGTGATTTATTCCATTCTACGCCTCCCAACGCACCCATTTTAAAAATTCTCAAATTTCCAAGGGGAAAGTAAGTTTTCGTAGAGTTACGAATGTTTGCTGTACTTATGCTAAGAGGTTTTGTCTTCACTAAATTTTTTCTTTGGTTTTTCTAATTTGTAAACTATTGAAGATCACACTGCGCTATTTTCGTTTTCGTAGGTTCTAATACGTAAAAGACCGAATCTTGATCTCCTTTTTGGCATGTCGACGGATAGAGATCCTACCAATCTATCTCGTACCTTCAAATACATGTTAGGTCAGTTCGTTTGGCAAGGAAAATAGCTTCATTTAATACTTGTTTGTCAAAGCAAATGAAATATGAAGTGTGAATCGTGTTTGACTTCAAATATATTGTTATTTATTCATTTTTATTTCTTCATATGTTGAGGGGAACATCAGGAGTATATTGTAGTTTCTATGGATTACATTAATAGTAGAGTGCAATTGTAAGATCAACTGCTGGATTGGAATACACGAAGTCAGGAACTCTGGGCCAAAATAACTCAACTTTGGGTATTAACCGATGGAGTTTATAATTCAATGCATGCTTAATGATCTCGCTAGTCATTGAATTTTGTCAACCACACTTTGGTTAATGTTCCTGAATTGCCAATATTCCTTGAAAATGTTTCATCCCTCATATTTTAAGGTTTTCTATTTCAACATACTTTGTTAACTTAAAAACAATATCTCCTATATATTATGAGTTTGATGATTTGATATTTTCACTTTTGTTTGTGATATCACGCCAGCTACTCAATTTTTGTCAAGAGGAATACCCTTTATATTCAATACATGGATTGTGAGGCATCTTAAAGCAGAAGACTATGCGGTAAAATTTTCTGAAATTTTCTATTTATGTTTCCTGAACTTGTGTATTTCCTATCTTCATTTTTGGCATGCACGCCCACTTATTTGTTTTATTACTGTTTTCTAGCACTTTGTGTTTTCCGGGTATGGGTATGCCGAAATTAACAAATTTGTGGTTGAGTTATTCACTTTCACTCTTATTTTGCTTACATTTTAGATGGCTTTTATAACTGACTACTGTTGCTACTGGTACTCTATCTTATATTCTATTATTTTCAGGATTAATTAATTTCAAGAAGTGCATGGATGATCTACTACTTTCTTTTCAGATGCTCTAGTCATAGACGGTCACTTCTGTAATATGAGCTGATTTATTCCTATATTACATTTTTCTTTTGATGCAGCTATATGCAGTGCAGTTTTATCTTTTGGTTACATGTGTTTTGTTTCTTAGTCGAGAGGGCTTCCGGCGAGCATGCTTGCGGATGGACATGAAACAGTAATCCCTTCTACTTATGCAAGTTTTGTTTTAGAGAAATAATTGTATTCAAGTAGAAAGTGAAACTTAAAATTGTATTATGTCCTGTTATTTCTTGTCTGATTTAGTGATTGGGCCTTTCCATGGTTGATGATGAGCTGTTATTTAGCTCTTGTTCTTTGATCCCTTGCTATGTGCCTGTAATGTACTTTTGCGAACTTTACTTTTAACATCCCCTCCAAAAGAAAACAGTGGATTGTGTGTCAGGTTTAAATGTGCAGCACCACAATTAAGTGCTAATTGTTTTCATTTTAAGAAGGTTTATATCAAGTTAGAGAAGCATTATGCACAGCACCATGGCTTTTATTTTGGGTGAAAGGAATAGCACATTGTTGAGTTATAAATCTCTTCCATGTTGTAGTGGTGGATCCTCAATGGAAGAAGATATTGTGAAGCTAATGAAAGTGGCTTGGATGAGTCTCCCACTCGGAATAGTTATTACAATCGTAGCTTGCTTGCTAGTCTTCTGGTGGCAAGAACTTAATGTTTCTGGTCCTCAGGGGCAGGCTATCTTGATCAATGGTAATTGCTTGAATTTCATGTATACTTTTTGGTTCTTCTGTTTGTGTGTGGTCAACCCTAAACTTATCTTGCGGGAATATTACACTATACACCAATATTTTAAAGAGAAAAAGAATTTCATGTATCACCCTGACTAGTATTTGATTTCTCAACAAGCACACCAAACCAAGCACTCTGGAGTAACTTCTGAAACTATTGCTATGTGAAATTTTGTTTATTTTAGCTCACTTGTATGCCAGGTTGCGCGTGTATTTTGGAGCTTTTGGCTGAACCTTTATATATTCTTTCACAGAACTTGGTCTTGCTAGAACTGCGGTTGATGGTTGAGACATTAGCTACTATTTCACGATGCATGACATTGTACATCCTTATTGTCAAACAAATTGGAATGGTATGATTTTGGTTTGAACTAACCATAAAAATTTGGTCTTTAAAGTGTTCATGTCTGGCGTTAGTTCTTCTACTCTCTCAGCTTCTTCTCCTTAAACCCCTCATTTCAATTGACTTATTCATTCTGAATGTAGTAATTAGCCAAACTCAGTGTTGTTTTTTCTTTATTATCTATCTGTTGTTTCTTGGGAATTAGTGGAATCATATATAGTTAATTACGTATTTTATTTGTTGTCTTCTTCCCACATCTGACAAAGCAATACATTTTGTGGACCGCAAAGTGTATTGTAAGTTTTGATATCTCTATAAATAGATCTGATTCGAAGTGGAATGATTACTTTCAGGAAAAACCAATAATATTTGCTTTATCACAGTCTGCATACGGAGCATCCATATTTGTGGGCTATTGGGGCTATCTGGTTCTCTCCCGCAAATTCAGAAGTTCTCTCATTTTCCCATTCTGGTATATTTTTATATATATAAAGGGGTTAGATTTTTTATCAATATATATCCTTCTCCCCAAGGTGAAAAGAATTGTAGATGTTCCAACTAGTCATAAATCTAAAATTAGGCAATGGAAGCTCAATGAGAGGAAAGAGTAACATTGGACTTAGATTGGCACTGCTATAGGAAACTTCAATGGGATTACTTTTTTTCCTGAAATGGCTGGAAAAATTTAGTGTTCAATTACTGTTCAAAGTGACATATCACTGAATCGCTTGAAACTTGAGAGCTGTAAACAACTGAGCAATTTTTCCCCATGTTGAGTAGGGCAGAATAATGGGCGGGTTGGGCAGCCCGAGGCCAAACCCTTAGCCCATACCCGTATGTCAATCAATTTAAACCCGTGTAAACGGGCTAGCACATAAATGGGTGGGCTAGCCAGGATTTTAGTAACCAATTTACATTTGACCTATTGATTTTTTTGGAAAAAAACATGCATAAGCATTAAGCATCCATCCAAATTCATCATTCTAAATTCTGAAATTTGAATCTTCAAACTTTAATAATCACAATTCACGTAAAACAATATAAATTTAGACAAGTACCATCAATAACATAAATTTATTTAGGATAGGGAGTCAGGGAACGCCTTTACCTTATTCTAGAATGCGAAATGGAATAGGTAGTTAATAAAAAAAAAACACTAAATGGGTGGGTATAGGTAGCCCATTGGTGTGCCCATAGCCTTCTTATTTAAGTCTGAAATGGATGGGTTTTAACCCACCCTGTTATGGGTCTTTTAGGGTAATGTCTCAATTACAGTGGATTGCGGGCGGGCTCATGGGTTATGGGTTTCGTCTTAGCCCTAATGCTGAGTACTTGTGAAACAGTCTCATGCCCATTCCTATTGACAAGTATCTGAGTTATATGTGGATATATTTTGTTTGCTTTAATTCTTTCATCTTCAATGTTGAAATTTAAGTTTGTATTCATGGTTAGTGTTAGAGTAAATTCCAATATTTATAGAGTAGAGGTGAGCAACAGAAACAGGAGAGACTAATAACAGGCTAACTCCCAACTACTCTCAACTACTCTAACACCTTCCCTCATCTCCAAGGACACTTCTACACCCAAGTGTTCTGAACTGACTAAACATAGTGCTTGGAATTGCCTTGGTCATCTCATCAGTAACTTGACATAAATCTGGAATGAGTCTAACTAGAATTTCTTTCCACAACCCTTTCTCATACAAAGTGCAGAAATGCAGATCAAGAGCAGTGTGCTTGGACCTGGCATAAAGTATTGGATTGGCTGTCATCATTACTGTACTTAAGTTATCGCATAAAACTTGACTCGGTCCATTGAATTGGACCTTCAATTTTTGCTTAAATAAGATTTGCACCAAGATATATATTGAACCCTGCTGTACTATACTACTATGTCATTGCAATCTGAGGCTCAATCTGCATCTCTGCTATTTTATAGTACTATTGCATGGTCTGAACTTGATGCCTAGTGTTTTTTGTCCCTTTCAAGCAGGGGAATATCCTCTTTACTTCCCTCCAATGATAGTTCAAAGGATTGTTTGTGAACTGACACCCTTATGGTCTGAGCTTGAACGACGAATTGGGCTGCTCTTTGATTTTTATTTTTTTGGATTTTGTTGCTTTGTCCTGTTTCTAAATGTTCTTCTCATTTCTGGGTTGACGATATCTTATCTTCAAACTAATTGTACATTATTTTATCCCTGATAAATTTTCTTCCTTGCAAAACAAAACATTGCAGGCAAGGAAAGGAGATTGGCTTTGACAGGCAGCTGTCAAAGATGTGCACACTGTTTACCTTCCAATCCTTTCGAAAGTTGATCCTTCAAGAAGGAGAAAAAATGGTGCTTGTGTGGTTGGATACACCCTATAATCAAGCCGTGTATGGTCTTGTGGACAAATTAGGTCAGTGATTATTTTGTCTTGTTGAATATTTTAGAATGTTCGTGTTTTTGATTCAGATCCATGAATTGTCCCAGTTTTAACTTCTAAACATGATTATTTTGAAAATATCATAAACTTTCAGGAAGTTTAGTGGTGAGGCTGGTCTTTTTACCTTTTGAAGAAAGTTCATATGCAACATTTGCAAGGTCTGCTTCAGGTTCTATTTCTCTCTTGTTCTCTTGATGTTCAGACCCAGAATATTAGTGCATCTTCCTCTGATTTTTTCTTTTGTATTTGCTTCTGTCTTCTGCTGGGCTCCTAATTTAAAATGTTTACTCTAGTTGGAATCAATAGAAGGATAAAGGGCAGGAGAGTTTTAAGAAGTTTATGAGTAATGTTTGCGGGATCTCTTAAAAATCTGGAACTGGGTCTGGGAGAGATTAGCATCTTAACTTTCTGCTATACTTGTCTCATGTTGATTATGCTTTACACACAACACACAATCTACTGTTTTGGTGCGTAATACAACTGCGGTCAAATTATCCTTATTTTCACAGTTTGTATTCTACTTGTCATTCCTGACAGGGAAATACCCAGATAAAAGCAAGAAATTAGGAAAATGCTTGATGGAATCACTGAAGCTAGTTTTGTTGATTGGTATGTCCTAATTATTTTTGCTTCATATGGTATGTTCTTTTTATTTTATTCCATATTGTTTTCCTGGATTACATGATTATTAAATCCCTTTTATATTCAGTCACAACATCGTTTTTTTTTTTTTGGGTTATATCACGAGGGTTTAAACCTTAAACCTCTACTTATACTTCATCCCATCTTTATCACCTGAATTAATCTGGTGGCAAGTCACAGCAATATATTTTGGTCTTGTAGAAGAGAACCTTCAAAAATTTAGTATGGATGTCAGATGTTGAGGCGAACTAAATTGCAAAGCTCAGATAAATAACCTCTGAAAGAAATACGGATATCAAGTTTTCCTCTGAAAGGTTGGCACAGGAGTTAAAGTTTATCTTGACAATGTAAATTAATGCATATCAATAATTGATGCATCCTTTCCTGATGCAACTCATTTTTATATATGCTGTATTGAGCATTAAGGTAAAAATAGGAAAACCTAAACCTTAAAATCCATCTAATTTTGTCTCCCCCTCCTAAACAAGGAATTGGGGAGAAAAGGAAATAGAAAAAAGGCAGACTATCCATCTGACTTTGAGTAACGCTTTCCTTTAGCTAGATCTTAGTTACTTAGATGCCTTATGTTTTTTAGGGAAGAGCAATCATATTATTATATAATTTGATTGAAAGTTAAGTAATTGATCATCTTCAAGGTATGCAATTTAGGGCATCATGAATCTTTCTAAGGCATTCAAATGATTTTCGTGAAGTTTTACTTACTAATGCTTTCTTTTCACTGTTAGCTGTCACAAATATGCAAAACTGCACAAATATGTCGAAGTTTCAGTGTTCTGATTATTTGTTTTCCTTCATGTTTTTGCCTTCGTGAATCATAAACTGCATGTTTTTGCCTTCAATTACATATTCTAGTGAAGTCGGCGTCAACATTTAGCTATGTGCTTTGCAGGTCTTGTTTTTGTGGCATTCGGTCCAAGTTATTCTTATTCACTTATTAGATTGCTTTATGGTGAAAAATGGAGTGACGGAGAAGCATCAACTGCCCTTCAGTATTATTGTATTTATGTCATTCTTTTGGCAATGAATGGTTAGTGATTTACGTTGTCTCATTGTTGCTCAATTTTTTGTATTCCTAAATCAGCTTCTATATTATTGTTTGCCTCTTTATTGTTCTGATTCTTTGAAGCATTCATATGTTGGGTCCTACTCTTTATTTATTTATTTATTTTTCTGAACTGGGTTCTGCTCTTTAGACTTAGAAGTATTGTGTCCAATAATTGTTTGTTTGATTAGATGCATGACTAATTGATAAGAGAAGATATAAATAGCTGAATTTTAGTCTTTAAGTATATTCTTTTCAAGTTTGAACTACTGATGGAGTTAAGGGTTGAATAAAATAGTTAGTAAGGGAATTGTTAACACTTTGGTCCCTACTTGAAAAAAAAAGGTTGTTTGTTAATGTAGTATATCATGGTCGTCAATTTCAATCTCAAAAGGTTTATGCGTTCATGAGACCAAAATGTCAATTGTTCTCTTACAAGAGAGATCATTCTTTATGCATGCAAATGAAATTTAATTAAAGCTAACTTAAATTAAAAAATAATTCCGGATCATTGAAAATTATGCATTTAGTTTTTACTGAGAGTGTCATTAAGAAAGCATCACATGAATGCTGGTATAAGGAGAGGACAATTGTGGTGGGAAATGAAATGAGTTTATGTCATCTATAATCTTGATATGCAAGGAATTCAAATGGCGTTTATGTTCTAAAGTTGCATTTACTGTGACACTGCTTTGATTATTTTGAATGCCTTGTAGAAGTTTTCCATTGGGCATTAGTAAATTATGCTATAAGCAATCAAAAGTCTCTAGTCGATCCAAAACACAGCATGTGCTTATTTTTATTCTTTCCAACTGGCATGTCACCCTGATGAATCATATATCTTCTTCCTTTGAATGTATTTTTCTAATTTGCTTCAGGAACCTCTGAAGCCTTCTTACATGCAGTTGCATCAGAGAGCCAACTCAAACGTTCAAATGATTCACTACTTGTGTTCTCCTTGATCTATATAATTTTAAATGTTTTACTCATTAGGTTAGCTGGGGCTGTCGGCTTGATCATGGCAAATTCCATGAGTATCCTTTCTACGACGTTATCATGAGGTTCTGAAGAAAATTTGGAAATTTGGAAATAAACAAAAACTGGAATAGAATATGAAGGTGTTGAAGGAAGGTAAAGGAAGTAAAGGCATCAAAATTAGGTTTGAGCAATAAACAAGAAATTAGCTTATGCATTGATTAACTAAAAACTACTGTGATTACTATTTCAACAAATATCAGCATGCTGATAAGATCCATGGCTTTTTGAGCGCCCTTGGTTGATCCTTTAGCAATGCCATATACTTGATCCTCATGTAATTGCACCTTTTATGGAAAAGAAAGAAATACTTGTCTTTCACTCCTTGACTTGATCAAAAGATATGGGCTTGAGGATTTTATACTCTGCAAATTTTATAAAGCATTATTTCCAGGTATGGCTTTGATTTTGAGACCTCAATCTGATACATACTGGTAGTCGTGGCATTCTTATAATTGTGTTTTTTAAAACTTGTCCTCAGGAATCTTCCTCATTTTCTTTCCATAGCTGCTTGCCATCAGGATGGATTATCTTGTTGCTTTCCGGCGTAATCACGATCATTTCAGAGAAAATCTTTCTAGACCGAGAAAATTTCTGGCCAACTTTTGCTATCCATTTCTCCATTGGGCTGACTTGCTTTTGCGTGTCATCTTATGTGATGTATATGTTCTTGCTTCCTTTTAGATTTCTTTCTTTAGACTTTTGAGATATTTTGGTGAATATGATCTTTTGTTCTTGATTCTGTCTTCTGTTCTGTGTAGTAATATATTTTTCTTCTTCCAGCTATCGCAGGGAAAAGTCTTTCATCAGAAGAATAATTCGCTTTCGAGATCACTCAGATTGAACACTCTGCAAGTTAGATTTTATTTGATCTCGACAAAACATCTGATTAGGCCTCGTTTGGTTGGAACAATTGAAAGGAAATTATTTATTTTCTTTATACAATGTTTACTATGCTTTTGGTTTTGGAATCACTACTCAATTCTCAATGGTACATATTTGTTTTATTAAGTAGAAATTTTGTTTTTTTCTTCTATATTTCTATTATGTGTTCTTAACAACCGTGATTTTTCTGCGTTCTTCATCACTTCATGTTCAAGACAAAATTTCAGCTTCATTTCGTGCAGTAAGAAGGGGTAAACGTTTATGCACAAGATGATAGTATCTCATTAACATACAGGAAAATAATACACACACAGGGATATTGATTTTTGAACCTAAAAAAAATTGTAAAGAAAAAGACAAAAAGAACTTTAAAAGTGCTAACTTCTTAATCAAGTATTTATTAAAACATGAGTTGTAAATTATTTATCAAATTTGGTCATTCCTTTATCAATTTTTTTTTTTTATAACAAACATGATTTAGGATTTTATGTCAAGTTACTTTTTTTTGGCTTTTTCTGTAAAAGTATTTCAAAGAAATTGAGAATTTAGGATAGAAAGAACTGGGAGTGAATGGAGTCACACCTGCGTTTGTTTTCCTATTTTTTTCCCCCAGATTCATAAAGTCTCTTGAAAAGCAATCATAAGAATTTAGAAATTCATGACTTCTAATCGGTTAAGGTCTATAATATCGAACGTACGAAGGGCACAGATGAAAGGTATAATGTATAAAAGAAAAGTCAAATTTTCAAAATATTAATTTGCTAATTAGAGATGAATAAATAAGTGATATTAATTTAAGGGGTTTATGAATCATCGTTCACATTTGTTTATAGATACTCTCTTCATTTATTAAAGACATTTTAAACAAATGATAAACATTGTATGTGAGAATGAGAAATTGTTTTAAAAGAAAAAGGGAAAACTCATTTGCAGTACCTACAATTTCACTTAACTTTTAATTTGGTATATGTGTGTTTTTTGGTCCTAATTAAATGCTTTAATTGTGGTCCGTTAATACAATTAACTCTTGTGCAAGGGCTAACAGTGCTAATACAACAAATTTGCAAAAGCTAATGATGTCAACAAAGCAAAATTAATGATTTAACTAATACGGAGTATAAAAAAAGACAGGCACTGAATTAAAAATTGAGTAAAGGTATAGGTATTTGCAAATGAGTTTCCCCAAAGAAGAATAACCAAAATTAGAGTTTTACTTGAGGAACAAAAACTAAATGTATCAACATAATGATTCGTTGGTTAAATGTTTTTCAATTTCCTTCTCATATAGAACATTATGCATAACTAAATCAACATGACATCAACTTGTTGTCTATATTTGATGTATCTTTTCTACATGCTATGCCATCTGCTAGTTCACATGCAAAAATACTGTGTAATTCGAGTCATGTGTAAGGATGTTGTCCTTAAAAGTTATTCCACAATCACTGATTGACTGGAAGTGACACTCCCTAGAATAAAACGGACAATTTCTACAAATACAGGATGAACAGAACTGCAACGTACAAAGCAACTAAAAGGTAGAGAGAATATGAGATGAAGAGAAAAGCCATAAAGGAAGAGAGCGCTCGAGATTTCTGAGCGAGGCGCCTGAACCTCTTGCAGGCAATGCATTTTGTAGGCTTCTCACGCACTCAAACATTAGGCAAAAATCAAAGCCAATAAACACAATTAAACCAATAGTTTCTAAACGTTGAAGGCCATAAAAATATTTTATGGACCAATTTCAGAATCGGGAGATAATGGCTTGCAACATGAATGTTGGTAATGATAGCCGGTTAATCAAAATAAAATCTGGTTAATGCCCTTGTAACCAAAATGTTGAGATCTCAAATTGAAATACATGAAAAACTTGGTTTTTCCGGTAAGCCATTTTCACAAAATAAATTTTAGATTTTTTAAAAAAGTATTTGATAAAAAGTGCCTAGTCCATATTTCCACCGCGTGATTTTTTTTTTTTTTTGGGGGGGGGGGGGATCCCAGATTTTCACTACATTTGCTTCCTAGTAGCCTGTTGTTGTACACACGAGTTCACTTTTCCTCTTGACCCATTCATTAACTCAAATTCACAAGGTGTAATATACACACTTGTATTCTCCCTCTCAAAAGCAATGTCAGACTTATTCTATTTGATGCAACCATGTTCATGTTAAAACTCCAATACCTTCTTCTTTTTAGAGGAAATCTTAGGTGAGTATGAGTCAACAATATGACATAGAAGGAATGCGCCTGAAATTTGACAATTGGAATTGGGGTCATTTAAAAAGAATTTTGAATGCTCTTATCCAAGTAGTTCTTCACCCTTAGTTGTGTAATCTGTAACATGTTTTTCAGGAAATAGGGAATCTAATTTTTGGAAATATGCTCTATTATGGCATCCAAATTTCTAAGAGCACGGAGTCACTTTATATTGGTTAATGCTGTCAAGTATTTCAGAATTTTTAAAAATATTAGACTTTACTCTCCTTGATCTCTTGCGTTCTCAAACTCTCCTTTGTGCATCAAAACTATCAATCCTTGTTCTCTGCTTGTATTTCATAAGTAATGACAGGAAAATATTACACATGTAAGGAAAAATGTTGCTTCACATACCTACTTATCCCCCATAGTCATACCAACCCTTCAAGGAGCATATAATGGGGTCTTCTTACAATAAGTAAACTCTCTCAGAGAACATGCAATAATAATGACCTAGTTGTCATTTTTATTAGTTAAATAACAAATAAATTAACCATAAGAAAATTATTTGTATAAATTTTAAAATTTTAGAGGATTTATTATCAAAATTTAGTTTAAATGTCATTATAGTCGAGTGTGGATATAGACACAGTTTAAATGTCTAGGTGATAAAGGATTTATCATGGCATGAGTTAAAGTTGAATGTGTTATTCCCACGTGGTTCAAACTTTTAAATGATTGAATGGAAAAAAAAAAAAAAGGGCAAATATTGGCCAATAAGGTGAAGTTGCATACTTTCTTAGTTCTTCATAATCGAGTGACCTTTTTTTTTTTCCTCCTAAACAATCTTTCCCACAACTAAAAATTAAGTGACTTTTCTTTTTCTAACTAATTCACAATTAATATTCAAGTGTCCTTGTTTTAGGCATATGGAAGGGTGTACAATTGAGGATCAAATGCACTGGCTTCACATTGACATGTACTATTTCATAGTTAATATTCAAATGTCGTTTCATTTTTCAACCAATTTATAATTAACATTCTAGTGGCTTTTTTTCTCCCACAATTAAAAATCAAGTGGCTTTTCATTTTCCAACAAACAATTAATATTCAAGTGGCTATTCATTTTCCAATTGTTCTATAATTAACATTCAAGTGATTTTTCTGTTTGCAGGAATATGAAAGGCATATAATTGAGAATCTAATGCACTTTCTTAACATTGACATTGTAACATCCCAACGCCCCACTCTCGATATTGTTCGCTTTGGGGCCTATCACCCCTCACAGCTTTAAAACGCATCTACAATGGAAAGGTCTCTACACCCTTATAAGTATCGTCTCATGGTTAACATTCAAGTGTCTTTACATTTTCGACCATTCATAATTAACCGTCAAGTAGCATTTTTTCCAATCAATTTTTTAAGGATTTTTGTTTAACAAAATATTACATAATGTTCTATTTGAAAAAAACCAAGGCTCCAACGAACCATATTAGAAAGACCAATTCCTTCATTACAAATTATCTAGATCAACTAGGGCAGCATTTTTCAAAAGGTGTTCCAAGTTGATTTTTAAAGAAATATAATACTCCAGTAGATAGATATTATTATTCCGATATCTCGGCATCCTTGGCAAAAACAATTTGCTTTGTGAACCGTCCAAGAAAATATTAAACTTAGACATTCAATCTCTTCTATTGTATGGCCAAAAAAAAAAAATCTCTTCTAGTCATTTCTTAAAGCAGAAAAGGTAAAAATGAAAAATGAATGTCCATTATTTGAGCAGCCTCTTAATTCACCCCTGATTGGTATGCCTAATTTAAGATCAATGAAACCTGGAACAAGCCTACTCAAGACTAATGAAAATTTGTAGAAAATTACCTCATTTTTATTAGTGGTAAATAAATATAAATAGAATCCTATAGTGTATTCCAATACAAATTTTTCGGCCAATACAAATTTTTCTACACGGTAGAACTGAAGTTCCAGCCTAAATACTTATACTAAGCCACTGTGAATTGGATTCTTTACATTGATGTCTTCGAATTTGCCATAGCTCCATGTTGCTGCAAATAAAGTCCTGTATGTATTCAAATACAAAATCAAACAAAACTCCAAGTCAGACCAAACATGAATATGAAATTTTATTTATGCACAAAAAATCGAATCAGCTTCTCTCTAGTCTCTATTACCTTTCCCATCTGATTCTCTTCCACATTTCATTCCAGCCATTACATCAGAATTTGAATAGTTCAAATTTAATATTTTATAAAATTCTTACCAAAATATTAAATTATAAAATAAATAAGTTCAAGCCACTAAAATCTAGTCTGAATAATTTAAATAAATAAGTTAAAAAAGAACTACAGTAAAAAAAAAAGAAGAAAAATATTTTATACTCTCTCCAGTCCTCAAAATAAGATAGAATTGATTTTTTTTTTTTTGAGATATTAAGGAAACTAAATACAGTAAGTTACTTAATTATATCATATATTGCATATTATTACATTATATATTAGTTTATAAGTTAGGCAAAATAGTTTGAAGAAAAAAATGATAAATATAAATATTTTAAAGTAATTTAAATAACTTTATTAATATCTTCAAAAAAGTTAACTTCGTCTTATATTTAAGATCAGAGGGAATAAAATGCTAAAAATAAACCATTCAGAATTTGATATAATTGTTGATATGAGAATTGGAGAGAAAGTGAAGGGGATAGGTCCCAAGAATAAGTTTTAGGTGTTTATTATCACGTTTTTGGACTAATACATCTTTTGATGTGTCAAAACTCAATGGTCATTCATATTCTCCATCCACATATTACATATCAACCATTATACCTTTTTTTTTTGAGTTGGAACTACAAGGGCATTCATATTACGTATCAACCATAATAGAACATGTTCTTTACTTTTAGCAAACATCTAAAGAACGTCACCAAATTTTACCTCTCATTTATGAATCAACCACAAGTAAACTATGCATGCCAAACCAGTCATATTAACCAATACATGCCAATAATACAAGCATGATAGAGCACACCCACCTCAAAGTTGCAGTTTGAACCATTTGATCGACAATATGAATTAGCGACTGTAATTCCCAGTTTTCTTGAATAACATCATTTCTTATTCCAAAACTCCAGATTTTGATGGCAATGCTGCATCAAAATTTGCTTGCATCTTTAACGACATCCTTCACGTAAAGAAGTGCCACTTTTTCCCAACATTTTTCTGATTCATGAAATAATAATCAAAAAGTTAGGAAGAATTGTTCCAAAGAATCAGAGATAGAGACATTAGAAATCTTGTATAGAATCGAAGTATCAAACACGGACAAACCCACAAAACTTTGCCTCTAGAAGAATAAAGTCAATAAACAACAACGATCATCATTATGACGAATAAATATGCAATTCCATCTCACGTTTAATTTAATGATGTCAAGTTCATACAGAAAATTAGCACTTGGCAGAGATCCCTGTGTGGGTTAATTTTGCATATTCAAATTCCAAGATAAATCGTTACTAGGATATAAGTCATCATCGATCAGTTGCCTAGTAATTTAAAATGCTTTGACAAAGCTGTAAGTTAACCCGAAGAATGACATCATCCTGCAGGAAAAGTTATGATCTTATGGAGGAGCTACAGACAACCTGCAGGAAAAGAATGACATCATGCAGCAACTATGTGTTCCTTTCACTTTCATAGGCTATTAGTTGTATCCTTAATTCACAACCTCACTAGTAATAACTGCAAACATGCATGGTGGCCCAAAAGAAAAAACAAAGCAATATATTTGTGTGTAATTAGCCCGCAATCCCTTGAACCAGTAAGCATTTAGCACTCTTCCATTAATTTGCAAGTTCATTCTATGAAATTTCTTGGGCATAAAGCATATGATGCTCACCACAGTTTATGAGAAACTCAAGTTTCATGCTGTGCCTTCCCTCCCATACGTTCACTGTTCACTGTTCAACATCGTCATGAACATCTTTCAAAGGAGAAAGATTCAAAGCAGTCTGAGCAGCAGCGTAGTGAAACCCTAAAATGATTTTTATCCACAGGTACCACCTGCATGAATCTGGAAAATGCTGCATTCGAAAAATGATCAAAATGTCACTCCACGCAATAACAAGAACCAGCAAATCCAAAAAAAATGTCAGAGTGCTTAAAGTCACTAGGTGCCGACATGCAGTAAAGGTTGTCAATAGTTAGCAGGAAATCTTAGGTTCAAACCTTTGATCAACTATGTAATTCAGGGCAGAGATCAGTGTGTAGATTAAGAAAAAATTGAACTTCGGGCAATAAATAAGTTTCCCATCAATTTAAGAAGCACAACTTTCAATGTTGAAAACTTCCAAATTATTAGAAATCAGAGGGTATCATTACACTCTGTTGTTATTTTATTCATAGGAAGAGTTTACAATATATAGGCTTTAGGGGAGTTAGCCATTACAAGGAAACATTAGGAAAAAAGGAAATATAATTAATTGACATAATATCCTATTAATTGACATAATAGCCTAATCTTTCCTAAACTAGATAGAATCTGATCAGGTCCTCTAATCAAGGCAAGGATCGTAATCTTTCCTAAACTAGATAGAATCAGATCAGGTCCTCTAATCAAGGCAAGGATCGCAGATATCAATCAGAATCAGAAGGATTCTAACACTCCCCCTCAAGCTGGAGAGTATATGTCGAGTAGTCCCAGCTTGCCTCTGAATCCTTCAAACTTCGTTCGGCCTTGTGGTTTGGTCAGGATGTCTGCGATTTGTTCTTCAGACCTTATATGAGACATGGTCATAATGCCTGCTTCAATCTTTTCTTTAATAAAATGCCTGTCAATATCAACATGCTTGGTTCGATCATGGTATACTGAATTCTTGACCATTTCAATGCTGGCCTTGTTGTCGCACCAGAGTTGCATTGGTCCTTCATGTTGAATTCCCAACTCCTTCAGTAACCTGATGATCCACATTCCTTCACAAACTCCTTTGTTAACAGCTCTTAGTTCTGCTTCTGCACTGCTTGGTGACACTACTGTTTGTTTCTTGCTTCTCCATGTAACCAGATTTCCCCACACGTATGTACAGTACCCTGAGATTGACCTCCTGGTCTCTCTATCCCTTGCATGGTCTGTATCAGTGTAGATTTCAATGTTTCTGGTAATACCCTTTTTAAAGAATATTCCTTTTCCAGGATTAAGTTTTAGGTATCTCAAGATTCTGTATACAGCCTCCATGTGCTCTTCTTGTGGTTGATGCATAAATTGACTTACTATTCCAACTGCATAGCTAATGTCAGGACGGGTGTGAGTTAAGTATATCAACTTCCCCACAAGTCTTCTGTAGCTTTATGAATTAACTGGAACACCTTTTGGCTTGATCTATAAATGACAATCCTCTTCCATTGGTGTCCCTTCTGGTTGAGAGCCCAACATGCCTGTCTCATGTAACAGGTCTAGTGTATACTTGCGCTGAGATACATTGATGCCCTTCTTTGTTCTTGCTACCTCCAAGCCTAAGAAATACCTCATTTGTCCGAGGTCCTTTACCTGGAATTCAGTGGACAAGTCCCGCTTTAGTTGAGCAATGGATTCTTCATCATCTCCGGTAATGATTATGTCATCAACATAGACAATCAATATGGTGACTTTGCCATTAATATGTTTAGTGAACAACGTGTCATCTGCTCGCCCCTGAGTATACCCAAGTCCTTTCACTACTTTGGTGAATCTACCAAACCATGCCCTCGGAGACTGTTTCAGTCCATACAATGACTTTCTTAGCTTACACACAGAGTTATTAGGAGCTAGAACTCCATCTGGAATCTCCATGTATACTTCTTCTTCCAAGTCGCCATTTAGGAATGCATTCTTCACGTCCATTTAATACAGAGGCCAATCTAAGTTTGCTGCAAGTGATAACAGTACTTGAATGGTATTGAACTTGACCACTGGCGCAAATGTCTCCTGATAATCGATCCCGTATGTCTGGGTATACCCTTTTGCAACAAGTCTCGCCTTGTATTTGTTAATACTGCCATCAGGATTAAATTTCGGAGTGAAGATCCACCTGCATCCTACTGATTTCTTCCCTTCAGGAAGGGTCGTGACTTCCCATGTTCTATTTTCCTTGAGTGCCCTCAACTCCTCTTCTGCAGCTTGCTTCCAATTTGGATTAGCCATAGCTTGTTGGAAAGTGCTTGGAATGTTTATCTGTGCACTATTTACAACAAAACTTCACATTTTTGTAGACAAATTATCATATGAAACAAATCGTTGAATCGGATGATGAGTGCAGGATCTTACCCCTTTTCTCAAGGCAATAGGCCAACCCAATTCTTCAGGATTTAATTCCGGATCGGATTCATGGTTGTTCCTTTGAATGGGAGAGACAGTTCTACCAATATCTGGTTCAGGTTGAGCGTGTGAGCTGGACTCTCTTTCTTGTTGTAATTCTTCATTCATCCCTGTATTGATCTCAACATGTGTTTCCGGTTCATTGAGGTTGTTCCGGTTGAGGTGTATTAGGCTGATTTATGGGAGCAAGTGTGTCAAGAGAGGCTGTGAGGTTAGGTGATATTGAAGATGTGTCAGGTGGATTTGAGGTGGAATTAGGATTGGAGGTGTTGGAATTCGATGTATCCATGATTAGCCATTCAATATTGGAATTCTCCCCCTGAATGGGTAATTTAGGATAATAAGCATCATCTTCGGAGAACACTGTATCTCGAGAAACAATAAGCTTTTTCGAAGATGGACAATAGCACTTGTACCCTTTTTGGGTGGAGGAGTAGCCAAGAAATATACATTTGTCAGCTCTAGCACCAAATTTGTTTCCCTCCTGTTTGTGAACAAAGACAACACATCCAAACACTTTGGGAGGTAATGAGTTAATGAGAGGGCAATTTGGGAAAAGATCAAGGAGCTTTTGTATTGGAGTGTTGTAATTGAGGACTTTGGAAGGCATACGGTTTATGAGATAAGCTGCTATAAGGATGGCATCACCCCAGAAGACAGTGGGAACATTTCGTTCCATTAGCAATGCACGGGTTACTTCCAATAGGTGACGGTTTTTCCGTTCAGCTACCCCATTTTGTTGAGGGGTGTAGGGACAGGAGGTTTGGTGATGAATTCCATGGTGATCAAGGAACTCTTTGAAAGTTGTACTCATGTATTCCTTGGCATTATCACTCCAAAGTACCTTAATGGATGTATTGAATTGAGTTCGTATAAAGGTATAGAATTTTTGAAAGACTCCAGCAACATCCGATTTGTTTTTCATCAAATAGACCCATGTGGTTCGAGTATGATCATCGATGAATGTCACAAACCACCTAGACTGAGTGAGAGTAGGAACTTGGGCCGGTCCCCAAATATCACTGTGAATTAATGTAAATGGAGAGGAAGGAGTATAGGGCTGTTTAGAATATGAAGATCGTGTCTGTTTAGCAAATTGGCAAGTTTCACAATTAAAGGGAACAGAATTTTTATTAAATAAACTTGGAAACACATGTTTCATATAATCAAAACTAGGGTGGCCTGACCGACAGTGCCACAACAATATATCTTTATTCTGTGAATTTGAGCTAACCAGTGCTCGTCTTGCCTTCCACATATCTTTATTCTTTGAGGTGGATCCTTCAAGGTAGAATAGTCCATCCCATTCTCTAGAAGTCTCAATCGTCCTCCTCGTTCTTAAATCCTGAAACATACATAAGCCTTTATCAAAAATTACTTGACATACTTTATCACTAGTCAACTTGCTCATAGACACAAGATTACAAGTGAATTCTGGTACAAACAGCATGTTACGTATTGTCAAGTGATTAGATAATACAACAGTTCCAATACCCTCAACCCTAGTGAAGACTCCATTAGCGACCTTAACTTTGAGGTGTTCATGACAGTGTTTAAGGGTATGGAATAGGGATTTGTTACCGGTCATATGATCTGTGGCTCCAGAGTCAACAATCCAGGTATCGTCACCAGTCATCACAGTATTTAGGGCAACAATAGAATTACCTGACTGTGCAAGATTCACACTAGGGACAGAGTTAGCCTTATTTTGTTTGTCAAGCATTTTACGAAACATCTGTAATTCCTCCTGACTCAGGTGATCTTCACTTTCCACTTTTGGTTCAGCAGTGGTCATGTGACTCTGGAATTTTGATCTTCCCCCAGGCGGTTTTCCATGGAGTTTCCAGCATTCTTCCCTGTTATGGCCCCTCCTTTTACAATGGTTGCACCACTTATTAGTTCTTCTTTCTCCATGTGGTCCCTAAATTGCAAGTGCCGAGCTTTCCATGTGACTTGGTCCGCTTCGGGTTAAGAGTTTCCTGCTTTCCTCGAATTGTACAAAATTAACCACATCAAATAGCTGAGGGAGTGGCTTTAATCCCATGATTCTTCCCCTTATTTCTTCGAAAGTGTCATTTAGGCCTAACAGAAAATTGTGTATCCTTCCTTCTTCAACAATTTGTTTGTATAACTGTGCATCTTTAAGAGTTTCCCACGGATGAGCTTCAAATAGGTCCTGCTGTTGCCATAATTTTAACAACGCATTATAATAGTCAGTCACAGACATACTACCTTGTCGCAAATCCCGGAGTTGTCTCTTCAAGTGAATGAGGGCAGCAGTATTTTCGAGGGAGGAGTAGGTTCTTCTAGCAGCATCCCATATTTCCTTTGCCGTTTGTGCAAGTAGGTATCCCTCACTAATCTCCACGGTCATCGAATTGCACAACCAAGTCATGACTTGATTGTTTTCAGCAAACCACGTGTTGAAATTGGGGTCATTGGGGGCTGGTTGAGGAGCTGCTCCATTGATATATTTCTCTTTTCTCTTTCCACGAATATACCTCAGCACGCTTTGTGACCACTGGAGATAATTGTGACCATTAAACTTATGGTTAATAACCATAGTGTGATTTTCTGAGAAATCTGGCGGCATCTCTGTGGTTCTAGTTGATGCTGTAGTACTAATAGTAGTGGAAGAAGTTGAAGAATTTGTACCAGACATAAAAGCCATGGGAATTAAGTCAGTTGTTTTTCCTGAAATTGAGCCAAACAGAGGAGTAGATTGGGATGAATCCATTTTCTGGAAAACGTTCGCCGGAGTTCTCGCCGGAAAATGTCAACAGTCGCCGGAGACGTTGGATGGTGGCCGGATTCTGGGCGTCCGCCGATCAAGACCTTGCGATTCGTCTGGGCTAGGTGGTGGTGTCCCACTCGCTCCCTACAGAAAGCCCTACACTCGCCGGAAAAACTCCCACTCACTGTTTCTCTCTTCTCACAGTCACTCAGTGTTTCACTCGCTGTTTCTGGCCTCGGACGAGTGTCCGTGGCTCTGATACCATATTAGAAATCAGAGGGTATCATTACACTCTCTGTTGTTATTTTATTCATAGGAAGAGTTTACAATATATAGGCTTTAGGGGAGTTAGCCATTACAAGGAAACATTAGGAAATAAGGAAATATAATTAATTGACATAATATCCTATTAATTGACATAATAGCCTAATCTTTCTTAAACTAGATAGAATCTGATCAGGTCCTCTAATCAAGGCAAGGATCGTAATCTTTCCTAAACTAAATAGAATCAGATCAGGTCCTCTAATCAAGGCAAGGATCGTAGATATCAATCAGAATCAGAATCAGAAGGATTCTAACACAAATAAATACAGCAAAATGGAGACTAGAATTGAGGAAAACTGCATTAAAAGTTTTTACTACCCTATCGTGGTTCTGCTATGACAGATTCCATTATCAAGTTGTTCAGCAAAAGGATTGAAATAGTGACTAGACTATTTCATCAAATAGAAGCATATTGTACAAGCAGTTTGCAGAGGCACGTACCTAGAGCATTTATCACTCATACGCACCAGAACATAAGAAGCAAATTCTAATTGAAGTCTATTCCAGAAACCAAGAGAAGACTTCCAATCAAGCACAGCTTTCTTTTCCAAATTGTGTAACTCCACAACGTCCAAAGCAATGGGCATAATGCAGGATTTAGTGAAGATGGCAGTATCGTTTATTTGCTAACCAGTCCTGATAAAAGTTAAATGCCATAACTGGTTCTTCCAGTTTGCAGTATTTGTTAAAAAGTATCTGAACTGGAACATGATCAATCAATAAACCAGATTTCTGTATTCTGGCAAAAAGCTCTTCTGCCTCTTTTATGCTACCTCTCATGCAGTACCCTCTAATTAGTTCAGTGTAAGTAATCAAATCTGGTTCATATCTCATTTTGAGCATCTCATCAAGTAATAGGAGTGGAAAACTAAGGTTGCCTAAATTGCAAGCGGCACCAATCAACAAATTGTAAGTCACCAAGTCAGGACATACACCATTTAAAACCATATCTTCCTTAAGAGAATAAGCATCATAAAAGTTTCCAATCTTCACTTGCGCATTAATTAATACATTATAAGTAAATACATTGGGCCGAACACCAAAAGCCAGCATCTGATCTTTCATAAAGAATGCATTGCTAAGATCGCCACACCTTCCATAACAGTCAATTAAAAGGTTCCACAATAAAGGCTTGGGCAACATTATATGATCCAACATAAATTGAAGCAATTGTTTGGCTCTTGCAGCATATCCTTTCAAACAAAGGCCCTTCATCATAATATTGTAGGATATGTGGTCAGGCATAATCCCCATTTTAAACATAACCCCAAGAAGATAACAAGCATCATCGATCTTGCCTTCCTTGGAAAGGGCACTGATAAGAGTATTGTAAGTAAACACATCAGGAAGCAAACCTTTTTTAAGCATTTCACATGCATATCCATAAGCAAGATTCATTTTCTGATTCATACAAAGTCCATGGATTATAACATTATAAGCAACAACATCTACTTTTCCATTCTTCTGATGCAACTCATCCCAAAGACTAAGAGCCTTAATCATAGCTCCATTCTTAAAATGATAATCCATAAATATAGTAGAGGTGACTAAATCTGGTTTTGCTTCACCACCACCATCATCTAATATTTTTTCAAAGAGTATTTTAGCTTCCTTCAAAAGACCTTTCCCACACAACGCATGCACAAGTATGTTACATGTAACCTTGTTTGGTTGAATACCAGCACAGGTCATGGTAGAGAACAGGTGGAGAGCTTTATCTAAATTATTAGTGAGGCAATAGCCCTTTATAAATGTGTTGTAGGTGGCACAGTTGGGAGAGGGGCCCAGTTCTGACATCTGTTTAATAAGCCAGTCTGCTTTCTCCATTAGACCCATTTTACACAGCCGATTCACCAGATGGTTGTGGGTAAATACATCAGGAAGGAAACCTTTCTGCAACATTTTGCTCCGAAGCCAAAATGCTGCTCCCAATTTCCCTTCCAAGCACAACATTCTAATGATGGCTGTGTATTCAATGTAGTTAAATTTACATGTATACTCCGCAAGATCTGCTTTTACCAAAGTTATGCTTTTCCTGCAAAAAGTTCATGTAAGAAATAGACATGCCATTCATTCTGCAATTTGTAACATCTTCCATCTAAATAATCATACAAATACACAGAAAAAAGGTATGCATATTTACATGTCAATAGTTGTCCAAGATTGTTATCAAAAAACACTCTGTTTTCCATCGATTTAGGAGGCATAGCACAAAGAAGAAAGCTATGGGCACAAACCCTCAAGAAAAATAGTTTTAGAAACTACTCCGCAAAGATATTTATATAAATTTATAGTCTTAAATAAATACAAACAAGTAAATGAAGGGTTCAAAAGTAGAAACATTTTTTCTGCCACACTCACATAAAAGTGAGTGGGTCCCACTAATATAAAGAGAAGAGAGAGAAAATATTAGTGGGACCCACTCACTTTTATGTGAGTGTGGCAGAAAAAATGTTTCTGCACTAAAAGCAGAAACATTAAACCCATAAATGAAACAAAAACTAAATAGTCCTGCTATATTTTTAGAAAGAACTACTTTAAAGTTGACTACGACACGTATCTCTCAAATTCTCCAAAATCTATAATATCAAAGCTCACCTCATCTTCTGCAGACGCTCTAGACTGTCCTTTAGCATATTATCCAAAGCATTGAAAACAGCCTGTGGGGCATTCTTATCACCAAAATTCCCCTCTCTTGACCAATTTTCAGCATCTAATAGGCACTTTTTTCCCATATTTGAAATCAAATCTCTGGCAGATGATGAAAGCATATACTCTTCACAGAGCGTCCTACATATAAAAATTGAAAACATCATGATAATATCGAGCCAGAAGTTGCATCCACAATCATAAGTAGCATGTGCAGTGTAACAGGAGACAATCCAGAAAAGAAAAGGCAGTCAGTAAGACAAATATATTGATAACTATTTATCTATTCTCCAATTAATAAATTTATGGTTCAGATTTATCTCTCCCCTTTTTACCATTTCAGCATAATTTTGTCCACAGCTAAAACTACTAAAAGTATAAAACTCTATCCTTCATCTTACTTTTATGGCAGGAAAACACAGTAAATAATGGACTATAGGTATAGGGTTCCCCCACCCACATGAAAAAAGAAAAATAAAAATAAAAGAGGAAAAAAAAATGAAATTACCTTCCATTTCTATCCTTCTTTGGTTGGGAGCGGAAAATGCCAACAACCATCTGACCAACATCATGCTTGATGTACACAAACTGATTCAAAAATCTCAAGAAAGCAATATGTACATGCAGGAAAGGTGATTCTCCAAAGGCAGCTAATAGCTGAGACAACCAAAACAACTTAATCAGCCGCAATGCTTGATGTAAGGTGAGACATGATCAATCATTAAAAAGACTTTCCACTCACTGCCATTCAGCTCACTCAGATTTGTTGTTTTCAATTTATATTGATAAAATTGAAGCCATCTGCAAGAAAGAATAAAATACATTTTCAGCCAAAGAGTTCAAAAAGCCTCTGGTTAGTTACGTATATGAAAAACGAATGTTTCAAAATATCTCTGAATTCAACATTAAAAAGTAAGAGAATATGTACTACGTCCAATGGTATAGGGAGAAGTCATCATATCAAATACCTACAAACCTATGACAAGCATAGATTTCTCTAACACATTTTCCTCAATAAAAAGGATACCAATGATGATACCAAATGCTCTCAGTGGATAATTATATACTCAACGGAAGCATTATCCCCTGTTAATGTATTACTGAATCTCGAACCAAATAACTAACCCATCACTGAATTAATTGAAAAATGAAACCAAAACTTACCATGGATTTGAATAGAACTGCTGTAGTTTATGCCTCCCAGGAACGACCGAAAAAGAACAGTATTGCTACCAATGGGGGGGAAAAAAAAGCCAGACCCGATTTCTCACTATTACTAAGTTTCAAAAACTTACTCGGATCTACAATGGGAGTAAGCTGAGACCCAGAGAGCTTCCGTTTATTGGCCGTGGGACCGGCGTTTCATATGACACGCTGTGGGATTCAGGGAAAATTTGGGAATGAAAATAGAAGGCAAAAACGGGTATCTAAAGAAGAAGGGGAAGCCTCAGGTAGCAGAGGCTCGCTTGAATAATGCACCAAGCAAGATGGAAAACCAGCCGGAGGAGGGATGACGAGATACTCAAGACATAGAAGAGGGCTTCACACTGCGTTGCCTACTCGCCAGGCGCTATGGGCCGAACCGGGTTGGGGCTCACTTCGGTCCAACTTACCCATAACTCGTATATGGAACGAATTTTTTTTTTTCTTTTTTTTCCTGGGCATAAGTTTCACGGATCTCTCTTGTAGTCCC
This sequence comes from Acacia crassicarpa, assembly GCA_034222035.1. Taxonomy (NCBI): domain Eukaryota; kingdom Viridiplantae; phylum Streptophyta; class Magnoliopsida; order Fabales; family Fabaceae; genus Acacia; species Acacia crassicarpa. The sequence continues at coordinate 56,129,711 of JAWXYG010000001.1, read as the reverse complement.
CTCCGTCTCTCAGGCCTCTTGTCGCTGCCGCTGTTCAGGAGGCACTCATCGAGACATCGTCGGCGGCGCTCCTCGTCCCGTAAAGAAGCAGAAGCTTAAAGGTTAAGATCTATTTCTGCTTCTATATGCTTCTGCTCAAAACTTTTGTATGGTGTGTGTGATGTGCTCTTCCATTGCTGGACAAAATTAACCAGTTCTCACTAGTTTAGAGCATTGCTTAATACAAGTTTAGGATATTGCTGGTATTATTGAAATGTAGGATGTTACTACTAGTTCAAATTCAAATTAGCTAGCTTTTCAATATATCTTTTGGTCGATATACAAATGAATAGGTGCTTCTGTGTGTCTGTGTAATTGGTGGTAATATCATTTCATATCATATATGAAGGTCTATTTTATATACTCACGCATTGTTGCTATCAAAATCTGCTTCGCTAGTGAAGGCTGTGGCTTCTTTCAACAACGAAAGGGAAGCTACTCCCATAATTTCCTAATTTTTAAGTGACTGATGGTAGTCTTAATATCTTCACAACTAAATATTTTATTTTAAGCAGTGTGATGCATTTTATTGATTGGAAAGTGACAATATAATAGTTGTTAAGAGGCTTTACTGATAAAATCTTTCAATCTAAGTTCAGGGCAGACGCTTGTCTCTCAACTGAAGTGGAGTGAATGGAAGAAGAGCAAGAGCCTTCCTCGTCTGCTTACAGTGGTGGAAAAACCATGAAGCAATGCGAATCCATGATTCAAAAGGGTCTCCAAACTCCAATGGTTAGATTCTTGAGGGAACGCTTGGAGAAAGCTGGGTGTCCAGTAGCAAACAACTTCTTCAAAGCTATAAATTGTGAGGCAGATGTAAGTGGTGGTTACATCCGTGGTGAAGGGATTATAGTGTGCATGAATAAGATAGATCTACAAGATGAGGTCAACCAAGTGTTAGCTCATGAGCTGATTCATGCATATGATGACTGTCGTGCTGCTAACTTAGACTGGACTGATTGTGCTCATCATGCTTGTAGTGAGATCCGATCCAATCATCTAAGTGGAGACTGTCATTACAAGCGGGAACTACTGCGAGGTTATTTGAAAATACGAGGTCATGAACAAGACTGTATAAGACGAAGAGTTTTGGCATCATTGTCTGGAAATCCTTATTGCTCTGAAGCAGCTGCCAAGGACGCCATGGAATCTATTTGGGATGTTTGTTACAATGACACACAGCCCTTTGACAGAGCTCCATAAGTTCAATGGATGATTGTTTTGACTTGTTTTGGATAATTTTGTTGTCCGAGGTAGTAATGCCGGAATGTTATTTACCAATGTAAAATAAAATGTCCATTATTATACAAAATTCATCAAGTTGGTTATACTCCCCCATAAAGTTGGGTTTCACAATTAAAAAAACGGTGAATATTATTACACACAGAGTTGTTACATTTTCTTGTCTTTCTCAAAGCAGATGGTAGAAATATGTTTCAGCTTGCATTCAGAGTTTTTTGTTATCTGTTTTATGCTTGGTCATTAGGTTTGAAGTGTGAGCAGAGAAGCATCTCAATGAGATTGTGAAAAAGAAAGCTAATTTGAAAGGTAACAAACATATATGCTTTTCCCTTGTTATTATTGTTCACGCAATTCGCTTCGAGTTCTGGAAATTAATTATGCTAATTAATGAAAGGGGAGGCAGATGTGCAAATTATTTTTTATTTTTTTACATAATCATATCAAGCCATACACTAATTTGTCATTTGGGCATCTTAATTTTACATGTGAATGTAAATTTGTCGTGACTTGTCTGATCTTGGAATTGAATATCATCTGATCTTGGCTTAGTGACCCTCAACCATGGTTGTGACAACTTAGCATCCATTATGAAACTATCATCCACTAAGATGGTTTTCACAAGTTCCTTCCTGATAAGTTTGATTTTTTCTGAGTAAGAAGCACGAACTTTCGACTCTAAATGTCTCACAAAACGAACCAAATCACTCCAGCTTGTCTTAGCTTGTTGTGAGAATCTTTTGAAGAAGACCTGTTTGTACATTTCCATGTCAAACAGCCTCAGATCACTACCGTGGTGAAATGGACCAACAGAAACCGCTTTTGGAGTGCAAGCATCTTCTTTTAGATGATGAATTGTATGAGGCACCCTGTAAATACAACATGTAGGTGAGAAGAGACCATTTTCTCTGTGATGAATTATTTCTTTAATTTCCATGAACACCTCAGCTTCCATCTATATATCAAGTTTGAGTTAGATAGCAATTAGCAATTCCATAAACATATAATAGTAACTGATATCTATAGTGCCTTAGTGGGTAACTTAAACTAAACAAGGCTAGAGAAAATGCAAAACATATGATAGTAATTGATATCTATAGTGCCTCAGTCGGTAACTTAGGCCCCCTTTGTTACAAAGAAGGTTTGAGGAAGGAAAGGAAAGGAAGATTAGAAGGGAACTTTTAAAATGTGAGTTGTTTGGTATACAAGGGAAATGAAGTTAGTTGAGGGAAAATAAAATGTTTGTTATGAAGAATTGGGTGTAAGTTAAGTGGGAAGATTGGGTGAAATTTCAAGATTGCCCCTGAACAAAAACGAGAAACAACAGCTGAAGTTCGAACTACCAGCAAAGCAAGTAAACTAGATCTGCAACACTGAAGTATTTGTCATACAGGGCCACAAAAAAGCTCACCTCCCCCCCCCCCAACCTCGAAACAACAGGACAACGAAAAGCTCACCCCCCCCCCCCAACCTCGAAGCAACAGGGCAACCAATAGTTCAGAAAAACCCCCCCCCACCCACACCCCCAAGCTCGCACCAAGCAACGAATAGCTCAGACCAAAGGTTTAAAATTTATTTCGAATGAATACTCACCTCAATGCAGCTCTCTCCCTTTGGGTTCAATTTCTCCTTTGCCGAAAAACGACCACTGTAGATACAAGCTTCTTCACCTCGTCCAACTCGTACCTTGCTCGTGCTTATGAGTACAGTCTTTTCAAAGGAGCCTTTTTGTCCGACATTTTCACCTTCCCGCCTATTTCGGATGGAATGAAGGTTCCAATGATTGATGGAACTTTGGACCTCGCAGGATGTATACTCGAAGGAAGATGGAGGAAGCAAACACGTTTTTTGCATGGAAAAGTTTTTATGTTCCCTTTCCATCGGCCCAATTCTTTCTAACAAACAGGGTGTTAAACTAAACAAGGCTAGAGAAAATGCAAACATATATGTGAATGCAGGAGATCAGAGTCGAACAGTTGATGATATGTGTACTTGTTCAAAATGATTGGAGGATGGATCCGTACAATGACGTGTGATAGGTAGTTGTAGCATTTCTTCAGTAATAATCTCAGAGGCTTAGTGTTTCTGCTTTATATATCCTTATATTAAGGGCAAACAACCTGACTCTATATATTACCTCAGGTGTAAAATATAAGATCTAGTTTATAGTTAAATTTGATAAAGAAAAAGAATTTAGAAAAACTCCCCCTTAGAATAACAATAGTCACAATTGAATCCGGATTTGAGTTTTTAAATACCCTGCAAATAATAAGCAATAACATGTACAGACTACAGAGCAATGAACAGAACGAGCAATAATACGAGTACAACGCACATTCACTTGTATCAATATCAATCTTATCATTCATTTCCCTCCCTTTTTGTTATCATCGAAATGGTCCTCCAGAAGGGTTAGAGAGAAGACAAAACAGAGCGTAGCACGGAAACAATGCTCTAGTGAGAGAACATATATTTTTATTTTATTTATAAGGCACATTATTAAATTCTTTTACATTAGTGTATAATTTTACCTTTCATTTATTATTATATAGATAATTATTTTCTTGGAAAGTGTGTTAAATAAGGATTGAAGTTATAAAGTGGTTGAATTTTAATGTAGAGTTAATAAAATTCAAGGTTTTTCAGGAATAAAAATAAGGTGGATAGTAGGGAGTTATAAGATAGGGTTTACGGGGAAGATGACAAAGCTTATCTTTCAGATCTTCCAAGGCATCAAATAATATCAAAGACTTTTACTATATGATTATGTTTGGATCGAGAGAAAATTAGAGGGAAAGCATACCAGGAGGGAAAACTCCCAAAAAGAGTAAAAAAAATTTACCATTTTGGGAAGGTTTCCTTCTTAGTTTTCAATCCTCCCTATTTTTATCTCACCTTTCCTTCCATCCAAACATAAGATTAATCTCTTCGTAAAGCTTTTTCTCGATCTTATTACTAATACCTGACTTAAAATCTCAAAGCTCCTTCTGTAGTCCAATAGCAAAGTTCATATAAAAATGATTCATCTCAAGATATAGCTGAATTAAGATAAATCGGTGCTTGCAATCTCTATATCCCTTGATTATTCTAGGTCCAGCTTACCATATTTATGTTTTGTTTTTGTGTTCAAAGTTATATTTGGAGTCTTTAATGTTTCATTCATAAAATTTTCTTTGGTAAAAAAAATTCAAGCTATCTAAAAGTACATGGTTTAATGATAGATCGACTAAACTATAAAATGGGCGAACTGAGTTTGAATCCCACCTTGCTCAAAAAGACTTTTAATGAGAGTTATCCTAATCGCAAAGCATCAATTTTGATTAATCGGTTGTAGGCTTCTAGGGAGAGTCATCCTGATCACAACATTGATACTGATCAATTGGTTGTTCGAATACCTGATAATAGAATTTATAAATAGTGTTGGACATGGGTGGCCTAAAGGGTCATGGAAAAAATTCAAGTTTCACTTTCTCTTTTGTAATTGTGAAAACTGGCTTAAGCATTTCTACAAACAAGCTTTTGAACTTGTATATATGCTCGCACTTCCACTCTGTTTTACTAAAGTTGTTAAAAAATTATACAACTCGAAAACACTTAATTCACCTCCTTTTGGGTGTATTTCCATTTCTAACAACCTTATCACCTCAAATGAAAGAAAGACAAACAACATTGTCTAGAACAAACATATTCAAAGCATAATATGAAACTTTTCAATATATACATGCATAAAGTTCTCAAGTCGAAAGCATATACTCATTAAGCAATATCAAATCTTCCCAATAGAACTACTTGGAGAACAGAAACATATGGTTTGAACAATAGATAAAACGAGAAGTAAGATTCCACTAACTGAGATAGCAATTTGCCAAGGTGTGCTGCAATAATCCCTTCTCAAAGTTGCCTTCCACTTGTGCAATGGATTTTGACATATCTTATTCAACCTTTTGCAAATATCAAGATATTCAGAATTGAAATCCATTAAAATGACATTTTTCCATAGATCATTAACTAGGGCAGAAACATTATAAGCGTCTCCGATATAATTGTGTACTATTTTCTTGTGAGTTAGGACACTCACATCTTTACTTGTGTCGATCAGGAAATCCAACATAATAACATGGTCAGTAATGTATGAAGTATACGGATAATGACACTGTTCTAAAGCTATCATATTAAGAAACAAAATTTCAGTTTTTGCATTTACCAAAATCTGGGGGACCCCTGAAATTTTCAATTCAAGTAGACACTTGCTTTTGCCTGCCTTTTAATTGTACTCTTGCTTCTTGCAAGTCACTTGCACTGTATAAAAGAATATGGTCTCTAGCCTCTTGAGATGGATGCCTTATCGTAGTTGTAGTTCCTGTTATTGGCAATTGAAAGAATCTAATAAGATATGTGAAGTTCTTAATCTTACAGTTGAATTAGGCTTTAACTTTTGCAAGTTAAAGTACTCAAAAAAGTTATAGGTGAGCTCAAGAAATGGTCGCATCTTATATCGAAGATTGACATGGAATGCTTTGTCATATAAGTCTTTGAGGAAAAAGAATGGTAGTTGATTCTCAAGTAAAAGCAAATCGACCCTTATGGCGACTCTCAACCATGGTTGTGACAACTTCATATCGCTATGCATCACTTGATCTTCATAGAAGCTTTTGCAGTGTTCAATGATAAAACCAGCATCAACCAACATGAGTTTCACTAGTTCCTTCCTTGTAAGTTTGATGTTTTTGGGGTAAGAAGCACGAATTTTTGGCTTTAAATGTCTTGCAAAACTAATTAAATCATTCAAGCTTGTTATAGCTTGTTGTGTAAATCTTTTGAAGAAGATTTGTTTATGTTTCCATGTCAAGTAGCGTCACATCACCTAGTGAAATGAATCAATAGAAACAACTTTTGGAGTATGAGCATCTTGTTTTAAATGACGGATTGTATGAGGCACCTTGTAGATATAACATGTAGGTCAGAAGAGATCATTTTCACTTTGTTGAATCATTTCTTTAATCTCCTTCTTCACTTCAACTTCCATCAGAGTATATTTCAAGTTTGAGTTGGAAAACATTTAGCAATTCCATATCTATAATATAGTATTGTTATTATCACAAATCTATAGGAAAACCTTATCCCAAAGGACCAGCTTATTGGGTAGAAAAATCACTTAAACTTATAAATCACACTTCACTTATGAAGCTCTACAGTATAGGGCTTATAACAAAAGCTTCTAATTCTATAACTATAAATAATAGACAAGGCTAAAAATCAAACATATATATGTATGGTAATGAAGGAGATCATAGAGTAGATGATAGGCATGCTCGTTCAAAAGGATTGGAGGTGAAGAGAGAAGACAAAAGGGGGATTAGAGAAAGGAAAGACGTTAAGAATGACTTTGTATGATCACAAGTATCTGGACTTTGCATGGTCTGTTAATGCACGGAGTCAAAATTGAAGACTTTTGTGTGGGTTAGATTCTCATGCAACCACGATTGAGAAGAGGAGAGCACGATCAGTTGCTAAACACCATTGTTTATCATCTTCTTTGGGAGTTCATTGTCTTTATCATTTTTCACGGGCAAATCATAGAACCAGAGGAGGTGTGAAAGAGAGAGAAGAGAGGCAGCTTCACTATTGAACCACTGTTAATCGTCCTCAATTTTGGGCGTTTGAAGCACAGGTGTGCAAGAACTAGAGAGGAGGGAACGTGATTGAAGGTTGGGCTTGTGGAAGGCTATCCCGACTCTATTTTGCATCTTCTTCCCTAATTTCGACGATTTTCAAAGGGAGGCGGAGGAAGCACCATTCAGTATTCACTATCTTCTCTGATGAAGTTTGACAAAGAGGCAGAGAGCAGTGGAGGTAGGTGCTGGTGTGGAAGAAAATAGAAAGAGAAGAGGGAAGGAAGTGAGAAATAGAAAGAAGAAAGAGGAGGAAATTTTAGTAAAAACACATAAACTTCAAAATTTCAGATTCCTACGGGATAATCTTTCTGTCACTTGCAAATGTTAACAGACTTTTCTGGGATTTAGAAATTCACATGATATTTATTTGTCTTTTTTCTAAAATATTATTATATGTTAATTTGATGATAAAATTTATTAACTTAATTTTATTAATTTATTGATCCTAAATTTATTAATTTCAATAAATAAAACATAAGAAACTTGCAAAGCTTAGTTATTTATTTTTTAATTAAATTAAGACTTTTGTTTATAACAACAAGGGAGAAACTAATTTAAATCTATTTAAAATATTCAAATCCAAATTCAGGTATTCACTTTTAACAAATCTCTCATCAGGCCAATAGTCTCATTAGGGATTACTAAATTTTGTAAAAAGACCATAACGCCCCGCCCATCATGTCATGAATCATCCGAAAAATAAAAGAGTAAGATAAACTAGTGCTTTTGAGCGACAAAATCAAAAAGAAAAAAGAAATAGAGAATAAAGAAAATCTGAGAAATTAGTTATTAAGATGATTTTTTCATCGTGACACAATATATGAACTTTGAAGTTTGTTGCTCTATCCAAAGAGTATAGAATCCTTAATTACATATAGGAAAAGCATGGGATTGGTGAATGGACCAAATAAATCTCACAGTAGGGAGAGAAGTCCGATTGAGATGGAGATTTTATCAATAGAAAATATATATATATATAAAGAGAAAAATTAGAAAGAAAAAAAATAACATGACATATGGGTAAAATCAGCTAATTCTGAAGTACCTAATTGGCATCTTGGCCCAATTAAGAATTTGATAAAAGCGCACCTAAAGTGGATTTAAGCATTTTAAATGGATTTAAATGAGATTTTCCATTTTATAATTATTCATTAATTATTATTATAATAAAAATCAATTTCTCTAATGCTTTTAGGATGATTTTCTCATATCTGTGGATTAATTGGTATGCTGATGCTTTCAATTGTTCCATTGGTGTTAACCAGATTCTATATACTAGGGTTAAAGAGAAATTCCAAAAACTTACCCCTTTATTTTCTTTGTTGACTCTATTTCTTCTTCTTCTTCTTCTTTTTTTTTTCTTTTTTGAAAGCCTTAATTTACTTTACTCTTTTATATTTTTCGGATGAGTCAAGGGAAATTATGGTCTTTTAACAATATTTAATAATCTCTAATGAGGTCTCTCAGCCTAATTAAAGATTTGTTAAAAGTGAAGGTCTAAATTTAGATTTGCGGTAATTTAAATGGGATTTCTCAATTCTTTTTTGGCAAGCTTGCAGGCACGGCCTACATGCCGATTCGGGTCCCCTAAAGCTATTCTCTCTCTGAAGTCCTATCTTTCATTTGTATTATTTGTTGTGGTGCTTATAATCAAAATCCATACTTGTATTCCAGGTTATGTGATTTAGATGGCTAGTTCAGGTAATTTTTCCACATTTCTACCCATGAAATTCATTTATAGTTAGAGCAATATTTACTTACAATTATTAATCCCATGATTTTGTTGATATCTTGATAGTACACAACCATACAAAAATTAATGCTTATATGCCTATATCTTGTGGTAATATTCTTGACGAAGCAAATTTATGAAATGCTTGGTTAAATTAAACTGATCGATAAACAGCATGACAGACAATTATCAAGCTATGAATTCTACTGAAAATTTGAAATAGTGGTTTGATTGTGGTATGAAGTATATTTTCAGTGGCCAAAAGCAAAAGGCAATATATGCCTATATATGTATGTATAGAGAGAGATTGAAGTTTGATACTCACTCTCATTTGGTTGGGTTTCTCTCATCATCCTTTTCTCATTATCCCTCATAATCTCTAAATCACATACGTCCAATCAATACAATACTACTTTAACTTTTCTCTCACTTTCCCAATCAAGGGCTAAGATAGAGCCAATGAGAAAAAAATGAGAAACAAGATGATGAGAAAATCTACTTCCGGTAATTTTAATGAGTTGATTTTAGTTCTAAATATAAAATATTTTTTTTATTTTATTTGTAAATCTTTTACTAATTTACTCTTATTAGTGCTCCCTCAACAATAATTAAGGAATGAATGAAAGATTGAGGAAGATTATTAAAATGTTTTAGAAAGTACATATTATATCAAATAGTTTAACTTACTTCCTTAGTTCAATCAAATTAGATAAATATATCATATATTAAGAAAAAGATAAAGTAATATTAAAACCACATCTCATTTTTACTTCAGTCATTAAGCTCCTAAATGCTTCCATAACATTGTCCGCCTTCGTCACAATGGTACCCATCGATCTTCTTTCCTAGCACCATCATATTTTTTTTGGTTGTATAAAAAACATTCTAAACGAGTAGCGGGAAAAAAAAAAAAAATCTAAACTTTTTTTGGCACAAACAAGTTTATGTGACTTTGGTCTCAAGGGGCTCACCAGCACTTGGTACTTATAGATTGTTTATCAATAAGATCTTCACATCAGTAAAATTTGAATGCACATTTTTATGGGGATGTACAAACTAAATTTTTTAAACAATAATAGAGAAATGGATTTGTTTTGGGCTTACCCCCACCCAATTTTTTTTTAAGTGTTCAATTATTTTTTCTCCTCTTACAAATTGGTCCATAATAGGATGGGCTTTTCTTTGTATTTGGGCTTCAACTGTAAAAGGGCTTAAGGCCCAAATTAAGTACTGGCTTGGGTAAAAGGCTTACATCTGAGACTGATTAATCCTGGGAATTCACACTAATTTTTTGTTTTCATGATTGCATTTTGATTGATTTACATTATTAAATATTTAAACACTTAGTTATTAAAAAATATGCACAGACTCAAATTACACTTGAGATAGTAAATTTTTTTTATCCAATTCTACTATTTCTCTGATCTATGGGCTTCAAAAAAGGCAGATTTCTTCTTGCGGACAACCTTTTGAAGGATCAAGCAATTGCAATACCTTGTATCAAAAAAATGCAATATCATCAAACAAGATCTTACAGGTATGTTCAATAGCTTTGTCAATTTTCGAATAGTCCATTAAATCTTTATCCTCTCCACTTCTTTATTTTCTATGTTCATGTCCTTATCTAGAATCTGTATATGTTATAATGGCGTTTTATGTTGGTTTAATGGCATTCTGATCATTTTTATTTTAAAAAATTCAGTTATGAATAAAGCTTCTAATTTTCTAGACTTCATCAATACTCAAAAGACCTTCTTCATTAAAATAAAAAATCAACATTTGTAAAATTATCATGAGAATTTAAAATTGGTCTTTTATTGTGTTATGAATTATATTTATATACATGAAAGAAAATGAAAAAAAGATAGTTCTTCACTAGGCTGTAGTATCTTGTAGAAAAGGATAGTGTAACCAGTTTGACGAACTTGCTTTAAATTGGGTTGAAATGCAAATATAAGTACGAGAGACACTTTCATGTTAGTTTGAATTGAGTTTAAAGAAATATTGGGTTGCATTTACAATTCAGAGGCTAATTTTATAGCTAAACATTTTGCAAAATAATATATTTTTTCCAATTACTTAATTATTTCATGCTAATATGTTATTCTTAATCGCTAGGTTATTGAAAAAAAAGGGGGGGGGGGGGGGGATTGCTTCGCAAAATCAGTGTGGCTAAAGATGACTAACAATAGTAACTTATCTTTAAGCTTGTTTTTTCTTTAAAATCTTAAAAAAGAATAGAAAATATGAAACTTATGATTAAGATGCAGACATGAAATTAAGTATCCCAGAAAAAGTTAAAGAAAAGAGTACAAAGAAAGAGTTCCAACTTCTTAAACAAAATGATGCTGATTTGAGTTTATTTCGTGGGGTTGGATTCTTTAGTAAATTTCGGTGATTAATCTTCAAGTAAAAAAAAAAAAAAAATCTTCAAGTCAATATCTTCATCTATTCAATGACTAACTGGGTCGGTCTAGTGGAAATCATTAAGTTCTGGCAAGAAAAGAAAGAATGTGAATCATTGAGATAGAGATGAGAAGTACTTTTGAAAAAACTAACACTAATAAATAATAATTACCACGGGCTTGTTTAATCCTATTAATATTCTTCGAACAATTTTGTAAAGTAATTTCGTAGAATTTATATATATATATATATATATATATATATATATATATATATATATATATATATTTATATTTGAATCATTATTTCAAAAGACATATATATTTAAAATAGTAAATTAAAGGATAAAAGAATGGTTTGATTTATTATTATGATTGTCATTAATGAAAGTATAATGTTCTATGCCTCTATAAGTTTTAATTTTGTAGAACAAAAAGTAAAAAAACGTTTAAAAGATGTCTTCTTCCTAGAACAACTCTTTTTTTCAAAAAAAATTTCAAGACAAAATATTATTTTGAAAATAGAAAATCAAACTGGACATAGATTTCTTAAACTCTGGAAATTAAAATGACATGTCTGGTTAGTTATTTGATTAATTTGATTTAAAAATATTGATGAGAGTACATCATATATAAGGTGTTATAAGTTCATTCAATTCATACAAAATATTTCAAAATTTTATAAGAAATTATTAAAATAAATCCTTCTAAGTTAAAGAATGAATGACAAAATTTTTTTTTTTTTGGTTATATCAGCACAACAGAACACCATATGTCAAGAAAAATCATATGCAAAGGAGAGATAGATCAGCTTGTAAAAATAAATTATAATTTTCTTACACTAATCATCACATCATTCATAATTATCATCATCAGTACAATTTAAGGGTTAAATTCATATCAATCAATAATCATCAATGCATGTGACTGACTTAGTTTAATTTATTTGATCGAGCTGTGTTGTTGCTTAGTGAATGGTGATTATGAGAAATCATAATGAAGGTTGATAGCTTTATGTCCTATAAAGTAGAGAGTCATTTTCTGTGTTTCTTTCCTTTTTGTTTATGGGTTTACATGACGCGTTTTTCCTCTTTTGATATGATTACAAATCTTTGAAAATATCTTTTGCTCTTCATTATGCCCTTTGATTAATTAGAACAAGACAATATGGTTCAATTGAAATTGTTGTGGGAAGTCAAGTGTGACTAGATTCTGTTCGGTGAACGGATAATTCCCATATTTATTAATAGAGTAGTGCTAGAAAATATGTATACGAGTTATACTCAATATCTTGAGATTTTTAAGGAAGAGGATTCTCTGATTAGCAAACTTTCTCCTCATCTCTCATCATCCAATCTAAGTTATTGATTTGACTTAATGAGGTTGTTGGTGTGGACAATTTTATCAAATGTATGGTTCAGATTTAAAGCTCATGAGGGATAATGGGAAAATACCAATGAGAGAATTAATTCAGACCCGATTTTTGGTTAACATGTGGTTTGAAAGTATTTGTGAAGAAAACAGAGATTTATACGAAGCAGCATGAGGAATATACATAGTTCATAAACTCACAAATTTATGATTAGAGTTCCTAAAATTAAGTTTGAGCATATCTTAGGTCTAGTTGGCATTACATATGAATCGGAAAAAGTTGGGCTCAGTAATAAGTACTCCGATCCCTCCGGTTCTAATTATAGAACAAAATTTATAGTATAATTTGCACTATAAATTCTGTTATATATTTAGGACCAAAAATATATAATAAAGTGGAAAGACAAATAAACTTGAGTCTGGTTTAGTACTATGCGTCATTGGAAATTGATAATGATACTTAAGTTTAGAGCTTAAAAATGAGACTGGCCTCAAGCCAATCCTCCATTCCTTACATTTGGTATCAAAACCTTATTTCAAACTAGACTTATTAACTATTCAAGGGGAAAATATTTAATTATATAAATTAATAAAAATGATAATTTTCATCCAAATTTCCCCCATCCTTGATTACTTTGCTAGCCACATTTTAAATAAACTAGCAGAACATTAAGTTTAGCTACAAATACATTAATACCAAGTAGTTTTGTAGGACACGATTTATCATGCATGTGACCTTTACTCAAGTAATCTTTTCCTATATTTAGATTAAGTTTCAATGATTTAAACTTTGTTTTATGTTGTTTCTAATATTGGGATATTTTTTACTTTAATAGGTGCATAATTTAATTTAAAATGAAGATAATATATTCTATAAGCTATTTTTTTTAAAATAAAGGTTTAATTTTTATTGCTAAGGGAATAAGGGAAAAATTAAGGCTTCCATTTGGGATTTGGCTTGTATCCTTTGCGGATACTGTCCGCTGCCATCCGCTGCTCCTGAAACGTCATCATTTTTTATGTTTTTCCAAGCAAAACACACACATGGTTCCTTAAAAAAAATAAAAATAAAAAAATAAAAATAAAAAATCAGAACACTGCTAGTAGTAAAAAGATAATTAAGGATACTGAATGGTACTGAAAAAATTATTCATGATCTTGAAAAATTATTTGAGGATCTTGAAAAAATATTTTAAGGTACTAGCTGCTACTAAAAGGATATTAACTGGTACTGAAAAAATTATTTATGGTCTTAAAAAATTATTTATGGATCTTGAAAAATATCATAAAGTATATTTTTAGTAGCATTCTTTACCTGAAATATTTTTTCCAGATCCCAAAATAATTTTTTAAGACTATAAATTATTTTTTCAGTACCAGTCAGTATCTTTTTAGTAACAACCAGTACCTTGAAATATTTTTTCAAGATCCTAAAATAATTTTTCAAGATCATGAAGAATTTTTTCAGTACCATTCAGTATCCTTAATTATCTTTTTACTACCTAGCAGTGTTCTGATTTTTTTTTTTTTTAAGGAACCATGTGTGTGTTTTGCTTGGAAAAACACAAAAAACGGCGACGTTTCAGGAGCAGCGGATAGCAGCGGACCGTATCCGCAAAGGATACTAGCCAAATCCTTCCATTTGAGCATGCGATGACCAAACGCATATGGAGGGGGAAGAAAAAGATTATTAAGGCCAAATATAGGAATGACTGAAACATTATATATCCCGATAGAATTAGTTCAGAAATAAAAATAACGTATAGGTGATAATTAATTATTTTAAAACTTTAAGCCAAAAAAATAATATCAACATGTACACACATATCCTCCCATGAAGATGTAATATTGTTCAAGACTTCAAGTCATGCATTGTTGGATAACAAATATGAGCACTTCTCCTAATACAAATTCAAACATTGATTTACTGTATTGTAAAAAGAGGGTTGACGTTTGTCATGTCACTTGATATAAGGTTATGTCAAGTCGTTTTGGGGTTTGAGGAATTAATGAACTCTCAAAACGACGTATTTTAGGGTTAGGGGAATTAATGAATAATTTTTTGATAAAATTCATATAATAAATACAAAAATACAAACATACACACCCTTTATTAATTCTCTTAACTCCCAAAACGATGTAGTTTTGGGTATATCAAGTGACATGAAAAACGATAAACCCTGTAAAAAATTAACATATTTTGCGGGATCCAACGCCATTAGTGATAACATATATTTCAACAAACAACAATCCAATTGATGTCTTTTATTAAGAAAAAGGCTCCATATATCGTAACGTTGCAAGAAATGATATTGAACGAGTCATAGTTAGCACTTCTTTTAACAAATATATAATGACGTTACGTTGGTGTTATTAAAGTTTGTGCTTCCAAAACACTGATTACTCCGTCGTCCTTTGATGCATTTGATGCATGGATTAATACGTTCTTGAAAGGGCTTACATTAAAAGAATATACTCGATCCGTCTCCTCCTTAGTATATAAATGTGGTAAATTCGTTACCTTTATTTAACACTACCTGAGATTTCAACATTATCCTACCAATTAATAAATTGTAGAAGGGATAATATTTGGGAAAAAAAATTAAAAATTAATGAACCACCGTGTGCACGACTTAAGGAACAAAATTATAAATTTAAAAGACAAAATGAATTGATATTTTATATTTAGAAAAATATAACAAACTCCTCCACTAATTGTTATATTTAATTCGGGATGTAGTAATTTTTTTTCCCCTCATAAGAAAATATATTTTGAAAGAGGGGCATAATTGGAGAGTCTCTTACATTTATGTTCAAGTGTGTTTGAATATTGGCTGATGCTCATTTTTACACATGTTTTGTGAGAAGTAATAAAATGGCGCGTTTCAAAAACAAATATTATCTCCCATCTTTAATATGAAAGTTAGTTAACTAATTTATATAGATTAAGAAAATTGGTTATGTTAGTTATTTATAAAAAAATATTGGTTGGCTTTCCTAAAATGTATTTTTTTAAAATCATGAATACCATTAATTGGAGAGAAACTCTTTAATATGTGTAATATAATCAATTAAAAAACTTTGAGAAAAATATAAATTTGGGAGTACATGTTTTAAGCCTTCAAAAATATACAGTCCAACAACACAGAATTTAGTTGTAAGGCCTTTTCTTATTTTGACCAATCTTGGGACTCAACTAATTTTTTCTACAAAAATTAAAATCAGTAAAAAAAAAAAAGCATCATCGGCCCGAATACTTTTATTTAAAGAATACGAAAGTGAGCAGGCTTTGTGTCACTAATTAATAGGGTACGCATCGTCACAAATTCTAATTTTATTATGTCGTAGAGCACATAAAATCTAATTTATTTATATAATTTTTCTAATTATTAATTGAAAAGAAATGTTCTCATAGATTTTCTGGCCATACTATGAATGATAATGAAATGGAGGCAAGTATACTATAATATGTAAAGAGAAATAACATATTATAAACTACTAACAATAAAAACAACATAACGTGAAAGAAAATCCTCCCTTTCGTGTGAAAAAAACTTAATTAATACCATGAAGGACAATTTCTTCCCCAAAAAAAAAAAAGACCAGTTTGGTTTTTTTTTTTTTAATACACAAATTTTAGGAGAGAGGTTAGGTTCACTCACGATCCAAGGGCAAGGTTAAATCTTCTTTTTTTCTAGGTGATATCGATGTTGGGCAGGGTGAGCCATCTATTACACTAGACGTTTACCTAGATATTTAGGAGCTAGAATGCCTCCTATAGCGTCTTGACCAACTCCAGGATTGAACCCCATTCTTCTAATGAGAGTGTCCGACCCCTTTACCAGTTGAGCCCAAAAATAAGGGATAAAACCAGTTTGGTTTTAATTTTCATCACTTCGTTTCTTTTCTTTATGCTCTAATTGCATTAGAAGGTCTAAATCATTCGATTATCTATTCTTCACACTTACTCTCAAAATAAGTGGCAGTGCTCTTTATACATATGCTACATATCTTCGTTTTAAAGCATCTCTTTTTTAATCATAACATGCCATGCAATGATTATTTATGGGGCCCTTTATTCTTAAATATGTACCCTCTGTTATAATTATCTTCGCTTAAAATTCAACTATGCTCTCAGAAATTAACTAAAGCAAACTTTCCAATTAGTCATTATTACTGTACAATTTTTTCTTCAATAATACTACTTCCACAGTTATTTATAAGAAAGTTCCCTTTTTTTTTAGTTAAAAATATTTAAAAAAATGATCATTTAAGACAATAAATTTCATGAATAGGTATGGAGGTAGTAAAAATGAGCGGCTTCTTAAATAAGAAGGTTCACTTCTCCCTACATGAGTTTTTTATTACTTTAATATAACTATGTAATATTCAATATTATTGGCTATGACCAACTCTGGTTGGCATTAGTCTCTTCTTTTATAAACATTTTTCTCTACTTTACTATAGCTTGCCACTTTTTGATTACATTTTAATTAAATATATCCTCTAAATTCAACAATATAATTTTTCTGTTCTTCAGTCAAAAGGATCTAGCAGGACTGTTCGTTAAACATATTAATTTAAATTATTGAAACTTTAAGGTTTCTTAATCACTTTGAATTATTTTTTATTAAAAAGAAACAAGACATTTAAAGATCATGCTTGTTTGAATTAGCGGTAGAAGATACTTTACTAACGTGATTTATAGTATACAAGGTAAATTTGTGAGAAGAGTTTTGTCTTGATTTATGTGAATGTGTTTTTCAAACACCAACTCAAACAGGCCCATATAATAAAAATGAATAAAATGAAGCTTGACACTTGAACTATTTATTAGGTCAAATTAACTTAATTAATGGTAAAAAAATGTTCAAACATGCAATTGACATGGATTAACTACTTCACTGAAACGATCTAATTTATTGTATCGTTTTTTATGATTATAGAACATTCAGATGGTAAAGTATAATTTTACCCTTCACATTGATCATTCTCTTCTTATTATCATCATTAACATTTTTACATATAAAAAGGAATGGCATACTTTTTAAATCTTGACGATGACTCATGTTTATGTATTCTTGCCAAAGAACCTAAGCTCATATTTTTTCCCCATTTCCCGCTCTGTTTAATCTCTATTATTCCACTCTGCTTCTTTTTTATTAAGGAAAAAAAATTTCCAGTCCTTTTCAATGTTACTTTTCTTTTCTTGCTTCTACTTTTTCTTTATTCCTTCAGTCTTAAATATAAGACATAGTTAACTTTTTGGAGAGATTAAGGAAACTAATTAAATTACTTTAAAATATTTATATTTGTCTTTTTCTCCAAATTATTTTTCCTAACTTATGAACTGATATACTGTAATATAAGAATATACAACATATGATATGATTAAATAACTTGTTTAGTTTTCCTTAATCTCTCCAAAACAAAGTTAAATTTGTCTTATATTGAGTATTCCAAATTAATTCTGGAGTACGGTTCCGCGTGATAAATAAATAAAGGTCATAGCAATTTGAATTTTCTTTTTGAAAAAAATAAAGTGAAAATACTTTTGCATGCTAATGTAACTTTCGAATTTACAGAAACAATAATGAAAAGTGATTGTGAACACCCTTTATAAAGAGGATATCTCTAGAATCCACCACGTGATATTCCAACATCGAATTCCTATTCAAATTTCAGCCTAGTGAGAGAGAGTTTCAATATGTTAAGTACAGAAGATCATCATAAAATAAAATTAATAAACATGCATGTGAAGATGCAGGAAAGGATCAAGAGAATGAATATTTGTACTGATCACTCAAATTGAAATGAATATACACATATCAGACATAAATAATCCTGAAACTGTTGAAGAAGCTAGAAAGAAGAAACCAGTGATAATGAGTGTTGACTTATAGAGGAAAAAGGCTAATAATATATTCATGCCTACTCTTCAGACCCAATAATGATGTTCTCCACTTCGATTTTAATTACACACACACACACAAAGAATCACATACACTTGAAACTGAAAAAAGGGTCCACTATCCACAAGTAACATGTAAATATACATTGTGATATGTGCGATATAAATACACAGTACAATACAACATATATAACCAAACACAGTAATGAACACAGGAGCAATCATATATCAGAAACGGTACGTATATGTTGGTTGTGGTGTTATTAATATTAGAAAGAGTTAGATATTTAAGCGAAGAAGAGGAGGGAAGGTGAAAGGAATGAGTGAAAGAGGAAAAGCACAGTAAGAAAATGCAAAAGGAATGTTAGTGGGTGGGTGGGGAGCTCATATATATATATATATATGGACCCCAATGCATTCATTCATTCCCACCGTCTAATGTCATTCCTTCAACCTTTTCATCATTTTTCTTGGCTCCCCTTCTCTCTCTCAACATACATATATACACACACATACATGTATATATGTGTGATTAATGTTGCATACAGGATCAATAATTAAACCTGATTGAGACAATAGTTCAAGAGTCAGAAGTTTAACCGTGGTTAAATAGGAGTGAACTCAATCATGATTAATTTAATTTATTAAAATATTCATATACAATCATGAAAAAAAATCATATTTAAATAAAAATACATTAATGTACAAGTACACGAAATAAATTAAACAGAGTTAGCAAAATTCAAATCTCACATGCTGTTTTTTTTTTTTAGATGCATGTTTGAAAACAATCAAAATGTGATTTTAGAAGTCATTTTTTGTAAGTTGAGATAAAATTCTTTTTACATATTTATCTTATAAATGGTAAAAAAAAAAACTTCTAAAACAGACACTTGAACTCAAAACAACATCTTTTTAGACTTAGTGAAATATATATATATATATATATATATATATATATATATATATATATATATATGTTCATTTGAAGTGACATGGATAGCTTGCCATGATAATAGTGATTCTTTTGTGTCTTATCTATGTGCATGCTGTCTTCTCCTTTTTACAGCTTTGTCATCTCTTCTTTCTTGTCTCTCATGCTCATGCTTTTTTTTTTTTTTTTGGATACAACTCATGCTCATGCTTTATCCTCAACAGAGGTGGGAATTTCAAAACAACAAGATAGGAATAAGAACAACATGCACGCGTATTTCCTTATTTTTTAGATTATATAAATTATGTTCATGCTAAAAAATAATACCGGCATCTCTTGTCAAAAAAGTACGGATCGACTCTACATTTTTAATTTTTTTAAACCAGTTATGTGAAATTGAACCTACAACCTGTCCAATATAACGTTGTTGAAGATAAAGAATAGAAATAATATAGCTATAACTATAAATGTTGTAGAAAATCAAATCACTATTAGTCTTCGACTAATATGGTTAATTACGGGTCCGGATCTTCTCATTATCACCTCTCTGTCTATCTCTCATTATCAGTAAATCTGACCGTCGAAATTCTGATCCAAAGGTTCAAAACAATTTTTTAGAAAACCACATGCGGTTTTTTAAAAATTTGCTCTAGACCCTTAGATCAAGATTTCAACAATAAGGATGGGACTTTGAGAGATAATGAAAAATTTGCTCATGAGAAAATCGGTTAATTACCCAAGACACCATCTATTTATAGTACTCCGTACAATTTTTTATTTGTTAGTTTTGAAAAGTTAACCATCTAAATGAGTTTAACTAAGTACAGAATAAGTCAGTGTAATTCCCTACTTTTTACTTCTTTTTTCCTTCAAAATAAGAAATATTTTTAAGTTGATGTGAGTGAAAGTCATAAAATTTACTCATTATAGGTAAAGAGAACAGTAATTTTACTGTTGAGGGGGTAATATAATTGAGGTATCAGTAAATTTGACCGACCTACGACGACAAATTCTGCCCCATCCCACATTCTACGACGAGTCGACGACAAATGCACTTCCATATTCCATGCTTCCTTTTTCTTATCCATTGTGTCTGCTTTTACCCTTTTTTTTTAATTTTGGGATTTGTTTTTTCCTTGGGATTTGATTTCTTGTTTTTGTTTATTTTTCCTATGATTAAATTAAAGTAAAAAATTTATAGTAGCTAGCTATGATTAAAAAAATTAATTAGAGAATGAAGAACCACATATTATATATCAGTCAACCAATCCCATTGGGATAGTTTTACGATTGTTTATTTGCTTATTGTATAATATACACATGGATATGAGTCGACTAATTTATATGAGTCGGGTCAACTTTAGGGAAAATTTTAAATAAATACCATTTAAATTTGTAAAACCCGCAAAAGCCGTCGAATTTATAAAAAGACTGAGAAGTACCAAAGACCTATGAGAGATATGCAAATTTAAGTGAAATTATCCTTTTACCCTTAATTTTAAATAAATAAAAAAATACTCTCAAACACCCCCACCGTCGACGGCCGACCGGTAGGGGGTGGCCAGCCGTCGACAGTGACGCGGCCGGCAGACGGTGGGGTGTTTAAGGGTATTTTTTTTATTTATTGAAAACTAAGGATAAAAGGATAATTTCATCTAAATTTGCATATCTCTCATAAATCCTTAATACTTCTCAGACTTTTTCTAAATTGGACGAATTTCCAGAAATTTTACAAATTCAAATAGTATTTATTTAGAATTTTCCATCAACTTTATCGGTAAAGTTTAAATTCAACTTATAATTGTCATTAGTAATAAAGAGATGATGAAACATTGTTTTGTGTCATGTACGTTATCCTCCTTGTTATATGTGTAAGACATTGTTTGGTAGAGAGGTATTGAGAATTCTGACCAAAAAGAAAAAAAAAAGGTATTAAGAATGAATTTTATCCATTTATATTTTGGAAAGGTATAGAAAGTATCCTCCATCTACTGTTACACTACTTTCTAGGAGAAGAAGTTTCCACTTTCAATAATTTTTATCATTAGATCAATTTTCGAAATAATTAAAATTTCAATGCAAAATTTTTCTTAATGAAACCAATGATAGAAAGGTTAAACTACTAAAATAATGCTTTATATAATTGTTAAATTATTGAAATCGCACTTTCACCTTATTCCATTAAATTATGCTTGTATTCTAGCTGACTCTTATTACTTTATAAGTTAACTTTAATTTATAGAGTTAGATATCGAATTTCTTATACATAATGTCAAAAGAAAGTGGGGTAATTAATAGCCAACAAAAAATAGTTCTTCCATGTAATATAATCTTATTAGGCTGTGACTTTAAATCTTATTATTGATGGAAAAAATTGTTGATAAATATTTTATATATAGCTTTATGAGTCATATTGGTAAAATATATACTAGTCAACTCTTGATATATTATTGATTATTAATAATTAAATATGCAAATGAGGCCCGTTGTAGTACTTAATTATCCCATGATGACTGTCTATTATAAATCAGACGCAGTAAAATTTACTTGAGTGAGCTTGACACCTGCTAATTTATTCAGGAAAAATTAGAGGTCCTATAGAAAAAATATAATTACTAAAAATTTTATATTAAGTTATTAGCATGGACGCTTTATTATCGTCTTTTATATTAGAACTTGTCATTAAATCCTGTATATTCACTTGGTGTGAAACTTTTCAGTGATTGCGTTTATTCCCTAAAACTCCACAATTATTTTTCTTGTTATTTATCACATTAAAAAAGGAAAAATCCCAATTAAATCCAATTGAAATGGTCAAAATTAAAATTGGGCTTACTTTTTTAACAAATTCTTAATGAAGCCTTGATGCCTGATTATGGATTTTTTTAATATTGTTAAAAAAAAAACCATAATGCCTTTCTATTGTTTAAAACAAAAATTGAAGGTGGTTAAAAGGGGGGGGGGGGAATTTCTAAACTAGGAATTATCTAACTTAAATTAATTAATAATTATTCAATATAATAATCATACATTTGTTATTTTAACTTCATACGTTTTCAGACTTTTTTCTTTAAAAAATATTATCATTTATTTTTATATTTATATCTAATAAAAATGATGATATAATTACATCATTTGTTAAACATCTACAAGAAAAAATTTTCTCAAATATATTAAAAATTTGAGGATTTCACATATAATATGCACTATAGCTTCTTCATTTTAACCAAACTTTATTGCTATTTTCTTTGCATAAAATAATTCAACAATTAATTTAGAATATTTTGTTTCACTTCCTGCAAACCTGAGTAATAAATAAAATGAAACCATATTTGTGTGTGGACCCCGAAATAATATTCGGAATACATTATCAATAATTAAACTTGAAGTTTATACATATAACATGATCATATTTTTCAAAAAGAATCTGTCAAAGTCAGTAATGAAAATAACAAATCACACTATAATTATATTGAATAGTAATTAATTAATTTAAGTTAAATGAGGCCTAATTTAGAAATCCATTTTTTTTCTTTTTCACTATCTTCAATTTTCCTTTTTAAAAAACATAGGGGCATTTGGTATTTTAACAATATTTAGAAATCTCTCTCTAGAGTCATGCTCCCTCTAGTCCTTATTATGGAGCACCAACTAACAATTTTCACCAACAAATAAAAATAGTTAAAGTCAATAAAATTATCCTATAATTTAAATAATTCACAATATTACCCTACTAATTGCACAAAACTCTAATATCATACTCCCTCTGGTCCTTATTATAAGTCACCAACTAGCAAGTTTATTTGATACTTTTTATAACGCACTTATTTTTTCCCAAGGAGCATTCACTAATTTTTTTTATGTATGCCCATAATTAATAAAGATAGTGGGTAAGAATAATAATTGATATGAGATTAGAGTTTTGTACAATTAGTAGGGTTAATTGCAAATTACTTAAATTTTAGGACAACTTTATTGACTTTAACTGTTTTTATTAGTTTGTGAAACTAGTTAGTCGGTGTTTTATAATAAGGACCAGAAGGAGTATTAATTATTACTCTCACCCACTACCTTTATTAATTAGGAGCATATATGGAAAAAAAATACTCATTAAGAATAAGTAAGTATCTTATAAAAATAATTAAATATACTTATTAGTTAATACTTTATAATAAGGATTAGAAGTGAGTATAAATTTTTAATGAACAATTTAAAATTATATTTTAGAAAAGACTGGGGTGGGGGATCCTACGTCAAAATTGAAAACTGAGAGGTGTGCAGTGGATTTTGTCTGAATTTGGGGGAACTCTGAGAAAAAGCAAACAAAAATGATTGGAGCTGTTGTCACCTCTTTCATTTGTCCCTACTCGATCTGACTACTTTGACCTGAATTGTTCACCAACATTCACTTCAATTATTCACTATCGCTCCAAATTATTTCTTTATTGTCATTATCATACTAATTTAATACTAACTCTCGGGGATTTCAATTATAAAAATTGAAGGATTTTCTATTCTTATCAATTGTACATATTGGGGGGAAAAAAAGAACTAGACTAGTTCCTAATATGGAAGATTGAATAATACAAAAAATAAAAATATAAAATATTGAATAGGTATTTTAACGAAACTGATGTGATTTTTTCATACAAATAACCAAGATATTGAAAACTGAACCAATTATTAAACCAGTTGAGTTCATGGTCAAATCAGGGTAAGCTCAATCATAAGTGAACAAATACAATAAAATTCCAATTCACAAAAAATATTTACATTGAAACTTTAAAATAATAATGTTTAAATTAAAAACACATTAATATATAAATAAATGAATATACATATATATATATATAAACCACACAGAATCATTGCTCAGACTTGGAGAAACTCCCTGTACGACTAACTTAAAGGGGGAAAAAAAGAAAGTTGAATGGTAACATGTGAGACTTAATACTATCTATTGAAATGATTTGTTTTCAAATATTACAAAAATAAATTAAACATGAAAAAGGAAATATAACCAAAATCAAACGACATACACTTGGACAACTAATTTATTTGCAAACAAAAACTTAGACTACAGCTATATATATAATAATGAACAAATTTACGCATATATTTTGCCAGGGTAATTTTGGAAAAAAATCTAAAATTTCATGGGGAAAATAAAATTTCAATGAAATATTATTTCATAAATTTTACATATTGATTTTTTTAAAAAAAATACATGTATCTAACGGCATGGTAACTATTCAAATTTTGAATTTGAAATGTGATGAAATTATGAAGCCATTTATGTGGATAAACTTAGAGAAGGATGGAAGATATTGGTAGAATATTCATCATCACAGAAAAGAGAATAAAAAAGGGTAGGGCCATATCAGTCGCTCGAGGAGATATATAATTTCATGTCTTTTATATAGATTTAATTTTCAGATTAATTTCACTCAATAATGACCCATATTTTATGTTTGAAAATCAAAGGTTAAACTTAATTTTGTGAAAATTACAGTTTTAAAAGTAATTTTTAAGTAAACTGTAATTATTCCAAAGTTTAATAATGAGTCTCTTAGAATTTAATAATAAAGTTTCTTTTAAAAAATAACTAAATAAATTACACAACTTCCTTCGAATTTTATTGAAATTTGACTGTTAATATATAGGTCAGTAGATAGTAAATTTTTAAAAGAAATGTATAAGGGAAAAAAAAAACATAGTACGCCTGACATGTTATAATGAAAATTATTTTGAGGGTATTATTTCTTGTTAACAGTAATATTACAAATCAAATAATTATTCATATATTAAATTTTGAAATTGATTAGTTTATATGATTCAAATGCACATTTAATACTTAATAAAATTCTGTAAATAATAACAGTATATATTTTGGTCATATCATATAATTTTTTCTCATATTTTGTCAAATTTTGCTGAAAATATCATATTTTATCAAACGAGAAATAAATAAAATACATCTTTTAGTTTTTTTTTAAGAGAGAGAATGAAATTGACAGAAAGAGAGCGAGAGGACATTTGATTTGGAACGGAACCATAGAAAAAGAGTAATTGAGAAATTAAAAATAAATAAATATTTCAAAAGCAACTCAAGATAAAATATAAAATTTATGATAAATTATATTATTTATAAATCGAATAATATATGCATGTATAAAAGAAGACAAAGAGATATTGAGTTTGTGTTGAAACAGATATCCCTTCCAGTTTTTTTCTAACTGTTTACGTTGTAAATGTGATTGCAATCTTTTAAATGAATCTTCTCTTTTCTCCACAAAAAGAAAAAAAAGAAAGAGAGGAAGATAACAAGGAGTTTATGACCTTTTTTTTTCTTCTTATTTTGAAAATAATTTTTTGTTTTTAAAAAATAGAAAACTTGTTGAGTAATTTGTTTTTAGCCAAGTGTTTTTAAAACTAAAAAACAAAAACAATTTTAGGTAGTTGCCTACTTTTGAGTATCTATTATGTTTTGTTTGGGAAACCATTTTTATATCCGATGACTTTTTCTCTAGTTGTGGACTTGAGTTATCATGGAAGTTTCATCCTCTAGTTTCAGTAGGTTTATTTTAAAAGTGATATTTCAGAATGATTATCCAAGTATTTTTATTTTTTATTTTTCATCCAAAACTTGTCTTTAAAAACATTTTTGTAAAACAATTTTAAAACAACAAAATTTTAAAGAGAAAACAAATAGGCACTATTTTTCCTTTTTTCCTTGTATGGAGTGAGTGAATAGATTGTTTAGATTAAAGTGCCCTAGTGTCCTAAAACTTATGTATAGTACTAATTTGCCCCTAAAGTTTTTTAACTGGAACAATCTGATGATCCAAACTTAATAGATAACTTAGTTTCACCGTTAAATTGCTGAGTCAGCTTGAGATTGTCGAAAAAATCTTATTTGACATATGACAAGGCAGGTGACATTGACAATCTTTTTAACAAATTACCCCAATTGAACCAAAAAAAAAAAAAAAAACATATTTTACCTCTGAACCTCTCTCAATTCATCCTCTTTTTCCTCTTCTCCAAGAGTCGAAGTCCGTCAACCAAATTTGCTATCTGCTGAGGATGACGGCGGATGGCAACAGCCCTGTTGAGGACGATGGCGAACAACAGTGGCTTTGTTGTATGCATGTGTATATATGCACATAATGTTGAAAATTATGTCCTAGAGTCAAATCATTGTACTTTAAACATTAACGTTATTTATAGTATTTCTCCGTTTAGTTATCATATCATTTGCATGCTTATTATGATAACTGTATCTTTGGATATATCATAAAATTTATACTAAATGTCCCTGGTCAATTGTCTACGCGGGAGTGAAGATAAAATAAGAGCAGTATGACTTTGATGAGGTATGGAGATACGAATCAAAGTCATAGACACTTATAAGAGTACAAGGTGCTGAACCGACCCACTATAAGAAAGCTACATGGATTAAGTCATAAACTTATCTCATGTGTAACCGCGTTACAATGTCCTTTGACCTGAAATCATCATAGATTCCTACATGAGAGTTGCTGATCTTTGACCTAGTCAAAAGTCATCTTTGACCGGGTGATGATAAAGGCTTCGATCAGGATTAGTGGTTTTCATGCAGAGGAATGTGAATGGTCAAGATGGAATTTGTCCCTTACATTTGTAGAGAGATAATAATGGGCCCCTCAATGAATGAGTCTGAGAAATGTATGACCAACTACAATCACTACTAAAAAAATGTGTTTTAGGACGGAATTTGCGAACAAATTCACGGTATTTAGCGACGGAATATTAATTCCGTCGCTAAACGGGGAACTTAGCGACGGATTCTTAATCCGTCGCTAATTTTAGCGACGAATTCAAAATCCGTCGCTAAGTTTAGCGACAGATATTGTATCCGTCGCTAAATGCCAACGTTTAGCGACGGATATGAAATCCGTCGCTAATTGGCGGCCAAAAAGACCGCCAGTTTTTTTGATTAATTTAGCGACGGAATCATATTCCGTCACTAATCTTAGTGACGGAATTAGATTCCATCGCTAACTGGCGGCCAAAAAAGCCGCCAGTTTTTTTCATTTAGCGACGGAATCCGTCGCTAAAGTTAGCAACGGAATAATATTCCGTCGCTAGCTGGCAGCAAAAAGCTGCCAGCTGCAGCTTTTTAGTGACGGAATTCAAATTCCGTCACTAAAAGCAACTTTTTAGCGACGGAATTTGAATTCCGTCGCTAAAAAGCAACTTGCTTTTAGCGACAGAATTCAAATTCCGTCGCTAAAAATTAATAAAAAAACATCATCTTCCTCATTAATTCGCATTTCTCTCCCACAGCTCGAACTCTCAGCTCCCGCCGCGCACAGCTCACCGCCGACAACTCCCCCACAGCTCGCCGCCGCCGGCAACTGGCCCCCAGCTCGCCCGCCCCCAGCTCCCCTCTACCCTACCCCTCAGCTCGCCCCCAGCTCGTTGTCCCCCAGCTCCCCGCGACCCCCAGCTCGCCCGCACGCCAGATCGCCTCCACCCGACAGCTCTGCCGTCCCCCACCTGACAGGTCCCCCTCAGCTCCACCGCCCCCACCCCAACGCCCTGACCCTCAGCTCCCAATCCCTCAGCTCCCACCCCACCGGCTTCTGCGCTCCCCCTCCCCCACAGGTAAGACTTTGGTTTTTTTTTTTTTTAAATCACTTTAATTTTTTTTTTGAGAAATAAGTTTAGATAAACATTGAAAAAAAATTGCTCATATTTTTTGCTTATGAATAAATAGGTCTCCAAAGTCGCCGTTCTCTAGTCACCGGTGCTCTTATCTGCTGTCCGGCTACCCTCTTCATCCGGTAAGTTTCCTTTATTTTGTTATTTTTTTCACCAAATTAATTATTATGTTCACTTTAAAGGTCTTTTTTTTTCACCAAATTAATTATTATGTTCTCCGGTAAGCTCCCTTTCCTTTTTTTTAAAAAATTAAATAATAACTATTATAATTATCTGTCTCTTGTTATCGTTAAATAATAAATATTATATTCCAATTTATCCAATAATTTTTTGATAATCATAGCTTAGGCGCATAGGGGTGATAATTGATTTTTTAATATATGTGTGTGTATATATATATATATATATATTTTGTGGTCTGAAATGTTGGTTTGAATAACACTTCCGAATAAATAGTTGGTGGAATTATTATGTATATTTATATTTATAATTATCTTATAAATATAACTAAAAAAGTATACATGAAAAATAAATACCAATTGCATTTTAAAATTTGAAGTCAATGGTTTATTTATTAAAATAATTTGTAAATTGTAAAATTTTATACTAAATACTTTTTATGTATTGATAATAAGTATTATCTATAATTAATTATACTTTTAACTAATTAATTTTAAATTATCAATAAAAGACTTAATATTGATTTTCTAACATATCTTAATCTTATTAATTAATAATTATATCGGTTCGATGTATCTAGACTCTTGAGACACTATCCGAGAATCAAATTAATTGCAAGAAAAGGATTTGTCAGTTTTGTTAAACTTGATAAGTTGAAATACCACCCTTCCTAAAAGTTATTAAAAAAAAATACTCTTCCTAATTACTATATTACTATATTACGAAAATTCTGTATCTCGTATTTACTATAATTAGTGTTTTAAAAAAAATTAAAAAAGGGTATTGTTGAAATAAATATAAACCACTCGATCGAGACCTCGTCATCATATAGCTGTGAGTAGAAACCATCCGAGGATTCCTTACATCTGATTAACAACTAGACGACAAAAGCTCAAAAATTAATAATCAAAATACATTTAATATTAGTTATAAATAGCTAACTTTCTGATGAAATAAACAAAAACATGTAGGAAGATATATGTATATATATACATATATGGCCGGACCCAAGTGTTGGATAGGGGGCAAGTGCCCCCCTTGATTTTTCTTTTAAATTTATTTATTTATTTATAATTAATACATGTTTAAATGATTGTCCTCCTTAAATTAAGTGTTCATCCTTAATATATCAAAACTACACTTCATAATTGGATGAGAGATGAATGATTGAATGAATTTTTAGTGTCCTATATTAAAAAAGATGTGTTTGATATCATTGATAATAAGACAATGATATCAAATTAACTGACAGGTATTTAAATTTCACATATAAAGTTGATTTTGCAGATTATATAAATTTTATTAAGTCTTATATAATCTTTATATGTTAGAAAATCCAAAATACTTATAGTATTGTATTTTTTGTTTGCCCCCTCCACAAACATGTCCCCATGTTCTGGTGTGCTATCCTCATTCTCTGATTGCTTGCTGGGATATGTTCTTTGTTCAATGCATGTGTTTGTTTTTTGTTTGTTTTTACTTTCTTCATTAAGTGGCAATTGGTTGACATATATAAGTGGCTAGTTGTATTGGCTACTTATAATTGTATTTGTGGCAAATTGAGATATTAATTAGGTTAGTAACTGAAGTAGCTAGGAAGTATGGAAGACAATCACGATAGGAGTTGGATGTACAATCGTCTAACTGGAAGAGAACTAAATCCAGCATTCAGGGCGGGTTTGAACGAGTTCATCCAATTTGCTTTGGCGCATTCAAATAATTCAAGTAGGGAGATCAGGTGTCCGTGTGCCAAATGTAAGTGTTTAAGGTTTAAAAATCCGAGCAGGGTCAAAATTCATTTGTGTCAGAATGGATTCATGAAGGATTATGAGTGTTGGGAATGTCATGGCGAAGTCCGACAGACACCGAGTGGTTATTACGGGGACAGTAGTCATCGAGAAAACCTTAATGCATATGAGCAGTTGGTTATGGATGCCGCGGGACCGTCCATCGGAAGATATTTTGATCCTGTTAATCATGTCGAATCGTCATACATGAGAGAGGAGACCGGTACACATACTCAACCATCATACATGGGAGAGGATCCTCATCCGGACGCCGATAGGTTCTATAAAATGCTTCAAGAAGCGCAACGTCCGCTATGGGAAGGATGCGAACACTTTGAAAGTAGTGAATATTCATCGCTTTCGGCTACCCTAGCAACACTAAGCTTGAAGACTGATCACCATATGAGTGAGAGGAATTACAACGAAATGATGCAGATCATAAACAAAGTTGTTCCCAAAGACAATAATTTGCCGAAGGATTTTTACCAAGTAAAGAAAAAGGTGAAAGAGCTTGGGCTTGGATGTGAAAAAATCCATTGCTGCCTTAGAGGATGTATGTTGTATTACAAGGATGATGCTGAGCTGATCAATTGTAAATTCTGTGGACATGACAGATATAAAGTTGTGAGAAAAGGAAGGAAAATGACCCGTCAAGTGTTAAGCAAGATGCACTACTTTCCTCTGGTGCCCAGACATCAGAGATTGTACGCATCAGAACAAACAGCTGCTCACATGAGATGGCACCGGGAGCATCACAGGGATGAAAATTTTGTGACGCATCCATCCGACGCCGAAGCTTGGCGTAAATTTGACGAGGTGAACCCTTTCTTTGCTATAGATCCCCGTAATGTCCGTCTTGGTCTATGCTCGGATGGGTTCGCTCCTTTTGATAAATCGGGCAGAAATTATTCCTGTTGGCCTGTCATTGTGACACCGTACAACCTCCCACCTTCTATGTGCATGAGAAGGGAGTTTTTGTTCCTCACCGCGTTAATCCCTGGGCCATCCAACCCCAAAAAGAAGATAGATGTGTACCTCAGGCCTTTGATAGATGAGTTGAAGATGTTGTGGAGTGAAGGGGTTCTAACGTATGATATATCATTGAGTCAGAATTTCACATTGCGTGCTGCCTTAATGTGGACGATAAATGATTTCCCTGCATATGGGATGTTGAGTGGCTGGCAAACGTCAGGAAAGCTTGCATGCCCGGTATGTCTTGAGCAGAACATGGGTTTTAGCTTGGCACACAGTCGCAAAGTCTGTTGGTTTGACAGGCACCGACGATTCCTACCCCCGGACCATCCGTATAGGACAAATAGAAAAGACTTCATGCGAAATGTGGTTGAACGAGCAGATCAACCTCGTCGTTTAAGTGGCCAAGAAATATGGGACAGGGTCAGGTATATTCAAAGTGTCGAAGAGGGTGCTGCTTCCAACGAACCTGAGGGATATGGTGTTGATCATCATTGGAACAAACGCAGTATCTTCTGGGAACTACCATATTGGAAAGATCAATTGTTAAGACACAACCTGGATGTCATGCACATTGAGAGCAATGTGTTTTGCAATATTTTGTACACCGTGATGGACACGAAAGGCAAGACGAAGGACACAATCAATGCTAGACGGGACATAGAAGCGATTTGTAGAAGGCCTGCTTTGCATTTGGTGCAGGATGGCAGGGGACGGATTTCCAAACCTAGAGCACCGTACACATTAAACAAACAGCAGAATTTGGAATTGTTGCAATGGGTTGAAAAGCTGAAACTCCCGAACGGTTATGCGTCAAACTTGAAAAGATGTGTCAACTTACACAAGAGGAAGTTATTCGGGATGAAGAGTCATGATTGTCATGTTTTTTTCCAGAGGTTGTTGCCGTGGGCCTTCAAAGCATTACCGAACCACATATGGTCTATTCTAGCAGAATTTTCCAGGTTCTTTAGAGAAATTTATGCTTATGAGCTTAATGTGGAAAACTTACGGCACCTGGAGGCGAGCATGCCAATAACACTATGCAAGTTAGAGATCGTGTTTCCTCCTAGCATGTTTGACTCAATGGAACATTTACCTGTTCACTTGGCCTACGAAGCAAGAGTAGGAGGTCCCCAACAATATAGGTGGATGTATCCGTTTGAGAGGTAATATATATATTTCTTTCGTGCAGTTATTTCTTTCGCGCACTTTAGTTTATAAATACCCTCTAATTGTCCATTGTAGGTTTTTACGCACTCTTAAACAAAAAATCAAAAATCCAACCCACGTTGAAGGATCTATCGCTGAAGCGTATCTAGTCGAAGAGGCCACAAAATTCGCGCAATACTATTATCCCCCTGAAATGACATCAATATGGAGACGGGTACCTCACAACGATGATGGCGGTAATACGAACGAACAAAAATCAATATTTGATTTTCCAGGCCGAGTCGTGGGAAAACGTTGGAGATCAACTTTTGAAGCAAGAGATAAGCGAGTAGCGGAGTGGTACATTGTAAACAACTATGAAGAGGCCGCCCCATACTTAAAGTAAGATTTGTTTTCTTTTCACTGTTACAGTAAGTATTATAGTATTAACTTCATTTTTTTGTTGCAGTCATTTTTCTAATTTGGTCCGATCGGAACATCCTGAAATGTCGGAATCCCAAGTTGACCAATTCACGAACTCTAAGTTCCCAAAATGGTTTCGCTCCTACTTCTTGGAACACCCAGAAGATCCCAATCAAGTGGCATGGAGTTTATCTCATGGAGCTGGAATTAGTGTTACCCGGTGCAACAAATATATAATCAACGGGTATCGATTTTCAACTGTTGAAGCGAACGCAGATACACAATGTTGCAATTAATGTGTATGTTGTCGAGGTGACCAAGTTGACGGGGTGGAGAGTTACTACTACGGGAAGTTAGTCGACATAATTCAGCTGAGTTACCAGTGGGACAAGGTGGTGACACTTTTTAAATGTGAGTGGTTTGATAACAGTCCGCGTGGGACAAAAGTGGACAAACATGGAAATATTGAGATCCACTGGACAAGGAGATATACGGTTGGTTATGACCCATTCATCCTTGCTCAACAGGCGGAACAAGTGTACTATACAGAATACCCCACATCCCGCCAAGGGTGGGTGGGAGTTATTAAAACCAAAGCACGGAATATCATACCTCAGTCGAAAGAGTCGGCAGCAAATGACGGCATGAAGGAACCGTTCCAGGCTGATGTGGAACATGTACTGCCCATAAACATTACCGACGACGATGTACCAAGCAATCTGTTTGATTCTACTGCGAACTTAGAGTTGATTCCTATCCAAGTTGACGATGAGGAATCAGACAATGAGACAGAAGTGATTTGCTCTGATAGCGAATCTGAGTTCGACGACTATGAGACTCCAGAGGAAGCCGTGCAAGCAGATGACGAAGAACTTGAATCATCCGATTGATTTGTGTTAGTTCTTTTGTTTATGACAATTTGTTATACTACATACTCCGTAATTGCGCTACTGTCATATTAAGTAATAAATATCTTATTTTTATGTATATTTTCACAATCTGTTTGTAAGTGTTCATAGGTATATGGAGCATCCAGCTGGAGGACGTTCAGATGGTGGACGTGGTCGTGGTCGATCCCGACCTCGTCCTATCAGAGGTAGGGGAACACAATCTGCTCCCTTCGTAGGCATGGGGGGGAGAGGCGCTTCCCCAGAGGTTTCACCATATGAGTCCTCATCTTCACCATCGATTTACTTGTCCACTTCACCGTCACTGTATACGTCCAATTCTCCGTCTTCCTCCAGTGATCCACAGCAAGGGGGACGCCAGGTTTACTTTACCATTTCTGATTGATTTACATATGTGTAGTTTTATTTAACCATCTATGTACAAACTCTTCAATAATTCACATGCCTTCATTCAGCACATTCCGTCGCCTCATAGCCAGGTCGACGAAGGAGGTAGTTCCTCTAATACACTTGTATGGGGAGCGAAAGATCCTGTGACGGGGAAGCTGTGGATCCGTCCTGACGACATCGAGGGGTGAGTCATACAACGTTACTAATAATGCTACGATTTTTACCCTTTAGTTTGTATGCTCATATTTGCATCATATCCTCTGTCTACAGATTTGAACCTTATCCCCCGGTGGCTGATATCTTGTCAACCCAAATATTCCGCAATTTCAATGAGCCTTGGGGCACGTGGAAAGAAATTCCTAAGGACACTCGGAATAGATGGTTCGACGAGTTTTTGGTAAGTTAAGTGATTTATAGTTATTAATTTCTTATCCAAATACGAACTGATTAAGTATTTGTAACATTTGGAGCACTAATTGTTCATTATTGATTTTCAGAGTAAGTTTGAGACGTTGCCTGAACATCATAAAGGTCTGAGAAAAGCTTTTAACCATAAGGGAAGCAAGTGGTTGTCTGGGAGATTTCATAAATTGAGAAAGGGTGTGGGCAAGACAGATTGGATTGACCCTGACACTGCAAGCCTATTACTTGCACAGTGGGAGAACGATGAAAAATTTAATAATAGAAGTCGGAAAAGTAAGGAGAATAGGGCCAAGCAGGTGGGACCTTCATATGCTGGCGGGTCCATTCCGTTGAGTGAGCATTGTCGAAAAATTGTGAGTACACGTTATTTTCTATTAAAGTATTCAATGTTTTGTACCTTGAAACAATTTGTTAACGATTTTTCATGTGTTTGCAGGCACAGTCTGAGGATGTTCCACCAGAAGAAGTTGAGTGGCGTGCCTTTGAGCATACCCATACCCGGCAAACTGAAGGGGGTGAGAACATATGGATTAACGCCAGGGCGGAGCAAGTGGCGGTGAGACATTTATATTGTATTGATTCTTTGTTTCGGACACCAACATGTTTATTTCATTTCACATTGGCTTTTTTTGTGATGTCTTTTTTTGTTTATAGGGCAACTATCTGAGGCTGACTCAAGAGAGAGACTCGCAGAGTGGAACCCAACCCTCATCCTCTCAGTCCGATAACGAGACTCTATTCTTACAGGTTGCGGGTGGATTTAACAGCAAAGGTAGAGTCTTCGGGTTAGGTTCCTATGCCAGCCGACTTAGGGAATCAAAGCGCTCCACATCCAGCAGTAGCGAAGGTGTTTCTGCAAGTAAACGTAATACATTTGATATTGATTGTAACATTTTCATTCTCTGGTTCATTTAAATGCAGTGCAAAAAAGATAATTATATTTCCTAATTTTTTGGCAGATGAGTTGATGAGGATGAAGACAATTATCGAGTCGCAAGCAGTTGAGCTGAACGAGACAAAGCAAAAACAAATGAACACAGACATTGAGCTCCACCAGACACAGGAGATGGTTAGACAGATGCAGCGTCAAATCATGGCCCTAATGAAAGACAAGGGTCCGATGCCGCCTCTTGAAGGTGATCCTCCTGCTGATGATGATGATGAGGATGCTGCTGTTTAGATTACTTTTTTAGTACATCTCTGTTGAAACACTATATTTATAATATATTTTTATGAAGATTCGGTATGTATGTTATATAATTTTTTTTAAATATTTTATTATATAATTTTTAAACAAAATTAAAAAATAAAAGAAATAAATTTAAAAGAATAATGGAAAAGAATATAATTATTTTTAAAAGAATATAATTTTCAAAGAAAATTTAAAAAAATTTAAAAATTAATTAAAGAAAATAATAAATAATTTTTTTAAAAAAATAATCAAATTAGCGACGGAAACAGAATCCGTCGCTAATTTGAATTTAGCAACGGATTTCCAATCCGTCGCTAAATTCAAATTAGCGACGGATTTAAAATCCGTCGCTAATAGCGACGGAATTGAAATCCGTCGCTAATTGCGACGGAATTTGAAATTCCGTCGCAATTGCGACCACTTTTTAGCGACGGAAAAAATCCGTCTCTAATTCCGTCGCTAATTCATTTAGCGACAGAATTTGAGGGTTTAGCGACGGATTTTTTCCGTCGCTAAAACCCTTTTTTCTTGTAGTGAATGGATAGAAGTTTCCATTTCAATTGTTAGACTATTCAAAAATCGAGAAAGTAATGGTTAAGAACAGAAAGTTGACATTATCAATGCTTCATCCTTGACCAAATTATCACGTGACAAAAGGGACGTGATATGGTTATATGGTCCTCATATGAGTTGGGTAGTCGCAATGTCTTGCTAGAGGCCGCTTGCGACTTGTGGGCTGGTACAATATTGGCCCGCTGCCTATATCATGTTGGCCTGTAGGGTGCAGTGGTGCACACAAGAGTAGCTCAACATGAGCAATAATGTCCAGATTCTTTGAATCTTAGATATGTCTAAGATTTAATGAATACAACGTTTAATCTAGGATGAATATATATATATAACATAAATTTGAAATTAAATAATAATAATAATATTTTATTATATAATATTTGTTTTATATTTAATTTATTTGATAAATTAAATAATTAAAACAAATAGAGATATAGTATCTCAGATTTAATTAAATAGACAGATATAATATCTCTGATTTAATTTATAAAGATAAATTAAATCAGTAGGCTTTTAATTTGGATTAAATAAATATATTAGATTAGATCTATTGGATAGATTTAATTAATATATTATTTTAATCTAAATTCGAATTTCAAGATTAATTTAGAATATTTTAATACGGTCCAGTTAGGGTTTGAGACACTCTATTAGATTAAGATCTAGTCTTATTAAATTAAACGAGCCGCGAAAAGAAAACCCTAGAGGAGAGATGTGAGACACAAAGCTTGAAGGCGCTAACACGCTGTCGTCCATGTTTGAGTGTTGTTCGGTATGGATACCAGTAGAGGGAGTGGATTTGTAGAGTCGGCTTCTAACTGATCGAATAGACACATACAAATATACGAAAGGTATGGTTCTTACTACCCGATTTACACGCCGTTAATAGATCTTCTTCTATGAGATTCGTAAATTTTAATGGATGAAATCCTTCCATTGTGTGTACGGATCCCAACACATAATTGTGTTCATGTGTAAATAATACAATTTATAAAATATTAATTATGTAAAAGTAAAAGGATAGTTACATAATTATAGTCACAGATAAAGCAGCATGCAGCATGCAGCATGCAGCATACATATATAAGACGCAATGTCCTACAACCACGTACAGGATCCAACCCCTAACATCAAACCACAAACATGCATGAAGTAAAAGATCCAACCACTTGACATGAACAAGTAATACTTTCTTTAAAGAATCCTTGTGTACTCTGAAGTGTCGTATAAAGGAACCAACAAGTTGTTAAAGCAGCTTATGCCAATAAGCTCACTCTCAGAAGAGGTGCAATAGACATTTACTTAAAATAGGTTTAAATCCATCTTTAAGTTGGGAGACCCATACTAATAAGACAAACGCCTACAATACTCAAAAATTCTACCAAGGCCATACTTGATCATGAAACCAAGTTGGAATCTAGACTCTTGAACTTGTAAGGTGGAAAAACCAAAGACACAATAAGTTGCTATAGCTAGGTGACTTTCTAGTCCTTCGGGCCACTACAGTATCACCCCCACTATAGCCCCTCATCAATTCATTTTATCTTCTACTCTTTTTCCCCCCTCAAACTATTCCTATCAATTGTACATATTGCCAAAAAAAAAACAACAACAACAACAACAATAATAATGATACTAATTTTAAATATAAAAGATTGAATAGGTGTTTTAAAGAAATTGATGCATATTTTTTTTTATAAATAACCAAGATATTAAAAATTGAACCAATTATTAAACCAATTGAGGTCATGGTCAAATCAAGTTAAGTTCAATCATAATTAAAATAATATAATATAATTAAAAACTAATTTATTCGAAAAATCTAAAAAAAAACTTATACTGCAACTTTATATAATTAATAATGAACAAATCT
This sequence comes from Acacia crassicarpa, assembly GCA_034222035.1. Taxonomy (NCBI): domain Eukaryota; kingdom Viridiplantae; phylum Streptophyta; class Magnoliopsida; order Fabales; family Fabaceae; genus Acacia; species Acacia crassicarpa. The sequence goes on along the minus strand of JAWXYG010000001.1, from coordinate 56,091,832 downwards.
ACACATATATTTTTCCATGGTAATTTTGGAAAAAATCTAAAATTTTATTAAAACAAATTAGATTAACAAAGACCTTTGACGGTAGTGGCCCAAATTATCGTCTTCATCACAAATGAAGACGAAAAGGGCCAAAATTATAATGAAGACAATAATAATAAGAAGAACAATAATTCAGGTTACTAAATTTGATCAAATTTACAAATTATTTGGAAATACAGAAAGTGACTTATCAACCTCTTTTTCTCGTCGTCATCGCACGCAATAAAGAAATTTTTTCGAAGATTGTATGAATATGAAAATAATGTAATACTAATATTAAATGAAACTCCCATATTCATGAGACGACGAGAAAAAGAGGTTGATAAACCACTTTCTGTATTTCCAATTGATTTGTAAATTCTATCAAATTTAGTAACCTGAATTATTGTTCTTATTATTATAAGAAGAAGAATTTGATAATTAGAAATTCATTTTTAAAACATATATTCTTTTTGTCTCAATCATCATATACATGTAATCAATTTATAATTATAGATAACTTTTCTCTTATTACTCTTAAATCAAACAAACTTATAATTATACCCCCCAAAAAATATTTTGTTATTATGTAAGGAAAATTTGACTATAATTTTACACAAAGTATAAGTTAATTTTTATTTTTTTAAAGAAAACAAGAAACATTTTTAAAAAATTATTTATGAATGTATAAAAAGTATATCTCTTGATTTTTTTTTCTTTTTTTATACCCTAAATTTTTTCCATCAATATGTTTGCTTTCAGTTTATATCTTGCACTTTTTCAAGAATCAAATTCAAATAGATAAATTGAAAGTATGAGAGATGTGTTGATTGAGATACGAAATATTTTGTATAAAAAGAAATAAATAAAAATACTCTTATTCAAATCAAATCCACTTGTGGAATGTATTCATGATGTTCAATTTCAAATTAAAGTCTATTTGATAGGGAGTAATAATAACTAGATAATTAAAAAATGATTTAGAAGAATTTATGCGAGATAATGATTTTAATGTAATATATATATTAACGAAAATCATCATGTGCTCATGTTCTAAAGTTACTTAGAATTTGACCATAATCTTGCAATTATTGTTGGTATGTGATTCAAGAGAATGATTGTTGTAATGACACAAAATAAAAGTATATAATGCATGTTATATCTTTATTATCATCTAAATTTTATTACTTTCTAAAAAATACAATAGTTTCTATTTTTTTTAGTTGTAAAATTTATTTTTTAACTATTTTATATCAATCTCATTCTATTATTCATACCAAACAATATTAGGATACCCTTCATTATTCTAAATATTTATGCTTTTTGTCTTTGGAGTTACATAAAGATTTTTGAATCTTGAACCTGCATCAGGACCATCACATATTTTTAACAAAAATATAAATAAAGACAACATCTTTTTCATATGACTATATATCTAACTAAACCATATTAAAGAATTGTTGGATTCAATCAAAGGTAAGACTTTTTTTTTCCCCCCTTTTTTTGGCATATACTTAAGACAACATATTTATACTGAATTCTAATAAAAAATGATCATATCATTCAAAATCGGGATTGCAAAATCACGTTATATTCAATTATTCAATTTTATTGCATAATAAAACAAAATTACTACTAGCATAATGAAGGTTAGGTGTAAGAAGCAATAATAATAATTAAGAGAGACAATAAAGATAATTGAGAGACATGAACTTTAAAGGAAGAAAAAAGATGTTGGATGGCGGTTTGCAAAAATTGAATAAGAAAATGGAAAGAAGATGATTGTGTTTGAAGCTTTTATTCTCATATCAATAACATTTCCTTTTACTTTACTAACATAATTAATGATAATTGCCCATCATGGTATTGCTTTTCTTAAGTCAAAACTGTGCTCCAAAAGCGACAAAATCTCTAAGTATATTCCTCATTTAATATTATAGTATTTATTAGTCAAGCATGCAAGCATTATTCTGCTTCAAATGAGTGTTTTTGCACTAATTGTTTCCATAATTACAGAGGAAAATTTGGATAATTTTAAGGGTTTTTTTTTAAAAAAAAAAATTGTTATAAATGATGAACCACTCATCTTTCAATTTTTCTCTTTCAAAGTTCAAACAATGATAAAGAATCCAAAGATGTAAAAGAACTTGTACATGTATTTTATTTAGGGAGAAGGAGTAAAAATACACACGACTTTTTTCCTAGGAGCGCCCTCACCACGACCTTTTTTCTAGAGCAAAAATACACAGGATGTTACGTTTTGGGAGCAAAAATGCCACGAGCCGTTAGTTGACTGTTAACTTGGATGAAATACTGACGTGTCATTGATTTGGATTGACAAGCTGACGTGGACGCTGACTAGGAATAAAAATTTAAAAAATTAGGCAAAAAAATTCAAAAAATTAGGCAAAAAAATTAGGGAAAAATTAAAATAATTAGAAAAAATTCAAAAAATATATGAAAATATATTTTTAAAAAAATTGAAAAAAAATTAGGAAAAAATTCAAAAAAATTAGGGAAAAATTAAAATAATTAGGAAAAAAATTCAAAAATTAGGGAAAAATTCAAATAATTAGAAAAAAAATTAGGAAAAATCCAAATAATTAGAAAAAAATTTCAAAAAATTAGGAAAAAATTCAAATACCTCCGCCAGTGGGCCCCACCATCGGCCACCCTACCGTCAGCCGTCACCGGCTGGCCACAGCGGTTGGTTGTCAGGGGCCGCCGCTCGGCGACGGTCGGTCAGTTGCAGGTGGCCGCCACCCGACCGTGGCGGTTGGTTATCACAAAATTTAACAATTTTTTAACTAATGATAGAATTAATAAAGTTTAAAATCCTCCTCCACCAGTTGGTTATCCGACCGCCGTCGCTGGGTGACGGCCATCGGCAACCGTCGTGGCAAGCCAACGGGGGTCGACGGTAGGGTGGCTGGTGGTGGAGCCCACTGGCGGGGTATTTGAATTTTTTCCTAATTTTTTGAATTTTTTTCTAGTTATTTGAATTTTTCCTAATTTTTTTGATCATTTTTTCTAATTATTTTAATTTTTTCCTAAACCGACCTCCGTGGCCGGTTGGCGACGGCTGACAGTAGGGTGGCCGGTGGTGGAGCCCACTGGTGGGGGTATTTGAATTTTTTTCTAATTATTTGAATTTTTTTCCTAATTTTTTGAATTTTTTTTCTAATTATTTTAATTTTTTCCTAATTTTTTGAAAATTTTTTAGTGAAAATTCCAAATAAATACCAAATGAATTTGTAAAACCCCCAAAAGTTCGTCGAATTTGCAAAAAGACTTAGAGGTGACAAGGACCTTTGGGGGATATGCAAATTTGCGCCAAATTACCCTTTTGCCCTTAGGGTTAAATAATTTTTTAAAAAAAGGAAAATACCCCCCGGCCGGCCACCGACGACCGGAGATCACCGGCCGGCGGTGGTGGCCGCCGGGGGGGGTATTTTCCTTTTTAAAAAAATTATTTAACCCTAAGGGCAAAAGGGTAATTTAGCATGAATTTGCATATCCCCCAAAGGCCCTTGTCACCTCTAAGTCTTTTTGCAAATTCAACGGACTTCTGGGAGTTTTGCAAATTCATTTGGTATTTTAATGGAATTTTCCCATTTTTTTATAATTATTTGAATTTTTTTATAATTATTTGAATTTTTTCTAATTATTTCCTAATTATTTGATTTTTTTTCTAATTATTTTAAATTTTTTTCGAATTTTTTTTAAATATTTTACTTTTTTAAAAATATTTTTCTAATTATTTTAATTTTTTCTTTATTTTATTTTTAAATTTTTTCCTAATTTTTTGAATTTTTTTTATCCCTAGTCATCGTTCACGTCAGCTTGTTAGTCCAAATCAACGCCTCCTCAATGTTCCATCTAAGTTAACGGTCAACTAACGACTTGTGACATTTTTGCTCACAAAACGTAACGTCGTGTGTATTTTTACTCCAGAAAAAAGGTCGTGGTGCTGGGCGCTCCTGGAAAAAAGTCGTGTGTATTTTTGCTCCTTCTCCCTTAAATGAACATACCGATATAAATAATTAAATTAAGAAACACATTATTCATGAGTCATAAACAACATTACCTTCGGTCTTAATTATAGGATAAAGTTTGTAGTGCAAAATAATTAGGAGCGGAAGGAGTATAATTTTATATTTTCATATAGTATGGGTATAAATGCATAGAAAATATGTCTAATTACTTGTTGTGTACAATCTAAATAATGGTATGTTACTTGATATGAAAACATGAGAAATTGAATATTATGATGCCCCATTGTATAGGAGGTTAAAAAACAGACTCATTGAATATTATATTTAATTTATGTGAATTTATTTTTCTTTTCATTCTAGCGCTATTATAATTTTATTTATTCATGCACGGCTTTGATCTTGTCAAACATATAAATAAAACGATGCTCAAATTGTTTTTTTTTTAAAAAATATTATATCAAATATAATTATTTAATATTTACTTTCATTTAAACCATTATTTTATTTTCATTTTCGTACCTAATCATTCCCTGTACAATAAAACATGAAGAACGTGAGGATATGTAAGGTGCCAAGTCTAGGATACATCAAATTATTTTGAATTATTGTTTACATTATGTCTAGTGTGTTTTCTAATGAGCATAGGTTTGCCTCCACACTAGCACAAGTTTTGTCAGAAAACAATTAATTTTTTAAAAAAAGAACAAAAAGAAGAGATAGGAAAATTGGAACTTTGTGCCGACTGTCATGTTGTGGCTGGTCTGAGAAATTTTGATGAGTCCAACTAAACAAAAGTTTGGCAACATAGCTACAGCTTTGAATCCTTATGGGCAAATAAGGGTCCAATGCTGACCAAAACTTGGTCCCAAAAATCTCTATATTTAATACAATGTATGAGCGACCAGTTCTTAAATAAATAGACTACGCCTTGTTTGATTGGAATTCTCGAGACATGCTGGTAAAACATTTAAGAATACTATGTGGTCCATACCTCTTTGTTTAGGACCAGGTTCTGACCTGAATCTCCATGCTGGAACCAGAGAATGTTAAAGACAGAGCCGGTGCCTCCAATAACATTTGAAAAATTGAGGTGGGAACAACAAGCACATATTTATTAAATATGAATGCATTGATACTCACAATAATAGTTATAGTGAATTCAATGCAAGTCTGAAACTTCTAGTACATAACAGTTCACATTATGATGGAAGCTAGCAGTATATGTTTGTCGTGGAAATTTTGATTTGTATTATATACCAACTAGCGTGTACTCCCCAGTGGATCAAGAAATGGGAGTGTGTGATAAAAGTAAATACCAGTGGATCAACATATTTAGTCAGAGATAATACAGACAAAAGCCTCACTGGACATGTAAATAAAGAGAATTGTTAATTTAGCCAAACAGCAAATAAAGAGGACGAAAGGAAAAGAAAAATGGGTTTATTTTAAATTGTAGTATGGGGAGAAGGGGAATATATATATGTCTTTCTTGGATCCTGCGAGAGACAATGATCACTGTTAGACATATTTATCAATTTGTTAGCCAAAGGAAAAGGGAACAAGGGAATGATGAAAAGTGGGAGCAAAAAAGAAAAGGGGGAAAAGAATTCCAAGAAAATAAACAGTTAGCGCTGTGTACAGACAAAGGTAGAATACTGAGGCAAAATAAAGAAAGAAATCTAGGAGTGAAAGTGAGAGAGGCTGGGGCTGCAAATAAAGGAGTCTACTAGTAGTGGTGAGAAGTACTGAGTAGAGAGGGATTTAGAAGATGAAGTTGAAGTAGAAGGAAGTTCATTCTCTCTCTCTCTCATGTCCACCAACAAAACCCACTGAAGAAAATCATCATCATGAAACTCCCTCTGCACCCAGCACTCCAAAAAAGCAATCCTCTTCCACATTCAAACCTTCATTCCCTTAAATTTGCCTCCCAAAACACCACACTACTCTCACTCACCACAGCCCCAAAAACATGAAATCTTTTCTTCTCTTTCTCACATTCTCCTTCTTCTGCCAAATGTACCTAGTTTTCTCTGCTTCTTCAACTCCACCCATCCAACTCATCTCACTGCTTTCACTCAAATCTTCCTTCAAAGACCCTCTAAATGCACTCCATGACTGGGACCCTTCTTCTACCTTCTCAAATTCTAATTTCCAGGACCCTTTTTGGTGTTCATGGTCAGGCATCACATGCCATTCAAAAACAGCTCAAATAATCTCCATTGACATCTCTAATCGCAACCTTTCAGGCACAGTTTCACCGGAAATAAGGTATTTGACTACCTTGAACCACTTGAATCTAAGTGGGAATGGCTTCAGCGGAAGTTTCCAAGCAGCAGTTTTTGAACTCACTGAGCTGAGGGCTCTGGATATCAGCCACAACTCCTTCAACTCAACTTTCCCACCTGGGATTTCAAAGCTTAAGTTTTTGAGAATCTTCAATGCTTACAGCAACAACTTCGTTGGCCCTTTACCTCAAGAATTCATCAGACTCAGGTTTCTTGAGCAGCTCAACCTTGGTGGGAGCTACTTCAGCGACAGGATTCCTTCAGCTTACGGCAGTTTCCCACGATTGAAGGTTCTTCATTTGGCTGGAAATGTCTTGGAAGGTCCAATACCACCTCACTTAGGCTTCTTATCACAGCTTGAACGCTTGGAAATCGGATACAACCAGTTTTCTGGAGGAATACCAGAGGAATTCACTTCTTTGTCTAGTCTAAAATACTTAGATATCTCTTCTGCTAATCTTTCCGGCTCTGTGGCCCCACATCTAGGAAACTTGACCATGCTGGAAACACTACTGCTGTTCAAGAATAGGTTCACTGGGGAAATCCCGCCAAGTTTAGGAAATTTGAAAGCACTCACGGCTCTTGATTTGTCAGATAATGAGCTCACTGGGTCTATCCCTGAAGAAGTTGCATTGTTGAAGGAACTTAACATTTTGAGCTTAATGGAGAACAAGATGACGGGTGAAATACCTCAAGGGATTGGTGAACTTCCCTACCTCGATACTCTGCAACTATTTAACAACTCTCTTACTGGGATTCTCCCACCTATGCTTGGTTCAAATGGTTTACTCCAGAGACTAGATGTTTCGACCAATTCACTTTCTGGTCCTATCCCACCACGTGTTTGCACAGGAAACAAGCTCGTTAAGCTCATACTCTTCCGCAACAAATTTGAGGGTGCAATTCCTGAATCACTCGTGAACTGTACTTCACTAACGAGGGTTAGAATCCATAACAACCAACTCAATGGTTCGATTCCATCAGGTTTTGGTCTCCTCCCAAACCTGACCTTTGTTGATATGAGCAACAACAACTTTGTAGGTCAAATTCCTGAAGATTTTGGCAATGCAGTTAAAATACAGTACTTGAACCTCTCAGGAAATTCTTTTGAAAGCCGATTACCACGTAACATCTGGAACGCTTCCAATCTACAGATTTTCTCCGCAAGTTCATCAAAAATAATTGGCGAAATCCCAGATTTCATCGGGTGCCAGAACATCTACAGAATCGAACTGCATGGAAACTCTCTGAATGGCACCATCCCTTGGGACATCGGCCACTGCGAGAAGCTCCTTCAATTGAATCTGAGCCAGAATTCCCTCACAGGTATAATCCCTTGGGAAATCTCTGCTCTTCCGTCCATCACCGACGTCGATCTCTCACACAACTTTCTCACCGGTACCATACCTTCCAATTTCAACAATTGCACAACCTTAGAAAACTTCAATGTCAGTTACAACCTCCTCACCGGACCAATTCCCTCGGCGGGATCAACTTTCCACCCATCATCATTCACCGGCAACGAAGGCCTCTGCGGCGGCATTCTGGCGAAACCGTGCGCGGCGGACGCAGAAGCCCTCGCTGCAAGCAGTGACGTCGAGCTTCACAACAAACAACAGCCCAAGAAAACCGCCGGCGCCATCGTGTGGATCGTCGCAGCGGCGTTCGGGATCGGTCTTTTCGCCCTCGTCGCTGGCACACGCTGCTTCCGCGCAAACTACGGTGGAGAATTCAGCGGCGGCGGCGACCACCACGATGTCGGGCCGTGGACACTTACGGCGTTCCAGCGTTTGAATTTCACGGCGGAGGACGTGATCGAGTGTTTGTCGATGTCCAACAAGATCCTAGGCATGGGGTCCACAGGGACAGTATATAAAGTAGAAATGCCAGGTGGCGAGATCGTAGCCGTCAAAAAGCTATGGGGAAAGCATAAGGAGAACAGCCACATAATCCGACGGCGGAGAGGGGTCCTGGCAGAGGTTGAAGTATTGGGTAACGTTAGGCATAGGAACATAGTGAGATTGTTAGGGTGTTGCAGCAACAAGGAGTGCACGATGCTGCTCTACGAGTACATGCCGAATGGGAATTTAGATGATTTATTGCATGGGAAAAATAAGGGAAATAATAATAATAATCTGGCCACTGATTGGTTAACGAGGTATAAGATCGTCTTGGGGGTAGCTCAAGGGATTTGTTATCTACACCATGACTGTGACCCAGTAATCGTACACCGTGATCTCAAGCCGAGTAACATTTTATTGGACGGTGAGATGGAAGCCAGAGTGGCAGATTTTGGTGTGGCTAAGCTGATTCAGAGTGATGAATCTATGTCTGTCATTGCTGGATCCTACGGCTACATAGCCCCAGGTGCGACACTCTACAGTTTGACCTCTAAATTTTCTGCTTTTTTAATCTTTTCTGCCATTAAAAAAGTTGCAAATTTCATTTTGTCTTATTTTTTTAAAAAAACTGGTAACCTATTTTTTTTTTTGTGAAAAATATTTATTGAATTTTACATTAAAATGAAAGGTTAATTTTGGTTGAGATGTGATGTTTTTATATTTTTTTCCAGTAAAAGTTTGTGTAATTTAACATTTTACGCCAGCGTTGTGTGTGTGGAGCACATTATATGATTTTTATTTAGTAAAATGATAATAATTTACAATTACTAAAACAACAACTAGTGACAAAGTACGTACACTCAACAACATAATGTGAACAAGAAATCTTGTCTGCATTCAAGATGAGGCTAGTTATGAAGAAAGGAATTTTTTTGTTAATGCAAGATTGACACATAAAATGATGAAGAACACGCTTAAATTTTGGAGTTTTTTTAGTAATTTACAATTACTAAAAAATCATTGTTTGCATAAATTGAAAATAAAAAATATATTAAATATACAGATAATATATAAAATCAATTTTGTTTTTAGAAAATTAATTACGATTCAACCTTTGGAATGTGAAAAAACCGAACATTGATTATGTTGAAGGATAAAATCTGCATGCCATACTGATTAAAGAACGGCGTAGAAAACTCTTTCGGTGCATATTCATTGCACTATGCGCATGAAGTGTCTTTTGACTCTTTTCCTTTATGTTCTTTCACAATCCTGGATTTTTTTTAAAAAAAAAATCCAAAATTATTTTATCGGGACCCACAGAGAATATTGTCAATTCTCCAAAACCCTTTGGAATTATGATGATGTTGACTTCAGACTTTAGTCCATTTATTAAAGTAAAAGGCTCCAAAGAACAAAACGAGCTTATCTCCTAATTTTGGATTATTATTATGATTGCTTAAGGCCGTGTTTGGTTCTGCAGAATATGCTTATACTTTACAAGTAGACGAGAAGAGTGATATCTACAGCTACGGGGTGCTGCTGATGGAGATTTTGACCAGTAAAAGATCGGTGGACGCAGAGTTTGGTGATGGGAATAGCATTGTGGATTGGGTGAGAGCTAAAGTGAAAGCTCAAGGCATTGATTCTATATTGGATAAGAATGTCGGTGCTGAGTGTAAGTCAGTGAAGGAGGAGATGTTACAGATGTTAAGGATTGCATTACTGTGTACTTGTCGAAATCCATCAGATCGACCTTCCATGAGAGATGTTGTGTTGATGCTACAAGAGGCAATGCCAAAGAGGAAATTGGTTGATACTGTGACGGCTACACAACGTGTTGCTAACGATAATACCGGTAGTGGTGGTGGCGGCAACAGTGATGGTGGTGGTAATAATATTGTCTTACCATGCCAGAGTTTCTCAGGGAAATTAACCTAGCTAGTGAGTTCATAGGGTTGAAATGTCTTTTTTTTTTTCCTTTTTTTTTTTCTTTTCTATATTGTGGGGGATTGGTATAGGAGAAAGTCATTTTCTTTCTTTGTGTTTTTTTAAATTTCAATGGAATTTTCAAGTGTTTTTTAGTTTTCTTTTGTCCTTGTTTTTCCTGTGTTATATATATTGTCAGGACTTTGGTTTCTTTATATGAAGATTGTGTTGCGCTTTAGATGGCCGCAATAATAGTAGGGCCCGTTTGATTGATAATTTTTTTCTTAAAAAATAAAAATAAAGGTAAAAAAAGGGAAAGATTAATGTAAACTCTTTCATTTGTTAACATTCCTCCATTCATTTAATTTATCAAGATAACAGACCGACATTTTTAGTTAAAATATGTGTATATAAATAATTTATAACAAGTAAAGCTACTTATAAATTATTACTACAAATTAAATCCTATATTTAGGACAAAAATGTAATCGATGAAGATGGGAGGCTAAGTGAGAGGCTGAGAGTGATGAGAAGAGGAGTGATAACTATATTCAGATTAGGGATAGGAATAAATTAACAAAATTAATATTTCATCTGATCTTAATGTAAGACACATTTATCTAATTTAATTTAATTAAGGAAGTTAATTAAATTAATTAATATGACATGTTTTTTTAAGCTTGCTAATCATTGTCCTTAATTTACTTATTTGATTATTGTTGAGGAAGCATCAATAAAGGTAAATTAAAAAAATTGATAAATATAGAAAATAGATCTTACACTAAGGACCAAAATCAACTCTTCAATTATATCTTATATTGAAAAGCAGAGGGATTTGGGAGTACCACTCTAATCCTGTTTATAAGTTAATTTTCACTCTATGTAAAAATAGACTTATAAATAGGACAAATTAGATTAAGACACCTCATCGTAGGATAGATTCTGTTCTCACTTGAAATACCTGGACGAACAAAAAAATTTGAAAATCCTACTTTAGATTACTAAATTTAGAAATTGTGCTGAATGGGTTTCACCCCAATATTTAGTTGAAACCAAATTTCATGTTACAATGAAAATTTTAATTTGCAAGATAATATTTTTTAAAATATTATTTGAAAGAAAATTGGGGGGAAAAAAACGAAGATAGATACAATATGTGCTTGAAGAAATCCGCATAGTTACTAGATAAGCAACTTTTTAACGTGGTTGGTTCACATTATATGGTAGATTCGCATTTCACTCTCTCCTATTTCTGCTTTCTTTTATAAGATTTTAACTCAGATCAATATAATTGTTTCATTATTCATAATTCATGAAAAATACAATTTGTTTGCAGATTTAAGCAATATATAAGAAAATTTCTCTAGTTTATTTGGAAAAAAGTTCAGGTTGACTTATTTGAACATGCATTTAACATGACAAATATGGAAGAAAGAGGTTAAGTTCTATTTTAATAAAATGGCCAAAAAAAGAAAGATAACAATTTTATCATTATACTTGTCCTCTTATTTATATTTGTTTCAATCTTGTTTTCAAGCAAACTAAATGGGAAAATTAATTATTTGATCCTTATAGTTTTATTGAGTTTATACCTCAGTCCTTATATTTAAACTCACTTTAACTCAATTCGTATAGTTTTCATCCGTTATCTTCATTCATCCTTATATTGTTGAAAAATTGATGAGTCACTTGAAACTCATCGTATGTAGTCGCCAACAAAGGTTCATTGGAGATGCCGGGATGAAGAGGGAGGGGGAGAGGAGAAAGCCCGATTGATGAAGAAGATGATGCTTTCAGGATTGAGGGGTCTAAGTTAATGAAAAAAGGATGGAGGGGAATAAAATCTAAGGGAAATTCCACTAAAATACCAAATGAATTCGTAAAACCCCTAGAAATCTGTCGAATTTGCAAAAAGACTGAAAGGTAATAAGGATCTTTGGGGGATATGCAAATTCGAGCGAAATGACCATTTTATCCTTAATTGTAAATAATTAAAAATAAATAAATAACCCCCCACGCTGTGGGCCCCACCGCCGGCGACCACCACCTCCCGCCAGCGGGGCAGCCACCACCTTCTCTGGCTGGCGGTGGACGCCTGCGGCCGGCGGTGGTCACCGGTGGCCGCCGGTGGGGGTGGTGGCCACCGATGGTGGGGCCCACAGCGTGGGGGGTTATTTATTTATTTTTAATTATTTACAATTAAGGATAAAATGGTCATTTCGCTCGAATTTGCATATCCCCCAAAGATCCTTATCACCTTTCAGTCTTTTTGCAAATTCGACAGACTTCTAGGGGTTTTGCGAATTCATTTGGTATTTTAATGGAATTTTCCCTAAAATCTATTACTAGTATCTTTTTAAGAAAAAAATTATTATTATTTCATTTAATCATGTGTCAGCCTTTAACACCGTTAGCACCACATAGGATTAGTTTCAAGTGACTCAGCCTTTTTTAAAAAAATATAGGGATGGATGAAGATAAGTGCGGAAAGTATAAGGACTGGGTTACGGGGAGTTAGAATATAAGGATTGAGTTATAAACTTGGTGAACTATAAGGACCAAATAATTAATTTTCCCCAACTAAATTTGTGTAACCAAACAAAAATTAAATTTATGGGGCCAAATGAATTATACAATCCTCATTGACGCTCAAGCATTTTCAAATTAATGATGATCAAATAATAGAAACAGGACAACAAGAAATTATTTAAAATTAACGAGGCTTAGGATTTATTAACGAAATGCAAATTAAAATAAGGTTTTAAAATTTAAATACAATAATAATCTGTCTATAGTCTAGACCCACAACTGAGTAAATTTCAGAAGCCCAAGGGACCCAGTAGTGCCGTTAGCAATAATGATCTATAGAAAGAAGAGCCAAGAAAATTAAAACAAAACAAATAAATGGAAAAAGAAGCTTTATCAACAAAAAATAAAATTGAAAAATTGCTGAAAAATTCGTCATTGCAAAATATATTGCTCACTTATACAAAAGGGAGCAGCTGGTCTATTTTTTTTTTCCTTTAAAAAAAAATTAGGGTACTAACATTTACTAAAAAGATACTTTAGGATACCGAAAAAATACTTCATAATCTTGAAAAATTATTTTAAAATCTTCAAAAAATTATTTGAAGTATTTTTCAATACCAATCAATATCTTAAAGTATCCTTCTAGTACCGGTCAGTACCCCAAAATATTTTTTCAAGACCATAAGTATTTTTTCAATACCATTCAATATCTTAAAGTATCTTTTTAGTATCGGTTAATATCTTAAAATATTTTTTCAGTACCACTCAATATCCTAAAGTATCTCTTTAGTACCATTTAATACCCTAAAATATTTTTCTAAAATCCTAAAATAATTTTATGTGATCATGAAGTATTTTTTCATTGTCAATATCCTAGAATATCTTTTTAATACATGTGAGTACCTTGAAATACATATATATATATATATATATATATATATATTAAAAAAAAGGACCAGCTGCTCCCATTTTGTGCTAAAACGACACCATTCTGAGAAAAAGGAGTGGAGCGGATATTAAGGAGAGGAGAAAAGCCGTTTCCTAGATTTTCAGCTATATATGAAATGTCTTCCGTTTTCAATTCAATTGTTACTTGGTCATTCAAGTTGGGTCCATCCTTGAAAACTCATCTTGGCCGTTGATTCGTAGTTTTCATAAATATTTTACTAATACAAACTACATCGTTTTAATTGCACTAATCCTGACTGCTTATTAACACAGTCAATCACAACAGTTCATGCTTTTTTAATCTTAGAAGTCGTCTTCCTACTAGGAGTAATACGCATCACAAAAGCGTTTGCAGGGTTGATAACTTCTAAAGTCTGATATTTAAGACAGACAATTCACTAAACCGCTTCACTGCTCTCCATTCCCAACTGATCAATCTCACTTGTTCATTACAACTCATACGCAGTGCCACTCTCAGCTATCGCCCTTTGGATAATCAAAGCCAAAACTTGTCTTTGTTTCTCAAATGCTTTGGACAGCTTGCTCTAATGGTAGACATGAAGGCTGTCACTGGCTGCATTGGCAGCTAATTTTAAATGGTTTTCGAGTACATTAGATTACCTTAAAATCAAGCTCTATTAACATAGTGTGATCAAATAATCACGCCATGCCCCAAAAGTTACAACATACAAGACTAATAGACCAAAAAGAATTGATATATAAATATTTGCCTACCATGAGGGTTGAAAGAATGTGAGTGACCTCTTATTTGTTTCTGAAACCTTTGGTCACAGAGAAACAAAATCACTTACAGATGGCTGACTAGTAAACTGAATATTGCCCCCGGCTTAATAAGCATAGAGAATCAACAAACCCTAATCCTCTAGATGTCCACAGGGTCACTGATCACCTGTTCATCAGTAATATTTCTCATCAGAAAACTACACTTCAAGCAAAGGGTAAGGTTCACAATCAGAAAAAGCCGGAATAGTGCTGAAGACGTATGGCATAAAAAACTCTTCCCAAAAAACAAAATGGATAATGGTAATTTAATGTTGCATTTTATTAAACTACATTAGGTTTAAGTCAACACAAAATTTTGGTCTAGCTTCTTAAAGAACCGTCACTAAAACAGATGTATAATGCAAGAAATTTACTAAACATCAAAGGTCTGACATCAAATAAAGCCCTTAACTTTGTTTTACTTGTGCTTCTGTGTGTTGGTAATCGGAAACCCTTGACTCAATATCAAAAGAGGAAATAAAGCTGCAGCCCCATAACTGTTCTAGACTTCTAGTAGAGAAGTAGCCAGAACTGCTTTCTGCTACATTTAGAAAAGAGGCCCCCACCCCACCTTTTGGGGTGGTTTGGGGGTGGGGGAGGCCCTTGCCCAGTTGAAGGCAGTGCCTCTCATGGCACTGAGAAGCACCACGTTGTATGATTGCAATTGAGAATGAGAGACAAGTAAAAGAGGATTAGGAGAAGAGAGGCAGAGAAGAAGAGTCGAAGAGGGGAGACGAGAATGAGAGGGACTGGGCAATGCAGCTGTGTTGTTCATATGCAATCTGATAGAATACAACTGATAGGGGCATCTTATCTATAGACCCAAGTCAACTATCTAACAGCTAAGCTAGTCCCTAACTATCTCTGCCTAACTTTACATTGTATTATCATTATACAACACGCTAACCTTTAATAGCTTCTTGCCTCATTGCCTTGAGTGCTAAATGAGAAATTTGGCTAAATTTAACGGAAGTCTTATAGCACAAACTATAACGAGGGAGAAAAAAGCTCCTTATGGAACTATAGTAATTTACCTTATTCGTGATCACTACTCCATCTGGTATCTCAAGTTTCAACCCGGGTTTTGCAGCAATAGTCACCACCCCCTGATACAGCATGTGTAAGAAATTAAACAGATAAATGGGGAAAACATTTGAATTCATCGTTCTCTCAGTTCAAATATTTAAGCTAAATACAATCATGCATATCTGGCGGCGAAGTTTGAATTTATTAGCATATAGTTATTTTGAATTTCAAGGATTTGATAAATGCAAGGAATTTGAATTGGCACATATATAACACTCTTTATACAAATGTGTGTGGCATGGCTGCAAGGGATGCAATCTGGCCATTTTTGGTCTTTGTCTTCTTAGCATTGAGACAATGTGTTAATACTTGATGGTGAAGAGAAATTATACACGTTATGATAATAATAATTTTTAAAAAAAAATTAACAGGGGAAATACTGCAATTAAAACATTTTAACTGTACTTGACAGTTGAAACATTTTTAACTGTACTTGATAAAAAAAAATTAACAGGGGAAATACTACAATTAAAACACTTTTAAGTGTAATTATTTTCACAATTGAACTATTTCGGTCCTCACAATTAAAATTTTCCTTCACAGCCAACAAATCTAATCTCTATTAAAAAAAGACAAGGCCGATTTGGCTAAACCACAATCCTTGAAGTCAAAATGTCAACTGCAAGGGATCTGCATGTGTGTGTGTGTGTGTGTTCCTTGTCATGTTGTCTTCCAATAACAACATCAACTGACGATAAATAAAAAAACTATCTCTGCACAGTTCTTAAAAGTTAGCAAATACATCAAGCAACTACAGGAAATGATGCATGGACCATGAAAGGGGAATATTAATCATTACCTTTAAAGTAATATTAGCTCCAAACCACACGTCACCTCTTACTGTCAAACTATCCAACTCAACAATGCTGGGGATGGATTTAAACCGACTCTGGAAGTCTTCAACCTGAGAAAGAAGGCAATTTACACAATTCCTCGCAAAAACAGTAGATAGGTTATGACAAGACAGAAAGATTAATGCATCCTGACCTTTTCAAATTCAGGTCCCAAGTGAATTTCAGGATCCATGGGATCAACTCTGTTTGGATTACGGGTTAAAATGCCTTCTTTAGAAGTGTATAGATCTGACTGCACGAGGATGAAAGTGGTAAGAGAAAGTCAGCCAAAGAATCAACATGTTGCATTGCAGTAATAGGAAACATAAAAATAGATAAAGCCAAAGTAACCTGTGTAAGGAGCAAATCTGATGTTCTATTTAATGGAAGATAACGAGATTCAGGCACACAGACACCAATTGCACGGTCAAAGAACTATAACACAAATAGAAGAGATAACAATGTCAAAGACAGCAATAATTAAGCGCATATGTGACAATGTATATATTTTTATGCATGCATGTAAGTATGTACGAATGGATAGATGGATGGATATATTCTCCTTCCCACCAGGCAATAGTTACCCCAATGAAGGTTGCAAACTTCATATCAAACAATGGAAGTAAATGGTACTAAGAGCGCCAATACTGAAAACATGTCCTGGAAGTAAATGGTACTAATAATGCATTCAAGCAGTTTAACCTGCACTTTATCAGAGAGATATTTATTCATCATTAATGGCAAAGTACATGGATAGGTATAGAACAGTGCATAGGCCAACTGAGTAGCAGAACTATACAAGTGCAAACCTTCAAAAAAGCCTAACACATCTTTTTACGTGACTTAATATAAATACATAGCCCAGGAATGAACAAGGGAAAACAATCTAGAAGATGAATCAAGGGCTAAAGAGATGTAGTTCAAGCTTGTTTTTCATTCTTGCTATTATTCCACCTCCCTGGCAAACTTCTTATATGCTCTAAGAAAAGGAAGCAGGCACCGTTTTTATCACTTCTTGGTTATCAATTGTTTTTGTATCACATCCCTTTAAATGTTAGTTTGTTCAAATTAAAAATCCTCATGAGTATGTCCGCAAATTTCTGTACACAATAGTTAAATTGCTCTTTCAATAAATCAGAATCATATTATAGATATATAGAAAAATATGACGTGAATATCTTGTCTTATTCATTGAGGAAGGGGATATATATATTCAAGAAAGAGGAGCCTAGGCTTTAATGGACTAATACCCGATCCCTGTGGTTATGGGATAGATTACAATAACTACACATTAACGAATAAATCAATACCCAAACACAACAATTTTATAATATATTGGGTCTAGATCATCACATTCTAATTCCTACATCATCAAAGATCATTCTTCCATACAAAAGGATGCTGTAAAATGGAATAACATCGAGGTTATATGGACAAAGTGTGTGGGAATATTATATTATATTATTCTTCTTAGGTTGTAACCTCTCCTCTATTTTCTACTTGTTCATCATCTAAATTTCCTCCATCAGTTACTCCTTAATTTTCTCCTTAATTTGTTTAGTCTTATCTCTCTACTTTTTATATAAGTAGGTATTGTATCACAACATTTATCAATGAATTGAGAATACAATTTTTCTCTCATAATTCGTAAAGTGTCTGTCTAAAATTATAAACACACACACACACGCATGTATGTATATAAAACGGTTCCAACTGCCTAGTTAGTGCCAATTAGAAATGAAAATGATTCAAACAAAATATGAATGCAACTTCCAACTATGATGTTGAAGGAATAGTCCTCCTTTACATCAAAGCAAAACATAAACATGCAAGAACAAAACACAAATAAACCATAGAGAAGCATAAACAACACATAAACCTGTATTGTTGATCCAGCTGCTGTTGTTTGCAGAAGAGTTTGGTCAATGTCATTTTCCTGCAAATAATAGCCATTCAATTCATTATGAATCTTCACAGCAGGGCAGTGGTAGTTAGGGAATTATACCTTAGAAACTGATTGATTGTTGTTCTTAAGTTTATCAGTATCTGCAAGTCTCTTAATGGCTTTTAAGTTCACCCACCTACATAATAGGATACTTGAAAACTCAACAAGTCTGGTAATGAGCGCTAGGAGATTAAAGAAAAATGAGGATCTCACTTACACATTTGTTGTATCAATAAGTTTAAATTGGTCCTTCATCTAGAATACATAAACCAAAAACAATCAAAAATAGAAAAACAGAATCAGCTTATCATATGCGACCCATCATAGCATCACAATATAAAATTCTATGAAATAGAGTGAAACAAAAATAATGCTGAAAATGTCGATTTTCTTGTTGAAATACACACACACACACACACACACTTACCTGTTTATCAGGATTTTGAGCAATTTCCAGAAGCTGCACAGAATACAGAAACATGTATAGTTAACAAAGGTTCCAAGTATGGTGGACCCATGCCCATTAGGCCATGAGCCGAGGTATATATATTGGAGGGTTCTAGATGAGTGGAAGGACAAAGAATTCAATATAGTGTGGAAGGAACTAGCCTCTCAAATATAAGGAAGAACGTCTTCTTCTATCGTTTTTCTTTTGGGTTACACCAGAAGGGTTAGAACCCTTGAACTCTATTCACATGCCACCCTAGACAATTTCTCCTTTGACCTTTTTTCCATTTTTTTTTACTTATCAACACCCAGATCTATCAATTACTGTCATCACAACTTCATTTATATATTTGTATCATAGGCTTCCATCATTTTGGTATCAAAGTGATCACAATCCAAGTAACGAAGGCAATGAAAATGTCAGCAAAATGAAGGAGATTAATTTAGTGTCGGCTTGGGTCAGGTTAGTCAATTGGAGGAGCCCAAAACATTTCTGGGGAGCAAGAAAAACCTAGGCATTATTTGTTACAAAACAACCGGTAGAAGTATCACTTGACCCAAGATATTATTCAGTTCAACAAGTAAAACCTACACAACCCTGAAACATGAATCTCCCATCATAAAGAAAATAAATTATTGTAGTCTTGTAGACATTACCTTCACCCACTAAATGGTGAAGTCCTATTAATCTAGCTAATGCTCCCAGACAGTTACAAGTCCCAAGCCCATTATAAATGTAAAAAAAAAAAAGAGATGGAAAGAAACAAGTTTCCAAGAAAAGGCAAAAAGTCAGCATGTGTATGCATATACACACATATACCTTAAAACTCCTTGGCTGTGAGATGGTATTTAATGAATGGCCTTGAGTCACCTGGGGAAAAAATAAGAAAATTCAGATATCTTTCAAGGGAGGTTGGACCATTAGGCTAATGCAGGACAGTTATCTTTGTGTACCTCAATGCAATAGTCAATTTCGTTGTTAAGCAAATAATTTAATATGTCTACAAGATGAAGTCAAGGTCAACAGAATTAAAATTGAATCTCAACGCAAGGTGAAGAAATAGTAAATTCCAACAATATAATAATAATCATCAAACCCCAAGGATACTTGGATCAATGGAAGTAGCCACATTGACTGAGTTGATTACAAGGATATACTGCTTGCCCTGAAATAAGAAAAAACAAAGCAAACTTTGATCAACACCAGATAAAATAAAATTAAACGAAAAAAGAATGCAACACACACAAGCACATTGAAAACATCTATAATACTGAGATTTTGTTGTCTAATTCTAGAGTTCACAGCTCTGGCTTGTTCTAGAAATAAGACAAAAGAAAAAAGAGTGTTCAATACATACAGGATAAAAATCCATACCTGTGCCAATAATAGATCAAGGGTTCCTGATTCCGCTAGTGAAAGGAATACACCACTGTGTTCAAAAGGATACCTTCATATTTTCAGAAAATCAAGTTAATTTAAGATTATGTCTTAATTTGCCAAGCAAGTGAAACTACAACCAAAGTAACAAAATTCTTCAAAAAGGAACTATCCTGATACCCCATGAAAATTATTCACAAAGCCAATTCAAAGTTACCCAAACAAAAATTGAATAGATTCTATAATCTATACAGTGGCAGTGATATCAGTAGTTTCTGTCACATAACTACTACTTATAAGAATATAGCACAAGTCTTGCTTCATATGTGAATCTAGTCACAACCAGTATTGAAATTTTCAAGACTCCATAAGCACACAAATAAATGTATACGTTTCAATTGAAGCAACAGGTATTTGAAGAATGACATACACTTCCCCCTTGCTGGAATGATCACCGGAGAATTTTATGTCTGAACCTTGATCCTACACAGATTATGATATAATGATTAAAAGGTGTCATTCAACATCAATTTATTCAGGGAAAAAAAGGAAAACTAAGGTAAACCTGCTTAAGAGCTTGTATGTTGATGCCTGATGTTGAATACTTTTCCAAGATCTACACAAAATGCAGAAGTATATTTTAGTAATAGAAAAGGTCAAATGATGAGGTTGGCTACGGTCTACTTCTCTTCCCATCCTCTTCCTCATCTCAACTGTTGGATTAAAATCTTAACCGTCCAACTTTAATGTTTTATAAAAATATTATTTTTATACTTTTTTTAATAATTTAATATTTTATTAATATAAAAATAATATTTTTATAAAACATTAAATTTGAACCGTTCAGATTTCAATCTAACGGCTGAGATAAGGAAAAGGATGGGGAGAGAAGTGGACTATAGCCAAATCCTCAAATGATAAAGAATGGGAACTAAAAAGGCAATTCACCTTTAAAGTATTATCATGAATGTCAGATGTGTTCACAACAACCAAGGGAACACTGCATCCATATTTGGAATTGAGAGTCTGAAGACAGTGCCAACAGCTAAACAGTCAGAGCCATGATTAACTAGATAACGGCAATTGTAAACTAGGTATAAAATTCAAACCTCAATCTGGTTGATGATTAAGTCCAGAAAGGTCATCCCATCACAGATATTAACAGCAGATCTACATAAGAGCAGAGAAGTTTCCTTGGCTCAACCATCAGTGTACTAATAAGTCAGATATGTCTAGAAGGACGTTAAAAATTTAAATCTAAATTAAGATGCAAATCATGTAGCCAATAGTGCATACAATAATTTGAAATATTGAAGATAATCTAATACACAAGCATATATTTATGCATGTATGTATGGATGCATAAATACACCATAAGTCAATGCAAATTAACTAAACAAGCACAATAAATTTTCTCTGATTTGTAAAACAGAGGTAAAAGGCAAAAAACAGAAAAAGCAGCAATAGGAAGAATGGCAAATAATAAAAATGATAAACACAGCTTGAAAAACCCTAAAACCTAGGCAGCTAAATATGAGCTTCTTCCGTATTATCCCAAGAAAACTAAATTTGAGTGACAAACAAAGCAAATATGGAAACAGATTTATTTAATTGGGGTAGACACTGAATTTGAAGAATTAGAAATGCTTACTTTGAGATTTCCAAACTCATCATCTTTGTTCCCGATCCAGCATTGAGCTTCACAACAACAAGCTTGTCCAAAAGCTTCTTAGTCTCTTCTATACCTGCTTTTGGAGCAATTATTCCTCAGTTCTAGTTTCCAAGACATCATTACAATGTTATCACAAACAGAGACCAACGACCTTTCAGCATGCACTTTACCTTCAGAAACAAGTTCTATATCAGCATAAGGGACAACAGTCACTTCGCCCTTTGTAAACTTAAGCTTTCTTTTCTTCTCTTTGATACGCTTGGCTTCTCTTTTAACCAGAGTCAATGACAGGCCAATCAAAATTTTGAAAATCACTTCAACCAAAGCAATATTATGAACATGCTAATGAAAAATAAAAATAGTCTCAAAGTCATATCATACCGAGCTTTTTGACTAGTAGCAGCAGAGAGCTCATCTTCAGCGCTGGATAACTTCTGCTCGAGCAATAATGTTTTGGTTATCAAATTACACAACAAGTACACAAATTGCACGGAATCATTAGCAGGAATAGGATATGCAATTTTCTTGTAAGATTCTAACGGCATGCTAGAATCAACCAAAGCTACAATTGGAATTTGCAGTTTATTAGCCTCCTTTATAACCGTTGATTTCCTTTCAGTGTCCACAATAATAACACAATCAGGTGGTTGAGTAGGACCAAAGCTGAGCTTCTTGTTCCGGGACCGAAACTTCTTGGGGCTATTACTATTGGTCAAGAACCCACCAGTGCGCCAAAGGGCACCCACACTGGGGCTGTAGCAACCAACTCTCTTCGTCATTTCCTCAAAGATTTCATCGAACAGAGGATTGGTATTGACGAACATGAAACGACCCTTTTGGCGAGCAAGGGACCCAATGAAGTTGAGGGCACTGCGCATACAAATTAAGGTCTTGTCGGAATCAAAGATGACCATTTTGTTGCGCATGCCATAAGTGTATACTTTCAAATGGTGGGCAGCAACTCGGCGACCAATCTGGGCATTGGTGCTCAGCAATTTCTGAATCACAACTGAATGGATTGTCATGCTTACAGATTTTGTGGAGTTATGCACACTGTGACTGTGCGACGGAGGGAAAGCGTCACCAAGAAAGATCTGTGATGTAAAGAGATGAAGCAGAAAAAAGAGAGGCAGCGACGGAGGAAGAGGGGCTCGGTGAATGACGACGGCTGCCCGAAGCTATGGCAGCACAGTACTGGGTTCTGCCCTCAATGCTGATGCTCGGGAAGCGTTCGGCTTCTCTCCGTTTCCCCTTGCCAGTGCCACTGCGCCTCCGCAAAGTGAAACGACGTAGTTTTGGCTTATGGGCAACAACAAACTTCCTCGCCCAGAAAAAAAAAAAAAAAAAAAAGGGGTGAAAATCGATGGCATTTTGATTTTGGGAATTTTCCGTATCTCTCCCTCCCACATTATATGTCTTTTTTATGTGTTCATACCCTCTAAGAGGTATAAGCATATTTTCGTTAATTTTTTATATATTATGTTTATTTAGATTTAAATTATATGTTGCTGCTCGTAGAGCGATGGCACTAGGGTCAGCTTTAGGAGTTGACATTCCCCCTGTCCAGGGTTCGAACCCTGCCTCCCCTCCCCCCACTGACTGTATCAAAAAAAAAAATTATATACTGCTTACTTAATACTAACCACAATTATATATATTAAAAAGATAATAACAGAGATGATGATAAAGATAATGTTATTCTTCAACTTTGGATCAATTTTTGTAATTATTATGACTTTATTAATTGTTAAATGATCATTTTAAATAATAGAATATAGATAATTTAACTAATATAATGATATTTTTTAAGTTTATTTTTTAAAAAAATAAACCACAATTTCCCATCCAGTCCCATAACTACTGGGACCAGGATGCATGCATTCTGGCAAAAAATTGAGACCGAAAGATTGGATTTTCCCGGTCCTGTTTTGAACACCCTATTGATGAACAATGATGACTCTAATATAAAAGAATGGTGAACAATTTAATCCCAAGGCAAAGAGATGTTCACTCTACATGCACGTCAACTTCCTAAACTGATCTGAGAGATCAATGGCTTAGTTGATCCTTATGACACTACAGCTTACAGTGATCTATTGCCACGAACGTGCAAATTGGTTAATAGTTTTTCCACCTAATACCTTAGAACCCAATGCTGCAGCTAAACTCATCAGTATCCTAGAAGGTCTTACACTTTGCTTGGTGAGAATCATTTGAGAGTAAATGTGAAAATTAGAGATCTTATATTGTAGGACTAGAATGTTACCATTAAACATATGTTTAGAGAGACTACTAAATGCGTGGATTGGCTCACTCAATATATGCTGTTTGTGAAGCATTTGATTCAACCATTCCACATGTGATCCACCACTTTGGAGTAAGAACTTGTTAAGCTATAATCTAATCTAATTTTGATGTCATTTGCATGGGTTCAGCCATGACTTTGTGATTTAAAAAAAAGAAAACAATATTTACATCAATATTGGGAAAATTTATTTTTAAGTAAAAACACAGAAAAAATGTATTGATAAAAATATTATTTTCATTCAAGTTTATTCCTTGTTTCTACTTTTGTAGTATCAAAAATATTTTTCTCACAGCACTAAATGTATTTAAATGCCTCATATATAAATAAAAAATATAAGTCTGATACTTCTACAATCTTTAACATCCTAATTTTTCCTTTTTCTATATATTGGTGAGTTAATTGGCATTAGGATATGACTTACAAGTGCATAAAATGGAAAATATTTATTTTTTAAATAAATTTCACACACACACACATATATTTCTGTTTTTTTTTTTTACCATACACATATATTCTTCTATTGGAGGCAATCTTACCTGATGCATTGTCAGACACTAAATATTGGCATCTCTCCCAATAAATATTTAAATATTTATTGGGAGAGAATAACCTCTTAGTATAATTTTTTGCGATATTATATCAAAAAGAAAAAAGAAAAAAATTTGCGATATCTCCAACCTCTTTGCCATCTGCCTCTTTATGTTTGGGCCTAAAAAATAGCCATCTTCTTGTATTGAGCGATCCTGCTTGGTTAATTAGTTATTTTTAGAATGAATTACATTTTGAGCTTGTGCCAAAAATTACATTTTGGGCCTTTATTTTTATTTTTTATGAGGATTATAATACATACAACTATATATAATCAGTCATTTATTTAAATCATATGTGATTTTTTTATATACAGTAGAAACTTTCACTACTTACAAAATATATATTTTATTCCCTAAAAAATGTCCCTTTTTCTAAAAGAGAAGAAAAAAAAGTAGTGACATTTTCGTAATTCTATGAAAGATATAAGCTTCCCAATTAAAAATTGAGACGCATAAAGTATACTTTTGGTGTCATAATTTAGAAAAGGGACGCCAAAAGCATACTCTATGCGTCCCAATTTTATATATATATAAAAAAAAAGACACTAAAAATAAGGACTTTTGGTGTCCTAAGTCAAAATTGGGACACCTAAAATCCACTTTAGGCCTCCCAATTGATAATTTGGATGCTTAAGTCATAAATTCAGCTTTGTGCCATATAATCAAATCAGATTTTTCGTGTCGTTTTTCATTTCATGTCTCATAGTTCCCTTTCTTCATTTTTCATTTCAATATACCATAGTCCATTTCCAAATCTCACTGTCCAGTTCATCGACCTTGCACTTGACGCCGTTGCCGGCCTCTTGCTCTTGCTCTTCATGCTCACCTTCAATTTGGTTCTGCCATTGACACATTCTCTCTTCTTTCTCCGTCGACCATCCCTCTCTGTCTATGTCTCTTTTCTTTCTCATCGACCTTGGTTCCGTCGCTGCCACTGGCTACCGCTCCCCAAGGCGTATTCTTCTTCACCAACCCTAGCCTATCCTTTGCTCTTTCGCCTTCAATTCAAGTTTACCTCTTATTCCCTAGATCTACAAGCACTGACTGTAGGCTCCGATTTTGGCGACATCAAACTCCAACGTTAGATCTGCAAGCACCAACAACGCCTTCTGTTAAGCATTGATAGCAACCTATGTTTTTGGTGACGGACGACAACACAAAGCCAAAGTAGATCCGAGAACAACACCTTTCGTTAAGCACTGATTGAAGCTTCTGGTTTTTTTTCCTCAAGTTTTTTCAATGATACCGAGACGTTTGTGTAGAATTGATATTATTTTTGTTTTGATTATATTATTTTGTATATATGGGTTGAATTATCTCTTCTTACTGATAGGTTTTAGTTTGATTTGCCTTTGTGCATTTAGATTAGTGAGTATGTTAATTGTTGATGTGTTCTTGATGGTTATGGGTTTTGATTTCTCCGGTAATCTGAGTCAAGAAGCTTTCAAGAGGTTGCCTTGCGGTTCTTCTTCCACCTTCTTCCACGGCCAAGCCTTCTGAACCTAAGTTTGTGTTTTGTTTCTTAAAGTAATACAACGTCCCAAATAAAAATGGACGCAGTAAGTTTCAACTTACTATGTCTCTCACATAGATGTCCCTAAAAAAGGGATATAAAAGGATTGTTTTGTAATAGTGTTTAAGTAGTTATTAAGATGTGAAATCTCTCTCCTATATATTGTGATTTTTTAGGAGATTTTTCTTAGTAAGAGGTAAGGAAAGGCATTTATGAGTGAGTCTTAAAGGCTTCTTTTTGGCTATTTGAAATAATATTTGGGACTATTGAGTTAGTGTTGTTTGGACTTTGTATATTTGGGTTGAAGTCGAAAAACCCATAAGTAATGGATGGAATAACTATATGGTTTATAAGGATGAGGTGATATTATAATTTTTCAGAGTTCATAATATGATACATGGTTGATGGTATTATAGTAGGCTTAGTGGCGGACCTTGAAATAAATATTTTGGGGGCCAAATATATATTCATTAACTATTTTAAAAATATTTTGGGGGGCCAAATGTATAATAAAAATATTTTAATAATTCTAATGTATAACATAACCCATCTTTTTATGTTATATTAAATTTTTTAAAAAAATGTGAATGATTTTTTTTTTTTGGGGGTCATGGCCTCCCTTTGTCTCTTCTAAAGGTCCGTCATTGAGTAGGCTTGTTTCCTAAATTCATTTTGTAAAATCAATGTATATGTATCTCACCTGAGATGACCCTCTTTAGATATGGGGTTAGGCGGGGAAAGAAAGAGAAACCATATTCCATGTTAGTTGACACAATCCAAATCCCTATTTCACATGTTTCATGCTTTCTCTATCTTATCTGTTGTATTACTCTCTCCTGTCCTTATCTTTAATATATACATATTTACTTAATTTGATTATATTAGTAAAGTTAGCTATATTAGTTAATTCGACATGTATTTTCTAAAATAACCTCATCATCTTCCTTAATTTTTTTATTCTCGCTCCTCTTTAATTATTGTTGAAGCAGCACTAATATGGGTAAATTAATAAAATATTATCCATTATTATAAATAGGTCAAATATTTAAGACCAATATAATATCAACTTCCTAAATAGTCTTACATTAAGGACGGAGAGAGTAATTTTTCTTAGGAAAAATTCCAATAAAATGTCATTGCAATATCAAAATCTTAATTAAATGACATATTCAAATTTCAACAATCCTAAATTAGTCTTTAAAATTTTTAAATGTAGTGAAATTGCCTAACTTTTTTTTTTTTTTTAATGCCACATAAGCACCCTTTGCTAGTGTCCAACTGCCAGAGCTCTAGCGTCGATGACCATGTCAGCTCCTAGTTATTAGAGCTCTGATGACCTTATTGATGGTTGGTCATCATAACTTCGTCAATCTAATAATTGTTTTAAATTTTCTAAACAAAATAGTAAATGGTGAAGTTGAAGTAGTAAACAATGAAACCAAAATACTCCATCTAATCCTTATTATAAAGTATCAACTAACAATTCTCACAAACTAATAAAAACAATTAAAGTCATTAAATTTGTCCTAAAATTTAATTAATTTACAATATTACCCTTACCAATTGCATTAAACTCTAATATCATATTAATTATTACTCTTACCTACTACTCTTATTAATTATGGGCATACATGAAAAAAATATTTAATACTATTTAAAAATAAGCAAGTGTCTTATAAAAAAGACTAAATACACTTGCTATTGATGTCTTATAATGAGGGCTAGAGCAAGGTTGTCAAACTCATGAGTTTAAGAAAACTCGTGACAGCGACGTAAACTCGTATCGTGAACTCGAATCGTAAACTCGTAAGAGTTTACTTTTATTATTAAATAGGTATTACTAGTGTATAATTAAATAATTAAAATATAAAAATGACAACAATTTGATTTAAATATATCTTAAATTCAAATAATTAAAACTATATCCATCAACATTTATCATTTATCATATTTAATAAAGAAAGTTCTATAAAATTTCTATATAAAGCCGCTAAGCATGATCAAATAAAAAAAAGTTAACATGAGTTTAAGAGTAAGTTAACACAATTTTTAAGATAGAAATGTAAAAACGGTAAACTCGGTGCATAAACTCGTAAGTTTAACTGAGTTTATAACTAGCACGAGTTTACTACTGACTCGACTCGTTTTTGTAAGCTAGAAGCGTAAAAACGGTGAACTCAAAAAGTCAACTCGCGAGTTTAACAACAATGGGCTAGAAGAATTAGTAAATAGGGCATTTAATATTGACTATTTTTTAATAATTACTTTTGTTTCATTATTTACTACTTTGGAATTTCAATGTTTGACCTAAGTAATTGGTCTTTTATGGTTCTTGTGAGGTGGATGAAAGCTATTTACATTTATGATTTTTTTGGTCAAATTTATATTTAGGATTGAAGAGAGTAAATAAATATAAAATTATAAGAGATTACATAATTTATGATAATAATAACATTAGGAAAATGAAATCAAGGTCCCAATTAAGAAAAATAATATTAGAAAAATCTCAGTTTATCAATGATAAGTGAAAGAGCAATCATTAACAAGTGAAAGGGCCATCATCGATAAGTTATAAGACTTTTCTTTTATTATTTTCCTTAATTGAGACCTTTACGATATTTTCCTAAAACATTATATCTTATTTTTCAGATTCAATGTACATGCATTGAAATCTGTGTCTAAATAATGGTAAAAAAAGATGAACGAAATACCTAATGAAGACTAAGCTGGCCGGATTGGTTTAATATCTGGTAGATTTAATATTCTGGATTCTCTAGAAAATCAACAAATGAATGCATTTGATGCAGTCATTAATACATTCAAATATAATCCCCCCCCCCCCCAAAAAAAAAAAAGAAAAACATGTATTTTCTTATATGTTGCACTCCAATTTTATCTATTTCACTGTAAGTACAGTTGTGAAACTTTAATCGTAAACTCGTAAAAGTTCGTATTATTAACTTGAATTGTAAACTCATAAAAAATTATTTAATAAATAAATAGCTATTAAAAGTATATAATTAGATAAAAAATATATATATAAATTAGAGCAATTTAATTTCAAATCAAATAACTGAAATTAAATACATTAATATTCATAGTTATTATAGTCAACAAAAAATTTATATGAAGTCATTAGACATAATCAAATCCAAAAATCCAACACGAGTTTAATAATGCATCTACATAATTTTACAAGAAAAAAACATAAGATTGGAAAATTTGATAAGCAAATATGTGAGTTCAACCAAATTTGTATCTAGTATGAGTTTAATTAAGAGTGAGCTAAAAGGATTTTATAAGTAAAAAACACAAAAAGATAAAATTCAGTGAGTCAAGTCAGTTCACAGAGTTTGGCTGTAACTCTCTTTTTCACCTACATTTCATCTTGTCAAAGACAAAGCCAATTCAAATATGGTTTTCGACATTTCCAGCTACTATTAAGTCAATCTATAATAGGATAAAAAAGTGGCAAAAATAGCATATCCCAAGAGACAATTATTGATCCTTTTTGTATAGCTGGTTTTCCGTTTTTTTGGTTTCAAACCCAATCTGGTTTTCTACATTTTCCATCAAAATATGGCAAATTAAACAAACAAAGAAAAGTTTCTGAGGAAGGTTCTTCAATCCATGATTGTTAATTTTTATAGGGAGGATCGCGTGCTTTGCTGTATGAGGGAAGATTAAAAGTATTTAAGTTTTGGTGAATAGAAGTCCAGAGAAGACCATCAAAATTATATTAAAATTGTATTTACTTTAATATATACAAAACCTGGAATAATTATAGTTTTTATTTTTAAAAAAAGTACTACTGTTTAATAAATTAATTTATTATTTAAAATAATAAATTAAAAACTTTAAATATGTACATTACAAATCTAATGCGTATGCTCCATATCTCATTGCAATGACCTGAATGAAAGACCCTTCCATAAAATGTGTCTACCGAAAATACAGATATTGTGGAGCCATGCAATCATGAAATTGTACGTGCATTCCTTTTTCAGGTACATGCTCTCTTAATTTGTAGCATTTTAGTTTAAAATTTTCACAATTACATTACAGAATTAAATTTACTTTATTACTATAAGATTGTTTATTCATTTTTTTATCTGAGTTGAAAACTTGAGAGTTGAAAGTTGAAATGAAACCCATATTAGAGCCAACGGTCAAACTTAACTACTCGAAGACGATGGTATTAATTTCATTAAATCAAACAATAACTCCTCTCAATGTTGTGGGACCAGATTTAATATGACTATTTTTTTAAAAAAAATTTATATGGAGATTATATTCTAGCCTTGTGGAACTCAATTGATGATATATGTATAACTTTCTTAAAAGTTTTATGCATTCACGAAACTTGAAACTAATTGTAGCTTGTGCTTAACATGGTTGTCAAACTCGCGAGTTAACTCTCCTAATTTACTGTTTTTACGTTTCTACTTTATAAAAACGAGTCGAGTTAGTAGTAAACTCGTGTTAGTCATAAACTCAGTTAAACTCACGAGTTTATACACCGAGTTTACCGTTTTTACGTTTCCAACTTATAAAACCGCGTTAACTTACTCTTAAATTTATGTTATCTTTTTTTATTTGATCATGTTCAATGGCTTTATATAGAAATTTTGTAAAAATTTCTTTATTAAATATGATAAACGATGAATTTTGATGGATTTAATTTCAATTATTTGGATTTAAAATATATTTAAATCAAATTATTGTCATTTTTATATTTTAATTATTTAATTATAGATTAGTAATACATATTTTGTAATGGAAGTAAACTCTTACAAGTTTATGATTCGAGTTCACGATACGGGTTTATGTCACCGTCACGAGTTTGCTTAAACTCGTGAGTTTGACAACCTTGGTGCTTAAGCCGCAAAAGTTCCCAAATTTAATTTATATTAAGGCAAACAAGCAAAAAATATATGTTAAATGATAACCTAAAATGAAAATCAATGCAAATAAATAGATAATAAGATCACGATGTTGTCAATTGGAAGATAGTATTTGTGCAATCGTTGAACTGGTTGAACTATTAGTTGTTGTCTATAGTTCCAGGTTCCAATTTATAAAACGTTAAATTTAGAACACTTAAATGATTTTCATGAAGTAGTTTCTTTTAAACTTAAAGGACCATTGGACTCGGATTATAAATTTATAAATAAGGAATATTGGATGAGATTTGAAGATAATTGAGAATATATGCATGTATTCATAAATAGAAAATTAAGTATGACCACATAACATATAATATAATTGTAAAATCATATATATATATATCTCCACACATGCACCAATATTATTTCAATTGTTGTAATCAAAAGTCAAATACATGGTTAAAAAAGGCCAAATACAAGGGTTTGATTTATGTGAAATTAAACAAGCAATATTTTTGCGTTATGGTTTGTATAAATGGATAAGCCATTTCTCTTTTTCTTTTTCTTTTCTGACAAGGGATAATAAGTCATTCATTTTTAATTGAATTTGTAATGACTTTTTTTAATATTCTATATATTGAAATTTTACAATTATTAAGAATACCGCCAAACTCTTAATTTATTCCATAAAACTAAGAAGGTGTAGAATGACTCGTCCCATTGCATTTCATCAATATAGTGTATTTGAATGCGTGAGACGTGTCTGCTGCCCTTTCGGTGCCGCACCTCAAAATTTCTCCTCCCAAATGTTTTTTTGTGTTTCTTTTGATCATTAAATTTTAGATAGATGACATTTTGATATCTTAAAAAAAAAGGTAAATTTTAATTTATTTAAGATTTTTTTAAATATTTAATACTACAAGTAAAAAAGAAACTATTCAATTTGAGAGTAATAAATCTTTGCAAAATTTTAAAAAATTGAAAACTTCACCATTTTTTGTCCAAATATATCAAAATGTCGCTCATTTTATTTAAAATCTAATAATAACAAATACACACAAAAATTTAAGAGGGGGTAAATTTTGAGGCGCAGTAGGGGCGCAGCACTGAATGGGTAGCAAACACCCCTGCCCTGAATGCATACATTGCTTTTGTTCCGAAACGTTAGCACATTTATTTGAGGAAATTTACAATTAAAACTTCAAAGAATTGGATTTTGTGCATTTACTTCTCTATTCATTTACTTTCATTTCTTAAATGGATAATAATAAGGGGTTTAAACTTCTCATGTTGCATGAGAAGAAGAAGATTTCTACACACACATGAAATGATGAGATCCACATATATATATAATTGCATTTATATATATATATGTGGGTCCCACCATTTTATGTGTGTATGACATGAGAAAACACTTCTTATACAGAGTGAATAGCATGAACCTAACAAAATTTTTTTTGGAATGTTAGTGGTATCCGTACGTGTCAGCGTGAATTTATCTTAACCAATGATTTCTTTTCTAAATTTGGATAATTAAAATAGGGTCAAGTCCCGTGCAATCTTACCTCGAAAGTTTCTGGCGAGGTGTAATTGACGCGTGCGTTTAACCATTTGAAGGGGCAATGTTCCACAATGTCTGTGTTTTTGAAATGGTGCAAATGTCGTCCACTCGGGACAAATTAAAAACTGCCCAAACATTCTTAGACATATAAAGTGGGCCCACACATTCATGGATTATGGCTGTTGATTAAGTTAGCTTTAATTTTGAGTTGTTGTTGTTCTAGAAATTATTGTTAGTGTGGAAATTATTGTTAAAATTGTTTCTAAAATTTTGCAATTTATCCGTAGTCTTCACATGCTGCTTCGCCATTACTCTAGTCTCTTAGATTTTGTGTATTCGATTGGACTCGATAGACGATGTTAAATACATTTTTTCTTTCTTTTTCTGGTTGCAGCTCAAATTAAGATGGATGGAAGTTATATACATATCATGTTTCTAATGGCGATGTCCAACATAATATGTGGTTCTTCTCAATGAAGTTTGAAGAAGATGAAGAAAGTTGAAGGTGAAGTCACCTCACACAATATAATGTTCAAAAGTTAAAAAAAAGGTGCAAAAAATAATTAATAAAAAGTTGGCTCCCAAAATTCAATTAAAATTCACTTAACTAAGAAACAATTTTAGTTAATAACGTACTTGTTTAGTTTACAAATCTAGTTATTGTTTTTTTTTTAAACATAAAAACATAAACAATTACAATTTAAATGAACTCAATACTATTGTAGTAGCTCAAGGAAGAGGGTTGCCCAACTCATGTGAAGTCCTCAATATATCCTATTGAGAGAATGGGTCCTCAAGGTCAGACATTTGCAATTTAAAGTCAAACAAAGCATTAATTCCAACAAAAAAAAAACGTAAGTTATACAAATGTTGCCAAAAATATAATATTCTTAAATAAATTGATGGTGATTAAACTACGAAGAGAAATAACTAATGTTAAAAATAATTTCATGGAGGGATATTTCATATCCCTTCTAGGCGATCATTTCTGGTGGGATATTCATCATCCACTTTATCTTCTTCATTCAATATGGGTAGACACATTGAGAAATTAAGAGTTTTAGCAACTTCACAATTCAAACTATTTTTCACTTTTCTATCTATCAATGACCATTTTTCCTTCAAAAGCCATGGACCAACTTTTATTTATTGAATTAGTGACATAAAACACTTGTTTCACTCGGCAGGGCTCCTCCTATAACATTTAAATTAACCAATGTAAATCCTAATTGATCCATTCAAATACCATTGTTAATATCAAACCAGTTTGAAAACAAGCACTCTAAATTTAGTATAGTCAACCTCTCAAATCTCCTTAATGATCCACAATATAAGGCATGACTACCAATTTATATTTCTTACCCACTATATTCTACACAATACTCTTATCACATAGGGATTTTGTATAAAAGGAATAACTATTGATGTCACATGCATTTCAACATATTATATCAAAGTTAGGACCTTGAGCCAATTATTAATAAGGTTTAAGGGTTTACTTTACCCCGAAAGTTGTTGCTGAGGGGCAATTAATCTTGGCCATTGAGTTTTTTTAGGGGGCAATTTTGCCCCGAAAATGTAAAAAAGAGAGCAATTTTTTCTTTGGCCATTATCTCAATTAATTTTGACTGTTAATTGATCAAATATGCTGAGTTGATAGTTTAGATGTTGTCCACGTCATTTTTGTTAAAGTTCAAATTTGCCCTGAAAGTCTTAAATCCAACTTTGAAAAAAATGAAGTACATAACACAAATGCTTCTGAGGCAAATTTGCACTTAACAAATCATGTCGATGCTAGCTTAGTATATTTAGTTAACTAATAGTTAAAATTAATTGAGATAACTGTTAGGGCAAAATTGCTTAATTTTTTATACTTCCAGGATAAAATTGCCCCCGAAACCCCTTGGTGACAACTTCCACGACAAAATTTTCCTTTAACCCTATTAATAATTGTAACATGGACATAACTACAATTTAGAATTATTTAGAATTTTAATGACGTAACTAATAAGAGAAACACAACAATATCGCCAAACTCTTAATTTATTCCACAAAACTAAGGAGTTGTCAATGTACAGTTCTTTGACAATTAGTTTATATATAAAGGAAATTTCATAATTAAAAACATGGGACACTGAGTACATAAACTTAAATTGAAATTGAAAATCCATAGAACTATACCTCCTTAGTCATTATAACACATAAAATTAAAGCACATATCATTACTCAATCATAGTCTTGGCTATATATTCTCGTCAATATCTTCCACTGGAGCAGGTAGGTGAGTTGAGATCTATGTCATTAGCCCCAAATTTCATAGCATTGGGAAAGTGAATCTTCTTGTGTCTTCCAAGTCCTTGGCTAGATCCAAGCACTTTGGAGCAGTGGGGGCACTTGAACAGTTTTGGATCTTCAAGAACATCATCCCCATTTTCTTCATCAAATTCACCATCTACCTCCCATTCATCATTCTTGATAAACTTTTTGTGGCTTGCTTTGTGCCCACCAAGTGCCTGGTAAGATCCGAAAACTTTCGTGCCCATCTCGCACTCGAGCGGCCTTCCGCCGCCATTAGAGTGGTCCTCCGCATATGAGTCTTCTTGTTCATTCTCATTATCCTTCACTTTTTGTTTCTTCTTGATGCTCAATTCTTTGCCTTGGGGCCATTTCTCCTTGGAAAGCAACATGAGAGTCAAAGCAGCATCTAAAGCTGGAAAGCAAGAATCAAAGATCAAACCTGTTTGTTTTGGGTTATTGTCTTCATCAACTTTTGTCTTAGACGGCGGCCACATTATTAATTCTCTTGTTGTTGGATCATCAATCTTACGGAAACTGCGTTTAAATCTCTTTCTAGTCATGTAAGATTGATCTGATTCTGCGCTTCCTTGGTCGTCATCGACGAGTTTCAGATCTCTTTCTGCAAAGTCTTGATGATTCATGGGGTGAAAGTTTTGTTCGGGACACTGATGGGTTGAGGATGAACCACCATTGACATCGACTTTGTATACTTTTGAAGGAACTTGATCTGCAATTGGAGATATTGGAGCAGGCTTGGGAGGGATAGGAAGTTTGACAAAGTGAGCCTTCATATGCCCTCCCACAGCTTTTCCGCTAGCGAACCACCTTTTGCAGATCATGCACATCTTGCCACCATTGTTGTTAATCTTCTTTTTCTTCCCCATTGTTGCTTGTTAGAGAAAGAAACCCCAAAAACCGAAAACTCTCTCTCCCCTCTATTATCTTCCTCTCTCTAACTTGTTGTTGCTAGAAAATTGTGTGCTACAAGAAGCGCCTGGTAGGGCTCTTAAAAAGCACTCTAGCTAGGCAACAAGCCTTCCTTAAGCGAAAATAACAAAACTAGAAGGTGTAGAATGACTCATCTCATTGCAATTCATCAACATATTTTAATATCGGCTCGGATAAAATTTTATATAAAACTAAATCCGAACCATTTAAAAATTGATCTAACGGTTAGAAAAGGTGGAGGAGGGATGAGGATGGGATGAGAAAAGGTGGAGTTTCGAGCCGATTTAAATACATTGTTTTCGTTCCGACACGTTGCACATTTATTTAAGGAAATTTACTAATAAAATTTTAGAGAATCAGATTGTGCATTTAATTCTCTATTCATTTATTTTCATTTATTAAATGCATAATAATGTGAAATACAGAGTGAATAGCATGAATCTAACATAATTTCTTTTGAAATTTTAGTAGTAGCCGCGTCAGCATGCATTTATCTTAACCGACCCTTTTTTTAATATAGATAATTAAAACAGGGTTAAGTGTAAATTTTGCCCCCCAAAGTTTCTAGAAGGATGTAATTCGCACCCTTAAGCATTTTAGAGCACAATGTTCCCTAACGTTTTTTTTTTTTTGAAATGGTGTAATGTTGTCCACACCTGACAGAAACCCCAAACATCATTAGACACATCATGTGGTCCCACACATTGATACCACATAGGATAGGAGTTAATTTCATGGGACTTGAAAAAAGCATCAATAACCTACTAACACAAAGTTAGTTTAGCAGTTTATAACCCGTTAGATTCTTCTAGGTCTCTAATTTGAACACTACAAGCTTGTTTGGTTTGAAGGGAAGGGGAGGGAGGGAGGGGAGGGATAAGTAAGTATCACTATTATAGAAAGCACTTTTAATGTCAGTTTTTAAGCCATTTTTATATTCCTTTTAAGGAGGACGCCTATGTAAGTGACGTAGTAAAATTTGGGAACAATGTTCGCTAAAAAAGGGATGTTGTAAGAGACTTATACTATCATCAAAACCCAATAACCATGTCATCTTCTTCATCACTCTTTCAGATACCAATTACAGATCCAGAAATTGATCCAATAGTCAACATAAAAATCAAATCGGAAAAATCAAAGCAAATCCAAAAGGGTGCTCGATAACAAAGCCAAGCTCAAGGGCCATGACTTGGAGGACGTTGCCAGGTACATGTCTTCACACCCCAACTGTATCAAGTCTGCTAAAACCTAGACTTAATGCAAGAACAAGATCGAGTCCATAAAGGAACCGTACTGTTCTGAATTGGCATCGAAGGATGCTTCTCCATCTTGGTTGTTATATTCTTGTCTTGATCTTCTCGTGCGTGGGAATGGGCCTACTCCATCCACCATGATGCTCGTCGTACCACTTGCTGTCAAATTGTGGATCCAATCTGGATCTAGAGAAATAAAAAAAAAATCAAATTGAGTTGATTATGATCTGGAGAAGTCATGGATTTGACCACACAGCGGCACCGGCACCATTAGCCTAACATCCACATACCCATACAATCTAGAACAATCAAATCGTCCTCACTACCTCCTTTACTATCTTCACTCTTTTCCACGTCGAAGGTCTAGAGAAGTTGAATATTAAGTGGATTACGATCTAGATATACAGAGATGATAGTGATAAAGGAAGGAGAATGAATAGTAGATGAAGGTGAGAAAGGAGGGTTAAGATTTGGATCGACAATGACGGCGTAACTGGCGGCAGTGCTAGAAACCATTTTAGCTTCGAGAGCGCCGCCATGGGAGCAACGGTCAGTGGCGGAGGCGACAAGATTGAGATGGAGAGAAGAAAGGCAGGAAGAGGCGGTGAAGAGGAGTTTCGAGGAGACGAACTTTCTGGGGAGCCATATGTGTGTGTGTGTGTGAGAGAGAGAAAATGATAATAGAGTGGTTTGATTGGAAGAGATGAGATTAACGGTGGAGAATGGCCCATAGCCCTGTGTTGAGCAGGACTTTAGGCGTCCCAATTTTATATTTAGGACATCGAAAAACCACTTTTGGCATCCCAACTCTAAAAGGGACGCCAAAAGTGGTGCCCTTAGTGCCAGAAGCTCTACTTTTGGTGTCACTTTTATAAATTGGGACACCAAAAGTCCAATTTCTAATTAGGACGCCAAAAGTATACTTTTGACGTTTGTTTTTGTTAAAGGTTGTCCAATATGTCAAAATTCCTTCACATAACTAGAAAAATGTCGTCACCTTTATTTTTTACTTTCCTTTTTTAAAAATAGACATTTGTTAGGAAAGTAAAATCCATTTTTTGTAGTAATGCATATTACCTTGTTTGATTTGTTAGAAGGGAAAGGAGGGGAGAGGATCATTTGCAATGACAGGCAAAAATAAAGAGAGGGAAGGGAATGAGAGCCACAATTTTGATTTCCCTCGTACCTAAAAATTCAAACCAAATGAGAGAACGAGGACCCATCTTATCTCCTCCCTTCAAACCAAACACACCCTAAATGAGATACTTGTATTGAAATGGGAGGCCTTAAACCTTGAAACTCGAGTAACCTGTTGCTCAAATGCCTAATAATATATGATCCACAAAAAGAGCCAGATACAAGTTGAAACATTAGAAAACCGCATACCAGTTCAAAGCAAAAGGGAAAAAAAGGGGGGGGGGGCAGGGAAGTGGGCTTTTTGAACTAGAAATTAGTAATCTTCATTTATCTCCATACTTATGCCTTTTCCAACCTCTAATGAAAGATCTTCTAACCGATATTTTCCATTGCCATTTTTTATTTTATTATTTTACATTATGGGTCTTCAGTTTGTGTTTAGGGAAAATTCCACAAAAATACCTTTTGAATTTGTAAAATCCCTAGAAGTCCGTTGAATTTGTAAAAAGACTCAGAAGTACCAAGGACCTATAGAGATATGCAAATTCGGGTTAAATTACCTTTTTACCCTTCGCTTTAAATAAATTTTTTTTTAAAAAAGGAAAAACCCCTCCACCCCCTCCCCCCGCCGGCGGCTGCCACCACCACTGCCGGTCGGCCATTGCCCATCGGAGGCCACCACCACCACCAGCGGCGGTGGGTGGTGGCCGGTCGGCCGGTGGTGGCGGCCGCCAGTGGGCGGAGGGGGTGGAGGGGTTTTTCCTTTTTTTTTTTAATTTAAAGCGAAGGGCAAAAAGGTAATTTGACCTGAATTTGCATATCTTTCATAAGTCCTTGGTACTTCTGAGTCTTTTTACAAATTCAATGAACTTCTGGGAGTTTTACAAATTCAAAAGGTATTTTTGTGGAATTTTCCCTTGTGTTTATTGTTTTTTATTTGTAAATTGACTTCATGGATTATGGTTGCTGATTAAATGGGCTTTGATTGAGTTGTTGTTCTAGAAACTATTGTTATGGCCATGGTAGTGAAAATGTAGATTTTACCTGAAAATGGAAGGAAAATGAAAAATCGTAAAACGTAAAATCATAACGTAGTAAAATCATAAAAAAAATTGTAAAAACTTAAAAGCGTTTGAAAAATTAATAAAATCGTTGTAATGAAAAAAAAAATCCTAAAAACGTAAAATCGCAGTGATAAAATGAGTTTTTAACTACCCTGGTTATGACCTGAATGAAAGACCCTTCCACGAAATGTGTCTACTGTACTGAAAATAGAGATATTGTGGAGCCATGCAATCATATAATTGTGTGTGTGTGTTTTTCAGGTACACTTTCTCTTTTAAGCATTTTATTTTAAATTTTTCACAATTACATTACAAAATTATTTTTTTTTTGTAAGAAATTGCTTTTTTATTATAAGATTATTTATTTGTTTTTATCTGTAAGTTGAAAACTTGAGAGTTGAAACCCATATTAGAGCCAAAGGTCAAACATAACTACTCCAAGACGATGGTATTAATTTCATTAAATTCAAACATAGCTCCTCTCAGCGTTGTGGGACCAGATAGTGATTTTGCGTTCATTTTCTTATATGGCCATCTATTTGAGTTATATCCGAGTATTTTCAGACTTAATTGAAAATAGCTCTCCGCCAAAGACACTTTCTGCATTCATGTAGACTCAAACCTGTGATCAATTGTAGCTTGTGTTACTCTTAAGCAGCAAAAGCTCCCAAATTTATATTAAGGCAAACAAACAAAAATGTAAGTTAATTCACTTCCTAAAATGAAAATCAATGCAAATAAATAGATAATAAGTTCACGTTGTTGTCAAATGGAAGACAGTTTTTGTGCTATCATTGATTCGAAAACGGGTAGGACTATGAGTTGTGGTAAATAATTCAACGTTAAAATCTATAACACGTTAAATTTAAAACACTTAATTAATTGATTTACATGAAGTAGTTTCTTTTAAACTTAAAGGACCATTGGACTCGGATTATAAATTCATAATTAATATTGGCTGTGATTTGAATATGATTGAGAAGACATATATGTATTCATAAATAGAAAATTAATATGTCATAATATATAATAGGGTGAAGGAGCGTTTTCGCCAATAAACAATTAGGCTAAGAGCAATTTTGCCAAATAAGTTTTAAGAGGTCCAAAATTGCCAATAAACAATAAAATTTGACAAATTTTCACAATTCCGTCATCTGCCTTTTAACGATCGTTTAAACACCCTGCCACGTTGGATTTCTCTTCCACGTCAATGCCCACCTGGCTTTAGCTGTTCATTTCCTGTCCGTGACTGCAGCAAAAATTGGGGCTTCTTCACCTTTTCAAAAAAACTGCTTGCAATACAAGCACCATCGCTTTACACAAAGAACTGCTTGCAATACAAGCACCAGCTCGCGAAATATAACCATAAAGTCTAACAGCTCAGCTTCACACTGTATCATTCAACCTAGTAAAATCACGATGCCCTCAAAAAAAGACACCGGGTAATAAATATAAAGCTAACAATCAAAGAATCCATTGCACGCATGAAACACAACATTCCCCCAAATCAAATAAGAACCGAAATTACACAATGGCAACCGAAACGAAATAAGAGGTAGTTGATGAACCTCGATCCAAAATAGATCGCAAGCAAAACCAAACCCTAATCCCAATATGCGCAAAATCCATCGATTGGATCCAACAAGTCAGAGACATGAATCCTTAATACAGCGTATTACAATTACCTTCCTGAACTTCCTCCCAGGCCGTACGTTCACCAAAAACCTGCGAGAATTTCCACTCCAGCGGCTGCGGTGGACCCGCCAGAGCTGCGACGACCTCATCGCTACCGTTAATTTGTCGGGAAATGGAATCAACTGCCTCGGAAAAACACGACTGAATCGGCCAATCTAATCAACGCATCGAAGATCGCTTTCTGTTCCTACAAGATCATAACTTCAAAGACCCATATGTTTTCGTAACATTCATTGGATTTCCAGTTGAACAATTGACACACACACGAAAGACAGACAAAAAATTTATCTCTCCCACAACCTTTTAAAAAAAAAAAGAAACAGCTAAAGCCAGGTGGGCATTGACGTGGAAGAGAAATCCAACGTGGCAGGGTGTTTAAACGGTCGTTAAAAGGCAGATGACGAAATTGTGAAAATTTGTCAAATTTTATTGTTTGTTGGCAATTTTGGACCTCTTAAAACTTATTTGGCAAAATTGCTCTTAGCCTAATTGTTTATTAGCGAAAACGCTCCTTCACCCTATATAATATAATTGTTAAATCATATACGTATGTCTCCACACAAGCACCAATACTACTATTGTGATTGTTGTAATCTAAAGTCAAACAGAAGGACCAACCACTTGTTGGTTAAAGTGGTAAAGGACCTTACTTTCGTAAAGAGAGAATACAAGTTTTCATCTTGAAAAATACACTTGTTGGGTGTAAAATCCTAATTTTTATTCATATTATTTGAGCATTATTATTAGGAAGTGATTTATTAAAGAGTTTGAGGTTTAGACTGGATCAAATGCATCGATTGAGATCTTAAAAAATGAAAATATGTAATAATTAAATCTGATAAAAAAATTGAATGTGTGTTTATATAAATATATTTATATTTATATTGAGTTGAACTTATTCGGAATATTTTATGGTACTTCGAAACTACCATATAATTATTTGAGTAGAGTATTTATCCAAAACGGGTGAAGTTTCAATTAATGGCAGAATACCAAATTATATTAACAAAAAGAGAAAGTTTAATAAAGTTTTATATAATTAAGAAAGTTATTTAAAATGATTTTCATATAAGTGATTATAATTAGGGAAAATTCCATTTAAATACCTTTTGAATTTGTAAAACCCCTAGAAGTCTCCTGAATTTGAAAAAAGACTGAAAGGTACCAATGACCTATAAGGGATATGCAAATTCGGGTGAAATTACCCTTTTAACCTTAGTTTTAATTTTTATTTATTTAAAACTGGGAAGAAGAATTGAATGTGAAGATTTTGTTGTGTTGCTCATTCTGAGTAAAAGAAAAAAATATGGGAGAGGCAAGAAAAATAGTCAAGAATAAGTATGAATGAACATGCTTTTCAGATTTGTAAAGCGAAAATACAAGGCAACGGAGGAAACATCTCTTGTGAGTTTGAATTAGGAAGTAGGGATAAAAGTAGAAGGAGGGACCATGGATAAACTAAATGGAAAGGGGTTTTGATAGAAAGAGGAACGCGTGGGAAATTGAAAATGGAGGAAGGTTAGAAGGGAGAGCTAAAGATGATTAGAGCATTTTGGGTGGAGAAGGAAGAGTGAGGGAGAAATGTGAGGAATGGGTGAAGAATGAGAAGGCTTACCCATAGTTCCAGAAGCGTCACTGTCGCCGTAGAAGGTGGCGTGAGCAGACTGCCAGGGGCCGCCGGAGTAAACTCCAAGGATTCGAGCAGAGAATGGAAGGAACAGAGAGGCGAGAGAGAGAAAGCAGAGAAGGGGCATTATGGA
Organism: Acacia crassicarpa; assembly: GCA_034222035.1. Classification (NCBI taxonomy): domain Eukaryota; kingdom Viridiplantae; phylum Streptophyta; class Magnoliopsida; order Fabales; family Fabaceae; genus Acacia; species Acacia crassicarpa. The sequence continues at coordinate 56,049,130 of JAWXYG010000001.1, read as the reverse complement.
AGCCATTCCACAGAGGGAGAGTGGGGTGAGGAAGAAGAGAGAAGATGGGGAGGGGGTATTTCTTACTATTCACAAAATTTTTATTTTTTTAATTTATTTAAAACTAAGGGCAAAAGGATAATTTCACCCGAATTTGAATATCCCTCATAGGTCCTTAGTACCTCTCAGTCTTTTTACGAATTCGGTGGACTTCTAGGGGTTTTACAAATTCACATGATATTTATTTGTCATTTTCCCTTATAATTAATTATGTTATAAATAAAACAGCAATTTCATTTGCTTTATACAAATAAAGTTTAATTATTGGACTTTTTGAGGATCCTAGCAAATGTTGGTTAATTTATAAAGAGATTTTATAGATTTTCCAATGCCAATTTATAATTAAAAGTAGTTAAAATTTTCTATATTATAATTTTTAAAAAAATAATAGAGAGGGAAATAATTAGTTAAAATTTTCTATATTATAATTTTTAAAATTTTTATACGGTCGACCAACGTTGACCATCAGGGTTTCTAACGGAGGGGCAACATTGCTCCATTTTGATACTTCAAGGGCAACATTGTTCCTTCAAAAATTTAAGGAGTAAAATTGCTCCTGGGCGCGTACTTCAGAGGCAAAATTGGTACTTAACGCTTATTGAAATGTTGATAATGCATAACATTGAATATTGATTATGAGAATAACTTGTTGAATTGGATTTTGTGATGTTGAACTATTGGACTCCATATTTAGTTGTGTTGGATTATAAGGAGTTGTGAATGTGGGAGGTTTGATGCTTTCATACCATGTGGTATTGTCGTGAGGCCACTTGGTGCCTAGTGGCTAGCTTCAACATTCTTAAGATCCTTAGTATCACCTTTCCTTAGCTAAATTAAGGGTCAACTCAAGGGACATGTGATCCCCTAACTATTGGAGAATTTGGTGCAATCTTGTCACAAAGATGAATCATTCTGTGTTATAAGGATGGTTGTGGGAGTCCTATGCATGCTTAATTACTCCTTGAGCTATTATCAATTATGAACAACTATTTATACTTTGTTATACATATTTGATGTTTGGCCCAGTTAATTATCTTGTAATCATTTCACTGCATACTTGTTTTGGAATTGTGGTTATTATATTGGATCCACGTGATGCAACGTTTTAATATTTTTCAGGCAAGGTTCATGATGTAATATCTTCAAGACTTGGAGGCTTAGGTTTGCATAGTGCAATTGTACATCTCTTTCAGTAATTATGAGATGACTTTTTATATTGACACATATACAAGACTAATTCTAATTCATACTCTGATATAATTTATGAAACTATTTTAAGATTTGCATGACTGGTTATTATTTTGTATTACGGTGGAGTGTAAATAACGGATCGGAGGCCTGCTAAGGCTATAGGTTTCAAACTATTATTTTGATCGTGGATCAATTTTTGTGTAACTTTTGAGAAACTTATGATTATACATGAAAATGGAATTATTCAAGAAAGTCATGAATTGTGAGTGATGAGATTATTACTGTGCAAAATGATAAAATAGGCGATAAAAGGCCTATTGGTAAATTGTGTTATCAGGCGTCAAGTGCCCAAGGCCAAGTTATGATGTTATTGACTGATGTGATTTTGAGTCAAATGTAAAATATTTCTCAACCATGATAGACTAACGTCTTTCCTTTACTACCATCGTCATTCTTTAAGAGTTTTGAGTCAAATTCTGTTCTACTATATGGTATATCTTTGTAATTGGTTTTCTTCTTTTTACCATAGTGGTATTTGATGAATCAATCAAATAGAAGGACCCACAAATTGTTGGTTAAGGTTGTAATTAGGGGCCTCACATAAAGAAAGAGAAAACAAGTTTGAATCCTTAAAAGCACATTTATTAGGAGAGGTGAGAACTCTTTATCCTCTAAACCTCCCTCGAGAAGTCTAATAAACAAAAAGGTCAAATAGAAGGATTTATTTTTGTGAAATTAAGCAAACTATATTGTTGTTGTTGGCATATGCTTTGTACAAATAGATAAGTCATTCATTCTTTTTTTTGACAAGGGATAAGTCATTCATTTTCAATTGAATTTAATTTGTAATGACATTTTTAATATTCTATATAAGATGGATTAGGGTCTAGCCCGAATTAAAAGGGGATGTTATCCAAATAAGGAGAGATGTGAGTTCATAAAGAGAGATATTCCTTTATGTTTCAAGGGTTATATCTATTGCCATATAATCCTATGTTTAAGGATTACATATATTCCTTTGGTATTGTACGTATGCTATATCTAGGATGTGAGATTGAGGGAATAATGAGTTTGAATTTAACACACAATCCTCCCTCTAAAAGGATTCTCTTATAAAAGTGTTCTTTTTCCTTCCTCTCTTTGGTATATTATATTCACTGTGTAATGTAATCAAGGTCCACATCGGTACTCTAATTTTATATGGGTACTTTAGCATGTCAATCGGTACAATTATTTTTACAATTTAGAATTGAAATTACAGGTACGTCAAAAACATTCTTACAATTCAAATTACAATAATTATGAATAATTGGAATATGAACATAACTACAATTTAGAATTGTAATATAATGGTGTAACTAAGAAAACATATATACGTGTTCAAAAAAAAAAAAGAAAACATATATACAAGAATATCGCCAAACTGTTAATTTATTCCATAAAAAGAAGGAGTTATCAAAGTTCAGTTCTTTGAAAATTAGTTGGTAAATAAAGCAAAGTTCATGATAAAAAAACATGGGACACTTGAGTACATAAACTTAAAACTGAAATTGAAAATCTATAAAATCATACCACCTTAGTTATTATATATAACATATAAAAGCACATTATTACTCACCAACATAGAGTTGGTTTAGCGATATAAGGCTCCGCTCAATCTCTTTAGTTCTCGAGTTTGAGTTGCAAAGGAGATATATCCAGAAAAAGCACATCATTGCTCAATAATGTTGGCTATTCTCTTCAACATCTTCCACTGGTGTAGATGAGTTAAGATCTATGTCTTGGGCCCCAAATTTCATAGCATTGGGAAAATGTATCTTCTTGTGTCTTCCAAGTCCTTAGCTCGCGCCCCAAGCCCTTTGGAGTAGTATTTCAAGGTCTCACCGTGACGAGTCCCACATCGGGCAAGATGAGAAAGGCTTCTGGGGGATATATAATATGGAGTGCGCCTCTACTATCAGCTTAAACTTTTAACGTAGTGGTTAGTGTTCCTCAAAGGTAAGCATACTCAGCCAAGGAAAATCTCGGGATGGGCGACCTCCTGTGAAGTTCCACTTGCTGAGGCACTTCAGGCTTGTCAAGTGATATCAGAGCCAACCTCGCCTCACCCCACGTGGTGGTTCTCATGGATAGAATGAGTGGGCCACCTCCCTCGTGGACAGAATGGGGGACCTCTACTGGGTGATGGGGGCATCACCAGGATGGGTGAAGGAGCTTTGCGACTTTGCTATCAGCTTCCACATTCAGCAAGATAAGGAAGGTTTCTGAGGCATATATAATATGGAATGTGCCTCTACTATCAATTTAAGCTTTTACCCCAGTGGCTGTGGTATATATAATATGCGCCTATGCTATCAACTTAAATTTTTAGTACAGTGGATGGCTAGTGCTCCTCAAATTTAAATGTGCTAACACTTTTAAATCTTGAAGAACATCATCATCATCCCCATGTTCTACATCAAATTCACCATCTACCTCCAACTTATCATTCTTGATGAACTTTTTATGGCTTTCTTTGTTCCCACCAAGTGCTTGGTAAGATCCGAAAACTTTCGTGCACTTCTCGCACTCAAACGACCTTCCGCTGCATGCCATGAGAGTGAACCTCCACATATGAGCCTTCTTGTTCATTCTTGATGATCAATTCTTTGCCTTGGGGCCATTTCTCTATGGAAAGCAACATGAGAGTCAAAGCAGCATTCATAGCTGGAAAGCATGAATCAAAGATCAAAACTGTTTGTTTTGGATTATCTTCTTCATCAACTTTTGTCTTGGACGGCCACATTAATGCTCTTGTTGTTGCATCATCAGTCTTATAGCAACTATGTTTAGATCTCTTTCTATCTAGTAATGTAAGATTGATCTGATGATTCAATTCCTTAGTCGTTGTCGTCGATGAGTTTCGAAACTCTTGCTGCAAAGTCTTGAATCTATTGATGATTCATGGTGTGAAAGTAATTTAGTTCAGCACGCGATTTCATCAGATCATGACGACGTTTTGATGGAGAAAATAAGATCAAACGACGTCGATGGGTTGACGATGAAGCATTATCAACATCGACTTTGGATATATTTGAAGGCACTTGATGATCTGGAATTGGAGATATTGGAGCAGGCTTGGAGGGGATAGGAAGTTTTACAAGGTGAGACTTCATATGCCCTCCCATAGATTCTCCGTTAGCGAACCACCTTTTGCAGATCATGCACATCTTGCCACCATTGTTGCTAACCTTCTTTTTCTTCTCCATTGTTGCTTGTTAGAGAAAGAAACCCCAAGAAACCGAAAACTTTCTCTCTCTAACTTGTGGTTGTTGAGAATGTCTGTGTGCTACAAGAAGTGCCTCTGAGGCTCTTAAAAAGCACTCGGTAACAAGCCTTCCTTAGGCGAAAAGAATAAACTAGAAGGTGTAGAATGACTCGGCGGGGTGTGTCCACTGCCTTTTTGATGCTGCGCCACATGCCACGCCTAAAAATTTCCCCCTTCCTAAATGTTATTTTGTTTTTTTTTTTTATCGTTTTTATCGTTAGATTATACTATAATTAATGAGTGGCATTTTGGTATGTAATAGCCAAAAAAAAAAATGGTGAAATTTTCAAATATTTATAATTTTTTAGAGTATTAAATCTTTGAAAATCTTATAAATTGAAGACTTTATTATTTTTTTTCCATAAAATATCAAAATTTCACTCATTTTATGTAGAATTTAATGATTAAAATTAAAGAAACACACAAAAATTGGCAACGACGCGGAAATTTTGAGGCGCATTAGAAGCACAGCATTGAAAGGGCATCAAACACCCGTTACCCTGATGAATGAATACATTGCTTTTGTTTGAAACGTTAATTAGCACATTTATTTGAGCAAGTTTACAATTAAAATTTCAAAGAATCAGATTTGTGCATTTACTTCTCATTCATTTAGGGTATGCATGGCAACCATTCTATTGCCTAGCACTGTTTCTGAGATGAAACAGTTTTTTCTGATTCTGTGCTTTGGAAAAGTTCTGAGAATCAGAATTACGTTTGTTAACCCATTTTATTTTTACTCCGAGAATCAGAATTACGTTTGGTAACACATTTTTCCTCCTCTTGTTTGGGAGTTAAAAAAATAGTAAGGAAGGAAGATGAAAGATTAACGAGTTATTTTTACCATTTTGTCTTTTTTTTAAATAATTAATATAATTATTATACTTTACAAATAAACTTAAATTTAAATTTCTTAAAAAATTATTTATGTAATTTTTATATTCAAAAAATTATTTATGTGGCGATGGCGATGGCGGTGGCGGTGGCGGTGGTGGCGGTGGGGGCGGTGGCGGTGGTGGTGGTGGTGGTGGCGGGGGTGGTGGTGGTGGTGGCGATGGTGGTGAGAGCGGCGGCGGCGGTGGCGGTGGGGTGGTGGCAGTGGCGGCGGCGGTGGTAGTGGCGACGATGTTGGTGGTGGCGATGGTGGTGGCAGCTGAGGCGGGGTGGTGGTGGCGGCGGCGGCGGTGGTGGGGCGGTGGCGGTGGCAATGGTGGTGGCGATGGGGCGGCGGCGGTGGTGGCAGCGACGGTGGCGGGGCGGTGGCGGTGGGGCAGCGGTGGTGTTCGGGGTGACAATGATGGTAGTGGTGGTGAACGAGGGTAAATTTCTCCTTCGATTAAGGAAAAAATAAATTCTGATTTTTTGCCCTGGAATAGAGAAGCCAAAATTTTTAGCTTCTTTTTTTTACTCCCCAGAACAAAAAATAAACCGGTTCATCCCGGGAGCAAGAAAAAAAACCGGATTTACCAAACACAATTCCCATCCATTTTTGTTCTGGGGCACAGAAATTAGGAAAAAAGTCATTCTGAGAGTGTTACCATGCACACCCTTAGTAAGATTTCTTAAAGTCATAATAATAATGATGTGAGATACATGAATCTAGCATAATTTCTTTTGGAGTTTTAGTAGTATCTGCGTCAACGTGCATTTATCTAAACCAATCCTTCCTTTTTTGAATTTGGATAATTAAAATAGGGTCAAGTGTAATTTTACCCCCGAAGTTTCTAGTGAGGTGTAATTGTTACCTTTAAGCATTTTACTCCCTCCGGTCCTAATTATAAGAGCTAGTTGACTTTTTTGAAGAGATTAAAGGAAGCTCATTAAATTACTTTAGAGTGTTTTTATTTTTATTTTTTCCTTCAAACTAATTAGTTTATTAATAAACTAATATATAATCTAAGGATAGGCAACAAATGAAATGATTAAGTAACTTATTTAGCTTCCTTAATCTCTCCAAAGAAAGTCAAATAGCTTTTATAATTAGGACCGAAGGTAGTAAGAGGCAATGTTCCCTAATGTCTTTTTAAATGGTGCAATGTCGTCCACGTGTAACAAAAACCCATCTCTTCTCAATGTTGGATTAGAGCACGTGACATGTGGGAGGACCTTAAACTACCATGACACTCAAACATTGACAAAAAAAAAAAAACCAAACATTAATTGTTAGACACATCATGTGGACCCACACATTGATGCCACATAGTATAGGAGTTAATATAAGCAAGAACCTAAAGGGAAGTTTGATGCTATAGACAAGGTGCGAAGCTTTGCTTTCTCAAATCTCAAGAGCCCAGCATGCATGTAGGAACTAGGAAGATTGTGAACAAGAAGAATGCTGTGCATTGCCTCTCCTTCAGATCATTGATGTTGGTTTTCTGTGTCTGCTCCTAATATGCCTACTCCTATTAGAGTTATAAGGCGATCTTTACCCATAAATTTGAGCTAGGAATTAGTAATCTCCATCGATCTCCATACTCATGCTCATTTCAATCTCTAATGAACGATCTTCTACTCATGATCCAAAAAAAAAAAAGGAACGATCTTCTACTAACCCTTATTTTCCATTGCGATTTTTGAGTTGGTTATTTTAGATTGTGGGTCTTCAATTTGTGTTTATTGTTTTTTATTTGTAAATTGGTTTCATGGATTACGACTGTTGATTAAGTTGGCTTTGATTGAGTTGTTGTTGTTCTAGAAATTATTGTTAGTGTGAAATTATGGTCAGAATTGTTGCTGAACTTGAATTAGTTGCTTTGCCATATTATTCTTTTCTTTTAGATTTTGTGTCGTCGATTGGACTCGACAGACCATGTTAAAGACATTTTTTCTTTCTTTATGTTTCGCTACAACTGGTATTAAAATGTTCGCCGTAAAAATGCTACACTATTATGATCGATAAGCAGTGCTATGATTAAAAAGAGTTTTTTTTTGGTTTATTTATCCATACCAAAGAAGTTCACACATTCTTTACACACATAATCGATCATGTAATATATTATTAATATCTTAAAAATGCCCTTGCACCATTCACAATGAGGATTGCAGCTACTCCATTTAATCTTACCATTCATCATTAGTTGCCCCCAAAAAGTAAGCCATGAAAAGACTAGGATTCTTCCTACTATACTCCCCTATCTCAACATACATACCTACTTATGGACCCTTATTATTGGTAACTAGTTTCCAAGTAATATTTTATCCACCTAGTCTCCCTAATTGGAAACTGGTTTCCTTGCTCATCCTTTGGACGAATAGGGAGAGCTTGTTCATAGGACGAGCTTTGGACAGTACAGATCTTATTTGTTTTATTTTTTTAATGAAAAAAATTATTTTAAAAAAAATGTTAATTCATAGATTATCTTTATTTTAGATTTTATACCCATTAAAATTATTTGTTATAAAAAAAAATAGATTTAAACAGTCCAGAGCTCATTCGTACAAACAAGCTCTCGAGAAACCGGGACCTCCCTAATCATAGAAAAAAAAAATTTATAAACTTCATTTCACCTTGACCCTCATGTATGTTAGCATAGCAGTCATAGCTAATCAAATATAAAAGTCCTCTTAATTTGATTTCTCCAAGGTATCATAGATGTCATAGTTAATTTAACATGCTTAACACAAATTAAAGATATAAAGGCATCATGTTTAACACAAATTTAGTCAGCCAGATGTATTTAACAAGTGAAAAGCTCCTAGTTCTCCATCCTCCAAGTGTGGCTTGCTTCTTTCAAATAGAGGTTAAAAAAGTTTGAGATCTTTTCCTGCTTTTAGTTAGAACAACCCATGGTAGATAATCCTCAATATTAGCTATAGCTTTAAAACTTGTTCTATCTTAAAGGGAGATAGATGTTCTTAAACGAGGAGACACGTTTATTCAGAATAACATCTGTGATTTTGCTAGACTTACTAACCGATAATGTTTAATCCCCCAGAACATTTAGGAAGACATACATGCTAAGTATATTACTAACCGATGATGTTTAGTTATGGTAATAAAACTAGTAAGTACATTATTAACAGGCGGAAACATTTTATTTTCATCGATTTTTTAACATGTCACTAAAATAAATAATGTGTTGGGTATTTATGTCTTGAACATTAAAAATTATATCCATTAAGAAAATAATTTCAACCTCCCAAAAAGTACATTGCAAGCAAAATAAAAGTTTAATTGAGGGAAAAAAAGAGAATAACACTTGAATTTTAAAATCCTAAATTAGTTTTCTTGCTTACAAGAATATAGGTATTTGGGACTGTTTGGTTTGATTCAATTGCATTTTGGAGTGTGGTGGAATCATAATACAATGCAATATTAATTATAGAGCTAGTGTTTTGTTTGATTTTCACAACAAAAAAACATTCAATTTCTGATGGAATTTGTCACGGAACAAATTTCCATGGCAAATTTTGTCAAAAGTGGCAAGGCCATGCGGAGACACATGGCACTATGGGTGGTGACACATGGCAGTGGTAGGGACACGCGGCAGCAGTAGCAAAGAGGCGGCAGCTGCCAAAGGTCGCACGCGTCAGATCTAACAATGACGTGGTGGACGACGCAGGTGACATGTGGTGGCACTAGTAATGGACCGACGATGAGCTAGGTGACCTCATATGCTTCTTAGATGCTATTCCCTCTAATTAGAGGGATTAGGCATTTTTTTAATTTTTTTTATATATTCTATTTATTTAAATTAGATTGTATGCTGCACCTTGAATTTTTTTTGCACTCAATATTTTAAATTAATTAATTTCCAAGATATTGGGGTTAAAAAAAATATTTCTGAATACAGGACTGAAATTTAATTAATTTGAAATATTGGATGCAAAAAAAATTAAAATTCAGTATTAATCTAATTTAAATAAAAAGAATATATAAAAAAATTTAAAAAAAATGTCTAATCCCTCTCATTAGAGGGAATAGCACCTAATGTGAACTCGTGTGACATGTGCTTTCTCTTGAGAAGATCACGTGGCATTTTGAAATTTAAAAAAAAAAAGGGAAAAAAGGCACTTTTTGACAGAATTCCATAAAAAATTTGCAATTGAATTGAAATTCCTTCAAAAATTCATTTCTGACGCATCTTGTAGTTACGGAACAGATTTTGTCAGAAATCAATTTTTGTCACAAATTCCGTCAGAAAAGGTGAATTATTATTTGGGGATGAGGTGGATTCCTAACTTAGCCAGCCTAAGATTTCGGCCCAGTCAGGCTAAAAGAACTCGATCGAGAATTGCTGATTCGATTCCCTGCTCATATCAGATTCAATATCATTTTTGTGCTGATATGAATTGTCTAAATTTATAAATTTAGGCATATATATATATAATTGTTTTTTATTTTTCTGAATTTTGCCCGGTATTTTATCATAATTGACAAGAAGTACATAATGCAAAACAAAAAGAACTAGATACATGAAAATAACTAGATATATGAATCGATTTGATTATAAATTAAAGGATTGACATTGATGCATCGTGCACCATGTAATTGAGATTCATATCCACTTGAGATTTTTGGCCAATTGACGAAAGGAGTTAAAAGATGATCCACCCTCTGACAAAGCCATTTTTGCACTATGTTTAAGCTCCTTAACCCTTTCTCTCATGCACACACCGCCTTCTTCCACCATCACTTTTCTTATCGCATTCTCTATTTCCTTCCTCTCCACCAACAACTCTCCTTTATCCCCGCCCTTCGTCTCCACCCTCACCGCCACCCCCAGTTCCTCTGTCAGCGCCGCCGCGTTCATCTTCTGCTCTGCGTACAACGGCCACGCCACCATCGGCACGCCGTTGGTGATCGCTTCGAGCGTGGAGTTCCAGCCACAGTGCGTCATGAATGCCCCGACCGAAGAATGTTCCAGAATCTCCGACTGTGGGGCCCACATAGGGACCACAAGTCCCAACTCGTGGGTCCTGCTCAGGAATTTCTCTAGCAAGCTGCCCCTTCCCATGTTTCTTTTGTTGCGGAAGCACAATATAGAGCGTGACTGATTATACTAGAAAATTACCCAAGCTAGAAACAAAGTTTCTAGACGTAATTTAATAATATAATAAGCCCCAACTACTATATCTATATGCAGCTAATAAATAATAAATAAGACAAAAATAAGAGAAATACCAGATCCTAAATTCACTCCAAATAACTTACAAGTGAAATACTACAAGAGAGAAAGATATACAAATGTCTTAAGAGACAATTGAGAGGGGTGAGGATGAAGGGAGGGGGAGGCCTCTATTTATACTCAAAATAGCGCCCCCTCCCTTCTCAATTAGGCGATGTGGGACTTTGCCACCCACACACCGCCAACAAATCTCCACCTTGGCAAAATCCCTACATTCTCAATTTCCTATTTACAAAATTCTAATTGTAACTTCTATTCAAAATACAACGTTCAACAATGTTGATTAGATCCAAACAATGTTGAAATTTAATAGAAGTCACCACCTTTGTCAACATATCAGCAGGATTATCATCTGTTCGTATCTTCCGTATCATGACTCCACCTTCTTCCAATATTTCTCTTATAAAGTGATATCGGACGTCAATGTGCTTCGTCCTTGCATGGTAGACTTGGTTCTTTGCTAATTGAATAGCACTCTGGCTATCACAAAATACTGTGATGCTTTCCTGACTAATACCAAGCTCTCCAAGCAACCCCTGAAGCCAAATCGCCTCCTTCACAGCCTCTGTAATTGCCATGTACTCTGCCTCTGTTGTAGACAAAGCTACCGTTGACTGTAAAGTTGACTTCCAACTAACTGGTGCACCTGCAAGAGTGAATACATAACCAGTAGTTGACCTTCGTTTGTCCAAATCACCTGCAAAATCTGAGTCACAATATCCAACTAGTTGTTGATCAACATCCTGCTGAAAGACCAATCCAATATCTACAGTATTACAAATATACCGTAGAATCCATTTCACGGCTTGCCAATGCTCTATTCCGGGATCATGCATATACCTACTCACCACTCCAACTGCCTGTGAAATGTCTGGTCTTGTACAAACCATAGCATACATCAAGCTACCAACAGCGTTCGCATATGGTACCCTTGACATATATGCTCGTTCATCTTCATCCTTCGGCGACATATCAGCATTAAGCTTAAAATGCGGTGCAAGTGGAATGCTTACCGACCTGGTTTCTTCATTCATACCAAAACGGTGTAGCACCTTCTTCAAATACTCCCTTTGAGATAAGAAGAGCTTCTTCGATGGTCTATCTCTTGTTATCTCCATGCCAAGTATCTTTCTTGCCTCGCCTAAGTCCTTCATCTCGAATTCCTTCTTCAGTTGATCCTTTAGCTTCTCAATCTCTGCTTGATTTCTTGAAGCAATCAACATATCATCAACATACAAAAGAAGATAGATAAAGGACCCGTCTTCAAGCTTCCGCAAATACACACAATGATCGTATTTGCTTCTTCTATACTTATGTCGCAACATAAACTTGTCAAACCGTTTATACCATTGTCTCGGAGACTGCTTCAATCCGTATAACGATCTTTCAAGTTTGCACACCATATTCTCCTTTCCAGCAACTTTGAATCCTTCAGGCTGAGTCATGTAGATTTCCTCCTCCAAGTCCCCATTTAGAAATGCAGTTTTTACATCCATCTGAACTAGTTCCAAATCTAACTGCGCTACCAAAGCCAACAGAATTCTAATGGAGGAATGTTTTACAACTGGAGAAAATACCTCATTGTAATCAACTCCCTCCTTCTGAGCATAGCCTTTAGCTACCAACCTTGCTTTGTAGCGAATATCGCCTTGGTTAGGAAATCCTTCTTTCTTCGCATACACCCATTTGCAACCAATTGCTTTCTTACCCTTTGGGAGTTTGGCCAATCTCCACGTGCCATTCTGATGAAGGGACTGCATTTCTTCATTCATCGCATTCATCCACTCATCCTTTTCTGAGCCCCGGATAGCCCATCGATAAGTTGAAGGAATGCCATCAGTTGCAATTGACGTTGCACAAGCCACCATATCCATAAAGCGAGTAGGCTTTCTTACTATTCGTCGTGGCCTGCTGGTTGCGATTGATTCATGTTGCTGCTGAGGTTCTTGTGTTGAAACCTCCCTTTCAACTGGCTCTTCTTCTACAGGAAAGTCTTTCCTCGTTTCCCCGTCACTTTTCTGTATTGGGAAAGTTAGCTTTCCTTCAAACTCCACCTGCTTCGAAGCACCATCGGTCTGTGTGGTATCTTCAGATGTTACTGTTTTAAATATAGCAGTCTCATCAAAAGTAACGTCCCTGCTAAACACAACCTTCTTCGTCTCTGGACACCATAAACGATATCCTTTGACTCCAGAAGTGATTCCCAAGAAAATGGCTTTCTTTGCTCTTGGATCCAATTTTGATTCTTTCACATGATAATATGCAGTTGAGCCAAATACATGTAAAGAATCATAATCATTAGCAGGCTTACCATACCATTGTTCCAACGGTGTCTTACTATCAATAGCAGCAGATGGTAGACGATTAATGAGATGACTCGCATATGTTATTGCCTCAGCCCAAAATTCTTTGCCCAAACCAGCATTGGACAACATACACCGAACCTTCTCCAGCAAAGTCCGGTTCATGCGTTCTGCCACCCCATTCTGCTGTGGTGTATTTCTCACGGTGAAGTGTCTGACGATGCCATTGTCTTCACAAACCTTCTGGAAAGGATCATTCCTGTACTCTCCACCATTGTCTGTGCGAAGACATTTGATCCTCCTGCCTGTTTGTGCTTCTATCATCGTCTTCCATTTGAGAAAAATTCCCAAAACTTCATCTTTGGTCTTCATCGTATACACCCAAACTCTTCGGGAAAAATCATCAACAAAGGTTACAAAATAATGCTTTCCTCCCAACGAAGCTGTTTTGGAAGGACCCCAAACATCAGAGTGTACATAATCCAAAATACCTTCTGTATTGTGAATAGCTGTACCGAATTTAACCCTTGTGTGTTTCCCCTTCACGCAATGCTCACAAAAGTCCATGATGCAATGCTTCAATCCTTTCAACAATCCTTGACTTGCTAAAGTTTTCAAGGATTTTCCTCCAGCATGTCCCAAGCGCATATGCCACAACCTGGTTGCTTCTGCATCCTTCTCACTACTAGATGTCACTGCTGCCGTGCCAATAACTGTACTACCATGATAATGGTATGTGTTATTGTTCTTCCGAATACCCTTCATTACCACCAATGCACCAGAGAATATCTTCATTACTCCATTTTCTGCAGTGATCTTGAACCCTTTTGAATCTAGAGTTCCCACAGAAATGAGATTCTTCTTCAAGTCTGGTACATATCGAACATCTGTCAATGTTCTAATCAATCCATCATGGTTCCTAAGTTTAATAGAACCAATGCCATATGCGGTAAGTAAAGAGTTATCTGCTGTGTGAACAATTCCACACTCTGCTTCTTCAAAATCAGTGAACCAGTCTCTATTAGGACACATATGATGGCTGCAGGCTGAGTCCAACAACCATTCGTTTGATGGTTTTGACGACGTTGTTGTAGCCAGCGATAAATCTGAATTTTCATCATCATAATCAGCTACATAGGAGTCCATAGCAGCCTTCTCATCTCCAGGTTTGGCTTTGTTCTTCAGCTTCGGACAGTCCTTCTTCCAGTGTCCCTTTTCTCGACAAAAGGCACACTCATCTTTGTTGGGTCTGGACCTTGACTTGGATCGGCCTTTCTTTGATCTCTTCTTGTCTTCAGTACGGCCTCTTACCACTAGAGCCTCTGCAACTCCACCCTTTTGTTTTTCTTTCCTTCTCTGTTCATGGCTGTACAAAGAAGAACAAACTTCTTCTAGAGAAACTTTCTCCTTACCGTGAAGAAGGGTAGTCTCCAGGTGCTCGTACTCATCAGGAAGTGATCCCAACATCATCAGGGCCAGATCTTCATCTCCAAAGGTCTCGTCCATATTCTGCAAATCCGTCACCAACTTGTTAAAGCTAGTGATATGCTCATTCATTGTGATACCAGGAACGTAAGTAAAGCGAAACAGCCTTTTCTTCATATAGAGTTTATTCTGACAGTTTTTCTTCAAGAACTTGTCCTCCAGTGCCTTCCACAGTCTACATGCAGAAGTTTCCTTTGTGTATGGATACTTCTGCTCTCTTGAAAGGTACGATCTAATAGTACCACAAGCAACTCGATTGACGACCCTCCATTCTTCTTCCTCCATCTTTTCTGGTTTTTTCTCTTCAAGGGCAAAGTCTAGTCCTTGCTGAAAAAGGACATCCAGAACCTCGCCTTGCCACATGCCAAAATGCCCAGATCCGTCAAAAATTTCAACTGCAAACTTTGCATTAGACACTATTCTTGTCAAATACGAAGATGCGAACGACGAATTACTGGCACCTGCAGTGGACACATCACCCTTTTTGTCCGCCATTTTTGCTCCAAAAAATTATTTAATAGCTGCCAAAACAAAAGCCCAAAAGTAATTCTTTTCTGATGTGGAAGCTCAGACTAAGCTGCAACCACAGAGCATACTCAGACAGAACCTCGGCTCTGATACCAATTGTTGCGGAAGCACAATATAGAGCGTGACTGATTATACTAGAAAATTACCCAAGCTAGAAACAAAGTTTCTAGACGTAATTTAATAATATAATAAGCCCCAACTACTATATCTATATGCAGCTAATAAATAATAAATAAGACAAAAATAAGAGAAATACCAGATCCTAAATTCACTCCAAATAACTTACAAGTGAAATACTACAAGAGAGAAAGATATACAAATGTCTTAAGAGACAATTGAGAGGGGTGAGGATGAAGGGAGGGGGAGGCCTCTATTTATACTCAAAATAGCGCCCCCTCCCTTCTCAATTAGGCGATGTGGGACTTTGCCACCCACACACCGCCAACATCTTTCTCCGTTTACCATTTTGAAGTATGAACTGTGATTTGTCGTAGAGCCTTCTTCTTTAGGTGGTGTATGAACCACCCAAATGAACTTTTGTTGGCTTAACTCTAAACCTGAAGCTATTTCTTCCATTTGAGCTTCGGACATGGTCCCACCACTCCCAAACGACACAAAAATAACCGACTCGGGATGTTGCCGGTCTAGCCAGCTCAAACACAAATGATGATAATCATCCTTCTTGGTCCGGTTCGGATCGATACTTCTCACCATCGGCCCAACCGGATAAATCTTCCCCTTTATAACCTCACCACTGAATAAAGCTTTAAGTGTCGTTGGCTCAAGTTCTCGCCATGTATTCACCAGAATCCCATCAGCGTCACTTATGTTCATTCCCATTTTTACGAAACCCTCAAACACCACAGGTTCGTCTTTAAGCAATAACGTTTCCGTGGTGTCATCGAACCGAACCGGTTTACAACCTGGAATCGGCAGCGGTTCATGGTGTTCAACATGCCGGTCTAACTGCTCCTTGTCCATGATAGGAACATAAACATGAAGAGCAAGAACCCATGCACTACAAGTGAAAAACACAAACCTAAGCATCTTGAGATCACGTGCCATGGTGAAAGCATTTGTGCCAAACATATCAACGATGAGAGCCGTTGGATGAACTTTCATTGAGAGAATAGCAGAATGAAGAAGCGGGAGTGACTCGTCCATTATGAACCTGATTCGAGTTCCCAATTGTGAGTTTAGTGCACCGAGTTTGCTAGAGACATCATCTACGGGTGGGAGTACGACGACGTTTAGAGCAGTGCAATTAGGGCATGAAGCGGCATGTTGGATTATTTGTGAACTACTGGTTGAGGGATCGATAGTCGCAACAAATATGGTGACATCAAAGCCATGATGAGAAATCAGACATTTTCCGAGCTCAAGCATTGGAATGACGTGGCCCATTCCTGGGCTACAAAACAATGCAACATTAGGTTGACATCTGGTTGTCATGATTTTAGGAAGAAGAAGAACTAGTAAGAAGACACTTGAGCTGAAAACTTATTTGTATTTCCAATTGCGTGCTTTGGTTTGCTTCAAATCTCTGGTATTTATAGCTGTCTCAAAAATAATAAAAAAAGAAAATAGAATGAATAAATTAACGAAAATTATTAGAGTGTTTTAAAAAATACATGTCATCATGGTTGTTAAACTCACGAGTTGACTCTCCGAGTTTACCGTTTTTACGCTTATAGCTTGAAAAAATGAGTCAAGTCAGTGGTAAACTCGTGCTAGTTATAAATTTGGTTAAACTCACGAGTTTATACACCGATTTTACCTTTTTTACGTTTCTAGATTATAAAACCATGTTAACTTACTCTTAAACTCGTGTTAACTTTTTTGATTTGATCATACTCGATAGCTTTATATAGAAATTTCTTTTTTAAATATGATAAATGATGAATGTGGATAAATTTAATTTCAATTATTTGGATTTAAAACATATTTAAATCAAATTATTTTCATTTTTATATTTTAATTATGTAATTATACACTAGTAATATCTATTTAATAATAAAAGTAAACTCTTACGAATTTATGATTTGAGTTCACAATACGTCATTAATTATCATGAGTTTATTTAAACTCGTGAGTTTGACAATCTTGCATGTCATATTAACAAATCCAATTAACATTTTTAATCTAATTAAATTATGCCTTATTAAAGACGAATAAGCCGCCTAACTTTTATCACTTCAAGGTCCACTCTATAAAGTTGCATGGTTAAAACTATTAGGGTGTGTTTAGTTTAAAGTGAGAAATGGAAGGGGAGCCCTTAGTACCTAGTTAGTTCTTACTCATCAATTCCTACCATAAGCCATATTTAATCATCTTACCGGAATCAAAGAAATGTATTTAAGCTTTGTTTGGATTTTTTTTTTTTAAAAAAAAAACTTTAGCACTGTTTAATAGTATAGATCATTCATTACATCAGACTTTGAATATCTTCTATTAATAAATTGGAATAATTGAAAACGTCAGTGATGAATATCACATCATAATGGCTTAATATATTATATGGGATCATTAATTCATTTTAGAAAACGCCCTGTATAAGGAAGGGATCAGAGGCAGCTATTTGCTCTATTACGATTCCACTTTAAGAAGTACTTTGACGTACTTCTATAGTGTTAGACTCTATTGAATTAAAACTTTTATTGAATTTTTAGAGAAAATATATGAGCTCATTTGAATTAATAATTATGTTAATAAATATTCTTTTTGTTTACTTGACCTTCTTTCTTCCCATAAATTGAACTTACCTGATCACATAAAAGGACTCAATTTAAATAGCAAAAATACAAGGACCTGGATTAAAATTGAGATAAATTATAATGACATGCATGCCTATTAATTTTATTCATAATTAATTTAAGGCCCTATTTAGTTTGGGATTTAGGCCTAAAAAATTACATTTTTGGAACAAACCCAATGCTCTTGAAAAATAAACCTTTAGTGGGCCTATGATATGAATAACATTTCCCTCTCTTTTTTCCTTGTAAAGAAATATCTAAGGAGAACAATATAACTTTAAATATTAATTAACGTATTTATTGTGAAGGTAAAAACCTTTAATCTTGCAAAAAAAAACTTTCATCAAATAAAAAAATTAACACATTGAAGAGATAAAGATGAAGCTACCCCAAAACTCAAACAGATCCGTTCCTGCAAATGATTATGAGCTTATATTATACAACCTTCTCAAAATCTGTGAATAATGGCAATTTTAGTCTGTGTTTGTGTAATTAAATTTTTTAATATCTAACTTTTAAAATTATTTTTTATGAATTACTCCCTCCGGTCCTAATTATAAGGCATAGTTGACTTTGTTTGAAGAGATTAAGGAAGCTAAATAAGTTACTTAATCATTTTGTATGTTGTATATCTTTAGATTATATATTAGTATGTGAGTCAAACTAATTACTTTGAAGAAAAAAATAAAAAGAAAAATACTCTAAGTTAATTTAATTAGCTTCCTTAATTTCTCAAAAAAAGTCAACTATGCCTTATAATTAGGACCGGAGGGAGTATGTGTTTAAAAAAATTAAATCACGACCCCCAACCTAAGATTTTGGCTAAGTCACTGCAATTATTATCCGCAATGTATGTAAATGCAGACAACACAATCGGCTAGAACATATTTGATAGAATGAAACCCAATAAGCAATTGAGATTATTATTTGAATTTATCCGATCATTCAACCACTCATTGGACAATTGACTCTTGAATTACTGTATTGAATCACTGTCTCAATTTTTAATTTTCAATACTTGATTAAAAAGCTTTTTTTTAACCTTTGTTTTTTTTAGCTAGCACCTTAGTAGCACAGTGGTATGAGAGCTTGGCTCCCCTCCCCCATGTCCAGGATTCGAACCCTGCCCCCCTCTCCTATTATGTGTATAAGAAAAAGCTTTTTTTTTTTCCCCTTATTCCCTTTTTAGGCAACAACCCTAAAAATGAAAAGGCACATGAATTATATTCTAGACTCTCAAGAATCTCGAAGCCAATGAATCTAGAAAATTTTCAACGAAAAAAAAAATTATTTCTTTGAAAAAATATATTCTTCTCAACAGGCTGGCTATGGCTAATAGTAGAAAATTCACGAGAAAGTTGATTTGGTCAGAAAGAGTACAGAAAGTATCAATTGAATTCGATATTACACGAAGCTCCACCGAAAGGAAAAAATTAATTACCTGAGCATATATGTGGAATAATAAAATAATGAATTCATACATCAAATTATTGTACATACACGAATCCCTCTAAGAAAGGTGCATGCATGAATCATATAGCTTCAGACACACTTTACCCTGAATGAATACATTATATTGCTTTTGTTTGAAACGTTAGTACATTTATTCGAGGAAATTTACAATTAAAATTTCAAAGAATCAGATTGTACATTTATTTCTCATTCACTTATTAACATTTCTTAAATGCATAATAATAATAATGTGAAATAATACATGAATCTAGCATAATTTCTTTTGGAATTTTAGTAGTATCTGCACTTGCGTGCATTTATTTAGACTAATCCTTTCTTTTCTGAATTTGGATAATTAAAACAAGATTAAGTATAATTTTACTCTGGAAGTTTCTACTGAAATGTAAATGACGCTTTTAAGCATTTTAAGGGGTGATGTTCTTTCATTTTTTTTTTTAAATTGATGCAATGCCATCCAATGTAACAAAAACCCATCTCTTTTCAATGTTAGATTAGATCACATGACATGTGAAGGACTTTCTTCCTCAAGACCAACATTGACCCAAAAAAAAAAAACCCAAACATTGTTAGACACATAATGTGGGCCCACACATTGATGCCACATAGTAGAGGAGTTAACATCATGGGTCTTTAAAAAAGCAAGAACCTAAAGGGAAGTTTGATGCTATAGACAAGGTGCGAAGCTTTGCATGCATGTAGGAACTAGGAAGATTGTGAACAAGAAGAATTCTGCATTGCCTCTCCTTCAGATCATTAATGTTGGTTTTCTGTGTCTGCTCCTAATATGCCTACTCCTATTAGAGTTATAAGGTGATCTTCACCCATAAATTTGAGCTAGAAATTAGTAATCTCCATTGATCTCCGTACTTATGCCCTTTTCAATCTCTAATGAAGGATCTTCTACTAACCCTTATTTTCCATTGCGAATTTTGAGTTCGTTGATTTAGATTATGGGTCTTCAATTCGTGTTTATTGTTTTTTATTTGTAAATTGGCTTCATGGATTGTGACTGTTGATTAAGTTGGCTTTGATTGAGTTGTTGTTGTTGTTCTAGAAATTATTGTTAGTGTGGAAATTATTGTCAAAATTGTTGCCGAACTTGATTTAGTTGCTTTGCCATTATTCTTTTCTATTAGATTTTGTGTTGTCGATTGGACTCGATAGAACATGTAAAAGACTTTTTTTTCCTCTTATGTTTCGCTACCATTTTTTAGAAAGAGTTTTTTTTTTTTTCGTTTACTTATCCATATCAAAGAAGTCCAAACATTCTTGACACAAATAATCATGTAATATATTATTAATATCTTGAAAATGCCCTTGCGCACCATTCACAATGAGGATTGCAGACTTGCAGCTATTCCATTTAATCTTACTGTTCATCATTAGTTGCCCCCAAAAAGTAAGCCAAGCCATTAAAAGACTTGTATTCTTCCTAGTCCCCTATCTCAACATACCTACTAATAGACCCTTGTTAATGGTAACTAGTTTCCAAGTAATATTTTATCCATCATAGCCTAGCCACCTAATCGTAGAAACAAAGTGTAATATCCCGAATTTTGGGCCTAAAGACTTGAAAATTAGTCTATTTTTGGAAGACTATTATGCCTTGTTTTTAGAAGTGACAAATTTAGGAACAGTAAGAGTCAAGAGTTGTATCTATGAATATTAAAATAAATACGGTAAAATTGTGGATTAAGGTTGAATTAGAACCTTGTGAATATTGATAAGATCTCCATTACACTATTTTAGTCAGATTTATTGACTTAATAAATAATGTAGAGGTCCCATAAGGAATTAAGTATGGAAGCAATATGTGTGATATCCGCTGCTTATTATTGTAGGACTGGAAGACAATCTTTATAACGTCAATTAATACCTACTTTGTCTTCCACTCAGTGCCTTTAGTATTATTATATACATATTCATAATTAGTCCTTTTTTTTTTCCTCTCGTGAATGCAAGATGATAAGGGCAATGTTTTCAAAAGCACATCTAACCTACTTATTTGTCTTGACCTTCCAACACACCAAGGGCCATCATGTTTGCCACTCTCTTCTTGACTTTATTAATGGCAAAATCACAAACATATGCTGCCAAGAATTCAATCACACGCACAAAGTCTAGCACACATGTCCAATTCACTTTGAATTTGGTGGATATATTTTATTGGAAGGATGGAACCCACCCCCTCATATTATATTTCTTGTTCCATTTTTACACACACATCTCACACCCGTGGAAATCACTCTTGCTTGTGGAATTAAAAAGTGTTTAATAATGCACCTCAATTCCACTCACCTTAATTAAATGGTGCATCATCTCTCTCTCATTGATAATAAGACGACGGCACTTGCATCCAAATTGTTTCCACTTTCTCAAATAATCATTCTTTCTCTTATTCACTCACGGGTGGCTCAACACATGCACCCATTTCCCTCTCTCACGCCAATGATATACACATTCATCTCTCCATTTATTCATTTCGGTTCGCATGACTGAATAGAGAGAGAGAGAGAGAGAGAGAGCCGAAGAATGAGAGTGAGTAGTTGAGAGAAAGAAGCCATATGAGAAGTATCGATCAAATTGTACAACACTGTTATTTTAGAAATTTCGTAAGGCAGTTGGGTTCATGCAATATTTTGATCGGACAAATGACTTCATCTGACTGCGAAATTTGGTAAGAGTAAAGTACACTTCTTAATCTTTCAAATGAGTGCTAGAACGTATTAATCCGACGTCTAGAACTCTAGTTATGATTTTTCTAAGTTTGGTTATAAAAACTGGAAAATTCTATTTCCAGATTTAAGTGGCGTTTTGTTTTCAAATTTCTGTGACTTACACAGCCATTAATTGGCTTGATGAATATTTTTCTCATAAACTAGACGTATAGAACTTCAAATAGAATTTTGAATCACTTTAATCGGAGTTCTATAGAATTAGTTATGATTTTTCAAAGTTAGAAGATGAACACTGAAAAACGCTGGTTTCCAGAAATGAACAGTGATTTTCGGATTCACTTTTAAAATAGTAAACATTTGAGTTTTTCTATGAAAATTTCCAGAATAAAAGTAGACTTATCAAGCTTTAATTTGATAGGTCACAAGCCTTATTTGGATTTATATTCAGGGAGTTATGAATTTTTGAAGTCAAGTATGAAATCTGGGACGTTTTCTGAAATATTTTCTGAACAGTGTTTATATTTTTGAAATCTGGGAATTATTGGCATATGATTAAATGTTGAAACCAATTTTCCTAGAAACTAGACTTAACGAGGAGTTCATGGATTTTTGAACCAACTGATTTGGACACCTAGAACTCCAGATATGGATTTTTCAAGTTCAGCATTAAACCTGGACGTTTTTCTGGAACAGTGATGATGAATGAAAATTCTGGGAATAGTTTACATATATTTGACAGTCAAATGTATTTTCCTCTGAAAATAGACATAATGAGGAACACGTGATTTTTGGAAGCACATCAATTGAAGTTTTGTGTAATTAAATATGAATTTTCAAAGTTAATTGGAAACTCTGCCAGATTATGGAGTTTATTTGGAAATAAGAGAAATAGAGAATTTGGACAAGTAGTAACTTGCCAACCATGAATATTTAATTATAGGATTCGGTATTTATCTGAGATGACCAGAGGATAGAGAACCGGATCAGGATTTGGAAAGGCTATCAGGTAGTAACTCTAATCTTGCATTCTTTGTATGTCTTTATATGATTGTATGTACCATTCAATATGTATAAATATGTACTGTATGAATTGTTTGTGCTGTATGTGCTGAATGTATATGTGATGGTTATCTGTCATATACTGATCTATGCTTAGAATGTAAGATTAACATGTTACTCTGGGAACCTTCGGGGTCCCAGTATTTGTTGCTACCTGTGGATTGTTCAGTTTAGAGAGCGTGGCTCACAAGGCAAGGCGGTACTCACTGTTGAATAGTGATGCTGGGACGGACCGAGAAATGCTATAGGTTATTTTTATTAGCCTATTTAGAGACTAGAAATTTATTTGTATAGCCCTATGTGGATTTTGTTATGTAATCAGAATTTAATATCAGTATTACTATGCTAGAATGACTATGCTCATTAGGCTGTGCGCTACAACTCTGATAATAATTGATATATCAAGGGGTGTTACATTTTATGGTATCAGAGCAAAGGTTCTGGCATTTTTGGAAGAGTATACTGATATTGGATTACATAAACAAATGAAATAGCACGGAAAATGGATTCTGTTGCTAACTATAGGGCTCTTAATGTTGTGTCAAAATATGATTTAGATCCCCAGATTTTATTGAAACTTTGAGGTTAAGCTTGCTTAGGCGAGAAGATTTTCAAGAAGGTAAACCCTGAGTAGTATTGTAAGAATTTGAAGTCTCTTGATTTATGATGTGAATAGTATCTATGTTGATACTTGGATAATCCTGATTGGTACCAGGATTAAGAGAATTGGAGTGATAGACAAACCCAGAAAATAGAATTTTTTCCCTGATCACTAGTTGGCATGCTAGTACAAAGGAAGATGTTGAATTATAGAAAATGAAATGGAGCATTTGTGAAATGTTCCCAGTTTAAAAATAAAAATATATGAGCTGAAGTTCTGGCATTTGGCTAGAATACTCTGATGATATGAAAAGTATCTGTATTGAAAGTTAGATAATTCTGAGTGACAAGTTGGAATTAGAATATTAATTTTTATGATAGAATTATCAACTCAGAATTTCGAAGTCCGGTTAGGACATAAGTTCTGACAATAGGTTAGATTGATCTGCTGGAGCTTGAACTTATGTGATTAATTGAAAATGGCTGAGAAAAATATTCAAACTTGAAAATTCCCGTGAATCTTAGTATAAAAGTACAAGCAGAAATTAGAATGCTAAGAAGAAAAGACAAGATGAATTCAAGCATCAAGAGCAACAGTTGGTACAATCCCACCACAAGCGTTGACCATCTCAAGTTTAAGTCTATTAATTTCTTCCTGAGCGGCTGCACTTGAGAGAGGACCATCAGAAGACATTGTTTTTCTCAATCTAGCTATTTGCCTCATAGTGCTTCGAATTTTTACATAAGGCCAATGCCTTATTCCTTCCCTATGGCATATTTTCATTAAGACATTTTTGCATAGACGAACTTGTTTAGCCGCTTCTTGTTGAGGTAAATGGAATAAGTCTCTAAGATCATTTATTGACATTGATGCACCTCTAATATTTTGTTCAGCTCTTGATCGGTATGAATCACTAGGTATGGGGACTGAAGGATTATTATTTACAACTACGAGCTCTTTTCCTTTATTGGATATATTTTCTGTATTGGTTGGAAATGAACTATTAGGGAGTTCATTTTGATTTTTAGTCCATTCCAAACCAACACAGAGGGCCTCATAGTAGGCTGATAGGGGATCTGACACCAGGACATACCCTAAAGATTTTTGATTCAAACAATAATTTTCTAGAAAATGTTTGACATCATCTAAATTTTTCTTACCAAAGTCAAATACTTGAGGACTGGAAGAACCTCCTTGTACGTCCTGGTGAAAGACAGCGTGGCATATCATACCAATCCTCCCATGAACTTCAAGTTTATGGTATTGAAGTCCATTGGTATGAATGATCTCTCGTAGAACATGGCAGCAACCACATGAAAATGGATTAGTAGTCTCAGTCAAGGTAGAAGCAGGATTCCTTGGTTGAGAAGGTACCGTAGACTCCATAAGTTCTGCCACATTACGACACCTTTGGACAGGTCGCCTTGATGGACCTGCTTCAGATTCCTTTCTGTTAGTAGTTGTAAAAATAGAATCTTGTATCCTTGGAGGAGGAGTAGGAATGTTAATCGTTGAGGCAGATGAATGAACGTTCATACTTACGGGATTTTGGGGAAGTAAAGAAGAATAAGGGTATGATACATTGTTTGACAAGTCAGACAATATGTTAGTCTGATAGTCATGAAGTAAAGCTTCAAGAAAGAAAGGGTTGAATGAATCGGAGACTGGAATAGAGTTACTTGAACCGGCCATGTTTAAGGATAATGTGAAAGGTTATAGTGAAGGTTACGATCGGAGAGGAAATGAATATGTGGAAGTTTTGTGAAGTTTGAGAGAACGTGAAACATTTACTCTTTCTTTACTCGATTTATAGCTGGGCTAGTAACGTCTAGATTTTGTTAAGCAGCATCGGATTCTCATCTGTCGTTGGCTCAGAATAGTGCAGACTTTGTTATTATGTGGAAATTTTATGGCACCGCACCCTAATACAATCTGACACGCCCTAGCCACCTCTATAGGTCGAAGTCTTATAGACTTTCGGTCCAAACAGAAGACAGTGTAGCATTTATTGCCGGTTGTATCTTCAAGAAATTTAGTTTGACGAATACACGTTGCATGAAGATTATTTCAAGATTGTGTCTCCTAGAAATTTGTCTTGGAGCGTGTAGTTGGTTCGAGATGTCAGACTTGCATTTGAAAATGGAAGTCTGATCAGTTAAAGCCATCTCGAGAAAGGAGACTCTCTGGAAGTATTGGGAATTTGAAATATCTCGGTGTAAGATCTGAATATCTTGAAGTATGGAAAATGGTGAATTTTTCAAATGCTAAGAAAATATAAGAACGAATGCGGTATGATTAAAGATAAGTTTGAATTTGTTCTGAGCCGAAACAATGTTTAGGTCAGTGTGTGATAAAGTAAATCTTGTGAACCTTGTGATTAGTGCTGCATTGTCAACAATGTTTTGTGTATGAATGGTTATTACCTCTGAGGTATAAGAATGATATTTAAAACATGTTTTGATGATATTGAGAAATGAGGTAGAGGTAGAACCTCGTAGAAATTGCTGAATTTTATTTGAATGTTTGAGGATAGTGCCTGAATATTGTAAGATATGAATCATGGAAATGTTAGCAGGTTTATGGAATATGGTCGAATTTTTAGAATTAGGTTGATAAACCTGAATGTTGGAGAGACAACTAAAGCATGTTACCAACTGAATTGAGGCTTGAGAATGAAATTTGGTAATGGAACTAATTCTTTAGGCATTGAATCGACTAGAATGAACAAAGGTACTAGAATGTGGTACCGATTGATTTAAATGAATTAAGGCACTAGAATATGGTACCAATGTGTATAAGGTATTTTGCGGTTGCTAGATGTTGATCTAGCATAGTGTTGGATTTTGATTCAAAAAGTCTCCTTGGAATGAATGGTATGTTCTATGAATTGCTCAAGTAGCTAAAAATAGAACCTGAAGTGTATTTAGAAGTGAAGACCTTCTGTAATAGTTGTCTGTTCCTGGTTATATTGAAAATTGAATTTTGTATTTACCAATGCACCTACAGTATTTGTGGATTTGCGGAATTGAATTTTTGAATTTGTGAATTTTTGAAAATAAAGTATTTGAATGAAATATTTTTCAACCGAATTTGAGACCAGTTTGAATGGTCTGTTTGTGAAATGTGTTGTCTCATAAAAGGGGGTTTTGTTATAACCCAGAATTTGAAACTGAGTTTTCAATTTTGTTATGGTAAATGCAGTAAGAAACTGGAAGAGGCCAGAAACTGTTGTAGATGTACATGGTTTGCTGGGACTTGCCAGATGAATTTGAAAAATTTTAAAATCGCTGGCCATTGTTGAAAATTCTTTTGAGGGGATTAGTTTGTAGAGCTGACACTTGCACCAGCAGTGTATGTTCTCAATCTGAGTAGTTCCGCCTTGTGAGGGCGTGCATTTTGCCTTGTATGGTCGGTACCCACGCAGGCGTTTGGAGCAAGGCTCCTGGATTATGGTTCTTGTCCCGGGTATGGGATTCCGGTGGGTGACCCGTTATTTGTGCCAGTGCGGACACTGGGTCTCTTGTGGACGGAAACTCTCCCACATTGACCGACAGGTATGTCACCACTTCAGTGGTTTGCGTATGAAAGGATTGGGATGTGTCGCTGTACTGAAAGGTTGAAATGGTGCCATGTGCTCTTGATTGTGAAAACTTTTTGAAATAAGTTATCCTACTCAAAAATGTGTGTCGGTAGTAAATGTTTTCTGAAACCAATCCGGCAGTAGATGTGTTTTCATGAATATTTGATATGGCAGCGACGAAGTTTGAAAATGTGATAGCACTATTACTTTTTGGTATAGTGTGAATTATGAAATGTTTTGCAACCACAAAGATTTTCAAAGTGTGAAAATTTGAATTTGAGACAACATGGATTAATGAAAAAGCAGTGATGTAATTAACATTATTGATATGTTAAAATTAAAGCGGTGCAGTTGGTGATTGTAATAATACCGGAACAGAAACTGTTAGAATGGTCTTGAGATCTGAACCAACTAGGTCAGATAGTACAAGTCAGTTATGGAGCTGAGAAAAAGAAAATAGTCTACAATGATTTTCCTGAGGTATAAATGTTCAAATTTCGAGGACGAAATTTATTGAACAGGGGGAGAAATGTAATATCCCGAATTTTGGGCCTAAAGACTTGAAAATTAGTCTATTTTTGGAAGACTATTATGCCTTGTTTTTAGAAGTGACAAATTTAGGAACAGTAAGAGTCAAGAGTTGTATCTATGAATATTAAAATAAATACGGTAAAATTGTGGATTAAGGTTGAATTAGAACCTTGTGAATATTGATAAGATCTCCATTACACTATTTTAGTCAGATTTATTGACTTAATAAATAATGTAGAGGTCCCATAAGGAATTAAGTATGGAAGCAATATGTGTGATATCCGCTGCTTATTATTGTAGGACTGGAAGACAATCTTTATAACGTCAATTAATACCTACTTTGTCTTCCACTCAGTGCCTTTAGTATTATTATATACATATTCATAATTAGTCCTTTTTTTTTTCCTCTCGTGAATGCAAGATGATAAGGGCAATGTTTTCAAAAGCACATCTAACCTACTTATTTGTCTTGACCTTCCAACACACCAAGGGCCATCATGTTTGCCACTCTCTTCTTGACTTTATTAATGGCAAAATCACAAACATATGCTGCCAAGAATTCAATCACACGCACAAAGTCTAGCACACATGTCCAATTCACTTTGAATTTGGTGGATATATTTTATTGGAAGGATGGAACCCACCCCCTCATATTATATTTCTTGTTCCATTTTTACACACACATCTCACACCCGTGGAAATCACTCTTGCTTGTGGAATTAAAAAGTGTTTAATAATGCACCTCAATTCCACTCACCTTAATTAAATGGTGCATCATCTCTCTCTCATTGATAATAAGACGACGGCACTTGCATCCAAATTGTTTCCACTTTCTCAAATAATCATTCTTTCTCTTATTCACTCACGGGTGGCTCAACACATGCACCCATTTCCCTCTCTCACGCCAATGATATACACATTCATCTCTCCATTTATTCATTTCGGTTCGCATGACTGAATAGAGAGAGAGAGAGAGAGAGAGAGAGCCGAAGAATGAGAGTGAGTAGTTGAGAGAAAGAAGCCATATGAGAAGTATCGATCAAATTGTACAACACTGTTATTTTAGAAATTTCGTAAGGCAGTTGGGTTCATGCAATATTTTGATCGGACAAATGACTTCATCTGACTGCGAAATTTGGTAAGAGTAAAGTACACTTCTTAATCTTTCAAATGAGTGCTAGAACGTATTAATCCGACGTCTAGAACTCTAGTTATGATTTTTCTAAGTTTGGTTATAAAAACTGGAAAATTCTATTTCCAGATTTAAGTGGCGTTTTGTTTTCAAATTTCTGTGACTTACACAGCCATTAATTGGCTTGATGAATATTTTTCTCATAAACTAGACGTATAGAACTTCAAATAGAATTTTGAATCACTTTAATCGGAGTTCTATAGAATTAGTTATGATTTTTCAAAGTTAGAAGATGAACACTGAAAAACGCTGGTTTCCAGAAATGAACAGTGATTTTCGGATTCACTTTTAAAATAGTAAACATTTGAGTTTTTCTATGAAAATTTCCAGAATAAAAGTAGACTTATCAAGCTTTAATTTGATAGGTCACAAGCCTTATTTGGATTTATATTCAGGGAGTTATGAATTTTTGAAGTCAAGTATGAAATCTGGGACGTTTTCTGAAATATTTTCTGAACAGTGTTTATATTTTTGAAATCTGGGAATTATTGGCATATGATTAAATGTTGAAACCAATTTTCCTAGAAACTAGACTTAACGAGGAGTTCATGGATTTTTGAACCAACTGATTTGGACACCTAGAACTCCAGATATGGATTTTTCAAGTTCAGCATTAAACCTGGACGTTTTTCTGGAACAGTGATGATGAATGAAAATTCTGGGAATAGTTTACATATATTTGACAGTCAAATGTATTTTCCTCTGAAAATAGACATAATGAGGAACACGTGATTTTTGGAAGCACATCAATTGAAGTTTTGTGTAATTAAATATGAATTTTCAAAGTTAATTGGAAACTCTGCCAGATTATGGAGTTTATTTGGAAATAAGAGAAATAGAGAATTTGGACAAGTAGTAACTTGCCAACCATGAATATTTAATTATAGGATTCGGTATTTATCTGAGATGACCAGAGGATAGAGAACCGGATCAGGATTTGGAAAGGCTATCAGGTAGTAACTCTAATCTTGCATTCTTTGTATGTCTTTATATGATTGTATGTACCATTCAATATGTATAAATATGTACTGTATGAATTGTTTGTGCTGTATGTGCTGAATGTATATGTGATGGTTATCTGTCATATACTGATCTATGCTTAGAATGTAAGATTAACATGTTACTCTGAGAACCTTCGGGGTCCCAGTATTTGTTGCTACCTGTGGATTGTTCAGTTTAGAGAGCGTGGCTCACAAGGCAAGGCGGTACTCACTGTTGAATAGTGATGCTGGGACGGACCGAGAAATGCTATAGGTTATTTTTATTAGCCTATTTAGAGACTAGAAATTTATTTGTATAGCCCTATGTGGATTTTGTTATGTAATCAGAATTTAATATCAGTATTACTATGCTAGAATGACTATGCTCATTAGGCTGTGCGCTACAACTCTGATAATAATTGATATATCAAGGGGTGTTACACAAAGCCTTCTAAACTTCATTTCACCTTGACCCTCATGTTGGCATAGCAGCCATAGCTCATCAAATATAAAAGTCCTCTTAATTTGATTTCTCCAATGTATCATAGATGTCATTGGTAATTTAACATGCTTAACACAAATTAAAGATATAAAGGCATAATGTTTAACACAAATTTAGCTAGCCTGATGCATTTAACAAGTGATAAGCTCCTAGTTCTCCGGAATGTGACTTGCTTCTTTTCAAGTATGCGTTAAAAAAGTTTGAGATCTTTTCCTGTTTTTAGTTATAACAACCCATGGATATATAATCCTCAATATTAGGTATCGATTTTGTTTTGATGTAAAACACAGATGTCTAATCTCAATGGACTAGTATGTCTACATAAGATCAAAGAATTCCCCAAGGTATCCATAAGGAAGACACCGAAAGGAATATCAGATGACTCTCTAAGTTATCTATATGGAAGATACCGAAGAAAGTAATGGATCACTGTACACGTATATGGCGTTTGGCCAAAAAGGGATGGGATGTATGCACAGTGAGGCTGAATAGCAAATAGGATCAATAGAAAATGTGGACCTTTTAAGTTAATTTTCTATTTATAGAGATTACCTTTACGGTTTTGGTCTTTGGGCTTATGCACCTCCGAGCCCATGTTTCAGCCACACTACCTGTATATTCCGTACGTAATTATAGCCTTGATTATAGGCCACTTAATATATTAGCCGAGTATGGAGAGATTCTGGTACAAATTATCCTTACTGGGCTGCATAACCAATGAGACTCATATATGAGTTCATAACAGCTTTAAAACTTGTTCTATCTTAAAAAAAGATGTTCTTAAACGAGGAGACACGTTTATTTAGAATAACATCGGTGTTTTTGGTAGACTTACTATTACTAACCGATGTATGTTTAGTTATAGCAATAAAACTAGTAAGTACATTATCAACAGGTGGAAACATTTTATTTTCATTGATTTTTAACATGTTAATTACTAAAAAAAAAATAATGTGTTGGGTATCTTGAACAATAAAAATTAGTATATCCATTAAGAAAATAATTTCACCTTCCCAAAAAGTACATTGCAAGCAAAATATAAAGTTTAATTGAGGAAAAAAGACGAGAATAACTTGAACTTCAAAATCCTATAAACTAGTAGTCTTTTTCAAGAGTATAGGTATTAAGGATCTGTTTGGTTCGATTTCATTGCACATTGCACTGCAATGCAATGATAATGTAATGGAATATTGATTATAAAGCTTTTGTTTGGTTTGATTTTCACAACAACAAAACATTCAATTTCTAACGGATTTTGCTAAGGAACAAATTTCCAAGCCAAATTTTGTCATAAGTGGCAAGGTGATGCGGAGACACATGGCACTAGGGGTGGTGACACATGGCAGTGGTGGGGACGTGCGGCTGAGCTAGCGATGATGTGACAACTACCAGAGGTCGCACATGGTGGAGCCAATGATGACGTGGCAAACGTCAGAGGTGACATGTGGCAGTAATGGTAATGAGTGACGATGAGCTAGCTAGGTGGCCTCCTACGGGCGTAACACGTGCTTTCTCCTCAAAAGATCCACATGACATTATGAAATTAAAAAAGAATAAATGCGTGATGGAATTGGATTCTGAAGCAAATTTTGACAGTATTCCATTCAAAATTTGCAATGGAATTGAAATTCCTTCGGAAATTCATTTGTGACGGATCTTGTAGCTATGAATCCGTTTCACCTCAAATTTCGTCAAAAAAGGTGAATTATTATTTGGGGATGAGATGGATTTCCTAGATTAGCCAGCCTAAGATTTCGGCCCAGTCACTGCAACTATCATTTGCAACTGAGGAACATGAAGACATCACAATTGGCTAGCTAGAACATATTTTGTTGAATGAAATTAAACGACAATAAGAAATCGAGATTGATTATTACCATCATAAATGGCTAAAAGAACTCGATCGAGAACTGCTGATTCGATTCCGTGCTCATATCAGATTTGATTTCATTTTTGAGCTGGTATGAATTGTCTAAATTTATAAATTTAGGCATAATATCAAAACCAATAGTGTTTTATTTTTCTGAATTTTGGCAGGTATTTTATCCTAAATAACAAGAAGAACATAATGAAAAACAAAAACAACTTGATACATGAAAATAACTAGATATATGAGTCGATTTGATTATATATTAAAGGATTGACATTGATTATGCATCATGCACCGTTTAATTGAGATTCACATCCACTTGAGATTTTTGGCAAATTGATGAAAGGAGTTAAAAGATGATCCACCCTCAGACAAAGCCTTTTTTGCACTATGTTTAAGCTCTTTAACCCTTTCTCTCATGCACGCACCACCTTCTTCCACCATCACTTTTCTTATCGCACTCTCTATTTCCTTCCTCTCTACCACCACCTCTCCATTATCCCCGCCTTTCTTCTCCACTCTCACCGCCACACCCAGTTCCTCCGTTAGCGCCGCCGCGTTCATCTTCTGCTCTGCGTACAACGGCCACGCCACCATCGGCACGCCGTTGGTGATCGCTTCGAGCGTGGAGTTCCAGCCACAGTGCGTCATGAATGCCCCGACCGAAGAATGTTCTAGAATCTCCGACTGTGGGGCCCACATAGGGACCACAAGTCCCAGCTCGTGGGTCCTACTCAAGAATTTGTCTAACCCGCTGTCAGTGATTTTTCCGTTGCTCTCGATCTTGAAGTAGGAACCAGGATTCGTGGCGGTTTTTTCTTCATGTGGCGGACGAACAACCCAAATGAATCTCTGTTGGCTTAACTCCAAACCGTACGCTATTTCTTCCATTTGTGCCTCCGACATGGTCCCACCACTCCCAAACGACACGAAAATAACCGACTCCGCAAGTTGCCGGTCGAGCCAACTCAAAACATGATCATGTTCCTTCTTAGTCCGGTTCGGATCGACGCCTCTCACTAGCGGTCCAACCGGATAAATCTTTCCCTTAAGAAATCCACCTCTTAAAGCTTGAACCGCCCTCGGCTCAAGGCCCTCCCATGTATTAACCAGAACTCCATCAGCATCGCTTATGTTCACGCCTATTCCTATGAACAACTCATGCTCCGTTGGTAATTCATCTTTAAGAACTAAAGGTTCCAAACTGTCCTCAAACCGAACAGATTTAAAACCCGGAATGGGAAGCGGTTCATGGTGTCTCGCGTGCCGGTCGAGCAGTTCCTTCTCCATCACTGGAATATGCGCGGTAAGAGCAAGGACCCATGCAGGAGAAGTGAAAAACACGTAAGAGAGCATCTCAAGGTCACGTGCCATGGCAAAAGCATCAGTGCCGAACAAATCGACGATGAGCGCCGTTGGGCGGACTTTCATTGAGAGGATAGAAGAACGTAGAAGTGGGAATGACTCCTCCATTGTTAACCTGATTCGAGATCCGAATTGTGTCTTCTTCAGGGCTGCGAGTTTGCCGGAGACGTCCACGGGTGGGAGTACGACGACGTTTAGGGAAATGCTTTTAGAGTTTGATGAAGTTTGTTGGATTATCTGTGAACGTGCGGTTGAAGAATCAGTGGTGACAATGAAGAGGGTGACGTCGAAGCCATGATTAGAAGCCAGATATTTACCGAGCTCAAGCATTGGAATGAGATGGCCCATTCCTGGGCTGCAAAGCAACGCAACGCTAGGGTTACCAGTGGTTAAGATCATGTTGATTTTGGTAAGAAGAAGAAGAAGAAGAACTTGAATATGAAAGAAGAGACGAGACTTGAAACTCACTTGTAATAGTTTCACTCGCTTGGCTTGCTTCAAATAATAATCACTGGTATTTATAGGCTGAAAGAGAAAACGTGTTGACAATGATCTTTTATGTAAAAAAGAAATCACAGGGGTAAAAACTCCATGAAAGGTAAATGAATAATAGCATTTAATTTATTTCTTATAGGAAGATTAATTGTATCATTTTAGGTAGATATTGATATAAAATGTTTTTAGAGAAAAAACTCAAAAAGACACGACTCTGTATAATCATTTTATAAGTAAATTGCTTAAACGAAGGAACACGAATTATAATATATACTGTACTTTTCTGGTTATATATATTGACCGACATGACTTAATATATTTACCACGAATGAAGCACTCTAAATAGTATGGTATTGAATGAAGCCAATCGGGGTCATCGGTGAGACCAGGGAACCGGTCCGCTAGTCTCTAGTTATATTAGTCTGGCCGAGGGTTTTGGATCGGTCAATTAAATTAGATTTTATATTTCTCTTTCTCTCCTTCTTTTAAGTCTAAAACAACTTTATTTGAAGTTAAAAAGAAAAAAAACGTACCAATACGTTCTGTTTGAGCGCTGTTTTATTGTATTACGTGTACCGTGTAGTTTTTATATAAATGTTACGTTTTATTTACTTATGAATTAATGTTTTTCATTTTAAATTACTCTCTTCAGAATAGATATAAATATTTTTTTACAATTCAATTTATTATATTATTATAATTATGACCGTTGAGTTGACCACAGCTGGACTATTTATCCTTGAACCACGCCATAAAAAAAAAAAATCTATTATATTATATTATTTTGATTATCACCGTTGAGTTGACCATGCCTTGACTACTTATCCTTCAACCACCATGTTGATCGGTTTAATGACTGGTCCAAAAATATTACTCCTTCCGGTCCAATCACAAAACTAAGTTGATTTTTTTATAAAGACTAATGAAGCTAATTAAATTATTTTAGAGTTTTTTTTTACAGAGATTAAGGAAGTCAATAAATTACTTGATTATTTCATTTTTGTGTATTTTTATATTATATATTAGTTTATTAGTTAAACTAATTAGTTTGAAGAGAAAAATAAAAATACTCTAAAATAATTTAATTAACTTTCTTAATCTCTCTAAAAAGTCAACTAAGTTTTATAATGAGAAATGGCAGGAGTATCAAGTTGATTTCATTACATGCATGAAGCTAGACCATAAAGTATTATTAATTACCTGAGCATATATGGAATAGTTTTTTTTTTTTTTGGGTAAAGAGCATATATGGAATAGTTGTAGAAAAAAAATAATGAATACATACATGATATATCAAATTTATACACGAATCTCTCAAAGAAGGGTGCATTAATTATATATTATTTAAGGTATATCGACCTGAAAACTCGAAAGGACATGACTCTAACAAGTAACATTCAGTTTTACACGAATCAATCCAATTAAGGCATGCGAATTATAGAGCCTACCAAAGCTATTAAGGTACGTTATATATATTGTTCTAGAAAGACATGACTGAACGTGCATATGCCTCAAACTTATACATGTATTAAGTAAGTACTCTCTCTAGTCCTAATTATGGAACATATTTACCTAATTTTAGAGAGATTAAAGATAGTAGTTAAATTAATCAATTATATTTTTTTTTTCAAAATGCCCTTATTTAAAATGGCATCCAGTTACTCTACTTCTTTGTTCTTTGTTAGACTTCTCCTATCTCACACACAACTTCTTCGAGCTCTCACACAGTCCGGCATCATCACCTCTCTCAACAACTTCTGATCTATTCTTAAAATCTGAAAGTGTAATTTAATAGTGATGTCATTATTAAATATGACAAAAGTTGATCAAAATTATTTTATTAAAAAATGAAAAAAAAAAACAGTAGAATTAAGGCATATGTGACATTAATGAGTTGGAAGCATTTTAAAAAATATATAGGTGCATTATTAAATTACTATGATGTTTAGGGGTATTTTGGGAAGAAATTAACAAAAATTAGAACTTTGTCCTATAATTAAAACAAATATCAATTCTCAAATGTTGTCCTTTAATTAGGAGTGGAGGGAGTAATAACTAATTAAGCCTTTCATAAGTTAACAGAACAACAACAACAATTAATGCATGTATCAAGTTTCAAGTAATTAAGAATTAAATAACAGCAACAAATACATGTATCAAATAATTAAGGAATAACTAAGCCGAAATATCCATAAGTTACAACAACAAGGTTTTATGTTCATGGCTCACATGATGCCATAAAACTCTATCAACAATCAAATAAATATTTAGATATATTATTAAGTTAAAGGTCTTATTTAATAACTTTATTAAGTATTATTTTTTATTTTTCTCTGTCATTTTTCAGAGAACTCTATACTATCTGGTATCTACACTCTCAATTGGCGCGTTCAATAGCCTTCTTTATATATATCCAAACCACTTTATATGATTTTCTATCATTTCTTCTTCAATCGGCGTCACTCCTACCCTTCCCTTGATATCATCATTTGGAATCTTATCTTTTTTTTTTATAATCATACATTTATCTCAACATTATTCTCTCTTTGCTACCCCAACATCCATCTTAAATTTGGTATAAAAACACTTTCTAGAATAATTTAAAATGACTATTTACATTGTTGTTTTATTTAACAAGTGCAGAAAGTATTTTTATATTGAAGAGTTAGTTGAGATACAAAAATATATATGTGATTTTTCCCCAAAGTGTGCCTAACACAAAATACTTTTTTTAAGAGCAAAAATGACTATAAACTTCTAAAATAGATGTAAAAATACACTCTAGATGTTAGTTCATTTTTCCAATAAATATTCATGGCTACTAATTAATAAGGTATCCATGAGAAAGTTGACTTGGGTAGAAAGAGTTAAAAAAAGTATTACTTATGTTCTAATTATAAGACCTAGTAGATTTTTAAAAAAAATATTAAGGAAGCTAAATAAGTTAAATTTTGTGTATCTTTAGATTATATATTAGTTTATTAGTCAAAATAATTGGTTTGGAAAAAAAAATAAAAATACTCTAAAGTAATTTAATTAATTTCATTAATCTTTCCCAAAAAAAAAATCAATTAGGTCTTATAATTAAGACTGAAAGAAGTATCAATTTGATTTGATTACATGCATGAAGCTAGACCAAAAAATTATTAATTACTTGACCATATATGGAATACTTATAGGAAAAAAAAGTGATGATTACAAACATGATATATCAAATTTATACACGAATCTCTCAAAGAAGGGTGCATTAATTATATATTATATAAGGTATATCGACCTGAAAACTCGAAAGGACATGACTCTAACATTCAGTTTTACACGAATCAATCCAATTAAGGCATACGAATTATATAGCCTACCATAGTTATTTAAGGTACGTTATATATTGTTCTAGAAAGACATGACCGAACGTGCATATGCCTCAAACTTATACATGTATTAAGTACGTTCTCCTTTCTGTAATTCTGTCCTAACTATAGGACATCTTGACCTAATTTTGGAGAAATTAAGAATAGTGGTTAAATTAATTAATTATTTTTGTTTTTCCAAAAGGCCCTTATTTAAAATTTAAAATGACATCTAGTTACTCTGATTCTCTATTTTTTGTTGGACCTCTCCAACCCCGTAGACGACTTCTCCGAGTTGTCACATAATCCGGCGTTACAATCTCTCTCAACAATTTTTAATATACTCTTAGAGGTTGAGAGTGTAATTTAGTAGTGATGTCATTATTAAATATAACAAAAGTTACTCAAGATTATTTTATTAAGAAAAATAAAAAAAACAGTAGAATTGAGGCGTGTATGACATCAAAGAGTTGCAAGCATTTTATAAAATATATAGGTGCATTATTAAATTATTATTATGTTTAGAGGTATTTTAGGAAGAACTTGACCAAGATTAGAACTTTGTCATGTAATTAAAATAAATATCAACTCTCAAATGTTGTCTTATAATTAAGAATTGAGAGAGTAATAACTAATTAAGCCTTTCATAAGTTAACTGAACAGCAACAACAAAATGCATGTATCAAGTTTCAAGTAATAATTCAATAACAGCAACAAATACATGTATCAAATAAGTAATAATTAAGCCGAAATATCCATATGAGTTATACAACAGCAATAAGGTTTATGTTCATGGTTCACATCTTGACGTCATAAAGTTCTATCAACAATCAAATAAATCTTTAGATATATTGTTAAGCTAAAAGTCTCAATCAATAACTTTATTAAGCATTATTTTTTATTTTTCTCTATCATTTTTCAGAGAATTCTATACTATGTGGTATCCACACTCTTTTTGGCATGTTCAACAATCTTTTTTATATATGTCCAAACCACTTCATATGATTTTATATCATTTCCTCTTCAATAAGCATCATTCCTACCCTTCCTTTGATATCATCATTTTTAATCTTATCCTTTTTTATAATTATAAATTTATCTCAACATTCTCTCTCTGCTAGCCCAACATCCATCTTAAATTTGGTATAAAAAACACTTTCTAGAATAATTTAAAATGACTATTTACATCGTTGTTATTTTTATATTGATGGATTACTTAAGATACAAAGATATATATGTGATTTTTTCCCAAAGTGTGCCAACACCAAATACCTTTTTAAGGGATAAAAATGACTATAAACTTCTAAAATAGATGAAAAAAAACACATTAGATGTTAGTCAACCATCAATTTGACCTTTTTTTTTTTATTGGAAGTGATGACATGAAGGTTTTTTTTTTTTTTTTGCTCAGAATAAGAACATATATTGATACTAATAATAAAAGTTACATCAAACGATTACACAACAAACTAAACAGACTAAATGAAACATAAACCAGACTAAGAATACTAACACATACACCAACACCAAACCAAATGTTCGGAAAGCAAGTCACCACATAACAAATAGGAATAAAAGTAACTTCAAAGACTTCTTGGCCATCCAAGGTTAGAACGGACATGAAAGAAAGTGCTGGTTGTAAAACCCACCCGATCAGGCACACCTTCTTATAAGAAAAAGCTGCACATAGGTCAACTACATAGTCACCCCCACTCGGGGTACTGGACAGAGAACACTCAACCTCAGACGAAAAAAGACAAGTGAAGCCCTGAAAATTACTCTTGCTCAACCAATGAATCAAACTTGGTGACATCAACCACCCACCGAATAGATTTTGGCAACCATAAGCGAAATGGATTGGCCCCCATCGAACACTCCTAGCAATGGTCTTCTCATAGATAGAGCACAAAATCGCAACACCTATCAATAAACCCCTTCCCCCAAAAACACCAATCCAATCCACCACAAAGAACACCACCCTAATTACCCAAATCCACAACAGAAAATAAACACAAACATAGATTGTCCTAAACCAAACCATCAGCAGACATAGATAATCATAAATCGATAAAATCAGAAGGAAACAGAATATAAAACACCCCCTTCGCCGGAAACCACCAACGAGCCAGAGACCACCGACGAGCAAGGGACCACCATCAGGCTATAGGCCGCCGCCAAGCAAGAGGCCACCGACAAGCCAGCGACCACCATTGAAGGAGACATTGAAGCAAAAAGTCCCACCACTGAAGACGAGGGAGGACCACAGTTGCAACCAGAGGACAGAGGGCCGCCGGAGCTGGGAAGGCGATGAGGAGGGAGACCAGAAGAGAGCCGGTGCCGAAGAAGAAGGACAGACACCGCTCTATATCCCTGTTCCAACCTAAAACTCTCCTGCACCAGACTCATCGGGGACCGATATGCACAGTAGTCGTGATTGTGGAGCAAGAGGAGGCTCGCTAGCAGCATAGACGCCGCCGGCGAGGCAGCCGCCCAGGTGAAAGAGAAGGCTTTAGGGTTCAGCGAGAGAGCGAAAACGAGACGGGTCGGGGTTGTTCTCTAGTTATATGAATTCTCAAGCGACAATGACATGAAGGTTGGAGAGACAACAAGGGAGAATAAGTTGCAGACTAGGCATGAAATTAAATTCCGCTCTCGCGATCAATTACTCCATCTCACCATGTTCCATTCCTTCTCTCAATCCCACTGGTCCTTATTATAAGGTACTAATTAACTATTCTTACAAACTAATAAAAACAATTAAAATCAATAAAGTTGTCTTAAAATTTAAGTAATTTAAAAGATTACCTATTAATTGTACTAAACTCTAATAATATCATATTAATTATCACTCTCACTCACTACCCTCATTAATTAGGGGCATACATGAAAAAAAGAAAAAATTAGTGTTCCTTGGGAACAAACAAATGCCTTATAAAAATGACCAAATAAACTTACTAGCTGGTGTCTTATAATATAGACTAGAGGGAGTAGCTTGTATTCCATGCAATCCCCAATTCCCAATTATAATAACCTAAAATTATTATAATACATACTATATTACTATTTTTTTTAATGATATAATGTTCCAGACAACTTTTTTATTTAGCTTTAATTCCTTACCCAGTGAACAACTTATTCTTCTATGTTGTCTCTCCAACATCCACATCGTCCTCAATGTCATCACCAACAGTAAAAATAAATCAATAATGGTCAACTAATGATCAATATGTATTTTTACATATATTTTTGAAGTTCATAGTCAATAATGCCCCTAAAAAAAATTGATATTGGGCGTACTTTTGAAAAAGTCACATGTATATTTTTACACTATAACCCTATATTGATTGTTTAACAGGTTAGGGTGCACTTTTAATAACAAAGTTTTTCGCTAGGAGTCTATGGCATAATTAAGTTCGAAGGGTGCAAAAATAGACAATCTTTTAAAAATAGGGCACTTTTCGCAATTCCGTTAAATTGATCTAAACGTTCTTATAAAGCTCGAGGGATAACAGTGGATCACACATAAAAAAAGTGATAGATATTTGGGCTAATTAATGGCCTATTTGGATGGGTTTTTTTGAGAAAAAAAAGCACTTTTTTAATGTAAAAAAAATGCTTTTTAATTAATTTATGTGTTTAGATGATATTTTTTTGAAAAAACAAAAGTCACAAAAAAAAGCCAAAGTGCTGCTTTTTTTAAAAGCTCCAATTTGGAGCTTAAAAAATAAACACTAAAAAAAAAGTACTTTTTTTAAAAGCCTATCCAAATATGCCCTTAATGGAATTGTTAGAATTGCTCTATTTTTAAAAGATCGTATCTACTTTTGTACCCTTCAAAACTTTATATTGTGTCAGACATTCATGGGAAAAACTTCATTGCTTAATTAATTGTTAGTTCAAGCCTTCCATCCAAGAGGAAGGTGAATTTGGTGAAATTAAGAATCTTAAACTTCAACACAAACCAAGTAAAGAGAGATATCACCGAAGGTGGACATAAGAGATTTATATTAGTTCAGTCAAACCCACTTGACCTACGTCCAGCCCCTAAAAGGCCTTTCTAAGATTTCCACTATCTTTCTAAGATTCGTAGAACTCTTGGTGCCTCAATACAATCCAATTCTTCTTCAAAGAACACCCACTCCCCTTACACTTTGCATTCAATGCCCATTCAAGATCCCACCACCTTGAATATCTCAGTCAAAGTAAATGCTTAAGTATGTTCTCTCACAAGAGTAAATAAATTATCAATGAAATACAAATTTACGTAGAGATTGGGCTTTGAGACTTAGCAATGAATGTAATAGTATATACACACACAGTGTTGGTTAGTTGCTCCGTCTTCAATGTTCTTCTATTTATAGTGTGAGATTGTTTGAAGACTGTTGCTCTTGAATGTAGCTGTTGGAGTGTTAGGTCTTTGCTTTTGCTTGTTGAACATGTCATATTGTTCCTTTTGTCTCTTGATTTAGTCATTGGAGACAAAGAGGATTTGAAGCGTGTGTCAGCTCAATGCATTTAATGCTCTGACACAAAAGTACTTTTTGCTAATCTTGGTTTAACCCTTGATTAAGCACCTATAATATGATCAAGCACTTGTACAATAAAGTGTTAGACCAATTAAAAAGCAATTAGAATAAGTTTAGGATAGATTTGAATGAGTATCAAAATTTACGAGATACTACTCTATTTTCTAAGACTACATTAGTCGAGTGATCTTCACTTAGTCAATTTGAAAACAAGTTAGATCATTGTTTGGCTCACTAATGTGGTCATATGGTAGCTAGTGATGTATAAAAATAGGATCACTCGAGTGATCTTATTTCTTTTGAAAACAGATTACTAGGTTTTTCACTGTGGTGAACTGGTGGTAATGAGTGTAACAGTGTCACTCGTGTAATCTTGTTTCCTTTTCTTTTAAAAGGAAACAGATCACCAAATAGCATCACTATGGTGCAGGAGTAGTAATGCTCTTTTTACACATCAATCAAGTGATCTAGGCTTAGAATTCTGTTCAAAAAAATTGAGTATTACTATAGTCACCACGGTGTTGTGCTAGTGATACACTTTTTCACACATATCTCTAGTGGTCACTTGAGTGATCTTCACTTAGAAAATTTTTAGATGGCTGATCACTGCAGTAAAGTGATAATGATGAAAAGTGAACATATCACTCGAGTGGTTACTTGAGTTATCTTCTCTTTATAATATTTTTACAAAACTGACCACTATGAAAAATTACTGTGGTAAAGTGATAGTAGTGACAATTTGGAAATATCACTCAAGTGGTCACTCAAGAGATCTAGTTTGGAATCTCTTTCCAGAAAGTTGATCATCATATGGTTCACTATTGTAGTCTAATAGTGATGTATTTTGTATCTCATCACTCGAATGATCTCTTAGAAAAATGTTTTCCAAAAATTAGATTACTATCTTGGTCACCATGGTTGACAAATCTTTGCATCACTCGAGTGATCATAAGCCCAAACAATTTAATACTTCTAATAAGTAATGTGGTGATCTTTTATTTTTAAAAACACATCACTCAAGTGATCATTTGGAAATGTTCATAAAGTACTTTACCACTGTTTGAGAGATACATGACTAAGTTCTAACACACCACTTGAGCGATCAACTGATTTTCACAAATAACGTTCATTATATATTCTGAAAGGTACTCGAGTGATCAACTTATTTTCATAGATAACGTTCATTATATATTCTGAAAACCTTTCTAAAATAATGTATCTCATGCAAAACACTTTTTAAAGTTTTGTTATCATTAAAACACAGGATGTAACATTAACTAATGTAAAAAGTCACAAGTCTTATTTATAAATATGTCACCAATCACTCTTTTCTACATTATTTTTGCAGTAGAGGTGAAATTAGGCCAGGCCTTTAACAGGGTTTATGGCTTGACTTTATTAGAGCTTGGTAAGGCCTGACCTGATTAATAAAGAGACTAGGCTTCAAGCCTATTTGAAGGCTTACTTCTTTAAGTATGCCAGACTCTTTCTATAAATGCCTAGCCTACAAGCCTGTAAATCTGGCCTACAAGCCTGTAAATCTGATCTACACACACAGATATATATATATATATATATATATCAAATTTTATGTTAATTAAATATAAAGCCTGTTTGAAACCTACAATTTGTATATATGTAAGCTTTGAAATCTACCAAAAATCTAAATTTATGTACGCTTCAGTAGGCTTGAATCCTACTTACAACATTTAAAGCAATCAATATGAGGTTTTTTAAAAGACTTACTGCCTCCGATCTTAATTATAAGAGCTAGTTAACTTTCTTTGGAGAGATTAAGGAAGCTAAATAAGTTACTTAATAATTTTATTTGTTGTGTATCTTTAGATTATATATTAGTTTATTTGTCAAACTAATTAGTTTGAAGGAAAAAAAATACAAATAAAATACTCTAAAGTAATTTAATTAGCTTCATTAATCTCTCCGAAAAAATCAACTAGCACTTATAATTAGGACCAGAGGGAGTATATCGTAAATAGACCTTTAAAAATGTTTTTTAGATTTGTCAGGCTTTAATCGAAAATTAGGCACAAGCCTAAACCCAAGCTTTATGTTTTAAATAACAGGCTTAAGGCAAGCCTTCCAAAGCTTAGCCTATTATGACCTATTTTAGCCCCCTAATTTGCAACAACTTGTGCAAAAGGCCTACGGTAAAATTAGGAAATTAGAACATCAATAGGTATAATAAAAGGAGAATGAGCAAAAATACACATGACGTTACATTTTGGGAGCGCCTAATACCACGACCGTTAGTTGACCGTTAACT
Source organism: Acacia crassicarpa (assembly GCA_034222035.1). Lineage (NCBI taxonomy): Eukaryota > Viridiplantae > Streptophyta > Magnoliopsida > Fabales > Fabaceae > Acacia > Acacia crassicarpa. The sequence goes on along the minus strand of JAWXYG010000001.1, from coordinate 56,004,913 downwards.
TGAATGGAACGCTCCTGGAGAAAATGTCGTATGTATTTTTGCTCTTTCTTCCTGTAATAAAATCTTAATTATTTACAAGATAAGAAGAGTGCTACTTTTTTCTTAGACGCGTCTAGAAAAAATGTACGTGACTAATTTTGTGTAAAACGCTATAATAAATTGAAGACAAGGAATAAAGTTGGATGGGATTAAGAAGCTAAGAATATCTAGCGCAAAATTAGTTACCTAAATTAACATTGTTTCAAAACTAAACAACTAAAAGCATATTTAATTGAGCGCACTTGGGTGAAGAAACGTTGTATTCTCTTTTTTTCTTTTAAAAAAAACTTAAAAAATATTTTTTACATCTTATTATAAATTTAGTGAAGTGGGATTATAGAATTATTAATGTAGTGAAGTGGGATTATAGAATTATTTTTCATTTTCAATTTTGCTTCCTAAAAATCTTTCACCTGGAATTTTCTTGTTATGAATTATTTATCTGCCTTTCTTCTGTTATGGATTAAGATAAACAGATAAAACAAAAAGCGCCACTCGTTATAAATGAATAAATAATGGTAATATTTTCAAATTCTGAGGCCCACTTTCTATCTCGGTGTCCCTACTCTTCCAAACATTTCCGTTGGCCCTGAAAGTGAAGCCTCCTTTCATGGATGCTGAAGTAAGAAGAGAAGAAGGTGCTGCAAATTTGAAATGCGAAGCAGAGCAGGGCGATTACTCCTTCTCAACCATGTCGTTCCCTTCGGAGAATCTGAACCCTAACTCGCTGAACTCCAACAAGTTACCCACCTGGTCCGATTTCTGGCTTAACAGCAAGGCAAATCCTCTCAAGGATATGGTTCTCGCCATGCAGTTTCACTCCCTTTCTTCCCCCAAAGACCCCAAATCCAAAACCCTAATTCCTAATTTCGCTAAGATGGACCGAACCCTTCTCTTATCTGACGAGCTTCTTCTCAAAATCCTCGCCAAGCTTCCAGATTCACAGAGGAACTCCAACTCTCTTGTTTGCAAGCGCTGGTTGAATATCCAGGGACGGATTGTACGGTCACTCAAAGTTTTGGACTGGAACTTCGTCTTGACTGGTAGGTTGATACATAGATTTCCCAATTTGAACCACGTAGATTTAATTTCTGGGTCTCTCATTTCGCCTCGTAATTCGGGCATCTTTCTGAGTCACCGAGTTGTTTCTCTGCACATTGATTCTGGGTTTTCTGCTGTTTGGTGTATTGGTGAGGAAAATATGCTCCCTGTTGAAGTTATTGATGCTGGAATGAAAGCCCTTGCTTGTGGGTGCCCCAATCTGAGGCGGCTAAGAATTATTGGTGCCAGTGAAATGGGTTTATTGTATGTGGCCGAGGAGTGTCCCACATTGCAAGAGTTAGAGCTGCAAAGATGCAGTGACAATGTGTTGCGTGGGATTGCAGCGTTTGAGAATCTGCAAATCTTGAAATTGGTTGGAAATGTTGATGGATTCTACTTCTCAGTGGTTTCAGATATTGGATTGACAATCTTAGCTCAAGGTTGTAAGAGGCTGGTGAAGCTTGAGCTTAGTGGGTGTGAAGGCAGCTTTGATGGGATTAAAGCTATTGGCAAGTGCTGCCAAATGTTGGAGGAATTGACTCTTTGTGACCATAGGATGGATGATGGGTGGTTAGCAGCACTCTCATATTGTGAGAATTTGAAGACTTTGAGGTTCCTGTCGTGTAAGGAAATTGATTCTAATCCAGGACTAGAGGAATATTTGGGTTCTTGCCCAGCTCTTGAACGGTTGCATTTGCAGAAGTGCCAATTACGAGACAAAAAGAGTATGAGAGCAATATTTTCCGTATGCAGGGCTACAAGGGAGATTATTCTCCAGGACTGCTGGGGATTGGATAATAACATGTTCAGTTTTGCAAACATTTGCAGGTAATGTTCTGTTGTTTTGCATATTCTGCATTTAGACTTGAGAAATCCTTAGAAATTAGAATTACTGCTGTTCTATTTGTCCTGTTTGTCGACCTGTGATGTGAATACTAATGTATATTGTCTGCCAGCGAATGTTGAAATTCTTGCAGTCACATGCGTGTACTTGCATTACACCATCATCATACATACTTCTAATCCAAGAAATCTTGTATTATATGAAGTGGAATTAGAACCAATGTGGTAAGTGGTTCTGTGAATTTGTGAAGTGTTATTGCCTTTACAACTTCATCCTATGTCAAGTAACATACTTCAAAATTATGGACCAGAAAAGTGAGAGTATTTTGGTGTTTGTTGACTGTAAAACCGTACAGGTTCCATACTAGTATGGAAGCGATGTATGATTGTTGTTGCTCTTATGCAGGCGAGTAAAGTTCTTGCACTTGGAGGGATGCTCACTGCTAACAACCGAGGGTCTAGAGTCTGTAATTCAAGTTTACTCGGAGCTTCAGAGCCTAAAAGTGGTTTCATGCAAGAATATAAAGGAGAGTGAAATCTCTCCTGCGCTTGCAACCCTATTTACCAAACTTGTAGAGCTGAGATGGAGGCCAGATACCAAGTCTCTTCTTCCCTCAAATCTTGTGGGGACAGCCATGGGTAAGAGAGGGAGTAGATTTTTTAAGAGGGCATGATAGGAACTGAATTTAGGGAGACGATTCTCTTCTGGTTCAGGACCATAGACATTTGGGGGGGGGGGGGGGGGGATATGGGTTCTGGACCATACCCCTCTTTCCTTTTCTTTTCACATGTACTCTTAAGTCTGTTTGGAGGGAAACCTATCCCCTGAATATACTATGATATTCTCAGTTTGCGTCTCCCTTCAACAGTTAGGGCAGTTCAACTGGAGAGAGATTAGAGTGGATGGTAAGATTCATACACCAGGTAGTCTTTCTCCCTCTTTTCATCTCTTTCTACTACCGCGCTGGACTTAGGAACATAGAATTTCTCACTGACATCAATATGTAGTTATGTATGTACTTCACTACTTCTGTTATTTTAGATGTTTTAATTTAAGAAGACTTATCTTTGTTTTCTTCCTTAAGTAAAAAAGGAATCTTTTTTTCTTTTTTCTTTTTTCTTTTTTTCCCGTAGCCCAGCGATGTAATCTCGTGTAAGCTAAATGCAGTTTACCATCTGCAGTAGAAATTGGCCATGGGAACGTTATATTAAAGTACCAAAATGCTACCGTTGTGTTTGTGGACCCACGGCCCTCGAGGTTGCCTTGAACTTTGCATAATTTAAATTTACCTTTTTCACGTTTATATATTGAGTCGCTCATCATAGGTGTAACATCCCGTCTTTTAATATGCGATTTTCAAAAGAGATTATCAGAGTTTTGAATAATTTAAACAGTGTGGCATCGGAAAAGAGTTTTCATTTTAAAATAAAACGAGTATCTGATATTTAACCAACATTGGTGTGTTGATACTAATACAGTCATCCAAATATTCAAGTACTCAAAGTACATAAGAAAACAGCAACAGATAAACAATCCTCCGTCCGAGTCCTTATACAGCCTGCTTACCCTTGTCAGCAACCCTGTCTTCGCCAGAACCTGAGGCTATGGTAAGAGCTGAGGTTCAATTCCCATTGAACCTCAGGTAACAGTTAACCTCATGCTTATGTAACAATTTTATATATAATAGATATTCATGATAGTTTCAGCATAATCACATTTTAACAGCACAACCACCTCATATTTTAATCCAGTCTGCACTACCCAGTGCCACGGTGTACATCCGTGTCCTCAGCGCTAGGAAAACTCAACGGCATTATCATGACTATAACCCGTATATAGCTGAATGTGTATGCACAATTTTATAAAAACAGAATCTCAGACTATCCATCACATACAAATTTACAATAAGCATCAGAGTTAAGGTTACAGTACGCGTCCGTACCTTCGTTGATGATGTTTTGGTACGTTTGACTAAAACGGTACTTCTAACAGAAAACAGCGGTACAAGTTCACAGATACCCTATAGGAACAATATCACATTTATCAGTGGCCATCAACTTTGCAATACTTGTGGAATTCTACGTTGAAGATTTACTATTCATGTGAATAGTACCAGTAAAAATATTTTTACCGTGACGGTAAATAATTTTTACTGTTTGGTAAATAGTATTTACTGTATTGGTAAATAACATTACTGCCCAAGAATAATTCTTTTCTGATGTGACAGATCAGACTAAGCTGCAGCCACAGAGCATACTCAGAAAAAACTCTATCTGGCATTTCTACTATAATTACCAAAAGAAACTACCAAATCTTAAGACTAGGGACCAAAGAACTTACCCTTGAAGTTCTTACTCCTTCTCTCCAGCTCCGAGAACTTTACTCTAAATTCTCCCTCTAAACTCTAAGAATTCTCTCTCTTCTATTAAACTCGACCGTTGTGATCTGAGTTTGGTGTGAAGAAAATGAAGAAGTGAGGCCTCTATTTATAGTGTTGGAAAATGGGTCCTTAAGTGTAATTTCTTGTTTTTGGGTCATTTTTCGTAATTTCCAAAAAACTAAAAAGGAAACCCGTGAACAATTTTTAAAATTTTTAATAATATTTTAATATTTATTATAATATAATATTATTATTTAAATAATAAATTATTATTGAGTGGGTCCCGCTGACAAAATTTTCAAACTCACGAGAGTTTCTGTCGGGAGAGGAGAAAATTTTGTCAGTGGGTCCCACACCTTTAAATATTATATTATTTTTTTACTAATAAAGTTCCCTATTCGGTGTTCTGATCGCGTGATCTTTTGCAAATTCTCAAAAATCCAGAAGCACAGCCTTGAAGCTCTATTCTTCCTCTTTAGAAATATCTGGGTCAACTGAATTTTTGACCTCATTCAGGATATTTCGTAATCTGTCAAAGATTTTAAGTCGGACACTGCCGGAAACAGAAATTACTTCGGGTGACACCAACTTCGAGACAAAAATTCACTGATTCATAATATGCCCTTACCCAAGAAACCTAGTTCACGGTTTACAAGATATAATTTTATTTCTATTATTTCCCAAAATATAAGATATTACATTTCTCCCCCCGTTAAATAAAATTTCGCCCTCGAAATTTACTCCATACTAACTAAACATTGAGCCATGAACTCCGGATATCTTTCCCTCATATCTCCCTCTGTTTCCCAAGTCGCCTCATTAGGAGATAAACCCTTCCAGACCACTTTCACAACAGGAATATTTCTGTGTCGAAGCCGTTTCTCCTGGTAATCGAGAATTCGCTCCGGCTCGACCTCAAAAGTGTTATCATGTCGTACCTCGACATCCTCATACTGAATAACATGGTCATGGTCAGGTTGGTATTTCTTTAGTTGAGAAACATGGAAAACATCATGGAGTTTACTCAAATTCGGGGGTAAGGCTAACTGGTATGCGACCGGTCCACGTTTTGCCAAGATTTCGAATGGCCCAATGTAACGAGGACTTAGCTTTCGCCGTTTAAGAGTTCTACCAACACCGGTTACCGGGGATATCTTGAGAAACACATGGTCTCCAACCTCGAATTCTAGTGGTCTTCTCCTCTTATCAGCGTAACTCTTCTGTCTGCTTTGTGCTGTTAGGAGTCTCTGTTTGATCAATGCAATTTGCTTGGAGGTCTTATCAACTAAATCTGTCCCGATGAATTCTCGCTCCGACAATTCTGTCCAGCATATAGGTGATCGACACTTCCGCCCGTACAATGCCTCAAACGGAGCCATCTGTATGCTCGAATGGTAACTATTGTTGTAAGCGAATTCGACCAGCGGTAAATGTTCATCCCAATGGCCTTTGAAATCCAATACACACGCTCTAAGCATATCTTCTAGCGTTTGTATTGTCCTTTCAGATTGACCATCGGTCTGTGGGTGATAAGCCGTACTAGGTCTTAGCTTAGTTCCCATCTCTGCATGCAAAGCCTCCCAGAATCGGGATGTAAATCGCGGGTCCCGATCAGAAACGATGCTCTTAGGTACACCATGAAGTCTTACGATCTCTTTGATATAAATCCTCGCCAATTGTTCTGGTGAGTAATTAATACTAATGGGGAGAAAGTGTGCCGACTTAGTCAATCGGTCCACAATCACCCAAATCGCGTCGTGATGTCTAATCTTGGGTAAACCTACCACTAAATCCATGGTAATATTCTCCCATTTCCACTCCGGAATTTCCAGTCCTTGAAGAAGACCAGGGGGTCGTTGGTGTTCGGTTTTAACTTTCTGACAGGTTAAGCATCTACCCACGTACTCGGTTACGTCTTTCTTCAGCCTGGGCCACCAAAACTCGGATTTCAGGTTCTGGTACATCTTCACCATTCCTGGATGTAGAGTGTATCTGCTCTTATGAGCCTCGTCTAGAATCTTCTGTCGTAATTCACCATCCTTTGGAATGTAGATCCGCTTCTTGTACCTGACTAAACCACTAGGTGATAGGTCAAGGTCTTGAGTTTCACCTTGTGAGATCTTTTCTCGAGCTGCTATAGCCCATTCGTCGTGCTTTTGAGCTTCCTCGACCGCATCTCTTAAATTATACTTTCCTTGACTAACAAGGAGACTTGCAAGATACACGTCATCGGGCGCGTAGTGTCTCATGCAAATCTGATTGGACAGACTCAGGTCTCTGAAATCTTCAAGTAGTCTCCGCTCTTGAATCATCATGTATGCTGCGTGCACCGTCTTTCTACTTAGCGCATCTGCTACGACATTTGCTTTTCCGGGATGATACTTGATCTCCAGATCGTAATCTTTTAGTAAGTCCATCCAGCGACGTTGTCTCATGTTGAGCTCTTTTTGATCAAACAGGTATTTCAGGCTCTTGTGGTCGCAGTATAACTCTACGACTGCACCATAGAGGTAGTGCCTCCATATCTTTAAGGCGAATACAATAGCCGCAAGTTCTAGGTCGTGAGTAGGGTAGTTCAACTCGTGAGGTTTCAACTGGCGAGAAGCATATGCCACAACTCTGCCCTGCTGCATGAGAACACACCCTAATCCTTGCCCACTAGCATCACTATAGACAATGTACGTTTCGTCTGGATCTGGAATTATTAATACTGGAGCTGTAGTCAACTTCTCCCTCAAAGTTTGAAAACTCGCCTCACAATCATCGTCCCATATGAATGGTTGTTTCTTCCTTGTGAGCTTCGTTAATGGTAAGGCAATACGTGAGAAATTTTGTATGAATCTGCGGTAATATCCCGCTAATCCCAGGAAACTACGTATCTCTGCCACCGTTTCCGGCCTCTTCCAGTTCAGAACCGCTTCCACTTTACTAGGATCAACAGCTACACCATCGCGAGATACGACATGACCCAGAAATTTTACCTCTGATAGCCAGAATTCACACTTGCTCAATTTAGCAAAAAGTTGTTTGTCTCGGAGTATTCCCAACACGAGTCGCAGATGTTCTTCGTGTTCTTCCCTGCTTTTAGAATAGATTAGGATGTCATCGATAAACACCACTACAAACTTGTCTAGGTGTAGACGAAAGATTCTATTCATGTAATCCATGAATACGGCAGGCGCATTTGTCAATCCGAAAGGCATCACAAGGAATTCGTAATGCCCGTATCTGGTTCTAAAGGCTGTTTTTGGAACATCACTGGTTTTCACTCGCAGCTGGTGGTATCCTGAGCGTAAGTCAATTTTAGAGAATACACAGGAACCAGATAGTTGATCGAGTAGATCGTCAATGCGAGGAAGTGGGTACTTGTTTTTGATAGTCACCTTGTTTAACTCGCGGTAATCGATACAAAGTCGTAAACTTCCATCTTTCTTCTTTACAAACAGTACTGGGGCTCCCCATGGCGACACACTAGGTCGAATAAATCCTTTCTCCAGTAGCTCCTCAAGCTGTTTCTTCAATTCCAGCATCTCGTTTGGTGCCATACGATATGGTGCTTTTGATATTGGTCCAGTGCCTGGCATCAAGTCGATGGCGAATTCAACCTCTCTCTCAGGGGGTAACTTGGTGAGATCTTTGGGAAACACATCAGGGAATTCATTCACAATGGGAATGTCTTTGAGTGATGGTTCGTCGTCTATCTTGATTGAGAAGAACACCATATACGCTTGGCAACCTTGCTTCATGCATTTTTCTGCTTCTGCACTAGATAGGAAATTCAGACTCACATTGATCTTGCTCTGGTCGTGTGGTGGTGAGAATCGTATCTCTTTATTACCACAATCAATGACCGCGTTGTTTGCCATTAGCCAATCAAGACCAAGAATGACATCAATGCCATGAAGCGGTAATCGGATAAGATCTATGTTAGATTCTCGACCGTTCACACTCGCAATGCAATTAAGACATGCATCAGACGCTAAAGATTTCGCGCCAAGTGGGGTAGCTACTATCAAATCATATGGTAGTCTATAGGCTTGCATTCCTAGTCGTTTTGCACAATCGTAAGAAATAAACGAGTGACTAGCACCCGAATCATACAATGTCTGTAGTAGATTTCCATTAAGAGAAATAGTACCTTTGATCATCTCAGGAGATTTCTTGGCTTCCTCATTAGTCAGAGCAAAAACTCGTCCTGCGTTCTGCGGTCTCGCCTCCAAAGCTTTTTGAGGACAGTTTAAGCTAATATGCCCCGGTTTCTGACACCTGAAGCACACTGGCTTTCCCTCACAGTTAGCTCCCGGATGGAACCTTCTGCATTGCGGACAGGCTTGGGATGTCTGCATTCTTGGAAAGTTTTGCTGTCTCGGTTGAAATGGCCTCTTATTCCCTTGTTGGGAATTATTCCAAGGTGCCTTCCTCTTCTGTGCTGGGTTGTTGCGATTGAAACCACTACGGTTGGGGCCGCTACTGCTGAAGTCTCTGGTCTTGCGAAGCTCCTTCAAGTTTCGTTCGATGAGTCGGCAGGCTTCTACAGCTTGATTTAGTTCCAGAAATTTGTGCGATACCAACCTTTCCCTTATCTCATACTTTAGTCCATACACAAGTATATTTGCAATGCTGCTCTCGTCATTATCTCGCCTCAGAAGTGATGAGTACCGAGATAAGTTGGTGAAACGAGCGAAGTAATCATCGAAAGATTCTTCCCGACCCTGACGGATGTGCAGGAACTCTGTCTCCTTCATCATCTGTACTGAGGGTGGAAAGTACTGCTCGTTAAACTTTTCTTGGAACGTTTCCCATGTGACGGGACAGTTTCGGCTTCGGAGGGTTGCCGCGGTGTTTCGCCACCAACGATCGGCGTCTCCTGCTAGCTTGTAAATTGCCAATTGAGCCTTCCTGTTATCCGGACATTCTAAGACCTCAAAGATCTTTTCAAGATGCAATAGCCAATCCTCAGCTGAATCAAGTTTTCCTCGGAATACTGGTGGCTTGTGTTTGCAGAATTGTGTCACCCAGTATTGTGTATCCTTAGCTTCTCTGACAGGTTGATGTTGTTCCACCAGTACTCTCTCCTGTCGAGGAGATGACTGAGATCGTTCTGGTCTCTCAAATGCGTTGCTGCGCTCGTCTTCTTGTTCATCGTAATTTTCTCCTCCCTCTCGTTGTTGTTGCTGTTGCTCTCCGTCAGCCTGTTGTTCTTCATCCCCTTGTCCTCCCTGCCTGTTGGCGAGAAGCGCATCGATGAGAGCTCTCTGTTCTTGTATTATTCTCCTCATTTCTTGAAGTTCATCTTGTACTGGTGGTGGAGGTTCATGTTGTTCGAGTTCAGGGTTTGGTACTACTCGCAGTTGCCTACCCCTACCTCTGCCTCGGCCTCTGCCTCGACCTCGGCCTCGGCCTCTAGGAGTTCCGGCGCCTCCCAAAGTTGCCATATTCTAAATTCCAAAGGTTAATAGATATAAACACTAGAAAACAAAAAGATTACACATAACATAAGATCACAAATTTCATATAAATCACACCAAAGCGTATATAGTACACCCCTTTTATTCATTAATGGTGATTACACAAACTACTATTATACTTAGTCCTACTGTTACAAAACTATTGCTACTACTACTTCCATGGTTCATTGAACTGTTGTAGGGTTGTCTTTGTCTTTCTACATGACCAGGTGAACTAAATGCTGGAGGCAGAAAATGCACGAGCACACATCCTCGATGTGGCCCTCATTCAGAATTTCATTGATTTTAGTTTTCCAGAAACGGGTGCGAGGAAAGTGATGAAGGGTGGATTTAACCCAGTCTCTAGAAGGATACGGAAAATGGTAGCGAGAGTTTGCCTGGTAAAATTCTCTGACTCGGGTCAGATACAGTAGGTATTTATCTTTCTCGGTCTTAGTAGTGAGAGCGGCATGGAGAAATTCCAAGTGTAAGGCTAAAGTTAAGATGGAGTTTTCATCTAAGACGTACTCCAGGTTGCCAGAGTTGGCGTCAGAGTCATAGTCGAGATCTTGTATCTGAGGATAGTCAAAGTTATCACCTATTGAGGAGTGATGTGAATTGCTGGGATTTCCGGGTTCCGGTGAGTAGGGCTCTGCAAGAATGGGTATTGAGTCATATAGATGGTCGGGATACTCAGGTCCAGGATGGTATTCTGGTTCTGGATCATTATCAAGTGCAAGAGCGGGGTAGAGTGGTTCTGGTACCGGCACAGGTTCAGGCATTGGTACAGAGAGTGGATTTATCGGCTCAGGGTTCAATCTCCTACTTACTGGTTCGGGGACTATCGACCGACGTGCAATACGTCTTCTTTTCCCAAAGTAATTGATATACGGAAATTCCTCTTTGTCCATTTCTACAACAACACCAGGGTCATATCAGTACTTATACTTTTTTTTTTTTGAAATATTTTTTTTTTAAGAAAACCATGGCTTAGAGCCTAACTTAGTTAATCAACCGATTGGCCAGGTAGGCGTCTATCATGGGAGCCTCACCGTGCTAGGGTGACTGATTGGCTGATCCACATAGACTCGGCCCTACCTTCGGCACCAATGGTTTGTTGTAACTAAGTCGGGTTCATGCCAGATAAAATACTTTTTAAGGCTAGAACTTAACTCTGCTACTTAAACAACCTTACAAGACTGTTTAAAGTAACCTAGTTAACTTCGTGCCAGGATGCAAGCTCTGATACCAAAATGTAACATCCCGTCTTTTAATATGCGATTTTCAAAAGAGATTATCAGAGTTTTGAATAATTTAAACAGTGTGGCATCGGAAAAGAGTTTTCATTTTAAAATAAAACGAGTATCTGATATTTAACCAACATTGGTGTGTTGATACTAATACAGTCATCCAAATATTCAAGTACTCAAAGTACATAAGAAAACAGCAACAGATAAACAATCCTCCGTCCGAGTCCTTATACAGCCTGCTTACCCTTGTCAGCAACCCTGTCTTCGCCAGAACCTGAGGCTATGGTAAGAGCTGAGGTTCAATTCCCATTGAACCTCAGGTAACAGTTAACCTCATGCTTATGTAACAATTTTATATATAATAGATATTCATGATAGTTTCAGCATAATCACATTTTAACAGCACAACCACCTCATATTTTAATCCAGTCTGCACTACCCAGTGCCACGGTGTACATCCGTGTCCTCAGCGCTAGGAAAACTCAACGGCATTATCATGACTATAACCCGTATATAGCTGAATGTGTATGCACAATTTTATAAAAACAGAATCTCAGACTATCCATCACATACAAATTTACAATAAGCATCAGAGTTAAGGTTACAGTACGCGTCCGTACCTTCGTTGATGATGTTTTGGTACGTTTGACTAAAACGGTACTTCTAACAGAAAACAGCGGTACAAGTTCACAGATACCCTATAGGAACAATATCACATTTATCAGTGGCCATCAACTTTGCAATACTTGTGGAATTCTACGTTGAAGATTTACTATTCATGTGAATAGTACCAGTAAAAATATTTTTACCGTGACGGTAAATAATTTTTACTGTTTGGTAAATAGTATTTACTGTATTGGTAAATAACATTACTGCCCAAGAATAATTCTTTTCTGATGTGACAGATCAGACTAAGCTGCAGCCACAGAGCATACTCAGAAAAAACTCTATCTGGCATTTCTACTATAATTACCAAAAGAAACTACCAAATCTTAAGACTAGGGACCAAAGAACTTACCCTTGAAGTTCTTACTCCTTCTCTCCAGCTCCGAGAACTTTACTCTAAATTCTCCCTCTAAACTCTAAGAATTCTCTCTCTTCTATTAAACTCGACCGTTGTGATCTGAGTTTGGTGTGAAGAAAATGAAGAAGTGAGGCCTCTATTTATAGTGTTGGAAAATGGGTCCTTAAGTGTAATTTCTTGTTTTTGGGTCATTTTTCGTAATTTCCAAAAAACTAAAAAGGAAACCCGTGAACAATTTTTAAAATTTTTAATAATATTTTAATATTTATTATAATATAATATTATTATTTAAATAATAAATTATTATTGAGTGGGTCCCGCTGACAAAATTTTCAAACTCACGAGAGTTTCTGTCGGGAGAGGAGAAAATTTTGTCAGTGGGTCCCACACCTTTAAATATTATATTATTTTTTTACTAATAAAGTTCCCTATTCGGTGTTCTGATCGCGTGATCTTTTGCAAATTCTCAAAAATCCAGAAGCACAGCCTTGAAGCTCTATTCTTCCTCTTTAGAAATATCTGGGTCAACTGAATTTTTGACCTCATTCAGGATATTTCGTAATCTGTCAAAGATTTTAAGTCGGACACTGCCGGAAACAGAAATTACTTCGGGTGACACCAACTTCGAGACAAAAATTCACTGATTCATAATATGCCCTTACCCAAGAAACCTAGTTCACGGTTTACAAGATATAATTTTATTTCTATTATTTCCCAAAATATAAGATATTACAATAGGGTGGGGTTTCATCATCATGATCATTCTTATCTTCTTTTCTTAATCTTATATTTATTATTTGATTAGAACAATAAATAATAAATAAATGGTTCAAATTTAATCTTTTATAAAATTATTCTATAAATATAATTAAGTCAATTTAAACTCTTAAAATCTGATCTATATCATTTATAATTGCAATTATAAAAAGTAAATAAATTTAAATTTATAAAATATTTTAATAATAATTTAATAAAATATTAAATATAAACCATTCATTTCATGATCTAAAGGTGGAGATAAGATTATAAAAAATAATGAGAAATGGGATAATGAGAGTATCATCTTCCCTTATTCCAAAAGATGCCAATGAATTATTCCTTCCGGTCCTAATTATATGACTACTTTTGTATACTACAAAAGTACTCCTATAATTAAAACCAGAGATGGTAACAAATAATTGGTGTGGGTTTGTGTGCGTATTATTTAATTAATGATAATGCTTGCCACATTAAACAACAATTTGTTGGTAAATGTGTATCACTTTATATCAATACTAATTGTGGAAAAGTAACTCCCATGGGTGATTATACAAAATCTCTTTCACTCTCTAAGTGGAACATCAAACAATTCATCACCTATGTGCTTGTATACTCTATAAAACCATGTTTTTGGGGAAAAACAAACCAAACACCAATAAATTTCCTATGATCTAATTTTCCACTAGAACCATGGTTTTTTTTGTTTTTTTTTTTTTGGGGGGGGGGGGACAAAACTAGAGGGCAAAGCCCTAAAACAAAAAAGAAATTAACCTAGAGGGGATTGCAACTCCAAACTATCATTATCCACAAGAGTCCTTAAGAAATCAGGATATGTATTCATAAGAGATGAGCTTGTCAATCCTCTTTTTGCTAAATCATATGCAACCTTGTTTTGCTCTCTTGATACATGAAGAATTTCTACATCCCAATCCAATTTCACAATGCTTTGTATTTCCAAGAACACAAAACTGCAAATTTTTTTCTTAGAATTTGCCATGAGAAGGTCAATCAATTTTTTTTTTCATCTGACTCCAAAACCACGTTTTTAAAACCAAATTCCTAAGCAGAACCATGGTTTTAGGATAAGTACCCCTGATTCAATGAATCAGATTTTTTTGCGACACAATCTGTCTCCATGTTTCACCTTTGGGCTGTATTTACAGATATAATATATTAATGGGTTTGATGTTTCTATTTTTTGTTACATTGGTATAAAAATAAGTGGGTCCCATTGTAAAGAGAAGAAAAGAGAAAATATTAGTAGGATTCACTCACGTTTACGTGTGTGACAGAAAAAATAAAAACATTAAATCCTATATTAATATCAATATTATGTCTGGGCTAAAATACTTTTTTTTCTTTAAAAAAAGAAGAAGTAGGAAAGAAAAGTAGTATAGCTCAGCCCACTTCAAATTTGGGCTTCTACTTTTATTGGGCCAAGATAGGGTTCAACCACATCAGCTCGGTTCAACACAACTCAAAGTTTAGCTCAGTATTTTTACCCAAAAAAAAAAAAAAAGTTTAGCTCAGTATAATAAAAGGAAAGCCAAAAAAAAAAAAAGCAAAGCCACACAAACCCTAGCTGGTCGAATTAAGTAGTTCCTTCGCCTTCTTCGGCAGTCTCCATTTTTCTGCAGCCTAGGAAGACTGTGTGGGAGAGAGAAAATGGTATCAGGGTCTGGCGTATGCGCGAAGCGCGTGGTCGTAGACGCGCGCCATCACATGCTAGGTAGGCTGGCGTCGATTGTGGCTAAGGAGCTGCTCAATGGCCAGAAGGTGGTGGTGGTGCGGTGCGAGGAAATCTGCATCTCTGGTGGCTTGGTCCGTCAGAAGATGAAATACATGCGATTTCTCCGTAAGCGGATGAATACTAAGCCTTCTCATGGCCCTATCCACTTTCGTGCCCCTTCCAAGATTTTCTGGCGTACTGTTCGTGGGTGAGTTTCATCAGGCATTGTGGTACACTCTTAAATATATCAAAACTAACAAATATTCTCATGTTGCCAATTAAATGATTACAGACCAATCCAACTTCCCTCAGTTTCTTGATTCTTACTTTTCCTTCTAGTGGATCATTCTCCTGCCGTTAGAGTGCTACATTATTTGCAGCTATTTAAGTGTCCTCGTTTCCGTATAGCTTCTGATCCTATCATTACATACGCTCTGTATATATAACGAAAGAATATTGTTGTACTCCCTCCGGTCCTGAATATAACTACAAACCATGTCATATATTTATTCTAATTTACCTTTTTCAGCTTATAACTAAAAAGTAGAGAATGTAATACTGCTTTGTTTTTGTCTTAATGAGTTCCTAAAAATCGTTGTGGATTGCTTACTTGTGGTGTAACCGTGCGGTATTCATATTCCTCTAGACAGATCTGGACATACTTCCTGGTTGAACATATATGTTCAATTAAGATTGTAAAATGAATTTTTCAATTTCCATTTAGATTGAATTAATTGTTTGTTACCATTCATGATCGTTTTGTGCCAGTAAGCAATCCAATAATCCGGCTCATCATGTTATTAATAGAAATGCAATATACGTTCGCCCTAATTTTTTTGGACAATTAGAAAACTGGTATATAATTGTTTGAATAACTATTCTTAGAGCACGACGTTTTGTTTTTCTATAGTATGTCTGTCACTGATAGTAGAAAACACTCTCAGGTTGATATGCCCTTAACTGTTTTTTTTATTAGGGTTGAACATCTGACCTTTAAAGCAAACTATATTATGATTTATGATTCAAAGTTCAACTAGGTGAACCTATTTTTTCCATTGTCTTGGCTTGACAACACATTTCCTTGCATAGGAGATACTCATGTCTGCATGTTGCATATTTCTTTATGTTTTGCCTTCATTTTTATGATACTATGATATATTATGATTTTGCAATTTTAGAATGATACCACATAAGACAAAGCGTGGGGCAGAGGCTCTTGGAAGATTGAAGGTCTTTGAAGGCATACCTCCCCCATATGATAAAACGAAGAGGATGGTTGTCCCTGATGCCCTAAAGTAAAGCCTACGTTCCTGGGTTTTTAACATTTCAGTTGTGCTGAATTTTATTTTTTGGCTGTTAAAATGTCTTTCAGTTTGTCTAATAAAATTTTGACAAAATTGATTAAATCAGGGTGTTGAGGCTTCAGAAGGGACACAAGTATTGTTTGGTGGGTAAATTGTCTTCCGAAGTTGGATGGAACTATTATGATACCATCAAGGTAAGTTTCCACTTCCTGAGCTTGGTCTTGCATGGTATTAGATTGGAAAAGGAGAAATAATGATGGGAGATAAATCCAAGCCTCTTTGAATAGCCTGAACATCGTTCATTTGCTTATATAGCATAATACCGATACAACGGAGTCAATATCACACAGACATGTAGAGAGAGAAACCAGGCTATGCTACAGCTGTACAAATACATGTGGCTGTAGTAGAATCATCTACGCACACAAATGCTAATTACTTGATTAAGACCTTAATTCTATGTTCAAACAGTATTGATTTATTTTCATTTAGATAAAAAGAGAGCTTGACACTTAAATATAAATAATTATATGATAAATTAGGACATACACAACTCATACGTTTTAAGAAGATCCTGTTCTTATCCTGAAACATTTTATAGAAATTAAATGTGTGTGTGTGTGTGTCTGTGATGCTTGGTTGGGTTCCTGTTTGCTGGTAAACGAGACTATAAGGAAGAGCATATTGACTGCAAAATCAGACACTTTCATTCATTTGGTTTGTACTTGATCTATTTGGTTTACTTGTCTGGATTTATGCATGCCAAAAGAGATGAAGTGTCTTATGATTTTGCTTCATTCAGGAATTGGAGAAGAAAAGAAAGGAGAAAGCACAATTGGTTTATGAGAAGAAGAAGCAGATTGCTAAATTAAGGTCGAAGGCTGAGAAAATTGCTGAGGACAAGCTTGGTTCCCAACTGGAGATCCTAGCTCCAGTCAAGTATTGATCTTGGATTATGTCTGAGTTTTTATTCAATATTTTCAAATTTCTAGTATACAAGATCGATCGTGACGCGATTTGTTTTGTTAATTGCATTCATAGACCCTTAGTATGATAATGTTGGAAATTGCCATTGATTTCTGCCTCAGTTATTATATTCGCGCCATTTTTCTTAAAATGAGGTGCATTTGGGCATGTCTAGACTAGATAAAGGGGAAAAGAACATGGGGAATCAAAGAAGCTCAGAGAAGTCAATTTGGGTTTATTCGGGTATCAGTTTGGGTTTTTCTTCTTTTTTTTTTAATTGCTAGAGTATACTAAATTCCGTTAAACTATGTGAGCTTATGTTATGATATGAGCTTATATTCCCACACTGGTGAGTAACTAAAAAAAAAAAAAAAAGTTATGGAAGTTATCCGCAATTGACTCAGAGTTCAGGAAGGTTTTGTATAATTAAGCCAATTATTATACTATTAACGTTATAAGCATAATTATAAAATATTTTAAAATATATATGTGTGTGTGGGTGAGGGGAGTGGACATTAGGCACCAGAGCTGGGGGAGGGTGTGGTAAGCGACGAATTGCATGTCAACTTTTGAATTACTGCTGAATCCATGAGCAAGTTGTCAAGCAGGTCAACTTTTTGAATTACTGCTGAATCCATGAGCAAGTTGTCAAGCGAAACGAAACATCTTAGTAGCCAAAGAAAAATATAAACATAGAAACATATAAGGTTAGTTTGGATTGAGGGAAGGGGTTCCAAACTTTACTCCCCCTCCCTCCAAACCAAACTAACCATAAGATGCGGTCTAATTATAAGAAAAATATAAACATAGAAACATATAAGGTTAGTTTGGATTGAGGGAAGGGGCTCCAAACTTTACTCCCCCTCCCTCCAAACCAAACTAACCATAAGATGCGGTCCTAATTATAAAAATGGGTTGACATTTTTTTAGGAGAGATTAAAGAATCTAAATAAGTTATTTAATCATATTATAGATTGGTATCCTTAGATTCTATATTAATTTATTATTTAAACTAACTAATTTGGGAAAAAAATGCTTTAAAATAATTTAATTAGTTTTCTTAATTTCTCTACAAATCACATCATAAAAAAACTACTTCTGCCACCGCTATCCTAAACACAAATCATATCAGAAAAAGTCCATCAGAAAAAAAAGTCCAACAAAAAAAGCACATCAGGAAAAAAAAAAAGGAAGGTCACTTCTACCGCCACTATCCAAACAAATGGGCTCTTTGGTGGCTTTTTTTTCCCCTATTTGCCACTTTTCTGCGGTTGTTCTTTCATTTATACGAACCCATTTCCCTAGAATTAGATAAATTAATTAAAAGTAAAAATGAGTTTTATATTTAAAATCAAAGTTCATTCATTTATATGAACCCATTTCCCTAGAATTAGATAAATTAATTAAAAGTAAAAATGAGTTTTATATTTAAAATCAAAGTTCATTTAAGATCAGAGGATATGACTAAGAATTCTAACAGAAAAATCCCAAATATAAAATCTTAATAAAAAAAATAATTTTATGGTTTCTTAAACCTGAATATGAAGAAATATTTTTCAAAATTTATAATTTATATTGATTACATTCAAAATATTAAATTGATTAGTTATAATACTGATTTAAAATAGATATGAAAATCTCTAATGATGTCTCCATTTTCAAACTCATCAACAACAACTTCTTGAGATACTTATATTAGTTAAGATACTGATTTAAAATAGATATTAAAATCTCTAATGATGTCTTCATTTTCAGGCAATTATATAAGTTTTAAACCTGAAAATGTCTTCTTTGTTGATTTTAATCTTAAATATAAGACATAATTTTCATGTTTGTCAATCTTTTCATAATTTACCTCTATTAATACTTTCTGAATTAAATTAAATTAAATAAATATATCTTATATTAAAAAAGTATATTATAAAATATGTCATATGATTCCCCCTTAGGAAGCCCCTCAAAATATGATCTTTCTACTTAGCTATAATATTATATTAGTATATGAGATTATGGAGGATAAAAAAATTTACTATATCAAAATATAGGAAAATGATATCCTCATTACCCTCTTTTATATCATCATCTTATCTCCATCATTAGATAATGAAATGTATATTTTAGATTTAATATTTTATAAAATTATTATTATTATATTTAAAATTTCTTTATTTATTATAGATTGCAATTATGAAGGATATAAATGAAATTTTAAAAGTTTAAATTTAAGAAGGTCGACAAATGATGCTAGAATGAAGTTTCATTTGCTATCCACCAATGGAATCAGCAAAAATTTGGTTAAAAAAATAGAGAGAAGAGATTTGGGGAAGTTTTGTAGTCGATTAGGGTTCCAAATACCGTGATTGGGGTTTTTAAAAAACCCCTGTCGCAATTTAGTCGACTAAATATTGTGGCTTAGTAGACTAAATCACGAAGGCAGTCAGAAAAAATCTAAGTCCCACGTTTTAGTCCATTAAACCTTTAGTCGACTGAATAGTAACACATTAAGAAATAGTTTGAAAATAATGACAAAACGATAATTAGTTATTTAAAAAGTTGCGAAAAAAGCCCTCTTTGGTCGGCCATAAATTGGAATGTGACAATACCGGGGAAGCCTCTTTTTTTTTTTTTTTGATCTAGACAAAATTTCTTTCTTTCACGTACTCTTAAAAAAAAATATTCTTCCAAAACACATTAAGGTGATGCGCACTCTTTCAGTTTGCACTTCGCAGTTCGTTCCTCTTATGTGGTTGGGTTTCCTCGGACTTCATCGACTTCTATCCTCCATCTATTTGCGGTTTTCTTAGAGCGCCGTCGTGGTTTCTATTCTGCTTCTTCGGTTCTTCTACTTGGAACTTGGAAGGTGAGAATCGAATTAATATTGTTCAGTTTTGGAGTTAGATTTGTGACTGTTTGGTATGCAATGAGATTTTGGGGATTGGGATGTTAATTTTAGTTAGTGTTTCAGTAGGTCTTTTGGTCGTTGCTTCCGAGTTTCAACTTCTGCCTATTAGGATGTTTGTCACTTCTACGATTGGCATTTGCTCTGCGAACTGGTTCCTCGAGTTAGCGTCAGGTATGGGTGTTTTGGGTTGCATATCTTAATCCCTATGGCGGTTCTGTGTTTGGAGTTTGCTCTGCCTCTGCGAATTGGGTCCCTATTTTCACTGGATTTTAGGAGTGTTAATGTGTTGTTATACTGAATTCTTATAGTGGTTCTGCTCTTTTTATTTATTGAAATTGCTATTGGGTATTATTAGGAGTGTTCATGTGTCAAAGGTGAATAATTTTTCTGATGGTGATTCACTGATTCTGTTTTTTCTATTTTTCCTGACCGTGAATGCCTTCTATTATCCTTGTGCACAAACCAGCAAGATATCAGTAAATCAGAAATTGATCTTCTTAGTTGCATAAGCTGTTCATTCGAACTTAGTGTTTGATACATAATCAATGTCTTGAGTTATCCAAAGCTCCCATCCTCTTAGCCAGCCAAGGGATCATATTTTTAAATTCTTGTATAACAACTGAAGTATCTTTTAGCTGGAATAGTTTTGAAAAATCTGACTAGGTAGTTGTTTTTATTTAATTAATAATTAAGAATATACATGAATATAAAGAAAAGGGCCAATTAAAAAAATTGTTGGGGAGGGGTTGTGTGTAAAGACAAATAGTTTGATTTTAATGATAGAATTGATTACTTATATTTATACATACTGACATTGATATTACCCCTCGTCTTTGGGTTCAACTGGCGTGGGAGTCGGACTTTCTCACCTCATGGGAGGGGGTTCGATCCTTGCGTTGGTCAAGACGCTGGAGGAGGCATCCTAGGAGTTTAGGAAACAGTGGTAACGCTGGTAAAGATGGAGGCTTATGTACTCTCTGGCCAGTATTCCCTATGGACTGGGCTCCAAGCGCCCTGCCCTTGGACTGTGGGTGAGCCCAACCCCTTTCCTAAAATTTTTATATCAAAAAAAAAAAAAATTGACATTGATATTCTAAACAGATCCTAAGTGTTCATTGATGGAAAATCCTTGCTGTTCTTTTTAATTAAGCGTAGTACAAGCTCAGATCCCCTTTTCTTCTTCAATGAGTCTCTAGAGATCGAGATTTGGGTCTTTCCTTGTTGGAAACTGTTGCCTTTGTCAGTTGTGTATGGCGCATGTATCCTTTCCTCCCCCTGATGTTTGCCACTCTTCCCCTACCTTCAGCCATGTTTGGTCCACGGCACGACTATACTCTCCTCCACCCCGCCTTTTCTTCTTCATTTATATATGTCCTCTTCCTTGACGAGCTAATTTCTTGTTCTAGCCCCTCTCTAACACCTCACTGTTCATTCTTTTAGGTGCCCCCTGTTTCATCTTTGTTCCCGATCAATTTACTCTTGTTTTTCTTCCCTTTTTTATAACACGTACCAACTTACTGCATAATATAAACTTATATTGGAATTTGATTTCTTTTGAATAGAAGGGTCTGGTATGTGCCAGTGGAAATTGATTGTTGTCTTATGTTTTACTGCAGCTTTCTGGATCAGTGTTAACAGCCATCTAAGGTTTTAAATCTTCTATGTCTACATGCTAACCCCTCTATCAAATCCATCAATGGATTCAACAAACTACTCAAATGTAAAGAAGAGGAAGAAGACCCATCAATCTCCTGAGGCCATGTTTCAATTTGAGCTCAATTCTTTTTCAAAAAACAAGGATTTGAGTGGCGCAATTGTCCTATATGAATCTGCAATCTCACGGAAAATAAGAATTAATCTACATCACTTCAATTCTTTACTCTACCTCTGTTCGAATTCTGTCACTGATGCATCACTCAAAGACTTATCTTTGGATTATGGGATTCGCGTATTTGATCATATGTTGGCTCTTGGTATCAATCCCAATGAGGCTTCAATCACAGCTGTCGCTAGGATAGCTGCGGCCAAAGGAGACGGAGACTATTCCTTTGAACTGGTTAAGAGTATGGGAAAGTACAATGTTGCTCCTCGATTGCGAACATTTGATCCAGCTTTGTTCTGCTTTTGTGATCATTTGGAGGCTGATAAAGCTTATGAAGTTGAGAAAGAAATGGGTGCAGTGGGAATAAGTTTGGAGGAACAAGAGCTTGCAGCACTTTTGAAGGTCAGTGCAAAGAAAGGTAGAGCAGAGAGAGTGTATGGGTATTTACATAAGCTCAGAAGCTCCGTAAGGTGTGTTAGTGAATCAACTGCACGGATTATTGAAGACTGGTTTCAAAGCACTGAAGCTTCAGAGGTGGGCGAGCTAAATTTTGATGCTAGACAAGTGAAAGACAAAATTGGACGCAATGGGGGAGGGTGGCTTGGCCAAGGATGGATTGGAAAGGGCAATTGGGCTCTTTGCAAAACTAATGTTGATGAAAATGGACGTTGTTGCTGTTGTCATGAGCAATTGGCTTGTGTTGACATTGATGATGATGAAACAGAGAAATTTGCTCAGTCTGTTGCTGCTTTGGCAATGGAACGAGAGGTCAAGGCAAATTTTAGTGAGTTTCAGGTGAGTGGAATCCTGCTTGCAATTGCTCCCTTCTGTGTAGGACAGTGCTAGATGTAGATGATCTTTTATGGTAATGCAGTTATCTGACTTATTCAAATCTTCTATCTCATTACTTCCCAACATGTTTTTTACTTGGTTTGGGTAGTTTCCCTCATTTGTCTTTCTGTTGTCTTCTATTTTAGGGTTGGCTTGAGGAACATGCAGACTTTGAACATATAGTGGACGGTGCGAATGTTGGGCTTTTCCAACAAAATTTTGCAGAGGGTGGATTTAGCATTTCTCAGGTTCTTTGTATAATTATTGGGATCCTCTTATAACCCCTCTCTTTTCTCCAAAAGAGGAGATATAATATAAGCTTTGACTCATACATTAGTGAAGTATGTACTAATTCTGTTAATGTTCGCCATTTTATATTTGTTCAGCTTGATGATGTTGTGAAGAAACTATATGATAGGAATAAAAACAAATGGCCGTTAGTTATCCTGCACAACAAACGTATGAGAGCGCTTATAGAAAACCAGTCTAGCAGAAAGTTGGTTGAGGAGTGGAGGGATAATGGTGCTCTTTATACGACACCAAATGGCTCTAATGATGATTGGTAATTGCCCAGTCAATTTCATATAAAATGTCTTTATTTCTCAAATTATGTGAATATTTATTATTTACTATATATTGTATTTCTTTAGTATGGTTGAATTTTGGGTTTGAATCTTTGGATCACTATTATGTTTATTCTTTGTTGATTGATTTTCTATGCTCGTGGGTTTCAGGTATTGGCTCTATGCTGCTGTAAAATTAAGGTGCTTGCTTGTGACAAATGATGAAATGCGTGACCACATATTCGAACTTATAGGAAGTAGCTTTTTTAGCCAATGGAAAGAAAGACATCAAGTGAGTTCCTTCTTTACTTATAAAATCACGACATTTTTTGTGCTAATTTAATATTTGAATATGTAAATTTGATTCTTTTATGGAACTGGAGTAGATGGAATTCACGTTTAACTTATCATTTTCATATATTTAAATAGAATATGATTGGCATAGGAACTCATGTAGTTGTAAGTTGAGTTTTTGTTTGGAAGGTAGTTGTAAGTTGAGTTTTTGTTTGGAAGAATATTCTGAAATTGCTACTGTGGTGGGGTTGAAGCAATGCAGGGAATGTACTAATAAATGTGCCCATTATGGGTCTTAGTTATTTTTATACTTACCTAATTTGCAATAGGTTTTGAGTATTAGTGCGCCCATAAACATTGCACTTTTCTCTATCTAACTATATTTATTTTGACATACAGGTTCACTACACATTTGTTAAAGGAAACCTTAAACTCCTGATGCCTCCACATTATTCACGTGTTATCCAGGTAATTTGTTATCTGGCATGCATGCAATAGCGTGCATATATGGTATTGTATTTTGTGTCAGCTAAGGGTTTTCAATATGTTGGGGGTTTGATTCGACTTTTGTTATTTGCCACTAAGAAAATGTGAGGAGAGGATTTGCTTTGTTTTCTGGAGACCTGATTTCTTTCATCACGACAATTGTATTCGTCTTCAACATGAGAGCTGTAATTTTATCCTGACTGAAATAATGACCTTAACTCTAGCTTCTCTATTTTTTGGTCCAAGTTTGGGGTGATTTAAATCTGTTCATATGTATGGTTAAATTTAATCTTTGTTGGGTAGTCATGATTGTTATGCAGAGGATGACCATGAAAACTTCATTAATAGATTTAGCTGTTGCTGAGAACTGTTAGTTTTGGAGCAAATTTGAAAATATTCTTCTTCTTTTTTTTTGTTTCAGGAATCAGAAAAAGGATCATGGCATGTGCCAGTTGTAACAAGCAATAATAATGAGGAATCCTCGAGACTCTGGCTTTGCATTACACGACCAGGTGCCAATGCTTCTAATGATATGAAAACTTGCGAAAATGGTAATCTCTGTCATCATAGTTAGTCAGATAAATCTGCAAATAATGGTGTTCATAGCTCAGATTTCTCTCCAGTTGGAAATGATCAAATAGTTACCCAATGAATCTTTCCTTTCAATGAGGCAACCTACATGCAATAGGCCCTTTAAATGTCTGGAAGTAGCTTTTGGGCTATAAAACACGATGGTTCATGGTATGAACGGGACGGCTACATTATGCTTCATGATTGTCTGGTTTCTGCAGTTATAAGTTATAACGCTCTTGAAAACTTGAAATCACATAAATTTTGGAATAGAGACGGTACAAATTAGAAATTGTATCTTAAACTTTCTGTTATAAGGATATTTAGTTGGTGATCTGGGAGGGTTAAAGTAGGTATTGGCCTATGGGCTCTCATGCCACCCTTTTTTCTGTCTTTTGTTTTTTTCAAGGGGACAAATGGTCGCTCCTAGTAACTGTAACAGTAATTTTTTGGGTTTCGATACATTAAATTATTAGTGGCCTAACTGCTAAATTATGCCCTTGGTCTGGCTTGTTCATTAAATTCCTTGACTTTTTGTATATTTGTAATGGAAGCACTCAGATGATTGCGTAAATCTGTTTATTTAGTTAGTTAATATTTGATTCTATTTGCTGGCTTGTGGATCTACATGCTTAAGCCTTCCAATTTTGTTTTCCTTTTCTTCTTAATATAAGTTGTTTATTTTTATCTTCTTTCATTGCTTTTTAAAGAAGCAGAAGGATGTGTGATAATACTTCTTTTATTTTTTTTTTGTTTTATGAATGTGGATAAACTTCTATTTTTTAATTTTTTTTTATTTGCTTTGTCTTTGTAATCTAAGTTTGAAACAAAATTAAAAGGGTTATAAGCATGATGTGAAGTATAAGAATTTTTGTAAAAAACATATAAGAATAGCTAAATAGTACTTCATGCTTTGACCCAAAAAAAAAAAAAAGTACTTCATGCGGTTCTAAGTATAAAGATATAGTTAACTTTTTTTTAATGACGAAGGAAGCTAAGTAAATTATTTAATCATATTATATATTATGTATCATTAAATTATATATCAGTTTATATGTTAAGCAAAGTAATTTAGGAAAAAAATAAAAAAAATATATTTTAAAGTAATTTAATTAGCTTTCTAAAATCTTTAAAAAAAAAATCCAATTTTGTTTTATATCGAAGGTAGTATATTTTTGCCCCAATAATACATAGTTAAATAAATGAAACGTGTAAATTTTTTTGATGTAATTGTTTCAATTTTATAAATTATATCCAACATTCCATATTAGATGATATATCATCCTTATTGATACAGATTGGTAGATGTTTTAATGTAAAAAAATTTAAATGTTAGGAGGTTAAATTTATATCTTAAATCATCATGGAGTTTATATGTTGGATTTTTATACTGACTTAAAGTTGGATTTTTATAAATTTTAACCTAAAAATATTGATATTAAAATCCTATTTCCCTTCCTAAATTCACCTGTTAAAAGTTTACCACTTGTTTAAATTTAGTTTATTTATTGGTTGAACGGTAGAGATTTTGACAAGGGGTAGATCTCTTCAGTGAACTTGCACAACTATAAAGGCTGAGAAAGAGAGATAATTCTCTCAAGCTTTTAAATGAAGTGATGGCCTTGTTAATGATCACAGTAAATTTGCTGGGCTGTTTTCATAAAATGTCTTTGCTAATATATGAGCAATCTAAAGATTATCATTACATAGTTAGAAATGAAACTGACTTAAAGTACGAACACAAACATGGAATGGTGTGGATATTACGGGGAATTTCTATTTAGATTTAGCAAGGCCTTTAATGATATTTTTGGCGGCATTCAATATTGTATTCTATCAAGAAATTCTATGTCAAAAAAGATCTCTAGACATCAGTATGTCTAACAAAAATGTTTTTTAATTATATTATATTTTACAAGATTGAGAAGGTTTATTTCACTCCTAGGGTAGGGAGAGAAATTTTTTAAGGACTTTAGTCTATTAAAAGAAAACATATTTAATTAGCGTATTATTATTTAGTATTAACTTATTTATATGCATGGCATGCCTTCTAATTTATATACAATCCATTACATATATTTAATTATGGACATTAGTGTTTTTTAATTTTTAATAATAATTTTTAAAAAATTAATCAAATTTCAATTTCAATTTCAATTTTTATCTTCAATAGTCACACTACATACCACTAATATATAGTATTTAATAAGATTCATGCTATTTTCAGTCATTTTTCATCCTAACTGATTTTTCAAATAATAATCCAAACAAGAGTTTATTTGGGAAAAAACCATTTCTATCATTATTAATCTAAACACAAATCACATTTACAATCTGGCTTTTATCCTAACTTATGTTTGTAAAAGTTAAATTGAAAATAAGTTACTTCTATCACAATTATTTCAAACAGACCCTAAGTTGATTTCCCTAATTATAGGGCTAAACCTAAATCTAAGAATTAATGACATAATATTCTAAAATGCAATTAAAATAAGTATTAATTGATGATTTAACATCTTGCAATGCAATTACAATAAATAGTAAGGATTCAAAATTAAAATAAAATAGTTTTCTGCCTAAAACAGGACGGTTGAATTCTTTGCATCAATCTTCATATCGCTTTGGTATCTTTTTCTTTTTTCCCCCTTGATATCCATCATTTTCCTGCTGGGGAAAAAAAAATCTCCTTTGAAGTGATAAAATACTAGAATTTCAAGTCTTGATGAAACTCAGCTTTTGCACAAGGTCTTGGATCCGGGGTTGGTTGTAAAAAGAAACATGAATCATCATCCTTTATGAATTATGGGTTTTTGTTTCTGTTACGAACCGGCTCAATGGCCCAGGTCCACGGAACGGCCCAATAAATCAGGAAGCATGGTTGACACGTCAGCAAGGAAGATCCAATATCCTAACAAGATAGGATCTATCCTAACCAGCATCCCGAAATACTTGCCCCGAATATTTCGGCCCCAGAGATCATGCTAGGTAGAGATCTCCGCCTCAGACGCCCTTATAAATATAGAGGAAGACCAACCAGGTGCACGGGTTCTA
Organism: Acacia crassicarpa; assembly: GCA_034222035.1. Classification (NCBI taxonomy): domain Eukaryota; kingdom Viridiplantae; phylum Streptophyta; class Magnoliopsida; order Fabales; family Fabaceae; genus Acacia; species Acacia crassicarpa. Next base: position 55,977,611 of record JAWXYG010000001.1, on the reverse strand, counting down.
ACTCTCCACTCTTTACTTTCAATTACACAGAGCACACACCCCACCCTCTTGGTTACACGCCTGTGTGTGTCTCGAACTATGTGGACTTTGATCCCTTTACAAGGTACGTAGGCCTTAGGCTTGGCTCCTAGTCAAGTCCAATCAAATCTTGTTCTCAGAACAGAACATTGGCGCCGTCCGTGGGGATCGTTAAATTTCTATTCCTATGACCAACGATGGTTCAGCCAAGAAGCCACAATAATCAATAACATGAAGATCATCATCATCTGTCTTTGAGAACCTATGATCGTTATCCTCTCTCCTGGGGAACCTAGACTTTTCAACTCTGGCATAAAGTTAGATGCTCTATTTGGATCATAAGTTTCCACATGACTAGAAGATAGTTGGAAGGATCACCAAAAAGAACTCAGAGAAGTCTTTGATGGCCTTAATAGAAAACTAGCAGACCTAGATGATCTTGTTCGACAACTTCAGATTCTCCTATCGTCATGCCAACAGCCGTCGGCACAACAGCCTCCGGAGACCCACCGTGCAACAACAACCACTGGACAGAGGATGAGTTCTAAGAATTAATACAATTGTGAGTTCAATACCCATTTGAGAATCCTAGAAGAGTAAATTGAGATAGCCGAGGTTGTTGGTAACCCGAGGCTAATTCAATCCCAAAGGAGTTATTTTTACGACTCGGTGATGCAGGGAAGTCTACTTTATGTTTGCCTTTGCTATATCTATTTGTCTTTTCTACATTATTCACATGAGAAAGAGTTAGCGAATCACTAAAACCCTCCAAACATATGGAAATAGCGTTTGATCTCGTTGAACTAATTATTTGGTCTATGAGAATTGTTTTGAGGCAGGGCAAACAAACAAATCACAACAGCCGAGGTTGTTGTTAAGCCGAGGCTGATTCAATGCATCTCGATTCCATCGCGATAGTGGAGGTTGATGATACGCAGAGATGAGGAGGAGCCGAGACGCCGAGGTCACGTCCTTGTTCTCGAGGAGGATTATGAAGGCGCTCCCCGACAGCTCCGAGCAAGGTGATGTCAACCATTAGCCCCACTAGCTTCGACAATTCTGCATAACTGCATAAATTTGTCCTCATCAACACTATCTGCCAACCGTTTCCCATCAATATGAAGAGAGGGACAATCACTTGCATTTATCACGGTAGATGTAACAGCCCCATTAAGCTCTTTAGTGTTCGTATTGCAAAAGCCGCAATCCCTCGTGGGCAGATATGGAATCAAGAGTGTCAACCTTGCATTCAGTTGAAATTCCACGGCTGCTATAATATTAAGCAAATCCACGCCGGGATATACTCTAAGTGCATGTGGTATTTCCCTTTTCCGGATCTAGTTGTTTCCCGGCAAGCCAAACAAGTAAATGGAAAACTCCATCAAGCTACATCCAGATGAGCATCACCCTCTTTATCTCATAGATGCTCAATCCTTGCTTATTATCAATTATCTATATACTTGTTTGTGAGAAGGACTCGGTTACACAATCCGGATCCCACAGAATTCTTGAAGGCGGACCTCGGCTACGCCGAATCTGGTTACAGCCCGGGACCCGCGTGAATTCTTGAAGGCGGACCCCAGCTACACCGAATCTGGTTAAAGCTTGGGCTCCGTGTGATTTTTTGAATGGACCCCGGTTACACCGAATCTGGTTCAAACCCGGGATCCCTGTGAGTTTTGGCAGGCGGACCCCGGCTACGCCGAATCTGGTTAAAGCCCGGGCTCCGTGATAATTTTTGAAGGCGGACCGATTACACCAAATCTAGTTGAAATCCCGGCCCCACAGGACTTTTTGAATGGACCCCGGCTACGCCAAATCTGGTTAAAGCCTGGGCTCCGTGATTATTCTTGAAGGCGGACCGGTTACATTGAATCTGGTTAAAGCCCCGGCTTCGTGTGAATTTTCGAAGGAGGACCCTAGTTACACTTAATACAGTTAAAACCTGGGCTCCATGTCAAATCAAGGGTTACAACACCTATAATGGAAAAAAGGGTTACGACACCCATAAAGAAAGAGAAGGAAGGCGGACCCCGGTTACATTGGACACAATTAGAATCCGGGATTCGTGCAAAGTCTCGTGGGACACAGAAGGAAGGCGGACCCCAGTTACATTGAATTCCAGTCAAAATTCGGGCTCCGTGTAAAGTACAATTGACTCCGTGACGCGCTCCTTAAAAGGACCCCGGATAAATAATTCCTCAATGGAAATTCATCTGTTTTACTATCGATAGTCAAAGAAATACAGTCGAGGTACATAAACCCGGCGTGAAGCCGAGGTCAATAAACCCGGCATGAAGCCGAGGTCCAGAAACCCGACATAAAGCCGAGGTCAATAAACCCGACATGAAGCCGAGGTTGTGAAACCCGGCATGAAGCCGAGGTCAATAAGCCCGGCGTGAAGCCGAGGTCCATAAACCCGGCGTGAAGCCGAGGTCTTGAAACCCGGTGTGAAACCGAGGCCATTAAGCCCGGTCCAAAAAATGACTCCGAGGTCGTGTACCCGGTCACAAAAAAAAACATCTAGATGTATGAAACCGGCCGTTGTACTCCGACAGGCATTGGTTAGAGCTCGGCGAAGGCGCCATACGTGACCTTTCACGAAATTGACGCGTCAACGCTCGCCCGACTAAGCAAGCGGACTATCATGCCGACCCTGATCAGGTCAAAATGTTTGATTAGAGGCAGGAGAAGCCTCGGTTGAACATGTGGTAGTTTAGCCCTTACGTCGGTTACCATTAATCCGACTAAGAGAAAAGTTGGAATCCGACTAGTGAAAGTTGGATGAGGTAGTGCGGTTAGTTATACCTGACGAGGTTGAAACAAGACAACCCTGCTCCAACCTCCCACGCGTAAGTGTGGCAGAGTCAAGCGACTTGTATTTATTACGGTCAACAAATATCTAAACTCCTAGACGTAAACGCTGGTCGAGTACATAGACCTGTACTTAATGCGGTCGATAAATTAAACTCCCAGACGTAAACGCTGGTCGAGTATAAAGACCTGTACTTAATGCGGTCAATAAATTTCTAACAGAGTTTAGAATTTATAAACAACTGGCATAGACACCGGGAATATGAAGAGTGACAGGGCGCAAGCGCCCTAGCTCGGGAAAGCAGCGTCACCAGAAGGCATCACCTCGTTGGACAGACTAGCCTCAGGAGCTCCTGACCCGGCCTCATCACCACCTTTCAAGATGGAACGAAACCTGGACACCGTCCTTCACATAAGCCCGGTACGCATACCCGGCAAGGTTCAGGGATACGTCCGGATTCAAGTGCTTGGTTAGATCAAAGGCTGGGCTGAGGCAGTCCGAAGCAGTCTGCTTCAAACGAGGAAGTTGTGTCAGAATGGGCTTGTTGCACTGCCAGGAGAGCATCCTTAGTCAAGTCCAACTCGGAGGAACGACATCATCTGGGGGAACCACCTCGATGGAGGGAGTGCAATTTAAACCTCGAACATGAGATCCGGGTTAAGCGGTCAATGCACCCCGGCAGCCCAGAGCCCTCGACTGCCAAGCTAGGGTGCAACAAGACAGGAGTGGCACCGTTAAGCTGTCAACAACACAAAGCAACTTCGAGGAGCATGTTCACCATCAACCGAGGCCGAGGCCAGCAAAGACAAAGAACGAGGCTGAGGTAAGCAAAAGCAAAGTGCGAGGGGAAGGTGAATAGACCGGGCCTCAGGAGAAAAACCTGGTGCCCGAACTAACAAATGAGTAGAAGGATACGAATCCGAATTCGTCAAAGACTCGAACAAAAGCATATCAAGATGGAACAATTCGGATACGAAATCTGGGTTAAACAATAAAGGCGCCTCGGCAGCCTAGAGACCTCTAAACCCAGAAGAAACGACTGAAGTACGACGGACGCATCAAGTACGCGCAAAAGTCACAAGCCGCTAGGTGTCAGTCGATGATAATGGCGAATGTATAAGGATCTCGACCCCGAAGTCGAGCGAACTCCTTGATATCACCTCGGATCCTTGAGGCATACCTCGGATCTTTGAGCAAAGGACATCGGTAACCGGGGTCAATATGGCACAACCCGGCACCGTGCGGTAGATAGGCAAGAGGGTATAAATTCGCAACAATCTAGCCCAGGTAACCTGAAGAAGGATTCCAGCCTCAAAGACTGGCGAACCGCCTCAGCATTATCCCAGATTTTGGAGACATTACCTCGGATATGTGGAGTAGACGACCGAGATCAACACCTACATTCAAATGTAGGTACAAGCTCACTGCTACGCATCTCGGACCGATCCGGGTTGGGTAACCACCCCGGCTACTTAAAGCAGGGCATTCTTGGCATGATGACGGGAGTTGAACCTTTCAAAGTCATGAGAAGCCAGGCCCCAGACTTAAAGCCACCTTATGGGCCGCAGTAGTTATAAGTTGGTCCAGCTGAAGTAGAATGCCCCGGCCTTGACAGGGGCCAGGGGCAATGAACATCTCGGCTGTCCAGAGGCCTGAACGACCAAGCTGGGGGGCAACTGTTACAGACCGGCTCAATGGCCCAGGTCCACGGAACGGCCCAATAAACCAGGAAGCATGGTTGACACGTCAGCAAGGAAGATCCGATATCCTAACAAGATAGGATCTATCCTAACCAGCATCCCGAAATACTTGCCCCGAATATCTCGGCCCCGGAGATCATGCTAGGCCGAGATCTCCGCCTCAAACGCCCCTATAAATATAGAGGAAGACCAACCAGGTGCACGGGTTCTAACTCTCCACTCTTTACTTTCAGTCACACAGAGCACACACCCCACCCCCTTGGCTACAAGCTTGTGTGTATCTCGAACTACGTGGACTTTGATCCCTTCACAGGATACGTAGGCCCTAGGCTTGGCTCCTAATCAAGTCCAATCAAATCTTGTTCTCAGAACAGAACAGTTTCTATATTATATTTTCTTTTTCCTTGTTTTTTCCTAAAACATGTTTAAAAAATTCTTTCTAAAAACAAGTTCTAAAAAATTTATGTTTGGATAGTTATTTTTTTTAAAAAAAAACTGTTTTTGAAGTGATGTGACAATGGTAGCTATTGTTAGCGGTGACATGTTTACGGTCGTCGTTGATTATAGCATGGCAATGGTCAGAATCAGTGATGTGATGTTGATAGTCCATAGATGGATAGGTGGGGTCTTAAAAATTAAGAAATAGAAAGGAAAAAAACAAGAAAACACCTGTTTTGATTTTTTAATTTCTAAAAACAACTTTCTTTCTTTTTTTTACAAATAACTTATTAAAAACAATTTTCAAATAAATTATTATTTTTTAAAAAACAAAAATACTTATTTTTAGAAACAAAATCAAACCGCCTTAAATTTACTCTGAAGAAAAGGAAAGAACTTGTTGACACATTTAAACTTGTAGATAGATTTTGCAGGTAACTCTATATGAGAAGGTCTCAAGCAACATATAACAACAGGCATGTCCATGGTTGCTGAATCTAATAATACATAATAATGTTCAGCCCATCAACACTGTAGTTTATTTCAAACAAGAATCCATTTGAAAAAAAAAAGTCACTTATATAATTGTTATTTTAAACACAAATCATATTTACAATCCGATTTTTATCCAGTTCGTAAAAACTCATATGAAAAAAAAAAAATTCATCGCTGCCACCACTATCCCAAACGTACATTAAACATAATACTTTTTAACATGAAGGGACTAAACTAAGACTTTGTATATAGATAAACTACTAAATGTATACATTTTTTCCATAAAAAAATTACTAAACATGTCTTATTACAAAATAACTGAGTGGTTTAACCTTAATTTTTTTCGTTTTTTTGTTTTTTGTCGATCTTTGCGAAAAACTGATCTATTAACAGACAACAATCTTCATGAATTAATGTTATGGGTATAATGTAAAAATTGTAATCATCAATGAGGCTAAATTTATCCGGCCAAAAAAAAAAGTGAAGTTAAATTTAAACTTTAAAATTTACTGGCCTGAGATTTTTATAAATTTTAGCTTAAAAAATATCGATATTAAAATAATACTTGCTGCTTGCCTAAGCACACTTGTTAAAAGATCTTCTTCCCATATGTTCAAATATGATCTGTTGGTGCCTTGATGGGTTGAACGGTAGAGATTTCCCCAACTTCATCAAATTTAATGTGTTAGAGAACTTTAATAAACTTGCATGAATATAAAAGGGTGGGAAAAGAAACAAAAACCCCAGCAAACATTTCCAAAATTTAAGTCATTACTTCTTAGTATCCATACGTTAAGATGTCTTTACAAAATGCCCTTGATTATACATCTCTAATATAAGTATCATGACCACATGTCAAAGATACTTAAATTCTAAACCTAAGTTAAAAACTACTATAAACTATGAACGGTGGAAGCTTTGAAAAGGTTTTATAAGAGTGAAGTGGAGCTCTTGAGCTTTCTTTACGTCCTCTTCAATATTTTTATTTCAATTTACACCCAATATGAAATAGATACTATGAGAGTGTCAGAATCCTCTTTTAATTACCAGCGTGAAAGAAAATTGAATAGAAAATCAACGGCCTCTGTTAAATCTGTCTGATTTATTATTCCCTGGCCTCTTTTCACTTACAACACACCTGTGTACCTCTAAATAGAAAACAGAAAACCCGTTACATGAAGATATAAAAAATATAACCTAATGAATTTTAAACTTTACAATTGAGCATAATCCCTAGGTTGGAATTGGAAAATACGAATGATCCACAAAATAAATGCAGCCTAGTCTGAGCATCGTGAAGCCTGAAATGTCTTCATTTCTCAAATTATTAGAATATTTCTATTTACTATCCACCAGATAATTGAATTTTGGGTTTGAATCTTTGGATCGCTGTTATGTTTATTCATTCTATCTTGTATTCTTTGTTACTTGATTTTATATGCCCGTGGGTTTCAGGTATTGGCTCTATGCTGCTGTAAAATTAAGGTGCTTGCCTGTGAGCGTGACCACATATTTGAACTCATAGGAAATACCTTTTTTAGCCAGTGGAAAGAAAGACATTAAGTGAGTTCCTTTACTCATAAAATCATGACTTTTTTTTTTTGGTGCTAATCTAATGTTTGAATATGTAGATTTGATTCTTTTATGGAACAGGAGTAGATGGAATTCATGTTTAATTTATTATTTTCATATATATACTTGAATAGAATATGATTGGCATAGGAACTCATGTGGTTGTAGATTGAGTTTTTGTTTGGAAGAATATTCCTAAATTGCTACTGTGGTGGGGTTGAAGCAATGCGGGGAACGTACTGATAAATGTGTCCATTATGGGTCTTGGTTATTTTTTATACTGTGCCCATTATGGGTCTTAGTTATTTTTTGTACTTACATAATTTGTGATAGGTTTTGAAGTATTAATGCGCGCCCATAAGCATAAACATTGCACTGTTCACTACACATTTGTTAAAAGAAACCTTAAACTTTTGATGTCTTCACCTTATTCTTGTGTTATCCAGGTAATTTGTTATCTGCAGACATGAATACAATAGCATGCATATATGTGGTACTGTGTTGTATGCCCGCCAGGGGTTTTTAATATGTTGGGTTTTGGTTCAACTTTTATTATTCGTCACTAAGAAAATGTGAGGAGAGGATTTGCTTTGTTATCTGGAACTTGATTTTTTTCATTACGACATTTGTATTCATCTTCAACATTTTATCCTCACTGAAATAATGATCTTAACTCTAGCTTCTCTATTTTTTAGTCCAAGTTTCGGGTGATTTAATCTGTTCATATGTATGGTTAAATTTCATCTTTATTGGGTATTCATGATTGTTATGCAGGGTATGACCAAGAAATCTTCATCAATAGATTTGCTTCTAGCGGTTGCTGAGAACGGTTAGTTTTAGAACAAAATTGAAAATATTTATTTTTTGTTTCAGGAATCAGAAAAGCCAGTTGTAGCAAGCAATAATAATGAGGAATCCTCGAGATCTGGCTTTGCATTAGGTGCCGCTGCTTCCAATGATGTGAAAACTTGCGAAAATGTTAATCTCTATCACCATAGTGAGTCAGATAAATCTGTAAATAATGGTGTTCATAACTCAAGATTTCTCTCCAGTTGGAAATGATCAGACAGCTACCAAATGAATCTTTCTTTTCAATGAGCCATTATTTGACCTACATGCCCTTTCAATGTCTGGGGTAGCTTTTGGGCAAAACACGATGGTTCATGGTATGAACGGGACAGCTACATTATACTTCATGATTGTCTGGTTGCTACACTTATAACGCTCTTTAAAACTTGCAGTCACATAAATTTTGGAATAGAGACTGTACAAATTAGAAATTGTATCTCAAAATTTTTGTTGTAAGAATATTTGGTTGGTGATCTGGAAGGGTAAAAGTAGGTATTGGCCTATGCGGCTCTCATGCCACTCTTCTTTCTTTCTTTTGTTTTTTTCAAGGGGCCAAATGGTCACTCCTAGTTACTGTAGCAATATTTTTTGGGTTTCGATGCAAACTTAAAAGAACAAAAGTATATTTGTAATGGAAGCATCCATATGATTACGTAAATCTGTTTATTTAGTTAATTAATAGTAGATTCAATTCAGCCATAATGGCTTGTGGATCTACATGCTTAAGCCTTCCAATTTTGTTTTCCTTTTCTTCTTAATATAAGTTGTTTATTTTTTTAAAGTATGGAGAACAAAAGCTCTGCTCTGGTACCCGCGTCTCTGGAAGAGGATGATCACATTCGTAGAAGCAACAAGAAGATGAAAAATGGGGAATGCAGTAAGTTCAATGATGAATGGCCTAAGCTGGGATCGGATGAGAAGAAAGGGAACTCGGCTACGCCTACCTTCTCTGAAAAACTTCAAGGCATTGGTAAGGGGGAAAGGAATGGACAGATGGGAGCTGCTGCTGTCGATGTTACTATGTTCCCACTCACGGATGCTGCACATTCGGACTCAGACATAGAGGATGGTAGTCCCCTTTGTGTGATCAAGGAGGACCCCCACCGAAACTTTCCTACTTTTTCTTTTTCTGTGAAAATGAAAAAAAGACTACATAAGGCTTGGAACAATTCTGTCATCGTGAAGTTGCTAGGGAAGAGCATTGGTTATAAGCTTCTTCTGTCCATCCTACAGTCTCTATGGGCTAAGAAGGGAGTGATTACTTTAATCAATATTGGCAACGGGTTCTTTGTGGTCAAACTAACTAATAGGGAGGATTACATCAATGCATTAATTGGAGGCCCATGGATGATCTTCGATCACTATCTTACAGTGAGACCATGGGAGCCATCTTTTCAGTCTCGCAATGAAACTATCAAAAGAGTTGCTGTTTGGGTTAGACTCCCTAACGTGCCAATGGAGTATTATGACAGGGATGCGTTGGCTTGGATTGGGGATCGCATAGGGGAAATTATCAAAATAGACATCAATACATCTGGGCAACTTCGAGGACATTATGCTAGAATCTGTGTGCTTGTTGACCTGGGGAAACAACTAATGTCCGGTTTTTTCCTTGACGGTGTGGAATACTTCCTGGAGTATGAGGGGTTACATGGGTTGTGTACTAGTTGTGGAGTGTATGGGCATAGAGCTGAGGAGTGTAAAGCTGCAGGGAATATCCACAAGGTAGGGCCGAAGTCGGACGGTGATGTGGTGAGAGGGGATGGCAGTAATCAGAGTATAGAAACATCTCAAGGAGCCAACACAGATGAGTCTACAGCTGTGATCGATTCTTGGAAGGTAGTTCAAAAACCACGGCGTCAGAAAAAAGCCGGGAAAGATAAACTTCAGAGCCAGCTCCGGCAGTCCGATGGTGGCTCTCGTTTTGGCGTTCTTGCCAAGGAAGACGGGACAACGGGCGGTGACAAATCAGACCCTACTCCCGAGATTGGTACCGTTGGTACAAGCGAGGATGGGATTTCGGCGTCACCTGCAGCTGTTCAACACTCGAAAGGGAAAAGACGTGAGATGACCAAGAAGCAGGGGAAAAAGTCTAACACCGATGGGGAAAAAACTGTGCAGGCCCTGCAACGGGTGGAGCATCGGAGGGAGAAACGTTCTAGGGATGTGGGGAAGAAAGTGGCGCAGGGTGGACCTTTGTGTTTGACTTATGAGGTTGCAAAAGAGGGGGCTGTCAGGGATGATGATAGCGTTGTACAACCGGCACAAAATCCTCCGGATGTAGCTATGATGGAGATTATGCCCCAAGTGGACCCCTTCCTCTCTTTACCTCATGAGCCGGGTGCGTATGACAAGCTCAATGGGCTCCCAGGAAAGTTTTGGTCTGGGCCTCCTAAAGCAGACCAAGATAGCGAGATGGGTCAAGAGGAGTTTTCTGACGCGGTTGAGGAGGAGATCGTGCCTGAGACGCCAAATGAGCTGGACTAATTTTTTGGGCCTCTTTTATTAATCTGCATAGATTTATTAATTTAAGCCCATGTTTAATATAATTTCCTGGAACTGTAGGGGGACGTGTGGCAGAGGTTTTAATCGTCACATCAGTCTTGCGTGTAAACAATCCAATCCTTGTATGCTTCTGCTGTCTGAAACTAAAGTTGAGTCTGACACTAATCTTCGTTCCCTGGAGATGCTGGGTTTCGACGGCTTATCTTCGATTCCTAGCACTGGTAGATCTGGTGGTTTGGCTGTTGCTTGGAGGAGGGATTGTATTAGTGTGTCGGTTGTTAAAACTGATAGACAATTTATTCATCTCCTCTGCTCTGCTCCTGGGAGGCCGAATTTTTATCTAACCTCAGTTTATTCGGTTCCTATTCCTTCGCTTAAGGACCGTCTTTGGCATGATCTTTTGCATCTTCCGGTCTCTCCTTCTGAACCGTGGGTTGTGATAGGCGATTTTAATGACATTCTCTCTGCCGATGAGAGGTTGGGCGGGGCTTGCGTCAATTATTCGAGAATCCGCTTGTTTCAGGATCGGTTGCTGGCTTGTGGGTTGACTGATATGGGCTATTGTGGTCCAAAATTTACTTGGCGTGGTCCTAAATATGGATCTAATCCTAGGCTCTTTGAACGCCTTGACCGTGCTGTAGGGAATACGACTTTTCTTTCTGAGTTCTCTGACTCCTATGTCCAGGTATTGCCCCGTACTAAATTCTCGGATCATAATCCTCTTTGCTTGATTTTTGGCTATAATTCTGGGATGCCAGCCACTAGAAAGCCTTTTAGATTTGAGGCGATGTGGCTCAATCATGAAGATTATGGGGAATTTTTATCTTCTAACTGGAATGAGGGAGAGGATATAAACTTAGCTCTTTCTAATCTTAAGAGCTCCATTGGGGTCTGGAATAAAGATGTTTTCGGCCTTGTTGAGAAGAAGAAAATGCATATCTTGCGGCGTCTGGGAGGTATTCAGATTTCAAGGAGTTATCCTTACTCTTCTTTTCTTTGCAATCTGGAGAAGGAGCTGCAAGGGGACCTCCAGAGGTTGTTGAACCTTGAAGAGATAAAGTGGTTCCAAAAGTCCAGATCCGAGTGGATCTCGAAGGGAGACCGTAATACTCGTTACTACCATCTTAAGTCTAAGATGAGGAGTCGGCGTAACAGAATTAATTCTCTCAAAAGTGTTGATGGATCCTGGGTTAGTAATGAAGTGGAGCTTAAGAGTATGGTGGCTGGATTCTTTAAGGATCTGTTCGCTGATGATTCTTGCAACCCGACCACTCTCTCTTCCAATTCCAGGTTCCCTGTGATTGATAGTGTTACGTCAAGCTTTATGTCAACCATACCGTCGGACGATGAGATTAAACAGGCTATTTTTTCTATGGGAAGTTTCAAAGCTCCGGGGATTGATGGTTTTCCTCCAATCTTTTACAAGAATAATTGGAATACGGTTGGTCCATCCCTTTGTACTTTCGTGAAGCAGGTGTTCCTGGGTTCAGTTTCCTTGGAAGAGGCAAATAGGACTTTGATTGCTCTCATACCTAAGAGGGACAATCCTGAAGTTGTTGCTCATTTTAGGCCTATTTCGCTTTGCACGGTCCATTATAAATGTGTGGCCAAGGTAATCGTGCTTCGGCTTAAAGGTGTTATTGATAGCCTTATCTCCCCGTATCAAGCCAGCTTCATTCAGGGGAGGCATATTCAAGATAATTTAGTCATTGGTCAGGAGCTGCTCCATATCATGAGCAAGAACAGGAGCAGAAGAGGTCTGATGGCAATGAAAATTGACCTGGAAAAGGCGTATGATAGGATCCGCTGGGATTTTCTACAACAAGTTCTTAGAGAGGTTGGGTTCGAGGAGGGGTTTATACATCTTATTATTCAGTGTGTGTCCTCGGTTTCCTATAATGCGATTTGGAATGGTAACTTAACTGAATTCTTTTGGCCAAAAAGGGGTCTTCGTCAAGGAGATCCTATCTCTCCCCTGTTGTTTGTTCTCTGTATGGATAAACTGTCCCATTTAATTTGTGATGAGGTGGAGAATGGTAGTTGGAGGCCTATTGCTACATCAACGCAGGGGCCAAAGGTGTCACACCTTATGTTTGCTGATGATTTATTATTATTCGGGGTTGCCTCTGAGGCGCAAGCAGTTTGTATGATGAAATGCCTTGAAGTCTTTTCTATTGCTTCAGGCAGTAAGGTAAACCCGTCGAAATCGTCCATCTTCTTCTCCCCAAGGGTTGCGGCTTCCACAAAGGATAGGATTAAGGCCTTGACCCATATGAAGATTTCTTGTGAAATTGGCAGGTATCTTGGCTTCCCTCTTTCTAGGAATAGGAAGAAGAGTAGTACATTTAATTATATCATTGAGCGGGTTCATTCAAAGCTGTCTGCTTAGAAAGTTAGTTGTCTATCTACAGCTGGTCGTATCACTTTGGCTAAGTCGGTATTGAGCACCATTCCACTTTACCCTATGCAAGTGGCAAGAATACCCAGGTGCATTTGTCTACATGTGGAGCGCTTACAAAGGAATTTTATATGGGGCCATGATGAGTCTCAGTATAAATACCATCCTGTGGGGTGGGACTCCATTACTAGACCGAAAGAGTTCGGGGGCCTTGGTTTTCGGAAACTTTCTTCCTTTAATCAAGCTTGTGGGGCGAAATTGGCCTGGAAATTGACGATTGGAACTAAGGGGCTATGGGTTGATATCCTGCTGAACCGTTATATGTTGAGGGATGATGCTGATCTCTTGTCTTACAAACCTGGGGATTCTACTGTTTGGCGGTTTATCACGTCACAAAGTGATATAGTTGCTAAAGGTTCCAAATGGCAAATACGTAATGGTCGAATAGTGAGCTTTTTTAAAGATCACTGGCTGATGAATGATTGTACAATTAGCCAATTTTGCACTCGTCCGCTATCATTTGTAGAGATTAATTCTTATGTTGGCGATTGGGTGAAGGATGGTCAGTGGGACTTTGCGAGACTAGCTGATTGTGTTCTGCCTAGCATTATCCAAAGAATAGCGGCGGTGCTTCCGCCCAGGGCTGATTCTGGTCATGACAATTTAGTTTGGGGTGCCTCAAACGATGGGGTTTTTTCTATTAAAAGTGCCTATTTTTTGATAGAGCCAAATCCTCCTCACCTAAGATTTGGTCTATCTAAAGCGATTTGGGGCTGGAAAGGAGCTGAACGAATTAAAGTCTTTATGTGGATGGCGGTCTTAAATAAATTACCTACTAACAGCATAAGAAGTGTATGGTCTCAATCCTCGGCTTTTTGTACGGCTTGTGGCATTGCCGTAGAGGACACCCTCCACCTTCTTAGAGACTGTCCTTTTGCTTCCAAGATGTGGAGCTCTTTAATCTCCCCGAGGTATGTGCATCGCTTCTTTTCAGCTAGTTTGACTGACTGGTTTACTCTAAATCTTAAGCATTGTCTAGGAAGAGATGTGGGATCTAGCTGGCGTATTATCTTTGGTGTTGCTATTTGGAGACTTTGGAATTGGAGGAATTTGTCCATTTTTGAACCTGGCTCCTTAAGACCTCCTAATCCGGCGGCCGTCATTCTAAACTCTTGGAGGAGTTTTGCGTTAAATCCTGAGCTGATCCTGTCGGTTCCGGTGTCTATGAGGCATTCACTTAGATCTGAGGCTTGGGATAGGCCTCCTGAGAATTGGGTTAAATTTAATGTTGATGGCGCTGTTTCTCTACGGTCCTCCCTAGCAGCTTGTGGTGGTGTCTTGCGGAACTCTAATGGCGAGTGGATTGCTGGTTTTGCCAAAAGCATCGGTGTGTGCGATTCGTATTCAGCAGAAGAATGGGCAATCTTTGAAGGTCTAACTTTTGCTTGGGATTTTGGTGTCAAAAGGTTGGTGTTGGAATCGGATGCATGTGAGCTTGTCTTCCGCATCTTGAACTTTGATCAACATTCTGGTAGCCTTTTAGCCATTCGTATTAATGAGTTGTTGGATAGGGAGTGGTCGGTAGTTATCCGCCATGTTCCTAGAGAATGTAATAGGATCGCTGATTCTCTTGCAAAGATGGGACTAACAAAGTCTCAAATCTTTGGAGAATGCCCTATGTTTTTACGGGCATGGGTAGATCAAGAGTGCTTGGGATTAATTTCCCCTATGTTGTAATTTCATTTTTGTTGTCCCAGGCTTTTTGCCTTCCTTTTTATCAAAAAAAAAAAGTTGTTTATTTTTATCTTCTTTCATCGCTTTTTAAAGAAGCAGAAGGATGCGTGATAATACTTCTTTTATTTTTTATTTGTTTTATCAATGTGGATAAACTTCTTCTTTTCTTTTTTTTTGGAAAATCTCATATAAAGCTGCTTGAAATAGGAAAATTCTAAATTAAATTGGTAAATTTAATAAATCCTTAATTAAGTTATCAACCTAATTTAGAATTTCAAAGTTTAGATTAAATGACGTTATTGCCCTCTCATAGTTTCCTTTCTCATTTTAAAATGATTTCAATACTTTTTAACTTATTTTTACAATAAGTGTAAATATATATAAACATTAATATATAATAAAATAAAATATGATTAACTTAGATCAAATAATTTTTTGTGTGTGGAAGAATGATCAGGAATAATTCAAAAAAAAAAAAGTATCAGCTCCAATATTAATTAAATGGTTTCTAGTTGAACATTAGAATAAAAAAATTATTTTTTACTTGAATAAAAAAATTATTTTTTACTTGATTTTTTGTGCATTGAGAAAAAAATGTTAATATTTGTTTGATATAGCAAACTACGTATCAAAGATTTTCATTAATGATTTTTCAAAAGAAAAGATATTTATTAATGTAAAAACATAAGGGAAAATCTCATATAAAGTTACTTAAAATGGAGAAATTCTAAATTAAGTTGTTAAATCCAACAATTCCCTAGTTAAGCTATAGACTCACTTTAACTTTGTCTTTTTTTTTTTTTTGATACCAAATGGGTAACTAAAGACTCTAGCTAAGTCATATCAGCAGTAAGGATCCTTTCAAGCTCCAGGTTTGCATGAAATACAAAGTGGAAACCTGGTAAAGATGATAGGCTTGCTTTAGCCAAGTGGTCAGCCGCCACATTGGCCCATCGGCTGATGAGTTGGACATCCACCTTCCATTGTCGGCGAAGCATGCTTCTGATTTTTACCTTTGTCTTTTAATAAGTGTGCATATATATCAGCATTAATACATAATAAAATAAAATATGATTCATTTAAATCAAATGAGTTTTTGTATTCAGGAAGAATGATTTATTGGTTTGAGTGAAAAAAATGCATAACACTATTATCAATTAAATGTTTTTATTAAATATTTTGAATAAAATTTTATTTTTGAAAGAACTCAATTTAGTTTTTTGTCAATAAAAAAAATTAATTATGCAATTTTACTTATGTAATATATATGTTGTTTTTTTAATGTTAATAAATATCTTTTATTTGAAAAAATCATTAATGAAAATCTTTGATATGCAATTTGATATATCAAACAACTTTTTTTTATATTTACTTTTTTTCTCAATGAACCAAAAATCAAGTAAAAAATAATATTTTTATCCTAATGTTCAATTAGAAAACATTTAATTAATATTGAGGTTGATACTTTTTTTTTTTTTGGGATTATTCCTGATCATTCTTACACACACAAAAAATTATTTAATATAAGTTAATCATATTTTATTTTATTATATATTAATGATTATATATATATTTACACTTATTGTAAAAATAAGTTAAAAAGTATTGAAACCATTTTAAGATAAGAGGGGAAAACTATGAAAGGGCAATAACGTCATTTAATCTAAATTTTGAAATTCTTAATGGGGTCGATAACTTAATTAAGGATTTATTAAATTTACCAACCTAATTTAGAATTTTCCTATTTTAAGCAACTTTATATGAGATTTTTTCTTTTTTTTTTAAATTTGCTTTTGTCTGTGTAATCTAAGTTTGAAAAAAAAAATTAAAAGGTTTATAAGCATGATGTGAAGTATAAGAATTTTTGTAAAAAACATATAAGAAAAGCTAAATAGTACTTCATGCGGTTCTAAATATAAAGATGTAGTTAACTTTTTTTTTTTTAGTGATGAAGGAAGTTAAATAAGTTATTTAATCATATCATATATTATGTATCGCTAAATTATATATTAGTTTATATGTTAGGCAAAATAGTTTGGTTTATATGTTAGGTAAAATAGTTTGAAAAAAAATATTTCAAAGTAATTTAATTAGCTTTCTAAACATCTAAAAAACTAATTTTGTTTTATATTTAGGATTGAAGGTAGTATATTTTTGTCCCAATAAATACATAGTTAAATAAATGGAAAGTGTACATCTTTTCATGTAATTGTTTCAATTTTATAAATTATATCCAACATTTTTTAATCCATATTAGATGTTATATCATTTTTTTATGGGAAAAGTATTTCTCCTATCACTCGAGATAAAGTTATCTCCATTGATCCTAAAACTATGTCGTTTTAAATTAATGAATGGTGTATTTGTAATTTCAAGTGAATTAATGAAGGGTGTTTCCGTAATTTTGCACCCTTCATTAATTCACCTGAAATTACAAGCACACCCTTCATTAATTCAAAACGACGTAGTTTTAGGGTTACTGGAGATAACTCTATCTCCAGTGACATGAGAAATCCTTTACCTTTTTTTATATATACAAAAATTTTAAATAAGGAGTTGGGCTCACCCACATTCCAGCATTTTTTAATCCATATTAGAAATTATATCATCCTTATTTATACAGACTCTATTTGTAACTTGACCTTAAAATTAATGGTAGATGGTTTAATGCAAAAAATTTAAATGTTAGGAGGTTAAATTTATATCTCAAAACATCATGGAGTTTATATGTAACTGACTTAAAGCTGGATTTTTATAAATTTTAACCTAAAAATATTGATAATAAAATCATACTTCCCTACCTAAATTCACCTGTTAAAAGTTTTTCTTTCCACTTGTTTAAATTTAGTTTATTTATGGATTGAACGGTAGAGATTTTCCCAAGGGGTAGATCTCTTCAGTAAACCTTCCTAAATTCACCTGTTAAAAGTTTTTCTTTCCACTCCTTTAAATTCAGTTTATTTATTGGTTGAACGGTAGAGATTTTCCCAAGGGTAGATCTCTCCAGTAAACTTGCACAATTATAAAGGGTGGAAAAGAAAGATAATTTTTTCAAGCTTTTAAATGAAGTGATGGCCTTATTAATGATCACAGTAAAATTTGTTGGGATGTTTTCATAAAATGTCTTTGCTGATATATGAGCCATCTAAAGATCATCATTATATAGTTGGAAATGAAACTGACTTAAAATACGAACACAAACATAGAATGGCATGGATATTAAGGGGAAGTCTTATTTAGGTTTTGCAAGGCTTTTAATGATATTTTCTGCGGCACTCAATATTGTATTCCATCAAGAAACTCCGCACAAAACATCTTTTTACAAGATTGAGAATGTTTATTTCACTCTTATTTATAAGGTAGAGAGAGAAATTTTTTAAGGACTTTAGTCTATTAAAAAAAAAACAAAAACATGTTTAATTAGAGAGAGAAATTTTTTAAAGACTTTAGTCTATAAAAAAAAACATGTTTAATTAGCAATGTACTAATATTTAGTATTAACTTATTCATATGCATGACATGCCTTCTAATTTATATACGATCCGTTAACTATATTTAATTATGGACATTAGTGTTTTTTTTTAATTTTTTTAATAATAATTTTAAAAAAAATTAATCAAATTTCAGTTTCAGTTTTTATCAATCACACTACATACCACTAATATATAGTATTCAATAAGCTTCCACTAATATATAGTATTCAATAAGCTTCATGCTTTTTTCAGTCATTTTTCATTTCAATTGACTTTTCAAATAATAATCCAAACAAGAGTCTATTTGGAAAAAAACCATTTCTATAATTATCAATCCAAACACAAATCACATTTATAATATGGTTTTTATCCTAACTTATATCTCTAAAAGTTAAATTGAAAATAAGTCACTTCTGTCGTAGCTATTTCAAACGGACCTAAGTTGATTTCCCTAATTATAGGGCTAAACCTAAATCTAAGAATTAATGACATAATAATCTAAAATGCAATTATAATAAGTATTAATTGATGATTTAACATCTTGCAATGCAATTACAATAAATAGTAAGGGTTCAAAATTAAAATAAAATATTTTTCTGCCTAAAACAGGATGGTTGACATTCTTTGCATCAATCTTCATATCGCTTTTGTATCTTTTTCTTTTTTTCCCCCTGATATCCATCATTTTCCAGCTGGGGGGAAAAAAAACTCTCCTTTGAAGTGATAAAATACTAGAATTTCAAGTCTTGATTTTTTTTTTTTGGCCAATTTCAAGTCTGGATGAAACTCAGCTTTTGCACAAGGTCTTGGATCCGGGGTTGGTTGTAGAAAGAAACATGAATTATCATCCTTTATGAATATGGGTTTTTGTTTCTATATTATATTTTCTTTTTTCCCCCTAAAATTCTTTTTAAAAACAAGTTCTAAAAAAACTTATGTTTGGATAATTATTTTTTTTAAAAAAAAAATCTTTTTTGAAGTGATGTAACAGTGGTAGCTATTGTTAGTGGTGACGTGTTGACGGTCGTCGTTGATGATGGCATGGCAATGGTCAGTATTAATGGTGTGATGTTGATAGTCCATAGGTAGATAGGTGGGGTCTTTAAAATTAAGAAATAGAAGGGGGGAAAAAAAAAGAAAACACCTGTTTTGATTTTTGAATTTTTGAAAACAACTTTCTTTCTTTTTTTTTTTAATAATTAACTTATTAAAAACAAATTTTCAAATAAATTATTATTATTTTTGAAAAAAAAAAAACTTACTTTTAGAAACAAAATCAAACCGCCTTAAAGTTACTTTGAATAAAAGGAAAGAACTTGTTGACACATTTAAACTCGTAGATGGATTTTGCAGGTAAACCATATGAGAAGATCTCAAGCAACATGTTACAACAGGCATGTCCATGGTTGCTGAATCAACACTGTACAGAGTTAGTGAGTTTTGAGAAGAAAGGGCTGTAGAATTTTTTTTTTTTTCTGGTTATAAAAATTTTAGGAAAAATGTTGGGCTTATCTAGGACTAGAGCCGGTAAAACGGGTCGGGCCCATTGAGCCGGCTCATTTAAGTCCTGACCCTTTAAGGGCCGGGCTTGAAAATTGGAGGAGTGAGGTGATGTTTGGCCCTGGAAGGCTACGGGCCGGTCCATCGGGCCCTTCAATTTTTTTATTCTTTATTTTTTAAAGTTAAATGCTTGTTGAAGTTGGATCCTTCAATAATTTATATATATATTTTTATTTGTTATAGAGTTATTTATCCATTTAAGTACAAATACATAATAACTATATTCTAATTTTATGATTTGATTTATTATTTGTTGTAGATAAAGATTATAGATATGTTCATGAAGCCGGAAAAGAAATTCATGATATTCTTACTCATGAATCAGAGCTTACTACTCAAAGTGAATAACAATCAAATGTCGTTGAAATTGATGATAGTGGCGAAGATGATGACAATAATAGTCATTGTACTAATGTCGCTTAGTAGTTAGTAGTATGTTTCTTATGTTTTATATGAGTTATTTGTGAACATAGTTTGCTTTTGATTATGAATTAATGATTGTGTTTATTTGTTAGATGATTTATGTTGTAATTTACTAACTATATTTCTTTGAAAAAAAAACAGAGGAAAAATAATTAAAATTTGGAATAGTAATTTTCGGACCCTGCGGGCCGGCCCTGGCCCAGGTGCTCTCGGGCCGGACTTTGAAAGACATGTGTTTTTCTTACTCCGGGCCTTGAAGGGCCAACCCTGATTGACAGCTCTATCTACAACCAAGGGCAGGGCGAAATCTCCTTTCTTCCTAGGTGATACCAATGTTGGGCGGGGCGAGTCGTCTATTACCCTCAGACGTTTACCTAAGCACCTCGGAGTTAGGATATTTCCCTTAGCGCCTTGACCAATTTTAAGATTGAACCTCCTTCCTTTGATAAAAGTGTCTAATCCCTTTGCTAGTTAAACCCAACAACGAGGGGTGGGCTGGAGAAATTTAGAATATGATAGGCAAGACGATGGGTTAGTTACATTGATCCAACGGTTTTAAGAAAGAACACGAATAGGAACATTATTAATTTATTGCTCACTTAACTACTTGATGGGTCAGTCTTGCGAAAACTCTCTCGCAAAATTTAGATGCCTTCTCCAATCGTAAGCCAAAACTTTAACTTCGTGGAGTAGAATTTTATTCCCTCATGTATTTAGCATAAACATTCAGTTGATTTTTTTTTTAGACATTTACGAAATTAAATAAGTTATTTAATCATAACATATATTATATATCATTAGATTATACTACTATTATATATCAATTTATAAGTTAGGTAAATTAACTAATTTAGCTTTCTTTTTTTTTTTTTTTGAAAAAAAGGGTCAAGAGTTATATTGGACTTGTTTGGCATGGCTACGGTTGAGGCAAGAAACTCATCAAATAGTAAAATAAGCTAGTGAAAAAAAAAAATCTAATTTGGACTGTTTGGAATAGCTTCAAAAATTGATGGACTTATTGAAAAAAAAAAAAAAGCTTTTGATAGAAGACACTATTTTCAGCTTCTTGAGTAACTTTTTTCAGTTTCTAGAGAAAAATGTTAGGGATAAGTGATCCAATAAACAATGTACTATAAAATATACATTTGCGTGCATTCTAATATATATGAAAATAATGGTGTTCATAACCTAGATTTCTCTCCAATGAATCTTTCCTTTCAATGAGCCATTATTTGACCTACATGCAATAGGCCCTTTAAATGTCTAGGAATAGCTTTTGGGCTATAAAACATGATGGTTCATGGTATGAACGGGACGACTACATTATGCTTAATCATTGTCTGGTTTCTACACTTATAACGTTCTTGAAAACTTGAAATCACATAAATTTTGGAATAGAGACAGTACAAATTAGAAATTGTATCTTAAACTCTCTATTGTAAGGATATTTAGTTGGTGATCTGGGAGGGTCAAAGTAGGTATTGGCCTATGGGGCACTCATGCCACCCTTTTTTCTTTCTTTTGTTTTTTTTCAAGGGGCCAAATGGTTGCTCCTGGTTACTGTAACAGTAATTTTGTGGGTTTCGATACATTAAACTATTAGTGTCCTAACTCCTAAATTATGCCCTTGGTCTGGCTGGTTCCTTAAATTTCTTGACTTTTTGTACATTTGTAATGTTTATTTAGTTAATTAATAGTAGATTCAATTCAGCCATAATGGCTTGTGGATCTACATGCTTAAGCCTTCCAATTATGTTTTCCTTTTCTTTTTAATATAAGTTGTTTATTTTTATCTTCTTTCATTGCTTTTAAAGAAGCAAAAGCAAGGACGGAGCTTTATTAGGACTAGTGGAGGCCATGGCCCCCCAAAGAAAAAATAAATTTGTTTATAATTTTTTTTAGAAAAATTTAATATAATGTAAATTTTAATTTTGGCCCCCCAAATTTTTTTAAGACATTTTTCCCTCTTTTTTTTTCCTCTCATTTGTATGCCAGCCTTTTATATCTTTGGGGTTTATAATTTAATTTTTGTTCCTTGTGATATGTTAATCTTGTCATTTTTTTGTTTCAATCTAATTGCTGAAATTTTTAGCTTATCATTGAAATTTACTTTTTGTGGTGTATTCTTTACTATACTTTTACTCACTCTACATTACACCTGTGGATGAAGTTAGTTTATTTTTCATTCTAAATCTCAACCTCAAAAGTAGAAGTATATGCTGTAAATTTAACTGGTATGGGAAAAAGACATTGTCAGCAAATGATGTTGCTAAATCAGAGTGAAGTACAACAATTCTATTATAGAAATTTTCAGTTTCTTTACAGTGAAGCTGCTTTATCTTCGATGCATCATCATAGTTATAACACGGAAGGTAGAAAATTTCTCTACATATGGTTTTTAATTTATAAAGTTTCTTTTCTATGTGTTTTCTCTAATCCATCCAAATACAGGGAGTAATACTGTAATATTATTTCTTTGATTTTATCTTCTCTATTTTTTCTCTTCCCAACTTTTAGTATAAATCCGAATATTTTAAAAATGTTATAATCATAAAATTTTTTAATTAGTTAATGAGTATAGATTTGGCCCCCAAATTTTTATCCCAAGTTTCGCCACTGAGCAGAAGGATGTGTGATAATGCTTCTTTTATTTTTAATTGTTTTATCAATGTGGATAAACTTTTTTTTTTATTTGGTTTTGTCTGTGTAATCTAAGTTTGAAACAAAATTAAAAGGGTTATAAGCATGATGTGAAGTATAAGAATTTCTTCGAAAAAACATATAAGAATAGCTAAATGGTACTCCATCCAACCATAAATATAAAACACAGTTGACTTATTTTAGAGAAATTAAGGAAGATAAATAAGTTGTTTAATCATATCATATATTGTATATCATTAGATTATATATCAGTTTATATGTTAGGCAAAATAATTTAAAGAAAAAACAATAAATATAAATATTTTGAAGTAATTTAATTAGCTTTTTTAACATCTCCCTCAATTTCGTTGTACATTTATGACTAAAAGAAGTATGTTTTTTGCCCCAATAAATACATGGGTTAAGGTGCAACAATACACATGTGCTTTTCTCCGAGGAGCGCCCAGTAGCAAATACTTTTTTTGGGTGCAAAAGTGCACACGTGGTTACAAATTAGGTGCAAAAATACCGTTTGATCGTTAAGTTTGACTTTGACCGATGACTTGACATTTCAAAGGTGCAAAAATACACATGTGATTTGTCAAGAAGAATGCCCAACAACAAATTTTTTTTAATTTAATAATTTTATTTCAAGATCCTACAATAATTTTTCAAGATTATGAAGTATTTTTTCAGTATCAGTCAGTATCCTTTTAATACCGATCAAAACTTGAAATATATTTTCAAGATCCTAAAATAATTTTTTAAGATTATGAAGTTTTTTTTTGTACCAGTCAGTATCCTGAAAGTATTTTTTAGTACCAGTCAGTACCCTGAAATATTTTTTTTAGTATCAGTCAGTATTCTTTTAGTACCGGTCAATACTTGAAATATTTTTTTCAAGATCATAAAATAATCTTTCAAGATTATGAAGTATTTTTTCTGTACCAATCAGTATCCTGAAAGTACTTTTTAGTATTAGTCAGTACCCTGAAATATTTTTTTCGGATACTGACTAGTACAGAAAAAATACTTCATAATCTTGAAAAATTATTTTAGGATCTTGAAAAAATATTTCAAGTATTCACCGTTACTTAAAGGATACTACTTGATACTGAAAAAATATTTCATAATCTTGAAAACTTATTTTAGGATCTTGAAAAAATATTTTAAGTGTTTACCGGTACTAAAAGGATACTGAAAAAAATATCTCGGGGTACTGACTGGTACTAAAAAGTACTTTCAGGATATTGACTGGTACAGATAAAATACTTCAAAGTATATTTTTAGTACCAATTAGTACCCTGAAATATTATTTTCAGATCTAAAAATAATTTTTCAAGATTATGAAGTATTTTTTCAGTACAGGTCAGTATTCTAAATATCTTTTTAGCACTCGGTAGTAATTAAAATAAAATTATTAAAATAAAAAAAAATTGTTGTTGGGCACTCTTCTTTACAAATCACATGTGTATTTTTGCACCTTTAAAATGCCACGTCATCGGTCAAAGTCAAACTTAACGGTCAAACGATATTTTTGCACCTAATTTGTAACCACGTGTGTACTTTTGCACCCAAAAAAAACATTTGCTACTGGGCGCTCCTCGGAGAAAAACACATGTGTATTTTTGCACCTTAACCCTAAATACATAGTTAAATAAATGAAAAGTGTACTTTTTTAAAAAATGTAATTGTTTCAATTTTATAAATTATATCCAACATTTTTTTTAATCCATATTAGATGTTATATCATCCTTATTAATCCAAGTTGACAGACTCTGTTTTTAACTTGACTTTAAAATTAATGGTAGATGGTTTAATGTAAAACATTTAAATGTTAGGGGGTTAAATATATATCTTAAAACATCATGGAGTTTATAGGTAACTGATTTAAAGTTTAAGGGATTTTTATAAATTTTAGCCTAAAAATATTGATATTAAAATCATACTTCCCTGCCTAAATTCACTTGTTAAAAGATTTTCTTTCCACTTGTTTAAATTTAGTTTATTTATTGGTTGAATGGTAGAGATTTTCCCAAGGGTTAGATAACTTCAGCAAAATTGCACAGTTATAAAAGGGTAGAAAAGGAAGATATCTCTATCATGCTTTTCAATTAAGTGATGACCTTGGTAATGATCATGGTAAAAGTTGTTGAGATGTTTTCATAAAATGCCTTTATTGATATATGAGCAATGACATGAAACTAACTTAAAATATGAACACATATCACTCCACATAGAATGGTGTAGAGCTAATATTAAGGGAAAGTCTTATTTGGATTTGATGATATCATTTTCAGCATTTAATATTATATTCTATAAACAAGCTCCGTTGGAGGCCAAAAGGCACGAGAGGAAAAACGAAGGGGAGGAAAAGCCACAGCCACCGATAGGGGAAAGCCATGTTAGAGGCCAAAAGCCACGGTTGAAAAAACAAGGGAGAGAAGTGGCATAAAAGAAAGGACATGAGGGGGGGAAAAAAAAGGAAAAATTATGCACAGTTTCTGAGGAATAAAACAAATTATAAAAAAGTCCCATAAAATTACAAAATTACATAAAAGTACCAAGGGACTTTTTTTTATATTATTTGTATTAACAACAAGAAATGTATATATTTACAACAGGAAATGTCTATATTTACAATAACATTTAAACACCTGACCATTTACAATAGAAAAAGACATATTTACAATAGGAAATGCCCATATTTACAACAACATTTAAACACTTGGATTTTGAACGTAAAGAGGTCATTTACAATAGAAAAAACCTAGATTTATAACAGGAAATGCTGTATTTACAACACAATTTAAAATCTGCCCATTTACAACAGAAAATGCATGTATTTACATTAGGAAATGCTTGTATTTGCAACAATATTTAAGTATTTACAACAACATTTAAACACTTAAATTTTGAATGTAGAGAGGTCATTTACAACAGAAAAAGCCTAGATTTACATTAGGAAATGCTGTATTTACAACAAAATTTAAAATTTAGCCATTTACAACAGAAAATGCATGTATTTACAACAACATTTAAAAACCTAGATTTTATTTCCATACAAATAATATCAAAAAAGTCCCTTGGGACTTCTATGTAATTTGGTGATTTCAAAGGACCTACGTGTAATTTCCCCAAAAAAAAAACAGACAAAGTGAGATGAGAGAGACGAGGGAAAATGTATTTTTAATTATATTTTATTTCTTTCTTTTGCTTGTACAACATTGAGAATGTTACTTACTCCTATTTATAAGATAGTGAAAGAAATTTTTTTAACGACTTAAGTTTGAAAACAAACCACTTTAATCAGCAATGTACTATTATTTAGTACTTTTTTTGTCATAATTATATGACAATATTTAGAGTTGGCTTTAGTCCTAATTATAAGATAACATTTTAATTTTTATCCATTTCTTCCTAAAATACTCATATTTTATTCTCTTAAGTGTGTTTAGTTTTTGGTAAGTATATGTATGAGGGTGCGTAAACTCTTCCTGTCTATAAAACTTTTAAATTGTTAGATTTTAATTTGTTTATTGATTAGGTGACATTAATTTATCAATATATATAGACACACATATATCCATACACATATGTGTGTGTACACAAATATATATAGATATACTGCGTGTTTATACATATATGTATATTTGAGTGTATATGTGTGTTTGTGTGAGCATGTGTGTATACATATAAATATCTCTGTGTGTATGTTTATATGTCTGTGTCTCTATATAGGTGTGTAGATATGTATGAGTGTGTGTATATCTATTTGTATGTATGTATGTATACACACACGTATATGTATATATAGCAGGACTATTATTTCAATTAGAAAGCTTGT
Organism: Acacia crassicarpa; assembly: GCA_034222035.1. NCBI lineage: Eukaryota > Viridiplantae > Streptophyta > Magnoliopsida > Fabales > Fabaceae > Acacia > Acacia crassicarpa. Next base: position 55,951,144 of record JAWXYG010000001.1, on the reverse strand, counting down.
GAAAATTCTAGGTTGGAGAGGTATGTAGTAAAAGTTGTAAATTCACTTTTACTTATGTCATTTTAAATTTATGTAAGTACATTTTAAGAAAATAAGTAAAATTAACTAATTTAACTTCTCTCCTTAATCTTCCCAAAATCGGTTAAATATGTCATATAATTAGAACTGGAGAGAATATCAACCTATTCATCTATATTTGTATGTCTTCTAATTCATATATAATTTTATTCCTTAAATATATTTAATTAACTCTCTCACAAAATTTAGAAGCCTTCTCCACTCGTAAGCAAAACTTTGACTTAATAGAGTAAAAAAATTTATTGTCAGCATCTTAGTAACGCAGTGGCATGGGAGCCAGTATTAACTAGTCTCCCTCCCCCATATCTAGAGTTAGAACCCTATTCCTTTCCCCTACCATGATGTATTTTTTTTAAAAAAAAGAGTTAAAAAATTTATATTTATTCCCTCATGTATTTAATATAAAGAGTCAGTTGATTTTTTATTTTTTTTTCTTTAGAAATTTAGGAAACTAAATAAGTTTCTTGATCATAACATATGTTATATATAATTAGATTGTACTTCTATTTTATAACAATTTATAAATTAAGTAAATTAGCTTATTTAGCTTTCTTAATCTTTTTTTTTTTTAAAAAAAAGGTCAACAGTTATATTGAACCTGTGTGGCATTGCTGTGGTTGAGGCAAAAAGCCCATCAAACAGTAAAATAAGCCCATTGAAAAAAAAAACTAATCTGGAGTTTGAGATTGCTTAAAGAATTGATAGACTTGTTGGGGGAAAAAAAGTGGCTTATAGAAGGTACTTTTATCATCTTCTGGGATATGGGGTGACTTTTTCTGGCTTCTAAAAAAAATGCTAGAGATAGGTGATCTAATAAACAATGTACTATTAAATATACATTTATATGCATTCTAATTTATCCATTAGAATATACATGATTTAGTACTTTAGAGTTTTTTAATTTTTTAATATAATTTATTTATTTTTTACCAAATTTAAGTTTATATATTCAATTATCACAATATATACAATTAATATATATATATATATAGTATTCAATAAGATTTATGTCATTTTCAATTATTTTTCATCTCAAATGACTTTTTAGAAGCTATTTTAAATAAGGGGTCATTTGATAAAAAGTCATTCTTACGACCGCAATTTCAAACAAAAATCATATTTACAATTTGACTTCTATCCTATCTTCCGTTTATAAAAAAACCCATTTGAAAAAAATCACAGGTAAGAGGTAGTACTTTTTAAAATGAATGGACTAAACTAAAACTTTGTATAAATAAACTACAAAATGTATACTTTTTCCATTAAAAAATTACTAAACGTGTTATTACAAAATAACGTAGTGGTTTTCTTTTAACCTTATTTTTTTTTGTCTCGCTCAACCCGTTAATGTCTTATAGATTTTGTTTTTTAATTAATATTTGCGAACAAAGTGATTTATTAACCAACAAAAATCTTCATGAATTAGTGTTGTGAGTTTAATGTAAAAATTGTAATCATCAATGAGGCTAAATTTATCTGTGAAAAAAAAAAAAATTTAAACTTTGAAATGTAGTGACATGAGAGTTTTATAAATTTTAGCTTGAAAAATATTGATATTAAAATAATACTTGCTTGCCTAAGCTCACTTGTTAAAAGATCTTCTTTCCATATGTTCAAATATAATCTGTTGGTGCCGTGATGGGTTGAACGGTAGAGATTTCCCCAACTTCATCAAATTTAATGTGCTAGAGAACTTTAATGAACTTGCATGAATATAAAAGGGTGGGAAAAGAAACAAAACGCCACCAAACATTTCCAAAATTTAGGTCATTACTTCTTAGTATCCATATGATAAGACGTCTTTATAAAATGTCCTTGATTATACATCTCTAATATAAGTATCATGAACGGGTAAAAACTACGATATGCATATTTTAACGGGTAAAAACTACGATAATCTACGAACGGTGGAAGCTGTGAAAAGGTTGTACCGGGGTGAAGCTGAACTCTTGAGCTTTCCATATATTCTCTTCAATATTTCATTCAATTATTACTAGTTTGACCTAAACTTAGTCAAATTGCTATCCTTTTTAATTATGCTTGTTGGGTCTACCTTCTATTTCAATTTACACCCAACATAAAACAGATAATATGAGGGTGTCACAATCCTCTTTTAATTACCATTTGGAAGAATATTGAATAGAAAATCCACGGCGTCTGTTGGTTTGAATCTGTGTGATTTAGTATCCTGGCCTTCTTTCACTTGCCTTTTCTATGTAAAATGACATCCGCGTGCGCGTGCCCTCCAGATAGAAAACTTAGTTTTTAATGGAAAGTTTCTTTTATGTTTTTAAATTAAAAAATAATAAATAATATCTAATTTATAAAATGTCCTTTGAATCTTTAATATAAAAGCTATTTAACATATTTGAGAACAATTTCAGAAATTTAGATACATTAGATATTTATAAAAATATCATTTGATCTTCCTAAAATGACCATATTAACCTTTTATTAAGTGTCTAAAAAAATAAATATAAATATAAATAGGGAATATCATTTCTGCTTTTAAAGTATATAAATTTTTCTGCTTTAAGTGAAACGACGTCGCCAGCGCACACCTAGATAAAAGTCAGAGTCATTTTTTTAATTGAAAATTTTCCACTCTACACATCTCACGCGTCTTTCTTCTTTCCTTCTCATCCGGCTTCCATTCTTGTTCTGTTTCTTTCTCCAGAAATCTCCACCTCTGAATTTCCGCTTATTCTGTTTCTTTGGGCCTTGGGGGAAGCTATGTGCCCTCTGAGGTTTATCTTGGTCTTCTTCTCCGCCGTGCTTGCGGGCTATTTTGCGTGGAGGACGGTGCGCTCCTCGCTGGACACTGACGTCGCTTCCGATAAATCTGCTCTCGAAGACAAATCTCCCACCAGGAAGGATTTCAGTTTCAAAGAGGTGTGCTTCTTCTTTATTTTTCCGTTGTTTCTTGGTTACGGGGAGGTATCTTTGGAGCAATCTGAGGGCCGTGAACAGAGATGCGGACGGCGGAGCAGAAGAGCTCTTAGGACTAGTGTCCTCAATAATCGTCTTGCCCAAATATGTACAATCTTATCTTTCTTATTTTCTTGATCTTTGTTGGACATGGATGACTGTACTATTTCTATTTGACATGGAAAGCGAAGAGGAGAAAGTGTGCTGTGTGCGGTGACATCGTTTCACTTAAAGCAGAAAAATTTATCTGCTTTAAAAGCAGAAATGATATTCCCATATAAATATTTAACCAAAAAAAATATCAATCTCAATATGAGACAGGACAAACAATCACATTCTAAAATGAAAGATTTTATCTGTATTTATTTTATTTTCCAAGTTAAAAACACATAATAAGTTAGGAAAATATTAAAATCAAGGAATGAATTTTATAATTCTAAAGCCGTTACATGAAGATATAAAAAATATAACCTAATGAATTTTAAACTTTACAATTGAGCACAATCCCTAGGTTGGAATTGGAAAATATGAATGATCCACAAAATAAATGCAGCCCAAAAGTCTCAGCATCATGAAGCCTGAAAAGACCATCCCAAACACAACCCCACAGGCCATTGCACCACAAACATGCCCACATTCACGACTTGTTGTCTTGCAGTTCTCTCTTGTAGTTGCTTCCTCTTCTCTTGTCATTTCAATACTTTTCAATATTACACCATAATTCCCTAATTCTTTTCTAATTGCCAATCCTCCATGTTTAACGCCTTCAACTTCATGAAAGTGATCTCTTGCATCTTCATATCCTATGACAGATCCCAATTTCTGTGTCTTCTCCTCCTCCTCATCACCTGCCCATTTTACCATTGCCTCCTCCCCATCATCAAAACCTTCTGGACATTCCTCCGCTTCTGCATATTGAGTGAAATTTTAACAATTTATAGATACCAGATAATACACAAACAAACTTCAGATGGTAAATTTTCAAAAAAAAAAAGAAAGGAAAAACATGTCCTAATTATTTAATTAAACCATGAATTTATTCTTCCATATATTTAGTTAAATTTTTACCCATGATCGATCTCTTTTAAGTCTCAAGTGCAGATGTCTTCCTCTTCCCTTGAACTTCTTTTTGGACCAACAAAATGATAACATTTAAAAGAGGCAGAGGATTTAATAACTAGGTCTTTCAAAAATAAAGAATGCCATGTTTGCGGAAACAGAGGAATGTTCAAATTCAAACGGTTCAAATCTGTTACTTCTTTGCTGCAATAAAAGATCTTTCCGCAACATAAATGAGTAAGAATATACTGGCATATATAAGATTTAGGGGAAGAAAAGGAAACTGTTACTCATGCATGTGGAATCTAAATTGGAATAGAACAAGGCTGATTCCAGGCTCTTTACCTTTCCATTCTACCATAGCCTTATAGTCATCAGGAAACTCCTCCGGTTCAGCGACGGATAGTTCACCAACGGCCTCTCCGCCATCGTCGTTGAAACACGATTCGGTGCAAGAACAATCCGAAGCAACCTCGAGTTCGTCTGCGCCGGAGAAGTCTCTGGAACTGTGCCATTTATGGAAGCCGTCCTCCAAACTCTGGATCCTCCGAGCCACGTGCTGCAGATGATGAGGCGTCGTCGATGCTGCAGGAGAAGAAGTAATCTCAGCCGATAAGAGACTCTTTATGAAGACGAATTTCTGCTTGATGTCTTCATAGAGTTCTTGATGTCGATCGTCGTCGTCATGAAGAAGCAAGGCATCGCGGAGTATGGATTCCAGTTCTTGGAGTTTGGTTTGCAAGATTGAGCATCGCTTAGTCATTATTATTCCGTTTTTGGTGAGAAAATTTTGTAACACACGAATCTCTTCTCTCTGATTCTGAGGGCGATACAAAGCGTAAAATGGAAAGTTGGAAACAGAGGGACGTGGATGCGATAGTGTGTTGTGTGGGATCGTGGGAAAGACGGTTTTGTTTTGGTGGGGAAGCGGAGGGTAGGAAACGGTGCCATGTTGTCGTGTCGCTTCACCAGGGAAACTGTAAAAACGACACATGTTTGCTTGGTCGTTTGACATTTTCTTGAATGAGCATGGAGATTTTTTTCCGGTATGATAGATCATTTGTTTTTATTATATTCAAATATTTTTAAAAATAACATACAAGAATATGATGTGATTTGGAGAAACCATTTTGCAGAACCTATATTCTTCCTCAACATTTATTCTGGTACCGATTTATTTTCTCTCTCAGTTAAATTCTTTAACTTTACTTTATTAGCATCATTAATTAACATAATAGAGCCAAATAAAAGAATTGAATTAAGGAAAAAAATGTATAAATACCAACTTAAGAAAAGTGAGAAAGTATAAGTTACTGCAAAATGATTTTTTCATATAATATTGTAAAGAGATGTGTCCGTGTTCTATTTTGCCATGTATTGTGTGTGTGTGTTTTACCCTTTGTATGTACTATGTATGTTTATACGTTATGTTAAATCTTCATATCCATTTTCTTTCCCATATAATGCATTTTCCTTCCAAACTGCAACATGCAATGTCTCTGATCCTTATATGTCTCTGATCTTTTTCTTTATGTCTATTTTGTGAAGTATACTTACTGTTTCTTTACCTGCACTAGGCGTTGAGTGACAAGCACATATTAGTATATACATATCACTTATGCCATGTTAAAAATTGGGTTAAGATGTACCGAGCACCTGAAGTATTTTATAGGATACAAACAACAATCTCAAATATTTTGGGGTGCAATTTTAACGCTGATATATTTAAACGAGTGCAATTTCATTCTAAATTAACGAATTGAGAAACATCAGTTTTCCTCTTCCTCCTCTTCCAGTTCGTTCCTCTTTTCACTCTTCCACTCCTTATCCACAACCTCCTCCCCCTTCTGTACGGACTTCTCTAGCAATGGCATGCAGAAACATGCCTTACTTTCTTTGCCTTCACTACTGTGCAACAAAACTAAACATCCCCATTTATCAACAATGCCTTCTAAACCTCTTAAGGGAATTGTAGAAAGAGAGAGGAATTAGGATGAAGAAATAGAATTACTTGTTGTCGAGGAGGCTGTGGAGGTTGATGATGATGAGTTCGTCTTCTTGTTCAGTGAAGTTGCCTAGCTTGGTCGGAGGAAGTTGATCCATCTAGGTCTGCAACTCTTGCCACATCTAAGCAAACCTGGGCAGAGGGAGAGAGAGGAAGAAAGGGTGAGAAGGCCAATTATTTGTGAGAGAGAGAAAGAGGGATGAAGATATATATATTGAGAGAGAGATAGAAATATATACCAGCAGCTTTGTGGAGGGGTCTCCGGCAACCCTCGCCATGGAGGTTGATGTAATTGATGAGGCATTGATCTTCCTTTTTGGTCCAGGCGGTTTTGTTGGTGTGCTCATTCTGGCATCAAGGAGATCTGCCCATGAATATATGAACGGAGATGGGGGAGGAGGGGGAGAGGGGAAGGGGAGAGAGTAATGGACAGAGGATGATGAAAGAGGGAAGGTTTGGTGGTTTCTCTTGTCGTCCCTCCTCCCTCATAATTTTTAAATCATGTTTATCAATCAATCTAAAAATTTATAATACTACTTTTACTTTACTCTCAACTTCTTAATCAACAATCCAGATAAATTGATGAGAAATGATAATAATAATAATAATAATAATAAAAGATAAGAAAGGGATCTACCTCCGAGAGGTGAGAAACAGACGTTTATTATGAATTCATTAATTTAGGGTGAAATTGTATCATTTAAATATATTAGAGTCAAAACTCAAAATTATACATCAAAATACTTGCACCCTGAAAAATACTTGGAAGTAATTATTGATTGAAACAAAAAAACGCTCGCGTCTTTTCCTCGTCCCTGCTAGGGTTTCCTGTGCGCTCATCTTCTCCATCCACCTAGGCTTCTGTCTCGTCGGCGAGCCTCCTCTCGCCCCACATCTGCAGCAAAAGTGTAGATCAGACCTCGAAGAGCTGGTAGCAACGAGTTTTAGCTCGGAACAGGGACACAAAGCAGAGGCCTTCCTTCTTCTCCAACGCCGGCTTTCTTCTGGTCTCCGTCCTCATCGTTTCTCCAGCTCTGGCGTCCCTCTGTCTCTTGGTTGTAGCTGTGGTCCTCCCTCATCTCTGGCGGTGGGAGCTTTTGACTGGACGTCTCCCTCGTCGGTGGTCTCCGGCGAAGGGGTGGTCTACCTTTTTATTTTATTTTCATTGTTTTATGTTTTTGTGTTTCTTCTGATGTTGCTATGAATTTGAGATTTTATAGTGGTGTTTTTGTTGTGGTTTGGATCTGCGATTTTGGGGGAATGGTTGTATCAATAGTTGATAATGTTTTGTACCTTATCTATGAGAGGACTATTGTGAGGTTTGTTCGATGGTGGCAAATCCAAAGCTTTAGTGTTAGCCAAAATTTGATCGGTATATGGTCGAGGTCACTGGATCTGTTTGATCAGAAGAGAAAAAGCATTCTTCAGGACATTAAGGGTCTTCGTTCTTTCGAGGTTGGACTTTCTGTGCTATTTACCCTAAGATGGGATACCCATTTAAATACCTTAATTACAGCTATTGCTTATAAGATTGTGTGCTCGTTAGGGTGGGTTTTACAACCAACACTTTCTTGCTTGTTACTTCTAACCTTAGGTATTGAGAAGGCCATTATCATCTATGATTCTACTTCTTCTCTTATATTTTTAGGGCCCGTTTGGTACAAAGATTCCATGGGAAAGGAAAGGAAAATTAGAATTTTCCCTCGTTTGGTACGCATTTAGGACCAATCTTCCCGGAAAATTATCTTCTTGGGCCTACCAATCTTCCCACATATGTGGGAAGATCAAATCCCTCCAAATTTGGAAGGATTTCACCTTTCCCTCCAATCTTCCCACACTTTTGACAATTTTACCTTCGGGCCCACCTTCTTTTTATTTTAAATTATTACTTTTGAGGGTAAAATAGACATTTCTTAATTTTTTACCAACTACCACCCCTTCATTTTCTTCCTACCAAACAACTCATCTTCCCTCAAACCATCTTCCCTCATTTTTCAAAATCTCCCCTTCCCTTCCTTTCCTTCTTCTAAATTCCTTTCCCTCCTTAAATCTTCCCCGTACCAAACGGGCCCTTAATGTACGGTGTTTGACTAGTATTGTATCCAGTTTATTTTGTTGTATTTGTTTTAGCTTTGTTTGTATTTATCTTTATGTATTGTACCAATTGACAGTATTAATATATATATCCTTTAACCAAAAAAAAAAAATACTTGGAGAGTTCGAGGTGCTCAAAGTGCACGTTAACGCTTAAAAAAAATTGTCTCATTGCTATCTTAATTGGGTTTGGGCTCTAATATATCAATGTGATCAATGTATGACCCAACAAATACATACGATAGGAAGGGAAATGGTTACAGTCCACCGTGGTGGACTGTCCACTTCCTTCATCTATTCAAAAACTATGTCATTTTTTACGCAAATAGTGAAGCTATGCTTTTTTTTTTTTTGGGTTAAGGTGCAAATTAGACAACAAACTTTTAGCTCAGGAGCGTCCAACACAAAAAACTTCTAAGTGGATCTTAAATACCAAAAAACTTTTTAAAATGTTAAGTTAATACAAAACCGTTAACAATGTAGCGACGTCCGTTAGTTAAATAAACTGGGGAAAATATGTAGACCTTAAAAGTATACGTGGCAGCAGGTGAGAGGAGACTCTATGTAATTGGACTGCGTTTGCAGGTTATTGCTCGGGGTAGGTTTATGGTGTTCTTTGGATTTGTTTGTTTCGACCGCAGACTAAAGAGCTGATGCTAAAAGTAAAAGGGGCTCCTTGAATGATTTCTTAGCTTAAACTTCTCCGATGCACAGCGAGTGGGATTTGATGCTTGTTCCTGGACAATGGAGAGTTTTCAGTTTCTTTAGCATTTGTTACTATAGCTGATCGAAGAGATATGAAGAACATTCTTAAGAAGCTTCATATCATGTCTAATTGATCAAAAGATGCAGCAGGATCTACTTCTTCTAAAGGCCACAAGTCTAATGATGGTTCATTCCCCAAGAAGCAAAGTTCTGAGCATAAACCCTTTCTAGGGATTTCAAGCTGGTTGCACTCTGTTGCTAACAGGTAGAGTCTTAGTCCTCCATTTTCGAATTTGAAAAGAGGAGAAAGAGTGGAAGCATCTGATTTAGTTAGCAGTGGCGGTTTAGATATTGTTTTGGATTCAACTAGGCGTGATTCTGGGTCTAGCAATTCGAGGGATCCTAAAGTAGATGAAGAGTATCAAATACAATTGGCTTTAGAGATGAGTGTGAAGGAGGATCCAGAGGCAGTGTAGATTGAAGCTGTTAAGCAGATCAGTCTGGGTTCTTGTGGCCCTGATAATACACCAGCTGAAGTTGTGGCCTACAGATACTGGGTTAGTTATCTTATTCACTTCAAGCACAATCACTTATGGTTAAATTTCACTTCCATCAGCTACGGTTTCACCACTTTCTCTCAAACCAGGTCTGATGGGTTTTGCTCAAACTTTCTCTCGATTTCGCATCTCCTTTTTTCCTTCTTTCAGACTCTGCCCTGAATTTCAATCTCAGCCTCCAGTTGTTAATTTTCTTGCCGCGTTTATGCTGAATCTCCTCTCACCTAGTTGCCATGTATACTTTTAAGGTCAATAAATTTTCCCCACTTTATTTAACTAACGGAAGTTGGTTTAATATTAACGGTATTGTGTTAGTTTAACATTTTAAAAAGTTTTTTGGTATTTAAGCTCCTCTTAAAAGTTTTTTTGTGTTAGACGCTCCTGGACCAAAAGTTTGTTGGCTAATTTGCACCTTAACCCTTTTTTTTTTTAAAAAAAAAAAACTTTATAGTACTGGCGAGTATTAAAAATATATTTTAGGATACTAACTAATACTGAAAAAAACACTTAATGATCTTGAAAAAATAATTCAGAATATTGCCTGCTATTAAAAATATTTTTAAGGATACTGACTGATATTGAAAAAAAAAGATAGGTTATTCTACCTACTTTTATTTTGCCTACCTTTACCTACCTCTCTTAATACCATTAGATTATAATATCATCCGACGGTGCAGATTTGAAAGATAAAATAACCCTTTTCCCTTTCGTCTCTCCCACCCTCACTCTCAACACCAAGAATTCGTCGGAATCATTCGCCATAGCCGCGCAAGAATTGATTAAATCACGGGAACCGCAATTGAAGAGGAATAGGAAATGAAACCAAGATCCTGAAATAATTGCATACGCCTCATATTGATAGGGAAAGGAATGAATTAAAACAAGAGAAACAAAACTTTATTGGGGTCTGCAAGTGCAAGTGAGAACGGGGTCCATCTTCAGGATCTCTAACTTCTTCATCTCACCGATTAACAAAATCTCACATTACCATTAGAATAATAAGGTTTTTTCCCTAAAGAATTTCATCGCATGGATTTTACTTTCCAATTTGCTTTTTTGTTTAATGTGTGGCCCTTGGTTTAGATTTGGGTTTTAGCCAAGTAGCGATGAATTAAAGATTGGTCATTCTCTATCTGTAATCAACGACTTTATTCTCAAATCTATCAAAATTACAAGCGACAGTTTGGAAATACTGAAATTGACAACATGGTTATTTCTTTTCTGCAAGTGAGAACGGGGTGCCCAAAAAAGGGGTAGGGTTTGTGGAAGAAGTTGGAAGATAAGAGAGATTTTGGCTGGCTGGAGACACGACTTGGCGAATAGGTCGGGTTTTTTGGGGAAGGCGAAAGAACCAGCGAAGGAGGGGGTGAGGGTGGGAGGCATTTGGGGGGGGGGGGAGAGAAGGGTAAAAGAGTTTATTTTATCCCATAAATCTGTACCGTCGGATAATATTATAATCTAATGGTATTGAGAGAGGTAGGCAAAAGTAGGTAAAATAAGAGTAGTCAGAATAACCTATCTCTGAAAAAAATACTTCATGATCTTGAAAAATTATATTAGGATCTGAAAAAATATTTCAGGATACTAAATAATTATATTTTAAAGGTCATAAAATAATTTTTCAAGATCATGAAGTATTTTTTCAGTGCTACTAAGGATCCTTAAAAATATTTTTTTAGTAGCAGTCCTGAATTATTTTTTTAAGATTATGAAATATTTTTTTAATACCTACCAGTGCCCTAATTTTTTTTTTAAAAGGCAGAGTTTCACTTTTTGCATCAAAAACTGATGCATTTTTTGGGCAGAGGAGGAAGTAGACGGTCCACTGAGCCGCTCCCGATAGAAAGATTGGGTGAGAACAGAGTTCCCCTTTGGTATGTTGAAAATCTTGATGGAAAATGTGGATTTTCTATTGGTGACGGCGTTGGACGGGAAAAAAGAGGTGAGAAGGTGAAAATCAAAGTTCAAGCTGAAGGTAATTTTCCTTTAAATATGTGAAGATCCATTTCTACCACTTTTTTGTGGGACCCGATTTTTAATCACAAGTAAAAAAATTCAAAAGACAAAGTTGCCCATGTCTCCGCCTCTTTTTAGCCTCTAGTTCTTCTTATTTTCGAGGCGAATGAGTTTGTTTGGTTTGAGGGAAGGGAGTGAAAATGAGGATATTAACAAAATTGTTATTAATGTGAAAAATATTTTTTTTTATTGAGAGAATATTTTAAGAATATTGAAAAGTTCTATGAGCTATGTAGTAAAGATAAGAGAAAATTTTTTTCTCTCTTTTCTTCCTAGCTCTCCTTCCCCTCAAACCAAACAGACCCGAAGGGAGTGAAGAGGGAGCTACAGATGGTATCTAAGATTATAAAATATTCAAATGGTAAGCAGGATGGAATAGATTTTATGTTTTCTTTCTTTCTTTCTTTCTTTTTTCGCTCAATATATGTATCCTCCTACAATCTATTGGAGGTATTGTTTTTTGAACACTTATTGGAGGTATTGTTGGGTATTAAATATAGACACCTATCAACTAAAGTTCAAACATTAGTTTGTCACGTTGTGAATGACTAGCCCAATAGATCCAACCTCTGTTGGTACTAAGAGATTATTTGGAGGAAAACAAAACTTAGGTTTTGTCCAAAAGCTTGGTTTTGCCTTTAGTTTTCCAAACACCTCTATTTTGCTAAAAGTTATTTTGCACAAAAAACTTAGGTTTTAGAAAAATCTACTTTTTTTAGATTTTTCTCTTTCCTTTGCCATCATTAGTATTTTTTAAGTACTAGTAATTAAGTATTTTTTTTAGTACCTTGAAATTTTTTTAAAGATTAACCAATACTTTGAAATATTTTTTTAAGATTCTAAAATAAATTTTCAAGATCGTGAAGTATTTTTTCAATAGTAGTTTGTACCTTGAAGTATTTTAATTTTGTACACAAATTTATGTAATTATTATGAAATTTAATGTTAAAAATATTTAAAATATAACCTTATCCTTTATATGCAATTATACCAAAAGCTAATGTTCTTTTTAGTAAAGTTGACCCTGAAAAAGCCATTTTAATAACAATATCCAAACACTATCATTTTATTAAAATAACCTTTTTTTAATAATCTATTTTGCAAAGAAACTTATTCTGCAAAACCATTTTATCTCGTAAATTCCCAAAACTATTTTCTAAAAGCTAAATCTAGGCCTAAGATTACTCATTATAATTATACACAATTATTTTTTTTTCCTAAATCACTGAAAAAACCTGTCATCATGAAATTTCTTACCCATAAAAAATTGGTTTATTCTTTAACCATATTATACATGGCTAATATATGCCCCTGTTTAAAAAAGAAAAAGAAAAAGAAAAAGAAAAAGGAGGCAACAGATATTCTCAATTTTTTTTTTAGAATCTCATCTCTATCCTTACCCTTAGATAAAAATAAATGGTTTAAATTTAATATTTTCTAAAATTAGTCTCTTTAGAGACATCTGATAAGATTAAAACGAAAAGGGAAAATTCTAGAACTATTACTGTAGTATTTTATAAATTATTTTTATTTTGTCTATGTTTCATTTATAAATTGTGTGGAACAAAATTTAAAAGTTTAAATGTATTTATTAAAATTTAAAATAATAGTTTTATAGAATATTAAATCTAAACTATTTATTTTTTAATAACGGTGAAAATGGAATTGTGAGACAAAGAAAAAAAAAACATCATGAGACAAGTCAAACCACCCCCAAAAAAAAAGCTATTTATACAAATAATAGTTCTATAGAATATTAAGTCTAAACTATTTATTTTTTAATAACGGTGAAAATGGAATTGTGAGACGGAAAAAAAAACATCCCCCAAAAAAAAAAGCTATTTATACACACAACCTTTGAAGCAATAAATTTTGGTAAGTTACGGGTTTTTTGTTTTTTTTTCTCCTTCTCTTTACATAATTTTATATCCATTAGAATAAAAATTTAGATAATTTAAGTTGAATATTTAATAAAGTTATTATTTTAAACATAAATAAATAAATTTAAACTATTAAATCCAAAAGATAACTATAACATATAAAAAAAATTAGTTTATCAAATATTATCATTATCATTATAATTTTATAAAATATTAAATCACAACACTTCACTTGTTAATTTAAAGGAGTGAAAAAGATCACGAAAGTAACCCTTGCTAAATTTTGTAGGGTGATTTTTCAACAATTTTTTACTAGTAATTTTTTTAAGCCATGAAACTGGTACGTCGCCGGCAAAAAAAACTCTAGGATTTATATGGAAGCAACCGCACCAAAAGCAAAAGTAATTTGGCACGAAGACGCCAACCCAAACTTCCTTGATTGCGAGAATCAGGGGGAATAATCCAAGCCTCCCTAGCATTGACATCGTCTCATCCTCTCGACAATTTCTCTCTGTCAAATCCGTCGAGGAAGAGATGGTTTTATCTCAGAAGCTCCACGAAGCTTTCAAAGGCACTGTGGAGAGGATCACGGGCCCTCGAACTGTCTCGGCCTTCAAAGAGAAAGGAGTTCTTAGTGTCACCGAGTTCGTTGAAGCCGGCGATAATCTCGTCGCCAAATGCCCCACCTGGTCCTGGTATTTTACTGGACATACCCATTTAGTATCTCGGAAAATTATTCGAATATTTGTGCATTATTCTTGTGTCTGGTTTGTGGGAGGGTACCAAATTGAAGCTTTTTTTAGGTAAGCGTGTACCCTTAGGAAGAAGTTCTTATCATGAGTAGATATATTATTACTTCTCCGGTCGAGGTCTGGTGTGACCCTCTTGTGAGTGAGTATTGGGGATTCAAATTGAATTGATAACAATTAACTAGCCATTAATCAAAGTGTGAATCTTCTTTGTCCATATAAATGCTGTATATGACAATAATAGAATCTTAAGTGCTACGTTTTTTCAGTTGCCAATTTTCTTCTGTATGCTTATGTTGATCCTATGTTTCATCACGCAAAATAGGGAGTCAGGTGAGCCCAACAAGAGGAAGCCATATTTACCACCAGAGAAGCAATTCTTAGTTACTAGAAATGGTAAGACCATCATAAATTTATGCTACATATGCGATTTGTTTTGATATACTTTTATTTATTAGAAACAGTTACTTTTCCCTTGTGAAAGCATTATACTAATTCTAATTGTGCTTCTGCATAAATGTGCTGCGTTCTATCTATCTTATCTGTCTTAGCTCTACTATTTAAATTAGTTGTTGTTGGTGATATTGGAAAATTAAGAAGTTGATGATAAATACTGGAAGTTTATCATATGGTTAATTATCTGATAAGGAAGCTCTACTACCACATGCAAAATAAGAAAGTATGGTGACTTCATAGATTTTCATTGCAAAGTTGTCATTGTAGTGGATTGCAGAACATTATGTAATGTAAATGTTTATGAGGAGGAGGGCCTAAACTTATTTATGCACTACATATCTGAGCTTATCATTTTCAGTTTTCCTTCCGCTGTGTTATTTTTTGGTTTTTATCGTTTTATTTAGAATAAACTTGTGATACTAGGAAGCATTGGATTTGCCATGTTTGGTGCTGCCAAGGACAACTGAAATTGGCCAGCCCTTTGACTAATTATTTTATGAATTGATGGTTTCATTATTACTTATTATTATTGACCATTTATAATGGACTGAGTGGATGGTGTGAGCAAGTCATTAAACTATTGCTGATGAAAACTTTCATCCAGATCATATGTGGCCAAAGATTCTACCTTTTCATTTTCTTTGTTTTGGCTCTTGGGTTAGAATACATAAACATGATTCTATATGAGAGTTGAGAGGTGCATGTCACATGAGTTTGTTTGGATTTGCTTTTAAAGAATTGCTTCTGGAGAAAAAGTGTTTTTGGAGAATATATTTTGGAAAATAGCTTATGGGAAGGGAAAAAAATTGGCTTCTCAAAAACCATGGTTTCAGGTGGAAAAGTGCTTCCTAAATATTTAGGATGTCTGGGTACCTTTAGCAAAACCATGGTTTAGGGCTCAAAAAGTTTTTTTTTTTTTTTGCTGTTACCCAAACACACTAAGAGACAGTGGCTAACAGGCTCTGCAAGATATGTTCTTACCTGGGTTAGAACTTGGGAGCTGAACAAAATAGCTACTTTTTACTTTAATGACTTAATCTTTCGTTACTGAATCAGATGTGTTCTTGCCCCTGTGCCATTTTCCTGCCCCTTCTCCTCATTCGTAGTTGTCCTATGCTCCTATTTGGTGCTGAGTTTTGAATTTGCTTAACAGTGCCTTGTCTTCGAAGAGCTGCTTCTGTAGAAGAAGAATATGAAGCTGCAGGAGGAGAAGTTTTACTCGATAATGAAGATAATGATGGGTGGCTCGCAACTCATGGGAAGCCTAAGGGTACATTTTTGACTAAAGTCTATTGTGTTTTTGCTTTTTCTATTTGATCTCATTTGTGCGCATTTTTCTTTTCTTTTTAGAAGGTAAACCTGATGAGGATGAGGATTTACCTTCCATGGAAAGCCTAGAAATCAGCAAAAAGGATTCTGTTAAGCCAATTTCTTCCAACATGGGAGGTGAGGAAGAAGATGATATACCAGATATGGAAGAATTTGAAGAAGCTGACAATATTATTATGACAGATCCTGTAAGTTGATACCACTTTCATTATCTTGCTCACCACCACTACCACGCTTCTGTTAAAGATCTTACAATTTCAATGTTACTGTATGACTGGATCATGACATACCTGAATGTGAACCTTAATTCAAATTTTTTCAGCTATGACAAATTTTGTTCACTTTTATAACTTCTTTGCTCGCTTTTGCTTGGTTCTTGTTGAATAGTTTACTTTTTGTTACTGCTTTTTGTTTTGTTACTGATATAATAATTCTGATCTGTGTCATTTGTATGCTGTTATGCCAAACGGGTGCAACTCTTCAGTCCACCTATCTAGTAGCTCAAGAACCTGATGATGATAATATTCTTCGAACCCGAACATATGATGTTAGCATCACGTAAGTTCAGTTTCAATATCAATCTTCTCAATTGTTAAGTGCCTGTTTGGATAACCTTATATAACTTCTTTAATTACTTTTATGTTATACGAGACAAAAGTTCTCTCACACATTTACCTCATACAGCTCAAAATCAATTCTCCCTATCTAATCCAAACACCCCTCTCCTCCTAAAACTCATTCATTTTAATGTCAGGCAGAGCAGTGACTTTATACTTGTATAATTGACATATCATGATGGTGGTCCATTTGGTACCTGTTTTATATTAGAAACCAATTTGTATTCTGGAAACTATCTATAAAAACCTGCCTTTTCCTGTTATGCAGGTATGACAAGTATTATCAAACCCCTCGAGTGTGGCTTACTGGATATGATGAGGTCAGTGTCAACCACTTGACCTTTGCCCCTTGTATATTTCAGTGCATTACTTATAGTGGATCCATTGAAACATGCATTTAAAGGTTTACCTTAGTGTGTATGGCCTTGAAACTTACCTGAAAAAGTATCACTATATTGTATTTCATAATGTTCAACTACACAAGTCAACCCCTTGGCGAGATAAGGCTTTTGTAGTTGTTGTTGATCGTTCATTCATGCATGCTTGTGTCTGTGTTGGCAGTGATATCATGGTTTGAGTTCCATTCTCTGCTCATATGGTTATCTTAGAATTATTATCTTGCATTCTGGGCAATTGAATAGATGTGCCCTGTAGCACATTTACTTGATGCTTCATTATCAGCAATGAAAAGGTGGCTGTGGCAAAGATATTAGTGTCTTTTCCACCATATTCAATTATACCCCCTAGAAACCAGGTAGACCAATTTATTACCATTTTCTCTCTTGTTGCAGTCAAGGATGCTTCTGCAACCAGAACTTGTCCTTGAAGATGTCAGTCAGGACCATGCGCGCAAAACGGTGAGACAAATATTTGGATGATTATGTTCAATTTGAAATGATAGTTTTACTAGGAATGGGTGTTAGTTATCAATTACAATGTAGTGGCTATTGTCCTCACGATTATGTTTGGGGGGTTTCCGCTATTCTATAAATTAATTTGTATTATTATTGAATCTATATGCAGGTAACAATTGAGGACCACCCTCACTTGCCTGGGAAGCATGCATCTATTCATCCTTGTAAACATGGAGCTGTGATGAAGAAAATCATTGATGTGCTGATGTCACGTGGAGTTGAACCAGAAGTTGACAAGTAAACCCTTCTTATACCTCATATAAGTTGTTTTCTTTGGTATTCAATTATTCCGTTTGGCTTAAATTGGAATTTTGTCTGATTAGATGCATATGATGGCTTTGTGCTGGATGTGGGAACACCATCCATATTTCATGCAAATAGTTTAACTATTGACTTCAAAATGCTTTTTCATTGAAAATGCACTTTCAGTCCCTCATTGGAGAATGGGTAGTCCATATCTTCTAATATTGAACAATGTGAGATCAGACGAATGGCCAAAAATGTTAACCTGTTAGAGCTTACTGTTAAGCATGCTCATCTGCTTTTTCCGCATTACCTAATTTGATTTACCAGCTGATTTGTTGATGTTAAAAATTCTTGTTTTGTGAATTGATAATGTTATCAATAATTTTAATTGTCCGCAATAGATCGATGACATATGGCTTCATTTAAGAGTCGAGTTAGTCTCCTTTGACTTGGTACCTGGGCTCCCCACAAATAATATTTCTGGTGGGTTCTTAAGAATCCATGAAGTACTTAAACTGCTCATATTTCTCGGTATTCTTCTGAAATTGGATCCTACATAATCAGGGCTTAATGGATTGACTGTTTACCCATTCTAATGACGAGTTCAATGATATAGCAGTCATGAATTTTACTAGCACTTGTTTAATAGTTATACTCTTCACTCTCGTGTATGATAAGGATCTAGGATAGGTAGAGAGGAAGGAGGCGGAAAAGTCTTTATTTGATAGGATCTAAGATTATTAGCCTTAATGTTTATAGACTGAAAAATACTGACACCCTAAAATTTAGGCCCGCTAAGGCATGACTTAGGAAATGGAAAATGACATACCTAAACATGTTTAGTAAAAATATTTAAACTAAAATACTTGACCCAGTAAATACTCATAACAGGCACCATTTACTCCTAAACTTGTGCTACACTTGAACTAATCACTAAAATCACCAAAATAAATATTAATAAAATAAAATCAGAATAATTAAAATCCATGTCAGCCCCCAATTTACTTTGCATGTGACTTTATGAATTTGTACTCAATCAGTTTCACATCTTAAAAGTGAAAGAGAAGGAAAAGCCTAGTTGGCAGGTCTGACGTGCAATCTTCTTTTCTGGTAAATAAAGTGCAATTTCTTAAACCTGAGCACTACTTCTTGCAACTCGTGTTACTGCTAATGACTGAGTATAGAAGTAGGGGTGATCTTTCATTCTTTTTGTTTCCTCTAATTTTATATGAGGTGCTACAATCACTTATTTATTTTCATAGGTATCTATTCTTATTCTTGAAATTCATGGCCTCCGTAATTCCAACAATTGAGTATGACTACACCATGGACTTTGATCTTGGCAGCTCCAGCCATTGACCAAGGTAATTGTTATTTGCTATGTTAATTGTATTATTCAAATTCAGTAAGTTCCGCCTAACTATACCCAGCATGATGTCACTGTCAGTCTGCCATGCCTCCATGGCTTCCTCATTCAATTTATCATTTATTTCTATTGGTCACTGGTTGAATATGTTTATACCAGTGTTTATTTGCAGCTTGGTTACTTCTGTCTAGCATAGCCATAAATTATATTCGAGGTTTAACAGACGTACCTTTTCCTTTCTTTTTATACATGGGAGAATACCTTTCAGCCTCTTCTTTATCCCATATTTATTATTATTATTATTATTATTATTATGTTTTTCTCATGCAGAGATATTATTTCGTACAGGAAAAAAGTTACTTCTACTATTGATGTCATACTGTTTATGTGGATATATGTAGTTGTTCTCTTTATGGTTTTTCATGTTTTTTGATTGTACACACTTACAGAGTTTCTCACACATAATCAATAGATATACTCACCGTCACACTAATACTTCATACAAGTACTCATATCTAAAACTGCATTTTCCTGCTGACACAGACACATATGGTGTGAGAGTTTTCTAGCTGATCTTGAAATGTTGAATTAGGAGAATCCCTGTCATGTAATGGCAAGACCTTGGCTTATTTGGATCTCTATGAGTAGGATTGTCATAGTGTAATCAAGTTGAAGGGGGCCACTCATTATCCATGCTCGTTCTTGTTTGTTTAGATATGCTGACCCCAGCTTTAGTGTTTGCTTAGATACGCTGACCCCAGCTTTAGTTAAGTCAATAATTGTGATCAAACTTGACTCCTTTAGTAAAGGAGTTCAGCTTGAGCTGTTCATAAACAATGCTGAAGACATAACGAGTACTTGTGTGCATGCATGTATAATCTAAACCAACAGAAATTATATTTTGTTACATTTGTGGCTATATAAGAAATAAACCTAGACAAATAAAGGGTTAAGGTGCGCTCAACACCCTTACCTATTTTTGGAGGTGCAATTAGCAAAGTATTTAAGGGTGCAATTTTGGCCTAAAAGTATTAAAAATTGAGCAATTTCAGCCCTTCATTAACAGAACTCTAACCTTTGTTTGCTATGCTTGACAGCTGGGAATTTGTTTTTGTAACATTGACACATCAGGTAGAAACATAGTCAAACAAGCAATTATTACTCTGATGTGGAGAAGGGAAGAAAAGCATCTATAAATAAAGAAATCAAGAACAAAAAAATCATCCATGGTACAAACAGATGTAGAGGGGGGCGATGGCATCAGATAAAAAAGATTGAAGATGTCCTATCCACACACTTTTGGATTTGGAAAATTCAAGGTTTTAGGTCTTGACTAGTTTGATGAACTCATAATTACAGATAACCAAAATCAAAATCAGAACCGCAGTTGACGCTGTTTTGATTTGGAAATGGAATGGCACAACAGACAACCAAAATCAAATCACAGATCTCACTGTTGTTATTCTTCCCTTAAATACTGTCTCTTAGCCCTCTTTTCTGCGCTATTTTTTTTTTTGGCCTCCCTGGAGGAGTACGCCAACATAGTCTTTCACAGTTCAATGGGGAGGAAGGGATCATGTTTTGTGTGGGAAGAGGGCGGAGCTTCTTTTTTTAATACACAGGTGGCTGTTTTATAAATTTGGTGTCATTAATTAAAAAAGAAATGCCCAGCGGTCAAACAAATCAAACGGAGGTTAGGGTTCTGTTAATGAAGGGCTGAAATTGCTTCATTTTTAATACTTTAGAGGCAAAATTGCACCCTTAAATACTTTAGGGTGCTAATTGCACATCCAAAAATAGTTTAGGGTGCTGGGTGCACCTTTAGTAAAAAAATAAATGTTATAATGATTCGTTTTCGTTGTAAGATTTCTGAAGCCGTGTACAGATTCATTTTTCTTTACAGGTAACCAAAATGTTTTCAATGTTTGAAGGGCTTAATATGTTTCAAGCTCTTTGATTTGTAAAGTATGTTGAGTGAAATCCAAACTTCTAGCAAAGTATTTGAATTATAATTTACAAACAATTTGGTTAAATTGCATACCTAGCTACGCAGTTGGCTGGACTTGTAAATAGGATAAACTTTCGCCCATTTCTGTGAACATGATTGGAATTTGGCTCCTCTCTCTCTCTCTCTCTCTCTCTCTTTGTGGGGGACCAAATGATTATGAATGTGGCTAATCATTGTAGTTGATGCTTTTATATATGTATCTTTAGTTTTTTCTGTCGCTTTTTCCTGATAGCAAGCATAGTGAAGGTTCCTTTTCTTTTTTCTTTTGCCATTTCTTTATTGACCATAATGTGTGACTTTGCTGAGATACTGATGATTATATGCCTTTTTATAATGAGATTTTAACCTTTTGGATTTTGCAGATGGAAGCTGCAAATTCAAGTGTTAATCAGACTTTTCACCTTCTACTCCACTGACTCAAGCCGATGCACAAGAACTTTTTACATGTTTTTTTCTGTCTTTGCTGCACATATTAGAACTCCAACTAGTATGAATTTGATAAAGTGTACATGTCATGTAAAGTGTGGCCGTGTGCTTTTCTGGACTTTGGATAGATATTTATGTGTACATAATTTATACGCCATTCATTAAACTGGCTATTTCTGTTACTCCCAAGACATTAGACGTTGCTTGATTTTTTTTTTTCCCTTGTCATTGTTAAATGGTTGTGATCTTGCAATCATTGACGTATTGATATATTATCACTAATCAATATTAATATCAAATATTAAATTTATAATGAATAAATGTTATTGGTAAGTAATGAATAGCGTAGTTTATTTTCTTAAACTCTATGATTCATGGAAAAATGACTTTTATACATATATATCATGAAATTTATTGGTTGTTCTATATGAATTGTGCCTTTAAATTTTAAGGCAGTGTCAGTGTGTGATGTATAAGAATTTATGTCTAGCTTAAGTTATTAGAAGTTAATCAAGTGCAGTATCATCTAATCAGCAAACATACAGCTGGAATAAACACTAGAAAGGATTTCAAAACTCCTAGAACCACATCGAAAAAGAAGGGATGAGGCTTCATAGCACCACCTTGGAATCTCATCTAAGTGTCTGTTTATTCTAGCTTTTCTGAAGTGGCTTTATAGTTTTCTTTAGATAAGCATGTGAGATAGTTTTATCTCGATTTGTCGAAAGATATTAAAAATTCACCTTTTTCTGCCTCCCAAACATGAGATTAACGCCTGCATTTAAATATTGCTAATATTGCCAATTGTCAGTAAAGCAGTGAGCTCGTGTCCCCTCCTTGTTCCTTAGCTGTCATAGTCTTCATGCATTTGCTAAATTAGGTATATCCACAATAGGAATATAAATTTAAAAAAAAAAAGAGTAAATACCCTATTTGGTCTCAGAAAAAAATCATGAATCCCTTTTTGGTCCCTCAGTAAAAATAATTCATTCCGTAATCCCTGACCACATTCGGGACATTTCACTGTATGTGTCCTCTTCAACCTGGAAGGATTAATATGGACGGTTTTTGGATTTTACAGGGATTACGGGATGAGTTATTTTTATTGAGGGACAAAAAAAAAGTCCGTGATTTTTTTCAGGGACCAAATAGGGTATTTGCTCATAAAAAAATGTTTTCTATTTCAAATTCCTCGAAATAGCATCTTGGGCTTCGATTTTGTCCATATATTTAAAGATTTATTTTAATTTAAAATGTACATTTCGTCGAAATAATTGAAATCAGCTTAAGTAATATTAAGGAGTAGCTACAGTATAAGTAAAATTTATACCTTAAATTGCTGGTATGCCTTTTGAACAAGGAAAGTTCCTATAAATACGTTCAAAACGGCAACCATTAATATACAGACTCAGAGAGTGACTGAGAAAGCGACACATAAAATGAAGAGTTGCCACCTCTCTTTCCTATGTCTAGCTCTCTTGCTTGCTGCGGCTTCTGCAGATTCCGATGTAAGTTTTCTTCAATTCATATTCACATATACATAGTAGTTCTTTAAAAGATCTCATTCTTTCTTCATCTTTCAATCATCAAATCGAAGCAAAAGTTCAAGTTCTTCACTTGATTAATTATTGCTACCAGTAGATCCGCATGAATCACCACCGCCATCAAAGTTTAACAAGAATCTACATTATTTTGATCGCTAAATTCGACGATTTTTCTGTAGCTTTCTTTCTTGATGAATGATAAGCAATATAACCCAGATCTCCAGGTTTTATGACATGTACTTTCTCTTCAGATTGTTTCCAAAATTCTAAAATCGAAAGATTTGATCGCCATTGTGTTTTTCTTCACTGCATCAGTGCGATATTGTTTAAATGTAAATTAATCTCACTTGGACATTTCATCGAACAGAGGGACTGCGTTTATACCCTGTACGTGAAGACTGGTTCGATCGTCAGAGGCGGAACCGATGCCAAAATCAGCGTGACGCTCGGCGATGCTTCAGGCCGATCCGTGTCGGTCCCAAATCTCAGGTCATGGGGCCTCATGAGTCCATCGCACGACTACTTCGAGCGAGGCAACCGCGACATCTTCAGCGGCCGTGGCCCCTGCATCGACGTGCCGGTGTGCCGCCTCAACCTCACCTCCGATGGCGCCGGAGCTCACCCCAGCTGGTTTTGCGACTACGTCGAGGTCACGTCGACTGGGCCCCACATTAACTGCTCGCAGTCCATCTTCTACGTCGATCAGTGGCTAGCCAACGACGTTCCGCCATTCGGTCTAACAGCCTTGATCGATGGTTGCTACAACGTAGCGGTGGAGACGAAGGAGGGGAGATTTGTTGTGGGGAATCCGAAAAGTTCATGGGAATGAATGATGTTGTGTGAGAATGAGAAGAAGATGGAAATAATGTGAGTGTTTTGGGAATAATGTGGATCTTTACAAACGAGCGATCCTTCTTCTACGTCTTCTGTGTGTACTCGCCAATGTTACCGGAGTTACTGTAGTGTGCCATATAGTAAGGTGGTCACGTAACCACGAAACAAATTAAACCATGAGTCCGACCGCATAAGCCGATTAGACCAATCAAATGGTGAATTAATAAGCTAGACGGCATGATCCAGAGTTAATAACTGGATTTTGTATTTTTCCCCTTGTTTAACCACGAAACAACGTTGTTCTAAATTTGAAAGAGAAATTCGCAACCAAGTTGTTGATTAAGGAATTAAAGAACACGGTCGAATTTGAGAAGTGCACCTATTATAATAGGTGATCATTTAAATTTGTCAAAATTCACAGCGGTGGAAATATGTTAGACTAGACTAAAGGGTTTACTTAAATAATCTTGGTTTAAGTCTGTAATACAGATTTAAATTCTGAACCTATATATAGATTTTTTTTCAAGTTCAAGCTGAGCCTTCAAAAGATTTCATCGACCTTAAAGCATTTTTAAAAGCCTACTTAAAATTTAGACTGTTAAATAGGCTTAAAAATCTATAGTTCCCAATTTATATGTAACTCTTCAAATCTATATACAATCATACATTTTGTCTAAAACGGCTAAGATCTATTCTCATCATACTATAAGAGTATAGTGAGGAAAAAATAATAATGCTTAGTGACAATAGTTGTCTCATCGAGTAGGAATAGGGGGAAAAAAAGACTAATCGTTTGTTGACTAATTATATATTTTTTCCCAAAGCAACCAAGCATAAAATGCAGCATGTAAAATTAGATTTTATCACTTTTAATTTCCCCCCCTGAACTGAACTCAGATAAACTTTTCCTACTAAAATTATAATATTTAATTTGACACTACAATAAACTTATAATAATAATTATGCTTTAGTGGATGATACAAATTAGGGGGAGGGAGTGAGCTAGTGTTGTTATCTCCACATAGAGAAGAGATGTAGGGTTGTATAATTGATGAATCGACATTGAGTATGTGTGAATAATAATGGGATGTGAAATTTATGATTAGAGTTGGGAATTAGGGTTGATCCTTTTAGGCTTAGGATAAGAAAAACATTTGTTTTTCAAGGTCGGCACGTATGAGCCAGGGTTGGCCCTATAGGGCTAAAAGCATTTTTATAAATTTTAACTATATTTATTTTGTTTTTTTAAGAATTATAATTAGTAAATTACAAACATTAAAGTTTTAATTTAACAAATAAATGTTATCAATATTAAGATCTAAACACTAAGTATTATGTAACAACCAAACAAGTCACTAAGTCATAATAAAAAGTAAAATATTGTACACATACTATAATTACAAATAATTAATGAGAAGACTTAAAAAAATAAAAAATACTTCTTATAAATATGTATTAAAAAGTGTAAGTAGTCAACAAAATAAACAATACAATATGTGAATAAAACAATCACTAGAAAATAAGTCAAAAAATACAAAATTAGTAAGAATATTTATGAAATAATAAATCTATTTTGTAAGTTTTAAATTTTTAAAACTACTAAATAATAACTACTAAATATTTGTAACATGATTGATAAAGTATAAAAAATTAATAATATTATTATCATATAAATAATTTTTTTAATAAAAAATATGAACCTAAAAGGACCGGACCTCGGCCTATAATGTTGGCTTTTTTAGACCTGGATTTATTTTTGAAGCAAAAATCTTAAGTTTGACTCTTATAAATTCAGGCCTAAACAGACCGGCCTGACGGCTCCACCCATTTTTCCGACTCTAATTATGATTAAGATTAAGTTGATAGTTTTATAAGATTTATAATATTTTTTAGATTATATTATACATAATTATATAATGGTATATAAATTAAAATATCAAATAGGGGAGGCGGTAAGTTAAGCCTTATGAAAATGGGCATATTTATCAAAATAGGTTTGGTAATAAGCCTGAGTTTAAACTTGACCTATTTACTAAATAAGATTGGTTAGGTTTTATGTAGACCAGACCATAGGTCTTTTTTAAGGATTTAGCGTATTTTCGCTCTTAAAGCTAATTCCATTGATCTTATTAAGTCAAAACCATGTGTAGGTCACTAATATAGAGTTGGTCTAACGCTGTAAGGCCTTGCTAGATCCCTTGAGGTCTCAAATTTAAATTTCAGGAGAGATATTTATACTAGGAGGAGAAATTATAAACCTCAAATTCGATAAAAATATTAAAAAAACCTATATAGGAAAGAAAACCTATGTGAGGGTAAGTAATCCTCACAGGTACAAGAAATTTTTAACCTCCTCAATGCCTCTATAAAAATGAAAAAATATTATGGGTTAATTTCAAGTTTTACCTCATTTAAATCTTTTGAGTTTTAAACCAAGCCAAATGTTTGAATTCCCAGTTTCATTTCAAGAATTATCTAATCATTTAGGAAAAAAATAGCGGAGAGCTGCTCTCATTTCGGAATCTCTCCTACGTAAGATTTTGGAGCGTATCTAATTCGGAAACGTTGCATGAGAGATCAGCACATGCGTCTGGCAAAAAAGTTGCCCACTTTATTGGTTAATCTCTGGAAATATTGATTTATCGAGATGGTCAAATCGGTTAAAACGAAGGACAGGCTTGCAATCTAGGAAATTTAGTTATTGGGTTTTCGGATTTGTGTTTGCGTTAGAGAGTGGAAGAGGGTTTTACAGTTGTGGGTGGGAGCTAATGAAGAAGGACAAGGGAGTGATGGTTTCGAACCCCAATAGTGGCGAAGACAGTGACGAGAAGCAAGAACCGTCGTTTGGCGTCAGATTCTCTTCTCGGAACAATTCCTCCAAATATGATTTTGTCAAGGTCTCAATTCTTATTGAAGTTCGTTCTTAGTGTAATTTGGAAAGCAGCAAGTCTGAAAATTGAATATTTTTTCATATCACCGAGGATCTATCTCATGCCCTTAGAGCATGATGAATGAGGAACATAGAATGATTCTGTTATTATGTTTGATTTTGCGTTCTTTTCTCTGAAACTTCTGGTGCTATTTTCCTTTCCAGGTAAAGGTGTGGTTGGGTGATAATGCGGATCACTACTATGTTCTGTCCAGATTTTTGCTCAGTAGAATGCTAACCGTGACCAAGGTGTTGTAATACAGTCATTTACATTCTTATTTTTGTCATATTATTTTTCCCTATGTATGTCTTGATCATGCAAAATATGTTAGTAAATTGTACCAAATAGCTAATGCCGTTCATGAAAAATAATACATGGATGGAGCTCACTTGAGGCCAGAATCGATTTGAAAGTGAAAAGGATGTTGTGTTACAATACATTTTACATTGTATTAATCCTGTTGATATGCTGCCATCCTGGAATAATTGAAAGTCTTAATGAGTTCATGCTCTGAGATTAAGAGATAAATATTCGTTATTTTGTTTGCAAATTATCTATTATTCACTAGGAAACTCCCCTGAATTCCAGGAGAATGATCTAGGACCCTTAATCAAGAGCGGATAAAACAGCATTTTGAGCTGCTTTGGAAAGGGTAGTCTTTATGACTTTGGTTTGGTGCTCCTCTGATGGGTGTATTAGTTGATTTGGTTTTATCTTGGACCCAACTTGAGGGCCTTATTTTCTGACGTTCACATCATATAATTGATTTGCTCAAACTAACCTTCTGTCACACCGAAGAAGCTAAGTAATCGTGCCTAATAAGTCGCATGCCTCTTGTATCATTCTTTTTTAAACTTCTATTTACATTTGATATTGCCTTCAAGATCTAAGTTTGCGTAGGTGACAGCTAGTAATGTGTATTGACGTAAGAACATTCTGATTTCAGATCCCAAACCATGTGGCTGTTAAAATTGCTCTTGAACTGAAGAAGGTGCTCATAGACAACAGCCTTCTTGATATGTATGCCATTCTCATCCTATGTTTTCTCTTTCCTTTTTTTTTTTTCGCCCTTTTCTTTTCATCTTCTGAATTCTGGTCAACACGTGCATTAATTCTTTTTTACATTGTGGTTCTACAAAGCAGCTCTCAGTCTGATTTGGAAGCTAATCTTTTTAAGGTATGCTAGAGGGTTTTGATCTGTTTAATTCATGGCTTACACTACTTTCTTGGCTGTCTACATGTTCTCTTTTATACTTTTAGTTTACTTTTCGAGTTACATATCAAGAAATATTGAACAAGAATGATTTTCATTTTTGGCTTTTTGTAGAGTCCTAGCATTTGTTATTTTTTAAGCCCTTCTAAACTTGTAGGTAACTTAAACCTCCATATTAATATGCCACTTTTCATGAGGATTGATTTGATTGTCTCTTGGAAATTGCTATGATTGTTTTACTTTATTGTGTTTGTTGCTCAAATTGTGCAACATATATTCTAGCTGATTGATTCTATCAAATCTTTATATCAAACTGGATATGCAAAGAGATTTCAGAGCTTTGTTGTGTTTTGAGCCTTACTATTTCCCTTTTTAGCAGGGCTTATCCTCCTTCCTAGTGTGCATTTCCTATTCTTTTTCCTATAGAATTCCTTTTCTTTTCTCTAAATGAATTTGCTGGGGCTTCCCATATCTAAACAGGATCTTGTATCTTCATAGGAGGAAGTTCAAACTTCTGTTTTCGTATCATTGCAAATTTTTAATAAAATTATAATGGGTAAATATCTGTTGTTTCCTAAATGATAACATGCATGTTTGAATCAAGTGACGCTATTCAGAATTTGTGATAAACTACCATGAATGGATTTCTGTTGTTTCCTAAATGCTGATATAATCTCATCAAACTTTCTAAATAGGACTCTTTATGTGCAGCTTATGGAGCGGAGAGGGTATGGAGAAGAGTACATCGATCGTTATAAAATGATGACAAGGTTGGCGTGCCAGTGATTTTGTTCTGAATGACCTTGTTTTGTTTCTATTCTGTCAGTCCAAATAAAACTTCTACCATCCAAACTTTTTTTTTTTTAAAAAAAGTACCTCTCTTTTTCATAGGTTCACTATAGTATTTGATGCATATATTTAGCTAAGTAATAAAAAGGTTTTCATGGCTAAGAAAACATAGGAAGAAGAAAGAAAGGAAACTCATGAATCATGATGTGCTAGTAAATAGTAATTATAATGATCATTCTTTTCATTTTGCTGCCATAATCTGTTATCCAGGTTTCACCACCAAAGAGTTCCATTAGTAATACTTGTTTGTGGAACTGCTTGTGTTGGTAAGTCTACTATTGCCACCCAGCTTGCACAGAGACTAAATTTGCCGAATGTCTTACAGGTAGGCTTTGTATGTCTGTAGCCTAACTGCAACTATAGTACTCCATTCGGTCCTAAATATAAAACAAAGTAAACTTTTTTTGGAGAGATTAAAGAAACTAAATAAGTTGCTTAATCATATCATATGTTGTGTATCATTAGATTATATATCATTTTATATGTCATGGAAAATAGTTTGGAGAAAAACAATAAATATAAATATTTATTAGAGTTATTTAATTAGCTTCCTTAATATCCCCAAAAAAGTCAACTTTGTCTTATATTTAGGACCAGAGGGATTAATATTTTTAAATGACCTTTTTTTAATTTATTGCCTATTCAAAACCATGTATATTAGTTTTGAGTTTCTGGGTGATTATTTCTTACAACGTGGTGGCTTAGTTTCTGTAATTCTCCCATAAAATGTTATTCTATGTCCCCTCTCTGATGAAGACTGTTGGAAATTACGGCTGATATTAATTAAGTCATTTTATCTATTTTGTTTATAAGAAAAGTTTGAGTTCAGGATTAAGCTCAGGTGTTCTACTTTAATAAGAATACAGTTATCATATTTTTTATTGGGATGAAGTTACATTATGATATTTTTCTTATTGATGATTACAGACAGATATGGTGTATGAATTGTTGCGCACATCTACTGAGTATGTCCCGACCTTCTCTTTTTCACTTTTGTATTGACTATACCTTTTGTTTTAATTCAAAACAAATTGAAGAATTCATTCATGAAGGGGCATCATATATAGACCATGTAATGTTTACGTTTGACCCTAATTTATTTATTTATGAAATCAAGTTCACAAACTGTTCTAGCAGAAAATCTGTAGTT
Source organism: Acacia crassicarpa (assembly GCA_034222035.1). Lineage (NCBI taxonomy): Eukaryota > Viridiplantae > Streptophyta > Magnoliopsida > Fabales > Fabaceae > Acacia > Acacia crassicarpa. The sequence goes on along the minus strand of JAWXYG010000001.1, from coordinate 55,921,191 downwards.
AACTTGGCAGTGGCAATTGGAAATTTAAAGGCAAGACTTGAATGGATTTAGATGCTTGCTAGTTGCTAATGCAATACTATGCTTAAACTAATACGGTCAGATTAATTTTCATGTTCATATTGATAAATAAAAATGAAAAACATCTTTAAGTTGTACCAATTTTATTCTCCATTAATAAATGGTATCAAGTATTGGCATAAATCAAAGGCAGTGTACTCATTCTAATAGAGATATTTAAAATGCAATACCTGACCAATTTAATTAATGTCTTTGCTATGATATGCTTATTTCATCTCTCTTGTGCTCCTCAGTTAACAGTAATAATGTAGTAGTCTTATCCACTCCCTTAAGATGATAAAGCTACTCCTCAATCCCCATCATTTTTGTATTTATTGTTTGTAGAAGTGAACTTCCCTTCCCCTGAAGGGTCTAGGATTGTATGGCTTACTATGCTCAAACTAGGTTAGCCATAGTTACAGCATACTGCTACACAGTATATTCATGTTAATCTGAGGAATGCAGTGGTAGCATTTTAAACTAGCATTTTCATTTCATGTGATGACTTTTGTGTTTTCATTGCTTGAGTGATTAATCATTATCAATGTGTATTTTTTCTTAATAAAAATACATATTTTTTGTGTCTTTATATAGTGCACCATTGGCATCTACTCCTGTATGGTACCGAGACTTCAGTTCATCAGAGGAGTTAATAACTGAATTTTGTAGAGAATGCAGAGTTGTACGTAAAGGTACAATTTGTTATATCTTGCTTTGGATTTCTTTTAATTTAAAAAATCTGTTGGTCATTATGGTTTTAAAACAAATTTGCTTATTATTGGAACAAATTTATTGTTTTGCCAAGAATGCTATGGATTTTCTTTCCTTTTAAAAGATTTTTTCCCTGGCTAATTGTGATTTTTTCTCCAGGTTTGGCTGGTGATTTGAAAAAAGCTATGAAAGATGGAAAACCAATAATTATTGAGGTATGCATGAACTAATATTTTGGGAATTTGCATATTTGTTTCTGAAAATCCCATCCATCAGATATTAGATTTTCAATGAATACACAATCATGCAAGAGAAATTTGAAAAAGAATATGCTTAAAATATTCTTGTTTCTTTGAATTTTAGAAGGTGATTGTAGCTGGTTTGGTTGTAATATTACATATGGATTATCTATGAGGATTTTTTGTATTTCTTTTTTTGTTAACAAATTTATGTATAAATTTGTTTTTGCTCACCCACTTTAACATAAGGGATATTTAATGGCTGAAATGAACAAAAAATGGAAAATAGAAAATGCACAGTTGTATGTGGATTAAAACGAAATTTTGGGTACAAAAGTTGGCAGGTTTTGTTTCTCAGACGACTCTCAGATTTTTACGTGTGACTATGGTTGATATGTCCAACACGAATTTGTTGTTAGGACTTGATAAGCCTTGGCATGTTTAATATGCAGTTAATTTATTTCATTCGAGGATGGTTCACTTTCTCTCCTATTTTTCTTTATATAATTCTTCCAGGGAATACATCTGGATCCAAGCATTTATTTAGTGGATGACGAACAAAAATCACCCTCTAAGGCAGCTGTGGAAACTAAGGAGATAAATCCAGTATCTGTGGCACCAGATGATAATGTAACGGCAAATTCAAAGAATAATCATGATGGTGTTTGTTGTTGTGATGAGAATAATGGTGGCTTAAGGCCTCCAGGCATCGGGGAGGAAGTATCTACTAACCAAGTTGAATCACTGTCGAATTCTATGCAATCCATGGATGTAACTGGAAATATCTCCACAGATAAAGGTTTGTTAATTTGTTTGTCTTCTTTTTATGCTTTTAATAGGACAGTTGTGTGCAAACATGTAGCGGAAGCCATCATGTATATATGAATAGGCAAACATGTTTCACTTTTTACTTATGATTTTGATGGTTGAATGCATGATTAAGTTTATTGTTGTGCAGGTGGTCCATTAAGAGAACTGGACACAGACAGAACTAATATTACAAAGGAGAAGTCTGGTTCCAAACCAATAGTTGTGCCCATTGTTCTGAAGATGACTGAATTTGATCACAAGGTTTTTTTTCATTATGTCCATTGCTTTATGATTATAACTGTTATTTTCATAAACAGATCCTCTTTTCACTTATAGTTTGTCTAACATCTAAAACTTAACTGGTTCCCCAAGTTTAGTGGCTTGGTTCTCTTTGTCTATTTCTAGGTTATTCCGTCATTTTATATGGACCATAATTCCATGAATGAAAGTTCAAGTAACTATCAGGCTTGTTGCATACAACATTTTTAATCTAGTATTAATATCTATAGTTTACAAATATGATTGTGGTCCCAATTATTGTTTATACTACTCCCTTTGGTCCTAATTATAGGAGCACATTTTGGAGTTGGTTTTGGTCCTAATTATAAGATCATGGTTTAACTTTTGTCAATTTTTTCCTATAGTACTCCTATTTATACTTTCTCAATAATAATTAAAGACAATAATAGTTTAATAATACACCTATATATTTTATAAAGTAAATAATGTTCGTAACTTATTAATGTTATATACACCTCAATTATACTTTTTTTTAATAAAATAATTTTGAGCAATTTTTGTCATATTTTTCCTGTATCACCCCTACTAATACTTCTTCCCCAATAATTAATTTAATAACACGCTTATATTCTATCAAGTGAAAAATATTTCCATAAATTAACACGTGGAAGAGTTCATGATTACATGGTTGAAGGCAAAAGTGTAGTGCTTTTACTTACACGAAGAACACAGGTGGGTGAATTTCATTAGAAATGAAAATATGAGAGTATTTCACCAGCGATGCTCGTTGGTGGCAATGGCATGAGTCTGCTGATTAATATTTGACCTCTTTCTAATTATAGTAATTTTCAATTTTCAGCAGGGGTATTTTTGGAAAATAATTATAATTAACTAATTTAACTTCTCTCTTTAATCTCTCCAAATTCTGGTAAATAATTCCTATAATTAGGGCCGGAGGGAGTACTAATTAAGGTTGGTTGCATAGATCATGCGATGCTATTGTGCTTCATTGTCAACCAAATCTCAGGATATAACATTCCCCAAGAGATCCCTCTTGGTCACTTCTTTGAGTATCCTTCTTGATCTCCGTCTAGATCTCATTTGGTAACTTCTTTGAGGATCCTTCTTTTTGGAAATGGTCATGCCGCAACTGTTAGGCCCACTAGGGTTTTTAACCTAGTTTATCTTATGTTATCATCTCATTCTGATATGTTTTTTACTGTCACAGTATCAGACTTTATTTTTCCTTTATTTTAGGAGGCTTTAGGTGATCTGATTAGATTATTCTTCTTCTCCCTCAACTGTATATGTATTTGATCCTATCAATAAGAAGTCAGAGCATACTTTGCCAAAATATTTCAATTATCTAATGAAGCTTTCAATTTGCAGGCATTACTTGAGGAGTGGATCTCCAGCCGTTCATTTAATGATAAATGCCCAGGCCAGGTAACCTAACCCTCTTGTATGGTGCACATTTTATGATTTTTTTTTTTTAAAAAAATATGAATAAATTATGGAGGACAACCTTTCCAAACTTTGAGGCTTTGATGACATCTTTTAGGATATTGGAGAAAGCCAGGAATATTGGTTAAAAAGAACATGAATTCAGTGGCATTATGGTGTGTCTGAGCTGAGAGAAGGGCCAGGTTTAATATAGACTACCTTATTTGCGGCCTAACATGAAATGTTTTAGGTTACTTGTGGTTCCTTACGTTTAATTTTCCAGAAGATTTTATTTTATTACGTTTAGAGAGAAGTTGAGACTTGAGAGGACTTATGTGTGGTCCATTTGGTTCCTTTTGAGGAGTTATTTTGCTCCATAATGTTGGTTCTGACTATGATAAAGGAAACAGAGGAAGTTGGAATGAAGCATTATAGGCTAGTCAAAGGCTAGATTTATTAGTCAACTGTATATGGTAGTTACTCATGTCTGTTTGAATCAGTTAATCGTGCTGCCATACATTGTTTTATGGATTTGGATTGAAAAAAACTTGTATGAGTTTTAATATATTTAAAGGATGGTGTTTTAGCCATTTGACTGTTGAATTTAACATCTTAGCCAATGATTATGTTATAGGTATTAGATGCCCCTAAAAGAGACTAAATGGTAGTATGTTTTGGAATTCGAGGCCCGTCTATGTTTTCAAATTTCAATGGCTCTTTTGTGGCTGTTGACATAATGTGTAAGAAATATCTGATAATGAGTTTCTGAATCTATTTTAGGTGAATTCACTTCCATTTGTTTTTTAATTTACTTAGAAAATGTGTCTGTTCAATCGAATTAGATGAGACATATTATCAGCGTAGTGGTTTTGGCTGTGTTTCTATATGTGTAGTACATGCATATTTATATTTTAAATTAATTGTCTTATTACATTTCAAATATTATGTATTTATCATGAAAAATTAGTTTTAAATAGAAGATTGGTTTTGAATATTGTTGTCAACTACTTTTTGAAATAAATTTTACAATTTACAGGATAAAAATAAGCTTATACAGAACTTGAAAACCATACAAGATTATCTCTGCTCATTCAAATCACAGGTATGTCCAACAATTTGCTTTCCAAGAACTTTACTGTTGCTTTGTTTGGTGATAGATGTTCTGTTTTATCACCTTAACTACTTCCTTCCTTAATGTCTTAAAAAGCTTCTTTTGTTACAGGTATTTTATTCAGTTTTCATCTTATCAATTAGTTGTTTCACCATCACATAACTTATAGTTTTGGACAATATTTTTTGAATAGTTCATTTTGGTATTAGAACACTACTACCATCAAGAATGTCTCTGATTCATTTACTTACCGAGTCCCTTTGCTTCTAACAAAGACTTTTTTCTATCATCTCTCTCTATGTTTGTTCTTTTTGTTTCATGGTGTCAGAGCTGTAGAGTACTGAGGACCCATTTGGTTGTTAGAAATAGATGGAATGGAAAAAAATAGAAAGAAAAAGAGAATGGAAGGGAACAGTAAGTAGGATCCATAAAGTTGTTTGGTTGGCAATGAAAAGGAATAGGTTTTGATGAGATAATTTATATTTTTACTTAAGATATAATTCATGCTAGGTCTTCAATGTTGACACAGATGTAATGCTTTCAGAATTTGACTATTCTGCAGTATTGGCACAGAAATCTTCCCATGTCTATGGCTCTGTGCTGCCTATCTATCGATTTCAAACTGGTTATGGAATGCTGAATAAGTATGATTTATTTCTATTTCTTTTAGTGAAAAGAAATGAAACAAGGATGAAGAGAAAACCCTTTGTGGGAGTTGTAGTTAGTGAATTCTGATCAACTTGGAACGTTGTATTTATAGATTATACAGGACGGTTCTTTTATTTAATGAAGTGATTAGTTACTTACTCATGGTGGCAAGCCTCGTAGGTAGGTTTCCCATGCAAAGCTCCCTCTTCTTGTAGTAATGTGGAAATTATACATCTCTATCTTGTCATGTTATAGGGTTTGACTGTGGTCAATGTATCAGCAACAACATTCCCTCAAACACTGGACAGGTTGCACAACTATCTTCTTCAGGTATGTTTATCTGAGTTTGCATTGCTTTGTGGTGTTTTTTCTTTTTTTTTAATCTTTTGAAGAAGATAGAAAAAAGTTCTGGGGGAAGGGGCAGGCGGAAGCAAAGTGCAATTCACATGTTGTGTTTAAGGTGGCGTAATTTATTTGGCTGTAATGAAATGGAGATGGCATAAGCAGAAGGTCATTCATTGAGATTTAATAGTATTCTGTATTTTTTGCCAATCTTAAAATGGAATGGTCAGCTTTATTGCTTTTTGATTTATCATTTATGTAATCCGCTCATGTTTCCTTTGTTCCTAGTTTAATATAAATGTAAACCATTACTTGTGGGGGTTGTGTTAATTTTCAAAATGCTTTAAAGTCGGAATATATCAAAAGGATACTGATTTTAGTGGAAATCATGCATTTCTTGTTCTAGTTGGGTTTCCTTTAGAATCATTACAAGGTTGGTAGTGACTGGAAGTTGACTTAAATTTGATTTCTTTCAGTGTATTGAGCAAGGCATTTCATCAGTGTCAAATGAGAAACGTCCGCTGGTAGCTGCAACATAGTTCATTTGGAGAATCGTACAGGTATGAATTTACTGCTATTAATTTTTACACATTCTGGACTAAGCTCCTTTAATGTACTGATTGCAAATTAGAGACAGTGATGTGCACTATGGAAATTGCTGATTAAAAATTCTTGAGTATGTCTATCAAGATAACTAGACTGGACCAATGAGAAGTCATGTAAACATGTCAGTGGTGGGGTTCTCTGAAAATGAAATGTTCCTTATTGGTCCAGTCTACCTATCCAAGCAAACTTTTTTTACTTAAGAATTTACATGGTTAATGTACTGGTTGGCTTTTTTTTTTTGGCCCATTTTGAACCACCTTAATTTAATTTTGGAACCGACAAACACATGCCATGTGGCAAGAGACAGGGTGTGAAGTGGTATATCCATTGACAGAAAATGAACAAAAGGTTTTATATGCTTAAAGGGGGAAGTTTAAAGGGATCATTTTCTTTCAAAAGTGAAGGTGCATTATTTTCATTTTTACCTTGTAACTTTTGAGTTCTTTTCCCTCTAGTGAAGGCAGTATATTTCCTATAATTCAATGATGTTCTGTTCTGTGGATTGAACCACACTTTGCAAATAAATGGATGTTGCAGAATAAGCTTATGAAAATCATGGGGAAAACGAGTTTATTCCACTGAATGTCTGAAGCGAGCCTTTTGTGATTGTGATAGTCCACTGAAAGATCATTGCAAGGGAACAGAGAGCAGCTCATCTCCAGGACAAAGTAATTATCAGATCAATTTTCTGTTGTGGTCAAATAATGCATGTGTTTCAGTTATGTTGTCGACGTAATCTTCTGCTACAAGAAGTGATTGTATAATCATGTATCTTGAAGTGGAGTCAAGTGTGCTTTCATTACAATCATAGAATCTTCCGAGTGGCGCAGCTAGCTGATTCGGTCTAATCTATTTACCCTTCAGTACATATACAAATTCATGCATACATTATTATTACTAGCTGGCGATTGAAGTGGGAAGAAAAATGTTAAAACCTTGAATGATTATGTTACAATGAGACTAGAAGTAAAAGCATGTGTATTCTATTTTTCTTAATCCCCACTTAAATGTCTAACATAGAAGAAAAAGGCACACAAGTGCCTAGGAGTACATAAACATAGGGAGTACAATATAAACATAGTCGCTATTCTTGATCAAATGCAATATGGTACAAGTATTATTATTGTAATAAGCATAAAATTTGGACAACTTGAGAGTGTTTTAGAATAGTAGTACTTGTACTGCATTGTATTACTATTTTAATATTTAACTCTCAAGGCTATGCCTTCCAAGGCTCCAATGCTATTCTATTCTTTTTATCCCTACTTACATTTCTATACATATACAATATAAACTTGGAATCGGCTTGACGGCTTCTCTCCTATTATCATATCCGCTCCCCTCCTTTTCTTTATAACGTCGCCATTTTGTCCTAAAAATGGAAGCAGCTGGTCCCTTTTTTTTTTTTTTTTTAAAGGTACTGATAGGTATTAAAAAGATACTTCAGGATATTGACATGTACTGAAAAATTTTATTTTATAATCTTGAAAAATTATTTTAGGACCTTAAAAAAATTATCTAAAGTATTTTTTTAGTATTATAAAATATATTTTTAGTACCAGTTAGTATCCTGAAATAATTTTTTAAGATTATGAATGCAGTACATCCTGAGGTATCTTTTTAGTATCTATTAATATCTTGATTTTTTTTTTTTTTAAAAAAAGGACCAGCTGCTTCCTTTTTGGGACAAAATGGCGACGTTATGAAGAAAAGGAGGGGAGCGGATATGAAGAGAATAGGAGAGAAGCTGGTTCCTCAATCCTTCACCTTATGCTATGAAGTACAATGTAGTACAAGTATTATTATTCTAACTAGCTTAGCGCTCCAGATAAGTCAAGCTTGACACGGTTTTAGAATAGTAGTACTTGTACTACTTTAGAATAGTAGTACTTGTACTACATTGTACTACTATTTTAATGTACTCTCAAGTTGAATATTTTAAAAGCATGTGTATTCTACTTTTTTTTTTTCCATCCCACTTACATTTTTATATACTCCATCTAATTTTTGCATCAACTAATAATTTTTGGATTAACTAACAATTCTCACAAATTAATAAAAACAGATAAAGTAAATAAAATTATTCTAGAATTTAAGAAACTTTTAATATTATCCCTATTAGTTGTACTAAATTTTAATATTATATGAACTATTACTCTCATCTATTACCCTTATTAATTATAAGCATATATGGAAAAAAATAATTAATGTACTTTGAAAACGAATAAGTATCTTATAAAAATGATCAAATATAATTGTTAGTTAGTCTCTTATAATAAGAATCAGAGGGAACAAATAGGAAGTGAGGAAAGAAAAAGACACACATATACAATGGAGTACACAATCATAGGTAGTACAATATCAACTTATTCCACTTTCTTCACCATATGCAATGGAGTACAATATAGTACAAGTATTACTATTCTAATAAGATTAACGCTTCAGACAACCCAAGCTTAAAGAGTTTTAGAATAGTAGTACTTATATTACATTGCAGTACTTGTACTACATTATACTACTATTTTAATGTGCACCTCTCAAGATGAATGACCAAAAAAAAAATCCAAGCTTATTAGAATAGTAACACTTGTACTATATTATAGTACATTGCATATGGTATAAAAAAAGGTGGCTAAGTTGATTGTATTACCTATATTTGCAAACTTCATTGTCCTTGCATCCTTTTTATCGCAAATGAGGAGGGATTACGGTTTTAGAAGTGAAGAGGCTTGACATGAGATAACCCAAAATGAAGCTCTTCAAAATCATGGAGGCTTTGATTCCATGAGTAGTTTGAGAGGGAGGGAAAAAAATGAAATCAGAAGAAAATTATCAAAATAGATAGGTATTGTGATGTATTCTTTCTTTCTTGCATGCCTATATATAATGAGTGAACTAAAAAAGGGACTTAAGTACATTGTAGTACTTGCAGTACATAAGTAAAGGAAGCATAGTGAATTTAGACATTTGGTCCGTTTGGGATAGCTTTGGGATAAGTGGCTTTTGTTTCTGATGGACTTTTCTTAATGGACTTATTTTCTGATAGACTTTTTCTAATGTGATTTGTGTTTGGGATAACGGTGATAGAAGTGGTTTTTTCTTAATAAGCTCTCAAAGGTGGCTTCATCCAATAAGTTACTTTTAACCTTAAAGCTCATCAAGCTTTAAAGCTATCCCAAACAGCAATATTCCTTACTTATGCTTCTAATGTGCTTTTAGTGTGCTTATTTTAGCTTTGAAAGCTATCCCAAACAAGCACATTATTCTCAACAATTTACAATGTAGTACAAAGTACTTTTCCAGTACAATGTACACATACATGCACGCTGGGTAGTGGGCACATTCCTAAGATTTGATTCTGTGTGGTCCCAGAGGATGGAGTTCATGTCTGCAACTAGTTTTCTGTTTAAAATACTGAAAGTCGTTTTTCTTTTTCGCCACTGGGACAAAAAACCTGAACGGATGTTTGACTAGGCTGCTTACACCATCCAGCTTGAGTTTTTAATCCCCTTTAAATGGAAAAAGTTTACTTAGAAACTAGACTTGCCAAGCACCTCCAACTATTTTTAGAGATGCAATCATACCATAAAGTATTTATAAATGTAATTTTGTGCCAAAGTATTAAAATGGGGCAATTCTCACCGCAGGTTAACAAACTTGTTAACCTCAGTTAAGTTACTGTTCATCATCTTCATCAAAGGCACAATTCTTCTCCTTCCTTGCTGAAACAGACTAGAGGAAAAGGAATTACCGAAGGCAGAGGAAGTAATTAATTTTGTGGTGAAAGAGTTGTAGATATAACTTCGGGGACGGATTCATGGAGTAGAAGGAGGATAATATCGATTGAAGAGAAGAGGCAACTTGGAGGCAATAACTGTATGGAACATTTCAACTGCTAAATCTGTATGTTCCCAATGGAATGATTAGTTAAGAGGGTAAAATGCACATTGCAACTGCTAAATCTGTCTGGATTCTGGGTCTTTTGACTGGTTGTCACCTTTTCTCTTTTGGGCTGAAAGCTAAATTCCAGGAATCAACCAACCGAAAGTGACAAGATTATATTTTATAGACTACATGAAGATTTGGGTTAAGAGGAGCATACATTCATTCAATAGAGTATTCATATTAAAATTTGTGTGTGGCATTTTAATTATATTTCTTTCAATTTCAATTTTGGCTTCAAAGGGATGGAGTTGGTGAAGACCAATTCAGAGAGGTTCTACTTCATGAAGTCCGAGCTATAAAAAATGGTATTGGCCTAAAGATGATATGAACTTAAGGCGTATTGGTTGGCGATGAAAAAATTGCTGTGCCTATACATCAAATGCATGATATAAAAGATGTCACACGATTCAGCTTTTATTAATTAAGTTGTGTTATTTTCAATCTGCATTCAGCTTACTGATTCGGTATTACTTATCCATTAAAGCAGTTGATAATGGTATTTGTAATCCTGAGGAATTTGACTTTAACAGTCACACTGTCACAAACGTGATGGATCCAGCTTTCCTGCCTATCTAAAGGATAGATAGGGGAAGCTCCTCTTTTTTAGACTATCTAGGTTAGATTTGAACGGTCCAGATCTTATTTTTTTTTTACTTTCTATTTTTTCAAAAAAAAAATATTTTAATGGATATAGAATTTAAAATAAAGATAATCTCTTAACTAATACTTTTTCAAAAAACATTTTTTTATATTTAAAAAGCAGCAATTAAAAAAAATCTGAACCATCCAGATTACATCTAGACAGTCCATATGTGCCAAGCACATTTGGATAGGTAGCAAAACCGATTCCAAAGGTGATATGATCAATTGACTAAAAAGTACACTAGTTGGCTATAAATTGTTCAAAAACATAGCTATATAATAGTGTTAGAGTCCTATTAATTAATATCAGAGTCGTTTGATCTACGATGAATTCTTTCCACATAAATTCTACTTTTAAAGTTGCATTGTCACCGACTGCCTCATCATGTAATTCCACATCTATTATATTTATTTAACTTAAGTAAAACATTTATGAAACGTTATATTTATAACAGATTAAGAAAATATAGTTATTAGAGATAAAAATTTGTCATGATTTTCAAAAAAATTGTAAACATGTTTTTGTGTCTTACACACACTTGATTGATCAATAGATCAAATTTAATATTTGATTCCATGCAAAGAATATGGCTCGAGTTATGCTGCTGCACTATACTTTGATTTGGTGTTAATTTGGGACATTATGTGCAATACAACAAAGCGCGATCAAATTTTGAGACAACTTCACACTATCATATAATATGAGATGAAAACAACTTCAATTCCGACTTTGATAAGTAATGTTTAATTTTAACACCTCTAGCTTCTAGATCACTATCTCCTCCCTTTTCATTTTTTTAGACTTGGGTTGATTAAGAGCTAATGCCTTACAATCACTTGTTTGATGTCAATAGGTATTTTCTTAATTGTTGCTTTACTTCTTTAAATGGGCATATACATACCATTTTGATATCACAGTCGTAGCCATTGATACCAGAGCTCTATCAAATTGGGCTCCAATCTTATTAGAATCATGGTAAATATATTGTATTGTTCACCATTTCATATTTAGATTTTAGATTCATTGTATTACTTATTCTTGTGTATTAAATTATTAGTGTATTTTTCTCTTCCCCCCCCCCCCCCTTTCTAGTGGTTCAAGGATTTAAATGCATAATGTATTATATATGTGTAACATTTTTTAACACCTTTTATATATACCTTAATATGTTTTAAATATGGTCATCCACAAATAATTATATTGCCCCTACTAAGATGACTTAGATTTTTGTATTATCAAGCTATATTATTTATAAATATATATATATATACACACACATCACTTTTTTCACGAGCTCAGATCTATTTGTATAAGTCATAACTATTTACAAATTGATCTACATAATAAAATGTCTACCATGCAATTTAGGGTAAAGGAGCAAAAATACACATGTACTTTACTCTCAGGAGCGCCTAGCATATAAGCCTAGCACCATATGCTTTTTTTAGGAGCAAAAATACACACTAACTTTTAAAAGTGGAGCAAATATACACATCTCCGTTAATAGACTGGATGCCGTTACTTTCTAGTTTGTGTGGGCTCCACCTATCATCTTTTTGTCCCTCTCTCTCCCTTATCTCTCTGCTTCAGCAAACCACCGAACCATACCCAGATAATTCCTTCCATTTTCAAAATTCCTATGCTCTGAGGACTTTCGAGATGAACCTCCATTGTATTTCAACTTCACAGGAGACGTGGGAAACACTACGACACTAACAAGTAGTTTATGTTGTTGGATACTCTATTCAAAAAGTACTCTTCATGCTAATTACCTGCAAACCAATGCCATATTCCCTCGAGTTAATCGGCAAACCCAACTCCTTGTTGGCTCCTACAGTATCTCATCCATCGTCCTGTAAGTTATATGCATGAAGCTTGTGGCCAAGCCTAATACCTCTTCCTTCGTGTCCATGGAGATATACCAAGACACCCCTACCAGCAGCCTCAATCTGCTGCATCGCAAGTCGAAGCGTTCTATAATGTTTGGAGCCATGTCAAGCGTTCTATAATCCTCTGTTTTCCACTACAACTCCACTGGTAGGAACTTGCAAAGAAAGTAAACTCATAGTTGAAAACTTCATCCGTATGCACATATATGTTTGAAAAAGCTCTTTTTTGATACAAAAATTTTAGGAAAGGGGTTGGGTTCACCCACGATCCAGGGGCAGGGCGAAATCTCCCTTCCTCTTAGGTGATACCGATGTTGGGCAGGGCGAGCCGTCTATTACCCTCAGGCGTTAACCTAGGCACCCAGGAGCTAGGATGCCTCCCCCATCGCCTTGACCAACTCCAGGATCGAACCAGTTGAACTCAAGGACGAGAGTGTCCGACCTCTTTGCCAGTTGAGTCCAAAGACAAGAGGTTATGTTTGAAAAAGCTCTATGTACACAGATACATAAAGGGAAACATAAGTTTTAGTAGGAGCGTGTATTATAAATAATATGGTCACCTTGAGGAAGAAATTGAAAAAGCTTTTTATGCATATGAATTGAAAAATAAAAAGTGAAGGATGGATAAAACAATGTTTCTAAGGCAGGCCTGCCCATACACAAAAAATATAACATAAGGGCGTCCCCTATTTTAGTAGTCGAAAAACAGGGTTAGCCATATTGAGGCACTTCTAATAATTTTAAGAAGAATCTTCAAACATTGCCTAGAAGTCTAGGACCAAAGTGTCTTTCATGAGCCAAAATGAAGACCGACCCAATGAAAATAGAAGACCAAACATTTTTTTCTAGACAGAGAATCATTGTTTCTTCTTTAAGAGCCAAGTCAGAAGCTTCTCTAATGGTGCCTTTACCTCAGTTTAATATTGATCCCTTATAATAGTTGATCATTTTAACTTCCACATTTTAACTAGGGTTAAGGAGCGCTCAGTATCACGAAGTTTGCCTCCAGGAGCGCCCAGCACCACGAAGTTTTTTCGGGAGGGCCCAGCACCACGACGTTACATTTTTGGAGCGCCCAGTGCCACGACCGTTTGTTGACCGTTAATGCTGACGGGGCACTGACACGCTAACGTGGCGATGACGTGGCGCTGACACTAGAGCTGGGAATCAGGGCCGGCCCGGCCCTACAGGGCCTGGCCCTCCAGGGCTTGGGCCCTACAGGGCCGGCCCTCCAGGGCTTGAGATAAGGAAAACATCTGTTTTTTAAAGCCCGGCCCGATAGTACCAGGGCCAGGGCCGGCCCTACAGGGCCTGAAAATTACTATTCAAAATTTTAATTATTTTTTTTCTAGGTTTTTTCCAAAGAAATATAATTAGTAAATTGCAACCATTAAAGTTCTAATCTATCAAATAAATATTATCAACATTGAATATCTAAACAATACAAATCATCCAACAAATAAACACATTCATTAATTCGTAATAAAAAACAAATCATTGTCCACAATTGACTCACATAAAACTTAAGAAGTATTAAACTAAACAACATTAGATAACTCACATAAAATATAAAAGCATACCACTATCATTGCCAATTGTCACCTTCTTCATCACTCTCATTAATTTCATAAATATTTGATTATGCTTCACTTTGAGCAGAAGACTGTGTTTCAGGAGTAAAAATGTTATGAATTTCTTCTCCTGCATCATGAACACATCCATAATAATCATTATCTACAACAAATAATATATCAAATCATAAAATCAAAGTATAGTTATTATGTATGTATATATGTGCCTCCTAGCCTCTTCCTCTTGGCATTCTTTGACTAATTTTTTTCTTAAAAAAATGAAAATGCTACAGTAACAGGGCCTGCAAGGCCGGCCCGATAAAGCCCGAGGCTCTATACGGCCGGCCCTGCAGGGCCAAATTCAAATTTCAGGCATATTTTTCAAGCCCGAGCCCTACAGGGCCAGGGCTTAAAAGGGCCGGCCCGACGGGTCCGGCCCGATTTCCCGGCTCTAGCTGACACGTTGACGTGGAATAAAAAAATAAAAAAAGGGAAAATTCAGAAAAAAAATTCCAGACAATTAAAAAAAATTGAAAAATTAGAAAAAAAATCAAAAAATGAGGAAAAATTAAAATAATTAGAAAAAAAATTTAAAAAATAAGGAAAAAATTCCAAAAATCAAAAAATCAAAAAATGAGGAAAAAAATTCAAAAAATTAAAATAATTAGAAAGAAATTAAACTATCCCCGCCAGTGGACCCCACCATTAGCCACCCTACCGCCGGCCACCGGCGGCGATCGGTTGTCGGTGGCCGCCACCCGGCGACGGCAGTCAGTCCCCGACGGCGGCGGTCGAATTAGTTGATTTTACTTATTTTTCCAAAATGCCCTTATATAAATTTTGTACCTCAACTACCTTATGGATTTCACACAGTATATAAAAGGTAGCTGGAGTACAAAATTTATATAAGGGCATTTTAGAAAAATAAGTAAAATTGTGTGAAATCAATAAGGTAGTTGAGGTACAAAATTTATATAAGGGCATTTTGGAAAAATAGGTAAAATCAACTAATTCGATCGCCGTCTCCGGCGACCGACTGCCGCCGCTAGGTGGCGGCCACCGGCAACCGATCGCCGCCAACGGTAGGGTGGCTGGTAGTGGGGCCCACTGGCGGGGGTAGCTTAATTTCTTTCTAATTATTTTAATTTTTTGAATTTTTTCTTTATTTTTTGAATTTTTTTCTAATTATTTTAATTTTTTGAGTTTTTCCTTATTTTTAGAATTTTTTTCTAATTATTTTAATTTTTTGTCTAATTATTTTATTTTTTCCCTAATTATTTTAATTTTTATCCTAATTATTTTAATTTTATCCTCATTTTTTGATTTTTTTTCTTCTAATTTTTCAAATTTTTTTAATTATCTGGAATTTTTTTTTTCATTTTTTTCATTTTTTTATTCCACGTCAGCATCGCCACGTCAGCGTTAACGGTCAACTAACGGCCGTGGCACTGGGCGCTCCAAAAATGTAATGTCGTGGTGTTGGGCGCTCCCGAAAAAACTTCGTGGTGCTGGGCGCTCCTGGAGGCAAACTTCATGGTGCTGAGCGCTCCTTAACCCTTTTAACTATCCGGCGTCCAAGGCCTCTAAGTCTCCAGCGGCAAAGAGTGCAAGCAGCGACCTGGTTCGGCTGCATCATCACCTTTAACTTCCTCAAAGAATATGAATTTTGACAATGGAAGGAATTATCTGGCTATAGTTCGGTGATTTGCTCGAGCAGGGAGATAAGAGAGAGAGGGACAAAAAGATGACAGGTGGGGTCCACACAAACCAAAAAGTAACGGTATCCAATCTGATTAACGAAGATGTGTATATTTGCTCCATTTTTGAAAGTTCGTGTATATTTTTGCTCTAAAAAAAAAACATATGGTGCTGGGCGCTCCTGAGGGTAAAACACATGTATATTTTTGCTCCTTTACCCTACAATTTACTTCTTAAGTTTTACACTATATGTGAGTGTTACAAACTAGAAGGCAAAGATGTGCTGCATTTTGATCTGCTTCCTTTCACCCCCTAAAAATACGATGAAAATTTAATAAATATGGAAATGGTTACATAATTTGTAAACATTGTGAAAATTATTAAAAATAAAAGAACATTCGTTTTGCCTCAATTTAACCATATTTTTTCGTATTAATTTGTCATGACCAGGCTTTTTAGGTTTATGAAGTAGCAACTAATGGCCTAGAGATATTTTAGAGCTTTATGTTCATGTCTATATTAACAAGTAAGCCTAGTAGTGTAAGGTTGGGCTAAAATTATTGAGTTTTAAATTTGAGTCTTAAAAAGAAATATTTGTGTTAGAAGAAACAACCACTAGCCACAAACTGAATATCAAATGATAATATTAAAAAAATATCAATTTTCAAAAAAATCTCTTATGAGTATAAAAATATTACCAGTCTGCAATTTACTAAAAGGTCCCCTATGAGTAGGAATTTCGAATCAGATAAAATTACATAAAACTAGTTGGGGAAAAAAAATGGCTTAAAACTAGATATTATCTCCGGTCCTAATTATAAGAGCTAGTTGACTTTCTTTGGAGAAATTAAGGAAGCTAAATAAGTTACTTAATCATTTCTTATTTTGTGTTTTTTAGATTATATATTAGTTTATTAGTTAAACTAATCAATTTAAAGAAAAAAATAAAAATACTCTAAAGTAATTTAATTAGCTTCCGTAATCTCTCTAAAAAAAATTAACTAACTTTTATAATTAGGACGAAACTAACATTTACCATAAAACAATCTCAACTCTTTTACAATCCCGCATGGTTAGCCTATCCAACCAATTTGGCGGCTGGAGCTGGAGTTTTCTGCAACTTCAGGCCCCCCGTCCATAAACCCTAAACCCCTCAGGCCATAACCACTGTGCCGTTTCCAGTCGAAGTTTTCACATTTGAGGTCTCTCTCGGCTCCTCTAGTTCCAGCAATGAACTTCAGGTTTCACAACCTCCTTGGAGCTCCTTACAGAGGCGGCAATACTGTAATCGCTAACAACACATTGCTGATTTCACCTGTCGGTAACCGAGTTTCCGTCACTGACCTCGTCAAATCCGAAAGTAAAACACTACCTACACAATCATCATCAAATATCTCCCGAATAGCCGTCTCGCCGGACGGCACTTTCTTGCTCACCGTTGACGAGAAGAGCCGCTGTCACTTCATCAACCTTCGCCGCCAAGTAGTGCTCCATCGTATCACCTTTAAGAAACCCGTCCATGTTGTCAAATTCAGCCCAGATGGTTCGTTCGTTGCTGTTGGAGCGGGCAAGTTGGTTCAAATTTGGCGCTCTCCTGCTTTTAGAAAGGAGTATTTCCCTTTTGAGTTGGTTCGAACTTTTGCCTGCTTCGATGATAAGATCGTGTCATTGGATTGGAGTCCTGACTCAAATTACTTGATTGTTGGGTCTAAGGATTTGACTGCAAGATTGTTATGCTTGAAAAAGATGAGTGGTGGTGTTAAGTACGAGCCTTTCAAGTTCTTACGTCATAGAGATTCTGTTATAGGTGCTTTCTTTGGTGTTGACAAGAAAACTAATAGAGTTTGTAAAGCTTATACGGTTACAAGGGATTCGTATATTTTTAGCTGGACATTTAGGAGTGACGACGATTCTGAGCCACCCTCGCCTACTACACCAGAAAGGGATGTTGAAGGAAATATTGAGGTGAACGGTGATGTTAATGTAAAGAAGAGAAAGAATGATGGCAAGGAGGATGCTGACATGCTTGAAGAAGATGAGTACTTGTGCAGAGGGAAGTGGGAATTCTTGAGGAAGGATTGTTTTATGCAGGCACCAGCAAGGCTAACCGCATGTGATTATCATAGAGAGTTAGACATGGTGGTTGTGGGTTTCTCGAATGGTGTGTTTGGCTTGTATCAGATGCCTGATTTTGTATGCATTCATCTTTTGTCAATTTCAAGAGAGAAGATTACATCAGCTGTGTTTAATGAGCTTGGAAATTGGTTGACTTTTGGCTGTGCAAAACTGGGCCAACTGCTCGTGTGGGAGTGGCGATCAGAGAGCTATATATTGAAGCAGCAGGGTCACTACTTTGATGTGAACTGTCTAGCTTATTCACCAGACTCACAACTCCTTGCTACTGGAGCGGATGATAATAAAGTGAAGGTAAATAAATATTAGTGATGCTATCTTGATTTGAAAAGTTTTCCTTGTGTGCTGGTTGCATCTTTAGTAATATGCAAATTTGCCATCAAGCTTAGAATTTATTTTTGTTTTCCGAGCAAGTTTAAGCTTTAAAAGTTGATATTAGGTTAAGTGTAGTGCTTCTTCATTACAGGTGTGGAATGTTTCCTCAGGCTTCTCCTTTGTAACATTTTCTGAGCACACTAATGCTGTTACCGCTCTGCATTTTATGGCCAGTAACCATTGCCTGCTTAGTGCATCTCTGGATGGGACTGTTCGTGCATGGGATTTGATCCGTTATCGAAATTTCAAGACGTTTGTTACTCCTTCTGCGAGACAGTTTGTTTCTCTGTCTGCAGATCAAAGTGGCGAAGTGATCTGTGCTGGCACTGTGGATTCCTTTGAGGTATTATTTTGACATAATTTGGGTGGATTATGACAATACTACTTTCCCCCCTGTTTGACTATATTTTTGCTTTATGATATATTTAACAGATTTTTGTATGGTCCATGAGAACTCGCCGTTTGTTGGATGTGCTTAGTGGTCATGAAGGTCCTGTTCATGGATTGATGTTTTCTCCTACAAATGTGAGTTTAGCCATCTTTCCCACCATTTGTCAGCATAATTAATATCTTGTTTATTAGCTGGTTCTAACTTTTAGTTGGTACAGTAGCCACAACAATAGCAACGAAGCTTTATCCCATTAGGTGGTGAAGTTAGCTATATGTATAATATAAAAGCTCTAACAAAATGCTCTGTTCAGAAGTTATAAACCATTTAGCTCATTTCTTAAGCTTTGTGCAATGCACTTGGCCACACTAGTTTGCTAGTAGTTTCGTATTAGCATGGGCGTCCTTTTCGGGTTTTATAAAATAATATATTTATTTTCTGACATGGACAGTATTGTCAGCTGGAAATGTTTTTCTTCAAGACGTGATGTAATGAGGGTTCTGTAGTTTGTATTTTTGTCATTTTGTGGTTTTCTGAAAATCTTAAGAAGTTGAACAGAGGTTTTTCCTCTCTAAATATAGGCTGTCCTTGCTTCATCATCATGGGACAAAACTGTGCGGTTGTGGGATGTCTTTAATGGAAAAGGAGCAGTTGAAACATTCCCTCACACACATGATGTTCTCACAGTGGTTTACCGTCCAGATGGAAGGCAGTTAGCTTGTAGCACAATGGATGGGCAAATTCATTTTTGGGATCCTATAGATGGTGTGCTAATGTTCACCATAGAAGGCCGCAGAGATATTGCTGGAGGGCGACTTATGACTGACCGGAGATCATGGGCTAACTCAACCTCGAGGAATTACTTCTCAACCTTGTGTTATTCTGCTGATGGAGGTTACATTTTAGCTGGGGGAAGCAGTAGATATATCTGCATGTATGATGTCGCTGATCAGGTTGGCTTTCACAATTCTATCACCCATTATCTTGAATTTCATCTTAAAAGTTGCTACTTGTAGCTTTAATTGAATCCTTTATACCACTGTAATCCTTTTTATTATAATGAATCTTGATCGGTTGGCTTCTGATCACAACTAAATATAATGCTTGATTTGTTTCTATATTTATCCGAGTGGTAAAATTGATAGGTTCAGTGGCATGAATAGAGAAGGAAATGGATTAGTCAGTCTTTCTGTTTGTCTCCATGTATTATTAACTCTGGGCTGTTGATTGCGGATTTCAGATTTAATTTTAACATTTTAGTCTGTGTTTATGCATTTTGTTCATTAAACAGTCCTCTTCGTTAATTGGAATCTTTTCTTGCTCAGGTACTGATCCGGCGATTTCAGATAACTCTCAATCTCTCATTAGATGGAGTCCTTGATAAGTTAAATTCAAAGAATATGACAGAATGTGGCCCACTGGATTTGATTGATGATGAGAACAGTGATGTTGAAGATGGTATTGATGTACAAACTCGTGGGAAAATAGATGATTTACCAGGTTCCTTGCCTAACCGTGGAAGGCCTATTGCTCGAACAAAATGCCTAAAAATTGCACCTACTGGTCGGACTTTCACAGCTGCAACTACTGAGGGGGTTCTAGTTTATTCAGTTGATGAATCTTTCATCTTTGATCCAACTGACCTTGACATTGATGTTACACCAGAGGTATAATCCTTCAAACGTTACAATTTTTCCCATAATACCAAGTGTAGATACTTAATGCCTTGTTTATTTCATAGAAATGAAATTACCGTGGAACATATTTTTCCCTGCAAAATAACTTTAGAAAATATGTTGAAAAAACTGATAACACACGCTCCTTTGAGTACAGATCAACTGTTTCTTATACAACATGAAACTGACATAGTGACACTTGTGAAAGCAACATGGTCCCAGTAAAAAGTTGTGTCGTTATAGAAGCAGTTTTGTTCTTGAAAAGTAGTTTTATTACAATAAACATAATTTGAACTTAATATGTTGTCTTGATTTTACTGAAACTAGCATACACTGTTCTTACCTGCTGCAACAATTCCTCTCTTGATGTTCATTAGTAACTGGAGCTTACGTTTATTCACAGGCTATCGATGGTGCTCTAATGGAAAATCAATGTACTAGAGCTTTGATCCTTAGCCTTCGGTTGAATGAGGACTCAATAATTAAAAAATGTATTTATGCTGTCAGTCCAGGAGATATTCCAGCAGTTGTTTCATCAATCCCTCGTACATATCTGCAGAGATTAATTGACGCACTTGCAGATCTTCTAGAAAACTGCCCACATTTGGAGTTTATACTCAGATGGTCTCAGGTATTTATCTACTACCTTAATATCCACAGAAAATCATATTTAGAGGTTTGCTATATAGTTTTAACTTGTGGAAAGTCTTCCATCAAGTTTTAGAAAAGCTAGAATGTATATGTCTAACGAAAAACTATAAAACAAGCCCAGCTAAGTACAGCCTATTCTTTAGACTACCTGCAAGACGAGACTTGCACCAACAAGTAACTTCGGTAATTACTGCTTGTAGGTCACATTTTTCATAGCCTATAAAATAGTGTGGCTTTTTATAAATATTACACTATACTCTCTCTTTGGTCCTTAATAGAAGACATATTATTTAATTTGATTAGATTAGATTAAGGAAATTGGTGAAGTTAGTTAGTATGACATGTATTTCCTAAATCACCCTAGTCATCTTTAATTCTCTCCTTCCCTCCTCTTTGATTATGGTCGAGGGAACATCATTAGGGGCAAATTAAGAAAAAATTGTTAAATATGAAAACTATTTCTTCTATTTAAGACCAAGATTAACTTTCTAAATATCTTATATTAAGGAGCGGAGGAGTATATAAACATATATAATATAGATGCATAGATTTTTTATTTTTTTAAAAAAAACTTTGTCTTATATTTAAAACTGTAAGTACTATCATATAAAGCCTATTGTAAGTGGCACCACTATTTATAAGAGTCATAAATAGCTTAATTTATCTAAAATTCTATGTTTATATTGAAAGCGTAATATAATTCGCTTTTCTATTTGAAAAGCATGTATGTATAATTTCCTAAGGGGTGATCTCTTTAGGCGTCCCGGGGGGGTTGTTATTGTTTTTTTGTCTGGAAAAAAAGGCTTCCTCCCCTCATGCCCGAGGAGTAAAATCTGGTTTACATTAGGTATTCAAAATTTGATTGTTACTTTAATCTTTGGGCATAATTGCAGTTTTCTTACACTTTTTATGTAACTTGTATTAACGATAAGTCTGTAGATATAATTTTATCCAACTTCCTGCATTAACGCACGTGGTGTCTTTTGTTGTTTCTTCAAATGATTTTAAATATGGAATTTTTTGAGTCTGCAGGAGCTTTGCAAAGCTCATGGGAATCATATACAACAGAACTGTAGAAAACTGCTTCCATCGTTAAAATCTCTGCAAAAAGCAATAACTAGACTACATCAAGATCTAGCCGATACATGTTCCTCCAATGAATACAAGCTGCGATATTTGTGCTCTTCAGGTGCCTTGGAATGATTGCAACAACTGTTGTTCTTTTGGGTGCTGGCTCTTTTATTTTCACAAATGTCCAGCGAATTTTTGACCTCAAATTTTAGTGTTGACCACTTCAGTTCGTGATGAATCATTTCAACCTTGTAACTCAAATATGAATCCTTATTATCATACCCCACCGATATAGGTTCATAGTTTGCTTGTTCATGGTCTTGATATATATGTTGTATTACATATTGTCTTAAATATAAGATCTAATTTTTTTTTTTTTTTGGAGAGATCAAGGTACGCTAAATAAGTTACATAATCATATTATATGCATGATTTTGTATTAGTATATAACCAGACAAATGAGTTTTTTTTTTTTAAAAAAACATAGATGTTTTAAAGTAACTTAATTAGTTTTTTTTAATATCCGGGAAAAAATTAATTAGATCTAAATATTGAAATCTATGAGATAGGTTGGATTTTGAGGCGCTGAGTATCTGAGCTTAGGCCTTGGTTATGGAATTTTGAGCCATTTCTTGTATTAGGTTTTTTCTTTTAAAAAATAAAGGAAATTGTTTCGGATGGTCGTATACTCGGTTGTTTTATTTTCTGTTCAAATTAGGTGAATTTTTTTTTTTCCACATTGTCACTCTTGGTACTATTTTTTTTAATTTATTTTTAAATTTGGATTCACTTCATTTAATTGCAAATATATCGTAGGAAAAACTATGCCTAGGTAATAAACAGAGGTCTAGTGCAATTTAATTTGTTTGCAAATTTTAGCTTAACTTATATTAGCGTAAGTGGATTAGAAGCTTATTTTTGTTGTACGCCTCAACAACCATTAATCCAAACTGACTTCCAACTAAAATTAAAAACTATGTAGGTCTGATAACGTAAATATGCATTCATGATCTTTACTTTTCTTACTTGGAGCACGTGGATAATTAATTTATTACATTTTAAATGAATAAGGTTAAATTTTAAAAAAAATCTTACAAAAATTGTAAATAGTGTATCTCATTTATCATGTACTCCCTCTAGTATTGCATATGAACAACAACTAACTAAATCATTTAAATCAAAATGTTAGTTAAAGTTAGTTTGAAGCAATAATTATATAGATATAATTTTTTTTCCCCTAATATAGAGAAAAACAGTGGGTGGGAAAAGAGATTAGAAGAATTTGTTATTATTAGGGTAAAAATAGGAAAAATGCATTAAATATGCATTGTTGCTTTATACAAAGACTATTTGTTGAGGAAGTGTAGAGAAAGTAGGAAGAAAGAGATAGGAATTGAGAATAAGAGAGAGGGAAGAAGAAAGAAGAGAGCGAGAGAAAACCAAAAGGAAAAGGAGAGGAGAGAGAGATTGGAGCTATTTCATCATGGAATACATAGACACATTAAAGAGTTCCTGTCTCGTCCTATTTAATAGAGCTCAATAACTGAATTATGAAATATTAAAAAATGGTTAAAATTAATTAAGAATAATAAGTATGTCTGAAATAAATCTTATTTTTTTTAAGTATGCCCTAATTTATGAAATGCAAGTAAGAGAGATAAATTGAGTAAATATTGGTATAACCATCTTTTTAATTAATGCAATTAATATAATTAATGGTGAGTTAAAATGGAAAAAAAAAACTCATTAGATATTAAAATAATTTTTGCTTGGCTCTTATAAAAAGGACCAAAACAATTCAAAATTTAAGTTTTTATTAAAAGGACAAGAGGGAGTATATGCCCTGTATAGGCACACCTCAAGAACCATTAATCCTAACCAAATCCGAATTGCTATTAACAACTAACTAGTCCTCATTTTACATTTACATACCTGTGTAAGAAAATGTTGCTCATACATAAAGCAGGAGGAAGTAATATATAATACGAGGGTAGCTTAGTTTTATGGGAATCTGAGGTGAAATTAAAAAACTAAATATTTCTTTCGGTTTTAAATATGAGATATAGTTGATTTTTTTTTTAAAAAAAATAGATAAAGAAACTAAATAAGTTATTTAATCATATCATATGTTTTATATTATTAGATTATATATCAATTTATAAGTGAGGCAAACTAGTTTGGAGAAAAAATAATAAATGTAAATACTTTAAATTAATTTAATTATCTTTATTAGTATTTTTTTAAAAAAATCAATTTTGTATTATATTTAGGCCACAGGGAGTATATTAATTTAATGCTGATATGGTTAACAATATTTTTACAAGTAATCTAGATTGAGGTAATAGAAGCTTTTTACTTTCTTTTTTATGAAACAAGTTATATCTCCATGTGCGCAAGGGGGAAAATGTTACTGTAGCCATTCCTATTTCTATACGCATTGGTTGCTGGTTTTGGACAGTGGAAGAGATGGGACACGATTTCAGAGGCCTTGATTGGAAAGAAACTCTAAGAGTTAGAAGAAACTCTTATGTTCTCACATCTGATTTTGTGTGAAAAGATTAGCCCAGTTTGCTTCTGTTCTTTTGTGGTAGAGTTGTTGTTAAAAGAAGAATTTATTGTTTTAAATATAGAATTTCTTGTTGTAAATGGCTTCTAGACCTCAGAATTGAAAAAATCCAGGTTTTCAAAAGTTGTGGTTAAAATAGGAATTTGCTGTTGTAAATATAGAATTTCTTGTTGTAAATGGTCTATGGACCTCATAATTGAAAAAATCCAGGTTTTCAAAACTTGTTGTTAAAATAGGAATTTGCTGTTGTAAATATAGAATTTCTTGTTGTTAATGGCCTCTGGACCTAAGAATTGAAAAAATCCAGGTTTTCAAAACTTGTTGTCAAAAGAGGAATTTGCTGTTGTAAATATAGAATTTCTTGTTGTAAATGGCCTTTGGACCTCAGAATTGAAAAAATCCAGATTTTCAAAACTTGTTTTTAAAATAGGAATTTGCTGTTGTAAATATAGAATTTCTTGTTGTAAATGGCCTCTGGACTTCAGAATTGAAAAAATCTAGGTTTTCAAAAATTATTGTTAAAATAGGAATTTATTGTTGTAAATATATAATTTCTTGTTGTGAATGACCTCTAGACGTTTTAGGTACTAATACTTGCTAAACTTGATGAATTCACCAAGGTCAAACAAGCAAGCAGGACTTGTGCGAATGGAGAGAGAGGAATTGGAAGAAATTCTAAGATCCAAGGGCCATTTACAACCAGAAATTCTATATTTACAACAGCAAATTCCTATCTTAACAACAAGTTTTGAAACCTGGATTTTGTCAATTCTGAGGTCCAGAGACCATTTGCAACAAAAAATTCTATATTTACAACAGGAAATTCCTCTTTTAACAAGTTTTGAAAACCTAGATTTTTTCAATTCTGAGGTCCAGAGGCCATTTACAATAAGAAATTCTATATTTACAACAGCAAATTCCTCTTTTAACAACAAGTTTTGAAAACCTGGATTTTTTCAATTCTAAGGTCCAGAGGCCATTTACAACAAAAAATTCTATATTTGTAATAGCAAATTCCTATTTTGACAACAAGTTTTTAAAAAATCCATTTTTTCAATTCTAAGGTCCAGAGGCCATTTACAACAGCAAATTCCTATTTAATAACAACTTTTGAAAACCTGGATTTTTTCAATTCTAAGGTCCAGAGGCCATTTACAACAAGAAATTCTATATTTACAACAGCAAATTCTTCTTTTAACAACTCTACCACAAAAGAACAGAAGCGAACTGGGCTAATCTTTTCACACAAAATCAGATGTGAGAACATAAGAGTTTCTTCTAACTCTTAGAGTTTCTTTCCAATCAAGGCTTCTGAAAATCGTGTCCCATCTCTTCCACTGTCCAAAACTAGCAACCAATGCGCATAGAAATAGAAATGGCTGCAGTAACATTTGCCCCCTTTTAAATCCACCATTTCTCACTCTTTCTTTGTCTCTCATTCTTCCTAACTTCATTTTCTTCTACAATTGAATGCTTCGTGCTCAGCTTCCCAATTAACTGAATCGGGTATTCTCGATTCTCAACCACGAACCAACACCGAAGCCGTGTGAAGTGTATCTTTTTTGGTTTTTTCCCTTTCGTGTGAGCCTGTGAGTATCGACCTGCTTATCTAGGTTCATCGATTGACAATTAGATTCCATGGGTCTAGAAGAGAGAGAAGAAAAAGGGAGAGAGGAGAAGGAAGAAGGAGAATAGAGAAAGGTCAGATTGGTAATTGAACCTTCACAAATAATTACATAGAAGTCCCTAGGGACTTTTGTGTAATTTTGTCATTTGAAGGGACCTAAATGTAACTATCTCTGTTCCTTGAGACCTGTGTGTAATTTTCCCTAAAAATTAATTATTATTTTTTTAAAATCTAATTTATAAAAATTTTCCTTTCCCTCTCCTCTCCTCCCTTCCAAATCCCTCATACCAAACAGTCCCTTAATGTCTATTATCAAATTCAATTTACTTTATTACTTTATTTTCAAACCCTAATAATAAAAACTTGGAATTATATGAGAATAATATTCCAATAAATTGAAGCTGCACTATTGCGTAGTACGAGTGAAGCTCGATCCCGATTTTACTCAGTGGGTGGTAGAAAGCAGGAGCAAGGTATACAAAGGGAGAAGTGGCGGCCACCACCACCTGAATGGATTAAGCTAAATACTGACGGTGCTTCATCAGCGCAGACGCCTGGAGTTGCGAGCGGCGGTTTATTACGTAATGATCAGTCCGAGTTCCTTCGTGCGTTTATGTTCAAGGGAGAGGAGGGAGATAGCTTGACAGCAGAACTCTGGGGCTCTCTTCATGGCCTCAAACTCGCGTGGGACATGGGATTCCGAAAGATCATTTTGGAGATGGACTCAGCTGATGCAGTGGAACTGATAAAGAATTCTGGTTTTGACACACATGAAGATGCTCGGCTTATTAAGGAGATTAAAGACATAATTGCTAGGGAATGGAATGTGGAGGTTCAATTAATTAGCAGATGGTCTAACATGGCTGCGGATTACTTAGCAAAATCAAGTCTCTCCTCTTGGCCTGGTGTTCATGTTTTGTCGCTTGCTAATATGGAACTCGAGAGGCTTCTGCTCATAGATAAAGGGTAGTCGGGTTTCTTGTTTGGTTGCTCATTTGTATCAAAAAAAAAAATATTCCAATAAATTGAAATAATTTGGAAACAGAATGAATGATTTCAATCCGTGGTTGTTATTGAAGAGGTCAAACTTTCTGGAGTAAATGAAATTTGTCTATTGTAGAATACTTTCTTTAGTCCTTAATGTAACACATGTTTACCTAATTTGATTAAATTAAAAAAGTTAATTGACTTAGTTAATATGATATATATTTTCTAAAATGTCTAATAATTTTCCTGAATTCCCTAATCTACTCTCCTCCTTGATTATTGTTAAGGAAATATTAGTAGGGGTAAATTAGGAAAATGATAAGAAATATGAAATTTTTCTTATATTTATGACCAATATCAACTTCCTAAATATACCTTATATTGAGGACGGAGGGGAGTAGTTTATAATGGTTTTTTCAAAAAAGGAATTACTGTGATACTAACTGAATGTGTTAATGTAATTTCACATGGATTAATTTAATATGATTACCCAATGCGTTTTTGTTAAACGGGGTATTGCGAAATTTCATGTATAAAGTTGATAGTCAAATTATATTTTTCCCTATACAAAATATAAATAAGTACAGATAAATTATCACACAAAAGGCACCAACATGTTGAAGGTCATGTTACAAAACATAGAATAACTTCAGGTAAATTCTACATACTTTATGGAATAAGATATTGTTACTACCATTTTTTGTTACTACCCATGTTACTATCACTTTTCCATTGTTAAATAAGAATTTCATCTACTTTTATAATTTCTCTCTCCTATTAAAATTCTGATAGTGGAAAAGTGGTAGTAACATTGGTAGTAATAAAAAATGGTAGTAACAATATCCTATCCCATATTTTATATCTACTTTCTAAAATTGATATTGCCCATTCAGAAAAGAAATTGAAAGATTCAATCATTATCATAGATCTCGTCCTTGAGCTCAACTGACAAAAAGGTCGGACATTCTCACCAAAGAGAGAGAATTTGATTATGAAGTTAGTCAAGGCTCTGGGAGAGGTATCCTAACTTTTAGATGCCTAGGTTAGCGCTGGAGGGTAATAGACGGCTCACCCTGGCCTACATCAGTATCAGTTAAGAGGAAGGGAGATCTTGCTCTGCTCTTGGATCGTGGGTATATCTAACCCCTTTCCTAAAAATTTTATTAAAAAAAAAAAAAAAAAAGTCCCGAGAATTTGATGTCTCGGTAGTAAACCATGACAGACTCTCGCAAGTTCTGCCCAATATTTTATCATTTTATCAATAATTATTATAGAGGGTGAGTTTTATTGCAGTTTTGAGCATAGTTTCAAATTCTGGAAAATCTCTTAGTGGGAGCCATTTGCACCTTTTTATCAATAATTCTTATATAAAAAACTTAGAATAAACCCAAATATATAAATGGAAGACAAAGGAGCACAATGAAAATGCCGCAGATACAATAGAGTTTTCACGAACTCATAAAAAAATGCGGTAAAACTAAATGAGGCCTCGGGGGCAAGCTCGGTTGATGCCAAATCAGCTATCTACTATATGATAAAGTTAATGTTATCAGAGATTGACATAGTCATTTTCAAAAGAAAAAAAGAAGAAAATATTCCGAGAAACAAAAAATCAGAAGCTTTTCGAAGAATGAATAAACAAGGAAGTATCTATGATCCCCTTCAAACAGGAACTGGAAAGCCCTTCTTGGCCATGCTGTCCAAAACATCATTAAGCGATTGACATAGGCCTACAATCTGCAAGCACAATAACCAACATATGGCAGAAAGATGAGACTGAGGCTCTTGAGAAGTGGATTTCGGAAGTAGATTCTCTCAACTTCTTTCTTAAAGAGATAAATACAGATTGTGTTTAAGACACTCAATGAATGGGGGACTCCATATCGTTTTTAATAATCCAAAATGTCATTTTCTGAAGATACATGAATTGGCCATGTACAAATTATTAGAGCTTCAACTTGATTCCATTTTTCCTTGGAGAAACATTATTCAACAATAATAAACGAATAGTCGAATCAATTAACAATTGCCACAATATAGAGGGCTCCAGATTCAGACATAAAAGTTTTATGCAGCTGCTCAAACATGAGGATGCGATATTATATTTTTATCCAGAAAATTACCTGCAGGTCCCATCGTTGTAACTCTTCAGTGTCATCCTCAAAATGTATGACAGCTTCAACCTGAAATAAGCCATTCAGATTATGAATAGCCCACATTTCAAAGAGGATACCAAAAGGAGCCGTTCAGCGTCCAAAATAGAATAGAATGGGGTGAATGATAGTAAGTGATTTTGTAAACAATAATTGTTGTTTGTCTTCGATGTAGGTAATGTTATTTTGTGCTTTATGCCTATCAACAGTGAGGAAAGCTGTCATTTTCAAGGGTAATTTGCAGTTTTGCACCGCTGCCACATTTGGGCGATCAGACGTTCTTATAGCTTCATTATGCTTCTTGGTGGAAAGCTACTTGGGTTCATTGTTGGACATGGAAAATGAGATGGGTGAACTAGATTGATGCGCTACTCCGGTTAGTTTGGCTTTTGTAATTCAGGTTACCTTTCCACTGCTCTTGTTTCTTACATTCTTCCACTTAACGATATACTTTTACCTTAATCCAAAATTTATTTACAAGAAAAGAGAGAGATTATAATAGTTATTTGTACCTGATCAATAGATCCCCTCATCCGATCCTCATAAATCATTCTTGACGCTATCTTCTCAGCCTGCACTTCAATTATTTGGAGAAAATCAAAAGAAATCACAGGGTGTTGCCTCTGATTGCCTTTCAGTAAATTCACAAGAAATTCTTTTAAAAGAAAAATTTACAAAACATTATCATCATCATGCAGAAGCCTTTCATTTGCTGGCCTTATTTCACCATTTATTTTAACCAGTAATATAAGTTGTTGACAATAAATGCGACATATATTATGAACACGGAGTTGTAATGCAAATGAGAACTATCTTGTATGAATCACCCAGCTAATTGCTCATTTCTAAACCATTGGGGCTAAATGCTTTTACCTTGTGTGGTGGAATTCCCAACAGTGTTCCTAATTCATCAAAGCTACAATGGAAACATGAACTGCGTTAAAATGTATATCATCGAGCATCAATGTTAAAATGAAATGGGCACAAGGGAACAATCAACTGGATATGTAATTTCTCAAACCTAATATTTGTGTAAAGTTTGCTTGCACTCAGTAGATTATGCTCAATCATTGCACGGTCCAGCACAGTAAAATTGTCGGGAAGAAGGGCTTTCTGTAGGACAAGCAAATCCTCAGACATACAGTAGATGGCCTCAAAAAAAAAAAGACACAGTATGCAACTATAACCTGGTGTGCTTTCAATTCTTCTGCAAATGCATCAATTTCAGGCTTTCTCAAAATTCTCTCCAAGTACACCTAATATATTAAGCACAAAAATCTTGTAAATTGAGAAATATGAGGGGGTGAGTGGGAAGTGGGGAGCTTTTTTTCTTTTTTGTTGGGGGGGTTGTGAGAGAGAGAGAGAGAGAGAGACCTTTTGCAATATTGGATAAATTTTCAGCTTTGAGCAGCGTTCATCCTAATAAAGGCACCAAAATATTGGTATGATAACAGAATTACAAGCATAAAGTCTTTTGTTTCACAATTGAAGCTTTTACCTTATATAATGTAGCAAGAACACGAGAACGTTGGGGTCCTGCAGCTGCCAATATTGTACATGTAACAGCAGCAGATAAAGCTTGTTCAAGTGCATCTTCATCTACCACTCTGTAACAGAAAGTTAGCACATTTTTATCAAAATGACAAACAACCATAGCATGCAAATAGGGTTAGGAACTAGGAAACACTGAAAATGCAAATGATATTAAGCTTATAGTTTTGTTCGTCTCCTGGTGCCTATACCAGATGACACTAAACCATTCACATATCCAAAGCATCGATAACCTTTCAGTAGTTAGGCTCTTAGTGCTATAGATTCTATTATGTTCCCTTCCCCCCTTTTGGCTACCAATGATGGTTAAGATGCAGATACATAGTAGTCAATCCCAGATAGCGGCGCGGAGCGGCAAGCCCAAAAAACGCTATAGCGGTATAGCGCATAGCGGGATGGCCGCTACACCGAAGATAACAAATATACGTGTAAATACTCAAAAATAAAAACATAATAAACAAAAGAACTCAAAACCCAAAACTTAAAATGCCTTCTGAGGGAGAGGGGGGGAAAAAAAAAAGAAGGGTCAGAACTTAGAACTTAGAACTTAGAAGGGGATTGGAATAAAAATATAAAAAACTACAGAACTCAGGAAATAAAAATATTTTTACTGTAAGTGGTAGGACTCAGATGTCGAAACACCTTCTGAGCAAAAAACAAATAACTCAAAACATCGAAAATAGCAAGACTTAGAAATCAGAGCGCCGAAAATGGTAGGAGGGTCAGAACGTAGAACGCCCCTGACTTCAAAGTTGTGTCTCGCCCTCTGGGATTGCATCTTGCCCGCTGGCCGAAAATGGCAGGAGGCTGACGATGCAAGGAGGGGAACAACAGAAGGAGGCCGACGGTGCAAGGAGGGGAATGACGGAAGGAGGCCGACGATGCAAGGAGAGGAACGATGGTTGCGCTTCGACTGGGCGAAAATGGCAGGAGGCCGAAAATCGCATGATGGAATCGACTGTGCGTTTCGGGTTTGCTTTTTTTTATTTATTTTATTTTTAATAAACCACACCCCAAAACTAAATCGTGTCACGTGCGACGCGACCAGGTCCACCGCAATCGCGCCGCTATAGCCGCGATGTTAAAACGCTCCGCAAAGGAGCTTCTGTTGCGGCAAGGCACTGTTCCGCGCCGCTCCACCGCAATTGCGCCGCTATAGCACGCGATTGACTACTCTGTGCAGATATTGCTTCCAGTGACTGAGAATACAGCTTGGACCACGTGGAAACAAAACTTGTAACCCATTAAGTTGCAGCATGAACCCAAAAATGAAAAAAATAATAAAGCTATTCAAAATAGCAGTAAGACATTTTCAGCAATGCTGTTGACAACATATAGGGTTCCTGAACTCTTTAAACAACTAAGATAGATACATGCAATAAGCATTTTATTAAGCATCATGAAACAGTCTGCAACTTCAGAACTTGTTTCATGATACTTTATTGACTTAAATTAATAAAATGATTAAGGATTAAGAAAAATAGTGCTACTGGATATATTACCGATAGGAGAAGGTATGCTAACAAAGGATAAGTAGAGAAACATTTTTTAAAAAATTAATTCAAGGAATATCCCCGCACCTTCTTGTTCAAACACATTTTCCCCATATATTACCCAGAATGAAAGAAATGAGTTGCAATATTCATAGTTGATGAATATTAAGGCTTGCAAAAGATTTGATTATATATATTGATGACTACCAAGAGCTAAAGGAAGGATCAATGAACAAATAATATGCAAAATACATACTCATCTCCTATTTTCCGCTTTTCAATTTGAGATATGTCATAATATCGTAAAGCTGCTTCCAAGAACTTCCTCTTTAAATCTAAAATCCTTGCATAACAAACCTGGAAAAAAATGGGGGAAACAGAAGTAAAAACTCATCAGTAAAAGCTAAAGCATAAAGTCATTAGCTTACTTAGCTCATTTACCATTCAGTGGCTACAAATGTTCAGACCTTGTACTGTAAATTCAGTACTTCTTGCTGACTATTGCTAACCAAGAATGATGCTTTATTAATAAAAGCTTCAGCATTAACAGCATCATCATCCTGCAAATAAGCCCCAAAAAAAATCAATTGTTCCGCAATTTAGAAAAATCTTATTTTAAAAAATAATCCTGGCATTAAAAACATGGGCACAATGAAAACCATTATTTTAAGGGGATCATCTGCTGTTAAGCTTATAATCAATCTCAATAGCATGATGGAATCTAAAAATTTCTTTCCCTTTCCAACTCCTCTTAAAAAAAGAGGAGATACAAGAAGTTGCTAAAGCAAGCATTTAAAACACTAAAAGATCAGATAAGTCTCAATAATGACTCCTTTATATCACTTGGCCAGCCTCTTGATGTGAAGTTGGCCTATATCTCAACCATGTAGAGGAAGTTATGCCAATGGATTATCAAAGACGTGCCACGAATAAGAAATAGAGATGCCACAAATCATAAAATACAATAATATCAATACCTCAAGATATAAACGAGCAATTTGGACGCACTTAGACATCCTGAATGTATCATCAATCAACCTGGCAAAAATTTGACAAACAAAAACAAAGTAAGCGCATGTGCCGAATTATAATACATGCACATAGATAAAAGAGGTTAAAAATTATTCTAGACCTCATTCCAGAATCAAGATCAATGCCACTCAGCATCTGAGCTGCTTTCGACCATTCCTGCTCAGATTCATATAAATCTGCAAGTTTCTCTCTAATAATTAAAACCTGTAGTTAAGAACCATAACAATCAGTGTAGAGTATAGAATTTAAGAAAGAAACACAAGAACTAGTAAGACATAAAACTGCTTTCCCCCCTTTTTAACACAACTCTCAACTCCTATCATTCACAACCATCTCACTGCGGTTCCTTTAAAGTTGCAGTAGTAATAGCTAAATTGTCTCTGCTTTTTTTACTACAACAACTAACCTATTTTCCAGAAAGCCTTGGAAGTATGATTCATAAAGAAGTATGAAATATCTATAATAAAGGATCCTTAACAACTGATTATTAGCAAAGGTAGGAAAATACAGCAAAATGAGAAAGTTAGCCCACTGTAAACAACATCTGATACTTCCCAAAACATTAGTGTTTATTTTGAAAAACTAAAAATAACAATTATCATCTCACGGGCAAATAGAAGTGTTTATTGTAGAAACTAATGCCAAAAAACTTAACCTGCTCTTCAAATGAGACAACACGAGGCTGAATCTGAGCAAGGGCATAATGGGCAATCTCTTTCTGAGCTTCTGGCTGCAATCTTCCCAATTCTTGGGCAAATGTATGCAACAGTTGCCGTGCCACAACTAATGGAACAACATCCGACAACACTGCAACATCCAAACAAAACAATTCCATGAAATCAAAGCACATGAGATAGTTGGAATTCAAGCAACCAACAAATCCTATGAGAAGAAGAGAAACTTAACCGTGATCTATAAATCTCTTTGCCTGAATGATATCATTTGATGCAATAACAGCAGAAAGAATTTGTTTATACTGCTCTATTTTTTGCCTCTGGTCTGTGATTGAAGAAGCACTTGCAAAGGCACTCTCCATGACTGTTTTATATAAATATTAATCAATAATAAAATAAATATAAAAATAATAAGACTCATAGATGCTCTAAAACCTAACACCAACAGAAACGCTAAAACAGTTACCAGATCTCAAGTTAATTTGTTTAACGAAATTCACTAACAGTTGAGCCAAATGAAATCACAAAAATCAGTTTATCATTATTTTATTTTCAAAATAAATAAATAACCATATACAGAAGCCTCATAGCATTTTTTTTCTTTTTTTTTTTTTTAATAGAAAAAGTCTGTTGATAGAGATGAAACTCTTGGTCACTGTTAAGATAATGGCATCTCTGCAAACATGCAGCCCAAATTATCTAATTCAAGAACATTTGCGTCGCAAAAACCATGCAAAACAACCTCAAATCATCTTGATTATATATAGCCTGCATGCCTTTCTGCAGCAGCAATCTCATTCTCAAAATAATAATAATAATAATAATAAACAAAAAATACCTTCCCCCTTAATCATCTCCTCAATCCCCTCCTCCCAACATTATTCACTAAGTTTATTTTTAGACAATCCCCTCCTCCCACAAGCATAGCAGACCATCCGGTCCCCCAGCTTTTGCTGCATTGAGCTAATAGTGTGTCATGGAATGAAAGACGTATTATTACAAGTTTACAACTACCAAATATTGAAAGCAAAGTAGCAGAATTTTGTCAACAATTCAAATTTTAAACTCTCCAACTCAATGGCAGATTTTTAATAATACTAGTAATACTACGATTTTCAAAATTCAAACTGCACACTTCAACTAATTAGAAACTAACATCGACCATTACCAAATGATAAAAAGTTATAGTTCGCCTAAACAAGCTCGATGTGGAATTCTTTTCAAACGTTTGAGAGTCCCTCAAACCAAAATGCAAAATCAGTTATCAATTCACCCTTTTCTAAATTTCCGACATTCTCCGGAAACTATAGAAAACAACGCATAAAAATCCACCCCTTCCACGTAATTCCTTATTAGGTACCGACCCCAAAAAAAGGAAGGTTCACCACAGTTAATACAAAAATGTTCCATGTTTTAAACAAAAGCAGTCAACTATTATTCTCAATCAGTAACGAATGTCATAAATAGCTCAAGACCCAAAACATCGTCTAAACGATCCTACCTGTTTCAGCGAAAGCCGAAGCACCTTGAAACCCTAAGGGTAGGACGCAATTGCCAGTTAATGCTGCTCAAACAACCTGCTTCCACCAGAAGCTGGAACGTCAGACGCCAACAAGAACGGAGGCTCCACTCCACGCAGAGCCAGGTGATCCTTGATGAGAGTTGCCGCCGTAGGTGGCGACCGGAGAGCGGAGAGAAAAGGAGAGTGTTAATAGTGTGGCCGAGAATCTAAAACGAAACGTTCAAGCTTTTCGCTTTTTCCCCCCGAAAAAAAGAAAGAGTCAATCGGACGGGCTATTCTATGCCCGTCTCGTATCACTACTCTGGTCTTTTTGGGCCGAAGCTCTATTTTTTTTTAGATATAGGAGAAGCTCTGGTTTTTTTAACAGTTAGTTTAAGATCCAAAGTTACTTTTTTTAAAAAAAAGTAACCAAATTTTAGCCTTATTTGTTACTGTTTTCAATATATTTTTTTTCAGAAAAAATTATAAAATTATATTTTTAAAAAAATTTGAAAAAAAATGTTGGATAACTGTTCTCAAAAAATACATTCAAGAACAAAAAATATAAAATTTTGTTTGAAATAATTGTTAGCCTCACTTACTTTATATAATTGATATTATGATTATTCTTTGTACTTTAATATCTTATTACATTGATTCAACAATTATCAACAATCGTTTTTATGAATCACATGAGGCCATTAAGCTCTATCAATTAAAAAAAAAAAAGAAGACAATTATTGATGAAATTAGCATAGCATTATGCTGTTGGCAATGATGTGGCATCGGTCATTGGAAGCATGTCACTATTGGTGATGTGACAACAACCATCATCGGCAATGATGTAGAACGATGGTAGACATGTGGCAACCTTAAGCCCTCAAGTGGAGAAGAAAGAGTTTCCTCAGTTTCTAGGGAAAAAAAAATATTCTAAAAATTGTTTTGTTTTTTTTTTAAAAAATATTTTTTTTACTATTTTTCATTTTTAAAAACACATAACTAAAAATTAAAAAAAATCCAATAAAATA
This sequence comes from Acacia crassicarpa, assembly GCA_034222035.1. NCBI lineage: Eukaryota > Viridiplantae > Streptophyta > Magnoliopsida > Fabales > Fabaceae > Acacia > Acacia crassicarpa. Next base: position 55,884,332 of record JAWXYG010000001.1, on the reverse strand, counting down.
CTATTTAAATTTATAAAACTTTAAAAAGTTTGTTAAGACATGAAAATGACAAAAATGTAATAGGGATCAATTTAATATTTTAAAGTGTTGGTGATTTTAAAATTTTCTCAAAAATAAATTGCCAAACAAATTATTGTATTCTTAAAAACAAAAAATTGTTTTCAAAACAAGAAAACAAACAACCCCGTTTATGAAAAAAAGGACTGATAAATTCCTTCAAGTATCATTTATATTTTTACACCTAATGATTTTTCTATTATCATAAAGCATGAAGATTGACGAGTTACCTTTATTTTTCAAAAAAAAAAAAAAAACTATAGGGGCTAAATTGTGACTTGCACCTTAAAATTTAAGAACTAAGTTACAATTGAGGCAAAATGATAGGAATCAAATTATTAATTTTTTGATGCAGAAAACTCCCCTGGGAGAGGTTCCCGCGTATGCGCCCGACAGAACCTCGATCCAGACTAGGTAGAGTGAAGCTCTAGTGAACCGGGTGCAATAGGAAAAAAAAATTATTAATTTTTTAAAAAATTAAAAAAAGGAATTACAATATCTTTAGTTAGAGCTTGTGGACAGAGCCACGTTCGTTATATTGTCATATTTTCCTCTTGGGGGCCATTCTCTAAGGTTACCATACCATTTACAAATTCTACACTCCCTTGTACGGCCCTTTATTCCACTTATTGCTTATGAGTATTCGACAATGGAAGGAGTAATGTGTTTCAATTGGCAATAAGTGAAAAATCAATGTAACCTGAATATGATCCTAAATACAAAGGTCACACTTAACCGTGTAGTAAGGAAAATTAATTGTAAGCTTGATGCTCATTACATGAGTCTGCAAGCAAGAACTTTCTATCTTCACCCTTAAATGTAGAGTGTCTGTGATAATAAATTCCACCTCAGAAGAGTCACTCGGTGACATTGACTTCAGTATAACCATGGTCTCAAACATGGCTTCAAACCTTCCACAATAAGTAGGTAAAAATACCTATACATACCCGTCTCGTAACACTTCTCTGGTTTTTTAACAGTAAGTTTAAGATCCATAGTTACTTTTTAAAAAAAAAGGAAAAAAAGAAAGTCAAATTGTAGCCTTATTTGTTTCTGTTTTCGATATCCTTTTCTCAAATTTTTTTTGTAAAATTTTTTTTTTAAAGTTGTTTTGAAAACAAAAATTAAAAAAAAAAGCTTGGAAAACTGTTCTAAAAAATAATTTTTTTTCTTAAAAAATACTTTGTTTGAAATGATTGTTCTTTAACGTCAACTTAGATAATAAAAAATATAAATAATTGTTTGATTCACTTACTTTATTTAATTAATATTGTCATTATTTTGTATACTTAATATCTGATTATATCGATTCAACAACTATCATCATTAGGTTATATAGGTTACATGATGCCATTGAGTTCTATCAATTAAAAAGAAAGGCAATTATTCACGAAATTAGTGTTTCGTTGCTGGCAATAACGTGCTATCAGCGAGACCAGATTTTCTTAGAATCTCTTCTCTCATTTTCTTCTCAAAATCTCATTTCCATTATTAGATGAAAAAATGGACGGTTCAGATGTAATATTTTTTAAGACAATTATGATAGTATTTTATAAATTAATTTTTTTATAAATTTTATTTGTATTAAAGATATAAATTGTGTAGATCATGATTTCATAATTTAAATTTATTTATTTATATTCAAAATAATAGTTTTATAAAATATTAAATCTGAACCATCCATTTTTTGAAATCTGGGGTAGGATTAGATACTTAAAAAAAAAAAAGAGAAGAGATACTAGGATGTTGGTAGTATAGTATGTTGCTAGCAGTAATGTGGCACCAACCATCATTGGCAATGATGTGATGTCGCTGGCGGACATGTGGCAACCTTGAGCCCTTGTGTGAAGAAGAAAGCGTTTCCTCATTTTCTTTAAGAAAAAGTAATAGAAAAAAAAACACCTAATTTTTTTTATTATTAAAAACATATTACTATTTTTTATTTTTAATAACACCTAACTAAAAATAAATTACCAAACATTTTTTCTTTAAAAAAAACAAAAAATTGTTTTCAAACAAGGAAACAAACAAACCCGCCATAAAAAGGACTGATAAATTCCTTTAAGCATCATCTTATTTTTAAACCAAAAAACCTTTATATTGTCATAAAGCATGGAGATTGAAGTAAAATTATAAGAATCAAATGTTTAATTTTTCAAAAAATAAAAAATAAAAAAGGAATTACACTTACTTTGGTTAGAGCTTGTGGACACAGCCCTGTTTGTTCTATTGTCATATTGTCTTCTTAGGGTCATTCTCAAGGGTTATCATATCATTTACGAATTTTACACTCTTGTAGATTTACTTACGTGGCCCTTCATTCCATTTATGGCTTATGAGTTTTTTTTTGCTCAAGGCTTATGAGTATTTGACAATGGAAGGAGTAATATGTTTCAGTTGGTAATAATTGAAAAATCAATATAACTGAAGATGATCATAAATAAAAAGGCCACATTTAAACTGAGTAGTAAAGACAATTAGTTGTAAGCATGACGCTCATTACACAAGTTTGCAAAGCAAGAACTTTCTCTCTTCACCCTTAAATGTAGATTGTCTCGGATAACAAATTCCACCTAAGCAGAGTCATTTGTGGACATTGACTTCTGTATAACTATAGTCTCAAACATGGCTTCAAACCTTCTACGATAAGAAAGTGTGTGCGCGCACGGGTGTGTATATATATCTATATATATAAGTCCACAAATGCAGGGGAAAAGAGAACAAATAAGTGTATGATTTGAAATTTGAAGAGGAGGAGTAGATACCTGATGAACAACGAGGCATACAGTTTGAACACACTCATGAACGAGACTGTTGCTTCAAGTTGCTACATCATCAATATGAACACAGGCAATGTGAGAAATATTTGCCCAATCTTTGCCTCTCTGCCTGGGAATGTATTGGAGCTTAGGACAATCATCAAGTTTCAAGTAGTTCAGATTGGAAAAGTGGCAAAGAACTTTGTATTGCAGCCTTGTCAGACTTGAACAATTAAAGAAGGAAAGGGAAGTAAGAGTTGGTGGCAACAGTCCATCTTCAGGAAGAGACTCGTCATCCCATTGCAGAAGAGAGCAATGGCGAATGTCCCATCGAAACAGATAACATTTCAAGATTACTACAGTCATACAGCCTTAATAACTGAAGCTTAGACAATAAATCTAGCAGAAAAGACTTGAGAGGGTCACATTTTTCTTCTATCTCCATTTTAATAATGAAATTATCACAGTGGCACAATCAGAAAAGTTCAACTCTTCAATGCAGGAATTAGCAATTGTATGTTCAATTTTTACAAGATTTCTATGAAGCTTCCATAGTATTGAAGAACTTTCGGGGTTGATGGAGGGCATATTCAAGAGGAAAGTTCAACTCTTGAATGCAGGAATTGGCAATTGTATGCTCAATTTTTACAAGATTTCTATGAAGCTTTCATAGATTTGAAGAACTTTCGGGGTTGATGGAGGACATTCAAGAGGAGATGGAGCCCTTGGAACTGAAGCCACAAGATTCTTGCAATTTTCAATTACAAGCTTCCTTAGATAATCAAGTTTTGGAGGAAGGTGCTCTTTTAGTTTGGGACAGTCTTCTATATATACGACTCTTGAAGATATGGGAAAGCCCCTGACAGATTTTTCACATTTCCATGCCTCCCAACTTTCCGTACATATGAACCTCAAGATTTTTGGGGACTTGGTGTGAGAGCTATTTCCATGAAATTCTTGACCAATAGCTACAATATTATCAATAGAACTATTTATTTCTATTGTATATGGGCATCATTGGATTGTGTTTTTTTCTCATCAATATAGCAAAGACCGAAGAATAAATTAATGATTAACAAATGATACTGCATTACTGAATACTAAATACCATGGTAGTGAAAACGTAGATTTTACCTGAAAACGGAAGGAGAAGGAAAAATCGTAACATGTAAAATCATAAAAACTTTAAATCGTTTGGAAAATTCGTAAAATCGTTTTGATGAAAAAAAATTGTTAAAATGTAAAATCGCAGTGATAAATCGAGTTTTTAACTACCATGCTAAATACATTTATATAGATTTTTGTCTGCATAGCTTCCATCTCTTGCAGGAAAATGATTGCTCAATGGTTTTTCTTTCACCAAGCTCCTCAAAAGGACAAAACTTCAAACAATATGCAAATTTGGAGCAACACGCTAAATTTAGAACTTCTAAAGAGGGTAGAGAGAATAGGTTATTGGGAATACTAACAAGATTAACACAATTTCTCAATTTTAAGAATTTGATCTTTGAAAGATAAGCAATGGAAACATCAAGCCGTGATAATCTAGTGCATCCTTCAAGGTCTAGTCTTTCAAGATATGGAAATCTTTTGAAATTCGGCATCTTGATCAAATTTTTGGATCCACTGAGATTCATGTTTCTCAATGGAAAAGCCTGTGGATGAAAAAAAAGTATACTAGAAAATCAGCTAATCCATAGTCATGATTTTGATTGTATAATTCAACCATCTGGGTTCCACACAGACATAATAACATTACCATATCTCCTTGTCTATTTGTGGTGTGGCTAATAAGATTCATGCTTCTCAAAAGGAAAGTCTGTGGAAGAAAAAAGTGTAATAGAAAATCAACCAAACAATATCCATAATCATGATTCTGATTGTATAATTCAACTATATAGTGCCACACACACACACGCAAATAATCATGCATTTGTATTTTTTGATCTATGATGGTCATGAGTGATTTTTCAATTAAAAGTTGTATTTGCAGCTTTACTAGAATAATTTCCTTATCAGGAAACCTATAACTATTTAAAATTCCTTCTACATATTTAATCTCCTTCCCATTGAAAAAACATGCAATGTCTAGAAATATTTCCCTGCTGTCATAATTCAGTTCATTAAAACTTTTTATGAGGACCTTCATGATCATATGGTCAGCAACCTTTTGGATTTCACCCAAAGAACATCTCCATTCTGAGACTCTTGTATTATATACTAATGAGCCCAGTATCACAATTGCTAATGGTAGGCCATTAGCATATTCGAGCACCCTACTTATTTGCTGCTCATGACTTCTAGCATGAAAATCACATTTGAAAGCTTTTCTACAAAATAATTGAAGAGCTTCATCCCTGGTCAATAGTTTAACCCTATAAATACCATATATCCGAAATATTTTAAGGACTCTTTCATCTCCGGTTGTGATGATAATTCTACTTCCTCTACCTAACCAATTAGTTTTTATTGGCTTGATCAGTGGCATCAAATTTATGTCATCATCAACACCATCAAGAATTATGAGGATACTCTTGCCACATGCTAGCCTCTTGCTATAAAATTCAGAAAGGTTAAGCAGGAAATAAGAAGCATCAAAGCGGTGAGAGATCTTATCATATAAAACTCTGGCAAGAGTTGACTTCCCTATTCCACCCATTCCACAAATGCCCAAAACTTGAACCCCATCATTTGAACCCATATCCAGAAGCTTTTCTACTTCTTTCACCCGAGATTTCATCCCTACCAGATCCACATCAGTATAGACTAATTCACGCATTTTTTTCTTGACCTTTATTATGATGTCATCTATAACTTGTGGCCCTGACCTGGACAGAGGAAAAATAGAAGCACCAATTTAATCACTTAGAGGCAGCGCTTTGTGTTAGTAAATGATCAACAGTTACTTGAAGATCTCTATAATATGCCTATTGAAAGTTTAAAGTTTTGATCAAGAAGAAACCAAGAGTAAAATTACTTACTCGTGCTGTACATGCCAACCAGAGAGGTTAGCCACTTGTTTCATTGCTGACCTCCACCTGTGTACTTTGTGTAAATTTGCTATGAACCTTTGTTCATGTTCAGCGAAAGCTTTTTCGAAAGAGTTACTCTGGCTTTGTACCTCGTACGGATCTACATAAAAGAAAATTGGGAAAATAGTGTATCGCGGTTCATGCGTGCGGCCAGAAATCTCAGAGAGTTCCTCAAGGCACCATAGAGAAGAAGCATAGTTTTTGGAGAAGACAACAATGGAAATATTGGATTGTTGAATTGCTTTGAGAAAGTGACGTGGTAGAATGATGGAATCACCTGAGTCAAGCTTCTTGTCATCCCAAACGGTATTTAAATCGTCAGTTTCAAGAGCAGCCCAAAGCCTATTTGTGAATTTACAAGTTTCAAAATCTCCTTTGAAACTGAGATACACATGAATCGGCCTTGACAGTGAGGTGCTGCTGAAGCTCTCCATGGCTGTTAATTTAACCTTCGGGTCTTGAAGATCAGCTGAATTTCAAAAGCAGGATCTGAATTGGAATCACAGATGCTCACTGAGTCATTCTCCACTCACTCGTGATGTTGACTGCTATTTAGAGCTTCTTTGGTTTGAGAATGGAGGAGAGTGAAAACATATTTATTAAATAGTACGTGAATTTTTTTTAATATTCTAAAAATATATTTTTAATAAAAAGAATATTTTCCTTATTAATTATAATTTGGTTAATATTATTCCTAAGAATTCATCCCCTCTTATTCGAACCCTCATTCTATGTTTCTTTTTTAATGTGCTTCTTATTCTAAGAAGCACGTAAAGAAATATAAAGAATTTTTTAATATTTTATATATTTAGATTAAACTATATACTGTATCTTGAAATATTTTTTACACTCAATATCTCAAATTAATTAATTTACAGATACTACATAAAAAATATTTTTAAATGTAAGATTGAAAATTAATTAATTTGAAATACTAAGTGTAAAAAATATTTCATTATATAATTTAATCTAAATAAAGAAAATATATAAAAAAGTAAGAAAAAAAATTCCATCAGTATTTTTGTATGTCCTTCTTAAGAGCAGAAGTAGGGATTTTAACCAAAATAATAACAAAAAAAAAATATTTACCAATCTGAAGTACTGTTCAAACTATTTACCAAAATAAGGCTGATGTGACAATGGCGTCAGAAAGTACGACGCCACTAGTGGCGTCGTACCTTCTGCCACGACTAGTGGCGTCGTACTTTCTAACGCCACCGTGTCATTTTTTTTTTAAATATTGAATCATCAGACTGTGATTGGTCCACGCCATCTGGTGGCGTGGACCCCGCGCAGGCCACGTCAGTGGCGTGAAACAGCTCCACGCCACTGGTGGCGTGGACCTGTTTCACGCCACTGATGTGGCGCGGGACCCCCCTACGCCACCAGTGGCGTGAGCCTTATTTTAGTAAATAGTTTTGACTGTGCATTAATCTGGTAAATATTTTTTTTTTAGTTATTATTTTGGTTAAAATCCCAGCAGAAGTACCTTAAAAATACATAAGAGAAAGCATAGCATGAGGAACCTCTCATTCCCACTTCTCAAACCAAATGGAAAGTATAGCAAATTATCCAACCCCCGGCGGGGGCGCCGCCTGGCCCATAATTTAGTCCCCATGCTAATTATATAATTACTGTCTGGGTGATCTTTTAATATAGAACTACTATTTATAAGTTATTTTTAACATCCTCAAAACACTTAACCTTCATTTTAAAAAATATTATTTAAAAGTCACTTCCAAGTGTTCGTTTATATATCCATATGAAAAAAAAAAACTCTTTCTACTTTATAAATGAAAAAAAAGGTAATTTTCTCTATGCAATGTAGGTCAATTTTGAGCATATTAGAAGGAGAAAAATACCATTAAAATTAGTAAAATATAAATAAATATATTGAATTTCAATAATTCTAAAAGAAGGTATTTAAAATTTTGGAAATTTGAGAAATTACCTAACTACCCATAGTCTTAAAAAAAAAAAAATTAAAAACCCTCAATCCTTTTGCCGGTTGCAGTTGTTCTAAGGGCATAATATATATATATATATATATTGAATTTTTCAAACAAAAGTTTTTTTTTTGCTTAAAAAAAAAGTAAATAACATAAATACTTGAGTTGTTAATCACGATACTAAAGTTATAAACGGCCAAATAATATATTTTTTATTTGTCAGGTAAAATTGGTCAATATCGATGCTTGAGTTATTAATAGCGATATAAATATACCATTTACAATTCAGTATCGCTATTAATAACTTAAGCATCAATATTGATGTTGACAATTGCCTAAGTAATGAAAAAATATCTTAGACCGTCATCTACAATTTTAGTATCGTGATTAACAACTCAGGTATTTATATTAACAACTTTTACTTAAAAAATTCAACAACACACACATATATTAGGCCACCGATAAGGTGCTTCCCCCAAAGCTACTGCAACCGACAAGAGGGTTGAGGGTTTTTTTATTTAAAAAGAAACTATGCGTAGTAAGGTAATTTCTCAAATTTTTATTTTAAGGAACTTAGTTGAGTTAGTTATATAATATGTATTTTTTAAAACGTTATAGTCATCTTCTTCAATTCCGTCGTTCTCTCTTCTCCTTGATTGTTATTGAAAGAGTATCAATAGAAGTAAATTAGGAAAAGATTAATAAATATAATAACTATGTCTTATATTTAAAACTAAGATCAACTATCTATAATTGCAGAATCGATACTCTATAATATGCGACTTGCAACACGATAATTGAAACCTTTATTATTCTCTTTTACCTTTTATTACACGCTCTCTCTTCTTGATGGAAAACTAGAGGCGTCTCTTTTGGTCAGAGAGTGAACGAACAAGTTTTTGTCCTTTATATAACTTATGTATCCAAAGGACATGCATGGGCGCACTTAGGAATTTTACTGAAGGGAGCCGAAAATAAAAAAAGCCACATCATAAATAAAGGCATTTGAAATATGACACAGACCTAATATATAAAAAAATTGAAAGAAATCTATCACAGAAATTAAGATTACTTCATTTGATTCTTATTTTACGTGTTTTCAAATTGTTAAACTTATCTATGATTAAATCTATGCTAAAACTCAAAACTTGCCCAAAATCCTGACCCTAAAATACTCTCTAATCAGTATAAGAGTAGTATTATTATAAAGACAAAATCATGTATAATAAATTCTATGAAGAAAATTTAATGAAAATAAGTGATTTTAAGTACCTTATTGATTCTCAAAATTTATCATAAACCATTTTTTTTAAAAAAAAATAGATGACAGGACGAGCGCGAGTGAGAGGAAGAAACGATAGTGTGAGAGACAGAAAGTATGAAAACCAGAATCAATTACACAATATTCATGAATTATATTTCCGTCCATCTTACCCACTCTATTTTAGAATGAATATTCCACTATTTTTTAAAAAAAATTAGGAGGGGTGGGGGCCACCCCTAGCTCCCCTTGAGGACATGTACATCTTATGGATATGACTGCTCCCATCAAGCAGTCAAGAAACCTCTTTCCAAAAGTCATTTACCAATAATCATTTAGTCCCTTAATTTATTATTAAATCATATGCATTTATTGTAACATCCCAAATTTTGGGATTTTTTTTTAAAAAGTTTGAATAATATAGGAAATTAATTCTAAAAAAATCTTGGCTTAAAATAATTATACGAATAATTATTGAAAAATTAGGCTTATTTTCCCTTAATTTATTTTGGAAAAAAATAATAATTCAAATAAGGAATAATTGAGGCCTAAAAAGTATAGAAATTACATTCTATGGCTTAAGGAAAAATTAATCAACATGGAAATATCCTTAAGGGAAATTAAGGATTTATTTTCCATAATTATCCAATAATTGCAGTTAAATGAGTAATGGTTATATTACTGAGAAATGCATAAGAACAATGAGCAATTAAAAAATGTAAAAGCATATACCAATGAGGGGAACGTCCAGTCCATAATATATTTTTTTTTTTTTGGGGCTATAAAGGAGAGGCTTAGAGCCTACATTACAATAAGAAAATTACACAAGGAGGGGACTGAATCCCAAACTATCCTGTTGAACCCAAGCCCTCAAACTAACAGGGCACTCACCCAAAAGCATCGAATTGGAGATACCTCATTTGGCTAAGGCATCCGCAATTCTGTTAACATCCCTGGGAATAACTCGAACATCCACCTGCCAACTAAAGGCTAGAAGATCTCTAGCTTTCACCACTAAATTGCTACAACTATTACATGAGGTATCAAGAACCAAATTAACAACATTATCTGCATCAGACTCTAATATAACCTTCTTGAATCCCAAATCCCAAGCCAACTGCAAACCTTCGACAATTGCCCATTCCTCAGCCGATGCAGCATCACAATCACCAATCGAACGTGCAAAACCGACCTTCCAGTTACCTAGGCAATCCCTAGTCACCCCACCACATCCCGCAGTACCGGTGAGAGACGCCGTCGCCCCATCAACATTCAACTTCAACCACCCAACAGGCGGTTTCTCCCAGTGCGCATTCTGCACAACTGCATCCGAACCTACCATACCCGATGGTCCACCCTCAGCTATAAACCTGTGCCATATAGACAAGATAACCAATCCAGGGTCCCCCGGTTTTACAAGGTTGCTATCGAAGATACACTGGTTTCTCCAACCCCAAAGTTTCCAAATAGCAACACCAAACCAGCAGCTCCAACGCCCTTCCCCATCACATCCCACCTGCTTCTTAAGGTTCAACATCAACCAAGCACGCAAATCAAAAGAGAAGAATGAGGTGATATACCTTTGTTTAACCATCTTCATCCACATGGACCTGGCATAGTTACAATCACGCAAGATATGTAAGACATCCTCCGGGCCCGAATTGCACATCCCACACTCAGCAGAGCTATTAGACCAAGAACTCCGCCACAAATTAGTAGGGAGCCTATTTAGCGCCACCTTCCACAAGAAGATCCTAATTCTTTCGGCTCCATTCCATTTCCATATTGCGTTGAATACTTTATCTTGCAAATGGGTAGGATTAGGTTCTAGCAAAGAGTAAGCACTCCTAACCGAGAACTGGCCATTTGTCGAAACTCCCCAAGCCAAACTATCAAACCCTGCACCCACTCTTGGAGGTAAGATCGTCGCCACTCTTCTCATACCTGCCGGACTTATGATGGACGATAGCTTGTTCACATTCCAAATCCCATCCTCCACCCAATCAGCCACCACCGAATCCTCCTCATCTTCCAACAACGGACGGATGCAATAATCAGCCAGCTTCAAATTATTACCCACCCATGAGTCATGGAAAAAGTTGACCACCAAGCCATTGCGAATCATCCATCTAGATCCCTGTTCGATAGTCTCTCGCTGATCACAGATAAACCTCCATACCTTGGAGTCTCCAGGACGATATGAAAACAGTGATTCGGAATCCCTCAACATATATCGCTGGGAAAGTACGTCACTCCATAGCCCCTTTGCCCCAATAGTCAGCTTCCATGCCAGTTTAGCGCCACACGCTTGGTTGACCGATGCAAGTCTTCTAATCCCCAATCCTCCATACCCCTTGGGTCTAGTAATCTGCTCCTATCCAATGGGGTGGAAGCGCCTACCTCCATCATCATGGCCCCATATAAAATTCCTCTGCAGCCGCTCCACCTCCTCACAAACACTCCTCGGAAGCCTCGCCACCATCATAGTATACGTAGGAATGGTACTAATGACTGACTTAGCAAGAGTGACCCTCCCTGCCATCGATAGACAACTAGCCTTCCAAACACTTAACTTCTCCTTAACTCTATCGATCACATACTGGAATTTCTCCCTTGGTCTCCGATTACAGGATAGGGGAAAACCGAGATACCTCCCAATGTCGGAAGAGATATTCATTTGTGTTACCGCTTTGATTTGCATCTTAGTACTCAAAGGGACTTTAGGGGGAAAAAACATCGACGGTTTGTTAGTATTGACCTTCCCGCCTGAAGCCCTCATGAACTCCTGAACACAGTTCATCATACAAGTCGCTTGCCTTACAGAGGCAACTCCAAACAGAAGCAGGTCATCGGCGAACATTAAGTGAGACACCTGCGGCCCCCCTTGTGTAACAAAAATAGGCTCCCATCTACCATCATTCGCAGCGTTACATATTAAATGAGACAACCTATCCATACACATAACAAAGAGGAGCGGAGACAGAGGATCCCCTTGCCTAATTCCCCTCCGAGGTGAGAAGAACTCAGTTTTAGAACCATTCCATAGAACATTATACGTTACCGATGAAACACAATCCATTACAAGCTCCACAAACTCCATAGTAAGGCCTGCATCAATGAGAACCTTCCTCAAGAATACCCAGCTAATTCTATCATAAGCCTTCTCAAGATCAATCTTCAAAGCCATAAGACCCTTTTTGTTTCTGTTCCTTCTCATGATATGAAGTATCTCTTGGCCAACCACAATGTTGTCCTGGGTGCATCTACCTCTAATGAAGCTGGCTTGAAAAGGAGAGATTAAATCATTCATGACTCCCCTTAAACGCATAGCCAAGACCTTAGTAATACACTTAAAGTGCACCGTACACAAGGAAATAGGCCTAAAATGGGACACTAGTTCCACTCTATCCCTCTTTGGAATAAGTGAAATTAGTGTTCGGTTGGCCTCCATCAAAGAAACCTCCTTCCTGAAAGCCTTCTTCACAAAATCACAGAGTGTTGGTCCCACCATTTTCCAATTAGACTTGTAGAATAGCGGGGGAAAACCATCAATGCCCGGAGCCTTGTGACTTCCCATAGAGAATATTGCCCCTTTAATTACCTCATCCGACGGCTCAGCAGCAAGGCCCAACCTCACGTGGGATTCCATACTAGGAAAGTGGGATGTAGTGTTCATGTCTCCAGGGCCCTGCAAATCAGAACAGTATATATTCTTAAAATGGCCTACAACCATTGCTTTGAGCTCCTCCTCATTGTCCACCCAAACCCCATGATCATTCTTCAACATTAGAATCTTATTCCTTCGGCTCCGCATTTTCGCTTTCAAATGATAGTATCTAGTATTTCTATCACCCTTTGAAATCCACTCACTTCTCGATTTTTGAAACCACTTAATCTCTTCCAGCTTTAATAATCTTTCAAGCTCATCCTGCAGCTGCAATTCTAGCTCACACAAAAAATTAGAATAAGGATAAGCAGAGGACCTCTAGATACCATCAAGACGAGCCATTATTCTTTGCTTTTTCCTTTCAACCATCCCAAACACCTCTTTATTCCAAACGTTAAGCGCTGGTTGAAGTACCTCCAGAGAATGGTTAATATCATTTCTAGAGACCCAAGCATCACGTAAAAAGTCATCAAAATTATCATGACATAACCACATAGCCTCAAACCGGAAAGGTCTATTGCTTCCACAGGGAATAAAAGAGGTCATACATGATAGGCAAATAGGATTATGATCAGAGAAACGAGTTCTAGGCATTACCTGGACAGAGCTTTCCGGGAAAAGAGCGATAAACTCACCATTAGCAACAACTCTGTCCAACCTCTCAAAAAGGCGCCGTCCTCTCGCAAGTCTGGGGCCTCTCCATGTGAATTTAGGACCTACCGCCCCAATATCAAATAAATTGCACTGACGGATCCTATCAGAAAACGCAGTCCAACGAGTCACATCCATACTCGAGCCTTCTGTCCTTTCCTCCGGGGACGCAATGTCGTTGAAGTCACCAATAACGGCCCAAGGGTCCCTCATCAAATCAGCATAATCCCTTAAATCTGACCACAGCATCTGCTTATGGTGGTAATCAGGGATGGCATATATCGCTGTAATAAAGAAAATACCGCCATTGGGAAAGTGACACCGGAGATGAAACAGCTGCCGGCCCTGATCAACTACATCCACATTAATTTGATCGCTCCTCCAAGCAATAAAGAGACCACCTGACCGACCCACACTGGGTACATAGGCCTTACTATCAAATCCCAGCTTGGTCAGACAATTCAACTTGGTGCTATTTTCACACTTTGTTTCAGCTAAGCAAATCAAACAGGGCTTGTTTGTAGCACAAGCCAATTTAATATTTTTATATAAATTGGGACTATTAGCTCCCCTCACGTTCCAATATAAAATCCTTGTATTCATTAAACCACCAGTCAAAAGAAAAGTCAAACGAACCCAATTAGCACTCCAAATAATACTTAGCCTCGGGCCCCGCTTTGTCTCCCACGTCCCCTTTTTCTTCATCTAGGTCCATTCCCAATTCATCATCATCTGGCCTGGTCCAGAATTTCCCCACAAGGCCACCCAAAGTTACGGCCTCATTGGGATTCCCTGGGCCCAGATGCCGCTCTGGCCCAACCGAAGGGGTTGGTTCATTGGAGACAGCCAACACATCCCCCGGTGGGTCCCCCACTTCCATCTCATCATCCCTAACCTTCCCCTCCTTCATCGGTCCAGCCTCCTTCCCTACCGCACAAACTGCCAAATTCTCTTCCCCATTAGTCAACATCAGAATTTCCTTTTCCTTTTCCTCTCGTCTGACCATTTCTCTTGCCCGTTTGTCTTTCCTTAAACCTCGTCTGCGTTCGTTGTGCCCTACGTTATCCCCCTCCTGAGCATGCTCATTTTTCCACTTCTTTTTTGTCTCACCTTTCTTCTCACTAATCTGTGTCTCCTGCGTAAGTGTGTTTTGTCCATTTGCCTCGGTTGACTCATACACCGTCAACGCCCCAGATTGACCTGTCACTGTCTGCCTCTCTGTCCCACCATCACCTACCTCGGCGAGAACGCCAAATCTCGACCCTTCCTCCAACCGGCGTGAGTCCGGCTGCACTTTCTCCTTGCCGGACTTCTTCTGTCGGTGGGGTTTGTGCACGACTCTCCATTCCCTCGTGTCTCCCGCAGAAACGATCCCAGCCGGCCCTCCCTGACCTGCGACCGCCGTATCTCCAACGTGCCCCCCAGTGCTCGTCTTTATGCCGTTGCTCTTGCCGCCGGACTTGCATTCTTCCACCTTGTGACCATAGCAACCACACCCCGTACAGAGGCCATGAAGACCTTCGTTCTCCAGGTAATGTTCTTCTCCACGTAGGAAAAAACCCGACATTAATTGCTTCCCCAAATCCACAAGGACACAGATTCTAGCAAAATGCCCCCGTAGCTGGTTGGAAGTATTGATATCAATTTTAATAGTCTCCCCTATTCGGTCCCCAATCCAGGTCAATGTCTCTCTATTGTAGTACTCCAGCGGAAGGTTGGGGACTCTTACCCATACCGCCACTTTGTTAATAGTTGCTGTTCTAGGTTGAAAGTGTGGCTCCCATGGCCGCACAGTGAGATAGTGGTCGAATAACATCCACGGGCCTCCGGTTAACGCATGAAGATAGTCCTCCTTGTTGTACAATTTTACCACATAAAAGCCATGTCCTATGTTGATTAAAGTAAGGACTCCCTTCTTGGTCCAGAGTTTCTGCAATATAGATAACAGCAGCTTATATCCAATACTCTTCCCTAGGAGTTTTACAATAACAGCTTGACGCCACGGTCTATATAACCGTTTCATCAGCTTCTCCGAGAACGAGAATGTTGGGAAATTTCTTGTTGGATCTTCCTTGATCACACACACTGGACCACTGTCTTCATCATCTGAAATACTATCATCAGACATGTCAACTTCTGCAGCAGGGCTCTCCGCCACTCTTCCAACCTCAGCCACACCCTTCAACTTATCCGCAAAACTCAGCCCAGTGGCCTGAAACTTCTTTCTGCATTTTCACCTCATTCATCTCTCATTTTCATTCATTCCTCATAACCATTTCGGTTAGAGAGTCACAGTCCACATATCCATTAGTTTTTAACTCTGCTCCGCAAAAAGAAAACAGAGTGTGAAAAAGGAGAAGTGTTGGGCTATCAAGAAAGTTTCCAATATGCATATAAGCTTCAGTCTCAAACATGGTGAGTCTTTGAGATTATTCTTTCAAGCTTTTGCAAATTCTTAGTTCTTTGTATTTCTGCACGTCGGTTTTGCATTTAGTGGAGCTGAAACAAAGGAAGGCTGCTGTCATGACACACGCACACGTTGCATATATATAAAAAGAAAATGGAAAGAATGTGTATAGATATATGACACTATTTATAAATGCTATATATATATATATATATATATATATATATATATATATATATATATATATCTAAACACGCTCTACGTAATGCAACGCTGGGTGTGGAATGGAAGGAGAAAATAATAATAATAATAATAATAATAATAATAATAATAGTAGGAAGTTCTTGTATATTAATATATGGGTTAAGGTGTAATTTGGCTAATAAATTATTGGCTCAAGATGATCCAGCACAATTAACTATTCATTGGAACTTAAATACCAACAAACTATTTAAAATGGTAAATTAGCACAAAAACGTTAATATCTCCGTTAAGTCCGTTAGTTGATTTCAAAAGCCTGAAAAAGTGAAGAGGGAAGAGACCCATTGAGTGAACTGCCAGAAAGGTCAAGAATCCGAAGATGGTCAATCAATCCCAGATCATAAGGAATTGATCCCACAAGCTTAGAATTCGGAAGAGACAAGCCAATCACTCGAGCTTGAGCCTTCTGTTCTGCGCTTGAAATATTCGAACACGTAACACCATATGTGCAGGGTAACCCAGTGCAAAACGAAGGAACAGTTTAATCATCTTAATTCTGCCAGGCGCCAGCGAACAACACAGATAGAACTATATTATTCATTTAGTTGTATGTTGGAAAAACACCCTGCATACCTTGAGATTTATCCGCCACTGCAAACCTCTAAGATCTCCAAAACGCTGATTCTCCGGCGTAGATCCTTGAGAAACAGAATCGGAGCTGGAGGGTGGCATCGACAAAGATTCAGGCATGAGTGGGTTCACAACAGTCGACGGCATGATTGTCCAGCAATCCCTCACAAACTCAGACGCTCAAAGTCAATGGAAATTCAGAAGAAAGACGAATTCCGCTCAAATCAACAAAATTGGTTGAAAACCCTAAACAGCGAGCAACATAATAAACAACTTGAAACTGAACCTGCAAGCCGTCAAATTCTTAAGCATAGAACAAGATGAAATGAGGAGATTTAGACAGCAACAAAAAAAGGAATCACAGAAACAGCTGTTAAAAAGAGAGGAGAGCAAAATTACGAGGAATCGAAGTGAAATTGATGGGGAAAATCATGGAGCAAAAGGGAGAGACTCAAGTCGCAGCTGGAGAGATAACGCGTGCTTATTTCTTCATTGATCTCTCTAGGGGGGAGAGAGAGCATATAGGAAGTTTGTTTTGTGGCCAGGGGATCAACTAACGGAGTTAACGAAGATATTAACGTTTTTGTGCTAATTTACCATTTTTAATAGTTTATTGGTATTTAAGGTCCAATTAATAGTTAATTGTGCTGGACAGTCCTGAGCCAATAGTTTATTAGCTAAATCGCACCTTAACCCTTAATATATTCAAACTTTATTATATATTGAATAGTTGGGCTAGTGTGTAGGTATGCACCCAAGTTTTTAAGTTGTATAACAATACACGAAAAGCAAAGCTTCTTCTCTATAATGCATTATTTTTGGATCCAAGTCTGACGCAATATAGATTATTAATCACCTCCAAGTAATTAATATGGTAGCTAATATAAATATATTGCTATCATATATATATATATTAGATTTTCTTGCTGTCTTATATGTGTGTACATATAATTGAAAATTATTTTGTTGATATATTATCATGAAATCAAAAGGACAGCATCTAATTCAATTTACTCCTATATGATAGGATCTAATATAACTCATTCATATATTATTTCATTATAATATTATTTACAAAATAATATATATATATATATATATACACCTTATATATATATACATATATATATATATATATATATATATATATATATATATATATTTGTGTGTGTATCATATTAAATCATATTTTCTTATATGGTGTTTGGTTTTATAAACTCCTAATTTAAAGTGTTAGGATAAGTCTCTGAGAGTTTAAAATAATTATAGAAAATAATAACAAATAGTAATAAAATAAATAAATATTATTATTATTAAAAAGAAAATAAATAATAAAGGGAATTAGTCATTAATAATAAATAGAAAATAGGTTTATTAAATAATAATAATAAATCGAAAGGAAAATTAATAATTACAATGGTCTCCCTAATTTTTTAGTCTCATCATAATTTGTTCACTTTAAGCATTCCAAATTTATTATTAAAATTTGTATATTTTTATGAAATTATAAGTTATAATTTTATGAAGAGTTTTAGAAGAGTTATTAATGATTAGTAAATTGGTTGTGGTAGATTGATTTTTGGCGTGTGTTTGAGCTTTTGGATTAGAAGCAGTGTGATAATAGTTAGCTATGGCAAGAGGTAACCACTTTCCACTTGTTATGTGTATTGATATGTTGTTTGTGAATATTTTGTGAAATCATTATGAATATTTTCAATATAAATTGCCTTGCGGAACCTTATGATTTAAATTATGAATTTCTACATATTTACTTATTTATGTATGAGAATTGAGAGTTTTGATATTATGATATTTATTATGATAATTATGGAAATGGTTGAATTAGGAGGAAATGAAAGTAATATATTCCACCACGTGGTGAGGCCTCCATTGGTGCACGATGGTTGGCTTTCTATTGTTCCACTTGTTCAATGAGGGACTGGCCCACTAGTTTAATGAGGGCATACGACACTCCACATGTTCTATGGGGGAAAAGGTCCATGGTCTCGGACATGTGCTCTGAGGATTTTGGCCGGTCCTTATCACATGACCAGTGAGCTTTTAAGTAACCAGTAACATGGATGTAACTTAGCCCATGGGTCTAGTCGGAGGAAATAAAACGGTTCGGTTGGATTGGTGGGAGGCATATTGGGAATTGTGGTAATGAAAAATTGTAATACCTAATTTATTATACATAATTTATGATATGAAATTTTGAGATGTGGATATTGCTGAATTATATTTTTAATATTTTGCTATATAAATTGTTCCACTTGGCACCTCACTAGCACATATTAGTATTCGTAATAAGTTGGATTGATGGTTACCACATTTTTTAGGTGATAGTTCCCGTCCGGATCCGTCAGTGAAGACTTCAGAAGTTTAGGCTACTCTGCTAAAAGTAGTGCTTCTGTGTTTTTGGTTTATGTTGGATGATTGTATATTACCACGCTAGGGCTCATTTTGCATACTTTGATTTACTTTTGTATATTTTAGTAAATGCTAGGCATTACTTAGTTGTTAATAAACCCTTAATTAGTTATTATGTTTGGTGAATTTGAAGGACGTTACATTTATCACAGCTACATAAGACATTTCTTACACAATTTTCTCTTTAAATTTTCCCATTTTGTGCTGAAGATTCTTATTAAATTAAATAAATATTGGGAAAATCCTATATAAAGCTGCTTAAAATAAGGAAATTTTAAATTAGGTTGGTAAATTCAATAAATTTCTAATTAAGTTATCGACCCAATTTAGAATTTTAAAATTTAGATTAAATGACGTCAGTGTCCTCTCATAGTCTTCTCTCTCATTTTAAAAGGGTTTCAATACTTTTCAACTTAATTTTACAATAAGTGTAAATATATATAAACATTAATATATAATAAAATAAAATATGATTAACTTAGATCAAAGAAATTTTATGTCTTGTGGAAGAATGATCAGGAATAATTCATAAAAAAAGTATCAACCCCAATATTAATTAAATGATTTCTAGTTGAACATTGAAAAAAAGAAAGAGAGAGTTGTAAGCTCTTGTGTTTTGATGATTACAATTTTCAAGCTATTGAATTAGAATAATCAAAGATCATCTGATAAAATAAACTGATAAAAGCATTTCAGAGAAGGTTGCTCAAGCAAAGTATTTTGCATACTCGAGCATTAACGAATGCAAGGCCAAAATATGCACTTCAGGGAAGCCTTGCTCGAGTAGACTATATAGTCGTGCTCGAGCAACATCGGGTTCATGGGAAGACACTCTGGCACTTTACTTGCACATACTTTACAAGATTGCCAGAGCACCATCGAGTAATGGCTCTGTGAAGACTTTGGAGTTTTGCTCGAGCAGGAGTCTCAGCGTGCTCGAGCAATATCGACCTAAGCTAAGAAACACCAAGCAAGGGTAGCCATACTCGAGCAAGATGTGAAAGCATGCTCGAGCACCATGCTCGAGCAAACATAAAAGGTTGCTCGAGCAAAGACGAACAACCTGTGTTCTTACCTGTGCATAACCCTTGCTCGAGCAAGGAATAAAAGCATGCTCGAGCAAGCATAACAAGCTTACTCGAGCAAAGTCTAGCAACGAGTTATCCCATCACTATATAAGCCTTGCCCGAGCAAAGTCTGTTAGTTTGCTCGAGCACCAGAGATGGGCATGCTTGAGCATAAGACTTGGCTTACTCGAGCATTGTCGATCAATTTCTTTCCAATATTTTTCAGAGAGCTTTGCCCGAGCATGAAAAACATCATGCTCGAGCAAAGACATTTTCCTGCTTGAGCATCAACGCAGAGATTGCTGTCTCTACATAATTAAAAGAAGCTTGCTCAAGCAAGCTTGGATTGCTGCTCGAGCAATATCATCTCTGTTCTTTAAATCTCTAATTCCAGAAATCATAAATTTTGACATATCATGTTATCACTCTGAATTATTACTCATTCCAATTGTCATATGCTTTTAACAAGTTTGCTTATGAGTTTCATATTGTTTAGACATAGATTAACAGCAGATTTGAATAAAGCAAAATCGAGTGTCAGAAGCATTATATGCAGCTACCTAAACCGGTGATAAACACATAAACCAACTTTGATTGAAGTAAAGATACTCTAATATTTCGTCAGCGCATTAAATGCCATTTCACAACGGGCAAAACAAGAAGAATAAAAGAGAATGTCAACTCTGCACATTCCATCTGAGTATTCAGACGGCGAAATCCTCGACAAAAGCTTCATCTGTCTAACGGACACATTCAAGTCTCTTAACGGCTATTTCACGAGCTTCATCAACAGTCATTAATTGCAACATCTATAAATAGCCAAAGCATTGAATTCGCCAACTACTGAAACGCTGTGCAATCAATTCGAGTTTGATATCATTCGCTATTTCAACTGTTCCATTAATTTGTACTTCAGTGTTCAATACTTTATCTACTCGTGAGGAGTTCTTAAATATTTACTTCATTATCTGTGAATCTTAAGGTTGAGGAACCTTAAGAAAGGGTGTATCAATTACAACTTGTAAGGGGGAGTGAAGTCTGAGGGTGAGAGGACCATCCTTCGTTTACAGAGTGTGTAATTGTTTTTGAAAGATAGTGGAATCCCAGGTGTTCTGCAGACTAGATGTGGGTCAACGATTTTAGACCGAACCAGTATAAACCGTCTTGTGTTCACTTTACTTCTTTGTCTCATTTCTCTGTTTCTGTTTTATTTTTCGTCGAGTGGTTTTTGCAAAAAGAATTTGAGATCACCTATTCACCCTCCTCTAGGTGATATTAAATCTTCAAGAGTATATTTTACTTGATTTTTTGTTCATTGAGAAAAAAAAGTTAATTTTGATATAGCAAATTGCATATCAAAGATTTTCATTAATGATTTTTTAAAAGAAAAGATATTTATTAACTTAAGAAAAAAAAACCCTTTAGATCACATAAGTAAAATTGCCTGAACGCAGAAAGCACCTATATTTGCTCAAGGAGAATCTAGTCAGATTAACAGAGAAACTTACAATGAGATTGATGATGGAGAGGATCCTTACTGGCACAGAAGTAATACACGTCGCCCTTATTCAAAAATCTAATTTCTGAAGTACGAAGGAGGAGATCCAAGAGGGTGGATTCTAAGGGCAGAAAAGTACTTTAGATATTACCAGACGCCTGAGGATTTAAAAGTGGATATTGCTGCGATCAATCTTGAGGGAGATGCATTAGATACATTCACCTAGGTCTCTTCAAGAAGAACTATTAGGTATTGGGAGGAATTGGTTCAGATTTTTCAAGAGCAGTTTGGACCCACAGAATTTCAAAATCCCGATGCATATCTTTGTAGCATCAAGCAACTGCAATCGGTAAATGAGTACAAACAGGAGTTTGTCCGACGCCAAGCACAAGTGCAAGGGTGGCCTGAGCACTGTCTTCTAGGTGTATTTATCAATGCCTTAAGGATGAGTTGCAGTCAGATGTCAAAATTCACAAACCACGAACCGTGTATAAGGCTGTTAGTCTTGCGTTGGAGTTCGAATTACAAATTCAATCACAGGGTATCCAGCGGCCAAATCAGCAATTCCATAATCCACGTGGGAGCGAATTCGCAAACTGAGATTTCCGTTCTTACTCTCGCAACTAGTTTGGCAATTATGATTATGGAACTCCAAAAAATCAAGCGTTGGTTACCTCAGTCGGTGCACAGAATCAGGGATATTCAAGTTCAAACAGTGCGCAAAATCAGGGATATTCAAGTTCGAACGGTGCGCATAATCGGGGAATCAATATGAATCAAATTCTTCCTATCCTATCGGTGCGGCATCGACGTTTTACCCACAAATTTCAAATTTTGGAAATTCCAGTTTTCCAAAATTGCTTCAATCGACAAATTCTCGCAATTACCCAACATATTCGCAAGGTCCTTGGCTTTTAGAAACCGAAAAGCAAAATCGACGGGATAAAGGGCTTTGTTTCCGTTGTGTAGAGAAGTTTAGACCTGGACATCGTTGCAGATCATCGACTTTGCAAATAATGGAGATTACCGACGATACAACGAAGACGCCTGAATTCTCGGAATCTGAGCAGCTGGCCAACACAAATTTGGCTGAGATTTCCTTATTCCCGCCTTGAGGACAAGGCTGATTTTCAAGGGGAGGGTATTGTTAGGAATCAATGTCTTTCTTGGTTTATTCCAGAAAGAGAAAGACGCAGGTTTAGGAAGTTAATGGAAGTTAAGAGGGTTATTATCAGTTAGAGAAGTTATTATGTTTTATGTAAGTTGTTATAGGAAGTTATTAGTTCTTATCTGTATTGTGTAAATTATTATAGGGAGTTATCTAGTAAGACTATATAAATACTTGTATTCTGTTTTGAGTGGATTATGAATGAATATGATATTTCAGAATTGTGTTGTGTTGGTTAGAGTTCAGATTCTGCTCTAGATTGTCTTATCTTTATTTATTTCCTTAGGTTCTATCAAATGATAGCACAATTGACTTGATATGATAATATGACATGTTGAACCTAATTTACAATTGGCAGCCAAAAGACGCAAAAATCTTCATAACATTGGGTGTATGCATAAATGATAGCACGCTTTACATGTAATTAGATTTGAGTTAAGTGCCTGTTAAGATTCACATATATTGTGCCCATAATAATTGTTCCAACATAGACTTAAGTGCCACATCTTAATTTGTTGCCTTGAGGTGCTAAGGAGGTTCATGTTTGGTGGGATAGAAGGAGGACCCAACTTAAATTATGAAATGATATAATGCCTATAGTTATAGTGGTTAGTTATTATGGATAAGTAATCATTTGCAGCCCAAAAAAGAAAAAGATTATATAATCATTTTGTTCCTATTTGAGTGATTAAATGCTTATCATTTGCAGCCTTTAAATCTTTCTCATAACTATGAGCTCAATCAATAATGGATGAGGTAGCACAAACTCAATGGCCTAAACACCATGAAGATAACAGAACTGATTTGACCATTTAAGGATGTTCAAGGTCAAGTTGATTGAGCTACAAATGATCTCTGGTTCATGAAGAAACGGTTTCTTCTAGCCTCTATAACATGTCAGTGATAAATGAGAATATGAAATTGAAGATTAATCCTGATAGAGGACTAAGAGTAAATACCATGGCTCTTCAATAACAAAGGAGGCTTTTCCCGTTGGCTGGCGTGATATATAGGATTGCAAGGTGGATAAAAGTAGGCATAGGCATTTTGACTAGGAACTTCAGTGGGGAATTCAATCAACTCTGGCTTACTGAAGTATGAACTATACTTTAAACTGTCTGGGGAGGAGGACCAGACTATATAGAAGTTGACAACTTTTGACTTCTGAGCATCCAAAGCTACCTGGAAAGCAAGATGTACAAGGGGCATTGAAATAACTCAGACATTGAAAAGGAGGGCAAGGGGGCAGCACCTTGGCCACTGATGATGGTTGAACTGCAGATGTTCCCTTTACATATAGGCCATCTTTTCCTGAAGTCTGCAATGACGTGTCATATTATTTTTGGGTTACCACCTTAAAAAAAAAAAACTTTTAGACAAACCAAAAGAAGCAACAAATCGAAGTAAAAATTTAAAAATTACAATGTTATCAATATATCCGTGAAAGGGATATCAAGCATAGTAATCTTTGAGCTTTCCACATCATCAATAATTCCAAGATATGACCTCCCCTGTCGCCTATATACACAACCAAAAACCTTAAATGAGCTATAGAAATCACCTGTAACTGCAAGCAATTAAATTTATTTGTTTATCACTCTTGACAAATTCATAAGAATTTATACGAAAAACCCATAATGGCCTTAAAAACTCAGCATCCAAAGAATAAACAGGCACAACCTTATGCTCGGACTCAGTCTACGACCAATTAAAACACAACCAATAAATATAGCCGGTCTGTGGAGGCTTTTTGACCAAAATAAGAACAAAAAAAAAAAAAAATTTTACCAGATTAAATTAGTTGGGAAACATTTTACTAAAGTAATGCAGTTGGTGACGCGAGGGTAGGGTGCGCCGTCAGTTGCGTGAAACAGGTTCACGCCACTGACAAATATATATATATATATATATATTTAAAGACTGAATCACATCTCCTGATTGGTCCACGCCACCTAGTGGCGTAGACCTTGTTCACGCCACTGACGTGGCGTGGGGCCCTTTGCGCTACCAGTGGCGTGAACCTTACTTTGGTAAATAGTTTCGACTGTGCATTAATCTGGTAAATTTTTTTTTTGTTCTTATTTTGGTCAAAAAGCCGATCTGTGGAAGCACACAAGGTTGGCTTTAAAAATTTTATATTAAAAGCCTAAAAGTATAATACTTTTCGATTTACCTTTTTATTTCCGTACAAGTACTAAAATGAGAATTTTAATCTACATCCAAAACTGTTGAAAAGAGAAACATAATGGAAGCTAATATTTATAGTTAATGTTGCAGAAATAATAAGATAAAGAAATTTACCCATTTATGGAGATTCCAAAAGCCATTTCCCCCATCAGTAATGAAAAATAGCTCCCCTGCATAAGTAAAATTACTAAATAATCGTTTGACTTAAAAATTAGAAGGCTAAGATCATTGCAAATTTTCTAGTTGGAGTGAATAAAAATCTTAAGAACGCAGTAGCAGTAACAATACACATAAATTCATAACATCCATTGAGGGCAACACGCAACTCTAAAAACAATGATATGCAGTTATGCATCAAGAGTATGTGTGGGTAGCCAACATAATTACATACTTAATTACTTATGTTAATGAGGCACAAAATTGTTGGAGTAATGTGTGCATATTGTCGAATGTAACATGAATGAAATGCCAAATTTAACTACCAAAGGCACGATAAGACAGGATGGTACCCTCCACCCGTGCAAAAATTCAAGATACTAGCTCATATTCAGTTTCAACAGACACCAAAAAACACTACGACACCTTCCTGAAAGCTAATAAATTCTAATGTTAACGTGCCAAGGAAGAGGATGGCAGCTCTTTCAATCCCCATATGGCGACTTAGCTGCTCCTCTTTGATGTTGTTCTTGTGTTTTTTAATCAAATTAAAATGCCATAGAAGCTGAACCCAATAATGATGATCTCTAAACTTGAGAAGAAAAAAAATTTTAAAAATGAAAAGAAAAAACAATTAAAATTCTGTTTTGCAGGAGCATCATTCCAGTAATAATGGTTTGCTGGGTCCAGCCATAAACAAAAAAAGATTACAAACAGCCAAACTCATAATGCATTTAAATAAGTGCTATTTGGTGTTTTTTCAATGTTAACATTATGTTAACATTTGGATGACGACATAAGATGCGATGAGATTACGTTTTAATTTTTTAACTTTGTGTTATGCACTAGTAGCATTGTAATAACATATAATATGTTTTTGATAGCTTCCATATAGCTACCTGCCCTTGTTTTCTTTGCTTCATAATTGATATGCTTCAAAAAAATACTATAAATTGGGTCCGGTTCATGTAAAGATATTATAAAATGCAAAAACTCACTAGAGGGGGCATAAGCAGACAGAGAAAGGGTTGGCAATTTGGACTATACTTTGTGTTTGGGAAAATGAAGATTTGAAGAGCGAGAAGAAATCGAAATCCATAAAACAGACAGACAATGAAAAACAATTTACCTTGAGTAGCCATTGAATTTATGGTATTGAAGCGTAACAACGACAACTTCCTGAACAACATCAGTGGTGTGGAAGTAGAAACCTCATCGCTGCTACGGTAGTAATGACAGGGTTGATTCCATATTAGTGAGTTGAATTTTGCAGATGCCAAATTAGTCCGCAAGTATTAAATTTAAATTTGAATATGTTATTAAATTACCTTAGTGCACCTTCCTGTCTCCTCATTTAGAAAATCCTTTTTTTCCTCCCCTCATTGTTTCTCTCTCCTATAGCAACGTCATGAGCTCTCGCCAGACAAGAAGGCTAAGGTTGGAGGGGTGTTTGAAGGAGAAAAGAAGACAACACTGGTGAACAACGGGAGGAGTGCTTTGTTTTGGATTAATTGTTAAGGCTAATAAACTTTTATATATGTTTCATTATTTTTACCAGCAACCCACTGGCAATGTAATAGGCCAGTGGCACCACAGAGCACGCTTGTTAAGTAAAAAAGTTGGAGCAGTTAAGAGACAACATAATAAGATTGGAAGGGAGGAAGGTGTGAGAAACATACATGATTAATAAATTAAATAATATAGTATTTTCAAATACTAAGTACATTTGAATAAATTTTTAACTACATATATAGCTTCTGTCTCTTGCAAGAAAGATTGCTAAAACTTTCTCTTTCACCAAGGTCCTCAAGATCATCAACAGGACGATAATTCAAACAATATGCAAGTTTAGAGCAACAAGCCAAGTTTAACATTTCTAAAGAGGGTCGAGAAAATAAATCATTGGGAATACTAACTAATGTACTACAATTTCTCAAATTTAAGAATTTGAGCTCTGAAAGAGAAGCAATAGATGGATCAAGCTGTGATATTTTAGGGCATCCTTCAAGCTCTAGTCTCTTGAGACGTGGCAGACTTTTAAAATTTGGCAACTTTATTAAATCTTTAGACCCACTAAGATTCATGTTCGTAAAGCGATAGAATCTCTGTGCATAAAAAGAAGTGTACCATACAATTAGCTAAACAATATCTAAAACTTAAAAAGGCGCCGGAAGAATTAACATTACCTTTCCTTCTCTATTAGGAACCTTTTCTTCATCCCATATACTGGTGATGCAGCTATCATGCAAAATCAGTTCTCTATGACAAGATGGTTCTAAACTTGATGGCAAAGAAGTGAAAGGATATTGGTGCCATGAAATGTGTTGAAGCTTCCATGAAAGATGCTCTAGAACTCTAAAAAATTTCACATTACGAAATATGAGAAGTCTAAGATTGCTCATGCGTGATAAAGCTTCGACTTTTAAAGGACTCCTTTGTGAATCTTCTAGATCCAAGACTATAGCTTCAACATTAAGAGTAGCCTGAAAATAAGATACATTCATAGAAAAATGATGCAAAGTGAGATTAATTACTTCAATTTCAGTATACATTAATGTTATAACCAAAAAGATGGTGGCGAAATTAAACTTACAATGCTATTTTGCATAACTCCATAAATATCATCGAAATCCCACAATCTGCTCCACCTTTCTGGGTTGGAAGGGAATTTATGCTGAACAATTTTTCTTCCCATTTCTTGCAACAGACTATGCATTTGGATTTTTTGGTCTATAATAGTCACAAGTGATTTTTCAATTAAACTTTGTACATTACTCTTCACATCATGATGTGCACACGCACCTATCGGAAAGGTTTCCTTTTGAGGAATATAAAAATGACAATAAAAAATGCCCTGTACATATTCCGCCTCCTTCCCTATGAAAAAGCATGCAATGTCTAGAAACCTTTCCCGACCATAGAAGTCCAGTTCATCAAAACTTCTTTTGAGAACCTTCATTACCATAACGCTAGCAACCTTTTTGAATTCAACCAGTGCTGTGCTCCATTCAGAAGATTTTGTATTATATAAATATGAGCCCAATTTTATAATTGCTAGTGGAAGGCCGCTAGCATATTCGAGTGCCCTATTTATTAGCTCAGTATCATAACCTCTTACAGGAGAATCACATCTAAAAGCTTTCTGACAAAATAATTGACGAGCTTCATCTCTACTCAATAGTTTAACCCTGTAAATATGATGCTTCTCAAACAATTTAAGCACTCCTTCATCTCTGGTTGTTATGATGATTCTACTCCCTCCGCCTAACAAGCTTGCAGTATTGATTAATGGTGTCAGATTTTGGTAACGAACAAGATGATCAAGAGCTAAGAGAATCTTCTTTCCATGTAACATCCCCGTACACATGTGAAATTCAGATAGGTTATGTAGGAAATAAGAAGCATGAAAATGGTGAGAGATCATTTCATACACAACACTTGCAAGAGTTGATTTCCCTATCCCACCCATACCACAAATGCCCACAACTCTAATTTCATCATTTGAACCCAAATCAAGAAGCTGTACTTCTGTCACTCGACGTTGGATCCCTACTAGATCTACATCAGCATACACTAACTCACACATTTCTCTTTTGACCTCCTTTATGATATCATCAATAAGTTGTGGACATGGACTGAAGTTAAAACAAAAACAAAAGTACCAAATCAATCACTTATTCAAGGACTAAATTGGAAGAGAGAAAAAGTGGGCTGGGGTGCCTAATGTGACCCATGCTGCCCTAAAAAAATGGGGCTTCCCAAATTATTTTTTTTCTTTCATCATTAGATTTTACGAGTGATATGATATCTTATAGATAAAAAATGATATATATTTTTTTCAAAGGTTTAATACTTTGAATGAAAGAGAAACTACCAATTTTAGAGTATAAAATATTTTTAAAAATTATAAAAAAGTTAAAAACAACATCATTTTTTTATCTATAAGATATTAAAATGATACTCCTAGAATATAATGTAAAAAGAAAGGGGAAAAAAAACATTTGGGAAGTCCCCATATTTGGGGGCAACATGGAGCACATCAGGCATCCCGGCCAGCCCAAAAAATATTGTGGCTAAATTTATTCACTCGTATGGTACATGCCAACCAGAGAGATCGGCAACTTGTTTCATGACTAACCTCCAACTATGAACCTGGCCCAAATTTGTTGTGAACCTTTGTTTATGTTCAGTGAAAGAGCTTTCAAAAGAATCAGTCTGATTTTGAACCTTAGATGGAAGTACGTTATAGAAAATTGGGATAACGGTGAATCTCGGTTTATGAATGCGTGCAGCGATCTCAGAGAGCTCCTGAAGGCACCATATTGAAGAAGCATAGCTTTTGGAGAAGACAACAATAGAAATGTTGGATTGTTTAATTGCTTCAAGTAAGTGACGTGGTAGAAAGATGGAGTCACTTGGTTCAAGATTCTTGTCATCCCAAAAGGTGTTTAAATCGTTAGTTTCAAGAGCAGCCCAAAGCCTGTCTGTGAATCTGCAAGTTTCATCATCTCCTTTAAAACTTAAGTAAACATGGATGGGCCTTGATGATGATGATGATCCGGTAATGAAACTCTCCATGTGTCTGTAACCTCTCAGTCTTGATGATCTTTGAATTTTTGAAGATAATTTGATGGCTCTGCAAATGAAATGAAGACAAGCGAGGATTATATATTGTTAGGGTGGAAATTTCTTGGAGATTTGCCTTGAAAGAGATAAGAACAAGGCTTTCTTACTTGGGAAAATCACTTTGGAGGCCCTTTTAATAAAGATAAGCCCAAAAAAGGCCCTAAAACTCTAACATGCCCAGAATAGGCCCTAGGGCCCTAATTGGGATTGAATTTATAAAAAAAAAGGGACCCAAATACCCCTCTTATTTGTTGGCTCTTCAAGGAATCATTTAATAATAATCCACCCAACAACAACTCTTTCTAACCTGTTTTTTTTTTTTTTTTAAATTCTTTTCTAGGTAGTTCCTGATCATTTAATTCATTTCTCATCAATAATTTTGATTATTCAAAACTTATTTATTTCATTTAATTCCTCAATACTTTATCCTATTCTTCTTCTTTTTTCTAACCAAAAAAAAAAAACCTTATCGTTGAGTTTCAAGAAGTAACGGTTATAAATAAATATATATATATATATATATATATATATATATATTATTTTCTATTTTTATCTTAAATTTAAGTAGTCTTCTTGAAAATATTAATTATTTTGAAAATGCTTTATTTTTATAGATATTTTAATTATTAAGTTTGATCAATGCTTTTAATTACTAAAAAAATATACAATGTATTTCTACCCAAATATGGCTTATTAGGTGATCATATAGAATTATGAGATCAAAGTGAGTCAAGGTTAAAAAAATAAATAAAAAATTTAACTCTCATGATGGAGATAAAACATTTTGTGCAATGCAATAACTTAGTCACGCTTTTTGCATAATTAAACTTGATTGCTTAGCTCGAGTGGTGGTGTGTGAATAGTAGTTAAGGATTTGTACACTCTAGGCTTATAATATAACCCCCCCTCAAAAAAAAAAAAAAAAGAACCAACTAAGTGACCCCTGTTATTGTTGTAATTGACCCCTAATATTGTTGTAAGTGACCCTTATTATTATTGTGATTGACCCCTGATATTGTTGTAATTGATCCCTGATATTGTTGTAAGTGACCCCTGTTATTGTTGTAATTGACCCCTGATATTGTTGTAAGTGACCCCTGTTATTGTTGTAAGCGACCCATGTTATTGTTGTAATTGCCCCCTGATTTTGTAAGTGACAACAAAATCAGGGGGCAATTACAACAATAACAGGGGTCATTTGCAACAATAACAGTGGTCACTTACAACAATATCAGAGATCACTTACAACAATAACAGGGGTCAATTACAACAATAACATGGGCCATTTACAACAATATCAGGGGTCACTTACAACAATAACAGGGGTCACTTACAACAATATGAGGGGTCACTTACAACAATATCAGGGGTCACTTACAACAATAACAGGGGTCACTTATAACAATAACAGGGGTCAATTACAATAATAACAGGGGTCACTTACAACAATATCAGGGGTCACTTACAATAATAACAGGGGTCACTTACAACAATATCAGGGGTCAATTACAACAATATCAGGGGTCAATTACAATAATAACAAAGGTCACTTACAACAATATTAGCGGTCAATAACAGGGGTCACTTGGTTCTTTTTTTTGGGGGGGGGGTTATATTATAAGCTTAGAGTGTACAAATCCTTAACTACTATTCACACACCACCACTCGAGCTAAGCAATCAAGTTTAATTATGCAACAAGCATGACTAAGTTATTGCATTGCCCAAAATGTTTTATCTCCATCATGAGAGTTAAATTTTTTATTTATTTTTTAACCTTTACTCACTTTGATCTCATAATTCTATCTGATCACCTAATAAGCCATATTTGGGTAGAAATACATTGCATATTTTTTTAGTAATTAAAAGCATTGATCAAACTTAATAATTAAAATATCTATAAAAATAAAGCATTTTCAAAATAATTAATATTTTCAAGAAGACTATTTAAATTTAAGATAAAAATAGAAAATAATATATATATATATATATATATATATATATTTATTTATTTATTTATAATCGTTACTTCTTGAAACTCAACGATAAGGTTTTTTTTTTTTTTTTTGGTTAGAAAAAAGAAGAAGAATAGGATAAAGTATTGAGGAATTAAATGAAATAAATAAGTTTTGAATAATCAAAATTATTGATGAGAAAGGAATTAAATGACTAGGAACTGCCCAGAAAAGAATTAAAAAAAAAACAGGTTAGAAAGAGTTGTTGTTGGCTGGATTATTATTAATTGGTTCCTTGAAGAGCCAACAAATAACAAGGGTGTTTGGGTCTTTTTTTTATGAATTCAATCCTAATTAGGGCCCTAGGGCCTATTCTGGGCATTTCAGAGTTTTAGGGCCCTTTTTAGGCTTATCTTTATTAAAAGGGCCTCCAAAGTGATTTTCCCTTCTTACTTTTCGCAGCCTTATGCACCCCACCACCGACCCCACGCACATGGCTGTCCATTCCATCTTGACTCAACCCTTTTTTTTTTTTAAACCGGACATTCTGGTCCCCACCTTACATTATTGCTTGTGCTCAAGCTTATTGAGATGTTAATTCAGTTTACGACTAGAAAAATAGCTTGCCTTATATATAAATTATTTGAAGAGGAATTATTATTATTATTTTGGTTAATTTTGCACCTCTAATTAATATATTAAAATATAACTCATTATATTTTTTTCTCAGACAAAACCTTATTTAATATAGGTAAGATTGTGAGTTTTGGAACAATTTATTTCTCGTTTTGTGTTTCATTTGCTTAGATCATAAGTGATACTTCCTCTGGGTTTTGCGATAGACCTTTCAGTCTCTGTGAGCAGTTCGGCTTCACAAATTATGGCCGTCTTGAGCTCAACATCTCAAGGATCTTATTCTCTGACTCTAAGTTCGACCTTTTTAAGGCATGACATGTGTGGTCTTTGACTGATTTAATAGTCAAATTTAATATTAGGAGAAAGAATGGCAAAATTGCTATTTTTGTAAACTTCCAGAGCAAAATTGCTCTTTAGTGAAGACTTCTGAGGCAAAATTGCTCTCAGTGAAAACTTTCAGGGAAAAAATGATACTTAACTCTTATTCGGGTTGATGAGGTGGCATGTCACGTGTCATGAGGTGGCATGCCACGTGTACACTCAGTCAAACTTAACAGTCAAAATTAACGGAGGGGCAAATTTGCTACCTTTTTCATACTTCTGGTGCAAATTTGATACCAAAAAAACTTCCGGGTGCTGGGCGCTCCCTTAGCAAAATTTTATTTTCATGGCAAATTAGGCCTTTTTTTTTTTATATAAGGCGATAGGGGAGGGGGGATCAAACACAGGATCGAGAGGGGGGAAATTAATCCCAATACCACTGCACTACTAGTAGTGCTGGTTGGTAAATTAGGCCTTTAACCCTTGAAAGAATTTCATTAATGATAAATTTTTAAAAATTAACATTTATGCATACTTTATCAAAATTGAAAAAAAAAAGCTTGAATATAATTTTAATAAGAATCCTGAGCACAAAATGGGAAACTTCCATATAAATACTCTTAAAATATGAAAATTTCATATTAGTGAGTCAAATTTTGCAAATGCCAAATCAGTCCACAAGTGTTAAATTTGAATATGTTATTAAGTTACCTTAATGCCCCTTCCTGTCTCCTCATTATAAAATATTTTTTTCCTCCCCTCATTGTCTCTCCCTCCTATAACAACTTCACGAGCTCTCGCCAGATAAGAAGGCAAAGGTTGGAGGGGTGTTTGAAGGAGAAAATTAAGAAGGCAACACTGGTGAACAACGG
Organism: Acacia crassicarpa; assembly: GCA_034222035.1. Classification (NCBI taxonomy): domain Eukaryota; kingdom Viridiplantae; phylum Streptophyta; class Magnoliopsida; order Fabales; family Fabaceae; genus Acacia; species Acacia crassicarpa. The sequence goes on along the minus strand of JAWXYG010000001.1, from coordinate 55,850,804 downwards.
GAGGAGTGCTTGTTTTTGGATTAATTGTTAATGCTAATAAACTTTTATATATATGTTTCATTATTTTTACCAACAACCCACAATCACTAACAATGTAATAGGCCAATGGCACCACAGAGCATGCTTGTTAAGTAAAAAGTCGGAGCATTAAGAGACAACATAATATGATCGGAAGGGACGTATATGTGAGACACAAACATGATTAATAAATTAAACAATATAGTATTTTCAAAGACCAAATACATTTAAATTAATTTTTGTCTACATAGCTTCTGTCTCTTGCAAGAAAGATTGCTGAATACTTTCTCTTTCACAAGCTCCTCAAGATTAACAGGACGATACTTCAAACAATATGCAAGTTTAGGGCAACAAGCCAAGTTTAACATTTTTAAAGAGGATCGATAAAATAAATCATTCGGAATACTAACGAGATTGCTACAATTTCTCACATTTAAGAATTCGAGCCATGAAAGAGAAGCAATAGATGGATCAAGCTGTAATATTTTAGTGCATCCTCCAAGGTCTAGTCTCTCGAGAGATGGCAATTCTTCAAAATTTGGCAACTTTATTAAATCTTTGGAACCACTAAGATTCATGTTCTTCAAGTCATAGAATACCTGTGGATTAAAAAAAAAAAAGCGTATCATACAATTAGCTAAACAATATCGTAAACTTAGAAAGGCCCAGGCACAATTAACATTACCTTTACTTCTTCCTGTTCATTTGTGATGGAGCTATCAGGAACCTTTTCTTCATCCCATATACTTGTGATGCAGCTATCATGCAAAATCAATTCCCTTAGATTATATGGTGCAAAAGTTGATGGCAAAGAAGTGAAAGGATATTGGTGCCATGAAATGTGTTGAAGTTGCTCTGAAAGATGCTCTAGAAGTCCAAAAAATTTCACATTACGAAATATGAGAAGTCTAAGATTGCTCATATGTGATAAAGCTTCGACTTTTAAAGGACTCCTATGTGAATCTTCTAGATCTAAGACTATAGCTTCAATTTTAAGAGTAGCCTGAAAATAAAATACATTCATTAAAAAATGATGCAAACTGAGATTAGTTACTTCAATTTGAGTATACATTAATGTTATAACCAGAAAGATGGTGGCCAAATTAAACTTACAGTGCCATTTTGCATAACTCTGTAAATATCATTGAAATCCCACAATCTACTCCACTTTTCTGGCTTGGAAGGGAATTCATGCTGAACAATTTGTCTTCCCATTTCTTGCAATAGACTATGCATTTGGATTTTTTGGTTTGTAATAGTCACAAGTGATTTTTCAATTAAACTTCGTATATCACTCTTCACATGATGTGCACGCTCACCTATCGGAGAGGGTTCAAAACAGTTATTATAATTATGACAATCTAAAATGCCTCGTACATATTTCGCCTCCTTCCCTATGAAAAAACATGCAATGTCTAGAAACATTTCCCGACCGTAGAAGTCCAGTTCACGAAAACTTCTTTTGAGAACCTTCATTACTATAAAGCTAGCAACATTTTTGAATTCAACCAGTGCTGTGCTCCATTTAGAGGATCTTGTATTATATAAATATGACCCCAATTTCACAATCGCTAGTGGAAGGCCGCTGGCATATTCGAGTCCCCTATTTATTAGCTCAGCATCATAACCTCTTACAGGAAAATCACATTTAAAAGCTTTCCGACAAAATAATTGAAGAGCTTCATGCCTACTCAATAGTTTAAGCCTATAAATGTGATGCTTCTCAAACAATTTAAGCACTCCTTCATCTCTGGTTGTTATGATGATTCTACTCCCTACACGTAACAAGTTAGCGGTCTTGATTAATGGTTCCGGATTTTGGTAACCAACAAGATCATCAAGAACTAAGAGAATATTCTTTCCATGTACCATCCCCGTGCACATTTGAAATTCAGATAGGTTATGCAGGAAATAAGAAGCATCAAAATGGGGAGAGATCCTATCATACACAACTCTTGCAAGGGTTGTCTTCCCTACCCCGCCCATGCCACAAATGCCCACTACTTTAATTTCATCATTTGAACCCAAATCAAGAAGCTCTTGTACTTCTCTCACTCGAGATTGCATCCCTACTAGATCTGCATCAACATAACCCAGTTTACAGACTTTTTTCTTCACCTCTCTAACAATGTCATCAATAACTTGTGGACATGGACTGAAGTTAAAACAAAAACAAAATTATCAAATCAATCACTTATTCAAGGACAAAATTGGAGGAGAAAAAAAGTGGGTTAGGTTGCCTAATTACGTGCCCCATGCTGCCCTCAAAAAATGGGAGTTTGCCAAATGTTTTTCTTCGCTTGTTTCTTTTTGCCATTAGATTTTATGAGTGATAATTTAATATTTAATAGGCAAAAAAGTGGTATGGTTTTAATTTTTTTTTTTTTAGATTAAATACTTTGAATAAGAGAGAAACTGCCCAGTTTTAAAGTATTAAATTTTTAAAAAATCATAAACAAAAATTAAAAACAACGTCTTTTTTTTTCCCCTAAGATATTAAAATATTAATCATTTTAAGAAGCCCCGGGCAGCATGGGCACCTCAGGCGCCCAGCCCAAAATATAAAAATTATGACTAAATTTACTCACCCGTATGGTACATGTCAACCAAAGCTCTGCTTGGCCACTTGTTTCATGGCTGACCTCCAACTCTGAACCTGGCGCAAATTTGTTGTGAACATTTTTTCATGTTCAGTGAAAGGACTTTCAAAAGAATTAGTCTGATTTTGAACCTCAGATGGAAGTACATCATAGAAAATTGGGATAACAGTGTATCGCGGTTCAAGAATGCGTTCAGCAATCTCAGAGAGCTCCTCAAGGCACCATATAGAAGAAGCATAGCTTTTGGAGAAGACAACAATAGAAATAGTTGATTGTTTAATTGCTTTACGAAAGTGACGTGGTAGAGAGATGGAGTCACCTGGTTCAAGTTTTTTGTCATCCCAAAAGGTGTTCAAGTCGTCAGTTTCAAGAGCAGCCCAAAGCATATCTGTGAATCTGCAAGTTTCATCATCACCTTTAAAACTCAAGTAAACATGGATGGGCCTTGATGATGATGATGATGATGATCCGGTAATGGAATTCTCCATGTGTCTGTAACCTTTTAGTCATGATGATCTCTGAGCTTTTGAAAATAATTTGATGGCTCTGCAAATGAAATGAAGACAAGGGAGGATTATATTGTTAAGGTGGAAATTTCCCTGAAAGAGATATGAACAAGGCGCTCTGACTTTTTGCATCTTTATGCACCCCCACCACCGACAGCAAGAGATAGTATTATATCCAATCTACCTTAGATTAGCAAAATAATAAAGAAGAGAATGATAGAAACCCAACGCCGCCGGACACCACTCGCTTATGGCTGCCAATTCCATCTTGACTCAATTACATTCTTTTCCATGCTTTCTTCTTTTAATGGAAAAATTGTTGAAAAATTTCTGATTATAAAATTTATTGTTTAAAGATATCTATTTGTTTTGTTTTTTAAGAATTACTCTGCAGCCTATGTTGAGTGGGTATAATTAAGGATGGCAGGCATTCAACAAGTACTTTTATTCCATGAATTTTGTAATGGAGGATTTTCAACAATTTTCTTTTCTTTAATTTTGTTTGTTTGCTTTTTAATTTTAAATTTTGTTCCCTCCGATCTTTACAAATCAAACATCAATATTTCATGTGATTTATAAAATAAATTTTTTAATTGGAAGCATTACTTTTTTAAAAGAGTACGTAGTATCATTTATTTGAATATTTCTTAACTAACTCAATAATGATGAGATGTAATTAATTAATGTTGTATGTCCATGTTAAAAATGTGGATCACCCAGGAACTCGTATCATCCAACTCATTTTTTGTTTGTTTAAATCATGCATTAATTTTGTTTGTTTGTTTAATCCTAATTGAATAGTCAAGAAGTTTTTCAGGCTTACATGTCCTGAATTTAAGAGTTAGATTATTAATTTATAAATATTAATTTAATTAACTATTTTTTAATAAATATGTGTTAGTTCTTTTCTAAAATAGTCATTAATCAGTACCCCTAATGGTAAAGATCGTTTTAATATATGCAATCTAAAAAAATAGTTTGAGGAAAAAAAATATGCATTTAAAATATAAAATAGATTGAAATTTTGCATTTAAGATCAAATCAAATCTCTAACTAATTAATACATTTAGGACTGAAGGAGTAGTTTGTTATTAGCAATACTAATTTTTTTTAAAACAAATAAAATATGTAGCAGGTAATTCTGATAAGGATGAGAGAGAGTATACGTTTTTTTAAGGTTTGTTGATATAAATTCATGAACCAACCATTTAAGTTGACTTAGCCTATGTGGGGACATCCAATCAAATTGCAACTTGTCTTGTCCAATAATAAACTTCAACTAACTAAATAGACATTTTAATTTTGTTTGATATACTTTTGAAAGCATTCATTAAAAGCTACTTATCTCAGTTTTTTTTTTTTTTTGGGAGTAAAAAGCTATCTCAGAAATTCTCCTCCTTTGAAACGAAAGTAGGAGTGAAATAACATGTTCTGTCAAAGAAAAATCTTATTTAATGCATATACAAAATAGAGTTGATTGTTTGGATCAGATCAAGAGTTTTAGACACTTCTCGGGCCAAAAAAGTTGATTTGTAGATCTTGGAAATTAAAAAAAGTCTTCAAGGTGGGGAAGAGCGACCTTTTTTTTTTCTCCTAAGACTTTAAAGCCAATCTTATCTTGTTAATTATTTATGGATTACAAAAATTTGTATTATTAGTTGAGTCAAGTCGTTTGCTTTTCACTTTCATTTTGATTAGAGGTTTGCCCATTCTCTACGTAATTGCTTCCGTGACCGTGGAGGTTATGGCGTGGTCCAATACAACCGTATAATATGGGTCAGAACAAATTATTTATAAACTCATCTCTTTAATTAATTATTATTTAATTCATAATTTCCACTGAATTGATTCAAGTGGATCAAATTTTAAAAGATTGATTTCAACAGTCACAAAGAATTTGAAATGAAGATGGGAAAGGAAAAGGGAAAATAACAAATAAATATCATTTGAATTTGCAAAACTCTCAGAAGTCCGTCAAATTTGTCAAAAGGCTGAGAAGTACCAAAGATCTATGAGGAATATGCAAATTCTGATGAAATTATCCTTTTGCCCTTAGTTTTAAATAAATTTTAAAAATAAAAATACCCTCGCCAATGCCGGCCACAGGGCTGCCGGCCACCGACGAGGGGGTGGAGGGTTTTTTTTTTTTTTTTTGAGCGGGTTGGGTTTTTTTAAAAAAAATTATATTAATTAAAGTGTAGGGGGTGAGGTTCGAACCCCCCACCCCCAACATCATGGGACCAAGCGGTTCACCAGTTGGGCCACTTGGTTCCTTTAATATATATATATATACACACGCACTAACAAATATATATATTTTTCTTAACATTTTTTTAAAGGTATTTACCATTCGATAAATGAGAATTACCATTTCACAAACACGAATTACCATTCCATAAATGAGAATTACCACGTTTTTTTTATAGGGATCCATTTTTTACTCTTTGATGCATGTGAGTAAATTCGTAAAAAAATGCATTTTTACCATTCAATAAATGAGAATTACCATTCCAGAAATGAGAATTACCACGTTTTCTACAGGGATTCATTTTTTACTCTTTGATGCATGTGAGTGAATTTGTAAAAAAAATGCATTTTTACTATTCCATAAATGAGAATTACCATTCCAGAAATGAGAATTACCATGTTTTCTACAGGGATTCATTTTTTACTCTTTGATGCATGTGAGTGAATTTGTAAAAAAAAAATGCACTTTTACCATTCCACATATGAGAATTACCATTCCAGAAATGAGAATTACCATGTTTTCTACAGGGATCCCTTTTTTACTTTTGATGCATGTGAGTGAATTTGTAAAAAAATGCATTTTTACCATTCCATAAATGAGAATTACCATTTCACAGATGAGAATTACCATTTCAGAAATAAGAATTACCATTCCATAAAAAAGGGATCCCTGTAGAAAACGCGATAAATGGTAATTCTCATTTCTGGAATAGTAATTCTCATATGTGGAATGGTAATTCTTATTTATGGAATGGTAAAAATACATTTTTTTTTACAAATTCACTCACATGCATCAAAGAGTAAAAAAGGGATCCCTATAGAAAACGTGATAATTCTCATTTATGGAATGACATAGTTCCTATTTCCTTTAAGAGAGAGTGATTGTCGGTGTGTGTTTTGAATTGTATGCCTTCTTGTTGACGTATCTTCCAGGGCTGAGGGCTACTAACATGGAATCCTTTTATTCATGACTTTACTTAAATTGCCTTCTTTTTTTTTTTTTTTTTCCTGCTGTAATCTTTATTGAAATAATTGACTGATGAATCTGGAACCTTGTCAATGACAAATTCTTTGGGAATAGACTCTGCATGTTTCCTGTATCTGCAATTGTGATTATAATTTGAACTTGTCTTATCATCTTTCCGTCAAGAGTCTTGCCATGCTGATATTTTTGGTATTTGATTTCTTATAGGATTGTCTAGTTTAGAGAAGATAAACTTGTCATTCACCATAATCAGTGATGGTGGTTCAAGGAAATTGTTTGGACTCTCATCTCTGAAGTCACTTAATTTGGATGCTCGCCAAATTACTGATTCTAGACTAGAAGCCCTTACAAATATGCATCCCTGACCCTGTGCACAAAGATGCAATTTGAAGAATGATTTTTCTATTTTTGCTTAGTTCATAGACTTTAAATCCACTTTGCTCTGATAGATTTGGTGCTAAATCTTCTCTTTTGGTAATGAAAAAAACAGGTTTTATATTGTACCCTCTCAGCCTTGTTATGTTTCCTAATTCTAGATGAAAGCTCAATTTGGAAGAATGCATAACTTGAGTTTTAAATTGTACCCTCTTAGCTTTGTTATGTTTAATTCATGCATTCACTTGATTGATTTATCTTATACATTGTTTTTCATTTTATAGATTTTTGGTATTGAAGATGCCTACTTGAAGGAAGATATCGATTTGATTCGAAATTTGTTGGCTGGACATCTTCTTCAACACATAGATGAATGAAGTTAGTCTTTATATTGCTTAATTAGTAGGAGGTAGTTAGACAACTTTTGGAAACTTTGTGGTGATTGTTGTACATAGAAGTTGTAGTAGTTACCACTTGAATTAGTTAGAGCAAATTGGTTAAGATAATTTGAAGTTAGCCACTTACACTTTGTTGTTACTACTTTGCTATCTCTTGTTATATATACATGCATGTGGTATTTTAGTTATGTCCAACTTTGTTTCTGTCTTACACTTATTACACTTTCAAGCCAAAAATATATAGTTAGTTGAACTAACCTTTTAGCACATAGGTGTTGTTTATTTTATCACATTATGGTGATTGTTGCTTACTGATATGTAAGAAGGTCTTTGTAAAGGATTGTGGGCAGTGAATATATGAGGCAATATATATATATATATATATATATATATATATATATATTTAAAAAAACACCGTCTAATTCTGATAATTAGACGCCTTAAGTTCAACTTAGGGAGTCTAACTCTTAGAATCAGGCATCGTAAGTTACGCCTTAAATAGGTATTTGTGTCATACTTAAGGCGTTTAATTTTAAAAATAGAATGCCTTAAGTCTTAACTTACGGCGTCTAATTTTTAAAATTAGACGCCGTAAGTTTTCCGTATACGCCCCTCAAATAGGTGTCCCACGGAAAAAGGATGTTAAATGTGCAAAAAATAGGATGCCGTATCTCTTATGTGTGAGAAACAACATGATTAATAAATTAAACAATATAGCATTTTCACATACCAAATACATTTAAATAAATTTTTGTCTACATAGCTTCTGTCTCTTGCAAGAAAGATTGCTGAATATTCTCTCTTTCACCAAGCTCCTCAAGATCAACAGGGTGATACTTCAAATAATATGCAAGTTTACAACATCAAGGCAAAGTTTAACCCTCCAGGACAATACTTCAAACAATGTGCAAGTTTGGAGCAACCAGCCAGGTTTAACATTTCTAAAGAGAGTCGAGAAAATAATTCATTAGGAACACTAACTAGATGACAACAATTTCTCAAATTTAAGAATTTGAGCAATGAAACAAAAGCAATAGATGGATCAAGCTGTACTATTTTAGTGCATCCTTCAAGCTCTAGTCTCCCGAGATATGGCAGTCCTTTAAAATTTGGCAACTTTTAAATATTTGGACCCACTAAGATTCATGTTCTTCAAGCAATAGAATCCCTGTGGATAAAAAGAAGTGTACCATACAATTAGCTAAACAATATCTAAAATTTAGAAAGGTGCATGCACAATTAACATTACCTTCTCCTTTAGGAACCTTTTCTTCATCCCATATACTTGTGATGCAACTATCAGGCAAAATCAATTCCCTAAGACAATATGGTTTAAAACTTGATGGCAAAGAAGTGAAAGGATATTGGTGCCATGAAATGTGTTGAAGTTGCTCTGATAGATGCACTAGAACTCCAAAAAATTTCACATTATGAGAAGTCTAAGATTGTTCATACGTGATAAAGCTTCAACTTTTAAATGACTCCTTTGTGAATGTTCTAGATCCAAGACTATAGCTTCAATATTAAGAGTAGCCTGAAAATAAAATACATTCATAAAAAAAATGATGCAAAGTGAGATTAATTACTTCAATTTCAGTACACATTTATGTTATAATCGGAAAGATGGTAGCCAAATTAAACTTACAGTGCTATTGTGCATAAGTCCATAGATATCATTGAAATCCCACAATCTGCTCCACATTTCTGGGTTGGAGGGGAATTCTTGCTGAACAATTTTTCTTCCCATTTCTTGCAACAGACTATGCATTTGGATTTTTTGGTCTATAATAGTCACAAGTGATTTTTCAATTAAACTTTGTATATCACTCTTCGAATTCGCATGAAGTGCAGGCGCAAGTGTCATATAGGCTCCCTGAGGAGCATAAATATGACAATTGAAAATCCCTTCTACATATTTCGCCTCCCACCCTATAAAAAAGCATGCAATGTCTAGAAACATTTCCCGATCATTGAAGTCCAGTTCATGAAAACTTCTTTCGAGAACCTTCATTACCACCAAGCTTTCAACCTTTTTGAACTCAACCAATGCTGTGCTCCATTCAGAGGATCTTCTATTATATAAATAAGAGCCCAATTTTACAATTGCTAGTGGAAGGCCGCTAGCATATTCGAGTGCCCTATCTATTAGCTCAACATCATAACCTCTTACAGGAAAATCACATCTGAAAGCTTTCCGACAAAATAATTGAAGAGCTTCATCTCTACTCAATAGTTTAACCCTATAAATATGATGCTTCTTAAACATTTTAAGTACTCCTTCATCTCTGGTTGTTATGATGATTCTGCTCCCTACATCTAACAAGCTAGCAGTCTTGATTAATCGTTCCTGATTTGGGTAATCGACAAGATCATCAAGAACTAAGAGAATCTTCTTTCCACGTACGATCCCCTTGCGCGTGAGAAATTCAAATAGGCCATGTAGGAAATAAGAAGCATCAAAATGGTGAGAGATCCTATCATACACAACTCTTGCAAGAGTTGACTTCCCTATCCCTCCCATACCACAAATGCCCACAACTCTAATTTCATCATTTGAACTCAAATCAAGAAGCTCTTGTACTTCTCTCACTCGACGTTGCATCCCTACTAGATCTGCATCAGCACACACTAACTCACGCATTTTTCTTTTGACCTCCGTAATGATATGATCAATAACTTGTGCACGTAGGCTGAATTTAAAAAACAATCACTTATTCAAGGACTAAATTGGAAGAGAAAAAGTGGGCTTGGGTGCCTGTCTAATTTGCCCCCATGCTGCCCTCAAGAAATGGGGGCTTGCCAGTTTTTTTTTTTTTTTTTCCCTCTCTTATCATTAGATTTTACAAGTACTATTTTGATATCTTGTAAGTAAAAAATGGTGTTATTTTTATTTTATTTTTATATTTTTTAAAGATTTAATACTTTAAACAAAAGAGAAACTATCCAATTTTAAAAGGATTAAATTGGAAGAGAAAAAAGACAGGCTAGGGTGCCAAATGTACATGCTGCCCTAAAAACATTTAGGCTTCCCAAATATTTTTTTCCTTTTCATTATGAGTGATATTTTGATATTTTATAGGAAAAAATAGTGTTGTTTTTAATTTTTTTTTTTTAATGATTTGTCAAAGATTTAATACCCAATTTTAGAGTATTAAATCTTTAAAAAATTAAAACAACACTTTTTTTTACCAAATATATTAAAATGCAAGTCAATTTATTAGAATCTATTGGTGAAAAGAAACCTAAAAAAACATTTAGGAAGCCCCCATTTTTTTAAGGCGGCATCGGGCACATCCCCCGGCCCCAAAAAAAAAAAGACTAAATTTACTCACAAGTATTGTACATGCCAACCAAAGAGATTGGCCACTTGTGTCATGGCTAACCTCCAACTCCAGACCTGGCGCAAATTTGTTGTGAACCTTTGTTCATGTTCGGTGAAAGCTCTTTCAAAACAATTAGTCTGATTCTAAACATCGGATCGAAGTACATCATAGAAAATTGGGATAACAGCGTATCGCGGTTCATGAATGCGTGCAGCGATCTCAGAGAGCTCCTGAAGGCACCATATAGAAGAAGCATAGCTTTTTGAGAAGATAACAATAGAAACGTTGGATTGTTTAATTGCTTTCAGAAAGTCACGTGGTAGAGAGATGGAGTCACCTGGTTCAAGATTCTTGTCATCCCAAAAGATGTTTAAATCGTCAGTTTCAAGAGCAGCCCAAAGCATATATGTAAATCTGTGAGTTTCATCATCTCCTTTTGAACTTAAGTAAACATGGATGGGCCTTGATGATGATGATGATCCAATAATGAAACTCTCCATGTGTCTGTAACCTTTCTGTCTTGATGATCTCTAAGCTTTTGAAGATAACTTGATGGCTCTGCAGATGAAATGAAGACAAGAGAGGATTATATTGCTAAGGTGGGAATTTCTTGGAAATTCCCCCTGAAGGAGATATGAACAAGACTTTCTTACTTTTTGCAAGCCTTATGCCCACCGCCAACCACCAACCACCCCCCCCCCCCCCCCCTAAAAAAAAAAACAAACAAAGAAACAACTGACACCACTCACTTATGCCTTCTTTTCCATCCCTCTTTTTTTTTTTTTTTTTGACCGGACATTCTGGTTGCCACCTTACATAATTGCGTGTGCTCAATAATAATTTATGGTAAATAATTTTTTTAAAAAGAATAATTTGATCTATAATATAATTCATTTTAAAAGTTATTAATATTAATATTTTTTTGTCAATTTTGTACCTCTTATTAATATTAAAATATGACTCATTGTATTTCTCCCTCATGCAAAACATTATTTCATATAGGTAAGGTTGTGACTTTTCCTAAATTTAGGAAAAATTTAATAAATTAACTGCAATTTTTTTTATTATGATGAATTAGTTAAAGTGACGTACACGTATATTGTGGTCTGAAGGAGTATTATAATTATCTAAAATTACCCCCAAGTGATTTTCAGTCACAACTCACAAGTTTAATTAATTCCAATTTCCCCACAGCTGTGCAAAAAATTTCCTTAACATAATTAGTTTCTTGCCCTATAAATAAATTGTTTTCGATTTCGAAAGCACTAAATGATTTAATAGGTATGATTATTAAAAATACATAGTTTTGCATTAAAAAATTATGCCTGACGTGGACATGAGTCGGCATCTATATGTATTCATCACCTTTGGATCCCTCCACAAGACATCAGTCTCTTTGCCAATCATTCAATTTCTGCGGCCGAGAACAGCATCCATGATCCACCACTTGCCTTGTTTCAATTGAAAAATTTCTGATTATAGAATTTATTGTTTAAAGATATATAAATTTTCTCTAAGAATTACTGTGCTGCCTAGCTATATTGAGTGGGTATAATTAAGGATGGCAAGTCTTCAAGTACTTTTATACCATGCATTTTGTAATGAAGGATTTTCAACAATTTTCTATTGTGTTCCCTCCGATCTTTATAAATCAAACATCAATATTTCATGTGATTTATAAAATACTTTTTTTTTTAATTGGAAGCATTAACTTTTAATTTTAGAAAGAGTACGTAGTATCATTTATTTGAATATTTCTTACCTAACTGAATAATGACGAGATGTAATTAATCTTGTATGTCCATATTAAAAATGTGGATCATCACCCAGGAACTTGCAGCATCCAACTCATTTTTTTTAAAAAAAAAATCATGAATTAAAATTATATTAACGCGATAATGTCTTTAAACTACAGTTCTTACTTCCCATGACTCATGAGTATTACTATCGGTCACTTGAAGGCTTAAATTGATAAATTAGGTATGAAAAACCATATGTTTTAAATTTCTAACCTATGAAACCCCATATTTTTTTATGAAACAAAGCTAATAGCTCATCAATTAATTAAGTACTCATATACTCCATTATAAGTTGTAATAATAATGTATACACTCACAAACTCTCTTTGTCCTATTATTATATGAGGCTTTATGAGAAAATTATTGTATGGGTTTCGTGTAAGACACATCAATGTTTTTGCGTGATTATATATCTTATTTATTTGAAGACTACATCATTTATTTACAAATTTTTTAATTTGGAGAATTTTTTGAACCTTAATATAATTTATCTGGAGAGTCATTAATGTTTATTTACTTACTATGTCCTTGAAATTAATTGCTTAAATCTTGCACTTTCTGTTTAACTAATTTAGGGGAAAAAAAGATTAAATCGGTTATTTTCTATTATCATGAAAAATTTTGTGTCACTTCCTCTATATATAATAGCCTTATTTTAATGAGAGCACTGAACCGGAGATTTTATTTTTTATTTTTTGCCTACGGAATGTGAGAAATAAATATGAAAAAAGTGAGAGATAAATTGGGGGGGGGGGGGGGGACTGTTAAATTAATGAGAATATTACGATAAAAAAAGGGAATGAAGATTTTATATCGTGAACATGCTTGTATTTATTAGGAAGAGTAACAGTGTAAAAATACACATGTGTTTTATTTTGAGGAGTGTCCAACATCAAATGTTTTTTTAGGTGCAAAACTATACATGAACTTTCAAAAGTGGGGCAAAAATACACATAAGTTGGGGGGACTGTGAAATTAATGAGAATATTACGATAAAAAAAGGGAATGAAGATTTTATATCGTGAACATGCTTGTATTTATTAGGAAGAGTAACATTGTAAAAATACACATGTGTTTTATTTTGAGGAGTGTCCAACATCAAATGTTTTTTTAGGTGCAAAACTATACATGAACTTTTAAAAGTGGGGCAAAAATACACATACCAGTTACTTTTAGGTGGGCCCCACACCATTTTAAAAAAATAAAAATGTTTAACTTTTTTTAATTTCTTGACTTGCCCTTCTCGCTGTTGAATGACTCTAGAATATCTGTGCTTGAAGAAGAAAACGACTTGCTTTAGGGGAGGCGATTCCATTTTGCCCTTCTCACTTCTAAATTCATTTGAGCAAACCATTTTGCATGTACTTATATTTTCTTTTAATTTTTTATCTGCTACTTATGCATCTTTCACTCTTTAAATCATTTAATTTCCTGTTAGGATCAGTAACTTTTATACCGGTGTTAACGGTGCTCATGGAACAAAGTTACATTGGTTAACAAAATTAAAGGGTTTCATAAATAGAGAACAAAGTAAAGGTAGTTAATATAACAAAATTAAAGGGTTTCATAAATAGAGAACAAAGTAAAGGTACCAAATTAAAAAAAGAAGAAAATTATGGTTTTTCCAATTAAATTAAAATTCATAATTTAATCCCGTAATTTGTCAAAAATTCCAATCTAGTTCCAAATACATGTGGGGCACGCAAATAACAAGGGCGTGATGGAGACCACCCAACGTCAAATGCATTATATAATTTGAAATCTTCAAAGAAAAATATTGCCAAATGCTGAAAATGATTTGTACTCAGTGCCATGTCAATATTGCCAATGGACAGTAACATGATTGAAATAGACAATTAATCAAACATTATAAATTGGGATGTTATGAAATAAATCAAATGCACAAATAATAATATAGTACTCGTAATTCAACCAAGCATAGAGGGGAGTGAGGGGAGCCAATGTAATTCTTCCACCTTTGGTACATCGTTAATCGTTTGATACCGCAAATCGAGTGTTTAGACTATTCCGACTTGGGGTTTTGTTTTTTCACATGTTTGGTTCATAACTCAGTCCATCCATATGAGCTTCACGCAATAAAAGTATCTTATTTGAAAAGCTTATTAGAATGGCTTTTCGGTTGAAAGACGTCCAAGTGATGTGAGTGGGACCTCTGTTTGTTATTACAGAGCTTTCAATTTGGGAAAATCCTTCTTAGGGCCCAATTAACAAAGATAATCTCAAATAGGGTCCAAAGAAAAGTTCCTGAGGCCTTTTATGACATACAATTCTGAGATTTTAAAAAAAAAAAAAAACCCTTCACCTAATGCTGAAAAAGAAGGAAGTTGGATATAATCCCTATAATCTCCTTATTGAGACTCTTTTGGGACAAACATGATCAAAGAAAGTTGGATCAATTAAAAACACAGAGAGCAAAAGAATAAAGATTGAAAACTAAAAATTGTGGGCCTGAGGCTTCTTGAAAAAAGAAGAAGTACAAGCATAGACAAGGAAAATTAAAAAAAATGAACAGAACAAAACAGAGAAACAATGAATTAAGTCAATTTGATAGGTGTTGTTTGAACATTATGCACCTTTGGTTTTTTTCACCAATAGTCGATGTGAGACTACTTTCTTAATATCCTTATAGAGCCAAACTTTTATACAAAATAATTGAAGAGCTTCATCCTTAATAATTTAGGCTTGTAAATAGCATCCACTTCTCATAGTTGACCGATTCGTTCATCTCTAATTGTTATGATAATTCTACTTCCCCGGCCAAACCAATAAGATTTCACAATCAAATTAATCAGTATACGCTCAAGCCATATAACACAAAATGACTTTTCATCCTTTCTTATTTTCTATTTTTTTATATAATTAATCAAAATGATTAAAAAAAATGTTTGAATATAATGTTATTTAAATAAAAGTATCCTGAACAAAAAAAGAAAATAAAAACAAAGAAAAGACCCGCAACACCCTACACCCAAACAGCCTACCTCAGTTTCTTTTAAAATATATGAGGTTACGTTTAGGCTTAGAAACTGGTCCTTAGCTTCATTAAAAGGAAAACTAAAATATGAGGTAGCATTTCTGAGCAGAAGCTACCTCATTTCATTTTTAAAAAAAACAAAAAACAAAAAAAATATTATGCGTAGTACTAGCTTGTGAGCTTTGGACTGTTACCACCACTTGTTAGAAAATAATTTAAAAATTAAAAGTAGCAATTAGATATAGTACTTTTAATTTTAATATAAGATATATTTACTTATTCTGATTATATTAAAAAAATTAACTAAGCTAATTAATATAATATATTTTTTCCCTAAAACACCCTAATTATCTTCTTTAATTCCTATCATTTCTCTTGATAATCTAGAAGCTCTCCCATTTCTCTCACTCAATATTGCGTTCCTACTAGGTCTGCACCAGCATAACCTTATTCTCGAACTTTTGTCTTGACCTTTCTAATAATGTCATCAATAACTTGTGGACATGGCTGAAGTAAATTAAAAACAAAAGTACCAAATTAATCGCTTATTCAGTGAACAGAGAAATTGTCATAAGAAAATTGATAGAGAAAAAAAGCATGACAAAATTGTCATCCAAAAAGGTGTTTATATGTATAGCTATTTCTCTGCAGATGTTAGCTGTATAATCGAGGATTGTTTACTTTTTATCTTTGTTTAGGAGCTGGTTGTCACGCACTGCAGGGAATGCAAAATATTTTGTGCACAAGACACTCCAAAGGAAGTTTCTAGAGAACTCCAAAATCCTATAGATACTTGTACATAGATGTAGAAATGTGGAGAGAATTCTAGAACTCTCATGAAAAGTGTAAAAATCTAGATATTTCTAGGGAATGTTCTGGAGAACCATTCCCAACCGTTGGATGTAATCGATCGTAGCCGTTAGTTGAGGAAGTGGATGCCTATAAATAGGAGGTGCCACCCTCATTTGTAATCAATCGAAAGCAATACAAGTTCTTTGCATTCCAGAGCTTCTCTCTCTAAGAGTTTCTCTCTCTCTAAAAGTTCTCTTTGTTCTTGTGCTCTTTGCCTACTTGTGAGGGTTCGGCTGACTTAGCCAAGATCGTGGGAGTGATCAAGCTAAGGCCAGCACGGTTTTGGGTGGATTTTGTCAAGACCGTGATATGGTGGACACATGTTTAACTTTTTATGTATCTTTTTCAATAAGAATCCTCGGCACAAAATGGGAAAATTTAAAGGGAAAAATTCCATATAAAACCCTTATTCCATATTAGTGAGTCGAATTTTGCAGATGCCAAATCAGTCCGCAAGTATTAAATTTAAATTTGAATATGTTAGTAAATTACCTTAATGCCCCTTCTTGTCTCCTCATTATAAAATCCCTTTTTTCCTCCCCTCATTGTTTCTCTCTCCTATAACAACTTCACGAGCTCTCACCACACAAGGCGGCAAAGGTTGGAGGGGAGTTTGAAGGAGAAAAGAAGACAACACTGGTGACAACGGGAGGAGTGCTTGTTTTTGGATTAATTGTTAATGCTAATAAACTTTTATATATGTTTCATTATTTTTACCTGCAACCCACAATCACTAACAATGTAATAGACCAATGGCACAACAGATCATGCTTGTTAAGTAAAAAAGTTGGAGCATTAAGAGACAACATAATATGATCGGAAGTGAGGTATGGGTGAGAAACAAACATGATTAATAAATTAAACAATATAGTATTTTCATATACCAAATACATTTAAATAGATTTTCGTCTACATAGCTTCTTTCTCTTGCAAGAAAGATTGCTGAGACTTTCTCTTTCACCAAGCTCTTCATGATCAATAGGACAATACTTCAAACAATATGCAAGCTTAGAGCAACAAGCCAAGTTTAACATTTCTAAAGAGGTTCGAGAAAATAATTCATTAGGAATACTAACTAGATTGCTACAACTTCTCAAATTTAAGAATCTGAGCAATGAAAGAGAAGCAATAGATGGATCAAGCTGTGATATTTTAGTGCATCCTTCAAGCTCTAGTCTCATGAGACGTGGCAGTCCTTTAAAATTTGGCAACTTTATTAAATCTTTCGACCCACTAAGATTCATGTTTCTCAAGCGAGAGAATATCTGTGGATAAAAAAAAAAAGTGTGCGATACAATTAGCTAAACAATATCTAAATCTTAGAAAGGCGCACGCACAATTAACATTACCTTTACTTTTGTGATGGAGCTATTAGGAACCTTTTCTTCATCCCATATACTTGTGATGCAGCTATCAGGCAAAATCAATTCCCTTAGTCCATATGGTTGGTAACTTGATGGCAAAGAAGTGAAAGGATATTGGTGCCATGAAATGTGTTTAAGGTGCTTTGAAAGATTCTCTAGAACTCCAAAAAATTTCACATTACGAAATATGAGAAGTCTAAGATTGCTCATTTGTGATAAAACTTCGACTTTTAATGGACTCCTTTGTGAATCTTCTAGATCCAAGACTATAGCTTTAACATAAACATTAAAAGTTCCCTGAAAATAAAACACATTCATAAAAAAATGATGCAAAGTGAGATTAATTACTTCAATTTCAAAATACATTAATGTTATAACTAGAAAGATGGTAGTGAAATTAAACTTACAGTGCCATTTTGCATAACTCTATAAATATCATTGAAATCCCACAATCTACTCCACTTTTCTGGGTTAGAAGGGAATTTTTGCTGAACAATCTTTCTTCCCATTTCTTGCAACAGACTATGCATTTGGATTTTTTGGTCTATGAGAGTCACAAGTGATTTTTCAACTAACCTTTGTATATGACTCTTCTCAAGTTGTGCATAAAAAAGACAAGCGAAAATACCTCGTACATATTTCGCCTCCTTCCCTATGAAAAAGCATGCAATGTCTAGAAACATTTCCCGATCTTCGAAGGCCAGCTCATCAAAACTTCTTTTGAGAACCTTCATTACCATAAAGCTAGCATCCTTTTTGAATTGAATCAGTGCTGTGCTCCATTTAGAGGATCTTGTATTATATAAATATGATCCCAATTTTACAATTGCTAGTGGAAGATTGCTAGCATAATCGAGTGCCCTATTTATTAGCTCAACATCATAACCTCTTACCGGAAAATCACATCTGAAAGCTTTCCGGCAAAATAATTGAAGAGCTTCATCTCTACTCAATAGTTTAACCCTATAAATATGATGCTTCTTAAACATTTTAAGCACTCCTTCATCTCTGGTTGTTATGATGATTCTACTCCCTACACTTAACAAGCTAGCAGTCTTGATTAATGGTATCAGACTTTGGTAACGAACAACATCATCAAGAACTAAGAGAATATGCTTTCCATATACCATTTCCGTACACAAGTCAGATATGTGAAATTCACATAGGTTATGTAGGAAATAAGAAGCATCAAAATGGTGAGAGATCCTATCATACACAACTCTTGCAATGGTTGTCTTCCCTACCCCGCCCATACCACAAATGCCTACAACTCGATTTTCATCATTTGAACGCAAATCAAGAAGCTCTTCTACTTCTCTCACTCGAGATTGCATCCCTACTAGCTCTGCATCAACAAAACCCAATTTACAGACTTTTTTCTTCACCTCTCTAACGATATCATCAATAACTTGTGGACATGGACTGAAGTTAAAACAAAAACAAAAGTACCAAATCAATCACTTATTCAAGGATTAAATTGGAAGAGGGGGGAAAAAAACGGCTAGGGTGCCAAATGTTTGCCCCCATGCTGCCCTAAAAAAATGGGGCTTTCCCAATATATATTTTTCCTCTTTCGGTAGAGTGATATTTTAATATTTTATAGGAAAAAAAAAGTGTTGTTTTTATTTTTTAATGATCTGTCAAAGATTTAATACCCAATTTTAGATGATTAAATCTTTAAAAAATTATTAAAAAAATGAAAACAACACTTTCTTTTTTACCAAATATATTAAAATGCAAGTCAATTTATGTAGAATCTATTGGTGAAAAGAAACCCGAAAAAACAATTAGCAAGCCCCCATTTTTTAAAGGCAGCATCGGGCACACCCTCCTGGACAAAAAAAAAAAAAAAAAAGAAGACTAAATTTACTCACTTGTATGGTACATGCAAACCAGAGAGATTGGCCACTTGTTTCACGGCTAACCTCCAACTCCGAACCTGGCACAAATTTGTTGTGAACCTTTGTTCATGTTTGGTGAAAGCTCTTTCAAAAGAATTAGTCTGATTTTGAACATCAGATCGAAGTACATCATAGAAAATTGGGAAAACAGCGTATCGCGGTTCATGAATGCGTGCAGCGATCTCAGAGAGCTCCTGAAGGCACCATATAGAAGAAGGATAGCTTTTGGAGAAGACAACAATAGAAATGTTGGATTGTTTAATTGCTTTACGAAAGTGACGTGGTATAAAGGTGGAGTCACCTGGTTCAAGCTTCTTGTCATCCCAAAAGGTGTTTAAGTCGTCAGTTTCAAGAGCAGCCCAAAGCATATCCGTGAATCTGCAAGTTTCATCATCTCCTTTAAAACTTAAGTAAACATGGATGGGCCTTGATGATGATGATGATCCGGTAATGAAACTCTCCATGTGTCTGTAACCTTTCAGTCTTGATGATCTCTGAACTTTTGAAGATAATTTGATGGCTTTGCGAATCAAATAAAGACAAGGGTGGATTATATAGTTAAGGTTGAAATTTCTTGGAGATTTCCCCTGAAATGAAGACAAGGGAGGATTATGTTGTTAAGGTGGAAATTTCCCTTGAAAGAGATATAAACCACGCTTTATGACTTTTTTTGCAGCTTTATGCACCCCCATTCATTTTCCCCTCTTTCTAGTTATCTTTTCATAATCCAATCTTAAAAATAAAATTAAGATGATTTATCTTTAATGTTTTATAAAATTAATATTATAATATATTATATATTAAAATTTCTTTTTTTTTTTCTGAATTCGTTATAAACTGTATAAATTAGGTTTTAACGGTTTAAATTTATTTATTTATGTTTATAATAATAATTTTATAAAAATTAAATCATAATAATTTACTTTTAAGATCTAACGACGGATACGAGCCTATGAAAAGAAAATAATAAAGAAGAGAATGATAGAAACCAAATGCCCACCGACTCCAGTCACTTGTGGCTGCCAGTTCCATCTGGATCCAATTCCGTTTTCTTTTTGACCGGACATTCTTGGTTCTACCTTACATTATTGGTTGGGCTCAAGGTTAATGACGTTCTCCTGGTTTATAATATAAATTACTTTTAAAGAATAATTTAGTCTATAATATAAGTTATTAGAGACTAATTAATACTCTTCCGATCTTAAATATAAAACATAATTTATAATGAAAATTATACTACAAACTATATCCTAACCGTGATAATATTTTTTTGAGTCAATTTTACACCCATAATATATATTAAGAAATAACTCATTGTATTTCTGTCTCATTCAAAATATCATTTCATATGGGTAAGAAATGAATTTTCTTAAATTTAAAATAAATATAATGAATTAACTAGCTTTTTTTATTATAATGAATCGGTTAAAGTGACTTATTTGTGTACTGTGGCCTGGAGGAGTATTATAATTTCTACAATTAGCCCAATTGATTTTTCAATCACATGTTTAATTCCAATTTCCGCAGGAAAACCACAGCCGTGCAAGAAATTTCCTTTACATAGTTAGTTTCTTGCCCTATAAATAAAAATTGGGATAGGATATTGTCACTACCATTTTTTGTCACTACCAAAGTCACTACCATTTTTTCACTGTTGGATTAGAATCTCAATAGGAGAGAGAAATAATAAAAGTAGATGAAATTCTGATCCAACGGTGAAAAAGTGGTAGTGACTTTGGTAGTGACAAAAAATGGTAGTGACAATATCCTATCCCATAAAAATTATCCGATTTTCATGTGGACATAAGTCAGCACCTATATATTTATTAGATTAGGTTTCTCTCGTTATCATTTTTTCATCATCTTCATAATCTTTAAATCATGTACGTCTAATCAATTTGAAATGTCACAATACCACTTTCCATTTTTTAACATTATACCCCCTTCAGTTTACTCTTTACACTCTCTTATATCCCGATGCAATTTAATTGGATTTTTTTTTATCATTAATTGTTTAATCGTATGGGTCAACACTTTTCTGGGTCCACATTATGTGCTTCTTACATGCTTCTGCCTTTAATTAGAGGAGCAAGCAATTTTTTTTAATTTTTTATTTATTCTATATATTTAGATTAAATTATATACTGCTTTCTGAAAAAAAATTTGACGCCCAGTATCTCAAATTAATTAGTTTCCATTTCTGCATTCAGAAATATGTCCTGCAACATCAGTATATTGAAAACTAATTAATTTGAGATACTGGGTGCCAAAAAAAATTTTCAAAAAGCAGCATATAATTTAATCTAAATATATATAATATATAAAAAATTTTAAAAAAATTAAAAAAAATTGTTTGTCCCTCTAATTAGAGGGAGAAGAATGTAAGAAGCACATAAAAGAGAAGCACCTCATGTGCTTCCCACTTTTCTCTGGTCTGAACGACATGTGGCCAAGGAAGCCTTCTTTATTTCCTTTTGGCATGCCCCACACACAAAGAAAAAGTGTCTCTCCAGCACCTTGGGTGGCGCAGTGACATGATAGCTGGCTTTATGCTAGTATCCTGTCTGGGACCGTTTGGTCCCAAATTATTAAAAAAAAAAAAAAAAAAGCACGTATCTGTTTCGGTAAATACAAGCATTTGAGCCCAATCACTCAGCAACTTCATTCATAAACCCCATTTCGTTCCAATTTCAAACTTAATTTTGAAGTTTGATCTCTGATACTCTCAACCCATTTCATTCTAGCGAGTTTTCTCTGAATACTGGAAAAGTCATCTGGTTTTTTCTTTTCTTCTTGAGGTGAATAAATGCTTTGGCCATGAAGGTCTAAATTTCTCCCCAAAACGCGTAGGAAATGACAGTGTCTAGGTCAAAATGACTTTTCAACGTTTCTGTAAATTTTTGTAGCAGATTACAATTTCTAATTTTTTTATGCATAATTTTGAGGAGAAAATATAAGGTGTGCATGACAACCATTCTGTTGCCCAGCACTGTTTCTGAGATGAAACAGTTTTTTCTGATTCTGTGCTTTGGAAGAGTTCTGAAAATCAGAATTACGTTTGTTAACCCATTTTATTCTTACTCCGAGAATCAGAATTACGTTTGGTAACACATTTTTCCTCCTCTTGTTTAGGAGTTAAAAAAATAGTAAAGGAGGAAGATGAAAGATTAATGAATTATTTTTACCATTTTGTCCTTTTCTTTAATAATTAATATAATTATTATACTTTACAAATAAACTAAAATTGAAATTTCCTAAAAAAATTATTTATGTAATTTTTATATTCAAAAAATTATTTATATGGCGATAGCGGTGGTGGTGGTGGCGGTGTCGGGGTGGGGTGGTGGCGGTGGTGGTTGTGGTGGTGGTGGTGGGGCGGTGGCGATTGAGGCGGGGTGGCGGTGGTGGTGGTGGTGGCGGGGACGGTAGTGGCGGCGGCGGCGGTAGTGGTGGGAGCGGCGACGATGGTGGGGTGGTGGCGACGGTGGTGGTGGTGGGGCGGTGGCGGTGGTTGTGGTGGCGGTGGTGGTGGTGGTGGTGGTAGGGCGGGTGGCAGTTGAGGCGGGGTGGTGGTGGCAGCGGCGGTGGCGGTGGTGCGGGGGTGGCGGTAGTGGTGGGCGGTGGCGGTATTGGTGGTGGTGGTGGCGACGGTGGTAGTGGTGTGGCGGCGGCGGTGGTGGTGGCGGTGGGGCAACGGTGGTGTTGGGGGTGGCGGTGGTGGTAAACGATGATAAATTTCTTCTTCGATTGAGGGAAAAATAAATTCTAATTTTTGCCCTGAAATAGAGAAGCCAAAATTTTTCGCTTCTTTTTTTTACTCTCCAGTACAAAAAATAAACCGGTTTATCCCGGAAGCAAGAAAAAAAACCGGATTTACCAAACACAATTCCCATCCAGTTTTATTCTAGGGCACAGAAATTAAGAAAAAAGTCATTCTGGGAGTGTTAACATGCACACCCATAATGTGCGTGAAGCTAATTTTAATAAACATATCATCAACACAAAATTGAAAATTCAAAACCATATTAAAGTATATTGAGCTGGACTCGTTTTCCATAAATATCATTGAAATCCCATAATCTGCTCCACTCTTCTGGCTTGGAAGGGAATTTGTGCTAACAATATTTCAATGAAAATTTGTATATTATTCTTTACATGGTCATTTTCAATGAAAATTACATGATTGGTTGTCGGATCAGTATACATATTTATTTCTCATGTTGATCGAAAGCCTTTTCAAACGAATTGCTCTGGTTTTGCCCCTCAAATGGTTCAATATCATAGAAAATAGGGAAAACAGTGAATCGCGATTCACGAATGCGTGAACCGATCTCACAGCTCTTCAAGGCACCATATAGAAGAAGCATGGCTTTTGGAGAAGACGACAACGGAAATGTTGGATTGTTGAATTGCTTTGAGAAAGTGGCGTGGAAGAAAGATGGAATCAGCTGGATCAAGCTTCTTGTCACCTAAAAAGGTGTTTAAATTGTTAGTTTCAAGAGCAGCCCAAAGCACATCTGTGAATTTGCAAGTTTCATCATCTCCCCTGAAGCTTAGATAGACATGGATTGGCCTGGATGGTGATGAAGAGGATCCGTTAATGAAAATCTCCTTGTGTCTATAACCATTCAGCCTTGATGATCTCTGAGCTTTTGGAGATATTTTGATGGCTCTGCAAATGAAAGAGACCAATAAAATGAAATGAAGGGAGGATTGCTAAGGTTGAAATTTCTCGGAACTTACTCTGAAAGAGATATGTATGAACAAGGCTTCCTAATTTGCATGGTTGTGAAATCCGCACTGGACCGGCCGTTCATCGCAAACTATTGATTAACAGTTATTCTGATAAAACATCCCTGTAATTGGCTTATTGAGACTCTTTTGGGTCAAACATGATGAAAGAAATTAAAGTTGGATAGTAAATGAGCAGAGTAATTCCACCAAGTTCCCACCAAACGTGCCGTGATTCATCAATTGCTTTCCCCTGTTTCGTTCTTCTCATCATCTTGGCTCGGCTTCATTTAAGTTGATGCTCATACGATGATATGTTGTGTTGTAGAAAATTTGTGCGAAAAAAAATTAAGCTCAAATAATTCCATGTTAGATGGCAAAATAGTGGCATTGGGTGAATTGGAGCAAAACAGAGCAAAGCAGAGTGTTGTGAGTATCAACAGCACCAACATTTGCAATACACGAAACACAACGGATTTGACTCTGAATAAAAGATTAAAAGTTATATAGACCTAAGAAACAGGAGCAGAAAAGTAATCTGTGTGTGTGTGGACATACAAATATATAGAGAGGGAAAGGTATGAGAAACAAAGATGACCGGAAAATGATATGGCATTCCTGAACACCAGAGCACTTAAAAAGATTTTCGTTTACATAATTTCTGTCTCCTACAAGAAAATGATTGCTGATGAATAACTTCATTTGAATCAAGCTCTTCAAGAGGGGAGAAATTCAAACAACGAGCAAGTTTTGAGCAGCAAGCAAGATCTAAAATCTCCAAGTTGCTTAGACAAAACAAGGCATTTGGAACACTAACAAGATTACTACAGCTTCTCAAATTTAACAGTTTGAGCTTTGATATTTCAGCAACAGAAGGGTGAAGTTGCAATAGTCCAGCACATTCTTCAAGATCTAAACTTTCAAGATTTGGAGCCCCTCCAAAATCTGGAAGCTTAACCAAATTTTTTGAGCCACCAAGATTCAAGATTTTCAAGTTTGGGAGCATCTGTAGATGAAATGGTGTGGGTGAGTACGGACAAGTAGGTATAATTATTGTACATGAAAATATGTAATAAAATATAGCTATAACAATATCTGGTCCTCTACCATCATTTTAGTTTTAGTCCTCACAGTTCAAATCATAGGATTGACTCCTCAAGTTTCTTTTTGTTTACGTCATACTAGAATGTTTTCGCTCTTTGAGAGACTAAAATTAAAAGGAAGGCAAATTCTATAAATCAAACATTGTGTTCATTCGAAAATATACTTTTATGAATAGTTCAAAACGTGTGATGGCAGGTAAATGAAATCAAGACCAATAGTTTCCATCAGTTCAATAGGCAAAAAATTTTGTGCGATGATACAAGAAAGAATAGAAAGGAGAATGTTAACACTACCTTTCTGCCTTCCCATATTTCTTCAATTTTACTATCAGACATAATCAATTGAACCAAAGCATGAGGCTCAAAACTTGATGGTAAACTTGTGTAAGGATATTGATGCCATGAAACATATCGTAGCTTGTTAGATAAGCAATGGAGGGTTCCGGAAAAGTTCACGTTACGAAATATAAGTAATCTAAGATTACTCAAGTCTGATAAAACTTCAATTCTCAATGT
This sequence comes from Acacia crassicarpa, assembly GCA_034222035.1. NCBI lineage: Eukaryota > Viridiplantae > Streptophyta > Magnoliopsida > Fabales > Fabaceae > Acacia > Acacia crassicarpa. Next base: position 55,825,091 of record JAWXYG010000001.1, on the reverse strand, counting down.
AGCACTTCCAGAGTCTTCCAAGATTAGGACTATGGCTTCAGCTCTCTCGATAGCCTAAGAATGAATTCATTTATATGAAAAAAAAAAAAAAAAGAATTTTGTGGATTATAATAGGATTAAGGTCCAAATTTATCATAGAAGTTTTTCCTTAAGAGCTTTAATTTATGTATCTTGAAATTTTTGTTGGATCAATTTAGTCCTGGAAGAAGTATTAAAAATATAGCAATGCCACCTCTTTTAACTTAGAGGATTTAGCAATGCCACCTCTTTTAACTTAGAGGATTTATCGGGTTTAGATTAATCTAGATCAAACATTAATGCATTCCTAAAGCTTAAACTTAAGACCTTTGCTTAAGCTGAAACAACCCCTAGCAATTAATCCAAGTGCTTGATAGTGCCAATAGTAATTTTTTAGCAATCAATATTATTTTTTTAATTGTGAAGTTTCACTCCTTTTTTAATATTTCCAGGACAAAATTGATGCAACAAAAACTTTTAAGTATCTATAGCTTCTTGGCAAAAACTTTCTAAATAAAATTGTACCTTAATTCAGTATAATATTTTAGAGAAGAAAAAGAGCGAACAGAACTCACCATGCTTTCATTTTGTTGCATAACATAATCAATATCATCTAAAAGCCACAATCTATTCCATTTAGTTGGCTCATAAGGGAATTCTTGCCGAACAATGTATCGTCCCATTTCTTGCAACATATTATGCATTTCAATTTTGTGATTCAAGATGCTCATGAGTGATTTTTCAATCAAATCTTTGATTCCAATCTCTGCTGAGAAACCGCAAGAGTGTAGAATTTCCTTTACACAATCAATCTTCATCCCTGTAAAAAAACATGCTATATATATCCAAAAATATTTCCTTGTTCATGTGATGTAATTCATCAAAACTTCTCTTGAGCACTTGCATTATTTGACGATTAGGAATTCTCTTTAGTTGAGCCAATGCACTTCTCCACTCTTGAACACTTTTTTGACACAAGGATGAACCCAACGTGACTATTGCTAATGGAAGTCCATTTGCATACTCAAGAACACTGCACGTCATCTCTTCATAACCTCTCACAGGATAGTTATGTCCATCAAAAGCTCTTATACAAAATAATCGAAGAGCTTCGTCGTTACTCAATAATTTAGGCTTGTAAATAGAATCCACTTCGCATAGCTGAAGAACTCGTTCATCTCTAGTTGTTATGACAATTCTACTTCGCCCACCAAACCAATCAGATTTCACAATCAAATTATTAACTGCTTCTAAATTTTGTAATCAAAATCATCAAGAACTAGGAGAAACTTGTGGTATCTTAGACTTGTGTGTGTTGAGAACATTCGTTTCAGATCTGGATCTCTGGTCTCTAGATTCTGAAGAAAAATTTCATGTAGAGATGCATCATCTTGCTTTAAATGTTCACTTGTATGCTCTAGGAAACCAAAGGCATCAAAATAGCGAGAAATGCTTCTGTACAATACTTGAGCGAGAGTTGATTTCCCTATTCCGCCCATACCACAAATGCCAATTATTTGAACTTCATCGTAATCTAAACCCAAATTCAAAAGCTTTTTGACTTCAGCCACACGAGATTGCATCCCAACTATCTCAAAAGGAAAATCTCTTTGATGCAATTGTGTCAGGACCTCGCTAATAATTCCTTTAATAACTGGAGAACTTTGACTGAAAAGGAAAAACAAAATAATTAAATCAGCGTTGTTTTGTATATCCACACACACACATTTTAATAGGCATGCATATCTAGGTACTTGTTGACATCATGGGTTTCATGTATAATTCGTGATTCCTTTCTGAATAAAAATTGCTAAAGTCTTGGTTCTATGATTTATTTGAACTATTGTATAGATTCAATACTCATTTCTCCTTTATATTATTTATGATTAAAGATATGACTAGTTGTTTAGTCACTACTTTACTTGTTTGGGTTAACTTAATGGATACTAAAAAGCCAAATTGAGTGTAGAAACTTCTAAAAAATTAAACCCATGGGAAATTGAAATTTGCCAATTGAATGGATAGTTTTTTGTTAATGGGGTAGAGATATATTCTCATTCGCCATACAGCCACATAGGATTTGCAACGAAATTAGGAGTTTAATTAATTGATTAAGTGATTGAGGGTTTAATTAAGCTCAACACATATTTGGAGACTTCTTACAGCACTTGTAGGTTACAAAAAGTATCCTTGACTAGCATAATTCATCGATGAAAAGTATGTATAATTGGGGGTTTGATTGAGTATTCTTGAAGTACAAATTAAAGAGGATAAATAATCCTAGGCTTGATTGCATTTAAAAAGTCCTTAATCACTTTCAATTCTAAGTTTTCATATTTATCTCACCTTGATTAACTTTACGTTCTGAACATAAACCATACTTTTAATTTGGATTTTTTCCAACTTAGTTGAATATGTGATTTTTCTGTCATCCTTCATCCAATAGGAGAAAATGAAAATCAAGCACCCCCTCATGGATTGAACTCCCTACTGCTTACTTAAGCCAAGACTTATAAAAGAGGTCCTTAATTGATGTCATTAAAACCATAAGGTGCACTTTTGGTACCCCAAGCAGAAAACACTACCATTTTAATAGTGTATATGTTGTAATTGTAAAAGAGTTACTTTAGTGAAAAAAAATCTCTACAGTATGGCCTATGTACATATATTGAGACTTTAAATGGACATGCATGATCTAGCTAAGAACAAATGAAAAATAATAAAATTACTTACCCATATTGGACATCCCAACCCGGCAGATCCACCACATTTTGTATAGCATCCCTCCATTCTTGAAACTTTCCTATGTGTTTAGAAAAGTATTGTATCCGCATTATGTCAGGTTGGATGGAGAATAGTGCCTCGGTGGGGTCATCAGGGTAGATTTTCAACATATCCTCTGCAGTTAGTTTTCTGTCATTCCTAAAACTTTTGGCCATGCTCCAGATCGTATCATAACCCTGGCGGCAAATTGGCATTAGATCAGAGTTCTCGCACGCAGAAGATTAATTGATGCTTAAAAATAAAAAGGAGGATTTTTGAAGATTGATGCATGAACCACCAATGAGCACGATGAATATTAATTTGGTTCTATAGTTTTGTATGTAATTCATTCTCTCATCAACTTCCATTCAATGCAACTCAGTTCTTATCATTTTAGCTCATTTATAACTTGGTTTATAACTCAATCCTTGTATAGCTTAGACTATTTAAAATGTTGATCCCCGGCCCCATTTTGAAAAATAAATTTATAAGGGCTAAAATCATTTTTTTGAAACTCATGGGATAATATTTTAAATAGAAGATTTCAACCAAGTTAAATTATAAAAACCAAATGATTAACTTTCCTTATGAACAAGTATTGTGAAGCAAGGCTCTGTTTCTTTCTCTCTTTATTTGATACAAAAAAACACATTTAAATTTTAATGACAGTTTAGTGAATCATCTCGAATTATTTAAGAAGGTAAAAATTTTCAAGAAATTGGAGATCTCTTAAACTGCCAAAGCGAGAAAGAGAGAGAAAATCATAGATATAGCAGAAGCTTACCTCTACCACCTTTTCTGGATCAGTATAGTAGAAAATCGGTATCACAATGAATGGTAAAGTAAGCGCCCAATAAATCTGGTATATTTCCTGCAAGCACCGTGTTGAAGCAGCATAATTTTTGGAGAAAACAACAATGAAAACCCATGATCCCTTCATCGCTCTTTGAAGGTGTTTAGGTAGATATAGACTCGTTGTGTCCAACTTATTATTATTATTATTATGAGACAAGGTTGTTAAACCTACACTATCGAAAGCAGCACAAATCCTATCGGTGAATTCGCAAACACCAACGTCGTCCCCTCTGGAACTTACATAAACATTGATCCGCTTATTCGTAGATCGGCTGCTTCCTTTGATCTCCATGGAATTATTGAGTCACAGTTTCACTCAAAAGCTTTAATTTTGTCCATAGTTCAGCACCACCAAGTGTTAATATAGCTGATATTATACTTCTAAGTAAGTTAATTAGTTAAATTTAAGGAAAAATCCCATATAAAGCTGCTTGAAATAGGAAAATTCTAAATTGGGTTGGTAAATTCAATAAATCCTTAATTAAGTTATCGACCTAATTTAGAATTTCAAAATTTAGATTAAATGACGTTATTGCCCTCTCATAGTTTCCTTTCTCATCTTAAAAGGATTTCAATACTTTTTAACTTATTTTTACAATAAGTATAAATATATATAAACATTAATCTATAATAAAATAAAATATGATTAACTTAAATCAAATAATTTTTTGTGTGTGGAAAAATGATCAGGAATAATTAAAAAAAAAAGTATCAGTATAATACCCCAAGATTTGTATTCCTTTTAAACATGATATTTTGGCCATTAGGACTTATTGAAAATAGGAGAGTATGTTGTCTCCAAAATAGTATTGTATTTAATCTATCTCTTGAATAAGTTTTCGGTAAGACTTAATAGGGCAAAATCCAACTCTCTAAATTTATTTAGGGGTCATAAAACACCTAAATTAATTGGATAAAATTTCCAACAATTGGAGAACAATTTAATCTACACTTAAAGATACATTAACACATAATGCGTATATTATCAAAAATAAGTCGTAAAGGAGTAGGAAGAGGTTTAAAATAATTAGAGGACACTAAAAATAATTATTGGACACCAACAATTGATCTAAATTGAATTAACATTCATAATTAATTTAATGTCAAATATTAACAAACAATTTGAAATATATTGGCTAAATTCTATATTAAAGCTTAACAAGGGATCAATAATTGAAACAATTTGATTTAGTAGGATCATAATTGAGTTGGTGATCAATTAAATCATTACAAACTAAACCTAATTAAGCTAAATCAAATAGTAAACAAGAAGAATTTAATTAAGGGCTTTTTGTCACAAACAATCATCATGGATCAATTTTTGTAGCCCAACAATTGCCCAAACCATTAACCAAGCAAACAAATAAAGCCCAAAGAAGACAAAAAAAAAAAAGAAGAAAGGGCTGAAGGGGGGGAACGGATTGGTGAAGAGTGAAGGCCAAGGAGAAGGTTTTCAACACATGGGAAAATAGTCAAAAGCTTGCTCTTGAAGGAATACTATTTATTACTTGAACCCCAAGACTTGAAAATCCTATAAATAGGGACCTTGCCTTCCCTCATTTCTCACACCAAGAGCAAAGCAACATCTGAATATTGAGAGGAGTGAAAGAGGGTTGGAAGAAGCTTGAAGGAGTTCAAGCTTTAGGTAGGCAAGTTCTTGAGTTTTGAGTCTTAAATTCTTAGTTATTTAGTAGTTTGATCTTTAGATCTTCTAGATATAGTTGTTTTTATGTTATTCTGAGTTTAAAAATAGCTTCATTTCGAAAATTTAGTGAAGGGAGTAGTTTTGCAAAATTCCCAGGTTATGAACACGGTAGTAACGAAGTTCTGGCGAAAATTTGTCGGTTAGGCGATTTCTGAACAAGTCACAGAAAAACGCATATTTTATGTTGAAAATTCTATTGAAAAATTCTGAGAAAATTCATGATGAAAGTAGACATATAGAGCTTTCCAAATCTGTAAATAACATGTTGAAATGAGCTCTGTACAATGAGAAAGAAATTCTCAAAGTTTATGTTGCGAAAATGCTGGAATTTCTGGGCAGAGGATGAACACGTGAAATCTGGGAATGATTTTTGAATTCTGGGCAAGGCCTGATATTTTTTATGGAAAATAGACATCCTAAGGAGTCCGGAACTTTTTACGGATCTTCGTTTTGATTTTTCTAGAATTAGTTATGATTTTTCAAAGATAGGCGAAATTCTGCCCAATATTGTCCAGCGTTTTTCCACGAATTTTGAAGAAATAAAATAATGGTTTAATATACCAAGGGTAGAATATTCAGTAGTGGCCAAAAGTATCTTTTAGGATATTATTCTTTAAATTAATAGGACGATATTGCTATGATAGGCTGACCGAAAGAACGCTACCCGATCAATTACATACGAAATTATCAATCCAGGTACGTTCGCGTACCGTAACACTAACTCTGATGCTTATGATATGCTTATATTTGTGATAGATGATTGTACATGTGATGTGTACTGTTAACATAAATGTTTGTACATGTGATGTGTGCTGATGACATAGATAATTGTACATGTGATGTGTACTGATAACACAGGTGGTTGTACATGTGATGTGTACTGATATCATAGATGATTGTACATGCGATGTGTACTGTTTACGTAGATGACTTTACATGTGATATGTATTGTTGCTTGTTGCTGAATGAATATCTGTCATACATATCTTGTCATACATAAGCATGAGGTTAATCGTTACCTGAGGTTCAATGGTAATTGAACCTCAACTCCTAATATAGCTTCAGGGTCTGGAGGACCGAGGGCCGACGACAGGAGTAAGCAGCCCGTGTGAAGATCTGGCTGGAGTGTTTTTGTTTTTGATTATATAATATTTTGAATTATTGGGATGAATGTACCACTACTATAACCAACCATGGTTAATATTTTTATACAATCATCAGTTACTTGCTCTTTTAAACTTATTCCGATGCTCTACTCTGATCAATTATTTCGAAAACGTTTTAGAAAACGGGGTGTTACAATCAGCTCCAATATTAATGAAATGTTTTCTAGTTGAACATTAGAATAAAAAAATTATTTTTTACTCACTACTACAAAATACTAAAAAGACGACCTTAAAAAGACTCAAAAGACGACCTTATTTTGAGGGACGTCGGGGAGAGTGTAGTAGTATTTGCTGAAATAGGCGACCTTATTTCTATTTAGGTCGCCTCATATGAGGCAACCTGATAGAAGTAAGGTCGCCTCATATGACCTATTCTTGCAGGGGGTATATTTTATTTTAAACAGACTACCTAAATTGGGTTTAGGTAGCCTATTTTATTAAAAAGACTACCTAAATTGGCATTCAGGTCGCCTATTTTATTAAATAGACTACTTAAATTGTGTTCAGGTAGCTTATTGTATTAAAAAGACTACCTAAATTGGCGTTCAGGTCGCCTATTTTATTAAACAGACTACCTAAATTGTGTTCAGGTAGCCTATTTTATTAAAAAGACTACCTAAATTGGCGTTCAGGTCGCCTATTTTATTAAACAGACTACCTAAATTGTGTTCAGGTAGCCTATTTTATTAAAAAGACTACCTAAATTGGCGTTCAGGTCGCCTATTTTATTAAACAGACTACCTAAATCGATGTTCAAGTCGCCTTATATTAGTTTTTTTAAAAAAAAAAAATTAGTTCTCGCTCTTTGTTTGCCCAATTTGCTGCAAAACTGAATACTTCACAATTACAGCAAGGCAATTCATAACTCAATTATAACAATTTCCTACCAAATTCTTGTTTTTCTAACACCAATTACAGCAAGGCAATAACTCAAAATGTACAAGTTTTTACCATAATACTCAGCCAACCATAGCAAAATTCAAACAACGTTAATGGTACATGTCCATGATTCACAACAAAACTATAGTTACAATCAATCAAATTCAAGCCATTCACTCAACTCCCAGACTCAAAAACTATCCGCTGAACAAGTTACTACAACAATTTAACCATACCACTGCAAAACAGAACCAATTTGTACAATATTAACAAGGGAAGGCCAGACAGAGCTAAGTCATACCACAAGTCATACCACAACAAGTCATACCCTAACAATAGATTAACTTGCAAGTGAGCCATGTTCAAGAAGATATCTAGCCATCATGTCTCGAGTCGAATCCAGGTCATCCTGTGAGTACGGATCCTCAGTACGAAAAATATTGTAAATTGGAAAACAATGTATAATTAACAACTGAAGTACCACAACATAAAATATTATCATTTAAAGATCACGGAGCATTACGTACGTTTTGAAAGCCAGTAGTTTTTTCGTTGGAAACGATAGATTGCATCCAACTGATGACATAGTATCCGCACTCGGTGTGCCCTGGTTGTTGATGGCACTATAAATCAAAAACAAATTGTTAAAACGAGAGCTATTATGTCACAGAAAAACACTTGAATTGAAACTACTTACCTTGGGGTAAAACCACTTCGGTCCACCCTGGTCTCTTTGTCCAGCAAGCTCTCTATACGTCCTAAGACCCCTATCATCATTAAAATAGAAATTAACAGACATGAAAACAATTCATTTAAAAGACGAATCGATGATTTAGACAAAGATTTACTTACTCGGCAAACATGTTTTTGATATCCTCGGATGGCCTGCCACTTATAAAATCATACCAATAACATGCGTTCTTAGAGGGGCAAACTACACACAGGGTCCAATGAGCACTACAACATATACATATTCATATTAAACTAAGATAAGAAAACAATTAATTCTTAAAAATCTTATATAGATAAAAAAAAATACGTACCCTTCATGTATTAACACTAGATAAATGATCATAGGTTGAGCCTCTTTCTTTTCCTTCTTTGTCTCCCTCTCTTACGTTCTTGGACTCACTCTCACCATGTTTCTATTTTCTTTCTCTGTTCTTTGGGGATTAAAACAGAGCGCACACACACACTCTTTGCTTTCTTTATTTCAATTCAACTAGCACAACCACCTGCTCCACTAATTTCCCACTCAAACCACTTTACGCTGCAACATTTTATTTATTCATTAGCCATTCCAATTGATTAACTCACGCATTCCTTTATACGACAACACAAAAGGGAGCAACACAAGGAATAATACCCATTCTTCATTTAAACTACTTTCCATTGTAGCATTTTTCGGACAGCACCCATTCATGACAACACCCATGTTCAGCTGATTCTTCTTGAACTCTTCATGTCAGCGCCATGCTCCAAGACCAGCAACCCAGGCGCACATGCTTCCTCATTTAAACACTCTTCAATTCCGATATTCTATTCCGCTACTGCAGAAAGGAATTATGCATACACATGCGCACTTACTAGACATTTTATTTATTCATCTTGTGCCAGCGTAAAGCACACTTGCTTCATGCATGATAACCCACGCCTTTGTTCCGGATAATACAAGTCGACAGCTCATTAATTCTCTACATCTCGGCAATGACAGCACACTCGTTCTTTTCTCTAAAATTGAACGTATTTCAAGTATCATACGAGACCTATACCACAGATCTGAAGTTTTGGACACCACACTCACGTAGTCACTCCCTCTTTTCTGCGCATATGGGCAGAGCATAAAGAAGACTCATCCTCATACTCAGACATAACTAGACATAACCAGCCGTTCACTTAGAGAATAGAAACATAGAGAAAGAGAGAGTGAGAGACCAAGAACGTGAGGGAGCACCGGAGAAGGAAAAATGAGAGGAAGAGAGTTGAAGGAAGAAGGGAGTACTACCCAATACGCTAATACTTTTCCATTTCTGGTTTATCCTTTCGGTCATTCGGTAGACGCAGAGAGATGAAGACAGAGTCACATGCAAACTTAAGTTTTGAACAAGGTAAGCCTCCAACCTGGTTTTCTACGTTTGAAGCTTAAATGATATGTGTGCAGCGATGTATATCACTAGAATGAACCATGTAAACAGCAAAATACGCTTTAGGTGCTTTGGGTTAATGTGCAGCGACATATATGAGTAGAATGACAAAGCTTTTGGTTCCTAATATATATACACATGCTATCTAGCAACCTCCTCTGCTTTAATATCCTTTTAGCAGAGCATCCAAATGGAATCCTAACTACATTATATTCCATAGCTTATGTTGGAAAACTCACGGAACTAGAAGGAGAGAAGCTTGAAGACTCACTTCGGTTAGTTTCTAGCTTGCACGTTTGAACTCTCCTTCCTCGTCTTTCACTTCGTCTCTGCCTCTGTTTTCAGATTCTTGACTCTCTCGCTCAAACTCTCTTGCTTTTGCTGTTTCGGTTTGTCTCGGTGTCCTAGCTCTGTGTTTTGGATGAAGAAGAGAAAGAAACAAGAGGAAACAAGGAGCTTGTGCGATTGAGCTAGATGTTGAAAAAAAATAAATTTAATGAAACGAGGTCGTTTCATACTTGCTGCAGGAAATTTTTTCTGCAGCAACTGCAGAAATGATATTCCCTAAAATATAATATGATTCATTTAAATCAAATGAGTTTTTGTATTCCGGAAGAATGATTTATTGGTTTGAGTGAAAAAAATGCATAACACCGTTATCAATTAAATGTTTTTATTAAATATTTTGAATAAAATTTTATTTTTGAAAGAACTCAAATTAGTTTTTTGTCAATAAAAAAATTAATCTTGCAATTTTACTTATGTACTGTATATGTTTTTTTTTTTTTTTACGTTAATAAATATCTTTTATTTGAAAAAATCATTAATGAAAATCTTTAATATGCAGTTTGCTATATCAAACAACTTTTTTTTTATATTAACTTTTTTCCTCAATGAACAAAAAATCAAGTAGAAAATAATTTTTTTATTCTAATGTTCAATTAGAAAACTTTTAATTAATATTGGGGTTGATACTTTTTTTTTTGGGGAATTCTTCCTGATCATTCTTACACACAAAAAATTATTTGATCTAAGTTAATTATTTTTTTTATTATTATATATTAATGTTTATATATATTTACACTTATTGTAAAAATAAGTTAAAAAGTATTGAAACCTTTTTAAGATGAGAGATGAGACTATGAAAGGATAAAAATGTCATTTAATCTAAATTTTGAAATTCTTAATTGGGTCGATAACTTAATTAAGAATTTATTGAATTTACCAACCCAATTTAAAATTTTCCTATTTTAAGCAGTTTTATATGGGATTTTCCCTAAATTTAATTATTTCTCATGAAATCTCAAAATTATCCTAATTGAATAGTCAAGAAGTTTTTCAGGCTTACATGTCCTGAATTTAAGAGTTAGATTATTAATTTATAAATATTAATATAATTAACTATTTTGTAATAAATATGTGTTAGTTCTTTTCTAAAATAGTCATTAATCATTACCCCTAATGGTAAAGATCGTTTTAATATATGCAATCGAAAAAAATAGTTTGAGGGAAAAAAATTATGCATTTAAAATATGAAATAGATTGAAATTTTGCATTTAAGATCAAATCAAACCTCTAAACTAATTAATACATTTAGGACTGAAGGAGTAGTTTGTTATTAGCAATACTTAAAATAAAAAATCTTATTTTGAAACAAAACATGTTATATTATAAAATATGTGGCAGGAAATTCTAATAAGGATGAGAGAGGTTTTTTTAAAAGGTTTGTTGATATAAATTCATGAACCAACCATGTAAGTTGACTTAGCTTAGTTTAGCCTATGCGGGGACATCCAATCAAATTGCAACTTGTCTTGTCTAATAATAAACTTCAACGAACTAAATCGACATTTTAATTTTGTTTGATATACTTTTGAAAGCATTCATTAAAAGCTACTTATCTCAGATTTTTTCTTTGAGTAAAAAGCTATCAAATTATACTTTTGAAACAAAACTAGGAGTGAAATATACTAGCAAGTTAATTATGAACCAGCAAAATCTGAGTGAGGTAACTCGATAGGTTAACATGTGCTGTCAAATAAAAATTTTATTAAATGTATATACAAAATAGTGCTGATCGTTTGGAGTTCAAGAGTTTTAGATTTTTCAATTGATAAATTAAAATAAGATTGTAATTTAATTAAATGTTAAATTAATATTTTTGGTATTTTTAATAAAATGGAATAAAGTACAAAATATATGAATGAATGCTCTTAGAAATGAAACAGCGACTATCATAGTTTACTAATTATAGGAGTAAATTTTCACTAAGTCTAGATGAAAAACCTCAAGATTATACTTGAGTCCAATATTCCCAATTAATAGTAGCTCCTATTAACGTAGCTAACTACTACCTCTTGAGATATTGTTTAAAACCACTTAGTGTGTGATTATGATTAAATTAATGTAACTTGCTTCCTCTTGATAAGAATGCGATACCACGCCACTCAATTAATCCAATTCAATCATACTATCTAACAATACCACGTAGAAAGCATAATTTCACTGAATCAATAAGGAAATACAAATTTATAATTCCAACAAATTACAAAATTCAATCTAATCACATAGCTTCAATCCACAAAATTTTTCAAACGGACAAACTAAATCTCAAAAATACAAAACAATATTCCTAAAATTAGGAAATTAAAATGCAATTAGAAAAAAGAAATTGAACAAATAAATTCCCCTGATTTTTAGCTCTGAAACTCAAGCCACATAATCCATCTCCAAGAGAGGAAGGGATCACCCACTAATCATATAAGCACAGTTCCAGCTTCTAGCCATGAATAGAACAGAGAGAGGGAAATGTTGGAAGGCAAATGAGGATAACACAGAGAAAGGGGGACTGAATAGTGGGGTCAAACAGCAGAGAGAGACGATGGACACTGAAAAATGACGGTAAAGAAAGGGAGAGGTTCGATGGTGTAGTGAGAGAGAAAGGTTGAAGGTTCTGTGCAAACAGATGGGGTCGTGTGGTGAAGGGTCGGTTTTTTTCTCTGGTCCAGGTGTGTAGGTTGACGGTGAAGGTGAATGGAGGGTGAAGGTCTGTGAATGCCGGATGAACGATGGAAGATGATGGTGGCGTTGGTGATTGGCGTGGAGGAGAGAGGGTGAAGGTGTGGGGAAAGTCCGACGGTCTCGCTCTGAAGGGTCGATGGTCTGGATCTGTTCTTCTCGGCGCTGCTTTCTCTGGTTCAGGTGTGTAGGTCGATGAAGACTGGAGGTGGTGAGATGGAAGAGGGTCGCCGGCGACTGGGAGGTGACGAGATGGAAGAAAAGGAAGAAAAGTCGAGGTCCTCAGGCGTGATACTCGCGGCGCTGATGTTCTTGCATATTAAATCTGTCGGGTCCTCTTCAATTCCACGGGTTCCTCTCAGCTGGTCTCGGGTCCCATTTTGAATTCAAAAATCTGACCTAAATGCAGCCAAAACGCAGAGTTGCAATGACAGAGACCTAAGTGCAACTTTTAAAAGTTTTGGAGTAGGGACTAAATTGAAAACTTTATAATTTGAGCTCAAACTCCCATTTTCAAATATGACCCAATTTCTTCAAATACCTACAATTGAAACCAATTAAGCCAACATCAAATATTCTCATAAAAATCAATAATTAAGAGTAATTACATATTTTTTGACAATTTTACCCTTTTTTAGCCCTAATTTAATGTATTTATTCTTAATCTCAATTTATCATAAGAAAAGCATTTTAAGCTCAATAATTATGACGAAATGCATTAAAAATCCTAATTTAATTATCAAAAATCATGTAAAAATATGGTTCAATCACTTACTAAGGCAGTGTCTTATTTTATCTTCTCGCCACTTGACTTGAGTAGGTAGGATTAAGTCTTTTTATGGGTTGAATCATTTCTGAAAGAGAGAAGAAAAAAGGAGAGAGGAGAAGGAAGAAGGAGAACGGAGAGAGAGTGGAATCGGAAGACGTGAGAGGGAAGGTCAGATTGGTAATTGTACTTTCACAAAAAATTACAACCAGGTCTCTTGGGATTTCTGTATAATTTTATGATTTTAAGAGACTTTATTGTGATAAATTCTCTTCTTTAGGACCTGCACGTAATTTTCCCGTTCTTCTTTAGGCCTGCGTGTTGATTCTCTTGCAAATATTTCTTTCCTTTACACTCTTGCTACGTACACACGAATGACATGATTCTATTTCAAATCTTTTAAGGGATAATCTATATATATATATATACACACACACACACACATATCTGCAGATGTTAGCTGTATAATCGAGGATTGTTTACTTTTTATCTTTGTTTAGGAGCTGGTGGACACGTTTAACTTTTTATGTATCTTTGTGAGTTTTCTTTTTTCTTCTTTCTTTTTTTTTTAATAATTTCTTTAATTTGTAAGTTTTCTATAAAAAAAAATATACAAAGAGCTTCTCCATCCCGTGGCATTTTTAATAGATTAAGGAAATTAATTGAGTTAGTTAAGATAACATGTATTTTCTAAAAGATTATAGTCATCTTCCTCAATTCTCTCATTCCCTATTCTCCTTGATTATTGTTGAAAGAGTATCAATGTAGGTAAATTATGAAAATATTGACAAATATAATAACTATATCTTATATTTTGGACCAATATCAACTTCTCAAATATATCATATATTTAGGACTAGATAGAGGGAGTATTGCGCAATATTGCCAACAAACTGATGGTTGAATTCTCACCATGTAAGAAGAAGAATATAAGTTGGAATCTCGGATGGAAGAGATGAGAACCTTTTACCCTGTAAACCTCTAAAGAAACCATTGATTTAATAAAAAAAAATATATTATGCAATACCTTCTTATAGAAAATTCATGTTTGAAAGAATTTCATTAATCATATTTTTTAAAAAAAAAATTGTTAATTTTTATGCATCCTTTATCAAAATTATTTTTTTAAAAAAGCTTGAATATTATTTTAACAAGAATCCTCGGCACAAAATGGAAAAATTTGAAGGGAAAATTTCAAACAAATACTCTTAAAATATGGAAATTCCATGTTAGTGAGTAGAATTTTGCAGATGACAAATCAGTTCGCAAGTATTAAATTTAAATTTGAATATGTTATTAAATTACCTTAATGCCCCTTCCTATCTCCTCATTATAAAATCATTTTTCCTCCCCTCATTGTTTCTCTCTCCTATAACAACTTCACGAGCTCTCGCCAGACAAGCTAAGAAGGCAAAAGTTGGAGGGGTGTTTGCCGGAGAAAAGAAGACAACACTGGTGAACAACTGGAGCTAGGAGTGCTTGTTTTTGGATAAATTGTTAATACTAATAAACTTTTATTTATGTTTCATTATTTTTACCAGCAACCCGCAATCACTAATAATGTAATAGGCCAATGGCACCACAGAGCATGCTTGTTAAGTAAAAAAGTTGGAGCATTAGGAGACAACATAATAAGATCGGAAGGGAGGTATGTGTGAGAAACAAACATGGCTAATAAATTAAACAATATAGTATTTTCAAATTCCTAATACATTTAAATCGATTTTTGTCTACATAGCTTCTGTCTCTTGCAAGAATGATTGCTGAAACTTTCTCTTTCACCAAACTCCTTAAGATCAACAAGACAATACTTCAAACAATACGCAGGTTTAGAGCAACAAGCCAAGTTTAACAGTTTTAAAGAGGGTCGAGAAAATAATTCATTGGGAATACTAACTAGATTACTACAATTTCTCAAATTTAAGAATTTCAACGATGAAACAGAAGCAATAGATGGATCAAGCTGTGATATTTTAGTGCATCATTCAATCTCTAGTCTCTCGAGATATGGCAATCCTTCAAAATTTGGCAACTTTATTAAATCTTTGGACCCACTAAGATTCATGTTCTTCAAGAGAGAGAATCTCTGTGGGGGAAAAAAAGACCGTACAATTAGCCAAACGATATTTTAAACTCAGAAAGACGCAGGCACAATTAACATTACCTTTAACATATCCATGATGGAGCTATTAGGAATCTTTTTTTCATCCCATATACTTGTGATGCAGCTATCAGGCAAAATCAGTTCCCTTAGATTATATGGCCGATAACTTGATGGCAAAGAAGTGAAAGGATATCGGTGCCATGAAATGTGTTGAAGCTCCCATGAAAGATCCTTTAGAACTCCAAAAAATTCCACATTACGAAATATGAGAAGTCTAAGTTTTCTCATACGTGATAAAGCTTCGACTTTTAAAGGACTCCTCCTTTGTGAATCTTTTAGATCCAAGACTATAGCTTCAACATTAGGTGCAACCTGAACAAAAAATACATTCATAAAAAAATGATGCAAAGTGAGATTAAGTACTTCAATTTCACTATACATTAATGTTATAACCAGAAAGATGGTAGCGAAATTAAACTTACAGTGCCATTTTGCATAACTCTATAAATATCATTGAAATCTCACAATCTGCTCCACATTTCTAGGTTGGAAGGGAATTTTTGCTGAACAATTTTTCTTCCCATTTCTTGCAACAGATTATGCATTTGGATTTTTTGGTCCATAATAGTTACAAGTGCTTTTTCAATTAAACCTTGTATATCTCTGTTCGCAAGATGTGAATAAAAATAACAAGCTAAAATGCCTTGTACATATTTTGCCTCCTTCCCTATGAAAAAGCATGCAATATCTAGAAATATTTCTTGTTCATATAAGTCCAGTTCATCAAAACTTCTTTTGAGAACCTTCATTACCACAATGCTAGCAACCTTTTTGAATTCAACCAGTGCTGTGCTCCATTCAGAGGATCTTCTATTATATAAGTACGAGCCCAATTTCACAATTGCTAGTGGAAGGCCGCTAACATATTCGAGTGCCCTATTTATTAGCTCAGCATCATAACCTCTTGCAGGAAAATCACATCTGAAAGCTTTCCGACAAAATAATTGAAGAGCTTCATCTCTACTCAATAGTTTAACCCTATAAATATGATGATTCTCAAACCATTTAAGCAGTCCTTCATCTCTGGTTGTTATGATGATTCTACTCCTTACACCTAACAAGCTAGCAGTATCGATTAATGGTTCCAGATTTTGGTAACCAACAAGATCATCAAGAACCAAGAGAATAGTCTTTCCATGTACCATCCCCGTGCATATGTGAAATTCAGATAGGTTATGTAGGAAATAAGAAGCATCAAAATGGTGAAAGATCCTATCAGACACAACTCTTGCAAGGGTTGTTTTCCCTACCCCGCCCATGCCACAAATGGCCACTACTCGAATTTCATCATTTGAACCCAAATCAAGAAGCTCTTGTACTTCTCTTACTCGAGATTGCATCCCTACTAGGTCTGCATCAACATAACCCAATTTACAGAGTCTTTTCTTCACCTCTCTAACAATGTCATCAATAACTCGTGGACATGGACTGAAGTTAAAACAAAAACAAAATTATCAAATCAATCACTTATTCAAGGACAAAATTTTATATTAAAAAAAAAAAGGGACAAAATTGGAGGAGAAAAAAAGTGGGTTAGGTTGCCTAACGTGCCCCATGCTGCCCTCAAAAAATGGGAGTTTGCCAAATGTTTTTCTTCGCTTGTTTCTTTTTGCCATTAGATTTTATGAGTGATAATTTAATATTTAATAGGCAAAAAAGTGGTATGGTTTTAAATTTTTTTTTTTTAGATTTAATACTTTGAATAAAAGAGAAACTGCCCAATTTTAAAGTATTAAATTTTTAAAAATTCATTAACAAAAATTAAAAACGTCGTCTTTTTTTTCCTAAGATATTAAAATATTAATCATTTTAAGAAGCCCCAGGCAGCATGGGCACCTCAGGCACCCAGCCCAAAAAATAAAAATTATGACTAAATTTACTCACCTGTATGGTACATGCCAACCAAAGCTCTACTTGGCCACTTGTTTCATGGCTGACCTCCAACTCTGAACCTGGCGCAAATTTGTTGTGAACATTTTTTCATGTTTAGTGAAAGGACTTTCAAAAGAATTAGTCTGATTTTGAACCTCAGATGGAAGTACATCATAGAAAATTGGAATAACAGTATATCGCGGTTCAAGAATGCGTTCAGCAATCTTAGAGAGCTCCTCAAGGCACCATAAAGAAGAAGCATAGCTTTTAGAGAAGACAACAATAGAAATGGTTGATTGTTTAATTGCTTTACGACAGTAACGTGGTAGAGAGATGGAGTCACTTGGTTCAAGTTTTTTGTCATCCCAAAAGGTGTTCAAGTCGTCAGTTTCAAGAGCAGCCCAAAGCATATCTATGAATCTACAAGTTTCATCATCTCCTTTTAAACTCAAGTAAACATGGATGGGCCTTGATGATGATGAAGATGATCCGGTAATGAAATTCTCCATGTGTCTGTAACCTTTTAGTCGTGATGATCTCTGAGCTTTTGAAAATAATTTGATGGCTCTGCAAATCAAATGAACACAAGGGAGGATTATATTGTTAAGGTGGAAATTTTCCTGAAAGAGATATGAACAAGGCGCTCTGACTTTTTGCATCTTTATGCACCCCCACCACCGACAGCAAGAGATAGTATTATATCCAATCTACCTTAGATTATCAAAATAATAAAGAAGAGAATGATAGAAACCCAACGCCGCCCGACACCACTCGCTTATGGCTGCCAATTCCATCTTGACTCAATTACATTCTTTTCCATGCTTTCTTCTTTTAATGGAAAAATTGTTGAAAAATTTCTGATTATAAAATTTATTGTTTAAAGATATCTAAATTTTTTTTAAGAATTACTATGCAGCCTATGTTGAGTGGGTATAATTAAGGATGGCAGGTCTTCATCAACAAGGACTTTGATTCCATGAATTTTGTAATGGAGGATTTTCAACAATTTTCTTTTCTTTAATTTTGTTTGTTTGCTTTTTAATTTTAAATTTTGTTCCCTCCGATATTTACAAATCAAACATCAATAATAGCCTTCTTTGAATGAGAGCACTGAATGGGAATTTTTTTTTTTAACCTACAGAAAGTGAGCGATAAATCGGGGGGAAACTGCGAAATTAATGAGAATATACTCAAACCTGGGTTCTTCCTTCATTAGTTTCTTTATTATGCAACTAAGCTTTCTCGGTTTTACTCTGGTCACTGTCCTCAAATCCTAATCCCTTCCCAGTTATTGCTGCCGCTACTACCAACACTTCCGATCCCAAGGCCGATCATCGAGCACTTATCGATCTAATCACAAGGTAAGTCTTCAATACTTGTTTTCAATTTACTCTATTTACATGCGAAGAAACTAACACTTTCCCCAGAATAAAATCTTTAACCTTTTTTGTCTTCTTAGCAACTCCTGACAAGATTTTACCCCAACATCTAGTTTTCTTGGCAAAAAAGTGCATGATGGGATTTTGATTTCTTAATTTGTTTATCTTACCATAAGGTTATTCTGTGTATATTTCACTCCATCTGTACGTATAAATGTTAAACAGGACAAATTAAAGAAATCCTACCAGTAATTCTCTCCGTAGGTTGATTCACCCCGCTGCACCATCGACCTTCTCAGATCTCCGACAAACCCCCACCAGCCACCACCTTCTCCGGATCCGCCGAAGACAACCACGCCGTCACAATCTGGAGCCGAAGACAACAACGCCGAATGCAATCCGACCGATCAGCAAGCCTTGAGCAACTGTTGAAGCTTCGATTTTTGAAGAACAGAGAGCGAGAGAGACAGAGTAAAGAGTAAAGTGAGATATGTCCGTGGTGGGTAATAATTAGGCTCACCCGCGTCATTGGCTCTCAGAAAAGTAAGAAGTTCCATATCCTCCAAAAACCATGGTTTTAGAGGCTAAAACCATGGTTTTGGTTATAAAAGCACTTTTTACGGATAATTTGGTGTTTGGCTGAAAAATTATAAAATCATGGTTTATCATGTAAAATTACTTTTTCTTTTGTTACCAAACACAAACTTTATACTGTGGTCCGGAGGGAGTATTATAATTATCTAAAATTACACCAAGTAATTTTTCAATCACAAGTTTAATTCCAATTTCCTCAGTAAAACTTACTCGTATATTGCTTACTAATGCTAATCATAAGCAAAGAGGTTTGACTATTGATGCAAGTTGTGCGCTTTGTGGATACATATGTGAGGACACTATGTAACAAAAAAAAAAATGTGAGGACACTATTCATGTGTTCCGCAATTGCCCACACTCGAAATCAATCTGGAAGAAAGTGGTACC
Organism: Acacia crassicarpa; assembly: GCA_034222035.1. NCBI lineage: Eukaryota > Viridiplantae > Streptophyta > Magnoliopsida > Fabales > Fabaceae > Acacia > Acacia crassicarpa. The sequence continues at coordinate 55,805,381 of JAWXYG010000001.1, read as the reverse complement.
TCCGTCTAGATGGAGCTGCTTCTAATCAAAGCCTTTCCGATTGGGTGTGGGGTAACATAAGGGGCCGATCGGAAGCTAGAAGGCAGTAGACTTCAACGTTTATGATCCTGTGTTGGTGGCTCTGGAAGCGCAGGAACCTACTTGTGTTCGAAAAGAAGTGGACCCCGAATGATAATCTTATTGCAAGTACAACAGCGATAGTACGTTGCATGTCACACACAAAAGATCGTCTAGCAGAGACGAAGATTCAAGGGGCAATCCTAGCCCCTAGCCGAGAGTCATGGCGACCACCTGAGGAGGATTGGGTGAAGGTTAATGTTGATGGAGCTCATTCAATAGTTACTTCTAAGAGTGCTTGTGGGGGACTGGTACATGACTCCTTAGGGAAGTTTCTGAAATGCTTTATATATCACATTGACAAAGGAGATGAGCTATCCGCAGAAATTTGGGGGTGCCTCCTTGGGCTTCGAATGGCCTGGGCGATGGCGTGCAGGAAAGTCTGGATTGAGACGGATTCCATGGAATGTTGGGATTTGATTCTTCAGGAACTTGACCATAACCATAGGGACGTGGATCTACTTACACAGGTGAGAGCCATGCTTGGGAGAGACTGGATGACGAAGCTTACCTATGTGCCTTGTACGTGTAACAACGTTGCGGATTTCTTAGCTAAGAAAGGACTGGAAGGCAATCAGGGTTATCAGGAAATCTATCTTCCTTCGGATACCCTACAGGGTTTAATTTCTAAGGATTGGAATGGCTGTAATGTTGATCTAGGTATTTGTTGAGGTTTCTCTTTTGTGTGTGTGTATATATATATTTCCTTTACATAGTTTCTTGCTCGATAAATAAAAATTTTCCTATTTCGAAAGCACTAAATGATTTAATACGTATGATTTTAAAAAAAAAAACATAGTACTGCATTAAAAAATTCGAAAAATTCATATGAGGGCCCTTTTAACAGAAAAAATCCCAAAAAATGCCCCAAGATTATGAAAATCTCAGAAAAAGGCCCTAGGGCCTTTTCTGGTATAATTTCATTAAAACGTTAGTTGTTAATTGGGCTGATATAGTTATTAACGGCTATTGATATAGTTGTTAATGATACTGATTTAATTGTTAGAAAATTGTTGTTAATGAGACTGATTTAGTTGTTAATAACCTACCCGTTAACAATTATATTAGGCTCATTAACAACCAAAATTTTAATGAAATTATACCAAGGCCTTTTTTAGGATTTTCAGAATCTTTGAACCTTTTGTAGGATTTTTTCTGTTAAAAGGTCCCCCATATGGATTTTTCCCAAAAAATTATTTGTGACGTGGACATGAGTCAACACCAATATATTCATGGGAAAATTACGCGCAGGTCCCAAGGAAGAGAATTTATCACAATAAAGTCCCTTGAAATCATGAAATTACACAGAAGTCCCAAGGGACCTAGTTGTAATTATTTGTGAATGTACAATTACCAATCTGACCTTCCCTCTCATATCTTCCAATTCCTCTCTCTCCATTCTCCTTCTTCCTTCTCATCTCTCCCTCCTCTCTCCCTTTTTCTTCTCTCTTTTAGAAATGATTCAACCTAAGTCCAACGAAGCCGAGAGTGGTCAGATCTGCGATTTGCCATAGCCCAACGACATGCGATAGATATCTAGATGGAGTTTGGGGGTTCGTTGCAAACAATGGTTCTCATTAGCTTCTGTAACACCCCTACAGTCGTAACCACCGTACTTGTAGTTAGTAGTACTCTAATTTGAAGAAAGTCCATAGGGAAATACCCATTTGACCGGCGGGACCCACGAGAACCGGTGGATGGAAACCGGACCGGATAAAATGGAAAGACCAGGGGATTTGACTAGTGGAGCCCAGGAGGCGCCACTTAGGCATAGGAAAGGTCTAGAAGACTTGGGGAAAAAGTCATGGGTAAATATTGAGCTCAAACCAAAATTGGTAATTTCTATAAATTCCGGGCCAAAGTAGGTAATTTTCCCTAAATGTAAAAGAAATATCTAGATATTTGTAAAGGATGAGCCGCCACATGGAAGACATCTAGGAGCCTCTGGAACCCTCTAGAATTGCTTGGAGAGGAAGAAAAGAAAAATCAGTGCAAAAGTCAGACCGCGGGTCCCATGTTCGGAGGAAGAAGGGCAAAATAGGAATAAATGTGCAAAAATTATTTGGACCAGGTTTTTAGGCCCAAAATGGCGTGCCATATGTCCTTTTGGACAGGTCCAAGCACATGGGGAAAAGTCAAAAAATAATTAGAAAGTTTAGGGCCACAAATGCAATTTAAGAAAATTTCGGGCTGAAACTCGTAATTTGCCCCAAAAGTAGATAAAGATCTGCACGTTTTTGGAGGGGTAGGGACACTTGGAAGCAGCTGGAAACCCCTTGAAAACTCTAGAGAAACTTGGGAAATAGGTCAAGAAAAGTCAGATAACTTGGGAAATAGGTCAAGAAAAGTCAGATCCCATTTATTAACCAACTGTCTGAAATTACGCCTATTAAGGAGTGCCAGGTAGTAACTGTTGACTTGCATACTCTATGTTGCTTTTGCATGTTATGCTTTATCATGATGTGGGAGATCGGGCTGTAGTACCTATTGGACTGCGTGTCCTTAGGGTTCTGCTACAGTCCTTAGAGTTTTCTAATTTCAAGGAGTGCCAGGTAGTAACTGTTGACTCGCATACTCTATGTTGCTTTTGCATGTTATGCTTTATCATGATGTGGGAGATTGGGCTGTAGTACCTATTGGACTGCGTGTCCTTAGGGTTCTGCTACAGTACCGAGGGCATGTATGATCGGGCTGTAGTGCCTATTGAACTGTGTGTCCTTAGGTTTTTAATGCAGTACCGAGGCATGTGGGCTAGATGGAGTCTATATGACTGTGTGTTTATAGGTATCCACTAAGACCCTAGGCTAGGTGGTTGGGGTTGGCCCCCCTGACTACTAAGGCCTGTTTGCGCGCTGATAGTACCGAGTGGCTTGTCTTGACCAGACGGTCCTACAGATTGTGCCAGAGGTAGAACATACATGCCAGATTATTATGCCTGAGGCAGAATTTATGGTTGCTTACTTGATTGTGATTTTCATTGCATGCACTGCATATATATTGTATTTGAGTCTAACAGTTACTCTGGGGTTCAACTTTGAACTCCAGACTGTTGTGAAGATACAAGGTAAGACAGTAGCAGGTGGAGGCCAAAGAAGGTAGGGCAGAATGCGTCAGATTGAAGAAATAGGGAATGCCCTATCGCTTTTTGTATTATCGTATTTTGCGATGACTGTACTAAGTAATACTGTGTTTGGATGACTGTAACTAACCCTTCGGGACTTAATTATCTGTATGACTTTTGTATGTTTATCAGTACATTAAACTTGTCCAAACCTGGTCCCGTGCTCTGCTGCGTTCACTCTGATAATTACGTAAATGTTCCAAGTAATTAAGGAAAGGTAATCAATTAAAAGGAATCCCTCTAACCCGCCACCTGAAAGGGCGAGGCCGGTAGGGGTGTAACAGCTTCTACTTGGGGTGATTTTTCTGGTTTCAAACTTACTTGGAACCTTAGGTTTCGAATGGTACAAACTTCATTCTCATAATCTAGTCATGATTCTAAATAGGATGACTCCATGCTTTCCTTACTCGAGCACCTTGATTAAGCAAATCCAGTGGTTTATGAATAAGGGAATACAAAGATCTCTCATGGTTCATAAAAGCTATCAGATGTGCTGATCTCTTTGCTACCTTGGATAATAAAATGTTATGTAATGTAAACAGAGGAATCTAGCCACATAATGATATTCACTTCTTAAGCTAACTTTATATAGCTGTCAAAATTCTCAGAAGATGTTATGAATATATGCTTTTTCTGTTGTAAATATAGCATTTATTGTTGTAAATAGCCTCCGGACGTGAGAAATGAAAAAAATCCAAGTTTTCAAAGGTTGTTGTTAATATATGATTTTTCTGTTGTAAATATAACATTTGTTGTTGTAAATAGCCTCTGGACATAAGAAATGAAAAAAATCTAAGTTTTCAAATGTTGTTGTAAATATATGCTTTTTCTGTTGTAAATATAGTATTTATTGTTGTAAATAGCCTTTGGATGTGAGAAATAAAAAAAATTTGGTTTTCAATGGTTGTCGTTAATATATACTTTTTCTGTTATAAATATAGCATTTGTTGTTGTAAATAGCCTCTAGACGTGAGAAATGAAAAAAAATTCAAGTTTTCAAAGATTGTTGTAAATATATGTTTTTCTATTATAAATATAGCATTTGTTGTTGTAAATAGCCTCTGGACGTGAGAAATGAAAAAAAAAATCTAAGTTTTCAAAAGTTGTTGTAAATATAGGCTTTTTCTGTTATAAATATAGTATTTGTTATTGTAAATAACCTCTAAATGTGAGAAATGGAAAAAATCCAAGTTTTCAAATGTTGTTGTAAATATATGCTTTTTTTGTTGTAAATATAACATTTGTTGTTGTAAATAGTCTCTGGACGTGAAAAATGGAAGAAAAAAAAAATCCAAGTTTTCAAATGTTGTTGTAAATATATGCTTTTTCTATTGTAAATATAGCATTTGTTGTTGTAAATAGCCTCTGAACGTGAGGAATGAAAAAAATCCAAGTTTTCAAAGATTGTTGTAAATATATGTTTTTTCTGTTGTAAATATAACATTTATTGTTGTAAATAGCCTCTGGACGTAAGCAATGAAAAAAAAAAAAAAAAGCAGGTTTTCAAATGTGGCTAGGACGTTCGAGCGTAACTTCCGAGTTCGAATTTAACTTCCCATCTGATAAGCTCTTCTCCGATGGGAAGCTCGTACCACTTCAACTCTTTGCGGTTAAGCCTTCTTCCACGAACAAGTCGACTTTACCCGAGGCGAGGTTGCCGGAGGTAGCCAAGGCTGGGCGCGTTGCCGATATCTCTAGTAAGGACTCTTACTTTGTTCTCGCCGAAGGCTCTGAGGTGTTCGAGTTGCTGGAAGGAGCTCCTGGGTCTAAAGAAATTGTATCTAAATTCTCGCCGGAATAAATATTGGAAGAGAGAGAAGAAAAAGGGAGAGAGGAGAAGGAAGAAGGAGAAGAAAGAAGGAGGACGGAGAGAGAATGGAATTTTGTAATGGAGGATTTTCAACAATTTTCTCTTCTTTATTTTTATTTTTTTTCTTTTTAATTTTACATTGTGTTCCCTACGATCTTTATAAATCAAACATCAATATTTCATGTGATTTATAAAATAAATATTTTTTATTGGAAGCATTAACTTTTTAAAAGAGTACGTAGTATCTTTTATTTGAATATTTCTTAACAAACTGAATAATGATGAGATGTAATTAATCTTATATGTCCATGTTAAAAATGTGGATCACCCAGGAACTTGTAGCATCCAACTCATTTTGTTTTGTTTAATCATGAATTAAAATTATATTAGTGTGATCATGTCTTTAAAATCTTTGTAAAGAATGGGTGTTTCCTAACAATTTTTCTATCAATTAATATAACATATAAACTACAGTTCGTTCTTACTTCTCATGACACATGAGTGTTACTATCGGGGCTTAAATTAATAAATTATATATGAAAAACCATATGTTCTTAAATCTGTAACCCATGAAACCGCATTATTTTTTTTATGAAACAAAGTTAATAGCTCATCAATTAATTAAGTACCCCTATACTCCATTATAAGTTGTAATAATAATGTATAAACTAACAAACTTTCTTTATCCTATTATTATATGAGGGTTTATGAGAAAATTAGTTATGGGTTTCGTGTAAGACATCAATGTTTTTGCGTGATTATATATCTTAATTATTTGACGGCTACATCATTTGTTTACACCCTCTAATATCCCGACGCAATTTTATTAAAAGAATTTTTTATCATTAATATAATTTATTTGGAGATTCATTAATGTTTATTTACTTACTATGTCCTTGTATTTAATTTCTTGAATGAGGCACTTTGTGTTTATCCAATTTAGGGAAAAAAAATTGATTAAATCGGTTATTTGGCATTTTCATGTAAAATTTTGTGTCACTCCCTCAATAATAGCCTTCTTTTAATGAGAGCACTGAATGGGATTTTTTTTTTTCTTTATTTAGGACCAAATCACATCATCATTAATTAGGACAGATGGAGTGATTCAACTAAATTAATTGATTGTTTAATCATATGGCTCAACACTGTTCTCCTGTCTGGACGACACGTGGCGAACGAAACCTTCTTTATTTCCTTTTCGCATGCCCCACTCACAAAGAAAAAGCGCGTCTCTGTTTCGGTAAATACTAGCATTTGAGCGCCCAATCACCCAACAACTTCATTCATAAACCCCATTTCGTTCCAATTTCAAACTTAATTTTGAATTTTGATCTCTGAATACTGGAAAAGTCATATAGTTTTTCTTTTCTTCTTGAGGTGAATAAGAGCTTTGGCCATGGAGATCTTGCCTACAATTGGTAGCTCTCAACCCAAGCTTGGAAGGGTCGATTTGTCTTATAGAGATGTAAGCTTCTGTAAATTTAGAGATAGTTGCAGGTTTCCGACTTGTTTTGGATGCTTTCCAGCATATCAAAAAAGGAAATGAAAAAGTATCGGTTCTGTTACTCTGCTTCTGGCCTATTGATCATGTGCACTGAAAATAGACCTCAGTCTAGACGATGGAGGAATGTATTAAATGTGAGGTACACGGTAGCTGCACACCATATAAACATTAATAAAAAAAATTAAAATACAGAGAGATTGAAAGAAAGGAGGGGGGGGGGGGTTAGAAAATAATTCTCTACCTCCCAACTTTTAATGTAACAAACACATTCCCTGAATTAAGTTTTAAATACTGCTTTAGTGCGAGAACTTTCAAATATATGTTTTAGCACCCTGAGCTCTTGAAGACAAATATTTGTGATGAGAATATTAGGCAGTTCCAGATCTCCTTCCCATATGTTTATGATGCAGCTATCTGGTGCCTTTTCTCCTTCCCATATACTTGTGATGGAGCTATCAGGCAAGATCAATTCAATGAGATTATGTGGCACAAAACTTGATGGCAAACACGTGAAAGGATATTGGTGCCATGAAACATATCAGAGCTTATTTGAAAGATGCTTGAGAGCTCCATAAAACTTCACATACGAAATATGAGTAGTCTAAGATTGCTAATATGTGATAAAGCTTGGACACTTAATGCCCTCTTTTGTGAATTTTCTAGATCCAAGACTACTGCTTCAACTATCCCAGTAACCTGAAAATAAACACAAAGACAGGACAATGATGAAATTAAAGTCAAATGACTTCAACTGGTACATATGTTTCCAACGAAAGTAGAAAAATGGTAATTAAACTTGCCGTGTCATTTTTCATAACATGAAAAATATCATTAAAATCCCACAATCTGCTTCACCCTTCTGAGATGTTTCTTGCTGTGGGGAGGATGCATGATAGCAAGTAAAGATGGTATGATGTAAAAAAATAAATCTAAAAAATATCATTGTAGTTTTTGTTTTGCATTTTTTTTTTATCTCATGATACTTATGTAAAGATTGGGTAATATTTTTATATATGAATATATTTTGGTGGAGTAAATATATTTAACTTAAACTCGTTACTCATGAAAAAATGAGTTAAAAAATAAAACTAAATATCAATTATACTCCATATATAATGTGAAGTATTTCAATTCATATCTTTTTGATCAAGTATCCATACATTGTTAAAGAGCGAGTTATGATCATTATTAGCAATGAAACATTATCCATTTTAAATCTTTACGTGCTTGGGAGAACTTAATATAAGTTAGGGTGCTAATAAAATGTTTCTTTAATTATATGTTACATTATCAAGCGTGAGAAGTAGAGAGGGATTGAAATAGTTGTGTGTAAAAGTAAATGAGGGCTTACAAAATCTGCATTTGTCGTGAAATTTTAATGTATCATGTGAGGGTAAATTGCAAACAAAGATATCTTTGATTAAGATATTTGCTTAATAGATAGGTATGAGTTGCTTTTTATTGGAATTAAAACGAAATAATTCCAAATTTACAATCTCTCAGGTAGAGAAGAACACAAATATTGTTTAGAAAACAAAGAGATGTTTAGAAATATTGATGAAGAAGAATTTGTTGTTGCTAATCAGTAATTACGATTTAGTTGTAATTATTTATGGTTTAAATAATTAATATTGCATTAAAAAAATAGTATTACAAACAAAGTATGAAAATAAAAGAAAAAAATATCAATACGTAAAAGCTTCCCGTGCAACGCATGTAATATCTTATATTTTGGGAAATAATAGAAATAAAATTATATCTTGTAAACCGTGAACTAGGTTTCTTGGGTAAGGGCATATTATGAATCAGTGAATTTTTGTCTCGAAGTTGGTGTCACCCGAAGTAATTTCTGTTTCCGGCAGTGTCCGACTTAAAATCTTTGACAGATTACGAAATATCCTGAATGAGGTCAAAAATTCAGTTGACCCAGATATTTCTAAAGAGGAAGAATAGAGCTTCAAGGCTGTGCTTCTGGATTTTTGAGAATTTGCAAAAGATCACGCGATCAGAACACCGAATAGGGAACTTTATTAGTAAAAAATAATATAATATTTAAAGGTGTGGGACCCACTGACAAAATTTTCTCCTCTCCCGACAGAAACTCTCGTGAGTTTGAAAATTTTGTCAGCGGGACCCACTCAATAATAATTTATTATTTAAATAATAATATTATATTATAATAAATATTAAAATATTATTAAAAATTTTAAAAATTGTTCACGGGTTTCCTTTTTAGTTTTTTGGAAATTACGAAAAATGACCCAAAAACAAGAAATTACACTTAAGGACCCATTTTCCAACACTATAAATAGAGGCCTCACTTCTTCATTTTCTTCACACCAAACTCAGATCACAACGGTCGAGTTTAATAGAAGAGAGAGAATTCTTAGAGTTTAGAGTGAGAATTTAGAGTAAAGTTCTCGGAGCTGGAGAGAAGGAGTAAGAACTTCAAGGGTAAGTTCTTTGGTCCCTAGTCTTAAGATTTGGTAGTTTCTTTCGGTAATTATAGTAGAAAAGCCTGATAGAGTTTTTCTGAGTATGCTCTGTGGCTGCAGCTTAGTCTGATCTGTCACATCAGAAAAGAATTATTCTTGGGCAGTAATGTTATTTACCAATACAGTAAATACTATTTACCAAACAGTACAAAATTATTTACCGTCACGGTAAAAATATTTTTACTGGTACTATTCACATGAATAGTGAATACTATTCACATGAATAGTAAATCTTCAACGTAGAATTCCACAAGTATTGCAAAGTTGATGGCCACTGATAAATGTGATATTGTTCCTATAGGGTATCTGTGAACTTGTACCGCTGTTTTCCGTTAGAAGTACCGTTTTAGTCAAACGTACCAAAACATCATCAACGAAGGTACGGACGCGTACTGTAACCTTAACTCTGATGCTTATTGTAAATTTGTATGTGATGGATAGTCTGAGATTCTGTTTTTATAAAATTGTGCATACACATTCAGCTATATACGGGTTATAGTCATGATAATGCCGTTGAGTTTTCCTAGCGCTGAGGACACGGATGTACACCGTGGCACTGGGTAGTGCAGACTGGATTAAAATATGAGGTGGTTGTGCTGTTAAAATGTGATTATGCTATAACTATCATGAATATCTATTATATATAAAATTGTTACATAAGCATGAGGTTAACTGTTACCTGAGGTTCAATGGGAATTGAACCTCAGCTCTTGCCATAGCCTCAGGTTCTGGCGGAGACAGGGTTGCTGACAAGGGTAAGCAGGCTGTATAAGGACTCGGACGGAGGATTGTTTATCTGTTGCTGTTTTCTTATGTACTTTGAGTACTTGAATATTTGGATGACTGTATTAGTATCAACACACCAATGTTGGTTAAATATCAGATACTCGTTTTGTTTTAAAATGAAAACTCTTTTCCGATGCCACACTGTTTAAATTATTCAAAACTCTGATAATCTCTTTTGAAAATCACATATTAAAAGACGGGATGTTACATTTTGGTATCAGAGCTTGCATCCTGGCACGAAGTTAACTAGGTTACTTTAAACAGTCTTGTAAGGTTGTTTAAGTAGCAGAGTTAAGTTCTAGCCTTAAAAAGTATTTTATCTGGCATGAACCCGACTTAGTTACAACAAACCATTGGTGCCGAAGGTAGGGCCGAGTCTATGTGGATCAGCCAATCAGTCACCCTAGCACGGTGAGGCTCCCATGATAGACGCCTACCTGGCCAATCGGTTGATTAACTAAGTTAGGCTCTAAGCCATGGTTTTCTTTAAAAAAAATATAAGTACTGATATGACCCTGGTGTTGTTGTAGAAATGGACAAAGAAGAATTTCCGTATATCAATTACTTTGGGAAAAGAAGACGTATTGCACGTCGGTCGATAGTCCCCGAACCAGTAAGAAGGAGATTGAACCCTGAGCCGATAAATCCACTCTCTGTACCAATGCCTGAACCTGTGCCGGTACCAGAACCACTCTACCCTGCTCTTGCACTTGATAATGATCCAGAACCAGAATACCATCCTGGACCTGAGTATCCCGACCATCTATATGACTCAATACCCATTCTTGCAGAGCCCTACCCACCGGAACCCGGAAATCCCAGCAATTCACATCACTCCTCAATAGGTGATAACTTTGACTATCCTCAGATACAAGATCTCGACTATGACTCTGACGCCAACTCTGGCAACCTGGAGTACGTCTTAGATGAAAACTCCATCTTAACTTTAGCCTTACACTTGGAATTTCTCCATGCCGCTCTCACTACTAAGACCGAGAAAGATAAATACCTACTGTATCTGACCCGAGTCAGAGAATTTTACCAGGCAAACTCTCGCTACCATTTTCCGTATCCTTCTAGAGACTGGGTTAAATCCACCCTTCATCACTTTCCTCGCACCCGTTTCTGGAAAACTAAAATCAATGAAATTCTGAATGAGGGCCACATCGAGGATGTGTGCTCGTGCATTTTCTGCCTCCAGCATTTAGTTCACCTGGTCATGTAGAAAGACAAAGACAACCCTACAACAGTTCAATGAACCATGGAAGTAGTAGTAGCAATAGTTTTGTAACAGTAGGACTAAGTATAATAGTAGTTTGTGTAATCACCATTAATGAATAAAAGGGGTGTACTATATACGCTTTGGTGTGATTTATATGAAATTTGTGATCTTATGTTATGTGTAATCTTTTTGTTTTCTAGTGTTTATATCTATTAACCTTTGGAATTTAGAATATGGCAACTTTGGGAGGCGCCGGAACTCCTAGAGGCCGAGGCCGAGGTCGAGGCAGAGGCCGAGGCAGAGGTAGGGGTAGGCAACTGCGAGTAGTACCAAACCCTGAACTCGAACAACATGAACCTCCACCACCAGTACAAGATGAACTTCAAGAAATGAGGAGAATAATACAAGAACAGAGAGCTCTCATCGATGCGCTTCTCGCCAACAGGCAGGGAGGACAAGGGGATGAAGAACAACAGGCTGAAGGAGAGCAACAGCAACAACAACGAGAGGGAGGAGAAAATTACGATGAACAAGAAGACGAGCGCAACAACGCATTTGAGAGACCAGAACGATCTCAGTCATCTCCTCGACAGGAGAGAGTACTGGTGGAACAACATCAACCTGTCAGAGAAGCTAAGGATACACAATACTGGGTGACACAATTCTGCAAACACAAGCCACCAGTATTCCGAGGAAAACTTGATTCAGCTGAGGATTGGCTATTGCATCTTGAAAAGATCTTTGAGGTCTTAGAATGTCCGGATAACAGGAAGGCTCAATTGGCAATTTACAAGCTAGCAGGAGACGCCGATCGTTGGTGGCGAAACACCGCGGCAACCCTCCGAAGCCGAAACTGTCCCATCACATGGGAAACGTTCCAAGAAAAGTTTAACGAGCAGTACTTTCCACCCTCAGTACAGATGATGAAGGAGACAGAGTTCCTGCACATCCGTCAGGGTCGGGAAGAATCTTTCGATGATTACTTCGCTCGTTTCACCAACTTATCTCGGTACTCATCACTTCTGAGGCGAGATAATGACGAGAGCAGCATTGCAAATATACTTGTGTATGGACTAAAGTATGAGATAAGGGAAAGGTTGGTATCGCACAAATTTCTGGAACTAAATCAAGCTGTAGAAGCCTGCCGACTCATCGAACGAAACTTGAAGGAGCTTCGCAAGACCAGAGACTTCAGCAGTAGCGGCCCCAACCGTAGCGGTTTCAATCGCAACAACCCAGCACAGAAGAGGAAGGCACCTTGGAATAATTCCCAACAAGGGAATAAGAGGCCATTTCAACCGAGACAGCAAAACTTTCCAAGAATGCAGACATCCCAAGCCTGTCCGCAATGCAGAAGGTTCCATCCGGGAGCTAACTGTGAGGGAAAGCCAGTGTGCTTCAGGTGTCAGAAACCGGGGCATATTAGCTTAAACTGTCCTCAAAAAGCTTTGGAGGCGAGACCGCAGAACGCAGGACGAGTTTTTGCTCTGACTAATGAGGAAGCCAAGAAATCTCCTGAGATGATCAAAGGTACTATTTCTCTTAATGGAAATCTACTACAGGCATTGTATGATTCGGGTGCTAGTCACTCGTTTATTTCTTACGATTGTGCAAAACGACTAGGAATGCAAGCCTATAGACTACCATATGATTTGATAGTAGCTACCCCACTTGGCGCGAAATCTTTAGCGTCTGATGCATGTCTTAATTGCATTGCGAGTGTGAACGGTCGAGAATCTAACATAGATCTTATCCGATTACCGCTTCATGGCATTGATGTCATTCTTGGTCTTGATTGGCTAATGGCAAACAACGCGGTCATTGATTGTGGTAATAAAGAGATACGATTCTCACCACCACACGACCAGAGCAAGATCAATGTGAGTCTGAATTTCCTATCTAGTGCAGAAGCAGAAAAATGCATGAAGCAAGGTTGCCAAGCGTATATGGTGTTCTTCTCAATCAAGATAGACGACGAACCATCACTCAAAGACATTCCCATTGTGAATGAATTCCCTGATGTGTTTCCCAAAGATCTCACCAAGTTACCCCCTGAGAGAGAGGTTGAATTCGCCATCGACTTGATGCCAGGCACTGGACCAATATCAAAAGCACCATATCGTATGGCACCAAACGAGATGCTGGAATTGAAGAAACAGCTTGAGGAGCTACTGGAGAAAGGATTTATTCGACCTAGTGTGTCGCCATGGGGAGCCCCAGTACTGTTTGTAAAGAAGAAAGATGGAAGTTTACGACTTTGTATCGATTACCGCGAGTTAAACAAGGTGACTATCAAAAACAAGTACCCACTTCCTCGCATTGACGATCTACTCGATCAACTATCTGGTTCCTGTGTATTCTCTAAAATTGACTTGCGCTCAGGATACCACCAGCTGCGAGTGAAAACCAGTGATGTTCCAAAAACAGCCTTTAGAACCAGATACGGGCATTACGAATTCCTTGTGATGCCTTTCGGATTGACAAATGCGCCTGCCGTATTCATGGATTACATGAATAGAATCTTTCGTCTACACCTAGACAAGTTTGTAGTGGTGTTCATCGATGACATCCTAATCTATTCTAAAAGCAGGGAAGAACACGAAGAACATCTGCGACTCGTGTTGGGAATACTCCGAGACAAACAACTTTTTGCTAAATTGAGCAAGTGTGAATTCTGGCTATCAGAGGTAAAATTTCTGGGTCATGTCGTATCTCGCGATGGTGTAGCTGTTGATCCTAGTAAAGTGGAAGCGGTTCTGAACTGGAAGAGGCCGGAAACGGTGGCAGAGATACGTAGTTTCCTGGGATTAGCGGGATATTACCGCAGATTCATACAAAATTTCTCACGTATTGCCTTACCATTAACGAAGCTCACAAGGAAGAAACAACCATTCATATGGGACGATGATTGTGAGGCGAGTTTTCAAACTTTGAGGGAGAAGTTGACTACAGCTCCAGTATTAATAATTCCAGATCCAGACGAAACGTACGTTGTCTATAGTGATGCTAGTGGGCAAGGATTAGGGTGTGTTCTCATGCAGCAGGGCAGAGTTGTGGCATATGCTTCTCGCCAGTTGAAACCTCACGAGTTGAACTACCCTACTCACGACCTAGAACTTGCGGCTATTGTATTCGCCTTAAAGATATGGAGGCACTACCTCTATGGTGCAGTCGTAGAGTTATACTGCGACCACAAGAGCCTGAAATACCTGTTTGATCAAAAAGAGCTCAACATGAGACAACGTCGCTGGATGGACTTACTAAAAGATTACGATCTGGAGATCAAGTATCATCCCGGAAAAGCAAATGTCGTAGCAGATGCGCTTAGTAGAAAGACGGTGCACGCAGCATACATGATGATTCAAGAGCGGAGACTACTTGAAGATTTCAGAGACCTGAACCTGTCCAATCAGATTTGCATGAGACACTACGCGCCCGATGACGTGTATCTTGCAAGTCTCCTTGTTAGTCAAGGGGAATACGATCTGAGAGATACAGTTGAGGAAGCACAGCGACACGACGAATGGGCTATTGCAGCGCGAGAAAAGATCTCACAAGGTGAAACTCAAGACCTTGACCTATCACCTAGTGGTTTGGTCAGATACAAGAAGCGGATCTACATTCCGAAGGATGGTGAATTGCGACAGAAGATACTAGATGAGGCTCATAAGAGCAGATACACTCTACATCCAGGAATGGTGAAGATGTACCAGAACCTGAAATCCGAGTTTTGGTGGCCCAGGCTGAAGAAAGACGTAACCGAGTACGTGGGTAGATGCTTAACCTGTCAGAAAGTTAAAACTGAACACCAACGACCCCCTGGTCTTCTTCAAGGACTGGAAATTCCGGAGTGGAAATGGGAGAATATCACCATGGATTTAGTGGTAGGTTTACCCAAGATTAGACATCACGACGCGATTTGGGTAATTGTTGACCGATTGACTAAGTCAGCACACTTTCTCCCCATTAGTATTAATTACTCACCAGAACAATTGGCGAGGATTTATATCAAAGAGATCGTAAGACTTCATGGTGTACCTAAGAGTATTGTCTCTGATCGGGACCCGCGATTTACATCCCGATTCTGGGAGGCTTTGCATGCAGAGATGGGAACTAAACTAAGGCCTAGTACGGCTTATCACCCGCAGACCGATGGTCAATCTGAAAGGACAATACAAACGCTAGAAGATATGCTTAGAGCGTGTGTATTGGATTTCAAAGGCCATTGGGATGAACATTTACCGCTGGTCGAATTCGCTTACAACAATAGTTACCATTCGAGCATACAGATGGCTCCGTTTGAGGCATTGTACGGGCGGAAGTGTCGATCACCTATATGCTGGACAGAATTGTCGGAGCGAGAATTCATCGGGACAGATTTAGTTGATAAGACCTCCAAGCAAATTGCATTGATCAAACAGAGACTCCTAACAGCACAAAGCAGACAGAAGAGTTACGCTGATAAGAGGAGAAGACCACTAGAATTCGAGGTTGGAGACCATGTGTTTCTCAAGATATCCCCGGTAACCGGTGTTGGTAGAACGCTTAAACGGCGAAAGCTAAGTCCTCGTTACATTGGGCCATTCGAAATCTTGGCAAAACGTGGACCGGTCGCATACCAGTTAGCCTTACCCCCGAATTTGAGTAAACTCCACGATGTTTTCCATGTTTCTCAACTAAAGAAATACCAACCTGACCATGACCATGTTATTCAGTATGAGGATGTCGAGGTACAACATGATAACACTTTTGAGGTCGAGCCGGAGCGAATTCTCGATTACCAGGAGAAACGGCTTCGACACAGAAATATTCCTGTTGTGAAAGTGGTCTGGAAGGGTTTATCTCCTAATGAGGCGACTTGGGAAACAGAGGGAGATATGAGGGAAAGATATCCGGAGTTCATGGCTCAATGTTTAGTTAGTATGGAGTAAATTTCGAGGGCGAAATTTTATTTAACGGGGGGAGAAATGTAATATCTTATATTTTGGGAAATAATAGAAATAAAATTATATCTTGTAAACCGTGAACTAGGTTTCTTGGGTAAGGGCATATTATGAATCAGTGAATTTTTGTCTCGAAGTTGGTGTCACCCGAAGTAATTTCTGTTTCCGGCAGTGTCCGACTTAAAATCTTTGACAGATTACGAAATATCCTGAATGAGGTCAAAAATTCAGTTGACCCAGATATTTCTAAAGAGGAAGAATAGAGCTTCAAGGCTGTGCTTCTGGATTTTTGAGAATTTGCAAAAGATCACGCGATCAGAACACCGAATAGGGAACTTTATTAGTAAAAAATAATATAATATTTAAAGGTGTGGGACCCACTGACAAAATTTTCTCCTCTCCCGACAGAAACTCTCGTGAGTTTGAAAATTTTGTCAGCGGGACCCACTCAATAATAATTTATTATTTAAATAATAATATTATATTATAATAAATATTAAAATATTATTAAAAATTTTAAAAATTGTTCACGGGTTTCCTTTTTAGTTTTTTGGAAATTACGAAAAATGACCCAAAAACAAGAAATTACACTTAAGGACCCATTTTCCAACACTATAAATAGAGGCCTCACTTCTTCATTTTCTTCACACCAAACTCAGATCACAACGGTCGAGTTTAATAGAAGAGAGAGAATTCTTAGAGTTTAGAGTGAGAATTTAGAGTAAAGTTCTCGGAGCTGGAGAGAAGGAGTAAGAACTTCAAGGGTAAGTTCTTTGGTCCCTAGTCTTAAGATTTGGTAGTTTCTTTCGGTAATTATAGTAGAAAAGCCTGATAGAGTTTTTCTGAGTATGCTCTGTGGCTGCAGCTTAGTCTGATCTGTCACATCAGAAAAGAATTATTCTTGGGCAGTAATGTTATTTACCAATACAGTAAATACTATTTACCAAACAGTACAAAATTATTTACCGTCACGGTAAAAATATTTTTACTGGTACTATTCACATGAATAGTGAATACTATTCACATGAATAGTAAATCTTCAACGTAGAATTCCACAAGTATTGCAAAGTTGATGGCCACTGATAAATGTGATATTGTTCCTATAGGGTATCTGTGAACTTGTACCGCTGTTTTCCGTTAGAAGTACCGTTTTAGTCAAACGTACCAAAACATCATCAACGAAGGTACGGACGCGTACTGTAACCTTAACTCTGATGCTTATTGTAAATTTGTATGTGATGGATAGTCTGAGATTCTGTTTTTATAAAATTGTGCATACACATTCAGCTATATACGGGTTATAGTCATGATAATGCCGTTGAGTTTTCCTAGCGCTGAGGACACGGATGTACACCGTGGCACTGGGTAGTGCAGACTGGATTAAAATATGAGGTGGTTGTGCTGTTAAAATGTGATTATGCTATAACTATCATGAATATCTATTATATATAAAATTGTTACATAAGCATGAGGTTAACTGTTACCTGAGGTTCAATGGGAATTGAACCTCAGCTCTTGCCATAGCCTCAGGTTCTGGCGGAGACAGGGTTGCTGACAAGGGTAAGCAGGCTGTATAAGGACTCGGACGGAGGATTGTTTATCTGTTGCTGTTTTCTTATGTACTTTGAGTACTTGAATATTTGGATGACTGTATTAGTATCAACACACCAATGTTGGTTAAATATCAGATACTCGTTTTGTTTTAAAATGAAAACTCTTTTCCGATGCCACACTGTTTAAATTATTCAAAACTCTGATAATCTCTTTTGAAAATCACATATTAAAAGACGGGATGTTACAACGCATAGGGAAGCAAATGCTCGTTGGGAAAATAGTGTATCGCGGTTCATGAGTGTGGCTAGCAATCTCAGAGAGTTCCTCAAGGCACCATGGAGAAGAAGCATAGATTTCGGAAAAGAAAACCTTGATCTAATAAAAGGAATATTGTACAGTATCTTCTTATAGAAAATTCATGTTTGAAAGAATTGCATTAATGATAAAATTTTTTACAATTGTTAATTTTTATGCATAATTTATCAAAATTATATATATATAAAGCTTGAATATTATTTTAATAAAAATCCTCAACACAAAATGGGAAAATTCCATACAAATACTCTTAAAATATGGAAATTCTATATTAGTGAGTCGAATTTCGCATATGCTAAATTAGTTCGAAGTATTAAATTTAAAATTGAATATGTTATTAAATTACCTTAATGCCCCCAGCTTCTTGTCTCCTCATTATAAAATCTTTTTTTTTCCTCCCCTCATTGTTTCTCTCTCCTATAACAACCTCACGAGCTCTCGCCAGACAAGAAGGTAAATAAACTTCTATATATGTTTCATTATTTTTACGTGACCCACAATCACTAACAATGTAATAGGCCAATGGCACCACAGAGCATGCTTCTTAAGTAAAAAAGTTAAGAGAGGTACGTGTGAGGTATGTGTGAGAAACAAACATGATTAATAAATTAAACAATATAGTATTTTCATATACCAAATACATTTAAATAAATTTTTATCTACATATATAGCTTCTGTCTCTTGCAAGCTTCTGCCTCTTGCAAGAAAGATTGTTCAATACTTTCTCTTTCACCAAGCTCCTCAAGATCAACAGGATGGTACTTTAAACAATATGCAAGTTTAGAGCAACAAGCCAAGTTTAACATTTCTAAAGAGGGTCGAGAAAATAATTTATTGGGCATACTAACTAGATTACTACAATTTCTCAAGTTTAAGAATTTGAGCGATAAAACAGAAGCAATAGATGGTTTAAGCCGTGATATTTTAGTGCATCCTCCAAGCTCCAGTCTCTCGAGAGATGGCAGTCTTCTAAAATGTGGCAACTTTATTAAATCTTTGGACCCACTAAGATTCATGTTCTTCAAGTTAGAGAATCTCTGTGGATAGCAAAAGAGAGTACCATACAATTAGCTAAACAATATCTAAAACTTAGAAAGGCGCAGGCACAATTAACAGTACCTTTCTCCTATGAGGAACTTCTTCATCCTCTATACTTGTGATGCAGCTATCAGGCAAAATCAATTCCCTTAGACAAAATGGATCATAACTTGATGGCAAAGAAGTGAAAGGATATTGGTGCCATGAAATGTGTTGAAGGTTCTCAGAAAGATGCTCTAGAACTCCAAAAAATTTCACATTACGAAATATGAGAAGTCTCAAATTGCTCATACGTGATAAAGCTTCGACTTTTAAAGGACTTCTTTGTGAATCTTCTAGATCCATGACTATAGCTTCAACACCAAGAGTAGCCTGAAAATAAAATACATTCATAAAAAAAATGAAGCAAAGTGAGATTAATTACTTCAATTTCAGTATACATAAATGTTATAACCAGAAAGATGGTGGCGAAATTAAACTTACAGTGCAATTTTGCATAACTCTATAAATATCATTGAAATCCCACAACCTGCTCCACATTTCTGGGGGGTAAGGGAATTGTTGCTGAACAATTTTTCTTCCCATTTCTTGCAACAGACTATGCATTTGGATCTTTTGGTCTGTAATAGTCACAACTGATTTTTCAATTAAACGTGGTATATAACCATTTGGTGTTCTTGCTCGTAATGGTATATAACCACGTAGACGCCAAAATTCCAGAAGGGTAGTTTTTGGAGGAGCATAAGTATGACCATGTAAAATGCCTTGTACATATTTCGCCTCCTTCCCTATGAAAAAGCATGCAATGTCTAGAAACATTTCTTGATTACAGAAGTCCAATTCACAAAAACTTCTTTCGAGAACCTTCATTACTGTAAAGCTAGCAACCTTTTTGAATTCAGATAGTGCTGTGCGCCATTCAGAGGATCTTCTATTATATAAATATGAGCCCAATTTTACAATTGCTAGTGGAAGGCCGCTGGCATATTCGAGTGCCCTATTTATTAGCTCAGCATCATAACCTCTTACAGGAAAATCACATCTGAAAGCTTTTCGACAAAATAATTGAAGAGCTTCATCTCTACTCAATAGTTTAACCCTATAAATATGATGCTTCTCAAACAGCAAATGAAACATGTAAAGGAAAGTTAAAATATTTTTGTTATGATGAATTGATTAAAGTGATTTATTTATATATTTTGGTCTGAAATTATCTAAAATTACCCCAAGTGATTTTTCAATTACAAGTTTATTTCCAATTTCCGCAGGAAAACCACAGCTGTGCAAAAAATTTCCTTTGCACGGTTAGTTTCTTGCCCTATAAATAAAAAATTTCCTTTTTGAAAAGCACTAAATGATTTTAATACGTATGATTTTTAAAAATACATAGTACTACACTATAAAATTATGTCTGACATGGACATGAGTCGGCACCCATATATTCATCACCTTTGGATCACGCCACGAGATATCAGTCTTTCTGGGGAACGCACAGAATGTTCATCTCTCTTATGTGCTCACCTTCCAATTTTAGAGTGAGTCACATTTTTTTAATATATATTTTATTTATTTTCATTAAATTATATATTGTATTTTGAATTTTTTTAATCCAGTATTTTTAATTAATTAATTTTAAGGATACTAATATTATAGAAAAAATATTTTTAAATATAGGATTGGAAATTAATCACTTTGAAATACTGGGTTTAAAAAATATTTCAATATACAGTATATAATTTAATCTAAATAAATAACATATATTAAAAAAAATACTCACCCCAAAAAAAAAAAAGAGAGCAGATAAGAATAAAAAGTACATAAAAATAGGCACCTCACGTAAACCCGTCTCTTTGCCCATCATTCAATTTTTGACATTGAAGTTTTGTTCTTTTACGCCACGCCATGATCCATCACTTGCTTTTCTTTTAAAAGGAAAAATTGTTGAAAAATTTCTGATCATAAAATTTCTTTTAAGGATGGCAAGTCTTCAACAAGTATTTTTATACCACGGATTTTGTAATGGAGGATTTTCAACAATTTTCTCTTCTTTTATTTTGTTTGTTTGCTTTTTAATTTTCAACTGTGTTCCCTCGGATCTTTATAAATCAAACATCAATATTTCAAGTGATTTATAAAATAAATATTTTTTTATTGGAAGCATTAACTTTTGGAAGAATTTCATATAAAGACAGTTGAAATAGGAAAATTCTATATAAGGTTGATAAACTCAACAAATCTTAAATTGAGTAAATGAACCAATATAGAATATTTAAATGTTGGTTATTTTAATTTTCAATATATAAATTGTTAGAATATTGGAAGTATTTTTATTTAAATGTTAGAATATTTAAATGTAGAATATATAAATTGTTTGTTTGCTTTTTAATTTTCAATTGTGTTCCCTCGGATCTTTATAAATCAAACATCAATATTTCAAGTGATTTATAAAATAAATATTTTTTTATTGGAATATTTCTTAACAAACTGAATAATGATGAGATGTAATTAATCTTGTATGTCCATATTAAAAATGTGGATCACCCAGGAACTTGTAGCATCCAACTCATCTCGGGCCAAAAAAGGTGATTTGTAGATCTTTGGAAACTGAAAAAGACTTCAAGGTGGGGAAGAGCGACCTTTTTTTCCTATTTTTTTCTCCTAAGACTTTAACGCCAATCTTATTTTGTTAATTATTTATGGGTTACAAAAATTTGTATTATTAGTTGAGTCAAGTCGTTTGCTTTTCACTTTCATTTTGATTAGTGGTTTGCCCTTTCTCTACGTAATATCTTCCGTGACCGTTTAGGTTATGTCGTGGTCCGATACAACCGTATAATATGGGTCAGAACAAATTATTTATAAACTCATCTCTTTAATTAATTTATTATTTAATTCATAATTTCCACTCAATTGATTCAAGCGGAACAAATTTTAAAAGATTGATTTCAACAGTCATAAAGAATTTGAAATGAAGATATGAAATTAAAAGGCTAGACAAATAATAGGAGGAAGAAAGAGGAAAAACAACAAGGAAAGAGATGTGATGAGGATGGGATGTGAAACTTTTGATTCTCATAGTTTAACCAAAAATCACATTAAATTTCTCTTCGTCATCTATCAATTAAGCCACTTCCATTTCATGATACCTTATTCAATCTTTCGTATTTCTAAAAATTAGAATAATAATACCTTTTAACAAAAAAATATTCAATATTAATTATTACATCGATATAATATAAATTTTTTATGTAATTCAAATGACTCAATTGTTACAGCATTTAACAGTGCATAGCTTTTGTCTCTTCTGAGGAAATGATTTGTGATGGGTATAGCTCTGTAGTATATTCTAAAAAAACAGGAAAATGTGAAACTATTAAAGTGTTTCAACGATGAAGCTAATATTACTCAAAATGACAGAGGGATCTGATACATATAACAGTTACAGCAGCAAATGATAAAAAATTTACTGCAAAAAGGAATAACAGAAAAGGCAGAAAAGCAAGATGGCAGCGAGGAGAGAATTCCATAATGAAGGGAGAGAGAAGATTTCAATCATTCCACCCCTTTCAACCGTATTTGTCTTATTATATTGCTGCTCCTTCATCAATTTCTCGCAGCTTCCGTGAGGGCCTTTGGATACGTTGGCTATGTCAGGGATAGGCTTGTTGGGCCTGTAACTCAACGCTATCTTCATTTTCAGATATCGAGCCCATTTCATTAGCAACCATGACATTTGCTGCTATTTCTGAGAAAAGTTCAGACGAAAAAAATGAGAAAAGTTCAGAGACAAGTGGGGAAACTTGGAGCAACAAGCTCCTCAAAAATGAGAAAAGTTCAGACAAGTGGGAAACTTGAAGCAACAAGCCAAGTTTAGAATATTTAAGGAGGGCAGAGAAAATAATTGATTGGGAATACAGACAAGACTAGTACAATTTTTCAAATTTAAGAATTTGAACCTTGAAAGATAAGTAATAGATTAATCAAGTTTTGATAGTTTAGTGCATCCTTCTAGATTTACCCTCTCAAGACTTCGAAATGCCATGAAATCTGGCATTTTGGCTAAATCTTTGAAACCACTGAGATTCATTGTTACAAATTTACTGGCTTCATCCTTTTGAGTGATAAGTAGTGTGATCCTTTACTTTTATTTAATTTTAGCTTATTTTTCTGAGATTAATTTACGTTACACATCAGTGTATAAATAGTAAAGCATGCATCGGTTTGGACAAAAATATGCTGATAAAAATACGAAAATATAATTCCATCTTGACCATTCACATTCCTCCGCATGAAAATCACTGATCCCGATCCCAGCCTTTATCATCACCCGGTCAAAGGAGACTTTTGACTAGGTCAAAGGTCAGTGACTCATCATGTAGGAACCCATGATGATCTCAGGTCATAGGGCGTTGTGACGCGGTTATACATGAGATAAGCTTATGACTTAATCCATGCAGTTTTCTCATAGTGGGTCGGTCCAGCCCCTTGTACTCTTACAAGTGCCCATGACTTTGATTCGTATCTCCATACCTCATCAAAGTCATACTAGTCTTAACTTATTTTCGTTCCCGCGTAGATGACCGACCAGGGACATTTAGGACAATCTATAAGATATATCCAGGGATATAGTTATCACCATAAACATGCGTATGAAATGATAACTTAATAGAGAACAATGACTTGCCCTTAGGGCATAATTTCCAACAATAATTTCACATCCTCATCCTATTTTGATTATTTTATGTAAATAAATGTTTATCATACATAACCTCATATATATAAATAAAGGGAAAAACATTTCCCATGTTGTAGGAGAAATGTTTTCTCATGCCATATACACATAAAATGGTAGGACTCGCATATATATATATATATAATTAGCATTATATATATCTAAGCTTTTGAAGATAATTTGATGGCTTTGCAAATGAAATGAAGACAAGGTGGAAATTTCTCGGAGATTTCCCTGAAAGAGATATGAACAAGGCGTTCTTACTTTTTGCAGCTTTATGCACCCTTGTGTCTCTCCTCATCAAACATTCTCCTCATCCCCCCTCATCAAATCACAACCTTTCATTTCTTTTATCAACAAATCTACACCATTGATTTGAGACTGTCCCATCTTGAAGTAGTTTTTAATATCATTCAGAAATATTTTTTTAAGATACTAAAATTTAGGGTCTTAAAAAAAAATTCATTGGTATTAAAAAAATATTTCAAGATACTGACTGGTGGCAAAAAGTACTTCAAGATACTAACTGATACTAAAAAAATACTTTAAAATCTTAAAAAAATATTTTAGGATACTGAGTGGTACTAAAAATATATTTTAGGACTGATTGGTACCAAAAAAAAAAAGAGAAATAAAGAGGGATGAGGAGAAATCCGCTAAGCAGAGAAACCAGACCCCCACTACAGACACCAATCACTTATAGCTGTCAATTCCATCTTGACTCAATTACATTCTTGTCCATGCTTTTTTTTTTTTTTACCGGAAAATCTGGTCCCTCGATTATTGCTTGTGCTCAATCTTAATGAGGCGCTCCCTTCTCCTCGTCCGGATCATAATATAAATCATTTCTTAAATCATAGTTTGATCACTTGATGATATAAGTTACGAGAGGAGTAATTAATATTTTTTTTTATCAATTGTATATCTATAATTAATATTAAAGTATGACTCATTATATTTCTCTCTAATTCCAATTTTTTTAAAATTTAAATAAATTTAATAAGTTAACTATATTTTTTAATTATGAGGAATTGGTTAAAGTTACTTACTGATATATTGTAACCTAGAGTTGACCAAAAAAAAAATATATTGTAACCTAGAGGGAGTATTATAATTATCTAAAATTACCCAAAGTGTAATTCCAATTTCCTCAGGAAAACCACATTGTGCAAAATTTTAGTTTCCGAATTTAAAAGCACTAAATGATTTAATATGTATGATTTTTAAAAATAGATAGCACTATATTAAAAAATTGGGAGAATAATGTTTAGGTGACAATCAAGGAAAATAATATATTAACAAATCTCATAAATTATTAATGATAATTAATTTACTTATTAATCCCACGTTTACTTATCAATAAAGATTTTTCTAATATTTTTTTTAAAAAAATTGAACTTATAAATTATTCTCCCTGAAAAATTATGTCTGACGTGGATATGAGTCGGCACCTATATGTTCATCTTCATCACCTTTGGATCACTCCACGAGACATCAGTCTCTTTGCCCATCATTCAATTTTTGACATTCAATTTCTGTTCTTTTACGCCACGCTACGGCCGAGACAAGCATCCATGATCCATCACTCACTTTTTTTTTTAATGGAAAAATTGTTGGAAAAATGTTTTGTTATAAAAGGGTTAAGGTGCGATTTGACCAATAAACTATTGGCTCATGACGTCCAATACAATTAACTATTAAGTGGACCAAAAATACCAACAAACTTTTAAAAAGGAGCGCCCAGCACAATGCCGTTAGCAAAAAGTTAACATCCGTTATCTAAAATGCAAATTGGCCAACGAACTTTTACTCCAAGAAGGTCCAGCACAAAATTCTAAATTTTACTAAATTAAATAATTTTTTCTCATTTGTCATTATTCAAAACTTCTTGTATAAATATCTATGGACAAAAATTACTCATTCTTCAATTTTGTCAAAATTATAATTTGCTAAAATAAACAAAATTTAAAATTTAAAATATAATTATATGATTTAAATAAAACTCAATGTGTTTTATAGTTTATTATATTTATTAAACAAAAAAATATGATTTATTTTTATTTTAGAAGAAATTTATGTGAGTTAAAAAATTCATTTAATGCTAATAAAATTTAAAAAATATAAAAATATATATTATATCCTGAAAGAAATTAAATGAGTTTAATTTTTATTTTTATAAAAAGAGCTTAATGGATAGATCAAGTTGATACTTAATAATATAAATCTGGCAACTTGATGATATATTTATTAATTAAATGATCTATTGCTTATATGGATATGAGACTTTCGTAAGCCAAATTGCTCCTTAACCTATTATTAAGTTGTCCTTCCTCAAGCCTCTTAAGTTATCTTTTTATTTTCGTTTTCCAACAAGTCCGATATTCATATAATCATTAGATCATTTAATTAATAAATATATTATTAAGTTGTCGGATTTATATTATTAAGTATCAACGTTAATATTCATTAAGTTCTTTTTATAAAAATAAAAATTAAACACATTTCATTTCTTTCAGAATATAATATATTTTTTAGATTTTGTAAATTTCATTAACATTAAATGAATTCTTTAACTCACATAAATTTTTTCTAAAATAAAAATAAATCATATAATTTTTTTAATAGATATAATAAACTATAAAACACTTTGAGTTTTATTTAAATCATATAATTATATTTTTAATTAAAAATTTTGTTTATTTTAGCAAATTATAATTTTGACAAAATTGAAGAATGAGTAATTTTTGTCCATAGATATCTATATAAGTAGTTTTGAATAATAACAATTGAGGAAAAAATTATTTAATTTAGTAAAATTTAGAATTTTGTGTTGGGCTCCCTTGGAGTAAAAGTTTATTGGTCAATCTGCATCTTAGATAACATACGTTAACTTTTTGCTAACTTTATTGGTCAATCTGCATCTTAGATAACATACGTTAACTTTTTGCTAACGGCATTGTGCTGAGCACTCCTTTTTAAAAGTTTGTTGGGCGCTTCTAAGTCAATAGTTTATTGTCCAAATCGCACCTTAACCCATTATAAAATTTATTGTTGAGGGATATCTAAATATTTTTCTAAGGATTACAGTGCAGCCTATTTTGATTGGGTATAATTAAGGACGGAAAGTCTTTTGTAATGGAGGATTTTCAACAATTTTCTCTTCTTTAATTTTGTTTGTTTTCTTTTAACTTTCAAATTGTGTTCCCTATCATTTATTTGAATATTTCTTAACTAACTGAATAATGATGAGATGTAATTAATCTTGTATGTCCATATTACATATGTGGGTCGCTCAGGAACTTGTATCATCCAACTCTTTTTTTTTTTTTTTTTGTTTAAATCATGAATTAAAATTATATTAAAGTGATAATGTCTTTAAAATTTTGAAAAGAATGGGCGTTTCCTAACAATTTTTCTATTGATTAATATAACATATAAACTACTTCTCAAGACTCATGAGTATTATACTTATCGGTCACCTGAAGGCTTAAATTGATAAATTATATATGAAACCCCCTTTTTTAATGAAACAAAGCTAATAGCTCATTAATTAATTAAGTACTTGTATACTCCATTATAAGTTGTACTAATAATATATATACTCACAAAACTCTCTCTGTCTTATTATTATATGAGGCTTTATGAGAAAATTAGTTATGGGTTTCGTGTAAAACATCAATATTTTTGCGTCATTATATATCTTAATTATTTGACGGCTACATTATTTATTTACAATTTTTTTTTTTAAACATTATACTCCCCTCGGTTTCCTCTTTACACCCTCTTATATCCCAGCACTATTTAATTAGAAGATTTTTTTATACTTAATATAATTTATTTAGAAAGTCGTGAATGTTTATTTACTTACTATATCCTTGTAATTAATCGCTTAAATGTGGCACTTTGTGTTTAACTAATTTAGACAAATTTTAAAAAATGATTAAATCGGTTATTTGCCATTATCGTGAAAAATTGTGTAACTCACTCTATATTCTATAATAACCTTCTTCAAATGTGGGAGATTTTTTTTTTTTTTTTTGCCTACATAATGTGAGAGATAAATGTGAAAAAAGTGAGAGATAGCTTGGGGGTATCTTAATAGAGACAATGCCCCCAAAAGAAATTTGTTTAGAATGCTTTTTTAAAAAATTAATATGATGTTCTATATTAAATTTGTTAAAATATTTTTATTATATATTTGACTCTTTAAATATTTTAAAAAAATTTAATTAATGAATAGAAGGTTGATCCCTTATTCTAAGATTTATCACTTGTGAAAGTGCAAAATTAACGAGAATATTACGCTAAAGAAAGTGAATGAAGATTTTACACAGAAATCACGTGGTAGTATGTAGGTAACAAATAACATCATTAAGTAGGACAGATATTCAATTCAATTAATTAAATGTTTAATCATATGGCTCGACCTTGTTCTCCTGTCTGAACGACACGTGGCCAACGAAGCCTTCTTTATTTCCTTTTGTCATGCCCCACACCCACACAAAGAAAAAGCGCCTCTCGTAGACACAAGCATTTGAGCGCCTAATCACCCAACAACTTCATTCATAAACCCCATATCGTTCCAATTTCAAACTTAATTTTCGAGTTTGATCTCTGATACTTCTCAACCCATTTCATGCTAGCGCGTTTTCTGCGAATACTGGAAAAGTGATAGAGTTTTTTTGTTTTCTTCTTGAGGTGAATGACTGCTTCGGCCATGGAGGTCTTGGCTACAATTGGTAGCTCTCAACCCAAGCTTGGAAGAGTCGATTTGTCTTATAGAGATGTAAGCTTCTGTAAATTTAGAGATAATTGTAGGTTTTCGACTTGTTTTGGCTCGAATACGAGGTTGAAGAAGGCAGGCCTGCGCTTCACTTTGAAAGCTGTTCAATCTGAAGTATTTCGAGAGGAGAGGCAATCTGCATATGGAAAGAGATCGTTGTCGGTGAGTTTAATATTTTACTATGTGTGGTGTGGTGTAAAAAAAACCCAGATTAAAGAGACTTGCATGTCTTGTTTATTTGGTTGCCTTGAATTGAACTACTTATATCATAACGTTGGAATTTTTTAAATCTCCTTACAAAGTAGTAGATTAGTCGTCTCTAAGCTATCTAAGTTCTGGATAGGTCCTTGTCATAGTCCGAATTTCTCTAGCTAAATAAATTTACTTGGCCTTGGATTGGTTAAATTTTGAGTAATAATATTGATTCAATTCTTTGAAGATCAGTCTTCTTTGTTTCATAGATGGTTCCTCTTTACCTGATCGAGCAACACAGAAAATTTCTGAGTTTTTAGGAATAATCTTCCCATATGGAATCCCAGTGCCATGACATGAAGTTTAGTCAGCTATTTTTCATCCAAACGAAAAAGAAGAAGAAAAACTCATAAGCCGGATTGAAATAGTAAATAAGCCCCAAAAGCCCCTCCTATAAGCTATACCAAACATGCACATAGTCATATGTCAGATCAAATAGTGGATTAATATTTTATTTAAAAAAGAAAAAGAAAAAAGGGTTAGTAGGAGAACATAATTTTCATTTGATGTCCTGGTATGCTTAAAAGGGATCAACTCTTGAGGGCTTCCTGGCCACAATTTGCTCTCAACTCTTCTCTATCTCTGGATTTACACATGTGATGGGAACCATGGCAGAACTTAATTTTATTTATAAAATATGCCTGCTATATCCCTGTCCACTATTGAAAATATATGCTGGAATGATAGCACAGGGCAGCAATAGTCTAACACCAATAAGCAAAAGGAAATATAAACAGCAAGAAAAGGCACCTCTGGTATTTGAGAGACCAGAGACTCTTAAATACACCCCTCACTTATTCCTTAGCTTTCATAACATACTCTCCCCCCCCCCCCCCCCCCCCCCCCGGCGGGGCGAACACAAAAAAAAAAAAAAAACCCAACACACCACACCTCAGCTCACAAGCTAGGTATGCAGTTCAGCTACCATGGAATTGGGTTCTAAATTTGTTTAACATCGGTTTTGTATGCTTTCTGGCATTTTTTTTAATTAAAAAA
This sequence comes from Acacia crassicarpa, assembly GCA_034222035.1. NCBI lineage: Eukaryota > Viridiplantae > Streptophyta > Magnoliopsida > Fabales > Fabaceae > Acacia > Acacia crassicarpa. The sequence goes on along the minus strand of JAWXYG010000001.1, from coordinate 55,775,713 downwards.
AAAAAGCATCTGTTCTGGTACTCTGCTTCTCGCCTATTGATCATGTGCATTGCTGAAAATAAACCCCAGTCTAGATGATAGAGAAATGTACTAAATGTGAGATGCACGCTAGTTGTACAGTGTACACCATATAAACATCATAAACATAAAAGAAAAAACAAAAAGATTGAAAAGGGGGGCAGAAAATAATTCTCTACCTCCCAACTTTTAATGTAATAACACATTCACTGAATCAAGTTTTAAATACAGCTTTAGTGCGAGAACTTTCAAATATGTTTTAGCATCCTGTGCTTTTGAAGACAAATAAAAATTTAACTTTTGATCCTTTCTAACTTGTAAAAAGATAGTATGGCCTTTGATTTCTGTAGTTTATTTCCTATTCCTTCAAGTGATCTTACAGAAATGACAAAATTCCTAATTAAGTCAAAGTGGCGGCAAGGGTAATGAGAGAAGAATGACTTTTTGGGGCTGGATGAAGGATGGGGATTACATTTAGGGGCTTGTTTTCCTTTTTAGCATATATTGACATCAAATCAGACTGAGAGTTACTGCTTTCCACCTTTTCTACTCAAGAGAAAAGAGAGTTAGCTCTTAAAGTTGTAATTATTCAGAGGACAAAGAAAGGGAATATCAGGTGTCAGGAATTGAGAGGGGGCTAATTTGCATGAAATAATATTGTGCAGGGAAATGGTGTCAGATTGTTTGTGGGGCTGCCACTAGATGCAGTTTCTTCAGACTGCAAAACAATGAACAATGCTAGAGCAATTGCAGCTGGCATGAAAGCCTTGAAGCTACTTGAAGTTGAGGGTGTTGAACTTCCTGTATGGTGGGGAATTGTTGAGAAAGATGCTATGGGAAAATATGATTGGTCGGGCTATCTTGCTGTGGCTGATATGGTTCAGAAAATGGGTCTCAAGCTCCATGTTTCTCTTTGCTTTCATGGCTCTAAAAGGCCATATATCCCACTACCCAAGTGGGTATCCCAGATTGGTGAATCTGAGCCTGGTATTTTCTTCACAGATCGGTCCAGACAATACTATAAAGAAGGCCTCTCATTAGGAGTTGATGATATTCCTGTTCTTAATGGGAAAACTCCAGTCCAAGTCTACCAAAGCTTCTGTGAGAGCTTTAAGTCTTCATTCTCTCAGTTCATGGGCTCTGTGATAACGGTATGGATTTGGGATTCTGGAACCTATTATTTGCTCTGATATCAGTGTTTACATTAATTTATAGGATAAACTGCAAGATATTTTTCCATAGGTTTGGCTCACAATCAGTTTGTTTTCATGTGGAGTAAACTCTATAGTATGTCATGTAATAGCTTTTCGGCCCACCACTTAACCATTACATCTTATTTTAACACTTAATCATATGAATATTGGAATGACAAACAATTTTGCTGTTCAAAGTCCGATTCACTTATGTCTTATACTTTTTAATGGTATCTTGAGGTCATTTCTAGGGTTAAGCAGATGATTGATTTTCTAAATGTTAGTTTATCTCCAGAAACAGCTATAAAAACTGAAATTTTGAAAATGTGCATATGTGTGTATTTATCATTTTAACAGATCAGAGGATTAGCTAGTATAATTTAAATCACTAGGGGGTAAACTGATTTTAAACTAAAATACAACGGCGAACTATAATTCACCTGAATTCTGTGATTGACTGAGTGTTCATGCGATACTGCAGGGAATTTCAATGGGACTAGGACCAAATGGTGAGCTGCGATATCCATCTCACCGCAAGCTACCCAATGACAGTGGAACGCATGGAGCTGGAGAATTCCAATGCTATGACAAAAACATGCTTAGCATTCTTAAGCAACATGCTGAAGCATCTGGAAATCCTTTATGGGGTCTTGGTGGTCCACATGATGCCCCTACCTACAACCAATCACCAAACTCCAACAGCTTCTTTAGAAATGGAGGATCTTGGGAATCCCCATATGGAGATTTCTTCCTCACATGGTATGCTAATCAGCTTTTAACTCATGGAGATCGCCTCCTTTCCATAGCGGCTTCAACTTTCAGTGACACTACAGAGTCTATATATGGCAAAGTCCCGCTAATGCACTCTTGGTACAGAATGCAATCACATCCTTCTGAGCTAACTGCTGGATTTTATAACACAGTTAAGAGAGACGGTTACAAAGAAGTTGCGAAGATTTTTGCGAAGAATTCATGTAAAATGATATTGCCAGGAATGGACCTCTCAGATGCAGTTCAACCTCAAGAAACCCTCTCAAGTCCTGAGATGTTACTTTCACAGATAATGGCAGCGTTTAGAGATAATGGGGTTGAGGTTTCAGGGGAAAACTCTTCAGGTTCTGGTGCTTTTGGGGGCTTTGAACAGATTAAGAAGAACATCATAGCAGGAGATAATAATGTGTTCGACCTGTTCATGTATCACAGAATGGGAGCTTCTTTATTTTCGCCAGAGCTCTTCCCTTCGTTCACAAAGTTTGTTCGAAGCCTTAAGCAGCAGGAAATGCATTTAGATGATGTAGCTGCTGAATCTCATGTGAAGAACTCTGAGCCAAGCATGCAAATATAATAATCAGTGGTATGATGATAGTTTTGTATATAAATATTTGTAATGAAAGTATAGATTGTAGGCGGTTATGTATGTTTCCTTGGTGTAATTGTACCATGATTGGGGGTTCGCTATGACTGAGAGACTGGTAAGTATTCCTCTGTATCATCGGACAGAAACACTGTGAAATACCTGCTAGGTATGCTTTATATGGATCAATTATTGAAATACTCGCAAGAGAAGAGCTGGTTGTTGATTGAGTATAATCATGAAAGTTCAATTGTTAATAGACTTTGTTAAGCATGCCATTGTATTATCCCAAAAGAGTGTAAGAAAATAAATGCTCTTGAAGCGTTTGCAGATGTTTTCTAATGTATTCCTTTTCTTTTTATATATTTTCAATCATTTTAGACATTTCACGGTAATAATATTGTTGAAAGGAGTTTGGGTTTAAGTAGTCACTAGCTTGCAAGCTCTAGACACTACTATTTTGAGGTAGAAGTGGGGTTGCTTGTTGCTGGCTGGAAATGATGTTAGCTATATGCCGGTTTTGCTGGTTTTAATTATGATATATTCCCTTCGGTCCTAATTATAAGAGTTAGTTAATTTTTTTAGAGAAATTAAGGAAGCTAATTAAATTACTTTAAAGTATTTTTATTTGTATTTTTTTCTTCAAATTTACTAGTTTGACTAATAAACTAATATATAATCTAAGAATATTTAACATATGAATTGATTAAGTAATTTATTTAGCTTTCTTAATCTCTTCAAAGGAAGTCAACTAGCTCTTATAATTAGGACCAGAAGTACTACTAGTTGAGTATGAGGTATGATGAATAATGCTTAGATTTATGAAGAAACATATTGATCAAACACATTTCATCAAAAGTATTTTCTCAAGATATGGAAGACAAAAAAGAAAAAAGAAGATATGGAAGACACAATGCACACATTTTCCAATTAACAAGTTTGTTTCAATAACAAAAATTAAACTAATTAATTGCTTATTATCAAACCAATTACTACCTCCGGTCTTAATTATAAGAGTTGGTTGACTTTCTTTAGACAGATTAAGGAAGCTAAATAAGTTACTTAATCATTTCATATGTTAAATATTTTTAGATTATATATTAGTTTATTAGTCAAACTAATAAGTTTAAAGAAAAAAATAAAAATACTTTAAAGTAATTTAATTAACTTCTTTAATCTCTCTAAAAAAATCAACTATCTCTTACAATTACAATTAGAACGAGGTACTATTAAGTACTATGGTAAACCAATGAGTGAATCAATTGCTACAACAACCATTCTGCATTAAGAGGACAATTGTCACGAAATGAAGAAACCCATCAAAACAAGCAAGATTCTGAACACAAAATTCTAGAGTCAACACACAAGTTTTGATTAATAAATATGAATATTTATTAAAATTTGATTTATAATTCATAATTCAAGTTCTTATCAATTAAAAACTTTAAGTTATAATAATCATAATATTATGGTAAAATAAATAATTAAAATAAATATACATATATACTTGTTTTGGGGCCAAAAATTAATATATACGTGGAAAAGCACATCAATTATATAAATTTATATGCATTTGATCATTGTCACAACTCACAAAGTCAAGGCAGCATTGACCATGGTTATATGCAATCTTCTTTTCGGAAATTCTTCAATATGGAAATTTCCTCACGCCACCAAGGAAATAAGAATTGATGGGTGAAGTTGGGTCTTTGACCCATAGCACAAGTTGACATTGACTCGCTCTTCTTTATATTGCTAATATGAATAAGCGTCTACACTTCATCTTCTTCATCGGATGCTCCCTTGCCGGTGGCTTGTGCCTAACACACAAGCCGCCGGCAACCACCGCCTCTGTGCCACAGACGAGTCCGAGTGGTTGTTGTGAGTCCATATCTTTGATCTGCGGTCCAGGTGCTTTGGAGTTCAGATCCTTGATCTATGGTCCTCTCCCTCAGAGTTCTGCCAGATGTGGCCTTCTCTCGTCCTTGTGGCGAGCCCTTTCCTCTCTTCTCTAGATCTGATCTGTGGAGGTGAGATTTATATGTTTTTTTGTTATTTTTCTGTGATTCTGGGTTTTCTGGTGGTGTTTTTGTGTCATGAAATAAGCAGATCTATAAGATCTGGGTTCAACTCCTCTTGTTGGATAGTGGTATGAACGTTATAAGATCAGATTCTCCCTTGGTAGTTCGAATCTGCGTTCCTGGGGGCAGATCTAAAGAGGCGTTGCTTGTTGTATGAACAAGGTTATCAGATCTGATTCATCAAAGGAGCAGGAGTTTTCTTCTGGACATCATGGGTTTTCTCATGTCTGAGGTTGGGTTTTCTGTGTTCTTAACCCCAATATGGGGTACCTATACAGTTGCTCTCGTTGCGTCTAATCCTTATAAGGAGGTGTGCCCGTTTGGGTGGGTTTTAAAACCACCATCTTCTTCATTGTCACTTCTAACCCCAGATACTGAGGAGGCTACTTTGTCTGTGATTCTACTTCTTCTTCTAAATATTTTATGTACGATGATTTGACTGTTTTTGTTGTTGTTTTTGTCTTTGATGTATTTTATTGTATTGGATTTGACTTTACTTGTATCCAGATATTATACTTATTTGGAGTATTAATATAAATAGACTGTTGATCAAAAAAAAAAAAAAGAATAAGCGTCTAAAGTTGAGTCTTTGCACTATCACACAAATTAGCGTAACTAAGTCATTATTAACAAGTTGTTGGTTAAGATGGTAAATAATATCAACACAAATTAAGTTCTAGAAAATGCACTTATTAGGAGAGGTGAAAACCTTTTGATCTTTATAATAATCATAATATTATGGTAAAATAAATTATTAAAATAAATATACATATATACTTGTTTTGGTTCCAAAAATTAATATATATGTGTGTGTGTGGAAAAGCACATTAATGATATAAATTAATATGTATTTAATACGAGGCAAACGCCGCATTGACGGTGGTTACATGCAATCCTCTTCTCGGAAATTTTTTAATGTGGAAACTTCCTCACGCATTCTACAGCCTTGCTTTTTTTTGCAACCAAGTCAATAAGAATTGATAGGTGAAGTTGGGTCTTTGAACCATTACACAAGTTGGCATTGACTCAATTTTCCTTATATTGCCAAATAAGCATGTGAGTATATACGAGTGAAGTCGGGTCTAAAACCATTACAAAAGTTAGCATTGACTCAGTCTTCAATATTGTGGAAATGACCATACGAATGTTCCTCATTCTTGACTCTTCTATAATAACAACCAGCTCATCTTCTTTTCAGCCATAACTTACCATAATTGAGGTGCTTTTGATATCCCTTTAGCAAGCATGAGACGATCTCTGAGTGAGATGCTTTTAATTTTGTTTGTACTGTTTTTTGAAGCTTCACAACTCTGTCTCTGTAGGAATCTGACAGATAAGGGCTGCATAGAAGAAGAGAGGCAGTCTCTTTTGAAGTTCAGAGATAGCTTTGACAATGACTCAAGACATGTCCTTTCTTGGGAGGGCAAACAATGCTGCACATGGATAGGAGTCAAATGTGATGCTATCACAGGTCATGTGGTCAACATTGATCTCAGCCCAAGCATGGCTCCGCTATTAATCGAAGAAAGATCAAGGCCTACCAATAGGTCATGCTATGAGGAAGAGCAACTTACCAATGGCTCAATTATTTTTAAATGCCTATTGTCAAGTAAAGCAATGAGTCCGTCCTTGCTAGAGTTGAAACATTTGACCTACTTGGATTTAAGCTTCATTGATTTTCAATTTACTCCTATCCCAGCGTTCCTTGGGTCCATGAGACAACTAAGGTACCTTAATCTTTCCCGAACTTTCTTTTCGGGGAGGGTACCCCACCAATTGGGGAACCTCACCAACTTGCTAATTCTTGATCTCAGCTATTCCTGGGATTTTTACATGGATGACTTCACATGGGTCTCTCATCTTTCTTCTCTTCAATACATTGACATGAGTGAAGTGACAATCACAAATGAGATCAATTCGTTGATGCAGGTAATTCTCAATCTTCCGATTTTATTACAAGCACACTTTTGGTTTTGCGGAATTAATCCCTCAAAAAGTTCCCAAGGTTTTGTGAATTCCTCCTCACTTCCTTCCAAGCTTCAAGTCTTGAATCTTGGGATGAATTTTCTTGATGCCATACCTAAGGCTTTGCAAAACGAGACATCTCTTAGATCCCTTGACCTTTCTGTAAACTTGATTGACTTTGTTCCCTTGTGGTTAGGAACTTTGAAGTCTCTAGCACATTTAGATCTAGCCGGGAATAAAATTTCTGGGCAATTCCCCATTGCTATTCAAAACATGTCGTCCCTTACATTCCTTGACATTTCTCTAAACTCTCTTGACTCAGTTCCATTATGGCTAGGAGATTTTTCATTTCTAACCCATCTGAATTTAGCTTGGAATCAACTTACTGGTTCATTTCCTATTGCTATTCAGAACATTTCTACCCTTAATTTCCTTGACCTTTCCAGCAATAATCTGACATCTGCAGTTCCAGTATGGTTCATCAAGAGAGTTCAACATGTCTATCTTACCAACAACAAGTTCTCTACTCTCGAAAGTTCTTGTCCTTCAAATTCCAAAATCAATTCCAAAAATATATCAAAAAACATTGGTAGTGATTTGCAAGCACTAGATTTAAGTCACAATGATTTGAAAGATGTGGCAGATAGCTTAGGCCAACTAAAGAACCTAGAGCACTTGAATTTAGCTTCAAATTTGTTATATGGCCCCATCCCATTATCCTTCAGAAATTTGACAAAATTACGGGAACTAATTCTTGAAGATAATCATTTCAACGGAACAATTCCAGCATTCTTGGGGAGATTCTTTTTCTTAAAGGTGTTATGTCTTTCTGACAATCACCTAAAAGGTCGCATCCCTGATAGTCTTGGAAAGCTTCAAAACTTGAAAATTTTGAATTTTTCGAATAACTTCTTGGAAGGTCCTCTTGCAGAAATTCACCTTCGTAATTTGTCCTCTCTCAATGATTTAAGCCTGGGAATGAACAACTTATCCGTAGATCTTGCACCCAATTGGTTACCTCCTTTTCAATTGAAAAGTCTTAAATTGTCATCGTGTAATATTGGGACACCATTTCCTCAATGGCTTCAAAACCAAAAGCAGTTAGTCAAGCTAGACTTATCAAATACTAGCCTATGGGGAACCCTCCCTCCATGGTTTCCACAAAAGGATCTAATTCTGCTAGATCTCTCAAACAACAAAGTCAGTGGACAGCTCCCAAGAAATCTCCATGATAGGACGCAAAGTTTGACTAGTCTCTTGCTTGGTAATAACCTTTTGAATGGTTCAATTCCGAAATCATTGTGTAAATTGTCACGGCTTCAAGACTTGGTTCTTTCAAAAAATAAATTATCCGGTGAGATTCCTAGCTGTTTGGGTGAAGGTTATGATATTGTATTGATTGATCTATCATCCAATGAGTTATCAGGCACCATTCCAAAATCATTTTGCAGTTCTGATGGTTCCCATTCAGTACAATCTTTGAACCTGAGCAACAACAGTTTGCATGGAGAGCTTCCATCAACATTGAGATCTTGCAACAACTTGGAGATTTTGGATCTTGGCAACAATGAACTATATGGCATTATACCTTCAAAGATATGGGCCAAGTCTAGTATGCTGAAAATTCTTCGGCTTCGCCAAAACAAATTCAACGGTAGTATCCCATCAACTATATGCCAACTCTCTTACTTGCAAAGCTTGGATCTTGCAAGTAACAACTTATCCGGTCCAATTCCTTTTTGCATTGGGAATATGGAGGGAATGATGGTGAACAAGGCATTGGATAATGGACCAAAGGGACATGAAGCTTCTGAACCTGCTGCTGCTCCAACAGAATTCTCTTTGGCGCCTTATGTAAGTAGTGCGGCTCCAGGTCCTCCTCCAGTAGAGGCCCCAGCATTGGCCCCAGCATGGGTCCCAGCTTTTCAACAATGGGAAAAGGAAGATGTCAAGCAATTCATTAAAGGAAGAGAACTGGATTTCACAAAAAATCTCAAGTTTGTAATTAATATGGACTTGTCAGACAACAACCTAGTTGGCATTATACCAGAAGTTTTAACTTCTCTCAACGGATTGGTGAGCTTGAATTTATCACACAACTTTTTATCGGGAGAAATCCCTAGCAAAATAGGGCAATTGAAGTTACTAGAATCATTGGATCTCTCATGGAACAAACTTGTAGGCCCACTTCCAAGTAGCATGCCTTCTTTGACTTCATTGAGCCACTTGAATCTATCATACAACAACTTTTCAGGGCCTCTTCCAGAGGGAAACCAATTCTTCACTCTTGAAGATTCATCCATTTATTTTGGAAATCAATATCTTTGTGGAGAACCTGTGCTAAAAAAGTGCCACAACCATGAAAGCAATGAAACTCCAACAAGTGACCATTATGAAGACAAGAACCATAAAGAAAAGATTATGCTTTACTTTGTTGTAGCCGTTGGTTTCATGACAGGGTTCTGGGGAATAATTGCACTCCTAGTGCTCAACAAGATGCTAAGGTATGTTTGCTTTAGATACATGGAGAAACTAGGAGATGAAATATATGTAGCAGTAGCAATAAGGGTAGCAAGGCTCAAGAGAATGGGATTGAAACGTTGGTGATGAGAGGTTTTTTGTTTAGTGTAATTCATTTCAGAGCTGGGACGTTTCTCTCCCAATCCCTTTGTATGTTATCACATTTTTCTTTAATTTGAAAATGAATAATGTCTGTAAGCCATAGATTGGATATAATTTATATGAAGTAATTTAAGTTTCTCTTCTCTATTTTTCTTTCATAAATGGTTTGTATTGTCCAAGAAAAATTTATGAATAATCTTACCATGTTATGTGTATTCAAGATTTCTTATAAACTATTGCGTGTATATATGTTTAATGGATGAATAATATGAATTCGGATTTATTTCTTGTGAGAGTGAATTGTTATTATAATTTGATTTGAACCTTCTGAAAGAGCATAAATATCTACAAATAGGTTAGGTAGCTAGATTTGGATTCAATCTTTTAATATTAACCGCTTATTATTGAACCAAACACTCCAAGTTGGTTCTGATAGATGTTAAAAAGTTTTAGAACGAATAGACAAAGAGAGATTATTAGAGCTGTGTACTTGAGTAGATGATCCAAATAAGGGGGGAAAAAAGGAACGGGCCCTCAAGGAAAGCCCAAAAGAACATATTGTTCATAAGTTCACTGTTCTTTACAGATATAAATATGGATTTATCTTAACCTCGATACTTAATTATGCAACCAGATTTTTCCAAAACACTTCTCTAAGTTAGGTAAATGAGTTTGCAGAAAAATGAAAAATATAATTAAAAAATATTATATTTAGGAGCAAGTAAAATTCACCCCAAAATTAATTAGGTTCAAAGAAGTAATAAAGGATTATCTTGTTCTAATACAATTTATTCAAACTCTTTAGAATTAATGCACTTAGGTAGTGCCATTGTTAATTGAAATCCATAGTTCGTCATTATACATATTGGGATCATATGGTATTTTGCTTTGAACTAATGATAGAAGAACGGCATGTGGAATTTAGATTTTGATCTTTTTATTTAAATTTTATTTAGTAATTTTCTTCCAACCCTTATCTTTTTTTTTTTCAATCAAACCATAAATTAACTACAAGAATCACAATGAAATATTCTTTTTTTTTTAAATATGAATATTACAATTTCAATTTAATTCATTCTCTTTTTTTCCCCTCAGTCTAAGCATGCTGCATTGAAAACCTTTTAACACCTAGTAGAAAAACAAGTCCTCTTTTTGTTCTAAAAAAATAATAGAACCAACTACGGATGTGAATGTGTGTGTTATATGAAAATTGTTTAAGAATAATACAGTCTGGCCAAAAAAAAAAATTAACATAAAAAAATTCCTTATCATAATTTCATTTGAATGATTAAGTTGTTTTAATACTTTTGAATACAAATTATCATATTTTTAAGTAGCCGATTGAAAAAATAGTAGTATATTCCTCAAATGAAAATAATAAACTTTTAAAAAATAAGAAAATTCATATCACTCAAATCAAAATTTAAATAATACTAGAAAAATATGTACAGCTTCGTGATATGTGTTCTTTAAAAGGCATTTCAAATTCCGATTCGATGGTGGCGCACTTCTTGGATTCAATCAACACTCCAACCAATCAAGCCATCCAATCTAAGTCAATTGTTAAAATACTGATTTTTTAACCTTTTCCAAGAAAAAAAAAATCTTTGTTCGAACCTTTTCCAAATATCATTGCTAGAATTTTCCATGGTTTTGAAAAAGGCAATGCATTTTGTTCAGCAAAAGACAAAATTGTAGATTTAAAAAAAGAATACAATTATAAAGCACCAAATGTTGTCGTTCACTTTTACCAAAAAAAAAAAAAAGTTGTCGTTCACTCTGAATTAGTGAATTTTAAAATGGATCACAAATTATCTTTTGTTTAGTAATCATCTGATTCATAATATAAGACCCATTTGATTTTTTTGAAAAATTTAAAAAAAGTTAAATAAATTACTTAATCAAATCATAATGCTATTTATGATTAAATTATATATTAGTTTATAAGTCAAATAAATTAGTTTGGAGAAAAAAAATATGTATAAATACTTTAAAATAGTTTAATTAGATTTTTTAATCTTCTTCAAAAAGTCAACTGAGTCATATATTTAAAACCAAAATAATACTACCCCTCATCCTAAATATAAAACAACATTAATATAATTTATATTTTAAATTTTACTTTATATTTAGAACCGAATGAGTACTATTTTATTGCATAATTTAAAGTGTCATGGGTAACACGTGAAATCTCCCTCGTTAGTTGAAACTAAAATATGAGCCGGGCCCCATGTGAACATGATATGAAACAGCTAAACCATAATTCTTTTTTTTTTTTTCGCTGCAATTCACGTTGTTCCATATAAATATAATTAATTTTGACCCAAAAAAAAATATAAATATAATTAATTTGACAAAAAAATAAAATAAAAATACAATTAATTGATTATTTAAAAATGGGAAAATAACACTTTAGTCGTTGTCAGATTTCAGAAAAATTAATTCACCTTAATGCGCATATTCACGTGGAAAGAGGAAAAGAAACAGTTGCATGAGTGACCACCTAACAATTTGCGTTGTGGTCTAATTAAAAAGGGTTAAGGTCCATATTTACCAATAAACTATTACTAATAGAGCATTTGACACAAACATTTAATGATGATATCTTAAATACAAAAGAACAAATAAAATATTGTAAAAAACACAGCGCCGTTAGTTTTGTTTTTTTACGGAGGTTAAGCTCATGGGATATGATGATATGGCAAAGATAATTGATGAAGTGGCAAGATTGTGTCAGAAAAAATTAACTCTTGACTTATTTTTGCTGGGCCAAAACGAAAACGCCTTCTCGAAAAGAAAGGCACTATGATTATCGATGTTACAAACCTAACTATCCCAAAATTCATATTCATGTTTCTTTTGAATTTCAGCCATCCGACTTCTTTCAAGTTCAATTATTAATTGTTATTCGGCACAGAAAATCATCAGTTCTTTCAATTGATAATCTTAGCAATCGAATTCAAAATCCCTAAATTTGGATCAAAGCATTCCGGAGGAACGAATAGAAGGTAGAGAGTATGAGAAGAAGGCCTGGAATTGAAGGATTACAAAATGCTGCTGCTGCTGCGAGGAATCAATTTCGATTGGTGGGTGAAAACATGGCCGAGGTTAAAACCGATGTGATGAAGGGGCAGCTTGCAACATTCCGATCCAAGCTTGAGGAGTTCGCTCTCAAGCATAAGGTCTGTCTTTTTCTCACTTTCTTGTAATTTACCTGGACTTGAAGAGTTCAGTTTTTTATTTTGGGGTTTGCGGAAACTTACATTCGTTGTGCCAAATAGCTGGTTTTAGTCCAATATCAATATTTTTGTTGGTTTCTGATGTATTTACTTGATTTTAACGCAAATGAATTGTTGCTCTGTGAGATCGATTTTGATTATGGATGCTTACCGTTTTTTTAAACAATGTAATGGAAAATTGATAATAAGCATGCATCATGTCTGGATTTAGATTCAGTTTCATTCTTTCCATTCTTATTCTGTTGCCCCTATAGATCAGTTGATTGTTTTGTATTTTTTTGTATTTGCGTCTTTGAGCAGAAGCATTTTGCACTAACTATTGCAGTATATAACCTTATGTTGTTAAATTGTCTACTTCAATTTTGCAGATCACCATCGCCTTTACCTCCGATGGGTTTCGCCGTATCGCCTTTCTTTCTTTTTCTCAGCTTGCTCAGCTTTTCCGAGATCGCGTTTTCCTTCTGGCCTTTGCTTCCTTCTTCCCCAAGAGCCCTAAGCAAAAATAAGTCAAATTCAATTTTTTTTCTGATGCAATCTTGCCACTTCATCAACATCTTCGCCACATCATATCCCATGAGCTTAACCTCTGTGAGAAAAAAAAAAAACTAATGGCTTTGTATTTTTTACAACATTTTAATTGTTCTTTTGTATTTAAGGTACCATCATTAAATGTTTGTGACAGATGCTCTTTTTATAATAGCTTATTGGCAAATATGGACCTTAACCCAATTAAAAATTAAAGAAGGCAAGTTAGAAACACAATGTGCCTATTTGGAATGCATCAGGTTAGGAACATTAGGAGCGTTAGGACCAGTAATTTTGAAAAAAAGTCTACTAACGCTACCAATGCTCATTTGATCTGTTTGGGTTGAGCATTAAGAAAAAGCTCCTAACGCTCAAAATGCCTATTAAGCCAAAAGCTCCACCATGGAGCTTTTTCCAAAACGCTTTCAGCTTTTTGACGTGGGTCCCACCACTTCTACCACTATCAATCCAAACACAAATCAGATAGCTAATAAGCCACCACTCCTACCGAGCTTTTTCTAAAGTCAGTAGCTTTTAAGCCACCGCTCCTACCGTCAACCCAAACAGGCCCAATACATACATTGCTTTATATGGTTCAATTATTGAAATACTCGCAAGAGAAGAGGGTGGTTGTTGATTGAGTATAATCATGAAAGCTCGATTTTTAATAGACTTTGCTAGGCATGCAATTGTATTATACCAGAAGAGTAAAAGAAACTAAATGCTCTTGAAGCGTTTGCAGATGTTTTCAAACGTATTCCTTTTCTTTTTATTCATTTTCAATCATTTTAGACATAGCACAGTAAAAATATTGTTGAAAGGAGTTTGGATTTAAGTAGTGACTAGCTTGCAAGTTCTAGACACTACTATTTTGTGGTAGAAGTGGGGTTGCTTGTTGCTAGCTGGAAATGATGATGGCTATATGCTGGTTTTGCTGGTTTTACTTATGATATACTAGTTGAGTATGAGGTATGATGATTTATGCTTAGATTTATTAAGGAACATATGATCAAACACATTTCATCAAAAGTATTTTCTCAAGATATGGAAGACAAAAAAGAAAAAAGAAGAAAAAAAAAGATATGAAGACAAAACCCATACATTTTCCAATTAATAAGTTTATTTCAATTACAAAAGTTAGACTAATTAATTGCTTATTATCAAACCAATTATTAAGTACTATGGTAAACCAATGAGTCAATCAATTGCTACAACAACCATTCTGCAGTAAGAGGACAATTGGCATGGAATGGAGCAACCCAACAAAACTAGCAAGACTCTGAACACAAAATGCTAAAGTCTACCCCCACCTAAATTTTTTATTTATCACAAAAAAAAAAAAAGAAGCTAAAGTCTACCCCTTGTTCTTGAGCTTAACTGGCAAAGAGGTCAGAGACTCTCACCAAAGGGAGGGGGTTAATCCTGGAGTTGGTCAAGGCGTTTGGGGAGACATTCTGGCTCCTAGGTGCCTACGTAAACGTCTGAAGGTAATAGATGGCTTGCCCTGCCCAACATCGGTATAACCTAGGAGGAAGGGAGATTTCACCCTGCCCTTAGATTGTGGGTGAACCCAACCCCTTTCCTAATTTTTTTTAATATATATATATATATATATATATATATATATATATATATATATATATATAAAGAAGCTAAAGTCTACACACACAAGCGTACTAGAAGATATATTTAATTAATAAATATGATTATTTATTAAAATTTGATTTATAATTTATAATTCATAATTCAAATTCTTATCAAATTAAAAATTAGTGTTATAATAATCATAATATTATGTCAAAATAAAATCTTAAAATAAATGGGAAAAACACTTTTCATATTGTAGGAGAAGTGTTTTATCATGTCACACACACATAATATAGTGGGACCCACAAATATATATATATATAATTAGCATTATATATGTGTGTGTGTGGGTCCCACTATATATGTGGGTCCCACCATTTTATGTGTATGTAAGAATCTTTTTCTTCTCATGTAACATGAAAAGTTTAAACCCCAAAATATATATATATATATACTTATTTTGGGGCGAAAAATTAATATATACGTGGAAAAGCACATCAATTATATAAATATGTATTTAATCATTGTCACAACTTACAAGCTAAAGGCAGCATTGACCGTGGTTACATGCAATCTTCTTCTCAGAAATTCTTCAATTTGGAAACTTCCTCACGCATTCTACAGGCCTTTTTTTCCCCCAACCAAGGAAAAGGGAATTGATAATGATAGGTGAAGTTGAGTCTTTGCACCACCACACAAGTTAGCGTAACTAAATCCTAAATCCGGTTGAGATGATAAGAGATCTCAACACAAGTTTAAATTTCAAGAAACGCACTTGTTAAGAGATGTGAAAATTCTTTAAACTTTATAATAATCATAATATTATGGTAAAATAAATTATTAAAATAAATATACTTATATACTTGTTTTGGGGCCAAAAATTAATATATATATATGGAAAAGCACGTCAATTATATAAATTTACATGTATTTAATCATTGTCACAAGGCAAAGACGGCATTGACGGTGCTTACATGCAATCTTCTTCTTGGAAATTCTTTAATGTGGAAACTTCCTCACGCATTCTACAGTGTTGATTTTTTTCGCAACCAAGTAAATAAGAATTGATGGGTGAAGTTGGGTCTTTGAGCCATTGCACAAGTTGGCGTTGATTCAGTTTTCTTTATATTTCCCATCAATCAAGTGAGTATATACTCCCTGATCCTTATTATAAGGCATCAACTAACAATTTTCACAAACCAATAAAAACAGTTAAAGTCAATAAAGTTATCCTACAATTTAAGTAATTTCCAATATTACTCCTACTAATTGTACTAAACTCCAATATTATATTAATTATTACTCTCACTCATTATCCTTATTTATTAGGGGCATACATGGAAAAGCATAATTAATGCTACTTGGAAAAAAGTAAGTGCCTTATAAAAAGGACCAAATAAACTTGTTAGTTAATGCCTATAATAAGGTTCAGAAGGAGTATGAGAGGATTGGGGTCTAAAATCATTACAAAAGTTAGCAATGACTCAGTCTTCAATATTGTGGAAATGAACATACGAATCTTCCTCATCCTTTAGTCTCCTATAAATAACAACCAGCTCATCTTCTTTTCACTCATAACTTACCATAATTGAGGTGCTTTTGATATCACTTAACCAAGCATGAGAAGGTCTCTGAGTGAGGTGCTTTTAATTTTGTTTGTACTGTTTTTTGAAGCTTCACAACTCTGTCTCTGTAGGAATCTTACAGATGAGGGCTGCATAGAAGAAGAGAGGCAGTCTCTTTTGAAGTTCAGAGACAACTTTGACAATTACTCAAGGCATGTCCTTGCTTGGGATGGCAAACAATGCTGCAAGTGGAAAGGAGTCAAATGTGATGCCATCACTGGTCATGTGGTCAATATTGATCTCAGCCCAAAAAGCCATCCAATGGCATGGCAGTTAATCAAAGATGGTGTATGGTTTCCTAACTGCTCAACCAGGGTAGAGGTAGTTAATAATGGTTCATTTTATGTTAAATGCGATTTTTCAAGTAAAGCAATGAGTCCATCATTGCTAGAGTTGAAACATTTGACCTACTTGGATTTAAGCTTCATTGATTTTCAATTAACTCATATCCCAGCGTTCCTTGGGTCCATGAGACAACTAAGGTACCTTAATCTTTCCCAATCTTTCTTTTCGGGGAGGGTACCCCACCAATTGGGGAACCTCACCAACTTGCAAACTCTTGATCTCAATCGAGCTACCCTATACATGTATGACTCCACATCCATGAATGACATCACATGGGTCTCTCATCTTTCTTCTCTTCAATACATTGACATGAGTGCAGTGAGAATCATAAATGAGATCAACTCGGTGATGCAGGTAATTCTCAATCTTCCGATTTTATTACAAACACACTTTGAGTTCTGTGGAATTAATCCCTCAAAAAGTTCTCAGGGTTTTGTGAATTCCTCCTCACTTCCTTCCAAGCTTCAAGTCTTGAATCTTTTGGGGAATTTTCTTGATGTCATACCTAATGCTGTGCAAAACGTGACATCTCTTAGATCCCTTGACCTTTCTAACAACTATCTTGACTCTGTTCCCTTGTGGTTTGGAAAGTTCAAGTTTCTGGCCCATCTGAATCTAGCCTGGAATGAACTTGCTGATTTTTTCCCTATTGCAATTCAGAACATTTTTTCCCTTCAATACCTTGACCTTTCCAGCAATAGTCTAACATCTGCAGTTCCAATATGGTTCATCAAGAAAGTTCAACATGTCAATCTTACCAACAATAACTTCTCTACTCTCGAAAGTTCCTGTCCTTTGAATTCCAAAATCAATTCCAAAAATATATCAGAAAGCATTGGTAGTGATTTGCAAGCACTGGATTTAAGTCACAATGAATTGAAAGATGTGGTAGATAGCTTAGGCCAACTTAAGAATCTGGAGCATTTGAATTTAGCTTCAAATTTTTTATATGGCCCCATCCCATTATCCTTCAGAAATTTGACAAAATTATTGGAACTAATTCTTGAAGATAATCATTTCAACGGAACAATTCCAGCATTCTTGGGGAGATTCTCTTTCTTAAGGGTGTTAGATCTTTCTGACAATCACCTAAAAGGTCGTATCCCTGATAGTCTTGGAAAGCTTCAAAACCTGAACATTTTGGATCTTTCAACTAACTCCTTAGAAGGCCATCTTGGGGAAGTTCATCTTCGTAATTTGTCCTCTCTCAATGATTTAAACCTAGGAATGAACAAGTTATCTATAGAGCTTGCACCCAATTGGTTACCTCATTTTCAATTGAAAAGTCTTAAATTGCCATCTTGCAACATTGGGACGCCATTTCCTCAATGGCTTCGAAACCAGAAGAAGCTAGGCAAGTTAGACTTATCAAACACAGGGCTTTGGGGAACCCTCCCAACATGGTTTCAACAAAAGGATCTACTTGTGCTAGATCTCTCCAACAACAAAATTAGTGGACAACTCCCAAGAAATATTAATGATATGATGCCATATTTGAATAGTCTATACCTTGGGAAGAACCTTTTGAATGGTTCTATTCCAGAATCATTGTGTAAATTGTCATGGCTTCAAGACTTGGATCTTTCAAAAAATAAATTATCCCGCGAGATTCCTAGCTGTTTGGGTGAATTTGATGGTATTTTATTGATTGATCTGTCATCCAATGAGTTATCAGGCACCATTCCTGAATCATTTTGCAGTTCTGATGGTTCCTATTCATTACAATCTTTGAACCTGAGCAACAACAGTTTGCATGGAGAGCTTCCATCAACATTGAGATCTTGCAACTACTTGGAGATTTTGGATCTTGGCAACAATGAACTATATGGCATTATACCTTCAAAGATATGGGCCAAGTCTAGTATGCTGAAAATTCTTAGGCTTCGCCAAAACAAATTCAACGGTAGTATCCCATCGACTTTATGCCAACTCTCTCACTTGCAAAGCTTGGATCTTGCAAGTAACAACTTATCCGGTCCAATTCCTTTTTGCATTGGGAATATGGAGGGAATGATGGTGAACAAGGCATTGGATAATGGACCAAAGGTACATGAAGCTTCTGAACCTGCAGCTCCTCCTACAGAATTCTCTTTGGCGCCTTTTGTAAGTAGTGTGGCTCCAGGTCCTTCTCCAGAAGCATCAACCCCAGCATGGGCCCCAGCTTTTCAACAATGGGAAAAGGAAGATGTCAAGCAATTCATTAAAGGAAGAGAACTGGATTTTACAAAAAATCTCAAGTTTGTAATTAATATGGACTTGTCATACAACAACCTAATTGGTATTATACCAGAGGTTCTAACTTCTCTCAACGGATTGGTGAGCTTGAATTTATCACACAACCTTTTGTCGGGAGAAATCCCTAGCAAAATAGGGCAATTGAAGCTACTAGAATCATTGGATCTCTCATGGAACAAACTTGCAGGCCCACTTCCAAGTAGCATGCCTTCTTTGACTTCATTGAGCCACTTGAATCTATCATACAACAACTTTTCAGGGCCTATTCCAGTGGGAAACCAATTCTTCACCCTTGAAGATTCATCCATTTATTTTGGAAATCAATATCTCTGTGGAGAACCTGTGCTAAAAGGGTGCCACGACCATGAAAGCAATGAAGCTCCAACAAGTGACCATTATGAAATCAAGAACCAAAAAGAAAAGATTATGTTTTACTTTGTTGTAGCCGTTGGTTTCATGACAGGGTTCTGGGGAATAATTGCACTCCTAGTATTCAACAAGAGTCTAAGGTATGTTTGCTTTAGATACATGGAGAAACTAGGGGATGAAATATATGTAGCAGTAGCAATAAGGGTAGCAAGGCTCAAGAGAATGGGATTGAAACGTTGGTGATGAGAGGTTTTTTGGTTTAGTGTAATTCATTTCAGGGATGGGACGTTTCTCTCCGAATCCTTTTGTATGTTATCTCATTGTCCTTTAATTTGAAAATGAATAATGTCTGTAAGCCATAGATTGGATATAATTTGTATGAAGCAATTTAGCTTTCTCTTCTCTATTTTTCTTTCAAATATACTCTGTATTGTCCAAGAAAAACTTATGAATAATCTTACCATGTATATTCAAGATTTCTTACAAACTATTGCGTGTATATATGTTCTAATGGATGGAATATATATGAGTTCAGACTTATTTCTTGTGCTAATGAATTGTTATTGTAATTTGATTTGAACCTTCTGAAAGAGTATAAAATCTATAAATAAGTTAGGTAGCTAGATTTTGATTCAATATTTTAATATTAACCGCTTATTATTGAACCAAACACTCTAAGTTGGTTCTGATAGATGTTAAAAAGTGTTGGAACAAATAGATAGACAGAGATTATAAAAGCTTTGAACCTGAGCAGATGATCCAAATTGGAAAAAAAAAAAAAGAATAAGCCCTTGAGGAAAGCCCAAAAGAACATATTGTTCATAAGCTCACCGTTCCCGACAAATATAAATATGGATTTACTGTATCAAAAATAAATATTGATTTACCTTAACCTCCATAATTATGCAACCAGATTTCTCCAAAATACTTCTGTGTAATAATATAGTAGTATTATATATCAATATATAAGTTAGATAAATCCACTTATAGAAAAATAATAAATACAAGAGATTTTTTTTAAAAAAAAAAGTCTTATATTTAGAACCATTATTCACCCCAAAATTAATTAGGTTCGATATTTAAGACCAAATGAATAATAAAGGATTTTCTTGTTTTAATACAATTTATTCAAACTCTTTAGAATTACTGCACTTAGTTAGTGCCATCTGTAATTGAAATCCATGGTTCGTCATGATACATATTAGAATCACATGGCATTTTGTTTGGAACTAATGATAGAGAATGGCATGTAAAATTTAGATTTTGATATTTTTATTTAGTAATTTTCTTCCAACCCTTTCCTGTTTTTATCAATCAAACCATTTATTAACTACAAGAATTACAATGAAATATTTTTTTTCAAAAAAAATATGAATATTATAATTTCAATTTAATTCATTCTCTTTTTTTTCTCAATCTAAGCATGCTGCATTGAAAACCTTTTAACACCTAGTAGAAAAGCAAATCCTCTTTTTGTTCTCAAACCAAAAACAAAAAACAAAAAACAAAACAAAATAGAACCAACTACGGATGTGAATGTGTGTGTAGTATGAAAATTGTTTAATAATAATACTGTCTGGTCTGGCCAAAAAAAAAAATCCCTTATCATAATTTCATTTGAATGATTAAATTATTTTAGTACTTTTGAATATAAATTATCGTATTTCTAAGTAGTCGGTTGAAAAAAAAATGATAGTATATTTCCTAAAAGAAAATAATAAACTTTTAAAAAATAATAAAATTCATATAACTCAAATCAAATTTAAATAGGGAAAATTATAATAAAGGACCTAAGAAAAACAATATTTATTAAGAAGGACCATAAAAAGTGGTAATTATTTTGAAGGACCAAAAATTAAAACATTAAAATTGAAAGACTAAATTGCCCTTAATCAGATTTTCTATATTATCTCTAATTAAATCAAAATGATTTTTTTTTTTTGATACGTAGAATCTGATTGATTGAAAATAATAAATGGAAAGTTTCAGTATGGGTCTTCCTATGCCGTCAATCAATATGACCCTGTTACTCCTGTTTTTGCCCTTATAAAATCCACTTGCTGTTTACTCTTTTGGAATGGGATCCTTTTTTTTTCAAAATTTTATCATTGAAATGGGTTTTCTTTTGAAAAAAAAATGCTAATTATTTCTTTTACTAGAGAAAAAAATTATACATTTTGTTAGAATCCTTCTGATTGATATCTGCGATTCTTGCCTTGATTAGAGGATCGATTCTTGCTTGATTAGAGGATCTGATCTGATTCTATCTAGTTTAGGAAAGATTAGATTATTATGTCAATTAATAGGTTATTATGTCAGTTAATTGTATTTCCTATTTTCTAATGTTTCCTTGTAACGGCTAGCTTCCCAATGGCCTATATATATTGTAATCTCTTCCTATGAATAATACTACAACAGAGAGTGTAATGATACCCTCTGATTTCTAATATGGTATCAAAGCCACGGACACTCGTCCGAGGCCAGAAACAGCGAGTGAAACAGTGAGTGACTGTGAGAAGAGAGAAACAGTGAGTGGAAGTTTTCCGGCGAGAACTCCGGTGAACGTTTTCCAAAAAATGGATTCATCCCAATCTACTCCCCTGTTTGGCTCAATTTCAGGAAAAACAACTGACTTAATTCCCATGGTTTTTATGTCTGGTACAAATTCTTCTTCTTCTTCAACTTCTTCCACTACTATCAGTACTATAGCATCAACCAGAACCACAGAGATGCCGCCAGATTTCTCAGAAAATCACACTATGGTTATTAACCATAAGTTTAATGGTCACAATTATCTCCAGTGGTCACAAAGCGTGCTGAGGTATATTCGTGGAAAGAGAAAGGAGAAATATATCAATGGAGCAGCTCCTCAACCAAACCCCGATGACCCCAATTTTGACACATGGTTTGCTGAAAACAATCAAGTCATGACTTGGTTGTGCAATTCGATGACTGTGGAGATTAGTGAGGGATACCTACTTGCACACACGGCAAAGGAAATATGGGATGCTGCTAGAAGAACCTACTCCTCCCTTGAAAATACTGCTGTCCTAATTCACTTGAAGAGACAACTCCGGGATTTGCAACAAGGTAGTATGTCAGTGACTGACTATTATAATGCATTGTTAAAATTATGGCAACAGCAGGACCTATTTGAAGCTCATCCCTGGGAAACTCTTAAAGATGCACAATTGTACAAACAAATTGTTGAAGAAGGAAGGATACACGATTTTCTGTTAGGCCTGAATGACACTTTCGAAGAAATAAGGGGAAGAATCATGGGATTAAAGCCACTCCCTCAGCTATTTGATGTGGTTAATTTTGTACAATTCGAGGAAAGCAGGAAACTCTTAACCCGAAGCGGACCAAGTCACATGGAAAGCTCGGCACTTGCAATTCAGGGACCACATGGAGAAAGAAGAACTAATAAGTGGTGCAACCATTGTAAAAGAAGGGGCCATAACAGGGAAGAATGCTGGAAACTCCATGGAAAACCGCCCGGGGGAAGATCAAAATTCCAGAGTCATATGACCACTGCTGAACCAAAAGTGGAAATTGAAGATCGCCTGAGTCAGGAGGAATTACAGATGTTTCGTCAAATGCTTGACAAACAAAATAAGGCTAACTCTGTTCCTAGTGTGAATCTTGCACAATCAGGTAATTCTATTGTTGCCCTAAATACTGTGATGACTGATGACGATACCTGGATTGTCGACTCTGGAGCCACAGATCATATGACCGGTAACAAATCCCTATTCCATACCCTTAAACACTGTCATGAACACCTCAAAGTTAAGGTCGCTAATGGAGTCTTCACTAGGGTTGAGGGTATTGGAACTGTTATATTATCTAATCACTTGACAATACATAACGTGCTGTTTGTACCAGAACTCACTTGTAATCTTGTGTCTGTGAGCAAGTTGACTAGTGATAAAGTATGTCGAGTAATTTTTGATAAAGGCTTATGTATGTTTCAGGATTTAAGAACGAGGAGGACGATTGGGACTTCTAGAGAATGGGATGGACTGTTCTACCTTGAAGGATCCACCTCAAAGAATAAAGATATGTGGAAGGCAAGACGAGCACTGGTTAGCTCAAATTCACAGAATAAAGATATATTGTTGTGGCACTGTCGGTCAGGCCACCCTAGTTTTGATTATATGAAACATGTGTTTCCGAGTTTATTTAATAAAAATTCTATTCCCTTTAATTGTGAAACTTGCCAATTTGCTAAACAGACACGATCCTCATATTTTAAACAGCCCTATACTCCTTCCTCTCCATTTACATTAATTCACAGTGATATTTGGGGACCGGCCCGAGTTCCTACTCTCACTCATTCTAGGTGGTTTGTGACGTTTATCGATGATCATACTCGAACCACATGGGTCTATCTAATGAAAAACAAATCGGATGTTGCCAGAGTCTTTCAAAAATTCTATACCTTTATACGGACTCAATTCAATACGTCCATTAAGGTACTTCGCAGTGATAATGCCAAAGAATACATGAGTACAACCTTCAAAGAGTTCCTTGATCACCAGGGAATTCATCACCAAACCTCCTGTCCCTACACCCCTCAACAAAATGGGGTAGCTGAACGGAAAAACCGTCACCTATTGGAAGTAACCTGTGCATTGCTAATGGAACGAAATGTTCCCACTGTCTTCTGGGGTGATGCCATCCTTACAGCCGCTTATCTCATAAACCGTATGTCTTCCAAAGTCCTCAACTACAACACTCCAATACAAAAGCTCCTTGAACTTTTCCCAAATTGTCCTCTCATTAATTCATTACCTCCCAAAGTGTTTGGGTGTGTTGTCTTTGTTCACAAACAGGAGGGAAACAAATTTGGTGCTAGAGCTGACAAATGTATATTTCTTGGCTACTCCTCCACCCAAAAAGGGTACAAGTGCTATTGTCCATCTTTGAAAAAGCTTATTGTTTCTCGAGATACTGTGTTCTCCGAAGATGATGCTTATTATCCTAAATTACCCATTCAGGGGGAGAATTCCAATATTGAATGGCTAATCATGAATACATCGAATTCCAACACCTCCAACACCTCCAATCCTAATTCCACCTCAAATCCACCTGACACATCTTCAATATCACCTAACCTTATAGCCTCTCTTGACACACTTGCTCCCATAAATCAGCCTAATACACCCCAACCAGAACAACTCAATGAACCGGAAACACATGTTGAAATCAATACAGGGATGAATGAAGAATCACGACAAGAAAGAGAGTCCAGCTCACACGCTCAACCTAAACCAGATACTGGTAGAACTGTCTCTCCCATTCAAAGGAACAACCATGAATCCGATCCGGAATTAAATCCTGAAGAGTTGGGTTGGCCTATTGCCTTGAGAAAAGGGGTAAGATCCTGCACTCATCATCCAATTCAACGGTTTGTCTCATATGGTAATTTGTCTACAAAAATGCGAAGTTTTGTTATAAATAGTGCACAGATAAACATTCCAAGCACATTCCAACAAGCTATGGCTGATCCAAATTGGAAGCAAGCTGCAGAAGAGGAGTTGAGGGCACTCATGGAAAATAGAACATGGGAAGTCACGACTCTTCCTAAAGGAAAGAAACCAGTAGGATGCAAGTGGATCTTCACTCCGAAATTTAATCCTGATGGCAGTATCAACAAATACAAGGCGAGACTTGTTGCAAAAGGGTATACCCAGACATACGGGATCGACTATCAGGAGACATTTGCGCCAGTGGTCAAGTTCAATACCATTCAAGTACTGTTATCACTTGCAGCAAACTTAGATTGGCCTCTGTATCAAATGGACGTGAAGAATGCATTCCTGAATGGCGACTTGGAAGAAGAAGTATACATGGAGATTCCAGATGGAGTTCTAGCTCCTAATAACTCTGTCTGTAAACTAAGAAAGTCATTGTATGGATTGAAACAATCTCCGAGGGCATGGTTTGGTAGATTCACCAAAGCAGTGAAAGGACTTGGGTATACTCAGGGGCGAGCAGATGACACACTGTTCACCAAACATATTAATGACAAAGTCACCATATTGATTGTCTATGTTGATGACATAATCATTACTGGAGATGATGAAGAATCCATTGCTCAACTAAAGCGGGACTTGTCCACTGAATTCCAGGTAAAGGACCTCGGACAAATGAGGTATTTCTTAGGCTTGGAGGTAGCAAGAACAAAGAAGGGCATCAATGTATCTCAGCGCAAGTATACACTAGACCTGTTACATGAGACAGGCATGTTGGGCGCTCAACCAGAAGGGACACCAATGGAAGAGGATTGTCATTTACAGATCAAGCCAAAAGGTGTTCCAATTAATTCAGAAAGATACAGAAGACTTGTGGGGAAGTTAATATATCTAACTCACACCCGTCCTGACATTAGCTATGCAGTTGGAATAGTAAGTCAATTTATGCATCAACCACAAGAAGAGCACATGGAGGCTGTATTCAGAATCTTGAGATACCTAAAACTTAATCCTGGAAAAGGAATATTCTTTAAAAAGGGTACGACCAGAAACATCGAAATCTACACTGATGCAAACCATGCAAGGGATAGAGAGACCAGGAGGTCAATCTCAGGGTACTGTACATATGTGTGGGGAAATCTGGTTACATGGAGAAGCAAGAAACAAACAGTAGTGTCACCAAGCAGTGCAGAAGCAGAACTAAGAGCTGTTAACAAAGGAGTTTGTGAAGGAATGTGGATCGTCAGATTACTGAAGGAGTTGGGAATTCAACATGAAGGACCAATGCAACTCTGGTGCGACAACAAGGCCAGCATTGAAATGGTCAAGAATCCAGTATACCATGACCGAACCAAGCATGTTGATATTGACAGACATTTTATTAAAGAAAAGATTGAAGCAGGCATTATGACCCTATCTCACATAAGATCTGAAGAACAAATCGCAGACATTCTGACCAAACCACTAGGCCGAACGAAGTTTGAAGGATTCCGAGGCAAGCTGGGACTACTCGATATATACTCTCCAGCTTGAGGGGGAGTGTTAGAATCCTTCTGATTGATATCTGCGATTCTTGCCTTGATTAGAGGATCGATTCTTGCTTGATTAGAGGATCTGATCTGATTCTATCTAGTTTAGGAAAGATTAGATTATTATGTCAATTAATAGGTTATTATGTCAGTTAATTGTATTTCCTATTTTCTAATGTTTCCTTGTAACGGCTAGCTTCCCAATGGCCTATATATATTGTAATCTCTTCCTATGAATAATACTACAACAGAGAGTGTAATGATACCCTCTGATTTCTAATACATTTAAAATAAATTTAAAAGCAACAGTGTCACAACAAATCTTCCACAAACATGTCATGAATCCTTTAATTTTCACTCAAGAAGTCAAGAACTTGTGGAAAGGTATCGAGAAAGTAAATCTTACAGATAAGAAAATATTATCATGACTCTTAAAATATTCTAAATTTATATTAAAGTTTCATTTTAATATTAAAATAAAAATTCAAATTTAAATATAATAATTTTGAATTGAAAAATATGATATATTAAAAAAGATTAATGAAATATTAAATAAATTTATATCATTAAGTATTGTAGGAGGTTTCATTCAATATATTTATACAATACTTAATGATATAAATTTATTTAATATTTCAACAGGAGTAACAGGGTTATATTGATCGGCGGCATAGGAAGACCCATACTGAAACTTTCCATTTATTATTTTCAATCAATCGAATTCTACGTATAAAAAAAAAACAATCAGATTCTGATTTAATTAGAGATAATATAGAAAATCTGATTAAGGACAATTTAGTCTTTCTATTTTACTGTTTTAATTATTGGTCCTTCAAAATAATTACCACTTTTTATAGTCCTTCTTAATAAATATTATTTTTCTTGGGTCCTTTATTATAATTTTCCCATTTAAATAATACTAGAAAAATATGTACAGCATGCACGCCATATACATCTTCGTGCCTTTTGATATGTTCTTCAAAAGGTATTTCAAATTCGGATTCGATGGTGGCGCACTTCTTGGATTCAATCAACACTCCAACCAATCAAGCCACCCAGTCTAACTCAATTGTTAAAATAATGATTTTTTTAACCTTTTCCAAAAAAAAAATTCTTTGCTCGAACCTTTTCCAATATCATTGCTAGAATTTTCCATGGTTTTGAAAAAGGCAATGCATTTTGTTCAGCAAAAGACAAAATTGTAAATTTAAAAAAAGAATACAATTATAAAGCACCAAATGTGATCGTTGACACTGAATTAGTGAATTTTAATATGGATCACAAATTAAATATATCTTTTGTAATAAGTAAAGGTGAACACAAACAAAAAAACTGACGCTAAGGCTCTGCTCTGCTAGGGCTTGCTGGTTCACGTTATCAGAACTGAGTGCTCCGTCGCCCACTACGGCGGAGAAATGAGCGGTGCCTCTGCTCGTGATCTGCGAGGAGAGGAGAGTGAGGTTATGATGGAGGAGGATCGGGACTGTTCAAATCGTAGAAAGAGGAAAGTGAATGGAACTGAGGGTGAGTTCTCGGCGAGTGAATCACTACATGCTAGAGAGGAGTTGTGGATGAATTCAAAGGAAAAGGTAATGCCGCCTAAATCGTATCGAGAATCTCTGTTACAGAATGTGAGCCCAAAGGCTTGCTGGTGGGAATGGGCGAAGGACGATGATGAGGATGAAAGCGATGATTACGGTGTGGGAACAGATTTCGCCAAAGTGCTTAATCCAAATGATGGAATCAGTGTGGATCTATCGAATCCGCTATGTCCGAGGTTCTTCTTCGAAGAAAAGGAAAAGGAGAGACTAATAAGGCCTTTTCGTAGAACTCTAATCGTGAAGCTGATGGGAAGGCAGATATCATATGGATTTATTGTCAAGAAATTGAGGTTTCTCTGGGCAAGGAAGGGCGATATAGACGTATTTGATATGGAGAATGACTTCTTCTTGGTCATTTTCCAGAACAATGAGGATTACATGGAAGCTCTTGTAGGTGGACCTTGGGTGATCGCGGATGCCTATCTAAATGTGGCTAGATGGCGGCCTGATTTCAACCCAAAAAATGCGAAGATCGAAACTGTTGTTGCGTGGGTAAGATTTCCAGACTTACTAGCTCCCCTTTTTGACAAAAAGTTTCTATTGAACTTGGGAAATTCCATCGGTAAGGCGATAAGATTAGATGTGCATACTGCGCAAAGAGCTAGAGGGAAGTTTGCGCGTATGTGTGTGGAGCTAGATCTCTCAAAACCACCGGTACCTGAGTTTAACGTTGAGGGACAAATTCTAAGTGTAGTTTATGAGAGTTTGGAGATGGTATGCTAGAAATGTGGGCGAGTTGGGCATAAGTTGGAGGGATGTAGAGATGTGCAGGGTTTGGGTGTAGAAAGGGATATGGAAGTAGAGGCTGAGGGTCCAAAGCCAGATGTTGAGCCAGTGAAAGAGGAAGCTGGAGGATGCTGGAAGACTGTGTCCAGAGCTAGGTGACCTCGCAACAATGTGTCTGTTACACATACTCAGCAGGGGGTTCAAGATATGCTGTGCTCGCTAAGGAGGAATCGGCGGGTGACCAGGGTGTAAAGGACGGAGATTCTCCCCAACGAGGTCAGAAGAAGAGCAGCACTGTGTGGGTACAACAGGAGGGTAGCACCAAGTATACAAAGAAGGCTGGAATGGCAAATAGCCAGGGTGACGTCAATAGGAGGATGGATGGATTGAGCTCGTCAGCCTTGGGAAGGAAAGGCCAGGAAGGTAAGAAGAGTAGTTTGGTGGGGGGTAACATGCGTAATTCAAATGATGCAAAAAATGTTGGGCTCAGAAAAAACAACGATAGCAACCCTAGCTCGCACAGTTTTGAGCGTCTGCCTGAGAGTGCTCTGGCTATTCAGAAGCGTCAGGGGGTACGTATGACTGGGAAAGAGAACATGAACCCGGGAGACCACGTTGAGAAAATGAAGAAATCCAGCGACATGGATATTAGGAAAAAAGGTCTAAACGAAGGACGAGATGTTTTAATGGAGATTAATGCAGAATGTATGGAGGAGGGGCTGATATCCTCCAGCATTGCAACCGTAAATGTTTGATGTGGTTTTGGATTATGTTATCTTGACGGATGACATAATATCTGATTTAGTTATTATGATGAAGTTCATTATTTGGAACTGAAGAGGTGCGGCCAGCAAGGGTCGTGCAACTGTGTTAAAGGACATAAGATCACGGTATAAGCTTGATTTCGCTATTATTTTAGAGCCTCGGATCAACGGTACCAATGCTGATAAAATAATCAGGAGCTGGGGGTTTTGGCACTGGAATAGAGTGGAGGCTAATGGATATTCTGGTGGGATTTGGTTTGTGTGGGGAAGAGAGGATCTGTTGCTGGATGCTTTGATAAAATAGGAGCAATATTTTCACTGTAGAATCAAAATGGGGGAAAATCATATGCTTCTAACTGCTATGTATGCGAGCCCAAATGAGCAGCTCCGAAAAGGATTATGGGATAGTCTGAAGGAGGTGTCATCCAGCGTGACTGAGCCATGGATGATTGCCGGTGACTTCAATGAGATTAAAACACCCCTGGAGCAGAAGGGAGGAGGCAGAGTTAATGATTCACACTGCAGAAGATTCAACGATTGGATCCAAGAGTGTGATTTAATAGATGTAGATACCAAAGGTCCATTCTACACGTGGAAAGGGCCAAAGTGGGATGGGCTGGATAGGGTCCATAAGCGGCTTGACAGGTGCTTATGTAATGTAAGATGGCTGGAGAAGTTTGTAAATGCGGAAGTACGTGCCCTTCCTCGTTTATGCTCAGACCATCACCCACTTTTTGTAAGACTCTCGAATGAAGTGTTCTCTCCTAGAGCGAGGACTTTCAGATATGAGGCCATGTGGCAAATGCATGAGAAGTTTAGTGAAGTAATGAGAGGAAGCTGGAGTGGGGAGGATGAAGTTCACAGGAAATTGGTAAACCTGAAACAAGATCTTATGGAATGGAATAAGGAGGTGTTTGGTCAGATTGAGGGCCGAAAGAGGAGACTCATGAATAAGTTGTATGGAATTCAGTGCAGCTTAGATAGATGTAACAATCGGTTTTTGCAAAAGCTGGAAACTGAATTGGCTGATGAGTTAATGCAAACGTTGAGACAAGAGGAGGTGATATGGTTCCAAAAATCAAGAGGCCGTTGGCTAGAGGATGGGGACCAGAATACGAAATATTATCATACGAAAACTCTTATACGAAGAAGGAGAAACAGGGTCACAATGCTTAAGAATAGCCAAGGGGAGTGGTGTGATGATGAGCCCTTAATTATGGATATGTTTCAACGTTTCTACATGCACCTTTTTCATGAAGAAACTGAAAACAGAAACTGGATCAATACAAACCAGAGTTGGGGAAGAGTAGATGAGGTGAAATTGAGAAGGATTGGTAGAGAAGTAGATGATGTGGAGGTGAGAAGGGCCTTCTTTTAGATGGGTGGATTTAAGGCTCCCGGTAGTGATGGGTTCCCGGCTATCTTCTACCAGCAGAATTGGGGAGTAGTGGGGCCTGCTATGACGTCTTTTCTAAGAGAGCTATGGCATCATCCAGAGCGCATAGGAGAAATAAATGACACTCTACTAGTGTTAATTCCAAAAGTAGAACAGCCTGAAAGTGTAAGTCAGTTTCGGCCCATAGCCCTATGCAATGTACTTTATAAAGGCTTGTCTAAGTTGATAGTGAATAGACTAAAGCCGCTCATGGATAGATTAGTATCTCCATACCAAACGAGCTTTGTGCTTAAACAAAGCATTCATGAAAATATTATTATTGCTAAGGAGGTAGTGCACTCGTTGAACCGTTTGCAAGGAAGGAAAGGATATATGGTAGTTAAAATTGATTTAGAAAAGGCCTATGACAGGATGTCATGGAATTTCATTGGCAAGGTGCTTGAGGATATCGATTTTGATGAACATTTTAGAAGAGTGACCCTGGGGTGCATGAGATCAGCAAGTATGGCTGTTTTATGGAATGGCAGCAAGAGAGACGTCTTTGTTCCTTCTCGTGGGCTGAGGCAAGGTG
Source organism: Acacia crassicarpa (assembly GCA_034222035.1). Taxonomy (NCBI): domain Eukaryota; kingdom Viridiplantae; phylum Streptophyta; class Magnoliopsida; order Fabales; family Fabaceae; genus Acacia; species Acacia crassicarpa. The sequence continues at coordinate 55,744,488 of JAWXYG010000001.1, read as the reverse complement.
ACCCTTTGTCACCGTATCTCTTTGTTCTGGGTATGGAGAAGCTGTCCCACATGATCTCAGATTGTGTCAACAGCAGGAAATGGAAGCCAATCAGGTTGGGAAGGTATGGTACCCAGATTTCACATTTATTATTTGCCGATGACCTTCTCCTTATCTGTGAAGTTGATATTGAGAATATGAGTAGCGTAATGGAGGTGCTAGAAAACTTTGGGGATGTATCGGGAGAAAAAGTAAATGCACAAAAATCTAGCATTTATTTTTCACCAAATGTTGACCGTTCTGTACAAAATGAAATCTGTATGTTCTCTGGCTTTAGGAGAATGGATGATTTAGGGAGATACCTGGGGTCATTTTTGGTACAGGGTAGGAGTGGAAGTAGAAAGTACCAGCACCTACTTGATAAGATGCAAGGGAAATTAAGTCAGTGGGAAAAGCAGACTTTATCGTTAGCTGGTAGAATTACACTAGTGCAATCTATTACAAACCAGTTGGCAATATATCAAATGCAACATGCAAGACTACCGGTGGGGGTGAGACAAAAGATGGAGAAGATGCAAAGAGATTTCATTTGGCAAAGTGAGGAAGGTTCTAAAAGAGTACATGCTGTTAATTGGGAAATGATCTGCATGAGGAAGGAGAATGGAGGCCTAGGTTTGAGGAACCTAGAGTTGATGAATGACGCCCTTTTGGGCAGGGTTGCTTGGAATGTAATTGCAAAACTGGGAAATCTCTGCTCAAAGGTGTTAACGGGGAAATATGGACGACAATGTGACCTTATAAGGACGTGTAAATCACTAAAGACAGACTCTGAGCTATGGAAGAATATAGCTAGAATCTGGCCAAAGATCACTGAGAATGCTTGCTGGGAGCTGGGGGATGGTAAGAGGATAAAATTCTGGCATGATACATGGATTGAAGGAGGAACAAAACTAATAGACATGTGCTCGGGTCCAGTGCCTGTGGATGCTGAGGATGTCCGGGTGGCTGATATGGTGTGTGAAAATGGGGGATGGAACATGGATAAAATATCAGATAGCTTAAGTACAGAGGGGAGAAGGATGATCTCGACCGTGAGACCACCCAATCCCAATTATGGAGAGGATGTTGTGTGGTGGGGTGCGTCTTTACATAATAGATATGTTGTGTCTGAGATGTATGGAAAACTAAGGGAGGAAAGAAGGAGGGGTGGAAATCAATGGAAGGTATTATGGAATTGGAAGGGGCCACGCAGAGTGCAAATGTTTCTCTGGCTAGCAATGCACAATAGGCTCCTAACAAGTGAAAGGTGTAGTAGATTGATGGGTGGTAACCCTTTCTATCACACATGCACAGAGCAAACTGAGAGTCTAATGCACGTTTTGAGGGATTGTGAGGTGGCTAGGCAGCTGTGGGAGGAGCTAGGGGAAGGTAGAATTGGAGAGGAGTTTGAAAGAAAGGAGGGTCTGGAGTGGTTTGGATGGAACCTGGGACAGAGGAGAAATAACTGGGCCTTGATCTTTGGGGTCGCCTGCTGGAGCCTATGGACATGGAGGAATAAATCTCATTTTGAAGAAGGGTTTGTACTACCTGTGCATAGGTGTGCCACTGTGATGTGGTTTGTAAGAGAAATTCAGCGAGCAAGGTTGGAGTATGGGTCTGTAAGAGGACAGTATATTGAGACCCAAGTGGGTTGGGTAGCTCCCGAACAGGGCTGGACAAAAGTTAATATAGATGGAGCTTCAAGTATGAGACAGAGGCTAGCAGGATGCGGAGGGCTAATGAGGGATAATATGGGCAGATGGATTGGAGGCTTCTCAAGGAAACTAGGCTTTTGCTCAGCTGCGAAAGCTGAGATCTGGGCAGTGCTAACCGGCTTAAAACTTGCTGTAAGCATGAATCACACAAGAATTATTGTTGAGTGCGATTCAGCAGCAGTTTTGCAAATGTTAAAAATTATGCAGGCTGAAGAGGAAGATGGTAATCAGCTACTGACAGAGATCGCTAGGGTAAGTCAGATGTTACAATGTATTGCATTCGAGCATGTATATAGAGAAGCAAACCATTGTGCTGATATACTAGCTAGAAAGAGTTCTGGAAATCCTTAGGCAGTTACATCAAGATTCTATGGGTGTTACTTACCCAAGATGTATTGTTGATGCAATAATATGATATGGGCTAGGTGCCCCGGTTTAAATCAAAAAATATATATATCTATTGTTTAGTATTCATCATCTGGTTCATAATATAAGACCTAATTAATTTTTTAAAAAAATTAAAAAAAGTTAATTAGTTACTTAATCAAATCATAATGTTATTTATTATTAAATTATATATTAGTTTATAAGTCAAATAAATTAGTTTAGAGAAAAAAATAAGTATAAATACTTGAAAATAGTTTAATTAGATTTATTAATCTTCTTCAAAATGTCAACTAAATCATATATTTAGAATCAAAATAATACTACCTTTAGTCTTCAATATAGGACAACGTTAGTACAATTTACATTATAAATTTTATTTTATATTTAAAATTGGGATGAGTACTTATTTATTGCCTAATTTAAAGTGTCATAGGTAACACGTGAAATCTCCCTCGTTAGTTGAAACTAAAATATGAGCCGGGCCCCATGTGAACATGATATGAAACAGCTAAACCATATTTCTTTTTCTTTCCTGCAATTCACGTTGTTCCATACAAATATAATTAATTTGACTCAAAAAAAAATATAAATACAATTAAGTGATTATTTAAAAATGGGAAAATAACACTTTAGTCGTTGTCTGATTTCAGAAAAATTAATTGACCATAATGCGCATATTCACGTGGAAAGAGGAAAAGAAACAGTTGCATGAGTGACCAGCTAACAATTTGCGTTGTGGTCTAATTAAAAATTAAAGAAGGCAAGTTAGAAACACACTACATACAATTTTTTTTTTTTTTTTTGCATACATTATTGACAGTTCATTTGTAACCATTTTCAATGAAACATTTTTCAAAAACGAATTTGTAATTGTAAAAATGTGTGAATAGAAGAGTAGAAGGGGGCAGATTTTTTTTCAATCTGTACTCATTCTTCAATTTAATAACGAAAGCTCGGCTGGAAAAGTAATGTATGCAAGCTGGAAAAGTAAGGGCCCCTTTGGTACATGGATCCAGTGGGAAGGGGAAGGAAAATTAGAAAGTTTCTCCGTTTGGTACGTATTTTGGACCAATCTTCATGGAAAGCTAGTTTTTCAGACCCACCAATCTTCCCTTATATGTGAGAAAATTAAATCCCACCAAAATTGGTAGGATCTCAGGTTCCCATGTCACTATTCATATTTTTTGACAAATTTACCTCTCAAATTCGAACTTGGAGGGAACATTCAAATTTAAGTTCGAACTTGGCGAGAAAGTTCAAACTTGGCGGGAAATTTTTTTTTACACAAGTTCAAACTTAATAAGAGCATATTTTTTAAAATATATTTTAGCAAAAAAAAATAGTTTTCTTTTTTATTTTGAATTAATTACTTTTGAGGGTAAAATAGACATTTCTTGATTCTTTACCAATTACTACCCTTTCATTTTCTTCCTACCAAACAATTCATCTTCTTTCAAGCTATCTTTCCTCATCTTTCAAAATTTTCCCTTTCCTTCCTTTCCCTCATTTAAATTCTTTTCCCTCCTCAAACTTTCCCCATACCAAATGGACCCTAAGATACATCTAAGAGTAGGGTAGGGTTGATCATGTACCGAATCATCAGATCAGGTTTAACCTCAACTTAAGGTCTTGTCTAGATAGTACCTTGAGCTTTACAAAATAATTCGATGTCCAGTTTGATCCAACGTTAGCCTAGGCAATCCAAAACTTTTTTTTTTTTTTTGCACCTTCTTTGAGAGGCAATATTTAAACATAATAAGAATATAACAATATCTATAATCATATAAAACACATCACAAAATATTAAAGTCCAATTATAAATCCATAATATCAAACAACAATAAAAATAAAAACAATATTTAGGCCAAACTAGACCACACCAATGGGTTTGAGACCTTGCCAAAAGTCCGATCAAATCCGAGAAGACCAATATCATCTAGTCTACCCAATATTATTTTGGGCTAATTTTTTTAATCGGGGTGGTTTGGTCAGACCAACCTTGCCTAGACCATCAGTTTTTTGCTCATCCTTGGAGTAGAGCGTTGGAAGATTTTCTTCTATTCATTCTTTAATTTTTTAAAATAACATATGCCAGGTTGAAAAAAAATATAAATTAAGTCCTTATAATTTTATCTGATTTTCAATTTGGGTTTCTGTAATTTTTTCCTTTGTATTAGGCGGTTACACTTTTTTCAAGTACATGCATCAGCTTCTATATTCATAATATGTTAATTAGGGTTGATGTTGATGTCGAATAAACGCCATATAGATGGCAACGAAAAACATAAAATGAGGTTCTTAAAAAATAAAATGATTATTTATTATATTAATATAAAATTATTATGCTCATAACTATCACCTCCTAGTTTTATATAATTAGTAATCTTTTTTATTTTTATTTTGTTTAGATTCAAATGGTAAAAATTAAAATTGATTTATATGTATGCGGAATGAAAATCACGTAATCAACTACTAATGATATTTTTCTAAATTATCAAATTATGAGTATTGGAATTGATGGTTTAATATCTCTAACTAAGGTAACTACAATAAATCAATAAAAATGGGAAAAAAGGAAAAAAAAATTCCTATTGAAAGAGCCTTTTTTGAAATATTCCAATCTTAAATTAAGCTTTTAAACATGACGGGTCAATCATCTTAATATTTACAATTTTAGAATTGGGTGATTTTACCTTTATATCCTTTTGTTCCCTCCTTCTCCATCTTCTCCTTTATCCCTCTCCTCCTTTTGCTCCCTCCTTCTCCTTCTTCTCCTTCATCCCTCTCCTAATTCAAGTTTTATCAGACCTCTGTGGTCTTCCATTCAAACTCACAGAGGAGGAGATCAAATTCTTCACCAATAATTATTTTGTAAAAAAATTAATTAAAAAAAAAAAAAAACTGCCTACGAGAAATTGTTGCTAAGAACACAGAAATTAATAACTCAAATAACATTGTAATTTTTGTTTATTATTGAACGAAAAAAACACGAACCACTCCAAGAAGTTAATTTCAAGAGTTAACACGTCATGACTTTTCTGTCAACAGAGCTTTCTGGGTTTACAATATTCCCCTTCTTTACCGTGGAATCTGAGGGATGGAAAGCAAGAGGATCCAGAGCATATATTTCTTCAGAAGCTCTCTGATTTGAATCCCAAACACGCTCGAGTACAGTTTTTTATCTGAGTCAAGCAGTCATTGATGGTCCTCCCTTTGTTAATGGACAAATGGATGTCAGGTCCCTTCATATGTATATTTTTCAATGTTCATACTTGAAACTTGAAAGCAACCATGTGATTTAACTTTTAAGGGTTTGTTATGTTTTTTTAAAAAGCGGCAATTATTAGTGAAGAATTTGATCCCCCGATGAGAATTTGAATCAGAGAACTGGAGAGATACCCGTGGAACTAGAAGGGGGAGAGAAGAGGAGAGGGATGGGGGAGAATGAGACAGGGAGGGAGGGAGCAAAAGGGTATACAAGTTAAATCACCCAATTCTAAAAATCTTGAATCAAGATGATTGGCCTAGAATTTGTTAAGTTTAAGAACCTGATGTAGGACTGATTTAGGATTTGAGTATTTTAAAAAAGATTTTTAATGGGATTCTCCCTAAAAAGAAAATATGAGAAAATTATAATGAAGGACCTGAAGGAAAAAAATGTTTATTGAAAATGACCATAAAAATTGTAATTACTTAGAAGAATCAAATACGAAAAACATAAAATATAAAAATACTAAGTTTAAAATAGAAGTTTGCATATTAAGTTTTCATTAATTTTATTAAAAAGATATCGAGGCTCTTGCTGTTTTGCTGTGACTTTTTTTTTTTTTTTTTTTTTTTGATACAGCTTTGCTGTGGCTATTATTTACTGATGTTGCTCCTTTTAAACGCTAGGTGGGCTTTCATAGGTTGACACAAGTAGGGCCACACTTAAGTTTGCATTCTGCCTCCCAATGGGCCGTCACAATTGACATCTTCCACCTCTACAAATGTTATTTATTTACTATTAGCAAAAAAAAAAAAAAAAGTTATTTATTTACCAGTAGTACTAGTAGTGTAGTGGTATTTGGATTAATTTTTCCTTTCCCGGCCCTGAGTTCAATCCCCCCTCCCCTATCGCCTTGTATAAAAAAAAAAATTATTTATTTTTCGTCAATGAAGAATAGTACAGTTGGTTAAAGTATCGACTTTCAGCCAATGAGAGTTGACATAGATGGTAAGGGATCCAGGACTAGGCTCTTTGGTCGTGGATTCGATCCCTTCTGCCGTTGCTGGGACTTCTTTGGTAGGCAATCTTGTAAGTCCCTAGTAAGTGCTCATAGAGCCTGGGGCTGTGCCCTGGCCTTGGTGGGGGACTAATGCAAAAAAAGTATCGACCTTCAACCTAAAAAGGAGGAGGTTTGATATCTGCTGGTCGATGTGAGGGATTCATTGGTGGGCGATCTGTACGTACTTTTATAAGCACTCTCTGAGCCTGAAGGCATGCCTTGGCCTTAGTGGGATACTGATGTCTACTCCCACCTAAACTTTTTTATACCAAAAAAATGTTATTTATTTTTTTATAAAAAAATGTTATTTATTTCTGAAAATACATACTCATATTATCTTTGCTGAACTGTACGTACAATAAAGAACAAATAAATTAATTACTAACTTTTGCTTTTAATATAAGTTTCAGTTTGCTTTTTTTTTTAAGAAAAATTAAAAAAAGTTAAATAAATTACTTTAAAGTATTTATATTTATCATTTTTCTCTATACTAATTTATTTAGCTTATAAAATAATATATAATCAAATGATAGTATAATCAAATAACTTATTTAGTTTTATTAATCACTTTGAAAAAGAATTATATGGGTCTTATATTAAGAGCCACATGGAGTGTTTTAGATTTTTTTCCCCTAAATAATACATTGTTCTCATGTCAACTGAAACAATTTAGATATCTATGAAAATGAACAAAATTGCTAGCATAAGCGCAAACGCAATGTTCACTGTTTTGTTTGTAGATAGTAGGGAGCATTAATTATAAAGTCAACTTATAGATGAATTTTCTATTAAACTTTAAAATTCAATTATTTGATGGGTCATGTACTCATGTGCTATGCATGAACTGGTTTCGACCCAAAAAAAAACTAGTTTCGCCATTAAAAAATAGTTGTAAGTTGTAACTAAGTAGGCTTTTGAGCTCATAGCAACTTTGTATTATTATTGAAAACGAATTAAATTATTTTCATTTAGCACTAGGGTTGGGTTAAGTCAAATTGGTTAATTTCTCATGATGAATTAATATTTGAATTTTTTGATTGGGAGATGACTATACTTGATCTCTTTAATGGGATCAGTATCTCTAACAGTGTTACGAATAGAATTACTTCTACAAGGGTCAGACGTTGGGAACAACGGGGTTCACATTAGGTGCTTCTCCCTTATGTGCTTCTTACATGCTTCTCCTTCTAATTAGAGGAACAAACAATTTTTTTTAATTTTTTTTAATTTTTTATATATTCTATATATTTAGATTAAATTATATGTTGCTTTCTGGAAAAAAATTTGGCAACCAGTATCTCAAATTAATTAGTTTCCAGTATACTGGTGTTGCAAGACATATTTCTGAATGTAGAACTGGAAACTAATTAATTTGAGATACTGGGTGCCAAATTTTTTTCCAGAAAGCAACATATAATTTAATCTAATTATATAGAATATATAAAAAATTAAAAAAAATTTAAAAAAAATTGTTTGTCCCTCTAATTAGAAGGAGAAGCATGTAAGAAGCACATAAGATAAAAACACCTAATGTGAACCCGGGAACAACGTGGGATGTTTCCTTGTGTCTTGTATCTCCACTTTCTTCATAAGATACAGCCTTGAAGTTGTCTTGTCGGAAATGTGTTTCCCTGCGTCTTCTGAATACCATTTCATAATTGGTGTTACTGACGTCACCATTACGAAAGTTTCTTGAACCACACAAAATTCTTGAAAATATAAAGAAAAAAAAATTCACACTCTTGGGACAACAACTAGGGGACCGCGTTTTAATTTTAAAATACGTGTATAAAAAAAATAAAACAAAAAATATTTATAACATGTAATCCTATTATTTACTTTTTCATGTTCAAATATTCTCTTTAGTCTGGACTCTGGACGATTAAGAAAGGTGATTGAAATCAACTCTCTTAATTTTGTCCTATATTAATTAACCTTACCTTTTCAGGATATTCCATTAATTAATATGTGAACTCAACTTACAACTCCTCGCACACTACTATAATAGTATGTGCGTTATCCAAATTAGATGCAAAAAATCCCATTGATTTGTGTAACTTTCACAATTATATGTAATTCAAAGTCATTCGCCACGTGTACTTCCTCATTTATGATTAAAAACTTTTCAACTGTTTCTTCTTTCTCTATCTTTATTATTACAATTAGTATGGTTAAAATTATCATAATCTCATTTATTACATGAAATTGAACTTATAAATAGAACTATTTTTTTTATTAAAATAAACTTATAAATATGACCAGAGTTGTAGTATTTGGGTAAATATTTTCATCTCGCCTACAACGTTATGAGAATTTATTTTATTGTTTAAAATATCTTGGTAAAAATGCATTAAGGTGAAAATAAATTGGAAAAAAAATATAAACGGAAGTTATGACATCACAATGACGGTCCTTTATTGAAAAATAAACCCCAGAAAATGCCCTTTAAATACAAACGCAGAAAGAGATAGAGTGCTTACAGGGCAATATAATTTTTCACTTTTTTTTACCAAGCATATTAGGCAATACTAGTATTATTGATATAAATTGCACAACACATTAAATTATAAGGCACCAACTAACAAATATATTTAGTCCTTTTTATAATATACTTGTTTGTTTCTAACGAATACTAATTTTTTTTATGTATGTCCATAATTAATAAAGATAGTGAGTGAAAGTAATAACTAATATGATATTAGAGTTTAGTGTAATTAATTGAGATAAAAGTTACTTCAATTTTAGAATAAATTTAATTAATTTGATTGATTTACAAAAATGATTAATCAATGTCTTATAATAAAAAATTAGAGGGGGAGCGCGTAACTTTATTTCAATTCATCGTCTTCTTATTTCTAAGAAATACTCCCTCCGGTCCTAATTATAAGGCATAGTTGACTTTTTTGGAAAAATTAAGGAAGCTAATTAAATTACTTTAGATTATTTTTATTTTTATTTTTTTCTTCAAACCAATTAATTTAACTAATAAACTAATATATAATCTAAAGATGCACAACATATGAAATGATTAAGTAACTTATTTAACTTCCTTAATATCTCCAAAGAAAGTCAACTATGTCTTATAATTAGGACCGAAGGTAGTATGTCATTATGCCCAAGGTGCAATAGCCAATGTTGAAAGGGAAAAAGTAAGAATGTACTATGAGAATTACATTTCTTAAATTATATACTTATTGAACATAACAATCATTATATGAAGATAAATATCTAACATTTATTTCATAAACTTGGTAAAAAAAAATATATATATTTTTTTTTCATGAGAGGGAGGCGTATGTACAATTGCAACTTGAGAATGATTCCTTGTTTTATGCTTTTGATTCCAAGAACCAAACACAATATTAGGGTTTCTCTACAACATACGTGAACGCTTGTGTCTGCTTTTCAACCCTTGGACTCAGAAAAGGTCGAATCACTCTTGGATACAAGTAGGCTCCACGTATGCAATTATTGTTTGCATTGAAATGGTCCATAAAACAGGCCAACCAAATCATCGATGTAAGAATTAAGGCCTAAAAACAATTAAAAAAAGGTCAATGTAAAAGTTTTTATTTTTATTTTTATTTTTTTTGTGTGGGGCGGTTGGTTTGTCAAAAGCATATTTGGTTGTAAATTGTAAAATAATAGAGAAACAGGTTTGTCAGACTTGAAGGGCGTTGAAAACAAAGATTCCCTTCCCCTCCAGCCAACTCATTGCCTTGAATGAATAAAAAAGTGAATGACTTTTTTAGTCTTGTGTTAACGTCCAGTCCCATCCCCCCAAACAAAAACCAAAAACCATTATATGCATTAGAGCTAATGAGCTATAGGTACTCGGAAGTCGGAAGTCGGAAGTCGGAACTCTTCTTCTTCTTTTCTTTTCTTTTTTTTCTTTTTTTTTTTACCAATTTTGTCTATAAATTATTAAAAAATAATTAATTGATGACGTCTCTCTCTCTCTCATTTTAAATAAGACTAAGTTAATTTTTTTTAGAGAGATTAAGAAAACTAAATGAATTAATTAATCATATTATAGTTATATATCATAAGATTATACATCAGTTTATTCAAAAAATAATAAATAAGAACATTTTAAAGTAATTTAATTAGCTTTCTTAATATCTCTAAAAAATTAATTTTATTTTATATTTAAGATAGTGGAAGTAACAAATAATAATGAATTTATTCATTTTTACTACTTTCAATGTGAATTTGATGCAACAATTACTTTTGGATACGTCATAACTCGCACCCGAAAATTTTCAGAGTAAAGTTAGACACTAACCCTTTAGTTTTTTAAATGATTGAAGTATTCGAAATAATAGTAAATATAAAAACTAGTTAAAGGACTTATTTTGGTTTTAAATATAGAATATCAATCTATTTTTTAATGTAAATTTATAAAACAGAAAAATTCTAAATTTAGGCATGTTAAATGAATTTCTATCGCATGAACAAATGATGAAAGGTGATACTCCTTCTAGTTTTTAACATAATATATTATATTTGAGAAGTTAATCTTAATCATAAATATAATATATATTTTTTAGATTTATCAATTTTTTCTTAATTTATTTTTATTAAATTCTTTCTCAATAGTAATTAAGGAGAAAAATGAATGAAAATGATGTCAATTGGATCCCATGGAAAAGGCTGTAAGAGACCCCTTATAGGAAATGTACCCACATTAAATGTCTCACAGTATCTCAAATAGGAATATCTCCAATAAGAAGATACCTAGCTCACAAAAAAGAATTAAGAAATATAATAACTATAATGTTTTAAGAAACATATGACATATTAACTATTAACTAATTTAACTAATCGTAAAAATTTAATTAAATTAGATAAATATGTCTTATACTTAAGAAATGATCTAAATTTTTAACATTAATATATTAGTACCTGTTTAAATTGGGCATGCGAACTATTTTTTAAAGGTGATTAACTGCAAAGGAAGTAAGTGACGTAATATATTTTTCAAGCGGCAACTCAAAGAAGCCCTCAACAATAAACACGCAAACGGGTTCTCATTTGGTGCACATAATTAGGTGCCCAATTATGTGCTCATACCTCTATTAGAGGTATGAGCATATTTTTTTTAATTTTTTTATAAATTGTATTTATTTAGATTTAAATTATATGCTACTTTCTGGAATTTTTTTTGCATCCAGTATCTCAAATTAATTAGTTTCCAATCCTGCATTCATCTGTAACACCAGTATCATGGAAACTAATTAATTTGAGATACTGGATGCAAAATAAATTCCAGAAAGCAGCATATAATTTAAATCTAAATAAATACAATATATAAAAAAATTAAAAAAAATATGCTCATACCTCTAATAGAGGTATGAGCACATAATTATATGCACCAAATGTGAACTCCACGCAAACCTCCCAAATTCATTCTACGTACGCTGCTCTCCTCTTTTCCCGTTCTCATCTTGGACTCTCGACACTCTCGTACTTCCCCACGCACTTCTGTCGCCAGCTCACACTGGGCCCCTCCTCGCACGTGCTCCTCTTTTTTTACCCTTAACGAAAAATATTTTTCATGTTGTAGGAGAAATGTTTTCTCATGTCACACACACATAAAATAGTGGGATTCACATATATATATATATATATATATATATATATATATATATATATAATTAGCATTATATATATATATGTGGGTCCCACTATTTTATGTGTGTGTAGGAATCTTCTTTCTCTTATACAACATGAGAAAAGTAAACCCCTTCATTTTAACCCAAAAACAAAAATTACATTAATCCTCATATTCCCTAAACGCACCAAATTCATAATAAGCTAGTAAATTAAATATAAATCATGTAATTTTCATAAGGCACTATTCCCTCCGGAACTGGATTTGGTGGCACCCTCAACCCATTTCATCTGGACCATTCAGATCTCATTTGGACGGTCCAGATTTGATATTTTTTGTTTTTATTTTTATTAAAAAATTATTTTAATTGATAGAGAATTTAAAATAAAAATAATCTCTCAACTAATACTTTTTCAAAAAATAATTTTTTTATTTTAAAAGCATATTTTAAAAAATATCCAATCTGGACCGTCCAGATCTCATCTGGACGGTCCAGATGAGATAGGTTGATGGTGCCTATCCAAAGGATAGGCACCGAAACCAGGTCCTATTCCCTCCATATCTGTATATATTGTTTTTTTCAACCGAATTGTATTATTTAATAAAATGATTAAAATACTCGTATATATTATAAGTAGAATCAAGTCATGTCACCCTTTTGTGTGTGTGTGTATGAAATCGAAATAAGATAATTAATGACCTATGAAAAAAACTAGATTTAGGGTTTTATGAAAAAAAAAAAAAAACTTGGCTCGAATGGCATCAAAGATTATGGGAATTCTTAATGGTTGAAATTTATATTGTGAGGAGAGATTAAAAAAATTAATGGTGTGAAGTGACTTAATTGAAGTCTTTGTGCTTATTAGTAAAAAGCATTTAAGTCTAGTTTAGTAGTGCAATTAACAAGTATAAATCTCTAAAAATTCGCATATTTCATAGAATTTTTCTCATATATTGGCTGGTTTTAAACTCAATTTATGCATAAAGTTGATACATACAAAGAGAAAAGTGTTGTGATGAAAAAGTTTTGGCAACTATAAAATTTTGAGCTAATTGTATAGAATTTTGATTAGAAAACTCATAAATTCCTTCTAATTGCAGGAGGATAAGGTCATCATGTAGAAACTTAGAAGAATCATTGGAAGCAAGAGAAATAAAAACAAAATATAAAAAGAAGTTCAAAGAAGTGGCTTCAAGATACTTTGTATTACTTTTGATTCGCTACAACAAAGAAAAAGCAAAAACATTCCAAAAACAAAAAAAAACAACACCTTCTTGTCTGTGTTCGCTATTGCTTCAATACAACGAAGCAAAGTGAAGTTGCAAAACGGATGTTCTGTGTTTTGAAAAAGTGACGAATATGAGGATTTTTTTTACCTTAGATGAGGTGCAAAAATTGCTCATCCTTGGCTTTAGAGAGGCTGGGCACGAAGTGAAATCACTTGGGAGAGAGTTCTTGAAGCATTCTGGGCGCTTGGAGGAAGAATCTTGAAGTGGTTTGGGAGTTTTCTTGGGTTTCTTCGCGTTCCTCTTCATTTTTCTCCTGGAATTTGTTATGGACATGGATTTCTTGTTTAGTTTGAGTTCATTTCAAATTATGTTTAGCTAAGCTCCTTATTTGGGACTACTTTTACCCTTTGTATGATTGGAACTAATAGATTTTCTTGTTTTTGCTAGTTATTGAGAATATATGCTGATTTTTGCTTATGTTTACTATTATCTTATATTTGATTACCACGTGGTTAGGTTAGTTCAATTGAATGATGTTTGAAAGAGCTATTTTAGTTATAGAACTTAAGAAAAATTATGTTAGGCTTGAAATTTATGGCTTAAATATATGGTTTACTATTATAATAGAGATATATCTAACAATATCTGACATAGTCTAATGAATGATTGTTTTGAAAAGATGGTTTTCATTAATTATAAATAAAATATTGAATATTTTAATGAATATTAAACATCAATCTTTACTTGAGAGAGCTTGGTTGATGATTTTAAAACATTGGACTAGCATATAAACTCATTCAACTAACATAAGTGATTTAATTGTATAGTTCCAGGAAATACAATGGGGAAGAAGTAATCCTAAGCTTTTAATCTCTTGAAGTTAGAATCAATTTTCTATTTTCCATTGCTCAACTTTATTGTTTTCATCAAAATTCCTTATTTGACTTACTCAATTTCAAACGTTTTCATTCAACCTAGTTAAGAACAATTATAATAATTAGCTCATTTTAACATAGTCCTTGCGAAATGATATTATTTTTATCACTAGACTATTACTTCCAATCTGTGCATTTATGGTAAGCTAAATGACGAACAACGACGACAATAAATCTTATCAAATATAGTCAACTATGTTTATAACTTGACGATATTATATTAACAATTAAATATTTAAATAAATGATTAACCAAAAAACTTCATTCATTATTAATTAACTTCATTAAATGTTATTTTAGATCACCCTTTACCATCTATTTTTACGCTCTTTAGAGATATGGATTAGAATTGCTAACACACAACAAGAAGAGAAATAATCATGTGGGAATTGCATCATATGGTGATTAGTTTCCATGTTGGGAGAAACTAACTACATGCTCACATTATGGATTAGTATTGTTAACATCACAAGACAAATAATCATGCATGTACTACACATGGTGATTTGCTTGTCGGGAGAAATTGGTTACATGCTCAAATTAGACTTTTTAAAAAAATAATAATAATAATTAGATAGACAAGCGATAGCAACATGATATATTACAATCGATATAGAATTCATAACTTCATACTTACAAGCATTTAATGCCTGATATAATATCTTAAATATGACTTACTACTTTAAATAAGGATTGAAGATGCATGTGTGCAGAGTTAAAAATTCAAATAAACAACTTGAAAGAATTTACTTTTATAAATAAATGTCTATTAAAAATATGTAATTAAATAATTAAAATAGAAAATGGCAATGATTTGATTGAAATGTATTTCAAATTCAAATAACTGAAATCAAATCAATTACCATTCAATGGTACGTCGTGGAAACTTACAAGTTTTGGTCCTAATGAAAATAGAGTTAGGGGCTAAAATAAAATACGAGGCATTTATTTTGAGTCCACTAAAATATAAAAAATGTCTTCAAGAGAGTCACACGTGATGATTAGCCCCTGCAATACTTGAATATAACTAAAAAATCATTTTAACACTTGAGTTGATTTGTAATTGAGTCACTGTTAAAAAAAAAAAAAAAAGAGTTAAACCGCCATTAAATTTAGAAAAAATAAAAATAAAAAACCTGTAAAAAAATTTGGAAATCGCAATAACTTCTTAAACCATTTGTAACTGCATGGTGTATGGTGTTATTTTATTGAAAATTTCATGATATTAATTACTATTACATTAATTGTTAGATTTATCATGCATCTACCAATACCAATAAAGGTTTGTCTAGTTGGTAGAGAATTTGATTGATAACTGTGGATTTAAATATTATTAATATAAGGATTTTATTGACGAACGGTATGTAAATACCTTTGTAAACGTTTTTTGAGTCTGAAAGTATACCCAGTTCTAAATGGGCGTCCGGGTATATAAAAAGATTTACCATGATATCTTTAAAAGATTGGCTGTTACAACCGCTCTCTCTAATTCAACCAAACCGTTGGTAGTTTTACACATTAAACTAATCAGCACGCCTCCTCGTGCCATTGTTTAATTTGGTCCCATACAACATATAGTGGCAGTTTGCAGTCAGATTCAAAGCGCAAAACTCGTGCCAATAACTTACTATTTACAAATTTTATTTATCAAGTTATTGAAAAATACGTTCTTATATTTAAACGTGCCCTCCAGTCGTTTTCTTCAATCTCTCGAAATTAAATCATCATTAAAATATTTTAATACGTTGAACTGATGCGCACACAGATTATTTTATATAACCGGCAGACAACAACTTCTTTTCTTAAATAATTTGTGAAACTTACGTTGCACTTGTTTCCAAACACATATATCAAATCCAGCTTCAACCGTAATACAAAATAAAGGGTCCTCTAAGAAATTGACACCGCCCGCGTAATGTAAAATTAAAGAATATTCCTAACTAATCCCTAATAGTACTATTCTAAAAAAAAATAATGTAATATAAAATCAGTTTGGAAAATTCTAAATTTCTTATTAAAAAAACATCATGATTTATTGATATTTTCTAAAGGGCATAGACAGGAACATCTATAGAATCTATAATAACAAATATCACTACAATGTTGTATATATGTTCCACTATTTTTTTTTTGTGGAGAAAATCAATATATCAAGTTATTTTTAATTATTGTCACTGATCTTTAAAAATTAGTTTTTTAAAAAGTAATACTCAAACGAATAAATTGTCTTTTTTTTTTCTTCTGATTTCCTAATTTGGACTACTGCAACCCCTCCTAAGCAACCTAAATTCTAAATTGGAGAAAGTATTTATTTATTTATTTTTGGATATCAACATTTTACGAAAGGAATTGGGCTCACTCACGATCCAAAGATAAGGTAAAGTACCTCTTTCTTCTAAGTAATACCAATGTTGGGCAGGATGAGCAGTTTATTACCTTCAAGCGTTTATCTAGGCATCTAAAAACTAGAATGCTTCTTCTAACGTCTTGACCAACCCCAAACGTCTACTTTGTGACTACTCTTTCCCACCCCAAGACGCCAGATTACTTCACGTATCATATAATATTTCCTCCATTCTTTTTCAATCTATACAATTCAACATCGCGTCGGTCAATATTAATAATCGAATAAAATATTAATCCATCATTAAATATTTTAAATGAATTTTAACTTGCCATAATTTTGTGGTTGCTGTGATGTCTCCTTGGAATTGGAAGCCATCACAATTTGATTTTGAAACGAGAATGTGTGGGGTCACCTCCAGCCCTGTAAAAAAATGTCGAAATTATTAATTAACTATCAATAATTTATTTCATGATTTTTAATATGATTGATACATCATGTGAATATTTTACTTTTTCTAATTCCCGTGTAGAAGACTCATTTTCCCCGCATTTCAATATTTTTGAAAGTGTACACAGCCTAAAATTATTTCAGTATTTGATGGAGACCGCCAACTGAGGAGGCATCTTTGAAATGAACAGATACAAGGAAGGTTTCAAATCCAGGCTAGCTATGGTTTTATTTTATTTTTTAAAAAAATAAATTTCCAGTGGATATTTTCATTTTAGGCAAAATTAGAGTTAGAAACATTTACATCAGAAAACTTTAAAATTAAAATATATTTTGGTAGAAACAAATATTAAAAGTTAAACTGCACAAAAAATTAAAATTTCAAATTCTTGAGTCTCTCAAACTTATGTTTTTTATTAATAAATTTCTTATATAACATTTTTAACTATATATATATATATATATATATATTCTAATTATAAATACTAAGAAATATTTTTTTGAATAATATCAATATTATTGAAATAAATTTAACTTTAATTTATTTAATAAAATCTTATATGTTTCTTATCAAAATAATATATTACAAACTTTTCAATTTCGCAATAAAAAAAGGAAATTCCATAAATAATATATTTATTATTCCAGATAAATATATAGTTTAAAATAAATCTCCAATGGTGTAGATTATTTTTTGTAATGAAAAAGCATCAATTATTTGTAATTAATTAAGGCAGTTTTTTGCTGTTGCAATTTATGAAAACGGATCCTAGACACGCACGCACGCACGTGTGAAAAGTTCTTGTTTCCTGCCGCGTGACCCTGGGGTGGTGAGGGGTGACAAAGTAGGCCCAGGGAAAAGGGCCCCAGTGCAATGCCACCTCATCACCCCTACGATATGAGGCCGTCATCGCTCACGAGACGGGCCCAACATAGCAAGTTGCCAGGTGGGACCACATGACTGGCTGTCTCCACACCAAATCCCATCGTCAGCGACGATTACCACTCGTTCCCCGATTGGGACAGGACAGGACAGAGACTCGCGCAAGTCATAGTGGCCCCACCGACCCCAACGTGGCCACGTCGACGTACAGTCGATTACACGTGTTTCCACGCGCTGTTAAAGCAAAGTCGTGCTTCCACGTGTCCGTGAGTGGGATCCCATTCAACTTCGCCTTTCTTAAATATTTTTTTTCAAAGTCTGCGTGTGATAAAGGAATGAACATAACATTGTTAAGCCCGTCAATTGCATGCGTTTATTTTGGGTATCTCAGCACGAAACGTGGATACATTCGTAATATTGAAAAATCTCCCAAAACGAAATTGATTGTTTCAAAGTTGTTAAACAATCAATTTAGATAATTCTTAGACTACGGTTGTAGCAGTTGCAGAGGACTTTTTGAGAATGATCTGAGAAGATTCCAAGTTTAACGTTGGATTGTGTGTTTTGCTCTTATTCATTTATCTTTTTAGTTGTGTCATCTTGTTCTATTTGTAGACTCTAGTTTCATCGGTTGGCTTTCCAGACTTTGTGGTAGTACTATTATTTTTTAATCTTTATTATAAGATATCAACTATTAATTCTCACAAACTAATAAAAACAGTTAAGAACATTAAAGTTGTTTTAAAATTCAAATAATTTCTAATATTACTTTTACTAACTACATTAAACTCAAATGTCATATTAATTGTTACTTTTTCCTACTATCTTTATTAAACGTGGGTATATATGAAAAAATAAATCAGTAAATACTTATTAGAAACTTACAAGTGCCTTATAAAAAAATAATAATGCTTGTTAGTTTGTGTTTTATAATGAAAACGAGAGAGAGTATCTTTTTACATTAAATGGAGTAGGTTGGCAAAGAAATTATTTTTTAAAGATCAATGTTTTCTTTTACCCCTTTTTACTCGTTTGGATCAGTTTTTAGGGCCCAAAAATATACTGAACACAACTAATATAAATATGCTTGTTTGAATCCTTTTTTAGGGTTTACAAAGTATATAAACTGAGATACATTTTTTCTTACATACTTACTTCGTATGTCGTAAATTATAATTAAAAAATTATTTTTAAACACTTCAATCGCTATTTTATCCTAGTATATAAATGTTGCCCCTACACTGTTTCAAATCTAAAACTAGTTGAACAATTACTTGCACCTTTGGATCCCTAACTACTCTCTCTGTTTCTTATTATAAGGCATTAACTAACAATTTTATTTGATCCCTTTTATAAGGTACTTACTTGTTTTCAAGGAGGATTAATTTTTTTCCCCATGTTTGTCCATAATTAATAAGGGTAGTGGGTGAGAATAATAATTAATATAATATTAGAGTTTAGTGTAATTAGTAGGGGTAATATTGGAAATTATATAACTTATAGGATAACTTTATTGACTTTGACTATTTTTTATTAATTTGTAAAAAAATTTAGTTGATATCTTATAATAAGGATCAGATGGAATCCAAAAAATAAAATCTTAGACAATCTACTTGGTTCAAGAAATATCTTTGATGCAATCAATCATACACATACAAACACACACGCACATATCGTATATGTATGTAAACGTTGCAGTTGATATTATTTGATGTGATGTTAGGAAAAAAATCATATATATATTTTTTAATTTTATCAAGAGCTCTTTTAAATCATTTTGGACTTAGAACTAACTTTTTTCCCCCAATTTTAGAGCGTAAAGGATTTTCGTATTTCTCCACATTTTCAAGGGTAAATAAAATTGTAATAATAAAAATATAATTATGACAAGGTTTGGCCGAGGAAAAATTACTCCACAAATCTTTATAATTTATCTCAATTTTAAATTAGGTCCCGTAATTTATTTTGTTTGAACAGAGTCCTTATAATTTAATATGTAACAGGCATTCATCTTTAAGTGTAAAAAACTAAAAATAGTTAGTTTTAATAAATAGAATTTCATTAAACTTTCTTTATCTTATCTAACACCGTTTAATACCCATGCATATCAATGAATAAACTTTCATAAAAGCTATAAATTCAAATTATCGGATAATTTAAGTAAAATAAATTATAGGACCTGATTTAAAATTGGCATAAATTATAGATAAGGATATTTGGATTAATTATTCTCAGTCTTATTTATGCAAGATATGTTTATTCAAAAGGCTCACGAATGCATTAGTTGACCTTCTTAGCCTTTGAGGGATTTAGTTTTAATCTTTCGTATGGATGAGTTATGATGCCCTAATGATAACAACATATTTCCACTTAACAGAGTTCATGTAATATTCAGTTAAAAAAAAAAAAAAATCCCAAGTTATAAAAGTTAGGGTGTTCTCGTGGCGGAACCGTTCCTAGTCCCATTTCGAAGAAAGGCTAGGGAAGGGAAATCAATCCCGATCCTAATTCCAAAATTTTTTTGTTCTGATCACAATTGCCCAAGAAAATATAAGGAGGATAGAGGAAAACTAAAGAAAATGTTCAATAATGTTATTGAGCGAGACTTCTTAATTAATAATTTATTAAAAAAATTGGTTTTTGATCAAGTTTTTCTTATTAGAAAAAAAGTCAAATGTATTTCAACTAAAAATGTTAATCATCACAAAAAAGAACTCTATACTCTAATAAAAGAACACTATCAAAGTGAAAAATGAGAGATGAAAGTATTTAAATCATGATAGATATAATTTGATGTTGGATTGGTTTACCCTTTAGGAGGAAGGAGGACCTTCTGCATACATACTTCTTTCAAATCTTGTTTCGGATTTTTCTGTGAAGAATGGTGATTGAAGAATCCAAGATAAAACAGCCTGGAAGCATAGAACAACAAACATATTGGGCCCATTTACATTCTTACAAATTAGGGGAGGGAAAAGGAAAATCGCATTCTTCGCTGGCAACGGTTATTTGGTTCACCATTTTCCTAGCAAAATATTTTTAGCGGCCAATTTTCCTTCATCTATATGAATATCTTTTCATTCCATTATTGGTGGGAATCTATTTTCAAATAGTAGTAAATTCCCAAATAACCCTTCTCTTTCTTCTTCAATGTTCGTTGTCGTAACCGCCTCCTACTTCTGTTGCTGCAAATCCGTTAGAGACCACAACGGAGGAAGAAGAAGCCACCGACAGTAGCCTCTTTGCCACTGCCGCTGCAAATTCGTCAATGACAGAGGTGACTAGGATGGAAGAGAGTCAACAACAGAACTTTAGTGTGAAGGAGGGAGAAAGAGAGAGCACACAATGTGCACATCTGAGTGCACGGGCGCACACACACACACTCAAATTTGCACTTTGAGTGTGCATAGTGTGCACTGTGTATATGTATGGTTTAAAATAATGTCTATCTTTAGGGGTAAAATATCTCTCATTTTCTTACCTTATTTACTTCCAACCAAACAAAATTTTTTTTATTAACCCATCTTCTTTTTTAGTGTGAACCAATCGTATCGAGACAAAATATTTTCTATTCTATTTTATTCTTATTTTTTCTTTAATCCAAACGGCGCCTTAGCTTTTGATGTATTTTTTAGATTTTTGATCGAGTTCAATGCTGTCGTATACTCTATATAGCGGACTCCGCTCTGTGTGATAATATTTTGTTATTATTATCTCCTTTCCATTTTCCTCGTGTGCTAGCCTTTTGATATTTTAATAGGGAAATTCTCTTGTCTTCCTTCTCCATTTCATTCTTTTTCTAACCATAAAATTGACATGGGAACGTTTGAAATTTAATCTTTTACAAAATAGTATCATTCTGATATTATTTATAAGTCTATTTTGATCAAATTTCACATACCAAAAAGAGGTACCAAATTTCACATGGACTCATTGTGTGGTAGGACTAGAGTGGTAGCTAACTTGTGGGCTACATTTTCAACTTTGTCATCATTTATGATTTACTTTTTAACAGTTTTTTCTTTCTCTATTTTCATTGGTACAATTAATATAGGTGAACTTGCCACAATCTCATTTATTAAGTAAAACTGAACTTATAAAAAGAACTAAAATTTTTAATTAAAATAGATTTATAAACTAAACTAGAGTAGTTCTTTTTATATTCTCTTTGCTATCCCTATTTTAACTAGACCTAAATGGTCATCCTCCTATGGAAAGTAGAGTGGTCAGTCACGGCCCTTACGCGCTCCCCACGGCCCGCGGTGTTCACGCGCCCCCGCCGTTGGCAGTTGGAAGATAAATTCACGCGCAAAGGAGGGAAAGGAGGCTGCTAGGATTGTTTGGTCATTTTATTTATTGATTTATTTTTAAAAAAGTGCTTACAAATTCAACAACCGGGGAAGGTTTCCTTATGGAGCACGTTTCGTGAGAACCGAAACGCTATAAATACCCTCCATTTCTGTTTTACATCCTTCTTTCTTCTTCTATCTTCCCCTTCAACGTTTTCTCGCTGTCTCTTCTTCGCTCCCTTCTTCCTCTTTGTCACAGATTTGCCGCTTCATTACTTTCCCTGTTCACACTGTGCCTCCTTCCCTTTCTAAGCTCTGTTGTGTATTCCTCATCTTCGTAGTTCTTGCTCTTAATCGGGCCTACACATTACCCTCCCCTCTCTCCCCCACCGTCTGACAGCCGATACAATTACTGAGAATAAGATTACTGTAGCTGAAATATCCTACCAAACAGTCAGGGAATCTACTTTTTTCTGGTTGCTCTGTTATTCTGTTCGCTCTCGAACTACACATCAGTTCGTGCTTTGGTTTGTTTCCGTTTCTGAAGATTTGGCTCCTAGAATCCGCATTCTGAGGATAATGAGTATTCTCATTTCCTTGTTCTTCTGTTTGGAGCTCGTATCTTAGGTACGTTTTGAATTCATCATTAACTTTAATCTTCATATTTTTTCTTTCTCTCACAGGAATGCTTTTAAAATTTAGATTCTACGAGTCTGGTGAGGATTCGTTTTGCTTTGTTTTTTTTTTTTTCCTGCTTTTGTTATTGTCTGATTTTGACTGCGTAAATTGCTTGCCATTCGAAGAGTTCGATAAGGTGGAATCTTTCCTCTCACCTTCACGGTTTATGTCATACAGTTATTCTGTCATATTTAAAAGTATTAGAAACTGGTCAAAATTGGGCTTTAGTCAATCTTCGTCGGCGTACGCATTCCCTTCCTTCCTCTCCCTGTTGGCTGCCGAGAAAGTTACTGACAAAAGGAATCTGTAATTGAAACATCCTACCAAACAGTCTGGGGATCTACTTTTTAGTTCTGGTTATTCTGTTGTTTTGTTGGCTGCCGAACTATAATCTAATCGTGTTTTAATTAGGTATAAGTCTTCTTTATGGTTTATCCCCATTTCTAACGTTTGGGAACCCGGAACCTGCATTCTTAGGATTATGGACATTCTCATTTCTTTGTACCTCTGTTTAGAGCTCCTATATTATGTACGTTATGAATTTACTGAATCATTTTGTTCATCTTATTTCCCCTTTTTCTAGAAGGAATTATTTTCAAATTAAGATTCTGAAAGTCTCCTGTTTAAACTTTATTTTTTTGGTTTATTGTCCGATTTTGATTGCATAAATTGCTTGACGATTGGAGAGTCCCATGACGTTTTGGCCATGGAATCTTGCTACTTACCTCTGCAGTTGATGATTATTCAATAATATTTATAAATAGAAATATCAGCTGGTCAAAATCCGGGCCAACTGTCTTAATTTAAAGATTATGAGTAGTATGCTTCCCTTTGTTCTCTATTCTAACGTATAATCATCTTCTTTGACTGGTCTTTACTTGATTGGTTAATTCAGTTTCTTTCAGTTTTCCGGCCACAAGATGGATACTCTCAAGTTTGGACAAAAAATTCTGATGTGTCTCCCTTGGAAGTATATTTGATTAAGTTGATGTGATTTGTTGATTGTTTTATGCTTGATTTTTTTTTTTTCAAAGTCTGATTGTTCCTTGTCCTGATCTCGTAAAGTACTTCGAACCATTTAAAAGAAAAATAAATTGGGAAAAGTCAAATTTTGTGAAGTCAATATCATTCCTTGGTCTATGCACCAGAGTTTTATTTTTATAAATTGGGAGTAATTTCATTTATGCTGAGAAAATAGAAATAAGTTCTGGTCCTTTATATTAACAGGCTCCAAAGAACCATTATATATACAACTATAGATTTTTTCCCTTCGATTTTCATGATGCTTATTTGGGATCACAACAGAAGTATGGTGTTCTTTATAAGTGTTTAATGGTGATGATCTATGTCAGTTGTCTGTTTTGTTGCCGAATCTTTATTTGTTGTGTCCATATGTATTACTGAGTCCCATGCTTTGTCGGCCCGTAATGTGTGGTTGCATGGTTCTTTCATGTCCACTACATGGGATAGGACAGCTTGACAATATGTACATAACTATTATCTGCTTAGTTATGTTTTTCTAAGGAAATTTCACTTGCTCACCAATGAGCACAATATCTATTTTCATTTTCTTGATGCCTTTTTTTTCCCCCTTCCTTTTTTCTTTTCTCCATCCTTTACTATTTTTAATTTTTAGTGTGTGGTGTTGGTGAAATTTAGTCCCATGTTCTTCCATCTTTCTGCTCATGTTCAAGTTGTTCTTGCCATTGGTTCTTACTTTGTTTTGCTGAGTAAGTTGATGGCTTAGTTATTAGGATAAGGATTTTTTTTTTTTTAATGCTTTTCATCCGCCAAATAGCTGGAGATATTTGGTCATCCGTTCTATTTAATCTCTATATGCTATTTGATAATTTGAATTCATTGACTTTTTTCCCTTTTGAACCTTAACAGCATCTACTGTTATCAGTGTGAGTCTATTAATCCAAAAATCTTTCAAGAAACCCCTTAGTGTCTAGCATGGAAGTCTTTGGTATGAATTTAGCATGTTTTCTAAAACTGAATTTATCTTCCCTGGTGTGGGAATATAAAGTTTATTAGAAAATATATCAATTATAGAAGTAGTTATATGAGTGTCATGTGCAATATTAATAGGGTTCTGGGACACTTTATTTGAAACATGTTTATTCTTATCCTTTTGTTCATTAGTAGCCATTTATATTCGTTTTTACAAACAAAAATACAGAATAATTACGTAGAAATGTTAGTTTACCTTTAGCTTCAGTATAATATTCATATTGTCGTATGGAACTGCAAAAATGCTCTATAGTGGATTAACTTAACTGTGATGCTGCTTCTTGTTGCATTTTTTCTTGTTCAAAGACAGATAAATTACTCAATTATGGTTCAAAGTGAGCCTCAATAATATTGAGTTGTCAATTTAGGTGTATGCCTAGTCTGTCTGTGTACTTCAAATGTTAGGTTTACTGCTTGTAGGATGAGATCCTTACTGTCTCCTATTGGATTTTTGTCAATTGGACAGTTTTAAACCAATCAATTAAGCAAGAATCCATGCAACTTCCATCCTTTTAACCTTTTTTTTAATTTTCCTCTTGTGTTTGTTTTTACATGGCCAAGTGGATTCACGCTTCACAATTATTCTTCTAATAATAGAACTTCCAGCACCTGTCTCCTTTACTTTCTTCCCATGTTCCCTACCTTTTATGGCTGTTTCATATGTTCCATATTATAATTGTCTGTGCATGTCAAGCGTCTTTGTCATTTATTGGTTTGTTGTTGACCAAAGCAATTGCATCTGCACTTTTTGTAATAATATCTGCTGAACCAGCTGGCTGTTTTTCTATGCCTACTTGACGCTGTATGTATTTAATGCCCTAACCAGATTGCTCTTTGAAAATATATGTTTTCTGGTAGGAGTCTACTGTATTTTTTCTTTTTAGCTTATGGTAAGATGAAAAGGTAAAACTTGAATGCTGCTTGTTTCAATAATTCTGCTGCTTGACATTCAATGATTTCATAGTAAATTAATCACATGATTTTTTCCCCCCAGGAGCCTGGCAGTTGATGGACTGTTACCCCAAGAGTAGTGACAAGAAAACATTGAAGAAGTGGTTTTTTATTGATAAAAGAGTTGGTTGAAGTGAAAATTTGATATTGGTTCAATTGTTGATCAGTCCGCTACTAATTTTGTCAATTCCTGCTGCTCTATAAATTAATCTACAAACCTGGATCCAATGGACCTGAAGTCAAATCACACTCCTATTCTTACTGATGCTGCACCCATGACAAAATCAAGATTGGGTGTGCATTCGAGTCGATTGCCTTATTCTCCTACAGGGGCAGCTTTTCCAACTAGTCCGCTTCTGACAATCCCCAGGAAGAAGACTGGAATTCTTGATGATGTCCGTTGTAGTAGTTGGCTGGATGCCATGAAATCATCTTCTCCTACAGCCATGAAGATAACAAAGGATATTAATCATGGTTTTGCATCATCTGATGCTGATAGTGCTTATAGTACCTGGCTGGTATTACAAACTTTCTGCGGCTCATTGTGTTTGATTTTAGTTTCCATTTGTATAATTCTGGATAGGTTGTTTATTGTATTTCATTTCCATTCTCTTTCAATGTCACAGCTAAAGTATCCATCAGCACTCTCATCTTTTGAGCAAATCGCAAACCATGCAAAAGGCAAGAGAATAGCATTGTTTTTGGATTATGATGGAACTCTTTCACCAATTGTGGATAATCCTGACTGTGCTTTCATGTCTGAAAATGTAAGTAATCTTCTCCAGATTCTGGGTCCAGTATTTCAATTGGGAGCTACTCTTTAAATGTTCTTATTTTTCCTGATTTCGATTTGGTAACTTATCTAGATGCGTGCTGCTGTTAAAAAAGTGGCAGAGCTTTTTCCCACTGCAATAATTAGTGGAAGAAGCTGTGACAAGGTACTTGGCTTCTCTTGAACAGTTTATTGCAATTTTCTTTCTCTTTTTGTTGTTCTGTATCTATATGCACATTTGTTCTCGTGCAGAGCATTCTAACCTTCACACCCAATTTGCTCAGGTACATGAATTTGTAGGACTAACTGAACTCTATTATGCTGGTAGCCATGGGATGGACATCATTGGTCCTGTGAGACAATCTGTATCTGATGACCATCCTAATTGCATTAGGTCTACTGACAATCAGGTACTAGGGTTCAACCGAAGTTTAGATTCGATATTAGCTTTTATGTCTGTTTCTCTCATCTTCTCAAAAAGGGCCCCTTTTAAGATCTTTGAAAAACAACACAGGGAAAGGAAGTTAATTTATTCCAACCCGCTGCTGAATTCTTGCCCATGATTGATAAGGTGGGTATATCTGAAAAATCCTACTGTGAATCAGGTTCCGATCTTTTTCTCTATTGGACTATGGCATTCTGACATACTCATGTTGGAGCAGGTGCTTGATTCCCTCATTGAATGTACAAAAGACATTAAAGGAGCAAAAGTTGAGAACAATAAATTTTGTGTCTCTGTACATTATCGCAACGTAGAGGAGAAGGTAAATGATTATATTCTTATGCTTAATTTTTTGCTTAGCTGCCTATTACTTTTCATAAAAGACTAATTGTTCTTAATTAAAATGCAGAATTGGAAAACAGTGGGGCAAAGAGTCTTCGATATTCTTAAGGACTATCCACGTTTGCGATTGACCCATGGGCGCAAGGTACTAAATCAAACTATTGAATTATGAGTAATCACATTGACCTTGAATGCTAGATTTTAGAAAAATTAAACCACAAAAATTAAATAAGCAAGTATTTGGTATTTTCTTTTCTTTTGGAAATAAATTGTATTCTAAAACATAGTAATAGAGTTCAAATTGGTGACAAGTTAACTTGAAAGTTACGAGCATAATAGTTGTGATGGAAAGTTTTAATTCAGTTGCGGAATTTTGTGGAAATTGTTGACAATACACAATATATAGCTAACCTAAAGTAATCTATCCTATATAAGATTATTTAATAACCTGTGTTCGTTACTTTTCAGGTTTTAGAGGTCCGACCAGTGATTGATTGGGATAAGGGGAAAGCCGTCACATTTTTACTTGAGTCTCTTGGTGAGTTAATTTGCTATTTATTTACTTCTGGGTTACTTCACGGAATATTAGAGTTATCTTTGTTTTGCAGCAAGTGACATTAGAAATATATTTACAGGGCTTAGCAACTGTGATGATGTGGTGCCTATATATGTTGGAGATGATCGGACCGATGAAGATGCTTTTAAGGTGTGACACTTGACATGCAGTAATTTAATGGCCCCAAAATGTTATTTTCTTCCACCCTTATTTTTCTTCTTCTCTCAGTTTTCCTGATCAACTGAATTTCAACAGGTTTTGAGGGAGGGAAATAAAGGTTATGGCATCCTAGTTGCTTCCGCGCCGAAGGAAAGCAAGGCAGTCTACTCCCTTCGCGATCCATCAGAGGTATTTCTCAGTTCCAGCATAATAAATTCGTCATAACTTTTCTGGCAGTTATTTTGTACTTTATTTGGAAGAGATAGGCTGTTAGGAAAATGCACTCAAAATACTCTATAGATCTTTAGGTCAGGCACATTGGCATATGATGCTGGAGGGCATTGAAAAATGAAAGAGTTGAACAAAATTGATCAAAATCGATATGGTGGGGATTTTGTTCTCCAGTTTTGTTTTCCAATTTTAATCTTATTGTTAACCCATAGAAATCTTAAATTACACAATTATCTAAAAGATTTATAAATCCCAAAAAATGATATGATCATCATCATATAAATCTAGTAGAATCCTGTATTCACAGTATGTGGCCGTTAACTTCTCCGCTGATGTTTATATTTGCAGGTTATGGAATTTCTCAAGACTCTTGTGGCTTGGAAGTCAGGCCACCTGAATAGTTTCGTGTAGGTTTATAGAGGAGAATATAGTCTACTATATATCTAATAAAGATATCTTTATGTTTCAAGATTTTTTGGGTTTCCAAGGAAGTATTCCAGGAGGTTTCTTGGAGAAGATATCAGCACAGAAGCCTCTCATGAAAAGCATAGTCAATACCTGTGGTAACTGTAAATTCTTGGCTCATAATAAAGAACTATGTGCTGAGGGTAAATTCCTTTCAGCGTAAATGAATCTTCAATGCATCTCTTTTCTTTGTCAGTTTTAATCATTTTTCTTTGGGTATTCATTCATGGCTTCCACGAGAAACTGTTCATTTGTTAATTCTTTTATATGTAGAATGATATAATATATATAAATTGTGTTTTTAAATAAGCTTTGTGCCAACTGCCATTACGTGAATGTTGCCTAAGGGCTCCTCTTTACTCCTCTGTTATTTGTCCCTGTCTACGGTGACTCTGCGTTAAAATTATTCCCTCCAGTCCTTATTATAAGGTACCAACTAACTTTTCTCATAAACCAATAAAAACAGTTAAAGTTACTAAAGTTGCCCTACAATTTAAGTAACTTTCAGCATTACCCCTACTAATTGCACTAAATGCTAATATTATATTAATTATTACTCTCACACACTATCCTCATTAATTATGGGCAGACATGGAAACAAATAATTAATACTCATTGGGAACAAGCAAGTGCTTTATAAAAAGGATCAAATAAACTTGTTAGTTGGTGCCTTATATAATAAGGACCGGAAGGAGTATTAGGGTAGATTTTGTTACAAGGAAATTTTTGTTCTTGAGATGTTTTCAAATCTATTTATTAGGGGGTAAAAGTACCCCTAAGCTTTTCTTAAAAGTACACTCACCACCATAAATCTTGTTTTTTATCAATGCAATGAGCTTTTAAAATAGGCGGCAAAAGTGACATTTCCCTGAAGGTTAGAAAAAGTATGCTATCTGTTTATGTGGGGGCCATGCTATTGAGAAAATTAAAAAACTTCAAAAGTTAGTTAACATGATATACATTTTTTTAAACGTTTTAGTTATTTTTTTTAATTCTCTTATTCCTTTTCCTTCTTGATTATTGGTGATGTAAAATCAATATAGGTAGATTAGAAAAATATTGACAAACATATAAATTATATCTTATATTTAGAATCACAATCAACTTTTGAAATGTCTTCTATTAAGGATGTGATTGAGTACTATCTTGAGTTCATTTTGAGGAAACAGGGTTTTTTATGAAGTAAATTATACATAGACATTCTCCCTTCAACCTTTATATAGAAGTCTGTGAGGCCTTTACCCTAAATATAAGAGATTAAGGGCCTGTTTGGTACACGAAATTGGTGGAAAGGGAAAGGAAAATTAGTAAGTTCCTCTGTTTGGTAAGCATTTTGGACAAATCTTCCTGGGAACTCATCATCCTGGGCCCATCAATTTTCCCTTATATGTGGGAAGATCAAATCCCTCCAAAACTGGCGGGATAGCATTTTTGTTCATGGGAGAGTGAATTTTATGGACAAAAATGCCCCTGTGTACAGTGGAGTTATTTATTTAAAAAGAGCATCGACCCTACAGCTCGACGAAGCTAAAATCAAAGATAGGAGCTGAACGAAGGACTCTCACCTGAAATTGACGACGGGGTAGTTGGAGATGCAGCACAAGTTCAATGCAGGTGTAAATACAGGTGAGTTCCAATGGGTATTAGTGATACGTTTGCTATTTCATCCATTGGCCGATGGCCTGTGTTTATTGTTTGGTGGCATAATACGTATGCTTGTTGGTTAATGTGAGTGAGGAAATAAATGAGAGTCAGCTGCTAGCTCGAGGCAACTTGCTCTTTTTCATATTCTTTGATCTTTGATTTGAACTTTATTGATTCCAAATTCTATGAAACACTTGTTGAGTCTAGATTCACATGGAGTTGAAAAACACTATTTTTTACGACGTCTTTAAAAGTTCAAAAAAAGTCATAAAAAACAGTATTTTTAATGACTGTTTTCTCAAAAACAGTCATCAAACCTTCTGCTGCTATGGTTTGATTGGCATAGGATGCGTTGTGATTGATCTGATAAATACCCGAGTATATATAAACAATACTTGAGTAGTGTTATAAATGTTGAGTACATTTCAGGTGACAATACTTGAGAATGCCACTTACATACTCGAGTAATATCGGGATTTTTCATATCACAGTGTGAATTGGCAGAGTTCAAATAAGCCACAGTTGCATTCCTGAAGCAATACTCAAGTACCACAATGTAATACTCGAATATGGTACTTAATCAGCTCTTATTTAGGCAAAAATCCCGTCAATACTCGAGTATTAAACTTCAATACTCGAGTATGGGACCAATACTTGAGTATGGAACTTCAAATACTCGAGTAATGTCGTGATTCCAGCACACTCTATTCAGCTCTGTTTCTGGCGACGTCTGGTAATTTGATGATATCTCTCCAACCAGAAATTCAATTGAGGTGAAACCAATTTTGTATGAAACTAGACTCCCAATGCGTACTGTTGACAAAAATTAAAGTCCAAACGAGTCCAGATGAGAGAGCTATGATTTTTACAAATTGCCACAAGAATCAACGTCACAGTCCAGACCAACCTTCAGTAATTTGAGTGTATCTCGCAAACGACAAATCTAATTGAGCTGAAACCAGTGCCATTGGAAACTAGACTCAAATACCTTTTCAAAAACATCAAGAATATAGAAAAATAAGATCAATTGAAGAAGTTATGATGTTTTGAAGTTGACAGTCTATTCTAAATGCTGCAAAAACGCTGGATAAGAACAACCTCCATTTATCTGATGTTAATGGACAAAATACAACTAGTTTGGAGCTGATTCTTATTGAACTGGAAAGAAGACTTGAAGAGCTTTTTGAGATGGGGTGGTTTACCAAATTTGAAGCTATATAGAAGACGCTATGCTCACCAGAAATTGCCCGTTGTATTGCCAATACTACTGCATCTTTGAAAGTCTGAAATCTCTGATATGATCTTGCTGCAATGATACTTGAGTATTGGAAATAGGATACTCAAGTATTGTGTTTAGCTTCCCGAGTATTGCAAATGACATGTTTGCTGCTTTTGTTACGACTGTTTTTATAAAAAAAAACAATCCTTAAAAGTTAAAAAAAAACATAAAAAACAGTACTTTTAATGACTGTTTTCTCAAAAACAGTCATCAAAAGTTTTTTAAGACTCTTTTTGTAAAAACCAGTCTTTAAAAGTTCAAAAAAAAAATCATAAAAAACAGTACTTTTAATGACCGTTTTCTCAAAAACAGTCATCAAAAGTTTTTTAAGGCTGTTTTTGTAAAAAACAATTTTTAAAAGTTAAAAAAAAGCCATAAAAAACAGTACTTTTAATGACTGTTTTATCAAAAACAGTCATCAAAAGTTTTTAAAGACTGTTTTTGTAAAAAAAAAAAATCTTTAAAAGTTGAAAAAAAAAAGGGTCATAAAAAACAGTACTTTTAATGACTGTTTTTGAGAAAACAGTCATCAAACGTTTTTTACGACTATTTTTGTAACGACTGTTTTCTCTATCAGTGCATTCGTTGCGTTCAAAGTTTGGTCGTTTTTCCCCTGTTCATCTGTTTATATGAATTATCGCTGCTGGTTTCATTTTTTCGAGTTCTCACCTTCTAATTCCTTCCATGTGCGTCGTCCTTCAAACATCCCGACTCCATTCGTCGGGGCAATTTCATTTCGCAGCCACCTCTACTTCAATTTTCCAGCTACACATTAAATTTGGTTTTAGGGTTCGTTGATTTGCCACTGCGACAAAACAAAATTCAGTTGCAAGAATGGTTTTTTTGTTTTTTTAATTTAGGGGCGTTTTTGGTATTTCACCTCATATTCCCACTTAACTGGCACCCACTTCTTCATACCAAACCATTTATTTTCCCTCAACTTAAGTTCCCTTCCCATGTCTACCAAACAGTTTCACTCTTTTATTTTCCTCACAATCTTCCCTTCCATTCCTTTCCCTCTTTTCAATTCCTTTCCCTCTTTAAATCTTTCCCGTAACAAACGAGCCCTACCCTAACCATCCAAATCCACTTTATTTTTAAAAGAGTTTCCCTCGTGCTGTTCATTAACTATCAATTTGCTTTACTAGTGTCATTAAATGCTTGGTAAAAGTTTAAAATTAATTGGGGCATTTTTTGACAAAAATCGTTACATTTTGTGACATACTCCATCCGGTCCCATACAAATGGCATCTTTTCGATACAAATGTATATGGATCTAGTTGTTCTGTGTTCCAAGCTAACATTAACATGATTGTGTAAGTGCGCGTGTTAAATTTTATAAAATGAAAAAAAAAAAATGGATGTAGATCTTGAAAACTTGGTTGATTGAGAAAATGAACTGTCACAAAATATTGTTGGTGCATCATTTGTTAATTGTTAGCTTATGAGTGTTCTTGAGAAATCTAAGGGGCAAATAATTTGGTGGGATACCGGTGTCTATCCCCACCTAAACTTTTTTTAATAATAATAAAAAAAATGACATGTTTTTCAGGTAGCCTAGTTTTTATACCAATCTAATATGGACTCTTTAGCAACCAGTCTAGAGATCCGGGTAGAGTAAAAGATTTGAGAATTCTAGATCCTTAACTAAAAAAATTACAATGAGCTGAAGAAAATCTTGCAACCTAGAATCTATAAGTAAATAATTGTCAGAAGAAATTTTTCATTCATATTAGATCTTTAAATATACAATTTATAGTTGTAAATGATTCAAAGATTAAAAAATGTGCTAAAAATATGAATGACAAGATGTCATCAGCCTTAACTAAATTTGAGTATTACAACATAATAGCGAGGTATTAAATAATATCATTGAAATCCTTACTCAATAATTCATATATAAAATAATATATCCAGTTGAGTTTATAAGATTATTAAAAGGATTTACTTGAAAATCCTCGAAATTTAAAAAATCCTAAAAAATAAAATTTAAAATGATTGAACAAAAGGACTCAAATTCTCTTTAAGTGGATTTTTTTTTTAATACAGAAAAGTTTTGGATAGGTTCGACATCAGTCCCCCACCAAGACCAGGGCACGGCCCCGGACTCTATAAGCACTTACTGGGGACTTACGAGATCGCCTACCAAAGGAGTCCCAACGACGGTAGAGGGGATCGAACCCACAACCCAAGGGCATAATCTTGGATCGCTTACCATCTATGCCAACTCACATTGGCTCTTTAAGTGGATTGATATTTAACTAATGCATCTGGTACCTCCAGGCAAGTCACCTTCAATGTAAGCCCATTAAGAGTCTTCTATGCACTATTCATTTTCATAGTCACCTTTATGCCTAAATACATAAGATTAGAGTTTTGGTCCTTCAAGATGTTGACTTGGACTCCAATTTCCTACATGACAGTCTCTTGAATTTAAGGGTATGTTTGAGTTGAAGTATAAAAAGAACGTTAACGCAAATCGATATAAAACCTATCTCACATATTTATCTCTTATACCATAAATTTTGTCAGATAAGCAGTTTCAACCGGCAATCCAAATAGACACTTTTCTCCATCTTTCCTATGCTTCACCAATAGCATGTAACGTAACACAATCATTCTCTAGATTTACATCGGCTAGTCTGTTAAATCATCATCCATCTAGATAAATATATTCTTATTATGTTAGATAACATAAAAGCTAATCACTTTCCATTTTCCACCTACTCTTTTGGCCTCATAAATTGACCAGATTTTTCTCTCATGTAAAAAGTAGCTATTGGTTGGTATAAAAAAGGAAAAAAAGAAAAAGAAGAGGTAGTTCTTCTTGGTTTCCATATGAACAGCTAATTCATGGGAATCATGAAAATACCTGTAAAAGCAATTAAATCACAAGCATTTCATCCTCTTCTCCTTTGTTTATCTTCAAAGTTTCCAGAATCTCCTCAATCAATCTAAAGAAATGGTCAATTCAATTTTATATTCCATTGGCTCATTAATGTGTGTCATGTTCTACAGTTCTAGAATGACTTTAGGTTCTTCCTTTCAAAATATAAATCCAGTTCTAGAATGACTCGTTGAATTTGATTAAAACAATTATAATACTTTTCAAAATTATACTTATTAATTTCCAAAGAGATTACACGTTTTCTAGGAGAATACACTATTTCATATTTAATTTTAAGCAAGGGGTGAAATTGGAAACAAATTTAACGCCTTATATAATATATAGGACTTGTATTTTGGGATAGATAAGTTCATAAACTCAATTGTTAATTTACTATTACATTATAAATTTTGGATCAAGGTTCCACTGTTTCAAGTAAATGCTGTTGAAAAAATCATTCAGCTTACCAAAAAATAATTTTAATGCATATATTTTAAAATTTTTTAGTTAAGTAAACTTATTTATTTAGCATTTTTTAAAAATTTAAATACACAAATTATTTAAAATAGCTTTTCTATTTTGATGAAAATCTAAAATAAAATTTCTAACATATGTATAAAATTTAATTATTTATAAATTAATATAATGAAAGATAAATTATTCAATTTAATATATATTTATGTCAATATAAATTTTAGTAATCTTAATATATTATTTCTAAAAAAAAATATTATCATGCTTAATTATTCATGATGCATCAAATTGGAGAGAGGAAAGATAATTACATCACGAAGATAGATTAATAACCTTAAATTTTATGACATGATTTCAGATGTTAGACTATGAGAAATTTTTAATGGTACTGAAAATTATATTATAGTGTATATTTTGAATTACCAAATCCACCATACTAATACCCCTTCATTTATACATCTCTATAAAAAATTGGAGACTTGGTGTATTTTCTGCCGTGTACGACAGCTCGTCCAGCCACACGAGACAAGAGGTTTCATTTTGATTTTGAATGGAACGTTGACTATATATATATATATATATATTTGAGTTGTTGGTAATCCTTAATCTTAACGTTATTAATTTCATTTAATGAAAAATACTTACCTACTAAATTCAAAAGACAATCCTACAATTAAACGTTATCAATGTTGTGTGGATAGTGCATTAGTGTATGGGGTTTAAACTTCTCATGAACTAGGGTATTCTTTTTGTTGGATGATGGAACAATGTTTATTATTCGATATTGTATTTAAGATATAAATTATCCAAACATAATAGCAAAAGTCATGCATTTTTTTTACCCCTCCATGTAGTGGAAAAAAATGTTTTGTGTAATAAACTTAAAAGAAACAAGACAAAAATGTAGCGCAGAATTATTCTATTGCATAGCCAATGATGATAATATTGGTGACACTTGCAAAAACACAACAAGTTGTTCAGTTTATATCGTGTCCGATAACATTGTTTTCTTTCATTATCTCTAAATCATATCCATCAAATCAATCACAATACCACTTTAACTTTTTTCTCACCTTCCCAATCAATGGCTCAAATAATGCTAATGAGAAAAAATGAAAAAGAGAATTATGAGAGAATCTTCTTCCCATCTAACTTCGATATATCTTGAGTAGTTGACTATGCATCAAACATTGTCTTTTATAGGTAGAGAACATGTAGCCATTGGAGAGTCATTAAAAAAGATTTCATGACAATTAAAATGACAATTAGCAGTTTTTGTTTCTTTAAAATTAAAATTTAGTGAATGTTTTGTGTGTTTCTCTCAATTTAATATCATTCTTATCTCTTTTTCACACTTTCTCTAATCTCTTTCCTATCCACTCTCTCCCACCCATCATCTTCATAAATAAGGGTATAATTAGAAAAAAAAAAATCTACTCCATCTGGTCCTTAATATAAAATATATTTATCTAATTTAATTAAATTAAGTAAATTGGTTAGGTTAGTTAATATGACATATATTTTTATAAAATACTGAAGTTATCTTCCTTATTCCCTCTTCTTCTTATTGTGGTTAATGGAGCATTAATAGTAATAAATTAGGAAAAGATTGACAAAAATAAAAATTGTGTCTTATATTTAAGATCAAGATCAACTCTCCAAATATATCTTATAGCAAGGACAAAAGGAGTATTACTGTTTTTGCCAACAACACAAATCTATTACTTTTATCTAATTTAAACAGTTTCTTAACCCACATGATTTGGGTAGTTGTTACTTAAATAAAGAATGGAGGGGTAACTTTTTGTTTTCCTTAGCTTATATCCATATTATGTCTCTTTCAATGCTTTTAACACTCCCATGGGTCCTGTTTATTGGGTAGATAGAAGCTTTCTGCGTCCCATTTAATTATAAGTCATCTCATTAAAGTTTTGATTTGAATGTACAATTAAACCATTAAATAGGGTATCGTTAAAAAGCAGTTGAACTTTATGACAGAGTTAATGATGTTTAAAGTTTTCATTATTGTGTGTGAAAAAAATGTTGGAAGTCTCTTATGATGAAGAACACATGACTAATGAATTGCATCAATCAAGGATTATATTGTAGCTAAAACTTTAGCGGCATTGGTGCAACACAAATGGAGTAATTAGTTTTTTTCGCATTAAAGGTATATTGGAGGTTATCCGTCTTCCTTAGCTGGATTTAACTTTCCTCCCTTACTTAGACTTAACACTGTTATTAAAATGTTTGGTGATAAAATGATTCAACTTGAGCCAGCACCTTGATAGCGTAATGACATGGGAGCCAGTGTTAACTGGCCTCCCTCCCCCATGTCCAGGGTTCGAACCATGCCCCCCTCCCCTACCATGATGTATATATAAAAAAAAATGACTCAACTTGACACCGTATTCAAGCTGTTTCTACAAGTTTTCTAGTGATACTATAGATATAGACAGATAGATTTTCAACAAATTATAATTTGGGTTAAAGGGTAAATTTGCTTTGCTAAATACAATTGGCATCCTTAATTTTTAGTTAGCCAATGTTTTCTTGAAAGTTTTAAAAATAGTGCTATATATTAGTCTATACTATTGTCTCTAATTATAAATTAGATCTTATATTAAGGATCTAGACATAATATTTAACAAAATGAAAAAAAGTCTTATTCATTTTACACTTTAACAGCACCTCCATACCTCCTGGTACTCCCTTTAATCCACAAGAGTTTCATTTCTTAATTTTTTTTGTTCATAATATAAGCTTCATTTAATATGAATAATGTAAAAACATATTCAATTTAAAATAGATTTAATGAGTTAATTGATCCATCTCTGGTCTTTAATATAAGACACATTTAAGGAGTTGATTTTGGTTCTAAATATAAGATGTAATTTTTATATTTAACTATTTTTTTCCTAATTTACCTCTATTAATACCACTTCATCAATAATCAATGACGAAGGCCAAAGAGAGAATTAAGGAAGATGATAAAAGTGTTTTAACAAATACATACCCCATCGACTAACCTAATTACTTTCTTTATTTTAATTAAATAGATAAATATGTTTTATATTAAGAAGTAGATAGAGTCTTTCTTAATTCTCCTAAAAAGTGATGAGTCCATCCACTCACTTTTATGTGAGTGTGGTAGAAAAATATTTTTGCAGTAAAAGTAGAAACATTAAACCCAATAATTAATTAACAGAAAAATGGGAAAAAATGTATTATTATTGAGACAAACTCAAAAGAAATTTTACGTTTAGGAGCAAACCCATTAAAAAGAAGGCTCTTATATATTGTAAATTAGAAATGGAGTGGTATTTTATATTTATCAATCTTTTTCTAATTTACCTATATTCATATTCCATCAACAATAACAAGGAGAGGAAATGAGAGAATTAAGGAAAATTACTAGGATATTTTAAAAAAATACATGTCATATTAATTAACTTAACTAATGCCACATTAATTAATTTAGCTTAAAATTAGATAAATATGTTTTATATTAAGGATGTAAAAGAGTTTTTGTAGTATTACTTTTTGTTATCACCTTGGTCCTATTTATAAGTCTTTTTTTAAATAAATCACATATATCAAGGAGAAGTAGTTAGCTCAATGATAATGAGATAAATTTTCAATTTAACCCTTATTTATGAATGAGTATTTTTCAACTCTTTTTATTTTTATTGGTACAATTAATATGAATAAAATTATCACAATCTCATTTATTATCCTAAAAATGGACTTATAAATAAAATAAAATTTTTTACACAAAAATATAAAATCAGAGGGTTACCACTGAGCTCACCTAAATTCTACCAATCTGTGTGTGCTAGTCAGCTAGTACACTACTTGGACATTAATATGTCCCCGAAGTGATTTTTGTTTTTTGTTTTGGGTACAATCCCCGAAGTGCTTTGTTTATTGTTGATGCCAACTACCATATTCAAGTTTCTGATTAAAAAAAAACTACCATATTCAAGTTGGCCCCAAAAAAACAAAACATACCATATTCAATATATTTTGTTGTATCATTTAATTATCTGTCTCCTTTTATATTAGTTATTATGTGAACGAGGTATGTTGGAAGTTATAAATTTAATTAATAATTGTTTTTGAGTTTTGACTCCTATGAATTGCGTGGAGTCTCGTTTAATCAAATCCATGGTCAATATTAAGATTGTGTGCAAGAATTAGGCACCAAATTAAAATTACTATATTCAGTTCTAATCATCTACATCATCATCCTCATCCATAATTTCTCTATATTACGCATATAAATATAATATAAAAGTTCGCTACACATTTCCTTAGATTTTGTTCAAGTAATTTTTATGTACTTTGAACTTGTGTATTTCCTGTTCAAAAAAAAACTTGTGTATTTCCATATGTAAATGTTGAACTTGTAACAAATTTTTATTAACTTGTATAAATTTTAATAATTATTTAGTTTAATTTTATAAATATTAGTGTGATTATGCTGTTTTTTGGGCCAACAAATTGAATATATTATTAATATTGAATCAGAACTCGTGATTATGATGCTCACCTCATAACTTATTACTACGAGTATATTAGATACTAAAATTTTTACCATTGTTATTAATTGACATACATGGAAATGTGAAAAACGTATATAATTTATTTTACAACTCTTGTTTGTTAATATATGGGAAAAATATTTCTTATATTATAGGAGAAATGTTTTCTCACGTGACACACACATAAAATGGTAAGATCCGCATATATATATAATTAGCACTATATATATATGTGAGTCTAACCATTTTATGTGTGTATAGGAATCTTGTTTCTCTCATGCAACATGAGAAAAATAAACCCCTTAATATATATATATATATATTAAAAGTGCATCTTTTCAAAAACAAAATTATAAAAAATTATCTTGAATTTTATTGAAAATAGAAAGTATTTTTTTTATTTTTTAAAAATATCGACCCTCTTTAAAAACAATAAGATATAGCATTCTTGAAATTTTATTAAT
This sequence comes from Acacia crassicarpa, assembly GCA_034222035.1. Taxonomy (NCBI): domain Eukaryota; kingdom Viridiplantae; phylum Streptophyta; class Magnoliopsida; order Fabales; family Fabaceae; genus Acacia; species Acacia crassicarpa. Next base: position 55,704,454 of record JAWXYG010000001.1, on the reverse strand, counting down.
TTTGTTCATGTATTTCAATAATTCAATCTCAGCTCCATGGTGTTGGAAGAATTGGAGAAAAAAATTATATAATTTGAACAAACTTGAGAGAAAATCTATATTAATTCTAAACATAAAAATACATGCATGTCGATGGCCTGTTATGTATTTACTATTATTTATGATTCGTGAACGGTAAATAACTTGTTAGATGTTTTAAATTATATACAGAAAAGTAATTAATTTGTATAATTTCACTAAAACTCAACAAAAGTTTATACGAGTTATTATTTTAATTTAATGAGATATAGTAGTATGTATATTGAAGAAGAAAAAGTGTGGACGTTGATCTTCCATATATATCTTTGGTTCAGATGATGTCCGCGTGTCCTACAACTTAATTATCACATGGCGCGTACTCTCTCTCTCTAGCTCTCTCTCTCTCTCTCCCCATTCTATTGAAACCGCCCGCCAACTAACTTTCCCACACATACCCTTCAATTATATGTCTATATATAACTCTTTCTTCTTCTTCGATCTTCTTGTTCATTGAGCACCCAAACACACAAATCTTGATTTGAGCTATAATGGAGGCGACCCAGCATGCTCAACTACTGCGTAACCCCTTGCTTGATGCACCGCCACGTGCAGACAAGACTAGCCACCGGCGACGGCGACGGCGGGTCTTGACGATCTTGTGCTCCGTCATTGTTCTGGCATCTGTAGTTGCAATAATATTGGTGAGAAACCAGAGGGAGGAGGGAAGGTCAAAGGAGAAAACAGAAACTACGTCGTCGTTTCGAGAGAGATCATCGGTTCCAAGAGGAGTGTATGAAGGAGTATCAGCCAAGTCTAATGTAGTTTCAGAGAATGTTTCGTATAATTGGACGAATGCCATGTTCTCTTGGCAAAGAACTGCTTTCCACTTTCAACCCCAACGAAATTGGATGAACGGTACGTGTTCTTTTCTTTCTTGTTCTTTGTTTTAATTTGTATATATCATCTTCTCTTCTTGAATGCAAGATACTCCCTCCCTCTGGTCCTAATTATACTATATAAAAGTGTTTCTATAATTAGGATTAGAGATAGTATATAGCTGACTAGTTTCTGTTAGTTCCAAATGGAAAACATCAATTCACCATCTCTCAAATTTATCATTCTTTTCTCCAACAATCGTATTAATTGTACATGCTAAAGGGGTTCTCATTGTCGATATATAGCTAGAGTGGTTTCCGATATGCACACAAATATGTCAATGTTAGGCTAAAACTCGAAATCTCATCCAAATGTGTAGGTGGTTTTTGATATTGGAACAACTAGCCGTTGACATTGATTCTTTTTCTCATTGTGTCAGCTATATAATTTTGTGGCTTCATAACGTTACTTTTATATAAAAACAAATACATACAAAACGTTTTCCTAAATAAAATTATTTTTAAGTGGGAAGAGGGGATAAAAAAACAAAATGTATAATGACCCCACCTTTCAACTCATATGATCTTATATAAGGCTAATTAATATGATGGCTTGTAATATAGTGATATGGAAGCTCCATTATATGTGACAGGTAACATCTTCAATTCTATTTGTAAATACGTACATGTCTTTTTAATTCAAATGGTCTTATAAGGATTCACTATTTAAAGTTATTTATCAATATACCTTGAAGTTTTAGTGGATATCCAAAATTCTTGATATTTTTTCTTAGTTATAAAATAAAAATTTATTTTAATTGTCTTATTGGATATATTGATATCTTATTGAAAGAAGCGATAAAATAAATTTATCTTACAATAAAATAAACTATATATTTTAATTTTACGTTCGTCTTTGAGAATTTGAGCACAATCATCTGCTAGTCAAAATTTTGGTTATTTATTGATTTTGTTGTCCATATTTAAAATGATTTGTCTGAATTTGAAGGGTAGGTGAGATCCGCCGAGTGGCTGGGGGCCTATGTATACATAAGTGTTTAATTAACGATAAGACAAAAACTAACAATATCTTTTTCTTGTGAATGGATTTCTGTTTGGCGTGGTGGTCGTACAAATCTATTTGGTTGCTTCTTATGCTTCAGATCCTGATGGTATGTATCTCCTTATTAATATTTTTAGTTTTCCAAATTAAAGATGTTTATATTTTTCTGCATTTATTATTTTTATTGCTCAATACTTCACCAAGACCTAATTATATGGATTAGACACCTAATATATAGATATTAAAAAAAATTAGTTAAGTTAATTATGTGTAAAAATTGTGTATTTGGTTTTTTATAGTCATTTGCATTGAAAATTAAACATTATTCATGAAAGATGTATATTTGGTTTTCCTCAAATACTCATTATGTGTCATCAATAAAGATATAGTCTGAGGAGTATTCCTATAATATTTTTGTAGTGTAAAAATATTTTTATAATTAGAACGGGAGGGAGTATAAATTTAGGAGAGAATGTAGATTAAAAAAATTCCCTAATGATTTCTTACATCTACGTCCAATTCTTATAAAACTTTTAGGGCGTGAATGGCCTATCGAGTTAATATTTACGGCAAAGACCATAAAATTAAATTATAATTATTGAAAAAGTGTTGCCGTGGGTATCAATTATCAATTACGTTGGCAAAAATAAAAAATAAAAGTCTTCTACATCATTGAAGATATATACAAGTTATTGACCAACATATAAATGGTAGGCCAGGAAAGATATTAAAAAGAATTTATTGGCCACATTAATTTGATGATCCCAATTTTTTTTTCCTTCCCCTTTTGAAGTCACTATCGTGCAATATTTTGTTGAAGAAATTTATGGGAAAAAAGCTTTGCATAAGATGTGGTTGGCAATATAAATGTTTTAAATAGTGAACAATTTCTGTTTAATATTATATTGGATTTGAGTTTTTATAACTAAGATGTGAAATCCAATTTGAATTGTGAAATCTTGATCAATTAGAAAAAGCAACAGGAAAATTCCAAAACTACTTGTTTAATTTGGTGTCACGTTTAGGGTTCTCAAAAATACTTATTTACATAAATTGAGACAAAACCCATTTAATATATTTACCTTATATACTATAAATCATGATTGAAAAACTACTTTTAAAGAACTCAATAACTCTTTTATACAAATACATTTAGATTCTATCTACCAATTCGCTTACATGGTTGACTATTAGATATATATATATATCGTCATGTGAGATTTTCCAACTTTTATGGGTACGCAAATAACTTCAGTGGTGTCTTTGTTCCGGACAAGTCTTTGATTAGACGCAACTTGTGAATTCTTTTCCAATGTTAAATGTAATAATTGGTATATATTTAATTTTATCTTAAATATAAGATTTAATTCAGCTTTATCTTTCAAAAATATCTTTATTCTCCAAATCATCTATTCCTACTAGTTATATTACCCAAGTCTTTAATAAAAGATTTTCTTTTTGTGTGATTTACATTACAAATAAGATCTTAAACTAAGAACAACATACTACTCTTTAGAAAGTTTTTCATTAAAGTAGTTTTCTGTACCATTAATTATAGAAGTAGGTTAGCCAGGAGTTCTTTAAACATTTTTATATAAATAATCAACTTAATCACTTTTTTAAAAGCCTATATAAATTAATTATCTACTTCTTCATTTTAGTACGGTAGTTCTATGTTTTATAAAGATAACTATGCTGACACTTTAAAGATTAATGTTAAATTGGGATTGTTTCACGTGGTGGCAGGTCCATTGTATCACATGGGGTGGTACCATCTATTCTATCAATACAACCCTGATTCAGCAGTGTGGGGCAACATCACATGGGGCCATGCTGTGTCAAGGGACCTCATTCATTGGCTCTACCTTCCCCTTGCCATGGTTCCCGATAGGCCATTCGATATCAACGGCGTATGGACCGGGTCAGCCACAATGTTGCCAGATGGCAAAATCATGATGCTCTACACTGGGGACACCGATAAAAAGGTACAGGTACAAAATCTCGCTCACCCCGCCAATCTATCCGATCCCCTTCTCCTCGATTGGATCAAATATGCCCGCAACCCGGTTTTGGTGCCCCCGACCAACATTGCCCCGAAGGATTTCCGTGACCCATCCACCGCATGGATCGGGTTGGATGGAAGATGGCGAGTAACCATTGGGGCAAAAATAAACAAGACAGGCTTTGCGTTGGTTTATACTACCACAGATTTCATCCACTTCAAGAAAAATGCTCACCATTTGCATTCAGTTCCGGGTACGGGGATGTGGGAGTGCGTGGACTTCTACCCGGTTTCAATAAACGGGTCGAAAGGCTTGCCAACATCAGTAAATGGCCCAGGAGTGAAGCATGTGTTAAAGGCTAGTATTGATGATACGAAAGTGGATCATTATGCTCTTGGGACTTACTTCGTTGAGAATGATACATGGGTACCCGATAACCCGAAAGAGGATGTGGGTATCGGGTTAAGAGTGGACTACGGAAGGTACTATGCATCAAAGTCATTTTATGACCCGGTCAAAGAGAGACGTGTCCTTTGGGGTTGGATTAATGAAACAGATACTGAAAATGATGACTTGAAAAAGGGTTGGGCATCTGTTCAGGTATTATTTTTTATTGATTCTGTATTTTGCTTGTATCACTATCTTTTGCTTGTTGATATTAGGATCTGAACTTAATAGCTTCAAATCAAGCCTTCTAAACTTAACATGGAGACCAAGTTTGCATGTGTTTAAATTTGAAGAAAAATGCTGATGTGTGAACTATCTATGGTTTGTGGCAGACTATTCCAAGGGAAGTGACATTTGACAAGAAAACTGGAACTAATATTCTTCAACGGCCAGTAGAGGAGATAGAGAGTTTAAGGCTAAGAGGGTCTGAATTTGAAGGCATCGTCCTCAAGCCTGGCTCCGTTTTGCCCTTGAACATAAGCTCCGCAACACAGGTCTGTCTCTGTCTATAACATTAAGTTTTGAAAAACATTCACGTTTTGTGTTTTCATTCAAAAATTTATTAGCAAACTCATGGAAATTGTGAATCAAGATCTTTCTAGGACTGTTTGAACGGAACTTTGAGTTGGAAATTGACAAACACGTTGATGTTTTCATTCAAAAGTTTTTTAGTAAACACATAAAAATCACGAATCAAGATCTTTCCTGCAAAGATACCTGATATGACCAATTATCGTAGTCACATATTGTTTGGCCCAAAAGGTGTTTGTTGAATTGCCACAATTGAAGAGTCTACTAATGGGGTGTTTGGATTTGTTGGAAAATTGATCCAGTTGGACATAATTGCTGAATTTGAAATCGAACCGTTGGGTTCCGAAGAGATTGACGAAGACAGTGTAGGCTGTGGGGGTGGAGCTATTGATAGAATTGCTTTGGGACCATTTGGCCTCTTGACTATAGCTGATGATACACTTTCTGAGTTGACACCCATTTTTTTCCGTCTCTCTAATTCAAGCCATCAAAATTCAACTGCTTTTTTCTGTGCTGATGAAACCAGGTATGTCAAAACTTTCATTTTCTGGCCCTAATTTTCCTATTGATTAGAAAACAAATAATTAGATTAAGGTGATGTCAGAAGCCCGCTATATCAGTTTTAGGCTGTACCCATACTGGAAGGTATTAAAGTACTGATACAGTGATACTGTTTTACTACTGTTCAATGCATATAAAGTGTTTTGCCCTCAAGTTTGGTTTGGATATATATTGAAGATAATGTGCAGGGAAATGAACAGGATTCTTGGACAGAACTTTCTGGTGTTATCTGAGTGGAAGTGTATGTGTTTGTTCGTGTCCCCTAGACCTAGACTTTCTTTTCTTTTCTTTTTCTTTTTTGAGTTGGAAAAAAGGCCATACTGACCTTATGGAGGCTCGAACCAATCGCTATCCCTATACAGAGGGGGTCAAGGGGATCACTTTTCTACTAGAGCCATGCGCCATGTGCCCCAATAGGTGTCTTTGTTTCCCTTTTTTAGCACCTGCGACTTCCAATTTTTTGGGGCTTATGCTGTAGTTTGCCCCATAATTCGCTCCACTTTTGCCATTTGCTTAGCACGTTGCCACTATTACTTTGTTAAAAGTAACCTCCCTTCCCTCTCCAAAGTCGTGTTTGGCCCAAAAATGGAAATGTGGTGTTAACAATACTAAATATGATATAAACATATTACTCCGTACTCTATAATATTGTGCACTGTTTACTGTTTAGTTACTTTAAGAACGAAACAGGTTTGAGACTGGCAATCTCATTAATGATCTGGAGTATTCATATCAAATTCCATGCATTCAACAATAATACACTTGATTGCATTAACAACTCTGGTATCTTGTGTTAGTCCGAAAATCATTATCTTTGTTGGAATTACATGAATTTTGAAATCATTTAGAAACTTAAATCAGTATTTGGGTATGCATCACAGAATCAATAACTTGAATACGAATTGTTGGATTATGCAGGTCTTCTAAGGCTCCTGAAGTTAAAAAGACAGTTTATGGGGCCGAAGTTCCAGTGCTCAGTGATGAGAAACTGTCTATGAGGGTATTGGTGAGTAAAAATTCAAACACTAACTGCTCCTTACTTAAATCATCTTGCATCTGGAGAGAATTTAAGTCTCCCCAGAACAGAGATTTCTTCCTTTGTGGATTTGTGTGTATCATCCTTGCACAGAGGTCATGTTAATCTTCTTCCCAAAAGGGACGAGTTCTTTCTTTAAACCATCTCAAAATGCCTTTTTTCTGTTTTTCTTATAATATTGAAGTTAAAGAGAATTAATTTGTTGAAACTCTGGATGGGATTAGGTTGACCATTCAATCATTGAGAGCTTTGGTCAAGGAGGGAGAAGAGTGATCACATCTAGGGTTTATCCAACTGAAGCAATATATGGAGCAGCAAGGTTGTTTCTGTTCAACAATGCAACAGCCATCAACATTAAGGCCTCCCTCAAGATTTGGGAATTGAATTCTGCTTTCATACGCCCTTTCCCCTTTGATCAGAGTCTATGAAAGGCTCTGGTAATATCTGTTATTGCCATGGAAAAAAATGAAAAAAATGGTTATAATCTTGTGGTGCAAGGATGAATATTTGGTACAGTAGATAGATTTTAACCAATCAATCCCTTTTCCCACCATTGTCAACTTACCAACAAAGTTTGGGCTGGTTTGTTTTAGAAGTAATTTTACGTTTTGTCTCAATTTGTGAAAAAAAGTTTATAAAATCATAGTTTGGGGGTTTCCTAAACAAGCAATTCTCATCCTTCTAGGACATTGATTGGACCAAGCCCATGAAATCTTTAAACTCTCTTTGGCCTTCCAAACTTTTTTTTTTGAAAACAAACAGTTCTTTGGTATTAAATAAAAGAGTTAAATAACTGAGTCTTGAAGATCTGTGACTTGCTGGTTAGGAGTTTCAACTCTTAACACCAAGTCACAGGTTCGAATGGGCACAAGGAAAGACCGGAGAGTTAAATAACTAATTTATAAATATTAAAAAATTTAGTTATGTTACTTACTTGTAATAAATATACGTTACATTTATTAAAATACCAGTTTTAATCATTACCCAAAATGATGAAAACTGCTCTTAACGGAGTATATGCAATCTCTTTCATTGCTAATGATGAAAATTTAAAAGATTAGAAAATCATTGAAGATCGATCTTGAGTTGAAGCTTTATGAATGAATGATTTAAAAATATCATATTAGAAGAACTTACTCCTATTTGAGGGTCGATTCAGCTTTGAAAAAAAATCCATAATTAAGATCCTACAATGCGTGCGCACACTATATTAATTTTTTAACTTCGGATTTTCACTCCTCCCATCTCATCCACATTGTTTGTTTGATTGGTAGTAAAAATTGTTTTTTCAACGTGATTTATAGTATACTCTCTCCCATTTTTATTATAAGACACCAAACAATAATTCTCACAAACCAATAAAAATAGTTAAAGTTAATAAAGTTGTTTTAAAATTTAAGTAACTTCTAATATTATCCAAACTAATTGCATTAAAATCTAATATTATATTAATTATTACTTTTATCTATTACTCTTATTAATTATGGGCATACATGTAAAAAATAATAATTAATGCGTTTTGGAAACAAGCAAATGTCTTATAAAAAGGACCAAATACAATTACTCGTTGGTACCTTATAATAAGGACCAGAGGGAGTATAAAGTAAATGGGAATATCATTTATGCTTTTAAAGTAGATAATTTTATTTGCCTTGAAATAAAACGACGCCGCAGTGAAAACCTAGGTAGCAAGAGTCTCACTCTTTTTCTTAACCTGGCGTGAAGAAAGAAAAGCAAGAGTCTTCTTCTGATTTCTTTGTCCAGACGACGCGCAGGGATTTCTTTTGGGTCCACCGTACATTGGAACAGCATGGTGGCACATAATCTCCAAATCGTAAGGCATATCATGAAGATCACCCAAATTCATAGGTATCCGCCACGAAGTGCATATAGACTGAGCGCTTGTGAGGATCTCCACAGCGCCAAGTTTCAGGAGCATCGCCGCCGTCATGTCCCCAGGAAGGTCTAGCCAGTTCCTGGTTTGACGTTCATCATTCTCAGATTGTTCCTTCGAAAACGAATACGAAGACGATGCTGCAGAGTCCGCAGACGACCAAGACGACATGATTGAAGCTTCCCCCAGAAACCAATGCTACGAGAAAAGATGAAAACTTAAATGGATTCAAAATGTTAAACCCTCGTTTTTATCTCAGGCGGTGGAATGAAAATGCGCTTTATAGAATGGGAATACTCTTGCTTTTCTTTCTTCATAGTAAAAAATTAAAAACAATGGTTCCTGTACCTCAAAAATCAAATCCCATCGTAAAAAGCAGAAAATGGTCATGTTCTAAGTTTTTTCTCTCGAAAACCAAACCGTAGGCAAGGTTAAGAAATCAGAAGAATGACTCTTACTATCTACGTTTTCATTGCGGCGTCGTTTTATTTTAAGGCAGATAAAATTATATACTTTAAAAGCAGAAATGATAATCCCAAAGTAAATATGTGAGAAGAATTTTGTTTCGGCTTACTAAAAGTGCTTTTCTAAAGCTAGCTCAAACAAGCCATTATGATGTGTTTATATTAGTTTTTAGAGAATAACTTTTGTATAAAAAGTGAAAAAAAAGAGATTTTACATAATAAATTTTGGAGAATAACTTTTGAAAATGTAAAAATATAGCTTTGGGAAAACTATAGTTTTAAACCTTGAACCATGGTCTGACAAGAAAACCAGGGTTGTGTATAATTTGGGAGAGGCAACTTATGCCAAACTATGATTTTTAGGGTTAAAATCTATTTTGAGTTCTGATATGGTGTTTGACAACCTCACTTTTTTTTTTTGGTGGTATATCCGGTATCTTGAACCTACCTCCTTTTAATTCAAAGGATTTATTAGGGATCCTGACTAATCCGGATTGAGCCAGGCAGGACTACAAAGTTTTACCACCAAGTATTTAACACTGTTGCATTCCCATAGCTCAAACTCAAAATCTCTGGTTTAGTTGATACAACTCCTTATTAGTTTGACAACCTTACTTTTTTTTTTTTTTTTTACTTGGACAAGTTCACTTTTAAAACTATGGTTTTGGACAAAACCAAGGTTTCAAAACTGAAACTAAACACATACTTAAATATGTGGCCGTTTATTTGCTATATTAACCAATAATTTATTGATCACATATTTTATATTTGGGTGAAGGGTCAAAAATACACATGACCTTTTTCCTCAGGATCACCTAGCACCACGACCTTTCAATTGGATCAAAAATACATACGACGTTACGTTTTTGGGTTGCCCAACACCACGGTCAACTAATGGTAATTAACGGTTGATTAACAGCTGTGGTGCTGGGCGACCCAAAAATGTAACGTCGTATGTATTTTTGATCCAGTTAAAAAGTCGTGGTGCTGGGCGATCCGGGAAAAAAATATCATATGTATTTTTGACCCTTCACCCTTTATATTTTAGTGAACGCAGTATATTGTCTTCATAGTAATTATTTAAATGTTATTTTTTATGGTCCTTTCACGTGATATCATTAGTGAGTTTTGGGGCCCCAAATGGCTGTGAAAATCAAAATAAACAAAGGGCTCCCTGCAATTATCAGGGGGACCGGAAGGATTCCTAATAATTTCTTCACCACCCGTCCTCAATTCGGCCCAGCATCATAACAGCGGGATCGGAAGAATTCGAAATTACCTTTATATTGTAATTATAAATTATAGAAAGAATTAGCCACTGGTGCCCGACAGCACGTTTTAATTTGGAAAATCGCACTTATATGATTGAGCAAGGAGAAATATGATAAAATAGTCTATTAAAATCTTAACATTATGGAAAGTCCCGTGAGACTTTTTTTTTTTTATAATATTCTCTCTATGTGAAAAAGACACAAATAAAGTATACAAATTTATTAAAACATGCTCATTTATCAACATATGCATGTGCACTTACCAAAACAGGTATATATATATAAACCAGGTTAAAATGGACTTATAGTTTTGATAATAGGGATAGGGGCATTTAAGCCTTTTCATATATAAAAAAGAGATACGATATTGTTATTATCAATTTTAGTTATTATTATTATTTTTTACTATTATATCACAATCTTAATAGAAAAATGATAAAGGTAGATAAGATTTTAATCTAACGATAAAAAAAAATAATAAAATTGATAATGACAAAAATTAACAACGCCATATCTTTAAAACGTATTGGGAAAAAATGGCCAAAGCCTTCATCCTAATTTTGAATCTGAGTCGTAAATTCGTGAGCTTGATGCAAATTTCATTTGAAGGCCTCATCAGCGGAGCCCGCGATTTTCTAGAATCTTCATAATTCTCCTCCGGCTTGCTTTTCTTGGGTCGAAACAAGAGATTTGATCTGTCATTTTGCCCCCAAATGTCACCGTTGGGAAGCGAAGTCGCCGCCGATGACCCTCCTAAGTTCAATGTCGAGTTCAGGAGCCAAGACGATGAAGCATGGTACTCCGTCAGGGTTGTGCTGGAGCGAGAAGTTCTGAGGATAAAGTTCCTGAACTTCGGCGATAGTCACGACAAGGTCTTTGAAGCTCAGGGCTTCAGTAGCTTGACGGAGTTGGAAGAGTTCAAGAAGCGGTTCAGACCGGTTTCGTCACAGCTCCAAGACGACGAGTGCCGCAGCGTCAGAGCAGGAACGACCGTCTGTGCTTGCTATCGGTATAGCCCTGAAGATATTCGCTTCTATGACGCCAACGTTTTGGCGGTGAGTTCTCCTCCCATTACTGTTATTTTAACGGGGACTGTTTTTATTTTATTATAAAAATTATCGCGAGAAACTACAGATATAAAAGAAATAATATGCCAAGCGCCTCGTAGAGTCTTAGGAGCTGGCCTTTCCCTTGTCTAGGGTTCGCTCCTCTCCACTGGCTGTATAAAAAAAAAAAAAAAAAAATCCATTGAGATTGGAGATGAATAGACCGCATTTTGCTCTACCAACAATATGCATATCTTTTTTCTTTTATAAAACAAATACCTTCTCTTCAATCATGTTCTCTCTCTTGGTAACTCAATTTATACAAGAAAAAATCCCTAAGTGCATGGTTTTGGCTAATAACTTTAATTTGAGTGGGAGTAAGACCAAATATATATAACAACAAACCTTATTCCAGGTCGCCCTGCGCCATTGTTTAAGGCCCATCCAATGACTTTCTTTGCATGTGCCCCAACTATTGCGAATGATTTTTGGCTATTTTCTCTTTAATAGATGTCATCCAACTCTTCCGCACACGTGTTAATTAGGAATACTATCTTTTCTTGTATAGTCCTCATTTTAGCCACTCTCGTGTTATCCTCTTATTATACTTTTGAAACCCAAAATTCACTAGTATTGTTGGTCTTTAGCAGTATGATAAAACTTCTCTTTCACCTTATTAGGTACATTCCATTCACAAATAACTTAAATGGTGGTTTTGGCTAATAACGTTAGCTTGAGTGGGAGTAAGATCAATATATAATGACAAGCCTTATCCCACTAGGTGGTCACCCAATGCCTTTGTGTAAGGCCTATCTAATGGCCTTTGTATGTGCCCGAATCATCCCAAACGATTTTTGACAATTTTCTGTTTAATAGATGTCACTCAACTCTTCCTTACATGGATTCGTTAGTATTATCTTTTCTTGTATGGTTCTCATTTCAGCCACCCCCACTTTATCCTTAAAACCCAACATTCACTAGTATTGTTGGTCTTATAGCAATATGATAAAACTTCTCTTTCACCTTTTTAGGTGCCTTCCATTCACAAATAACTTACAAGGTGGTCCTCTGTTTTGCCTCCAGACATTCTTGTATAGTTCTGATAAATGCAGCACAAACCTTTTTCCTTTCCAAGGTTTTCTAAAGCATTTCTCTTGGTACATGGTCATAAGTTTTTTCTAGATCAATGAAAGCCGTACGTAGTTCTCTTCAGTGGGTTTGGCTCAAGCAATATTTTCATCTCTCTTTTCAGTGGGAAATGGAGTGGCATTGCTGTATTCTTCAACATATACTCTGTTTTGGTGGGCTGCGGTTCTGTACATTCAACTTTTGAGAGTGTTTATGTATATTCCACCTTTGAGTTATGGAGTGGCCTATATCTAATAACGAATTTCTTGACACATTTAGTATTTTTCTTCTCCAACTTTCATTGAGTTGAGCAATATAAATATATGATTTTACTCTTAAAATGACATTAATACTGCTGAAGACTAAATTCTATAAAATACATATCTGACAACTTTTATTGGGGTAGGAAGGTATTTACAGGAATGTTGACATTCTCCCTTCTTAATTGCTTGATCTGGTAGGTGCAACAAAAGGAACATTCTTTCAATGAAGGGCAGGAGGAGTGCTTATGTACCTTTGCACTTCTCTGGTTACATGGACCTAGTGCTGGAATTTACAGTAATGCTACTGTAGCGGATATTTGCAAAATTCAGCCAACTTCAGGGCTGGATCCTGTAGTGGCTTCATTTCTGAAGATGGCAAGGGAAAAAACTGAAGTTACTGCTAAATCTGTTTCATTTTCCACGGGAGATAGCGGATGGAAAGTGGGACAACCATGCAATGGAAGCCAAAAAATTAAACCTAAAAGGGGTTTTCTTGAGTGCCTATACAAGGTAAGTTACATGCATTTTTATGTCAGCTGGAAGCACTAATTATTAGCTTGCATTCTGATGAAATGCAATTGTGCTGCGTGTTCTTTTTTTTGGTTAATTTTTAGTGTGTAATGTAATATTTGCCTATGTAGGAAACTCGCTGTGCTAGGCGGTCCATCAGTGAAAAATCATCTCCATGTGAAAGTTCGTATATGTCATTTATGACCTTTTTTACTATTTATTTTACTTAAATGTGATGCATTTTTTTCTCTTTACTTTTTGACTTGTTATTAAAGCAGATAGGATTGTCAAGCTTCTTACCAAAAGACTGGAAGATAGAGATCTCGGTGGAAAGAAAAACATGTGTATGATATTAGTTGGGAATCTGGATAAAACTTTGTCTCCACAAACAATTGAAGAATTCTTACATAGACACGCTTCTGTATCTCCCAAAGTGTACATTTTTCCAAGTTTATCGTGGGAGTTGTTTACTAGAGGGGCCTTTGTCTTTGACAGTGAAGAGGGTTTTAGTAAACTTCGCAACTTTTTGAAGGATCCCTCTCTGATGATAACGTCTTCGACAGGAAGGTATGTAGTGTTTATAGTTCTCTTTTTTGATGTACAATTGATTAGACGAATAGGCCGATCTACCATGAACAACATGGAATTCGTTTTTTTTTTTTCAACCGTTTCGCAGTCAGCATTAGACATATTATAACTGTGCCTTTAAATAATATCTTTTATTTGATATCCTTTCCTTTTTTTCCTCACTCTTACTCTCCTATATTCTTAACAAATTCAATCGAATTATGTAAATTCCTATCTTTAGACAACTTTTTGCTTGAATTTGTGAAGAATATATGAGTGTTGAGGTGAACAGGGTGTGCTGTGCGGCTTTCTAAGTTATTTAGTTAGATTTTACGATTTAAGAAAATACTTGATGATTGGAGGAAAAACACTTTATTCCCTATCTACTAGAATAAAGGGGGTATTTAGAATTGTACAAGTTTCAAAGGGATAAAACGCATACTATGAAATTGTGAGAAAGGGTGGTTGAACATAGGTTGATTTTGGATAACTTGCATTTCTGAGAGCCAATTTGGATTCATGCCAAAAAGGGTTCACAGCAGAAGCGATTTATTTACTAAGCGATTAATGGAAAAGTACTAAAGCAAAAGAAGAGAATTGCATGTCATTTTTATTGAATCAGAAAAAGTTTACATTTGTGTACTAAGGGACGTACTTTGAAAAGTCTTAGAAAAGAAAGAAATGTGTTGCATCTATCAAAGTCATACAAGATATGTATGAGAGTGTAACAACTAGTGTAAGAATGCCTAGAGGTAAACAAAGTACTTTCTTTTAATGTTGACCTGTATTGGGGATTATGTTTGAGCCCTTGTTTGTTTAACTGGCTTTAAATGTTATCACTTAGCTTATACAAGAAAAAATCTCTATGTGCATGTTTTTTGTTGATGATATAGTTCTTATGGCCCAGTCAAGAAAAGGGATTGACTCTAAACATGAGTTATGATGAAGGACCTTGGAGTCAAAGGGTTTTTGCCTGAATAAGAGTAAAGCAAAATATATGCATTGCAATTTTGATGAGAAATAAGTTAGAACTGATTTGAAGGTTAGAATGGGATGTCAAACCGTTCCACAAATGGCATAGTTCAGATATATCAATTATACAAAGAGATAGTAAAGCTGATGGAAATGTTAATCATAGAATCCAAGTTAGGTGATTTAAATTGGGAAAAGCTATTGAAGTTATTTGTAACCGGAGAGTACCTAATAACATAAAAGGGAAGTTTTGTCATTCTGCCATAAGACCGGTAATGTTATATGGCAGTGAATGTTAGGTTTTAAAAATACAATAAAAGTATAAAGTGGGGCAGGTTAGATGAAGATGTTGAGATGGATATGTTATTATATAAAAAAAGATAAGATTTGTAATAAACACATATGAGGAAAAGTTGGAGTGACATTTATTGAAGAGAAAATGACAGAAAATCATTTGAGGTGGTTCAAACATGTACAAAGAAGGTACTGGATACATCAGTTAGGACGGTAGATCAAGTAGTATGGAGTTGTCTGAAAAGGGTTGAGGAAGATTGAAAAGAAAACTTAATGAAGTTATTGAGTGAGATATTTCTCTTAAATTTATTTTTTTTAAAAAAAAATTGTTGTTGATGGAGTATGATGGTGTGCAATCAATCCCACTTAGTGGGTAAAGAGCTTGTTGCTTCTGTATGATATTGATTTTTGTTGGAGGCAAGTTTGCCACGGAAGTTTTTTGGGAGCAATTTTGCTCGGAAGTATAGAAAAGGGAGCAATTTTGCCATTGCCGTTATCCTAGTTAATTTTGATCGTTAGTTGACTAAATATGCTGAGTTGGTAGTCCACATGTTGTCGACATCATTTTTAGTAAGATATAAATTTGCACTGGAAGTCCATGTGTTATCTACTTCATCTTTTTTCAAAGTTAGATCTAAAACCTTCGGGGTAAATTTGCACCTTAAAAAAAAAGATGTGATTGACATATGGACTGCTAATTTAATATATATGGTCAATTAATAGTCAAAATTAACTTAGATAACGATAGGGGCAAAATTGCTCCATTTTTTACACTTACGGGGCAAAACTACCTCTTAACCCCTAGTTTACTCCCTCCGGTCTTAATTATAAGACATAGTTGACTTTTTTGGAGAAATTAAGAAAGCTAATTAAATTACTTTAGACTATTTTTATTTTTTTCTTCAAACTAATTAGTTTAACTAATAAACTAATATATCATCTAAAGATGCATAACATATGAAATGATTAAGTAACTTATTTCGCTTCCTTAATATCTCCAAAGAAAGTCAACTATATCTTATAATTAGGACCGGAGGTAGTAATAAATATGTTATTTTTGTATTTAAATATTATCATTTTGGTTTATTGTCTTTTTCTATTTCATTTTGCTCTTTTATAAAATGGTTGTGCGCACGCAATAATGTAATTATTATTATCCCATTATAAAACATGAATTTTTAAAGTTAGGCCATTTCTCTGTGAAATGGTGAGTAATGTACCTTTATCTTTTCCAGGCCATGGGTGATCATTCATCAGGTAGTGGGGCTTAAAGACATCAAAGCATCAATAGGAACATTAATGCATGCGCCAAAGGTAACCTCGCATGATCCCTCTAACTAATAAAAATATTCTTTTTGGACACTTTATGATTTGTACTTATGGTATTAAGTGTCATTCAACCCATTTGATATTTGTTTATGATATTACTTAACCATCTTGTGTTATTTATTTAAAATTCGGTATAAATATTTGTGGGTACTAAACAAATGATGTTTTCTCATGATGCAAGTTTTTGTGGCGTTTTAATCCATTATTTGAAGGGATAAAAGGTATTTTTGCCTTGAACTATATCATGAGGAGCACAGTGTCATGGTCTCACCGTGACGAGTCCCATATCGGGTAGGATGATGGTTAGCACCTCACAAGGTTAAACCTGCTCAGGCGGGGAAAATTTCAAGATGGGCGACCCCCTGAGAAGTGCCTCGTGTTGAGGCATTTAGGGCGTTACAAGTGGTATTAGAGCCAACCTCGCCTCGTCTCGTTGTGGTGGGACCCTCTATGGATGGAATGGGGTGGGCTGCCTCCCCTGTGGATGGAATGGGGAATCCTTAATGGGTGATGGGGGCATCACCAGGATGGGTGGAGGAGCTTTTCACGGTCTCACCGTGATGTTTCCCACATCGGGTAGGATGAACAAGGGTTCTGGGGCATATATAATATGTGGTGCCCTTTGCTATTAGCTCGAGCTTTTGGCATGATAGTTAACGCCTCATAAGGTTAAGTGTGTTCAGGCGGGAAAAATATCAGGATGGGTGATCCCCTTGAAAGTTCCTCGTGCTGAGCGTTTCTACGGGCTATAGTAAACTATTCATTGAAGCAATATTGCCCTTTAAGTGTCAAGACTTAAAATCCTTAAGCCGTCCCCATACTAATAGACGTTAATGCTGACCATTATCCTTAGGTTGATTTTGGATTGAAGAGCATTTTTATCCTTCAAGTACTCACGGAGGAGTAACTAATACCCTCAAATTCAATAATGTGAAAGCAATTAACACCTTTTTAATCGAAGCATGTGGTGTCATGTTTAGGATGTCACATGGCTTGCTAACTAGTTCCAGTCCTTAATCTAAGATATATTTGGGAAGTTAATTTTGGTCCTAAATATAAGATATAACT
The DNA here is from genome assembly GCA_034222035.1 of Acacia crassicarpa. Classification (NCBI taxonomy): domain Eukaryota; kingdom Viridiplantae; phylum Streptophyta; class Magnoliopsida; order Fabales; family Fabaceae; genus Acacia; species Acacia crassicarpa. The sequence continues at coordinate 55,687,114 of JAWXYG010000001.1, read as the reverse complement.
TTTTTATTTGTCAATATTTTTTTAGTTTACCCTATAAGTGTTCCCTTAACTATAATTAAATAGGAAGGAAAGGAAATGAGGAAATTAAGGAAGATGACTAGAGTGTTTTAAAAAAGGATTAAGTACCAATTTTGCCCCTGAAGTACGTACTAATGAGCAATTTTGCCCCTGAAATTTTCGGCGGAGCAATGTTGCCCCTGAAGTATCAACCTTAGGGTTTCTAACGGAGGGGCAACATTGCTCCGTTTTAATAATTCAGGGGCAACATTGCTCCACCAAAAATTTAAGGGGCAAAATTGTTCCTGGACGCGTACTTCAGAGGCAAAATTGGTACTTAACCCTTTAAAAAATACATCATGTTAACAGATTTAACTAACTTCTTCAATCTAATCAAATTAAATAAATATGTTTTATATTAAAGACCGGAGGAAATAGTGAAAAAAAAAGGATCTTCCAGTCTATATTAATGATCAACTAACAGTAGTATCATAGCTCATAGGTTATTTATGTGTTTGTTAGTCCAAAAAAGTTGATCAGTTCTGTAGTTAAACAGAATAAATATATATAGTGGGTTGACAAACCTTTTGTATTTTTACCGACAAGTCCTGAGGTGACGAGTGACTTACTTTCTTTGTCTTTTCTTTTCTTTCTTTCTTTCTTTTTTTTTTAAAAAAAGAAAACTAGAACATGAGCACCATGTTTTGACACTACCTCGTCGCTCAACGGATAAAAGTTACTCTAGGGATAACAGGCTGATGTTCCCCAAGAGCTCACATCGACGGGAAGGTTTAGCACCTCGATGTCAGCTCTTTGCCACTTGGGGTTTTAGTATGTTCCAAGGGTTGGGCTGTTCGCCCATTAAAGCGGTGTTGAGATTTTTTTTAAAAAAATATTGATGAGTGCTTAGTTAGCAGTCCAAATTCTATAGATTACTTGTGATAACAAAGTTAATTGACACTCAATGGGAACTAAACATGCTTGTTTGGAATCACGATTGGAGTCTTCAAAAGCAACTTTTAAATCGTGATTTACAGTATACAAGGCAAATATGTGAGAGGAGTTTTATTTCAACTTGTGTGAATAAGCACTTTCGAATTATCCAAAATTGATCTCAAACAAGCAAATATTTATTTTTTCCTCCTATTTTTCAGCCAAGAGATTTGCATCATGTTTTGATGTTGATCATTGATAGAGTACCAAGCTGGAAATCACGTGCGGTTAATTTAGGGGATTAAATTAATCTGATTTTGTTTTATTATGATTTATTTTAGTTGTTTTAGTAGTGGTTTGTTAAGTGCTAAGCAAGATTAGGATTTAGTGGGGTTAGTAAGGAATATATACTGAGTCAAAGTATTTTATTTATTAAATTAAATGTATTCAAGTATGTTATTTCTGAGTTGTGGTTAGTGGTCCTAACTTTTAGGGAGTCATGGATATTCTTTTAGGGAGTCATAAGTTAATAGAGATTTATCCTTTTAATTTTTATACTTCTAAATTTTATCCTTTGGTCTCTAGTCTCTACCAATCATTAATGTAGTCTGAGAGTTACTGACAATGGCTAGTTAACAAGTTGAGATAGGCATATATGTTCGTTAGGGATTTTATCTTTTTTTCTGTATGGTTACGCATCCATCTTATGCTCATGTTTCCCTCTTAAAGCCTAATGTCTGTTACCATATAGCATTGTTGGCCTTATATAGAGCTATTTTATAAATAACTCTGGTAGCTTTTTTTTTTCAATTTAAACCACCTAGCTTGAATTCCATGATTAAATTTCATTATATTTTTGTATGATTGATTCCAAATATCTAAATTGTGTCATTTGTGGGATGATTTCGTCTCCCAATTTAACTTCTAAATTACTTCTTATCAAAATTGTAATGCTTATATTCAGTTTCGCTACCATTAAAGTGAAAACCTTTCGACTCCGAGGGGCTTCTCTATATCTCAGTCCACCTATTACAGTTACACATAATTATTATTGGTAAATTGTTCGAAAGTTTATTGTTGCAATCTTTGATCTGGATATACTTAGTATTTGATCAGTAGCAAATGAACAAGTTTGAACATGACATGTTTTAGCTCAATTCCCTAAAAGTCATCTAGATATATGTGGTCTTGTAATATTAAGTTGTGTTTTGAAAGGTTGAATGTATGAAAATAAAGAATTATTGATTGCCTCTTTCCTACATGGTGTGTTCAAAATTTCTGATTGAAAATTGCATTCTTCAGAGCGAGACATCACAAGAACAACACAATGAAAAGAGAACTAATTTAAAAATTGTTCGCAATGGAACTCAAGAGTTCAAGGTTGCCAGTAATCTTAGAGACACGTTCTTGGAATTTTATGCTCACCAGCAGCAACTCCAACAGCGGCTCGCATTTGAGGAGGAAATGGTACTTTTGGACTTATAATTTCCTTGCTCCTTGCTCCAATCTGCCTACGCAGTAAATAGTGGGACCTTGAATTGTATTCCCTATACATAGCCTTCTCTTTTTCATTTTTGTAGTCAGTATGTGAATGTTTACACTGTAAATATCACTATGCTGTTAGAGACGGGTTATAGCATTATTCCATTTTGTGTACATGGGATTTAAATCCTCTGTATTTACTTAGTAATTGTATGTTGTACCTTCAAAAAGGATTTTTGAGAAAAGTTAGAAAGTGAGGGAAAATGAAAAAGATGGAGGTTACATTTACACTTGTTTGTGTCACTTTCATTTATTTAGTTAGTAAATGCATGATGTACATTCATTCAAAAAGAATTTTTGAGAAAAGTTAGGTAGTGAGGAAAAATGAAAAGATGGCAGTTACATTTTCAACTGTTTGTGTCACTTTCATTTTTGGGGTTAATAAATGCATGATACATTCATTCAAAAAGAATTTTTGAGAAAAAGTTGGGAAGTGAGAAAAAATGAAAAGATGGAAGTTACATTTTCACTTGTTTGTGTTGCGTTTCATTTATAATAAATCTACAATACATTATTACTATCATGCTATTCAGTGGGCTATTTTAAAAATGTTTCATCAAGATTAAGCAAAACTTTAAATCTTGTTGATTGTATCTTGAAATTTAATAAATTTCTTACTTTACACCGACTTGATATGCACTCTAGGAGAAGTGTTAGTATTTTAGTATCTGACAGTGTCTATAACATGTTGTCTCCAAAAAGAAGATACGTGTGCCTAAAAGAAAAAAGTTCAAGGTGGACTTACAATCTTTGAAGTGAAATTTATGTGTTTTGTAGTTTTAAAAATTTATAATTTTAATTTATATAAAAATCTAAAGCTGATGTAACGATAAGCATGGCATGCACGGTATAATAAGGGCCCGTTTGGTACGCGGAAAATCGACTGAAGGAAAAGGAAGATGGTAGATCTTCCATCATTGAACACGTTTGGTAGCACTGCCTTCTGGGAAACTACCTTCCAGGAACCTTCAATCTTCCTTCATTCATGGGAAAACCACTTCCCTCCATTTTCAGTGGGAAAGTTGATCTTCCTTAGGGAAGAAATTCCAAATGACCATCTTCTCCTTCTTTAATCATCTATCTTCTTTGCAATTGCTGTCGACACCGACGCCGACGTCGCCTCCTCCTCCCTCTGCAAATCTCGACACCAACGTTGCAAGGATGAAAAAGAAATTTGAAGGTTTTTTTTTTTTTTTTTTTTGTGTTCTGTCGTTGGGATGTCAGGGATCAAGAAGGAGGGATAGCAGAAATCTTAGGTACCCTACAGCTCGACGAAGCTGAAATTGAAGATAGGAGCTGAAACCTGAAATCGACGATGGGGAAGTTGGAGACAAAGCACAAGGTTAACGCAGGTTTGAAAGTCTCCATCAGTGCACAAAGATAAAAGGAAGTGAAGGAAAAAGGAAGAAAGTCTCCATCAGGTTTGAAATTCTTTAAAATGAATTCTCGAGAATTCATGAAGAATTTGTTGGGTCTGATTTTTTTTAAAAAAATTAGATTGCATCGCATACAACACTCGAAGCTGACGACGGTGGCGGCGTCCAAGACGGCAGGTGCGGCGTCGACAATGGCGGGAGTGGCATCCAAGGCGGGGGAGTGGCGGTGATGTGGTGGGTCACGACGTCGAACAAGACGCACAGGGCGAATTTGTTTTTGAAATTTAGGGGTATTTTTGGTATTTCACCTCATATTCCCACTTAACTAATACCCAATTCTTTATACCAAATTATTCATTTTCCCTCAACTTAAGTTACCTTCCCATATCTAATAAACAGCTCAACTTTTTAATTTCCCTCGCAATCTTCCCTTCCATTCCTTTCCCTCCTTTAAATTCTTTTCCCTTTTTAAATCTTCCTGTATGAACAAGTATGTATATTTTTCTTAACATTTGTTCTACCAAGAAATACTCTTGTAAATTCTATTTATAAATTTATTATTCCTATTACAATTTTTGTTCAGTTTTGTGAATTCACACACATACAAACGCTCACACGCTAATAAAAATATATATTCTTCTTTACATTTTTTCAATCAAGAAACACTTTTATAAATCTCATTTATGAACTTGTTATTCCCGTTACAAATTTGTTCAGTCTTTGAATCCCATTATATATGTATGTGCATTAACAAATATATATATTCTTTTTAACATTTTTTCCATCAAAAAAACACTTTTGTAAATCTCATTTATGAACTTGTTATTCCCATTATAACATTTTTGTAAATCCCATTTATGAATTTATTATTCATATTACAAATTTTGTTCAATCTTGTGGTGCGTGCGTGCGTGCACTCCCACCACAACAAAATCTGAGCACTTTGAACGTGCATGCGTTTGGGACTGAACAAAATTTGAGCACTTTGAACAAAATTTATAATGAGAATAATAAATTTATTAATGAGATTTACAAGTTCAGTATGGGTTTTACAAGTTCATTTGGTAGGCTGAAAACATGCCAGTGAACTTATAAAATCCATTACTGAACTTGTAAATCTTATTAATTAACTTATAAATCTCATTACAAATTTTTAGTGCTCAGATTTTGTCCAGTCTTGTGAACATAATATTTATATATTATACAATATAGACATACATATATTTGTGTGTGTGTAAATAATGAGATTGAATAAAAATATGAGCATTATGACCAAAATTTGTAATGGGAATAATAAGTTCATTAATGAGATTAACAAGTTTATTAATGAGATTCACAAGTTCAATAATAGAATTAAACAGAGTGTTTCTTGATGGAAAAAATGTTAAGAAGAATATATATATATATATTTGTTAATGCATAAATATATCAAAGGAATTAAGTGGCCTAGCTACTTAGCCCCTTATGAAGGTGAGGTGGGTTCGTACCCACCCTCCCACTTTCATTCAATCTTTTTTTTTTTAAAAAAAATACATATATATATTCAACCCCATTAAAAAAAAAAAACCTCGTTAGATTTTAGGTCGTTGGCAGTTGTAGGCCATCTGTCAACACACAACGTGGCTCTTCGGCGATGGTCATTTTTTTATTATTTAAACACTGGGGGTAAAAGGGTAAATTAATCAATATTTGAAATTTCAATTTGATCCCTGTTACCTTTAAGTCATTTTTAAATTTTAACATATATTTGGGGATTTTGGAATTTTATTTGGTATTTAAATGAAATTTTTCCTTATATTTATCATTTTTATACAAAACTAATTTGTCTTATTTATAACTAGTATATTATTACCTCTGTCCTAATTATAGGAATATTTTTGTAGTGTAAATTGTACTACAAGAGTGTTCCTACAATTAGGACTAGAGGAAGTATATATAATAATGTACAACATTTGTTTTGTTTAAGTTACTTACTAGTATTTAGGTTTTTTTTTTTAACCTCCCTAAAAAGTAAACAAGGTCTTATACCAAAGGATGGAGAGAATATTTTACATCTCATCTTTCTCATACTTCAAAAGTACACTTTTAGCAGAAAACAGCAAATGGTCTAATTATATTTATAGTAATAGGATTAAAAAGAGGGAACGAAGTAGATGCATAAATTTGGAATTCCATTTGATATATGAAGTCAAAATTGATCAACAAAAGTCATGATCATCGAATTTAATAGCAGGAGGGATGACGAAATGCCAAAGCCTCCCAACCTCACTAACTTTATATTTTGAACACAGAAACTCTCTGGCATATTTTCTCTCCACCTTCCTATCCATGTCATGCACAAACACGTGTGTCACTCCTGGCTTCTTCCTCCCACGTGCCATCACCGCCGCCGAGTATATCACCGCCATCCTCCCCGGCAACGATGCCTCATATCCTCTCGGCCCGTCGATCAATATAATGTCCCAATCATTGCCATACACCTGCTCCGGCATGTTGTTCAGGGCCAACTTGCACCCTTCATTTCCTTTCAGTCTTATTGTAACACTAGCCCCCCAACATTCCTCTTTGTAGGAGCGGAGGAGCGCGTTCGCCTCGGAGAGCCGTGTCCTGTAGCGCATCATTCGGACGTCGAGCACTGGGAAGCGGCGGAGAATAGAGCGGAGCCACTTGGGGTCTTCTTCAAGAAAGAGAGTGGTGCCACGAGGGTTGAATGAGTCCCACATCAAAGAGTCATGGCCGGAGCCGAAGACGAGGAAGTTGCAGGGAGCAAGGGAGAGGAGGACGTCGTAGGGACCACGTGTCTCCGCCAGAGATAGCTGGGGAGTCACCCGAGAGGTGACGTAGTGAAGGATGGCGACGAGGGGGCTCGGAGTTTTCTCAAACTCGGCCGCGATAATGGCATCGGCCTTGGTGAAGGGCGCGGATGAGTCATAACATGATGAGGAGGTGTCGGAAGACGATCTTGACAAGAAGAGAATCAGGAAAGTGAAGGCAATGACTCCGATTACCAGAACGGTGGTTATTGGAGGCTTTCCGGTAAGAATAGAAATGGGATGGTATCGTTTTCTGAGGACATGTTGCATGTTGCCGGTGAGATGACAGTGAGACGAATTTAATGTTAGGGTTTGTGTGAAATGTGAGAGGGAAGGAAAAGGAATAGCATGAAGAAGAAGAAGGTACGGAGGGAAGAGGAGTGATGTTTTTCATGGAAATTAAATCTAATTAAACGTGCTATTTTCTGGCCCATTAAGTTGACTTTATTATAGTTTCTAAAATTAGTGCCCATCGGACTTTGTCTACGTTATTCACTCCCAAATTAACCATATATATATCCACCATTTTCTTCTACTTATTTTATTATGAAAAATTAAAATCAAAATTTGAAAAAAAAAAATCAAAGGTGACTCATTATGTGCTTATGAAATACTTCATGGCCGCTAAGTGAGAGATTTAGTGTTACATATATAATCTGGACATCCATCTAGTCATTTTGTGCTTATGAACTATTTTTGCATCCACGTAAGCTTGAAGCTGAGACTTCATGTTTAAGCGGCTAAAACTTTTTTTAAGACTAATGCTTGTTTGTTTGTTCATGAAATTAATATTTATTCAATATTTTGTTTCTATATCATTTTTTTCAATAATCAGTTTGGCTAAAGAAAATTAAGAAGACAAGATGGGGAGAGATATTAATGAAAAAAAAAATATATGAGAAATGAGGCGAGAAGTTTTTGATTTATCATTCTTGCCACACACTCCCTAAAAAGATTTACAACCTCACTTGTTATTTTTAAAAAAATAGAATTCATAAAATCTTCCATTCCCCTCATTCCCCTCAAATCTTACAATAATATCAAAGCGGGTGAGCATGAATGTAAGAATAATAGGATAAAGAGAGAGAGCATGCCGGTTCTGGTTGTCAGAACTGAAACAAAGCTCACGCAATAGATTAGACTGTAAGTACATCTATCCAAGTGTGCACATCAGTGCATCAGAGCAGAAGAAATATGGAAGAAAGAAGAGAGAGCGCAGGAGAATTAATTGATTGCTCTGGAGTTATTAGTGGCAATATTTGGTGGATGCCACTATTTATAGAGTCTCCGAGAGATCCTCCTATTTTCCCACCAAGTTGCATTCAACATGAACATGGCAATAACTCCTGACTCATTCTTCAATCAAGGGGACCCTCTTGTCAATCAAGAGAGGCTTCAATTCTCCTCCAAATCGACATAAATGCTAATTGAGTTGAATATATATTCACACATAAGTATGATTTTATCAGCATTAATTGCTGATTTACATACTCTCTCCATCATTTGATTTGGATTTTTTCGGAACAAATAGTCTAGCTCATTAAGGACGGACTCTGACTGAAAAAAGTTCAGCCCTAACAAAGATTAACATTCCAGTGCGTGCATCACCCACCCACCCACCCTAGAATCCAGTTGAGAGTAAAGAATGGATTATGATTTCATGTTCTATACAAAGTCTAAAGTAGGATACGTATTGTTCATGTCTCACGTGTTGAATATATATGACTTTTGGAGATTTATGTATTATAAAGATGTGATTGCGAGAATTAGAAAATGAATATGTATAGATTTTACATATTTTATATGGTCTTCTTGAGAGATTTTTAACAAAATGAGTCGTATGGTTTATAACTTATTATAAAAATAAGGGTTAAGGTGCAAAAATACCAACGAACTATTTGTTCAGGTGTAGCTAACACAATGAACTATTTTTTGGACCAAAAATACAAAAAAACTCTTGAATTGGTTAAAGTTGCACAATGTCGTTAACACTGTGCAAACTGCCGTTGCCTTCCGTCTTCAGTTGCATATGCGTATATTAAAAAAATAATACAAAAAGGAGTGTAAAAATGAAATAAGAGCTGGCCTGGATAATGAGGAGACAAGGAAGATGAAGATCAGAATGCAGATCTGTGATGGGATCCTCGTCTCCACTGGGCAATTCGGGTCGCACCATCACTCACTGACCGATTTGCTCATTCTATCAGCTGAGTGTACAAATGGGATCCTCGGCTCCACTGGGCAATTCGGGTCGCACCAGTGGCGCAAGGAACCAGACCCACCAGCCCACCCACCTGCCGATCGATGGACGTCTTCAGTTGCTTCGAGCCCCTTCCACTGAGTTCTTTGAGCCTTCATCTCTGATATGATTTTCAGGTTTTGATTTCCGGCTTCGATCTGAGAATCTTGCCCTATTTTTCTCTACGATTTCCGTCTTCGATCTGAGTTCTTCGAGCATCTTATCTGTGCTTGATTCTTCTCCTTTTGTCTCTGATCTTGGCTTCATCGAGTGTTGGTCTCTGAGTTCTTCGACTCTTCTTCATTTTTCAGCGATTGATGTTCTTCGATCTATGCTTGTGTTCTTCAATCTGTGATTGTTGATTTGTACTCTTCGATCTGTGTATGGATTGAGAGAAATCAATTGTTGGTTCTTCATCTTCACCGGTGAGACGAAGAACCCAGAAATCGCGATTTTGTTTTAGTTTCAAAGCTCAAATTATTTGTTTTGATTTTGAATAGATCTTGTTAGATTATGAGAAGTCTATATTTAGAAGCTTTTTCAGTGATTTTTGCCGTCAAAATCGTCGGATTTTGAGCCTAATGATCGCCCAAAATCGCTGCCAAGATCAGATCGAAGCTGGAAATCAAGCACAGATAAGATGAAGACGGACGTTTGCACAGTGTTAACGGCATTGTACAACTTTAATCAATTCAAGAGCTCTTTTGTATTTTTGGTCCAAAAAATAGTTCATTGTGTTGACTGCACCTGGACAAATAGTTCGTTGGTATTTTTGCCCCTTAACCCTAAAAATAATGTAATATGTTCATAGGTTTTATAATAAATTATAGTTGTATTTATCTTTTGCCTAATATTAAAACTACATTAGCGCTTGTTAAAAGAAAAAAAAATTAAGATGATACTAATTAACTAATCCATAAGACACCTTTCATTATGCTCACATCTCTTTCATTTCCCATTTTAATTTAAGATATAATTTCAACAAACCAAACTTTGCAATAATTACTTTATGACTCATTTTATTAACGTTACCATCCATCGATCCATTTTCATTTACCTCATTGACTTCATTTTCACCTGCACATATTGTGCTCAACCTCAACACCCCATTAACATATAAAAGGTTATAATGCCCATTTTGCAACTTGCTCAAGGGTCAAACCCACTAAAATAAATTTAATGGCTTGTGATATGGAGTCACTAGAAATTATATATATTAAGGATATTAAATTTTATATAGTGTGGCATAATTATGTTTGAGATATATGTTTGACCACCACACAGTACTGCTTGTTTTATTTAAGTCTTTGGAGTACTATATTACACTTGGAAAAAAAAAATAACCCAGGTTCATACAATCAAATATAGAGATTAGCCATCTAATTTTTAAACTTATAGTCATAATGAAATGTGAACCATTTAAATCACTAAATTTCAAATTTTTAATGTGTAATTTTCAAAATATAATTTTTTAAATGACAGTTAAAATTATTTTTATTTTACATTATACCGTTATAAAACTAAAAAAAATAATTAAGAGTTATAATTTAAATATTAATATAACTTTCAATTTTTTTAAAATTTAAATGGTTGATTTTTATATAATATCACTCTGATCCTTATTTATAAGTTGATTGAAACTAATTTTCAAAGATAACAATTAAGCCATTAAATAACTTTTAGATTAATAATAAATTTTAGGGAAAATTATAATAAAAGACTTAAGAAAAATAATATTTATTAAAAAGGACCATAAAAACGATAATTATTTTGAAGGACCAGAAATTAAAACATTAAAATAAAAAAACTAAATTACCCCTAGCGAGATTTCCTATATTCTCTCTCATTAAATCATAATCTGAAATGATTGATGCGAACTTCATCTTTGATCTTCATCCTCCACCATCTCACCTTCTCTCCACCTCCGTCGCCGACAACCTGCGACCATCCCAACTCCCAAGTAGTTTAGGCTTCAATGAGATTTCAAGGAGATGCAAACTTTCTCAAATTAAAGATAGTCATCGACACTTTTGAAGAGGAATGGTCGACGCTTTTCACTTCGTATCGCCTCTACCAACTCCACCATTAATACCTACAACCTCATTCTAATATCGACATTGCATCCCCTTGGTATTATTTGTTTCAAATCTAATATCTACACTTCTTGTTCTGAAGTTTTTTTTTTCTTTTTTTCAAAAATCAGTGCCGACTTCTTCGATTTATTGATGGTGACAATTATCTTTAGACAATTGATGTCTTTGATATTTTTAGAATAAACTAATCATTCGGAAAGCTCCACCACTGCCAACTTAAAAATCATTCGCATAAAAATGAAATCATGAAAGTAACGCTCCTTCCCAGTGTAATGAACAAAACTATTAGTTTTACACATAATAAGAAAGCCTTTCCATTATCCAGCTAGCTATTAAGAAAGCACAAGTATTGCGATGATGATGATGATCACCATTAGTTTTACACATCCTGATTTAGTCTCTATTTATCATTATTTGTCAATCACTTCAAATTCTGATTTAATTAGAGAAAATATAGGAAATCTAGCTGAGGGCAATTCGGTCTTTCTATTTCAATGTTTTAATTTCTAATCCTTTAAAATAATTACAATTTTTATGGTCTTTCTTAATAAATTATTATTCTTAAATCCTTTATTATAATTTTTCCAAAATTTTAAGTTCATCCTTTTTACAACTCTCCCATAATTTACAAATCATTTTTTGCCTCTTTTACCTGCCTCTTTCTCTTTTTCCAACTGGAATTAAATAAACACAAAATTAAGAAATAACCATTAACAACCCTCTAAATTAACTTACATTTAAGACAAAAAAATTCCTTTAACAAAGGATTTATAATTAAGTTTCCTTAAGAAAGTCTAGAGTGATACTCGATGAACCTGCATGTAATAAACCAAGTTCAGAGATTAAAGGACCATGTATAAAAATATGTTCAACATTTATCACTCACAAATTAAGGTGGGAAGAATTTTTCTAAAATATTGTAGTTTTTCCCTAATTAATCAAAACCACAAGCTGAATGATTTTATAATTTCGCGGGTCAATTCATAAAGGACCAAAATATATTTTCGATCACTGAAAAAAAAGCGCCCTAGCTGCATGCTTGATGGTTTTTTATTGATCATACCCACTAAAAGTTTTTAATAAGGAAAATTGCACAGGAAAAAATATGATAAAATGTCTCCTAAAATTTCAAAATTATGGTGAAGTTCCGTGTCACTTTTTAACAATATTTTTATATGTGAGAAGACACAAATGCCTTTATAGAGGCTCATGGACTTGTCAAAATATATTCATTTGTCAACACATACACATAGACTTGTCAAAACAACGGCATGGACTTGTCAAAATAGGGGCATGAACTTGTTGAAACATATTCATTTGCCAATACATGTACATGGACTAGTCAAAACATGTATATATGAATTTGTTAAAATAGACTCATAGACTTGTTAACACAGGTACATCAGAACATTTGTGTCTTTTCACATATATAAAATATTTACAAAAAGGTCCTACAAGACTTTAGCGCAATTTTAAGGGACCATCTTATTATAAATTCCCTAGGAATTAGGTGCAATTTTCCCACTTCAATATGATACATTATCCCTTTTGAGATTATATTATGATAGTATTATATATTTGATGTTTTCCTTAAAATTATGTTCAATTATTCTCACATTTGAATTGAGCATTCATTATAAAAAGAATTTCCCACTATTAATTCGGACCTGAACCAATTTAGATTTATATATATATATATATATATATATATATATATATATATATATATATATATATATATATATATATAACATTATCGGTGAGAAAAAGTAAAGATGCAAATCCATCCCATAAATATTCAAAAACATCTTGATATTGTCATAAAAAAATTTTGAGTCTTAATGTTATCCGAAAAGTTAAAAAAACAAAGTACTAATTTTTCCCTCAACCATTAAAAAAGTTAATATTAAACGTTAACTTTGAAATTTGATTGAAATAATACACATGACACTCTTACTAGACACTTTGAATAAGAGATAATGGATAGTGTAATGATTGTTCCAAAAAAAAAAAATAGTGTAAGGTAAAAGTGGCATGTGTATTATTTCAATTAAATTAGAGAGTTAAATTTGACCATTAACTTTGTTAACCGTCATCAATAATATCATTGTTATGTTTTTCAAATTTTTGGGATCACATTATTAATACTGAAAAACTGTTAACCTTTTAGAGTCACATTGAGATTTTTTTTATTTTTTTTATTTTCAGCACAGAATTGCACCTTACCCTTCTGGAAAAAAAAAAAAAAAAACCTATGTTATAGTATAAAATAATTAATTATGAGTACGAAAGTGGACTCAAAAAATACCTAAGGGGTAAGAAAAGACAAAAATCCCATGTCATACATTGGAGCATTTATTCCCAAATATCCCCAACAGGGAATAAGCATATCAGATGGCGGAATCGTATAATTTAATATATGCACTTAATAATAATTAGATAAAAAATAATCTTGATTGGGTCAAAGCATATAATATTAATTAATAAAGACTGAATCTTCACTTTCATCTTTATAAAATATGAGATCCTTCATTTTGATCTCTCATATTATAGTATTCTTAACTTAGCCTCCTTACCAAAAAAAAAAAAAAGAAAGAAAAAAAGATCTTAAATAATCAATCTCTTATGAGACAACCTTTTCACTCGGAAAATTAATTGTGTTCATGTTGTCGTGGAGTGTATTCCTTGCGTCTTTTAAAAAGTGCATGTATATATGATCTTAATTAAAAAAACAATGTCAGTAATACCCTAATCAATTATATAGATTAATAAACTTTATAAGGAATGTTATAAACAGTTGCAAATGTTGGATTCTAAAGGACAATAAAAATAGCCAAGATTGTAAAAATGTTAGAAATGGATGTGTAGTAATATCATAAAAGATACTCTCTCCGATACTAATTATAGGATATCTTGACCTAATTTTAGAGAAACTGAGGATATTGGTTAAATTAGTCAATTATATTTGTTTACCCAAAACACCCTTATTTAAAATTTAAAATAGCATTGAGTTATTCTGATTCTCTGTTCTTCGTCAAACTCTTCTCTTACCTCACACACGACTTCTCTGAGCTCTCACACAATTCATTGTCGTCGATCTCCCTCGACAACTTCCGGTCTACTTTTGGAGGTTGGAAGTGTAATTTAAAAATGATGTCATTATGAAATATGACAAAAATTGCTTGAAATTATTTATTAAAATAAGAAATAAAAAATAGTAGAATTGAGGTATATATAACATTAATGAGTTGTAAGTATTACTCACTTTATAAAATGAGGTTTAAACTTCTCATGTTGTATGAGAAGAAGAAGATTTCTACACACATGAAATAGTGGGACCCACATATATATAATGATAATTATATATATATATAGGAATAAGATATTGTCACTACCAATTTTATGTCACTACCAAGTCACTACCATTTTTTCACCGTTAGATTAGAATCTCATATACCTAATCATTTCTCTCTCTTATTGAGATTCTAATCTAACGGTGAAAAAGTGGTAGTGACTTGGTAGTGACATAAAATTGGTAGTGACAATATCCTATCCCATATATATATGTGGGTGTGTGGGTCTTACCATTTTATGTGTATGTGACATAAGAAAACACTTTTCCTACAACATGAGAAGTGTTTTTTCCTTATAAAATATATGGGCGCATTATTAAATTATTATTTTGTTTAATTAGTATTGAGAAAATATCAATAGGGACATTTTAGAAAAAAATTGATAAAAATTAAATCCTTATCCTATAATTAGGACTAACATCAACTTCAAAATATTATCCTATAAATAAGAGCATAGGAGTAAGATTTAGAATGAACATAATACATATTAAAAAGAAAGTCGTTTTGAAGTGATAGGAACAAATTTACAAATAAAACATGGTTGAAAGTAAAACAAAGAAATGTCCAGACGAGTGAAGATGAGGAAAGAACAGTTTCAGACGCCATGGTTGATCTGCAATTTCAGAAATGTCCAGATATAACCAATTTTGGGTTCGATTCCTGCGTTTGTCAAGGCGCTGGAGAAGGCATTCTAGAGGTCTAGAAAGCGGTGGTAACGCTGGTAGAGTTGAAGGCATATGTACTCTCTGTCTAGTATTCTCTGTGGACAGGGCTCCAAGCACCTTACTTTTGGATTGTGGGCGAGCCCAACCCCTTTCCTAAAATTTTTTATTAAAAAAAAAAACATGGTTGAAAGTGCCGATAGATAGATGATAGATCAGATTATACGGAATCCTTTGTAGAGGGCATGCTAGAAAAAGATTGAAAATATGTTATTTTAATTAACAAATTATCTAAATGTTGATGACCCACCTAGTATGATGATACTTGTGATTGTTGTTGTAATAAAATTTAGAGCAAAACAAATTATTGATGAATATTGAAGAATAAAAAGTAGTGACTCACTATAAAGAAATTCTTGTATAAACCTAATTTATCACGCGATTTGATTTTTGGACTACTAATATACAACAATTTATAAATTGATTTGACACCTCCTAAATATTAATTGATATATTGCTAAAATTAAAAGATTTTATGATATTTATTTTTTCATTACTTATGAAATCTTTATTAAATGATTTATTTTTTTAAGAAAAATAAAAATATAAAATATATAAACAATTGATCAAAGTTCATAAAAATACAAAGCTTATCTATATAATTAAGAAATAATTTAGTGGGAATTGGAAGTGAAGTGGGGCCCGCATGGGTGGATGCATGTGGGAAGAGTGGCCATTCGCTTCTTTTCAGAAATCTGAACGTTACAAAGGAAACAACTCACTACGCGCCCAAACTTGTGCGCCTTCCCTTTCCCTCCTCTTACTGCTCCTTCGCCCTCCTTCTTCACCGTCTATAACCGGTCCTCATTTTATTATAGAAATATTTATAAACTAATAAAATCATTATATCAATAATAAAATTTAAAATCACGATCTTATAAATTATCGGTCAACTGCCGATCCTTCCTTGCCTTTTATAGTTTTGCTAACTTTTAATTGCAAGTTTTTTTCTTGGTTAGAAAGAAAAAAGACTACGGGTTGAACCGGTGGTCAGTCATTGACACAGGCCAAGAACTTACATAGACGAAGTCATGTACTGCATTCTTCTCGCACACAAACCAGTAAAACCAGCAAAGCTCCTCTTTCTCTCTCTCTCTCTCTCTATATATATAATATATATATATATATATATATATATATATATATATATATATAAATATCACTCAGTTAAACACAAAACCTCTGAAACTTTCTTTCAAGCTCATCAACATGGTTTTTTGTCGCTTCTCTTCCATCGCTCTTCTTTCGTTTTTACACATTGCTCTTCTTTCAGCCCTCTGCTTCGCCGGAGACCCATATGTTTACAGTGAGCTTCATTTCTCCTACATCACCGTCTCTCCTCTCCGTGTTCCTCAACGGGTTCGCTCTTTTCTCTACTCTTGCTGGTCCTTTGCAAACTTCTCTTATCGTTCTTCTTCTTCTTTCTTGTGATTTATGATCAATAGCGTTTGCTTAGATCCATTTTCGGGGCCTCACTTTGGTCGGGATTGGCGTTTTCCGTGTTTGTTTCTCATTTTCCTTCCTGAAATGGCCTGTCGTTTATGCTGGGAAATTACTTTATGGCATTGCTGATTGGGTTTTTATTTTATTTCTTTCCTTTTCTGCTCATATTCTCTATTCAAATGCTGTTTAATATCTCTCAAAATGTTAAAAAATATTGAATTGTTGGATTCCAGCTGTAATTCTAGTAGAAAATGCTCCCAGCGTTCTCACTGTACAATCCCTTTTTCATTTCTTAAATTTGGATTTCCCGTTTTTCATACGGACCGTATTTTCTGTTTTGTATTTTAGCTGGGATTCAGTAAGCAAGTGCTTCTTGAGCATCGCAAAATTTTCCTGGATTGGCATAGTAATCATCTTGCCGAATATTTCATCCATGTAATACTGAAATTGATGGTGGAATTTCGGTATGGTCTCTGTGGGATTTCTTAAGTATTTTTTAATTCCTTTTTCCGTCTACATATTGTTCCATTCTTGCCTCTTTTCTCTTTCCTTGGTTTTTGATGCCATTCTGTTTTCCCCTGGGTAAAAGAATAGTGTACTATTGAGACGAACTAGTAAAACGGATTTTGAGTTTTGATAAGAATATGTGCGGCTTCACTGCCCCATAAAATCTGATTGCAGGTCATTGCTATCAATGGGAAATTTCCTGGCCCTCTTATCAATGTTACTACAAATAACAATCTTCTTGTTAATGTATGGAATGAATTGGATGAAGATCTTCTCATTACTTGGTTGGTTCCACTTACTCTCTATGTCATTTTATACTTTTGCTTGTTCAGTGATTGTGATTTAACAAGATTGTGACATGATTGTGACAGGCCTGGTGTTCAAATGCGACGTAATTCATGGCAAGATGGTGTTCTTGGAACAAATTGTCCAATTCCTTCCAAATGGAATTGGACATACCAGTTTCAAGTCAAAGATCAAATTGGGAGCTACTTCTACTTCCCTTCTCTGGGTTTTCAAAGAGCTTCTGGTGGCTTTGGCCCCTTTGTGATCAACAATAGGAATGATATCCCCATCCCTTTCGCACAACCAGATGGGGATATTGTCATTTTAATCGGTGACTGGTTTACTCAGACCCACACAGTCAGTAACTTCTAGCGTTTGTTTTTTTGTTTGTTTTTTAAGGATTATTCTTTTTATCATTTTTTATAGAGTAAATACCCTATTTTGTCCCTGAAAAAAATCACGGATCCCTTTTTGGTCCCTCAGTAAAAAAAACTCATCTCGTAATCCCTGATCATATTTGAGACACTTCACTGCATATGTTCTCTTCAACCTGAAAGGACTAACGTGGACGGTTTTTGGATTTTAAAGGGATTACGGGATGAGTTTTTTTTACTAAAGGATCAAAATAGGTCCGTGATTTTTTTCAGGGATCAAATAAGGTATTTACTCTTTTTTATAAAAAAAATTTGGATTATTCTGTATATATTAGGGATGGGGTTTGTTCGGATTGGTTTCTCTTACATTTGCATCTCTTGTATTTAGGCCCTGCGAACAACACTGGATGGTGGAAAAAACCTTGGCATGCCTGATGGAGTTCTTATTAATGGGAAGGGGCCTTATCGTTATAACACCTCTCTTGTACCTGAAGGCATTGAGTATGAAACTATTAATGTTGATCCAGGTATTATTATTTCTCCCTTTAACTTGCTAAACATGTTATGCTTTGTTTTTCCTCCTATTAAAGGTACTGAGGTTTCATTTATGTACTTTGCTTTTCTTTCTTCCATTGAATCGCAGATATTCCCAATCGGCAATTTTCATGCACGATGAAGTTTATCTTTGTAAATATGATGTTTTCAATTTTTTTGAAAAACCATTTTAACCAATCTCTTTCTCTCTGTAAATTATCTTCGTGTTTTTCTCCCCATTTTCAGAGGTCTCCCTTCATTTCCTGATTGCTATTGCTGAGTTCCAGTGCTAATGTAAATGTGATTTTGCCGCTTCTTCTTTTTCCCGTTTTTTAAGCAATCTTTTTTTGTTGGACTGGGTTATTTTTAAAGCAATCTGGTTTAACATCTTTGGAGATTTTCTTGGGCATGCTTTCAATCAGGCATTAAACCAGTACTGTTGTAGTAACAACTCGAAGTTAATGTAAGAAATTCAAATTATATTGGAATTAAAGGTGTTGCATCATGCTGAATGGAAATAATTGCATTCATGACTTCATCGTTACTGAAATGTTAGGTTATGTTTTATCCTTCAAAATGCTACTTAGCATTCTGCAGGGCAACCTTTTGAATACTTATTGGGGTTAAAAAATTTTGTGGCAGGCAAGATATATCGGATTCGTGTTCATAATGTGGGAACTTCAACTAGTTTGAACTTCAGAATTCAGAATCATAATCTACGCCTGGTAGAAACAGAGGGGTTTTACACAATTCAATCAAATTATACTCAGTTTGATATTCATGTTGGGCAGTCATACTCTTTTCTGGTTTCCATGGACCAGAACGCAAGCACAGACTACTATATTGTTGCAAGTGCCAGATTTGTTAATGAATCATTGTGGGAAAGGGTTACAGGTGTTGCGGTTTTACACTACTCCAATTCCAAGGGACCAGCATTCGGCCCTCTCCCTGATCCACCCAATGATTTTTATGACAAGGAGGCATCAATGAACCAAGCGAGAAGTGTCAGGTTTGTAACTATTGATTTGTCACAGTGGTTCATTAATCAGTACTACTCCCTCCGGTTTTAATTATAATACCTAATTGACTTTTTTGGATAAATTAAGGAAGCTAATTAAATTATTATAGAGTACTTGTATTTGTATTTTTTTCTTCAAACTAATTAGTTTGACTAATAAACTAATATATAATTTAAGGATACACAATATATGAAATGATTAAGTAACTTATTTAGTTTTTTTAATCTCTCTAAAAAAAAGTCAACTAGGTTTTATAATTAGGACCGGAGGTAGTATTATTTACCAAGACAACGACGTTAGAGTAGTTCATCATTGTTGGTTACCTATATGAATTGTCCTTCTGGTTTTGCATTTCATATTTTGAAGAAGAATTATGCCTACAATATTTAGAAGAACCAGGGAGAATGACAATTAAAGATCCTATATGGAAATTAATACAAAATGAGGATTTATTTACAACTAAAATTTCGAAATTTATAACTCAAACTTCGATATATTCAGCTTGAAGGTCTTCAGTTTACATTAGTTTTCTTATCAGGTTCTTAATTGTCATTCTCCTTAAAAAATTCTATCATGAAAGCTGAGTTACTTGGTGTAATGTCTTCCATGGCTGAAAGTAAATAACAAGGCAGCCCTTTCCAGCTTGATGATTTCATGTTCCTGTTTACTGCATCCTCTAAGGTTCCTTTATTGATTAGGCAAAATACTTCTGCCAGTGGAGCTCGTCCCAATCCTCAAGGGTCCTTTCGGTATGGCTCCATTAATATAACTGACACTTATATGTTAAAGGTTCTGCCTCCAACGCTAATCAACGGCCATGTTCGAGCTGCCATCAATGGCATTTCATTTGTTAAACCTGAGATACCATTTAGGCTCGCTGACCAACGCAAGTTGAGAGGAGTTTATAAACTGGATTTTCCCAGTAAGCCACTGAATAGACCTCCAGTGATGGACAGATCTTTAATTAATGCTACATACGGGGGATTCACTGAGATTATATTGCACAACAATGACACAACAATACAGAGTTTTCACATGGATGGCTACTCCTTTTTTGTTGTTGGGTAAGAGTCCCTTTTCTTTTCCCTTGGTGTCTTGAGGTATGATAGCGTCTGGGATCACCGATTTCAAAAGTTTTGTGACTCCAGAATGGGCTATGGTGAGTGGTCAGAAAATTACCGAGGTACATATAATAAGTGGGACGGAATTTCACGCTGCACAATTCAGGTTTGTTTTCCTTTGGAAAATACATCACTTTGCCGGGACATCAAACCATACATTTATCATGGCCATATTGCTATCGTGATAGTTTTTGGCAAGAACCAAATTTCATTTTTTGATTCTCCACCTTTATAGCTCATCTTTGAAAAACTGTAGGATGAATGTTTCCCCAATATCAAATGTTGAAAGTAGACGAGCAATTGAGTTAATCTTCATTATTCGCTCTTAACAGATTTCTTTTGGATTTAAACACTTCTCAGATAGAGAGAACTGAGCATAACCACGGGCTATATAAAGCCGACTAAATGTTAGAACTACCTTAGCGTGATTGTAATTGTGGAAATGCATTGTTAACTGTTAGTTGACCATATAACAAGTGGGTCGAGTCCATAAAAAAACAAATCTCTGGCTCATGCTTTTGAGAATGTGCATATATTTATAATAGCATCTGATTTATCTCTATGAATCACAAATAGTTCAATAATGGAGTGACACTCATTCTAGCAAGCACTTGAAATTGCACCTACGGATACTTTATGTGTGTTCTTTTTCTTGGTAACTGACTTGTGTTGCCATGCAATAATCTTCAACCATTGAGGGATTTGAGTTCTGTTATGTGTTTGACCTTTGAAGTGTCCGTGTTCCCAATGAATAGGTTTTTCCTGAAGCATGGACAGCAATCCTTGTTTCTCTTGATAACACTGGAGCATGGAACCTGAGAACAGAAAACCTAGACCGGTGGTATCTAGGCCAAGAAACATATCTAAGGATTGTCAATCCTGAAGAAAATGGGGATACAGAAATGGCGCCACCAGATAATGTTCTATACTGTGGACCCCTCGAGTCTCTTCAAACGTATCCAATCCTTTTAACCACATCACTTTATTAATTATTTATTATCAATTATCAAGTCATTTAATATAATCATAACGTGGGAAGGAGAATAATTATGGAGGACTCAATAATTTGACTTCAAATATTTGTCTTTTTTTTTTTTTTTAAATGAATTTTACCTGCAGGCCGCAACCCCACTCTTCTGGAGTTCATTCTTTTGGAGTAAACTTGAAGTGTTACATGATGATGATGCTGGCACTTTTTACTGCCATTTTCATATCTAGCTAAGCTTGCCTGCTATGCCTGTGAGGTCAATAGGTCATCATCTTCACTGATGTGTTGAGATTTTGGAGTTCTGTGGGATAGTATGCCCAAAGGGTGATACAAATTTTTAGGTTTAAAGAATCTTCTGAGTCAAGATTTTCTTTCTTTTGGTTTGTCCTCATTTTCTTTTTAACTTAGTTGTTAATGGACTAAAAGATGAATTCATGATTTAGTTGGGTTTGATAATTCTTGATCCTTATTCATGTTGAAAAATCGGATTTGTTCAGTTCTTTATACATTCTAATCCATATATTTTCATTTTAGTCAATGAATGCATCATTTAACTGTGGTTTTCTTTCTTTAGTTTTTTTTTTTGGAAAATAATTCATCAGTCCTGGAATTCACATGGCAACATTATTTCAGGCATCTCAACCACCAAATTTCTCTTAGAAATTACTACTTAAACTAAGAGTAGGAGGTCATAACATATTGAGTATAAGAACTAATATTTATTATTGAAAAAACAATAAGGACTCAATAAAAGAGAAAAAAATCACAAGGATTTGATTAAAGATAAGGTGAAATAGAGAATTCTAGATTAATTTTCTTTTTTTTTTTCTTTCTTTTTAACTCTCCCTTTTCTAGCGCATAAGACTCCAATAATGTGGTGTCTAAGGAGTATGTACCAAGTCTTGCCCATGCAAGAAGAGGTTATTTTCAATGTTTGAATCCTAACCTCTAGTTCACATTATTGTAATTTCGATCTCACCTAAGGTTGTTAAACTCACTAGTTGAAGCAAACTCATGACAATAACATGAACTCATATCGTGAACTCGAATCATAAATTCATAAGAGTTTACTTTTATTATTAAATAGGTATTACTAGTATATAATTAAATAATTAAAATATTAAAATGACTAACTATTTGATTTAAATATATTTTAAATCCAAATAATTAAAATTAAATCCATCAACATTTATCATATTTAATAAAGAAATTTCTATAAAATTTTTATATAAAGCCGCTGACCATAATCAAATAAAAAAAGTAAACATGAGTTTAAGAGTAAATTAACAAGGTTTTGTGAGTTAGAATCGTAAAAGCGGTAAACTCGATGTATAAACTCGTGAGTTTAACCGAGTTTATAACTCGTATGAGTTTATCACTGACTCAACTCGTTTTTGTAAATTAGAAACGTAAAAACGGTAAACTCGGAGAGTCAACTTGCGAGTTTAACAACAATTCTCACCCTCTGCTCTCTTCCTCTTCTAAATTTGGAAATAAAGTACGAGTAGAATAGATTGAGCTGATGAAGAGTTTTTTTTTAATATATAAATTTTAGGAAAGGGATTGGGCTCACCCACAGTCCAAAGACAGAGCGCTTGGGCTCACCAACAGCTGATGAAGAGTTGGCCCAACTAAGCCTAGGAAAATAATGAAATCTGGTGATAAATTCATAAAGTTTTCGTAAGCCCAAAAGAGTGATTTAGCCCCTAACTGTTCAGGTCTACACATGTGGGCTGAACATAGTTTAACCCACTTTAATAGAGTTTGGATTTTTTCTATACAATTTCATTGATGAATTTGTTAAAGGGAGATTAATATTTAATACTCACAAAAATTTGTTATTTGATGCATAATATTTTTATTTTGTTGGGAGGAAAAATCATTATATCTTAGAGGACTAAGCGTATATTTTAACCATTTTTAACCAATCCTATTAATTTTCTAATTCTTCAAAATATTTTATGGCATATTGTATTTATTGATGAATTTATAGGTTCTAATAAATATTTTACCTAAGCGTGTATTTGTTATTGTGTGTATGACTACTTGTTAAAATCTAAAGTGAGGTTTCAATTTTTTATTTTATTTTATTTTTTATTTGATGAAGGGTTTCTCCCTTAAGGATTAAAAGGCAAAGGGTTATCATCTATCCCAAAGAGTAGAGCCGTCAAACGGGCCAGGCCCATCGGGCCGGCCCGTTTAAGCCTTGGCCCTTTAAGGGCCGGGCTTGGAAATTGGAGGAAAGATGTGATGTTTGGCCCTGGAGGGCCAAGGGCTTATACGGGCCGGCCCATCGGGCCCTTCAATTTTTTTTATTCTTTATTTTTTAAAGTTGAACACTTGTTGAAGTTGGATCTTTTAATAATTTATATGTATTTTTTATTTGTTATTGACAATAATAAAGGATCAACAATCAAATGTCACTTGAAATTGATGATAGTGGCGAAGATGACGACAATAATAGTCATTGTACTAATGTCGCTTAGTAATTAATAGTATGCTTTTTATGTTTTATATAAGTTATTTGTGAACATAGTTTGTTTTTGATTATGAATTAGTGATTGTGTTTATTTGTTAGATGGTTTATATTGTAATTTACTAATTATATTTCTTTTAAAAACACGGAGGAAAAATAATTAAAATTTGAAATAGTAATTTCCGGGCCTTGCGGGCCGGCCCTGGTCCTGGTACTCTCGGGCCGGGCTTTAAAAAACATGTGTTTTTTTACTCCGGGCCTTAGAGAGTCGGCTCTGTTAGGCCCTGGCCATTCACGGGCCGGCCTAGATTGACAGCTCTACCAAAGAGTACACCTCCCGAGATTCAAACTTGCATTTTCCTTCTTATAAAGGTAAGGCCTTTTACCACCTCTACCAAAAGCTTCTTCCTTTTTTAATTTTATTTCTAGACAATATGCTGCAACCATTCTTTACTGAAATCATCCCAATAGTTTAACACTTTTTTATGATAAGAGTTTAGAATATAAACAAAAAAGATAGCGTTAATTAAAAGGACAAAATAAATTAATTTAAACAAGCGAACACTAGGTTTTGTGAAGTTACAACTAGATAAAGTATTCAAAGTAACACTAAATTACTTTTGTGAAGTTATATTTGTTTAGAAAGCATATTTCTTCAATCGGATATTCCTTTCCTCTTTTTGTTTTGAGTAGGTGACAATAAGTTAAAGCTTTGAAATTCAACAATGCGAGATTATTCTTAGACTCTTTTTTTTTGGCTCTGAAGCGAGATTATTCTTAGACTATTTAACGTCAGAGTTTGAGTTACTTGGACTTAACTTTATCCAATAGAGTAGTACTCCCCACATCAAGTAGTCATGTAATTTAAGATGAATTAAGATTTTATAGGTTTTGTGGCTAGAATCCCACATTCCTATCTTATATATATATAATAATGTAACTATTTATCTATATATTTTATCTCTTCAGAGCGTTGAAGCCAACAAGTAGAAGGTGAAAAAGAATAAATATCCCTATCAGAAAGGACACAATTGTATGCAATAGGGATATTCCTTTGAAGAGTGAAAAAGCCTTGCCTTAGATTAGCATACCCTTGTGCCCTTTTCAATAGGGTTATTCCTTTGAAGAAGAAGAAGGTATAAGTCAATAGTTACATTATTACATACATATAGGTCAATAATTGTCAGTGATTCTTCTCACGAGACCTAAAATATCTTGATCTGTCCCAAATTGTATAACAACTCGTTGTGGACTGTACTGTTTTATTATATATATTTTAATTCAACTAGCTCAAAAACTCTCAGTTGAAGAATCTATCATTGATACATCTCGGTTATCATATAAAAACCATAATTTATTATAAAAGTTTAAGGTTCTTACTTAAAAACCGTTATTTATATTACTTAATAAATAACGGTCCTTTGCATGAGCCTATTATTTATTATTATTAAACTTCACGGTTCTTCTAGAAAAATCTTTATATATGTTAATGAATAAATAACCACAATTTATATGAGACCGTTATGTATTATGAGAGCATTATTGATTATATAATGGTTGTTTACGGGAGCTCTCTTTTTATTATGCCAGCGTTACGTATATCATGACTTTACTAAGTCTCAATACATTTATAATAGTCTATGAATAAAACACAGTTCAGAATCTTATGTATTTATGCCCAACATATAAAATGTCTCCATATATGATGGTTTGAAAATGTTATTTATGATTGATAATAACTGTCATATATTTGAGATTTTGTTGTAGGGTATATATTTATTAAAAATAATGAGATTAGAATTAGGGAAAATCCCTAAAAAATACTACTTGAATTTTAAAATTTTAAATAGTTAATTTTCCAACAAAACTAGCTGTTAACTACTTTACTTTCTTATTATTCCCGTTATTGTTGTTGTCGACAGTATTTTGAAGTTCAAGTAATATTTTTCTGTCATTTTTCTTAGAACTAATCTAGAAATGGAAAAAAAAAAAGGGTTTGGAAGAAGAGTGAATGGAGATGCGCACCCTTTTATATAAAACTCTTTAATTGCAATAAAACCAAAATATTACTATTTAATTGATTGCAGCCGTTGGGTTGGGTTGTTGTTTTAACTTTTAAGAACTGCTTCTTCCTTTATTGTTGGCAATGAAAAAAGAAATGTTTTTTTTTCTAATAAATTAAAAAGAACATCTGTTTCAGAATGTGTTTTGACTTACATGAGTCAGGTATTTAAAAACCAAAAAAAAAAAAAGCATAGTGTTTTTCGTTTATGTTTTCCTTTATTATTGAAAAATATAATGACAATTGACAAGTATGATTATATTGCATTTTCAAAAATGCAATATATATGCCTCACGGGTCACGGCCTTCCTTACTACTTGCCACAGATATGATTATTTACAGCATAAATCCCCCATTTAACATAACTTCAAAGCTACAAGTACCAATTAATGATAATTCAAATTACTAATGAAAACTGCCTCTTAAATATGCTATTATTGAATAGAAATTAATAAATCATAAATTACTTCGGGGTTCTCTTTTTGTTATTTCTTGGTTATTTCTTTTTTAAAAAAAAAATAAATAAAATTGAAACTTGACCTAAACTTGTATTGCGGCGATCATAACAGTAAAACCCACCCACCTCGGTTTCTTGCTTTGTTTCTGCTGCATAATTTTTGTCTCGTCTTCCTAATGTGAAAGCATGTAATGTAGAAGCATCTTTTGACTACAACTACACACAAATTTATAGCTGGGAATCAGGGCTAGCTCGGCCCTTCAGGGCCAGCCCGTGAAGATCAGGGTGTAACAAGGCCGGCTCTCTAGGGCTCGGAGAAAGAAAAACATCTGCTTTTTAAAGCCCGGCCCGAGGGCACTAGGGTCAGAGCCGGCCCTCCAGGGTCCGGAAGTTACTATTCCAAATTTTAACTACTTTTTCTCCCTGTTTTTTTCAAAGAAATATAATTAGTAAATTACAACATAAATTATCTAACAAATAAACATAGTCACTAATTCATAATCAAAAGCAAACTATATTCACAAATAACTCATATAAAACATAAAAAGTATACTACTAAGTGACATTAGTACAATGACTATTATTGTCGTCATCTTCACTACTATATCAATTTCAACGACATTTGATTGTTATTCACTTTGAGTAGTAGGCTCTGGTTCATGAGTAAGAATATCATGAATATTTTCTTCCGCTTCATGAACACATATTTAATCTTTATTTATAATACATAATAAATCAAATCATAAAATTAGAGTATAGTTATTTTGTATTTATACTTAAATGGATAAATAACTCTATAATAAATAAAAAAAATTCATATAAATTACTGAAGGCCTAACTTCAACAAGTATACTTTAAAAAATAAAAAATAATTGAAGGGTTTGATGGGCTGGCCTGTAGGCCTCCAAGGCCGGCCCATGTAAGTCTTTAACCCTCCAGAGTCAAACTTCACTTCTCTCCTTTAATTTTTATATCTAGCCTTTAAAGGATCAAGGCTTAAATAGGCCAACTCGATGGACTCGGCCTGTTTTCTCCCTCTTGACACAAACATATCATGGTACGTACAAGTCCCAATTAATGATAATTCAAATTACTAATGAAAACTGCCTCTTAAATATGCTACTCTTGAATAGAAATTAATAAAGCATAAATTACTTCGGGTTTCTCTTTTTGTTATTTCTTGGTTTTTCCTTTTAAAAAAAAAAGAAAAAAGAAAATTGAAACTTGAGCTAAACTTCTATTGTGGCGATCATAACAGTATAACCCACCCACCTCTATTTCTTGTGCTTTGTTTCTGCTGCATAATTTTTGTCTCGTCTTCCTAATGTGAAAGCTTTTGACTACTTCAACGACACACAAACATATCATGGTACGTATTTCAATCAAATTAATTGAAGAAGTCTTATAAATTTTGATAAGAGGTTTTGACTTTTGGGTGCTTCCTTGTAAAGGGAAGAGAGAGGGAAGATGAGTGTAACTTTTGGGACGATAGATCATGTCAGTCGAAAAGCAACCAAGAAGAAATATCTCCCCACTATCAAGAGTCATGTTTGAATGACGACTTTTTTTTTTTTGGTTATTGTTAAGCTTCGCGGAATTAACCCACACCTCTCTTATGAAATTATACAGGGACACAGGCGTTTCTATAATAGATTCCATCTTGTTCTCTCAACAATTAGACACAGAAAGAAAGAATGCCTAACAGCCATGGACAAAGCTTTTGTTGAGGAAGGCCAAATCCTTGTATAGTCAGTCTCCTTCAATGTTTTAAACTTCAATTTCTCCTCCAACATCATGTTAGCCCCCATGATTCCCATTCTTCTCAGTTTCCTTCACATACTGAAGCTCAGTGATGAATCACACTCGACATTTGAGCTCTGTTCCTTTAATGTTTGTTTGGCTTCTCTGTTTGGAGTGCTCATAGAAGAAGAAGAAGCTTTGCGAGAGACCACAGAAGAAGTTGGTGTAGGAGGCATTGCTGGGGTAACCCCGCCTGCTCTTAAATACTTGTCTTTAGTCTACCCTTATTAATATAATATCCATTAAAGTCCCTAATTCAACCAATCTAAAGGCCGTGCTCTGTTTTGTAACAGGGTAAATCTACAGGAACAGAAGCCCGTTGAAGTGATGGAGATGAAGCTCAAATTAATGGTGAGAGTGATTCATCCCCGAGCTTCGAACCTGAAGGAAACTGAGAAGACTCCAAAACAGGATGGCCAACATGAAGTTGCACGAGAAATTGAAGTTTAAAACATTGAAGGAGACTACGCAAGCATTTTCCTTTCCGAAACAAAGGCTTTGTTGATGACTGTGAGGCATTCTTTCTTTCTGTGTGTGTTGAGAAAACAAGATGGAAACTGATGTAAATATTAAAGTAATTAGGGTTAGTAATTACCTAATTAAAGTAAGTAATTGGGGAAAAGTAACGGCACACAATTAATTCAATGGGCCTCAATTAGGGAATAATTAGTTACTTAGTTAGAGTTAGTTACTAGCCGTTAAGTTGGGTAGTAGCTGTTAAGATTGCCTAAGGTCTAATCCTCTATATCTATATATATATATATATATATATATATATGAGTCCTAGACTAGGCTATTGTATGTTGTTGATTGATCTATTGATGAAAAAAAGTTCTGATTCCCTTCTCTGTTTTTCTCACTGTCTCTCGTCTCTCTCTGTCTCTTCCTCTCTTCTTCCTTCTCTCCCCAAATATTCTAAATTCTCTACCACCTACCTATGAGAAACATTCATTTATGGACATACCTTTGTGTGGGCGTATAAATATAAGTATATAAAATAGTACTCCCTCCGGTCCTAATTAAAAGAACTAGTTGACTTTTTTAAAAAAAATTAAGGAAGCTAATTAAATTAATTTAGAGTATTTTTCTTTTTATTTTTTTCTTCAAACTAATTAATTTAACTAATAAACTAATATATAATTTAAGAATACACCACATATGAAATGATTAAGTAACTTATTTAGTTTCCTTAATTTTTCCAAAGAAAATCAACTAGCTCTTATAATTAGGATCGGAGGTAGTAATAACTCGTCAATTTTACTTTTAAGTTCAAATCTCCTTCCATGTAGGGATGTCTATGGACCAGACTGGACCGGGTTGGGGGTCAACCCGAGGTTGGATTCAGGAGGGACCTTGGGCTGGACAAGCCAGCCCGAGGTCTGGTCCGGTCTGGCACTAGCCCGAGCTCGAGTTGGACCAGACTGATCCACTGGACTGCCTGGACTGGTCCAGGCAGTCCAGGACCTATTTCTTTTTTTTTTTTTTGTTTTTTTCCCACTTCTTTAGACCAATAATTAAACATACAAACATGCAAACATCTTAAATTCAATCATACACATATAAGAATCTCCAACAACATTGAACAAAAATGCAAAATAACAACATTTTATTGGGTCAAACTGAAGAAGAAGAAGACTGAAAAGGGAAGACGACTCCAGGTTTTTTTTGGCCGAGAAGAAGACTCACTAATTAGTGATGAAGAATCGTAAAGAAGACAGTAAAAAAGGACAAAGGGTTAGGTTAAGTTGTGATTTTTTTTTTTAAAAAAATATATAATATATATCGGGCCGGACTGGACCAGTCCAGGGGATCTTAGCCCTTGGACCGAAGTTCGGTCTAACCCGAGCAGATCAGTCCGGTCCAATCCACCTCATATGGTCCCAAACCAATTTTTTTCCCAAAGACCGGATCGGGTTGGACAAGACCATCTGGACTACCGGGTTTTTTGGACATCCCTACTTCCATGTTTTGAAAAGCTTTATTGATGGAGTATAATTTCATCCTAAAAGTGTGTCAGGAAACTTCATGTTATATAAAAGGCGTCCTTGACTCTCAAATTTGAGTCTTTGTAGCTAGGAGTTTATGATGGAGACAGTACTCTTTGATATATTTTTGCTTTCCACGATTAAATTATTCTCTTATTACTCAACTACTTAATGTGCCTGGCTATTTTATGAAGTTGTAACTATTTTAAGTATGTATAGGTGCAATTTGAAGTACCATCAAGTACAAGAGTCAAACATGGATACAACTCTATGATTGAACCATGTGTGCTTCATGTGTCTCTTAAATTCAGATGCTAGTGTATGTGCAAAATCGTAAAGAGGAGGATCTAGACATCTTTTGACTAACTGTTATTTGATGTAAACAATCATCAAAATCAGCTCAAGTTAATTTTAACTTGGGTTTGGAAAGCCCAAAGTTATTCTCAGAAACGACAGAGAAGTGTTCAGATGCAATAGGCAGCTGTGGAGAGCAAAAAATGAAGATTGAGAACATCGAATCAACAAGTATGTTTCGAGAAAAAAAAATCAATAAGTATGTTTGATTTTTCTTTTAGAATACTGGATTCACTTTAAAAAAAAAAAAAAGGCAAAAAAGCAACATGGATTCACCTGCCATTTCTTGCTGGCTTCATTGATAACTTCTTGACATAAAATACATTGGGTAGATTAGGGAGACAACTTAGATGATGGCCCTTTGAAATAGGAATAGCGTATAGCTGCAACACCACAATGATTCATTAACAAGGCAAGCATTTGAATTGAGCCCAGACACAACTCGCCTAAACCTTGTTGTAAGGTCTCCGTGTGATCATATTGCTTCACAATTCAAAATGGAGTCCAAATAATTTTGACTGAAGAGTAACAAATTCATAGATAAGAAGACATTGAAACTGATGAACAATGATAGATGAAGGAAGAAATTTTCAGTAATTCAGCAGGCTGCAGTGAGCAGAGAGAACATTGGATTAACAGGAGCAAATTATTCCGCTTTTATATATATTGGTTGATGATTCAACTGAATTGTGTAATGCCCCTCCATTTCCAACTGGAGTAGATTGTGATTCTGATTTCTGAAAGTTCAAGGCAGTTGCAATTCCCACATTACAAACACAAATCTGATGAGTCTTGCTTGGCATGTATATATTTTTTATCCCAACCAATATTTAAACTCATCAAAAAACTTACTCAGCAAAGTCCTAGTTTATAGTTTCATATGCAAGTATTAAAGATCAAATCAATGAATATTGAGCTGTAGCATGAGCATGATGATACTGAGCAGTGAGCACCAACTGCGAAATACGAATTAAAATGCTTCAGGGGTATCAATATTTGCTTTAGATGTGTTCTCTTTGTGTCCATGATTTTCTACAAAATGCAAATTTAGAAATTAAAACATATTACATTTTGGAAAAATATGGAAATTGTACTCTTCATGGCACCAGCTCAGTGTTTGTCCATATTAGTTACTTAAAATTACTCAAATCAAGCTCTTCAAGCACTTGTAAATATTGCAAGTATTGCTTTCCCATATCTACAACATTGATTGATATATGGAGTGGAATTCATAGATAAAATGGGTGACTAGAAATTCCCCCACCCTAGAAAAGCTATTTTCATAATCCCAATCAGGAAAATAACTTGCTAAACAAAAGAAGGGCAAAACACAAAAAACAAAAGCATTTTAGAGAACAAAAAGTCAAAACCATATTGATGAATATTGTGCCCAGCCAATGGCAAGTACTGTCTCCCAATCTGCAGATGTGGGATCCCCGCACAGTCCAAAACCTTCATCATAGCCACACCCACAGTGGGTGAGAAGAAAAGTGATGAGAACAAAACAAAAAACAACAGTATAGGAACAAACATTAACTGATATAGATAAACATATAGAATTGATGGAGATGATTAAGTATGAATTGTTGTAAGGTCTCCGTTTGATCATATTGCTTCATAATTCAAAATGGAATTCAAATAATGTTGACTGAGGAGTAAGAGATTCATAGATAAATAGACGTTGAAACTGATGAACAATGATGGATGAAGGAGAAATTTTCAGTAATTCAGCGGGCAGGCATTCCCTGATTCAACAGGCTGGAGCGAACAGAGAGAACATTGGAGTAACAGGAGCAAATTATTCCGCTTTTATAGATATTGGTTGATGATTCAACTGAATTGTGTAATGCCCCTCCATTTCTAACTGGAGTAGATTCTGATTCTGATTTCTGAAAGTTTAACGAAGTTGAAATTCCCACATTACAAACATAAATCTGGTAAGTCTTGCTTGGCATGCATATATTTTTTTATCCCAACCAACATTTAAACTCATCAAAAAACTTACTCAGCAAAGTCCTAGTTTATAGTTTCACACACAATGCCATCAACTACAAGAGCGTTATTGCATAGGTGAAGCCTCTTCCAGCATCAGGTTTTGCTCGTAGTTGCAGGACCTAAACTTTATAAGAAACCAATGAGGACGAACCTCGCCCAGCAATATGAACAAAGTAAACCAAAACTGTAAGAAATTTACATGAGAATTATTAACCTTTTGGCTTCTGAATAAACCAGTCATCAACCAGAAGGGCATAATGGACATATGGTTGTACCAAAGAATGGGGATAATTTCATTGTTGTTGATAAGAAAGGGCAAAAAGTCACCTGAAGCTCTTTGAAAATCAAAATCCTTCTATGTTTGGGGATCATGCAAAAAAAAAAAGAAAAAAGAATGGCATCTGAAATTTAAATAAAGAAAAATGAGACAGGAAACAATAAATTGATGGAAACACATAATTTAAGAATTGAAGGGAAAAAAATAGTGTTGGAGGCATTTTCCACCATAACTACGGTTGATTACGTCTATTTTGAAACGTGCAAGATAGCATTTGAATAGACTGGAAAATACAAGGAAAACCAAAAGAAAAAAGTACATGAAATACCCAGAATTAGGTTAACTAGGGGTCTTCTAAATCGATCTTTTCTTTCTCTTTAACAATTGAATCCGCCATTCTACACTAGTAAGAGTGGTTGAATTGTTCTTGGCGGGGACCACTCACATTGGCATGCTTTACGTGAAGTTTATTGAGAAGCATAAAAAACCCTCCCATGAATAAGAGAATAAAGAAAATGGAACAAGGTGCAGAGTCAGAAATATCAAGGTGGCAGTAGACAGAGAGCCAAACACGGACATGAGAGCTCCAAATTGAGAAGCGAAACCAGGAAATAGGAACTTAGCTGCTATAGCCAAGTAATATGAGGCAGAACATCCCACAGAAACCGGGAAAGCAGTAGGATGAAGCTCAAATGTTGAGGGACTCGTCCCTGAACTTTGAAGGAGGCTGAGCAGAACTGGATGCAAGGGAGCCAAGATGAAGTTGGACGAAAATGATTCCTGATATTGACATTGATATGAATAGTGGGTGAGTGTTAGGCATTAAGCCCTTACTATTATTCATTACTCTTTGTATGAGCCTTATTACTCTATTGATAACGAGCCTATACTTCCCCGTGCGTTGCACGGGATGAAAAAATTTCATAGGTTACTTAAACATTTTTTGTTATCTAAGTGAAGTAACTTATTGTCTTTAAAGAACATGAAAACATCATATTAGAAATGAAACATAAACAACAATGAGAATTGCTCTGAGAAATATCAGCTTTCTATGACATCAATCGCATTCAAGTGTGTAAAAATTAGCTATATTTGGTATAATGTCAGTACATGAATTGATCTATTCAACATTCATACAACTCCAAGCTTTCTTTAAAATAAAATATATAATCAAACGTATATTGCTTCCTGAGTGATGCTACTTTCTTGCCTTTAATGAACATTCAAACATTACTACCAATAAATAGCTACATATTACAAATGAAACTTCAACAATGATAAAAACAATATCTTCCCATAAATTATAAGTTCATATTATAAACAATATCTCAATATGTTCATATGTCTCACTCGTCTTCATACAAGTGGAAGACAATGACCTGCTTTTTTTGATACAAACGTTTTCTTCCTCTTTAATCCTTCCATTTTTTTTTCCCGAATCATTCACCTATTTTCTTGCAAAAAACACCTCTCTCTTCCACTATAGTTGATTCAACAATTAGTTGACCAAAAAAGAAGATTCAATAATAGATTGAAAAGTTTGGGGCAAAAAATAAAAAATAAAAAAAACAATATATTAGAATTGTATTGGTAACTTCCAGGATGGTGTTCCTTCGAAATAAACAAAGACTGATATAACATGGACATACATGAGCCTTGCGGAATGCTTCTTGATTCAATTCTTCTTGCAGACACGGCGGAGTGTGGAAGTTGCAGAGAAGAAGAGAGAGATATCAATGACAAAATATAAGGAGATTCAGATTCCCTTCATTGTCAATATTTGCTTTCACGTCTTTCTTCATCATCTCAAGCTTTACCCAATTATTTTCTAGCAATTTCTGATTATCTTTCTTCATCGTCCCAACTCCGTGAAAGTAAAAAATGAACAATAATCCTTGACGGAATAAATAATATCTGCAATACGCATAATTTTTTTTTTCAAAATATAAAGAACACCATTCCTAATATAAGGCCAATATGTATTCATTTACGTAATATTACACACAAGCAGGTTGGTCCCCTGTGAGTAAATATATATGTACATTGAAAATACAAATTAACTACATTCCAACATAAGAAATCAGAAAGCAGTGCATAGAGAAAGAGTTTGGGTTGTTAAGCATAATTTAAACTGCTGGGTCCTTTGTTGTAAATTTTCCCTTGACAATTGCCAACACCCACGAGGAGAAGTTGAAATAATTGTGTCCCAATGAATATATGAATTCATTTGATTTAATTGCTTTTTGGTCAAAAGTTGCAGCAACCAAGTATTTGAAGGATGATTACAACAAATTGAATTTAAAAGCAGCATCTTTTATAGGATACTTGGTGAGACAAAGGGAAAAAAACATTGAAAAAAAGTGTTGCTTAACTAATATGCATGTAGAATACTTGGTGAGACAAAGAAAAAACATTGAAAAAACAGAGAACCCAAACAAACATTACAGATAAATAAATTATGGCAAAGGGGGCTTCAAGTAGAGCATAAATTATGGCAAGGAAAAAAATTTTAACACCTGCAAATTCAAGGTTCCACAAGGATTACTGACAGAACCCAAACAAACATTACAGATAAATAAAATAAATACCAGAATTTACAGAATTCAAATTCAAATAGAAAAACAGAGACAAACCAACAAACCACCAGAAAATGGAAGAATTGCATTTACAGATAAAGCAAGAAAATATGCAGAACCAAGTTACAACCATGTTAAGAAAGTTATAGGGGAAACATTAAGAAAACAACTTATAAATGTAAACAAATAAACGAACAGATGAACAATTTCAACTTCCCATACCTAACCAACTTGCAAATGCCAAATAACAGCATGTTGTATCACTAATAACAGCTTGTCCTTTTTTTTTTCAAAGTATTCATGTCCCGTCAATAAACATAGCACCTAAATGTAATGATCCCCTAAGCTCCTTTAACCAACAGAGAGAATACTTGGCTCTAGAAGGTGAAGATGAACCAGATCATCATGAAGGTGATGGTCAAGGAGATCACATCATTTTTTATGGTGATGGAGATGTGGATTATAATGTTGAACATGAAGAGCTGAATCCATTGATGCACAACACATTTGAGCATAACCATGAGGATGTTTTTGAACCAAACCACTGCAAATTCTAGTGAACACAGTGTGGTTATGGCCCTCAATGAGAATTTTCTGATTCCCACAGTGGTATCACATGAAATCACTAAATTAAGCCCGGTGGAGACAGATCAAAGGAAGAAGAAAGGTGAAAGAATCACATTAGCTGACCTCTTCTTGGCTGATTCTGATGTTAAAATGAAAATGGACCCTGCCAAGGTTTTACTTGAGCCGAATGAAAAACCATGCCTTAAATCAAAGCATGGACTGTCACTCACCAAGAAGCTCTTTCCACTTGTGAAGGACAATTCACACCCTATGAAAAATATACAGCGAGTAAGTTAACCATGCCTGCTTCTCACTCACACGCTTTGTTCAATGAATAGAAAAATACTGTTTTGAAGTTGGGAAAGCTTGATCAAGTCTAAAATTTGTTTTCCTTGGCAATTAGAAACTTTAAGTTCAAGGAACATAGTTAGGGAGTTCCATTTAATTATGGGATTCACATGAAATCATCTGATCAAACAATTTGTAATGTTGTAGCTGATGAAGAAGATGATAAAGAAAATCCATCCAGAGCTTGATGTTAAGAATCTCAAACCAGTGGACTGGGAACATGAAGAAGCCAATGATTCCACTACTTTGCTTCCAGTTTAAGGTATGGCAGCTCTGCTCCAACTTCCATTTTTCTGCATTTCTTCCTACTGGTTTTAGAATGCCTTTACTTTTTTTTAATAAAGTTGGAAGTCTTAGTTATGAAAAAGATAAGAGATAATAGTATAGTATAGGCAGTGATTGAGCTGCCTGTTTATAAAAAGTTAAAACAATGAATATAAAGGTGAAAAAATAGTTTGGCAGTGTCTGGGAATGAAAAAGCATTCTGCAATGTTCCATTTAAGTGACTATTTTGGTGTAGTTCATGAAAACAAACGTGTCCAATCAGAATTACCTACTACAGAATCAAAGCACAGCAACCACATAACTGAAAAGTTGTCTTTAGACATTGCTGACAGATCAGCAAATCTCCACTTTCCTACTCACTTTACTCAGTTTTAGATTTCCTTTTTAAACTTTTCAGAAGGACATATCGAATAGGTATCATATAAAAGAAAAGGAAGAGTGGCTACTCATCGGTATTATAAGTTGCATTAATGAAAAAATAATAATAATAAAAAACATGGATGTGAACATGCTTTCTCTTTTTTTGACTAGGTGAACATGTTTTTTAGCAACCAAGTCAAACTCAGGTAAAAATGTTACCAGCAAAATTTATAAGCCTACAATACAACCTATAAGAAAGACAAAACCTATACCATTGTAGAGAAAACTTTTCAAACATCAATAGGGGGAAAGAAGTATTGATAGCTTTAAAAAAAGAAATTAATAAAGAGGTGTAAGATAAGAGTAAGAAAAATTAATTAAAAAATTTTAACCCTACTAAACAGTTTCTAAAGTTCCCTCCCATTCCAAAAGCCTTGTCTTCTAATTGCTATTTCATATTTCTCTTCAGATACAGTTAAAGCATTATGCAACCAAACAAAATGACAACGCTGGTTTATTTGAAAGAAAGAGTTCACGAGATAATATTTTAAGGGCACAAACCTTAGATCCTGCAATGTAACCCCCGCATGATCCAAAAGATTTTGTGAATGTCCCCATCATGATGTCAATATCAGCAGTATCCACACATAAGAGCTCACAAACACCTCTTCCTGTCTTGGCCACTGCTCCTATGCTGTGAGCCTCATCCAAATATGTGTATGCCTATAAAGTAAGAAAAGAAAAATATAACAACTGGATTTCTTCCCAGGAAAGGAAACTGGCGAAAGCAATTGTTCATATAAAATATCACAGATAAAAAGATTATCCCTGAATCCAGATTCTTATCCCTCGTGCATGATTCACTCATTTTAGATAATATCAGCTCAAACTTTTAAAGTTTGAATCCATTACACATTTTACAACTCCAACATTTTGCATGGTCACAAAGCAATTATGATAGATTCTATTCTAACATTTACTGCACAACACCAGCCACCTCCCTCATCTGAAGTGAGAAGGCATGTGGAAAACAACTACAGAAGGAGGACAAAATTGCACAAAAAATCGGAGCTGCTGCATCAACCAACCTTGTACTTTTTGCATATTGCTATGATCTCTAGAAGTTAACAAAGCTCCCCTTCCATGCTGTAAATCCCTTCCACAATAACAATTATCTTTTTCCAAGGCCTATGTGCTCTTGGTTGTCCCTCTGCAATCTGTTCTCTTAAAACCTCTTCCAGATGAGATGGTACTACAGGAAAGAAAGTCAAGGAGAGCGAGAATCAATCAGATAATATTAAAAAATCCAAGAGCACCAAAAAATTAACAAAGCAACATGAGGATGAATATGAAAAAAATACAATGCAGAAACCAAACCCACACCAAGCATTTCCAAAGAAAACCTTTTATGTTCATATAGGCTAACTTTAGTCCTTTTTTCTATTTGAGAAAAGGTGGGAAGGTGGATCAACCTAAAGAAAGTTGAGTCTTAAATGCTTTCTACAACGTGTCATCCAAATGACACCGATTAATTATGACTTAGAGAAGATGATGCAGAACATAACAGCTTAATGCTTCCATATCAAATGGAGAGAGATGGATGTTCTTTTACTATAGAGCACACAGCTGCCTCCAACGATTACACAGCTGCCTCCTATTTTTTTTTAAATGCAAACACATGTTTTAGGAGAGCTATCATGTTTTGGGAAATTCAAATAGATGCATGCATGAAACAGGAGGAAAAGAATGAATTGAGAAAACCATTTCAAGATTAGCAATGCCCCTAAAAATGTGGCATAACCCCAAGCTTCCCATGATTGGTTGATGTGTAAGATGGTCAACAGCAAATGCTCCAACCGTAAAAGTGCTCCCCTTAGTGGAAAACCTTCTACTGATTTATCGCACAGCAGAACTTTTCTTAGAGTGATTATCTATGGATATGATTCTAAAGTGCCAAGAAAAAAAAAGACCAGAGAAATCATACAAAGTCGCATACCAAAAAACATAAAGTGCATTCTATCCCATAACTATATAATATATATATATATATATATATATATCTCGTAAAGTATATGACAGAGAAGCAAGAAGAAGAACAGTAATCGTATACCAAAAAACGGGAAAGGAATTTTTGTAAGAGAAGAAAATAAGACATTAAAAACCCATAAACTATACCACGGGTATGCGAGGACCAATCAAGGAAATACTGGTCAGAAGGCACGAAGTAGGAAGAACAAAGCACAGGAGATGAACCTGAAGATTCTCAGGGAGGTACTCGTGCTTCATGGAAAGGTCCATGGCACGCTTAAGACGCTGCTTGTGTGCATCAACAATCTCCCTATGCAGCTGATTCAAGGCCTCCTTCACATCCAGATCGAAATACGGATGATAAAGAACATTATATCGGAGCCCTATTTCCCGAAATCAATAAACAGAGAAAGAAACACGAAAATCAGTGATATAGGGAAAGGTTTGAAAAAGAAAAATGGGATTAGGGATTTGAAAAGAGAGAGCGGAAAAGGGAGGAGGAGCAACCGTAATTTACTGCAAAGGCCAGTGGAGATGGATTTCATATGCTGAGCAGCCAACCAGTTCTTCCTTTGATCAAGAAATGACAGAACGACGCCATTGATCCCTCTCGCTGATTCCCTGCGCGAAAGCTCTTTTCCCTCTTGAGGCTGTGGCTGAGTTATTTGATCTCTCTCGATGAATCTCGGAGCAAGGGCTTCTATTGTGTCCTCCTCTCAAAGGCAGATGCCAGACGGTAAGCAAATGTGCAGTTGAGAGAGAGTGGTTGAAGAAGGGTTCTTTGGGGATGCCTTCACGGAAACGTTATAATCTGTCCCGTGAAGAGAGTGGAAGAGTGAGAGGAAGGTAGCGTGAGAGAGGAGAAAAAGAAAGTAGCGTGAGAGAGAGAGAGAGGAAGAGTGACAGGAAGGAGCTGGCGTGAAGCCAGAGGAAATCCTAATGGCTTATCTACAGTAATTTGTGAGTAGAGCCAGTGCTAAGCCGTGAAAGAGATCAGCTTGAGGGTTGTGTTATTTAATATATATTGATGATGATATATAATTAATTCTTCATCTTCTCTCTCTTTATTAGCTTCTCTCATTACACAACTTTACAAGGGTAAAAATAGAAGAATTAATTTAAAATTTCAGATAAAGTGAATTTATTTTTATATTAAAAATCATCTCTATAAAAGAGAACGTTGTTCATAAAAGGACAAGAGGGAGTAATTCATAAAGGTGTAATCAATACCATAAATTCCAAAAAATGTGACGTCCATTTATGATGCCCAGCTTGCCATGGCAATTGTCAAAGTAGGTGTCCGTTTCTTAATCAGTCGTTTCAAACTTTTTTTGACCAAAAAAAAAAAAGTTGTTTCAAACTTTTCAGTGATTAAATCCTTTCCCAATCACCTTCATATAAGATATCGATTGGTTGCATAAGTAACCGATCGTCTGGATAGGAGTTGGTGCCGCTATATGGCTGTTGCTGCGACTCTGGTGGCTGTACTCCCAAAAAAAAAAAAAAGCAAGTCATATCAATAGCTCATACAGGGGAACTTTCTAGAAGAAGCAATTAGCAGCACGCCTCTTTTTTCATT
Organism: Acacia crassicarpa; assembly: GCA_034222035.1. Lineage (NCBI taxonomy): Eukaryota > Viridiplantae > Streptophyta > Magnoliopsida > Fabales > Fabaceae > Acacia > Acacia crassicarpa. The sequence continues at coordinate 55,646,626 of JAWXYG010000001.1, read as the reverse complement.
TTAAAAATTACGATATATATAATAATTTTTTTTTCAAATTACGATATATATATAATAAAAAATATAAAAAATCAGGATAAATCCTCAAAAATTGTTTGGGGACGGAATAATTTAAGTAAATTATATTAATAACTTAAATAAAAAAAAGAAAGACATCAGTTCTCTAAAAAAAATTCAGCCGTTATCCAAATTATTTTAAAAGTTTTTAGTTAGTGGAAGCTACTATAAAATATTTTTGGTGATAGTTACATTAGAAATTAATTAATTTAGGATATTTGGTATTGCTGAAAAAATGTTTTAAGATATTAGGAGGTACTTGAAAAAGGGATAGGATATTGTTACTACCGATTTTATATCTCTACCACTTTTCCACCGTTAGATCAGAATGACATAAAATTGGTAGTGACAATATCCTATCCCCTTGAAAAATATTTTAAGTCACGAAATATTAAAAAAATTAATTAATTTAGGATAATAAATGATAATGAAAAAACATTTTAAAGTGTTGTGTGCAGGAAAAATGGCAAAAGGAATTTAAAATTGTAACTGTTGAAGATGCATAGTGATAAAAAATTATATGTATGCTCATATCTTATGTGCTTCTTATATGCTCATACCTTTATTAAAGGTATAGGTATATTTTTGTAATTTTTATATATTGTATTTATTTAGATTTAAATTATATGCTATCAATGTTTTTTATACTCAATATCTCAAATTAATTAGTTTCCAATATTACATTCAAAAATATTTGTATGTAGCCAATATCATGGAAATAAATTAATTTAAGATATTGGGTGCAAAAAATATTTCAAAAAATCGCCTATAATTTAAATATGAATCAATACAATATAAAAAAAATAAAAAGAAAAATATATGTTGATACCTCTAATAGAAATATAAGTATCTAAGAAGGATATAAAATATGTACATATACTATGTACTATCTTTTTCACCTAGGTGTAACACCTAGGTGACCAAAATGAAGACTCTTGCGCACTAAAAAGAAGCCTCCTTTCCGCTTGCACCTAGGGGATGGAAAATAACACTCTTTTTGTCTTGCGCACTAAAAAGACGGCTCCTTTTCTCTTGCACCTAGATGACAACTCCTTTTCTCTTGCACCAAGGTCACCATGATTAAATACTATATATAAGATAGAATCAGCGTTTTCTCTCTCCCTGCACCTTCCTGTAATTCCCGCAGCACCTCAAACTACTCTATCCTTATATAAGGATATAAGGATGAATTCCAAATTCAAAACTATCAACTAACTGTCCCTTTACTACCGAGATTAGAGAATATGAGTGCAGCGTGGGAGGGTGAGAACCAGAGTGAGTCTCAAGCAGCCAACCATACCCATTCAGGCCACCTCCTGAGGTTTTTCAACCTTCTCTTTATTCTCCACACTTTCTTTTATCAATTTTTTTGGCCAAATTTTGTATCAGTATACATCTTCAGCCGTTGCAATTTTAAATTCCTTTTGCCATTTTTCCTGCACACAACACTTTAAAATGTTTTTTCATTATCATTTATTATCCTAAATTAATTATTATTTTTTTATATTTCGTGACTTAAAATATTTTTCAAGGGGATAGGATATTGTCACTACCGATTTTATGTCATTATGATCTAACGGTGAAAAAGTGGTAAAGATATAAAATCGGTAGTAACAATATCCTATCTCTTTTTCAAGTAACTCCTAATATCTTAAAACATTTTTTCAGCAATACCAAATATCCTTAATTAATTAATTTTTAACGTAGCTATCACCCAAAATATTTTATAGTAGCTTTCACTAACTGAAAACTTTTAAAATAATTTGGATCATGGCTGAATTTTCCTTAGAGAACTGATGACATTTTTACTTAAATTATTTCATCCCCAAATAATTTCTGAGGATTTATCCCACTTTTCTATATTTTTTTATAATATATATATATATATATATATATATATATATATATATATATATGAAAAGTATTTCTCAAGTCATTGGGGATAGAGTTATCTCCAGTGACCCTAAAACTACGTCGTTTTGAATTAATGAATGGTGTGTTTGTAATTTCAGATGAATTAATGAAAGATATTTCTGTAATTTTGCACTCTTTATTAATTCACCTAAAATTACAAATACACTATTCATTAATCCAAAACAATGTAGTTTTATGGTCACTGGAGATAACTCTATCCCAGTGACTGGAGAAATGTTTTTCCTATATATATATATATATAGGGTAAAGGATTTCTCCAGTCACGTGAGATAGAGTTATCTCTAGTAAGCCTAAAACTACGTCGTTTTGAATTAATGAAGTGTGTGTTTGTAAAGTGGACTTCATAGATAAAATAGGCGACTAGAAATGGCCCCACCCTAGAAAAGCCATTTATTTATCAATCAATGCTGTAGATATGCGAAAGCAATACTTGCAAGTATTTGAAGAGCTTGATTTGAGTAACTCTAAGTAACTATGGACAAACAAGTTGGTGCCATGAAGAGTACAATTTCCATATTTTTCAAAATGTAATATGTTTTAATTTCTAAATTTGCATTTTGTAGAAAATCATGGACACAAAGAGAACACATCTAAAGCTAATATTGATACCCCTGAAGCTTTTTAATTAGTATCTTGCAGTTGGTGCTCACTGCTCAGTATCATCATGCTCATGCTACAAGTCAATATTCTTTGATTTGATCAGTAGTATTTGCATGTGTGAGTAATGTGCCATCAGTCCTAATAGGTTATTATGAATCGTTTTAGGCTTTTTATATTGATTGCCAAGTTTTCCTGACCTAATTTTTGCTTCTTGCATATTATCATGACTTCTCCATTCATAGGGGGCACAATTTGCTTAACATGTTATGCTTTTCTCCTCCTTCTGAAGATTTTATGGTTTCATTGGAAGTTTTCATAATTGAAATTTGGCAAATAACTCTTTGCCTTCTTATTCCCATGTACAATAATGTCATCTTTGTATATTTAATCGTTTCACTTGGCTTGTTTTTCTCAGTAATTTTCAACCAAATTCTCTCTCACCGTGAATGATTTCATTTTTGTGTGAAAATGTTCATTTCTTTATTGTTATTGCTTCCAGTTCAGAAACAATGTTTTGTTATTGGTAGGTTTTCTTGTGTTTACCTTCAATCAGGCACTCAACCTGACTGGAACTTCTTAATGAATGTCAGAACTTCTTAACATTTGGGAATTAATGATGAAGTAAGATGCCACCTGGCAATAACTGCTTTCATGACATTGTTATTGAATAATTTTTATTTCATCCTTTAAAAGGCTATCCAACCCTTTGCAGTTTAAGTTTTTGGAACAGTTTGAATATTTATTAGGGTTAAAAATAAATATATGGCAGGCAAGACTAGTCAGATTTGTGTTTATAATATGGAAATTTCAATTAGTTTTAAATCCAGAATGGCAAATCATAGACTAGTTCTATGAGAAACACAAGACTACAGGAGCGTTTCACCGGTCAATCCAAATTATATTTAATGTGATGTTCATGCTGATTTGGTGTCAAATTTGTTGGCAATGCAAATGCTTGTGTTTTTCTTTGTACAAAAAGGTTTAGGCGAGTTGTGTCTGGGCTCAATTCAAATGCTTGCCTTGTTAATGAATCATTGTGGTGTTGCAGCTGTACACTATTCCTATTCCAAGGGGCCATCGTCTAAGTGATCTCCCTAATCTACCCAATGATTTTATATCAAGGGGGCATCAATGAAGCCAGCAAGAAATGGCAGGTGAATCCATGTGGTTTTTTTAAAGTAAATCTAGTATTCTAAAGGAAAAATCAAACATACTTGTTGATTCAATGTTCTTAATCTTCATTTTTTGCTCTCCATAGGTGTCTGTTGCATCTGAACACTTCTCTGTCATTTCTGAGAATAACTTTGGGCTTTCCAAACCCAAGCTTAAGTTAGAATTAACTTGAGCTGATTTTGATGGTAAAGATTGGATTGTTTACATCAAATAATAGTTAGTTAAAAGATGTCTACACCCTCTTTTTTAAGATTTTGCACATATACTAGCATCTGAATTTATGAGACACATGAAGCACACATGGTTTCTTTTACATTTGCATCTTTTATATTTAGGCCCTGCGAACAACAATGAATGGTGGAAAAACCATTGGCATGCAGATGGAGTTCTTATTCATGGGAAGGGGCCTTATCGTTATACTTATAACACCTCTCTTGTACCTGATGGCATCGAGTATGAAACTATTAATGTTGATCCAGGTACTGTTATTTCGCCCTTTAACTTGCTAAACATGTTATGCTTTGTTTTTCCTCCTATTAATGGTATTGAGGTTTCATTTTTATGTTCTTTGCTTTTCTTTCTTCCATTGAATGGTAGTGATTCCCAATAGGCAATTTTCATGCACAATGAAGTTTATTTTGGTAAATATGATGTTTTCATTTTTTTTTTCATAAAACATTTTAACCAATGTCTTTCTCTCTATAAATTATCTTCTTGTGTTTTTTCCCCATTTTCAGAGGTCTCCCTTCATTTCCTGATTGCTATTGCTGGTTTCTAGTGCTAATGTAAATGTGATTTTGCCGCTTCTTCTTTTTCCCATTTTTTAAGCAATCTTTTTTTTTTTTTTTTTGGGACTGAGTTATTTCTAAAGCAATCTGGTTTAACATCTGTGGAGATTTTCTTGGGTATGCTTTCAAGCAGGCATTAAACCAGTACTGTTGTAGTAAAAACTCGAAGTTGATGTAAGAAATCCAAATTATTTTGGAATTAAAGGTGTTGCATCATGCTGAATGGCAATAATTGCATTCATGACTTCATCGTTACTGAACTGTTAGGTTATGTTTTATCCTTCAAAATGCTATTTAGCATTCTGCAGGGTAACCTTTTGTAACATTTTGAATACTTATTGGGGTTAAAAATTTATGTGGCAGGCAAGACATATCGGATTTGTGTTCATAATGTGGGAACTTCAATTTCATATTCTACTCCTGGTAAAAACAAAGGGGTGTTACACAAGTCAATCAAATTATACTCACTTTGATATTTATGTTGGGCAGTCATACTCTTTTCTAGTTTCCATGGACCAGAACGCAAACACAAACTACCTTATAGTTGCAAGTGCCAGATTTGTTAATGAATCAGTGATGTGTTGAGGTTTTGGAGTTCTGTGGGATAGTATGCCCAAAGGGTGATACAAATTTTTAGGTTTAAAGAATCTTCTGAGTCAAGATTTTCTTTCTTTTGGTTTGTCCTCATCTTCTTTTTAACTTAGTTGTTAATGGACTAAAAGATGAATTCATGATTTAGTTGGGTTTGATAATTCTTGATCCTTATTCATGTTGAAAAATTGGATTTGTTCAGTTCTTTATACATTCTAATCCATATCTTTTCATTTTAGTCAATGAATGCATCATTTAACTGTGGTTTTCTTTCTTTAGTTTTTTTTTTTTGGAAAATAATTCGCAGTCCTTGAATTCACATGGCAAAATTGTTTCAGGCAATTCAACCACCAAATTTCTCTTATAAATTACTACTTAAACGAAGAGCAGGAGGTAATAACATATTTAGTATAAGAACTAATATTTATGATTGAAAAAACAATAAGGACTCAATAAAAGAGAAAAAAATTACAAGGATTTGATTAAAAATAAGGTGAAGTAGAGAATTGTAGATTAATTTTCTGTTTTCTTTCTTGTTTACTCTCTCCCTTTTCTAGCGCACAAGACTCCCATAATGTGGAGTCTAAGGAGAAACATATGTACCTAGTCCTGCCCATGCAAGAAGAGGTTATTTTCAATGTTTGAATTCTAACCTCTTGTTCACATTGTTGTAACTTTAGGGTTGCTTTCGGTCTCACCCTCTTCTTTCTTCCTCTTCTAAATTTGGAAAATAAAGTACGAGTAGAGTAGATTGAGCTGATGAAGAGTTGGCCCAACTGAGCCCAGGAAAATAATGAAATATCTTCATAAATACAGAAAGTTTTCGTAAGCCCAAAAGTTTATTTAGCCCTTAACTGTTCGGGTCTACACATGTGGGCTGAACATAATTTAACCCACTTTAGTAGAGTCTGGATTTTTTCTATACAATTTCATTGATGAATTTGTTAAAGGGAGATTAATATTTAATACTCACAAAAATTTATTATTTGATGCATAATATTTTTATTTTGTTGGGAGGAAAAATCATTATACTTTAGATGACTAGGCGTATATTTTAACCATTTTTAACTAATCCTATTAATTTTCTCACTCTTCAAAATATTTATGGCATATCCTATTTATTGATGAATTTATAGGTTCTAATAAATATTTTACCTGAGCAAGTATTTGTTATTGTGCGTATGACTACTTGTTAAAGTCTAAAGTGAGGTTTCAATTTTTTTAAAAAAAAAATTTTTGATAAAGGGTTTCCTCCTTGAGGTTTAAAAGGTAAAAGGTTATCACCTCTTTTAAAGAGTGCGTCTCCTGATATTCAAACTTGCATTTTCTTTCTTATGTAGGTAAGGCCTCTTACCATCTCTATCAAAAGCTTGTTCCTTTTTTAATTTTATTGCTAGACAATATGCTGCAACCATTCTTTACTAAAATCATCCCAATAATTTAACACTTTTTTATATAAATAAAAAAGATAGCGTTAATTAATAGGACAAAATAAATTAATTTGAAGAAGCGAACACTAGCTTTTGTGAAGTCACAACTAGATAAAGTATTCAAAGTAACACTAAATTACTTTTGTGAAGTTATATTTGTTTAAAAAGCATATTTCTTTGATCGAATGTTCCTCTCCTGTTTTTGTATTGAGTAGGTGGTATTAAGTTAAAGCTCTGAAATTCAACAATGCGAGATCATTCTTAGACTCTTTCATGTGAGAGTTTGAGTTACGTGGACTAACTTTATTCAATAGAGTAGTACTCCCCACATCAAATAGTCATGTAATTTATGATGGATTAAGATTTTATAGGCTTTGTAGCTAAAATCCCGCATTCCTATCTTATATATATAATAATGTAACTATTTATCTATATATTTTATCTCTTCACAGCATTGAAGATTGGCAAACAAGTAGAAGGTGAAAAAGAATAAATATCCCTATTAGAAAGGGCGCAATTGTATGCAATAGGGATAATTCCTTTGAAGAGGTAAAAAGCGTTGCTTTAGATTAGCATACCCTTGTGCCCTTTTCAATAGGGATATTCCTTTGAAGAAGAAGGTATAAGTCAAAAGTTACATTATTACATATATATATATATATATAGGTCAACAATTATCAGTGATTCTTATCACAAAGTCTAAAATATCTTGATCTGTTCCAAATTGTACAACAACTCATTGTGGGATGTACTGTTTTATCATATATAATCTAATCCAACTAGCTAAAAAACTCTCAGTTGAAGAGTTTAACATTGATACATCTAGGTTATCATATAAAAACCATAATTTATTATAAAAGTTTAAGGTTCTTACTTTAAAACTGTTATTTATATTACTAAATAAATTACGGTTGTTTATGTGAGCCTATTATTTATTATTATTAAACTTCACAGTTCTTATAGAAAAATCTTTATGTATGTTAATGAATAAATAACAACAGTTTATATGAGACAGTTATGTATTATGAGAGCATTATTGATTATATAATGGTTGTTTACGAGAGCCATCTTTTTATTATGTTAGCAATACGTACATCATGACCTTACTATAAGTGTCAATACATTTATAATAGTCTATAAATAAATCACAGTTTGAAACCTTATGTACATATTTGTGCCCAACATATATAGGGTCTCCTTATACGATAGTTTGAAAGTGTTATTTATGATCGATGATAACTATCATAGATTTGAGATTTTGTAGTAAGATATGTATTTATTAAAAATAATATGATATTAGAACTAGGGAAAATCCAAAAAAAAAAAATACTACTTAGATTTTAAAATCTCACATAGTTGATTTCTCAATAAAACCAGTTGTTAATTGATTTACTTTCTTGTTATTGTTGTCAACAGTATTTTAAAGTTCAAGTATTATATATTTTTCTGTCATTTTTTCTTAGAACTAAACCAGAAGTGAAAAAAAAAAAAAATGGGTTTGGGAGAAGAGTGAACGAAGACGCGCACCCTGGCACCCAATATCCCAAACCATGACCCCTGACCTTAAAATATCCACTCAAAACCGCCTCTTAATAGTTTGGTTGTTTTTTTAACCACCACTTAATAATTCTAATACATAAAACTCTTTAATTGCAATAAAATCAAAATATTACTATTTAATTGATTGCCGCCGTTGGGTTGGGTTGTTGTTTTAACTTTTAAAACTGCTTTTTTTTTTTTTGTTGGCAATGAAAGAAGAAATGTTTTTTTAAATAAATTAAAAAGAACATCTGTTTCAGAATGTGTTTTGACTTACATGAGTCAGGTATTTAAAAACCAAAAAAATAATAATAATAATAAGTATAGTATTTTTCGTTTATGTTTTCCTTTATTATTGAAAAATATAATGACAAGTATGATTATATTGCATTTTAAAAAATGCAATATATATGCCTCACGGCCTTCCTTACTACTTGCTACTGATATGATTAGGCTTTATATATATGTGTGGGGACTAAAAGACATTGGGAATTGACTGCGAAAACACCGAACTAGATCATTATTTATAGCATAAATCCCCCATTTAACATAACTTCAAAGCTACAGGTGCCAATTAATGATAATTCAAATTGCTAATGAAAACTGCCTCTTAAATATGCTACTCTTGAATAGAAATTAATAAAGCATAAATTACTTCGGGCTCCTCTCGTGTTAAAATTCAAACGTGAGCCAAACTTCTATTGCGGGGATCATAACAGTAAAACCCACCCACCTCTGTTTCTTGCTTTGTTTCTACTGCATAATTTTTGACTCGTCTTCCTAATGTGAATGCATGTAATGTCCAGGCATCCTTTGACTACTTCAACCACACATACGTATTTCAATCAAATTAATTGAAGAAGTCTTATAAATTTTGATAAGAAGTTTTGGCTTTTGGGTGCTTCCTTGTAAAGGCAAGAGAGAGGGAAGATGAGTGTAACTTTTGGGACGATAGATCATGTCCGTCGAAAAGCAACCAAGAACAAATATCCCCCCCTATCAAGAGTCATGATTGAATGACGACTTTTTTTTGTATTGTTAAGCTTCGCGGAATTAACCCAACACCTCTCATGAAATTATACAGGGACACAGGTATGTCTATAATAGATTCCATCTTGTTCTCTCAACAATCAGACACAGAAAGAAAGAATGCCTAACAGCCATGGACAAAGCTTTTGTTGAGGAAGGCCAAATCCTTGTATAGTCAGTCTCATTCTATGTTTTAAACTTCAATTTCTCCTGCAACATCATGTTAGCCCCCATGATTCCCATTCTTCTCAGTTTCCTTCACATACTGAAGCTCGGTGATGAATCACACGCAACATTTGAGTTCTGTTCCTTCAATGTTTGTTTGGCTTCTCTGTTTGGAGTGCCCATAGAAGAAGAAGAAGCAGCTTTGCGAGAGACCATACAAGAAGCTGGTGTAGGAGGCATTGCTGGGGTAACCCCGCTTGCTCTTAAATACTACTTGTCTTTAGTCTTCCATTATTAATATAATATCCATTAAAGTCCCTAATTCAACCAATCTAAACGCCGTGCTATGTTTTCGAACAGGGTAAATCTACAGGAACAGAAGCCCGTTGAACTGATGGAGATGAAGCTCAAATTAATGGTGAGAGTGATTCATCCCCGAGCTTCGAACCTGAAGGAAACTGAGAAGAATCAGAATCAGAAGGGCCAACATGAAGTTGCAGGAGAAATTGAAGTTTAAAACATTGAAGGAGAATTTAGAATCGGAAAGCAAAAGGCTTTGTTGATACCTGTTAGGCATTCTTTCTTTCTGTGTGTGAGTGTTGAGAAAACAAGATGGAAACTCATGTACATATTAAAGTAATTAGGTTATTAGGGTTAGTAATTACCAATTAGGGTAAGTAGTTAGGAAAAGTGACGGCACACAATTAATTCAATGAGGCCGCACTTAGGGAATAATTAGTTACTTAGTTAGAGTTAGTTACTAGCCGTTAAGTTGGTTAGTAGCCATTGAGATTGCCTAAGGTCTCATATATATAGGAGTCCTAGACTAGACTATTGTATGTTGTTGATTGACCTGATGATGAATAAGAGTTCTGATTCCCTTCTCTGTTTTTCTCTCCGTCTCTCTCTCTCTCTTCCTCTCTTCTTCCTTCTCTCCCCAAATCTTCTAAATTCTCTACAACCTACCTATCAGAAACACTCATTTATGGACACACCTTTGTGTGGGGTATAAATATAAGTGTATAAAATAGTAATGACTCCTCAATTTTACTTTTAAGTTGAAATCTCCCTCCATGTTTTAAAAAACTTTATTAATGGAGTATAATTTCTAGAGTTGTCAAAACAAGCTACCCCGACCTGTTAGATCCTAGCCCCCATGTGTTAAGGCCAAAAAGCCAGCATATTAAACAGCCCACATGAGCCAAAAAATTATATAACCTTAAAAGTTAGAGTCAGCCCACAGGCCAAAAGTCATTTTAGAAAAAGATAAAATTATATGACTAATCTATTTTGGAAAGAAGGTTGCTTATATGGGTAAATGACATTGACGCAACACAATTGCAGGCACATTCTTCTGGAATTGCATATTAGAACTGGGCAATTACCTTGAGGGACAGGTGAATTACTAACTAGGCAAAGGCAAATATATAGCTGAATGTAAACCAAATGAGCTTGACTGTTTTGCCCTTCTCACAATCAGCCCAGGGGCTATATATGAATGAGTAAAAGAGGGAGTAGTAATTAGAAAAAGATGAAAAAAAATGCATGCATAATAATAATTAATTAAGTGTAAAATAAGAAAAATTACATTTATCCTTGGATAAAACATCTTATATTTATAGACAAGCCCAATAAAAAAAAAACTCTTATATATAAAGACAAAAAGAGTAGTTATTTGATCTTGTGTGATTCCATATCGTTTAATTTTGTTAGATATTTTTTTAGGCAGGCCTACCTTGTGGTTTGTTGTCTTTTTCCTTCTATCCTACTTTTGTTAGATTTTTTTTTCTTTGTAAAATTTTAATAAAATACTTTTTTCCATTTTCAGATAATATATAGATTTTAATATGACTAGAGTAATAAAATATAAGTACTTCATTAAAAAAAAAAAAAAAGAGTGGTGTCGTTAATTTTGAAATAAAATATGAATAGCAAATAGAACAAACTAGAGTAATAAATTATAAGTACTGTCATGTATATGGCTATGTTTGGGGAAAAAAATGTTTGAAAAGATCATGACAAAAATAGAGCAGACTTAGAAGTTAAGAGTAGAAATTGAAATAATGTTACAAATAAACATAAAATCTGAAATAAACTCAAGAAAGTAAATGTAGTCTTGTTTTAAAATAAGGGTTAAAGAGCATTCAGCACAATGAACTTTTACCCTAGGATCATTCATCACAATAAACTAATACATGGACCATAATTACAAATAAACTCTGAAAAACATGAAAGTAACACAAAAACGTTATGTACTGTAGCACCTCCGTCTGATGCACATAAATTGAGGGGGAAAAAATGCCACCTAAAAACACATGGCCACATGTGTCGGGCAAAAATGTAAAGCTGCTGCTGCTCTGTTTTCTTCTTCTTGGACCTGAGCAACACAGGAAGGTCTTGTTCGTAATCGATATCGCTCGAGTTTTGCTTGATCTGTTTCCCAGATTCAAGCTCCGATATCTCCGCCTCAATATTCCTCTCCTGTTCGTGCAAGTGATGGATGTAATCTATTGCGTCCTTGATTATAGAAGCCTTATCCATCTGTTCATAATCAATCAAAACGGTCACTAACTCCTCAATCCTCTTCCATCAGCGACTTAAATGTTACTCAAAATTAAATCTGATCGAATCTGGAATTGAATCTTACCTTGCTAATGTTGGGGACGACAGCTCTGAGAGCGAAGAGTCTCTCGTTGAGCTTCTTACGGCCGTTGCGCTCAGAGACAATGTTCTTGGAGGTGGCGGATGAGGCAGCGCCGTCGGGGGAGCTGGAATCGTAGTAACCGGAGAAGGCCTCGTCCCATCCCCAACTGCAGGCTCAGTAAATCAAATAATCTGAATCTGTTGATCAATAATGAAACGATTAGAGTGAAAAATTACCTGTCGAGCTCTTCGGTTTGAAGGAAGCGGTTGGTTTCCCAGTAATGCCTGTACTCTTTGCCGATATTCTCCATGAAGACGGGGACGGAGACCGAGGGAGAGAACAGAGAAGAAGCTGAGAGAGTGTGTGTGTGTGTGGTGTGTTTTGAGGCAAGGGGATACTGTTTTAGGAAATTTTTTAATTTTTGAAGTGGCGGAGGTGCTACAGTACTAACGTTTTTGTGTTACTTTTATGTTTTTCAGAGTTTATTTGTAATTATGGTCCATGTATTAGTTTATTGTGGTGAATGGTCTTAGAGTAAAAGTTCATTGTGCTGAATGCTTTTTAACCCTTAAAATAATGTTAGGATAGGAAAGTGGGTCCCACCCACCACCTCAGTCCGAATCTATAGTACTTTCCTGTGATGGACCCTTGCGATTGATGGATAACTCTGCCCACTCCTTATCCACGTGGCAGGATTCGTTCCACCTATTATGGCCTTATGGGCATCACTTCTCTTCTCTGCTCAACGGCAAAATAGATTGGCTCATCTGTTGGCCCATCATAATCCAAGAGGGGTGGGGGTTATGTTGGGTTAGGGCGAAATATAACCCCATTATAAAGAAAATCAAAAGAAAAAACGTACATGAGAATCCCCAAAATTAGGTTAACTAGTAATCTTCTGACTGGATCTTTTCTTTTCCCTTTGACAATTGAATCCAACATTCTACATTGGTAGGAGTGGTCGCATCGTTCTTGGCGGGGGATATACTTTTGCGTGAAGTTTATTGAGGAGCATAAGGAAGCCTCCCATGAATAAGAGAATAAAGAAAATGAACGACCATGAAAGGTGCAGAGTCAGAGATATCAAGGTGGCAGTAGACAGAGATCCAAACACGGACATGAGAGCTCCAAATTGAGAGGCGAAACCAGGAAACATGAACTTACCCGCTATGGCCAAGTAATATGAGGTTGAACATCCCATAGAAACGGTGAAAGCCGTAGGATGAAGCTCAAATGGTGAGGGACTCGTCCCTGAACTTTGAAGGAAGCTGAGCAAAACTGGAAGCAAGGGAGCGAAGATGAAGTTGGAGGTAAATGATTCCCGGGAGAAATTGAAGATATTGATATTGTTGAAAAACACATCGCCAGGAACGGGTCGTCCTAGATAGAAGTTGTTGTGGTTCTGGCTATTCCTTCGTCTCTGGTGGGAGCTGTACACAATAAATAAATAAAGTGATATCTTGAGAATTAGGACCGACCCTATTTTAATAGGGCCAGTCCTTGAAGGTCAGGGTTTAATAAGGTCGGCCGTATAGAGTTGGGGTAAAAAAAAAAAAAAAATCTGTTTTTAAAATTTGGGCCTGAGAGTATCAGGAGTAGGGCCGGTTCTACACCGCCCGGAAGTTACTATTCCAAATTTAAATTATTTTTCTTCCATTTTTTCAAAGAATAATTAGTAAATTACAATAATTAAAGTTATAATTTATTTTGACAAAAAAAAAATTATCAAATAAATGTAGTCAACATTAATATTCAAACAACACGAATCATCTAATAAAATAAACACATTCACTTATTCGTAATCAAAAGCAAACTACTATTTACAAATAACTCACCTAAAACCTAAGAAACATACCTAGACTTTAAATTTAAACTATTATACAATATTTTTATGGCAAGATTGACCCTATGACTTGTGATGAGAAGCTTTCCAATATAAAGAGTAAGCCAACTTTCATTTTCAAAGAATATTTGATGGGTATATCTCTTTCAACTCCTTGTTAATTTTTTTTTTAAAAAAATAATAGAGCCTAACAGGCCGGCTCAAAACCTTACAAAACTGATTTCATTTAACTCCTCTAATTTTTAAACTCGGACTTTAAAGAACCAGGGCTTAAAAGGGTTGACCCGACCGGCCCGACTCAATTTCTCGACTTTAGTCATATCACATGGTCATGCAGGGAAATAAGAAGCATGAAGCAATAAGCAGCACTTCTGATGATGAAGATGATGATAAAGCAATAAGCAGCACGCCTTTTTCTTTTTTAAATCTTAAATTACGATATATAAAGCATGGAAAATTGGGATAAATCCTCAGAAAATAAGGAAAATTGTAACTGTGTGGCTTTTTTCTTTTTCTTTTTTTAAAGATGCATACTGATAAAAAATTTAGCCAAAAAAATTCTGATAAAAACGAAAAAGGAGGGTGAAGAATAAAGGAAAGGTTAAAGACCTCATGAGGGGGTATGAATGGACATTGTTGGTTGCTTGGGCAGCTAAGCTGCGACTGAGAAGATACTCACTCTGCTTCTCACCCTCCCACGGTGACGGTAGGGACTTCACAAGCCTCGCCACAAACAATTTTATGCCTTCCAACAATCGCTGCAACGACGCTGCATTCATATTCTCTAATCTCTATAGTAAAGGGACAGTTGGTTGATAGTTTTGAATTTGGAATTAATCAGATCATAATCCCTTTATAGTAAAAGGACAGTTGGTTGATAGTTTTGGATTTGGAATTAATCAGATCATAATCCTTATATAGTAGTCTGAGCCTCTCAGGTGCAAGCCGTGGTCCCCACATAGGCAGTGAAAGGAGGGAAATTACGTACAAGTCTAAGGACCAAAAATAAATAGAACGAGATTATTTGAAATCACTAAATTACATAGAATTTTTTAGAGAGACTTTTTTGATATTATTTGTATTAATAATAGGAAGTGCTATATTTACAATAGAAAATACTATATTTACAAAAAAATTTAGAAATCTGTCCATTTACAACAGAAAGTATCATATTTACAATAACATTTAAACACTTGGATTTTTTTTTCCAAACTCAAGTCCCGAAACATACAGAGGTTATTTACAACAGAAAAAGACTATATTTACAATATGAAGTGCTATATTTACAATAAAATTTAAAATCTGACCATTTACAATAGAAAAAAAATATATTTATAATAGGGAGTGCTATATTTACAACAAAATTTAAAAATCTAGATTTTGTTTCGATAGAAATAATATCAAAAAAATCCTTATGACTTTTTTTATATATAAATTTCTATTAGGACTTTTTTATTATTTTTATGGTCCTCAGAATTGAGTGTAATTTTTCCATGAAAGAAGGTGGGGAGAAGGATGCGAATTTTTTTTGGATATCTCTCCTTACTCATTATCCACAAGACCTTAATTACATACGTGTCCACATAGGATTGTATCTTATGTGGACTCAGAATCATATGTAAGGTCTCGTGGATACGGTCGCATTTGAGAGAAATTTTCCACAAGACAGAGGAAGACTGAAGAAAAAAGTTATATCTTCAATATAACTTTTTATTAAAGCTATACGAACAAACCTGCTTCAATATAACTTTTTCAATGTAACTTTCCAAAAAGTTATATTGGGAGACAACAATTGCCATTGGCTTGGCACAATATTGATTAATATGGTTTTGACCGTTTGTTCTCTAAAATGCTTTTGTTTTTTGTGTTTTGCCTTTTCTTTTCTTTTCTTTTTTTCTTTCCTAGGGTGGGGGCGTTTCTAGTCGCCCATTTTATCTATGAACTCCACTCCATATATTTATCAATCAACACTGTAGATATGGGAAAGCAATAATTGCAGTGTTTACAAGTGCCTGAAAGAGCTTGATTTGAGTAAATCTAAGTAACTAATATGGACAAACACCCTAAAAAAGTGTTCAATATGATTCTTTTTTAAAAAACGCGATTACTGTTATGAAACTGAAGAAAATCAATAGAAATGTAGAGAGAAGTTAGAGAGAAATTCTAGAGAGATGGTGGAATTCTCATTTCAGTAACATTCTGAATGTTTACATAAAGCCTCTATTTATAGACCTTCAAGGGTTACTATGCAATGGATAGAAACGTAAATGAACATCCATATAATAATATATTCATAATACTCCCCCTTGGATGTTCATTTATGAATGTGCCTCGTTAAAAACTTTAACTAGGAAAAACCCAGTGGGATAAAAACCTAGCCAAAGAAAAGAGTACATCATTCATTGATACACTGTCCAATGCTGCCTCATTAAAAACCTTTCTAGGAAAACCCAGTGGGATAAAACCTAGATAAGGGAAAAAGAGTACAGCGTGTATCGACTCCCCCTCTTGACAACATCAGTTGAGATCTTTGAATCTTTGGAGGCAATGCTATGAACAAGCTTTTCAAAAATTGCTTCAGGTAGTGACTTAGTGAATAAATCTGCCAGATTTTCACTTGAATTGATTTCCTAGATATCTATCTCATCAACCTTTTGAAGATCATGAGTGAAGAATAATTTTGGCGAAATATGCTTCGTTCTGTCGCCCTTGATATATCCTTCTTAACCACACACATTCTCGACTTGCTTCATCTATTGCTAGAATTTCTGCATGGTTAGATGATGTGGTTGATATAGTCTGTTCCATAGATCACCATGAAATAGTTGCACCTCCACATGTAAATAGATAGCCTGTTTGTGATTTACCATAATGTGGATTAGACAAAAATCCAGCGTCTGCATTACCAAACAGATCATGTTTGGATACATTTGAGTAGTATAACCCAATGTCCATGGTGCCTCTGAGGTAACGAAAAATGTGATTTACTCCATTCCAATGCCTCTGTGTTGGTGCAGAACTATATCTTGCCAGTAAGTAATAAATCAGAACGTGTGTACTGAGCAAGATACATTAGTGCTCCAATGGCATTAAGATATGGTACTTCTGGACCAAGTAGTTACACTAAGATATGGCACTTCTGGACCAAGTAGTTCTTCCTCACCTTCTTCAGTAATTATTTGAGATCGGAATGGATCTTTATCAACATGTAAGGATCTTACAATCATTAGAGTACAAGATGGATGTGACTTATCCATATAAAATCTTTCTAGAACATTCTTTGTATATGTTTCTTAATATAAAAAGATCCCATCCTTCAGGTATTCAATCTGTAGTCCAAAATAGAATTTTTGTTCTGCCCAAATCTTTCATCTCAAATTCTTTCTTCAAAGAGTAAATTGCTTGTTGGAGCTCTTCAGGAGTGCCAATGATATTCATATCATCAACATATACCGCAATTATAGCAAATTCATTTCTAGATCTGTTCATGAAAATGCATGGGCATATAGGGTCATTTCTGTACCCTTCTTTTCATCAGATATTCTTTGAAACAGTTATGTCACATGTGCCCTAATAGCTTCAGGCTAAGGGACTTATTTAACTTAATTGAGTATTGTTCTTAAGAACATGAATGTGATGTTTCTAACATCTCAATGCCTTCAGAGACTCATACTTCTGGTACATTAAATCATTCGAGCACATATGTTTCTATCACCATTAATCCTTCAGGGACTTTCATATAAATGTCACTATTAAGTGAACCATACAAATAAGTAGTTACAACTTGTAACATCCATTAGGCGCAGATAAAGCCTTTCATTATCCACTTCTGGTGAATATGCTACATTAAAATGAATGCCAAGCCTTTATGTAAAACTTTGGACTACAAGACTTGCAATGACATATAGTCAAGTATTCTATTGTTCGCTATGGATCAATAAAAATATTCAATCTTCAGGATTCATGCCATATATGGACTTATTTAATAATGTTCTCGAGAACTTAAATCAGATGATTTTAACATCTAGAATCCTTCAGGGATATATACTTCTAGCATTTTAAGTCCTTCAGGGATATGTGCTGCTGGCAGGTTAAGTCCTTCTGGAACAAGTGCTTCTGGCTTGTTAAGTCCTTCAGGAACATGTGCTTCTAGCACCTTCTTATTAATTTTAGCTCATGATCCTCATTATAATTCATTATACCATATGCTATATAACAAGCAAATATTTCGTCAACGTTGACTTTATTTCGGTCCCATGGGATAATATTCATAATGTATTGAGATCTCATTACTTTCTCATTTTTCAGGTACCTGGGTCTCTTCTGGGACTTCAACATTCTCTTCTGGAGATATCTCTACTGGAGATAATAACTCTTCAGGAGATGGCTCTTCTGGAGCGACAATAATTTCCTTAATTATCCTCAACTCGATCATCTATATTCTTAGCTCCTTTTTCCTTTTGAGGATTTCTCTTTTGAATCGATGGACCTACCACGCTTCAGGCGTGCTTTCAAAACATTTATAATAGGTTGTCCTCCAGGGACATCAATTCTGATAGGAGCATTAGCAGCTGGGGCATGTGACATTGTCACTTTCTTTAGGTCAGTAAATGCTTCTGGCATTCGATTAGCTAAATTCTACAAATGAATTATCTTTTGAACTTCCAGTTCACATTATTTCGTATGAGGATCAGAATGAGCCAATGATAATTCATTCCAACTAATCTCATTACCCAACTGTTTATTTTCTCCCCCTCATGATGGGAAAGCAATGTTAAATTATAATTGATTAATCATGTAGTATAAGTCTCCTAAATCCATCTGTTACTATTAGAAACATCGTTATGTTTCATTTAGAGACAAACAAGAAGAAGGAGGTCCTTACACAACATTTATCCATCTCCGTGCATTATAGTCGAATATTGCACATTTAAAACTTTTAAGATGGAATTAATCTGGCTACTGACCAAAAGCCAATTTTCTAGGGAGAATCTTGTTGGCTTATATAAATGCTGCAACAATCAAAATATACCAACATAGAAATCTTTGTTCTCATAAGTATTGAATACATGATTTATGGATCGTATAATCTGGAAATAGCGCGCTTAATTTATTCAAACATTACTGCAAACTTCAGGTTGCATTCTTACAAACTTCTGGTTGTAAACAAATAATCTCACATGTAATCAGATGCATCTTTCAAATTTATATGGTTTACATGTCATTTCAATGGGCCCATATAATAATGTTTGATATATTTCCAGAGATCTATTACCAATCATGACCAATGAAGTTTTCATGTCAAATCTATTTGAGAACAAACAACACATAATACATCAACAATATGTTGATTATTTATGAAGAATCTTCTGGTTCTTCAATGGATATTAATACATAATCTTATTTGCATTATATATATGACTCAGATGATCAAACAAGTCATGCCAACAACAAATTTATCCATATCAGAAAACTTCTAGTTTTCTGTAACATATATATCTACCAATAACAAACATATTCAGTAAACTTCTGGTTTACTGTAACAAATATCTTTACAAATAATAAACCTTTTAATTCACATCATAATCTGGCATTTATTTGGGAGATCTATTAGACATTGTGTGAGAAATATTACTTTCCAAAATTAGCTCACACTTGTATTGTATTATATAACTCACATTTGTTTTTCTAACAATCTCCCCCTCAAGTGTGAGTTCTATATTTCAAAAATTACTTTCGAATCCTTTAAACCTCAAAAGGAAAAATTATGTTGATTCTTCAGGAATATAATATCTTAGAATCACACATAAAATGTTCATGCCAACAGATATATGGTATGAGATCATAATAAATTTAAATAACAAGTAAAATATATTTTACCTGTTGGGCTTATTTATTGCTCCTGAGCCTTTGCTTCAAAATGAATATGATCTTATTCTCTGCAGCTTATTTCCTCTTGAATATTTCATTGATAATAAACTGTTAGTTTACATTGGCTATAGTAAGGGTAAAATAATAATTACTATAGCACTAATGGTAATTATCATGTAAATAGTAATTACTATACAAATGGTAAAATAATAATTACTATTGTAATTTACTACATCAATAGTAATTACCATGTAAATAGTTGTTACCTTGTAATAATTACTATGTAAATAATGAAACATTGTGCAATCATGTAAATAATATTTTACTATATTTTTTTATTTAATTATTATGCAAATAGTAATTATAATAATTAAATAATATAAACACGTGGAACCCGCAGCCAAATTTTTCTCCTACTTTCACGTGAAAATTTTTGAAAAAATTTTGCTGGGGAAAATTACATAACTTCACCCCAGAATAAATAACATTTTTGTACCACGTAAAATTACAGAACAGTACCTTAAAATATTGAAACTCCAAATTTTGTCCCATTTCTAAAAATCACCGCCTCCTACTATAAAAATCGATTTAGAGGCTGATTTAAATATAAAGCTTCTCTTATGAGATAGTTTGTATCAATATTTGACCTTTAATAAAGATATCATGGCATACAAAACAAATGACATTGATCACCATAACAATAACATGATTTTGTAATCATATATATAATACCCATTGATGTCACTTTTGTGGTCCTTATAAATAATATTCTCCACTCCCGGTGGGAATTTGAACCTAACATGATAACAATGACTACTCCCAAAAATTAAAACCATATTTTCTGTACAAATCCATGGTCATAATTAAATCCTCATACATTCACTTCTGGGAATGAAGTCGGACCGGATTGGATAATATTCATGATTCTTGCAACTAAAACTCGTTGTTTCATTTGGCTACATAATATTAATAAAATTAATTCAAAATATTTCTGAAAAACCTCTTTTACAATTTTGCTACTTCAGGAGCAAATTGAATACATCTATTTATAATGAACTTTTAGAAGAACAACCATCTTCTGGTGGTTATACAATCCCTTTGATTTGTTCTAAAGAACAAGGGGGTCTATGAATACCCAAATATTAATTGAGGCATTAATACAAATATTGGTAACATATAAAATTTATGGATCCAACTACATTCAGGATCTACTCCAATTTATCTCATGGCTTCAGACCAATTTATGCCTCCAAGTCAATATATACCTCAAGGTTGACAATATGTATCATCATGGCTTCAGGCCAATTATGTGTCTTCTTTTGGCTTCTAGCCAACTTTATGCTCTCTTATGGCATCTAGGCAATTTATGCCTTCTCTTGACTTTCTGGCCAACTATTGTCATATATCTTCATGCCATTTTTTTCCTTCAAGAGAAATTAAATCAAGATGGCTTCCAACTGTCTATCTTCAGGATAAACAAAGATTTCTAGCAATTGTATATGACGTATGATCATATAATAAGGAAGATATTAATAATAATAAAAATAATCAACAAAACCTAAACAATAAATGTTATGTTAGGAGCATTAACATAAATGTTATGTTGAGCATTAACATAAATGTTATGTTAGGAATAATAACATAAATGTTATGTTAGTAACATAAAAGTAAATGTTATGTTAGTAACATAAAAATAAAATAAAATCTAGACTTCCAGTTAGGAGGTTTAACCCCAAGTAGGAGTCGAATGTAAAAATAAAAATAAATGCTGGAGCTTAAATATGTTAGTAACAATAAAAATAAAATATCACAAATTAAAACAATATAAGGAAAAAATTAATATATATTGCACAATCATTATGTAATCATTGTGCAATCATTTAAATAATAATATTATTAATATAATATAAATAGTAATAATAATATAATATTAAAAACATGTAGGACCCACGGGAATTTTTTTTTTCTCTTCCTCCTCACCCGTGACTCCACTCTCTCTCTTTTTTTTTTTTTTTTTTATTCTTCTTCTTTCTCCTTCGTCTCACTCTTCTTCTTTCTCCGTCTCTGCCTGCAACTTTCGACCCTTCTTCTTCCTCTTTCACACAGGTATCATATTATATGAAACAACAATCAAAACTTAATAGAAAACATACCTGAGTGAAGAGAAATCACTTTCACCGATCCAAAACCAATTTCTAACTTGAAATACCTCATTTTAATTGATTTAGAAATCTTCTTCGATGCAAAGAAGAAAGAAAAAGGACGATGGTGAAGAAGAACAATTGTGATCAACAACAAAAACTCAATTGATTAGAGCTTCGTGCTGATAACGTGTTATGAAACTGAAGAAAATCAATAGAAATGTAGAGAGAAGTTAGAGAGAAATTCTAGAGAGATGGTGGAATTCTCATTTCAGTAACATTCTGAATGTTTACATAAAGCCTCTATTTATAGACCTTCAAGGGTTACTATGCAATGGATAGAAACGTAAATGAACATCCATATAATAATATATTCATAATAATTACTAAATTTTACATAAAACTATAAGACTACATCAGGGTTAATTTGTGTGGCTTCATTAAGTACTTCGTCAAAGTGGTTCATCCATAAACCTGCATGTTTTGCTCTTCAATCCTGTTGTTTGAGCAATGCTTTTACTATATTATCAACACTAATGGCTTTGCAATTTAGCAACATGAAAATATTCCTCTAAGTGTGGATTGTTGAATCAATTCCGTTTTCAATCTCATATTATTATGTGTACATGCTCCATTGCTCCTCTTATATCAACAATCAATACCCTACTAAGGTATTTTAGGTCATGTCATATTAACCCCCCCCCCCCCCTTTTTTTGGGGTGCTGATCGTCATGCTATATTATGTCTTGCAACAAAAGACCCTTTAATTTCAGCAAAAGATGTTCAGCGTCTTGGTCTTGTTTTGCCTCCTTTTCCTACTTTTACCATTGTTTCTTTTTCATTTTTTATGCCAATTAACCAATGCTTGGGAGATCAAGGTAGAACGAACTTTATGTAATTTCTTCTTATCTTTTATGTATAACTTGATTCGTTATTCTAGAAAAATACTTGGGAAAATAACACTCCAATCCCAAGAAACAAACAAAATATCAAAAAAATCTCAATTAAAAATCAAAAAATTTAAAAAACTGGCCATTCACAACAGAAAAATCTATAATTCACAATAGAAAGTGTTATATTTACAACAAAATTTAAAACATGTCATTCATAACAAAAACAGTTATACTCACAATGGGAAGTATTATATTCACAACAAAATTTAAACACCTAAATTTTATTTCAATACAAATAATATCAAATATGTGAAATCTGATGGGGACCTTTTTAATATTTTGTATGTTCCTTAAGACCTGGGTGTTATTTTCCCAAACTACTTCCTTTGAGCAAAGGTACACATTTTTTTTTTTTTTTTGCTCGAGAACAAAGGTACACATTAACAACTTATCATGAACTCTCTTTTTTTAAAAAAGAAAAAAAAAGAAAAAAAGAAAAGAAAAGAACAACAACACGACAAAGTGCACTCCTGGCTCCCAATATACTAGAGTAACAAATATCTGAGCAGCCCAACGCGCTGGTGCGATCCTGCTTCCTTCTCTCCACCTTCCTTTAATTTTCTTTCCCCTTGTCCAGTGATGAACCCAGAAAATTATTAAAGAGGCATTATTAGTGAGGGATTCGGGGGTTTGGATTTGAAAAATTTTTTTAAGCAAAATTTTAAATACATTAAAAATATATATATAAAGGGAAAAACAAGGTCAAATATATGTCATTCTTCTAGGCCTAATTTTATCATAATTTTTTTTGGAATTTTATCATAATTGCTTCATCATCAATGCTATCAAATACATCTTTTTCAATATAAGGCACTAGACAATTATTTAACCATTCATTTCCTATCATATTACGAAGTGCAGTCTTGATGTATTTCATAACTAAAAATGCTTTTTCTACAGATGCAGTTGCTACAGGCAAAGTTAATGCTAACTTTATAAGTAAATAAACCAAATGATATATAATATGTTTTTTCTTTTCAACCGTCATCTTGACAAAAAAGAAGAGTGAGCCGACATGTTGAGGACGCAAGGCATAGAAGGGAATTTATATATATATATATAAATTTTGAAAAATTGTAATTTCAAGGGGGGCACGTGCCCCCTTCTTCAATACCTGCGTTCACCTCTGCCCTTATTCGTCAGCATCACGGTCAAAATTTTAACAAAATCACATTTAATATTTCATAAAATTAAAATGATTATTTTATACAATAAATACATAAATTTAAATTAGAGGTTTAAACTTCTCATATTGCATGAGAAGAAGAAGATTCCTATACACACATGAAATGGTGGGACCCACATATATACATGTATATATATAATGCTAATTATATATATGTGGGTCCCACCATTTTATGTGTGTATGAGATGAGAAAACACTTCTCTTATAACATGAGAAGTGTTTTTCCCTTTAAATTATTATAATTTGACTGAATAAGCAGTTAAACTTTCAAATGAAAATTATTATTAAAAATAGTACTATATAAAGTGGATTATTTTTCTTTCTTTTTATCTCAGTTGCGACTGTTCATTTCATCAAATTTATAAAAAAGATTATTAAATTTGAAGAGGAAATTTAGAAAAGGAGGAAGGTAAGAGAATATGGTCGAAGGACTTTGTCTTTTTTATTGTGAAATTTGCATTTGAGGATAAAAAACGGGTATGTTTGGATTAACGGTATCAAAAGTGATATTTTTAATGACTTTACAAATTTAAAATAGGATAAAAGTTAGATTGGTTAATATGATTTATGCTTGAATTAAATTTTTTAAATAGATTGCTTAATGTGATTTATGTTTGAATTAGCTTTAATAAAAAGTCAATTTAACACATTGAGAAGTGTTTAGATGAGTAATGGAAAAAAAAAGTTTATAGTGAAATGACTGAAAATGATATGAGTGCTTATGCCAACTTACATAATATATATAATTTGATAAATTTGAGAAAAATAATAAATAAAGATAAAAATAAAAATAAGAGTTAATATATTATTGTAAAAAATCTATACTTATTAAAAACCATATAAATTGTATGCATTGAAAGGAATAAAAATATAAGTGTAGGTAAACATAAAATCAAATAAATAACATTAAACATTTTAAAAATTATAAACAATGTTAAACGATTATATTCACGTATTTGAAGGAATGTAAAAGCAAGCAAGGGATCTTATAATCATGGAATCGACTCGATCATCAGATTATAGATTATAAGTTCATAACCCTAGCCCATTCCCATTTTGGGCGGAACAGATCTACTAATTCTTTGATTCCAGTTAGTAAGAGAAGAGGGATCTTGAACTAAGAAATAGATTCTAGAAGCTAAAAAAGGGTATCCTGAGCAATTTCAATAATCGGGTTCATTGATATTCCTGGTATAGTAGATGCTATCACACATACAATCATACTCAATTCGATGGAATTGTTTGATCTTAAAGGGGAAAAAGAATTTTGATGGGGGAGACCGGCAAGGACAGAAGTGTAAAAAGCACAAAAAGCTAGAATCCGGTTTATTGATTAAATAATATATAAGGATAAGGCTAGAATGCGGTGTTTTTTTTTTTTGGCTAAAGTATATTTTTAATCCTTTAAGTTTACATAAGATATACATTTGATCCCTTAACTTTAAAAAGTATACTTTTAGTACTATAATTCTAACACCGTTAATTTTACTAACGAAAAATGCAAACTTAAGTGATAACGGTGTAAACTTAAATGATGACTGTGTAATTAAATGTTATTAAACTTAAATTTAAAATATGGATAAATTGAAGAATATAAAAAATTTATATAATTAAATGTTATCAATCATCATTTGAGTTCGCTTCGTCCATGTTTTCTGTTAGCAACATTAACGGTGTTAGAATTTTAGGACCAAAAGTATACTTTATAAAGTTAAGGGATCACAAGTATACCTTATGTAAAATTAAAGGCTAAAAATATACTTTGGTCTTTTTTCTTTTTTTTTCTCAAAAGGATCCGGTCCATTGATTAAATAATACTAGTATATATAAAGATAGAATCAACATTTTCTCTTTCTCCACACCTTCCTTCAATTTCCACAGCACCTCAAACTAGTCTGTTTTTTTGGGTCAAAAGCACCTCATACTACTCTATCCTTATAAAAGGATGATCTGATAACTGACTGTCCCTTTAAGATTGGAGAATATGAATGCAGTGTGGGAGGATGAGAACGAGAGTGAGTATATCCTCTCAGTCGCAGCTTAGCTCCTCAAGCAACCAACCATGCTCGTCCACGCCACCTGGTGAGGTCTTTTAACGTTTTCTTTATTCTCCACATATGCATCTTCCAAAAAAAAAAAAAAATGCCATACAGTTACAATTTTAAATTCCTTTTGTCATTTTTCCTGCACACAACACTTTAAAATGTTTTTTTCCCCTATTACTCATTATCTTAAATTAATTAATTTTTTATATATTTCATGACTTCAAATATTTTCAAGTAACTCCTTATATCTTAAAATATTTTTTCAGCAATACCAAATATCCTTAATTTATTAATTTTTAATGTAGTTATAACCCAAAAAATTTTATAGTAGCCTTCACTAACTGAAAACTTTTAAAATAACTTGGATAATGGCTGAATTTTTTTGAGATAACTCATGCCTTTTTGTATTTTAATTTAAATTATTAATATTATTTACTTAAATTATTCCATCCCTAAATAATTTCTGAGGATTTATCCCAATTTTCTATATATCTCGTAATTTTAGATAAATAAAATGAAAAAAGGGGCGTGCTGCTAATTGCTTTGTCTTTTGTTAGCACTTGATATGACTTGCTATTATTTTTTGGTGTACAGCTACCAGAGTCACAAGAACAAACCAACTTCTATCCAAGACGACCGGTTACTTACGCTGTCTTTTCCAATTTTACTTGGGGGGCTTTGATACCAATCTAATGATTACTAGATATAGAGGCTTTCATCAAAATTTACTTAACATAATAACTAATTAAGGGTTGATCAACTACTGAGGAATACTTTATTAATTACCAAAATATACAAATTAAACTAGAGTATGCAGAATGAGCCCTAACGTGGCAATATACAATCATCCAACGTATACCAGAAGACGGAAGCACTACTGTTAGAAGAAGTAGCCTAAACTTCCGAAATCTTCCCTGATGGACCCGGACGGGAACTATCACCTAGAAAAATGTGGTAACCATCAATTTAACTTATTACGAATACTAATATGTGCTAGTGAGGTGCCATGTGGAACAATTTATATAACATAGTATTTTTTTTAAAAAAAAAAGTAATATATATAATTTACCCATATCCACATCATAAAATTTCATATCAGAAATTATGTATTACAGTTTTCATTAACACAATTCCCAAGATACCTCCCACCAATCCATCCGAACCGCCTTATTTCCTCCGACTAGATCCATGGGCTAAGTTACATCCATATTACTGGTTACTCAAAAGCTCACTGGTCATGTGATGAGGACCAGTCAAAATCCTCAGAGCACATGTCCCAGACCATGGGTCTTTCCCCCTCATTGAACTAGCGGGGTGTCGTACGCCCTCATTGAACTAGTGGGTCAGTCCCTCATTGAACAGGTGAGACAATATAAAGCCAACCATCATGCAATATAAAGCCTCACCACGTGGTAGAATATATATTACTTCATTTCTTCTCAATTCAACCATTCCCATAATTATCATAATAAATATCACAATATCAAAATTCTCAATTCTTATACATAAATAAATATATGCAAATATTTCACAATTCGAATCATAAGATTCCACAAGACAGTTTTTAATAAGATATTCATAACTATTTCACAAAATACTCACAAACAACATACTAATATACATAATAAGTGGAAAGTGGTTACCTCTCGCCGAAGCTAACTATTATTATACTGCTCCTAATCCAAGAGCTCAAACATGCGCCAAAAATCAATCTACCACAACCAATTTACTAACAATTATTAACTTTTTCAGACTCTACATAATTAAAATTGTAATTTATAATTTCATAAAAATATACAAAATTTAATAATGAATATTATTAAAATAAAAACTGAAAATAACAGTCTAACATATACATTTTTTAAAAAAAATGATCGTCTAGTCCCGCGGATTTCAGAACTGACATAACCATCATTCAAATTTCAAAACTAAAATAATTAAAATTTCAATAATATCTTTATTAAACCAGAGGTTATTCCAATACGTAATCAATACTTTAAATTAAAAGTTTAATAAATACCAATTATCCTATAAACTATGCTTTATTGTATGACATATAATGTTTTTAAGAATTCCAACATGTATATATGTATCTTGACTCTTTACACAGGATTTTTCTAGAAATTTTTCTGATTAAACTTTGAAAATTCGCAATTATTTCTACAAAAATCTAAATGAGGTGCTTCCAAAAGCTATGTGTTCCTTAGCATGTCTACTTTCACAGAAAAATGATACCAATAGCCATAAAATATTATATCATTCCCAAATTTTTAAAATTCAAATATTGTCCAGAAAACTTTCTAAAATTATAACTCAACTTCCAAAAATCATATCACGAGTTACAAACCTCCGTTTAGGGTGATTCAAAGCTCTTTTTAAAGATTAATATGTGTACTATCAACACTCAAAATTTCATGCAATATATCAAAGGTTTCATATTCCAAAACCATGCCATAAAATTATCACTATTCCTGGAACACAAAATTCGTCCAGATTTTTGGTTAAACTTCAAAAAATTATATCTCTCTTTCTACACGTCCGATTTAGGTGTTCTTTGGCTTTTTAGAAAGGTTGAGATGTCTACTATCTACTGTAAAAATTTCAAGGAGAAAATCAAATGTTTTCCATTTCAAAAACGACCCTGAAATTTACTGTTCACTTCTAAAATGACATTTCCTAGTTTTCAGGGTCTAACTTTGAAAAATCATAACTTTCAGTATAAACATCCGTTTTGGCTGGGGTTTTGCTCGTTTTGAACCTTAGTGAGTCTATTACTTACTGTAAAAATTTCAAGGAAAAACTAAAAGGTTTACTTAGTCATAATTGCCACGTCATTTTCATGCTCCAAAGGCATACCAGAAACTTCCAGATTTTTAGCTCAACTTTCAAAAAACATAACTGGAGTTATAGACCTCCGTTTTGGGTTTTCTTTGGCTCATTGGAAAGTTTGAGATTTCTACTATTTACTGTAAAAATTTCAAGGAAAAAAGAAGATGTTTGCTACTTCGAAATCAAGCCCGAAAATTACTGTTCACTGGAAGTGCAGAAAACGTTCCAGATTTTGGCTAAACTTTGGAAAATTATATCTCTCAATATACACGTCCGATTTGTCTGGGTTTTGGCTTGTTTTAAAGGTTTATATGTCTACTATCTTCCATAAAACTTTCATGCAAAAACTCAAACGTTTTCCATAGAAACAGACCAGCGGAAGACACTCTGTTTGGGAGTCCGAAAAACAGAGTAATGAAAATCCAGTAGCTTAACCATGCGTTTTTAATCCTCAAACTCAGAACTAATCATGTAGAAACTAGAAGGGAGGGGTTTAGAGGCTCACCTTGGTCGATACACAGGCTTACATGCACGGTTCCAACCTTCTTCCTTTCCTTCCGACTCTCACTCTCACGTTAACTTTCGGTCTCTCCTCTCTGTGTGCTTTCTTTTCTGTTTTGTGTTTCTGCCTAGTTTATAGTGAATGGGAGTGTGGCGTTTGGCTCAAAAAGCATGGTGTTGCTGTCTCTGCTTCTCCTTTCTGTGAAAGTCACTACTTGATGATATTTTCCTGCTTTACGTGATCTCCTTCTGCGCTTTGGTTGACCGAGGTAAGGCAACAACTTAATGAATATTAATGGGATATAGATATATACGTGCTGGGCTGATGAACTGGGCTTGGTGATTTAATTGGTTGGAGTATAATGGGCTGGTGGATTCACTGATATATTGTTGGCATATGGGCTGAAGAATGTAAGGGAATTGGTGTCCTGTTAATTAGCATATGGGCCAAATGAGGCAAATATAATGATGGAGCATAGGTGGTGTGTCTTTGCTTGTCTCATTACCAAGTGAATATTAAATTGGTACTGCATGGATTGAGGCACGTGACCTATTACATGGGTATAGTGTATAACTCAACACCAAATACCATTAAGTCCATATTCTCTTTTCAATTAATATGATTTAAAATGTTAATTTATTAAAATATTAACATATAAGTGTAACGTCCTCAAAATTAACTTAACATAATAACTAATTAAAGGTTCATTAACAACTAAGTAATGCCCATCAGTTACCAAAATATATAAAAGTAAATCAGAGTATGCAAAATGAGCCCTAATGTGGCAATATACAATCATCCAACGTATACCAGAAAATGGAAGCACTACTGTCAGAAGGAGTAGCCTAAGCTTCCGAAGTTTTCCCTGTTGGACCCGGACGGAAACTATCATCTAGAAAAATGTGGTAACCATCAATTCAACTCATTACAAATACTAATATGTGCTAGTGAGGTGCCATGTGGAACAATTTATATAACAAAGTATTTAAAATAATACAATTTGTCAATATCCACATCACAAAATTTCATATCAGAATTATGTATCACAGTTTTCATTAACACAATTCCCAAGATGCCTCCCACCAATCCAATCGAACCACCTTATTTCCTCCGACTAGACCCATGGGCTAAATTACATCCATATTACTGGTTACTCAAAAGCTCACTAGTCATGTGATGAGGACCGGCCAAAATCCTCAGAGCACATGTCCCAGACTATGAGTCTTTCCCCCTCATTGAACTAGTGGGGTGTCGTACGCCCTCATTGAACAAGTGGGTCAGTCCCTCATTGAACAGGTGGGACAATATAAAGCCAACCATCATGCATTAATGGAGGCCTCACCATGTGGTGAAATATATATATTACTTTATTTCCTCCCAATTCAACCATTCCCATAATTATCATAGTATCAAAACTCTCAGTTCTTATACATAAATAAATAAATATGTATGAATTCATAATTTAAATCATAAAGTTCCGCAAGGCAATTTATATAAAAAAATATTCATAATGATTTCACAAAATACTCACAACAACATATCAATATACATAATAAGTGGAAAGTGGTTACCTCTCGCCGAAGCTAAGTACTATCACGCTGCTCCTAATCTGAAGGCTCAAACACATGTCAAAAATCGATCTACCACAATCAATTTACTAACCATTAATAATTCTTTAAAACTCTACAT
Organism: Acacia crassicarpa; assembly: GCA_034222035.1. Taxonomy (NCBI): domain Eukaryota; kingdom Viridiplantae; phylum Streptophyta; class Magnoliopsida; order Fabales; family Fabaceae; genus Acacia; species Acacia crassicarpa. Next base: position 55,615,616 of record JAWXYG010000001.1, on the reverse strand, counting down.
ATTCAAAATTATAATTATAACTTATAATTTCATAAAATTTAAAAATATACAATTTTTAATAATAAATTTATAATGCTTGAAGTAGCAAATTATGATGGTACTAAAAAAAAGTAAGGGAGACTATTGTAAATATAAATTCTCCTTTCGATTTACTATTAATTAATAACTCTCTTTTTCTAGTTATTATTTATTAGCAATTTCCTAAATTATTTATTCCATTTTTACTAATAATAGTAATTATTATTATTTATTCGTATTTTTAATAATAATATTATTTATTATTATTATTATTATTTATTTTATTACTATTATTATTCTTATTATTTTACTATTTATTGATATTTCTATTATTTATTTCATTATTATTCAACAATTAGTTTAAACCCCTAGAGGCTATTTTAAGATTAAATACGTCATCCACATTTTAAATTAGGAGTTTAAATAAATACCAATGACATAAAATATATTTTATTATCTTATATATGCATATTGTAAATAATATTATAAGAGGTAGGATATTGTCACAACCTCTTTTTTTCACTACCTTTTCACTACCTTTTTCTCACCATTAGATCTACTTTTCATCTAACGGACCAGATTTAACCTACTTAAATCAGTTCCTTCTTTCTCCCACCGAGTTCCAGAAAGAAATTAGGGAACTGTGAGTTCATAACAAATATGCCACCGAGTTCATAACAAATATGCCATCTTGAACCTTTTAAGAAAAAGCCTTTTTGAATTTCAGATCATGAATCACCATTAATAACAAATATGCCCTAAAAATGATTTCCATAGGAATAAGCTAACAAAACATAGAAAGATAATGAATGCTAGAGAAACGATATCAGAGAATAGAAGAACCAAACAGAATCATTCCAGTTTAATTTCTCGAACGATATCGGATAATGAATGCGAGCAAATAGATCTTTCCAGTTCAAACCATCAAATTTTAGGGCTAGATGAAGAAGAATCACATTGACCAAATTCGAGAAGCAGGGAGAGATGATTGAGGTGGAGAGTCGACGTCTGAGAGGGAGCCGGCGGCGGGCTTAGATTCTCTGTGTGGCGGCGATTGTAGAGAACGCGAGAGAGAGAGAGAGGGAAAAACGCGAGAGAAAGAGGGAGAAATTCTGAAGGAAATTGATTTAAGTAGGTTAAATCTGGTCCGTTGGATGAAAAGTAGATCTGACAGTGAGAAAAAGGTAGTGAAAAGATTGTGAAAAAAAGAGGTTGTGACAATATCTTACTTCATATTATAAATAGAATATAATAATATAAGAATGAGTTAGATTAGATCCTATTATATAGGAATAAGTTGGATTAAATTCTATCTTTTTGATTTCATGATATTATGTTAATAAAATAACTTCCATTATATATATATATATATATATATATATTTTGTACAACATTATAAATATGTCAGTAAAGATTAATGTACATATAGATATATCTAGCATATATGTATGTTGCAACGTATATATAATTATATCAGTAAATATATATATATATATATATATATATATATATATATATATATATATACTTTATTTATTATTATTATTATTATTATTTTTAAAGACTATTGCTTTAACCAAAACCATTCTTTTCTTTTTTTCTTTTTTCTTTTTTTTTTTGTGGAGAAAAAGACGGCAAACAAGCATTAAATATATATACAATACAATAAGTGTTTTTGTTCTAGTTCTCTATATATATCTATAAATACTATCACCTGGTCCTATTTATAAGTCCAATTTGACCAAAAAAATTTAATCATATTTATAAGTGAAATGAAATTGTGACAATTTTACCCATATTAATTGCACCCATAAAGATAGAGAGAGAAGAAACAGTAAAAAAGTACCTAATCATAAATAAGGGCAAAGTTGAAAATTTACCCCATAATCATTATGTCAACTAACTTTTCTTGGTATGTGAGATTTGGTCAAACTGAACTTATAAATAGGACTAGAGTGGTATATCCGTATGCATCTGAGAATAACTAAAACTGCACATTTATGATAGTGCGTTCCTCTCATCCTATCCCAAAAGCAACGCATATATTTATATATACACCCCACAGTAAGTTTTCTCTCTAGGTTTATATATGTATCAGTTAGAAAACCAAAAAGCTTTTTCTTTCTTTTTCTTTCCTATAAGTAAGGATGGTGTGTGTATAGATTATCAAGCTATCTCTTTAGTTTTCTCATGCAACGTTTTTCTTTTCATGATGGCAAAATAACGAGTTTCAGATCCAAAATCTTGCGTCAGACTAAGATAGGAAACTAGAGGGAGAGAGTTTGATGGCTTACTTTGATTGCTTGTTTGAATCCCAGCTACTCACCGTTGAACAAAGTACCTCTGTTTGCTGATGTGAAAACAGAGGAAACTTGCTGTGTTTTGGGGCTCTCTCTCTCTCTCACAGCTTCCTCTCCTTCTCCTTCTCGCCTTTCTCAGTTTCGACTTGGCTTTATTTTGTGTTAAGGCAGATGGGGATGAATACATGTCAAGAGTTAGGATTATATAATGTTAACGGGTCTGGTCCGACAAGAAAGAAACGTTGGTCTGAGAAAGAATGGTCCCATGTGTATTCGGTGCTTGGCTCGAGAGATATGGAGGGAAGTCTGCTCTTGCGTGAATAGTGGAGACTGCCTAAGAGATACGCTGACGAGGAGACGTGCGTTACTGTGATTTGTTTGCGTATTTCTGTTCTTTGTGACTTGGCTGAAGACGTGATGATACATGCGTATTTTTTTTTTTTTCCTTTTTAAATATTCAAGATATTCCTCAGCTGATGCCTTTTGGGTCAAGAGGCTAAATAAATGGACTTGGACTTGTGTATGTAGTGAAAAAGAGAAAAGCTGGTTGCATAAGATAGAAATACTAGTAGTAGTAGTAATAATAGTAATAATAATAATAACAGGTTGGGGTGTTTATAAAATGAATAGATGAGGAGGGGTATGGGTCACGTGGAGAAACTAGAATAAATATTAAAATTGACTTCTTAATTAATTACACTTAGGGATTTCTTCCTCAATTAAATTTCTTTAAGCCTTAAATATATAACTTCCATAATTGTAGGCAAGATTTTAATTTATTTTTCTTTTAAAATTAATTATTATTTTATTAATCTTTATTTATTTTAATCCTAAAAAATTAGGATATTATAATAAGCATGCTTGGTCAGCATTTAAGTGTATAGTTATTGCTTAAAATTGTTAAGTCTGTATTTTCCGTTAAGTCAAACTAACGGTGTTTGTATTAAGGGACCAAATGTGCACTTTACAAACTTAAGGAACTAAAATGATACTAGAGGCAAACCTAAAGGACCAAATATATACTTTAGCCTAGGAAAAAAAAAATATAATGTGGAAGATAAAGTGAATTGAGGTTTTATATTTAGGACCAATCTATTTCCTAACTAACTCTTATATTAAGAATGAAATGTAGTAATTAGCTAGATCTAAACTATAAGATGTTATCTTAATAAAAACTTATTCTTCATATGATGACTGAAATGCAATATAAATCTAATTCATAGAAACAACACCATTAATAGTACCGTGAATATCTAATCAACATATTAATTATGAGTATGAAGAGTAATAATTACTATAAATGAAATTATATCGAATATCAATAATTGAGCATGAAGTAATGAAATTTTAATTCAACTTGCTCTAACTAACTTTATGAGATGTGATACAGGATGATAGTCCCATTCCCATCTGGCAGTTTATTGGGAAGTTTGTGATCTTAGATTCATCCTTTCAGATTCACTCGTGAATTATAACTGATTGCTCTGATGAATCAAACTTACTTTGTATACCGTAACAAATGTTAGAAAAGTAGCTTCTACTATTAACCCAAACAGGCACAATGATCACAAATTTGTTCAGATTCACTCTTTCTTTTTTTGTAAAAGTAAAAAAAAAAAAAAAACTAGTCATTTGTAAGTGGGATTTACGGAGATCTTGATCATTCCACATGTCGCACGCTTCGTTTAGAAGTGCACTGATTAAATGCTTGGGAAGTGAGCGGTGAATGGTGGGTTCCAGAGAATATACGAAACGCAGCGTCACTCTTTTGCCGCGGAGCATCCTCTGCGTTCACTTTGATGGGTTGTTTTATACTGGTAATTAAATTTTACCCAATAAATAAACTTTAACACTTTGGTAAGCTAAGATGGGAAACCAAACCAAACTCTTTTTTCTCCTGCCAGCAAAACCTAATTAGGTAAGTTGCTATAGGGGCATTAATGTCAATGAAGGGATTTTGTGTGCTAATTGCCATATCTTAGTGATATATTTTTTTTTTTTTGGTATGAATCTTAGTGATATTTTAATTTTCAGATGATTTATTATCCCCTTCAGACCCGAAGAATTTCCACTTGGTTTCATTTGTGTAAGTGAATGAAGGATTAATTGCAGAAAGGAATAATGGCAGCCAATGAACCAAGCAAATAGTACCCAAGGACCTGAATTGAATTAAATACATCTGCACATGGGGAGACAACATTTGCTTTTTGTTTAGGTCTTAATTATAAGAGCTAGTTGACTTTTTTGAAGAAATTGAGGAAACTAACTAAATTATTTTGAAGTATTTTTATTTTTATTTTTTTCTTCAAACTAATTAGTTTAACTAATAAATTAATATATAATCTAAAGATACACAACATATAAAATGATTAAGTAACTTATTTAGCTTCCTTAATCTCTCCAAAGAAAGTCAACTAGCTCTTATAATTAGGACTGGAGGTAGTAGTTATTTATTTATTTTTATTTTAGTTTTTCTTTTTCCTGGTTGGATTATGGGGGAAAAAAAATGCATTCCAGGGTAGGGGAGTTTCTAGTTGCCCATTTTATCTATGAATTCAACTCCATATATTTATCAATGCCGTAGAAATGGGAAAGCTCCTCAACTTCGTGTTGTATTGTCTGAACAAGGTTCATTCTGACATGGGATTCAATTTTCTGGTTTTATGATGAAATATTTTATCTTCGTCTATGAATCCCGAAACATGGTCTAATCAAATGAAAAACCTTATGCACATTAGCGTCTCATGTTCATAATATGGAAATTTCAATTAGTTTGAACTCCAGAATTGAGAATCATAGTCCACTTCTATGAGAAACAGAGGAGCATTTAACGGGTCAATCCAATTATATTCAATGTGATATTCATGCTGATTTGGTTTCAAGTACAACTGTACAAGATTCATGTTTGGAGGCACTGCAAATGCTAGCTTTGTTAATGAATACTCCCTCGGATCCTAATTATAAAACATATTTAATCGATTTTGGAGAGAAGTTAAATTAGTTAATTTTACTCATTTTCTTGAAATGCCCTTATATAAATTTAAAATAACATAAGTAAAAATGAATTAATAACTTCTACCTCGTACCTTTCCAATTTAGAATTTTTTTTCCACACGCTTTTTAATTAAAATAATGGTTTTGCGATATACATACATACATATATACACACACACACACACACACACACACATATATATATATACATATAGATATAGATATATAAATATATATACATGCGTGCACACACACATATACATATATGTATCTACACACATACATATAAATACACACACAAAAACATATGTATATATATGTGTACACACACACATATATTGACAGGCGCACACATATATACATATATGTATACGCACTTGAGTGTGTGTGTGTGAAAGTGTGTATTTATATATGTGTGTGTCTATATATATATGTATCTGAGTAATATGTATGTATCTTTGTATAAAGAGACACACACACCTATGTAATTACAAAAAACCAAATACACTTGAGAGAATAAAATGTGGGTGTTTTAGGAAGAAATTGACAAAATTTAGAATATTATTTTATAATTAGGACCAAAACCAACTTCCAAATATTGTTTTATAATTAGGACTGAAGGGAATATAACTTATTTAAATTACTATAGGTTAATTTTGGTGAAAATCTTTTTAAAGTCCCGGAACCAAGAAAATGTCAAAAAAGTTATAAAGAAAATGTTGATGTTTAAAAAGTCTATAAGTGTTGTTAAAACCCAAAGATAAAGTTGATAATACATTCTACTGAATCAGTTGTTAATAAGGCCTTTTTAATATCAAAATTTTCTTTTAAGTCTTTTTGACATTTTCTTAGTCCTTTTGAATCTTAAAGGAATTTTCCCTTTATTTTACGCTGGGCATACTTGAAATATATTTTCTAATGATTAAATATCAATACTTTGGTAAGAAATGAGTTGGTTTTTATGCATCGTTTTGTTCTTGAATAAGTTATATTTTACCCTTTAAAAGGCCATCTAAGCCTTCGCAGATTCAGTTTTTGGAACAGCTTGAATATTTGATAGGGTTCAACTTGCATATGGCAGGCAAGACTTATTTTTTTTTAATTTTTTTTTTCGGGTAATCAACTTATGATATTTGTGTTCATATATAAACATTTTTTCTTATATTTAATATAAGACTCAGTTAACTTTTTTGAAGAGATCTTAAAAACTAAATAAATTAATTTAAAATATTTATATTTATCAATTTTCTCCAAACTAATTTGTTTTACTTATAAATTAACATATAATGTAAATACAATATGTACTAAAAAGCAATTTATTTAGTTGCATCAATATCTTCAAAAAGAATAACTGAGTTTTATATTAAACAACAAATAGAGTGTCAATTATTTAAAATTCTAGAATTGAAAATCATGGTCCAGCTGTAGTAGAAAGTGAGGAGCATTATTTCACAGGTCAATCAAATTATCATTGTGGCAAAGGCAGGCAGGTGTTGCAGTTATACACAATTTCAGTCCTTCCCTCATCCACCCCATGCTTTTATGTAAGAAATAACGGGTTTGTCTGGCGGGATTACAGACCAATGTTGTTTTCCCTTGTTTTAGCTGGGTCTAGTAGATAATCAAAGAGAAGATTGTAATGGACCCAAAGGAATTTGACCTAGAATATAGTTCAAAAGAAAACCCTGGGCTACGTTTGGATTAGCATTTAATGAATAGCTTCTAGGGAAAAAAGTTGAAAAAGTAAATTTACATAATAGATTTTGGAGAATATCTTATAAAAATGTAGAAAAAATAACTTCGGTAAAACTATGGTTTTCAATCCCTAAATCATAATTTTCTGGCCAAAAATATAACTTCAAAGCTACTAATGATAATTCAAATTACCAATGAAAACTGCCTCTTAAATATGCTACTCTTGAATAGAAATTAATAAAGCATAAATTACTTCGGGTTTCTCTTTTTGTTATTTCTTGGTTTTTTCCTCTTTTTTTTTAAAAAAAGAAAAAATAAAATTGAAACTTGAGCTAAACTTCTATTGCGGCGATCATAACAGTATAACCCACCCACCTCCATTTCTTGTGCTTTGTTTCTGCTGCATAATTTTTGTCTCGTCTTCCTAATGTGAAAGCTTTTGACTACTTCAACGACACACAAACATATCATGGTACGTATTTCAATCAAATTAATTGAAGAAGTCTTATAAATTTTGATACGAGGTTTTGACTTTTGGGTGCTTCCTTGTAAAGGCAAGAGAGAGGGAAGATGAGTGTAACTTTTGGGACGATAGATCATGTCAGTCGAAAAGCAACCAAGAAGAAATATCTCCCCACTATCAAGAGTCTTTTTTTTTTTTTTTTCTGGAGCAAAAAAAAAAAAAGACGACTTTTTTTTTTTTTTGGTTATTGTTAAGCTTCGCGGAATTAACCCACACCTCTCTTATGAAATTATACATACAGGGACACACAGCGGCGGAACCCGAACAAAAATTTAGTCTAGGCCAAAAAATAAAGATATGAACTATTTTTTTATTATAAAGCACTAACTAACAAATGTATTTGATCTTTTTTATAAGACACTTGCTTATTTCTAAATAGCATTAAATATTTTTTTTTTCATGTATATCTATAATGAGAGTAATAATTAATAAAAATTAATTATTACTCTTTTTTTGAGCAAAAAAAGAGTAATAAAAAAAAGAGTAATAATTAATATGATATTAGAGTTTAGTATAATTAATAGAGATAATATTGAAAATTACTTAAATTTTAGGATAAATTTAATGACTTTAATTATTTTTATTGACTTGTGAGAATTGTTAGTTGGTGCCTTATAATAAAGACTAGATGGAGTATTTACTAAATAGTACTCCCTCTGGTCTTAATTATAAGAGCTAGTTGACTTTTTTGAAGAGATTAAGGAAGCTAATAAAATTACTTTAGAGTATTTTTATTTTTATTTTTTTCTTCAAACTAATCAATATAATCTAAGAATACACAACATATGAAATGATTAAATAACTTATTTAGCTTCCTTAATATCTCCAAAGAAAGTCAACTAGCTCTAATAATTAGGACCGGAGGTAGTATAACATAGCTTTCAAAATACAAATAAATAATAACCCATAATTATAAATCAAAACAATATATAAGGTGATATTAATTTTTCGATAGGTATCTTAAATAAGAATTTTACTTTTCTCTCACAGTCCAACGAGTAATGAACCAAACATTATGAGAAGATAAAAAATTACCTGAGGCCAAATGATTGGCCAAATAAAATATCATACAATAAATATATATACATACTAACAAATTTTATAAGATTAGCCAGAACCGGCCAAGGCCGCGGCTAGCCACAACCATGTTCCGCCATTGGGGACACAGGTGTTTCTATAATAGTTATAGATTCCATCTTTTTCTCTCAACAATCAGACACAGAAAGAAAGAATGCCTAACAGCCATGGACAAAGCTTTTGTTGAGGAAGGCCAAATCCTTGTATAGTCAGTCTCCTTCAATGTTTTAAACTTCAATTTCTCCTCCAACATCATGTTAGCCCCCATGATTCCCATTCTTCTCAGTTTCCTTCACATACTGAAGCTCAGTGATGAATCACACTCGACATTTGAGCTCTGTTCCTTTAATGTTTGTTTGGCTTCTCTATTTGGAGTGCTCATAGAAGAAGAGGAAGCTTTGCGAGAGACCACAGAAGAAGCTGGCTGGCTGGTGTAGGAGGCATTGCTGGGGTAACCCTGCCTGCTCTTAAATACTTGTCTTTAGTCTTCCCTTATTAATATAATATCCATTAAAGTCCCTGATTCAACCAATCTAAAGGCCATGCTCTGTTTTGGAACAGGGTAAATCTACAAGAACAGAAGCCCGTTGAAGTGATGGAGATGAAGCTCAAGTTAATGGTGAGAGTGATTCATCCCCGAGCTTCGAACCTGAAGGAAACTGAGAAGACTCAAAATCAGGATGGCCAACATGAAGTTGCAGGAGAAATTGAAGTTTAAAACATTGAAGGAGACTAAGTAAGCATTTTCCTCTCCGAAACAAAGGCTTTGTTGATGACTGTTAGGCATTCTTTCTTTCTGTGTGTGTGTTGAGAAAACAAGATGGGAACTGATGTAAATATTAAAGTAATTAGGTTTAGTAATTACCTAATTAGGATAAGTAATTCGGGAAAAGAAACGGCACACAATTAATTCAGTGGGCCTCAATTAGGGAATAATTAGTTACTTAGTTAGAGTTAGTTACTAGCCGTTAAGTTGGTTAGTAGTTGTTAAGATTGCCTAAGGTCTAATCCTATATATATATATATATGAGTCCTAGACTAGACTATTGTATGTTGTTGATTGTTTGATCTATTGATGAATAAAAGTTCTGATTCCCTTCTCTGTTTTTCTCACTGTCTGTCGTCTCTCTCTGTCTCTTCCTCTCTTCTTCCTTCTCTCCCCAAATCTTCTAAATTCTCTACAACCTACCAATCAGAAACATTCATTTATGGATTTGTGTGGGCGCATAAATATAAGTGTATAAAATAGTAATAACTCGTCAATTTTACTTTTAAGTTGAAATCTCCTTCCATGTTTTGAAAAGCGAGTATAATTTTATCCTAAGAACGTGTCAGGAAACTTCATGTTATATAAAAGGTGTCCTTGACTCTCAAATCTGAGTCTTTGTAGCTAGGAGTTTATGACGGGGACAGTACTCTCAAATATGGTTTTGCTTTCCACGATTAAATTATTCTCTTATTACACAACTGCTTAATGTGCGTGGCTATTTTATGAAGTTGTAACTATTTCAAGTATGTATAGGTGCAATTTGAAGTACCATCAAGTACAAGAGTCAAACATGGATACAACTCTATAATTAAACCATGTGTGCTTCATGTGTCTCTTAAATTCAGATGCTGGTGTATGTGCAAAATCGTAAAGAGGAGGATCTAGACATCTTTTGACTAACCGTTATTTGATGTAAACAAACGTCAAAATTTACAAGGAAATACGATAAAAAAGTGTTTTGAAATCTAAAATTTACAAGGAAGTGCTGTGGATATTTTTGTTTTAAAAAAAAATCTAAAATGCACAATCATTCATTTTCCCTACTAATTAATGGGCTATTTTGAACTTTTCACATTTAGAATATATTGTTAACATGTTTTACAGGACTTCACAGTAAATATGATATTTTAAGGGACCTTTCTATCATACTGTCTTTTACTTAGGACTTAGGTGTAATTTTTCCTTTTAATATTTATTTATCTAAGGTTACGAGATATATATATATTAAATAGTAGGAGAAATTGGGATAAATCCTCAGAAATTATTTGGGAATGGAATAACTTAAGAAAATTATATTAAAATAAAAAAAGCATCAGTCTATTTTTTTTCTGAAAAAAAATTCTCAGTAGCAACCATTATCCAAATTATTTAAGAGGTTGTATTCAGTACTAAAATATTTTTTCCAGTTAGTGTTGTGTGCAGTAAAAATGACAACAGGAATTTAAAATTGTAACTGTTTGGCATGGTTTTTGTTTTTTTGGGAAGATGCATACTGATATAAAATTTGGCCAAAAAAATTCTGATAAGGAAAAAAAAAAAAAGGAATGCAAAGAATAAAAGAAACGTTAAAAGACCTCATGATAGTAATGCCTTCCTCCAATCGCTGTAACGCCTCTGCATTCATATTCTCTAATCTGTGTAGTAAAGGGACAGTTGATACTTGATTGGTCTTATAGGCTGGTTGTTGTTCCCCAACACTAACGATAGTGATGCCCTTATACACTTTTGATAGTAATGCCTTTATAAACTGTTGATAGTAATGACTAATGCCAAGGAAGGTGCGGCGAAGGAACGGAGAATCCGAAACGCCCAAATGGCGAAGGTGTATATATATTATTTAAAGAAATTAATCTTCACACCAGATTTCTCTCCATAGTCCATACTGTCATACTGTTGATGTCTGCCTAAATATTTATTATTATTTTTAAATTTTCATTATATATCTGCTTCTACCGTAACTCTTTACCCACATATGTATGTTTCAAAAAACAACTCATTCTTCCTAGATAGTAGCTACTCCTTCTTTGTCGCTGACATTGATGGTGGGATTTTTTTTTTTTTTTGATACACTTTAGCAAACACAATATTCTCTAACCAGCGTCTCGCATCAGAACCCGATGTAATCCCTCGTCAGCGAGAGACAGCACCTGGAATCCAGGCATGGCATAGAGACCCGCCTCTGCTAACTGGTCTGCTGCTTCATTAGCCCACCTACTGATAAGCTGAATCTCAACGCACCATTCACGAGCAAGCATACCCTTAATTTCTTCAATGAGACACCTGTCCTCGTGGGTAGCAGGGGTCGGCTGCTTCATCAGTTCAACTGCATCAGAAGAATCTACTTCCAGAATTACTTTGCGGAACCCCAAATCCCACGCAAGTTTCAAGCCATGCAGAGACCCCCAGAGCTCGGCCGTCAGACAATCTCCCGCCTCACCTCTGAACACGCAAGTTCCAGAATTACTTTGATGGTGGGATTTTGTGTGCATGTATTTTGTACCTATTCATTCCCTTACATCACTCCCGCGGAATCCTATATGTGTGTGTGTTATAATTTTTATTAATTTTATCTTATTCTGTTGATGGGTTTGCTGACTTTCATATATGATTACTTAAATGGGGTCTTCAAGAAAATAACACACACACAAGACACACATACAAGGACTTCATGTTTAAATCTCATGTATACGTATAATGATTTTTTTTTTAATTATATCTATAAAAATTAAACATAAAATTTAAAATGGATCTGTGGCAACTGATAATTATATATTTATATAATATTAATTTTTAAAAGGGAAGATTTAGTCTTTAATTAGAGTAGTTTTCAAAAATATATTACTCTTCCAGTCCTAAATATAAAATATAGTTTGTAGTACAAATTATACTACAAAATGTATTATATATTTAGGACCAGAGGTAGAGGTAGTAATAGATATTCATGTTTGTGACTTTTGTAGATTTTCATTGAGAACTTTAGAATAACTCCTGTTATGTTAGGGAGTAACAGATAACTATGAGAAGAAACTCACACTGGTTCCATATAGATATTATTTAATCCAACTTTTATATACAAAGGTTCTTTATATATATTATTTAATCCAACTTTTATGATTTTTTGTATCCGCTGTGCAGATTTCATTTAAAAAAGTTACAGTGCTTAGTCCACATAAACTAAAAAATGAATGTAATCCCTTTATTTTATTTCATGGGCCGATTGGGGAAGGCACCGAAATCGAAAGGAAGGCAAAAGGAGGAGAAGGTATATAAAAGTTGGATTAAATAATATATATAAAGAACCTTTGTATATAAAAGTTGGATTAAATAATATATATATGGAACGTTTGTATATAAAAGTTGGATTAATTAAATAATATATATAAAGATGGAATAAGCGTTTTCTCTCTCTCCACACCATCCTGTAATTTCCGCAGCACCTCAAACTACTCCATCTATCCTTATATAAGGATGACATGATGAATTCCAAATTCAAAACTATCAACTAATTAACTGCCCCTTTACTACCGAGATTAGAGAATATGAATTCAGCGTGGGACGCTGAGAACCAGAGTGAGTATCTTCTCTGTCGCAGCTTAGCTGCTCAAGCAACCAACCATGCTCATTCAGGCCACCTCATGAGGTTTTTTTTATCAACTTTTTGTTGTCCAAATTTTGTATCACAATGCATCTTCAACAGTTACAATTTTAAATTCCTTTTGCATTTTACCTGGAAACAACACTTTGAAATGTTTTTTCACTTATCATTTATTATCCTTAATTAATTAATTAATTTTCTATATATTTTGTGACTTAAAAATATTTATCAAGTAACTTCTAATATCTTAAACCTTTTTTTTTCAGAAATACCAAATATTCTAAATTAATTTATTTTTAATTTAGCTATAACCCAAAATATTTATGGTAACCTTCACAAACTGAACTTCTAAAATAATTTGGATAATGGCGGAATTTTTTTAGAGAACTGATGCCCATTTTGTATTTTGATTTAAGTTATTAATATTATGTACTTAAATTATTCCATCCCCAAATAATTTTTGAGGATTTTTCCCAATTTTATATATATTTTTTATAATATATACCACTTTGATCTTATTTATAAGTCCTTTTTGACAAAAAAATTTGGTCTTATTTATAAGTCTCTTTTGACCAAATAAATGTAATTGTGACAATTTTATCCATATTATTATACTAATGAAAATAGAAAAAAGAAAAAGTTAAAAGGTATCCAATCATAAATGAGGGTAAAATTGAAAATTTATCCTATAATCATTGAGTTGCCTACCTCTCCTTGGCATGTGTCATTTTGGTTAAAATGAGACTTATAAATAGGACCAGAGTGGTATATATATATATATAGATATGATATTGTCATTACTAAAGTTACCATCACTTTTTCACCGTTAGATTAGAATCTCAATAGGAGAGAGATGAGATTCTGATTTAATGATGAAAAAGTGATACTGACATGATGTTAACAATATCCTATTCCATATATATATATATATATATAGTATATCGTAATTTTAGATAAATAAAATGAAAAAAGAGGCGTTCCGCTAGTTGCTTCGTCTAGAAAGGGCATGTGATTTGCCCTGTATAAGCACTTCATATGTGTTGTTTTTTGGTGTACAGCCACCAGAGTCGCAGGAACAGCCATAGCCGCACCAACTTCTATCCAGGACGACCGGTTACTTATGCTGTGTTTTCCAATGTCAATATCTTCAATTTTTCTCAGGAATCATTTTCATCCAACTTCATCTTCGCCCCCTTGCTTCCAGTTCTGCTCAGCTTCCTTCAAAGTTCAGGGACGAGTCCCTCACCATTTGAGCTTCATCCTACTGCTTTCACGGTTTCTCTGGGATGTTCTGCCTCATATTACTTGGCTATAGCAGCTAAGTTCCTCTTTCCTGGTTTCGCTTCTCAATTTGGAGCTCTCATGTCCGTGTTTGGCTCTCTGTCTGCTGCCACCTTGATATCTCTGACTCTGCACCTTCCATGGTGGTCCATTTTCTTTATTCTCTTATTCATGGGAGGCTTCTTGATGCTTCTCAATAAACTTCACGCAAAGTATGCCAATGTGAGTCGTCCCCCGCCAAGCACGATGCGACCACTCCTACCAGTGTAGAATGTCGGATTCAATTGTTAATGGGAAAAGAAAAGATCGATCCAGAAGATCACTAGTTTACCTAATTTTGGGTATCTTCATGTACTTTTTTCTTTTGGTTTCCTGTCTATTCAAATGCTATCTTGCATGTTTCAAAATAGATGTAATCAGCAGTTGTTATAGTGGAAAATGCCTCCAACACTATTTTTTCCCTTCAATTCTTAAATTAGGTTTTTCCATCCATGTATTGTTCGATTCCTGTCTCATTTTTCTTTATTTGAACTTAAGATGCCATTCTTTTTTCAACTTTTTTTTTTTTTTTTTTTGGCATGATCCCCTAACATAGAAGGATTTTGATTTTCAAAGAGCTTCACGTGGCTTTGTGCCCGTTCTTATCAACAACAACGAAATTATCCCCATTCTTTGGTACAACCGGATGTCCATTATGCCCTTCTGGTTGATGACTGGTTTATTCAGAAGTAAAAGGTTAATAATTCTCGTGTAAATTTCTTACAGTTTTGGTTTATTTTGTTCATATTGCTATTTGCTGGGCGAGGTTCGTCCTCATTGGTTTCCTTTTTTATGGGTTTCTTGTAAATTTTAGATCCTGCAACTGCAAGCAAAACCTGATGCTGGAAGAGGCCTTACCTATGCAATACCACTCTTGTAGTTGATGGTATTGTGTGTGAAACTATAAACTAGGACTTTGCTGACTAAGTTTTTTGATGAGTTTAAATATTGGTTGGGATAAAAAATATATACATGCCAAGCAAGACTCATCAGATTTGTGTTTGTAATGTGGGAATTTCAACTTCCTTGAACTTTCAGAAATCAGAATCACAATCTACTCCAGTTGGAAATGGAGGGGCATTACACAATTCAGTTGAATCATCAACCAATATATATAAAAGCGGAATAATTTGCTCCTATTACTCCAATGTTCTTCTGTTCACTTCAGCCTGCTGAATTACTGAAAATTTCTTCCTTATCACTGTTCATCAGTTTCAATGTCTTCTTATCTATGAATTTGTTACTCAGTCAAAATTATTTGGATTCCATTTTGAATTGTGAAGCAATATGATCACACGGAGACCTTACAACAATTCATACTTAGTTATCTCCATCAACTCTATATGTTTATCTATATCAGTTAATGTTTGTTCCTTGACTGTGTTGTCTTTTGTTTTGTTCTCTTCACTTCTCTTCTCACCCCCCTGTGGGTGTGCGTGTGGCCATGATGAAGGTTTTGGACTGTGCGCAGATCCCACATAAGCAGACTGGGAGACAACACTTGCTATTGGCTGGGCTCAATATTGATTAATATGGTTTTGACTTTTTGTTCTCTAAAATGCTTTTGTTTTCCTGTTTTTCCTTTTTTGTTTTTTTTAGCAAGTTTTTTTCCTGATTGGGATCATGAAAATAGCTTTTCTAGGGTGGGGGCATTTCTAATCGCCCATTTTATCGATGAATTCCACTCCATATTTATCAACCAATGCTGTAGATATGGGAAAGCAATACTTACAGGTGCTTGAAGAGCTTGATTTGAGTATATCTAAGTAGCTAATATGGACAAAAACCGTTGGTACCATGAAGGGCTCAATTTCCATATTTTTCAAAATTTAATATGTTTTAATTTCTAAATTTTCAGTTTGTAGAAAATCATGGACACAAAGAGAACACATCTAAAGCTAATATTGATACCCCTGAAGCTTTTTAATTGGTATTTCGCAGTTGGTGCTCACTGCTCGGTATCATCATGCTCATGCTACAGGTTTATATTCTTTGATTTGATATTTAGTATTTGCATGTGTGAGTAATTTGCCATCAGTCCTAATAGGTTATTATGAATCGTTGTAGGATTTTTATATTGATTGCCATGTTTTCCTGACCTAATTTGTGCTTCTTGCATATTATCATGACTACTTCATTCTTAGGGCACAATTATGCTTTTCTCCTCCTTCTAAAGATTTCATGGTTTCCTTGGAAGTTTTCATAATTGACCTTTGGCAAATAACTCATTTCTTTCTCATTCTCATGTACAATAATGTTATCTTTGTATATTTAATTGTTTCGCTTGGTTTGTTTTTCTCAGTATTTTTCTAACCAAAAACTCTCTCACCGTGAATTATTTCATTTTCATGTGAAAAGGTCTAAGTTATAACTTCATTTATATATTGTTATTGCTTCCAGTTCAGAAATAATGATTTTTTATTGGTAGGTTTTCTTGTGTTTACCTTCAATCAGGCACTCAACCAGACTGGAACTTCTTAATGAATGTCAAAACTTCATAACATTTGGGAATTAATGATGAAGTAAGATGCCACCCGGCAATAACTGCTTTCATGACATTGTTATTGAATAATTTTTATTTTATCCTTTAAAAGGCTATCCAACCTTTGCAGTTTAAGTTTTTGGCACGGTTTGAATATTTATTAGGATTAAAAATAAATATATAGCAGGCAAGACTAGTCATGGTTTGTGTTCATAATATGGAAATTTCAATTAGTTTTAAATCCAGAATGGCAAATCATAGACTATTTCTATGAGAAACACAAGACTACAGGAGCGTTTCACCGGTCAATCCAAATTATATTCAATGCGATGTTCATGCTGATTTGGTTTCAAATTTGTTGGCACCGCAAATGCTTGTGTTTTTCTTTGTACAAAGAGGTTTAGGAGACTTGTGTCCGGGCTCATTTCAAATGCTTGCCTTGTTAATGAATCATTGTGGTATTGCAGCTATACACTATTCCTATTCCAAGGGGCCATCATCTAAGTGGTCTCCCTAATCCACCCAATGATTTTTATGTCAAGGAGGCATCAATGAAGCCAGCAAGAAATGGCAGGTGAATCATGTTCCTTTTTTGCCTTTTTTCAGTGAATCCAGTTTTCTAAAGGAAAAATCAAACATTGTTGATTCGATGCTCTTAATCTTCATTTTTTGCCCTCCTCAGGTGTCTGTTGCATCTGAACACTTTTCTGTCGTTTCTGAGAATAACTTTGGGCTTTCCAAACCCAACTTTGAGTTAGAATTAACTTGAGTTGATTTTGATGGTAAAAAGTGGATTGTTTACATCAAATAATGTTGATCCAGGTATTATTATTTCTCCCTTTAGCTTGCTAAACATTTTATGCTTTATTTTTCCTCTTATTAAAGGTATTGAGGTTTCATTTATGTACTTTTGCTTTTCTTTCTTCCATTGAATGGCAGATATTCCCAATCGGCAATTTTCATCACAATGAAGTGTATCTTTGTAAATATGACGTTTTCAATTTTTTAAAAAAAACATTTTAACCAATCTCTTTCTCTCTATAAATTATCTTCTTGGTTTTTTTCCCCCCATTTTCAGAGGTCTCCCTTCATTTCCTGATTGCTATTGCTGGGTTCCAGTGCTAATGTAAATGTGATTTTACCGCTTCTTCTTTTTCCCATTCTTTAAGCAATCTTTTTTTTTTTTGGCCTGTGTTATTTTTAAAGCAATCTGGTTTAACATCTTTGGAGATTTTCTTGGATATGCTTTCAATCAGGCATTAAACCAGTACTTTTGTAGTAACAACTCGAAGTTTATGTAAGAAATTGAAATTCTATTGGAATTAAAGGTGTTGCATCATGCTGAATGGCAATAATTGCATTCATGACCTCATCGTTACTGAAACGTTAGTTTATGTTTTATCCTTCAAAATGCTATTTAGCATTTTGCAGGGTAACCTTTTGGAACATTCTGAATACTTGTTGGGGTTAAAAATTTATGTGGCAGGCAAGACATATCGGATTCTTGTTCATAATGTGGGAACTTCAACAGTTTGAACTTACCCAGAATTCAGAATCATAATCTACTCCTGGTAGAAACAGAGGGGTGTTATGCAAGTCAATCAAATTATACTCAATTTGATATTCATGCTGGGCAGTCATACTCTTTTCTGGTTTCCATGGACCAGACCAGAACACAGGCACAGACTACTATATTGTTGCAAGTGCCAGATTTGTCAATGAATCATTGTGGCAAAAGGTTACAGGTGTTGCGGTTTTACACTACTCCAATTCCAAGTGACCAGCAACCAGCCCTCTCCCTGATCCACCCAATGATTTTTATGACAGGGAGGCATCAATTAACCAAGTGAGAAGTATTAGGTTTGTGACTATTGATTTGTCACAGGGGTTCGTTAATCAGTTCTATCATCGTTACTGAAACGTTAGTTTATGTTTTATCCTTCAAAATGCTATTTAGCATTTTGCAGGGTAACCTTTTGGAACATTCTGAATACTTATTGGGGTTAAAAATTTATGTGGCAGGCAAGACATATCGGATTCTTGTTCATAATGTGGGAACTTCAACAGTTTGAACTTACCCAGAATTCAGAATCATAATCTACTCCTGGTAGAAACAGAGGGGTGTTATGCAAGTCAATCAAATTATACTCAATTTGATATTCATGCTGGGCAGTCATACTCTTTTCTGGTTTCCATGGACCAGACCAGAACACAGGCACAGACTACTATATTGTTGCAAGTGCCAGATTTGTCAATGAATCATTGTGGCAAAAGGTTACAGGTGTTGCGGTTTTACACTACTCCAATTCCAAGTGACCAGCAACCAGCCCTCTCCCTGATCCACCCAATGATTTTTATGACAAGGAGGCATCAATTAACCAAGTGAGAAGTATTAGGTTTGTGACTATTGATTTGTCACAGGGGTTCGTTAATCAGTTCTATTTTTTACCTAGTACATGACGTTAGAGTAGTTCACCATTGCTGCTGACCTATATGAATTGTCCTTCTGGTTTTGCATTTGATATTTTGAAGAAGAATTATGCCTACAATATTTAAAAGAACCATGGATAATTAAGGAAATTAATACAAAATGAAGATTTATTTACAACTAAAGTTTCAAAATTTATAATTCAAACTTCGATATATTCAGCTTGAAGGTCCTCAGTTTACATTAGTTTTCTTATAAGGTTCTTAATTATCCTTCTCCTTAAAAAATTCTATCCCGAAAGGTATGAGTTACTTGGTGTAATTTATTCCGTTGCTGAAAGTAAATAACAAGGCAGCCTTTCCATCTTGATGATTTCATGAACCTGTTTACTGCATCCTCTAAGGTTCCTTTAATGATTAGGGAAAATACTTCTGCCAGTGGAGCTCGTCCCAATCCTCAAGGGTCCTTTTGGTATGGCTCCATTAATATAACTGACACTTATATGTTAAAGGTTCTGCCTCCAATGCTTATCAATGGCCATGTTCGAGCTGCCATCAATGGCATTTCATTTGTTACAGCTGAGATACCATTTAGGCTCACTGACCAATGCAAGTTGAGAGGGGTTTATAAACTCGATTTTCCCAGTAAGCCACTGCATAGATCTCCAGTGATGGACAGATCTTTAATGAATGCTACATATGGGGAATTCATTGAGATTATATTGCACAATAATGGCACAACAATACAGAGTTTTCACACGGATGGCTACTCCTTTTTTGTTGTTGGGTAAGAGTACCTTTTCTTTTCCCTTGGTGTCTTAAGAGGTATGATAGCGTCTGGATCACTGATTTCAAAAGTTTTGTGACTCCAAGATGGGCTATGGTGAGTGGTCAGAAAATTCCAGAGGTACATTTAATAAGTGGGACGGAATTTTGCGCTGCACAATTCAGGTTTGTTTCCTTTGTAAATACATCACTTTTCTTGGACAACAAAGCCATACATTTATCATGGCCATATTGCTATTGTGATAGTCTTTTGCAAGAACCAAATATCTGGTGATTTTGATGTTTTGATTCTACACCTTTATAGCTCATCTCTGAAACAATGTAGAATGAATGTTTACCCAATGTCAAATGTTTGCAATTGAGTTAATCTTCATCATTCAGTCTTGACGGTTTCTTTTGGATTTAAACAATTCTAAGATACAGAGAAATGAGCAAAACCACACGCAATCTAAATCCGACTAAGTGTTAGAACTACCTTGAGCTTGATTGTAATTGTAGAAGTGCATTTTTAACTGTTGGTTGACCATATGACAAGTGGTTCGAGTTCATAAAAAAATCTCTGGCTCCTGGTTTTTAGAATGTGCATATAATTATAATAGGATCTGATTTATCACTATAAATCACAAATAGTTCAATACTGGAGTGACACTCATACTAGCTAGCACTTGAACTTGCACCTACAGATACTTTATGTGAGTGTTCTTTTTCTTAGTAACTGACTTATATGTTGCCATGCGATAATCTTCAACCATTGAGGGATTTGAGTTCTGTTATTTTTTTGACCTTTGAAGTGTCCATGTTCCCAATGAATAGGTTTTTCCTGAAGCATGGACGGCAATCCTTGTTTCTCTTGATAACACTGGAGGACTCAATAATTTGACTTCAAATGTGTCTTTTTTTTTTTTTGAATTTTACCTGCAGGCAGTAACGCCACTCTTCTGGAGTTCATTCTTTTGGAGTAAACTTGAAGCATTACACGATGATGATGCTGGCACTTTTTACTGCCATTTTCATAGCTAGCTAAGCTTCCCTGCTATGCCTTTGAGGTCATCATCTTAGCAGTTTGATGTGTTGAGGTTTTAGAGTTCTGTGGGATAGTATGCCAGAAGGGTGATCCAAAATTTTAGGTCTAAAAAATGTTCTGAGTCAAGATTTTCTTTCTTTTGGTTTGTCATTTTCTTTTTAACTTGGTTGTTGATAGACTAAAAGATGAATTCATGATTTAGTTGGGTTTGATAATTCTTTATCCTCCTTATTCATGTTGCAAAATCAGATTTGTTCAGTTCTTTATACATTCTAATCCATGTCTTCTCATTTTAGTTAATGAATGCTTCTTTTAATTGTGGTTTTCTCTCTTTCTTTTTTGGGAAATTAATTGGCATGTCCTTGAATTCACAAGGCAAAATTATTCCAGGTGATTCAGCCACCTACGTCGTTTCTCTAATGAATTACTACCTATATTAAAAACTGGAGTTAATAACATACTGAGTATAGGAACTAATTTTTATAATTGAAAAAACAACAAGGACCCAATAAAAAAGAAAAAAATTACAAGGATTTGATTAAAAATAAGATGAAATAGGGAATTGTAGATTAATTTTCTTTCTTTTTTACTCTCTCCATTTTCCAATGCACAAGACTTTCATAATCTGGGGTCTAAGGAGAAACATATGTATGAAGTCTTACCTTAAAAAAAAAAAGTTATTTTCAAAATTTGAATCATAACCTCTAGTTTACATGACAATGACAATAACTTTAGTGTTGCTTTTGAGTCTCGCTCTTTTCTTCTTCTTCTTCTTCTTCTTCTTTTTTTTTTTTTTTGATATAGCTCTTTTCTTCTTCTAGATTTAGAATATAAAGTATGAGTAGAATAGATTGAGTTGATGAAGAGATGGCCCAACTGAGCCCAGGAAAATGATAAACTCTGGTAATAAATTCAGAACGTTATCATAAGCCCAAAAGAGTGATTTAGCCCTTAACTGTTCAGGATAACACATTAGTGGGCTGAACATAATTTAACCCACTTTAATAGAGTTTGGATTTTTTCAAAAGAACTTCCTTAATAGTTTGCCTTAATTACACCGATCCCTCTACTAATTTAAAAATATATACTTAAGTTTAAATCGTTAACTCTATTTAGGATTTTTATTTTCAATTAAAATTAATATTAAAATAAATTTGATTTACTAATTTACCCTTCACATTACTAATTCTCTAATTTTGGCTAAACTTATTCAAGTAATTTAATTTTATATTTTTTCATTTTTCTTAATATATTTTTAGTTTTTTAAATAATTATCTGTTAATTTTTTTATATTGAGATAAATAAATAATTAATTTAATTAATGCATACATAGAAAAATTAATTAAAATATGATTAAGTCTTTTAATTGATGCATACTCAAATAAACGTGTTTATTAATGTTTGTGCAAAAAAATTATTTAAAAAATTTAAAATTTAAAATAAATATAAGTTATACAATATATTAAATTTAGATTATTAATAACATATGATGATTAAAATATGCCTTTTAAATAAGTTTTCCATCATGGTGTCATTGGACACAAAAAAAAAAAATATTTTCAGTCATTTAAAAGAATAATAAATAAATAAATAAATAAACTTCAATAAATATGATAAAAAATTTAAGAATTTTAAATTTTATAATATAATAAAAACTAATAAATTTTATAATTTATTGGAAATTGTGAACATATATGTTTAGAATTATTTTTTGTTTCCATAAAAGTTATTTTATGAATGTTCATTCATTTTTTAAAAGAGGGGTATTTTGGTCGAATAACATATTTAATAGTGAAACTTTTATATATTTTTGTGTGTAATTTAGGTAAAAATATTATGCATCAAATAATAAATTTTTGTGGGTATTAAATATTATATTTTAAAGGACTAATTATATACTTTAACCATTTTTATCTAATCCTATTAATTTTCTCATTCTTCAAAACAATTATGGCATATTGTATTTATTGATGAATTTATAGGTTCTGATAAATATTTTAACTAAGCATGTAATTGTTATTGTGTGTATGACTACTATTCTGATCCTATTTATAAGTCTTTTTAAACAAAAAAAATTAATTTTATTTATAAGTCCAATTTCAAAGTAGTAAATGAGATAGTAACTATTTTACCCATATTAATTGTACCAATAAAAATAGAGAAAAAAGAAAGAGTTGAAAAATACTCATTTATAAATGAAGACAAAGTTGAAAATTTTCTCTACAATCATTGAGCTAACTACTTGGTATATGTGATTTAGTTAAAAAAGACTTACCACTCTGGTCCTATTTATAAGTCCCTTTTGACCAAAAAAATTTGGTCCTATTTATAAGTCCTCTTTGACCAAATAAATAAGATTGTGATAATTTTGTCCATATTAATTCTACCAATAAAAATAGAGAGAAAAGAAAAAGTTGAAAGCACCTAATCATAAATGAGGGTAAAGTTGAAAATTCACCTCATAATCATTGAGCTAACTACCTCTCCTTGGTATGTGTGATTTGATCAAAATAGGACTTATAAATAGGACCAGAATGGTATAAATAGGACCAGAGTAATACTTGTTAAAGTCTAAAGTCAAGTTTCAATTTTCTTATTTGATTAAGGGTTTTTTCCTCGAGGATAAAAGAGCAAATGCACTTTTTGAGATCTAAACTTGTGTTTTTCTCCTTACTTAAGTAAGACCCCTTACCTAAGTAAGACCTTTTACCACCTCTACTAATTCTTAAAAAATGATTCAAAATTAACTCACACAAGAATTTACAATTTGAGCTAATTTTTTAATATTTTCAGGCAAAATAATTCATGTACATTGTGACGTTGGGTTGCAAAAGAATAAGGGGAAAAATGAAAACAAAGTTTCATGGGAAATCTCTGTATTGAATTTAGTATATGGGAAAATTAATTTTGATACTTAGATTTGTTTACTCCCTTATAACTCAGTTTTTAAATTTTTGATTTGCATATAACTCAATTCCTGATTTTTTTTAGTCATCCAATGTGGGAAAAAAAATTATAATATGGTTAAAAATTGCTTATGTGGCTTCCAACTTAACTCCATGAGAATTTTTTTTAAAAAAAAATTAATAATAAAGACAAGCTGATAATATAGCACCGACTTCCTTAGGAGCTTCAACTGTAAACCTCTATTTTCCATATTCTCGTTGGCATCCTCGGCGTTGACGACAGATCTTTTAGAAGCACCTAACTCGCGATTCCGTTTGTGAATCTTAACTAGTTGGCATTTCTTTGGTGCTTTGTTCTCCTTATTTGTAGGAATGATTTTCTGTTTTTATTTCGCATTATCCATTATTCACTTCATGTTACTTCACTAGGGTTTGACGTTAGTCATGCTCTTTTTTTTTTTTTGGAAACTCATTTCTTTGTTCGAATGTTTCTCTCCTGTTACAGGTAGTTTTCAACCCAGTCGATTCGGCTACTTTTCTGAAGTCATGACACAAAAAAGCATTAAATGTGACATTAAATTGTCTTAAAGTTAAGTCATGTTTTTTTTTTTTAAAAAAAAACTCATTGCCCTAGTCAAGGTTTTTTTTTTTGGTATAAGGGTTTTTTTTTTTTTTGGGTTACAAAAAGTCATCAACTTATTGCGTTGATCGAAGTATCCATAAAAAGACTTGTAAATTGAGAAATTAAACATATGAATTGAGAAATCAAAGTTCTAAATGTGACAACCATGGTCGAACTTATACATTGGATTCAGTTTCAAGGAACAGGTCAACAAAGTCATATGTGCTTAATTAAAAGACATTACTTTTTTTCTTTTGGGGGGGGGGGGGGGGGGTCAAAGAATTGAAAGACATTAGTTAGAGAACAGGTCCACTGTCAGACGAATTCATAATACTCCAGATTGATAATTTTGTTTTCTTCCTTTGTCTCTGAAGCTAGCCATCAGTACTATTTTTCCAAATGCAGCCTCTATAGATTCCTCACTTAGCTTCTCTATGTCCAGCACATTATTGTTGCAATTTTTTTTTTTTTTTTAAAAAATCTCAGAATTGGCTGCAACACAAACATTTTACTCAGGAACAAGAAAACAAATTTATATATTATTACCTTGGCACCTTTTGCAGCTTTAATTACGACATAAGGTACTCTATCACAAACATTTAGAGCACTAGCAGCATGTCGCTGTCAAAAATGAAAGCAAGTGGAATATATTTATAAAGAGGGCGAGTTGAACTTTTCAATATGATAAATAGATCCAATTGAGCCATTAAAAAAGACATTCAACCTGACAAGGAACTTCATAAAGGGGCAGAGAACTTACTTAATGGCAACACACCCTTAGGATATCTTACCTCCTTGAAATATTTTGGTCTTTTTGGAAATCAATTTGATGGGAAATCTTTTGATGTTATACAGTCACTTTCTGAATCATACAAGAACTTTCTATCAGTAAGTAATATTTTTCAGGGAATTGTAAATGAATATGACCTTGTTGATTTCGCTAAATTAAACTTATCTTTAAAGTGGATCCCAAATGGAATCCTTTTTTAAAAAAGTTGGGAAGCTTGTCCATAGACTCCTCGAATTTAGGGCGACCCATAACAAACAACATATCTGAATCTATCCCAAATGGGTTTGGGATGCATCCTACCATACTTCTTATTTTCATTTCTCCAATAAGGATATTCATGGAGAGCTTCTTTATACATTGAAGAATCTCATCAATCGCCATCTAAGGTAAACTCACTTAACTGGCCATTTACCACACGTGTGAATTACTTAGACATCTCAAGTAATTGGTTTTTGTTGTTGTTGGATTTATAGCCTCCTATGTCAAAAAAAAGAAGATCCAAGTAATTGGTTTTTTTGAGTTGTAAAATTCCTCCAAATATTGGAAATATAGAATCAGTGAAGTCATTGGACTCATCAAAATATCAGCTTTGGGGGCAAAAACTCGTCAAACATGTCCAATTGACTTTCAAGAGAAGTTGAACTTGTCTTACATAACAGGAAAATTCCCACAGGTACTTAATTGCAAAGCTACAAAGCATCAATTTTTGTAGGCAATGATCTCCGTAGTCCTCTACTATTGAAGAATTGCAATGATATGTATAATGCCCCAAACAATGACCGTGATGACAAAAAAGGTAAGAAAAATAGGATCATATGGTACAAACTTTCAATCTTGTTGGTGTGAAAGGAAAAAGAAAAATTAATTGTGTGAGTTCAGTTAAGGCTTACAAGCATTTTGTACGTAGTTAAAAATTAATTTCATGAGGGAATTTAAGAAATGACCCCCCTCAAAAATTTTATGCATTTTAATTATAGGTCTTGTAAATGGGATATGATATTGTTACTACTATTTTTTTGTTACAACCAATGTTACTACTACTTTCTTATCGTTAAATCAGAATCTTATCTACCTTTATAATTTCTTTCTTCTATTAAGATTCTGATCTAATGGTGGAAAAGTAGTAGTAACATTGATAGTAACAAAAAATGGTAGTAACAATATCCTATCCCCTTACAAATTAGCTTATTTATCTTACAAATTTTCACATCTATATTGTCAAGCATCACATTTGTGAATAGTATTATTATCATTGTACATGTTTGGTATGCCGAGTAGGTGCCTCCAATCGGACTTATGCATTGTATGCACTGCACTTATGAGGACCTTTTATTTTTATTTTTATATTAGGTTGAGAAGTTGTTCTAATCAAATTTATGAACTAAAAGTTACTTATTTGAAAAGTCACTCTGGGAAGTTTTTGAGCTCATTTTTAGCTTTTGAGCTTCTTTTCAAGATCCTAAAACAATTTTTCAAGATTATGAGGTATTTTTTTTAGTACCATTCAATATTCTATAGTATATTTTTAGTACCATTTAGTACCTTAAAAAAATATTTTAAGGTACAAATTGGTACTAAAAATAATTTTTTCAAGATCATGAGTTATTTTTTTAGTATCGTTTAGTATTCTGAAGTATATTTTTAGTATCATTCAGTATCCTAAAAAATATTTTAGGGTACTGCTGGTACTAAAAATAATTTTTTCAAGATCCTAAAATAATTTTTTAAGATCATGAAGTTTTTTTTAATACTGTTCATCCTAAAGTATATTTTTAATATCAGTCCGTGCATCTAAAAATATTTCAAACTAACTATAAACTTCATATTACAATATTTTGTTAATTAAACTACATATTTATTAAGAAATGCTTTATTATTTTTCTTATTTACCATGCATGCATGCATGGTTAGAATGTTTTTACTTTATTACTTAACCCAAAAATACAAACTGGAGGTGAAAACTGAATTGGCGGTAAATTTTGAAGTTTTATCCAGCTGTATAATATTGGAAAGAAATCCAAGCAGAGATGGTAAATATTACCATCTTTTTACATGTTACTTTTATTTTATTTTCCTTCCACGTAAATTACTTTTATTGACCGTATCTATATATTCATTCGTGTGAGTATGAAATAAAATAATGAATATCTTTCCATTAAAATTTGGTAACCTTCAACTGTTATACTGATTTGGATTCTTGAAATGCTAGTTTCAATTTGAATGGACTAATTGATAAATATAATAAAAATTTATTTAAAGGAAATTACACACCATTTAGACAATAAACTATATAATAACTGGCAAAGAAAAACTAGAAGTAGTTGATTGGCGTGAGTTTCTGAATTTGACAATTAAATGCTTTTTTAAAAAAAATATAAATGTAAGTAACTTTATGTTCAAAGAAACACCAAGACTTGCAACTTAATTACATACACCAAAACCAAGATGATTTTTTTGGTAGTCCTTAGTGTGAAACCAAATACACCTCTGAATCTCTCGCAATAAAAGAGGCATGAAAAATAGACAAAGAGCAGTGTAATTAATTGGGGTGATGTCCCAATGCAAATAAGGTCTGAGGTTGCTTGCCATAATAAGAAAAGGGAACACTCAATGGCGGACCTTTGAAGGGGCCAGGGGGCCACGGCCCCCCAAGAAAAAAATATTTGTTTAAAAAAATTAATTATGCAAATTAAATATGGAAATTTGGGATCTTTTAAATTAAGCAATAAAATATGGGAATTGTTCAACCAATTAATTAAATTTAATGGACGATGAGCAATTAAATGTTATTCATTGATTGATTAATTATTTCAATTATGTCAAAGATAACTCATTTGGTAACGCGTCTATTATTCTCCCAATCTCCCTTCCCTGGACAACACATTTGTGATTTTTCGGCTCTTACTTGCTACAGGTAAATTCTCACATCTTATTTCTTTGCTCTGATTCAACTCAATATTTACTTTGTTTGGTCTTGATTCCATGATTTTTTTTCCTATTTATATTTAGTATGATAATAGTTAATTATATTGTTTAAATTGTTTATAGGTTATTTGGAAAGTGATAAAATCTAAGAATAGCTCAGTGATGAAGAATAAAACAATTGATTCATTTTTTCTAAACCAATTGGACGTTCTGGAGCATATGTTTTTACTGTTAAAGGTTTCAAAAGTAGAAAAAAAGTCCTTAGTGGAAAAAATTGTGTCTTTCTCAATCATATAGGAGAAGGTCCTTGCTCATCACATAAATTACATTGTTAACTTTTAATATTTTGATATATTATATAACAGGCAGTCTTCTAAAATTTCATGATATCTTCTTATTTTGTAATTGATATGACATCTATACTAGAAAAAGGTATGTTATCTTATACATTAGAATTGTTAAAGTACTTTTATTATAACTCTGAATATTTTAAACATGTTATAAAGTCATACAATTTTTTAATTAGTTAATGAGTATACATTTAACCCCCTAAATATTTATCCCAAGATCCACTACTGGGAACACTTAAAAATAACAATACAAGCCCAGGCTCACAGTCACAGACGAAGCATCTTTCCTTTTCCAAATCCATCTGTGATACCCCGTGAGTAAATGGCTTGGGTGCCCACCTTGTGAATTTTTTAAAAAATAAATAAATAAAACTCAACCCTCCCTATGTTTAATTGATTCAAGTCACCTTTTTTAAAAAATAAAAATTACGGAAGAACTGACAAAGTGCACCCATATATATATATTTTTAAAAAATATGTGTGTTTTAACTTATAAGATATTTTGATAAAAAATTTAGGGTGTTTTTTCAGATCATAACCCTAACAAATAAAAAAGAAAAGTGTTAATATATTCTTTTATCTATTGAATTTGTCTTTTTTATTTTAGTCATTCAGACCATGATAGTTAAAATCGCGCTTTAAACGCAAAAAACGCTGATTTTACATTTTTTTTTTCAGGCAAAACATGTTTCGTGTTGGAAAAAACGCTCCAGAGGTAAAAACGGTAAAAACGCCGCGATTAAACGTAAAAACGTAAAAATGCTGCGTTTTTGCAAAAAACGCAGAGTTTACTAAGGGACTTAAGTGAAAGTTTTAAAAGTTCTGGAAAGGGACTAAAGTGAGAATTTTCAAACTATTTTGGGGCAGAACTGAAATTTCAAAAACATCTGGGTCCTTTTCTATAATTAATAAATAAAGATCATTTTACCCCTAATTACACTTAATTCAATACAAATGTTCCTAACTCAACTTAGTACTTAATTATACAATAATGTCCCAGAAAATGCATTAAAAATCCCAATTTAAGCATATAAAATCATATAAAAAATATGGTTTGATCAATGACAATATTGGACATTTTGATTGATATTACATTGATCAGTATATGTGTGTATGATGGCAGGTACCTTACTTTTCTCGAATTTTTTTTATATACATATGCAGGTAAAAACTCTGTTTTATTTTACGATTTTACGTTTTACGATTTTTCATTCTCCTTCTATTTTTAGATAAAAACTATGCTTTTACTACCATAATTCATACCATATGTTTTGCTCTATCAAAGGACAAAATAGTTCGTATAATTATTAAATTATAAGGATTAGTATTTAGGGTTAAGGTGTAAAAATACAAATGTGCTTTTCTTCGAGGAGCGCCCAGTAGCAAATGTTTTTTTTGGATGCAAAAGTGCACACGTGGTTACAAATTAGGTGCAAAAATACCGTTTGACCGTTAAGTTTGACTTTGACCGATGATGTGGCATTTCAAAGGTGCAAAAATACACATGTGATTTGTCAAGAAGAGCACCCAACAACATTTTTTTAATTTAATAATTTTATTTTAATTACTACCGGGTGCTAAAAAGATATTTAGAATACTGACCTGTACTGAAAAAATACTTCATAATCTTGAAACATTATTTTTAGATCTGAAAAAAATATTTCAGGGTACTAACTGGTACTAAAAAGATATTTTGAAGTATTTTTCTGTACCAGTCATGTTAGTTCTGACTAGTTTTGATGATGTCTTAAATTGATGTCATTATCTAGAGCAAAAAGTTTGTATACTACATTTATCTTATATTTTGACTAATTATTACATTTAATGTAGATGCAAAATTTAATATAATGAAGAATGGAGTTTGAAGAAAGAAGAATCTGTTAATTATAATGAAAATATCAATATTCAAGTTTCTGTGATCAAATAGAAGTTGGAACGGGTCAATTCAGAGTTAAAACGAGCAAGTTCAAGCTTCCGGAAGAATACTAGTTTGTTTTGGGGTCAAAATGTAATTTCAGCACTCTTCCAAGTGCCTTGCTCAAGCATAAATATTTCCATGCCCAAGCAACATGTTTCCAGGCCATTTTTCGCCCCAAACAGTACCTTGCTCGAGCAAGGATAGAAGCATACTCGAGCAAGGGCATACTTTCAGCAAAATCCGACCTTGCTCAAGCAAAAGTGGGAGGCATGCTCATCTCCAGCCTCCTCTGTTCAGCTCTGTTTCTGGCGACCTTCAGTAAATCGACAATATCTCCCAAACCAGGAATCGGATTGACACGAAACCAACGGAAAATGAAACTAGACATCCAACACGTTCTTCTGACAAAAATTCATAGCCAAAGGAGTTCATATGAATTATCTATGGATTTTACAAGTTGGATCAAAAGTCACCGTCACTGTCCAGACCAAGCTTCAGTATTTTTATGATATCTTTCAAACGACAAATCGGATTGAGATGAAACCAGCGCCATTTGAAAGTAGACTCAAATATATTTCCAGAAACATCAAGAACACAGAAAAATAAGATCAATTGAAGAAGTTATGATGTTTTGAAGTTGACAGTCTGTTCTGAATAGATGAAAAACGCTGGATAAAATCAACCTCCATTGATCTGATGTTAATGGACGAAATACAACTTGCTTGGAGCTGATTT
Organism: Acacia crassicarpa; assembly: GCA_034222035.1. Classification (NCBI taxonomy): domain Eukaryota; kingdom Viridiplantae; phylum Streptophyta; class Magnoliopsida; order Fabales; family Fabaceae; genus Acacia; species Acacia crassicarpa. Next base: position 55,584,360 of record JAWXYG010000001.1, on the reverse strand, counting down.
TTATTGAAATGGAAGGATCATTTGAAGAGCTTTCTGAGATGGGTTGATTGGCTAAATTTGGATTTATATCGAAGACGTTATCCTCGCTGGAAACTGCTGCCAATGTGATTGCTTCTTGAAAGTCTCTATACTCTGGAAGTTGAAGCTCTGTACTGAAGAATAGCAAGCTTATTCACATATAATCAGGAGCTTCAAAGAACATAATGTCCGAGCAAAATCTCACAATTATCCAACCATGCTCGAGCAGACTTGGAAGGCTACTCGAGCAACATCGGGAAAATGGACTCCAGAGAGATCCTACTTGAGCAATGTGAAATGCTTGCTCAAGCAAGAATTCTCGAGGAAGAATACTCGAGCAAGAGAGAAAACATGCTCGAGCAACCATGCCCAAGCATACTTGGAAGTCTACCCGAGCAACCCCGAGAAAAGCCTCAAGCAGAAGCTTACTCGAGCAAGCCAGTGACCTTGCTCGAGCAAAGTCGGACAGCAAGTTTTCTTTGCCTCAAGGAATAGCTTGCCCAAGTATGAATTTAGGCATGCTCAAGCAGCATACTCAAGCAGCCTAAAATCCTTACTCAAGCAACAGCGAGCAGAAGCGATTTCCTTCGGTATTTAACATGCTTACTTGAGCAACCTATAAATCATGCTCAAGCATGATCATCCTCTGTTTCTTCAAATTACCGTCTCCGAAAATCATGGATTCAGCTAAATCATTCTATTTCTTCTGATTATTACTTATTATGATTAATAAATGTTTTTAACCAGTTTGCTAATAAGTTTCAGATAATTTAGCAACGGTCATGTTCTGATTGATCAACGGACGGAATTGGATTCGTAAAGCAGAGACAATGCATTGAATTCAATTGAAGCGAGATTAGCGCGAATGGTTAAATGCTAACAACGGTCATAATCAAACGGACGAATTCAAATCCTACCAACGGCTATTTTTCCAACTATTATAAATCCATGAAGAACAGAGTTCATCCACACCAACAGCGCATACACAGATAATTGTACTCAAAGAGATCAGTTCTTATACTTGTTCATATCTTCGGATATAAATGTGCCTCAGTGCTTATCAATTACTCTATAAGAGAGATTTATCAATTGTATTCAGTTTAGTTCAAAATCTCAAGGTAGTGGTATCTTGAGAACGGTTGTACAATTACGATCTGTAAGGGGGAGTGATTCTGGAGAGTGAGAGTCATTCTGTATTACAGAGGTTGTAATTGCATTTGTGAGATAGTGAGAAATCCCAGAGTGACTGGGTACTGGACGTAGGTCAAAGAGTTGGACCGAACCAGTATAATCCCTCTGTGTCGACTTTATTTCTGTTTACTATACCTATTATTCTCCCATCGCACGCTCAAAGTTTTTTTTTAAATCACCTATTCACCCCCCCTCTAGGTGATATTCCTCTTTCAAGTCAGTATCCTGAAAGTACTTTTTAGTACCAATCAGTATCCTGAAATATTTTTTTTCGTATCCTTTAGTACCGGTAAACACTTGAAATATTTTTTCAAGATCTTAAAATAATTTTTCAAGATTATGAAGTATTTTTTCAGTATCAGTCAGTATTCTTTTAGTACCGTTCAATACTTGAAATATTTTTTCAAGATCCTAAAATAATTTTTCAAGATTATGAAGTATATTTTCTATACTAGTCAGTATCCGGAAAAAATTATTTCAAAGTATTGACTAGTACTAAAAAGTACTTTCAGGATACTGACTGGTACAGAAAAATACTTCATAATCATGAAAAATTATTTTAGGATCTTGAAAAAATATTTCAAGTATTGACCGGTACTAAAAGAATACTGACTGATACTGAAAAAAATATTTCAGGGTACTGACTGGTACTAAAAAGTACTTTCAGGATACTGACTGCTACAGAAAAAATACTTCATAATCTTGAAAAAATTATTTTAGGATCTTGAAAAAATATTTCAAGTATTGACCGATACTAAAAGGATACTGACTGATACTGAAAAAAAATATTTCAGGGTACTTACTGGTACTAAAAAATACTTTCAAGATACTGACTGGTACAGAAAAAATACTTCATAATCTTGAAAAATTATTTTAGGATCTTGAAAAAATATTTCAAGTATTAACAGGTACTAAAAGGATACTGAATGATACTGAAAAAATACTTCATAATCTTGAAATATTATTTTAGGATCTTGAAATAAAATTATTAAATTAAAAATAAAATTTGTTATTGGGCGCTCTTCTTGACAAATCACATGTGTATTTTTACACCTTTGAAATGCCACGTCATCGATTAAAGTCAAATTTAACGGTCAAAGTCAAACTTAACGGTCAAACGGTATTTTTACAACTAATTTGTAACCACGTGTGCATTTTTACACCAAAAAAAAAACATTTACTATTGGGCACTCCTCAAAGAAAAACACATATATATTTTTACACCTTAACCCTAGTATTTATTAAATTATCTGGTTTAGTTTTTCATTTTCTTGTTTCCTTTCTAATGAAAATTATAATCTTAGCTTGGTCTTGTCAAGTGTCAACTATCCTATCCTACTGGCTACCATGGAAGGATCGCAGAAGGCACATAATTATATCTCACAATACTTTTGAAAATGACATAAAGATCAATTTCTTTATATGTCACCAATCAAATACACCTAATTCTTTTCTCTAAAAATATATGAATATCCATATAAATAAGGAATCTTTATTTTAAAAACTATTTTAGGATCTTAAAAAAAATCTTAAATTATATTTTTAATATCACTTAGTATTTGAAATATTTTTTTAAAATATAAGATATTTTTTAAGTATCATAAAATATCTTTTTAATTCCAATCAATATTTTTTTAATTCCTTAAAATAAACTTTCATCGTGTAGGGGCATAGATTTATAACTAACGGTCAAACCACTCGCCGCCCGGTCTCTCTCACACCTCTCTTCCTTCCACACTGGATTTATAACTCTTACTGCTTCTTAACTTGCTTACCCACCCCCCCCACCCCCCCCCAACACACTCTCTCTTTCTCTCTTCAATGGCTTCATCACCATCTTCGTCCTTAAATCACATTATACTCAGAGATAGCTTCAACAACCTTCCAAAGTCCCAACCTTTTGGATAAGTTTCACTTCCCAAGAGATCGAAAACCAAACTTGGTCCTTCGTTCTACGTGCTCAGTTCAATTAGCTAATTCTTCTGATACAGTCACACCTGTAGTTAAACCAGTAGTAGTACTGATCATACATGTGACGATGCAGATAATACTACCCTCTTGCTTTACCTATCAAACCCCTGTAGTTAAAACCAGTAGCAGTCCTTCTTCTACGAATGCTGAATGCGGTAGGAATAGGAGATTGTGGTTATCAAGTGGTCAAGTACATCTACGCCACTCCTGAAATCACCATCCAGAATTTCTCTTCTTGTGGCCGTTGGATCGGCTTCGTCGCCGTGCTGGGAACAGTTACTGTCGGAGATATCGAGGCTGCTCAACAAATACAAAGGCGAAAATATTAGCCTGACGAGTGACGATGGCGGGTCACAACACGGGGAGTGCATTGGCTCTACTGTCAGCAGCTTTTATTTCTATCTCAAGCTAGCAATGAACTAGAGTAGTCGGATTACTGCAGTGCAGGAATAGTATGTCGGCGTCGCTAAGGAATTGGAGAGGGAGAGGGTGGGTCATGGGTGAAGGGCAGCAGGCTTGGCCTTAGAGTTGGGCTTCGGATTATATGGGATATTGGGGTGCCATAGGCCTTCTCTAAAATGATCAACACATCCCGCATGGTGAGGGTCACTTTTCGGGATCGAGTTCTAAGCATTTGAGGATGAGGCAGTGTATGTTAATGTCGCGCTTAGGGCCTCATCCTCAAATGCAAAGAACCCAATCCCAAAAAGCCTCCAGGATGTGTTGATCACTTTAGAGAGGGCCTATCGCATCATATAATTCATTCTAGAAGTGCACTGATTAAATGCCTGGGAAGTGAGCGGGTTCCAGGGAATATACGAAACGCAGCGTCACTCTTTTGCCGCGGAGCATCCTCTGCGAAGCCGTTGCGTTCACTTTGATGGGTTGTTTTATACTGGTAAGTAATTTTTACCCAATAAATAAACTTTAACACTTTGGTAAGCTAAGATGGGAAACCAAACCAAACTCTTTCTTCTCCTGCCAGCAAAACCTAATTAGGTAAGTTGCTATAGGGGCGTTAATGTCAATTAAGGGATTTTACGTGCTAATTGCCATATCTTAGTGATATTTTAATTCTCAGATGATTTATCCCCTTCAGACCGGATGATTTTCCACTTGGTTTCATTTGTGTAGGTGAATGAAGGATTAATTGCAGAAGGGGAAACTGACAGCCAATGACCCAAGGACCTGAATTGAATACATTTGTAGATGGGGAAACAACACTTGCCATTGGCTGGGCGACACAATCACAAGGACTCTGCCTAACATAATTTTGACCTATTGTTTACAAACTAGTTTTTAGTTTTTTTTCCTAAAAAAAAAAAGAAAGCTTCTCTAGGGTAGGGGAATTTCTAGTTGCCCATTTTATCTATGAATTCAACTCCATATATTTATCAATGTCGTAGAAATGGGAAAGCTCATCAACTTCGTGTTATACTGACTGAACAAGGTTCATTCTGACATAGGATTCAATTTTTCTGGTTTTATGATTAAATATATTATCTGCGTCTATAAATACTGAAAAATGGTCTGATCAAATGAAAAACTTTATGCATATTGACGTCTCATGTTCATAATATGGAAATTTCAATTAGTTTGAATTCCAGAATTGAGAATCATAGTCCACTTCTATAAGAAGCAGAGAAGCATGTCAAAGGTCAATCCAATTATGTTCAGTGTGATATTCATGCTGATTTGGTTTCAAGTGCAAGGTTCATGCATGTTTGGAGGCACTGCAAATGCTAGCTTTAATTTGTAAATGAATCATTGTGGAAAAGACTTGTAGGTGTTGCGGCTATTCTCAATTCCTATTCCAAGCATGGAACCAATAGTCAGTCCTCTCCCTCATCCACCCAATGAACCAATCAAGAAATAGCTGGTTTGTTAGGAAGGATTGCAAGTCAACGTATCTTTTGCTTCATTCATTGACATATTTATCGAATCTATGTTCTTATTCTTCATATTTTTTTTGGCTCTGCTTCAGTGTTTTTTATATCTGAACATTTTTCTGTTTCTGAGAATAACTCCACTGCAAGATAGAATTGGCTTGAGCTTATTTTGATTGTAAAGAGTACATTTTTAACTATTGAGCTCATCAGATCAGTTAGTCAAAAGCTTTCTAGAACCTCTTTCCAAGATTTTGCACATACTAGCATTTGAGATATTAGTATATTACTAACCAAAATTTAGGGTTTGAACGAACTTAAGAGACATATGAAGCATAGATGATTCAACTATAGAGGTGCGGCCATGTTTGCCACTTATACTAAATGTTAGAGAAGTAAGGTGACACTAATAATTAGTTAGTTAGTTAAGGCCTAGTCTTGAATTTCTAGAAATTTTAGGGTTATTTTGTGTAATTTTTCCAGTATTATTTCTGACCTTCCAAAATCTCGAATTTTCTTCTTAAAACACCTGCAATACAATGCAAGATTAAACACAATATAGCATCAAAAGTTCAAAAAGTCATTTGAATGAATAATTAACAAATTGTGATCATTTCACCCCAATTACACTTAATTCAATACAAATGCCCCCAACTCAAATTAGTACTTAATAATATAATAATGTTCCAGAAAATACATTAAAAATAACAAATTAATAATAAAAATTCATAGGAAATTATGGTTCAACCACGTCAGTAAAATTGACAAGTCATTACTATATTGTACACTTATATTTATACGCGCCTACAGAGGTATCCATAAATGAATGTTTCCAACCTGTTTTCTCAACACTTTTTTTTTTTTTTGTCACAACATACTTATATATTAATACTTAAGATAAAAGATACATCAAACCACAACAATTACAACTGAAATAAGATAAACAAGAACAATTACAACTGAAATAAATAAACCAGAACAAGAACAACAATAGGAACACAAACAAATAAAATAGTACAACCCAAATAAAATAGATACTAATAACCAAAATCACTAAAGAGGTAGGAATAAAAGTAGCTTCAAAGACTGCACCAGATTCTTGGACATCCAAGATTAGAAGTGACAAGAAAAAAGGTGTTGGTTGTAAAACCTACCCAACAAAGCACACCTTCTTATAAGGATAAGCTGCATGATCTGCTACACAAATGCCCCGATTTAGGACAAGAATCAGAAAAGACCCAACCTCAGAAAGAAACCAAATGAAGTCCTTAGAAATACTTCTTCTCCTCCTATCAAGCAAATCTGATAAATACCTACTGAACAAACTAAGGCTAACACTAGTGATTTGGATTCGCCACCATTGAACAATCCTGGCCCTTTGAGAGGTAAAACATATTGCAACAGAGACCATCAGCACAACCCTTTCCCCAAAAACGCAAATCAGAACCACCACAACAGAAAACACCACCAAAAACCGAAAAAACAAATAACCTAGTAAATCACCGTCCCCTCTGACACCGGAAACCGTCGGGCCGCCGGAAAACGTCGAGCCGCCGGAAATCGCCGGAGAGGAATAGACCGTTACCACGGCTCTCACGGCGAGGAAAGAGAATCCCACCACCTCAAGACAGATCTGGAGAGGGAGAGGAAAAACTCGCCTTAGAGACGAGAGAGGGCCACCATGGAAAAGAGAGATCCGGCAGAGGATATAGGAGGGCCGACGTCGAAGAAGATGGAGGCTCGCCACAGACCGTCTCGCGATCAATATGAGAAACACAGCTCCAAAAAACCCCGATGCTACCTTCTTCTGGTTCTCCGAGCACCAATCTACAACTCTCACGGGGTTGTGGCTTAGACTGGGGCTTGCCGGCGGCGAGCACGCCGCCGGCGAGAGGGAAACCCTAATGATGGAGAGGAGAGCACGCGGTGTGAGAGAGAGGGCGAAGAGACGAGCGCGTGAAGAAAGAATTAAACTTGTATTGTTTTCTTAACACTCACAAACAGAAAGAAAGAAAGAAAGAAAGAATGCCTAACAAAGCCAATTCCCAATAAAATAATCACTCAATTTTTAAAATGTTGACTAGAATAGGAAGGAGGAAAGAAGCTAATTGAGGAAAATAAAGAGTGGGGCTGTAAGAAGTGCTCGAAATGGAGGGGCAGCAGGGAGGGTTTTGCAGGGATTTAATTTCAAAACAGAGTGGCTATGGCCCAACGTACACTCTCACATGCAAAAGCGTTTTGTTTTGGCATCGGTCCCACTCCCACTTACCACAATTTAGAAGACTTCAATCAAATTTTAATGAATCAGGAGTACTATGATACTATGTTTGTGTGTGGTCCAAGTAGTCAAAATTAAAGATGCCTCTACCTTACATGCTTTCACATTAAAGCAAGAAACAGAGATGGTTGGGTTTTACTCTTATGATCCCCACAAGATAAAGTATAGCTCACTTTTCAATTTTCTTTTCTTTCTTTCTTTCTTTTTTTTTTTTAAAACCAAGAAAATAACAAAAGTAATTTATGCTTTATTAGTTTCTATTCAAGAATAGCATATTTAAGAGGCAGCTTTCACTAGTAATTTGCATTATCATTAATTGGTACTTGTAGCTTTGAAATTATGTTAAATGGGGGATTTATGCTATAAATAATGATCTAGTTCGGTGTTTTCACAGTCAATTCCCAATGTTTTTGTGTCTCCACACATATTTATAAGCTTCATATATCAGTAGTATGGATGGTGGTGAGGCGTTTATATTGCTTTTTTTGCAAATGCACTATAATCATACTTGTGATTATATTTTTTTAATAATAAAGGAAAACCTAAACGAACAAAACTATCCGTATTTTTTTTTTTGGGCTTTTAAATACCTGACTCATATAAGTTTTTTTTTTTTGCCCAAACCTGACTCATATAAGTTAAAACCCATTATGAAACAGATGTTCTTTTTAATTTATTTAAAAAAAAAAGATATTCCTTTTTTCATTGCCAACAAAAAAAAAAAACAGTTCTTAAAAGTTAAAACAATAACCCATTAATGGCTGCAATCAATTCAATAGTAGTATTATGATTTTATTGCAATTAAAGAGCTTTTGTTGAGATGTATTGTGACTTTATTTTTTGAAAGAGATAGCTTGCTTTCTTTCTTTCTTTCTTTCTTTGTTTTTTCCCTGCTCTTTCTTATTGTCTTTTCCCCCGTTTTGCTGCTTCTTTTAGGCAGTGATGTACAAGTCTGGGTTTTTTTTTTTTGACATAAAATATGACTAAAGGCCTACATTACAACAAATAAAATTACATAAAGGGGGAATTTAATCCTAAGCTCCCTTACTCAAGCCAGTTCCTTAAATAACTAGGGCACACATCTAGAATTGAAGAATTAAGGATACCTATTTTGGCTAAGGCATTTGATAGGGCAAAACTTTATAGCCTAAAAACTCCGCAAGTGTACGGGCCGTATCAAGTAATAAAGCGATAAGAAAAGCATTGTTCTCACGAGAACTTGGTATCACAAACTTTAGTTAAGCATTGATTTCACAATTTCATTTAAGTTGAGAAAACCAAATTAAATTTAATTAAGAGAAACGAAATTAAAATAAAAATAAAAATAAGAAAACTACCGCAATAATCAAATGAACAAAGTTACTAATCTCTTATTAGCTTCATAAACCTTATTTTCACTAATTTAATTAGCTTTAATATCAATTTTGTTAATCTCAAGTATAAATAGCTATAAGTGCTTGTCAGTCCACTTACAACCCTCTCTTAAGTATAATTTGTTATGTCTAACATAATTACTTAAGAGGCAATAAAACTCGAATACACTTTTCAACAATTATATGGGGCCATTAGGTATATGTCTATCTTAATCGTAAATTAAATAGTAATCTAATCCCATATTACTTAATCTCAGAGCCTAATTAAAATTCCCTTCGTCAAGGTAAATCCTAATGCTCAAAATCATATTCAATGACAGCCAATCACTAAATAGATAAAACTAACCAAGATTAAGTAACCAAAATTAATATCAAATTTAACTAAATAATGAAAACAAAATCCAATTCACCCATAAGTTCATAGGTACTCTAGGTTGCAAAACAAACTAGCCACACATGGTTTTAATAAAATCCATAACAAAAAAAAAAAAAGAATTCAGGTTCAAAGAATAAGGAGAGAGAGGAAAGAAAATTTCTCCGTCGCCTCCATAGTCCTTCCGTGGAGATGATGAAGAGAACCGAAACACTCAGCCCCTCTACTCCTCTGCTTCTTCGTTCCTTGTTCTGCGTCACTCTATCTTTTTTTTTTTGCTTGTCTCTGCCTCATTATTTATAATTTAGGTTTTGGGTCACTGATTCTCTTTTTCTTATTACAAAGATATCTTATATCTTGTAATTTACTCTATCAAATCACACAATTGATTTTGTTTTTATTTTTCATGCGTTGGACCACCGAATTTAGCTGATTATATATCCTCTTAATTGCTTTTTTTACTTCATTCCAAATCAGCTAATATTTCATGTACAATAAAAATAGGATATGAGTAGATTTTATGTCAATTTATTCTTTGATCCTAAGTTTGATTCAATGATGGAAAAGTCAATAAAAGATAATTAAATAGGTATATAATATCAATAATTCCAATTAATTCTCATAAAATATACACCTATTTAATCATAAAATATATACTCATCAGCATCCGCAACTCCATTGAAATCTCGAGAGATAACATGAACATCAATCTGTCAATCCCAACTCAGCATTTCCCTAACTTTTACACTATAATTACTCCCAGTGCTACAAAAATCATTTAAGATTAGATTAATAACCTCATCCTAATCAGATTCCAAATTGATCTTCTTTAGCCCTATATCCTAACTAAATCTCAAACCAATTGAAGACGACCTTCAGCCGCTACCCATTCTTCAGCTGTAAACAAGTCTGGTTTTTGACAGTAACACATATGACATCGTTTTCTCTAGCCAAAAATAAACAAGTATTACTTGGGCCTAATTCAGGCCTAGACTTAATCTAACGGCCTTAGTATATTCTCTTATTCTGATCACCTCCTTATGACACTTACCTCCGGCTTCTCCATATTTTCATAGCTATATACAAACATAAGTACATAACTATGAGTTTTGTCATCTTCGTCTTTCGCAAGTATAGATTATCAAGCCACGATTTTCTAATCTCGTCAGTTACAATCCCTGCAAATACGAAGCTCAAGAACCTTCCATTAAAGGTAAGTTACATATACATACCACCAACTTACAACACCAATTCTTTAAGCTAATCTGCAATTTTCACTTCTATAGAGGCTTTTTATATCGATCAAAGGAGACTTTGTCCATTGGTTTAATTTGTGCAGTGTAGCAAATGAGAGCGTAATAGTAGTATGTGACCACATGCTTTCCCAGCATAGAGCCTCTTGCCATTATAATTATATATTCAATCATTAGAGCAGTGGAGATTGACTTAAAAGAATAGGTCTTAATTCGTTGTACTTTTATGCGTAATTATTCTTTTTGGTCCTCAAGAAAATAATATTATTTGTGATAGCAAGCATGCTTTTACTTTTATTCATATTGCTCTTTACCCTTTAGTCCTGGTCTTTGAGTCATTTAAGAATTTCATTTTAAATATATGATTCGTATGAATTCACATATAAATATTTTTTTTTGGGTTAAGGTGTAATTTTATTTAGAAAGTTTTTTTTTTTTAGATGTGTCTGGCATAAATTAATAAATTTTTGGAAAGGACAAAATTACCAATAAATAATTCAAATGATGCAGATTTACCATGGCCATTAAATTTGATCAAACGTCCGTTAGATTTTACTTTAATTTGACCTTGGCAAATTTAACGAACGCTTGATGAAATTAAATCACCTGATAAATCTGCACAATTTTAAATTATTTATTAGTATTTTTTCTCTTAAAAAATTTATTTGTGCCATATGCTCCTTAAAAGAAAATTATTAGTTAAATTACACCTTAACCCTATTTTTTTCATTGAAGAATTTACAGATGAATTTAAGTAAAATATTGATGATCAAGAAAATTTCACCAAATTAATTTGGAAAGAGACTAAATACGTACCTAGGCTAGTGGGGACCCAAAAAGAAAAGTCATACTAGCAATAACCCATCTCCCCATTATTCAGAGTTGACAAGAAAATATGTACCCAAGACCGTCACTGTGCGTGTTATTTATTAACACAACATTATGTATACCATAATCTCACCAAGTCTCAACACATGATGATCGTAATATTAGAATCGTTATAATAGATATTAAATAAATCACGGTTCAAAATTTTTATTTATCTGCATCGAACATATGTGACACTAGCATATATGACAATTCTGAACTTTAATTTATGACTGGTAATAATCATAATATATCAGCGATTTTATTGTTGTGTTAGGTAATGTGACATCAGTCCTAATAGGTTTATTTTACACAGGGCTTGCTTGAAATATATTTTCTAATTATTATATATCAATACTTTGGTAATAAACGAGTTGGTTTTATGCATTGTTTTGTTATTGAATAAGTTATATTTTAATAGGGTGAAACATAAATAAGGCAGGCAAGATTTTTTTTAAAGTAATTGACTTATGTAATTTTTGTTTAGATATAATGTGGAAACACTTTTTCTAGTCCTTAAAATAAAATGTAATTAATTTTTTTAGAGAAATTAAATAAATTACTTTAAAGTATTTATATTTATCATTTTTTTAAGATAATTTTTCTTTACTTATAAATTGATATATAATTTAATGATATACAACATATACTATAAAGTAGTTTATTTAGTTTTATCAATATCTTTAAAAAAATTAAAAAAAAAAAGTTAACTGTGTCTAGTGTTAAAGAAAAGAGGAGAGTATCAGTTATTTAAAACTGTAGAATTGAAAATGATGGTCCAGCTGTAGTAGAAATTGAGGAGCATTTCACGGACAGGTCAATCAAATAATCATTGTGGCAAAGGCACATAGGTGTTGCCGCTATACACAATTCCAATTCCAAGCATATGTGTCTTTACTCTTTAGTATAAGATTCAAAAAGAGTCGTGAATCTTATAGTAAAGAACAGAGAGATTATCAATTATTTAGAACTCTAGAATTGAAAATCATGGTCTAACTTTCAATGCTCTGCTCCATTGTCAAGGCCCATCTTTATTTCCTTTTTTCTTTATCAGCAATATGAACCATCTGACCTTTTCAGTAACGTTAACTAATCAATCATTCAATTCGTCAATCCATTAAAAATCATACCACCCCGTAAAACTCTTTGCTATCAAGCTTGAACGATGTTGCCAACACGGAATCTATTTTTCTAATAATTTAACACGAACTTGGTACCTAAACAATTAGCAAGAACCACAAATTTAGCAGTAAAACCAGAAAATCACGGCTATAAGGAAAGGAAATACAACAGACCTGAATTTCGAGGATAAGTTTATAACCTCTGTGAAAAAATTGATTATAAGAAAAATGAGATAGTGTTTGGTCTAAAAACATGGTTTTGACGTTAAGTTGTTTGGATTAACTTTTAAAAAGTAGTTTTTATGATTTACAAGTTAAATATATATATTTTTTAAAAATATATCTCAAGTTACGGAAAAAAAAAACTTAAAAACTATGATATATGTTACCCAAACACCTACCGGCCCCCTTGATTTTGAATCTCCTCACCCTCTTGGACTCTTCACTATCTCTCTCTCTGGAATTCACCTTCTTGGACTCTCCCCTCTCTCCGGAATTTCTCTCTTTGGGACGCTTTTCTGACCCTTCCATTATCATTTATTAATTAATGATAATGAAAATTACTAATGAAAACTGCCTCTTCATTATGCTATTCTTGAATAAAATTAATAAAGCATAAATTACTTTTGTTATTTCTTGGTTTTTAAAAAAGAAGAAAAGAAAAGAAAATTGAAAAGTGAGCTAAACTTATCTTGCGGGCATCATAAGAGTAAAACCCACCCACCTCTGTTTCTTGCTTTGTTTCTACGGCATGTAATGTACAGGTATCTTTTGACTACTTCAACCATACACAAACATATCATAGTACGTATTTCATTCAATTTGATTGAAGAAGTTTTATAAATTTTGGTAAAAGGTTTTGGCTTTTGGGTGCTTCCTTGTAAAGGCAAGAGAGAGGGGAGATGAGTGTAAATTTTGGGACGATAGATCATGTCCGTCGAAAAACAACCAAGAAGAAATGTCTCCCCAATATCAACATTTGAGCTCTGTTCCTTCAATGTTTGTTTGGCTTCTCTGTTTGGAATGCTCATAGAAGAAGAAGAAGCTTTGCGAGAGACCATAAAAGAAGCTGGTGTAGGAAGAATTTCTGGGGTAAACCCAGCTCTTAAATACTTGTCTTTAGTCTTCACTTATTAATATAATATCCATTAAAGTCCCTGATTCAACCAATCTAAATGCCGTGCTCTGTTTTGCAACAGGGTAAATTTACAGGAATAGAAGCCCGTTGAAGTGATGGGGATGAAGCTCAAATTAATGGTGAGAGTGATTCATCCCTGGTCTTCGAACCAGAAGGAAACTGAGAAGAATCAGAATCAGGAGGGCCAACATAAAGTTGCAGGACAAATTGAAGTTTCAAACATTGAAGGAGATTAGGCAAGCATTTTGCCTTCCGAAACAAAGGCTTTGTTGATGCCTGTTGGGCAATCTTTCTTTCTCTGTGTGAGTGTTGAGAAAACAAGATGGAAACATTCATTTATAGACACACCTCTGTGTGCGCGTATGAATATAAGTGTATAATATAGTAATGACTTGTCAATTTTACTTTAAGTTACATAAATCTCGTAAAAAAACTTACTCAGCAAAGTGCTAGTTTATAATTTCACACACAATACCATCAATTACAAGAGTGGTATTGCATAGGTAAGGCCTCTTCCAGCATCAGGTTTTGTTCAAATCAAGATCCTTCCCTGTTTGGGGAATCATGCAAAAAAAAAAAAAAAAAAAAAGAATGGCATCTGAAGTTCAAATAAGGAAAAATGAGACATGAAATGAACAATGGATGGAAAAACCTAATTTAAGAATTGAAGGAAAACAATAGTGTTGGAGGCATTTTCCACTATAACAACTGTTGATTAAAACTATTTTGAGATGTGCAAGATAACATTTGAATAGACAAGAAAATACAGCCAAAAAAAAAAGAATGTACATGAAAATACCCAAAATAAGGTTAACTAGTGATCTTGTGAATCGATCTTTTCTTTTCTCTTTAATAATTGAATCTAACGTTATACAGTGGTAGGAGTGGTTTCATCGTTCTTGACGGGGGACAACTCATATTGGCGTACTTTGCGTGAAGTTTATTGAGGAGCATAATAAAGCCTCCAATGAATAAGAGAATAAAGAAAATGGACCACCATGGAAGGTGCAGAGTCAAAGATATCAAGATGGCAGCAGACAGAGAGCCAAACACGGACATGAGAGCTCCAAACTGAGAGGCAAAACCAGGAAACATGAACTTAGCTGCCATAGCCAAGAAATATGAGGCTGAACATACCACAGAAACCGTGAAAGCAGTAGGATGAAGATCAAATGGGGAGGGACTCGTCCCTGAACTTTGAAGGAAGCTGAGCAGAATCGGAAGCAAGGGAGCGAAGATGAAGTTGGAGGAAACTGATTCCTTGAAGATATTGACATTGGAAAACACAGCGCAAGGGGCCGGTCGTCCTCGATAGAAGTTGTTGTGGTTATGGCGGTTCCTTCGACGCTGGTGGCTGTACACAGGAAAAAAAAAAGTCAAATCACATGCTCATACAGGAGAAATCAAATGCCCTTTCTAGACGAAGCAAAAACAGCACGCCCCCCCTTTCATTAATTTTAGGATGCGGAATATGGGGTTGGCTACGGTCCTCTTCTCTTTCCATCCACTTTATATCCTCTTCCTCATTTCAACCGTTGGATTGAAATCTTAACCGTTCAGATTTAATCTTTTATAAAAATATTATTTTTGTATTTTTTTAATAATTTAATATTTTATTAATATAAAAACAATATTTTTAATAAAACATGAAATCAGAACCGTTCAGATTTCAATTCAATAGCTGAGATGAGAAAGTGGATGGAAAGTTAAGAGGACCGTAGCCAAATCCGCGGAATATACCAAAAATTAATTAGTTTAGGATAGTTGGTGGTAGTGAAAAAATATTTCTTTAGTATCAAGAAAAGGGAATGCATAGGAGTACCTACGCAAACAATGGAAGCCTCTCAATTTATGAAGGAGTCACAACTAATTAACTTTTAAAAAGGAATGCTTGGATACATGCTCCCACAGTGAGATCTGTAACATGAAAGTTACAATTATCATCCAATCAAAACCCCTTTGACCTAATGTAGTTGGTAACAGTTAAAAATTAAAATAGTTATATTATCGCAGATATGCGGTCTAATCAATATTTTCTGCACGTAATCTTCTACTGAGCTGAAATATTACCCAGTGCAGTACAAAATAGTGTCCGCAATAATGCAGGAACCATCCACAAAAAGAACTCGTCCATCTTCTTGAAGGCTGTCTATCTGCACATGGTAATAATGGTGGTGAATCAGGGTTTTGCTTTCTACTATTCCCCTAAAAATTCAAACCTAGTGGATAAGAAGTGATGATACCTGTGGATGAAGGTGCAAATTCATGTGTTTGGATATGACTTTAGATAGACCATCGGAGATATTGAGAGATCTGGAACTTATATGCACTTCCTTTGCTACCTCCACAAGCTCCATTAAGATACCTTGTCCACTTAATGAATTTCCAAGCACAACCACAGTCTGTTGAATTAAGAATCACTTCAGTTGTAGTTTTAAAAGAGCTTATTTAGTTTAAACATAAACTGAGAATATTCAAATATTTTACCTCATTTCTGAATGGCTCTGCTGTTCTGTAAGTGTGACTATGCATTTGTTTCCGTTTCCATGAATCCATTCCTATGAAAAAGGAAAGAGAGAAAGGGAGCACCAAAAAAAAAAAAAAAAAAAAGATATGATATATTTGTGACTATGCGCGTTTCTGACAAGCTTTTCCTCTTAAGAAACAGTAACTAAAGTGGAGATTTAAACTTACCTTTAATGGAGGGCAACCTTGGTTGAGAGTAATTGCCAGTGGCCACAACCACCTTATGACCTTCTTTTCTTAACTCCCTCGATGCCACTAGCCCAGATGGCGCTCCAATCACAGACATTCTTGGATAGGTTTGTCTCAGAAACCATGGTTGTTCTATCAGGATTCTTGGATACTTTCCAGAAAATAGGAGACTTATTGAGGGTATAGCCTATATAGGTGATAGGTGAGATTGCAAAGTGGATTATATAGGGAGAAATGTGTTAGGCGCAGTGATGGTTTCATGTGTTGGCTGGTGGTACAAGTGATCATGGGAAATTAATTAAGTCAATGTTTCGGATCGAAGTTTGGACTTCAACGTTGTTATCTGGACTATTGTTAGTCTTTACGTCCAATGCTTCATATCAAGTCAATGTTTGGATCGAAGTTTGGACTTCAACGTTGTTATCTGGACTATTGTTAGTCTTTACGTCCAATGCTTCATATCAATAGCTTTAACTAAAATTTATATATTATTGATAATTAATGAACTACTCTGCTGCCCAACAACCTGCTACCCATATCAATCAGATGAATCAGGTTTGCTATTTGTTTGCTTCATGAGGTTTTACTAGTGATTTCAAATGCATTATTATTATTAGCTTAATCTAACAAATTAAGTATACACAAAGATAGTTAATCATTTCCATTAATAATAAACATGGGAACTCATAATCATCATTAGGATCTGGTCTGTCATGATAATATACAGACCAGATCACCACCCTTCAGTTCATATCTAGGCAAATAAGTCAATTTAATTAAAATAGTTGATTTGGCCCTGCAATGATCTTAAAAAGAAGATGCCACACAGTTACAATTTTAAATTCCTCTTGTCATTTTTACTGCACACGACACTTTGAAATATTTTTTCACTACCACCCTTCAGTTCGTATCCTAATAGAATAGGCCGTGGGAAAAATAACCTAACAAAATACTGTATTAATTTCATTATCTTATTTTTTTTGTAGTTAAAAAAAATAACCTTGCATTTGTATTACGCCCAATTAAATAGATGTTCTTTTGATAGAAAATTTTTTTCTTTGAAAAAATCCATAGAAAATATTTTTTAAAAAATTATTTCTATACATTTAAGAATTCATTTTAAATCGACAACCTAACATTTCATGATAGTAAAAAATCATTTTCAATCTATAAGAAAATTTTACTATCATGAATGATTCAAATATAGAAGACAAAGAGTGGATAGTTAATCAAAGGGTCCACGTATACAAGTGGAAGCCAAATGTAAGGCTAAAGATCGATGCAAGAGCATGCAAAAGCTTTCCACGTATATCCGTTGGTCGATGTGAGAACCTCATTGATAAATAATCTATAAGTGTTCTTTGAATTTAGAAGCGTGTCTGGGCTTTGGTGGGTACCGGTGTCTACCCCACCTATTTCTTTTTTAAAAAAAAAAATAAGAAAAGACATTCTATGAAGTAAATTATATTACCTGATTGGACTTTTAATTATAAAAAATGACACATTTATTTAATTAGATGATGGGGGAGAGACCATCGTAGGTTATGGCGCGTCTAACTCTACCGACGGGGGAGTCTTAAATTAATAACGTGCGCGCAACGCGTTGGGAGTTTGTATGTTTAAACAGGAAGAGTAATAAAAGGTGAGGGACATAATGTTAAAGCGAGAAAGGAAAAAAAAAGAAAAGGACAAAAAAAAAGTTATTTAATCATATTACATATTATGTATGATAAAATTTTATATTAATTTATAAATTAGAGAAATTAATTTAGAGAAAAAATAATAAATATAAATACTTTAGATTAATTTAATTAGTTTTCTTCATTTTTCTAAAAAAAAAAAAAAACTAAATGTTATATTTAAAATCGGGAGTTGTACCACATTTTGGGGGCTTCCACTACCTTTGATTAGCTTTCCACTAATAATTGACTAATTATATCACTATTGAGTTAAAACGGTAGTTGGTGTGAAGAGTTATTCAACCCGTCATTAATTCATGCGTTATATTAAAGGGCAATAAACGAGGGGGCTTCCACTACCTTTTCTCTCCGCCCTTTTTATAAGTAATTTTCTTTTTCTTAATGTTGGTCCTTACTCTAAACCATTTTTTCTAATGTCTTAAAATTTAAACTACATATTAATAAGATGTTAGTTGAAGTGGTAAGGGGCCTCACTCCTGTAAGTTGGAGAGTTTGAATCCTATGAAACATACTTATTGGAAGAGGTGGAAACCCTTATTATCTTCTTTTCAGAGAGAAACCCTTGATTTTATTTTTTTACCCTTATTAAATACATATCTTTTAATTAATTAAAATATTGCTTATCAAAAGAACTAGAAGGAGTAGTAGAGCTTTCATCTGTAATTATACAAAAAATTAAATAAAAGCATTATTTCTGAACTGGGAGCAATAGCAATGAAGAAATGAAGTTATAACTTAGACCTTTGCACATGAAAATGAAATAATCCACGGTGAGAGTGAATTTGGTTAGAAAATTACTAAAAAAAGCAAACCAAGTAAAACGATTAAATATACAAAGATAACATTTATTCCGCATGAAAATAACAAGGCAATGAGTTATTGCCGAATTCCAATTATGAAAACTTTCGAGAAAATAGCCCGGCCACACAGATTCTTCCAATCGTTTAGTTATTAAAATAATAAAAAGCTACTAAATATTTTTACATAACACCAATAAAGAAAATCATGTGAAGACCACTAAAAATTTAAAAGAAAGAAGGGGATGCCCCGAAATTTTTTTGGCCCAAATTTTCCGTTGGATTCTTTCTAAACAAATTACTCACATATTTGTACCCCACCACTGTCAATTTCCCTGTCCTGTGGAAGGGAAAAAGTCACAGCTTGGCACATTTATTGTCCAAACCAAGCCGAAAGGTTTCCACAAATTCCACTCACAAGTCTGTCTTCTTGTGAGTTTTCGATATTAGGGAATTGTGGAAAGTTAGAGATTATAGCTTTTACATTCAGCACATTTATTATCCAAACCAAGCCACCTTGAGAAAGGCTTCCACAAATTCCACTCACAATTATGGGTTTTTTTTTTCCTAAAATGCCCCTAATTAAATAACTATTTACCAAAATGCCCCTGTTTCCAAACTATTTCCCACTCTACCCCTATTTAGTCGACTAAACCATGATTTAATCGACTAAAACGCGGGGTTCCATTTTTTTTTTACTTCCCCGAGATTTAGTCAACTAAGCACTGTAGCTTAGTCGACTAAATCTCGGACAGAGAGCATTTTTCACTTAAACACGAGATTTAGTCGACTAAGCTACAGTGCTTAGTCGACTAAATCTCGGACAGAGGCTTTTTTAAAAGCCCTATTCACGCATAATGGAACCCTAATTACAATGCAACCCTTTCCCAACCGAATACTCTCTCTTTTCTCAGTTTTAGTGCGACCCATCAAAGTTTAATTTCATTCCATCTTGTTCAAGGTATTATTGTTGTATAATCATTGTAGTTTCACTTTGTTCGGATTGTTTTTTTGTTTGTAAGCTGAAACCTTCCCTTTTGCAGCTCACAAATTCTGGTGTGAAGGATGAGTTCAAGTTCAAACACGTACGTTACTGTAATCTACCATAGTAGGAGGCATTTTGAAGGTCCAGATGGTGTTCAGTTTGAAGGAAAAACGAAAATGATGAAAATCAAACGGGGCACTACGTACAATGAGCTCAAAGAAAGAATTTACCTGAAATTGGGGCTACATGGCAGCCAATGCATTCATCGGTTAATTGCCAAAGTGGAGACTATAGTGGGTAAGGGTAGTATATATTACATTAGTAACGATGTATGTGATGATGAAGGCATAAAGTGTGTCATAGATGCATTTGCTAATCGGAGAGCACAAAATTTTATTGAGATATATGTTGAGCTTGAATCTGGTGAATCATCATCTATACCCATGCATAGAAGATCTGCATAGTATTTTGGTCAAGAAGACAAACCTATCGGTGTATTTGCACTTTCACAAGTCTTAAGTCAGGTAACATTGACGGATGAAGGGGAGGATGAGGAAGATGAGAATTTGCATAGCGATGAGGAGGACGAATATGAGAGGTTTATTCCACTAGGTGACACCTCAGATACTGATGTGGAGGGTGATTTTGGTAGAGACACGAATCCAATAAACCCGGGTACCGCAACAATGCCACCGCTTCGTGTTGACCCAGTTAGAAGCGGTAAGTTAGTAAACTTGTATTTGTAGTTGTATTTGTAATTTTAAGTTAGTGGTTGTAACAACAAAATCATATTGACAGATGTAGGGCCTGAGAGTGAGCCATTTTGGAACGAAAGCCCGCACTATTCCGAAACTAATTGGGCGCACTGTGATGATGACATGGAGATGTTGTATGGTGATGGTGACAGGCAAGGTGGTTGGCAGTTAGGTGATCCATTATATTTGTATCAGTAGTTTCCTTCTAAGTCTGAAATGCAACATGCCGTGAAATTGTATTGCATGAAGTCTCATCGTACAACCAAAGTTGAAAAAAGCGATGAGCATAGGTTTGTGATGCAGTTTCGGAACCATGCTAACGGTTGTCCCTGGTATATGAGGGCAATTTTCCCCAAGAATGGAAATAGTTGGGTGGTGCGTAAGTGGGGTCAAGAGCACACCTGCCTCAACCAGAGTCTCACCCGGGATCATAGACAACTGGATTCAGAAGTTATATGTGCAGCCATTATCAGTAGGTTTTCTATTTTGTTGCGGTTACATTTGGTTTGTTTATTGTTTGACATTTAGAACTTGCTTTGTTTTCACCAGGTATGTTAAGAGAAGATCCAGCTTTAAAACCAGTGCTGATACAAGAGAGGATACAACGTTTGTATGGATATAATATAACATACAAGAAGGCTTGGAAGGCGAAAATGAAGGCCATTGTGAAGTTATTTGGTGATTGGGAGGAATCATATGCATTCTTGCCCAATTGGTTGACATACATGACGCAGTGTAACGTGGGTTCTGTTTTCAGGTTTGATACTGATGAATGTTTTGACGAACATCGTTTTTATAGTGACAAACGCATCTTTCGTAGGATTTTTTGGACATTTCACCAAACCATAGAAGCCTTCAAATACTGTAAGCCCATACTTCAAGTTGATGGCACTCACCTGTACGGAAAATACAAAGGTACTCTGTTGATTGCGAAATCAGTGACAGAGGCATGGTGACTTGCTGAAATCGGTTTGCTTCTTGCACGAAACCTATACCAACTCAGAGATACACGTCAATGTGACTTGGGGAAGGTATTTTTGGCAACAACTAAGGGCGTTACATAGGTTTGATCTGCTCATGTCCCAAAATGGGTTTCATAGTTCAATAAACCGTCTAAACCAAAATGGACAAACTTAAACCACATAAACCGAAAGCATGAACATTCATTAGTAAAGAAGCACCAATTTCAGATAAAATTCACCAAGTTTAAGCCAACAAACAAAAAAACATCAAGTCAAAGAGCAAACATAAAACATAAAATCCCTAGATCTAATCTTCATCTGCAGATGTCTCAAGATCCTCCTGGTCATCGTCCTCGGCATCACTAAACGGTCGTCCAAGCCGCAACCGACCAAGCATATCCTCTAACCCCTTCATCCGACCATACATCCACCTCCACCTCTTTTTCTGTTTGGCTTCCATCTTGAACATCTGTTGCTTGTTAGCATGGATGGCTTGCATGACATCACGCAAGGAGAATCCACCGTCTGGTTCAACAAAGTCCTCCATCTGAACATCATCATCATCATCATCATCATCAGGGACCTCAGGAGGAACAATGGGTGGAACCAGGCCATGTTTAGGTACACCCTCCTCTACACCAACGTATTCCCACACCCCATTTGCCACCTTGAAGATCTTGCATTGCTCCAATAGCCGCTGTCCAAACCTAGCATTCCGCGTTTTCTGACTTACCATTTGCTCATTCTGCATTGGAACACCAAAATACTTCAATATTTTCTGAACCATATAGGCGTATGGGAGTGCAGTTGTATCCTTCTATTTAGCCTTGGACATCATCCAGCAAATGTAATGCCTCCAATTCACCGGTTTTCCATGCCGAATAGACCACATCACAGGGATGTCACCCTCCAACACCCTCGAATGATTGTAAGCCCAAGGGAACAAAATGTGGGTCATGACGTAGAAGAGGATACGAGAACTAATAGTCAGCTACCCCACAGTAACTATAGATCTATGAACTCCTGGCCTCTTGTACAGCCTCATCTCGATGAAATCCCACAATGACTACATTGTTATCCCCATCATACTTGTATCTATCCTCTGCATCAAAATCAAATCCCAGTATATCCTTCCAAATAAGAGCCGTTATCACTATGTCAATCCCGCAGACATGAGACTTCAGTTCGCCATTTATGTAGCTCAGGTTATGGTAGAAAGCTCTCACCATAACCTCTGAATAGGGACAAGTCATCTCGGCCAGCCCTGTCAAATAGGAAGTCCCCAACATCGCCACTATCTCAAATCCCTCATCTACAAAGAATGTCATGTCTAAAGACTTCGGCTTGATAATGGGTCTAGTAGCAAGTTTTGCCATGAATGTTGTGTAACACCCCAACTTTTCTAAAGCATTTTCGAAATTATTTGATCAGAGTTCAAAATAATTTAACCAGAGTTGAGCAACGAAATGATTTTAAATACAAAGTAACTGATATTCAACCACTGTAGTGTACTGGTTTGTTGATACAAAGAGTTCGAAAGACTATACATATCTACAGGACTTTCTCCAGCAAGTCCTTCTGCCTGCTGCTTACCCTTGTTTCTGTTTCTGTTCACTCCGAAAATCCTGAAACTACAGTAAGAGCTGAGGTTCAATACCCATTGAACCTCAGGTAACGGTTAACCTCATGCTTATGTATCAAATATGTATGACAGATATTCATGTCAAAACAGCAATAATCACATACATTATTCTCATATTCACATAATAACATAACACAGCCACTGCAATATGCATGTTATTATAGTCTGCACTATTCACCAGTGCCACGGTGTACATCCGTGTCCTCAGCGCTAGGAAAACATAACGGCGTTATCAAGACTATAACCCGTATCAAGTTGTATGTGTATGATCAATTTTCAAAAACAGAATTTCAGACTATCTATCACATATAAGCATACCATAAGCATCAGAGTTAAGGTTACAATACGCGTCCGTACCTTCCTTCCACGTGAATAGTAAATTACTATTCATGTATACGGCACTATTCATGTATACGGCACTATTCACGTATACGGCACTATTCACGTATCCCCAAACTTCCTTTGAATCTGACTCCGGAATCCTCGGATATCCTATAATATCTTTTTTATCAGTGACCATTAATTTTCAGCATTTGCGGAAACTATGTTAGATATTCACTATTCATGTGAATAGTACCAGTAAAAATATTTTTACCGTGCCGGTAAATATTTTTTACTGTGCCAGTAAATAATATTTACTGTCCAAGGATAATTCTTTTCTGATGTGACAGATCAGACTAAGCTGCAGCCACAGAGCATACTCAGAAAAACTCTATCTGGCATTTCTACTATAATTACCAAAAGAAACTACCAAATATTAAGACTAGAGACCAAAGAACTTACCCTTGAAGTTCCTGCTCATTCTCTCCAGCTTCAAGAACTTTACTCTAAACTCTCTCTCTAACTCTAAGAATTCTCACTCTTCTCTTAAACTCAACTGTTGTTCTCTGAGTTTGGTGTGAAGAAAATGAAGAAATAAAGCCTCTATTTATAGTGAAAAAGCATGACACTATACATACTTTATCAGGTCAGATTTTGGCCGTTGGATCTTGACTTTAAACATGGCTTCATCTCAACCGTCCAATCCATTTGCTTACGTCATCGATGACGTCATCGATGACGTCATCGATGACGTCATCATGACGATGACACTTTCTTACTCTTTTGCATTTATCCTATAAAGATTCCCTGATCGGTGTTCTAATCGCGTTATATTAGAAATTCTCAAGAATCCGGAAGCACAGCCTTGTAGTTCTATTTTTCCTCTTCAGAAATATCTGGGTCAACTAAATTTTTGATCCTATTTAGGGTATTCCGTAACCTGCCGAAGATTTTAAGTCGGACACTGACGGTTACAGAAATTACTTCGGGTGACACCATCTTCTAGACAAAAATTCACTGATTCATAATATGTGCAGTTGTTTACTACTTAGTTCAAGGATTTTGAGTTATGATTTATTTCCTACAGATTCCACTATCTGTCCTGCTTCAAAATATCGGTTCAACCTATCTCAAATAATCATTCCGCCGATTACGGAAATGACTTCGGAGATAACCCACTCTGAGATAAAAATTCACTTATTTATAATATACCCTTACTTTAAAAACCTAATTCACGGTTTATTGGAAATAATTTTATTTCTATTATTTTCCAAAGTATAAGATATTATATTATAATAATATTATTATTGAGTGGGTCCCGCAAACAATAATTTCAAAATTTCTCCCGTGAATGTGTCGGCAGGAGGAGAATTATTTTGACGTGGGTCCCGCATGAATAGTAAATACGTATTTTCAAATAGTGAATACGTATTTAGAAATAGTAAATATCGTATTTTTAAATAGTAAATACGTATTTGTAAATAGTAAATATTTTCATATTTCTCAAAATATCGATTAAATACCGTATTTATAAAAAGTGAATACGTATTTGTGAATAGTGAATACTATTCATGTACGTATTTGTGAATAGTAAACACTATTCATGTCCAATAAAATACTGATTCTAAATTCATTTTCAAAAATAGGGTCTAATAGTCCTCCGAAAATAGGCTAATTTTCTAGTCTTTAGGTCCAAAATTCAGGATGTTACAATTCTCCCCCCGTTCAATAAATTTCGTCCTCGAAATTTGACAATATAAAATCAAAAGGTTATCTAGACCTCTAGTCTATTCCTTCCTTATGCAAACTTAAATAGCACGCATCCTACTATTCAATGTCTCAATCTTATACCCAGATATAGTACTAAATTACAGGACTTGCTGATCTATTCTCACAGTACTCGGTTACACAGGCCTCACTGCCTGATTTATTTAGCCTTTTGGCTTAACACATATTGGCCTTCCGGCTCAATCTATTACCATCGCACTGGAGATTCTAACCTTTCTACTTAGGAATTCATCCTCAACCCTTAGGCATCTTTATTACTACCTGATACAGTGAATGTTTTGCTAGTCTTACGATGCATTCTAAACATAGTTACTTAGCATTTCACACAGTGCTAAGTATCACCGGTCTTATGTCCTAGGAGCATCATCCCGTGTATACTTTGCACACTACGTCTTATTGCCTTGAGCATCTGCTCATCAAATTCATCCGAGACTTTCCCATTCAAGTCCTCAAACTACTTTCACTTACTCAACATCATAACCGGCAGCTATTATTTGACTTAACTAATTCAGTATTCCAAATCTTTCTAATAGTTGCTGTTCCTGTACCATAATTCCCAATTACACTGCTTTTCTTTTCAACACGATAGCGTCGACAATCATGTCATTGCTACCCAAAATTATTTTCTTGTCTCATTTTCAAATTTTCAAACATGAAAAATTTTCCGTGGTTTCAGTACATTTCACAATCTGCACTATACCACAAAGTAATAGTGCTATAACATTTTTAAACTTAATTGCTGCCATCACAAATTCGTGAAAACATTTTTCACTGCCGGATCATTTTCAAAAAAACTTTTATTACCGGCACATATCTTTGAGGGAGCTAATTTATTTCACAAAATTTTACAATTGAGAGTACACACCATCATTTTAACCATTTGGTACAGTGAGCGCCTTACCCCAATCCTTAAATCCAGTCTCAACAGTACTATCAACAATGTGGGAGAACCTCCGCCCCTCTCTCAGGAGACCCAGTGTTCACACTGGCACATAAAGTAGCAACCCTATCTAGCGGAACTCAGTCCAGTCATAGACAGTCAGGTTGTACTAAACAAAACATATGCCCTCGGCAAAGTGTTATGGATTGGGTGCGTTCACTGTTGGTGCGATTTCCATTTTCTCAAACAAAATCCCTCCAAAAACTTTTTGTTCAAAGAGAACATTTATCAAAGGCCAGCGATTTCAAACGTTTTAAAACATCTGGCAGACCCAGCAAACTGTGTACATCTACAACAGCTTCTGTCCTTCCAGTTTTGTACTGACTTTACCACAACATAGTTGAAAACTCAGTTTCAAACTCTGGGTTCTAACAAAACCGTTTGTACAAGACAACATCATAACCATCACTGTGGTCTCAAATTCTGTTGAAAAATATTTCATTTGAAAACTCGATTTCACAAATTTGAAAGTAAACTCCGAAAATTTCAAAATAGCAGGTGCATTGGTAAGTTCAAAAATTCAATTTTTTTAAAACCTTACTTAGGAATCAGACAACTAACATTAGAAGGTCATTACTAACTACATACATCCGGACCTCTGTTCTTGACTACTCAAACCATATGTATAATGCTTAGTTTGTTCTACTTAACTCATCTGGCTATTCCTAACTTTGCCCGTTATCCTCGGGTTTCACAAGCTTTTTGGGACACTTCTCGTATTTGTTGTCTAACAACCGTGGGCTTCTGCTAGCTTATATACACAATATGTACTATATAGCACTGGAGCAAACCATGGTGATATACTAGATTACTTAAACCTTCACTCTGGGGAACCTATTCGATGTGAGACTCATTATAATTTACTTACCTTGAGAACTGATGCACTGGTAACTCTACTTTATGGTTCGTTGTCACGGCGGCCCCACTCTACGGTTCGTCGTCACGGTGGCTCTGCTCTACGGCACATTACTCGGCGCTTCACTCAGTCTTCGCAGACCAGTCAGCTTTTCCGGTTAGCATCCTCTGTAGGTAAACCTCCTTGATCAGAACTCCCCGTAGGTATCCTTCTCCGATCAAACTTCCCATATAAGTAGCGTCAGTGATCGTCTCTGAATCATTATAATGAGAACTCAAATCTTATCAGGTTCCTATCCTTTAGTGGTTTCATAAACCATTGTCTCTATGTCTGCCATCTTATCTAGGGTCATTCTATTTTTAGACTTTCACTTTCTGTTTAGCTCCAGGTATTATCCTTAACTCAACTTTCCCTATTGGGTAATCACCTACTTCTTGGGAAATCTATTAGCCACTAATATCTCTATGATTCTTGGTCCCACCTTGAGACCACAACCGGTAGCTATTAAGGTTTCAGCTTTCGTATGGTTCTGTTAAGGAACTATCTCTTAGGTATTTGGAACCTAGGCAAAACTCACTCATATTTTCTCAGGGTTCCTACTCTCACAGGGGTCATAGTTCTGAGATTTCTCTCGCCTAAGCAATATTAACTTTATAATGTCTATTGATTCTTGGTACTAATATTGGTATACTTACTACTAGGTACCTACAACTCTCATAGGCACTAGTATGACATAACTGTCTCCCCAGAATTACTGGGTACTTTCCCTCTTCTGTCAATTGATCACCACCGTCAAGGACTTAATCAAAAGATCTTCGTCCCCGGAGCCACGCCCCTTTGCACGCATGGTGTCTGGCCTCTACAAGGTAGGGATTTTCTTCTCAGGGTACCTTAACAAGTTATTATTTTGACAAGGACATTAAATCGATAGGTTACTATCCAAGGGAAACCTAAACAGTAGGTTATTATTTACCGGAAAACTTAAGTCATACCAACTTCTCTGTACTACTTCCCTTGAAACTCTGGGCAGGGATTTAACTTAGACTCCAATTCCCATATCAAAAGTCTTAAAGTTCAACAATAGAAACCATATTCTATGTCATCCTTTCTATATCAGGGTTTTAATCTCTTAACCCTTTTCCTTAGGGTGTACGTCCTTTTTGTATCACAACACCAGTATTATATCAGTACTTGTACTTGTTTTTCGAAATACTTTTAAAACCATGGCTTAGAGCCTAACTTAGTTAGTCAAACCGATTGGCCAGGTAGGCGTCTATCATGGGAGCCTCACCGTGCTAGGGTGACTGATTGGCTGATCCACATAGACTCGGCCCTACCTTCGGCACCAATGGTTTACTGTAACTGAGTCGGGTTCATACCAGATAAAACACTTTTGAAAGCTTAGAACCTAACTCCGCTACTCAGACAATCCGACTAGGCAGGTGTATTTGTGGAAGGCTCGACGAATTCAAGGAAACTGATTGCCAACCACAAAACCCCTTTCTAGATATCGGACTGTTTGGAGTAACTTAGTTAACTTCGTGCCAGAATGCCTGCTCTGATACCAAAATGTAACACCCCAACTTTTCTAAAGCATTTTCGAAATTATTTGATCAGAGTTCAAAATAATTTAACCAGAGTTGAGCAACGAAATGATTTTAAATACAAAGTAACTGATATTCAACCACTGTAGTGTACTGGTTTGTTGATACAAAGAGTTCGAAAGACTATACATATCTACAGGACTTTCTCCAG
This sequence comes from Acacia crassicarpa, assembly GCA_034222035.1. NCBI lineage: Eukaryota > Viridiplantae > Streptophyta > Magnoliopsida > Fabales > Fabaceae > Acacia > Acacia crassicarpa. The sequence continues at coordinate 55,555,675 of JAWXYG010000001.1, read as the reverse complement.
CAAGTCCTTCTGCCTGCTGCTTACCCTTGTTTCTGTTTCTGTTCACTCCGAAAATCCTGAAACTACAGTAAGAGCTGAGGTTCAATACCCATTGAACCTCAGGTAACGGTTAACCTCATGCTTATGTATCAAATATGTATGACAGATATTCATGTCAAAACAGCAATAATCACATACATTATTCTCATATTCACATAATAACATAACACAGCCACTGCAATATGCATGTTATTATAGTCTGCACTATTCACCAGTGCCACGGTGTACATCCGTGTCCTCAGCGCTAGGAAAACATAACGGCGTTATCAAGACTATAACCCGTATCAAGTTGTATGTGTATGATCAATTTTCAAAAACAGAATTTCAGACTATCTATCACATATAAGCATACCATAAGCATCAGAGTTAAGGTTACAATACGCGTCCGTACCTTCCTTCCACGTGAATAGTAAATTACTATTCATGTATACGGCACTATTCATGTATACGGCACTATTCACGTATACGGCACTATTCACGTATCCCCAAACTTCCTTTGAATCTGACTCCGGAATCCTCGGATATCCTATAATATCTTTTTTATCAGTGACCATTAATTTTCAGCATTTGCGGAAACTATGTTAGATATTCACTATTCATGTGAATAGTACCAGTAAAAATATTTTTACCGTGCCGGTAAATATTTTTTACTGTGCCAGTAAATAATATTTACTGTCCAAGGATAATTCTTTTCTGATGTGACAGATCAGACTAAGCTGCAGCCACAGAGCATACTCAGAAAAACTCTATCTGGCATTTCTACTATAATTACCAAAAGAAACTACCAAATATTAAGACTAGAGACCAAAGAACTTACCCTTGAAGTTCCTGCTCATTCTCTCCAGCTTCAAGAACTTTACTCTAAACTCTCTCTCTAACTCTAAGAATTCTCACTCTTCTCTTAAACTCAACTGTTGTTCTCTGAGTTTGGTGTGAAGAAAATGAAGAAATAAAGCCTCTATTTATAGTGAAAAAGCATGACACTATACATACTTTATCAGGTCAGATTTTGGCCGTTGGATCTTGACTTTAAACATGGCTTCATCTCAACCGTCCAATCCATTTGCTTACGTCATCGATGACGTCATCGATGACGTCATCGATGACGTCATCATGACGATGACACTTTCTTACTCTTTTGCATTTATCCTATAAAGATTCCCTGATCGGTGTTCTAATCGCGTTATATTAGAAATTCTCAAGAATCCGGAAGCACAGCCTTGTAGTTCTATTTTTCCTCTTCAGAAATATCTGGGTCAACTAAATTTTTGATCCTATTTAGGGTATTCCGTAACCTGCCGAAGATTTTAAGTCGGACACTGACGGTTACAGAAATTACTTCGGGTGACACCATCTTCTAGACAAAAATTCACTGATTCATAATATGTGCAGTTGTTTACTACTTAGTTCAAGGATTTTGAGTTATGATTTATTTCCTACAGATTCCACTATCTGTCCTGCTTCAAAATATCGGTTCAACCTATCTCAAATAATCATTCCGCCGATTACGGAAATGACTTCGGAGATAACCCACTCTGAGATAAAAATTCACTTATTTATAATATACCCTTACTTTAAAAACCTAATTCACGGTTTATTGGAAATAATTTTATTTCTATTATTTTCCAAAGTATAAGATATTATATTATAATAATATTATTATTGAGTGGGTCCCGCAAACAATAATTTCAAAATTTCTCCCGTGAATGTGTCGGCAGGAGGAGAATTATTTTGACGTGGGTCCCGCATGAATAGTAAATACGTATTTTCAAATAGTGAATACGTATTTAGAAATAGTAAATATCGTATTTTTAAATAGTAAATACGTATTTGTAAATAGTAAATATTTTCATATTTCTCAAAATATCGATTAAATACCGTATTTATAAAAAGTGAATACGTATTTGTGAATAGTGAATACTATTCATGTACGTATTTGTGAATAGTAAACACTATTCATGTCCAATAAAATACTGATTCTAAATTCATTTTCAAAAATAGGGTCTAATAGTCCTCCGAAAATAGGCTAATTTTCTAGTCTTTAGGTCCAAAATTCAGGATGTTACATGTTGCATGCTTTGCTTCGTCATTGTCAAACAAATAACCCTATAGGAGGTCAACAATGGGCTCAGGATCCGGTTGCTGGTGTGACTTAGAGGAGGATGCCCCACGGGTCGCTCGGTGTTTAATCCGCCTCTCTCTCTCATTGCCGTTGCCAGAAGGAGCTTCCCTACGACGCATAATTGCAACACCGACCTACAAATGGATATTACAAACCATCAACAAACATTCATAATTTTCAATTTCCCATATACATTCATCAATTTCACAAACAATCATCATTGCCATTGAAAAACAGAATCAACATCAACAAAATTCATGAAAACCGAAGTGAAATTCGTCCAAAAATAAAACAAAATTCACAACCGATGTAAATCTTTTCACTTTCACATGTACATTCATCATTTTCACAAACAATCATCATCGCCACTGAAAAATAGAATCAACATCAACAAAATTCATGAAAACCGAAGTGAAATTCATCCAAAAATAAAACAAAATTCTCAACCGATGTAAATATTTTCACTTTCACATGTACATTAATCATTTTCATCCCTAAAAATGAATGAAATACTCAAATCAATGAAAGAAACACAACAAAACAAGGAGAGCAAAGGGCAAAATGCAAAAACGCAAATGGGAGTTCGCAAAAACGACGTCGGAATTTCGAAATGGAGATGGAAACATATCTAAATCGACCCAAAAACAACCCAATCAAATCGCAAAACGTAAAAACCCAAATGGGGGTTCGCATAAACGCAAAACCTACGTCGGAACTTCGAAATGGAGATGGGGAACATACCTAAATCGACGCAAATGACACTAGATTGAAGATCCCCTCGCAACCCACCAAGGAATTGAGCAACGTTTGGGCCAAAAAAACAAAGGAAGAGAGCTCTACAGTGCTTTAGTCGGCTATTAGGGTTCCATTATGCGCAAATGGGGCTTTTAAAAAAGCCTCTGTCTGAGATTTAGTCAACTAAGCACTGTAGCTTAGTCGACTAAATCTCGTGTTTAAGTGAAAAATGCTCTCTGTCCGAGATTAGTCGACTAAGCTACAGTGCTTAGTTGACTAAATCTCGAGGAAGTAAAAAAAAGATGGAACCCCGCGTTTTAGTCGACTAAATCATGGTTTAGTAGACTAAACAGAAGCAAAGTGGGAAATAGTTTGGAAACAGGGGCATTTTGGTAAATAGTTATTTAATTAGGGGCATTTTGGGAAAAAATCCCACAATTATGTCTTCTTGTGAGTATTCGATATTAAGGAATTGTGGAAGGTTAAAGATTATAGCTTTGAAAAGTTATAGGTAGTAATTTTGTAAGTTGTATTGTTTGGGTTTTTATTTAACCGTCTTTATCATATAAGTGTTTAAGATTTCTGTTTTTGCCGCAGAAAATTTATTTTTATTATATTTATATAAAAATGAGTGGCTCCCACACTCCCACCCTTTGTGTTGTTTTTCCTTTTTAGAATTGACATAGAATAGATTAATTGCATTAATTAGTGAAAAATAGGCATGATTACTACCAAATTAGTGGCCAAGTAATGAGAAAATAAATTAAAAATATGATCTTTACTTTGGGGCTTTGTGGATTTTCGATTTTCTTGTCAACTCTGAATAATGGGAAGATGAGTTGTTGCTCGTAAGGCTTGTCTTTTTGGGTCCACTGCTTGGGGGGGGGGGGGTACGTATTCAAAGCTATAATCTTTAACCTTTCTCAATTCCCTAATATCGAATACTCATAAGAAGACACAATTGTGAGTGGAATTTGTGGAAGCCTTTCTCAAGGTGGCTTGGTTTGGATAATGAAATCTAGATTTAAAATTTGAAAATAATATCCTAACCATCATCTCATATCATCTATATATTTAGTTAATCCCTATAATTATAGGATTCCTAATAATATATGAGATTCTAAATACTTCAAACACAACACATAAAAAAACTCAAATCCCACCATGGTTGTTGCTGGTCAAAGATTTTGCATGACCACATACCATTTACTTACTAAAATGGAACAGACACTCATAGATAGAGGGCATGTATATGTGCAATTTGAAGTGCTGTCTAGTATACGAGTCAAAGATGGATACAACTCTATAATTGAACCATGTGTGATTCATATGTCTCTTAAGTACAGATGCTAGTATATGTGCAAAATCTTAAAAAACATGATCTAGACAGCTTTTGGCTTAATTGTTATCTGATGTAACTAATCCACTTTTTATAATCAAAATCAGCTCAAGTTAATTCTAACTTAAGAATTGGGTTTGGATAGTCCAAAGTTATTCCCAAAAACGACAGAGAAATGTTTAGATACAAAAGACACCTGAGAAGAGCAAAAAAAAAAACAATGAAGATCAAGAACATCAAATCAACAAATATGTCAGACTTTACTTTCAGAATATCAACTAAAGAAAGCAAAAGCAACATGGATTCGCCTGCCATGTGTTGGTTGCGTCATTGATGACATAAAACTCATTGGGTAGATTGGGGAGATGACTGAGATTGAAGTCCCCTAAGAATAGGAAAAGTGTGTAGCTGCAACACCACAATGATTCATTAACAAGGCAAGCATTTGAATTGAGCCCGGACACAACTCTCCTAGACCTTTTTGTACAAAGGAAAACACAAGCATTTGCAGTGCCACTAAATATGAAACCAAATCATCATGAACATCATATAATTGGATTGACCTGTGAAATGCTCCTCTGTTTCTCATAGAAGTGGGCTATGATTCTCAATTCTGGAGTTCAAACCTATTGAAATTTCCATGTTAGGAACACGAATCTGACAAGTTTTGCCTTCCAAACATACTTTAAATCCTAATAAATATTCAAACTGTTCCAAAATCTTAAACTACCAAGGGTTAGATATCCTTTTAAAGGATAAAATATAACTTAATTCAACAACAATATAATGTCATGAAAGCAGTTATTGCCAGGTGGCATGTTACTTCATCATTAATTCCCATATGTTATGAAGTTCTGACATTCATTAGGAAGTTCCTTCCCAGTCTGGTCGAGTCCCTTACTGAAGGTAAACACAAGATAACCTACCAATAGAAAAGCATTATTCTGAACTGGGAGCAATAACAATGAAGAAATGAAGTTATAACTTAGACCTTTGCACATGAAAATGAAATAATCCACGGTGAGAGTGAATTTGGTAGAAAATTACTGAAAAAAACAAACCAAGTAAAACGATTAAATATACAAAGATAACATTTATTGCGCATGAAAATAACAAGGCAATGAGTTATTGCCGAATTCCAATTATGAAAACTTTCGAGAAAATAGCCCGGCCACACAGATTCTTCCAATCGTTTAGTTATTAAAATAATAAAAAGCTACTAAATATTTTTACATAACACTAATAAAGAAAATCTTGTGAAGACCACTAAAAATTTAAAAGAAAGAAGGGGATGCCCCGAAATTTTTTTGGCCCAAATTTTCCGTTGGATTCTTTCTAAACAAATTACTCACATATTTGTACCCCACCACTGTCAATTTCCCTGTCCTGTGGAAGGGAAAAAGTCACAGCTTGGCACATTTATTGTCCAAACCAAGCCGAAAGGTTTCCCCAAATTCCACTCACAAGTCTGTCTTCTAGTGAGTTTTCGATATTAGGGAATTGTGGAAGGTTAGAGATTATAGCTTTTACATTCAGCACTTTTATTATCCAAACCAAGCCACCTGGAGAAATGCTTCCACAAATTCCACTCACAATTCTGTCTTCTTGTGAGTATTCGATATTAAGGAATTGGGGAAGGTTAAAGATTATAGCTTTGAAAAGTTAAAGGTAGTAATTTTGTAAGTTGTATTGTTTGGGTTTTTATTTAACCGTTTTTATCATATAAGTGTTTAATATTTCTGTTTTTGCCACAAAAAATTTATTTCTTGTCACACTCTGTTCGAGTATGAACAATGTAATACTGGCTTGAACTAGGAACAGCGCCTAGGGCCTACGTACCCTAGTGTAAGGATCAAAGCCAACGTAGTTCGAATATACTTCCGGCGTTTAGCCACTGAGTGTGGGGGTGTGTGCTCAGTGAGAATGAATGGGTGAATAATGCATACCGTACACCAGTGGAATGATCTCCTATTTATAGGAGAGGGCAGTTACCGTACGTGTCCCGAGATACACGGCTGGTTGTGGGTCGTGGTCCCAGGACGTGCTGTTGGTAGTGGCTTTCGTGGGGGTAACCGCTGCAGATAGTGGCATAAAGGTCTGGGCTTCGTGGCCCACGTTCCCGTATCCATAACAGTTGCCCCCCAGCCCGGTAGTTCAGGTTTATGAGCTGCCGGGATGTATTAGTTGCTCGATTGGGTCATGCTGCTTATCCGAGTTGTTTGCTTTCGTAGCAATTTTGAGTTTGAATCTCAACCAATCTCGATTATTGATAACGTGGATCAATCTCAACTTATCTAACTCGTCGGTTGCCCCCCAGCCCGGTAACTCGGGTTCCTGGGTTGTCGGGATGCACCGATGATTGTACTCGAGTAGAAGTCGTCCGAGATGCCTTGGTCTGGACGACATTGCCCGGGTCTTTAGTACACTTTCCAGCCGGTACGGATAGCTGGCCTTATGTGTTATGGAGTTGACAATCCTTTCTTGCAAGCCGCCAGGCTTATGTCGGTCGTCGTGCCGAGTTCGAACCTCGTCCTACGTGCCGAGTTTAACATTTCTGCCGAGGTGTGTTATTTACCGGCATGCCTATTGTTGCAATGCCCGCGATCATACCTACCGTTACGACTGTCTGTCTTACTTTCAAGTTTAGGGTGACGTTCCATATATCCACTTCCTCAGAATCTGCAACGTCATGTCTTTCGAAAAGCCGCCTTTGGTAACCGCGCTCATTAATGCTCTACGTCATATCTCCTCCGTCATGATTACTTTTTAGGGTTTTAGTAGGGCTTGGGTGTGACCCCGTCGGTTCATCCTACATTGTGCGTCTGAATTCTGTACCGTCACTTCCCTTGGCACCTCGTAACCGGTGAGACGTTTGGATAGCCAATCGCCTCACTCCCTGATTTGCCCATAAATATAAATGCATTGTCCATTTCTTCCATTCTCCACCTTTGCTTCTTTCTCATCTAATTAAGTTCTTTTAAGTTCTTTGTTGGCAGAGTAACGTTCTCTGTACTTTCTTATCCAGATTCCATCCTTCTTCTAAGTTGCAAGTAAGTTTTCTCCCCGCATTTGAGCTTGTTCCTCTTTGTTCATCATAATTAAGATTATCTTGGTGTGATTTCTTTAAATTTCTGCTCCGTTCTTGCATTTCTGGATTTATGTTCTTAAGATATGCCTCTGTTTTTGTTGTTCCAACATTCCTGGATTCGTGTTCTTGAAATACGCCTCTGTTTTTGCTGGGTGCTTTAAACAACGATGATGATCTTGAATTCCTCTCTGAAGAAAGGAAATTGTGAAGAGCCATAGTGAGGTTACCTTATCTGAGTCGTTAAAAGATTGGAACTTCTGAGAAATTTAGGGTCATTATTCTTCATCTTCATAGCATCATTTTGTGCTTTTTCACGTTCTTGAATTTCATTTTTGTTTGCTTGACAATCCCCAACTGTATGCAACTTAGTGTTCTAGTTGTTTTTCAAAAGATGGATCCCCAGACACCCCTAGTAGACATGTATGGTCGGCCCATCCCCGAGGAGGATAGAGAACTACTTCAAAGAGTTCCTGGCCGAACTAAACTCTGGCTGTGGTCTATTCTTCCCACCGAAAAAGAGAAGATGGAAGATTTGCTTCGTTCTTCTCATGGCGGCGGATCCTCCTGAGGCGGTAGTTCCCGAGGCTCCAGTTCCTCACGAGGTAGCAGAGGCGGGAGATCCCATCAAGGTCGGGTGGTTGAACCTTCATCTGCTGCTTCAGCACGCCCTTTGGTTGCTCGAAGTGTGGCCCATGATACCCCCGCCCAGGGCAGCCCGGCCGAGCCTATCACACCTTGTGAGGAATGCATGTATAAAGCCATTGACCTTTCCAATCAGGGGCTTGATCGAGAAGCCGAGCAGACTTTGGATCGTTGTCGCTGTAACCAAAGGCCTTGGAGATCTGCTGTCGCTTATACCCCTTTATTGCCTTCAGCATCTCAAATTCCTGAAAATCTTATGACTTCAGGTACTCCCGAGTTTTGACTCAGTCTTTTTCTTTTTTGTATAGGTATTTATGTCTTCCCTTTCGCATCAAACAAACCAATCCGAGACTGGCGAGTCCGCTCCCTCTGGTACTTCCCGAATGACGACAATTAACCGATATGCCGTCAGTAAGGCCGTCACCGACATGAGGAATAAGTCATCTGCTAAGACAATTGCTGGGGTAATCCGAGGTGGGGACGGATATACTGTGTGCCGGCCTTCAACTAGTGAGTCGATGGCTTCCAGATGCTCCGAAGATGAAACCCCTTTCTTTTTCTTCTACAGACATGTCATTTCCCGACTTGGGATGGAATTTCCTTTCTCTGAATTCCAAATGCAGCTCCTCCGCCACTTTCATTTAGCTCCTTCCCAACTTCATCCTAATGGCTAGGCCTTTACCATTGCCTTTGAAAGCTTTTGCGACAAATATGATTTAGTCTGTTCTGTGCCCGTGTTCTGCTACTTTTTTGTTCCTTTGGAGAACAATCTTTCGACAGACAGTGATTTGCTTGAATTTGGGTGGACTTCCCTTCGTGCTTCTGTGGGTCGCAAATTCCTCAAGCCTTTCACCGATTCGTGGAAAGGCTTTAAGAATTCCTTCTTCAAAGTTTCTGCCAAACCCGGGAGGATCCCGTGGTTTCTTCAGACTTCTGCCTCTGGGGAACTCGAAGGTCATTTCCCTTTGTATTGGACCGAAGATCATCATAGGTTTAAGGCCAAGGACTTTTTGACCCCCTTGCCCGAGATGACTCCTCAGGAGAGAGACGCAATCGCTTTCATTTCCACGTCGGTCAATAAAGAGCCCTTAGAGGACTCGGCCGATTATATACTTTCTTTTGTATGGAAATCATCCACTACGGGTATGATTGTTGCTTTAAATATTCTTGAAGTGTATTTTCTTCGAATTTTATATAACTCGTCTTTTGTCTTTTTCTCAGGTGATCTAATGGGTAAGAGACCCGATTACCTTGACGTCACCGCCCATCATCCGGATACGGACCCATCAACTCGCCCCGTGACCCCTGCTGCAAAATGGGTAGCTTCTGTTCCAGAGTCTTCTGATCCTCCTCCGGCCAAGAAAACCAAGAGATTGAGGAAGAAGAAGACCCTCAAGGCTGAGCCAGAAGAAGAGGGTGAGGGTGACATTCCTTTGGCCATTCCAATCAAAGAGCCCGAGAGAGCGGCTTCTGACGTCCCGGCATCTTTGACTGGGCCTGTTGTGAAACTCCCGAAGTCATATCTTTGGGAAAATAAAATTCCTGTGGGCTTTCGTGCGGGCCTCCAAGCTCCCTCCCATTATTTTGATAGGAAGAGGATTTCAACACTGGAGGTAAAGGAGCTCCGGGACTTGGAGCACTTGAATATGACGAATGCCGGCGTCTGTCATCTGGCTGCACAGCTTAAAGATTGGGTTGGAGAACAGGCAGCAGAGATTAAGTCTCTAAAAGCCAAGATGAAAACGGCCGATGATCGAGTGGCTCAGGCCCAAGAAGAACTTCATGTGGCTAAAGCCGAGAAGGCGAGCCTATCAGATGAAATTATTGGCCTGCGTGATAAGCTCCATAAAGCAGAGTCCGAGGTCATCCACCATCTTCAAGTCCGTGAACAAGATTCGACTGCATTGGCGAAGTACAAGGATGAAGTAACGAAGTACAAGGACGAGGTTGCCAAGCTGACGTCGTCTCTTGAGGCTAGTCAAGCAGCCCTCGAACTTGCCAGCAGCGATGTGGCCAAGTTAAAGACTGGTGTGATGGAGGCCTTTGAGAATGCTCTGGAGCAAGCGCAGTTCTTGAATCCCCAATTTTCCTTGGACCTGACACAAGCGCACGTTAATGTCTATGTTGAAGGCGGGAAGTTTCACCCAGCTCCTTCTTTGGATGCCCCTTCAACAAGCTTTGGTCCCGAGGAGACTGGAGGGGATCAACAGGCTCTTGATGGCCCAGATGACTCTTAACTTTTCTGATTCGTCTTGTCCTTTTCTGATTTAGTGCCCGTGTTGGGCTTTTGTTTTGGTGCCTATGTCGGGCTTTTGTTTTGGTGCCCATGTCGGGCTTTTGTTTTGTTGTCCGGATGTAGTAACTCTTTGATTAATGGAATTTAGTTTGACACCATTTCTGCCAAACTGCTTATCCTCCCTTTCGTTTTCGTTAGGCAACCAATCGACGTGATCAAGGTCGATCAGAATGCCTTTGTTTTTATTTTCAGCATTTTAATTGCCGAGGTGCATGATTCACGAAATTATGGATTTGCAAAATTCGCGCATGTCTTTTTATTATGGCCATTTAACAATACGGTCACCGCGGGTCATCCAACCCGAGTTCCCGCTCGTCATTTTTCAGCGGCTTTGCCGCTATACGGTCAAGCTTAGACTCGTATTTGGCGGATTATTCCGCTGGCGTTTTAATCCTTACATGATTTATGAATTAACTCGGAATTCATACATGTGTTATTATTGACATGGTTTATGAACCAACTCGGGGTTCATACATGTATTTTAGATGACATGATTTATGAACCAACTCGGGGTTCGTACATGTTCTTTTTATATGACATGATTTATGAACCAACTCGGGGTTCATACATGTTCTTTTTATATGACATGATTTATGAACCAACTCGGGGTTCATACATGTTCTTTTTATATGACATGATTTATGAACCAACTCGGGGTTCATACATGTTCTTTTTATATGACATGATTTATGAACCAACTCGGGGTTCATACATGTTCTCTTTATATGACATGATTTATGAACCAACTCGGGGTTCATACATGTTCCGAAAGCTTTAACAAGACTGCATTTGGCTTTGTAGCCTCTTATTCCATTAATCAAAATCTTCACATAATACTGGGCGAGTCTTGAACCCGCAATTAAACTTTCTGAAAGAAACAAACAAGTAACAATTGAAATAATGAATCCGAGCATGCAGCAGATTACTTTAACTGTAGTAAGCCTTAAGCTTATCAGCATTCCAAGTTCTTTTTAGTGCTTTCCCATCCAAGGTTTCCAAAACGTAAGCGCTTTTCCCGAGTTGCTCCTTGATCCTGTAAGGGCCTTCCCAGTTGGCTGCTAACTTCCCATCTTGGGCATTTTTGTTGCCAATATCAGCTCTTCGGAGCTCCAAGTCATTTTTCTCGAAAGATCGGGGATTAACCTTTTTGTTGTAGCGAGCCATGATAAGTCGTTTTGTTGCTACATCTTTCACATGGGCAGCTGCGCGAACCTCGTCGATCATGTCCAACTCGGCAGCAATTGTTTCGTTGTTAACTCTTTCCTGAGTGACCTGCAACTTCCGCAAGGAGGGTTCTCCGATTTCTACGGGAATCATGGCTTCACAAGCATAAGTGAGTCTGAATGGGGTTTCCCCCATGGACGACTACACCGTTGTCCGATATGCCCATAACACCGAGTACAGGTGTTCAACCCAATTATCCTGGGCCTCTTCCATTCGCTTTTTAAGTCCGTTGACGATCACTTTGTTTGCTGCCTCCGCTTGTCCGTTGGACTGCGGGTGTTCCACGGAAGTGAAATGATGCTTAATTTGGAAGTCGGACATCATTTTCTGGAATCCTTGGTCCGTGAACTGCGTCCCGTTATCTGTGATTATTTCTGCCGGGATTCCGAACAGCGAGATGATGCTCCTCCGGAAAAATTTCTGTGTTTTGGCCGAAGTTATTGTTGCCAGCGGTTCTGCCTCAATCCATTTTGTAAAGTAATCCACTGCCACAATGAGCCACTTCAGTTGTCCGGGTGCTGGTTTGAAAGGTCCTAGCAAGTCCATGCCCCATTTGAAAAATGGCCATGGTGCCGTAATTGTCTGCAAGTCAGATGGTGGAATTCTGATGATCTTTCCATGCTTCTGACAACTTTCACATTTTTGGACGTGGTCCTTGGCATCTCGGGCCATTGTAGGCCAATAATATCCTGCCCGGATAGCCTTTCGCGCGAGTGCCTTGGCCCCCATGTGCTGCCCGTTGATGCCTTCGTGGATTTCCGCCAAGACATATTGGGCTTGATCGCTCCCGAGACACTTCGCCAGAGGCGCATGTAGGCTTTTCCGGTAAAGTTGGTCATCCACCATTGTGTAGGCAGCTGCCGATCTTATCAAGTTTCTTGTCTGCATCTCATCATCGGGTATAATTCCTCGCTCTAAGTAATCAGCAATTGGTTTTCTCCAATCGTCCGAACTTGTTATCAGCATTACACAACTCGGCACTAGGAGATTCTGTTGGACCACTGTTCTCAGGCTTCCCGGGCCTTTAGTACTTGCTAATCTCGACAGGATGTCGGCCCTTGTGTTTTTCGCCCTTGGGATATGTGCCACCGTGACCTCATCGAATTGGGCCATGATTTCCTTTACTTTGGCTAAATACTTTGCCAACAATGGTCCCTTTACTTGGTAAGCGCCTTGAATTTGAGACGCTACTAGCTGCGAGTCCGTTGATATGTGCACTTTCTGAGCCCCACTTTCTTTTGCCTGGGATAGACCAGCTAGCAAGGCTTCATACTCAACTTGATTGTTGGAAATCGGGAAATCTAGCCGTAGGGACAGTTCTATGGCGACACCCTCGGGGTTTTCCACAATAACCCCCGCGCCGCCTCCTTGTAAATTTGACGAGCCATCCATAAAGACTTTCTAGGGTTTTGCTCTTGCTTCTTCTTCGGGGACAAAAGTTGACTCCACCAGGAAATCGGCTAAAGCTTGTGACTTGATTGCTTGTCGGGCCTCATACCCATTGGATCTTTGCTCTTGTAAAACCCGACTTACAAAATACACTGGTCTTTGCTCTTGACCGGTTTCTCTAGTCAAGACCGCGCTCACTGTTTCTTCTCCCACTGATAAATAAAGAATTAGTTTCTCGTTAGGTTCAGGTCTCAACAGCACTGGTGGGGAAGATAAGCATTGCTTTATCCTCGTGAATGTGTCTTCACAATCCGAGTTCCACTCTCCCTGAGCTTGCTTCTTTAAGAGTTTGAAGAAAGGAAGTGACTTTTCGGCCGACTTGGGCAAGAATCTTGTCAAGGCCGCTAATCTTCCAGTTAACTGTTGGACTTCCTTCTTGTTCGTTAGGGCCTTCATCTCCAAAATCGCTCTGCATTTTTCAGGGTTGGCTTCGATGCCCCGGCTTGTTAACAGGAAACCCAAAAACTTCCCGGAGGGTACTCCAAAAGCGCATTTCGCCGGGTTTAATCGGATCCTGTGTCTCCTTAATCTTTCAAACATCTGGCCTAGATCTTGGACATGGTCGCTTTGCTCCTTTGACTTGACTATCATGTCGTCGATCTATACTTCAGCGTTCTTCCCGAGTTGGTCCCTGAAGACCTTAGTCATCATTCTCTGATATGTTGCTCCTGCATTTTTAAGACTAAAAGGCATCACAGTATAACAATAGTTAGCATTATTGGTGATGAAAGCAGTCTTATCCTGGTCATTGGGATGCATGGCAATTTGATTATATCCCGAGTAAGCATCCATGAACGAGAGCAATTGAAACCCGGATGATTGGTCCACCAGCTGGTCTATGTTGGGCATTGGAAACGCGTTTTTAGGGCATACTTTATTCAAGTCTTTGTAGTCGACACATACCCGCCATTTACCATTGGGCTTCTTCACCATCACGACATTGGATAGCCAAGTGGTATACTGTACCTCCCTTATAAATCCAGCATCGAGAAATTCCTTGATGTGTTTGTCCAGGGCTTGTCCTCGGTCTGAGCCAATGTTTCTCTTCCTTTGCGCTACTGGCGTTGACCTTGGTGTGATAGCCAACTTGTGACAGCAGAACTCGGGATCAATTCCCGGTATCTCGGACGGTCTCCATGCAAACACGTCCTTATTGTCCTGTAGAAATTTCTCTAATTCCGCACGAATCTCAGGATTTAAAGCTTTTCCTATTTTCGTGACTTGTTCTGGACCTTCCCCCAGGACGAGGTCTTCTAATTCTTCACCAGGCTCTGCTCTGCGCGCCTTATCCTCCTCCCTCAGGTCCAACTCGACTATTTGCACTGCGCTACTACTTGCTTTTCTCTTGGTAGCCGACTTGCCTTCCTGGACTGCCTCGAAATAACATTCTCAGGAATCCCTCTGATCTCCTTTAATAGTTACAACCTGGTTCTTCTTGTTGATGAATTTTAACTTCTGGTGATTTGATGATACCAGCATGTTCCAGGCATGGATAGTCGGCCTTCCCAATATCATGTTGTAAGGTGAGGGAAAATCCGCGCCACAAATCTCACCACCTCAGTTTTGAAAGCTTCTCTAGTTCCCAGAGTCAGTTTGAGGTCAATATACCCCTTAGGACGCGTGTCTTCTCCATTGAACCCAGTCAACGTGGTCCTACACGGCTTCAGGTCCTTGGAGTCTAACCTCATTCGTTTGAACGCATCCCAGAGAATGATGTCTACCACACTCCCGTTGTCGATAAATATCTTTTTAACTTGACAATAGTTTACTGTCCCCGTGATCACCAGTCCATCATTGTGCCCGGGTATTACATCATCCAGGTCTTCCAGTGAAAATCCCAACATCGGCTCATCTGGCTTCTTTTCTCTTTTGAACCTGGGCCGGTCTGTGATCGACATGACCTCCTTTAAATACATACTTCTTCCGCTGATTGGAAGAATCTCCCCCTCCTCCAAAACCACCGATGATGCCGCTGCAAACAAACTTCGACTCCGGAAATTCGTCTTCATTTCGTCGATCCTTACTACTGTGTTGCCTCTTTCTTCCTTCAGCTGGACTTCTGCTTCTGTTTGGCCGGTTGTTTTGTCGGCCTTGAGTTTGTATTACGTACTGGCGGAGTTTTCCTTCCCGAACAAACTTCTCAATCGCATCCCTCAAATCCCAACAGGCCTCTGTCGTGTGTCCGTTCTGGTCGTGAAATTCACAGTATCGGGATCTGTCTAAAGGCTGATTTGTTCGCATTGGCCGTGGTCGCTCTACGTTCTTCATTTCTGTTGAAGAAACTTCTTTCCAAATCTGGGCCTGAGGCAACCTCAGCGGCGCATACCTGTCGTATTTTCCTTCTGCCTGACTTCCTCAAGGCTTTTTGTCACGACATCGGTCGTGTTGCCTGTCGGAATTATATCGGTCCTTCCTCGGGGAGGGGATCTTCTAGATGAGTCTCTGGGAGGCTGAGTCGTCTCTTCCATCTGCTCCATTTCTATATACTGCTTCGTGCGGTCTCGGAACTCGGTCAACAACTTTGGGCAGCGCTTCATGATTGACTTTTTCATCGGCGAACTTTTATCTAAGCCCGCCATAACACAATGCAATTGCACGTCCTCTTTCAACCCGGGTACCTGTAGGGCGGTACTATTGAATCGTTCCAAGCATTTTTGAAGAGTTTCTCCGGGTGCCTATCGTACTTGATCGAGTTGAAATTCTGTCTTTGGCTGCTTCCGACTTGGGGCGAAATGGAGCAGAAATTTATTTTCAAAGTCTTTGAGGTCCGGGATTGAATCAGCTGGTAAACTGTTAAACCATATCTGTGCCGGTCCTCGCAAAGTTCCTGCAAATAAACGTGGTATGACTGGTCCTGAGTATCCTTTCACCATAATCTCCATTTTGAAGTTGCCGAGATGAATCTGTGGGTCCTGGCTGCCATCGTATTTGGGAAAGTCCTTTTTGTCAAGGCCTTTCGGGTAAGGTGCTACCATGATCTTTTTGGCAAAAGGAGTCGTTATTTTGTCATCGTCATCCGAACTCGAGTATACCGCGGAAGATGTTGCGCGGTCCCTTGATGAACTCGGGTCTCTTGTCGGTTGTTTGTCCTCCCTTTGCGTCTTAGTTGACGCCTAATCTTGCCTTGTGCCATCAGTCTCTTCATAACTGTCGGTAACCCGATCTCGTCTTTTGTGACGATCATTTTTAGCTGAGCGCCTAGTGTGTCTATCTCGACCATTTTCCCGAGATCGCCCTGAATGCCTCTGGTCACCATTTCTTTCTCTGCTATCCCTGTGTCTTGGTTGCGCTTCATGGGAGGGAGAGCCGCGTGGACTCGGCCTTGCATTGTTATTGTTGGTTCCAGCGTCCCGCTTGTCAACTTGTTCAGCGTATTGCTCAAAAAGCTTCCTCCATTCCTCGTCACATCGGTCCATTTCCTCCTGGTGTGCTCGAGCGCTTTCTTGAATCTGAAGATTGTGACGAGTTTCCATCCCATCCATTCTGTTCAAAATGGATCCGATAGTGTTCTGTAACAAACAAACGTCCGGGTTAGTCACTTCAATTTCTTCCTGTGGACCGCTCGGGGGAGCCTGGGTGTCCCCGTGTTCTAGCACGTCATCTTCTGGGATGGGGGAGTTGGCCATATTCGACACCTCCTCTTCTGTTTCTACAGTTACTTGATCCATGTCAACGTCGAGAGGATTTGGCTGTATCGCTTCTTCTATTTGCTGTCCTTGCTGTTCTTCTGGTGCTCGAATGTGCCGAATTGCCAAAGTTCGCTTTGTCCTTGCCATTGATACGTAACTTTTAAACCTTGTGGTCGAACCTTTCTGGTCCCCACGGACGGCGCCAAATGTTCGAGTATGAACAATGTAATACTGGCTTGAACTAGGAACAGCGCCTAGGGCCTACATACCCTAGTGTAGGGATCAAAGCCAACGTAGTTCGAATATACTTCTGGCGTTTAGCCACTGAGTGTGGGGGTGTGTGCTCAATGAGAATGAATGAGTGAATAATGCGTACCGTACACCAGTGGAATGATCTCCTATTTATAGGAGAGGGTAGTTACCGTACGTGTCTCGAGATACACGGCTGGTTGTGGGTCGTGGTCCCAGGACGTGCTGTTGGTAGTGGCTTTCGTGGGGGTAACCGTTGCAGATAGTGGCATAAAGGTCTGGGCTTCGTGGCCCACGTTCCCATATCCATAACACACTCATATAAAAATGAGAAGGTCCCACTCTTTGTGTTGTTTTTCCTTTTTAGGATTGACATAAAATAGATTAATTGCATTAATTAGTGAAAAATTCCCTAATCTTTAACCTTCCACAATTCCCTAATATCGAATACTCACAAGAAGACAGAATTGTGAGTGGAATTTGTGGAAACCTTTCTCAAGGTGGCTTGGTTTGGACAATAAATGTGCCGAGCTGTGACAATACCGTGACCTATTAAAAAAATGAATGACAATAATAATTAAAGGGGCCTGTGGCCTTTTAGCTTGCACGTACCACACCTTCTTTTGTTATTTCTCTGTATGCTTGAGATGGTCCAAAGGAGTCAAACTTCTTCCACTTCTGAGCTCCAGCACTGTTCATCTTCATTTAAGGGTTAAATAAGTACTCAAAATCACTTCTTTTCACTTCAGTCCTTTTATGAAAGATTCCACTTATTTTCCTCTTTCTGATGAGGGTAATATTGTGCTGATTAGTGAAAATTTTGGGGTTATAATTTTGGGAGAGTCTTGAATTTTGATAATAGATGACTATATATATGTAGAGGATGATTAATGACAAATTTTAATTGGTTTGGATTTATTACTTGGTTGTCTTATGATTTTAATCGGTTTGGAAAGTAAAATTCTTGTTTGAGATAGCTATTGAAAAGTTTAGTATCATCTTATATCTTGTTATGATTTATAATTGTCAGTTATTATTTATTTGTATTTTCAATATTATGAGATATTATTTAGTAAATAGTTTAATATATTTATTTTTTGGGCCCAGGCTAAAAGAATTTTCTGGTTTCGCCACTGTATATACATTCAGCGACATCTAGCTTCATCTATTGTTTTCTTCTGTGCACAATATTTTTATGCCTCCTACACGAAGTTTAGCCCATTATAAATGGAAGAAGTGACTAAAGAGTTGGAGACATCTTCGTGACTTCAATGGGACAAAGAAATCTGGTATTAATATAATGACTGTAAATTTATATATACCAATTTGGTTGTTTTAAATTTTGGTTTTAATAGTGTATATATGTATATAAATGACTGTAAATATATATTCTAATCCGTTTTGCATAAATGTACGTATATGCACGGGGATATTGAAAGAAGAACCCATCATTTTTCAAAAGAATAACTTCGATGCATCACAGTTGTTACTTAAGAACGGTTATTATATCAACTATATATAACAATGTTTAAATAAAGCTGTTAGCTTTACTATAAATATATAACGATTTTTTGAAAGAACCATTATTTATGTTGCTGCATATATAATGGTCGGAAAAACAAGGCTATTATGTATTATACAAGTATTACTATATATTATGATGGTTATTTACATGTGTCCATTATTTAGTAGCACAACATCAAGCACATCATGATCTCACCAAGGCTCAATACATGACGAGCATTATATTAGAATCAGTGGCAGAACTAGAAAAAAAATTTTAGCCCAAGCCAAAAAATAAATATATTGAACTATTTACTAAATAATATCGCATAATATTGAAAATATAAATAAATAATAACCGACAATTATAAATCATAACAAGAAATAAGATTATACTAAGCTTTTCAGTAGGTATTTCAAATAAGAATTTTACTTTTCAAACTAAAATTATAAGACAACCAAATAACAAATTCAAACCGATTAAAATTAGCCATTAATCATCCTTTACATATATATAGTTATCTATTATCAAAACTCAAGACTCTCCCAAAATCATAACCCCAAAATTTTCATTAATTAGCACAATATTATCCTTATTAGAAAGAGGAAAATACGTAGAATAACTTTTATAAAATGAGTGAGGTGAAAACAAGTGATTTTAAGTACATATTTAGTCCTTAGAATGAAGATGAATAACGCCGGAGCCTAAAAGTGGAAGAAGTTTGATGCCTTTGAACCGTCTCATTTGCATGAAGAAAATGACAAAGGAATATGGGGTACGTGCAAGCTAAAGGGCCACAGGCTCCTTCAATTATTATTGTCATTCATATTTTTTAATATGCCACAGTTTTTTTAAAAAAATTAAAAACAAGATATAAGATGATATTAACTTTTTTAGTAGGTATCTCAAACAAGAATTTTATTTTTTTCTTACATTTCAATGAGTAATGAACTAAATATTGTCCTAATAAAAAAAGAAATATAGAGAAGATACGAGATTAACTGTGACCAAATTATTAGCCAAAATAAAGTATTATATAAAAAATATATATAAATATATAAGATAAGAGAAGGTCAGTTAGGGTCAAGGCTTCAACTGGGCATAAGATAGTTCCACCATTAATTAGAATCGTTATAATAAGTACCGAATAAATAACGGTTGAGAACCATTATTTATCTACATCAAGCATATAAAGCACTGACATATATATGACAAATCGGAACTCTAATTTATGGTTAATAGTATAATCGTCGTATATGGTGATTCTATAATAGTGTTTGTAATGTGACATCAGCCCTAAAAGGTTTGTTTAACGCAGGACATGCTTTATTTTCTAATGATTAGATATCAATACTTTGGTAAGAAATGAGTCGGTTTTTATGCATCGTTTTGTTATCGAACAAGTAATATTTTACCCATTAAAAGGTTATCTAAACCTGGGCAAGTTTAAGTTTTTGAAACAGTTCGAATTTGTATTAGGGTTACACAAATATAAGGCAGGCAAGACTTGTCAGATTTATTTATTTATTATTTTATTTTTTATGGTAATCGATTATGAGATTTGTGTTCAAATATAATGTGGAAATACTTTTTCTTGCCCTTAATATAAGACCTAATTGATTTTTTTTTTTAAAAGATTGGAGAAGCTAAATAAATTATTTTAAAGTTTTATATTTATCATTTTTCTCCAAGCTAATTTTCTTTGACTTATAAATTGACATATAATCTAATGATACACAATATATACTATAAAATAATTTTTTAATTTCATCAGTCTCTCTAAAAAGAGTCGGTCTTATTTTAAAAGATAGAGAGAGTATCAATTATTTAGAACTCTAGAATTGAAAATCATGGTCCAGCTGGAGTAAAACCTGAGGAGCTTTTCACAGGTCAATCAAATTATCGTTGTGGCAAAGGCACATAGGTGTTGCAGCTATACACAATTCCATCCAATTCCAAGCAAGGGTCAACAATCAGTCCTCTCCCCCATCCACCCGATGATTTTATGTAGGCTAAAGTACTTATTTGGTCATTTATGTTTGCTTCAAGTATCCATTTAGTCCCTTAAATTTGTAAAGTGTACGTTTGGTCCTTTAATATTAACACCGTTAAGCAGATTTAACAGAAAATACTAACAGCAATTTTAAACGATGACTAGGCACTTAAATGCTGACAAAGCAAACTTACATGTTACTTTTTTAATAAATTAATATTTTAAATCTTATAATTTGAAATTTATTTAATCTTTAAACTGTCTTAGGGTTTCTCAATAACGACCTCCATCTATAACTCATCCCTGCAGCTTTGATACATCTATCTGTAACTCATCTCTACGGCTTTGAACAAATCCGAAGAAATAACCAGTCCTGTGAAGTCAATCTTGTAGGTCTGTTTTTCTTTTTATATTTACTATTGGTTGCATACATCCCTGCTTGAGTTTTCTTTCCTTTGGGTTTTCAATTGCTTGCTTCTTTCTAATTGCTCACCTGTGAAGAAGATGGAGAGGATTGAAATCACTTGTATGCTTTCAGTCGATTAAGTCTTCTCGCCATTAACTCAAGCTATAAGATTGAATAGACTAAAAGCATTCCCTCTCACTTAACGCTGTATTTTTTTTTTTGATACATATGGATTGAAATTAAAAACGATAGGAAAATTAAAGATTAAACGGGATTGACTCCCAATTTCTCTTGAAAAATCATCTGCTGCAAATGCCCCGGATAGACATCCAGAATCGCAGTGGTTGAAATCCCTTCCTTGGCTAAAGTATCATTCACTCCATTACCTTCTCTAGGGACAAATTGAATCTTGAGCTCCCAATTCTTCTTTCTCATCGGCCAGACTTGCCAGGAAATAAAATCCCCACCACCATCAAAGTTGGCGTCATTTAACGTATTCCCCAGCTCCTTATCATCCGATGCAATGACCACCTCTTGAATCCTAACTCCCAAACTAAGTTAATACCTTTCAAAATCGGCCATCCCTCCACCTCAGACGAAGAACATATATCCAAAGTTTGCTCAAAACCAGCCAGCCATTCCCCTTCCTGATTTCGTAGAACTCCCCCACAACCAGCGTTCCTGGTACTCCTGTCCATAGCTCCATCAACATTGCATTTCACTTTAGTAGGAATCAGGAAGGGGAATGGTCATTTTAGTGAAAAATCCAATCCCCATATGTAGGCCAACAAGCAAGGGGGCATAATGCCACTAATGTCATTAGATCAATCAAGACAGAGGCCTAGTTGGTAGTGCTTTGAAAAAACTCATACCGATTCAAATAATCTGTAGATGCAACCCTGCCATTATGAAGAATCCAACCCATAGCTGGTAGTGTTTTGGAAAAACTCCTACTGATTCAAGTATTTGGGGTCAACATATTTTCTCTGCCATACAAGTTGTTGCAAGGACAAGCCAAATAAATTAACAACAGTAAAAGAAGAAGTGAATTTGCCTTTTTTATTAGTTACAAATGTAGAAAATCTAACATAAAATGTAGAAGGAACTATCAATACAAATTAATGAAACCCAAATAGGTAATAGGGATTGCACAGAGGAGGAGAAACTATATACACAATTATCTAATTTTTCATGCAGACTATAGTAAACAAATATCACATTAGAAATGGAATTTACTTTTAAAGGTTAAATACCAAATTTACCTTGGAAGTTTTGATAAGAGGGTGCTCAGTACTCGGAAGTTTTTTTGGTACCAAATTTACCGGGGAAATATTCAAAAGGTACCAAATTTGCCCCGGAAGTATGAAAAAGGTAGCAAATTTGCCCCTCCGTTAATTTTAACCGTTAAGTTTAACTGAGTGTACACGTGGCATGCCACCTCAGCACACGTGGCATTCCACCTCAGCAATCAAAAAGTATCATTTTTGCCCTGGAAGTTTTCATTAAGGAGCAATTTTGCCCCGGAAGTTTTCATTGAGGAGCACTTTTGCCCTGAAAGTTTACAAAAGTAGCAATTTTGCCCTTCTTTCTCCCAATATTAAATTTTACTATTAAATCAGTCAAAGACCACACATGTCATGCCTTGAAAAGGTCGAACTTGGAGTCAGAGAAGGAGATCCTTGAGATGTTGAGCTCAAGGCAGCCAGAATTTGTGAAGCCGAATTGGTCACAGAAAGCATCACTTATAATTTAAGCAAATGATCAGACTATACAAACCAAAGTTCATAAAACCGGACCGGTCGTTGAATCGGTCAAGGTACTGGGTCAAGGGTCAGTGGGTCAGACAGGAGTCAAACCGGGGCAAACTGGTGAAAATAAAATTTTCATGTTATTAATATGAAATCATTAAAAAAAAATCTTTTTTAAATATTGTTACGGACTGGCCCAATGGCCCAAATCCATAGTGTGGCCCAGCGGCGAGCAGGTCCGGAACCATGATTCACTGAGTATGGGTGATAGATACGGTATCTCAACAGACCCGATCCACCCCCTGGCTAAGCGCCTCCAAGTTTCAATCGAACTACGTGGACTTTGATCCCTTCAAAGGGTACATAAGCTCTAGGCTTGACACCTAGTCAAATCCAATTAGTCCTATTCCTAGAATAGAACAAATACCACTCCAATAAAAAAACATCTCTCACTGCACTCATATACCCATTAAATAATGAGTTAAAGTATGTTGGGTACCTCTTGAGGGGAAAAAGAAAAGGTATGTTGGTTTCCGGTCTGAACCGGCTGGTTCGGTCTGGTTTTCAAAACATTGATACAAACGTAAATGATGTTTCCTTAAGCTCAACGTCTCAAGGATCTTCAGTCCATGTGACTAGTTCGGCTTCACAAATTCTGGTCGCTTAGAGCTCAACATCTCAAGGATCTCCTTCTCTGACTCCAAGTTTGACTTTTTCATGGCATGACATGTGTGGTCTTTGACTGATTTAATAGTAAAATTTAATATTGGGAGAAAGAAAGGCAAAATTGCTACTTTTGTAAACTTCCGGGGCAAAATTGCTCCTCAATGAAAACTTCCAGGACAAAATTGCTCCTCAATGAAAACTTACAGGACAAAAATGATACTTTTTGATTGCTGAGGTGGCATGCCACGTGTGCTGAGTTGGCATTAACGATCTACGTGGACTTCCGTCACAATTGGGAAATTTGATACCTTTTTAATACTTCTGGGACAAATTTGGTACCAAAAAAACTTTCGGGTGTTAAGCGCCCCCTTATCAAAACTTCCAGAGTAAATTTGGTATTTAACCCTACTTTTAATATAAAGATATAAATCCCTACCATAGAATATTCACCTGCATACAATCCCACTTGCTTGTATCAATAAATAGCAATTTGGACTTACATTGGCTATCACAAATATAATCAAACTTGTCCATTATTCTCATTTCTTGCTTTCTTACTTTCTTACAATATTTGAACTTATGAATAGATTCAAAAATTTGCATCAAAGATGGGGAACAATTATGATGAAGATAGTGCCCTAAATATTGACTTTAATGATAGTGAAGAAGAAGTGGATGGAGGTGAATATTTTCAAGGTAACATTGAGGAAGCCAATATAGACTGTACAGATAATTCAAATGAAGAACATGAGAGTGAAGGTTTAGAAAGCCTTGATGATGAGGAAAAAGTTGGAGATGAAAACAGAGATGGAGACGTTGAGGGATGTATTAAGAATAGGTTTCCAATGCATAAGTTGGTCAAAAATATGAGTGAATACAAGTGGTAGCTAGGAACCCTTTACAACACAAGGGAGGATTTTAAGGAAGCCATAGTCTCATATGTTGTGCATGCTGGTAAAGGGCTAAAGTTTATTAAAAATGATAAGGAAAGGATTAGAGTAAGGTGCAAGCAAGGCTGTGATTGGAAGGCATATTGTGTAAAGTTAAAGGGAGAAGAGACATGGCAATTAAGGATGATCAATGACAAGCATAAATGTAGTAGGGAGGTGAATAATCAATTGTTAACATCCAAATGGTTGGGTAGGAGTATTCAGAAAACTGTGAAGGAAAATCCTAAGTATAAATTGAAAGATATTATTGGTAGATCTAAGAGAAAGTGGAATGTTAATGTCTCAAAGAAAGTTGCTTCCAGAGCAAAGAGACAAGCATTAAATCACCTTCATGGGTTTTTCCAGGAACAATTTCGAAGGTTGTATGACTATTGTCATGAGCTGATAAGGTCAAATCCTAACTCTATTCTGTTGTTAAAAGTGGAGAGGCCACCTGACTATGATGCAGAGCTTGATACTCAAATGCCATCTAGAAACATGCTCCCTAAATTTGGAAGATTGTATATATGCTTTGAAGCTTGCAAAAAGAGCTTTTTCACTTGTAGGCCAATTATTGGGTTGGATGGATGCTTTCTTAAGGGACCATATAGATGCCAATTATTGGCTGCGGTTGGTAGAGATCCTAACGAGCAAATGCTCCCCATTGCTATAGCTGTTGTAGAGGCAGAGACCAAAGATTCTTGGAATTGGTTTCTATCTAATTTAATTGAAGACCTTGGTGGGACAAATAAGTGCAAACCTATACCTTTATTACTGACCAACAAAAGGTAAATTTCATTTCTTGTCTACTTTTTTAATTTCACATATATTATATAAACCTAAAATTGTAATTATTTTATAGGGTCTTTTACCTACCTTTGATGAGCTCTTACCTGGAGTAGATAATCGATTTTGTGTTCGGCACCTATACAACAACTTTAGAAAGTGATTCCCAGGAACAAATTTGAAAGAAAAGATGTGGAAGGCGGCCAAAGCTACGTACCCGCAGGCATGGGAAAGAGCAATGAAGGATATTCAGAAAATTAATGATGATGCATATAAGTATCTCATCAAAATTCCTCCCAGATTTTGGAGTAAGTCTCGATTTTCTTTTGAACCAAAGTGTGATGTATTAGTAAATAATATGAGTGGAGCTTTCAATAGTGTCATTCTTGATGCAAGAGAAAAACTAATTTTGTCAATGTTGGAGGATCTTAGGATTTATTTTATGAATAGGTGGGCTACTTATAGAACTAAAATGAATAGCTTTCAAGGTTCAATTCTTCCAAATATTAAAAAGAGATTAGAAAGAGAGGCTAAGGATAGTGGTAGATGGTTACCTTCTTGGGTTGGAGATGAAAAGTTTGAGGTTCATGATGGACATGAGAAATTTGCACTTGATCTAAAAGTTCACGAAACACTTTCAACGTGGAAGCCCTTTACAGGAGCGACAAAATCCGTACCATTACACAGCTGTATACCCACAATTGGAGCAAACCCAGTGGGTTTTTCCTTTTTCTTGATCCAACTCTCCTTCGAATACCTCCATCCTGTTCACTACCGAGACACAATTTTGAGATTTTTCTTGAACATTAGTGTTTGCACTTGCGGTCAGTTGCTCTAGCGTGGCTCCGCCACTAATGGCGACAGAGGTATTCCGGCGAATCTGGAGCTTCCAAGGATGAGTTTTGAAGGCTGCTACAGTGAAGATGCTCAAGCTCTGATCTGTGTCTCTCGCGACTCTCCTATTGCAACTTTTGAACCCTCCTCCTCACGTCGCCGGCGATGATGGAGGTGAGTATAAAAGTTGTCGGCTACGGAGGTTAAGGAGTGAAAGATGAAGATCTGAAAGTCGCCCTGCTGAAAGGTATTTAGTAATAGAGTGTGTGTTGCCAAAGTTGGAGGAGGTGAGCTATTTGCAGGTAAATGAGGAATGGAAGAAGAGGAGAAATCGCTGGGTTCGGATAAGCCTCAGCTTTGTTGAAGAGGAGAAGACAATTGTTTTTCTCCAGATTTATTTTTATTTTAAAATATCAATATATTAAATTAAAAAGTAACACATCAGCATTTAATTATATAGTCAATTGGTGAGTTAGTATTTTTTGTACACTTTATAAATTTAATGGACTGAATGGATACTAAAACAAATATAAAGGATCAAACGAGTACTTTAGCCTTTTATGTAAGAAATAAATGTTTTGTTTGGAGGGATTGCAGACCAATGTTTTTTTTTTTTTTTTTGCAAACCAATGTTTTTTTTTTTTTGATAAAATTTGCAAACCAATGTTGTTTTATTCTATTATGCTAGCAAAGTATTTGGGCCTAGTAGATAATCCAAGAGAAAGTTGTAATGGACCTCAAAGGATTGGGCCTAAAATGTGGTTCAAAAGAAGACCCAAGGATATGTTTTAAGGGATGATTCAGGAGCATGGCTTGCTGGTTTTTGTAGATATATATCTGTGATGCCCAAAAGGCTGATTTTTGGGCTGTTGCTGATGGTCTAATGTTAGCTTGGGAGTTGGGTATTAAGAGATTAATCCTTGAAACAGATGCTGCTGATGTGTTTGCTGTAATTCAGGAGGAAGTTTCGGCCACTGATTGTTTGCTGGTTTGTAGAATTAAAGAGATGCTGATGTGGAATTGGGAGGTTTCTATCCTTTTGATTCCTCGGGAAATTAACCGGGTGGCGGATGCGTTAGCAAAAACAGGCCTTATCTAAGTCTTCGCTTTTTGATGTCTGTCCTGCCTTTCTTAGGGATTAGGCAGAATAAGATTGTTTGGAATTAATTTTCCCTTTAATGTAATTGCTGTGTTTTATTTTAAGGCCTTTCAAGCCTTCTTATATATCCAAAAAAAAAAAAAAAGCTTATTGGGAAAAAGTTAAAAAAATAAAAACAAAGATAAAAGATTTTGGAGAATAGCTTATGAAAATGAAGAAAAATATAACTTCTGTAAAACATGGTTTTCAATCCCCAAACCATAGTTTTCTAGCCAAAAATAGATCCTGACAAAAAGAGCGTTGGACTGGTTTACAATAAAACTATAATTTTGATGAAAAAATTGATTATAAAAAATGAGAGTATTTGGTTTAAAATCATAGTTTTGAACATCATCCAAACACAAATCAAGTTAAGGTAGGTCAAGCTATGAGCAAAATGTCTACGGTTGGGATGAATGAGGCAGGGAGTGTTTTGGAATCTCCCCTCACCCTCCTGAACTCTCCACTCTCTCTCTAGAATTTCTCTTTCTAGCTTTTATGTGACGCTTTTATGACACTTCCATTTTAGTGTGGGATACTTGAAAGTTGTTTAAGGGGTAATTTTATCTAACCAAAACATAATATATTTTTTTTTCCTTTGTCATTAAAATATTGACGGTCAATATCAATTTTTTTAAAACATTTGAAACTTGATTCTTTTATAATACTTTTTGGGAAAAACTGCTTCTCAAAAAATTTCGTGATACCAACACTTATAAATGGTTAATTATGAAGTAAAATTGCATCGTTTTTTAATCAAAAGGTGTTCAGCAGCTTAGGACTTGTTTTGCTTCCTTTTCCTACTACTACAAATGTTTTTTTTTTCCATTTTTGTATGTCAACTAAAGCTTGGGGCATGAAGGTTGCCATGTATTTCTTCCAGTTTTAAATATAAGACCCATTTGATTTTTTTAGAAAATGAAAGAAACTAATTAAATTATGTTAAAATATTTATATTTATTGTTTTTCTCTAAACTAATTTGTCTGACTTATAAATTAAAATATTATTTAATCACATATAACATATGATACGATTAAATAATTTAATTAACTTCCTTAGTTTTTCCAAAAAAAATCAATTAAATTTTATATTTAGGACTGGAAGTAGTAATTTCTTCTTATCTTTAATGTATAACTTGATTATTTATTCAAGAAAAATAATTTCTCTCTTAGCACAAAGTAAGCATTAAAAACTTGAGCATTTCAAAATCAATTTATATAAAGAAAACTACCAAGATCAAGTTCCTTATATCTATTTGTTAAGTTCTCCAATCACACATGAATGCATGATCATATGTTATGTTTTTGAATTACTATCACTAATTTATAAACCGACATGAAAAAAATAGGACACGACCTTATGTGATTGTTGAACTTAATATAATGGATATGAGGAACTTGATATAAAAGGATCATTATATAAAAGAATTTTAATTTTATTATAAATGTTATTACTTTAATAAAAAAATAAGACAGTAATTTGTTGCATATGTTGTTATGTTTCATAACTTAAAATTTATATTTAAATACGAGCTGTTAAAATTTTAATCAATAGAGTTGAATTTGGTAAAAGGGGGAAAGGACATATATATGAACAGTGGACACACCGAAAGACATGTGTCATCAGGAGGTCAGTCGGGAGGCATTTGCTAGAAAAGCAGAAGTTTTTTCTGCACCCACCTTTGGGGAATGATGCTCTCTCTTTCATTTTTTCTCTTTATCCCTCACAGTTAGATCTGGGTCGTCTATTCTGTGATCCAACGGTCTAAATTAAAAATAAAATAAAATTTTTGTTTTTTTTTTAATCTAGACCATTGGATCACGGAATGGACGGCCCAGATACATCTAGGAGAGATGGAGAGGGGGGTGAAAAGGAGAGAAACCTGACGCCCTTTGTTTTTTATCCTCCTATCCTGCACCCACCTTCCTGTCACCTTCCTTTAGCAGAAGATATATAAGGAAATGATCTGATTCATTTCAAATTCAAAACTATCAATCAAGTGGATTAGAGAATATGAATGCAGAGGCGTTAATGCGATTGGAGGAAGGCATTACTTTCATGAGGTCTTTTAATGTTTCCTTTTGTTTTTTTTTTCCCCTTTTCTCTTTATCAGAATTATTTTGGCCAAATTTTGTATCAGTATGCATCTTCCCCCAAAAAAAAAAATCATGCCACACAGTTACAATTTTAAATTTCTTTTGTCATTTTTACTGCACACAGCGCTAACTAAAAAAATATTTTATGACTGAACGCAAATTCTAAAATAATTTGGATAATAGTTGATACTGAGATTTTTTTTTTCAAAACTGATGCTTTTTTTTTTGTATTTTAATATAAGTTATTAATATAATTTTCTTAAATTATTCCATCCCCAAATAATTTCTGAGGATTTATCCCAATTTCCCCTACTGTGTATGTATGTATATTTTATATATATGTATGTAGGGAAAAACATTTCTTATGTTGTAGGAGAAATGTTTTCTCATGCCACACACACATAAAATGGTGGGACCCACACATATATATATAGTGCTAATTATATATATATGTGGGTCCCACTATTTTATGTGTGTGTAGGAATCTTGTTTCTCTCATGCAACATGAGAAAAATAAACTCCAATGTATCATAATTTTAGATAAATAAGTAATAAAAAGAAAAATTGTACCTAAGTCCTAAGTAAGAGAAAATATAGTATAAAGGTTTCTTTAAATCTCATATTTATAATAAAGTCCTGTGAAATATTTTTACAATGAAAGGTCTAAAATAACTGTTTTGATTAAATTGGTCGTAGAAATAGATGATTATGTATTTATAAAGGTATTTTTGATTTTCCGCATTTAGGATAAATTACAAAAATATCCCAGATTTTACTCTACTTTTTAGATTTCAAAGGACCTCTCTATAGTATTTTCTCTTATTTGAGAGTTAGTTTAATTTCCCAAATGAAAAGAGGCGTGCTGCTTTTTGCTTCGTCTGTAAAGGCCATGTGATTTCCTGTTTGTCTACAGCCACCAGAGTCGCACGAACAGCCATAGCCGCACCAACTTCTATCCAGGACGACCCGTTGCTGCTGTGTTTTACATTGTCAATAACGCCGCTGTGTTTTACAATGTCAATAACTTCAATTTTTCCCAAGAATCTTTTTCCTACAACTTCATCTTCGCTACCTTGCTTCCAGTTCTGGTCAGCTTCCTCCAAAGTTCAGGGATGAGTCCCTCGCCATTTGAGCTTCATCCTACTGCTTTCACGGTTTCTGTGGGGTGTTCAGCCTCATATTACTTGGCTATAGCGGCTAAGTTCATGTTTCCTGGTTTCGCCTCTCAATTTGGAGCTCTCATGTCCGTGTTTGGTTCTCTGTCTGCTGCTACCTTGATATCTCTCACTTTGCATCTTCCATGGTGGTCCATTTTCTTTATTCTCTTATTCATGGGAGGCTTCTTTATACTCTTTAATAAACTTCACGCGAAGTATGCCAATGTGAGTCGTCTCCCGCCAAGAACGATGCCACCACCCCTACCACCGTGGAATGTTAGATTCAATTATTAAGGGGAAAAGAAAAGATCCATTCAGAAGATCACTAGTTAACCTAATTTTGGGTATGTTCATGTTCATGTACTTTTTCTTTTTTGGTTTTCCCTGTATTTTCTTGTCTATTCAAATGCTATCTTGCACCTCTCAGAATAGCTGTAATCAACAGTTGTTATAATGGAAGATGCCTCCATCACCATTTTTTTCCTTCAATTCTTAAATTAGGTTTTTCATCCATGTAACGTTCAATTCCTGTCTCATCTTTCCTTATTTGAACTTTAAATGCCATTCTTTTTTTCTTTTTCTTTTTCTTTTTTTTTGCATGATCCCAAACATAGAAGGATCTTGATTTTCAAAGAGGTGGCTTTGTGGCCTTTCTTGTCAACAGCAATGAAATTATCCCCATTCTTTGGCACAACCAAATGCGGATTATGCCCTTCTGGTTGATGGCGGTTTATTCAGAAGCAAAAAGTTAATAATTCCCTTGTGTAAATTTCTTACGGTTTTGGTTTATTTTGTTCATATTGCTGGGTGAGGTTCGTGCTCATTGGTTTCTTTTCTTATGTGTTTCTCGTAAATTTTAGTTCCTGCAACTGCAAGCAAAACCGGATACTAGAAGAGGCCTTACCTATGCAATACACTCTTGTAGTTGCTGGTATTTTGTTTGAAACTATAAACTAGGACTTTGCTGAGTAAGTTTTTTTTATGATTTTAAATATTGGTTGGGATAAAAAATATATACATGCCAAGCAAGACTTACCAGATTTGTGTTTGTAATGTGGGAATTTCAACTTCCTTGAACTTTCAGAAATCAGAATCATAATCTACTCCAGTTAGAAATGGAGGGGCATTACACAAGTCAGTTGAAACGTCAACCAATATATATATAAAGCCGAATAATTTGCTCCTGTTACTCCATCTGTTCACTTCAGCCTGTTGAATTAGGGAATGCCTGCCTGCTGAATTACTGAAAATTTCTTCCTTCATCTATCATTGTCCATCAGTTTCAGTTCCATTTTGAATTATGAAGCAATATGATCACATTGGAGACCTTACAACAATTCATACTTAATCATCTCCATCAACTCTATATGTTTCTCTTTATCAGTTAATGTTTGTTCCTATACTGTGTTGTTTTTTGTTATGTTCTCATCACTTCTCTTCTCACCCCCCTGTGGGTGTGGCTATGATGAAGGTTTTGGACTGTGCGGGGATCCCACAACTGCAAATTGGGAGACAACACTTGCCATTGGCTGGGCACAATATTCATTAATATGGTTTTGACTTTTTGTTCTCTAAAATACTTTTGTTTTTTGTGTTTTTCCTTTTTTATTGGTTTAGCAAGTTCTTTTCCTGACTGGGATTATGAAAAATAGCTTTTCTAGGGTGGCGGAATTTCTAGTCGCCCATTTTATCTATGAATTGCACTCCATATATTTATCGATCAATGCTGTAGATATGGGAAACAATACTTACAAGTGCTTGAAGAGCTTGATTTGAGTAAATCTAAGTAACTAATATGGACAAACACTGAGTTGGTGTCATGAAGAGTACAATTCCATATTTTTCAAAATGTAATATGTTTCAATTTCTAAATCTGCATTTTGTAGAAAATCATGGACACAAAGAGAACACATCTAGAGCAAATATTGATAACCCTGAAGCTTTTTAATTAGTATTTCGCAGTTGATGCTCATTGCTCGGTATCATCATGCTCATGCTACAGGTCAATATTCTTTAATTTGATCTTTAATATTTGCATGTGTGAGTAATGTGCCATCAGTCCTCATAGGTTATTATGAACCGTTTTAGGCTTTTTATATTGATTGCCAAGTTTTCCTGACATAATTTTTGCTTCTTGGATATTATCGTGACTTCTCCATTCATAGGGCGCAATTTGCTTAACATGTTATGGTTTTCTACTCCTTCTAAAGATATTATGGTTTCTTTGGAAGCTTTCATAATTGACATCTGGCAAATAACTCATTGCCTTCTTATTCTCATGCACAATAATGTCATCTTTGTATATTTAATCGTTTTGCTTGGTTTGTTTTTCTCAGTAATTTTCTAACCAAATTCTCTCTCACTGTGAAAAGTTCTAAGTTATAACTTCATTTCTTTATTGTTATTGCTTCCAGTTCAGAAATAATGTTTTTTTAGTGGTAGGTTTTCTTGTGTTTACCTTCAATCAGGCACTCAACTAGACTGGAACTTCTTAGGGTGTGCATGGTAACACTCCCAGAATAACTTTTTTCTTAATTTCTATGCCCCGGAACAAAAATGGATGTGAATTGTGTTTGGTAAATCTGTTTTTTTTTTTTGCTCCTGGGATGAACCGGTTTAATTTTTTGTGCTAGGGAGTAAAAAAAAGAAACTAAAAATTTTAGCTTTTCTCATACAGGGCATAAAATCAAAACCTATTTTACACAACACCTCTCTTTTCTCTCACGCAAACAACCTCAGCCGTTGCCACCACCACCACCCCACCCCGGACTCCGCCGCCACCCCACCCCCGCCGCCGCCACCACCCCTGCCACTACTACCGCCGCCCCACCTCACCCCCGCCGCCGCCACTACCGCCCCCACCACCCTATCACCACCATTGTCGCCACCCCACCTCCCGCCACCTCCACTGTCGCTGCCGCCTCCACCGTCGCCGCCGCCGCCACCACCACCGCCACCCCACCACCACTGTTGCCACCTCACCCTTGCCGCCACCGCTATCACCACCACCCCACCCCCACCGCCGCCACCATCGCCGCCACCACCCCACCATCACCGCCGCCATCACCGCTGCCACATAAATAATTTTGTGAATATAAAAATTACAAAAATAATTTTTTTAGGAAATTTAAATTTAAGTTTATTTGTAAGGTATAATAATTATATTAATTATTAAAGAAAAGGACAAAATGGTAAAAATAACTCATTAATCATTCATCTTCCTCCCTTACTATTTTTTTTAACTCCCAAATAAGGGGAGGAAAAATGTGTTACCAAACGTAATTCTGATTCTAGGAGTAAAAATAAAATGGGTTAACAAACTTAATTCTGATTCTCAGAACTCTTCCAAAGCACAGAATCAGAAAAAACTGTTTCATCTCAGAAACAGTGCTGGGCAACAAAATGGTTTTCATGCACACCCTTAATGAATGTCAGAACTTCATAACATTTGGGAATTAATGATGAAGTAAGATGCCACCTGGCGATAACTGCTTTCATGACATTGTTATTGAATAATTTTTATTTTATCATTTAAAAGGCTATCCAACCCTTTGCAGTTTGAGTTTTTGGAACAGTTTGAATATTTATTAGGATAAAAAATAAATATATGGCAGGCAAGTATAGTCAGATTTGTGTTCATAATATGGAAATTTCAATTAGATTTAAATCCAGAATTGCGAATCGTAGACTACTTCTATGAGAAACACAAGACTACATGAGCGTTTCACAGGTCAATCCAAATTATATTCAATGTGATGTTCATGGCTTCATGCTAATTTGGTTTCAAATTTGTTGGCAGTGCAAATGCTCGTGTTTTTCTTTGTACAAAAAGGCTTAGGAGAGTTGTGTCCGGGATCAATTCAAATGCTTGCCTTGTTAATGAATCATTGTGGTGTTGCAGCTATACACTATTCCTATTCCAAGGGGCCATCATCTAAGTGATCTCCCTAATCCACCCAATGATTTTTATGTCAAGGAGGAATCAATGAAGCCAGCAAGAAATGGCAGGTGAATCCATGTTGCCTTTTTGCCTTTCTTTTAGTGAATTCAATATTCTAAAGGAAAAATCAAACATACTTGTTGATTTGATGTTCTTAATCTTCATTTTTTGCTCTCCTCAGGTGTCTGTTGTATCTGAACACTTCTCTGTCGTTTTTGAGAATAACTTTGGGCTTTCCAAACCCAACTTTAAGTTAGAATTAACTTGAGCTGATTTTGATGGTAAAAAGTGGATTGTTTAGATCAAAAAATAATTAGTCAAAAGATGTCTAGACCCTCTTTTTTGAGATTTTGCACATATACTAGCATCTGAATTTACGAGACACATGAAGCACACATGGTTTCTTTTACATTTGCATCTCTTATATTTAGGCCCTGCGAAGAACACTGAATGGAGGAAAAAACCTTAGCATGCCAGATGGAGTTGTTATTAATGGGAAGGGGCCTTGTCGTTATAAGTTATAACACCTCTCTTGTACCTGATGGCATTGAGTATGAAACTATTAATGTTGATCCAGGTATTATCATTTCTCCCTTTGGTTTGCTAAACATGTAATGCTTTGTTTTTCCTCCTATTAAATGTATTGAGGTTTCATTTATGTACTTTTATTTTCTTTCTTCCATTGAATGGCAGATATTCCCAATCGGCAATTTTCATGCAGAATGAAGTTTATCTTTGTACATATGATGTTTTCAATTTTTTTTAAAAAACATTTTAACCAATCTCTTTCTCTCTGTAAATTTTCTTCTTGTTTTTTTCCCCATTTTCAGAGGTCTCCCTTCATTTCCTGATTGCTATTGCTGGGTTCCAGTGCTAATGTAAATGTGATTTTGCTGCTTCTTCTTTTTCCCCTTTTTTAAGCAATTATTATTTATTTATTTTTTGGTTTTGGACTGAGTTATTTTTAAAGCAATCTGGTTTAACATCTTTGGAGATTTTCTTGGTTATGCTTTCAATCACGCGTTAAATCAGTACTACTGTAGTAAAAACTCGAAGTTAATGCAAGAAATTCAAATTATATTGGAATTAAAGTTGTTGCATCATGCTGAATGGCAATAATTGCCTTCATGACATCATCGTTACTGAAATGTTAGGTTATGTTTTATCCTTCAAAATGCTATTTAGCATTCTGCAGGATAACCTTTTGGAACATTTTGAATACTTATTGGGATTAAAAATTTATGTGGCAGGCAAGACTTATCGGATTCGTGTTCATATGTTGGAATTTCAACTAGTTTGAACTTCAGAATTCAGAATCATAATCTACTCCTTGGTAGAAACAGAGGGGTGTTACACAAGTCAATCAAATTATACTCAATTTGATATTCATGTTGGGCAGTCATACTCTTTTCTGGTTTCCATGGACCAGAACGCAGGCAGAGACTACTATATTGTTGCAAGTGCCAGATTTGTTAATGAATCATTGTGGCAAAGTGTTACAAGTGTTGCGGTTTTACACTACTCCAATTCCAAGGGACCAGCAACCGGTCCTCTCCCTGATCCACCCAATGGTTTTTATGACAAGGAGGCATCAATGAGCTAAGTGAGAAGTGTCAGGTTTGTGACTATTGATTTGTCACAGTGGTTCATTAATCAGTACTATTATTTACCAAGTACATGACGTTATAGTAGTTCATCATTGTTGGTTACCCATATGAATTGTCCTTCTGGTTTTGCATTTCATATTTTGAAGAAGAATTATGCCTACAATATTTAAAAGAACCACGGAGAATGACAATTAAAGACCCTATAAGGAAATTAATA
The DNA here is from genome assembly GCA_034222035.1 of Acacia crassicarpa. Taxonomy (NCBI): domain Eukaryota; kingdom Viridiplantae; phylum Streptophyta; class Magnoliopsida; order Fabales; family Fabaceae; genus Acacia; species Acacia crassicarpa. Next base: position 55,519,841 of record JAWXYG010000001.1, on the reverse strand, counting down.
CAAAATCAGGATTTATTTACAACTAAAATTTTGAAATTTATAACTCAAACTTCGATATCTTCAGCTTGAAGGTCCTCAGTTTATATTAGTTTTCTTATAAGGTTTTTAATTATCATTCTCCTTAAAAAATTCTATCATGAAAGGTATGACTTACTTGGTATAATTTATTCCATGGCTGAAAGTAAATAACAAGGCAGCCCTTTCCATCTTGATGATTTCATGAACCTGTTTACTGCATCCTCTAAGGTTCCTTTACTGATTAGGCAAAATACTTCTGCCAGTGGAGCTCGTCCCAATCCTCAAGGATCCTTTCGGTATGGCTCCATTAGTATAACTGACACTTATATGTTAAAGGTTCTGCCTCCAACGCTTATCAATGGCCATGTTCGAGCTGCCACTGTGCCATCAACGGCATTTCATTTGTTAAACCTGAGATACCGTTTAGGCTCGCTGACCAATGCAAGTTGAGAGGAGTTTATAAACTCGATTTTCCCTGTAAGCCACTGAATAGACCTCCAGTGATGCACAGATCTTTAATTAATGCTACATATGGGGGATTCATTGAGATTATATTGCACAATAATGACACAACAATACACAGTTTTCACATGGATGTCTACTCCATTTTTGTTGTTGGGTAAGAGTCCCTTTTCTTTTCCCTTGGTGTCTTAAGAGGTATGATAGCGTCTGGATCACCGATTTCAAAAGTTTTGTGACTCCAGGATGGGCTATGGTGAGTGGTCAGAAAATTCCCGAGGTACATATAATAAGTGGGACGGAATTTCACGCTGCACGATTCAGGTTTGTTTTCCTTTGGAAAATACATCACTTTGCCGGAACAATAAAGCCATACATTATTTATCATGGCCATATTGCTATTGTCATAGTCTTTTGCAAGAACCGAATATCTGGTGATTTTCATTTTTTGATTCTACACCTGTATAGCTCATCTTTGTAAAACTGTAGAATGAATGTTTCCCCAATGTCAAATGTTGAAATTCGACGAGCAATTGAGCTAATCTTCATTGTTCGCTCTCAACAGATTTCTTTTGAACTTAAACACTTCTCAGATACTGAGAAATGAACGTAACCACGGGCTATATAAAGCTGACTAAATGTTAGAACTAACTTAAGCTTGATTGTAATTGTAGAAGTGCATTGTTAACTGTTAGTTGACCATATAACAAGTGGTTCGAATCCATAAAAAAATAAATCTGTGGCTCATGCTTTTGAGAATGTGCATATATATATATATATATGTATATGTTTATAATAGCATCTGATTTATCACTATGAATCACAAATAGTTCAATAATGGAGTGACACTCATACTAGCTAGCACTTGAATTTGCAACTACGGATACTTTATATGTGAGTGTTCTTTTTCTTAGTAACTGACTTATGTATTGCCATGCAATAATCTTCAACCATTGAGGGATTTGAGTTCTGTTATGTGTTTGACCTTTGAAGTGTCCATGTTCCAAATGAATAGGTTTTTCCTGGAGCATGGACAGCAATCCTTGTTTCTCTTGATAACACTGGAGCATGGAACCTGAGAACAGAAAACCTAGACCGGTGGTATCTAGGCCAAGAAACATATCTAAGGATTGTCAATCCTGAAGAAAATGGGGATACAGAAATAGCGCCACCAAATAATGTTCTATACTGTGGACCCCTCGAGTCTCTTCAAACGTATCCAATCCTTTTAACCACATCACTTTATTAATTATTTATTATCAAGTCATTTAATATAATCATAAAGTGAGAAGGAGAATAATTATGGAGGACTCAATAATTTGACTTCAAATATTTGTCTTTTTTTTTTTTATGACTTTTACCTGTAGGCCGCAACCCCACTCTTCTGGAGTTCATTCTTTTGGAGTAAACTTGAAGCATTACATGATGATGATGCTGGCACTTTTTACTGCCATTTTCATATCTAGCTAAGCTTGCCTGCTATGCTTGTGAGGTCAATAGGTCATCATCTTCACTGATGTGTTGAGGTTTTGGAGTTCTGTGGGATAGTATGCCCAAAGGGTGATACAAATTTTTAGGTCTAAAGAATCTTTTGAGTCAAGATTTTCTTTCTTTTGGTTTGTCCTCATTTTCTTTTTAACTTAGTTGTTAATGGACTAAAAGATGAATTCATGATTTAGTTGGGTTTGATAATTCTTTATCCTTATTCATGTTGCAAAATCAGATTTGTTCAGTTCCTTATACATTCTAATCCATATATTTTCATTTTAGTCAATGAATGCATCCTTTAACCGTGGTTTTCTTTCTTTAGTTTTTTTTTTTTTTGGGAAATTAATTCGTTAGTCCTTGAATTCACATGGCAAAATTATTCCCGGCGATTCAACCACCAACGTTATTTCTCTTATAAATTACTACTTAAAACTAAGAGTAGGAGGTAATAACATACTAAGTATAAGAACTAATATTTATAATTGAAAAAACAATAAGGACTCAATAAAAGAGAAAAAATTACAATGATTGGATTAAAAATAAGGTGAAATAGAGAATTGTAGATTAATTTTCTTTTTTACTCTCCCTTTTCTAGCGCACAAGACTCCCATAATGTGGAGTCTAAGGAGAAACATATGTACCAAGTCTTGCCCATGCAAGAAGAGGTTATTTTCAATGTTTGAATCCTAACCTCTAGTTCACATTATTGTAAGTAACTCTAGTGTTGCTTTCGGTCTCACCTCTGCTCTCTTTCTCCTCTAAATTTGGAAAATAAAGTACTAGTAGAATAGATTGAGCTGAAGAGTTGGCCCAACTGAGCCCAGGAAAATAATGAAATCTGGTCATAAATTCATAAAGTTTTCATAAGCCCAAAAGAGTGATTTAGCCCTTAACTGTTCGGGTCTACACATGTGGGCTGAACATAATTTAACCCACTTTAGTAGAGTTTGGATTTTTTCTATACAATTTCATTGATGAATTTGTTGAAGGGAGATTAATATTTAATACTCACAAAAATTTATTATTTGATGCATAATATTTTTATTTTGTTGGGAGGAAAAATCATTATATTGTAGAGGACTCAGCGTATATTTTAACCATTTTTAACTAATCCTATTAATTTTCTCATTCTTCAAAATATTTATGGCATATCGTATTTATTGATGAATTGATAGGTTCTAATAAATATTTTACCTAAGCGTGTATTTGTTATTGCGTGTATGACTACTTGTTAAAGTCTAAAGTGAGGTTTCAAATTTTTTATTTTATTTTTTACTTGATGAAGGGTTTCTCCATTGAGAATTAAAAGGCAAAGTGTCATCACCTCTCACAAAGAGTATATCTTCCGAGATTTAAATTTATATTTTCTTTCTTACATAGGTAAGGCTACTTACCACCTTTACCAAAAGCTTGTTCCTTTTTTTTAATTTTATTTCTAGACAATATGCTGCAACCATTCTTTACTAAAGTCATCCCAATAATTTAACACTTTTTTATGATAAGAGTTTAGAACATAAATAAAAAAGATAGCGTTAATTAAAAGGACAAAATAAATTAATTTGAATAAGCGAACACTAACTTTTGTGAAGTCACAACTAGATAAAGTATTCAAAGTAACACTAAATTACTTTTGTGAAGTTATATTTGTTTAGAAAGCATATTTTTTCGATCAAATGTTCCTCTCCTGTTTTTGTATTGAGCAGGTGGCACTAAGTTGAATCTCTAAAATTCAACAATGCGAGATCATTCTTAGACTCTTTGATGTGAGAATTTATGAGTTACTTGGATTGAACTTTGTTCAATAGAGTAGTACTCCGCACATCAAGTAGTCATGTAATTTAAGATGGATTAAGATTTTATAGGCTTTTGTGGCTAGAATCCAGCATTCCTATCTTATATATATAATATTGTAACTATTTATCTATATATTTTATCTCTTCACAGCATTGAAGCTTGGCCAACAAGTAGAAGGTGAAAAAGAATAAGTATGCCTATCGGAAAGGGCGCAATTGTATGCAATAGGGATATTCCTTTGAATAGTATAAAAGCCTTGCTTTAGATTAGCATACCCTTGTTCCCTTTTCAATAGGGATATTCCTTTGAAGAAGAAGAAGGTATAAGTCAATAATTACATTATTAGGTGTGTATATATAGGTCAACAATTGTCAGTGATTCTAATCACCAAGCCTAAAATATGTTGGTCTATGCCAAATTATACAACAACTTATTGGGGGATGTACTATTTTATTATATATAGTCTAGTCCAACTAACTCAAAAACTCTCAATTAACAAGTCTAACATTGATACATCTCAATCATCATATAAAAACCATAATTTATAATAAAAGTTTAAGGTTCTTACTTAAAAACCGTTATTTATATTACTTAATAAATAACGGTTGTTTACGTGAGCCTATTATTTATTATTATTAAACTTCACAGTTGTTATAGAAAAATCTTTATGTATGTTAATGAATAAATAATGACAGTTTATATGAGACCATTATATATTATGAGAACATTACTAATTATATAATGGTTGTTTACGGGAGCCCTCTTTTTATTATGCTAGCATTACGTATATCATGACCTTACCAAGTCTCAATACATTTATAATAGTCTATGAATAAATCACAGTTCCGAACCTTATGTATTTATGCCCAACATATATAGTGTCTCCATATATAATGGTTTGAAAGTGTTATTTATGATCAATAATAACTATCATATATTTGAGATTTTATAGCAGGGTATATATTAATTAAAAATAATATGAGATTAGAACTAGGGAAAATCCAAAAAAAAAAAATACTACTTGAATTTTAAAATCTTAAATAATTGATTTTCCAATAAAATCAGTTATTAATTGCTTTACTTTCTTGTTATTCTCATTATTGTTGTTGTCAACCATATTTTGAAGTTCAAGTATTATTTTTCTGTCATTTTTTCTTAGAACTAAACCAAAAATGAAAAAAAAAAAAAAAGGTTTGGGAGAAGAGTGAACGAAGACGCGCAGACCTTAAAATATCCACTCAAAACCACCTATTAATAGTTTGGTTGTTTTTTTTTAACCACCACTTAATAATTCTAATATATAAAACTCTTTAATTGCAATAAAATCAAAAGATTAATATTTAATTGATTGCAGCCGTTGGGTTTGGTTGTTGTTTTAACTTTTAAGAACTGATTCTTCTTCTTTTTGTTGGGAATGAAAAAAGAATTTTTTCTAAAATAAATTAAAAAGAACATCTGTTTCATAATGTGTTTTGACTTACATGAGTCAGGTATTTAAAAACCAATAAAAAATAAGCAAGGTTATGTTCGTTTATGTTTTCCTTTATTATTTTAAAAATATAATAAGTATGATTATATTGCATTTTCAAAAATGCAATACATATGCCTCACGACCTTCCTTACTACTTGCTACTGATATGATGAAGCTTATAAATATGTGCGGGGACAAAAAGGCATTGGGAATTGACTGCGAAAACACCGAACTAGATCCTTATTTATAGCATAAATCCCCCATTTAATGATAGATTCAAATTACTAATGAAAACTGCCTCTGAAATATGCTACCATTGAATAAAAATTAATAAAGCATAAATTACTTCGGGCTCCTCTCTTTGTTATTTCTTGTTTTGTTTTCCTAAAAAAAAAAAAAGAAAAAAGAAAATTGAAACGTGAGCTAAACTTCTATCGCGGGAATCATAAGAGTAAAACCCACACACCTCTGTTTCTTGCTTTGTTTCTTCTGCATAATTTTTGACTCGTCTTCCTAATGTGAATGCATGTAATGTCCAGGCATCTTTTGACTACTTCAACCACACACAAACATACGTATTTCAATCAAATTAATTGAAGAAGTCTTATAAATTTTGATAAGAGGTTTTAGCTTTTGGGTGCTTCCTTGTAAAGGCAAGAGAGAGGGAAGATGAGTGTAACTTTTGGGACGATAGATCATGTCCGTCGAAAAGCAACCAAGAAGAAATAGCACCCCACTATCAATAGTCGTGATTGAATGACTTGTATTGTTAAGCTTCGCGGAATTAACCCAGCATCTCTCACATGAAATTATACAGGGACACAGGTGTGTCTATAATAGATTCCATCTTGTTCTCTCAACAATCAGACACAGAAAGAAAGAATGCCTAACAGCCATGGACAAAGCTTTTGTCGAGGAAGTCCAAATCCTAGTATAGTCAGTCTCCTTCAATGTTTTAAACTTCAATTTCTCCTGCAACATCATGTTAGCCCCCCATGATTCCCTTTCTTCAAGTTTCCTTCAGATGCTGAAGCTCGGTGATGAATCACACTCAAAATTTGAGCTCTGTTCCTTCAATGTTTGTTTGGCTTCTCTTTTTGGGGTGCTCATAGAAGAAGAAGAAGAAGAAGCTTTGAGAGAGACCATACAAGAAACTGGTGTAGGGGGCATTGCTGGGGTAACCCCGCTTGCTCTAAAATACTTGTCTTTAGTCTTCCCTCATTAATATAATATCCATTAAAGTCCCTGATTCAACCAATCTAAACGCCGTGCTCTGTTTTGGAACAGGATAAATCTACAGGAACAGAAGCCAGGTGAAGTGATGGAGATGAAGCTCAAATTAATGGTGAGAATGATTCATCCCCAAGCTTCGAACCTGAAGGAAACTTAGAAGAATCAGAATCAGGACGGCCAACATGAAGTTGCAGGAGAAATTCAAGTTTAAAACATTGAAGGAGACTAGGCAAGCATTTTGATTTCCGAAACAAAGGCTTTGTTGATACCTGTTACGCATTCTTTCTTTCTATGTGTGAGTGTTGAGAAAACAAGATGGAAACTGATGTAAATATTAAAGTAATTAGGTAATTAGGGTAAGTAATTGGGGAAAAGTGATGGCACACAATTAATTCAATGAGGCCACACTTAGGGAATAGTTAGTTACTAGCCGTTAAGTTGGTTAGTAGCCATTGAGATTGCCTAAGGTCTAATCCTATATATATATATATATATAGGAGTCCTAGACTAGACTATTGTATGTTGATTGATCTATTGATGAACAAGAGTAGATCTGATTCCCTTCTCTGTTTTTCTCTCTGTCTCTCGTCTCTCTCTGTCTCTTCCTCTCTCCTTACTTCTCTCCCCAAATCTTCTAAATTCTCTACAACCTATCTATCAGAAACATTCATTTATAGACACACCTCTGTGTGCACGTATAAATATAAGTGTATAATATAGTAATGACCCGTCAATTTTGCTTTTAAGCCGAAATCTCCTTCCATGTTTTGAAAAGCTTTATTAATGGAGTATAATTTCATCCTAAGAACGTGTCAGGAAACTTCATGTTATATAAAAGGCGTCCTTGACTCTCAAATCTGAGTCTTTGTAGCTAGGAGTTTATGACAGAGACAATACTTTCAAATATGGTTTTGCTATCCACGATTAAATTATTCTCTTATTACACAACTGCTTAATGTGCGTGACAATTTTATGAAGCTGTAACTATTTTTCACTTATGAATGCAATCTGACACTCTAATTATTTGCTTTGCCCAGCCCGGAATGCAATTAGAGAAAGTAATTCAAGAGGAGACTTCAAACACAACACAAAACAAAACTCAAATCTCACAATGGTTGTTTGTTAGATTTACTAAAAGAAACAAACACTCAGATACAGGGAATGGAAGTGAAGTATGTGTAGGTGCAATTTGAAGTACCATCAAGTATAAGAGTCAAACACGGATACAACTCTATAATTGAACCACATGTGCTTCATGGTCTCTTAAATTCATATGCTAGTATATGTGCAAAATCGTAAAAAGGAGGATCTAGACATATTTTGACTAACTGTTATCTGATGTAAACAATCCACTTTTTACCATCAAAATTAGCTCAAAATGATTGTAACTTAAAGTTGGGCTTGGAAAGCTCAAAGTTATCCCTGAAAACAACAGCGAAATGTTCAGATGCAACAAGCAGTTGATGAGAGCAAAAAAGGAAGATTAAGAACATCGAATCAACAAGTATGTTTGATTTTGCATTTAGAATCCTGGATTTACTTAAAAAAGGCAAAAAGCAACACGGATTCACCTGCCATTTCTTGCTGTCCTTAACATAAAAATCATTGGGTAGATTAGGGAGACGAGATAGATGATGGCCCCTTGGAATAGGAATAGTGTATAGCTGCAACAACGCAATGATTCATTAACAAGGCAAGCATTTGAATTGAGCCGGGACATAACTCCACTAAACCTTTTTGTACAAAGAAAAACACAAGCAATTTTGCAGTACCAACAAATTTGAAACCAAATCAGCATGAACATCACATTGAATATAATTTGGATTGACCTGTGAAACGCTCGTGTAGTCCGATGTTTCTCATACAATTGGTCTATGATTCTCAATTCTGGATTTAAGACTAATTGAAATTTCCATATTATGAACACAAATCTGACTAGTCTCGCCTGCCATATATTTATTTTTAATCCTAATAAAGATTCAAAATGTTTCAAAAACTTAAACTGCAAGGGGTCGGATAGCCTTTTAAAGGATACAATAAAAACTATTCAATAACAATGTCATGAAAGCAGTTATTACCAGGTGGCATCTTACTTCATCATTAATTCCAAAATGTTATGAAGTTCTGACATTCATTAAGAAGTTCCAGTCTGGTTGAGTGCCTGATTGAAGGTAAACACAAGAAAACCTACCAATAATGAAAACATTATTTCTGAACTGGAAGCAATAACAATAAAGAAATGAAGTTATAACTTGGACCTTTTCACATAAAAATGAAAGAATTCACGGTGAGAGAGAATTTAGTTAGAAAATTATTTAGAAAAACAAACCAAGTGAACCGATTAAATTTACAAAGATAACATTATTGTACATGAGAATAAGAAGGCAATGAGTTTGATAGCGATACTAATCGCTATGGATCAGTTTATTCTAGGAAGAATAAGCGTATTAAAATAAATTAGGAATTAATTTAATTTATTAAGTCTATTTAATTATCTTTTCGTATTCATCGAGTCTGTTTTGAGTATCTTTTATTATCTTTATTATTAAGTTGTTAGGATTTAGATTTATTAAGTATCTTTTTGAATTTCATAGAGTCACTCTACTCTCTGTAAACCTAGTTTTATTTATTGGCTCATAGCCTATCAATAAAGGCATCGAATATCTTAGAGAGTAACCTAACTCTTGGAGATTCTCCTGGGCTGTTTTTTAGAGATTGGTTAGATACTTACTTCTCTCTAAAACAGAGTATTACTGTTCCTTCTTAAGTTCCGGAGTTATCCATATAATCTGAAACTTATCAGAGTTATTTGCCAGATGTCAATTATGAAAACTTCCAAGGAAACCACAAAATCTTTAGAAGGAGGAGAAAAGCATAACATGTTAAGCAAATTGTGCCCTTAGAATGGAGTAGTCATGATAATATGCAAGAAGCAAAAGTTAGGTCAGGAAAACATGGCAATCAATATAAAAATCCTAAAACAATTCATGATAACCTATTAGGACTGATGGCACACTACTCACACATGCAAATACTAAAGATCAAATCAAAGAATATAGACCTGTAGCATGAGCATGATGATACTGAGCAGTGAGCAACAACTGAGAAATACCAATTAAAAAGCTTCAGGGACATCAATATTAGCTTTAGATGTGTTCTCTGTGTCCATGATTTTCTACAAAATGCAAATTTAGAAATTAAAACATATTACATTTTGAAAAATATAGAAATTGTACCCTTCATAGTACTACCAACACAATTTTTGTTCATATTAGCTACTTAGATTTACTCAAATCAAGCTCTTCAAGCACTTGTAAGTATTGCTTTCCCATATCCTACAGCATTGATTGATAAATATATGGGGTGGAATTCAGCGATAAAATGGGCAACTAGAAATGCCCTTGCCCTGGAAAAGCTATTTTGATAATCCCAATCAGGAAAATAACTTGCTAAATAAAACAAAACACAAAAACAAAAACATTTTAGAGCCCAGCCAATGGCAAGTATTGTCTCCCAATCTGCAGATGTGGGATCCCCGCACAGTCCAAAGCCTTCATCATAGCCACACGCACACCCACAGGAGGGTGAGAAGAGAAGTGATGAGAACAAAACAAAAACAACACAGTCAAGGAACAAACATTAACTGATATAGATAAACATATAGATTTGATGGAGATGACTAAGTATGAATTGTTGTAAGGTCTCCGTTTGATCATATTACTTCACAATTCAAAATGGAATTCAAATAATTTTGACTGAGGAGTAACAAATTCATTGATAAAAAGACATTGAAACTGATGAACAATGATAGATGAAGGAAGAACTTTTCAGTAATTCAGCAGGCTGAAGTGAACAGAGAGAACATTGGAGTAAAGTAAGAGGAGCAAATTATTCCGCTTTTATATATATTGGTTGATGATTCAACTGAATTGTGTAATGCCCCTCCATTTCTAACTGGAGTAGATTGCGATTGTGATTTCTGAAAGTTCAAGGAAGTTGAAATTCCCACATTACAAACACAAATCTGATGAGTCTTGCTTGGCATGTATATATTTTTATCCCAACCAATATTTAAACTCATCAAAAAAACTTACTCAGCAAAGTCCTTGTTTATAGTTTCACACACAATACCATCAACTACAAGAGTGGTATTGCATAGGTAAGGCCTCTTCCAGCATCAGGTTTTGCTCGCTGTTGCAGGACCTAAAATTTACAAGAAACCCTTAAAAAAAGAAACCAATGAGGACGAACCTCGCCCAGCAATATGAACAAAATAAACCAAAAAGCGTAAGAAATTTAAACGAGAATTATTAACCTTTTGCTTCTCAATGAACCAGTCATCAACCAGAAAGGCATAATGGACATCCGGTTGTACCAAAGAATGGGGATAATTTCATTGTTGTTGTTAACAAAGGGCAAAAAGCCACCTGAAGCTCTTTGAAAATCAAAATCCTTATATGTTTGGGGATCACGCAAAAAAAAAAAAAAAAGAATGGCATCTGAAGTTCGAATAAGGAAAAATGAGACAGGAATTGAACAATACATGAATGGAAAAACATAATTTAAGAATTGAAGAGAAAAAATAGTGTTGGGGGCATTTTCCACCATAACAACCGTTGATTACATCTATTTTGAAACGTGCAAGATAGCATTTGAATAGACAGGAAAATACAGGGAAAACCAAAAGAAAAAAAGTACATGAAAATACCCAAAATAAGGTTAACTAGTGATCTTCTGAATCGATCTTTAATTTTCCCTTTAACAATTGGATCCGACATTCTACACTGGTAGGAGGGGTCGCATCGTTCCTGGCGGGGGACTACTCACATTGGCATACTTTGCGTGAAGTTTATTCAGGAGCATAAAGAAGCCTCCCATGGATAAGAGAATAAAGAAAATGGACCACCATGGAAGGTGCAGGGTCAGAGATATCAAGGTGGCAGCAGACAGAGAGCCAAACACGGACATGAGAGCTCCAAATTGAGAAGCGAAACCAGGAAATAGGAACTTAGCTGCTATAGCCAAGTAATATGAGGCAGAACATCCCAAAGAAACCGCGAAAGCAGTAGGATGAAGCTCAAATGGTGAGGGACTCGTCCCTGAACTTTGAAGGAAGCTGAGCAGAACTGGAAGCAAGGGAGCGAAGATGAAGTTGGAGGAAAATAATTCCTGGGAAAAATTGAAGATATTGACATTGGAAAACACAGCGTAAGTAACCGGTCGTCCTGGATAGGAGTTGGTGCGGCTATGGCTGTTCCTGCGACTCTGGTGGCTGTACACCAAAAAAAAAAATAGCATCAATTGCTCATACATGGAACTTTCTAGACTCAGCAGCACGCCTCTTTTTTCATTTTATTTATATATACACATGTATAGATAAATCCTCAGAAATTATTTGGGGATGGAATAATTTAAGTAAATAATATTAATAACTTAAATTAAAATAAAAAAGGCATCAGTGCTCTAAAAAAATTTCAGCCATTATCCAAATTATTTTAAAAGTTTTCAGTTAGTGAAGGCTACTATAAAATATTTGGAATAAGGGTCTTAAATGCCATGGAAGTTTTCACTCATGAACACTGGTAAGACGGAAGTTTTTTTTGGACAAAAAATGTCACGGAAGTTCACAGGAAGTATCAATTTTGCCCCGGAAGTATCATTTTTGCCACGGAAGTTTTCGCTAAGGAGTAATTTTAACTCGGAAGTTTTCATTAAAGAGCAATTTTACCTCGGAAGTTTATAAAACGTAGGAATTTTCCTAGCAATTTTGCCCTCCTGTCCCCAAATATTAAATTTGACTACTAAATCAGTCAAAGACAACACATGCCATGCCTTGAAAAGGTCGAATTTGGAGCCAGAGAAGGAGATCCTTCAGATGTTAATCTCAAAGCGGTCAGAATTTGTGAAACCGAACTAGTTAAAGGGACTGAAAGGTCTGTCACAAAATGCAAATGAAGCGCAAAATAAGAAATGAATTGTTCCAAAAATTGGTTTAGTAAAACAAATCAATAGTGATAATATTTACGTTTGTATAAACTAATCATCTGCTTAGATCATAAGTGATGCTTCCTTTGAGTTTTGTGACAGTCGACCTTTCAGTCCCTTTGACCAGTTTGACTTCACAAATTCTGGCCGTCTTGAGCTCAACATCTCAAGGATCTTCTTCTTTGGCTCCAAGTTTGACCTTTTCAAAGTATAACATGTGTGGTCTTTGACTAATTTAATATTCAAATTTAATATTTGGGGACAGAAGGGCAAAATTGCTCCTTAGTGAAAACTTCTGAGGCAAAATTGCTCTTTAGTGAAAACTTCCGGGACAAAATTGCTCCTCAGCAAAAAATTCCATGGCATTTTTGGTCTAAAAAAAACTTTCGTCTTGCCAGTGCTCCTGAACAAAAACTTCCATGACATTTAAGACCCTTATCCCAAAATATTTTGGGTTATAGCTACATTAAAAATTAATTAATTTTGGATATTTGGAATTTCTGAAAAAATGTTTTCAGATATTAGGAGGTACTTGAAAAATATTTTTTAAGTCACAAAATATATAAGAAATTAATTAATTTAGGATAATAAATGATAGTGAAATTTTTTTTCAAAATGTTATGTGCAGGAATAATGGCAAAAGGTATTTAAAATTGTAACTGTGTGGCACGCTTTTTTTAGAAGATGCACAGTGATACAAAATTTGGCCCAAAAAAATTGATAAAAAAAATGTGGAGAATAAAGAAAACGATAAAAAAAAACCTCACAAGGTGGCATGAATGGGCATGGTTGGTTGCTTGAGCAGCTAAGATGCGACTGAGAGGATACTCAGTCTCGTTCTCACTCTCCCACGCTGCATTCATATTCTCTAATCTCGGTAGTAAAGGGACAGTTCGTTGATAGTTTTGAATTTGGAATGCATCAGATCATCCTTATATAAGGATAGAGTGGTTTGAGGTGCTGCGGCAATTACAGGAAGCTGCGGAGAGAGAGAAAACGCTGATTTTTTCCCCCTTTGGTCAAAGAGAAAAGGCTGATTCTATCTTTATACATTTATATATTATTTATATATATATTAGTTGAAAATCGCATAGCCCCATCCCACTTAAATGTACTAAAGTGTGTATCGATCTTACTTACGTAACAACATATATAAAGTGGCCATCCTATCTTACGTATATTAAAGTGAGTGTTGTTATTGTTTCCTGTATAAAAATATATTAAATGGGATGGCCAGGCTATGCGATTTTCAACTAGAGTGTCGTTATTGTTTCCTGTATAAAGTGAGATGGCCAGGCTATGCGATTTTCAACTAGAGTGTTGTTATTGTTTCCTGTATAAAAATATATTAAGTGGGATGGCCAGGCTATGCGATTTTCAACTAGAGTGTTGTTATTGTTTCCTGTATAAAAATATATTAAGTGAGATGGCCAGGCTATGCGATTTTCAACTAGAGTGTTGTTATTGTTTCCTGTATAAAAATATATTAAGTGGGATGGCTAGGCAGCCTAGGCTATGCGATTTTCAACTAGATTGTTGTTATTGTTTCCAGTGTAAGAATATATTAAGTGGGATGGCCAGGCTATGCAATTTTCAACTAGAGTGTCGTTAGTGTTTCCAGTATAAAAATATATTAAGTGGGATGACCAGGCTATGCGATTTTCAACTAGAGTGTTGTTAGTGTTTCCAGTATAAAAATATATTAAGTGGGATGGCCAGGCTATGCGATTTTCAACTAATATACGATGAAAACTAAACAGTTCATCTTCAATTTAATTTTAAATGATCTTAATTTTTTTTAGTTTAAACTATTTAGTTTTCATCGTATATTAGTTGAAAATCGCATAGCCTGGCCATCCCATTTAATATATTTTTATACAGGAAACAAGCTAGTTGAAAATCACATAGCCTGGCCATCCCATTTAATATATTTTTATACAGGAAACAATAACAACACTCACTTTGATATATGTAAGATAGGATGGCCACTTTATATATTGTTCTGTTTAGATTGACAGAGATAACCTGTTCGTTAGACTAGTACGTTAACATTGAATTAGATAACTCCCTCTTAGGTATTTAGGGATTAGATACCTATAAGTATGATAGATCACTGTGCACGAATAAACGTTAGTCAAAGGGGGTGGTGTATGTGCACAGTGATGGCAGAATAGTAATTGAGAGAGAATGAATCACCTTTAGGGTTTACCTCTTATTTATAAGTTTACCTGTACGGTTAGGGTTTAGACTTATGGGCCTTTGTGCCTCCAAGCCCAAGTGCTATGCGGCCATGTCTATGTCATGTGGATCGCCCCTTGTTGGGCCACACTTTGAATGGGCCTCATATATGAGTCCATAACAATTGCCCCCAGCCCGGTAGTTAAGGTCTCTGGGCTGCCGGGGTACATTTATTATTTAACCCGGATCTTGTATCCGAGCCGTTGCCACTTACTTGATTACTTGGTTTTGATTCTCAACTTTCGTTCAACATTTATCGGACTTCGGACTCATTTGTGTTCTAATTGTGAATTGCCTCCAGACATATAATCCAGGTTAATTCGATTGTAAAACACCTATTGCTTTTCATGATTGTTGGGATCTCCTTTGCATACAAACGTCTGGGTTTCCGATTTTGTGTGTTCTAGCGAATCCCCTTTTGCATCAAACATCCGGGTTTCCGAGTCTATATGTTTTAGCAACAGGTTTCCCCCGGTCCGAATTATCATGAAGAGGAACAGGCTCAACTTGCTTATATCACTATGACTACTTTACAGCTGTACACTTACGATCGTCATAACGTAACACAACCACCTTTCCTCGTCTTCAAAATTCGCATGCATTTAATGTCCACGTCATTTCACACATGTCATCAGTGCTTTTTTGGGGGTAAATTGTCTTTCTTGCCCCTGCCTCTTCCAATTCGTAACTTAACGGTTACGTTTATATATTCACATTTCCCCCCCCCCCCATTTTCACCACTTGTCCTTCTTCGCTTGCTCTTTCTTCTAAGAAACCTCTCATTTTCTTCACAAACTTGCCTTCTTACAATCCTTCGATTCGCACATTTAGGGTCTTATAAACCTTTCCAAACATAGTTACTTTCACCGTTTCTCAATACTTCCTTCGGTTTTACTTTGAAGTTCTTGAATTAGTTCTTGTTTCTTGATTGTATCTTGTAACACCCCCAAATTTCTAACAATTATAATAACGTAAAATTTGCTATAATTTTTATGAATAAATACTGAAATTCAAAATAACCAAATCTGGGAAGTGTTACCGCCGCACTTGTACTGGGACAAGTGCAAGGCTACTTTATTACAATAACGAAAATCAAAACTCAAGCAAAAATGCTTTTTTTTCAAAGCATAAATTAAAATTAAATAGCTAGAAAGCCGAATGTTCCTCCTCACTCCTCACTGCTAGTCCCAACAGCCCCAACTTTGAAACCTGTTTCACTGAAAATCTGCTCCCCCAAAGGATCGTCGCAGCCCAGAACACAAACATCAGCAAAAGCTGGTAATCCTAATAAACAAAGATAATATGGAATAATAATAATAATAATAATATTCATAGGATGAAAGAAGAACATCATATACATAAAGTATCAATTTTAAGACTCATTATATCTATATATTCATATCGAATCAAATATTGTTCATTATTTTATTTTATTTTTTTAAATTTATTTAGACCCGGGAGACCCTGCCAGTCTATTTAGTTTAGTGGGAAGAGAACCATGGTAGATCCGGGAGCCCCTGCCAATCTACCCTGTGACCCGGGAGCCCCTGCCAGTCACAAATCATCAAATATCAAATTGGCCAAAAAACATTCGTCCTAATGTGCACACCTCTTCCCAAAGTTGCTACTAGTGTCCTGGGAGCCCCTGCCAGACACCACTTTGGAAAGAACGGATATAATCAATTCACATCAAATAATATATCGAGGCATAAAGCCTAAGAGTTGTGTTCATCACTTTGGGGGTACCATCCCAAAGCTATCCTCCCACGATTTAAAGTATTTTAAAAAAATACACTCATAACAAAAATAATGGATTTCTCAATAATATACACACACACACACACACACACACACACACACAAACATATATGAAGACATTTATAAACTTTCATCACACAAAATAGACTTCCCAAATTTACAAAAGCCAAATCGAATGTATATACCGCTATTCGTTAATTATAAAAACCCAAGGTAAAACCATTTTAAAAGAGAATTGTTCTAGAGATTAGGATTTCATATAATATATTTTATATATAATAATTCTATCAAAATTTATATAAAAGTATAAAAATAACCTAAGATTCATGGGGATTAGGATTAGCAAAATATGATGTAGAAAAGAAGAAGAAGAAGAAGAAGCATAGGATATAAAATTACGCTAAGACTTATGGAATTATGATTAGTAAAATAGGATGTAGAGAAGAAGAAGAAGAAGAAGAAGAAGCATAAGATGCAAGGTTGTTCTGGGAATTAGGATTACCTATCGAAATATAAAATTACACTAAGACTCATGAGATTAGGATTACCTGGTCTCCGTTTTGCTAGCTTTTAGAAGAATAGAGAAAGAATAGAGGAATTAGAAGAATAGAGAAAGAATAGAGAAAATAGTAGAAGAGAATATGAGAAGAGAAGGAGAGTATTCAGGGTTAGGCTAGGCTCATATTTATAACAAAAATTTAGGGTTTAGCTTCGGCTCTTTTACCATTGCCAACTCATTAATGGGGTACATAAAATAAAATAAAAAATCAATCAACAATTATACAAATTTAATATCATTAATAAGGTATATTAAATTAAAAACCAATCAGCCATGATGTGAATTTAATATCATCAATAGGGCATATTAAAATAGAAAAAATCAACCAATCATGGTTCACATTACGTTCGGTCAATCAATCATGGTGTAAATTAATGTGACTTAGTTGACAAGTAGAGGACTTATTACCTAAAATGGTGTAAATTAATGTGACTTAGTTAACAAGTAGAGGACTTATTACCTAAATCTCTTTCTTAGAGTATAAGCAGAAAATTCCTACGGCAATTAAGACTAGGAATATTTGGCCCATTAAGGCTATATAAAATAAATGGGTAATTACTATTAATAATAATATCACTACTATTAATAATTATTGGGGTATTACATTTCTTTAGCCACTTTGATTTCTAGGTAGATTTCGACTTCTACGTTTCTAAGTAAACTTCGATTCTTGGGTTTCTGGGTGCCTTTCTTTGAATACGAGTCTTTGAATCTTGATTCTTGCTTAGCAATTTCTAGTATTATGCCTTAAATCTTTAGTGTTGTGCTTCCGCCATTGAACATAGGATCATCTTACTATATCTCCTTCCCCCCTTTGCACCACAACCATTATCTTTAGCGGTCGTTTCTATTAACCATGGATGGAGGCACTCCTTTATCCTCTTCGAATTGAGATAAAATGACTTTAGAAGAGGAAGAAGAGTTATGTCAAAAAATCCTCCTGGAGCTAGGTTTTGGTTATGGGGTATTCCTCATACCGAAGAAGATAAGCAAGAGGCATTGCTTAGTGTGTATTGGGGTGGGGGGAGTAAAAAGAGAACCTATCCACAAAAGCTTGAGAGTCGGGATAATAGCATCATTAACCCGGGATCCCATACTCCACCACCGAAAACTGAGAGCTGAGGTCATAGCAAACCTATCTCGGCATCTTAGATTTCCCCACAACAAAGTATTAGCCGGACTATCCCCGGATCCCACGTAGAGAAAATTGTTGATCTGTGTTATGATTGTGTCTTCCTAAGTTCCAAACTCCTCCAGAGCGGTTGTGACTCTTTAGTCGAGTTTACTTTAGCCTCTTATAGTCACAAAATTTCCATATCCATCTCGGCTTCTGGCAACAAGGGTCATCTCCTTTCGGACAAGACCCTCAGTTTATCAACTTTTTCTTCTTCCCGTAGTAGCTCTTTTGATTCAGGTATGCCGTCCACTTTCTGATTTTTATTTCTTTGTTATAGGTATATATGGGTTTGCCTTCTTCATACCACACTGAGGAATCTCACTCTAAGGAGTCGGGTTCCACATGTCCTCCAAAAATTTTAATGGACAAGTACCCGTGGGTCACACATAAAGTGCTAAGCACTCTATCCGAGATGACTACGGATGATGTTGTCGAGCTTCCTGTTGCAATTCGGAAAACTATACCATTAGCCTACCCAATAGAGAGGAGTTGGTTTGCTCTGTTAGGGAAGAGAATGACCCCTCTTTTTCTTTCTTCTACCGGGATTTGATTCCTCGCCCGATATTCAATTTCCGTTTATCGAGTTTCAAATTGACATTCTAAATCATCTACACCTTGCTCCTAACCAACTTCACCTTAATAACTGGGGTTTTGCCATAGCCTTTGAATGTCTCTATAAATCTTTAACTGTACCGTGTATGGTTCCTCTTTTCTTTTACTTTTTTACCGTCTAAACCGCTCATACTGGGAGAGAGCCTTCAAATAGAAAAGGTTGGACCATAATCCGGGGTACCCCAATAGAAAACTTTTTACTGTTTACTCTTATTCTTTTTAAAGCTTTAAAAGTGGCTATTTTAAAGTCGTTGCTGAACCTGGAAAACAACCCTAGTTCCTTAGCTCCCTCGAGACCAAGGATGCGGAATGGAAATTCCCATTATGCTGGACTCGTGATCATCATGACTTTACTTCTTCCTCCTATCGTTTTGAACAACATGATTTATCGGTTTCCAAGGTCAACTCGGTAGTATCTCTAGTTGGATACATCAAAAAACACGGCCACGTTAGCGTGACTAAATTTGTTTCACAGTCCCAAGCTGAGTTGGATTCGGCAATCAGTATGACCCTCTTTTTGTATTTGTATTGTGTGTTTTTATTTTATGCTGGATAAAGATCCACTCATAGTTTGTAACCTTTATTTTTTAAACTTGCAACTCCAAGTATGGGGAAGCAGCCTTCTTACCTTTCCATGTTGAACCACGGCAAGGTGGCTTCAAGTATGGAGAAGACCAAAAAGCTGCCAGCTCCTGAATCTAGGACGGCTAGGGCCAGGATGAGTGTGAAAGAAATCCCGCCTAAGAGGTCAGAAGCCAGCCAAGACATCCTGGTCCAGAAATTCAAAGACGCCTCGGCCTCTATTGCTTAGACCTCTGCGCAACAAGTTTCGCAGACTTCTCCTCCTCCAGTTAGGGAGACTCCTCCTTCTCTACCTACCCGGCTTTCCCATGGGCTTATTTGGGAGGCAAAGGTATCTAATGAGCTCAGTAACACTCTCCATCCTCCGAAGCTTTTCTACGAGCCAACTCGCCTGACTGATACTGAGATTCAAGAGCTACAGGAGATTGAATTAAACTCCTTGAAGGCCTCGGCTCTAACCCAACTGTGGCTTTGTTGAAAAACAAATACGCTAAAACTTATGATGAGCTGCTATGAGTCAAAACGGAGAAAGACAAAGCTTATGAGCAGAAAGACAAAGCTTAGGAGTAGCTTCAAGTGGCCAAGGCGAAGGACAAGATGTATAAAGAGCTTTTCCTAGTCAAGGAGGATCTTGGGAAGATGAAGTCAAATTTCTTTCATCTTCAGCAGACTTATGAAAATGATATGCACTCATTGAAAAATATGCAGGCCATGTATGAGGGGCTTGAAGTCAAACTGAAAGAAACTGAGGAAGAGTTCCAAACAACTCGCATTGACGCCTCTACTTATGCAACCATGTTAAAAGATGCTGCGGAAGGTGCTTTCAACAATGCCTTGGATCAAATCTGGTTTTTGAACCCCCGGCATTGAATTCAACACCTCCGGGCTACATTACAGGGCTTACATTGATTACAAGAAACTAATCCCACCCCCTTCCTCTCCCAGCAATGATTCTGCATCTCAATTAGATGGGGATTGAGGTGAGGAGGTGAATGTTGTCAACCCTACTGGAGGAGAGGTTCAACCGGAGACTGAAATTCCTTTTAACTGAAGGGTCGGGATGCCGGTTTTGCTTGTACCTTTTTGTTTGGGTTTCTTATGCCCCTTTTTGCTTTGTAACGATTTTTGTCGGGTTATGAAACTGGTTTTATTTTTTGCATTTAACTTCATTGTAATTAGACAACTTGAATATCAATGAGAATTTATTCATTTCTTAACCAACCTGAATACACTTTCAAGTTATATCTTCATTGTAACAATAGGTTAATTATATGAACTCAAACAAATGTTCAGAGTTCTATTCAATGACTAGGCCAAAGTCATAAATATATTACGCAGGGTCTGCTTGAATATTTTGTGGGGTATTGAAAACCAAGGATCATATTTGCGAAGATTTGTGATTATATCTTCGCATTACATTCTAGTATACTCAACTAGAATTCAATCCGGAGCACGGACAATTCGTCACATGTTCAAACTCGGTTTCTAGTCAATATTGCAAACATTTGACCTGATCAGGATTAGCATGTTAGTTCACCTTATTACCCCATCATAAAATTTTGATGCATCATAACTACGAAGGCTTATTGTTATACCTTCGGTTTAACTAAAGCCGGGTTCGACTACCTTGGATTTGTTCATTCCTTCCTTCACACTTGCCACAATTTGAAACAATGTGAAACATAACTGACTTAAAGTTAACCTAAAATGGAAATGGGCTCCAATGGTTCAACCCAAAACGGAAATAAAATAAAAGTGGGCTTTAATTACAAAATTTGACCCCAAATAAAATCCAGAAATATAATCTGATTTCAGCTCCAAAATCCTCCCTCTTGTCCGAATTTGCCCTTCATGTCTTCATAACAATTGTAGCTCTCTGAATCATCTAAAATATGAAACAAAAATGAGGCAAATCCGATGTTTGGTTCAAGAGTTATGATAAAAATAGTGAAGCAATGTAAAACTAGAATTTTATTATTAAAAATGGCTAAAATATAACTAAAGGCCCAAAGCCTCAATAAGTATAAAAGCCATTATTTATTAACTAAAGAGTCCTAAATTATTAATCAAGAGATAAAAAGAAGTGTGTGAAATATTCAATTATCAGTCTTACTTACAGCGTACATTTAATGATCTGGGCCTTTCCTAATCTGTTGAGGTCCAATCGTATCTTGTTTTCCAATCTTAGTACTACAAGATTCTTCAAATCTTTAGTTTCGATCCTCCGCATCTTCAATTTCAATACGTCAGCAATCTAACCGTTATTCTTGCCCTGCAATATATTTCTTGAAACAACCTTGACAAAAGATCAGGACATATGCCGCATAGCACTGCATCATTTACTCTGTTATAGCTTCAGGGATGTATTGTATTGTACTTCGGTAAAGCTGTCCTGATGCTATAGCATGACATCGCCTATGTTATGCAACTCTCTCATAAAACCTCAAAACTTGTTCTTTCTTAGTACATATTTAGGATGTAAGTGGTTTTTATCCTTCAGTTCCCTATGTCATGAATTAATTCCTTTTTGCTTAGATTGACTGCAGTTAAGCTCACCATACAATTTAGTCATAAAATATAAGGAAAACATGGCATAATTAGTGCTCATCAATGATGTCTACATTTTGCTGAATTTTTCCAATTGGCACTCCTTCATGCTTTTAATTTTGAGCAACTGCTAGACTTATTGCAGCAAGATCCTTTTACACATTAGATCTGTCAATCGCTTCACGCAGATCCACATTATGTTCCACATTATTCTTTGGTTTCTAGGAAATTATATTTTAATGGCAGATTGGTAATTCCTGCAAAATCCTCCCTTTCTTACAAGTTAATTTCTGAAGCTCATACTTCTTTGGTAAGAGGTCATGGGGGCTTACTCAAAACCCTCAAACGACTGCACTCATATTACTTTTGGCAACATATGAAATAGGAGATTAAAGAATTTATTCAGCAGTGTCTTAGTTGCCAACGAAGTAAATATTTACCTCAATCATATACGGGTTTATTGCAACCTTTACCAATTCCCAACCATATTTGGGAAGATCTTTCCCTTGACTTCATCACAGGCTTACCAAAATAAAAGGGTTTTGAGGTGATATTGGTTGTGGTCGACCGTTTTAGTAAATATGCTCATTTCCTTGGTCTCCCTTGTCCTTTTACTGCTAAAACACTGGCTGCTATCTTCTGCAAGGAAATTATTCGCCTACATGGTATACCTAAATCTCTTATTTCTGACAAAGGTCTAGTCTTTTTAAGTTTATTCTGGCAGCAATCGTTTCAACTCTTTGGAACTAAACTCAATATGAGTACTTCCTATCATCCCTAAACAGATGGACAAACAGAAGTTGTAAACCAATGTTTGGAAACTTATCTCCATTGCTTCTGCCAAGATCATCAAAAGAGCTGGTATAATTTTCTACATTGGGCAGAATTCTCGTATAATATTGGGTATCACACTTCAACAAGTTTTACTCCTTTCAAAATTGTTTATGGGAAAGATCCACCTGTTTTAGTTCCTTATGTGCATGGCACTACACTTATTGTTGAGTTAGAAACCTTCTTTACTGAAAGGGATGCTCTTTTGGACTTAATTAAATCTAATCTCATGGCTGCCCAAACCTATATGAAGCAACATGCTGACTTACACCGCTGAAATTTGGAGTTTCAACCTGGCGACATGGTTTTCTTGAAAATTCAACTTTATTGTCAGCAGTCACTCTCTACCCAGAAATTTCAGAAGCTTTTTGCTCGATATTTTGGACCCTATAGTGTGATTCGACGCATTGGCAAAGTAGCTTATGAACTTCAACTTCCTCCCACTTCATGTATTCATCCAGTTTTTCATGTTTCTTTGCTCAAACTAGCACATGGTTATGATTCTCAAATGCCTTTCCAGCCCCTTCCAGTCACAGACAATTGGGAACTAAACATTGAACTAGCCAAAGTCTTGGATTCTTGGGTTGCCACTACTAACGGTCCGCTTACTGTTGAACTTCTAATTCAATGGCATGTTAGACCACTAGTCTTATGACTTTATTTCCTCTCAATTTCCAAGTTTCAGCCTTGAGGACAAGGCTTCTTTTCAAGGGGAGGGTATTGTTAGGGACACACGTGGCCCTCTCTTGGTTTAGTCCAGAAGGAAAAGGTCACATGTCTGGTTATTATGTTCAGTTATTTTGTTTAGGAGAAGTTATTATATATTTACAGTGGTTAGTTTATCTTATCTGTTGTAAAGTAGTTATTAGGAACAAGCCAGGGCAGTTATCATAGCTGATTCTTATATATTTGTATTGTGTGTTTTATGAAGATATGAATGAAGAATATTATTCAGCAATTGCCTCCTCTTGGCTAGAGTATAGATTCTGACTCTAGAATTGTAATTTACTCATTTAATTCCTTTAAGTTCGAATAGAATGTTTCTTAGGATTTAAAATAAGTATATGGCAGGCAAGACTAGTCAAATTTGTGTTCATAATATGGATATTTCAATCAGATTTAAATCCAGAATTGAGAATCATAGACCACTTCTATGAGAAACAGAGGACTACAAGATCATTTCACAGGTCAATCCAATCATATCCAATGTTATGTTCATGCTAATTTGGTTTCAACTCTGTTGGCACTGCAAAAATGCTTGTGTTTATCTTTGTACAAAAAGGTTTAGGAGAGTTGTGTCCGGGGCTCAATTCAAATGCTTGCCTTGTTAATGAATCATTGTGGTGTTGCAGCTATACACTATTCCTATTCCAAGGGGCCATCATCTAAGTCGTCTCCTAATCTATCCAATGATTTTTATGTCAAGAAGGCATCAATGAAGCCAGCAAGAAATGGCAGGTGAATCCATGTTGCTTTTTTGCCTTTTTTAAGCGAATCCAGTATTCTAAATGCAAAAGCAAACATACTTGTTGATTCGATGTTCTCAATCTTCATCTTTTGCTCCCCACAGCTATCTGTTGCATCTGAACACTTCTCTGTTGTTTTTTAGAATAACTTTGGCTTTCCAAAACCAAGTTTAAGTTAGAATTAACTTGAGCTGATTTTGATGATTGTTTACATCAAATAAGAGTTAGTCAAAAGATGTCTAGCTCCTCCTCTTTAAGATTTTGCACATACACAAGCATCTTAATTTAAGAGACACATGAAGCACACATGGTTTAATTATAGAGTTGTATCCATGTTTGACTCTTATACTTGATGGCAGTGGCGGAGCCAGGATTAAAAGTTTGTCGGTGCACAATTAGTGGTGGGATTTGGGGGTGCTGCCCCTGAATTTTTTTTAAGGAGGATAAAAGGCAACTCACTCATTCGTAAAGTTTAGGATGAGAAATGGGGTTCAATTAAAAAGTATTTGCAAGGAAATCAATTTCAACATGACAATATATTCTAATCACATTGCATACAGATACCCAAATGTTATACAATCAAATTTCAAAGCAACATGCAAACAAAATTTATTATGCTTGTACTTAGCATAAAGGAGTTCTAATCCTAATAATTTAAAGTTGAAATATAACAATTAAGCACTAAAATCCCTAAATTATTCTTGGGCAAACAGAATTAAACACAAACAGACAATGGTGTCCTAACAATGTTGTTTTCACAAGAATATATATAAACAAACAATCTATCTTATAGATAGAAAATAGAGATATAACATAATTATAATTTAAAAGGAAGAAAATAGGAACCTGATGGATGAAATGAGAGTGAAAGGTTTCTTTTTTCTTTTTCGATTACAAAGGAACTGAGAAACTGACCAACATCGATCATCAAACAACAACGCAGGACCTGGAAGTTCCTACTCCCTCAGCGTCCTCACAAAGGATCCGGTACATACCCTCTGGTGGTAGGACCAATGCATGAAATCCTAAACTTGGTGTCAGTGCATGAGTAGCAATAAAATCAGCACACCTGTTACCCTCCCTGTGCACATGATGGAGTGAGACTCGCCACTCGCATGCCAGGAGTCTTTGATCTGCGACTTTATCCGAAGATGAGTGAATCCCAGTTAGGCCAGACTTGTAGCTTTGAGAATTAATGAACGATTGTGCCCTTTTTTCATTTATTAAAAAAAAAAAGTCTCAAAGTTTGTGACGGCACCTGCGGTCACCTACCCAAACGTGGCTCCGCCACTGCTTGATGGTACTTCAAATTGCACCTATACGTACTTCACATTCATGTCCTGTATCTGTGAGTGTTTGTTCCTTTTGGTAAATCTAACAAACAACAACCATTGTGGGATTTGAGTTTTGTTTTGTGTTGTGTTTGAAGTCTCTTCTTGAATTACTTTCCCTAATTGCATTTCGGGCTAACCAAAGCAAATAATTAGAGTGTCAGATTTGAAAAATAGTTACAAGTTCATAAAATAGTCACACACATTAAGCAATAGTGGAATAAGAGAACATTTTAATGGTAAAAAGCAAAACCAAATTTGAGAGTACGGTCTTCGTCATAAACTCTTAGCTATAGAGGCTCAGATTTGAGAGTCAAGGACGACTTTTATATAACATGAAGTTTGCTGACACATTCTTGGGATGAAAATATAATTAATAAAGGTTTTCAAAACATGGAAGGAGATTTCTGTAACTTCAAGTATACACTTATATTTGTACTCGCACACAGGTGTGTCTATAAATGAATGTTTCCATCTTGTTTTCTCAACACTCACACATAGAAAGAAAGAATGCCCAACAGGCATCAACAAAGCCTTTGTTTTGGAAGGCAAAATTTCTTGTGTAAGTTTCTTACGGTTTTGGTTTATTTGTTCATATTGCTGGGTGAGGTTCGTCCTACCTGGTTTCTGATTTTATTTGGTTCTCATAAATTTTAGATCCTGGCAAAACTTGATGTTGGAAGAGGACTTACCTATGTGTTAGGAAATATATCAGTGTAAATATATTATAATTAACTAGTATCACACATAATCAGGGACTATAGGAATTATGAGTGATTAAGGAATCAATCATTATAATGAGTCATTACTCTATTATCTTTTCTCTTATATATAAATACCCTATTGAATATATGAATAAATACATTCATTTGACAATATATTTTCTTTATCTTTCTCTCTCTGAGTTCTACATGGTTGATGACTTCCTATTTTTAATTGATTTGGGATATATTTTAATATATTTAGGAAGTCATCAATGCTAAATTAAAGAGATTTTATGATGATTTTAAGGGATATCAATCTGGATGCATCATTCAAGGGATTTCAAGTTAAAATAGAAGTTTTTGAGTTTAGGAAATAAATCAGAGTAATGAGATATTTTGAATAAATTCAGTTTTATTCTTATTATGATTACCATATAATTTCCTTTCCTTTTTCATTGGTCAGAATAAGGTCTTGTTTCCTAATATTTGGAAGATTGATATGTGGGACCACATAAAAGGAGAATGAAGCACGAGCAGATCAGCATATTGATTGCCAATTCATGGTTTGGCAATTTTGGGAAATTGAATAAGACGAATGGGCCCACAAATTGAATGGAGAATTTGCAACTAAAAAGCCTATAAATTAAGAGGCAGAGAAGCACGCTGGGAAAAAGAAAAAAAAAAAAAAGATCAGCAAGCACGCAAAAATGAGGGAAGACGTAAGAAAAGAGGTAGTGACGCACTGAAAGAAAAAAACCACGCAGAGGCACAAAGACGCGCATTGAAGAAGGAAGAAGCAGAGCGTGGTATTCACTCAAGTTTAAGAAGCAGAGTTGTTTTGGGATCTCTTCTTTCTTCTTCTTCTTCTTCTCTTTATGTTGGGATTTGAATTTCTTAAGTTTGTTATGGATTTTCTTGTAGCCATGTGTGGCTAATTTTTCTTTTCAACCTAGAGAACCTATGAACTTGTTTGGGTTTTAGAAATTATTCCCACTTTTTAGTTTTGATTAATCTTATTCAGTTTATTTAATCCTGTGTGTATTGTTATTGCTTAGTGAGTGGCCACCATTGGGCATGTTTTGGGGATTTAGGGTTGGACTTGGAAGAGGGAATCCTAAATTGACCTTGGGAATAAATAATGGGGAATTAGGTTTTAATTTAACGTGAAGTTAGGTTTTAATCTAATTTGCGTCTAGGATAGGAATATACCTAGAAGCTCCTCATAATCAAATTAGAGTGAACCCGATTTAAAAAGCATCTTATTTAGTTTTGTGAGGCATCACATAATTGATTAAGATAGGTAGATAAATGGACCGGAAGGCATTTATATACACTAATACTCTAGATTAGCTGTTTAGGTTAAGTCGAAATTAATTTAGTGGGGATAAAATCTAAAAATACCAAACAAGGGATTAGTGACTCTAGGTTGTACTTTTTGATATTGGAATTTGCTCTTTTGTGAAAAGTCTTTTGCTATTATTAGTTCTTATTCTCTTTCTTTTTGAAAACAATTCTGGCTTGCTCAACTTAAACGAAATAAGGAGATTTAATACCTAAACGCTAGTTAGATTGAGTCCTCGTGGGAACGATACTTTTCTCATTACTCTATTACTTGATACGGCCCGTACACTTGCGGAGTCTAAAGTTTTTCCTTATCAATGGTACCAGAGCTATAGGGATCATTCTTGGCCAATTTGAGCATTTTTCCGGTAGCCACTGTTATTGTAGTGTGAACAGTAACAGTGGCCAGCTTTAAGTCTTCTATTTTTTTTCTGCTACATCATCCGCAACAGTGACACAATGAGAGAGAGAGAGAGTTCGACAAAGGGTTCTATGATTGGTGGTCTACTGGTACACGCGCCCTACTGCTGGTTTCTCCTCTCGCCAATTGACGTTTCTTAGTGGTCCGGTCCTGTTTTAACTGTCAGTTTCGCCGGTGCGTGGCGCCACTTTCCGGCAAGGTTTCGACGATTTCTTCCTTTTTCTGACATCAACTTGCTTTTTCTGACCTTGCCTTGCTATCTCGTGGTGTGGGTCTTTACCGTTGAGCATTCACAGAGGTATTTGTGACATTTTCTTGTTGTTTCGTCGATGGTGTGGTGTGGTGTGTCTGGTGGAGGTTACCTTTTGTTGGGGCAGTTCTTCAACCCTGATCTGCCTAGGTGGTTTTTTGGGTTCTTTGTGGCTATTTGGTTACCCTTCTTAATGTTATCTTGTTTGCATCGACTTCTTGTTGTATATCTGGTGTTTATACATGACTAGGTCTGCTTGTTCATCTTGGTTCCAGTGTTGTTTCAGCGAGTTTTTTGATCAATTTGCTTCGGGTTAGGTGGTTATTTGCTTTTTGGTTGTGGAAGTGTTATTTGGTTACTAGGGTGACTGTTGCTTCTATTTGGTCACTAATGTGACGTTTGCTGTCATTTGGTTGCTGCTCTTATTTTCTAGCTTTGCTTTGTTCTCCAACGTCTAGCCTTCATTCCTGATGTGTGTAGGCCGGTTGTTTGCTTCGAAGGTTGTGTTGTGCGACTGGGTTCAATTGTTTCTACTATTTCAACACAATAAGCATTTTGTTTGTTGCATGTACACTTGTCTTTAGTGGTTGGGTTCTTCGTTTATTACGTTTTCCAGCACGTCCGTGAAGTGCTATTTTGTCTTGAATGCCATGCTTGTGATTGGGTAATTTCATTGGCATCTGCTGTGCTTTGCATCCTCTGGTGAGGAGTTTGGTGGTCCTTGTGTGACCCGTCTATTCTTTGCCTTTGGTGAGGTGTTTCTTTGGTGTTTGTGTTTGTTGAGATGTTTGGAGTATTGTTTGGTCGCTTGTGAGACCGTTTGCTACAGTCTTTACTTTGGTTTGGTACTCTTTGTTATTCGAACTCTTGGTGAAGGTGTTTGGATCCTTTCTTTTGAATGTCCTCAGTATGTTGGTTGAACTATTCTTGGATGTGACCGAACTATTTGGTGGATTCAAGATCTCATGAAGAAGAAAATTATTTTGTTTGGTTTGGATTTATTTATATTATGTTTTCTTGTAATAAGTTGAGCATAATTAACTTATATGCTTCAACTTAAGGGAGAGTGTTGGGAAATATATCAGTATAGATATATTATAATTAATTAGTATCGCACATAATCAGAAACTATAAGAATTATGAGTGATTAAGGAATCAATCATCATAGTGAGTGATTACTCCCTTGTCTTTTTTCTTATGTATAAATATTCTATTGAGCATATGAATAAATACATTTATAGTTTTTTTTATCTTTCTCTCTCTGAGTTCTACACTATGCAATGCCATGCTTGTGGCTGATGGTATTGTGTGTGAAACTATAAACGAGCACTATGCAGAGTAAGTTTTTCGTTGAGTTTAAATATCAGTTTCAGTGTCTTCTTTTCTATGAGTTTGTTTTTGGTTGAGTTTAAATATCAGTTTCAGTGTCTTCTTTTCTATGAGTTTGTTACTCCTCAGTCGAGGTTCTTTGAATGCCATTTTGAATTATGAAGCAATATAATCACACAAAGACCGTATAACCATTCATACTTAATCATCTCCATCAACTCTATGTTTATCTATAGTTGTTAATGTTTGCTCCTTCACTTTTTTGTTTTTCGTTTTGTTCTTTTAACTTCTCTTCTCAACCCCCGTGGGTGTGCGTGTGGCTGTGATGAAGGTTTTGGACTGTGTGGGATCCACATCTGCAGATTGGGAGACAACACTATTAAAGTATAGTTAAAGGATTAGTTAGTCTATCATGGAATAGTTAACCATAGTTGTAGCAACTATAGTTAGGAAGTAAACCACCGTAGTTAGCTCCTCTGTACTCAATATATATGTACAGTCAAGTCAAGTGTATGGTTAACTCGGTCAATAATAATATACACTATTCTTTCTTCTATCATTTCCTTCTCTCTTTCTCTCAAGCTCGTGTTTGTATAAACACTTGCCATTGGTTGGGCACACTGGCACAGTATACTAGCATCTCTGAACTTAAGAGGCATAAGAAAAACAAAATTCAATTATGAGTTGCATCCATGTCTTACACTAATCCAAGATGGCACTTCAAATTGCACCTATCCATACCTTACATTCATGCCCTGTATCAGAGAGTGCCTTGTTCCTTTTAGTAAATAACAACCATTGTGGGATTGAGTTCTGTTATGTGTTGTGTTTGAAGTGTCTGGGTTCCCAATGAATTGGTACATACTGTTTCCTGAAGCATGGACGACAATCTTCCCAACCCTTCACTCGATTAATTGTTTCTTATCAAGTTGTTTGTTCTAATTATAACTGAGCTATATCCCCAAGCCAAGTGGACTTGCTTTTCAAAGAGGTTCGGGTGGCTTTGTCCCCTGTTCTTTGGCCCTGCCAGATATGGATTATGTCATTCTGATTATTGATGACTGGTTTATTCAGAATCAAAATTTTTAACATCTCTTGTGTTAAGGTTGTGCTTGATTATTGTTCAATTATTGCGTTTTCTTTTTCTTTTTTATTTGAACAAGGGTTTCCCCTTTCGTGACTTAAAGCGCTGTGTTTTCTACTTTCCTAATAAGTGCGCTTACTGTGCGCTTACCATGAAGCTAACTTGTATTCTCCTCCTCACAAGATAAAGCCACCTACCACCTCAACCAATAACTTTTCTCCTCCTTGCAAATTATCATGTCTTTTCCATTTATAAGGCAAAATTTGCTGAACAAGTTATGCTTTTCTTCTCCTTCTAAAGATATTTTGGTTTTCTTGAAAGTTTTCATTATTGGCATTTGGCAATAACTCGTTGCCTTCTTATTTTCATGCGCAATAATGTTATCTGTGTATATTTAATTTTTTCACTTGGTTTGCTTTTCTTAATAATTTTCTAACCAAATTCTCTCTTACCGTGAATTATTTCATTTTCTTGGGCAGAGGTCTAAGTTGTAACTTCATTTCTTTTTTGTTATGGCTTTCAGTTCAGAATTCTTTTTTATTGGTAGGTTATCTTGTGTTTACCTTCAATAAGGGACTCAACCAGACTGGAACTTCTTAATGAATGTCAGAACTTCATAACATGTGGGAATTAATGATGAAGTAACACGCCACCTGGCAAAAACTGCTTTCATGACATTGTTGTTGAATAAGTTATATTTTATCTTTTAAAAGGATATCTAACCCTTGGCAGTTTAAGTTTTTGGAACAGTTTGAATATTTATTAGGATTTAAAGTACGTATGGAAGGCAAGACTGGTCAGATTCGTGTTCATAATATGGAAATTTCAATTAGTTTGAACTCCAGAATTGAGAATCATAGCCCACTGGCTCCTATGAGAAACAGAGGAGCATTTCACAGGTCCATCCGATTATATGATGTTCATGCTGATTTGGTTTCATAATTGGTGGCACTGCAAATGCTTGTGTTTTTCTTTGTAGAAAAAGGTTTAGGAGAGTTGTGTCCGGGCTCAATTTAAATGTTTGCATTATTAATGAATCATTGTGGTGTTGCAGCTACACTTTTCCTATTCCTAGGGGCCTTCGATCTCAGTCGTCTCCCTAATCTACCCAATGAGTTTTATGTCAAGGAGGCATCAATGACGCAACCAAGACATGGCAGGCGAATCCCTGTTGCTTTTGCTTTCTTTAGTTGATATTCTAAATGCAAAGGTTGACATATTTGTTGATTTGATGTTCTTGATCTTCATTTTATTTATATATATATATTTTGCTCCGTTCAAGTGTCTTTTATATCTAAACACTTCTCTGTTGTTTTTGGGAATAACTTTGGGCTTTCCAAACCCAACTTTTAAGTTAGAATTAACATGAGCTGATTTTAATTATAAAAAGTGGATTGTTTACATCAAATAACAGTTAAGCCAACAGATCATCTTTTTTAAGATTTTGCACATCTTCTAGCATCTGAACTTAAGAGACATATGAAGCACACATGGTTCAATTATAGAGTTGTATCCATGTTTGACTCGTATACTAGATGGCACTTCAAATTGCACATATACGTGCACTCCATATGTGAGTGTTTGTTCCAATTTAGTAAGTAAATGGTATGTGGTCATGCAAAATCTTTAACCAGCAACAACCATTGCGGGATTTGAGTTTTGTTATGTGTTGTGTTTGAAGTATTTAGAATCTGATATATTATTAGAATATATTATTAGGAATCCTATAACTATAGGGATTAGTTAAATGTATAGATTATATGAGATAGGGTTAAGATATAGATTTGCCAATGACCAATTATCCAAGGAGCATCTGGCGCAAAAAAAAAAAAATATTGAGGGTACCAAAATTATCAATCAACAATTAAAAAGTGAAAAGAAAACACAATTAAGGTGTAAATTGGCTAATGAACTATTACCCCGTCACACTGTCTTGGTGCCTCTGTCTTCCATTGACTGTCACAGTGTCGGTGACGTCGACGTCTTCAAAGTTTCTATTGTTGCTGGATGTTCTACTCACCCTCTTAAACTCATCAAGGTCCGTATGCAGTTTCAAGGCAAAAATCACGCACCGAAACCAAATCCAGCAGTCCACAACTTTCGACTAGCACACGCCTTGCATCCTGGTTCCATCCCTCTAATGCCACAAGCAACCACCGCTGCCACAGTGTCTGCTCGCATAGATCCCATCTTTGTTGATGTTTGCTTCATCCAACAAGAAGACTTAACCGCTCTTTTTTCCAGCATCTCCGCCACCCTACGCTAATACCTCATATTTTAACATAATTGTTATAGTTGTTTATATATACTTATTTGGCACTTTGTTCACTTTTTAATTGTTTATTGGTAATTTTGGTGCCTTCAATTGCTTTTTGTGCCAGATGTTCTTTGAGTAATAGTTCGTTGGCAAATCTGTACCTTAACTCTATGAGATAATGGTTAGGATATTATTTTTTAAATTTTAAATCTGGATCTCATTAACAAATCTGATTCTCTCGTGTATGAATGTAATCACGCTCTCATATAAATCATACAACAAATTATTCTCTCATCTGGTTATTTTCAAAGTCTCCTCTTGAATTACTTTCTCTAATTGCATGCCGGGCTAGACTAAGCAAATAATTATAGCCTCATATTGCATTCATAAATGAAAAGTAGTTACAACTTAATAAAATATTCATGCACATTAAGCAGTTGTGTATAAAATGATTCCATCTTGTTTTCTTAACACGCCCAGAAAGAAAGAATGCCTGACAGCCATCAACAAAGCCTTTGTTGAGGAAGGCCAAATCTTTATGTGGTCTCCTTTAGTGTTTTAAGTGTTAAGGTTGATTTAGCGACCAAAGTATTTTTTCATCTGTATCTAATGCTTTAAAATATTTTATGGTACACCCAACATCTAAAGTGCTTTTTTGAAATATTTTACAGTACACCCAACGTCTAAAGTGCTTTTTTGAAATATTTTACACCTAACAATTTAGATAATTTAATATGTTGGATACGCTTTTAAAACTATTTTAGGATGTTAAAGTAAGTATTGGGCAATTCTGAAAATAATACTTCAGTGTGCTTGATGAACATGAAAAAACACTTTAGACTTTTAGAGTGTTAAATGCGCCATAAAATACTTTACAGTTTAAAAAAAAAAAAAAAAAAAAAACTTTAAGGTGTTGGAGGTGCCTTATCCCATGTTTTAAACTTTCGTGTCTCCCAAGGAGACTTCTCCTGCAACACCATGTTGACCCCCCTGATTATTCTTATTCTGCTCAGTTTAAGTATGAAGCTCAGGGATGAATCACACTCACCATTTGAGCCTCATCCCATCACTTCAATGGCTTCTATTCCTGTAAATTTACCCTGCTCCAAAACAGAGCATAGCATCTAGATTGGTTGAATCAGGGACACTGTAATGGATATTATATTAATAAGTGAAGACTAAAGACACGTATTTAAGAGCAAGTGGGGTTACACCAGCAATGCCTCGCACACACCAGCTTCTTCTATGAGCACTCCAAACAGAGAAGCCAAACAAACCAGCTGGAAACAGGAACAGAGCTCATATGGTGAGAGTGATTCATCCCTGAGCTTTGAAGATGAAGGAAACTGAGCAGAATGGGAAACATGAAGTTGCAGAAGAGAGAAATTGAAGTTTAAAACATTGAAGGAGACTGACTAAACAAGGATTTGGCCGTCCTCAACTAAAGGTTTCTCCATGGCTGTTAGGCATTCTTTCTTTGTGTGTGTGTGTGAGTGTTGAGAAAACAAGATGTAATCTTTTATAGACACACCTCTGTGTCGCTGTATAATTTCATTTGAGACGTGTTGGATTAATTCCGCGAAGCTTAACAATACGAAAGAAGTCATCATTCAATCATGACTCTTGAAAGTGGGGAGAAATTTCTTCTTGGATTCTTTTCGACGGACATGATCTATCGTCACAAAAGTAAACTCCTCTTCGTTCTTGCCTTAACAAGGAAGCACCCAAATACCTCTTACCAATGAATAACAGAGAAAACCCCATTGTAATTTATGCTTCATTAATTTCTATTCAAGAATAGAAAATTTAAGAGGAAGATTTCATTAGTAATTTGAATTATCATTAATTGGTACTTGTAGCTTTGAAGTTATGTTAAATGGGGGATTTGTGTATATAAATAATGATCTAGTTCAATATTTTCGCAGTCAATTCCCAATGCTTTTGTATCTCGACACATACTTACAAGCTTAATTATATCAGTAATAACTAATAAAGATGGTGAGGCATATATTATATATATATATATATATATTACATTTTTGAAAATGCAATATAATCATACTTGTGATCAGTGGAGGGGCAACATTGGTTAGAGATTTGGGGGCTGCCCTGAAAAAAAAAATTTTAAGTAAAATTTTAAATGCATTAAAAAAACAAAAGAATATTAAGGGAAAAACAAGGTCAAGTATATTACAATTAAAATAATTACAATGTCATTCATCTAGGCTTAATTTTTTGGAATTCTATCATAATTGTTTTATTATCAATATTATCAAATATATCTTTTTCAATATAAGGTACTAGATAATCATTCAACCATTCATCTCCTATTCTATTACAAAGTACAGTCTTAATGTATTTCATAACTGAAAATGCTCTTTCCACAATGAAATATAGGTGGAGTTAAAAAATGGAATGGACAAAAGTATGGGGTGGGAATATACTGAGTGTGTGTATTCTGAAAAAATCTTTCAACTGAGTTTAATCTTTTTTCTCTCATCACATTAGCTGAATTTATTTTAGAACATCATCTCTAGTCTACACACCTACATCTACTATAAAATATTGAAATTCATGAAATGCACTTCTGTTCTTTTGCCATAAGACGTGCCTAATTTTTTTTTTTTTTTAAAAGGTAATTTCAGGGGGGTACGTGCCCCC
This sequence comes from Acacia crassicarpa, assembly GCA_034222035.1. Classification (NCBI taxonomy): domain Eukaryota; kingdom Viridiplantae; phylum Streptophyta; class Magnoliopsida; order Fabales; family Fabaceae; genus Acacia; species Acacia crassicarpa. The sequence continues at coordinate 55,484,245 of JAWXYG010000001.1, read as the reverse complement.
TTCTTTAATACCTCGGTCCGTCTCTATTTGTGATTAACTGATTATATTTTAAAACTAATAAAGGAAAACATAAGCGAACAAAACTATCCTTATTTTTTTATTGGTTTTTAAATACCTGACTTATATAAGTCAAAACACATTACCACTCTGGTTCTATTTATAAATGCATATTGACTAAAAAATTTGGTCCTTTTTATAAGCCAATTTTGACCAAATAAATGAGATTGTGACAATTTTGCCCATAGTAATGATAATGAAAGAGATTGGCTAGCCATGTTGAAAAGAGAGAAAGATGAGAGAGATTTGACAATAAATTTTAAAAGGTACACATTCATAAATGAGGGTAAAGTTAGAAATTTGTTCTATAATCATTGAGATACTTACATTTCCTTGGTATGTGAGATTTAGTCAAACTGGACTTATAAATAGGACCAGAGTGATATGAAACAAATGTTCTTCTTAATTTATTTTTTAAAAAAACATTTCTTTTATTATTGCAAAAAAAAAAAAAACAGTTCTTAAAACAACGATCCAACGGCTGCAATCAATTAAATAGTAGTATTGTGATTTTATTGCAATTAAAGGGTTTTTGTTGAGATGTATCGTGATTTTATTTTTCGAAAGAGATGGCGTCATTTCTTTCTTTCCGTTTTTTCCGGTTTTGCTGCTTTCGTTTACGCGGTGATGTACAAGTCTGGTTTTTGGCAGTAACACATATGACATCGTTTTCTCTGGCCAAAAATAAAGAAGTATTACTGGCAAAGACCTACTTAGTGCTTATTTACAAAACAACCAAACTGTAGTTTTAAAAATATTTTTTCGCAAGTTAAAATAAAACTCTTTCAATATATTGGCCTTTTGAAATCATAAAAATACTTCTCAAAAGTTAAAACAGACCAGCACTTATAAGTGTTAAGTGGGGACATATAATTGTTTTTATGGTCGAGTTGGATTGAACTAAAACTGAGTCATCATTAAAGCAAAACTTGAGATTAGATAGGGAAGTACAATAGTTGTTAAATAAACCTTTTGTTTTTAGATTCAACTGACAAGGGGTCAGATATTCTCATTAAAGGGAGAAGATTCAATTGGTCAAGGCGTTATGAGAGGCATTCTAACTCTTGAGTGCTTAGGTAAATGTCTAAAGGTAATAGATAGCTGGCCTTGCCCAACTTCGGTATCACTTAGAAGGAAGAGATATTTCACCCTGCCCTTCGTGGTTGAGTCCAACCTTTTTCCTAAACTTATATATATATATATATATATATATATATATATATATGGGGTTTAAACTTCTGATGTTACATAAAAAAAAAAAAAAAAGGATTCCTACACACACATGAAATGGTGGGACCCACATATATATAAAATACTAATTATATATATGTGTGTGGGGGGGGGGTTCCACCATTTCATGTGTGTTACATGAGAATACAATTCTCCTACAACATGAGAAGAGTTTTTCCCTATATATATATACTACCTCCGGTCCTAATTATAAGACATAGTTGACTTTGTTTGGAGAAATTAAGGAAACTAAATAAGTTATTTAATCATTTTATATGTTGTGTATCTTTAGATTATATATTAATTTATTAGTCAAATTAATTACTTTGAAGAAAAAAAATAAAAATACTGTGAAGTAATTTAATTAGCTTCATTAATTTCCCCCAAAAAGTCAACTATATCTTATAATTAGGATCAGAGAGAGTATATATATATATATATATATATATATATATATATATATATATATATATATATAAAGCTGTTACATAACAATATAGTTTTTCAGCCTGACAAAATTGTTTTGAAGAAGCTATAAAAAAGTTATCCTTCTAAAGAAGTACTCCCTCTAGTCCTATTACAAGACACCAACTATCAAATATATTTGATTTTTTTTTAATAAGACACTTTCTTGTTTTCAAAGCACATTAATTATTTTTTACATATTTACTTATAATTAATAAAGGTAGTGAGTGAGAGTAATATATTATTAATATAATATTTTAATTTAGTGCAATTAGTACGGTTAGTAGTGGAAGGTACTTAAACTTTATGATACCTTTATTGACTTTTAATTATTTCTATTAGTTTATGAGAATTGTTAGTTGACCATTTATAATAAAGATTAGAGGAGTATACAGGGGTGGAATCAGGGGGCTAGGGGTGGCCCCCTAAAATTACACAATTTGACCCAGATTTTTCAGAAATTATGATTCAGCCTATAAAAATTTAAATATTTTCACTTTAGTCCCTATTACATAAGGGAACTGGGAAGGGACTAAAATGAAAATTATGAAATATTTATGAGGTTAAATAATAATTTTCTAAAATTTTGGGTTAAATTCTGTAATGTTCTCCCTATAATTTCCAATGCTAACTCCCCTGAATTTTGTTCTGTAATTTCGCCCCCCCCTAAATTTGCATTCTTGGCTCCGCCTCTGGGAGTACATCCAATATAAGAAAATAGTGATATTTAGTAAAAGAACTTAAGAGCTCGTGGGCTGACCACCTCTTGATTAAAGGCAATGTTAATTAACTGATTAATGCCTTTAATTAAGAGGTGGTTTTCCAAGCTGTCATCCTGCATGTATTCGTATACAAGCATGCTGATTCCCCTCCCAGCAGTAGCCAATAAGCTTCATATACCCTAAGCGCCACATTTAACATATGCCGCCTCATCCTCAAATGCTTAGAAGTCCGGTCCCAAAATGCGACCCTATCCATGCAGGATGTGTTGATCACTTCAGAGAGGGCCTATCGATTCGCACCCCATGTAGTTCATTGCTAGATACGGTTAGAAATAGAATTTTCATAGCTGGTATATTTTGATGAGTCCAGTATATGGTAAATTACTAGGGAGTAGTCTCCTGCGTGATTTTGACGAATGTCATTTATAGCTCTTGGATTATGAAAACAAAAAAAATGCATTTCTAGAGTAGGGGAATTTCTAGTTGCCCATTTTATCTATGAATTCAAATCCATATATTTATCAATACCGTAGAAATGGGAAAGCTCATCAACTTGGTATTGTACTGGCTAAACAAGGTTCATTCTGACATAGGATTCAATTTTCTGGTTTTTTGATTAAATATATTATCTGCGTTTATGAATACTGAAACATGGTCTAAGCAAATGAAAAACTTTATGCACATTGACGTCTCCTGCTCATAATATGGAAATTTCAATTATTTTGAACTCCAGAATTGAAAATCATAGTCCGCTTCTATGAGAAACAGAGGAGCATTTCACAGGTCAATCCAATTATATTCAACGTGATATCCATGCTGATTTGGTTTCAAGTGCAAGGTTCATGTTTGGAGGCACTGCAAATGCTAGCTTTGTTAATAAATCATTGGGGCAAAGACTTATAGGTGTTGCAGCTATACTCCATTCCTATTCCAAGCATGGGACCAATAATCAGTCCTCTCCCTTACCCATGTATTGAACCAAGCAAGAAATGGCTGGTTTGTTAGGAAGGATTGCAAGTCAATGTATCTTTCGCTTCCTTCATTGACATTTTTGTCGAATCTATGTTCTTAATCTTCTTCTTTCTTTTTTTGGCTCTGCTTAGGTTCTTTTTTAATCTGAACATTTCTCTGTTTCTGAAAATAACCCACTGCAAGATAGAATTAGCTATCTTGTTAACTAGAGCTGTCAAAACGGGCTGGAGCCCGCGGGCCAGCCCGTTAAGCCCCATGTTTAACCCCCATATTTTTAGCCCCCATATGATGGGGTTATTTTTAGCCCTAACCCAAAACAATCTCCACTTTTTGTGGGTTAAGATAGGGCCAACAGCGGGCCTAATTAAAACTGATTCAAATTAGCTGATTGGAAGGCTCCTGTTGCGCAGATTTCTTGTCTCTCCCCTCCAAATTAAAGGTCTCTTTTTACAATGTGCCCTTCATTGGCGTGTATATTACTGGATATGCCACTCTGTTAGATATGTCTTTTTCATGATGTTTCTTCCAACTTTGATTTAAATTAAACCGAAACTTCACGCTTTGGTGATGAAAATGCCAGTTGTATAATTTATTACGCTTCTATAATTCTCGTTAAAATTCAAATCTACTACTCAAATTAGTAAAATATTTTTAATAAAAATATTATAGAAACGTTATTTTTTATAAGTACTAGAAAGTAGAAAAATTATTTATATGCTTGAATTATATTTTTTTTTAATAACCTTGAATGATTAACTTTTACCTTGTGCTTTACTTAGATAATTATATATCAGGGTATGTTCTTTTATGCTAAATTAATATTTTCTTTATTATTGTTTCATTTAGATAACTGATATATTTTCAATGCTTCTTTTATCTTGGCTTTTATTGATCACTGGTAAGTTCAGCTAAAAGATCAAAAGTTTTAGTGTAGCACAAGTTCTAGAGACAAGCAATTGATCAATTATCAGTGACCATTTAAGAGTTTTTTAGTGTTATATTATATCTCCCTCTCAAGGTGCCTTTGAGATTAATACACATTGTAACCATATGGCACGAGATGTGTTAAGTATCTCCATTACTACAGTGGCATCAGAATCTGCTTTTAGTATTGGTGGACGTGTTCTTACCAAATATAGAAGTTTTACTCTTCCTGAAAATCTTCAGATGTTGATTTGCACTAGGAATTGGTTGCATGGTTTTAAATCCTAATGTTATGAAGACAATCGACTTTGTAGAGAATTTTGTTATGTTGTTATACTGAATCATGTTGAAATCGGATCACATATCCATATAATTAATGTGTAGATTTGTTTGTTTTGGTTTTGGAGTTTTTCAAAGACATTAAAGAAAGTTTTAGTAAGTGGAATCTAGAGACCAAGAAATGGCCATGTTTATCTAAAATGTTTTTTGGCCCGCGGGGCTGGCCCTAACCCTTAGGGTTTTGGCCCGCGTGGGCTCGTCAACATGTGGGCTTTTTGGCCCTGTGGGCTTTTTGGCCCTAGCCCGCGTGGGCTAGGGCCTAACGGGCTGGGGTGGCCCGTTTTGACAGCTCTATTGTTAACCATTGAGCTGATTTTGATTGTAAAGAATATATTGTTAACTAATGAGCTCATCAGATAATAGTTAGTCAAAAGGAAAAATCTCATATAAAACTACTTAAAATAGGAAAAAAAATTCTAAATTGGGTTAATAAATTCAATAAATCTTTAATTGGGTCATTAGCCCAATTTAGAATTTTAAAATATGGGTAAAATAACTTTAATACCCTATTCTCTCTCCTCATTAATGAGTTTTATTACTCCTTAACTTATGTTTCCCATGTATATATCAAAATTAATTTTAATAGAACAAAAATATGCTTTGTTCAAATATATTAACTATCATCATAAGAATAAAAATCTACAATATTTTTAGCAAAGAGTTCATTTTATTAACATAGACAATATTTTTAAGAAAACTTATAATGTATGTCACTATAAAAAGGACATATTTTGATAAATATATTAATTATGTGTGAATTTTACTCTATTTTTCACACACACATATGTATAGGGTTTTTTTTTTTTTTTGGTTGGAAATTCTTATATTAATGTAAACCATTTTATGAAATTTTAAGTGCGTTTTACATCTTTTTTTTTGAAATATCCATAGAAGTATATGAAATTTAAACGCTGCTTGTTAAAAAAGATAAATAATATTACTAATTTATATTAAAGAATTAAACAATTGAAATTGAAATATTAACTAAATTACTATCTAAAAACTCACATTTATGTGTTAAGGAAAATTATTCTGGTTTAGGTTAATATTGGTAAAAATGACTTTTATTTCAATTTATTTTTGTAAAGTGTGAAGTTGGTATAGGATATGCATTTTCTTTTTTCTTTTTGGTTTTATCTCACGCACCCGATATATATTTTAAAAAAAACTTTTTTTTTCCTTTTTTTATAAAAAACTCACATTTATTTTTTTATCATTAATTATTAATTGATTTTCAATTAAAAATTATTTAATTAATATCAATAATACTATTATGGCATGACATATTTGAATTATTCTTGATTATCCTTTTAGGAAAAAAAAATCATTTGATTTAATATAGATAATGTTGATATATAGAAATATAAAGTCATAAAGCAATAATATTCTTTTAAAAGGGGAGGGACGAAAGGTTGGTCGAAAAAAGAGAAGGGACATTAAAGTCATTTTACACAGATTTTGAAATCCTAAATTGGATTAATGACTTAATTAATGATTTGTTGAATTTACCATCCTAATTTAAAATTTTTCTATTTTAGAAAGCTTTCCTTAATCAAAAGCTTTCTAGATTCTCTTTCCAAGATTTTGCATATATACTAGCATCTGAGATGTTACTAGCCGAAATTTTGAACAAACTCAAGAGACATATGAAGCACAGATGATTCAACTATGGAGGTGCATCCATGTTTGGTACTCATACTAGATGTTAGAGATAGTAAGGTGAAACTAATAGATTCGGTAGTTGGTTAGGGCCTAATCTATATAAAGGATCTTAATTAATGTGGGTTAGTGTGTTAGGATAGTTACATCCTTACCATATTTAAAGAGAGCATATTACTTCTATGTGGTTAATGCATGATTCTTTATCTTCTCCTTAATGTTTCTTTAATTACTATTATTGTTTTACAGTAGATGTTTGAGCACTTTTTGACTCCTTTATTTACACTTGGAACACCTAACTGTTATTGAATTTCAATTTTAATTGAATAATAAAAAATTGGACTTGGGCCTAATTTAGGCCTAGGCTTAATCTAACGGCCTTAGCTTGTTCTCTTATTTTGACCGATTCCTTATGACACTTATCTCTTGCTTTCACCGTCTTTTCCTATACACAAGCATATCTATAAATTTTGTCATCTTGCATAGATGATCGTCAATCAGAGAACAACCATATATCACTCACTGTGTCAGCTTCATCCTTGACTTCTGTTACTTTTCTTCTATGCAATTAAGTCTTTTCTCTCTAGTTTCCTAGTTTAGCTTGTGTGCCTAAGTGGACAAGTGCTTATGTCTGTATTTGGCTTTTCGGCTGTTCCCACTCTGATATATCTGATTTTGCAGCTTTCATGCATGGTGGTTGAGATGAATTTTAAAAGCATAGACAAATTTGAAAAAGAACCAATAGCTGTATACTATTAAGGTATCGATTAACACTAACTTTACGTGGCACGGGTTTACAGAGAAGTTGAAGTTTTAAAGACTAGTTGGAGAAAAAAGACGATGACAACGGAGAAAGACTGATTTTGAATCTCTTTCTGAGGGTCTAATCATGAGATCCACATTTACTTATGGAAGCATCTACGGGCATATGGGATGCGACCAAATGTTTCTGTGGTTTCCTCAAGGACAAAGCTTCTTATGTTTACGACTTGGAAGACAATCTTAAGTTGCTAGAAACAAAATGGGAAAAGCTTGAAATGATGAAGAAAGATGTGGAGGCAAATATTGAAGCAGAAGAAAATACCAGAGATATGCAAAGGTCTCATCAAGTCACCCGTTGGTTGAAAAGCATCGAAAGCATTCAAGAGGCACTACACATTGTATATTCTTACCTGGGTAGTTCTTAATTTAATTATAACATAATTTAATTCTAGACTATAGTCTTGTATACTTTCACTTAATCATGTCCGAGATGCGACAGATCTTTTTACTTATACTCTTTGATCAACTAACTTTCTTAAACTTTTATTATTTAAGTTTTAAATTAATTTTAGAGTCGATTGAATGATGACGTTGTGAGAATAATTAACGATATTATATTCACAGGAAATAAAAGATATTCAAGTTCGTGGAACTAAGCAAATTCACAAACAAATACCTGAGTAAATGTTGTCATAAGAGTTGCATGTCAAGTTGCAAGTTGGGAAAGAATGTTGCCAAGATCCTAAGGAATGTAGATGAACTAGAAATTAAAGGGGAAAGGTTTTATAAGGATTTTAAAATTGCCCTCAAGAGTGTGTGCAAGCCAAATGAGATGCCTTTAGGTGAGACAGTGGGCTTAATTTAATGATCGATAAGGTATGGAAAAAAATAGAAAAACAAAATGTTGGTACCATTGGCTTATATAAGATGGGTCGGGTGGAAAAGACTACCTTGTTAAAGAAGATTAATAGTGAACTTGGAAAGAGACTAGGTTTTTACGTTAAGTGGGTGGTGATGGTATCCAAAAGTCCCAATTTGGATGGTATTATGGACAACATCGGAAAATGGGTAGGGATTGGAGATGGCCATTGGAATTATTGCAGTAACCACAAAAGGCTGCAAAGATTTACATTGGATGATGTATGGAAGTGGTTGAACTTGGAAAAGGTGGGAGTGCCACATCCAAGGAAAACTAATTTTCAATCCAAAGTTTTGTTCATAACATCATTTGAAGATGTGTGAGGAGATGAATGCTCAAAGAAAATTTAAAGCTGAAATTCTAATAGAGATATATAGAAGTGTTAGTACTTCATATGAAAGTTGGTGAGAAAACTCTAAAATCTAACTATATCATTCCAAAGATGGCAGAGGAGATAGCTAAAGAATGTAAAGGGTTGCCACTTTCATTAACTATGGTTGGAAGCCACATGGCTCGCATGAAAAGTGTGGAAGTGTGTGAACACTTAAAGAATACTTCACAAGTTTTCATGGACATCTTCAAATTGGGAGACAAAGGTATTTTTGGTCCTCAAGTTTAGCCATGATCGACTACCAAGTGATACACACAAAAAATGTTTTGTAAGTTGTGCGTGGTACCTAGAGGATTATGTGATTCCAATGGAGGACCTCATTGATAAATGGATAAGGGAGGGATTTCTTTATAATGATAGGATGAGAAGTGTAAATGATATGCGTAGCCATGGTGGTTCCATAGTTAGATATTGATACTTTGTTAAGAAACGAGTTGGTTTTTATGCATCGTTTTGTTATTGAATAAGTTATATTTTACCCCTTTAAAAGGCCATCTAAACCTTTGGCATCCTTTACAGTTTAAGTTTTTGGAACAGTTTGAATATGTAGAGGGTTAAACATACATATGGCAGGTAAGACTAGAAATTTTTTTTCCCCCCGGCAATCGACTTATGACATTTGTGTTCATTTATAATGTAGAAACACTTTTTCTTGTCTTTAATATAAAATTCAATTGACTTTTTTGGAGATAATGAAAAAATTAAATATATTGCTTTAAAATATTTATATTTATTATTTTTCTCCAAACTAATTTTCTTTGACTTATAAATTGATGTGTAATCAAATGATATATAACACATACTATAAAATAATTTATTTACTTTTATCAATCACTTTAAGAAAAGTCTTATGTTAAATAACAGAGAGAGTATCAATTATTTAGAACTAGCTGAAGTAGAAACTGAGGAGCAGTCCACAGGTCAATCAAATAATCATTGTGGCACATGAACATTTTATTTACTTGTGGATTAATTTCTTTTATATTTAATCATCTTCTAACTTTCAATGTTATGCTCTACTGTCAAAGCCCATCTTTATTTCGTTTGCTCTTTATAAGAAATATGAACCATCTGTTTTAACCAAAAAAAATATGAACCATCTGACCTTTTCAATAAGGTTAACTAATCAATCACTCAATTCGTCAATCCATTAAAAATCATACCACCCCATAAAACTCTTCGCTATCAAGCTTTAAAGATGTTGCCAACATGGAATCTAATTTTCTAATAATTTAGCCTTATTATAAGTTTCAATTCATAACCAACATGAAGCGATAAAGAAACTTGAAATAGGTACCTAAGCAATTAGCAAGAACTACAAATTTGACACTGAAACCAGAAAATTAGGGCTATATAAGGAATGGAAATACAACAAACCTGAATTTCTAGGATAAGCTTATGGCCTCTGTAAAAAAATTGATTATAAGAAAAATGAAAGTGTTTGGTCTAAAACCATAGTTTTGACCTCCTAAGGTACGTCAAGTTGGGGATGCTTTCAATCAGGCATTAAACCAGCACTGTTGTAGTAACAACTTGAAGTTAATGTAAGAAATTCAAATTATATTGGAATTAAAGGTGTTGCATCATGCTGAATGGCAATAATTGCATTCATGACATCATTGTTACTGAAATGTTAGGTTACGTTTTGTCCTTCAAAATGCTATTAAGCATTCTGCAGGGTAACGTTTTGGAACATTTTGAATACTTATTGGGGTTAAAAATTTATGTGGCAGGCAAGACATATCGGATTCGTGTTCATAATGTGGGAACTTCAACTAGTTTGAACTTCAGAATTCAGAATCATAATCTACTCCTGGTAGAAACAGAGGGTTGTTACACAAGTCAATGAAATTATACTCAATTTGATATTCATGTTGGCCAGTCATACTCTTTTCTGGTTTCCATGGACCAGAATGCAAGCACAGACTACTATATTGTTGCAAGTGCCAGATTTGTTAATGAATCATTGGGGCAAAGGGTTACAAGCGTTGCGGTTTTACACTACTCCAATTCCAAGGAACCAGCAACCGGCCCTCTTCCTGATCCACCCAATGATTTTTATGACAAGGAGGCATCAATGCAAGCGAGAAGTGTCAGGTTTGTCACTATTGATTTGTCACAGTGGTCCATTAATCAGTACTATTATTTACCAAGTCCTTGACGTTAGAGCAGTTCATCATTGTTGGTGACCTAGATGAATTGTCCTTCTGGTTTTGCATTTTGATATTTTGAAGAAAAATTATGCCTTCAATATTTAAAAGAACCAGGGAGAATGACAATTAAAGACCCTATACAGAAATTAATACAAAATCAGGATTTATTTACAACTAAAATTTCGAAATTTATAACTCAAACTCCGATATATTTAGCTTGGAGGTCCTCAGCTTACATTAGTTTTCTTATGAGGTTCTTAATTATCATTCTCCTTAAAAAATTCTATCATGAAAGATATGAGTTACTTGGTATAATTTATTCCATGGCTAAAAGTAAATAACAATGCTGCCCTTTCCATCTTGATGATTTCATGAACCTGTTTACTGCATCCTCTAAGGTTCCTTTATTGATTAGGCAAAATACTTCTGCCATTGGAGCTCGTCCCAATCCTCAAGGGTCCTTTCGGTATGGCCCCTTTAATATAAGTGACACTTATATGTTAAAGGTTCTGCCTCCAACGCTTATATACGGTCATGTTGGAGCTGCCATCAATGGCATTTCATTTGTTAAACCTGAGATACCATGTAGGCTCTCTGACCAACGCAAGAAGAGGAGTTTATAAACTCGATTTTCCCAGTAAGCCACTGAATAGACCTCCAGTGATGGACAGATCTTTAATGAATGCTACATATGGGGGATTCATTGAGATTATATTGCACAACAATGGCACAATACAGAGTTTTCACATGGATGGCTACTCCTTTTTTGTTGTTGGGTAAAAGTTCCTTTTCTTTTCCCTTGGTGTCTTAAGAGGTATGAATGTATGATAGCGTCTGGATCACTGATTTCAAAAGTTTTGTGACTCCTAGGATGGGCTATGGTGAGTGGTCAGAAAATTCCAGAGGTAATAAGTGGGACGGAATTTCACGCTGCACAATTCAGGTTTGTTTTACTTTAGAAAATACATCACTTTGCCGGGACATCAAACCATACACTTATCATGGCCATATTGCTATCGTGATAGTTTTTTGCAAGAACCAAATATCTGGTGATTTTCAATTTTTTTATTCTACACCTTTATAGCTCGTCTTCGAAAAACTGTAGAATAAATGTTTCCCCAATATCAAATGTTGAAAGTGGACGAGCAATTGAGTTGATCTTCATTATTCGCTCTTAACGGATTTCTTTTGGATCTAAACACTTCTCAAATAGTGAGAAATGAGCATAACCACGGGCTATATAAAGCCGACTAAATGTTAGAACTACCTTGAGCCTGATTGTAATTGTATAAGTGCATTGTTAAGTGTTAGTTGACCATATAATAAGTGGTTCGAGTCCATTAGGGAAAAAAAAGAAAAGAAAAAAACCTCTGGCTCATGCTTTTGAGAATGTGCGTATATTTATAATAGCATCTGATTTATCACTATGAATCACAAATAGTTCAGTAATGGAGTGACATTCATACTAGCTAGCCCTTGAAATTGCACCTACGGATACTTTATGTGAGTGTTCTTTTCCTAGTAACTGACTTGTGTTTCCATTCAATAATCTTCAACCATTGAGGGATTTGAGTTCTGTTATGTGTTTGACCTTTGAAGTGTCCATGTTCCCAATTGATAGGTTTTTCCTGAAGCATGGACAGCAATCCTTGTTTCTCTTGATTACACTGGACCATGGAACCTGAGAACAGAAAACCTAGACCGGTGGTATCTAAGGCCAAGAAACATATATGAGGATTGTCAATCCCGAGGAAAATGGGGATATAGAAATGGCGCCACCAGATAATGTTCTATACTGTGGATCCCTCAAGTCTCTTCAAACGTATCCAATCCTTTTAACCCATCACTTTTTTTAATTGCTTATTATCAAGTCATTTAATATAATCATAACATGAGAAGGAGAATAATTATTGAGGACTCAATAATTTAACTTCAAATGTTTGTCTTTTTTTGTGATTTTTACCTGCAGGCAGCAACGCCACTCTTGTGGAGTTCATTCTTTTGGAGTAAACTTAAAGCATTACATGATGATGATGCTAGCACTTTTTACTGCCATTTTCATAGCTAGCTAAGCTTCCCTGCTATGCCTGTGAGGTCATCGTCTTAGCAGTTTTACTGATATGTTGAGGTTTTGGAGTTCTGTGGGATAGTATGCCCAAACGGTGATACAAATTTTTAGCTCCAAAGAATGTTCTGAGTCAAGATTTTCTTTCTTTTGGTTTGTCCTCATTTTGCTTTTAACTTGGTTATTAATGGACTAAAAGCTGAATTCATGATTTAGTTGGGTTTGATAATTCTTTATGCTCCTTATTAATGTGGCCGCCGGTCAGCCAGCCACCGGCAGGGTGTTTGAGGGTTTTTTTTTTTAATTATTATTTATTTAAAACTAAGGGCAAAAGGCTAATTTCACCCGAATTTGCATATCCCTCATAAGTCCTTGGTACTTCTTAGTTTTTTTACAAATTCAACGAACTTCTGTGGATTTTGCAAATTCAAAAGGTTTTTATTTAGAATTTTCCCAATATAGAATCATTGAAGTCATTGGACTTATCAAAATATCAGCTTTAGGGGCAAAAACTCGTCAAACATGTCCAATTTGACTTTCAAGAGAAGTTGAACTTGTCTTACAATTATTTCATCCTAGGAAAATTCCCACAGGTACTTAATTGCAAAGCTACAAAGCATCAAATTTTGTAGGCAATGATCTCCGTAGTCCTCTTCTATTGAAGAGTTGCAATGAGATGTATAATGCCCCAAACAATGACAGTGATGACAAAGAATGTAAGAAAAATAGGATCAATTGGTTTTATGTAATTATGCCATTAGAATTTGTTTTAGGATTTTGGGTAATAGTTGCTCTCTTACTCTGCAGTAGGTCATGGAGGTGTACTTAGTATCAGTTCGTAGATTGCATATGGTACAAACTTTCAATCTTGTTGGAGTTAAAGGAAAAATAATTAATTGTGCGAGTGTAGTTAAGGCTCACAAGCATTTTTTACCTATTTAAAAGAAAAAATCTCATATAAAGCTATTTGAAATTCAGAAATTCTAAATTAGGTTGTAAAATTCAATAAATTCCTATTTTAAGTTGCCGACTCAATTTATAATTTCAAAATTTAGATTAAATGGCATTACTGCCCTCTCATAGTCTCCTCTTTCAAAAGGGTTTAAATGCTTTTTAATTTATTTTTATAATAACCGTAAATATATATAAACATTAATAGATAATATAATATAATATAATTAACTTAGATCAAAGAAACTTTATGTTTTGTGGAAGAATGATCAGGAATAATTTAAAAAAAAAGTATCAGCCCCAATATTAATTAAATAATTTCTAGTTGAACATTGAGAATAAAAAATTTATTTTTTACTTGATTTTTTATTTATTGAAAAAAAATTTTAATATAAAAAATAACTTGTTTGATATAGTAAACTGCATATCAAAGATTTTCATTAATGATTTTTTAAAAGAAAAGATATTTATTAAGTTTAAAAAAAAAAAACCTTTATATCACATAAGTGAAATTGTGTGAGTAATGAAGATTGATTTTTTTTATTGACAAAAAAACTAATTTGAGTTCTTTTAAAAATAAAATTTTATTTAAAATATTTTTTAAAAACATTTAATTGATAACAGTGTTATGCGTTTTGTTTTTTTGTTTTACTTAGAACATTCTTAATCATTCTTCCTGAACACAAAAGCTCCTTTGATTTAAATGAATCATATTTTATTTTATTATATATTAATGTTAATATATATGCACACTCATTAAAAGACTAACTTAAAGAGCAATTAAATTCTTTCAAGAGGAAAAATGATAGAGAAGATTAGGAGAGGGTAATAAAGTCAATTTACCTATATTTTAAAATCTCAAATTGAGTCTATAACTTAATTAGGGATTTGTTGAATTTGACAACTTGATTTAGAATTTCTCTATTTTAAGCAACTTTATATGGGATTTTCCCTATTTAAAATATAATTTCATAAGGGAATTTAAAAAATGACCCTCCTAAAAAATTTTATGTATTTCAATTATAGGTCTTACAAATTAGCTTATTTATCTTACAAATTTTCACATCTATTGTCAAGCATCACATTTATGAATAGTATTAATATTGTCATTGTACATGATTGGTACGTGCCTCCAATCGGACTTATGCATTGTACGCACAAGGCTTATGAGAACTTTTTATTTTTATTTTTTATGTTTAGTTGAAAAGTTGTTCCAATCAGACCTATGGACCAAAAGTTACTTATTTGAAATGTTACTTTGAGGAACTTTTGAGCTCCTTTTCAAGTTGCTAAAATAATTTTTTAAGATCATGAAGTATTTTTTTAATACTGTTTAGTATCCTAAAGTATAATTTTAGTACCATTCAATACTTTAAAAAATATTTAAAGGTACTGACTGATACTAAAAACAATTTTTTCAAAATCATGAGGTATTTTTTGAGTATCGTTTAGTATCCTGATGAAATATATTTTTACTATCATTCAGTACCTTCAAAAATATTTCAAATTGATTAAAAGTTTAAATCACAAAAGCTATTTATACTACCGTCAATTCAAACATAAATCACATTTCACAATCTGACTTCATCATAAATCAAATTAAATATAAATCATTTTTATCACCGATATTCTAAACAAACTCATTCGTTTCAATTGTAAGTCTTGCTTGCAATGGAGTTTTGCTTGGGCAAAAGTAGGAAAATTAGTGATTAATAAAATGTCAATATTGATTTGCTATTGGTGGTCACGAAGAGTGTTGCTATCAAGAAAAATGTTTTGAACTTCACTAAATGAGCTTGAAAATACTCATTTTATCTGGCACCAAATCACTCATCCACGTATCCATGCCCCTTCATTACTGCTACTAAGTAATCTCGTGAGGCAGCGTTTGAGGTTGCAAATTCCTCATGGCTTAATCTTAATAATTTATAATGAAATTAAATAAAAAATTCTTTTGATTTTGATTGACAGTAATCTCACAATTTCTTGATTTATATGGGAAACGCGTTAGTAACTAGCAATGCACTAATGTGGCTCTTAGTCAACATATAACTGGATTAATTTGTGACATAAATCTAAATAAAATCAAAACCAACCAAAATTATGGATTATGTGCAGAATTATAGATCAATGAGACATTTATTAGCACAATTTTTTTTTTAAATGTTTTTGTCAACAAATATCATATTTCATCATTTTATTTTTAAATTGTTTTATATTTTTATAAAAACTTATATGTCACTTGAAAACATCAGTTTCAATCAACATATTATAAGTATGAAGACTAATGCTTACTATAAATTAAATTATATCGAATATCAATAATTGAGCATGAACTAATGACATTTAATTCAACTTGCTCTACCCTTAATATCATTCATTCATTTGTACTATTATATTTACTAGTAACTCTGTTAGTTCTCTGATGGTTTTGATGATTGCCAACAACTACAAACAATTAAAGAGGCTTTGCTCTTAAGTGTCAAAAACTCTGTTTAAGAGCAAACCTCGAGGTTGGTGTTGTAACCTCGAGGTTTGGACTTACAGATGCTTTAAAAATCAAGTGTTTCAATGATTCAAAACTTGGTTTCATAAAAACTATGTGAAACCTCGAGGTTGGCAAGTTA
Source organism: Acacia crassicarpa (assembly GCA_034222035.1). Taxonomy (NCBI): domain Eukaryota; kingdom Viridiplantae; phylum Streptophyta; class Magnoliopsida; order Fabales; family Fabaceae; genus Acacia; species Acacia crassicarpa. The sequence continues at coordinate 55,468,009 of JAWXYG010000001.1, read as the reverse complement.
ACCTCGAGGTCATGGTTGCTTTAGAAAATCTCAAGTTTTGAACCAACACATAAACCTCGAGTATTAAAAGCAAACCTCGAGTTTTTAACTCATTCAGAGAGGTCATGGTTTTCAACAAGCTGGAAAACCTCGAGGTTCATATTTCAACCTCGAGGTTAGGCACTTTGTTTTGAAACTCAAGTTTTCAAGAAAACTCATAAACCTCGAGTTTTAGTTTGCAACCTTGAGTTTTCTGACTTACAGAGAGTAACTGTTTTTTCAAAGAAATGAAAACCTCGAGGTTCTGTTGTTAACCTCGAGGCTAGCCCCTTGAATCAAAATCTTGACTTTGCAAAGTTTGAAACCAACCTCGAGTATGGATCTATAACCTCGAGGTTATCGGGCTCCAGTGAAAAATGAAATTTTCGAACAAACTTCAAACCTCGAGGGTACCCTTGGAACCTCAAGGTTTGTGAGCTTCTGAGATTTTTGAAAAGGTTTCTTTTGAAGAGAAACCCCGAGGTTCATATGCCAACCTCGAGGTTACATGTTTTAAAATCAGTATTTGCCTGAAACCTTCAAGCAAACCTCGAGGTTGGATGAACAAACCTCAAGGTTTGTAGTCGTTGCTGCAATTTCGAATTTGCGAAATCTGTTATACCTTGTTATTTGATCTAATTGCTTTCATACATCATTCACTCATATTCCCAAATATGTTTAACCATCTTTCTAGTGAATTTCAGACAGATTAACGAATGTTTATTGAAGGATTAGAGCAAAAGCAAAAGTGTGTCAGAACATTTAATGCTCAGCCCAGAAACTTACTTCCTTTTGGTTAATCCACTGGTACACGGCTACAAAAGATCAAAAGGAAGATTACTACAACAAGAAACATTCTCTCTAACGGATTTATTGCCAGAAAGTCAATTCAAACTTAATGACCAGCTGTATTATGCATAAACAAGAGAGAGAAGATGCCTAAACTTGAGCCAACACTCAGCTGATGATACCCAACGGCTCTATCAAGATTGCAACAGTCATTTAATGTTCTCTAGCTATAAATAGAGTTCATTAATTCCTTCACAAGTTGATACACCAACCAAGAGCGAAAATTTATTGTATTCATTAATAGTGTTCAGCTTTCTTTTGTAAGAGTGTCTTTAAGACATTTGTTCTTCAGTGTTTATCTTATCTACTCTTTGAGAGAGTTTTCATCTGTAAAAATCATTTATTGATTGAGATAACTACAAGTCAGGGGACTTGGTAGTTAGGGTGTATTGATTACAACTTGTAAGGGGAAGTGTGTTCTAGTGAGAGAACAACTCTTAGTACAGAGTGTGTAATCATTATTGTTGAGTTAGTGGATTGAAAATCCCAAGTGAGGCTTGGGGACTGGATGTAGGTCAGAGAAAGGACCGAACCAGTATAAATTGCTTGTGTCATGCTTTTCTTCTTACCTCCTCTGTTCTGCTCTATTTTGAGTGTTTAAATACAGAGCAAGTTTTGAAAATTTTATTGATACCCAATTCACCCCCCTCTTGGGTATCAAGCTCCAGCTTTCAAACTCCTTTCCAGAGATCTTGTCAAATCTTGAGATTGTTAATTAGATAAAATGATCAATAGGGATATAATGAATAAACTTATTCAGTTATACCGAGAGTCATACATAAATAAACAAACACTAGCTTTTGTAAAGTCATAACTCGATAAAGTATTTAAGGCGACACTAATTACTTTTGTGAAGTTAATTTTTTTTCTTTGGAAAGCTCTTATTTCTTTGGTAGAATGTTCCTCTCATGTTTTTGTATTGAGCATGTGGCATCAAGATAAAGCTCTAAAATTCAACAATGTTAGATCAGTCTTAGACTCTTCAATGTGAGAGTTTGTGAGCTACTTAGACTTGACTCTATTTAATAGAGTAGCACTTCCCACATTAATTAGTTACATAATTTAGGATGAATTAATATTTTCTAGGCTTTCTGGCTAGAATTATTGGCACTCCTGACCTATATATATAAAAATGTAATTGTTTATCTATAATTTTTTATCTCTTCACGATGTTAAAGCCTGGCAAGCAAGTAGATAGTGAAAAATAATGAATATCTCTATCGCAAAGGGCACAATGGTATACTAACCTCAATCTGATCAAGTTTTTCTTTAGATTTGCATACCCATGCACCCTTTTCAATAGGGATATTCCTTTGAAGAGAGAGAAGGTATAAGTCAATAGTTACATACATTATCACAGACAAAACCTAAAATGTATTGATTCATCCTAAATTGCACGGTAACTCATTGTGGGATGTACTATTGCATTATATATAGTTTAGTCTAACTAACTCAGAAACTCTCACTTGAAGAGTCCAGCATCACTACATCTTGACTATTATATAAAAACCATAATTTATAAAAAAAAAAAAAAAGTTTAAGGTTATTACTTAAAAATTTATGTTATTGAATAAATAACAACTGTTTATGTGAACTTATTATCTATTATTGTTAAACTTCACAGTTTTTATATAAAAAGCGTTATATAAATTATTGAATAAATAACGACAGTTTACATGAAATTGCTTCTTAAAAAACTTCATGATACATTGATACCCAACGTTTTTTAATAGTTAATTATGAAGCAAATTTGCTTCTTAATCTTCTTTTTAGCAAAAGGTGTTCGAGGACTTGTTTTGCTTCCTTTTCCTACCACTAGTAATGTTTCTTTTTCATTTTTGTATGCCAAATAATGCTTGGGACATGAAGGTTGCCATGTACTCCCACAAGCCTTAAAAAAGAGCCAGTTAACTTTTTTACAAAATTATAAAAATTAATTAAATTAATTACTTGAAATTATTTATTTTTATTGTTTTTTTTTTCAAACTAATTTATCAAACTTATAAACTGATATATTATTTAATCACATATAACATATGATCTGATTAAATAACTTAATTAGCTTTCTGAATTTTTCTACAAATATCAATTAGGGCTTATATCTAGGATCAAATTTAGTAATTTCTTCTTCTCTTTTATGTATAACTTGATTATTTATTCAAGGAAAATATTTTATCTCTTATCTTAATATATGACAATTCAGAATTGTAATTTATAGTCGATAATAATCATCATATATGGGTGATTCTATAATTCTATAATAGTGTTAGTAATGTGACATCAATCCTAAGAGATTTATTTTTCACAGGGCATGCTTGAAATATATTTTCTAATGATTAGATATCAATACTTTGGTAAGAAATGAGTTGGTTTTTACACAGGGCATGCTTGAAATATGGTTCAACTTACATATGGCAGGCAAGACTTATCAGACTTTTTTTTTTTTTTTGGTAATCGACTTATGAGATTTTTGTTCATATAAAATGGGGAAACACTTCTTATTGTCTTTAATATAAGACCCAATTAATTTTGTTAGAAAGATTAGAGAAACTAAATATATGATTTTAAAGTATTTATATTTATCTCTTTTTAAGATACTTTTCCTTTACTTATAAATTGACATATATAATTTAATGATACTATAAAATAATTCATTCAGTTTCATCAATTTTTTTAAAAAAGTCAAGTAATCTTATATTAAACAACATAAATAATATCAATTATTTAGAACTCTAGGATTGAAAATCATATGGTGCTGCAGTAGAGACTGAGGAGCAGTTTCATGCACTGGTCAGTCAAATAATCATTGTGGCAAAGGCATATAGGTGTTGCAGTTATGCACAATTCCAATTCCGAGCAAGGGGTCAACAATCAGTCCTCTCCTCATCCTTCCGATGATTTTAGGGAAAATCTATATAGGGGTTCTTTTTATTAAAAAAATTATAAAAAGGGCCCAAAAATTCTAAAAATCCTAAAAAAGCGCCCCAAAACCTTTTCTGGGATTTTTCATTGAAACGTGAACAACTAAATCAACTAAACTAACAACAAAATCAATACTCATTAACAACTAAATAAGTCGCATTAATAACAATATTTTAACAACTAAATCAGTCACCTTAACAATAATATCATCCTCGGTTAATAATTATATCAGCCACATTAACAGCTCATATAGATTCTGAAAATCCTAGAAAAGGCCTAAGGACTTTTTTTAGGATTTTCAGAATTTTGTGGCTCTTTTTGAAATTTTTTTTCTCTAAAAAGGGCCTTTAGATACATTTTCCCATGATTTTATGTCAAAAGTAACTTTCAATGCTCTTGCTTTAGGGTCAAAGCCCATATTTATGTCTTTTTGTCTTTATGAGTAAATATTAGCTAATCGATCACTCTCAATCCATTAAAACTAACAAGCTTTAAAGATGTCACCAACTAAACCCGTACGGAATCTAATTAGCCCCACATAAAACTCTTTCGCCATCAAGCTTTAAAGATGTCGCCACGCAAACACGGAATCTAATTTTCTAGTCGTTCATATATACCAATATTATCGTTCATAGTGGTACAAATATACTTCCTCCAGCCCTTATTATAAGGCACCAACTAACTTTTCTCACAAACCAATAAAAACAGTTAAAGTCAATAAAGTTGCCCTACAATTTAAGTAACTTCCAATATTATCCTTACTAATTGTACTAAACTCTAATATTATATTAATTCTTACTCTCACACACTACCCTCATTAATTATGGGCAGACATAGAAACAAATAATTAATGCTCATTAGGAACAAGTAAGTTCCTTATAAAAAGAACTAAATAAATTTGTTAGTTAATGCATTATAATAAGGACCGGAGGGAATATTAATGTTACACATATAGCATCATTCCATTCCATTGTTATTATTTGAATTTGACTGTTACAACTATATAACCAATCACCGTTGTGAATAATTATATTGATTAACCTCTATTTGCTAATAGTCCCAATAAATTTAATTTAATGATCCTTTTTATGTCCACAGTTACTGTCTGATCCTTTCTTTAATTTTTCTTAAACAAATATTTTATCATCTGCAGGCACGTACAAAATAATTGGTCGCTTCATTACAATATTTGTTAAACTACATGTTTATTAGGAAATGCTTTTTATTTTTCTTATTTACTATGCATGCATGGTTAGAATATTTTTACTTTATTACTTAAGCCAAAAAACAAACTGGAGGTGAAAAGTGAATAGGCGGTAAATTTTGAAATTTTATTCAAGTCTATAATATTGGAAAGAAATCCAAGTAGAGATTGTCTTAAATATATGACATTTTATAGTGCAATTTTTATAACAAATTATACCCTATATTTAGGGCTGGAAGAGTACTATCTTTTTTTTTTTTTTTTGGAACAGTTCTAGAGATTTCATTACTGCTAAGAGGAACATTGCAAGAAAGAAATCATGACGGCACTCATACGAAGAGGCAGGATATGCCAGACTGAGAAAAGATAAACAACAGTAAAACAACAACTGATAAAGAAAGACAAAGCTACGAACAAAGCAGGAAAGCAAACACAATCAGATCAATCAGGATCTTCAGTGCATATATGGCTGCGTGGTTTCTTGAGACAGCGATCTCCTGGCGTTCTTAGCATCTTCATCCAGCACTGAAAGCAAAGGGCGTTGGAGTATTCTAAAGCTAACTGTCAAACTGAAAATCGTGCTACACCTGATCGGGCACCTGCACCGCGAGTCGAATGGCGACCTCCACCTGTTGACAAATATAAAATAAATATCGATGGTTCATTTCACGAACCCACTACCCAGGCCTCCATCAGCATCCTGTGCCGTGATCATGTGTGCAGTGGCGGATCTAGGATTTTAAATTTATGGGTGCACAATTAGTTGTGGGATTCAAGGGCTGCTCCTGAAAGTTTTTTTTAAAGAAAGTTTTAAATGCATTAAAAAATAAAAGAATATAAACAATAAAAGAAAAGAAAAGTTCAATTTAACATAAAAAAATAATAATCAAGAGTCAACTAATCTTTACATTAGAACGATTACAAAAACATTCATCGATTCTTCATTCCTTGAAAATATTGCATACCTTGAGCTGGGGGATGTATTAGAGCTAGAAGTGGCTTTGATGAATTATGCAAAGGCGCAGCAACTGGTGCTCCACCCTTTTCCTAATTGATGATTCTGGAAAGAGTTGATGTAGGAGAGATAACAGGTGTTGTAACATGTTTTCCATCAATAAAATGTCTATGAATCAAAATATTATCTCAAAATAGCATTTACAGTTCACTACTAATTAAAGAAATTAAAGCAGACAGATGCAAATGCTAGACATAATACTGCAAAGGCATTGCAAATTGGGGGTTTTGGATTCATATTTCTCTTTGTAGCAGAATCATTTGACAATTGAACTAAACATCACAACTATGAAGTCATGATCATCTATAGCTTGAACCATTTCTTGAGGAATCGGGATTCATATTTCTCACGGGCATATAATGATGTGAGATGAGAAATGGGACACACAACCACGTCTCATTTTGCAATATCAACAGAATTGTAATTTAGATTGAGCCAAAATGCAAAATATTTTTAATTCTGTAGATAAAGACATTCAAACCTACCCTTGCCCTCTTCTTTAAGCTTAGTAAGACATTTAAAAGCAATCATCACTTGAAACAATTCCAAGAACACACATCCCGGGCATAGATGAATGATTGATATCCGATAAAACAATGAATCCAAACACGACTATCAAATCAGTATGCGCCCTAATAGGGGAAAAAAAATCAATTTCTAAATTTTCCAGACTCCCACTCGGGATAATAAAGTATTGCTAATATTCATCAAATACCACCCAAGGGAGCGGCCGACCTAGAGATTTAAAAACCAAGACGAAGTTGAAAGTACGAGAAGAGGAGAAGAAGCTAACCACTGACATAGAGCTTAGTTGAAGGAGAAGAAATGGGTTTGGTATCGGAAGACGGGGTTGGTGATTGAGAAGCAGGAGAAGGTAAAGACGCCAACACAGGTTGGATCGATTTGGAGGACGAATCGGTGAAGACTGAGGAATGAGAACAAGCCAACACAAGATGGATCGATTTGGAGGACAGGACTGAAAAAAAAAAAAGAAAAAAAGAAAAAGAAAGGAAAGGATATACGAGGGTTCGAACATAGGACTTGTAGGTAGATGTGGAAAGTTACAACCAACTACTCCAATCAGATAAATTGCAATAAAAGTCCTTCACAATATATATATTTTTAAAATTGTTTATGTCCGCACTTACCCACATAGACACTAGTGTGGGTCTGCCACTGCATGTGGGGAATATGATATGGGCTTTCGTCGATAAGGTGAAGTCGATCTCTTTCCATTAAATACGACGTCATTTCTACCCTTCCATATCAACCAGAGCAGCCAGCATATGAGTGTAATATCAGGGTCTGTGAAAGCACTAGTGGAATTCGTAATATCTAACCACCACTTATTCGTACTATCTTTTTACATGTTACTTTTATTTTATTTTATTTTTTCCCTTCCACATATATTAATTTTATTGGCTGTATCTATATATTCAGTCGTGTGAGTATGAAATAAAATAATGATTATCACTCCATTAAAATTCGGTAACCTTCAACTTTTATGTTGATTTGGATTCTTGAAATGCTAGTTTCAATTTGAATGGACTAATTGATAATATAATAAAAAGTTACTTAAAGGAAACTACACACCATTTCGGCAATAAACTATATAATAGTAACTGGCAAAGAAAAACTAGAACTAACTGATTGGCGTGAGTTTTTGAATTTGACAATTAATTGCTTTTTTTAATATAAATGTAAGTAATTTTATGTTAAAAAACACCAAGATAAATTAATTACATACACCAAAAACAACCTGATCTTTTTGGCAGTCCTGAGTGTGAAACCAGATACACCTTTGAATCTTTCGCAATAAAAGAGGCATGAAAAATAATAGACCAAGAGCAGTGTAATTAATTGGGGGTGATGTCCCAATGCAAGTAAGGTCTGAGGTTGCTTGCCATAATAAGAAAAAGGAACACTAAAAATAATAATACAAACCCAGGCTCACAGATACTTCTTCAAATGGTGAGGGATTCGTTCTTGAACTTTGAAGGAAGTTGAGCAGAACTACTGGAAGTAAAAGAGCCACGATGAAGTTGGAGGGAAATGATTCCTAAGAGAAATTGAAGATATTGGCATTGTAAAACACATCGTAAGAACTATAAGAACCGTCGTCCTGAAGTTTCTGGTGGACTATGGAGCTCCTCTAAACCGGAGCTCGAGAGTGCCACGAGAAACTTAAAGACCAGGGTTTCTTGCGATGTTTTGCAATACCAATATCTTCAATGTCTCCCCAGAATCATTTCCCTCCAGCTTCACCGTCACTCCATCGGCGAGAGGAAGATGAAGGTGGAAAAGGAGGAATATAGAAGCTCTGGTTTTATTTTCAAGAGGGGGACTGGAAGAAGTGATAGAAATAGAGGGGTGGGAGGGAGAGTGAGGGTTTGGCAGGGGATTTAGGCCCCGTTTGGTAGAGAGAAAGTATGGGGAGGGAAAGAGAAGATTGAGATCTTCCCATGGATTTGAGGTGTTTGTTATAGAGAAAGTCTAGTCAGCATCTTCCAGTGAGGTCCAATCTTCCCTCATTTGAGGGAAGATGCTTTCCATCCAAAAATGGAAGGAAAGCTCCATCTTCCCAAGAAAGTTGGGAAATTGACAGATTTACCCCTGAAATTCAAATTTGGCGGGAAGTTTAAATTTTGGTGGGAAGCTTGAATTTAGCGATTTTTTTTTTCACAAGTCCAAACTTAACAAGAATATATATTTTTTTAATATATTTTAGCAAAAAAATATTTTTCTTTTTTATTTTGAATTATTTTCTTTTGAGGGTAAAATAGACATTTCTAATTCCTTACCAACTACCACCTCTTCATTTTCTTCCTACCAAACAACTCAAATCATCTTCCCTCATCTTTCAAATCTTCCTTTCCTTTCCTTTCCATTCCTTTTATTTCCTTCTCCAAACTTTTTTTGTAACAAACGAGGCCTTAATTTCAAAACACCGTGAGTGGCCCTCAACAGTACTTGTTCATAATCACGTGCCCATTTAATGTCCTCATTAAAGCTCCCCTCGGTGGGTCCCACTCCCACTTACCAAAATTTAGAAGACTTCAATCAAATTTAATGAATTAGGAGTACCATGATACTATGTTTGTGTGCGGTCCAAGTAGAGCTGTCAATTAGGACCGGTCTGGCCTACTAGGGCCAGTTTGTGAAGGGTCAAAGCTTAATAGGGCTGACTCTCTAAAGTTCGAAGTAAGAAAAACACCTGTTTTTTAAAGCCCGGCTTGAGAGCACCAGAGCCAAGGCCCGTAAATTACTATTCCAAATTTTAATTATTTTTCCACCATTTTTTTTTGAAGAAATATAATTAGTAAATTACAATATAAATCATTTAACAAATAAATACAATCACTAATTCATAATCAAAAGAAAACTATGTTCACAAATAACTCATATAAAACATAAAAAGCATACTATTAATTACTAAGCAACATTAGTACAATGATTATTGTTGTCTTCATCTTCGCCACTATCATCAATTTCAAGTGACATTTGATTGTTGATCCTTTATTATTGTCTATAACAAATAAAAAATACATATAAATTATTAAAAGATCCAACTTCAACAAGTGTTCAACTTTAAAAAATAAAGAATAAAAAAATAAAAGGGCCCGATGGGCCGGCCCGTAGCCCTCCAGGGTCGGCTCGTATAAGCCTTTGGCCCTCCAGGACCAAACATCACCTCTCTCCTCCAATTTCCAAGCCCGGCCCTTAAAGGGTTAGGGCTTAAACGGGCCGGCCCGATGGGCCTGGTCCGTTTTGACGGCTCTAGGTCCAAGTAGTCAAAAGATGCCTGTGCCTTACACGCTCATGATACTATGGGCCCGTTTGGAATTGTTGTGAGAAAAGTGGCTTTTGTTTCTGATGGACTTTTCTTAATAGACTTTTTTCTGATATGATTTGTGTTTGGGATAGCAGTGACAAAAGTGGCTTTTGTTTCTAATGGGCACTTGCTTGACATAACTTTTAAAAAGTAGATGAGATGGAAAATGACAGAAAAAGGCATGTATCAAATTCATATATATATATATGATATATATGGTGTACAAAATGTAATAATTTGGGATAAAAATTAAAAACAAATATAAATTTGCCAAATAAAATAGTAACATTACCATTAAAAAATTTACAACACAATTATTAATGAGGATAAATAAACAGATAGGTTGGATAAATCCAAGAAGCACTGAAACATACAGGAAGCCACTGGACTTGGACACAAAAACTAAAACAGATATGCCTTTTTCTTTTGGGGCAAAATGGTCTTTCAAAAAAATGGGAGCTTCAATGGACTTCAATGGGATAATAAGCATTGGGAAAGTGGCTTAAAAAAAACACTGCATTAACCTCCTAAGTTCATTAAAAATTTAGGCTTCCCAAACACTCTATTTAATGGTATAATAAGTCCATTTGGGGTGTTCCCAAACAGGCTCTATTATGTTTGTGTGTGGTCCAAGTAGTCAAAAGATGCTCGTGCCTTACATGTTTTATAGACCCCTAGGATGCCTCCTCCAGCGCCTTAACCAACTCCAGTATCGAACCCCCTCCCCTTAGGTGAGGAAGTCCGACCCTTTTGCCAGTTGAACCCAAAGACGAAAGGTGTTTGATAGGTATTATATATATATATATATATATATATATATATTTTTTTTTTTTTTTTTGTGACAAGGCGAGGGGAGGGGGGATTCGAACACGGGACCTGAGGGGAGATATAAGACATCTCAATACCACCAGCTGATAGGTATTATAGTTTCCCTTAAGTTTAATTTGTGACATGGGCTTGAGTGGAGAAGAAGAGGGAGAAGCTCAGATCAGCGATGGTGAGAAGCCCATTTATGTGTTTTTGTCTTTATGGGTAATATTAGCTAATCGATCACTCTCAATCCATTAAAAATCATACCCCCCACATAAAATTTAGCTATCCAGCTTTGAAGATGTCACCAACCAAACACGGATGGAATCTAATTAATTAGCCCCACATAAAACTCTTTCGCCATTAGGCTTTAAAGATGTCGTCACCCAAACACGGAATCAAATTCTCTAATATTTTACTATCCGGCACGTACAAAATATAATTGGTGGCTTCATTACAATATTTGTTAGACTACATATTTTATTAGGAAATGCTTTATTATTTTTCTTATTTACCATGCATGCATGGTTAGAATGTTTTTACTTTATTACTTAACCCAAAAATACAAACTGAAGGTGAAAACTGAATTGGCGGTAAATTTTGAAGTTTTATCCAGGTGTATAATATTGGAAAGAAATCCAAGCAAAGATGTTAAATATTACCATATTTTTACATGTTACTTTTATTTTATTTTTTCCTTCCACCTATATGACTTTTATTGACCGTATCTATATATTCATTCGTGTGAGCAAGGTTCTTAAAAACAAGTTTTTACCTGAAAACAGAAGGAGAATGAAAAATCGTAAAACGTAAAATCGTAACGTAGTAAAATCGTAAAAAAATCATAAAAACTTAAAAGCGTTTAGAAAATTAGTAAAATTGTTTTAATGAAAAAAAATCATAAAAATGTAAAATTACAATAATAAAATGAGTTTTTAAGAACCATGCGTGTGGGTATGAAATAAAATAATGAATATCTTTCCATTTAAATTCGGTGACCTTCAACAGTTATGTTGATTTGGATTCTTGAAATGCTAGTTTCTATTTGATTGGACTAATTGATAAATATAATAAAAAAGTTATTTAAAGGAAATTGCACACCATTTAGACAATAAACTATATAATAACTGCAGGCAAAGAAAAACTAGAAGTAGTTGATTGGCGTGAGTTTTTGAATTTGACAATTAATTGCTTTTTTTTTTAAAAAAAAATATAAATGTAAGTAACTTTATGTTAAAAAAAAAAAACACCAAGAGGTACCACTTAGTTACATACACCAAAATAGTGCTTTTTAAAAAAAAATTTATCGAATTGGGGCTAATCAAAAAATATATTTACCAAAGGGATAGTCAAACCCCCCTTTTTGACTGACGCCAGCAGTGATATCACCACTGCTGACACCACTACTTAGTGGTGTCACAAGTGGTGACACCACTGAGGTGGCGTGTGCCATTCCTGACGCGCGTCAAGATTCCTTCCCAAATCCCCAGCCCCCCCCCCCAACGCGGCCCCCCCTCCCTCCCCCCAAAAAAAAAAAATACCTTCAAGTTTTCTTGATTTTTATTTGATAGATTTTATACTTATGGGCTAATTAATTTCACTTTATTTTAAATTAGCTTTTTGTAGTTCCAAGTTCTCATAATTTTTATTTGATAGATTTTATACTTATGGGCTAATTAGTTTCACTTTATTTTAAAACTTCATTAGCTATATGTATGGTAGTGAAAACGTAGATTAAAAGCGTTTGGAAAATTAGTAAAATCGTAAAAACGTAAAGTCAGGTGGGGGGGATTTGGGAAGGAATCCTGACTTTGCGTCAGGATGAGGTTCCTCAGTGGTGTCACCACTTGTGACACCACTGTCAGCAGTGGTGACACCACTGCTGGCGTCAGTCAAAAAGGGGGATAACCCCCTTTGGTAAATATTTTTTGATCAGCTCTAATTCAGTAAATTTTTTTAATAAAAGCACTATTTTGGTGCATTTGCCCACCAAAACCAAGATGATTTTTTTGGTAGTCCTTAGGGTGTGTTTGGTTGGGGGGACGGGAAGGGGAGGAAAAATAGAAGGAAAATGTTAAAAGAAGAGAAAATTTTTATGGGCCACACCATAAATCCCTTTTCCCTCTTTGGGGGCCACCACAAACCCTTTTTCTCTCTCTTGGGGGAGGGAGGGGGGGGGGGGGGATCAAAAAAAACCAAATACACCTCTGAATCTCTCGCAATAAAAGGGCATAAAAAAAAGACAAGGACCAGTGTAATTAATTGGGGTGATGTCCCAATGCAAGTAAGGTCTGAGGTCCCAAGCTCACAGACGGAGCATCTTTCCTTTTCCAAAGCCATCTGCGTGGGTCAGTGAAGAAAAAGGAAGAATGTACTGTGAGACCCCGTGAATAAATGGCTTGGGTGTTGGGTGGGTGGGAGGGCACCCACCTTGTGAATTTTTTTTTTAAAAAATAAATAAAACTCAACCCTCTCTATGTTTAATTGATTCAAATCAGCTTTTTTAAAAAATAAAAATTACGGAAGAACTGACGAAGTGCACCCATAGATTTTTTAAAAAAAAATATGTGTGTTTTAACTTGTAAGATATTTTGATAAAAAAATTTAGGGTGTTTTTTCGGATCATACCCCTAACAAATAAAAAAGAAAAGTGTTAATATATTCTTTTATCTATTGAATTTGTCCTTCTTTTGATTTTAATCATTCTTCAGACCATATGTTTTGCAAATAGTTCATATAATTATAAAAATATAAGGATTAGTGTTTATTAAATTATGTGGTTTAGTTTTTCATTTTCTTGTTTCCTTTCTAATGAAAATTATAATCTTAGCTTGGTCTTGTCAACTATCCTATCCTACTGGCTACCACGGAAGGATCGCAGAAGGCACCCATTATCTTATATCTCAAATCAAATACACCAAATTTTTTGGCCATGGTCCTCTTCCTTTTTCATTCTCTTTCTATCATTTTCTTTATCTTAACCGTTGGATTGAAATTTTATTCGTTTAGATTTAATCTTTTATAAAACTATTATTTTAAATATTTTATTTTTATTAATATTTTTATAAAAAATTAAATCTAAACCGTTAATCTTTCAATCTAACGGTTGAGATGAATAAGAAGATGGGAAGGGAAGTGGATGGGAGTAGAGCTGGGAATCAGGGCCGGCCCGGCCCTACAGGGCCTGGCCCTCCAGGGCTTGGGCCTTACAGGGCCGGCCCTACAGGGCCTGAGATAAGGAAAATATCTGTTTTTCAAAGCCCGGCCCGATAATACCAGGGCCAGGGCCGGCCCTATAGGGCCTGGAAATTACTATTCGAAATTTTAATTATTTTTTTTCTAGATTTTTTTCAAAGAAATATAATTAGTAAATTGCAATCATTAAAGTTCTAATCTATCAAATAAATATTATCAACATTAATATCTAAACAATACAAATCATCCAACAAATAAACACATTCATTAATTCGTAATAAAAAACAAACTATTGTCCACAATTGACTCACATAAAACTTAAGAAGTATTAAACTAAACAACATTAGATAACTCACATAAAATATAAAAGAATACCACTATCATTGTCAATTGTCACCTTCTTTATCACTCTCATTAATTTCATAGATATTTGATTGTGCTTTGTAACATCCTGAATTTTGAATCTAATATCTTGAACATAAACCTATTTTGGAAAGACTAGTAGGCTCTATTTTTGGAAAGTGATAAATTTGAAATCCGTATTTTGTGGGCCCCGTGAATAGTATTTACTATTCACGTATACGTTTTTACTATTTACAAATACGTATTTAAAAAAATATATATATATATATATGTTATTCGCAAATACGTATTTAATACTTGAAATTTGTGAAATATGAAAAGTGTTCACTATTCACAAATACGTATTTACTATTTAAAAATACGGTATTTACTATTCCTAAATACGTATTTACTATTCATGTGGGACCCACAGCCAAAATAATTCTCTGCAAACTTCCCGTGAGCGACAACCTTTCTCGTGAGTTTTGAAAAAAATTCACGCGGGACCCACGTAATAATATTTTACTATTTAATTTATAATATTATATTATATTATATTAAAATATTATTAAAAATTTTTAAAAGAATCATCACGGGGCGGCTGAGAGAGTCACGGGAAAGTTTTCTTTTTAATTTTTAGGAAAATTACGTAAAATGACCCAAAGACGAAAATTACACTTAAAGACCCATTTTCCAACTATAAATAGACCTTCCATTTCATTTCATTCTTCACAACTTCTAAGAGCCATAGAGAGAGGCAGAGAGAGAGAGAGAGAGAGAGAGAGTAGAGAGATATTTGCTTGAGAGTTATAATAGCTGGTTGGTGATTCGGGTATTAGCAAGTAACAGGTAACTCTGAATATTCTTCCTTATACTTGTGAATTATGTATGATTATAAATTTGTTTGTTTACTATTTTGGCAAGAATATTTAGAAAATATTTATGGTTTTAAGATCTGGTGTGGGAACTTTGATTTGCAAATCTGCAGAGGTACTATTTATACGTACGTTACTATTCACGTATACCGTATTTACTATTCATCTTACTATTCACTTATACCGTATTTACTACTCATTTTTACTATTCACATTTACTATTCACGTATACCGTATTTACTATTCATAATACTATTCATGTATATATACCGTATTTTACTATTCACATATACGCATAGTATTTTACTATTCACAGATACGCATAGTATTTTACTATTCATAAATACGCATATCAATGTATATAATGGTATAATAATGCATTATTTTTGAGTAAATACATTCATCATGGCGGTTGTAATGTGATGGGTGGAGTAAGGAGGGATTTGAATGATAAGAATGATTTATGCCACCACTCGGTGCACAGTGGATGGTACTTGTTTCAGGGCCCCATCTTCCATGTTTTCCTCTGGCCGGGATTTCATTGGAGTTGTGGGACATGTGACACCTCCTTAGTTGTTATTTTAAAGGAGGGGAGCCATAGTCCAGATTTAAGCTCTATACCTTTGGCCGGGTGTATCTTAAGTTTTGGTGAGCTTGAAACCATCCAGTCAAATGAATGAGTTTCTATTGGACTATATGTTAGCCTATGGTTCCAGTCAGCGGTATACGGTTGGAAGGGGATATAAGGGAGGCTGCATACTGCATAGTGCATTTCTGAATTATTCAATAAAGAATGATGAGTATTTTGTAAAGGCATTTGATGTGAACAACGGTATATCTAAAAATATCTGAGTATATTAAATTCACATTATATTACCTTTTATTTTTGTCATATGTAATTTGCTCGTGTAAGGTAGAAATATTCAGTAGTTACTGAGACGTGGAATCTCATCCCATATTAACATTTTTCAGGTGATTATTCTAGTAGAGAGCAAGGGAAGGCACCTATGGAGTGAGCTCTGGAAGCTCTTTTGATCTCCAATAGATTATGTTATGTTATTTTATTTGCCATGAACCTAAGACTTCCGTTTTGTATTGAACTCTGAAATATTTTCTGAAATTTATTCTGATTATGTATTACGGGTTTTATTCGAAATGGTAACATTGTAAAAGGATTTGGATATTGTTGAACTCTTTTGAAGGTATTTTCAATATTTTGACCGAGTTTTTGGTGATGAAAATGAGGTGTTACATGCTTCACTTTGAGCAGAAGGTTGTGCTTCAGGAGTAAAAATGTTATGAATTTCTTTTCCCGCATCATTAACACATCCATAATAATCATTATTTGCAACAAATAATATATCAAATCATAAAATCAGAATATAGTTATTATGTATTTATATATGTGCCTTCTAGCCTCTTCCTCTTGGCACTCTTTGACTAATTTTTTTTTCTTAAAAAAATGAAAATACTACAGTAACAGGGCCTGCAGGGCCGGCCCGAGGCCCTACAGGGCTGGCCCGATAAAGCCCGAGGCCCTACAGGGCCGGCCCTGTAGGGCCAAATTCAAATTTCAGGCATATTTTTCAAGCCCGAGCCCTACAGGGTCAGGGCTTAAAAGGGCCGGCCCGACGGGCCCGGCCCGATTTCCCGGCTCTAGATGGGAGCCAACTCTTTCTTTCCTACCCCCCCCCTCTCTCTCTCTCTCTCTCTTCAATGGCTTCATCACCATCTTCGTCCTTAAACCAGTAACAGTCCTTCTTCTACGAATTCTGGATAAGGTAGGAATAGAAGATTGTGGTTATGAAGCGGTCAAGTACATCTACGCCACTCCTGAAATCACCATCCAGAATTTCTCTTCTTGTGGCCGTTGGATCGGTTTCGTCGCAGTGTCGTCCGAAGAAGCCTCACGGCGGCTCCGCCGGTGCGACATCGTCATAACTTTCCGGGGCCGGGACCGTGACAAGCCAAGAATGGGTTGCTAACTTCGTGAGCTCGCTGATTCCGGCTCAGCTGGACCCACATAATCCTCGACCCGACGTGAAGGTTGAATCCGGGTTTCTTTCTCTCTACACGTCTGATGAAGCTTCAACCTCAAAATTCGGGATCGTAAGTTGCCGGGAACAGTTACTGTCAGAGATATCGAGGCTGCTCAACAAATACAAAGGCGAAAATATTAGCCTGACGATGGCGGGTCACAACATGGGGAGTGCATTGGCTCTACTGTCAGCAGCTTTTATTTCTATCTCAAGCTAGCAATGAACTAGAGTAGTCAGATTACTGCAGTGCAGGAATAGTATGTCGCTAAGGAATTGGAGAGGGAGAGGGAGAGGATGGGTGAAGGGCAGCAGGCTTGGCCTTAGAGTTGGGCTTCTGATTATATGGGGTATTGGGGTGCCATAGGCCTTCTCTAAAGTGATCAACACATCCCGCATGGTGAGGGTCACTTTTCGGGATCGAGTTCTAAGCATTTGAGGATGAGGCAGTGTATGTTAATGTCACGCTTAGGGGATACTTGTGGCCCAGTTTCAGTTTCGGGTCTATTATGGTTCTCCTCTCAACTTGGTGAAGCTGTTGGGATTCATCAGGTTGGGAGGAGAACCATAATAGACTCGAAGCTGGGCCGCAAGTTTTCCCTAAACACCGCATAAACATATGCCGCCTCATCCTCAAATGCAAAAGAACCCAATCCCAAAAAGCCTCCAGGATGTGTTGATCACTTTAGAGAGGGCCTATCACATCATATAATTCATTCTAGAAGTGCACTGATTAAATGCCTGGGAAGTGAGCGGTAAATGGTGGGTTCCAGAGAATATACGAAACGCAGCGTCACTCTTTTGCCGCGGAGCATTCTCTGCGTTCACTTTGATGGGTTGTTTTATGCTGGTAAGTAATTTTTACCCAATAAATAAACTTTAACACTTTGGTAAAGCTAAGATGGGAAACCAAACCAAACTCTTTTTTCTCCTGCCAGCAAAACCTAATTAGGTAAGTTGCTATAGGGGCGTTAATGTCAATTAAGGGATTTTATGTGCTAATTGCCATAACTTAGTGATATTTTAATTCTCAGAAGATTTATCTCCCCTTCAGACGGGATGATTTTCCACTTGGTTTCATTTGTGTAGGTGAATGAAGGATTAATTGCAGAAGGGGAAAATGACAGCCAATGACCCAAGGACCTGAATTGAATACATCTGCAGATGGGAAACAACACTTGCCATTGGCTGGGCGACACAATCACAGGGACTCTGCCTAACATAGTTTTGACCTTTTGTTTACAAACTAGTTTTTAGTTTTTTTTTCCTTAAAAAAAAAAAGCTTCTCTAGGGTAGGGGAATTTCTAGTTGCCCATTTTATCGATGAATTCAACTCCATATATTTATCAATGCCGTAGAAATGGGAAGGCTCATCAACTTCGTGTTGTACTGGCTGAACAAGGTTCATTCTGACATAGGATTCAATTTTCTGGTTTTATGATTAAATATATTATCTGCGTTTGTGAATACTAAAAATGGTCTAATCAAATGAAACACTTTATGCACATTGCCGTCTCGTGTTCATAATATGGAAATTTCAATTATTTTGAACTCCAGAACTGAGAATCATAGTCCACTTCTATAAGAAACAGAGAAGCATGTCACAGGTCAATCCAATTATGTTCAATGTGATATTCATGCTGATTTGGTTTCAAGTGCAAGGTTCATGTTTGGAGACACTGCAAATGCTAGCTTTGTAAATGAATCATTGTGGCAAAGACTTATACGTGTTGTGGCTATTCTCAATTCCTATTCCAAGCATGGAACCAATAGTCAGTCCTCTCCCTTATCCACCCAATGAACCAATCAAGAAATAACTGGTTTGTTAGGAAGGATTGCAAGTCAATGTATCTTTTGCTTCATTCATTGACATATTTATCGAATCTATGTTCTTATCCTTCTTTTTTTTTTTTTTTTTTGACTCTGCTTTGGTGTTTTTTATATCTGAACATTTTTCTGTTTCTGAAAATAACCCCACTACAAGATAGAATTAGCTTGAGCTGATTTTAATTGTAAAGAGTACATTTTTAACTATTGAGCTCATCAGATAACAGTCAGTCAAAAGCTTTCTAGATCCTCTTTCCAAGATTGTGCATATACTAGCATCTGAGATGTTACTAACCGAAATTTAGGATTTGAACAAACTTAAAGGACATACGAAGCACAGATGATTCAGCTATAGAGTTGGCCTTGTTTGGATACTAAATGTTAGAGATAGTAAGGTGAAACTAATTTTATCTCGTTCACTTACATGTTGCGTCATGGCCGCACATGTAGGGGAGAGAGAAACACGAAATACTTGCATGTTTGGTACTCATACCAAGTCTTCATTTTTCTATGGGAAAAACTCTGTGCCTTTCCCTTCACTTGTTCACTTTTCAGTCATCTCCTACTATCTATGTCAATGGTTTTCTCTCTCCCCCCATTAATTCTTCATTTCTCAATGGGTTTCAAATCTGTGTCTTCCTCTTCATTTTTCACTTCTCTATCATCTCTCTCTATCTATTTCAATGGTTGGAACATGACTGTTTTTTTTTTTTTTTTGCAAATTTTTTACACAAAAAAATGGCGCCACTGTCCACATCCATTTGAGAGAAAGAGAGCTTCAAAAAATGGAAACACGAAATACTTACATGTTGCGTCAGAAGTTGCTTCAAAAAAGCAATGGGGAGAGGGAAAAAAGTAGTGAGAGAATATCCAAAAACATAGCAAATCTGAAAAATAATATTTAATATTTATAAATTTACATCGTTAAAAGTAGGGTTAAAGGTAAAAATATTCATCAACTGAATATTAATTTAATAACTTAATTGTCCTTTTATTAGTTCAAGAAAAATTATAATTAGTGTCTTGTAATAAAAACTAAAAAAAATAAAAAATAATGGTTAAAGCTCCTACTCAATGTTCAAAGCCCATCTTGATGTCCTTTTGTCTCTATAAGTAATATGAACCGTATGTCCATTTCAATAGCGTCCGCTAGTGAATCACTCTCAATCCATTAAAAATCATACCCCCACATAAAACTCTTTCGCTATGAAACTTTGAAGATGTCACCAACCAGACACGTACGGAAGCTAATTTTCTAATAATTTAGATTATCATGTCTACGATTGTAATGAAAGAGGCAGGAAACGATTTGGAATCTTTCCTCACCCTCTTAGGGCCTGTTTGGTTCAAAGAATTTAGTGGGAGGAAAAGGAATTTTGAAGAGGGAAAGGAACTTAAACGGAAGGAAAGGAATATTTAAAAGATGAGGGAAGATGGCTTGAGTTGTTTAGTAGGAAGAAAATGAAGGAGTGGTAGTTGGTAAAGAATTAAGAAATGTCTATTTTACTTTCAAAAGAAATTAATTCAAAATAAAAAAGAAAAATATTTTTTTAAGAAAAATGTCGTTGTTAAGTTCGAACTTCTGACCCAAAAATTTTTCGTAAAGTTTGAACTTTCCCGCCAAGTTCGAACTTTCTCGACAAGTTCGAACTTCCCGTCAAATTTGAATTTCAAGGGTAAATATGTCCAAAAATGTGAGTAGTAACCAGGGAACTTGAGAACCCACCAATTTTGGTGGGATCTCAAGTTCCCACATATGAGAGAAGAGTGATGGGCCCGGTGTGGGCCCAAGAAATTGGGTTTCGAGCACTTGGGGAACCAAACGGTCTTTTTACATGAGAACTTAATTAAGTTTCATTTCCCTCCTCCAAATTTTTTGAACCAAACGGGCTCTTAGACTCTCAACTCTCCCTTCGGAATTCACCCTCCTCGACTCCCCTCCTCTTTAGAGAACTTCTCTTTCTAGCTTTTATTGACGCTTTTTTAACCCTTCCATTTTAGTGTTGTTTATCTTAAAGTTTTTAATATAACCCTTTTTTTTTTCCTTTACCATTAAAAATATTGAAGGTTGATATTAATTTTTTTAACTGTTTTGACGAATTTTCTCTTTTTTAAAACTTTTTGGATGAAATTACTTCTTCGAAAACTTCATGATACCCAATACCTTTGAATGGTTAATTATGAAGCAAAATTGCTTATTAACCTCTTTTTTAGCGAAAGGTTTTCAGCAACTTGGGACTTGTTTTGCTTCCTTTTCCTACTATTAGCTACTAATGTTTCTTTTTCATTTTTGTATGCAAACTAATGCTTGGGACTAGAGGCGGACGCAGGTTATGAACAAGGGGGCACGTGCCCCCCCTTTGAATTTGACATGTTCTAAAAAAAAAACATATATATATATATTTAAATGATTGTCCACATTTAAATTAGATGTCTATCCTTAATACATCAAAATTGTACTTTGTAATCAGATGATGATGAATGGTTGAAAAATTACTTAGTGCCTTATATTGAAAAAAATCCATTTGATAGCATTGATAATAAGACAATTATAATAAAATTTCAAAAAATAAGACCTAAAATGATGACATTGTAATCATTTTTATTGTAATATACTTTTGTTATTAAAATATATGTACTTGAACTTATTGAGTTTCCACCCGTCATTGTAATTTATGTAACTGCATTTCTAATAGCACTTAGCCTTGCTTTTCTAAATGACAGGTTTGTAAAATAATTGCCTCTTTTATTACATCATTAGTGTTCACTTGATTTCATGAATATTTTTTTGATATTCTTTTCTTTTTTTGTTTATATTCTTTTATTTTTTTAATGCATTTAAAACGTTTCTTAAAAAAAAAATTTCGGGCACGCTGCCTCCAAACCCCCAAATCCCCCCCGGCTAATGGTGCCCCCCCTTGAGTAAATTTTTAGGTCCGCCCCTACTTAGGACGTGAAGGTCGCCATGTACTCCTCTTAAATATAAGAGCCAATTAAATTTTTTAAAAAATTAAGAAAGTTAATTAAATTAATTTCAAGTATTTATATTTATTGTTCTTCTCCAAATTAATTTGTTTGACTTATAAGTTGATATATTATTTAATCATATACAACATATGATCTAATTAAATAATTTAATTAGCTTCTTTAATTTCTATAAAAGATTAATTAAGTCTTATATCTAGAATCGGAAATAGTAACTTCTTCTTATCTTTTATGTATAACTTGAGCATTTCAAAATCAAGTTTCTTACTCCATGTCCTCCTCAATCCCCAGCGCCCATAAAATGTTATGTCCACAGTTGTTCTTAAACTAATATTTTACTATCCGGCACGTACAAAATAATTGGTGGCTTCATTATATTACGATATTTTCTAAACTGCATATTTATTAGGAAATGCTTTATTATTATTATTATTATTATTATTATTATTTACCATGCATGCATGCATGGTTAGAATATTTTTACTTTATTACTTTACCCAAAAATACAAACTGGAGGTGAAAACTGAATAGGCGGTAAATTCTGAAGTTTTATCCAGGTGTATAATATTGGAAAGAAATCCAAGCAGAGATGGTAAATATATTACCATCTTTTTACATGTTACTTTTATTTTATTTTATTTTATTTTTCCCCCTTCCACTTATATTACTTTTATTGACCCTATCTATATATTCATTTGTGTGAGTATGAAATAAAATAATGAATATCACTCCATTAAAATTTGGTAACCTTCAACTGTTATGTTGATTTGGATTCTTGAAATGCTAGTTTCCATTTGAATGGACTAATTGAAAAATATAATCAAAATTTGCGTAAAGGAAATTACACACCATTTTAGACAATAAACTATATAATTACTGGCAAAGAAAAACTAGAAGTAATTGATTGGCGTGAGTTTTTTAATTTGACAATTAATTGCTTTCTTTAATATAAATGTAAGTATTTTATGTTAAAAAATACCAAGACAAACCAAGCGCCTCGTAGCGCGATGGTACTAGGGCTAGCTTTAGGAGCTGGCTTTCTCCCTTATCTAAGGTTCAAGCCCTGCCTCCCTTTCCCCCCACTGACTGTATCAAAAAAAAAAAAAAAACCAAGACAAATTAATTACATACACCAAATTAACCAACATGGTCTTTTAGTAGTCCTGAAACCAAATCCACCTTTGAATCTCTCGCAATAAAAGAGGTAATAACATACTAAGTATAGGAATAATATTTTTGGGGTCATATTAGGCCAAAATAGTTAACCTCACTTTTCAATAATAGATCTTGGCCATCCAATTTGCATTTCCATTCTTGTCCTTGGGATTAATTTTGTTCTCCCACTCTTAGCCTTGCATGTGATGTTATTTACCAACCTTGCCATTTATCTACTTTAACCATTGTTACTTTTTATCAAGTATATGTACTTTTCTTTCACCATAGTTACCTTTTAGTTTTTACTATCTACAATTATTTTTTGGCAACGTGCAGTGGAACCAAAATTAACATGCAATGATGGCTATGCGATGGAGTTTGGGTTGGGTTTCTCTCCTAATCCTTTTCTCATTATCCCTCATCATCTTTAAATCATATCCGTCCATTCAATTACAATACTATTTTAACTTCCCTCTCCTCTTTCCAATCATCGATCTAGATGGGCTGATAAGGGAAAATAAGAGAAATGATAATGAGAAGATCCTCTCCCATGGAGTTTTACTTGGGTAAAAGTAGGAAAATGGACTGAATCTAAAAAAGACAAATTTGTAAATGAAATTCACACCCATTCATGTGCTATAAACACAAGTGAGAATGTGATTTCAGATTTCTTTGCCAAGAGGGCCTTGTCCTTTAGGTTATGGCTTACAAATTATGCCCACCAAAACCTCCAATCAAATGGGGCTTGAAGATGGCATCACCTTTTAGTTGATTTTTTTTTTAAAAAAAAAAATCAATGAAGCTAATAAAATTATTTTAAAATATTTATAGTTTAAATTAATTTATCTAACTTATAAATTAATATATGATTAATTATTTTATTTAATTTCCTTAATTTCCTTAAAAAAATCAATAAGTGTTATATTTAAGACAGTTGAGAATAGCATAAGAAATAATGGTCCTGTATATAATGATTACGAGTACAAGAACAACCAATGAAGTATAGACACGTAGCATGATGACAGTGTTCCAGAGTTTACGGTCTCGTTATTGTCCCCGTCACATACGGAAGCGGCTGGCGTCCTCTTCTCTTCCGGTCCACTGCCATCCACTTCTCCTAAACTGCGTCGTTTTGGACGCAAAACAAGTGAGTTGATTCCTTTTTTTTTTTTTAAATAATATATATTTTAGGATACTGACTGTACTAAAAAAGATACTTTAGGATACTGACCGGCACTAAAAAAATACTTCATGATCTTGAAAAAATATTTTAGGATGTTGAAAAAATATTTCAGAGATCTTTGAAAAATATTTCAAGGTAGTAACCGGTACTGAAAAAATACTTCATGATCTTAAAAACTATTTTATGATCTTAAATAAATATTTTAGGGTACTGAATGATACTAAAATGATACTTCAGGATACTAACTGGCACCCTGAAATATTTATTCAAGATCATAAAATAGTTTTTCAAGATCATGAAGTGTTTTTTCGGTAACAGTTAGTACCTTAAAATATTTTTCCAAGATCCTTAAAATATTTTTTCAAGATCCTAAAATATTTTTTCGAGATCATGAAGTATTTTTTCAGTACCGGTCAGTATCTTGAAGTATTTTTTTTAGTACAGTCAGTAACCTGAAATATATATTTAAAAAAAAAAGAAAAAAGAATCACCTCATCTGTTTTGCGCCCAAAACGGCGTAGTTTGAAAGAAGTGGATGGGAGTGGACCGTAGGAGAAGAGGACGCCAGCCGCGTCCGTCACATACTATATATGGTAAGTATTAGTGCCGTGTAGGTTTAAATTTCCTTTGATGCTTTCTTTGGCTGTTTCTTTCCTGCGGCAAATCAAACTTCCTTTTCAGCCTCCGATACAATTTGCTGCTGTATGTTCTTGGCATTTGCATGTGATTGTGTTCAACTCATTCAGATTCACGCGTGAATTATAACTGGATTGGTCTGATGAGTCATTCTCTATAATTAAGCCTTTTCACGTACATGGTCAGTGATTATTTGATAGAATTGGGCATTCCACTTATATATGTTCAATTTTGATGTTGCATCCAATCCAAGCAAGTTCAAATTAAAAAATGATTCCACTGTATACATCGTTTGTGCTCATTCCTTTCACCACTTGCTGAATAGACAATGATACCGGGTAACTCCTGCTTCATTAGCACTCACTTGAGTTGAAACATCAAGTATGCATAAGCTTAAGTGACAGTGCGTTGTTTGGTACTACCTTTGATTCTCTCGCAATAAAAGAGGCATGAAAAATATACCAAGAGCAGTGTAATTAATTAGGGTGATGTCCCGATGCAAGTAATTAAGGTCTGAGGTTGCTTGCCATAATAAGAAAAAGGAACACTTAAAATAACAATACAAGCCCACGCTCATAGATACATCTATCACCGAACCACTTTAACTTGTGTCTATCTATATATAAATATATATATATGCAGCATTTGACTGTGTCATGATCAAGCACACTAGATCCACTAAAAATCGTTCTCCTTACCGGCTCGTCTATTAAAAAAAGCATAAGATAAATTTATATATCATCTCGATCATATTTTTTAGTTAAATGTGTTTTGATAGGTTAAAAAATTAAACAAACAACAAACAAGAAGAGAGCAGGGAAAAACAGAAAGAAAGAAATCACACCATCTCTTTTAAAAAATAAAATCACAGTACATCTCAACAAATTAAAAACTCTTTAATTGCAATAAAATCGCAATACTAGTACTACTCTTTAATTAAACTTCAATTTATCTCTAATATTAGGCTGAATATCCCACAGAAACCATGAAAGCATAGGATGAAGCTCAAATGGTGAGGGATTCGTCCCTGAACTTTGAAAGAAGTTGAACAGATCTGGAAGCAAGGAGTGAAGATGAAGTTGGAGGGAGATGATTCCGAGAAGAAATTGAAGATTTTGACATTGCAAGATACATCCTAAGGAACCCTGTGCCTGACGTTTTTTATGGCACTCTTGAGCTCCTCTAAATTGAACACTTTTAGATTTGGCGTCGTAACATGGGCAACATGGTTATAAGGCCAAATCTAAAAATGTTCGGTTTAGAGGAACTCAAAAGTGCCAACACAAACCTCAGGCCCTGGTTCCTTAGGATATGTTTTGCAATGTGAACATCTTCAATTTCTTTCCGGAATAATTTCCCCCAACTTCATCTTCACTCCCTTGCTTCCAGTTCTGCTCAGCTTCCTCCAAAGTTCAGGGACGAATCCCTCACCATCTGAGCTGTGGTGAGATGTGGCTTATTCCTCCTCCGGTCGCCTCTCGCTCTCTTTTGATTTCAAGCTCTCGACTGTGTTCAACTCGCGGCGCTGGATCTGAGGTTCTGCAACGTCGAGCTTGGTCTCGCCGGCAATGGAGGAAGGTGTACTGAACAGAGAAGAAGAGGACTCTGGTGGAGAAGTGATTTCTGGCGGAGAAGAACGACGACGATGGTGTGGTGAGCGAAGGAGGTCGATGGCGCTGTTGTAACACTCTGGTTAGATGTTGGTTGAGCTCTCCTCGCGGCGGTGTGAGTGAAGACAAAGCTCGCCGGCGGACTTGGTGGTGGATGATGCCACCGGCGAGAGGAAGATGAAGGTGGAAAAGGTGAAAAATTACTGTATGATACACTTATATTTATCGCGCCCACAGAGGTGTATCTATTGTATTGCATCTATAAATGAACCACTCACAAACAGAAAGAAAGAAAGAAAGAATGCCTAAAAAAGCCAATTCCCAATAAAATAATCTGTCAATTTTTAAATGTTGACTAGAATAGGAAGAAGGAAAGAAGCTAATTGAGGAAAGTAAAGAGTGGGGCTGGAAGAAGTGCTCGAAATGGAGGGGCAGCAGGGAGGGTTTTGCAGGGGATTTAATTTCAAAACAGAGTGGCTATGGCCCCAACGTACACTCTCACATGCAAAGCGTTTTGTTTTGGCATCAAAACCTTAAGGGATCCAGGATTAGGCCCTTAGATCGTGGGTTCGATCCCCTTTGTCGTCGCTGGGATTCCTTTGGTAGGCGATCTCGTAAGTCCCAGTAAGTGCTCATAGAGCTCGGGGCCGTGCCCTGGCCTTAGTAAGGGGACTGATGCCGAACCCTCCAAAACTTTTTCATATATACAAAAAAAAAAAAAAAAAAAAGCCTCCCCTCGGTGGGTCCCACTCCCACTCACAAAAATTTAGAAGACTTCAATCAAATTTAATGAATCAGGAGTACAATGATACTATGTTTGTGTGTGGTCCAAGTGACCAAAAAAAAAAAGTAATCAAAATTAAAGATGCCTCTACCTTACATGCTTTCACATTAAAGCAAGAAACAAAGATGGTTGGGTTTTACTCTTATGATCCCCACAAGATAAGTTTAGCTCACTCTTCAATTTTCTTTTCTTACTCTTATGATCCCCACAAGATAAGTATAGGCATAGCTCACTTTTCAATTTTCTTTTTTTTTCTTTTCTTTCTTTCTTTTTTTTTAAAAAAACCAAGAAAATAACAAAAGTAACTATGCTTTATTAATTTGTATTCAAGAATAGCATATATTTAAGAGGCAGGTTTCACTAGTAATTTGCATTATCATTAATTGGTACTTGTAGCTTTGAAATTATGTTAAATGGGGGATTTATGCTATAAATAATGATCTAGTTCGGTATTTTCGCAGTCAATTCCCAATGTTTTTGTGTCTCCAGTCTCCACACATATTTATAAGCTTCATCATATCAGTAGTAAGGATGGTGGTGAGGCGTGTATATTGCTTTTTTGAAAAAAGCACTATAATCATACTTGTGATTATATTTTTTAAATAATAAAGGAAAACCTAAACGAACAAAACTATCCGTATTTTTTCTTGGCTTTTAAATACTTGACTCATATAAGTTAAAACCCATTATGAAACAGATATTCTTTTTAATTTATTTTAAAAAAAACATTTCTTTTTTCTTTGCCAACCAAAAGAAAAAACAGTTCTTAAAAGTTAAAACAACAACCCAATGGTTGCAATCAATTCAATAGTAGTATGTGATTCATTTTATTGCAATTAAAGAGTTTTTATTGAGATGTATTGTGATTTTATTTTTTTGAAACAGATGACGTGATTTCTTTCTTTGTTTTTTCCCTGCTCTTTCTTATTGTTTTTTTTCCCCACCCCGGGGTTTTGCTGCTTCCTTTTATGTTGTGATGTACAAGTGTGGTTTTTGACAGTAACACATATGACATCGTTTTCTCTAGCCAAAAATAAACAAGTATTGCTGGCCAACATAGGCCACCCTTTGCTCAATTTACTTGGGACTAATTCAGGCCTAGGCTTAATCTAATGGCCTTAGTATTTTGACCACCTCTTTATGACACCTACCTTCGGCTTCTCCATATTTTCAATTCGGAAGCATAGATTATCAAGCCACGATTTTCCAATCTTGTCAGTTTCAATTCCTGCAAATACGAAGCTCAAGAACCTTCCATTAAAGTAAGCCAACATATACACCTCCAAGTTACAACACCAATTCTTCAAGCTAATCTGCAATTTGTGATAGCAAGCATGCTTTTACTTTTATTCATATTGTTCTTTAACCTTTAGATTTGAGTCATTTAAGAATTTCATTTTAAATATATATGATGGTATGAATTCACATATTTTTTTTTTTTGGGGGGGGGGGGGGTTACGGTGCATTTTATTAACAAAGTTTTTCCTAAGGTGCGTCTGGTATAAATTAATAAGTTTTGGAATGAACAAAAATACCAATAAACAATTCAAAATGACGTAGAGTAATGAAGGCCGTTAACTTTCATCAAACATCCATTAGGTTTTACTTTAAATCAACCTTGGAAAATTTAACAGACGTTTGATGAAATTTAACTGTCTTGGTGAATTTGCATTATTTTAAATTTTTTATTAGTATTTTTTCATTCCAAAACTTATTTGTACTAGACATTTCTCTGAAAACAAATTTTGTTAATAAATTTGCACCTTAACCCTATTTTTTAATTGAAGAATTTACAGATGAATTTAATTAAAATATTGACATTCAAGAAAGTCTCACGAAATTAATTTGGAAATAGACTAAATACGTACGTACCCCCAAGCTTGTGTGGACCCAAAAAGAAAAGTCATCTGGGCAACAACTCATCTTCCCATTATTTGGAGATGACAAGAAAATTGAAAATCCACACCAACCAAAAAAGGAAAAACCACACAAAGATCTCAAATAAGAAAATTAAATATAAATATGTCTCCTTCAATTTGATTAAAGCTTCCCTCGGTGGGTCCTACTCCCTCTTACCAAAATTTACAAGACTTCAATCAAATTTTATGAATTAGTAGTACTAAGATTGTAACCTCCTAAAATTTATTTAGAAAAATGATCGTATAGATTAATGATAATTAATATAAGAGTAAAATTTTCTAATGTTAATATAAAAATGTAAAAAATATAAAATATATATTATAATAATAACAATTTATTTTTATAATATATTAATATTATAATAACACACATAATTGAAAACGTGGTCGGCTTTGAAAGTTAAGGGGGGTTTAATATAATTCACCCCCAACTTTACCTTTTCCCCTTTTTTTACCCCTTTCCCTAACCCTTATAAATACGCATCTTTGGTGCGTATTCAGGCAGAACAATCCAAGCGATTAGAAAAAAATAAAGAGAGGAGAGAAAGAAGGAGAGAGAGAAAGCGTAGAGATAATTATTTGAGGTACTGGTAATTACTTTTTGGTGATTACCTGGGAATTAACAAATAACAGGTAACTCTGAATATTCTTCCATATACTTATAAATTGTGTATGATTATGAATTATATTTTTTTATTTGACTGATTTATATGTATATATATTATAATGTTATTATTATGAAAATTGAATAATACTGCTTTGTACCCGTGAAAATTACAGTTTTACACCCGGAAAAATTACAGTTTTATGCCCAAGAAAATTACAATTTGTGCCCAACTAAAATTATGGTTTTGCCTTTGAATTTTAAAAATGACAGTTTAGTCCCGAATTTCAAAATGACAATTTAGTCTTTCAAATTTCAAGAATGACAGATTGGTTCGATGAGATTTTATGATATGTTTAGTTTACCTTTTTAATGATATTTGATATAAATGAATCTTGTTTTAATATACTTTATTGAGTAAATACCATTTCTGGTCCTTGACAAAAAACACGATCCCCATTTTAATCCCTTACAGAAAAAAAAGGTCATTTTTAATTCATAAAAAGGACGAATAAGGATAGATTGGTTGATATTTTGATCCCTCACAAATTTCCAAAAGGCCATTTTTAGTCCATAAAAAGGACGAATAAGGATCAATTTCTTTTGTAAGGGACCAAAATGAGAT
The DNA here is from genome assembly GCA_034222035.1 of Acacia crassicarpa. Taxonomy (NCBI): domain Eukaryota; kingdom Viridiplantae; phylum Streptophyta; class Magnoliopsida; order Fabales; family Fabaceae; genus Acacia; species Acacia crassicarpa. The sequence goes on along the minus strand of JAWXYG010000001.1, from coordinate 55,437,583 downwards.
TCAAATTTTTTGTCAAGGATCAGAAAAGGTATTTACTCTACTTTATTTTATTGATATAATTATCATAGCGGCTGTATGTGATGGGCTGTAGTAAGGAGGGATTTAAATGATAAGATTTATTTATGTCACCACTTGATGCACAGTGGGTGGTACTTGTCAGGGCCCCATCTTCCATGTTTTTCTCTGGCCGAGATTACACTAGAGTTGTGGGACATGTGACACATCTTTAGTTGTTATTTTTAAGGAGGGGAGCCATAATCCATGCTTAAGCTCTATACTTTTGGCCAGGTGTATCTTAGGTTTTGGTGAGCTTGAAACCATTTAGTCAAATGAATGAGTTTCTATTGGACTATATGTTAGCCTGTGGCTCCAGTCAGCGGTACAAGGGTAGACAGTGATATAAGGGAGGCTGCATATTGCATATTGTATAATTTACAATTTGACATAATAATGATTACTTTTGAAAAATAATTTTTTATGAAAAATTATGATATGTACAAATATATATATATATATATATGTGTGTGTGTGTGTGTGTGTGTGTGTGTAGCAAACTCCCGCTTTTTGTCATATATAATTTACTTGTGTACGGTAGAACTCTCAGTAGTTACTGAGACGTGAAATCTTATCCTATATTAACATTTTTCAGGTAAATATTCTAGTAGGGAGCAAAGGAAGGTACCCATGGAGTGAGCTTTGAAGGCTCTTTCGTACTCCTGTAGCTTATGTTATGTCTTTTTTTTTTTGTCACGACCCTAAGACTTCCGCTTTGTATTTAACTCTGAAATATTTTGGAAACTTATATATTTTGACTTTGTACTATGAATATTATTTGAAATGGTTATGTAATTTTAATAATTTGGATATTGATCATCCCTATCAGAGGTATTTTAAATATTTTGGCCAAGTTTTCGGGTATTAAATTTAGGGTATTACAATGATATGTTTGTGTATATATGGTCCAAGTGGTCAAAAGATGCCTCTACATTAAATGCTTTCACATTAAAGTAAGAAACAGAGATGGGTGGGTTTTACTCTTATGATCCCCACAAGATAAGTGTAGCTCACTTTTCAATTTTCTTTTTAAAACAAACCATATAGGTTAAAACACATTATGGAACAAATGTTCTTTTTAATTTATTTTAAAAAGCGTTTCTTTTTTCATTAAAAAAAAACAGTTCTTAAAAGTTAAAACAACAACCCAATGGCAGCAATCAATTCAATAGTAGTATTGTGATTTTTATTTGTGATAGCAAGCTTGCTTTGACTTTTATTCACAGGATAAACTTAAAAAATAATATTGTCCTTTACCCTTTAGCCCTGGTCCTTTGAGTCATTTAAGAATTTCATTTTAAATATATGATGGTATGAATTTACAGATGAATATATTTTTTTTTTTTGAGTTAATGTACAATTTTATTAACAAAGTTTTTCCCGAGATGCATCTGGCACAAATCAATAAGTTTTGGAAATGAAAAAAATACCAATAAACAATTCAAAATGATGTAGAGTCATCAAGGCTGTTAAATTTCATCATACGTCCATTAAGTTTTACTTCAAATTGACTTCAACAAATTTAACGGACGTTTAATGAAATTTAATGACCTAATAAATCTACATCATTTTAAATTATTTATTAGTATTTCATTATTTTGTCCCTTCCAAAATTTATTTACGCCAGGCACTCCTTGAAAAGAAATTTGTTAATAAAATTGCACCTTAACCCTATTTTTTCATTGAAGAGTTTACACATGAATTTAAGTAAAATATTGACGGTCAAGAAAGTTTCACGAAATTAATAATTTGGAAATAGACTAAATACGTACCCCAAGCTAGTGAGGACCCAAAAAGAAAAGTCATACGAGCAATAACTCATCTCTCCATTATTCAGAGTTGACAAGAAAATTGAAAATTCACACCGACCCAAAGTAAAAATCATATTTTTAATTTATTTTCTCATTACTTGGCCACTAATTTTGGTAGTAATCATGCCTATTTTTCACTAAATTAACGCAATTAATCTATTCTAGGTTGATTCTAAAAAGGAAAAACCACATAAAGATCTCAAATAAAGAAATTAAATATAAATATGTCCCCTTGAATTTGATTAATTACTTGAGGCACTAGAGCAAAACTTGATTTTCTCATAATCATTTTCTGTCAATGCACTATAAAGGATTTTCATTGCTCTAATATTCAATGAAAACATTTTCTTTTCCTTTTCTGTCTAATCCTTTCTTGGTTTGAAATCAAAAACATTTGTAAAAACATTCCACATATAAAAATCAGTTGCTTTGATAAAACTAGTCATTCTAGCTTTCCAAAACCAAAAGTCAATATCTTTAAAAAGTGGTAGAATGGTAAAATCAAAACCTTCTGAAAACGATGAACACCCAAAATCAGCCATTGATAACTCTTGAGACGGTTAAGTCCTTTAAACAAGAGCCTAGCTCTGATGCCAAATGTAAGTTCTGACTGAACCCAAGAGGGGGGGTGAATTGGGTGAAGTATAAAAATTTTCTTTCATAGAAAAGTATTCGCAATTCAGGAAATTCAACTTTGAGTAATAAAAATGAGATCACAAACAATTGATAAATATTCAAATGTAAATGCTGGAAAAGTAAGAGATAAGGAAGAAGAGATTGCAAACAGATTTATACTGGTTCGGCCCTCCTTGACCTACGTCCAGTCCCCAAGCCTCACTTGAGATTTTCAATCCACTATCTCCCTCAAGCTTTAATCGGGTACTTGAGAACCGCTACAATCCCACAAGTTTAGCCGGGCACTTGTGCAGCCTTTTATAAATCTCTTATCGAGATACTTCCCTTTACACACGTAAGGATACACTGCTTGATCACACACTCTGTACTCGAAGTAATCCCCTTACTAGGATTCACTCCCCCTTACAAGTTGTAATCAACACAATGTATAACCCACTCAAGATTACCCAATCTTGAGTTACTCTCAGAAGGATAATGTGTTTACAATAAATTTCCTCTCAAAGAAATGGATAAATAATCACTGAAGTACAGATACAAATCTTTTCACACTCTAAGCTATTTTGAAATGGAAAACAGAGTGAGAAAGATGAAGAAGCAGAGTATCAGCATTTTGGCATTGTAATCTTGTGTCTCCACGTTTTTCTGCTTGAGTCCATGTCTTTATAGGTAGAGAGAGGTCCGTGACCGTTTATGACCGTTGTAGGACGAAATATAGCTGTTTAGAAACTAGCCGTTGGAGCTTTTGTACGGCTTTCGATATTCTTGCACAAATCTGATATCCTTCGTTTTGATCATCTGAAACTCACCAATAAAGTGGTTAAACATGTCTAGGAACATTAGAGATTAATCCTGGGAAGTATTAAGATCAAACAGGAAGGCATTGCAAATTCGTCAGATTTGAAATTTTGAAGTTGGCGTCCAATACTTGCGTCTTTACTCGAGTAAGCAAGTGAAGTATTCAATACTTGAGTATGTTCTTCTTTACTGGAGTAAAGCACTGTTAACTTGCCCTTTACTGGAGTAAGGAATCCTTTACTCGAGTAAACAGCTTAAATTCAGAAGTTCATTTGCTCTCTGGAAGTCCTTTACTCGAGTAAGCAAGTGTATACTCGAGTAAAGCCTTAAATTCGAAAGACTTTTGCTCTCTGGAAGTCCTATACTCGAGTAAGCAAGTGTGTACTCGAGTAAAGCCTTAAACTCGAAAGTCTTTTGCTCTCTGGAAGTCCTATACTCGAGTAAGTAAGTAGTTTACTCGAGTAAGCCTTGTAAAATGCATTTGAGCAACTTCCTGAACTGACTGTCAACTTCTGAAGGCCATATCTCTCTGGTTCGAGATCCGTTTTGGTCCGTTCAACTCTTGATGGAAAGCTCTGTGTGTCTAGTTTCCAATGGCACCAATTTCAGTTCAATTGGATTTGTCGTTTCTAAGATATCCTCAAAATACTGAAGCTTGGTCTGGACAGTGACGTTGATTTTTGATCCAACTTGTAAAATTCATAGATAATTTATCTGAGCTCCTTTGGCCATGAACTATTGTCAGAAGTACGTGTTTTATGTCTAGTTTCCAATGCTTTTTGTTTCGTATCAATCCGATCTCTGGTTTGTGAGATATCATTGAATTACTAGACGTCGCCCATGCTGAACGTGAACAGAGTATAACAGAGTTGCTGAAAATGTTGTTTACTCGAGTAAGCTAGTTTCCTACTCGAGTAAAGCTCTGTCCAGAGACGCCAGAAATGCTGAAGACACTGTATACTCGAGTATAAGGTCCCTTACTCGAGTATAAGGTCCCTTACTCGAGTAAACACTTGGAAACTCGAGTATTCTTCATCCAAAAGCTGATTTTTATTGTCTTCAACCCCAAATTGAGCCATTTGAGCTTCCATATGATCTTGGAGTCTTCTAGCATCAATATATGAACTTGGATAATAAAATCTTCATTCCATACATCAAGTTCTTCCTTCTTTCTTCTTTTTTTCTTGATCATTCTTGATAATGCAACTCTTTCTTCAGCCTTGAATGCTTCTTCTTTATTTGGTCTCTTTTCTTCTACTTGGTTATCACCAGAACCCATTAATAACATCTTGCTTTCTTGATAACCTCTGCAGATACTTCTTTCTTTCAACTCCCAACTTGATCATTCTTCTTCATTTAACTTGGACTCATCATTCTTTGCAGCTTCTACCTTCTTCAATATCCATAAAGTGATGAAGCTTCATTTCAACTTCTGCAAGTACTTATTTCTTTCATCTCTTATCTCCTTCTTGATTAATCTTCAAATAACCTACATTAAATACAGTAGTTAGTCCAAGTAGGAGATAATTATATTACTCAATCTTTTTGCTTATAAGAATGACATCTATATAAGACATCATCAAAACTAAGTATAACCAACAGATCACGTATGAGAGCCAAGAAAGGTGAACTAGCAATAAAGCAAGAAACATTTTTTCTTTCAATTGAAATATTTTACTTCCTGGGTTCATTTGAGTTGAAAGTTGCCTCCAGACAGAGCAAGGCAATAGGATTCAAACTTTAGGGGATATAAGAAAGGAGGAATTAGATATAATCAAAGTTATTGAAATCTCCAGGTTCAATTCCAATTCCAATTTCTTCTGTTTCTGGCCTTTTATTTGTTTGTTTCTTCCTTTGCATTTGCAACCAAGACAACAGCCGGGGAAATTGAAAGCGAAAAAAAGGAGCCAACTTTTCATACTCTTTTCACAATAGAATAATTATGGACGACGGGAGAGAAAAATTACAACGATTGCAACCTCTATAAAGCTATGGTTTCCCCGAAATAAAAAGTATTCGAAAGATAAACAGGTGGAAATCTTGAATTGACCTAAAATTTTCCTCCTTCCCTGAAAAACAAAAACAAAAAAAAAATTTAAGAAATTCGTTTCCAAATTTCTTTTTCTCCACCTGCTACCTAACATGGAAATCAAAACAACAAAATAAACCGTTCAAATTTAGGATGACAAGTATTGAAAAGTGAGAAGGGGCAATTAAAACAGAAGAAGAAAGGAAACCAAATAATTTTTTTTCTGCGAAGAAAAAAAAAACCCCACCTCTCCCTACCGTCAAATTCCAAAACATTCTCTCCAAAAGAAGCTTCTTCAACTCCTGAACCCCTCCTCCTCAGGTCTTTGACCATCCTCCTTGCTGCTCATGCGGCTCAGCGAAAGGGAAGCATTAGATTCAGAGAGAGATAATATGTTTTAAGGGTAGTGTGGTCTTTTCCCTCAATTTGCATATCCCTAATAGATCCATATTGTAATATCCCGAATTTTAGACCTAAAGACTAGAAAATAAGCCTATTTTTGGAAGACTACTAGGCCCTATTTTTGAAAATGGCGAATTTAGAATCGGTATTTTGTGGGGCATGAATAGTGTTTACTATTCAAAAATACGTATATGAATAGTGTTTACTATTCACGAATACGTATTTGCTATTTGAAAATACGTATTTACTATTCATGCGGGACCCACGTCAAATTATTTCTCCTCTGCCGACAGAAGTCTCGTGAGTTTTGAAAAATTTTGCGCGCGGGACCCACTCAATAATAATATTATTATAATATAATATCTTATACTTTGGGAAAACAATAGAAATAAAATTATTTCTAATAAACCGTGAATTAGGTTTTTTAAAGTAAGGGTATATTATAAACAAGTGAGTTTTTATCTCAGAGTGGATTATCTCCAAAGTCATTTCTAAAATCGGCGGAATGATAAGAAGAAACCGATAATTTGAATTAGGACAGATAGTGGAACCTGTAGGAAATAAATCGTAACTCAAAATCCTTGAACTAAGTAGTAAACAACTGGACATATTATGAATCAGCGAATTTTTGTCTTGAAGATGGTGTCACTCAAAGTAATTTCTGTTACCGTCAGTATCCGACTTAAAATCTTTGACAGATTATGAAATACCCTGAATGAGGTCAAAAATTCAGTTGACCCAGATATTTTTAAAGAGGAAGAATAGAGCTTCAAGGCTGTGCTTCCGGATTTTTGAGATTTTGCAAAAGATCACGCGATCAGAACACCGAACAAGGAATTTTATCAGTATTTTATTAAAATATTATTAAACTTTTTAAATGCCCACAAGGAGCCAGAGAAGAGTCACGGGCATTTTGTTTTAGTTTTTTTGGAAATTACGCGAATTGACCCAAAGACGAAAAATTACGCTTAAGGACCCATTTTTCAACACTATAAATAGAGGCTTCATTTCTTCATTTTCTTCACACCAAACTCAGAGAACAACAGTTGAGTTTAAGAGAAGAGTGAGAATTCTTAGAGTTAGAGAGAGAGTTTAGAGTAAAGTTCTTGAAGCTGGAGAGAATGAGCAGGAACTTCAAGGGTAAGTTCTCTAGTTCTTGAGTTTTAGCTTCTAGTTCTTGGTAATAGTATAGTTTGATCCAGAAAATTAGAGAATAAATTCTTAAACTTGTTTTTAGGTTTCTTTACATTGAAATAGTGCTGAACAAGGTTCTGCAAGGGATATCCGAGGATTCCGAAGTCAGATTCAAAGGAAGTTTGGGGATACGTGAATAGTGCCGTATACATGAATAGTGCCGTATACGTGAATAGTGTCGTATACATGAATAGTGATTTACTATTCACTTGGAAGGAAGGTACGGACGCGTATTGTAACCTTAACTCTGATGCTTATGGTATGCTTATATGTGATAGATAGTCTGAAATTCTGTTTTTTGAAAATTGATCATACACATACAACTTGATACGGGTTATAGTCTTGATAACGCCGTTATGTTTTCCTAGCGCTGAGGACACGGATGTACACCGTGGCACTGGTGAATAGTGCAGACTATAATAACATGCATATTGCAGTGGCTGTGTTATGTTATTATGTGAATATGAGAATAATGTATGTGATTATTGCTGTTTTGACATGAATATCTGTCATACATATTTGATACATAAGCATGAGGTTAACCGTTACCTGAGGTTCAATGGGTATTGAACCTCAGCTCTTACTGTAGCTTCAGGATTTTCGGAGTAAACAGAAACAGAAACAAGGGTAAGCAGCAGGCAGAAAGACTAGCTGGAGAAAGTCCTGTAGATATGTATAGTCTTTCGAACTCTTTGTATCAGCAAACCAGTACACTACAGTGGTTGAATATCAGTTACTCTGTATTTAAAATCGTTTCGTTGCTCAATTCTGGTTAAATTATTTTGAACTCGGATCAAATAATTTCAAAAATGCTTTAGAAAAGTTGGGGTGTTACATTTTGGTATCAGAGCAGGCATTCTGGCACGAAGTTAACTAAGTTACTCCAAACAGTCTGATATCTAGAAAGGGGTTTTGTGGTTGGCAATCAGTTTCCTTGAATTCGTCGAGCCTTCCACAAATACACCTGCCTAGTCGGATTGTCTGAGTAGCGGAGTTAGGTTCTAAGCTTTCAAAAGTGTTTTATCTGGTATGAACCCGACTCAGTTACAGTAAACCATTGTTGCCGAAGGTAGGGCCGAGTCTATGTGGATCAGCCAATCAGTCACCCTAGCACGGTGAGGCTCCCATGATAGACGCCTACCTGGCCAATCGGTTTGACTAACTAAGTTAGGCTCTAAGCCATGGTTTTAAAAGTATTTCGAAAAAAAAAACAAGTACAAGTACTGATACAATACTGGTGTTGTGATACAAAAAGGACGTACATCCTAAGGAAAAGGGTTAGGCTCGGGAGGCCTTGATATAGAGTAGATGGCACAGAATATGGTTTCTGTTGTTAAACTTTAAGACTTTTGATATGGGAATCGGAATCTAAGTTAAATCCCTGCTCAGAGTTTCAAGGGAAGTGGTACAGAGAAGTCGGTACGACTTAAGTTTTCCGGTAGACAGTAACCTACTGTTTAGGTTTCCCTTGGATAGTAACCTATCGATTTAATGTCCTTGTGAAAATAATAACTTGTTAAGGTACCCTGAGAAGAAAATCTCTACCTTGTAGAGGCCAGACACCATGCGTGCAAAGGGGCGTGGCTCCGGGGACGAAGATCTTTTGATTAAGTCCTTGACGGTGGTGATCAATTGACAGAAGAAGGAAAGTACCCAGTAATTCTGGGGAGACAGTTATGTCATACTAGTACCTATGAGAGTTGTAGGTACCCAGTAGTAAGTATACCAATATTAGTACCAAGAATCAATAGACATTATGAAGTTAATATTGCTTAGGCGAGAGAAATCTCAGAACTATGACCCCTGTGAGAGTAGGAACCCTGAGAAAATATGAGTGAGTTTTGCCTAAGTTCCAAATACCTAAGAGATAGTTCCTTAACAGAACCATACGAAAGCTGGAAACCTCAGTAGCCACCAGGTTATGGTCTCAAGGTGGGACCAAGAACCATAGAGATGTTAGTGGCTAATAGATTCCCTATAAAGTAAGTGGCTACCCGATAGGGAAAATTGAGTTAAGAATTATGCTTGGAGCTAAATAGAAAGTGAAAGTCCACAAATAGAATGACCCTAGATAAGATGGCAGACATAGAAACAACGGTTTATGAAACTACTAAAGGATAGGAACCTGTTAAGATTTGAGTTCTCATTATAATGATTCAAAGACGATCACTGGCGCTACTTATGGAAAGTTTGTCGGAGAAGGATACCTACGGGGAGTTCTGATCAAGGAGGTTTACCTACAGAGGATGCTAACCGGAAAAGCTGACTGGTCTGAGAAGACTAAGTGAAGCGCCGAGTAATGTGCCGTAGAGCAGAGCCACCGTGACGACGAACCGTAGAGTGGAGCCGCTGTGACAACGAACCATAAAGTAGAGTTACCAGTGCATCGGTTCTCAAGGTAAGTACATTATAATGAATCTCACATTGAATAGGTTCCCTAGAGAAAAGACTGTTGTAACTTAGTATATCGTCATGGTTTGCTCCAGTGCTATACAGCATATATTGTGTTTATAGGCTAGCAGAAGCCCATAGTTGTCAGACAACGAATATGAGAAGTGTTCAGAAAATTTTGTGAGATCCGAGGATAGCGAACGATGTTTGAAATAGCTGGAAGATTAAAGTAGAACAAACTAAGTATTTTATGGATAGTTTGAGTAGCCAAGGACAGAGGTTCCAATGCGTGTAATTAGTGATGACCTTCTAATGTTAGTTGTCTGATTCCTAAGTAAGGTTTAAAAAAAATTGAATTTTTGAACTTGCCAAGACACTTGCTGTATTTGAAATTTTTTTTAAAATTGATTTGTTCGCACATGTGGATTTTTGAAACAGAGTTTTCAAATGAAATGTTTTCAACAGAATTTGAGACCACAATGATGGTTATTTTGAACAGATGTTGTCTTATATAAAGGGGTTTTTGTTAGAACCCAAAGTTTGAAATTGAGTTTTTAACTATGTTGTGGAAAAGTCAGTACAAAACTGGAAGGACAGAAGCTGTTGTAGATGTACACAGTTTGCTGGGTCTTGCTAGATGTTTTAAAATGTTTGAAATCGCTGGCCTTTGATAAATGTTTTTTTTGAACAAAACGTTTTGGAGGGATTTTGGTTTGAGAAAACGGAAATCGCACCAGCAGTGAACGCACCCAATCCATAACATTTCGCCTAGGGCGTATGTTTTGATTAGTAAAACCTGACTGTCTATGACTGGACTGAGTTCCGCTAGATAGGGTTGCTACTTTATGTGCCAGTGTGAACACTGGGTCTCCTGAGAAAGGGGCGGAGGCTCTCCCACATTGTTGATAGTACTGTTGAGACTGGATTCGAGGATTGGGGTAAGGCGCTCACTGTACCAAATGGTTAAGATGATGGTGTGTACTCTCAATTGTAAAATTTTGTGAAATAAATTAGCTCCCTCAAAGATTTGTGCCGGTAATAAAAGTTTTTGAAAATGATCCGGCAGTGAAAAATGTTCTCACGAATTTGTGATGGCAGCGATTAAATTTAAAAATGTTATAGCACTATTACTTTGTGGTATAGTGCAGATTGTGAAATGTACTGAGACCACGGAAAACTTTTCCATGTTTGAAAATTTGAAAATAAGTCAAGAAAATGATTTTGGGTAGCAATGACATGATTGTCGACGCTATCGTGTTGAAAAGAAAAGCAGTGTAATTGGGAATTATGGTACAGGAACAGCAACTATTAGAAAGGTCTGGAATACTAAACTAGTTAAGTCAATTAATAGCTGTCAGCTATAGTGTTGTGTAAGTGAAAGTAGTTTGAGGACTTGAATGGGAAAGACTCAGATGAAATTGAGGAGCAGATGTTCAAGGCAATAAGACCGAGTATGCAAAGTGTGCACGGGACGATGCCCTAGGACATAAGACCAGTAATACTTAGCACTGTGTGAAATGCTGAGTAACTATGTCTAGAATACATCGTAAGACTAGCAAAACATTCGTTGTACCAGGTAGTAATTAAGATGCCTAAGGTCTGAGAATGAATTCCTAGGTAGAAAGGCTAGAATCTCCAGTACGGTGGTAATAGATTAAGCCGGAAAGCCAATATATGATAAGCCGAGAGGCTAAATAAATCAGGCAGTGAGGCCCGTGTAACTGAGTACTGTGAGAATAGACCAGCAGGACCTGTAATTGAGTACTATACCTGGGTACAAGATAAATGAGACATTGAAAAGTAAGATGCGTGCTATTTAAGCTTGCATAAGGAAAGAATAAACTCAAGGTCTAGATAATCTTTTAAGTTTATATGTTCAAATTTCGAGGACGAAATTTATTGAACGGGGGGAGAAATGTAATATCCCGAATTTTAGACCTAAAGACTAGAAAATAAGCCTATTTTTGGAAGACTACTAGGCCCTATTTTTGAAAATGGCGAATTTAGAATCGGTATTTTGTGGGGCATGAATAGTGTTTACTATTCAAAAATACGTATATGAATAGTGTTTACTATTCACGAATACGTATTTGCTATTTGAAAATACGTATTTACTATTCATGCGGGACCCACGTCAAATTATTTCTCCTCTGCCGACAGAAGTCTCGTGAGTTTTGAAAAATTTTGCGCGCGGGACCCACTCAATAATAATATTATTATAATATAATATCTTATACTTTGGGAAAACAATAGAAATAAAATTATTTCTAATAAACCGTGAATTAGGTTTTTTAAAGTAAGGGTATATTATAAACAAGTGAGTTTTTATCTCAGAGTGGATTATCTCCAAAGTCATTTCTAAAATCGGCGGAATGATAAGAAGAAACCGATAATTTGAATTAGGACAGATAGTGGAACCTGTAGGAAATAAATCGTAACTCAAAATCCTTGAACTAAGTAGTAAACAACTGGACATATTATGAATCAGCGAATTTTTGTCTTGAAGATGGTGTCACTCAAAGTAATTTCTGTTACCGTCAGTATCCGACTTAAAATCTTTGACAGATTATGAAATACCCTGAATGAGGTCAAAAATTCAGTTGACCCAGATATTTTTAAAGAGGAAGAATAGAGCTTCAAGGCTGTGCTTCCGGATTTTTGAGATTTTGCAAAAGATCACGCGATCAGAACACCGAACAAGGAATTTTATCAGTATTTTATTAAAATATTATTAAACTTTTTAAATGCCCACAAGGAGCCAGAGAAGAGTCACGGGCATTTTGTTTTAGTTTTTTTGGAAATTACGCGAATTGACCCAAAGACGAAAAATTACGCTTAAGGACCCATTTTTCAACACTATAAATAGAGGCTTCATTTCTTCATTTTCTTCACACCAAACTCAGAGAACAACAGTTGAGTTTAAGAGAAGAGTGAGAATTCTTAGAGTTAGAGAGAGAGTTTAGAGTAAAGTTCTTGAAGCTGGAGAGAATGAGCAGGAACTTCAAGGGTAAGTTCTCTAGTTCTTGAGTTTTAGCTTCTAGTTCTTGGTAATAGTATAGTTTGATCCAGAAAATTAGAGAATAAATTCTTAAACTTGTTTTTAGGTTTCTTTACATTGAAATAGTGCTGAACAAGGTTCTGCAAGGGATATCCGAGGATTCCGAAGTCAGATTCAAAGGAAGTTTGGGGATACGTGAATAGTGCCGTATACATGAATAGTGCCGTATACGTGAATAGTGTCGTATACATGAATAGTGATTTACTATTCACTTGGAAGGAAGGTACGGACGCGTATTGTAACCTTAACTCTGATGCTTATGGTATGCTTATATGTGATAGATAGTCTGAAATTCTGTTTTTTGAAAATTGATCATACACATACAACTTGATACGGGTTATAGTCTTGATAACGCCGTTATGTTTTCCTAGCGCTGAGGACACGGATGTACACCGTGGCACTGGTGAATAGTGCAGACTATAATAACATGCATATTGCAGTGGCTGTGTTATGTTATTATGTGAATATGAGAATAATGTATGTGATTATTGCTGTTTTGACATGAATATCTGTCATACATATTTGATACATAAGCATGAGGTTAACCGTTACCTGAGGTTCAATGGGTATTGAACCTCAGCTCTTACTGTAGCTTCAGGATTTTCGGAGTAAACAGAAACAGAAACAAGGGTAAGCAGCAGGCAGAAAGACTAGCTGGAGAAAGTCCTGTAGATATGTATAGTCTTTCGAACTCTTTGTATCAGCAAACCAGTACACTACAGTGGTTGAATATCAGTTACTCTGTATTTAAAATCGTTTCGTTGCTCAATTCTGGTTAAATTATTTTGAACTCGGATCAAATAATTTCAAAAATGCTTTAGAAAAGTTGGGGTGTTACACATATCACTTCTCAGTTTTTTTACAAATTTAGTGGATTTCTAGAGGTTTTGCAAATTCAAATGGTATTTATATGTAATTTTCCCTAATATTTATTCTACTTAATGAACACTAGATGGTCATAGCACTAAATCCATTGCACAAACAGATTTGGTATTATGACTCTCTTAGGTGAGGATCCTAACAATAAATCATTCATGTAGGACACCTTCAACCAATAAGTTGTCCGTTTATCATCTCTTATAATTCAGTCCATCTTATATATTTATGTATATATAACAATTTTTAAATAAAACCGTTAACATTACTATAAATATATAACAATTTTTTAAAAGAACCATTATTTATGTTACTACCTAGATAATGGTTGTTCAAACGAAATTGTTATGTATTATGCAAACATTACTATATATTATTATAATTATTTACATGTGTCTATAAATTTTTAGGACAACATTACGCACATCATGATTTCACCAAGTCTCAATACATGATTAGTGTTATATTAGAATCGTTATAATAAATAATGAATAAATCATGGTTTGAAACCATTATTTATCTACATCAAGCATATAAAGCACCGACATATATGACAATTTAAAACTTTAATTTATGGTCAATAATAATCATTATATATCAGTGATTCTATAATAGTGTTAGTAATTAATGTGACATCAATACTTTGGTAAGAAATGAGTCGGTTTTTATGCATCGTTTCGTTATTGAATGAGTTATATCTTACCCTTTAAAAGGTCATCTAAACCGTTGCAGTTTAAGTTTTTAGAACTGTTCGAATATTTGATAGGGTTAAACATACATATGGCAGGCAAAACTTATCAGATTTTCTTTTTGGTAATTGAATTATGAGATTTGTGTTCATATATAATGTGGAAACACTTCTTAGTGATAAGACCCAATTGATTTTTTAGAGAGATTTGATAAACTAAATAAATTAATTTAAAATATTTATATTTATCATTTTTCTCTAAGCTAATATTTCTTGACTTATAAATTAAAATATAATCTAATGATATACAACACATACTATAAATTAATTTATTTAATTTCATCAATCTTTAGAAAAAAGAGTTAACTGAATCTTATATTAAAGAATAGAAAGATTATCAATTATTTAAAACTCTAGAATTGAAAATCATGATACAACTCTATTAAAAACTAAGGGGCATTTCACAGGTGTTGCAGTTATACACAATTCCAATTCCAATTCCAAGCAAGGGGTCAACAATCAGTCCTCCCCCTCATCCACCCAATGATTTTATGTAAGAAATAACGGGTTTGTCTAGAGGGATTACAAATCAAACAGGTGTTCAGCAGCTTGGGACATAAAGGTTGCCATGTACTCTTCCGGTCATTAATATAAGATTCAGTTAATTTTCTAAATTACTTTAAAGTATTTATACATATCGTTTTTGTCCAAACTAATTTGTCTATATATATATATAACTTAAACATACAATATATGGTATAATTAAGTAATTTAATTAGCTTCCTTAATTTTTCTAAAAAAATCAATTAAGTCTTATATCTTGGACTTAAAGTAGATATTTCTTTTTATCTTTTATGTATAACTTGATTATTTATTCAAGAAAAATACTTTCTCTCTTAGCGCAAAGTAAGCATTAAAAACTCGAGCATTTCAAAATCAATTTATATAAAGAAAAATACTAAGAAATAACGGGTTTGTCTGGAGGGATTGCAGATCAATGTTGTGTGTGTGTGTGTGTTTTTTTAGTCAAAAGGTGTTTAACAGCTTGGGACTTGTTTTGCTTCCTTTTCCTACTACTCCTAATGTTTCTTTTTCATTTTTGTATGACAACTAATGCTTGGGACATGAAGGTTGCCATGTACTCCTCCCGATCTTTACTCTAAGACCCATTTGATTTTTTTTTAAAAGGAAATTAAGGAAACTAATTAAATTACGTTAAAATATTTATATTTATCGTTTTTCTTTAAACTAATTTGTCTGACTTATAAATTTATATATTATTTAATCATATACAACATATGATATGATGAAGTAACTTAATTAACTTCCTTAATTTCTCTAAAAATGTCAATTAAGTAAGTAGTAATTTCTTTTTATCTTTTATGTATAACTTGATTATTTATTCCAGAAAAATAATTTCTCTCTTGGCGCAAAGTAAGCATTAAAAACTTGAGCATTTCAAAATAAATTTATATAAAGAAAACTACCAAGATCAAGTTCCTTATATTCATTTTGTCGAGTTCTCCAATTACACATGACTATACATTATGTTTTTGAATTACAATTATTTAACTATAAACCGACATAAAAAAAAAATAGAACACATAATCTTATGTGATTGGTGAATTTGATACAATGAATATAAAAAACTTGATGTAAATATGATCATTATGTAAAAAAGTTTTAATTTTATTATAAATGTTATTATTTTAATACAAAATAAGACAGTAATTTGTTGCATATGTTGTTATGTTTCATAACTGTTCAATTTATATTTAAATACGAGTTGTTAAAATTTTAATCAATGGAGTTGAATTTGATAGAAGGAGAAAAAAAAAAGGGGAAAAAGGAGGATACTATGATAGAAATGTCCCTTAAATCTCATATTTGTAGTGAAGTCCTGTGAAATATTTTTACACTATATTATAAATGAGAAATGTTCAAAATAACCCTATTGATTAAATAGGTAGAGGGAACGGATGATTACATACTCTTTCTAGTTCTTATTATAAGGCATCAACTAAAAAGTGTATTTAGTCCTTTTTATAAGGCACTTGTTTATCCCAATGAGCATTAATTATTATTTTTTCCATATATGCTCATAATTAATAATGGTAGTGGGTGAGAGTTATAATTAATATGATATTAGAGTTTAGTGTAATTAGTAGAGGTAATATTAGAAATTATTAAATTATAGGACTTTATTGACCCTGTTTTTATTAGTTTTTAAGAATTGTTAGTTGGTGCCTTATAATAAGAACCAGAGGAAGTATTTATTAAGGGTATTTTGGACTTTTCATATTTAGAATATATTGTAAAAATATCCACAAGACTTCAATGTAAATTTTAGATCTCAAAGGTCTTTTTCTATCGTATTTCTCTTATTTGAGACTTAGGGCCCGTTCGGTACGCTAATTTTACGAGAGGGAATGGGAACTTGCTAGGCTTCCCATGAAGAAAACCCATTTGGCGCGCACGTCTCCCGTCAGCCTCACTTCCCGCATGGCGCGATCTTCCCTTAAATGTGAGAAAATTGAATCCCTCAAAAAGTGGCGGGATTGTGCAAAGTTTCCCGAAAGAGTGAAATTGTTGGACAAAAAAGCCTTTATCAACAGTGGATATGTTTTAAAAGAGCTGTGAGGTAGGAGTTGGACGAAGAAAGAGCTAAGGAAGATAGCAACGATAGTGGTAGTTCGAAGCGCAACACAAGTTCAACGTAGGGACAAGTTGAAGGTGGAATAGAAGGTAAGTTGCAATGGGTCTCCATTATTGGTGTTTTAGCTGTTTGTCACGAATGTTGCCGATGACCTGTTGCTTCCTTGGGGCAATAACCTATATGTTTGCGGGTTATGGTGAGTGAGGAAATGTTTAAATGAGAGAGGCAGATGGAATATGTGATGAAATAGGTTTTCCCCCTTTTTATATGCATCTTTGCTTGTTTGTAGAGTATATATGCTGATAATTTAGAATAAGTTTCTGTGTTTTGGTGGTCTGATTTTCTGTCCATAGGGTTGTGAAATTGCTTATGTAAACTCCAAGCCACTGTCAAACTTTACGTTTGAACGCAGGCAATTTGGTACCTATTACGTTCGAACGTCCGAACAAACAAAGGTTTTTTTTTTTTAATTGTGGTTTAACTCTTGCTATCATGGTGTCCCTTCAGTTTTACATCTGCACCTTCAAGTGTAACATCCTGAATTTTGAATCTAATATCTTGAACATAAACCTATTTTGGGAAGACTAGTAGGCTCTATTTTTGGAAAGTGATAAATTTGAAATCAGTATTTTGTGGGCACCGTGAATAGTATTTACTATTCACGTATACGTTTTTACTATTTACAAATACGTATTTTAAAATATATATATATATATATGTTATTCGCAAATACGTATTTAATACTTGAAATTTGTGAAATATGAATAGTGTTCACTATTCACAAATACGTATTTACTATTTAAAAATACGGTATTTACTATTTCTAAATACGTATTTACTATTCATGCGGGACCCACACCAAAATAATTCTTCCTCCCGACACAAAACTCTCGTGAACTTTGAAAATTTTGTCAGCGGGACCCACTCAATAATAATTTATTATTTAAATAATATTATATTATAATAATAAAATAATATATATTATATTATATTATTAAAATATTAAAATATTATTAAAATTTTAAAGAAATGTTCACGGGGCGGCTAAGAGTCACGAGAAAGTTTTCTTTTTATAATTTTGGGAAAATTACGTAAAACGACCCAGAGACGAAAATTACACTTAAAGACCCATTTTCCAACTATAAATAGACCTTCCATTTCATTTCATTCTTCACAACTTCTAAGAGCCATAGAGAGAGGTAGAGAGAGAGAGAGAGAGAGTAGAGATATTTGCTTGAGAGTTATAATAGCTGGTTGGTGATTCGGGTATTAGCAAGTAACAGGTAACTCTGAATATTCTTCCTTATACTTGTGAATTATGTATGATTATAAATTTGTTTGTTTACTATTTTGGCAAGAATATTTAGAAAATATTTATGGTTTTAAGATCTGGTGTGGGAACTTTGATTTGCAAATCTGCAGAGGTACTATTTATACGTACGTTACTATTCACGTATACCGTATTTACTATTCATTTTTACTATTCATGTTACTATTCACGTATACTGTATTTACTATTCACGTATACCATATTTACTATTCACACCGTATTTACTATTCATTTTACTATTCACGTATACCGTATTTACTATTCATAATACTATTCACGTATACATACCGTATTTACTATTCACGTATACATACCGTATGTACTCTTCATTTTTACTATTCATGTATATATATCGTATTTTACTATTCACATATACGCATAGTATTCACTATTCATAAATACGCATATTGATGTATAAAACTTTATGGTATAATAATGCATTATTTTGAGTGAACATATTCATCATGGCGGTTGTATTATGATGGGTGGAGTAAGGAGGGATTTGAATGATAAGAATGATTTATGCCACCACTCGGTGCACAGTGGATGGTACTTGTTTCAGGGCCCCATCTTCCATGTTTTCCTCTGGCCGGGATTTCATTGGAGTTGTGGGACATGTGACACCTCCTTAGTTATTTTAAAGGAGGGGAGCCATAGTCCAGATTTAAGCTATATACCTTTGGCCGGGTGTATCTTAAGTTTTGGTGAGCTTGGAACAATTCAGTCAAATGAATAAGTTTCTATTGGACTATGTGTTAGCCTATGGCTCCAGTCTGCGGTATAAGGGAGGTGGTGATATAAGGGAGGCTGCATACTGCATAGTGCATTTCTGAACAGTTCAAGAATTTGATATGATGATGAATATTCTGTAAAGACATGAGATGAGAACTTTTGAGATATATATGTTTTAATACCTTCTATATTGATGACTATTAGTATAAATTATTTTGTATGATAAATTATGGAATCTATATATATATTTGAAATCAGCCCATATCTTTTTGTCATATATTATTTGCTCGTGTACGGTAGAAATATTTAGTAGTTACTGAGATGTGTAATCTCACCCCATATTAACATTTTTCAGGTGAATAACTTAGTAGAGATCAAGGGAATGCACCCATGGAGTGAGCTTTGTAGGCTCTTCTGTACTCCTTTAGTTTATGTTGTGTTATTTTATTTGCCATGAACCTAAAAGACTTCCGCATTTTAAAATAACTCTTATTTATTGGATTTATTTTGGCCCTGTATAAATGGATTTCTACCTTTGGCCATATTGTAAATATGTGTTTGAGTGTTGAATATCCTATATTTGGAGGTGTTACTAATATTTGGCCAAGATTTTGGTATTGAAAATGAGGCGTTACATTTTTGGTATCAGAGCAAAGGTTCTGGCCAATCTGTAAATTTCCTATCAGTTTTCTAAATAAAAATTTTGAGGTCATGGCAAATTAAATATCATAACATGTGCATTTTCCTTTATAGCTTTGGATTCTTTTTACCAATTTTCTTGTGACATTCATGATAGGAGAAGAATGGGTTAATCAAAATATTCAAGTGATTGATAATGAGGATTTATGATTTGAGGATGTGATTGAGATTAAATTTCAGAGCTGCGTAGCGGAAGTTGGTAAGTAGAAAATTTATTGAATATTGGATTCTGTAGGCCCAAAATTACTTTCTAGGATGAATATTTTTATTGGTGTCTAGGAAAGTGATTGAAAGACTAAGCCCCTATTTGATGTTTATTCAATTAGTTGCCGTTGTAAAAAGTATGAAGAGATTTTCGCTAGATTTTCACTTACCTAGCTAATTTATATGAGTAACAGATGACAATACCATAACAGAATACGGGCATAGTCTTGATTATACAGAATAACTGGCTTAAGTTTGAATTTAATAAGATAAAGTTGAGTTTGGCAGGAAAACTCGAAAATCCTTATGAATCCTAGAATAAGAGATTACAAATATTAGCAAGAAGGCTAAGAAGAGTAGACTATATTAATTCAAGCATCAAGAACAACAGTTGGTACAATCCCACCGCAAGCTTCGACTATCTCAAGTTTAAGTCTATTAATTTCTTCCTGAGCGGCTGCTCTTGAGAGAGGACCATCAGGAGACATTGTTCTTCTCAATCTAGCTATTTGCTTCATAGTGCTTCGAATTTTTACATAAGGCCAATGCTTTATTCCTCCCCTATGGCATATTTTCATTAGAACATTTTTGCATAGACGAACTTGTTGAGCCGCTTCTTGTTGAGGTAAATGGAATAAGTCTCTAAGATCATTAATTGACATTGATGCAGCTCTAATATTTTGTTCAGCTCTTGATCGGTATGGATTACTAGGTATGGGGACTGAAGGATTATTATTTACAACCATGAGCTCTTTTCCTTTATTGGATATATTTTCTGTATTGGTTGGAAATGAACTATTAGGGAGTTCATTTTGATTTTTAGTCCATTCCAAACCAACACAAAGGGCCTCATAGTAGGCTGATAGGGGATCTGACACCAGGACATACCCTAAAGAATTTTGATTCAAACAATAATTTTCTAGAAAATGTTTGACATCTTCTAAATTTTTCTTACCAAAGTCAAATACTTGAGGACTGGAAGAACCTCCTTGTACGTCCTGGTGAAAGACAGCGTGGCATATCATACCAATCCTCCCATGAACTTCAAGTTTATGGTGTTGAAGTCCATTGGTATGAATAATCTCTCGTAGAACATGGCAGCAACCACATGAAAATGGATTAGTAGTCTCAGTCAAGGTAGAAGCAGGATTCCTTGGTTGAGAAGGTACCGTAGACTCCATAAGTTCTGCCACATTACGACACCTTTGGACAGGTCGCCTTGATGGACCTGCTTCAGATTCTTTTCTGTTAGTAGTGGTAAAAATAGAATCTTGTATCCTTGGAGGAGGAGTAGGAATGTTAATCGTTGAGGCAGATGAATGAACGTTCATACTTACGGGATTTTGGGGAAGTAAAGAAGAATAAGGGTATGATGCATTGTTTGACAAATCAGACAACATGTTAGTCTGATAGTCATGAAGTAAGGCTTCAAGAAAGAAAGGGTTGAATGAATCGGAGACTGGAATAGAGTTACTTGAACCGGCCATGTTTAAGGATAATGTGGAAGGTTATAGTGAAGGTTACGATCGGAGAGGAAATGAATATGTGGAGGTTTTGTGAAGTTTGAGAGAACGTGAAACATTTACTCTTTCTTTACTCTATTTATAGCTGGGCTAGCAACGTCTATATTTTGTTAAGCAGCATCGGATTCTCATCTGTCGTTAGCTCAGAATCATGTAGATTTTGTTGTTATGCGGAAAATTTTATGGCACCGCACCCTAGTGCACCCTAGCCACCGTTAGGGGTCGCAGTTTCCTAGACCTTTGCAGACAGAAATCGCTATGGCATTTATTGCTAGCTGTGTTTTCAAGAAATTAAGTTTGGACGTTTATACGCGCATTTATCTAAGAAATCTGTCTTGGATGTGCAGCTGACTCAAGATGTCGGAATTGACATTTGAAAATAGGATTTTAAGCGTAAGCGTGCTAAGGTGATAGTAATCTTGGGAAGGGTGACTTCCTAATAATATTAGATGAACCGGAGAGAATCCGAAGATTTGAAATGATGATGAGTTGTGCCAATTAACCCGAGAGCATTCTTCACTCTCCGAGTATCCGAAGAACTCTATGAATTTGTCAAAGATAATTCAAAGACTAAGGTTTTTGGATAAACATGTTGGAAGATCGATGGAAAGGTATGAAATGGTGATCCTTAGGAATGCCAGTAAGATGTTAGAATGAATATAGTAAATGCTGAGGATAGGCTTTAATTTAATCTAAGCTGAAATAGAACTTAAGAACGAAATGAGCCTTTGTGATATTGCAGGTTGAGGTAGAATTAGAACCTTGTGAATGCTGCTGAGGTTGTAGATAGTCTTCGTATAATCCAAGAATTAGATTAGGAATTGTGAATCATGATCTTAGTATGTATAATGGGTATTTTTGGGGAAACACGAATTATCAGTTGATGTTGAGGTTATAAGAATCAAATTGTAAACTTGACTATTAATGTCTGGGAATATTTGAAAATAGACTTGAATTCAATCTGAGTTAAGATAGTGTGTCTAATTAAGAAAGTATGAAATCCGGTGATTTATGTTATAATATTAGTATGTTATTTGGGTGTGATTAATAGATAACTATGAGAGGAACAGATGATATTTAGTATATGTCTTTGAGATACTAAGGATTGAATTCGAATCATGTGAACAATGCTGAGGTTGTGAGAAAAATATTTGAATGTTTTAAATCTTAGTCTAGGAATTGTGAAACATGAATGTTCTATGGATATTATTGAGGACACATGATATCTCTGTCTTGCTGATATTGAAGTTCTAAGAGTTGATTTGTAATTTGACAATTATCATTTTTGGGGAAAGTTTGAGGATAGTTCTTAAATGATATAAGCTATGGAGTATGATGAATCTAGTATGAATAATCGGGGTTTTAGAAATAGGATGATGAATCTGAAAGTTGGTAGGGGATCTAAAGGGTTGCTACTAGTATAAATGTAATATAACAGTTCAACTTAACAGTTGTATTGATTCTTTAGGAGACTGAATTGATTGAATAAATTGAGATATTAGAATATGGTATTAATTGATTTGAGAGAAATAGGGAACAAAATGTGATACCAACATGTATAAGGTGTTCAGAGATTGCCAACTGTTTAACTAGCATAGGAAATGATCTTGATAATAGAATCTTTCTTTAGAAATAATGAATTGAGTGTTTCATGGATGAGTTGAGTAGAATAAGTTGGAACCTGGAATGTATTCGGAGTTGGTGACTATTTAAAATAGTCGCTAGGTCCCTGAGTATTTGAATTTTGAACTTACCAATGCACTTGCTGTGTTTGGAAATTTTTACGCAATATTTACAACAGGATTTAAGACCAGTTTGTAATCGACATTTATAAACTATGATGTCTCATGGAATGAATCCTTGCGAAATTCGAACAAGAATTGACTTTTACATTATGATTGTGGTGGAAGGTGTACAAGCTAGAAGAGGTTGGAAACTGTTGTGGATATACTTAGTTTGCGGAATCTTGCCAAATGTACTTGTTTTTGAATTACTTGCCATTGGTGAAAGCTAGATTTAGTAAGTAAGTGTTTTCTTAAACTTGAATTGAGGAAGCACGGGTATAGGATAGACGAGCAGAGGCTTGAAGCGGTAAGACCCGTTGAGCTAGTTTGCATATGGTGGTATCTCTAGGCTATAAGATTTATGTGCCTAGTATTGTGTTTGTTGCCTATCATGGTAACATTAGACCTGTATGTCTAAAGTTTATCTTAAGGTTGGCAGAATAATCAGATTATATCATGTTGTGGTTATTATGGCCTGAGGGTAACTTCTTAAGCTGTAAGATCTGAATATCCAGTGTCGTGGTAATACAATGAAATAAGCAGAAAGGAAGAATGAACTGGCCTGTGAGGCCAGTGTAACCAAGCGCTCAAATAAGGAACTAGTGGATCCTGTGTCTGAATATTACTTTGGGTACAGGATGAACGAAAATTGTGTTGTGTGCTTGGTGAGCATGTTTGGGAAAGAGATAGGACTTAGGGATAATATGATATATAAAGCTGAGTCGGAGCGGATTGTTGATGCGGGGGATAAGCAATTGAGGAACAAGGCTATTAGCTTGTAAAGGTTGTGTGTAAAGGAATGGCTCCCGGAGATGCTACTTGCGAAACGGAGGAGAGCATGCGACAAACCTATCCTCATTTATTTAAATAGGTTAGAATTCTTATTATAGCGAAATTTTGAGGACAAAATTTTCTTTTAGGAGGGGAGAAATGTAACATCCTGAATTTTGAATCTAATATCTTGAACATAAACCTATTTTGGGAAGACTAGTAGGCTCTATTTTTGGAAAGTGATAAATTTGAAATCAGTATTTTGTGGGCACCGTGAATAGTATTTACTATTCACGTATACGTTTTTACTATTTACAAATACGTATTTTAATATATATATATATATATATGTTATTCGCAAATACGTATTTAATACTTGAAATTTGTGAAATATGAATAGTGTTCACTATTCACAAATACGTATTTACTATTTAAAAATACGGTATTTACTATTTCTAAATACGTATTTACTATTCATGCGGGACCCACACCAAAATAATTCTTCCTCCCGACACAAAACTCTCGTGAACTTTGAAAATTTTGTCAGCGGGACCCACTCAATAATAATTTATTATTTAAATAATATTATATTATAATAATAAAATAATATATATTATATTATATTATTAAAATATTAAAATATTATTAAAATTTTAAAGAAATGTTCACGGGGCGGCTAAGAGTCACGAGAAAGTTTTCTTTTTATAATTTTGGGAAAATTACGTAAAACGACCCAGAGACGAAAATTACACTTAAAGACCCATTTTCCAACTATAAATAGACCTTCCATTTCATTTCATTCTTCACAACTTCTAAGAGCCATAGAGAGAGGTAGAGAGAGAGAGAGAGAGAGTAGAGATATTTGCTTGAGAGTTATAATAGCTGGTTGGTGATTCGGGTATTAGCAAGTAACAGGTAACTCTGAATATTCTTCCTTATACTTGTGAATTATGTATGATTATAAATTTGTTTGTTTACTATTTTGGCAAGAATATTTAGAAAATATTTATGGTTTTAAGATCTGGTGTGGGAACTTTGATTTGCAAATCTGCAGAGGTACTATTTATACGTACGTTACTATTCACGTATACCGTATTTACTATTCATTTTTACTATTCATGTTACTATTCACGTATACTGTATTTACTATTCACGTATACCATATTTACTATTCACACCGTATTTACTATTCATTTTACTATTCACGTATACCGTATTTACTATTCATAATACTATTCACGTATACATACCGTATTTACTATTCACGTATACATACCGTATGTACTCTTCATTTTTACTATTCATGTATATATATCGTATTTTACTATTCACATATACGCATAGTATTCACTATTCATAAATACGCATATTGATGTATAAAACTTTATGGTATAATAATGCATTATTTTGAGTGAACATATTCATCATGGCGGTTGTATTATGATGGGTGGAGTAAGGAGGGATTTGAATGATAAGAATGATTTATGCCACCACTCGGTGCACAGTGGATGGTACTTGTTTCAGGGCCCCATCTTCCATGTTTTCCTCTGGCCGGGATTTCATTGGAGTTGTGGGACATGTGACACCTCCTTAGTTATTTTAAAGGAGGGGAGCCATAGTCCAGATTTAAGCTATATACCTTTGGCCGGGTGTATCTTAAGTTTTGGTGAGCTTGGAACAATTCAGTCAAATGAATAAGTTTCTATTGGACTATGTGTTAGCCTATGGCTCCAGTCTGCGGTATAAGGGAGGTGGTGATATAAGGGAGGCTGCATACTGCATAGTGCATTTCTGAACAGTTCAAGAATTTGATATGATGATGAATATTCTGTAAAGACATGAGATGAGAACTTTTGAGATATATATGTTTTAATACCTTCTATATTGATGACTATTAGTATAAATTATTTTGTATGATAAATTATGGAATCTATATATATATTTGAAATCAGCCCATATCTTTTTGTCATATATTATTTGCTCGTGTACGGTAGAAATATTTAGTAGTTACTGAGATGTGTAATCTCACCCCATATTAACATTTTTCAGGTGAATAACTTAGTAGAGATCAAGGGAATGCACCCATGGAGTGAGCTTTGTAGGCTCTTCTGTACTCCTTTAGTTTATGTTGTGTTATTTTATTTGCCATGAACCTAAAAGACTTCCGCATTTTAAAATAACTCTTATTTATTGGATTTATTTTGGCCCTGTATAAATGGATTTCTACCTTTGGCCATATTGTAAATATGTGTTTGAGTGTTGAATATCCTATATTTGGAGGTGTTACTAATATTTGGCCAAGATTTTGGTATTGAAAATGAGGCGTTACATCAAGCCATCTGGTTTAGGGTTCATTTATGTCCCATTGCGAAAACTAAGGATGACCATGGACCAGACTGGACCGGGTTGGGGGTCAACCCGAGGTCTGGTCCAAGAGGGACCTTGGGCTAGACAAGCCAGCCCGAGCTCGGGCTGCATTAGATTGGTCCACTGGATTGCCTGGGCTGGTCCAGGCAATCTAGGACCTATTTCTTTTTTTTTTAAAAAAAAAGTTTTTTTCCCACTTCTTTGAACTAATAATTAAACATACAAACATCTTAAATCCAATCATACACATAAGAATCTCCAACAACATTGAACAAAAATACAAAATAACAACATTCTATTGGGTCAGACCAAAGAAGAAGAAGAAAACTGAAAAGGGAAGAAGACTCCAATTTTTTTTTTTTTTGGCCCGAAGAAGAAGACTCACTAATGAGTGATGAAAAATCAAAAAGAAGATAGTAAAAAAGGACAAAGGGTTAGGTTAAGTTGTGATTTTTTTTTTTAAATATATATATATAAATATATATATATAAATATATATATATATATATATATATCTCGGGTCGGATCGGACCAGTCCCGGGGGTCTTAGCCCCTGGATCGAAGTCCGGTCTGACCCAAGTAGACCGGTCCGGTCTAGTCCGCCTCATATGGTCCTAGACCAAAAAAAATTTCCAGAGACCGGGTCGGACAGGACCACCTGGACTACCGGGTTTTTTGGACATCCCTAGCGCAAATAAAAAAAATTCATTCCATGATTGTTTTTTTGTTTATTAATTTAGGAGCATTTTAGGAATTTCACCTCACCTTTCTACTTAACCAACACCTAATTCTTCATACCGAACAAATTCATTTTCCATCAACTTAAGAGCCTGTTTGGGAGGTTCCAAAACTTTGGTTTTGGAAACAAAACCTAGGTTTTGTTATAAGTCTGTCAGATACCACATTTTTTTCCCAAAAATCATCTTACACTCAAAACCTAGGTTTTAGCTAAGTCTGTCAGATACCACATTTTTTCTTAAAAATCATCTTGCACTCAAAACCTAGGTTTTGGCTTCAAAAGCCAAAACCTAGGTTTTCTCAAATCCATTTTTTTCCTCACTTCCAGCTCTCTATGCAAGGTTGAAAATGAATGTAGGCCTCACCATTATTGGAGAAACCCCAAAATGCCCTCCTGGTATGCCATACTGACACTGACTAGAAAAACAGAGGACAAGAGACACAGTCGCGGCATCACCACCACAAGCCTCCGATGAGCATCATCCCCAGCTAGCGCCATGGACTGAACGAGAAACACGGAGGTGAGAGACAGAGGTGCCGTCAGAACTAGAGGAGGTGGTGAGCTGCGTCTTCTTCCTGGACTGAGGAGAGTCGAAGAAACAGAGAGGGAGGCGCCGCTTGTGATTATCATCATCTGCATCGATCGATCTGTGTTCTTCCTCATTCCTTTTCTTTGCTAAATCGGAATATTACGCTCTGCTGTTCTGGATTTTTTTTTTTGATACATTGTAGCCTCCATTCAATATCCAGCCTTTATCTTGAACGAGAATCCGCTCTCTGTTTTAGATTTTATTATTATCTATCATAAAATAAATTTTTAAGATTATGAGAATTATTTTTACAATATCAGTCAGTATCCTTATTGTTGTGAAAGTTAAAGTTAAAAATATTTAAAATACAACCTTATCCTTTATATTCAATTATACCAAAATATTGCTATAAGTTAAAAATATTTTTGTTTATACAATTTATTAATACATATATGTTTAATCTAATTTTTTTCATGTTACATAATTTATTAATGGTAGAAATTTTTTTTTCCTAACAATTTTATGTCATTTTTTGTATTTATTATGAAATATAATGTTTAAATATTTAAAATACAATTTTATCCTTTAAATGCAATTATATAAAAAGCTAATGTTCTTTTTGGTAAATTTGACTCTGCAAAAGCTCTTCTGATAAAAACATCCAAACACTATTATTTTTTGGGTTAAGATGCGATTTGGCCAATAAACTATTGGCTCAGGAGTGTCCAACACAATTAACTATAAAGTGGACTAAAAATACCAACAAACTTTTAAAAAGGAGCACCCAGCACAACAAACTTTTAAAAAGGAGCGCCCAGCATAACACCGTTAGCAAAAAGTTAAGTCCATTATCTAAAGTGCAGATTGACCAACAAACTTTTACTCCAGGAGCGCTCAGCACAAAATTCTAAATTTCACTAAATTAAATAATTTTTTTTTCGTCAATTGTCATTATTCAAAACTAGTTGTAAAGATATCTATGAACAAAAATTACTCATTCTTCAAATTAGATCATTTAATTAACAAATATATCATCAAGTTGCCGGATTTATATTATTAAATATCAATGTTGATATCCATTAAGCTCTTTTTATAAAAATAAAAATTAAACTCATTTAATTTCTTTCAGGATATAATAGTTTTTTTAAATTTTATTAACATTAAATGAATTTTTTAACTCACATAGATTTCTTCTAAAATAAAAATAAATCACATAATTTTTTTTGGTTTAACATATATAATAAACTACAAAACACCTTGAATTTTATTTAAATCATATAAATATATTTTAATTAAAACTTTTGTTTATTTTAACAAATTATAATTTTAACAAAATTGAAGAATGAGTAATTTTTATGTATAAATATTTATACAAGTAGTTTTGAATAAAAAATAAGTTATTATTTTGCCTACCTTTGCATACCTCTCTCAATACCATTAGATTATAATCTCATCTAACGATAAAGATTTAAGGGATAAATAAACTCTTTTACCCATTCCTCCCTCCCACACCCTCTCTCCCTCCTCCCAGCATGTACGAACTCTTCGTGCACTATATCCTGTCGTTATATCTTCTTTGGTGCAAAACGTTCTACTACTATCACCGAACTCTTGTTCTATTTTTAATTCCTGAGAAATGCAAAGCTCCACCTGACGAAGGATAAAAGGCAAAATGTCGAGGCAGTTTCACGGAACATAATGCCTTATGCCATTGCCTGTTTTGAGATGATGATGGTACCGTCAAAATAAGATTAGGTGAAAGAATTGATTATTTTGTCCCAAATCAGCTAAAGAAGCTAACCAACAAAAAATAAGAGTAAAATAAAAACCTAAATGCATCATCTCTCGTTTGATTCACCGTCTTGGCAATTAAATTGATCCCAATTGGCTCAAGAATCAAGACAAACCTAATTTTCTTTTTATTCTTCTTTTAACTTCTGATCATTCGTTTACAGACAAACACAAGACAATAAATTTTTTAGCAAAGTCGACCATAAATAAGAACTACTTGCTTATTCTCTGCAAAAGTTAACGATTGATGGGGATCAAGCTCTGCAGTACCATCGTGGGATTTCGATACTATTATGGCTTCGCCTCGTTTAGCCTGGGTGCCCAACCTTTTAATGATCAAGAACGCTGCAAGAGCTTCAGCATCAACAATGGCCACCACGCCGAGAACAAATCCAAAGAGAATCAACTGTTGTTAAACACCATCTATAATAATCTGGGAGATATTTTCGCAAGGGATGTGTTACTCCATGTCAGCCAGGGGGAGGGGGGGGGAGGGAGGGGGGGGAGGGAGGCAGTAGGAGACATGCAAGTAAAATGGTTTATTTTATCCCTCAAATCTCCGCCGTTGGATGAAGTTATAATCTAACGGTATTAAGAGGGGTAAGCAACATTAGGTAAAATAACCTATCCCTTTGAATAATGACAATTAAGGAAAAAAAATTATTTAATTTAGTAAAATTTAGAATTTTGTGTTGGGCACTTCTGAAGTAAAAGTTCATTGGTCAATCTGCATCTTAGATAACGGACGTTAACTTTTTGATAACGGCGTTGTGTTGGACGCTCCTTCTTAAAAGTTTGTTGTGCTGGACGCTCCTTTTTAAAAGTTTGTTGGTATTTTTTATCCACTTAATAGTTAATTGTGTTGAACCTCTTGAGCCAATAGTTTATTAGCCAAATCGCACTTTAACCCTTTTTTTTTTTCAAAATCATTCTCTAAAAGCTATTCCCTAAAAGCCATTTTTATGTCGTAAGTGGTGAAAATCATTCTTCAAAAGTAACTTCCAAATGGGCATTCCTTAGTATACCAAACATCTTCACATTTATAAGTTTTCTCTCAATCTATCTTTCCATTCCTTTCCCTCCTTAAATCTTCTTACCTTACCAAACGGGTTGTAATTTTCCCCAGATGAAAAGAGGCGTGCTGCTTTTTCTTCGTCTAGGAAGGGCATGTGATTTCCCTTGTTTGTGTACAGCCACCAGAGTCTGTCCAAGACCACCCGTTTCTGTCGCTGTGTTTTACCATGTCAGTATCTCCAATTTCTCCCGGAATCATTTTCCTCCAACTTCATCTTCACTGCCTTGTTTCCAGTTCTGTTCAGCTTCCTTCAAAGTTCATGGACGAGTCCCTCACCATTTGAGCTTCATCTTACTGCTTTCACGGTTTCTGTGGGATGTTCAGCCTCATATTACTTGGCTATAGCGGCTAAGTTCATGTTTTCCTGGTTTCGCCTCTGAATTTGGAGCTCTCATGTCCGTGTTTGGTTCTCTGTCTGCTGCCAGTCTCTGACCCTG
This sequence comes from Acacia crassicarpa, assembly GCA_034222035.1. Taxonomy (NCBI): domain Eukaryota; kingdom Viridiplantae; phylum Streptophyta; class Magnoliopsida; order Fabales; family Fabaceae; genus Acacia; species Acacia crassicarpa. The sequence continues at coordinate 55,407,012 of JAWXYG010000001.1, read as the reverse complement.
CACCTTTCATGGTGGTCCATTTTCTTTATTCTCTTATTCATGGGAGTCTTCTTTATGCTCCTTAATAAACTTCACGCAAAGTATGACAATGTGAGTCGTCCCACGCCAAGAACGACGCGGCCACTCCCACCATGGTAGAATGTTAGATTCCATTATTAAGGGGAAAAGAAAAGATCGATTCAGAAGATCACTAGTTAACTTAATTTTGATTATGTTCATGTACTTTTTATTTTTATTGTTTTGGTTTTCCCTGTATTTTCTTGTCTATTCAAATGCTATCTTGCACGTCTCAGAATAGCTGTAATCATAGTGGAAAATGCCTCCAATACTATTTTTTTCCTTCAATTCTTAAATTAGGTTTTTCCATTCATGTATGGTTCAACTCCTGTCTCATTTTTCCTTATTTGAACTTCAGATGCCATTCTTTTTTTTGCATGATCCTCAAACATAGAAGGATCTTGATTTTCAAAGAGCTTCAGGAGGCTTTGTACCCTTTCTTGTCAACAGCAATGAAATTATCCCATTCTTTGGCACAACCAGACATGGATTATGCCCTTCTGGTTGATGACTGGTTTATTCAGAAACAATGTAATACCCTAAAATTCTCACTTATTATAAATGTCATATTTTGATAAATAAAATATATTAGAGATAGGTGAATATGTGGTCTCAAACTTTAGAAGCTTATTGACTATTATTTTAGTGATTTCTTCTTGAAATTAAATAAGCTAAAGACCAAATATTCTAATAACTTTTAAGGATCATAAAACACCATGAAATTATTATCATTAAGCATAGTCTTAATTTAATCATGAGAGACAATTAAAATGACATGGAAATATTTATTCCAATTAAAGAAAATTATCAACAACTAATAGGCAAATAAATTTGCAAACATTAAAATATTTATGTTAATTTTCGTAATTAATTAATAATTAAATTAAAAAGACATAATTAAGAAATGTATGAGATTAATTAAGTGATCAAAGGCTAATAAAAACCCAAGATTAGCATAAAGACAATTCCTAATGATCATAATTAATATAGTAACCTATCAATTGAGCCTTATAACATCTAAAAACACTATCTTAGAGATTTTAGCTAAGATTAATTAAATCTTCCCTATTTTAAATATGTGGCAAAAATTCTCTTTTAAAAAGGCAAGATAATTGTACCAATCTTAAATCCTAAGAGCACATAATATATGAATAAAGATAATCAAAAGTAGTAGAATTTTTCCAACACAAAATAAAGGCTTGGATTAAATCTAACAAAGCTAAATCCTAAGGCCCTAATTAAGTATCATAAAGTGTAATCCTTGTGAAGTAAAAATTAACCAATGAGAGAATTCTTTCTAGATGAGTATAAAGTAATTAAAACACCAAATTGAAGAGCAAGGAGGGAGTATACACGGTTTCACCAGGGGGGGGGGGGAAACAAGAAGAGTTGAATTGTTTAAAACATACACACACATGGTAATTAAAAGCACATGGGAGCATTAAGTGAGGGAACAAATGGAAGAGGATAAGTGTACCTTGCCATTAAGTCTCTTTATGAAGTTGGAAGAGGATAATGAGAGAGAAGAGGGAATAGTTGTGCATGTGTGTGTGTACAATTGTTGTGCATGTGTGTGTGTGTGGTATGAAAAGTGAGTGTTGTGAGTGTGTGTGTGTCTAGTGGAGGAAAGAGAAGAGTGTGGAGTAAATTAAGTTGTGAATTAAAAACCATTAGGATGAATGAGAATCTATACAAAATAAATTGTATCTTGAGATACGTTAATCATAGATCAAATATAAGGACTTATCTTAAACCTACATAATTTAATCTCGAGATTAAGTCTGATTAAAGTTATTTTGGAAGACTTTGATGAAGAAGATTAGAGATGATTAAAGAAATCTAATTGGACTATAAATCTTGACATCCAACTACTAATCAAGATACATACTTAGGATTCAAAAGTATTGGTGATTAATCAAGCAATCAAAAATAGATTTCATTAAAGTAAACTTAAGCATCTAAGGTAACTAGTACTTGGATCATTTAGTTAATGAAACACGAGAGAGAGGGGAGTAAGGGGACAAATTGGGGGAAATAATTAATGGATCACATGGGATCATTAATTGTCATCAATGCAAAAATGGATGAAGGAGGAGGTAGTACACGGTTTTGTGGTGTGTGTGTATGAAAGATTAATTGATTTAATGAAAATATTAATTAAATCCACCAATAGGAAAAAAATCAAGAGAAATGCTTTTAAATTAAATTGAAACTTCTTTATTAAGTATGGGTCCAATGGTTAAGATTAAAACTTCTTAACTAAGTTTAGATCCTTTGGCTCAAAAGCAAGAAGAGGCAAGTTCCATTTAACTACCAAAATGCCACACTAATTTACTATAAACAAGACCTTAGGCCCTTCACAATTCTTCATACCAAACTCAAACTTAATAGGTGAGTTTAAGAGAGGAGTGGAGCAAGAAGGAGAAGCAAGAGGCTTCAAGAGGTAATAGGTAAAGTATAAATGTTAGTTTAATATAGGAAATAGGTAAAATAATTTCCCATAATATAGGAAATAGGTAAAGTAATTTCCCATAATTTCCCTTGTCTTTAGTTCTTTAGTTTCTAGTATTTAGTTTTATAGTTCTTAGTAGTTTTTAGTATAAATGTTAGTTTAATATAGGAAATAGGTAAAGTAATTTCCCATAATTGTTTTTAAGCCTTATTGCATCAAAAGATGCCTGACAAGGTGGAAACATGTTGGGAAGTGACTTCTAGGATTAAGGGAGTAAGTTAGAGTGAGATAGAGAATTCTTGGGTTGTTGGGTTTTGAGAGTCAGTCAATTAGAGGGCAATATTTTATGAGTAAATTTATATTCAAAAATTCTGAAATAATTCATGGGTATAGTAGACATGTATGGCTTTCCATTTATATAAATTATGCATCAAATAGAGGTCTGTAGAGGGAGATAAAAATTCTGGAAATAAGGCTACATTTTTCTGGAAAAATTCTGGGCAGAGGTTGAAGATTATTAAATTGGGAATGATTCACTAATTTTGGGTGAAGATCATTATTTTTTCTCAAAACTAAACATGCTAAGGTTTCCGGGAAGTTTTACGGAACCTCATTTCGATTTTTTTGGAATTAGTTATGATTTTTCAAAGTTGTCGACAAATCTGCCCAGAAATGCTGAAGCAGCGTTTTTTCAGAAACAAAGGGGTAGCATTGGAATAATAAATTCACCAGGGGTAAAAAGATCATTAGTGGTCAAGATATCTCTTAGGTTATTGTTTATGAAGGAAATAATGCGGTGACACTATCATAGGATATCCGGGAAAATCAGGAATCGAACCGAACGGACGAACGTACCACTAGCTACACAGACTAAGGTACGGACGCATACTGTAACACTAACTCTGGTGCTTATTGTACTTTTATATGTGATAGATGTATGTTAGTTCTCTGATGGTTTTGATAATTGCCAACAACTACAAACAATTAAAGAGGTTTTGCTCTTAAGTGTAAAAAAAAAAAAACTCTGTTTAAGAGCAAGCCTCGAGGTTGGTATTGTAACCTCGAGGTTTGGCCTTACAAAAGCTTTAAAAAGACAAGTGTTTCGTGTTACAAAACTTGGTTTCACATCTACTATGTGAAACCTCGAGGTTCTGTACTTCTTGAAAAAACCCAAGTTTTGCATCAACGCATGAAACCTCGAGTATTAGAAGCAAACCTCGAGTTTTAACTCATCCAGAGAGGTCATGGTTTTCAACAAGCTTGAAAACCTCGAGGTTCATATTGCAACCTCGAGGTTGGGCACCTTGTTTTGAAACTCAAAGTTTACAAGAAAACACATAAACCTCGAGTTTTAGTTTGCAACCTCGAGTTTTCCTCCACACAGAGAGCAAACTGGTTTTCAAAGTATTGAAAACCTCGAGGTGCAGTTTGTAACCTCGAGGTTGAGCCTTGTATTCAAAAACTGATCTTTGCTATTTCAAAAGCAAACCTCGAGTATGGATTTCCAACCTCGAGGTTATCGGGCTCCAGAGGAAAAACACTTTTTCAACCAACCTTCAAGCCTCGAGGTTACCTTTGGAACCTCAAGGTTTGTGAGTTACTAAGATTTTTGTAAAGGTTTCTTTTTAAGAGAAACCTCGAGGTTAACATGGCAACCTCGAGGTTGGATGTTTTAAAAACTATATTTGCCTGAAACCTTCAAGCAAACCTCGAGGTTGGATGAACTAGCCTCAAGGTTTGTGACCATTGGTGCATTTTCAAATTTGTGAAATCTGCTATATCTTGTTGTTTGATCTAATTAATTTCATATATCATTCACTCATGTTCCCAGATATGATTAACAAGTTTGTTGAGTGTTTTTCAGTTAGCACAGATCAAGATTATTGAAGATTTGTGAGAAAAAGCAAAAAGGTGAACAGTGCATTTAATGCACCTGCACAATCTCACCCACTTTCGGCTAATCCATCTGAGCACGCCTAATGAACGTTAAAGGAAGCTTACTACATCAAGTAAAGTTAATTCCAACGGGCAGAAACTCTAAGAGCCACATTAGACAACATAAAGCCTTGGATTAGCAGAAGTTTTAGAGAGAGAAGATGACCAGAACTTAAGCAAATCACTTCCAACGGTTGGAATTATCTCACAACGGTCATTTAATGTTCTCTACCTATAAATAGAGAGCATTAACTTCATCTCCAGTTGATACACCTACTCTGACTGAAAATTTACTAAGTTCATTTATTGTGTATTAGCTTTCACTTGTAATAGTATCATTTTGATACCTAGTGCTTCAGTGATCATCTATCTACTCTTTGAGAGAGTTTTTCACTTATAAATCATTTATTGATTGAGATAACTACAAGTCAGGGGACTTGGTAGTTGGGGAGTATTGATTACAACTTGTAAGGGGGAGTGTGTTCTAGTGAGAGAACAACTCTTAGTACAGAGTGTGTAATCAACTTCATTGAGTTAGTGGATTGAAAATCCCAAGTGAGGCTTGGGGACTGGATGTAGGTCAGAGAAAGGACCGAACTAGTATAAATTGCATTGTGTTAAGCTTCCTCTCCCTACTCCTCTGTTCTGCTCTGTTTTAAGTGTTCAATAACAGACAAAGTTTTGAAAATTATATAGATACCCAATTCACCCCACCTCTTGGGTATCAAGCTCCAACTTTCAATGTATTCATAAGTTAAGACTCTGTCTTAAAGTTTTCATATACATTCAGCTATACACGGATTATAGTCTTGATAATGCCGTTGAGTTTTCCTAGCGCTGAGGACACGGATGTACACCGTGGCACTGGTGAATAGTGTTGACTGTAATAACATGTATAGGCAGTGGCTGTGTTCTGTTATTGTCTTTCATATGTGATTATTGCTGTAATGTCATGAATACCTGTCATACATAACTGTTACATAAGCATGAGGTTAACCGTTACCTGAGGTTCAATGGGTATTGAACCTCAGCTCTTGCTATAGCCTTAGGATCTGGAGGTGTCAGGACCGAGGACTAGGGTAGGCAGCATCAGTGAGCACCCGGCCGAAGAATTTCTTTTTGATGTGTATTAACATACTTTTAAATATTCGGTTAGTTGTACCGCTGTTTAAAGTAACCAGATACACCAGCAGTGGATATTTATCAGATACTCGCTCTTTTAAATTGTACCGATGCTCTACTCTGATCAAACTATTTTGAAAACGCTTTAGAAAATTGGGATGTTACATTTTTGGTATCAGAGCAGTTTTCCTGGCATGAATCTAACTCAGTTACAATAAACCATTGGTTCCAAAGGTAAGGCTAGTCTATGTGGATCAGTCAATCAGTCGTCGTGAACTCCGTGAGACTTCCATGATAGACACCTACCTGGCCAATCGGTTTGATTAACTAAGTTAGGCTCTAAGCCATCATCTCAGAGCATTCATTTTGGCACGGATTTAACTATGTTACTCCAAACAGTTTGGTGTCTAGAAAGGGTTTTGTTGTTGTCAATCAGTCCCCGTGAATTCGACGAGACTTCCACAAACACACCGGCCTAGCCAAATTGTTTGATTAATGGAGTTAGGTTCTAAGCCTTTTTAAACTTGGAGCATATTTTGAAAACGAGTACTGGTATAACTCTACTGTGAAGTTGTAGTGGTGAACGGAGATAGATCTCCAGACATAAACTAGGGACATGTAAGATGTATCACACGAAAATCAGTGAACCCTAGACCAGTATACCATCCTAACTCGGTATACCATCCTGAACCGGTGTACCCCTTCGAATCTGTTCATTACCCTGACTCAGGAAAAACCCCTACACTCATTCGTGACCATGAACCTTCGAACGTATACCCACCGGAGTCGGTATACAAACTCTAAATCTATACACAACCCTAATTCTGTGTACTACCTCGAATCAACAACTAGTAAACTCCCTGAACCGGAGAAACCTATAGTATCGAATCATATATCTGATATCGACAACCATGAATATCTTCAACTGTCAAAATGACTCTGAGAGTGAGTCCTCTTACGAATCCAAACTTTCTTATGACGTGTTCTGGAATTGATAGGTGCTTTACGAACAAAGTACATAATGACAGATCAACATTGTAAGACTAGCAAAGGAACATGCTTACAGTATGACAAGTCAATATGACTTACGAACAAAACGACGCAAGGGTCTTCCCTACCCGTTAAACAATCGGGTGATGTCATATCTATACCTCTTTCCTAGGAACCATTTCAGGATAGAAAAGGCAAATGAACCCTTAGACGATGAACGTATAGCCAATTTCCACTCCTTTCTGAATCATCTCCAAAGGCTAGTTCTAGATAACATGTAGTCGAAGAACGAAATATGAACCTAGTACCAGTCAAGGGAAGCTACGAAAATAGTGATAACTGAACGTAGTTGACTATTATGAAGTATTATGACGTAGCAATTACAGTAATATAATATACATATGTTTGCAATAGGTGCTGATCGCTGCTTCATTCCGATGCTTATAAAGGACTGAAGTTCCCCAAAGGTAGAGATAGAGATAGATGTAGAGGTAGAAATAGACAACCACAAATAAAACCACTTCCAGTATCTAAAGCAATGTTTTTCATTGAGGTCTCGATTATCATTATGAACCCGGGCATAATCATAATCAAGGCATCATTGAGGGCCGTATAGGTGGTCCATTTTGTTCTACCCCTCTAGGCCAGTTTATCTTCATAGACAATACGAAATATCCTAATGATAAGGATCAGATTAACTAATATTGAAAGACTCCTTATAAAGTATGTACTCAAGGAAGAAAAGTGTTAGTGAACTAATACCTAAGTATGTGTGAGGAAACTAGTCTGTGAAGTGGTTTTCTTTTATAACATCAAAATAGGTATCCATACTGGAAATTTAAAAAAAAAACTTGAAAGAAAAATATTCTTTTAGAAACACATAAGAAGGGAAGTAAGGTTGATATGGAATATGATTTTTGATCTTCCTAATATTCACGTTTCTAAAAGTTTTAGATATATCTCAGTAAATCTCTTTACAAAAATATATGCCTTGTTTTGACAACCTTACAAAAATAAATTTCTTAGGGTTTTGGTTTATTTTGTTCACATTGCTGGGCGAGGTTCATGCTCATTGGTTTCTTTTTTTTATGTGTTTCTCATAAATTTTAGGTCCTGTGACTGCAAGCAAAACCTGATATTGGAAGAGGCCTTACCTACGCAATACCACTCTTGTCGTTGGTAGTATTTTGTGTGAAACTATAAACAAGGACTTTGCGGAGTAAGTTTTTTGATGAGTTTAAATATTGGTTGGGATAAAAAATATATATACATGCCAAGCAAGACTTACCAGATTTGTGTTTGTAATGTGAGAATTTCAACTTCCTTGAACTTTCAGAAATCAGAATCATAATCTACTCCAGTTAGAAATGGAGGGGCATTACACAATTCAGTTGAATCATCAACCAATATATAAAAAAGCTGAATAATTGCTCCTGTTACTCCAATCTTCTCTCTGTTAACTTCAGCCTGTTGAATCAGGCAATGCCTGCCTGCTGAATTACTGAAAATTTCTTCCTTCATCTATCATTGTCCGTCAGTTTCAATTCCATTTTGAATTATGAAGCAATATGATCACACGGAGACCTTACAACAATTCATACTTAATCATCTCCATCAACTCTATATGTTTATCTATATCAGTTAATGTTTGTTCCTTGACTGTTTTGTTCTCATCACTTCTCTTCTCACCCCCTGTGGGTGTGGCTATGATGAAGGTTTTGGACTGTGTGGGGATCCCACATCTGCAGATTGGGAGACAACACTAGCCATTGGCTGGGCACAATATTCATCAATATGGTTTTGACTTTTTGTTCTCTAAAATGCTTTTGTTTTTTGTGTTTTGACTTTTTTTGTTTTGTTTTGTTTTTTTTGTGTAGCAAGTTATTTTCCTGATTGGGATTATGAAAATAGCTTTTCTAGGGTGGGGGGCTATGGGCATTTCTAGTCGCCCATTTTATCTATGAATTCCACTCCATATATTTATCAATCAATGCTGTAGATATGGGAAAGCAATACTTGCAATATTTACAAGTGCTTGAAGAGCTTGATTTCAGTAAATCTAAGTAACTAATATAGACAAACACTGAGTTGGTGCCATGAAGAGTACAATTCCATATTTTTCAAAATGTAATATGTTTTAATTTCTAAATTTGCATTTTGTAGAAAATCATGGACACAGAGAACACATCTAAAGCTAATATTGATACCCCTGAAGCTCTTTAATTGGTATTTCACAGTTGGTGCTGACTGCTCAGTACAATCGTGCTCATGCTACAGGTCAATATTCTTTGATTTGATCTTTAATGTTTGCAAGTGTGAGTAATGTGCCATCAGTCCTAATAGGTTATTATGAATCGTTTTAGGCTTTTTATATTGATTGCCAAGTTTTCCTGACCTAATGTTTGCTTCTTGCATATTATCACTTCTCCATTCACAGGGCACAATTTGCTTAACATGTTATGCTTTTCTCCTCCTTCTAAAGATTTTCTGGTTTCATTGGAAGTTTTCATAGTTGACATTTGGCAAATAACTCATTGCCTTCTTATTCTCATGTACAATAATGTCATCTTTGTATATTTAATCGTATCACTTGGTTTGTTTTTCTCAGTAATTTTCAACCAAATTCTCTCTCACCGTGAATGATTTCATTTTCATGTGAAGATGTTCATTTCTTTATTGTTATTGCTTCCAGTTCAGAAATAATGTTTTTTTATTGGTAGGTTTTCTTGAGTTTACCTTCAATCAGGCACTCAACCTGACTGAAACTTCTTAATGAATGCCAGAACTTCATAACATTTGGGAATTAATGATGAAGTAAGATGCCACTTGGCAATAACTGCTTTCATGACATTGTTATTGAATAATTTTTATTATATCCTTTAAAAGGCTATCCAACCCTTTGCAGTTTAAGTTTTTGGAACAGTTTGATTATTTATTAGGATTAAAAATAAATATATGGAAGGCAAGACTAGTCAGATTTGTGTTTATAATATGGAAATTTCAATTAGTTTTAAATCCAGAATTGCGAATCATAGACCACTTCTATGAGAAACACAAGACTAAAGGAGCGTTTTACAGGTCAATCGAAATTATATTCACTGTGATGTTCATGCTGATTTGGTTTCAAATTTGTTGGCACTGCAAATGCTTGTGTTTTTCTTTGTACAAAAAGGTTTAGGAGAGTTGTGTCCGGGTTCAATTCAAATGCTTACCTTGTTAATGAATCATTGTGGGGTTGCAGCTATACACTATTCCTATTCCAAGGGGCCATCATCTAAGTGATCTCCCTAATCTACCCAATGATTTTTATGTCAAGGAGGCATTGATGAATCCAGCAAGAAATGGCAGGTGAATCCATGTTGCTTTTTTGCCTTTTTTTAGTGAATCTAGTATTCTAAAGGAAAAATCAAAATTACTTGTTGATTCGATGTTCTTAATCTTCATTTTTTGCTCTCCATAGGTGTTTGTTGCATCTAAACACTTCTCTATCGTTTCTGAGAATAACTTTGGGCTTTCCAAGCCAAAGTTGAAGTTAGAATTAACTTGAGCTGATTTTGATGGTAAAAATTGGATTGTTTACATCAAATAATAGTTGGTCAAAAGATGTCGAGACCCTCTTTTTAAGATTTTGCACATATACTAGCATCTGAATTTACGAGACACATGAAGCACACATGGTTTCTTTTACATTTGCATCTCTTATATTTAGGCCCTGCGAACAACACTGAATGGTGGCAAAAAGCCTTGGCATGCCAGATGGAGTTCTTGTTAATGGGAAGGTGCCTTGTCGTTATAACACCTCTCTTGTACCTGATGGCATTGAGTGTGAAACTATTAATGTTGATCCAGGTATTATTATTTCTCCCTTTAACTTGCTAGACATGTTATGCTTTGTTTTTCCTCCTATTGAAGGTATTGAGGTTTCATTTATGTACTTTGCTTTTCTTTCTTCCATTGAATGGCAGATATTCCCAATCGGCAATTTTCATGCACAATTAAGTTTATCTTTGTAAATGAGGTTTTCAATTTTTTTTTTTCAAAAACAATTTAACCAATCCTTTCTCTCTTTAAATTATCTTCTTGTTTTTTTCCCCATTTTCACAGGTCTCCCTCCATTTCCTGATTGCTATTGCTGGGTTCCAGTGCTATTGTAAATGTGACTTTGCCGCTTATTTTTCCCATTTTTTAAGCAATCTTTTTTTTTTTTTTTGGAGACTGAGTTATTTTTAAAGCAATTTGGTTTAACATCTTCGGAGGTTTTCTTGGGTATTCTTTCAATCAGGCATTAAACCAGTACTGTTGTTGCAACAACTCAAAGTTAATGTGAGAAATTCAGATTATATTGGAATTAAAGGTGTTGCATCATGCTGAATGGCAATAATTGCATTCATGACATCATCGTTACTGAAATGTTAGGTTATGTTTTATCCTTCAAAATGCTATTTAGCATTCTGCAGGGTAACCTTTTGGAACATTTTGAATACTAATTGGGATTAAAAATTTCTGAGGCAGGCAAGACATATTGGATTCGTGTTCATAATGTGGGAACTTCAACTAGTTTGAACTTCAGAATTCAGAATCATAATCTACTCCTGGTAGAAACAGAGGGGTGTTACACAAGTCAATCAAATTATACTCAATTTGATATTCATGTTGGGCAGTCCTACTCTTTTCTGCTTTCCATGGACCAGAACGCAAGCACAGACTACTATATTATTGCAAATGCCGGATTTGTCAACGAATCATTGTGCCAAAGGGTTACAGGTGTTGCGGTTTTACACTACTCCAATTCTAAGGGACCAGCAACCGGCCTTCTCCCTGATCCACCCAATGGTTTTTATGACAAGGAGGCATCAATGAACCAAGCGGGAAGTATCAGGTTTGTCACTATTGATTTGTCACAGTGGTTCATTAATTAGTATTTAGTACTATTATTTACCAAGTAGATGATGTTAGAGTAGTTAATAATTGTTGGTGACCTATATGAATTGTCCTTCTGGTTTTGCATTTGATATTTTGAAGAAGAATTGTGTGGATTAATTTGAGAGAAAAATATTAATCTGAATTCATTAATCTTAATATCTGAATCAAAGATTTATATAAGCAAACTTAGAGCTAATCTTAGAATCTAATCAAATCACAATAAATCAAAATGATTAAAATATACTCCCTCCGGTCCTAATTATAGGACAACATTTGGGAATTAGTTTTGGTCCTAATTATAAGACAACATTATAATTTTTGTCAATTTCTTCCTAAACTACCCTTATTTTATTCTCTCAAGTGTGTTTGATTTTTTGTGAATATATGTATGTAGGTGCATAGACTTTTCCAATAAGTGAAACTTTTAGATGTATATGTGTGTGTGTGTCTATATATGTATATATATGTGTGTCTACCCCCAAATATATATAGACACACATGCACGCACATATATGTATGTGTGTGTATACATTATGTATGTGTGTGTATACATTATGTATGTATGTATATATATATGTGTGTGTGTGTCTACACACCAATACATACACACATATGTGTATGTAGACATATTTGTATGTCTGTGTGTGTGTCTATCAATATATATGTGTGTGTATGCATATATATGTGCGTGCGCGCACACACACATATATGTATACATATATCTACACACATATATGTATATATAACAAGACCATTATTTCAATTAGATAGAGTATGAAAAAGAAAATTTTAGGTTGGAGAAATATGTGGCAGAATTTATTGATTCACTTTTACTTATGTCATTTTAAATTTATATAAGGGTATTTTAGGAAAATGATTAAAATTAACTAATTTAACTTCTTTCCTTAATCTCCACAAAATCGGTTAAATATGTTCTATAATTAGGACCGGAGGGAGTAATATCCTAAGATATAATATATTTATATCTAATTCTAAGATATGATATAATATATCTATATCTAATATAATAATAAGATAATGACTAATCTAAATAATCCACAATAAATGCATAATATTCCCACAAATTTTGCCTACAATATTTAAAGAACCAGGGAGAATTAAGGAAAATAATTTGAAATGAGGATTTATTTACAACTAAAATTTCAAAATTTATAACTCAAACTTCGATATATTCAGCTTGACGGTCCTCAGTTTACATTAGTTTTCTTATAAGGTCCTTAATTATCATTCTCCTTAAAAAATTCTATCATGAAAGATATGAGTTACTTGGTATAATGTATTCCATGGCTGAAAGTAAATGACAATGCAGCCCTTTCCGTCTTGATGATGTATGGAACCTGTTTACTGCATCCTCTAAGGTTCCTTTGTTGATTAGGCAAAATACTTCTCCCAGTGGAGCTCGTCCCAATCCTCAGGGGTCCTTTCGGTATGGCTCCATTAATATAACTGACACTTACATGTTAAAGGTTCTGCCTCCAACGCTTATCAATGGCCATGTTCGAGCTGCCATCAATGGCATTTTCATTTGTTACAACTGAGATACCATTTAGGCTTGCTGACCAACGCAAGTTGAGAGGAGTTTATAAACTCGATTTTCCCAGTAAGCAACTGAATAGACCTCCAGTGATGGACAGATCTTTAATGAATGCTCCATATGGGGGATTCATTGAGATTATATTGCACAACAATAGAGTTTTCACATGGATGGCTACTCCTTTTTTGTTGTTGGGTAAGAGTCCCTTTTCTTTTCCCTTGGTGTCTTGAGAGTTGAGAGGATGATAGCGTCTAGATCACTGATTTCAAAAGTTTTGTGACTCCAGGATGGGCTATGGTGAGTGGTCAGAAAATTCCAGAGGTACATATAATAAGTGGGACGGAATTTCACGCTGCAAAATTCAGGTTTGTTTTCCTTTGGAAAATACATCACTTTGCCGGGACAACAAAGCCATACAGTTATCATGGCCATATTGCTCTTGTGGTAGTCTTTTGCAAGAACTAGATATCTGGTGATTTTCATTTTTTGATTCTACACCTTTATATCTCATCTTTGAAAAACTGTAGAATGAATGTTTCCCCAATGTCAAATGTTGAAATTCGACTACCAATTGAGTTAATCTTCATTATTCGCTCTTAACGGATTTCTTTTGTACTTAAACACTTTTCAAATACTGAAAAATGAGCATAACCACGGGCTATATAAAGCCGACTAAATGTTAGAACTACCTTGAGCTTGATTGTAATTGTAGAAGTGCATTGTTAACTGTTAGTTGACCATATAACAAGAGGTTCGAGTCCATAAAAAAATCTCTGGCTCCTGGTTTTTAGAATGTGCATATATTTATAATAGCATCTGATTTATCACTATGAATCACAAATAGTTTCATAATGGAGTGACACTCATACTAGCTAACACTTGAAATTGCACCTACGGATACTTTATATGTGAGTGTTCTTTTTCTTAGTCACAGACTTATGTGTTGCCATGCAATAATCTTCAACTATTCAGGGATTTGAGTTCTGTTATTTGTTTGAACTTTGAAGTGTCCATGTTCACAATGATAGGTTTTTCCTGAAGCATGGACAGCAATCCTTGTTTCTCTTGATAACATTGGAGCATGGAACCTGAGAACAGAAAACCTAGACTGGGGGTATCTATAGGCCAAGAAACATATCTAAGGATTGTCAATCCTGAAGAAAATGGGGATACAGAAATGGCGCGACTAGATAATGTTCTTCTATACTGTGGACCTCCTAAGTCTCTTCAAACGTATCCAATCCTTTCAAGCCATCACTTTTTTAATTGTTTATTATCAAGTCATTTGATACAATCATAACATGAGAAGGAAAAGGAGAATAATCGTCAAGGAGTCAATAATTTGACTTTGAATGTTTGTCTTTTTTTATGATTGTTTGAATTTTACCTGCAGGCAGCAACGCCACTCTTCTGGAGTTCATTCTTTTGGAGTAAACTTAAAGCATTACATGATGATGGTGCTGGCACTTTTTACTACCACTTTCATATCTATCAAGCTTCCCTGTTATGCCTGTGAGGTCATCATGTTCGTAGTTTTACTGATGTGTTGAGGTTTTGGAGTGGTGATACAAATTTTTAGGTCTAAAGAATGTTCTGAAGATTTTCTATCCTTTGGTTTGTCTTCATTTTCTTTTTAACTTGGTTGTTAACGGACTAAAAGATGAATTCATGATTTTGTTGGGTTTGATAATTGTTTATCCTTATTCATGTTGCAAAATCAGATTTATTCAGTTGCATATACATTCTAATCCATGTCTTCTCATTTTAGTCAATGAATGAATCCTTAAACCGTGGTTGTCTTTCTTTTTTGTTTTGGGAAATTAGTTTGCCAGTCCTTGAATTCATGTGACAAAATTATTCTAGGTGATTCAGCTACCATCGTCGTTCCTCTTATAAATTAATACTCCTTATATTAAGAACCAGGAATTAATATTTATAGTTGAAAAAACAATAAGGACCCAATAATAAAAAAAAAATACAAGGATTTGATTGAAAATAAGGTGAAATAAGAAATTGTAGATTTTTTTTCCCTCCTTTTTTACTCCCTTTTCTAGTGCACAAGACTCCCATAATGTGGAGTCCAAGGAGAAACATATGTAAGAAGTCTTACCCTTATAAGAAAATGTTATTTTCAAGATTTGAATCATAATCTCTAGTTCATATGACAGTTACTTTAGTGTTGCTTTCGAGTATTATACCCTGCTCTCTTCCTCTTCTAAATCTGGAAAAAAAGTATGAGAAGGATAGATTGAGCTAATGAAGAGTTGGCCCAACTGAGCCTAGGAAAATGATGAAATCTGGTCATAAATTCAGAACCTTTTTTTTTTTTTTCTTATAAGAAAAATTCAGAACGTTTTCATAACTCAAAGGAGTGATTTAGCCCTTAATTGTTCCAGTCAACACATTAGTGGGCTGAACATAATTTAACCCACTTTAGTAGAGTTTGGATTTTTTTTTTCAAAAGAATAATGGATCGCATTAGTGTGTGTGTATATATATATATATAGGGAAAAACCCTTTCATGTTGTAGAAGAAGTGTTTTCTTATGTCATATACATAAAATGATGGGACCCACACACACACACACACACACATATATATATAATTAGCATTATATATACGTGTGGGTCTCACTATTTCATGTGTGTGTAGGAATTTTCTTCTTCTCATGCAACATGAGAAATTTAAACCCCATATATATAGGAAAAACACTTTTCATGTTGTAGGAGAAGTGTATTCTCATGTCACACACACATGAAATGATGGGACCCACATATATATTATATATGTGGGTCCCATCATTTCATGTGTGTGTAAGAATCTTCTTTTTCTTATGCAACATGAGAAGTTTAAACCCCTATATATATATACACTAACGCGAGGATTCGATCCTGGAGTTGGTCAAGGCGCTAGGGGAGGCATCTTAGCTCCTAGATGCCTAAGTTAACGTCTAAGGGTAATAGACGGCTCGCCCTACCCAACATCGGTATCACCTAGGAGGAAGGGAGATTTCGCCCTGCTCTTGGATTGTAGGTGAACCTTACCCCTTTCCTAAAATTTCAGTATATATATATATATATATATATATATATATATATATATAATTTCATTGATGAATTTGTTGAAGGAAGATTAATATTTAATACCCACAAAAATTTATTATTTAATGCATAATATTTTTATTTTGTTGGGAGAAAAAATCGTTATATTTTAGATGAGTGAGTGTAAACTTTAACCATTTTTAACTAATCCTATTAATTTTCTCATTCTTTTGATGAATTTATAGGTTTTGATAAATATTTTAACTAAGCGTGTACTTGTTAAAGTCTGACGTGAGGTTTCAAAAAGTTCCTCCTCAAGAATTAAAGGTCATCACCTTTTCCAATGACTATCTCGTAGAGATTTAACTTGTGTTTTTTCCTTTTGGGGTGAACCTCCGAACTATCTCGACTAACAATTTGTTGGTTTTTTAATTTTATTTCTAAATAATATGCTGCAACCATTCTTTATTGAAATGATCCCAATAATTCAACACTTTTTTATAATAAGAGTTTATAATATAAATAAAAAAATATATTGTTAATTAAAAGGACAAAATAAATTAATTTGATGGATAAATTCCATATATCAGTAAAAATTAATTCTTAAAAAATGATTCGAAATTATTTCACACAAGTATTTACAATTTGTAGTTAAAAAGTATTTACAATTTGAGCTAATTTTTTTAAATATTTTTAGGCAAAATAATTCATGTACATTGTGACACTGGGTTGCAAAAGAATAAGGGGGGAAAAATGAAAAGGGGTTCCATGAGAAATTCATGATACATAATCTGAAAATCCAGAGGGGCTCTGGCTTGAATTTAGTATATGGGAAAATTAATTTTGATCCTCATATTTTTTACTCACTTATAACTCATTTTTTAGAGTTTGACTCGATACAACTCAAGCCCTAAGCTTTTGACTCGTTTGCAGCTCAATTCTTAATCTTTTCGAATCATCTTATATGGAAAAAATTTAATAAGATGGTTAAAAATTACTTACGTGGCTTCCAACTTAGCTCCATGAGATTTTTTTTAAAAAAAAAAAAAGAAAGACAAGCTGATAGCAAAGCACCGTCTTCCTTAGGAGCTTCAACTCTAAAACTCTATTTTCCATATTCTTGCTGGCATCCTTGGTGTCGACTACAAATACTTTAGAAGTACCTAACTCGTGATTTCATTTTGTGAGTCTTAGCTAGTTTGCATTCATTTGATGCTTTGTTCTCCTTATTTATAGGTATGATTTCTCTTCTTTCTTTCACATTATCCACTACTCACTTTGTGTTGCCTAACTAGGGCTTGACATTAGTCACGCTCTTTTTGTTTTTGGAAACCCATTGCTTTGATTGAAGGTTCCTCTTTCTTTACAGGCAGTTGTCAACCGAGCCGATTCGGCTGCTTTTATGAAGTAATGAAGTGTAAAAAGCATTGAATGTGAAATTAAATTGCTTTAAAGTTAAGTCGTGTTTTTTTTTAAAAAAAAAAAAACTCATTTCTCTAATCAAGGTTTTTTTTCTTGTTACAAAAAGATGTCGACTCGTTACTTTGATTGAAGGTATCCATTTCGCTAGAAGTTATTTCCAAAATGATCAATAGGAATTTGATGAATAAACTAATTCAGTTGTACAAGAGTCACATATGAAGTTATGACTTGATAAAATATTCAAGGTGACACTAAATTACTTTTGTGAAATTTATATATATATATATTTTTTTTGGAAAGCCCATTGCTTTGATCGAATGTTCCTCTCCTATTTTTATATTGAGCAGGTGGCATCAAGTTAAAGTTTTGAAGATCAGTCTTAGACTCTTCAATGTAAGAATTTCTGAGCTACTTGGACTTGACTTTATCTAATAGAGTAATATTTCTCACATCAAGTAGCCATGCAATTGGAATGAATGAAGATTTTTTAGGCTTTGTGGCTAGAATCATTCACTCTCTTGACTGACATATATAATAATGTAACTGTTTATTTGTATTTTTTTATTTTTTATTTTATCTCTTCACATTGTTGAAGCCTGGCAAAATAGTAGAAGGTGAAAAATAATGAATATCCCTATCGAAAGGGGTGCAATGGTATGCAAATCTCAATCTGATCAAGTATTGCTTTAGATTTGCATACCCTTGTGCCCTTTTCAATAGGAATATTCCTTCTTTTTAACTCTCTCCTTGTTTACCTTGCTTATGCCTTTGAAGAGATAGAAAGTATAAGTCAATAGTTACATTATCATAGATATAGGTCAACAGTTGTTATTGATTTTTCTCCCAAAGCTTGTAATGTCTTGACCCGTACCAAATTGCATGGCAACTCGTTGTGGGATATACTATTCTATCATATATAGTCTAGTCCAAGTAGCTCAGGAACTCTCACTCGAAGAGTCTAATATTGATACATCTCAGTTATTATACAAAAACTATTATTTATTATAAAAGTTCAAGGTTCTTACTTAAAAACTTTATTTATGTTACTTAATAAATAATGGATATTTACATGAGCCCGTAATTTATTATTATTAAATTTCATGGTTCTTACATAAAAATTGTCATGTATGTTACTTAATAAATAATGACAGTTTACATGATACCTTTATGTATTATGCCAACATTACTGATTATATAACGGTCGTTTACAGAAGCCCGTTTTTGAATTATGCTAGCATTATGCACATCATGGCCTCACAAAGCCTCACTACATAACGGACGTCATATTAGAACGTTATAATAGTCTTTGAATAAACCACAGTTTAGAATCGTTATGTATCTACGACGTACATTTATAGCGTCTTCATATATGACAGTTTGAACGCGTCAATTATAATCAACAATAACTGTCATATATTTGAGATTCTGTATTAGGGTATAAATTTACTAAAAATAATGAGATTAGAACTAATCTAGAAAGGAAAAAAAGGGTTTGGGAGAAGAATGGGTGCAGACATGCACCCATATCCCCAACCATGACCCCTGACCTTAAAATTTCCACTGAAAACCACCTCTTAATAGTTCGATTTTTTTTTCCTGAACCACCTCTTAATAATATTAATATAGGCATGAAAGCCAAAAGAATCTTTAAAAGAGTTACTCAGTTTAACTATATTTAAATTTAGGGTTAAAGTGTAAAAATATACACTAGTTTGGCCAAAAAAAGCCTAACACCAATTTTTTTTTTTTTTTTTATATGCAAAAGTGACTATGTGGTTACAAAAATGAAGGCAAAAGTGAAATATTCTGCCAAGGTAGAAGACATTGGCTATGAAGTTGGACAGTTTGACTGAAAATGGTGATGTGTACAATGATGTGGAATTTGTAGAAGGCATTTGTAATTGCTATCTAGGAAAGCCCAATAATATAAGGCGATTGAAATGGGAAAATCCGTACGGAGGCCCATTTAAACAAAAAAAGGACAGAAAGGGCCCTATCATTCTGCTAATCCCAGAAAAGGCCAGGCCTTTTCTGGGATTCAATTGTAATGTGAAATGACCCCTCAAGGAGACTAAAGATTGAAATCATCTCTCGTCCGTCACTCTCACTCTCACCTGACTCTCACTCTCGTCCGTCTCACTCTCACTCTCGTCCCTCAATCTCACTCTCACTCTCGTCCCTCACTCTTGTCCCCGTCAGCTGACTGTCGATCTCGTCCTCGTCAGCCACCGTGGTCCCTCTAAAGAGGATAGCGTCACCACCGCCGGTTGGAATCGCCCGTAATCAAAGGTACAAAAATTTTAGGATTAGGGTTTTTTCCGTTCCTGTTCTTCGTTCGCAGAGGCGGACGCAGGTGTTAAGACTTTCCCCCCTTTAAAATAATCTAAACGTCTAAAAAAAAATTACAGATTTAGGATAAAACCATAGGATGCCATCAAGCCCATAAAGTTCGATCCCGTATTCTTCTGTTTGTCCTGTATTCGCATAATGGATTTTATTTTCCGGAGAAATTAAGCCAATTTTCCATCGAAACAAGTGCGTTTCAATTTTTCAGTGTTACTGAGTTCTACTTCATGTTTTCAATGAATTCAACTGTAATAGGAGATCCTAGATGGGTTTGCTCATCTAGTCTAATGTTCTTCTTTTTGTCCTGCATTTGCAGTATGAATATTTTTCCGTGAAAACCAGCTGCTTTCTTTTAGTACAAGAATACTCAAATCCCAGTTTTTCATTTTTTTTTCTCTTCCGTGAGCTTGGGGTTCACTTCTCAGATTTTGTTTGGACTCTGTTTTTTTTTTTTTTTGGAATGGACTGCCATTGCATCAATCCTAGGGATGTTTTGCGTTCTCTTGTGATGATTATGCTGTTGGTATATAATATCTGCTACTTTATGATGATAACTTGGAAAATGATTGGATAAAATGATTATGCTGTTTCATTAGATAAAAAATGATTGATGCATGGTGAAAAAACTCATTTCTGAAGTGTTTGCCAAAACAAATGCAATCTGCTGCTCTTACTGCGAGATTTTTTTCATAGAAAAGAGGTAGCATTCATTTTATCAGCTACTTTCCTAATGCTAAAGGGAATTATTATCAATTATGCACATTATAAATGGACTGAATTTAATTCTACAATGAGTGATTAACATGATAAATCATGTAAAATTAGTGGTAAATTTAAGGTTTAAATGGTCAAAGGTTAATCTTGAAGCAATCTAATTGAACAAGTAAAACGTTACTAAAGTTAGTAATTATGTTTTCTAGTTAGTTCTGCTGTTTAAAATAATTGCAAGTATTATGAAACCACCTGTGGCTAGAGAAGATTCATTGATTTGATATATTTACTTTTTAAGGTGACTACTGACCATTTAAATTGGCTAAATCAAAATTTCTGTTCTTCACATGTAAGGAATCCAGTATTTGTTCTATGAAATTTCAAACTTTTGAGTGATTCTATATAATTTATACTTGGAATCTGTCTGTATAATTTATTAGATTGTGATAGCAAGTTTACTTTATTGGTTCATATGACTGGTTGGTGATTGATATATATAGAAGAGGATTGTCAAGGTCATTTTTTTAGGTATCTATTCGCAATCAAGTGGGCTAATCTCAATTAAACCTGCAGATATGACTTTTGTTTGACAACTAAGTCCCATATTGTGTGTGTAAAAAGAAATTCTAACTACTAAAGGTTAAATTTAGGACATTGAATTTAATTTGTTGCCTCTCATACCCTATTATCCTTCATTTTGCTAGGCAATCTTGGTGATGCTCTTTATTTCAGAATTATTTTGCTTCTACTTCTAGATTTTGCTGAAATTTCTGGAAATTCACTATAGAGCGCTGCTACACATATGCTTTTCTAAAAAATTTGTGTCTACCATTCTGATTTTGGATACAAAAATTCAATTTAAAACTTTCTTCTTTTGCTATAGGTAATCAACCTCAAATTTGAATTAAATTTACTGAAATCACTTGTATGAGAATAGTAGATTGTAAATTTGTGAAATTGGTTGAATTTAATATAACTTTTATGGAACTTAAGGATTACTTGTTAAAGTCCATGTCCAAAAGGACACGTATGTCTATTTGCTATACTAACTAATTGATCATGAAACAATTTTTCATCTTTAAATTTGTGTTCATCTTTAAACAATTTTTCCTAATTTTTTATGAAGCTGAATACAAATTAAATGTTAGGCAAGGAAGTTTTTTGTTTATGAATTGGTAAGCTAATATGTCCTGATCATGCAACAAGTAGAGAGAGAGAGAGGGGGGGGTGAAGGGGGTTCAAGAATCATCTCATAATGATCTGACTGTCAAATGATGGGATCCTTCCCGCAGTTACATTCCATTTTACTTTGAAATGAGTTTATCTTCACCTGCTTTTAAACCTATGTTGATGCTAGGATCTCTTTTTATACTTCATCCTTTAGTGGAGTTAACAATGTGGTGATTATGTCTTTTGATGTCATGCTAACCAAATACTGAAAAAAAAAAAAGTTGTGCATTGGTGGCATATATTTCCCTATTTGCCTTGCTTTCTCTTATTTGTTGCATGTAAGGTGTAATATCTGATCCTTTTTAGGTGTCACAAGATATATGAATAGAACAGAATTCCTTCCACTTTTGCAATCGTAATGTTTTTCGAATTGCAAAATATGGTGGGTGGTTTTTTTATCAGTGGATTGTATGTGTGATATTAATCAAGTCAACTGCTTTGAAGGAATTTGTTCAAGTTGTACTCTCTTAATTGATTCCAAGAGAGTAACACTTCAACAAATTCACTATATTTTGAGGAACTTATCTATTTGCTATACTAACTAATTGATCATGAAACATGTACTTTGCTTTTAATGGCCGAACAGTGGTGCTGCATTAACGTGAATAAGCTCAATAGTATTCTTTACAATGGGATTTTTTTTTCCTGGTTTCACGGTCTGTCAGCATAATTCTATATCCTCGGGGAATTATTTACTCTCGTATTTTTCCTTCAATCAGCTTCACAACCAGCTAAAGCTTTAATAGGGTTGCGACTCAACTATTAATTTTCAGTATGACTCTAATTGCTAAGTGGAATCATTTTGATACTCCTTTGAGCTTTGTTTGCTTAATTTTCTTATGGATGCAATTTATGCACTAAAAGCTATTTGCAGACTCATTTTGTTGTCCACTAAAAGCTATTTATGCACTAAAAGTTATTTGCAGACTCATTTTGCTTAATTTTCTTATGGATGCAATTTATGCACTAAAAGCAATTTATGCACTTAATTTTCTTATGAAGTTAGCCTTATGTTGGCAGTTTGTTCTTTGCTATGTTTGTTTTCCCCTTAAAACAATGAAATTTTGTTAATTACGATGAAGGGTTATTTTAAATGAACTTCATTTACAATTGTTGCAGGTACACGAGCAACCTACCTATAATATAAGAAGCAACATCATGTCCATATCCAATCAAAGGGATCCAAGGTTCTCCGGATAAAACCTTTTCACGGAAGAATACTACAGCCAATATAAGGAACGACAGAAGGGTAAGGGCAAGGCTAAGGTCAGAGGTGGATTGAGTGTAGAAGTGACAAAAGCCTGGAAAAGGCTAACTTCTAATGAAAAAGTTGAATATACAAAGAGGGCTAAACAAATGAGAGCCCCGGTGGTACTAAAGAAGTATGAGGTGCCCTTCTAAACTAGGTGTGTGCCAAAGACATTCCTCCAAGTTTGCAATAACTTGAAGGGAAGACCTGAGGTGATGAGAAGGCTAAAGGAGATTGGGTTTGATAGGTTGGTCGGTATAAGCTGCAGACAGATAAACCGTTCTTTATGCACACAATTCATGACCTGTTTTGATCCCCCTTCAAAGGAAGTGTGCATTAGGGGGGAGACCCAAGTTATAAGGGCAGAAGATGTCCATCAATTGATGGGTCTTGCTGTTGGGGGGAAGGCCATAAAAGTAAATATCAGGGACCAACACATCACTTTCACCGACTATAGGAAAGTATACAAAGACGTTCCATACAAAAAAATTGGAGACATGTTGGGGGAAAAATTAGACGAAAATTTTGAGTTTTTATTCGTCTTATTCGCCTTGGGTACCCTATTGGCACCCAGTGCATCAATTCTTGTCAGTGACCGTCTTTTGAAGGTGATGACGGTGACTAAGGGTGCATTTGCTGAGTTTGATTGGTCTTCCTTCGTCCTTCAAGAACTCTGCGACGAGATATATGAGTTCAAGAAGGATTCCCAAAAGTCCAACAAAAAAAAAGAACAGAACTGTAGGTGGATGCCTATACCTCCTCATGGTAAGTTGTCTTTAACTATGTTTGCATGTGATGCTGACTCATTAATGTACAAATGTTTTTTTAATAATTCTTTGATTTCGTTTTATGTGCAGCTCTTTTGTTTTCAATATTTCCCGATCGGTGACATTATAGGCTGTGAACATGAGTCGGCCATGGCTTTTTAGACCGACGAAAAGGTAAAGAGCATAGTGTCGGTTGAGAAACGAGCCAAAAAAAGGCCTCCTGGCACACGTCAAGCCTCCTCAGCCACATCCTCAGCCGCCTCCTTAGCCACATCCATCAGTCAGTCCATCAACATCGTTTGATCTGGATACGATGCTTACACACCCAGTAATGTGTGACAAAAATTAATCCAGCCGGCTGTTTCATTACAAATTGGTGCTGTGATATAATTTTGTAATAACTTATATATGTTTTTCCAGGTAGTGCGCACAACATATGCACGGCTGCTATAGAATTTGCAACAAGAAATGTTGGCGCTTCAACAAACATTGTATGAAGAAGGCCAGCATGAAGGTGACACACCAAACAAACAGCCATCTAATTCCGGGGACTCTCACGATGACGATGCTGATGATGATGACAATGGCCATGACATAGAGGCGAGAGATGACATAGACAAGGAGGATGACTCAGAACATATTATTGATGTCGATGATGTCCCCGAACATGAAGAGTAGACACCCAATGTGGACGCTGGTCATGCAGGGGAATTATTTGAACACGTTGCTATTCCAGAACATGTGAAGGAACATGTACAAGAAGATGTGACCGGACAAAAAATTGAACTAAGGAGATCTCAGAGGGTCGTAAATCCTAGTAGCGTATTAAAATCCCCGTGGATCGATCCACAGCGGAAGTCTAAGGGAAAGAGGACATATGACGAGAAGGACATTCTTTATGAGATGTGCACAAAATTCGTTAGTGAAGCTGAGGCAGAGGAGTAAGTTTCATTTACTGTTTCCCATTGAACTACTTGTCATTACACAAAATGCACATTCTGATTAAGATCTTCATATGTTGTAATTTAGGGAAATTGTGGACATGCACCGCTATTATCTGACAAGGAGAGACCTACAATGTCTTGATGCACGATCTTGGATAGGTGATTGGGTACGTGACGTTTAGTAATCAACCTATATCATCGTTATTTCTGACTGATGACTGCATTGTGACTTTCTTTTCCATCCATACCTGCATCAGTATCTGAACTCAAAATTTACTACACACATACAATGGAGTTCTTTCACTTATGTTTCTGTTTTCACGATATTGGAAAAGATCTTTCACTTGCGTTTCTAATTTTGATAGTTTATTTATCCCAAATGTAGCTCATGACATTGGTAGCAAGGAAATTGGTTGGGGATCAATTAGACAATGGTGGTGTTGTCCAAAGATACATTTTCTCAGCTGAAATAATGACTAAAATGATTACTCCTAGCCTGAACTGGACAGTCCAATCCATTCTTCCGCAAATTGGTCCTGAACATTTAGGATACAACATTGGTGACTGTCAGTTCATTTTTGGCCCTTGTGTTTTTGTAAATCACTGGTTTTGTTATGTCCTCCATACGACAACAATGACTTTCTACGCTCTTGACTCCTTGGTTGACATAAAAACATATTATCGGATGGAATATGAAAAGGAACGTCCAAACCCACAGGCAACCAAGAAACAGCCAAAAAAGAAGCCAGTCCCAAAAGAAAAGGAAATCATGGCAAATAAAGTGGTAAGTTCAACTGAATTTCAATGTTTGTTTAGTTGGTAAACCTGTAAACATATCTAAATGGTTGAACTTCATTTTCAGCGCCATCGTTTCTTGGATATCCTCCGGACAATCAAGCCAGAGTTGTTAGAAGATGAGAACAAAATCCCAAAGGATGTTACATGGGCTAAAGTCCATTTGCAAAAGGACACGTATGTCTATTTTATTGGTTTGCATTTTTTTTTTTTGGTGTCTTGTGAAGTTTGATATCTAATTTTACTAAAACTCTCTGTCTATTTCATTGCAGCCACTCATGTGGGCTTCATGTTATATCCTGGCTACAACAATGGGATGGCTCAGAACATGGGGCGAATGGGTACATAATGCCACACTACACCAACGAAGACCTTCGTGAATTGAAGGTGGGCTTCTTGTGGTGGCTCGTCAACCATCCTCATAACAAACATTGCCAAAAAGTGAAGGCTTTAATGGAGGACTATCACAAGAAATTGAAGAGACATTAGGGCCATAGTTGTTAGAATACATGTATTTATGACCCTTATGTATTCATGAGTTCTGACATTAAACATTTTGTATATTTTGTATATTGTCGACTGATGATGACTTGATAATCACTATGCAACGACAACAGAAAAATTTCTTGATTCTGTTTTGATGTGGTCATGGACTGAGAACAACAAATTTTATCTTCTGTGTTGATGTGGTCATGGATTGAGAACTGCAAAATAACAGAGGATTAACAACTTCATCAGGGGTCATTTACAACAATATCAGGGGTCATTTACTACAATAACAGGGGTCATTTACTACAATAACAGGGGTCATTTACTACAATATCAGGGGTCATTTACTACTTCATCAGGGGTCATTTACCACAATAACAGGGGTCATTTACCCCAATAACAGGAGTCATTTACTATAGTATCAGGGGTCATTTACCACAATAACAGGGGTCATTTACCACTATCAGGAGTCATTTACCACAATAACAGGGGTCATTTACCACAATAACAGGGGTCATTTACTATAATATCAGGGGTCATTTACTACTTCATCAGGGGTCATTTACTACTTCATCAAGGGTCATTTATTACAATAACAGAGGTCATTTACCACAATAACAGGGGTCATTTACCACAATATCAAGGGTCATTTACTACAATATCAGGGGTCATTTACTACTTCATCAGGGGTCATTTACCACAATATCAGGAGTCATTTACCACAATATCAGTTCTGAATTACAACATTAACAGAACGCCATTTACATTTGGATTCAAAATATGAGTATGTGTACATAAATGACACTTGGATACAATTGTGACAACAATATCCAACCTTCATTTACAACACCAAATGCATCTACAAATTTATAATGTCAACATCACACACCATCTCCAAAAATAATATGATGTGGATTTCTATCTAAAGCCATATACACCAAAAGAGGGTGAGACACAATGCCCAAAAAGAAACAGCGAAGGCACCACCGATGATCAACTTGGATTTGGATTCTTGCAAGTCTTGACAGAGTGTCCTGGCCATGGTATCTACCACAATGATAAACCTTCTTGTTTTGGAATTGAGATTCCCGTCTTTTTCTTTTGCGTCTACCTGATTGTGTTGTAGTAATTGGGGGCTCCAAGAAAGTCTTTGTTAGCATTTGTGTCACCGTGGGCGCATCAACAAGTGGACAATCATGTGTTGCAACTGGCCGCATGCTATGTGCATAAATTTTCTCTTGTGCTGAAAGTGTAAAGCAATCATCTACAAATGTGTACATGTTACCATTAAGAACCTTAATTGCTGCACATGCATGTGGGCAAGGTAGTCCACTCATTTGCCATGCTAAACAAGAGCATTCTTTTGTAGCCAGATTAACGCTCAAATAATTTAAGGCATCACCGCACCTATTTTCAACCAAAAAGTGGTCCTCCCCATAATATTGAGCATGCATGTTTTCTGCAAAGTTCACATGTTGCAACAATTTTTTTTCTATGTTAGGTCCTATACCATTTTTCTAATTCACCAAAGCCATCTTGCTTGCAAGCATCTTCGTAGCCAACTTCTCCCTATGCTCATGTATTAACATTGATACCGTGTGTGTCCTCTCTTTCACCATCCATGCGTTGAATGACTCAGCAATGTTAGTGGTTATGTTATCCCACCTTTTGAAAGGAAACTTGCTCATAGCCCATCGATCAACGTCCCCATGAGTCTCAACCCATTGTGCCAATTGTGGATTGAACAATTTTAATTTTCCCATCGCAACAGTGAATTCTTCAACTATCCTTGCATACGCGATGCCATCGAGGAGGTGCAATGCAATATCCTTGCTGTTCCCAGCGGTAGTGGCATCCCTTTCATGATTTTGAGGAACTCAGCACTATAATTTTCCTTAACATGTCTGTAACAAAATGCATGTCTCTTGGTGCCAAATATATCTCTTACAGCCCCAATAATGGAATTATTTCGATCAGACACAATTGTTATCATCATTGATCTTGTAATCTGTTTGACATTGTTTAGAAACCAAGCCCAATCATCATAGGTCTCACTTCTAACAATGCCATATGCTAAGGGAAACAATTGGTTGTCTGCATCATACGCACAAGCTGATAACATTGTACCCCTATAAGGCCCACTCAGATGGCAACCATCTATATAAAGGATTGGTCGACAAGCATCTACAAACCCATTAATGGAGCAACCATATGCAATAAATAGCCTGACAAATCTGTTATCATCTGAGCCTTCCCATTTTGCCACTGTGTCGGGATCACTCTCTATGAGTCTTCGACACATCCAGGGAATAAGCTTGTACGAGTCCTCTGCTCGTCCATGTAATAGCGTCACCGCTCTTTCTTTGGCCCTATATGCTTGTTTGTAGTTCAGGCGCACTCCATACTCGTTGTACATGTCACTTCGAATTTCATTCGCTGTCTTGTCAATATTATTTCTCAAACTATCAATTACAAGCACTGATGTCAACCTACGCTTGGGTGGATGAGATACAATCAGGCATCCTGTGCATGGTGTATGTGCGCTCCTCTGTATGTTTTGATGGTTAGGAACTCTGTATCTTGACGTTCTCCCGCTGAATATGCACCCATGTACCAGGGACAACCATCAACCTTGCACTTAACTATAATCTTCTTTGCCTTGTTCTTCACAAAGTTGTAGGAAAACCTGTGTGCAATACTATATTTATACAATGTTTCCCGGAGGGTTACGGCATTCGGAAATATCTGTCCTACTCCCATTATCAAATCTTTCCATTTACAATGATTTATTTGAGGCCTGTTTAATGGCACACTTTGTGAAGAACATGGCAATGATGGCAACTCTTGAGTTTCATTGTACATTTGGGGTGGAGACAGAGACAACTCCATTGCACCTCCAAAGACTTGATCCTTCCTGCGACAGACAACAATTATTAGTGCAAGTAATGAGAACCAAGTAATGACAATTCATATACGAACAAATTACAATTCTTAACACAACAAAACTTACACTTCTTGTTCTTCCATTTGAATATTCATTTGTTGTGGTCTATTGTCATTATTCCCATTTTCTTCAATGTACACGTGACAATATTCTTCATTATACCTTATTAAATGTTCTACCCCTTCATCATCTACAAGATCAACGAATGTAGATGTATCCAGACTAAGTTTGAACTTCACGGAAATTTCAGAATTTTTTGCCCCAATAAAAGACACTATGATTCTTTGCAACTCCTCATATGTTGTTCCTTCCTTGATGCCTCTTGTTCTTACCGTTCCACCAACATAATCACTTTCTTGTCCTCCCCCATGTACAAAGAAACCTCCCACATGGAAGAAACATAATATGTTCTTCCCTGAAGTACTAGCCATCTTTAATTATGATCTACAACATAAACTTAGTATTAACAACTTTAACAGTCACATTAACAACTTTAACAGTCACCTTAACAACAATCTCATTTCAGAGTGTTCACATTTAGTCATTCCCCCTAACAAACAGACCTCCCTCTGTTTCCATGCCAAAAAACAGAGCAACCCAAAGCGTTTCAACATTCATCTCGTATTTACAACTATATCAGTCATATTTACAACTATATCAGTCATATTTACAACTATATCAGTAATATTTACAACTAAAACAGTATGTATTAATAACTATCCCATTTCATCGTTTTTCAACCAAGTATAGCTTCATCCCATGCACCCATTCCCACTTAAAAGCACACCTTTCCCTCTGTTTTCATGCCAAGAAACAGAGCAACATTTTTTCCACCCGCCCCAAAACTGATTAAAGATCAACTAGAATGGTGATAATGATATCTTGAGCAAAATCTTAGTATTTCTTACCTATTTCCTATTTGATTATAGCATAAAGTTGCCCAAGGTCCAACCTTTCAGCAACCCAACCTTCAACTGAAAAAAACTTTCAGCAACAGCAAATTCATGGGTAGATGAGTTCAGCCTATACAGAAATGGATGATTGGTAATATAAACCTTCTCTCCCTCGCTGAGTTGAGCAATATATAGGTTCAAAAAAACCCAGCTGTTCTCTCCTTCATGTTTGCTGATGGTTTCTCTCTTCCTCGTGTGTTGCCGCCAAAACTGAATGCACAATCTGTTCACTCTTTTTATTTCAAGACTTGTTCTTTTTTGCTTCTTAAATCAGGGGTATTTTGGTCTTTTCCTTTATTAATTCACTCCCATTCAGGGCCCTTGGGCCTGATTTGGGAAAATCAGATTTTTGGGGCCCTTTTTGGGCATACTTTCCCTAAATGGGCCTCTACAGTGATTTTCCCGATTGAAATTGGGGAATGACGAATGCTTAAAAGGCAAGCATGAGATGAAAGGGACAAAGCTATCAGCTTGGAGAAGTAGTAGCGTTTGAGGTGATGTTCGGCTTCAGCCTAGGTCTCTTCCTCTTTTGGCCATAGTTAACACCTCTAGACTTAGCCTGAAAATCAAAAGATTTGTGACTGGATATGAACCTAAAATCAGATAATCCATGGCTGTGACGAGTTTAGAAACAGAGGAGTCACAACCTGAGATTGTGGAAGGAGCTCACGGGAATAATGGAGTTCCAATAGTAGAAAGGAAGTTGACAGTGATGGAAATTGAGAGCAGAGGAGAAAAGGTGGTGGTGATTCAAAATGAAACCGACAGTAGAGGTGATTAGAACGAGAGGTATGGAGAGAGAAGGGTCTGTCAATAGTGAAGGTGAAGATCCAATTCCCTTTCCCTTTTCTGTTCAAAATCCTCTCTTCTGGTTTAGCTGCAAACCGCATCTCTCTTTGGAATTGACAACGGCAGTGGTAGTTGTGTGATGGAGAAACGAAGGATGGAGATCACTCATGGCATTCTTTGCTTCTGTCGAATTTGACGATGGAGAGGAGAGGAAAAAAATGGATGATGATGGGTGTTGTGAGATCGGAGGAGGAACAATGGTGGTGTTTAGATGTGTCTTCTTCCTCCTCTGAGCGCCTCTCTCTCTCTCTCTCTCTCTCTCTCTCTTCCTTGTCCAAAGCTCAAGCTCTCAGTTAGAGACGCTCGATCTCTGCTTCTCCCAATCTTTGTGTTTTCTCGCTAGGATGAGTGATGAAGAAGATAGAGATCAGAAAGTAACAATAGATCAAACTTTGCTGACCTAACACCCCTGTGGGCCTCATTAACATAAAGTAATAGCAGTCTTCCACCTCATCGTACACATCACTATTGTTAGTCAAATCATCCAACTTCACAGTCAACGTCTTCTACCTTAATGGAATATGTGATTTTTGCTTCATTTTTGTAACCACAAAGTCGTTTTTTAATCTAAAAAAATCACTTGATGTTGAGCGCTCTTTTGACCAAACTACATGTGTATTTTTACAGCCTTAACCCTTTAAATTTAATATGATGATACTTCATATCAAATATTTTATAGGGGCTAGGAGTAATTTTAACAATGAAGTTTATTGCAAGAGACGCTCAACACTCTGAAATTTTTTTGGGTGCAAAATTATACATAAAAACTTTCAAATGGGGCAAATTTACAAAGTCTGTTATTGGAGGGAGGAAGAGAAGGTTTTGACTTAAAGATGTTGATATGGATGCAAAGGTGGCACAAAAATGTTTAGGCTAAGTAAAAAAATAACACTCAGAATGAAATACACAAAAAATAAAGTTAAATAAAGAAATTATAACCCCCAGAATTTCATTTTAATTAAATAATAAAAACTCCCCCCTCCAAAATAAAAAAATAAAATAGTGGACTTGGGCTTAATTTATAAGGTAATAGTTATTCACAATTCATAAGGCTTACATATATATGTTTAATATTAACTGGAATGTCATGCTTTTTCATAGATAATAAGCTAGGCAAATAAGGAGAGGGTAAAGAATAATAAGTATTTCTATAAGGCAAGGCAAAAGGGTATGCTCACATTGCTCGAGTTGTCCTCTAAGAGTAGGGAGGGTATTAGATCTCCCCGTTATGAACTTTGGTAGGTGGGGAGACAAAATAAAGATGACTCTTATAACAATCGTCAAGTGAATGAAGTCATTGATAACATATTAAGTTAATATTAGTTCTTAATTTATGGAAGTAATTTTTTCAATTAACTATGAATGTTAACATTATTGTTTAATACATAGCAAGCCATATCTAAGGAAGTCACTACATAGGGTTGTCTATCTACGAATGAGGGCATATTGACTGTGCTGATCTTCTTAGGGGTGTAGGCTTTGGATTGACCAAAACAAAATATTATGGTCATCGACAACCTCGAAGAAATAAAAAGGATGAAAAATTGAAAAGCTCAAGAAACAATACAACGAAATGCAAAAACAAATATAGTTTCTCACACAAGAGCTGATGAAAGAGCGTATTGCAAAGTAGGAAGGGGGAAATGGCAGCCCAAATACTCAAGGTAGCTACACATTTCCCCCCTCATGATCTACCTCAAGGATTAGTGGACATTGATTTTTTTTTTCCTAATAGCCTTAAATGCCATATAGTTGCAATGGGCCACATATACAACCGCTTGAAGAATAACATGATTAATAACGAGCCTATTCCTTCTGATCATGTGAAGGTAGAGCTCAAGACCAACATTGACCCGAATTATCAGCTCCTTGTGGCTACCAAAGGAGTAAAAACAATGGAAGAGGCTATGGATAACTTTGTTGCGTAGTGTGGCCGTCTAATTCGGGCATGCAAGCTACACAAGAAGTTTTCCATTCAAAAGAAGCTAACCACCAAGTTCAAGCCTGCCCATTAGTCCAAGTCCACCCCTTAGTCTAAGCCCCCCCACTCAGTCCAAGAAGAGAAAGTATCCCATACCCAATGATCAATCCAAGCAAAAATAATTCTCATAGAATAAGCCCGTTGGTCAATTTGCTCAGAAGTCTCTTAAGGAATCTGCTGAAAAGTTCTTGGTTTTGAATTTGATCCTGTTTCCAATGATCCAATTTTAGATAGAGGTCTTCAACAAAACTGGACAACGGAATCTGTAAGTCAAGAGCTTTTTGATGAGGTCTTGCATGACGAGATGGCATGTATAAGCTCTGTCAACTTTTTTATCAGGTATTTCTTCAACTGTGGTTAAATAATTAGCTATCTAGAAATTTGATTATATTTTGACAAGTTGTTTTCAGCATTTCAGACACTTTTACCATACATCTGCTTCACGGCCTTCATGACAAAATCAAGTTCATTTGCTTTGACATTGTCAATAACCAGGGTGAGAACATGAAGGTAGATGTGAAGTAAGCTCAAGCGAAGTTACTGGCAGATAACTTCATTAGCAGGGTGCTAGAAAAAAGGGACACTTACTTCTTATTGCCTTACATTCAGAGGTGGGTATATCATTAGCTTTTCTTACAAAAAATTCATCTTTTTTTGTAATTGTCTTGATGGTGCAATATATTATTGTATTTAATGGCACTGGATGCTCATAGTACACAATCTAGTGCAACAAGATTTGGTACTATAACTCTCTTGGTGGGGATCCTGACAATAAACCATTGATGTAGGAGACCTTCAACCAATAAGTTATCCATTCATCTTCTCTTATAATTTAGTTCATTTTACATATTTCTATATATATAACTTTTTATTGTTTGTTTTTTAAACATATACCACATGCAAAATAATCTCGAATGCTACAATTACAACCTCACCATTAGCTGCCTCATATATCCTTCCAATGGTTGAGATCAAATGTATATATATTATTCACCAATTACTATAATATTAAATTGAAGCACATATAATTTATATATGATTAATCGCCACATTTTTCTTCTAATTTATTTATAGTGCCCATGATAGCCAGAAAACAACAACAATTGTGGGTATTAAGTGATGTGGTTCATGAAGGACATAATTACACACGATCTCAAAAATATTGATCCTAATAAGGTATATTATATGCTCAATTTGTTAATATATACATTTGGGGACATCTAACTTCTTCTATTGTTCCCTTCTGTGCATAGTATTTTTATTCCTCTTGCATGAAGTTTAGCCAATCATAAATGGAAGAAGTGGCTAAAGAGTTGGCGATGTCTCTACGACTTCAGTAGGACGAAGAAACCTATTATGAATATAATGACTGTAAGTTTATATATACTAATTTGTTTGTTTTAATAGTGTACCTGTATATAAATAAATGTAAATATATATTCTGATCCGTTTTGCACAAATGTATGTATATGTGAGTGAATATCGAAAGCAAATCCCCCATTTTTTAAAAAAATAGCTTCAATGTATCACGGGTTTTACCTAACAACCGTTATTTATATCAACTATATATAACAATATTTAAATAAAGCCGTTAGCATTACTATAAAGGGTGAAGGTGCAGATTTGCCAACCAACTATTATCCGAGGAGTGTCTGGGCCAAATAACTATTGAGGGGACCAAAATTGCCAATCAACAATTAAAAAGTGAAAAAAAAATCAAATAACTATTAAAAGTTTTTTTTAAAAAAAACACCAAATAACTATTAAAAAAAACAACTATCACAATTAAGTTAAAATATGAGGCACTGGTGTAGGACAGTGGCGGAAACACTGGAGAAAAGAGCAGTTAAGCCTTCTTGTTAGAAAAGAAAAACACCAACAGAGATGGGACCCATGGGGATAGGCATTGCAGCAGCAGCGGTTGCTGCTTGTGGCATCGGAGGGATGGAACCAGGGTGCAAGGTGCGTGTCAGTCGAACGCTGTGGACTACTAGATGAGTTCAAGAGGGTGAGTGGAACACCCAGCAACAATAAAAGCTTTGGAAATGCCGACGTCGCTGACACTGTGACAGTCAATGGAAGACAAAGATACCAAGATAGTAACTGGGTAATAGTTCATTGGCGAATTTGCTCCAAATTGTGTTTTTTTTCACTTTTTAATTGTTGATTGGCAATTTTGGTCCCCTCAATAGTTATTTGGCTTAGACGCTCCTCGGGTAATAATTGGTTAGCAAATCTGTACCTTGACCCTACTATAAATACATAATGGTTTTTTGAAATAACAATTACTTATGTTACTACATATATAATGGTTATTAAAATGAGATCGTTATGTATTATGCAAGTATTACCATATATTATGACAGTTATTTACGTGTATTCGTTATTTATTAGCACAACATTGCGTACATCATAACCTCATTAAGTCTCAATACATGACGAGCATTATATTAGAACCAATATAATAAATACTAAATAAATCATGTTCAAAACCGTTATTTATTCACATCGAGTATACATAGCAACATACACACATATATATATAATAATTCGAAATTGTAATTTGTGGTCAATAAAAATCATCATATATTGGTGATTCTATAGTAGTGTGAGTGTGTGACATCGTCCTAATAGGTTTATTTTACACAGGGCATGCTTGAAATTTATTTTCTAATGATTAGATATCAATACTTTGGTAAGAAATAAGTTGGTTTTTTTGCATCGTTTTGTTATTGAATAAGTTATATTTTACCCTTTAAAAGGGTTTTTGGAACAGTTTGAATATTAAAGAGGGTTAAACATACATATGGCAGGCAAGACTTATAAGATTTTTTTTAAAAAAAAAAAAAAAATTTATTCGGGTCACTGTTTAAACAGTTCTGGTTGGTGACTGGTACTGCCAGTTTTGATACAGTTCCGGTAAGTGACCGGCACTGTTTATTTCTTCGTAATTAGCTACAGTATATCGAATCTAATCGTATATACCATATCTAACTACAGTGCCCTACGTATTACAGTGTTCAGTGTTACAGGTGGATTTCTAACACTATCTGTAATACAAAGAGGTTTTATACAGAAATTGTTTACAACTTTATACATAGAAACATTGTTTGTTTGAAGTTTCCGTCAAAAATTGTAAGATCTTCAGTCTTCTCCAAGGTTGACAATGAATTCTTCATGTTCATCATCATCACTTGAATCAGGCTTTGATGTCCCAGCTTCATCTTGCTTTAATTGTTCGAGCAAAATGCTGAGTTGTTTGATACATTCTTGTTTATTTGATGCAGCTGCCAGAGTATGCTGAACAAAATTCTTCTGGTTTAGAAACCAACTTTGTTCTTTGGCACAAAGAAATTCTGGGTTATCCTTGAACCATTGATCTACTGCTTTGCAATCTGCATTTGTTTGCCTGTATTTGCCCCACCAGCGTACAAAGAGTTGCCTCTGTAATACTGGTAATACTGGGGATTTTCTGTCCATATGAGACAATCTGTATTGCCATGAAAAATCACAGGATACAGATAATTCTGAAAAATAATGGAGATCAATTGGAAAAGGATCTCCTTCTGCTTGAAATTTGTTTTTGAAATGATCAAATGCTCTCTGGATTTCCGGTGGAAAAATTTGCGGTATTGGTCCAAAGACATGCCACCATTTCAAAAACCATTGAGGAAAGTTATACTTGGTTGTTTGTTTGAAATAAATGAACCAAGTATGTTTAAAAATCTTGTTTTGATCCCAAAAAATATTATACCAGGCTTCACAGTAATCCCAGTAAGTGTATCCTTCAGGATCATATGGTTTTGAAAATAATTTTTGTTTATGCAAACTTTGTCCCCACTGTGTTGGTGTGAGAACTTGTAATATTTGGAGAGTTTGAAATAAATGAACCAAGTATGTTTACTCGATACGTTTCTAAAGAAGATCAATCATTAATCACCCATTCAACTCTCCAAATATTACAAGTTCTCACACCAACACAGTGGGGACAAAGTTTGCATAAACAAAAATTATTTTCAAAACCATATGATCCTGAAGGATACACTTACTGGGATTACTGTGAAGCCTGGTATAATATTTTTTGGGATCAAAACAAGATTTTTAAACATACTTGGGTTCATTTATTTCAAACAAATAACCAAGTATAACTTTCCTCAATGGTTTTTGAAATGGTGGCATGTCTTTGGACCAATACCGCAAATTTTTCCACCGGAAATCCAGAGAGCATTTGATCATTTCAAAAACAAATTTCAAGCAGAAGGAGATCCTTTTCCAATTGATCTCCATTATTTTTCAAAATTATTTGTATCCTGGATTTTTTCATGGCAACACAGATTGTCTCATATGGACAGAAAATCCCCAATATTACTAGTATTACAGAGGCAACTCTTTGTACGGTGGTGGGGCAAATACAGGCAAACAAATGCAGATTGCAAAGCAGTAGATCAATGGTTCAAGGATAACCCAGAATTTCTTTGTGCCAAAGAACAAAGTTGGTTTCTAAACCAGAAGAATTTTGTTCAACATACTCTGGCAGCTGCATCAAATAAACAAGAATGTATCAAACAACTCAGCATTTTGCTCGAACAATTAAAGCAAGATGAAGCTGGGACATCAAAGCCTGATTCAAGTGATGATGATGAACATGAAGAATTCATTGTCAACTTTGGAGAAGATTGAAGATCTTACAATTTTTGACGGAAACTTCAAACAAACAATGTTTCTATGTATAAAGTTGTAAACAATTTCTGTATAAAACCTCTTTGTATTACAGATAGTGTTAGAAATCCACCTGTAACACTGAACATTGTAATACGTAGGGCATTGTAGTTAGATATGGTATGTACGATTAGATTCGATATACTGTAGCTAATTACGAAGAAATAAACAGTGCCGGTCACTTACCGGAACTGTATCAAAACTGGCAGTACCGGTCACCAACTGGAACTGTTTAAACAGTGACCCGAGCTTGTCTATTTAAGCAAATGTCCTAGTCTGTAATGGGCACTCGGAGCCACCCCCTCTCTCTCTCTAACCATTATTTGGTAATCAACTTATGAGATTTGTGTTCATATATAATGTGGAAACACTTATTGTCTTTAATATAAGACCCAATTAACTTTTTTTTTTTTCCAGAGATTTGAGAAACTAAATAAATAATTTCAAAGTGTTTATATTTATTATTTTTCTACAAGCTAATTTTCCTCGACTTATAAATTGACATATAATTTAATGATACAAAACATATGCCATAAAATGATTTATTTTGTTTCATCAAATTTTTTTAAAAAGAATCAATTGAGTCTTATATTATAGAATAAAAAGAGAATCCATTATTTGAGAAATCTAGAATTGAAAATCATGGTCCAGCTGTAGTATAAACTGAGGAGCATTTCACGTACAGGTTAATCAAATTATCATTGTGGCATAGGCACGTAGGTGTTGCAATCAGTGGCGAAGCCACACTTGTGCCACTGGGTGCAAGTGCACCCATAAAAGTTTGAAATATATATATTATTTAGCTATAATGTCCATTAATGGACCATCAATGGACCTATAGCTCAATGGTAAAGCATTTGCTTATTGATTAAGGAGTCACTGGTTCAAATGCCGCTGGACCCTTTTTGCTTTTTTTTTTTTTTTGGTTCTTTTTACCACCCTCCCAGTTTCCCTCGCAGCCTTTTGGGTCATTCTTTATTGATTCTTGGGGGTTGTGAGTTTCAGCTTGGTATATATACTCCCTCATCTCTAAAAAAAAAAAAAAACACCCCTTTTCATTTCTTATTATTTTTCCAAGTTTTTAATCCTTATGAAAAACACCAGTAGTTTTATTTGTGATTTCAAAATAGCAGAAAGATATATTTTTTATAACGAGCCACTATAAACAGCAAAAAAAATTTTGTGATTTGGTTAAACTGACAAAGATAGTTTCTTTAATTCAGAAATCATTGAGTAGTCTAGTTTCATTGATTAGCTTTATTTAAAATTGTAATGAGTTTGATGGTTGAAACTTTGGTTTTATGTAAAATTCTCTAATTTTTGTCTTACAGAAGTCTGTAGATAGTTTGTGCCTCTTGACATTCGATAAAATTTGTTAGGATTTAGAAAATTCATAGTTTATTGCTGATTTGATGATAGATGCTGATTCTATTTTATGCACCTTTAATTTGCTTAGAACCTATTGAAAGAAGTTTTCTTTTCTTTTCTTATCTATATTCATTTAATTTTTAATGTATTTAAAACTTTCTTTTAAAAAAATTTCGGTGGGTGTTGCCCCCGAATCCCCAAATCCCCTCACAAATTATGTACCCACAAATATAAATTCTTGGCTGCACCACTAGTTCCAGTTATACACAATTCCAATTCCAAGCAAGAGGTCAACAATCAATCCTCTTCCTCATCCACCCCATGATTTTATGTGAGAAATAACGCGTCAGATCAATGCTGCTTTCCTTCCTTTATTCTATCATGCTCACAAAGTACTTGGGCTTACTAAATAGTTCAAGAGAAGGTTGTAGATTCGACCTAAAATATGGATTAAAAAAGTGAATTAGCCTTTAATGAATAGCTTATTATGAAAATGTTAAAAAAATAAATTTAGATAATAGATTTTGAAGAAAAGCTTCTAAAAAGGTAGAAAAAAAATAACTTTTATAAAACTATGGTTTTCAATCCCCAAACCTTGGTTTTCTAGCTAAAAATAAGTTATGGTAAATAAAACCATGGTTTTAATTAAAAAATTGATTACAACTTCTTTTCACTTGATTTATTGTCAATAAGGTTACAACATATATTTGCACAAAAATAATGAACTAACATCTCATCTCATGTTCCTCATCGTATTTAAAATAAATCGTTCTTGCGATGGTCACTCGCGCTACAGTATTTTCTTTGCTACTTTCGTCCGGAGAGAGAGTGTGACAGAGACAGATTTGCGATGGTCGCTTGCGCTACAGTATTTTCTTTGCTACTTTCGCCCGGAGAGAGAGTGTGACAGAGACAGATTTGCGATGTTCCCTCGCGCTACAGTATTTTCTATTTTTCTTTGCTACTTTCGTCCGGAGAGAGAGTGTGACCGACAGATTTGCGATGGTCCCTCGCGCTACAGTATTTTCTTTGCTACTTTCGTCCGGAGAGAGAGAGGGTGACAGGGACAGAGACAGAACCTTTACGATCGTACGTGCTCTATTTTCTTTGTTACTTTCATCGGAGAGAGAGTGTGATGTGACAGAGAGAGAACCTAAAGGAGAGAGAGAATTTTGCAATGCTCACTTCTCTATATAAAGGACATTCAAAACTGTCAAGGAACTGACCCTTTAATTTATTCCACAGAATCGAGAATATGAATGCAGAAGCAGTACAGCGATTGGAGGAAGGCATAACTATCATGAGGTAGTTTAAGGATCTGGCTTTCCTACTAGGCAGGTTCGCTCCCTCATTTTCTCCGATACCGAACAATGCAGCTAATGGCGTTCTTCTTTTTTCTTTTTTTTTCTATAAATATATGATACTTATTTTAGGATCTTGAAAAAATATCCTGAAACATATTTTTATTATCAGTCAATATTATCCTAAAATATTTTCTTAAGATTCTAATATAATTTTTTAAGATAATAAAATATTTTTTAATATTAGTCACAATCCTGAACTATCTTTTTAATATCCTGAAATTTTTTTTCAAGATTCTGAAATAGTTTTTCAACATAATAAAATGTTTTTCAGTCAGTCAAGATCTTAAAGTATCTTTTTAGTGTCATTCTGTACCTTAAAATACTTTTTTAAAATCATAAAATAATTTTTCACTATTATGACATATTTTCAATACCGGTCAGTATTCTAAAGTATTTTTTTAATACCCTAATATATATATATATATATATATATATATATATATTTTAAAAGAAAAAAAAAAAAAAAAAAGCCAACAGCTGCATTGCTTTGTGCTAAAATGGCGCAATATTGGAGAAATGAGGGCAGCGGACCCTAGTGGCATCGGAGGGCTGGGGTCCGTCTTTTAAAGTTTCCTTAATTCTTCACATCCCCTTTTTTT
Source organism: Acacia crassicarpa (assembly GCA_034222035.1). NCBI lineage: Eukaryota > Viridiplantae > Streptophyta > Magnoliopsida > Fabales > Fabaceae > Acacia > Acacia crassicarpa. The sequence goes on along the minus strand of JAWXYG010000001.1, from coordinate 55,366,207 downwards.
TTTCCTTCAGAATTCTTTTAGCCAAATTTTGTATCAATATGCATCTTAAAAAAAACCATGCTACAGAGTTACAATTTAAATTCCTTTTGTCAATTTTAGTGCACACATCACTTTAAAATATTTTTCCTATCACCACCCACTATTCTAAACTAATTAATTTTTGATATATTCTATGTCTTAAAATATTTTTCAAGTAACACCTAATATCTTTAAATAATTTTTTGGCAACAGTAAATATCCTAAATTTAATTTTTAGTGTAGCTACCACCTATTTTTTTTGGTCGAAGTGTAGCTACCACCTAATTAGTAGCAAAAAAATATTTTCCACCGAATATAACTTTTAAAATAATTTGGATGTGACATGACTTGCTTTTTTTTTTTTTTTGTCCAGCCACCAGATTCCAAGGAACAGCCATAGCCGCAACAACTTCTATCTAGGTTGCAATGCCAATTTTTGCAATGTCAATAATATCTTCTATTTCTCCCAGGAATCATTTTCTTTCAACTTCATCTTCATTCTCTTGCTCCCAATTCTGCTCAGCTTCCTTCAAATTTCAGGGACGAATCCCTCACAATTTGAGATTCATCCTACTATTTTCATGTTTTCTGTGGGATGTTCAGCCTCATATTACTTAGCTATAGCAGCTCAGTTCATGTTTCCTGGTTTCGCTTCTCAATTTGGAGCGGTCATGTCCGTGTTTGGCTCTCTGTCTGCTGCTACCTTGATATCTCTGATCCTGCAACTTCCGTGGTGGTCGATTTTCTTTATTCTCGTATTCATGGGAGGCTTCTTTATGCTCCTCAATAAACTTCACGCAACGTATGCCAATGTGAGTCGTCCCCCGCCAACAACGACGCCGCGACCAGCAGTGTAAAATGTTAGATTCAATTATTCAAAGGGAAAAGAAAAGATCGATTCAGAAGATCACTCGTTAACCTAATTTTGGGTATTTTCATGAACTATTTTTTTTTTTTGGTTGGGGTTTCCCTGTATTCTATTGTCTATTCAAATGCTATCTTGCACGTCTCAGAATTTTTGTAATCAATAGTAGTTATAGTGGAAAATGCTTCCAACATTTTTTTATTCCTTCAATTCTTAAATTAGGTTTTTCCATCCATGTATTGCAATACAATTCCTGTCTCATTTTTCCTTATTTAAACTTCAGATGTCATTCTTTTTTTTTTTTTTGCATGATCCTCAAGCATAGAAGGATCTTGATTTTCAAAGAGCTTCTGGTGGCTTTGTGCCCTTTCTTATCAACAACAGTGAAATTGTCCCATTCTTTGGCACAGCCAGATGTGGATTATGCCCTTCTGGTTGATGACTGGTTTATTCAGAAGCAAAAAGTTAATAATTCTCTTGTGTAAATTTCTTAGGGCTTTGGCTTATTTTGATCATATTGCTGGGCAAGGTTCGTCCTCATTGGTTTCTGTTTTTTATGTGTTTCTCGTGAATTTTAGGTCGCACTGCGAGCAAAATCTGATGTTGGAAGACGCCTTACCTATGGAATACTACTCTTGTAGTTGATGGTATTGTGTGTGAAACTATAAACTAGCACTTTACTGAGTAAGTTTTTTTATGAGTTTAAATATTGGTTGGGATAACAAATATATACATGCCAAGCAAGACTCATCAGATTTGTGTTTGTAATTTGGGAATTTCGACTTCCTTGAACTTTTGGAAATCAGAATCACAATCCACTCCAGTTAGAAATGGAGGGGCATTACACAATTCAGTTGAATCATCAACCAATATATATAAAAGCCGAATAATTTGCTCCTGTTACTCCAATGTTCTCTCTGTTTACTTCAGCCTGTTGAATAAGGGAATGCCTGCCTGCTCAATTACTGAAAATTTCTTCCTTCATCTATCATTGTTCATCAGTTTCAATGTCTTCTTATTTATGAATTTGTTACTCCTCAGTCAAAATTATTTGAATTCCATTTTGAATTGTGAAGCGATATGATCACACGGAGACCTTACAACAATTCATAATTAGTGATCTCCATCAACTCCATATGTTTATCTATATCAGTTAATATTTGTTCCTTTACTGTGTTGTTTTTGTTTTGTTCTCTGAACTTCTCTTCTCATCCCCCTGTGGGTGTGCGTGTGGCTATGATGAAGGTTTTGGACTGTGCGGGGATCCCACATCTGCACAATATTGATTAATATGGTTTTGACTTTTCGTTCTCTAAAATGCTTTTCTTTTTTTTTCGCAAGTTATTTTCCTGATTGTTATTATGAAAATAGCTTTTCTAGGGTGGGGGCATTTCTAGTCGCTGATTTTATCTATGAATTCCACTCCATATATTTATCAGTCAATGCTGTAGATATGGGAAAGCAATACTTACAAGTGCTTGAAGAGCTTGATTTGAGTAAATCTAAGTAACTAATAATGGACAAACAAGTTGGTGCCATGAAGAGTACAATTTCCATATTTTTCAAAATGTAATACGAGTATGTTTTAATTTCTAAATTTGCATTTTGTAGAAAATCATGGACACAGAGAACACATCTAAAGCTAATATTGATACCCCTGAAGGTTTTTAATTAGTATTTCGCAGTTGGTGCTCACTGCTCAGTATCATCATGCTCATGCTACAGGTCAATATTCTTTGATTTGATCTTTAATATTTGCATGTGCGAGTAATGTGCCATCAGTCCTAAGAGGTTGTTATGAATCATTTTAGGCTTTTTATATTGATTGCCAAGTTTTCCTGACCTAATTTTTGCTTCTTGGATATTATCATGACTTCTACATTCATAGGGCACAATTTGCTTAACATGTCATGTTTTTTTCCTCCTTCTAAAGATTTTTATGGTTTCCTTGGAAGTTTTCATAATTGAAATGTGGGAAACAACTCATTGCCTTCTTATTCTCATGTACATAATGTCATCTTTGTATATTTAACTGTTTCGCTTGGTTTTGTTTTTCTCAGTAATTTTCTAACCAAATTCTCTCTCACCGTGAATTATTTCGTTTTCATGTGAAAAGGTCTAAGTTATAACTTCATTTCTTTATAGTTATTGCTTCCAGTTCAGAAATAATGTGTTTTTTTTTTGTGGTTGGTTTTCTTGTCTTTACCATCAATCAGGCACTCAACCAGACTGGAACTTCTTAATGAATGTCAGAACTTCATAACATTTGGGAATTAATGATGAAGTAAGATGCCACCTGGTAATAACTGCTTTCATGACATTGTTATTAAATAATTTTTATTTTATCCTTTAAAAGGCTATCCAACCCTTTGCAGTTTAAGTTTTTGGAACAGTTTGAATATTTATTAGGATTAAAAATAAATATGTGGCAGGCAAGACTAATCAGATTTGTGTTCATAATATGGAAATTTCAATTAGATTTAAATCCAGAATTGAGAATCATAGACCACTTCTGTGAGAAACGCAAAACTACAGGAGCGTTTCACAGGTCAATCCAAATTATATTCAATGTGATGTTTATGCGGCTTTGGTTTCAAATTTGTTGGCACTACAAATGCTTGTGTTTTTCTTTGTACAAAAAGGTCTAGGAGAGTTGTGTCCAGGCTCAATTCAAATGCTTGCCTTGTTAATGAATCATTGTGGTTTGCAGCTTGACAGAGATTTGCTGTGATCTCCCAAAATAACCAGATTAAAAAAGGATTTGCAGTATAATGTAACCTGGGTCGTTTTCCAACAAATTCACAGTCGGTTCAATTCAAACAGCAATAAAACAGAAACGGTAAAAATGGGGGGGGTTTTGATTCAAACAGATTAAAAACGAAAATATGCAGAAACAGAATGAAATATGCAGAAACAAATTAACAACGATCAACCCAACATTTAGATTCTAGAAACTTCCATCATTGAACGAAAAAATGAACGAACTTGCGTTTGGTTTTGAACGAACCGAAATTTGTGCGTTCGTCCAGAAAATCCCTCGACTAGATGATCGCCTAGCATCTGTCCAAACAATGGCGTCTCACTGTGCGATCGCACAGCAACGCTGAAACATAGTTCAAACTCAGCCTTTGGGATGAACCAAACTGAATATTAAATCTAATATTCAAACTATTTCCAGAAATCGAATCCGATAAGATGAAAACAGAAACGAATGAAGTTATTGATTAAGCACTAGCTTTTTGGATGAATCATGGAATCATCAACGTTGGGTTAATCACAAAAGTTTAGCCGAACATGGCTGGGAAAAACGAAGAACAGACGAAGAACACAAAGAACGCGAAGAACATTTGAGAGAATTTAAAACTCCTATTTTGATCCACCAAAATCTAAAAACGTGAATGACAATGTGTTCAGCCACCATCTGACTCAAGTTAAACCTAAAATGGAAATGGGCTCTAATGGTTCGGCCCAAAATGGAAATAAAATAAAAATGGGCTTTAATTACAAAATTCGAGCCCAAATAAAATCAAAAAATATACATATGACTTCGGCTCCAAAATTGACCGCCCTCTTGTCCCTCTTCATGTCTTCATAATAATTGTAGCTCTCTGAATCATTTGAAATATGAGACAAAAATGAGGCAAATCCGATGTTTGGTTCAAGAGTTATGGTGAAAATAGTGAAGTAATGTAAAATTGGAATTTTATTATTAAAAATGGGTAAAATATAATCAAAAGCCCAAATAAGTATAAGAGCCATTATTTATTAACTAAAAAGTTCTAAATTATTAATCAAGAGATAAAAAGAAGTGTATAAAATATTCAATTATCACAGCTATACACTATTCCCATTTCAAGGGGCCATCATCTAAGTCGTCTCCCTAATCCACCCAATGATTTTTATGTCAAGGAGGCATCAATGAGGCCTGCGAAAAGTGGCAGGTGAATCCATGTTGCTCTTTTGCCTTTTTTATTTATTAGTGAATCCAGTATTCTAAAGGCAAAATCAAACATACGTGTTGATTCAATGTTCTTAATCTTCATTTTTTGCTCTCCTCAGGTGTCTGTTGCATCTGAACACTTCTTTGTTGTTTCTGAGAATAACTTTGGGCTTCTCAAACCCAACTTTAAGTTAGAATTAACTTGAGCTCATTTTGAGGGTAAAAAGTGGATTGTTTACATCAAATAACAGTTAGTCAAAAGATGTCTAGATCCTCTTCTTTAAGATTTTGCACATATACTAGCATCTGAATTTAAGAGACAAATGAAGCCCACATGGTTCAATTATAGAGTTGTATCCATGTTTGACTCTTATACTTGATGGTACTTCAAATTGCACCTATACATACTGCACATTCATGTCCTGTATCTGTGAGTGTTTGTTCCTTTTAGTAAATGTGACAAACAACAACCATTGTTGGATTTGAGTTTTGTTTTGTGTTGTGTCGTGTTTGAAGTCTCCACTTGAATTAATTTCTCTAATTGCATTCCGGGCGAGGCAAAGCAAATAATTAGAGTCTCAGATTGCATTCATAAATGAAAAATAGTTTCAAGTTCATCAAATAGTCACACACATTAAGCAGTTGTGTAATAAGAGAACAATTTAATGGTGAAAAGCAAAACCAGATTTGAGAGTATGGTCTCCGTCATAAGCCCCTAGCTACAGAGGCTCAGATTTGAGAGTGAGGGACGACTTTTATAGTTTTATATAATGTGAAGTTTTCTGACACGTTCTTAGGATGAACTTATAATTAATAAAGGTTTTTAAAACATGGAAGGAGATTTCTGTAACTTCAAGTAAAATTGACAAGTCATTACTATACCATACACTTATATTTATACGCGCGCACCTGTGTGTCTATAAATGAATGTTTCCATCTTGTTTTCTCAACACTCACACACAGAAAGAAAGAATGCCTAACAGGCATCAACAAAGCCTTTGTTTTGGAAGGCAAAATTTCTTGTGTAAATTTCTTACGGTTTTGGTTTATTTTGTTCATATTGCTGGGTGAGGTTTGTCCTAACTGGTTTTGGTTTTTATTTGTTTCTTATAAATTTTAGATCCTGCCAAAATCTGATGCTGGAAGAGGCCTTATCTATGCAATGCCATGCTTGTGGCTGATGGTGTTGTGTGCGAAACTATAAACGAGCACTTTGCAGAGTAAGTTTTTGGATGTGTTTAAATATCTGTTTCGATGTCTTCTTTTGTATGAGTTTGATACTCCTCAGTCGAAGTTATTTGAATTCCATTTTGAATTATGAAGCAATATAATCACACAAAGACCGTATAACCATTCATAGTTAATCATCTACATCAACTCTATATGTTTATCTATATAAGTAAATGTTTAATTTTTAATTTCGATATGTTTAACTATATCAGTAAATGTTTGCTCCTTTACTGTGTTGTTTTTCGTTTTGTTCTCTGTGGGTTTGGGTGTGCGTGTGGCTGTGATGAAGGTTTTGGACTGTGTGGGGATCCACATCTGCAGATTGGGAGACAACACTATTAGAGTATAGTTACAGGATTAGTTAGTCTGTCATGGAATAGTTAACCATAGTTGTAACAACTATAGTTAGGAAGTAAACCACCGTAATTAGCTCCTCTGTACTCAATATATATGTGCAGTCAACTGTATGGTTAACTCGGTCAATAATCATATATTCTATTCTTCCTTCTATCATTTCCTTCTCTCTTTCTTTCTCTCAAGCTCTCGTGTTGGTACAAACACTTGCCATTGGTTGGGCACGGTATACTAGCATCTCTAAACTTAGGAGGCATAAGAAGCACACAAAATTCAATTATGAGTTGCATCCATGTCTGACACTCATCCAAGATGACACTTCAAATTGCACCTATCCATACCTTACATTCATGTCCTGTATCAGAGAGTGCCTTATTCCTTTTAGTAAGTAACAACAACCATTGTGGGATTGAGTTCTGTTATGTGTTGTGTTTGAAGTGTCTGTGTTCCCAATGAATTGGTAAATACTGTTTCCTGAAGCATGGACGACAATCTTCCCAACCCTTCACTCGATTAATTGTTTCTTATCAAGTTGTTTGTTCTAATTATAACTGAGCTATATCCCCAAGCCAAGTGGACTTCCCCAAGCCAAGTGGACTTGCTTTTCAAAGAGCTTCGGGTGGCTTTGTCCCCTGTTCTTTGGCCCTGCCAGATATGGATTATGTCATTCTGATTATTGATGACTGGTTTATTCAGAATCAAAATTTTTTACATCTCTCGTGTTGAGGTTGTGTTTGGTTCTTGTGCAATTATTGCTTTTTCTTTTTCTTTTTCTATTTGAACAAGGGTTTCCTCTTTCATGACTTAAAGCACTGTGTTTTCCGCTTTCCTAATTAGTGTGCTTATCGTGAAGCTAACTTGTGTTCTCCTCCTTATAGGATGAGGCCATGTCAACCAACAACTTTTCTCCTCCTTGCATATTATCATGCCTTCTCCATTTATAGGGCACACAATTTGCTGAACATGTTATGCTTTTCTTCTCCTTCTAAAGATTTTATGGTTTTCTTGAAAGCTTTCATTATTGGCATTTGGCAATAACTCTTTGCCTTATTTTCATGCGCAATAATGTTATCTTTGTATGTTTAATCGTTTCACTTGGTTTGCTTTTCTTAGTAATTTTCTAACCAAATTCTCTCACCGTGAATTATTTCATTTTCTTGTGCAAATGTCTAAGTTATAACTTCATTTCATTTTTGTTATTGCTTCCAGTTCAGAAATAATGCTTTTTTATTGGTAGTGTGTTTACTTTCAATAAGGGACTCGAGCGGACTGGAACTTCATAACATGTGGGAATTAATGAAGTAACATGCCACCTGGTAATAACTGCTTTCATGACATTGTTGTTGAATAAGTTATATTTTATCCATTAAAAGGATATCTAACCCTTGGCAGTTTAAGTTTTTTGAACAGTTTGAATATTTATTAGGATTTAAAGTACGTATGGAAGGAAAGACTTGTTAGATCCGTGTTCATAATATGGAAATTTCAATTAGTTTGAACTCTGGAATTGAGAATCAAATAGAGTACCTGATTAGCGGGAGATAATGGAAGGTTCGGAAGGTTTAGAGATTTTAGGAATTAATATTTAATTAATTGATTATGTTTTTATTATTATCTTTAGGAATTAGGAAATAAGAGGAATATCTTATTAGTTAAGATTTAGTTGTTAGGATTTATGATTGTTAGTTATCTAAATCTTAGATTTAGATATATTTCGTATTTCTATTTTGAATAGAGTCTATCCTTTGTAAATCATTCTAGGCCTCATCAATAAAGTGTTGAATATTTCAAAGAGTAATTCATTAGTGGAGATTCTCCTTAGACTTTAATAGTCCAATGAGTTACAGATTCTGGCTCATCTACTATCAAAGATGTGGGTTGTTCTTATAGATTTAGTGAGATACTCAGTTATTCTATAAAACAGAAGCTGTTTTTAGAGAGTTAGTGAGATTGCTTCTCTTTAAAAACAAAGTAAATCTATTTTCCCTTCTTATTCCTAATGTAACCGCATAACCAGTATCCTACCATTTGGCATCACAGCCACTTGGCAATAACTGATTTCATGACGTTGTTGAATAAGTTATATTTTATCTTTTAAAAGGATATCTAACCCTTGGCAGTTTAAGTTTTTGGACCAGTTTGAATATTTGTTGGGATTTAAAGTACGTATGGAAGGCAAGACTGGTCAGATTCGTGTTCATAATATGGAAATTTCAATTAGTTTGAACTCCAGAATTGAGAATCATAGCCCACTTCTATGAGAAACAGAGGAGCATTTCACAGGTCAATCCAATTATATGATGTTCATGCTGATTTGGTTTCGTATTTAGTGGCACTGCAAATGCTTGTGTTTTTCTTTGTAGAAAAAGGTTTAGGAGAGTTGTGTCTGGGCTCAATTCAAATGCGGGCCTTGTTAATGAATCGTTGTGGTGTTGCAGCTACACACTTTTCCTATTCCTAGGGGCCTTCAATCCCAGTCGTCTCCCTAATCTACCCAATGAGTTTTATGTCAAGGAGGCATCAATGACGCAACCAAGACATGGCAGGCGAATCCATGTTGCTTTTGCTTTCTTTAGTTGATATTCTGAGTGCAAAGTTTGACATATTTGTTGATTTGATGTTCTTGATCTTCATTTTGTTTTTTTTGCTCTGCTCAGGTGTCTTTTGTATCTAAACACTTCTTTGTTGTTTCTGGGAATAACTTTGGGCTTCACAAATCCAACTTTTAAGTTAGAATTAACTTGAGCTGATTTTGATTATAAAAAGTGGATTGTTTACATCAGATAACACTTAAGCCAAAAGCTGTCTGGATTATCTTTTTTAAGATTTTGCACATATACTAGCGTCTGAACTTAGGAGACATATGAAGCACACACGGTTCAATTATAGAGTTGTATCGATGTTTGACTCATATATACTAGATGGCACTTCAAATTGCACATATACATGCCCTCTACCTGTGAGTGTTTGTTCCATTTTAGTAAGTACATGGTATGTGGTTTTGCAAAATCTTTAACCAGCAACAACCATTGTAGGATTTGAGTTTTTTTTAAAAAAAAAAAAAAAATGTTATTAGAAGGGTAAAGGTGGGTAAAAGTGTAAAAATGTACATAGGCTTTTACCCTAGATGCATCCATTATCATATATTTTTTGGGAGTGCAAAAATACGCATGAACTCTCAAAATTGGTGTGAAAATGCATATGTTAAACCCCCCTTAACTAACGTTAATTTTAGGTGGGCCCCATATCATTTAAGAAAACAAAAATGCCAAACTTTTTATAATATCCAACCTTGCTCTTCCCCCTTTCTTTTCAAATCCCTAATCGAACCTTTCCTTCTCCTTCTTCAGTTTCATTGCTGCCTCCTGAATCCTCAGTCCTGCCTTCGGATCCACCTCCACTTTCAAAATTGCGTATAAGGCAAAATCGCGGAACACAGGAGCTGGAGAAATCAATCGAGTTAGGGTTCACGTCGAGACGGTAAAACAGGTACACCCGGCGAATGGGATGGATAAAGATATTGATCCATTTGGAGGAGCCAAGAACCAAAGAATTAGCTATATATAGCTATTTTGCAAATTGTTGAAGCACTGCACATGAGTGAACATCGAATCTGGAAATGGAGAAAGAAGATGGAAATGGTGGAGTAAACGATAATGGGTGCTCCTTTCCCTCACTGTTTTTGAAATCAAAACTCTGTGGAAAAATGAGATCTAATGGCGAAGAGAATAGAGGTCCAATGAGGCTTTGAGACTGGAAAATCTGAACTGTCGAGTCTCTGAATCTTCGCGACGTTGAGGCTCTGAGACTCGGCTCTATCTTTCGGGGGTGGAAAGGATAATGCTTGCCCGAAAAAAAAAAAAAGCATGTGAAGGTAATGAGGAGGATCGATATGAGATTCTGAGCTCTCTTTCTTCAGTCTGTCACTTCCATTCTGGTTCACGGTGCTATCTGCTGTCTCTCAAGTTAGGGTGCCTGATAATTATTTATTTTCCCCCATGTTATAGGTGGTCAAAAATTGCAGAGCATTTGTCAAGGACAGACAAGAAGATCAAAAATTATTGGAGAACCAGTCCGCCTCCTCAGTCCTCCCTTCGGATTCGCCTCCTGTTTTTTTGGATTATGATTTCCATTGTCTTTCTGATGCTTCGCCGGTCTGATTTCTTTCTTCGATTTCTGATGCTTCCCTGGTTTGATTATCTTATTATTAAATTCTGTTTTCAATGCTCTGCTGGTTTCTTGTTTTACCATCTGGGGATTTCTTGTTTCTGGTTTGATTTCTCCATGGTTAAAGCTTGAGCTGTTGGCCTGGTGGCGGTGACTTTTTACGGTGGATGTGGGTTTGGGTGACAGAAAAGAAAGAGGGGAGGGATGAATTGAGAGTTTGGGAGGGAGGCTTTTTTTTTTTTTTTTTGAGTTGAGGGGTATTTTGGTATTTTTATATTGAGTAATGTCAGTTAAAGTGGATTTAACAGCATGTGCATTTTCGCACCAATTTTGAGAGTTCATGTGCATTTTTGCACTTCCGAAAAACATATGATACTGAGTGCACTTAGGGTAAAAGCCTATATGTATTTTTGCACCTTTACCCTTATTAGAATATATTATTAGGATAGTATCAACAAAAAAAAAAGAATATATTATTAGGAATTCTATAATTATAGGGATTAATTAAATATATAGATTATATGAGATAATGGTTAGGATTTTATTTTCAAATTTTAAATATGGATCTCATTAAAAATCTGATTCTCTTTTCTGTATGAATGTAATCACCCTCTCATATAAATAATACAACAAATTATTCTCTCATCTGATTATTTTCAAAGTCTCCTCTTGAATTACTTTCTCTAATTGCATGCAGGGCTAGACTAAGGCATCGTTTGGATGGGCTTAAGAAAAAAGTGCTTTTTTTCATTGTGTTTTTTTAAACTCTAAATTGAAGCTTTAAAAAAAAATCAAAATCAAAATTTTGGCTTATTTTGTGACTTTTGCTTTTTTTTTTGAAGTTATCATCTAGACACATAAATTAATAAAAAAATATTTTTTTATTAAAAAAAAGTGCTTCTCTTTTTATTGAAAAAGTCCATCCAACCGGGTTCCAAGCAAATAATTGTAGCCTCATATTGCATTCATAAATGAAAAATAGTTAGAACTTGATAAAATATTCATGCACATTAAGCAGTTCTGCATAAAAGGATTCCATCTTGTTGTCTCAACACGCACAGAAAGAAAGAATGCCTAACAGCCATCAACAAAGCCTTTGTTGAGTAAGGCCAAATCCTTGTGCGGTCTCCTTCAATGTTTTAAGCGTTAAGGTTCATTTAGCAACCTAAGTATTCTTTCATGTGCATCCAATACTCTAAAATATTTTGCGGTATACCCAACGCCCTAAAGTACTTTTTTATACAATTTTAAAAAATATTTTAGGGAGTTAAAATAATTGAGAGTATTGGGCAATTTTGAAGAAAATAGTTCAGTGTGCTTGATGAAACTAAAAAATCACTTAAAGGTGTATTTTTTGGCTCAAGCTTAAAGGTGTTAGATACACTATAAAATACTTTAGGATATTAAAAACATTTTAAAAGATATTTTAAAGGGTTGGATGTGCCTTATCCCATGTTTTAAACTTCCGTTTCTCCCAAGTAGCCTTCTCCTGCAACTTCATGTTGACCCCCTTGATTACTCAGTTTAATTATGAAGCTCAGGGATGAACCACACTCAACATTTGAGCTTCATTCCATCACTTCAATGGCTTCTATTCCTGTAAATTTACCCTGTTCCAAAACAGAGCACAGCATCTTGATTGGTTGAATAAGGGACACTAATGGATATTATATTAATAAGTGAAGACTAAAGACACGTATTTAAGAGCAAGTGGGGTTACACCAGCAATGCCTCGCACACACCAGCTTCTTCTTCGATGAGCACTCCAAACAGAGAAGCCAAACAAACCAGCAGGAAACAGGAACAGAGCTCATATGGTGAGAGTGATTCATCCCCGAGCTTTGTATATGAAGGAAACTGAGAAGAATGTGAAACATGAAGTTGCAGGGGAGAGAAATTGAAGTTTAAAACATTGAAAGAGACTGACTAAACAAGGATTTGGCCGTCCTCAACTAAAGGTTTCTCCATGGCTGTTAGGCATTCTTTCTTTGTGTGTGTGTGTGTGAGTGTTGAGAAAACAAGATGGAATCTTTTATAGACACACCTCTGTGTCACTGTATAGTTTCATATGAGACGTGTTGGATTAATTCCGCGAAGCTTAACAATACAAAAGAAGTCATCATTCAATCATGACTCTTGAAAGTGGGGAGAAATTTCTTCTTGGATTCTTTTCGACGGACATGATCTATCGTCACAAAAGTAAACTCCTCTTCGTTCTTGGCTTAACAAGGAAGCACCCAAATACCTCGTACCAATGAATAACAGAGAAAACCCCATTGTAATTTATGCTTCATTAATTTCTATTCAAGAATAGAAAATTTAAGAGGAAGATTTCATTAGTAATTTGAATTATCATTAATTGGTACTTGTAGCTTTGAAGTTATGTTAAATGGGGGATTTGTGTATATAAATAATGATCTAGTTCAATATTTTCGCAGTCAATTCCCAATGCTTTTGTATCTCCACACATATTTACAAGCTTAATCATATCAGTAATAAAGATGGTGAGGCATATATATATTGCATTTTCAATCATACTTATGATTATATTTTTAAAATAATAAAGGAAAACATAAACGAACAAAACTATCCTTATTTTTTATTGGTTTTTAAATACCTGACTCATATAAGTCAAAACACATTATGAAACAAATGTTCTTCTTACTTTATTTTAAAAACATTTCTTTTTTTATTGCTTAAAAAAGAGAAGCAGTTCTTAAAACAACAATCCAACGGCTGTAATCAATTAAATAGTAGTATTGTAATTTTATTGCAATTAAAGGGTTTTTGTTGAGATGTATCGTGATTTTATTTTTTTGAAAGAGATGACGTGATTTCTTTCTTTCTGTTTTTTCCGGTTTTGCTGCTTTCTTTTACGCGGTGATGTACAAGTCTGGTTCTTGGCAGTAACACATATGACATCGTTTTCTCTGGCCAAAAATAAAGAAGTATTACTGGCAAAGACCTACTTAGTGCTCATTTACAAAACAACCAAACTGTAGTTTTAAAAATATCTTTTCTCAAGTTAAAATAAAACTCTTTCTATATATTGACCTTGTAAATCATAAAAATACTCTTCAAAAAGTTAAAACAGACAAGCACTTATAAGTGTTAATTAAGTGGGGACATATGCTCTAACAGAAATTAATAAAAATAAAAGATATGTTAGTATTAATTAGATCTCCATATATTTGGTATTCTTGAACCTCCTGATTCTAAATTTGATGAGTTTTTAGCAGTGATTATTAAAGAATCGAATTAAATAACAACAATTCAAACTATTAGACAGTCGGCTTGTTGCCTATAGTTGCTAACAACTTTTTTTTTTTTTTTTTGATAAAAGTTGCTAACAACTTTGTTTAAACCATATAATTGTTTTTATGGTTGAGTTGGGCTGAACTAAAACGGAGCCATCATGAAGGCAAAAATTGAGATTAGATAGGGAAGTACAATAGTTGTTACATAACAATATAGCAAATTTAAAAAATAATATTTATAAATCTATATCATTAAAATAGAGATAAGGTGAAAACATTTATCAGCTGAATACTAATTTAATAACTTATCTGCCTTTCATTAGTCTAGAAAAACTTGCAGTTACTATTTTATAATAAGAATTAGTGGGAGTAAGAAATAACGGGTAAAGCTCTTGCTCAATGGTCAAAGCTCATCTTGATGTCCTTTTGTCTTCATGAGTAATATGAACCATATGTCCATTTCAATAACGTCCGCTAATCAATCACTCTCAATCCATTAAAAATCATATCCCACATAAAACTCTTTCGCTATCAAACTTTGATGTCACCAAACAAACACGTACGGAATCTAATTTTCTAATAATTTAGATCATCATATCTATGATTGTGATGAACGAGACAGGAAATGATTTGGAATCTTTCCTCACCCTCTTGGACTCTCAACTCTCTCTTCGGAGTTCACCCTCCTTGACTCTCCTCTCTTTTTGTAGAATTTCTCTTTCTGGCTTTTATTGACGTTTTTCTAACCCTTCCACTAGTGTTGTTTATCTTAAAGTTTTTTTTAGGAGTAATCAAAATATAACATTTTTTTTCCCTTTGCCATTAAAAATATTGATGGTCAATATCTATTTTCTTTTTTACTGTTTCGGCGAATTTTCTATTTTTAACACTTTTGGAATGAAATTACTTCTTCAAAAACTTTATGATACCCAATACTTCTAAATGATTAATTATGAAGCAAAATTGCTTCTTAACTTCTTTTTTAGCAAAAGATTTTCAGCAGCTTGGAACTTGTTTTGCTTCCCTATTACTACTAATGTTTCTTTCTCATTTTTGTATGCCAACTAATGCTTGGGACGTGAAGTTTGCCATATACCCCTCTTAAATATAAGAGCCAATTAACGTTTTCAAAAAGTTAATGAATTTAATTAAATTACTTTATATTTATCATTCTTCTCCAAATTAATTTGTTTGACTTATAAGGTGATATATTATTGAATCACATATAACATATGATCTGATTTAATAACTTAATTAGCTTTCTTAATTTTTCAAAAAAATAAATAATTAAGTCTTATATCTAGAACCCGAAATAGTAATTTCTTCTTATCTTTTATGTATAACTTGATTATTTATTCAAGAAAAATAGTTTCTCTCCTAGCACAAAGTAAGCATTAAAAACTTGAGTATTTCAAAATCAATTTAAATAGAGGAAAATACTAAGATCAAGTTTCTTATATTCAATTTGTTAAATTCTCCATCTAAATTTAATCTAACGGTGAAGATGGGTCATGAGCATGATTTCTAATAAGGATAAAATGTGCTCCGCCGGAGAGCTCTCCCGGAGAGATTGACTCCAACGCGCCACCCACAAGTTTCTCACCCCGCGTCCTCCTTAAACTACATGTTTATTAGGAAATGCTTTATTATTTTTCTTATTTACCATGCATGCATGCATGGTTAGAATATTTTTACTTTATTACTTAACCCAAAAATACAAACTGGTGGTGAAAACTGAATAGGCAATAAATTTTGAAGTTTTATCCAGGTGTATAATATTGGAAAGAAATCCAAGCAGAGATGGTAAACATTACCATCTTTTTACATGTTAATTTTATTTTATTTTTTCCTTCCACGTATATTAGTTTTATTGACCGTATGTATATATTCATTCGTGTGAGTATGAAATAAAATAATGAATATCTTTCCATTAAAATTCGGTAACCTTCAACTGTTATGTTGATTTGGATTCTTGAAATGCTAGTTTCCATTTGAATGGACTAAATTGATAAATATAATAAAAATTTATTTAAAGGAAATTACACACCATTTAGACATGATAAACTATATAATAATTGGCAAAGAAAAACTAGAAGTAATTGATTGGCGTGAGTTTTTGAATTTGACAATTAATTGCTTCTTTTAATATAAATGTAAGTAATTTTATGTTTAGAAACACCAAGACAACTTAATTACATACACCAAAACCAACATGATCTTTTGGTAGTCCTTAGTGTGAAACCAAATACACCTCTGAATCTCTCGCAATAAAAGAGGCATGAAAAATAGACAAGAGAAGTGTAATTAATTAGGGTGATATCCCAATGCAAGTAATTAGGATTTGGCTACGATCCACTTCTTTTCTCATCTTTTTCTGTCCTTTTCCTTATCTCAATCGTTAGATTGAAATCTGAACGGTTCAGATTTAATGTTTTTATAAAAATTTTATTTTTATATTAATAAAATATTAAATTTTAAAAAAATATAAAAATAATATTTTTATCAAATATTAAATCTGAACAGTTAAGATTTTAATCTAACGGTTGAGATAAGAAAGAAGACGGGAAGAGAAGTGGACCGTAGCCAACCCCAAGTAATTAAGGTCTGAGGTGGCTTGCTATTAGAGATGGAAATAGGCCAGGCCAGGCTTTGGCTAAATAGGCCTGAGCCTGTAGTGGGGGTGGAAGGCCTGGGCCTGGGCCTGGGCCTAAGCCTAAATGCAGACTTTTTTTAAGGCTCAGGCCTGAGCTTTCGTAAGGCCTAGTAGGGCCTGAAGTCTTTTTAAAGGCCTATTTACAATGTAGGCCTTTAAAAAGCCCTCATATTATAGGCCTTGGAGGCTATAAAAAGGCTTTGTTTACTTTGAATCTATAAAAAAACTATATAAATGTAAGCTTTTAGTATAATATAAGAATAAAAACAATAAATATTATATTATTTATATTATATAAATATAATTATCTTTATTTGATGTGTAAACAGGCCAGGCCTGAAGGCTTGCAGGCCAGGCTTTAACTAAATAAGCCTGGCCTATTTACACATTTAGGCCTTTAAATAGGCCTTGATCTGGCCTTTTTAACAAACAGGTCAAGCCAAACCAGGCCCTAAATAGGCCAAACTGTAGGCCACCTGATAGGAGTCTGGCCTATTTCCATCCCTACTTGCTATAATAAGAAAAGGGAACACCTAAAATAAAAATACAAGCTGCTGTCCGCTGCCATAATACGACACTGTTTTGACATCAAAATGGGAAGAGAGTGCGTGCAAAGGAAGAATGTACTGTGAGAGCCCGTGAGTAAATGGCTTGGGTGGGCACCCACCTTATGAATTAAAAAAAAAAAACTCAACCCTCCCTATGTTTAATTGATTCAAGTTAGCTTTTTGAAAAAATAAAAATTACCGAAGAACTGGCGAAGTGCATGTACCCATAGATTTTTTTTTTTAAAAAAATGTGTGTTTTAACTTATAAGATATTTTGATAATTCGGATAATACCCCTAACAAATAAAAAAGAAAAGTGTTAATATATTCTTTTATCTATTAATTAAATTTGTTCTTATTTTGATTTTAGTCATTCAGACCATATGTTTTGCTCCATCAAAGGACAAAATAGTCCATATAATTACTGACTGTGTCATGATCAAGCACTAAGTCTCATTAGTTTCCATGAACTGATAATAATGGGCTGTTGTTACCTGGTTTAGTTTTTCATTTTCTTGTTTCCTTTCTAATGAAAATTATAATCTTAGCTTGGTCTTGTCGACTATCCTATCCTACTGGCTACCATGGAAGGATCGCAGAAGGCACATAATTATATCTCACAATACTTTTGAAAATGAAATAAAGATCAATTTCTTTATCTGGTAAACAGTAGTATGTCACCAATCAAATACTCCTAATTCTTTCCTCTAAAAATGTATGAATTGAATATCCACATAAATAAGGAATCTTTGTTTTAAAAATTATTTTAGGATCCTAAAAAAAATCTTAAATTATGTTTTTCATATCAGTTAGTATATGAAATATTTTTTAAAAATGTAAGATATTTTTTAAATATCATAAAGTATCTTTTTAATATCTTAAATTTTTTTTAATTTATTAAAATAAATTTTCATCGTGTAAGGGCATAGATTTATAACTCACCGTCAAACCACTCGCCAAATTCCTTCCACTGCACACTCGATTTATAACTCTTCTCAACTCGCTTACCCCACTCCCCCCCCCCCCCCCCTCTCTCTCCCACTCTCTCTCTTTCTCTCTTCAATGTTCAATGGCTTCATCACCATCTTCGTCCTTAAATCGCATTATACTCAGAGAAAGCTTCAACAACCTTCCAAAGTCCCAACCTTTTGGACAAGTTTCACTGCCCAACAGATCAAAAACCAAACTTTGTCCTGAAATCACCATCCAGAATTTCTCTTCTTGTGGCCGTTGGATCGGATTCGTCGCCGTGTCGTCCGACGAAGCCTCACGGCGGCTCCGCCGGTGCGACATCGTCATAACTTTCCGGGGGACCGTGACAAGCCAAGAATGGGTTGCTAACTTCATGAGCTCGCTGATTCCGGCTCAGCTGGACCCACATAATCGTCGACCCGACGTGAAGGTTGAATCCGGGTTTCTCTCTCTCTACACGTCTGATGAAGCTTCAACCTCAAAATTCGGAATCGTAAGTTGCAGGGAACAGTTACTGTCGGAGATATCGAGGCTGTTCAACAAATACAAAGGCGAAAATATTAGCCTGACGAAGGCGGGTCACAACATAAGGAGTGCATTGGCTCTACCGTCAGCAGCTTTTATTTCTATCTCTATAGCTCGCAATGAACTAGAGTAGTCGGATTACTGCAGTGCAGGAATAGTATGTCGCTAAGGAATTGGAGAGGGCCGCTTTTTGGTATCGGGTTCTGAGCATTTGAGGATGAGTCGGCATATGTCAAATGCCGCGCTTAGGGTATATGAAGCTTATTGGCTACTGCTGGGAGGAGAATCAGCTAATGTTTGTATACAAATACATGCAGAATGACAGTTTGGAAAACCACCTGTTTAGAACTAGCTTCAAGATCCATGTTAATTAACATTGCCTTTAATTAATTAGGATCTTGAAGCTACTTCTAAAGAGGTGGTTTTCCAAGCTGCCCTTCTACATGTATTCGTAAAAAAGCATTAGCTGATTCTCCTCCCAGCAATAGCCAATAAGCTTCATATACCCTAAGTGCCGCATTTAACATATGCCGCCTCATCCTCAAATGCTTAGAACCCCATCCCAAAAAGCGACCCTCTAACGCTTTCGTTACCAATTTGTTCAGTTTCGTTCTTTCTTTTTTTCTTTAAAAAAAACTAGTAATTTGTAAGTGGGATTTATGGAGATATTGATCATTCCACATGTCGCACGCTTCGTTTGAATGGGACTTCATCGCTTGTTCTAACGCTTTCGTTAATGTTTAATCATATAGAGTAATAACATTTCAAGATTTTCACCTTTGCCGAATTCAAAACCAATTAGTCCTCATTGCTCGGGGTTTCTACAAGTGCACTGATTAAATGCCTGAAGGGAGTGGTAAATGGTGGATTAAAGAGAATATACGAAACGCAACGTCACTCTTTTGCCGCGGAGTATCCTCTGCGAAGCTGTTGCGTTCACTTTGATGGGTTGTTTTATACTGGTAATTAATTTTTACCCAATAAATAAACTTTAAACCCTTTGGTTAGCTAAAATGGGAAACCAAACCAAACTCTTTTTTCTCCTCCCAGCAAATCCTAATTAGACCATAATTAGGAGTAAGTTGCTATAGGGGCAATAATGTCAATTAAGGGATTTTTTGTGTGTTAATTGCCATATCTTGGTGATATTTTATTTCTCAGATGATTTATCCCCTTCTGATCCCAGATGATTTTCCGCTTGGTTTCATTTGTGTAGGTGAATGAAGGATTAATTGAAGAAAGGAATAATGGCAGCCAAGGACCTGAATTGAATTAAATACATCTGCAGACGGGGAGACAACATTTGTCATTGGCTGAGCTGACATGGTTTTGACTTTTTGTTTACAAACTAGTTTTTTCCCCCTCGTTGGATTATTGAAAAATAAATGCTTCTCTAGGGTAGGGGAATTTCTAGTTGCCCATTTTATCTATGAATTCGATCAACTCCATATATTTATCAATGCCACTAGGCATTAGAAATGGAAAAGCTCATCAACTTCGTGTTGTACTGGCTGAACAAGGTCCATTCTGACATAGGATTCAATTTTTTGGTTTCATGATTAAATATATTATCTGCGTCTGTGAATACCGAAACATTTCTAATCAAATGAAAAACTTTATGCACATTGACGTCTCATGTTCATAATATATTGGAAATTTCAATTATTTTGAACTCCAGAATTGAGAATCATAGTCCACTTCTATAAGAAACAGAGAAGCATGTCAAAGGTCAATCCAATTATATTCAATATGATATTCATGCTGATTAGGTTTCAAGTGCAAGGTTCATGTTTGGAGGCACTGCAAATGCTAGCTTTGTTAATGAATCATTGTGGGAAAGACTTATAGGTGTTGAGGCTATTCTCAATTCCTATTCCAAGCATGGAACCAATAGTCAGTCCTCTCCCTTTTCCACCCAATGAACCAATCAAGAAATAGCTGGTTTGTTAGGAAGGATTGCAAGTCAATGTATCTTTTGCTTCATTCATTGACATATTTATCGAATCTATGTTCTTATTCTTCATATTTTTTTGGCTCTACTCTGGTGTTTTTTTTATATCTGAACATTTTTTTGTTTCTGAGAATAACCCCACTGCAAGATAGAATTAACTATTGAGCTCATCAGATAACAGTTAGTCAAAAGCTTTCTAGATCCTCTTTCCAATATTTTGCATATACTAGCATTGATGAGATATTACTAACCGAAATTTTGGGTTTCAACAAACTTAAGAGACATATGAAGCATAGATGATTCAACTATAGAGTTGCGGCCATGTTTGGCACTTATACTAAATGATAGAGAAGTAAGGTGAAACTAATAATTAGTTAGTTAGTTAGTTAAAGCCTAATCTTGAATTTCCAGAAATTTTAGGGTTATTTTCTGTAACTTTTCCAGTATTATTTTTTATCTTCCAAAATCTCAAATTTTCTTCTTAAAACACCTAAAATACAATACAAGATTAAGCACAATATAGCATCAAAAGTCTAAGAAATTATTTATATGAATAATTAACAAATTGTGATCATTTTATCTTAATTAAACTTAATTCAATATAAATGTCTCCAACTCAAATTAGTATCTAATAATATAATAATATTTCAGAAAATATATTAAAAATAACAATTTAATAATAAAAAGTCATAGGAAATTATGGTTCAATCACCTCAGTCAAATTGACAAGTCATTATTATATTGTACACTTATATTTATACGCACTCACAGAGGCATCGATAAATGAATGTTTAGTTGTTTACAACCTGTTTTCTCATCACTCACAAACAGAAAGAAAGAAAGAAAGCCTAACAAAGCCAATTCACAATAAAATAATCACTCAATTTTCTTAATTTTGACTAGAATAGGAAGAAGGAAAGAAGCTAATTGAGGAAAGTAAGAGCGGGGCTGTCAGAAGCATGGTAGTTAAAATCACGATTTAAGCGTAAAAAACGTCGTTTTTACGTTTTTTTAGGAAAAAACGCATTACGTTGTGAAAAAAACGCATCAGAGGTAAAAACGCAAAAAATGCTGTGAAAAAACGTAAAAAGGGTGAGTTTTTGCAAAAAACGCAGTTTTTACTAAGGGACTTAAATGAAAGTTTTAAAAGTTCTGGAGAGGGGCTAAAGTGAGAATTTTCAAGCTATTTTGGGGCCGAATTGAAATTTCAAAAACATTTGGGTCCTTTTCTGTAATTAATAAATAAAGATCATTTTACCCCTAATTACACTTAATTCAATACAAATGTTCCTAACTCAACTTAGTACTTAATCATACAATAATGTCCCAGAAAACGTATTAAAAATCCCAATTTAATCATATAAAAAATATGGTTTGATCAATGACAATGTTGGACATTTTGATTGATATTGCATTGATCAGTATATGTGTGTATGATGACAAGTACCTTACTTTTCTCGAAATTTTTTTATATACATATGCAGATAAAAACTCCGTTTTATTTTACGATTTTACGTTTTACAATTTTTCACTCTCTTTTTATTTTTAGATAAAAATTACGTTTTCATTACTAAAGTGCTCGAAATGGAGGGGGCAGCAGGGAGGGTTTTGCAGGGGATTTAACTTTAAAACAGAGTGGCCGTGGCCCAACGTACGCTCTCACATGCAAAGCGTTTTGTTTTGGCATCAAAGCGTCCCCTCGGTGGGTCCCACTCCCACTTACCAAAATTTAGAAGACTTCAATCAAATTTAATGAATTAGGAGTACTATGATACTATGTTTGTGTGTGGTCCAAGTAGCCAAAAGATGCATGTACCTTACATGCTTTCACATTAAAGCAAGAAACAGAGGTGGGTTGGTTTCACTCTTGTGATCCCTACAAGATAAGTTTAGCTCACTTTTCAATTTTTTTTTCTTTCTTTTTCTTTTTATTTTTTAAAAAATTAACCAAGAAATAACAAAGAGAGAACCCCGAATTAATTTATGCTTTATTAATTTCTATTCAAGAATAGCATATTTAAGAGGCAGCTTTCACTAGTAACTTGCATTATTATTAATTGGTACTTGTAGCTTTGAAATTATATATGTTAAATGGGGGATTTATGCTATAAATAATGATCTAGTTCGGTATTTCCACAGTCAATTCCCAATGTTTTGGTGTCCCCTCACATATTTATAAGCTTCGTCATATCATATCAGTAGTATGGATGGTGATGAGTAGAGTTGGGAAATCGAGCCAAGTCCATCGGGTCGGCCCGTTTAAGCCCTGGCTCTGCAGGGCTCGGACTTAAAAAATAGGCCTGAAATTTGAAATTGGCCCCACAATGTCGGCCCTGTAGGGCCTCGGGCTTAATTGGGTCAGCCCTGTAGGGCCTTAGGCCAGCCCTGCAGGCCCGTTTAACTGTAGTTTTTTTTTTTAAAAAAAAATAATGACTTAAACTTCAACTTAATAAATGTGTTTATTTGTAATTACTTATAATTTTTTTAGTTTAAACTATAACCGTTTTTTATATTTATTATTATTCTGTATTAAAACACATAATTAGTTATTATAAATTTTAAAGAGGGGATGTATTCATATTAAATAAACACATACTTTAGTATTACAATATTATATAAGTAATAAATTATAAATATATTCTGTGTAGAATAAGTATAGTTATTTTTATTTGTTAATAAAATCATGCATGAACCAAAGGAATCTGCAGACACACAAAATTACGAGAGGGAAAAGTATTTTGTTATAGGCATACATAAAGCAATTCCTTTGTTTAATATTTTTCGAAAAAAAAGGAAAAAATATATTTTTTGTGTTTATTTGTTGAATGATTTATATTGTTTAGATATTAATGTTGATAAAATTTATTTGATAGATTAGAACTTTAATGATTGCAATTTATTAATTATATTTCTTTGAAAAAAATCGAAGAAAAAATAGTTAAAATTTGGAATAGTAATTTTCAAGCCCTGTAGGATCGACCCTGGCCCTGGTACTATCGGGCCAAGCTTTGAAAAATATATGTTTTCCTTACTTTAAGCCCTGTAGGGCCGGACCAGCCCTGATTCCCAGTTCTAGTGGTGAGGCGTGTATATTGCTTTTTTGAAAATGCAATATAATCATACTTGTCATTATATTTTTTTTAATAAAAAAGGATAACATAAACGAAAAAAACTATCCTTATTTTTTCTTGGCTTTTTAATACCTGCCTCATATAAGTCAAAACACATTATGACACAGATGTACAACCCTGGCTCTTTCTTGTTTTTTCCCCGTTTTTTTTTTTTATTACAAGGCCAGGAGGGGGGAGTCGAACTAAGGACCTAAGTGGGATACACATCCCAATTACCGTTGCACTACAAGGAGTGCTGGTTTTTTTCCCCGTTTTGCTGCTTCCTTTTACGCAGTGATGTACAGGTCTGGTTTTTTTTTTTTCTTGATACATTACAGGTCTGGTTTTTGACAATAACACATATGACATCGTTTTCTCTAGCCAAAAATAAACAAGTATTGCTGGCAAAAATGGCCGGCCCATCCTTTGCTCAATTTACTTGGGACTAATTCAGGCCTAGGCTTAATCTAATGGGCTTAGAATGTTCTCTCATTTCGACCACCTCCTTATGACACTTACCTCCGGCTATATAATAGGTCCATAACTAAAAATTTAGTCATCTTCAATTCGTCTTTCGCAGGCATAGATTATCAAGCCACGATTTTCCAATCTTGTCAGTTTCAATTCCTGCAAATACGAAGCTCAAGAACCTTCCATTAAAGGTAAGCTTACATATATACCACCAAGCTACTACACCAATTCTTTAGGCGAGGCTTTTTATATTTGATCAAAGGAGACTTTGTCCATTGATTTGTCCACTGTAGCAAACGAGATCGTAATAGTAGTATGTGACAACATGCCTTCCCAGCATAGAAGCTATATCCGTGCAAGATGTAACCAGAAGAGCAATGGAGACTGACTTAAAAGAATAGGTCTTAATTCGTTGTTTTTTATGTGTAGTTTTTTTTGGACCTCAAGAAAACAGGATAAACTTAAAAAATATTATTATTTGTGATAGCAAGCATGCTTTTACTTTTATTCATATTGTTCTTTACCCTTTAGCCCTGGTCTTTTGAGTCATTTAAGAATTTCATTTTAAATATATGATGGTATGAATTTACAGATGAATATTTTTGTTTGGGGTTAAAATGCAATTTTATTAATAAGTTTTTTTTTGAGATGCGTCTAGTATAAATTAATAAGTTTTGAAAGAGACAAAAATACCAATAAACAATTCAAAATGATGCAGAGTCATCAAGATAAATTTCATCAAAAGTTTGTTAGGTCTTACTTTAATTTGACCTTGGCAAATTTAACAAATGTTTAATGAAGTTTAATGGTCCAAGTGAATCTGCACTATTTTAAATTATTTATTAGTATTTTCTTTACATTCCAAAACTTATTTGAACCAGACGCTTCTAAGAAAAAACTTTGCTAGAAAAATTTGGGGAAAATCCTTTTCAAGGCCCTTTTTATAAAAAAAAATTCAAGAAAATGCCCCAAGATTATGAAAATTCCAAAAAAGGCCCTTCAGAATTTACGGAGTTGTTAACCGGGTAGATATAGCTGTTAGCAGGGTACTGATATAGTTGTTAAAAATAATTTATTTAACAATTAAATTAGCTCAGTTAACAACTATATCAGTGCCCCGCTAACAACTATATCAGCCCCGCTAACAACTCACATTGGGCCTTTTTTGGGATTTTTATAATCTTGGAGCCTTTTCTGGAATTTTCAAAATCTTGGGGTCTTTTCTGGAATTTTCAGAATCTTGGGGTCTTTTTTGGGATTTTTTTTGATAATATGGGCCTTGAAAAGGATTTTCCCAAAAATTGGAGCTTAACCGTATTTTTTCATTGAAGGATTTACAGAGGAATTTAAGTAAAATATTGACAATCAAGAAAGTTTCATGAAATTAATTTGGAAATAGACTAAATAGTAAATACGTACCCCAAGCTAGTGTGGACCCAAAAAGAGAAGTCACACCAGCAACAACTCATCTTCCCATTTTTCAGAGTTGACAAGAAAATTGAAAATCCACACTGCCCCAAAGTAAAGATCATATTTTTAATTTATTTTCTCTTGGCCACTAATTTTGGTAGTAATCTTGCCTATTTTGCACTAATTAATGCAATTAATCTATTCTATGTCGATTCTAAAAGGTAAAAACCAGACAAAGAGTGTAACCAACTTACTTTTATGTTAATGTGACAGAAATAAATTTTCTGCAGCAAAAGTAGAAACATTAGACCCTTATATAATAAAGACGGTTAAATAAAAACCCAAGCAATAAAACTTACAAAATTACTACCTTTAACTTTTTAACTTTTCAAAATGTATAACTTGTATATGAATAGTGGCTCTTTTCAAAAGTAATAGTTTTGGTGTCCTAAAAAAAATTAGGACGTCAAGAGCAGTGGTTTGTAGCGCCCGACTTTTCATTTGCCACCCATGTTGCCAAATTCCCCTTCTTTTTGGTCACTTTTGGCGTCCTAAAATTTTATTAGGACGCCAAAAGCAGCCAAACTAAGGGATTCCTTTTTAGAAAACCAACCTTAAAGGCATTTGTAGCCAGAATCATTCCGCCTCCATTGAGTGTAAGGGACCCCTAGCGATTGGATTCCGTCTTCCCTCCTCTCTCTCTCTCTCTCTAATGTGTCTTCCCTACTTTGAAATTCCTTCCCTCTCCCATCGTCGAACCTCCATCCTCTCACTGTGTCTGATCCCCGTCGCCCTCCGTCTACTAATGTCGGAGCTCCAAAACTTGTTCCCTCTCCCACAGGTTCGACCAAAATCCACCATCGACAGGCGACAGTGATTTAAAGATACAAGTTTGATTTCCATAGATCTGCTTCTGTTTCGATTCCCATAGATCTGCTTCTGTTTCGAATTGCTTTTAGAATGGTTTTTGATCTGTGTGGATTTTTGTGTTTAAGTTGTCGACACGCCACACAGAGCCATGGAGATTGACAAATGGTGGCGTCGGTGGAGTTTGTTGGCTTTGGTGATGATAGTTGGCGTCGCTGAAGCTTCTGATGTCACCTACGATGGAGGATCTGTGCTAATTGGCAGCCACACTCTGAAACGCTAGATCAAACCGGGAAGATTTCAACACCCTGGTTTTGTTTCAAAGGATTTTGATACCTGCTTCTTCATTTCGTCTTGTTTCCTTTTTCTTCGTTGGAGATTTGGGTTGATTGTTGGCTTATTCTTCCTTTTTCTTTCTTCTTTTTTTATATAAATTTGATTAGAGTTTGTTGATGGATTATAGCGCTGAATTGATTATTGATTTGGTTTTTAGTGATTTGTTACATTTGAAGTCCTTCCGAGCTTAGGAAATCATAGCTGCCACCCATGGTTTTGTTAATCATACACTCACTGACTCACAATTGAGAACTTCTTACTTCTCTTTATTTTGATGCTCCCTTTTGTTCTTTGACTTTGATCATTTGTTAGTTTGATCTGGCTTTGTTGGGGGAATGTTCTTTTGAAGGGGGATGCGAGGACTAAGGAGACGACGTTGACGTTTTTTCTTTAAAAAAATGGACTTACGGGTCCTAAAGTTTCTAGGATGCCATAAGTGAGCTTACATCGTCCTAATTTTTTTTTGGATTCCGTAAGTAGCTCCCCTTACTACGCCTTCTAGATAGGCGTTCCCTTGAAAAAAGACGTTAAAAGTGCAAAAAAAAAAAAAAAAGAAAGAAAGAAAAGAAAAAGGGACGATATAACCTTTTTTTTTTTTTTGGTAGTAATGTGGTGTGTAATGTTGAGTATAATATTAGTAGGGAAAATTAGAACTAAGGACCTAGAGCAAATGATATTTATTGAGAAGGACCATAAAAATTGTAATTATTCAAAAAGACCAATGTCAAAATATAAATTTAAAAATACTAAATTGACCTTGATTAAACTTCCTACATTCTCTCTTTCAATCTTTCTTACATTCTAAAAGTAATTTAAATTTTTATTTTCGACAAAAATTACAATCATCATTTTTTAAATTTTAACTGACATCTACACGATCATATCATCAATATATTATTTAATTATTAACACAAATATTTGCCCATTCAAATCATTAAATTTATAATCTCATATAAAATAAATTTGGAGTAAAATAGACCAATTGAGAAGATGTTAAATTTTTTATCTAATATCTTAGTCATTAAAAAAGCTTTGTCTCAGAAACAATTAAACATTAATATTATTTGAATACTATAGATTATATAAATAGATTCCTATGTAAGTC
Source organism: Acacia crassicarpa (assembly GCA_034222035.1). NCBI lineage: Eukaryota > Viridiplantae > Streptophyta > Magnoliopsida > Fabales > Fabaceae > Acacia > Acacia crassicarpa. The sequence goes on along the minus strand of JAWXYG010000001.1, from coordinate 55,338,429 downwards.
GTAAAAAAAATGAGAGAAATTGTGTTTAATATAAAAAAAATTAAAAATTCAGATTGGTTTTAAAAATGAAATATGAGAGAAAATGTAGGAGGTTTAAATAAGGGCAATTTAGTATTTTAAAACTTTTATTTTGAAAATTGGTCATTCTAAATAATTACAACTTTTACGGTCCTTTATAATAAATATTATCTCTTCTAGGTCCTTCTTCCTAATTTTCCCATATTAGTACGAGCGTGTTGATGAGGTCTTGCATGAGAAGATGGAAAGTATATATAAATTCTATTAACTTCTTTATCAAGTATTTCTTCAACTATGATTAAATAGTTAGCTACTTAGAACTTTAATTATATTTTGACATGTTGGTTTTACCATTTCAGGCACTTTTACCATACTTACATCCGCCCCGCAATCTTCATGACAAGGTCAATTTGATATACTTTGACATTGTCAATAACCAGGGTGAGAACATGAAGAAAGATGTGAAGTAAGCTCAAGCGAAGTTACTAGCGGATAATTTCATTAGCAGGGCGCCCAAAAAAGGGACACTTACTTCTTGATGCCTTTCCTTCAAAGGTGGATACATCATTAACTTTTCTTAAATTATTTTTCGTTTATTTTATAATTGTCTTGATGGTGTAATATATTATTGTACTTAATTAATGGTAGATGCTCATAGCACTAAATCCATTGCACAAAAAGATTTGGTATTATGATTCTCTCAGTGAGGATCTTCACAATAAATCATTCATGCAGGACACCTTCAACCAATAAGTTATCTATTCATCATTTCTTATAATTCAGTCCATCTTATATATTTATATATATATAACTTTCTTTTTCCCTCAAAGAGGTGTACAGGTACCGCACGCAAAATAATCTCGATTGCATCAATTGCAATCTCACTGATGGCCGCTTCAGATATCCTTCCAACAGTTGAGACCGGATGTATATATATTATTCACCAATGACTATAATATTAAATTGAAGCATACATATAATTTATATAAGATTGATCACCACATTTTTCTTTTCATTTCTTTATAGTGCCCACAACAACCAGAAAACAGCAACAATTGTGGGTACTATGTGATGTTGTTCATGAAGGATATAATTACACACAATGCCAAAAATATTGATTCTAATAAGGTATATTATATGCTCAATTCATTCATATATACATTTGGCGACGTCTAACTTCATTTATTGTTTTCTTTTACGCATAGTATTTTTATGCCTCCTACACGAAGTTTAGCCATACATAAATGGAAGAAGTGACTAAAGAGTTGGTGACATTTTTGCGACTTCAATGTGACGAAGAAACCTACTATTAATATAATGATTGTAAATTTATAGATACTGATTTAGTTGTTTTAAACTTTTGGTTTTTAATAGTGTATATATGTATAGACTGTGAATATATATTCTGATCCGTTTTGCACAAATCTATGTGTGTGCAAGGGGATATTGACAGCAAAACCCCCCATTTTTTAAAAAATATTCATTTTGATGCATAACAGTTGTTACTTAAAAACCGTTATTTATATCAAATATATATAACAATTTCTAAATAAAACTGTTAGTATTACTATAAATATATAACGATTTTTTGAAAGAATCATTATTTATGTTACTACATATACAATGGTTGTTAAAACGAAATTGTTATGTATTAATGCAAGCATTACTATATATTATTATGATTATTTACATGTGTACAATATTTATTAGCACAACATTACGCAAATCATGATCTCACCAAGCCTTAATATATTATAAGTGTTATATTACAATCGTTATAATAGATAATGAATAAATCACGGCTCGGAACCATTATTTATCTACATCGAGCATATAAAGCACTGCCATATGTGACAATTTGAAACTTTAGTTTATGGTCAATAATAATCATCATATATTGGTGATTCTATGATAGTGTTAGTAATGTGACATCAGTCCTAATAGGTTTATTTTACGTAGGGCATGCTTGAAATATATTTTCTAATGATTAGATATCAATACTTTGGTAAGAAGTAAGTCGGTTTTTATGCATCGTTTTGTTATTGAATAAGTTATATTTTACCCTGTCATATAAAGCTTTGCAGTTTAAGCTTTTGGAACTGTGTGAATATTTAATAGGGTTAAAGATACCTATGGAAGGCGAGACTTATCAGAAGGCAAGACTTATCAGATTTTTTATTTGGTAATCGACTTATGGGATTTATGTTCATGTATAATGTGGAACCACTTCTTATTGTCTTTAATATAAGAACTAATTAATTTTTTTTAGAGAGATTTGATAAAGTAAATAAATTAATTTAAAGTATTTATATTTATATTTTTTTCCAAGCTAATATTCCTTGGCTTATAAATTGAAATATAATATAATGATATACAATATATACTACAAAATAAGTTATTTAATTTCATTAATATTTGTAAAAAGAGTCAATTGAATTTTATATTAAAGAAGAAAAAAACTATCAATTATACAACTGAAAATCATAGTCCAGCTGTAGTAGAGGCTGAGGAGCATTTCACAGGTAATCAAATTATCATTGTGGTTGAGGGATATCATCGGCGAGATCAGAGATCTTCTTTTCGGCGATTGGGATGTGAAGCTATACTATATACCCCAAGAGACAACATTGCTTGTGTCCACTATTTAGCAAAGGAAGGACAGGATGCTCCTGCTGATACGGATGCGGTTTTCATCCCAACAATTCCTATGGGGTGCCGGGATATGGTGTTGAAGGACTAATTGGTCTGCCAGTCTTAGTATTTTACCTTGTGTGTTGTATTTAGGGCTAGATTTCCATGTTCTAGTTTTTGTTTCATCGTCTCAAGCCACGGCTTGCCTGTATTACGCAAATAAAAAATAAAAAATAAAAAATTATCATTGTGGCATTGGCACATAGGTGTTGTAGTTATACACAAATAACACAATTCCAATTCCAAGCAAGGGTTCCACAATCAATCCTGATGGTTTCAGGTAAGAAATGATGGGTTTGTCTGGAGGGATTACAAATCAAACAGGTGTTCAGCAGCTTTGAACATCAAGGTTGCCATTTACGCCTACCACCTCAAATATAAGATTAAGTTGATTTTTTAAAAAATTAAATAAACTATTTAAATTACTTTAAAGTATTTCTGCTTATCGTTTTTCTCTAAACTCACTACAAAAAAAAACTGTTTTTTGCGACAGAAAAATTCCCTAGCAAAAAAGTCATTTTCCATCGCAAAACTAATTTTGCGGCGGAATTTGCGGCGGAAACTATTCCGTCGCAAAAATCGTCCTCGCAAACTAAATTTCTGTCGCAAAATTTTTTTTTTTCTGTCGCAAATTCTAAACTTGCGAGGGACAGATTTTCCCTCGCAAAATCCACAAATTTGCGAGGGAAACTATTTTCCGTCGCAAAATTTCCAAAGTTTGCGACGGCAAATACTATCCGTCGTAAAGTTGTGGATTTTGCGAGGGAATATATTCCCTCGCAAATGTTCAAAACATTTCCCTCGCAAATGTGAGGAGTTTGCGAGGGAAATAGCTTTCCCTCGCAAATGTCAATTAATTTCAAATAATTTATTAAAAAATCATAAAAAACAGAATAATTACATAAAAAAATATTAAACATTAGAAAATAGAGAGACTTGGATATCATAAAAATAAATTGTAACAATCACAAGAATTTACATAACAAAAACAAAATATTACACTTTATAATGTTTTGACCAAAATGAACTAAAAAAGAATCTAAACTGCAGAAATCTGATCAGGATCATCACCAGTATCGTCATCACCACCAGGAGGGAACCTTGTACCCTTGTCCTTCAATAAGGACTTGAGAAGTTCCTGCATCTCAGTAATCATCTCTCCTTGCTCCTTCACCTTCGCTTCTAACGCCTTTACCCTCTTATCCTCTGCAAAACCAACATTACGAAGTCAATTTATTTTTTGTACTTCATTTAAATTGACGAGGAAATAATGGTTTGTAATTGGTAGCAAAAGTATTACGTCTACCTGTAGGAAGACCTCCAACACTGCTGGATGGGCGCTTTGTACACTTCAGTTCGCTGGCAAGGCACCCATCCCAAAGACTCTCCCTTTCTTGTCAATTCCACCTACAGCCTGAATGAATAGACTCTCGTTATCAGAATAAGAGGAAACTGGGTCGTTCTCAATCTGTGAGTCTCTCTCTTGCGTCAGCTGCTGATAGGTCTCCTACAAGTACACAAAAATACATCACAAATAAGACATGTAAGATGAAATAAATGTTACTGTTTGAAACAAATAATAAATCTAATTAATATCTCACCGTGCATTGCTGGGATCTGGCGTTAATCCAGCACCTCTCACCATCAATCTGTCGGGAATGGGTCCGCTCAAAGGTAGCCCAAGGAATCGAATTTGCAGGAACTTGCCTAGACTCTGCCTGCAAACACCAATTGATAACCGTCAATTAATTACTCCAAAGTATAAAATATTGAAAGCTAAAATAGAAAATAACGTATACTTACAATTTTTCGTCGATGCTCACTAAATGGAATGCAGCCGCCAGCATATGACGGTCCTTCCATATTGGCCCTATTTAACTTATTTCGTTCACTTTGCTTTATATATTTCTCGTCGGTGGCCCATCTTTCAAATAACTGGTCTGCGACCTCAGGTTGAATCCAATTTTGCTTTCCCCTTTCCTGTCTCAACTTATAAAATTTATCAGACATCCACTTGCTGGCCCTGAAGTTATAAGCCCTTTTTAAATTTTCCAAATCACCTAGCAACCAGCTAAACTCTCCCTGAAAATCAAATAATAAACAATTAGTGCTCCAAAGTATAAAAGTAGTTAATCAGTTTGCATTTTGATGAGAAGAAATTAATAACCAAAAATCACATAACTTACCAAGAACTCCCTGAACCAAGTGTCCCGGTCATCCTGAGAAATCTCTGTCCATTTGGCCCAAGGCTCAGTGAAATTACGGAACATTTGATCCTTGATGAATTTCTTCACCGTCTTATTAGGCTGAAACCTGAAAACAAAGAAAATGTTACAAATATTAGCATACAAACTAAAGGTAAAAAATCATAACATTACTAGTAACTTTACATGACTTACTCGGTGCCGCCAACAGGACGAATCCACAACTTCCTTGTCGCAGGATCAATTGTTCCCCAAGTTGGTGTGTCGGAGGAACTACCTTCCCCGACCTGGCTCTGAGGCGACGCAATGTGCTAAAGGAAGAAGTATTGAAAATGTTACAACATAGATGCTTAAATAAAACTAAATATATGTAAATCAGTCAGACATTGTAAAATCAACCTGCTCTGTCCCTTGCTGTGGATCAATTGGAGAGACGGGCACACCTCTACCGCCCAAAACAGAGTCGGTAGTAGACGGTGAAGATGAAAAAGTAAATGACGGCATCTTTGGGGAAGAGCCAAGCCCTCTACCTATAGAGGAGGTAGTTGATGGCGCCCTACCCCCTCTGATAGGAAGAGGCCGGGAGCTGCCACTACTACGTCCAGTACCTGAACGCCCTCCTCGATGCTCCATCTCTGAACACTTATAAAGATATCGATATATATAAAGTACTCCTTGACATAAGATGTTATCTACATTTACTTCAGTAAATTGTCAAATATCAACCACTGTCATGGCTCATATGTATAATGTAGCTTATTTATAGTCACAATGCCAAGATTGTACATGATGCCGCAAAGTAATAAAATAGATGTCTCTCAACACACCAAAGCCAAATAGGTCAATAAAGTTGACATATAAGAACTAAAGATAGTGCAAAGCATGCTTATTGCTTAACCCCAGTAGGAAAATGATTACACATTGCCAGACATCATATCCACTACCATTGAGTTTGACATTAAAGGCTTGTGAAAATTTCAGTTAATGCTATCATGGACATAAAAAAAGCCTACACTATTAAATTTATGCTAATCATGAATACCAATCAGTTCATTTAACAACGAATCAGCCAGTGACATCACATGAGGAAGTTGTGCTGAAGTCAAGCAATACACAATTCATAGTAGATATTACAAATAACTTTGAGAAAATGATTGGAAAAGGAGGATCTGGAACTGTTTATCATGGCTCCTTATCTGATGACACACAAGTTGCCGTCAAACTGCTCTCATCAGCAGAAAGCTATAGGCAGTTTCAGACAGAGGCATGCTCCTCTACCCAAAAAATTCAGTTCATTTTGTTTGCTAAAGAATTCAATTCTAAGAACCAAATCACTCACATTATATTTTCCTGTATTTTTAGGCAAAACTCTTAATGCGAGTTCATCATAGAAACTTAGCTTCCTTCCTTGGATATTGTAATGAAGGTGGACACAGGGCAATCCTATATGAATTCATGGCTTATGTACAATAGCTAATGAGAAGCATCAAAGCGGATACTAAATCAAAACAATCCATGATTCACAGCTCGGGCAAAATAAAAGCACCCAAACTAACATAAGAAACAGAATCACAGCTTGGGCAAAATAAATCCGTAGCTTGAAAAAAAATAAGAAACAGAATAACAGAATCACAACTAAACCAGATCAGAGATGATACTAGCCAAAAGGGAAGTGATCCTTGGCACCTTGGGTAAAATAAATTCGCAGCTTGAAAAAAAAAACAAAGATTCGTTGATTTGAGAGAAAATAACCTGAGAATGCTCTGGATTGGATTTGCAGTTCGTTGGAGTAGATCGAAAGGGCAAAAGGGAAGTGATCCTCGACACCTTGGGTAAGAGTGGCGGAGACGGAGGTAGATTCAAGGGCTTAGTGGCGGGGACTGAGGTTGCTTCGACGGCAGATGGCAGATCGGATTCGCGAATCGCGAGTGGCCAGAGTGGGTGACAGTGAGTGAGAGACCGAGATAGAGAGTTGAGACTTGAGACTTGAAATCAAGATTTGCGGAGAGTTGAGAACTTGAGAGACGCCGACGATGGATTGTGGTCGGTGTGACGCGAGAGCCGACAGGCTGAGAGCTGTGAGTGCGGTGGCCGGCAGGTTGAGAACTTGAAAGTTGAGATTGAGGAGTGGAGTGACGACTGACAAGTTGAGATCGAGGAGGAGGAGGAGTGCGGCCGTGAGAGTGAGACTGAGACACTGATGAGTGAAGAAGAGAAAGGGTCGAATGGAGGTAGGATTTAGGGTAAGTCCAGCGTACTCTTATTTTGCGAGGGAACAAAAATTCCCTCGTAAAAGTATAAATTTTGCGAGGGAAAAACCATTCCCTCGCAAAATTGGGGACATTTTGCTGGGAAATATCCCGTCAAAATTTCACATTTTGTGAGGGACACAGGGTTCCCTCGCAAAATGTCGCCAATTTGCGAGGGAATAAATTTTCCCTCGCAAAAAGCTAATTTTTGCGACGGAAAAAATTTTTCCCTCGCAAAAATGAGCTTTTTATGAGGGAAAATATTTTTCCCTCGCAAATGTCCCCCAATTTGCGATGGAATTTTTGTCCCTCGCAAAGTCCGTCGCAAATTGAGCATTTTCTAGTAGTGGTACTAATTTATCTATGTAACTTAAGCATATAACATATGATATGATTAAGTAACTTAATTAACTTTCTCAATTAAGTCTTATATCTAAGATTGAAAGTATATATTTCTTCTTAACTTATTTTCTTGATTATTTATTGAAGAAAAATACTTTCTCTCTTAGCGCAAAGTAAGTATTAAAAACTCGAGTATTTCAAAATCAATTTATATAAAGGAAAATATTAAGAAATAACAGGTTTGTCTGGAGGGATCGCAGATCAATGTTGTTTTTCCTTCCCTTAGGGCCTGTTTGGGAGTTCCATTTTGGAGGGAAAAGAAAGAGAATGAAGGGTTTTGGTAGTCTTTTCCCTTGTTTGCAAGTTTTAAAAATAAGAAGGGAGGAAATCATAGATTTTTACAAATCCCCTAAAACCCTCTTTCTTCTAAAAAATAAAATTCTCCCAATATAGGGGGTTTTTAAGAAGGAAAATAGATTAATTACTTTTTTACCTTCGTTCACTACCACCACCACTACATCCACCACCGTCACTGCTGCCGTCGCCGCCACCGCCGCCGCCATCACCGCCATTAAGTGTAATTTTATATTTTAGGTTGTATTTTTATATACTTAAATCATTATATACTAAAAAAAATATATAAATCATTATAGAGAGAGAAAATATTTTTTAAATATAAAAATTACATAAATAATTTTTTAAGAAAATTTAAATTTAAATTTATTTGTAAAATATAATAATTATATTAATTTTTAAAGAAAATGACAAAATGGTAAAAATAACTCTTTAATCCTTCATCTTACTTCCTTACTATTTTTTTAACTCCCAAACAAAGGAAAGAAATATCCTCCCTCCGCTTCCTTCCTTTCTCCTTGCATCTCCTTTCTTCCCATCTCCTCCAAACTCCCAAACAAAGCCTTAGTCTATCATGGTTACAAAGTATTTGGGCCTAAAAGATAATCCAAGAGAAGATTGTAATGGACCTAGAGGGTTTGGGCCTTGAATATGGTTCAAAAGAAGACTGAAAATATGTTTGGATTAACTTTCAATCAATATTATACCCAAAAAAAAAAAAAAACTTCCAATGAATAGCTTCTTGGGAAAAAGTTTTTTTTTTAAAAAAATAAAGATAAAATATTTTAGAGAATAGCTCATGAAAAGATAGAAAAATAACTTCTGTAAAACATGGTTTTCAGGCCAAAAATAGATTCTAGCAAAAGCAGCATTTGCCCGGCTTACAATGAAACTATGATTTTGATTAAAAAAACTGATTATAGAAAAATGAGAGCATTTGGTCTAAAATCATAATTTTGAACATCATCCGAACACAAACCAAATTAAGGTAGCTCAAGCCATAAGTATAATGTCTACGGTTTGTGATGACTGAGGCAAGAAGTATTCTGGAATCTCTCCTCACCCTCTTGGACTCTCCACTCCCTCTCTCCCTCTCTCACTCATTTCTGTGACACTATTATGACCCTTCCATTTTAGTCTTGGGTACTTTGAGAAGTAATTTTATCTTAAAAGTAACCAAAAAATAATATATATTTTTTCCTTTGCCATTAAAAATGTTGGTCGTCAAAATCAATTTTTTTTAACACTTAAAATTTGATCATTTTTTTAATACTTTTTGAGCGAAAATGCTTCTCAAAAAATTTCATGATACCACACACTTATAAATGGTTAATTATGAAGTAAAATTGCATTTTTTTTAATCAAAAGGTATTCCACAGCTTGGGACTTGTTTTGCTTCCTTTTCCTACTACTACTACTAATGTTTCTTTTTCATTTTTGTATGCCAACTAATGCCTGGGACATGAAGGTTGGCATGTACTCCTCTCGATCTTAGCTCTAAGATCGATTTGATTTTTTAAAGAAATTAAGTAAGCTAATTAAATTACGTTAGAATATTTATATTTATCGTTTTTTCTTAAATTAATTTTCTGATTTATAAATTAATATATTGTTTAATCATATACAACACATAATATGATATGATTAAGTAACTTAATTAACTTGCTTAATTTCTCTACAAAAATCAATTAAGTAAATAGTAATTTCTTCTTATCTTTTTATCATTTCATGTATAACTTGATTATTTATTCCAGGAAAATAATTTCTCTCTTAGCGCAAAGTAAGCATTAAAAACTTGAGCATTTCAAAATCAATTTTTATAAAGAAAACTACCAAGATCAAATTCCTTATATCCATTTTGTCAAGTTCTCTAATCACATGTGACCATATGTCATGTTTTTGAATTACTATCATTTAACTATAAACCAACATAAAAAAAATAAGACACATTATCTTATGTGATTGATGAATTTGATATAATGAATATAAGGAACTTGATATAAATATGGTCATTATATACAAGAATTTTAATTTTACTATTTTAATACAAAATAAGATAGTAATTTGTTGCATACGTTGTTATGTTTCATAACTGTTAAATTTATATTTAAATACGAGCTGTTAAGATTTTAATCAATGGAGTTGAATTTGATAAAAGGATGAAAAAAGGGAAAAGGAGCACCCACACAATCTCCAAATATGGAAATGGAAAAATCTCTCTACGGTCCTAGGACTCCTCGCTAAAAGACCAAAAAACCAAAACTCTTTTACCTTTTTTTCGGACTTTCCTGTCACCTTCCTTTGGGAGCTGCCACTTCACCATTGAGACCTTGACCCTGTAGGCGAGGGGGTACTATATATATTATGAGGATAAGATCTGATTGAGTCCACATTCAAAACCATCAATCAAGTGTCCCTTTACTACACGGATTAGCGAATATGGATGCAGAGGCGTTTCAGCGATTGGAGGAAGGCATAACTATCCTGAGGTCTTTTTGTTAGAATTTTAATTAATATTAAAATTAATTCTATTAAGTGGCCTACGTTAATTCCTGTTTTGTAACCATTGTAACCATCCATTAATTTTGTAACGGCCCAATCAATACGCAATAATTGCTAATTGATACACATGAATGCTTTGTCTCTGTGATGGTCGGAGAATTATTCAGACGTATATATCTTTCGGTCCCCTGAAACCTGCTCTGATTAAGGGAAAAAAAACAAACCATCTGCAGATTCAGAGAAAAGGGTCAGAAGGACTGAAACTCAGAGTTTGTCCCTGCTTGCTTCTGGAAACAAATCAATGGCGGGAGGTATTTATGATCTCTATTTCATTTTTCCACATTGATCTAAATGTTAATCTGTGTTTAACATGTTTAGATCGCTCAGTTTTCTAACATTTGGTATCAGAGCAGATTATATGCCTCTGCCTTGATTTTCCGGATTGAGTCTCGGTTTGATTTTTCATGAAAAAGAAATGAGTTCAACCGGGGTTTTCAGAATTTCTTTCCTGTTTGTTCTTTGGAATCTTCCTTTTGATATGAGATATCTTGATGAATTTTTCTGAGAACTTAATATATGTTTCAATTAGTTTCGAAACAATATCTCGATTTAATTTGCGTTGGCTTGAATCCTCTTGTTAGAGGATCTGAGGTCCTATTTTCGAAATTAAGGAAACCCGTGATCTGGATTTGTTTGATATTATTATCTGTTACTATAGTCATATCGTTCATAAGAAAAGTGAGATCAGATTGCGTTGTTCAATTTTGCTTTGAAATTTAAATTCTTGTTTCGATCTGGTTTTCACGTTTATGCTTACAATCTGGGGCTTTCAAAAATTTCTCTGGTCTTTATTGTTTGGAATCAATATGTGTTAAATGATTCTTTGATTAGAGATCTCATCGTGATTTGAATCTAGAGATAAAACAAGAATGTTTTCGAAGGACACGTGAAACAATTTCTTATGTTTCGATTCATAATCGTTTGTTTTGCCTTTGTAATTGATCAATGAATATGACTGGATTGAGTTTACAAAACGACTGCCTGCAACGTCACTGACGGTCCTTCAACGGAAAAATGAAAGGCACGATTTTTAAAATTTGAAAGTCATGTTTTTGGTTTCGGTTTTCATGTGGATCTTGATAGATTGTGCTTCTATTTCGTTGGGGATCGTTTCTCCGTGATTGTCGCTGTAAAAATCGTCGGATTTTGATCCAACGATCGCCTGAAAACGCTACCGAAGAACACGGGTCGCGACAGTTGTTACTGGGTTAAAACCGGGTCGCGGGTCGCGGGTCGGGTAGGGCTTCTGAAAACAGGTAGGGAAGAAGCAAGGAACGACATCATTTGAGGCCTAAATGAAACAATGCGTTTCACTTATTGAAGCTGGGCCAGACGCGTTCTTTTGGGTCGAGATCCCTTCTGTTTGGGCCAGGCGCGTTTTTTGGCGTTTAATCCTTCAGGACAAAATTTTTTTTTGGCGTTTAATCCTTCAGGACAAAAAAAAAAGTTGAATAGTTTAAAACGCTGAAGAGGTCAAAGTTGGATTCGAACTCTGGACGCGTGGGCGCGTGAGAGTCTTAAGTGCTGGCGTTCTACCAGCTGAGCCACGCGCTCCTCTGTGTCAGAATGTCAGCGTCTATTTAATTTAAATATACTTTTTTTTAGCAAAAATCAATTTTTAAATGGTGCTGCAAATAGGATTCGAACCCACATTTATTCGGTCCAGAGTCTTAATTGGGCTTTCTGGATCATCCAGTTGAGATGACTTTTGTGTTATTTTAAAAAATATTTATATTTACATATCATGCCCTTTTTGGATTTAAATTTAAATCTGAAATTTTATTTAAGATTGGGATTTCATGTGATTGTGAATTACATATTCTGTTATTTGCATGAATTAATTATTATTTAATTATACATGCAATATTAAGTTAAATAATATGCCAACATGAATATCCAACTTTATGTTGATATTGCTTAAGGTTTGTTGCAATATTATTCAGAAAATCTTAATAGGATACCTTAGACCACAGATCCCTTTGTTGCAATATTATTCAGAAAAGTATTTTCCAAACTAATGCTGTCGAGGTCAATGGAGTGAAGATGACTCACGCCAGTGCCACTGGCGTGGCACTGCCTCACGCCACTGGCGTGGCACTGTCTCACGCCACTGTGAGATGTTTTTTTTTTAAAAAAAAAATTATTGAGTGGCGTGAGCCACTCAATAATTATTAAATTGAAGGGGGTGACACGCCAGTCACCCCGTATATATAATAAAAAAAAAACTTGATATTATTATAATAATATATAATATAATAATAAATCATAATAATAATAAATGGTAAATGATAAAAATTTAAATAATTTAAAGCTCTACTCCATTTAATCTGGAATCAAAAGAAAGAAAGTATGAGGCTTAAATAACTTACTAAGAATGCCTTTTAAAAGGTTACACGGTACAATTTGGTTATAACAACAGATCTCTAAAAGGGCGTTTTTTTAAAGGGCCTTTTAAAGATTACGCGATTACGCCCTTTTAGGGATCTGTTGTTATAACCAAATTATACCGTGTAATCTTTTAAAGGGCATTTTTAGTAAGTTATTTAAGTCCTATACCTTCTTTCTTTTGATTCCAGATTAAATGGAGTAGAACTTTAAATTATTCAAGTTTTTATCATTTATCATTATATTATTTATTATAATAATAATATTAAGTTTTTTTTAATTATATTTTTCAATTTAATAATTATTGAGTGGCTCACGCCACTCAATAATTTTTTTTAAAAAAAAAAACATCTCACCGTGGCGTGAGGCAGTGCCACGCCAATGGCATTGGCGTGAGTCAGCCTCACGCCATTGACCTCTGACAGCATTAGTATGGGAAATACTTTTGAAACTACAGTAATCCGGTTTTTTTTTTTTTCCCCTTATTTTGGTGCATCTGCCTGGAAAATAAGGTTCCAAGTTACTGCAAGATGAAACCGAAAACAGGGACTGTGGATTATGTATATAGCTGCTTATATATATATATATATACACACACACACGGAATCAACACCTTATTTTTCGACTGATAGACGTTGCTGCACCTGGGAAAGTATTAGGAAAAACAATGTGAAACTAGTTGCTGTCATGAATATAATTAGTTGCCGTCAAATTGTATATATACATATATGTCAACGTTGAATATAAAAAGGAGAGGAAAATTTGTTGTCAGAGTGTATATATATGGGACCCAAAAACCTTGAAGATTTGTTGTTTCATATAGGTGTGTATATATATATATTAGTGTTGTGTGTGTATGTGTGTATATATATAAAAATAATAGTGTCCAGAAGAGGTTAAACTTAAGGCTTAAATCAGTGTGTAATGTATGTGGGTAATATCATGAGCGTAGAATGTTTGTGAGTGGGTTTAGTGGAAACAACACTCAACTTAATAGTTCATCCATTAAATGGGAATAACGTTGCAAATGTACTACCCCCACCAAGACCCAAACGCGCACACAGCTTCATTGGTGTGGCCGTGTGGGTGATTAGTAGGGATTAAATACCAAAAAAAATAAAACATGGGGAAGCAAACCTGAAGAGAATATATATATATATAGTTGTCTATGAATTCCTATCTTTAAATTAAGGGGGTTCTGATCTTTTGAAACTATTATATTTTTAAGTGGTGAAAATGTCAAATCATAGTTTTATTTCATCTAATACTATTTTACTAATTACTGATATTCTTTTTATTTATCAAATAAAACTCACGGTTTTCCCCCTTAAACTTTGGAGTTTCTCTGATAATTCATCTATATCAGGTGGAGGTTTTTTTTTTTTTTTTTAAGTATCATTGTGGTTTTAAAAGAGTACCATAAGTATTTTTTTAGTGAGAATTTGTAATTTTCTTTCTCCATCCTTTTTATGGTTAGTTAGCTTAAGAGTCCTATGTTTGATAAGTAATTGCTGCATAAATGCCTTCCTTTAAATTACAGGGTCTAATCTTTTGAAATTATGTATTTTATGCACAAAGGGAATAGGGTTGAGAATAGTTGAAGTTAGTGAATGAACAGTGATAAATTACGACTATAGTTGATAATTATTGATAATTCATGGATGATTAAGGATTAGATGAAGCCTAATGTTTGAATAGTAATAATAACAATAAAGAGTAAATAATAATAATAATAATAATAGATAAATAATATTATTATTAAAAAAGGGGAATAAATAATAAATGACATAAGTAATAAATAGAAAAGGGTATTATTAATTAGTAATAAATAGAAAGGAGAATTAATAGTTACAATGGCCTCACTGATTTTTCAGTTCCGTCATAAGGAGCCCACTTTAAGCATTCCAAATTTATTATTAAAATTTGTATATTCTTAATTTTATGAAATTATAAGTTTTTTTTTTATTATGCAGAGTTTTAAAAGAGTTATTAATAGTTAGTAAATTGGTTGTGGTAGATTGATTTTTGACGTGTGTTTGAGCTTTTGGATTAGGAGCAGTGTAATAATAATTAGCTTCGGCGAGAGGTAACCACTTTCCACTTGTTATGTGTATTAGTATATTGTTTGTGAGTATTTTGTGAAATAGTTTTGAATATCTTATTAGAAATTGCAATGTGAAATCTTATGATTTGAATTGTGAAATATTTATATATATTTATATATGTATAAAAAAATTGGGATTTGAGCTATTATAACATGTATATGAGAATTTTTTTTGATATGAACATGAAAATTTTGGAAAATTCCTGTTGAACTATTTATTGTAATAATTATGATAATGGTTGAATTGGGAATAGATGGAGTAGTTATTCCATCATGTGGTGAGTCCTCCATTGATGTATAATGGTTGGCTTTCTATTGTCCCACATGTTCAATGAGGGACTTGTCCACTAGTTTAATGAGGGCTTACGACACCCCACTAGTGCAATGAGGGGAAAAGACTTATGGTCTGGGACATGTGCATGCTCTGAGGATTTTGACTTGTCCTCATCGCATGACCAATGAGCTTTTGAGTAACCAGTAACATGGATGTAACTTAGCTCATGGGTCTAGTCAGAGGAAATTAGGCGGTTTGGTTGGATTGATGGGAGGCATCTTGGGAATTGTATTAATGAAAACTGTGGTACATAATTTCTGATACAGAATTTGTGATATGAAATTTTGTAACGTGTATATTGGTGAATTATATTTTTAATACTTTGTTATATAAATTGTTCCACATGGCACCTCATTAGCACATATTAGTATTTGTAATGAGTTGGATTGATGGTTACCAACATTTTTCAGGTGATAGTTCCTGTGCGGGTCCATCAGAGAAGGCCTCGAAAGCTTAGGATACTTCTGCCGAAAGTAGTGCTTCCGTCTTTTTGGTATATGTTGGATGATTGTATATTGCTACGTTAAGGCTTGTTCTGCATACTCTGATTTATTTTTGTATATTTTGGCAAATAATAAAGCATTACTTAGTTGTTAATCAATCCTTAATTAGTGTTTATGTTAAGTTAAATGGAGGACGTTATAAGCTTGTTGCTAAAGAACAAAATCAATATATGGCTTATGTATCTTATCCTTTAGACCTTTTCAAAGAAAGTTCTATTACTAACATGTTTATTACGATTGTGAGTAAAGCATTTGGGTCCGAGGCCTTGCACACTTAAAGTCTAGAAGATTTGTTAATCCCTCCTTCTTATTCTAAAACTTTCCATATTTGCCTCATGACATCTAAGTTGAGAGAGATAAATTGAACAAGTACAGTTATCCCCTACTAGGATATACTATTAAAACAAAATTGGGGATATTTGTGAAGAATTACTATTGTATCCTAGATGACTAGAGTCTAATAGCCGAAAACATCATACCCTACGCTCTGACCCGAGTAGCATGGGGCATGTGGAATCCCTTGTGAATCAACAAGGACCACCTTGCAAGGCTAAATATATAATTAATCATTAAAAATAGAATATAAAAATATATAATTAATTATATAATTTATATAAATGAAAATGCTAATTAATAAAATATATATAATATATAATTTAATTAAAATAATTTAATTTTTATTCATTTTCCCATTTTTATATTATCAATAAAAATGGATTTTTGTGGTTATAAAAAACAAAAATATGTGATAGCAATAAGAAATCTAGAATTAGGTATGAATAGAACAATGAGATAAGAGAGAGAAAGATTATAGAAATCTACATAAAACTTTTCCGCACCCCACTTTTTTATTATTTATTTAAGTTCCGGTTGACTGTTTTGTCAAAGAAATGTAGAATAATAAGAATATTTAAATAGATTTGATTATCAGATGATAAAAACCCACTTTCCACCCACCTTCCGAAGGAGATCAGAACATCGATCGCGACAGCTCTGTAAACGGCTCATTGGGATGGGAGTGGCTCCTATCTTCTGCCCTTTCTATTCATTTTTTTTTTTAATCTCAGATCGAAATCTGAATAATTTAGATGTAAATTTTTTATAAAAATATTATTAGAATATTAAATTATTAAAAAAGTTTAAAAATAACATTTTTATATAAGATTATATCAGATTTCTATACTACGAACGAGACTGAAAAGAGGATGATAGATATGGAAAAATACCACCCTAAACGTGTATGAGATAGTTATTCATCCGTCTAAAAGCTGTCGCAAAACGTGCCAACTAAAGTTGGTCACAAGCAACTTTTGCCCCAGCCACAAGCAACACTGTGCCTGGTGGGTCCCACTGCGTTAACGTCTTTACGGTGCTGTTTCTTGTTTTGTTTGAATTTCTAGTGGCCCATTTTATCTATGAATTCCACTCCATATATTTTATCAATCAGTGCCGTAGATATGGGAAAGCAATACTTACAAGGGCTTGATTTGAGTAAATCTAAATAACTAATATGGACAAACATACTATAAAAACAATTGTGAATGTTCAATATAATTCTTTTTTTTTTAAAAAAAAAAAACGACTACTAAATTTTATATAAAAATGTAAGACTATATCAGGATTAATTTTTGTGGCTTCATTAAGTACTTTGTCAAAGTGACTCATCCATAATTCTGCATGTTTTGCTCTTCAGTCCTACTGCTTGAGCAATGCTTTGCTACAGGGGCGTAGCCAGGATTTGAAATTAGGGAGTGAAAATTACAAAATAGTATATAGTGAAGTCATCGTTTGAAATTAAAGGGAAAAAATTATAAAATTGGACCTAAAATTTTAGAAAATTATATCTTAACCTCATAAATATTTCAATATTTTCATTTTAGTCCCTCCATGAAACTAAAAATTAGTGACTAAAGTGAAAATGTGAAACTTTTACTAGACAAAAGTACAATTTCCTATACTTATATACCCAGTTCTGTAATTTTTTTTTTTTGGGGGGGGGGGGGGAACCCCTACCCCGTGGAATCCGCCACTGCTTTGCTACATTATCACCACTAATGGCTTTGCAATTTAGCAAGATGAAAATATTTATGTAAGTGGGTTGTAGAATCAAATCCGTTTGCAATCTCATATTCCCTCTGGTCCTAATTATAAGACAACATTATAATTTTTATTATTTTTTCTTAAAATACCATCATTTATACTTTTTCAATTATAATTAAACACAATAATAATTTAATAATACACATGTGTATTCTATAAAATAAATAATGTCTCCAACTCATTAATATCACATATACATAAACTCAACTGCTTTTTAATAAAATAATATTGAGCAATCTTTCCCATATTTTTTTCCTTATACCATCCCTACTAATACTTCCTTCACAATAATTAATTTAATATCACACTTATATTTGATCAAGTGAAAGATTCTACTTTCTTTCTTCTTTTAAATACTTTTTTTTTGAAATTTCTTTAAAAATATTTTCTTCTAACTATTTGTCCAAAGTGATTGATTTTTCCCTACAAATAACCTAATAAAATATTAATTTCATTATCTTTTTTGCATGGCTAAAAAAATAACCTTGCACTTGTATCATACCCAATTAAATAGACGTTCTCCTGATAGAAAGATTTTTCTTTGGAAAAATCCATGGAAAATATATATAACAAATATTTCTATACATTTAAAATTCATAAAATTAACCACAAAATTTTTATGAATATGACCGGGAAACACGGCATACACGGTGGGGTCCTTATCCTACAAAATTGAAGTACGTGGGGCTCTTGTTACATCAAACTTTTCGTTGATGTAATTTTAGATTTTAGGTGTGGGGTTTTTAAGAAAATCAATAAAATTAACTAATTTAACTTCCTTCCTTAATATTTTTAAATTCTGGTAATTATGTTCTATAATTAGGAAAAGAGGGAGTATTATATATACATGCTCCTCTAATATCAACAATCAATACACTACTTAAGAAGGTATTTTAGGTCATGTCATATTATTATTATTATTTTTTTGGGTGCTGAAAGTCATGTTATGTTATGTCTTGCAACAAAAGAACCTTTCTTAGCAAAAGATGTTCAGCAGCTTGGGACTTGTTTTGCTTCCTTTTCCTACTACTACTAATGTTTCTTTTTCATTTTTGTATGCCAGCTAATGGCTAGGACATGAAGGTAGAACTTACTATGTAATTTCTTCTTATCTTTTATGTATAACTTGATTCTTTATTCTAGGAAAATATTTTCTCCCTTCGCGCTAAGGTACGCATTGACAACCTGAGCATTTCAAAGTCAATTTAAATGAAATAACTTTTGTTTTTAAAATAAAGGTTATTATTTGTTATATTTTGTTGGGCCACGTTATTATTTGTTATATATGTTTCGTTACTGTTAAGTTTAATGTATTTCCTTCCCATTAAATAGGAGCTGTTAAAATTTAATCAAGGGAGCTGAATTGATAAGGGGAAAAACGGGAAAATTAAGGAAAATGGAAGAGGCTAAAAAAAAAGGGGGGGGGGGGGACACAACAGCGTAAAAAAAAATTACTCTTTTCGGTCTTTAATAAAAAAGATATTTATGTAATTTAATTAGATTAAGAAAGTAAGTTAAAATAATTAATATAATATGCATTTTCTAAAATACGCTATCCATATTACCACTCTGGTCTTATTTATAAATCCATTTTGATAAAAAAAATTTGGTCCTATTTATAAGTTCATTTTCGGAAATAAATGAGATTGTGATAATTTTACCCATATTAATTGCACCTATAAAGATAGAGAGAGAAGAAACAGTCAAAAAGTACTCAATCATAAATGAGGGCAAAGTTGAAAATTTATCCCATAATCATTGTGTCAACTAGCTTTTCTTGGTATGTGAAATTTGGTTAAAGTGGATTTATAAATAGGACCAGAGTGGTACTTAACTCCCTAATTTCATTTTATCTTTGATTATTGTTGAAGGAGCATCAATATGAGCAAATTAAAAAAAAAAAATTGACAAATATAAAAACTACGGTGTTATGGGAGAGGTGGTATCATAGACTTTTTATATTAAAAAAAAAAAAAAGAGGACAAAGTAAACTCTTTGCTCACAATATATTATATAGGGAAAATCTACTTCAGGGCCCAATTTAGAGGGGAAAATGTCAAAAAAGGCCCTCGAGCTTTTTCTAATATAATGTCATAAAAACGTTAGTTGTTAACGGAGCTGATATAGTTGTTAACAACTAAATCAGCAGCATTAATAACAATATTCTAATAACTAAATCAGCCCTGTTAACAACTATATCAGTAACCATTAACAACTATATCAATCTCGTTAACAACTAACGCTTTATGAAATAATACTAGAAAAGGCCCTGAAGACTTTGTTGATATTTTTTTTCCTAGTTTGGGCTTTGAGATGAATTTTCCTTATTATATATTAGAGTAACAAATTTCAACGCGCAATCCTGCATCCTTCTCCCCACCTTCCTTTAAGGCTTTAATTTCCTTCTCCCTTTTCGTAAGCATCACTGCATCACGATCCAAATTTTAACAAAATTACATTTAATATTTCATAAAATTAAAATGATTATTTTATCTACTATACATAAATAAATTAAAATTATTAAAATTTGACTGAATAAACAGTTAAATTTCAAACGAAAGGTTCATAAATGCAGACCATTATTAGAAGTACTAAATAAAGTGGATTATTGTATATACTACTGGACTTTGTCTTTTTTATTTGTATGAATTAAATTGTATTTAACTGCCAAAAATATTTTTTTATCAGACATGTCGGTAAGAAATTGATTTTCTTCATTTCAATAATAATTGATTCTTCTTCTTCTTCTTCTTCTTCTTTTTTTTTTTTTGGATATTAATACGGGGCAATTTCTTCGTCTTTTAATTAAGTCATTGACTCGGCGTCCTAAGTCAATGACGTCCTCTCGTCAACGACGGGTGTTTGACGAGGCTATGTTTTTTTGGCTCAGATTGACGTGGCTATTCCGTCCTAGGTCCTACATATATATATATGTATACAAGGATGATATGATTAATGCCATATTCAATACCATCAATCAACTAACTGTCCCTTTACTACAGAGATCAGAGAATATGAATGCAGAGTGGGAGGGTGAAAAACTGAGTGAGTATCTTCTCATCCGCAGCTTAGCTGCCGAAGCCACCAACAATGCCTATTCATGCCCCCTCTTGAGGTCTTTTAACCTTTCTTTTATTCTTCAGTCTTCTTTCATTTTTTCATCAGAATTTTTTTGGCCAAATTTTGTATCAGTATGCATCTTCCAAAAAAAAAAAAAAAAAACCCCATGCCACACAGTTACAATTTTAAATACAATTTTGTCATTTTTACTGCACACAACACTAACTGAAAAAAATATTTGGACTGAGTACAACTTCTAAAATAATTTGGATGATGGATGATACTGAGGGGGAAAATTTTCAAAACTGATGCTTTTTTTTTTAAAATTTAAATATAAGTTATTAATATTATTTTGCTAAATTATTCCATCCCCAAAAAATTTCTGAGGATTTATCCCAATTTCCCCTACTTTTTAATATGTGTGTGTCGTAATTTTAGATAAATAAATAATAAAAGGAAAAATTGTACTTAAATCCTAAGTAAGAGAAAATATGATAAAAATGTTTCTTAAAATCTCAAATTTACTTTGAAGTCTTATGAAATATTTTTACAATATATTCTAAACATGAAAAGTCTAAAATAACCCTATTGATTAAACGGATCCGACTATAGTCCGCTGCAATGGACCGTCCACTTCCCTACTCTACCTAATAATTAAATTTTAATTATCATATGCGATAAATTATTTAATTATTAGGTAGAGTAGAGAAGTGAACGGTCCACTGTCACTCCTTGATTGAATAGTTAGATTGAACGGTGGGCATATATTAAAGGTATTTTAGGCTTTTGAAATTTAAAATATATTATAAAAATGTCCCACAAAATTTCAATGCAAATTTTATATTTCAAAAGGACCTTTCTGTCGGATTTTTTTCTTGTTTGAGACTTGGTAAAATTTTCCCAAATGAAAAGAGGCGTGCTGCTTTTGGCTTCGTGTAGAAAGGGCATGTGATTTCTCCTGCATGAGCATGTGATATGACTTTTTTTTTTTTTTTTTGTACAGCCACCAGAATCGAAGGAACAGCCATAGCCGCAACAACTTATATACAGGACGATCCGTTCCTTACGCTGTGTTTAACAATGTCAATATCTTCAGTTTCTCCCGGGAATCATTTTCCTTCAACTCCATCTTCGTTCTCTTGCTCCCAGTTCTGGTCAGCTTCCTTCAAAGTTCAGGGATGACTCCCTCACCATTTGAGCTTTATCCTACTGCTTTCAAGGTTTCTGTGGGATGTTCAGCCTCATATTACTTAGCTATAGCGGCTAAGTTCATGTTTCCTGGTTTCGCCTCTCAATTTGGAGTTCTCATGTCCGTGTTTGGCTCTCTGTCTGCTGCCACCTTGATATCTCTAACTCTGCACTTTCCGTGGTGGTCTATTTTCTTTATTCTCTTATTTATGGGAGGCTTCTTTATGCTCCTCAATAAACTTCACGCAAAGTATGCGAATGTGAGTCGTCCCCCGCCAAGAATGATGCGACCACTCCTGCCCGTGTAGAATGTTAGATTCAATTGTTAAAGAGAAAAGAAAAGATCACTAGCTAACCTAATTTTGGGTATTTTTATGTACTTTTTTTCCCCATATTTTCTTGTCTATTCAGATGTCATCTTCCAGGTCTCTGAGAACTTTCATATGCCAATCTTTTTTGCATTTTCCCTAAATATAGAATGTTCTTGATTTTCAAAGAGCTTCAGGGGATTTGTCCCCTTTCTTATCAACAACAATGAAATTATCCCCAACCTTTGACACAGCCAGATGTGGATTATGTCCTTCTGGTTGATGACTGGTTTATTAGAAGCAAAAAGTTAATAATTCTCTTGTATAAATTTCTTACGGTTTTGGTTTATTTGGTTCATATTGCTGGGTGAGGTTCGTCGTCATTGGTTTCTTTTTTTTATTAGTATCTCATAAATTTTAGATCCTGGAAAAACCTGAGGCTGGAAGAGGCCTTACCTATATAATGCCATGCTTGTGGCTGATAGTATTGTGTGAAACTATAAACTAGCACTTTGCAGCGTAAGCTCTTGGATGAGTTTAAATATCGGTTTCAATGCCTTCTTATCTATGAGTTTGTTACTGCTCAGTCGAAATTATTTGAATTCCATTTTCAATTATGAAGCAATATAATCACACGAAGACCGTACAACAATTCATACTCAACCATCTCCATCAATTCTATATGTTTATCTATATCAGTTAATGTTTGCTTCTTTACTGTGTTGTTTTTCGTTTTGTTCTCTTAACTTCTCTTCTCACCTCCTGTGGGTGTGCGTGAGGCCGTGATGAAGGTTTTGGACTCTCGGGGGATCCACATCTGCAGATTGGGAGACAACACTATTAGAGTATAGTTAAAGGATTAGTTAGTCTGTCATGGAATAGTTAACTTAACCATAGTTGTAACAACTATCGTTAGGAAGTAAACCACCGTAGTTAGCTCCTCTGTACTCAATATATATGGTCAAGTGTATGGTTAACTCAGTCAATAATAATATACACTATTCTTCCTTCTATCTTTCTTGCTCTCAAGCTCTCGTGTTTATACAAACACTCGCCATTGGCTGGGCACAGTATACTAGCATCTCTGAACTAAAGAGGCATAAGAAGCACACAAAATTCAGTTATGAGTTGCGTCCATGTCTGACACTCATCCAAGATGACACTTCAAATTGCACCTATCCATACCTTAATTCATGCCCTGTATCAGAGAGTGCCTTGTTCCATTTAGTAAGTAACAACAACCATTGTGGGATTGAGTTCTGTTATGTGTTGTGTTTGAAGTGTATGTGTTCCCAATGGATTGGTGCACACTGTTTCCTGAAGCATGGACGGCAATCTTCCAGACCCTTGACTCGATTAATTGTTTATTATCAAGTTGTTTGTTCTAATTATGACTGAGCCATATCCCCAAGCCAAGTGAACTTGGTTTTCAAAGAGCTTCGGGTGGCTTTGTCCCTTTTTTTGGCCCTACCAGATATGGATTATGTCATTCTGATTATTGATGACTGGTTTCTTCAGAATCAAAATTTTTAACATCTCTCGTGTTAAGGTTGTGTTTGGTTCTTGTTTAATGATTGCTTTTTCTTTTCTTTTCTTTTTTATTTAAACTAGGGTTTCCCTTTTGTGACTAAAAACATTAAGTTTTTGCCTCTATTAATAAGTACTCTTACCATAAAGCGAGTTTGTGTTCTCTTCCTTACAGGATGAGGCTGATTACCACCTCAACCAACAATTTTCCTCCTCCTTGCATATTATCATGCCCTCTCCATTTATAGGCATAATTTGCCGAACATGTTATGCTTTTGTTCTCCTTCTAAAGATCATATGGTTTTCTTGAAAGTTTTCATAATTGGCATTTGGCACTAACTCATTGCCTTCTTATTTTCATGCACAATAATATTATCTTGGTATATTTAATCGTTTCATTTGGTTTGTTTTTCTTAGTAATTTTCTAGCCAAATTCTCTCTCATCGTGAATTATTTCATTTTTATGTGCAAAGTTCTAAGTTATAACTTCATTTCTTCATTGTTATTGCTTCCAGTTCAGAAATAATGCTTTTTTATTGGTAGGTTATCTTGTGTTTACCTTCAATAAGGGACTCGACCAGACTGGAACTTCTTAATGAATGTCAAAACTTCATAACATATGGGAATTAATAATGAAGTAACATGCCACCTGGCAATAACTGCTTTCATGACATTGTTGTTGATTAAGTTATATTTTATCTTTTAAACGGATATCTAACCCTTGACAGTTTAAGTTTTTGGAACAGTTTCAATATTTATTAGGATTTAAAGTACATATTGAATGCAAGACTGGTCAGATTCGCGTTCGTAATATGGAAATTTCAATTAGTTTGAACTCCAGAATTGAGAATCATAGCCCACTTCTATGAGAAACAGAGGAGCATTTCACAGGTCAATCCAATTATATGATGTTCATGCTGATTTGGTTTAACTGCAAATGCTTGTGTTTTTCTTTGTAGAAAAAGGTTTGGGAGAGTTGTGTCCAGGCTCAATTCAAATGCTTGCCTTGTTAATGAATCATTGTGGTGTTGCAGCTACACACTTTTCCTATTCCTAGGGGCCTTCAATCTCAGTCGTCTCCCTAATCTACCCAATGAGTTTTATGTCAAGGAGGCATCAATGACCCAATCAAGACATGGCAGGCGAATCCATGATGCTTTTGCTTTCTTTAGTTGTTATTCTGAATGCAAAGTCTGACATATTTGTTGATTTGATGTTCTTGATCTTCATTTTATTTTTTTTTGCGCTGCTCATGTGTCTTTTGTATCTAAACACTTCTCTATCGTTTTTGGGAATAACTTTGGGCTTTCCAAACCCAACTTTTAAGGTAGAATTAACTTGAGCTGATTTTGATTATAAAAAGTGGATTGTTTACATCAGATAACAGTTAAGCCAAAAGCTGTCTAGATCATCTTTTTTAATTTTGCACAGGTACTAGCATCTGAACTTAAGAGACATATGAAGCACACATGGTTCAATTATAGAGTTGTATCCATGTTTGAATTACTTTCTCTAATTGCATGCCAGACTAGACTAAGCAAATAATTATAGCCTCATATTGCATTCATAAATGATAAATAGTTACAACTTGATAAAATATTCATGCACATTAAGCAGTTGTGTATATAATGATTCCGTTTTGTTTTCTTAACACGCACAGAAAGAAAAATGCCCAACAGCCATCAACAAAGCCTTTGTCTTTTTCTTTTTGCCCAGAAAAGTTGAACAAAGCCTTTGTTGAGGAAGACCAAATCCTTGTATGGTCTCCTTCGATGTTTTAAGCATTAAGGTTCATTTAGCAACCCAACTATTCTTTTATGTGCATCCAAGCAACCCAACTATTCTTTCATGTGCATCCAATACTCTAAAATATTTTGTATAATTTTACATATAACAATTTAGGTAATTTAATACGTTGGATACACTTTAAAAAGTATTTGAAGGTATTAAAATAATTGAAAGTATTGGACACTTCTGAAGAAAATACTTCAGTGTACTTAATGACCATGAAAAAACACTTAAAAGTGCTAAATGCACCATCAAATACTTTAGGATAGTGGATACATTTTCTATTTAAGAAAATACTTTAAGTTATTAGATGCGTCTTATTCCATGTTTTAAACTTCCGTTTCTCCCAAGGAGCCTTCTCCTGCAACTTCATGTTGACCCCCCTGATTATTCTTATTCTGCTCAGTTTAAGTATGGAGCTCAGGGATGAACCACACTCACCATTTGAGGTTCGTCCCATCACTTCAATGGCTTCTATTCCTGTAAATTTCCCCTGCTCCAAAACAGAGCACAGCATTTAGATTGGTTGAATCAGAGACACTGTAATGGATATTATATTAATAAGTGAAGACTAAAGACACGTATTGAAGAGCAAGTGGGGTTACACCAGCAATGCCTCGCACACAACAGCTTCTTCTTCTATGAGCACTCCAAACAGAGAAGCCAAACAAACCAGCGGGAACAGGAACAGAGCTCATATGGTGAGAGTGATTCATCCCCGAGTTTTGTAGATGAAGGAAACTGAGAAGAATGGGAAACATGAAGTTGCAGGGGAGAGAAATTGAAGTTTAAAACATTGAAAGAGACTGACTAAACAAGGATTTGGCCGTCCTCAACTAAAGGTTTCTCCATGGCTGTTAGGCATTCTTTCTTTGTGTGTGTGTGTGTGTGTGAGTGTTGAGAAAACAAGATGGAATCTTTTATAGACACACCTCTGTGTCACTGTATAGTTTCATATGAGACGTGTTGGATTAATTCCGCGAAGCTTAACAATACAAAAGAAGTCGTCATTCAATCATGACTCTTGAAAGTGGGGAGAAATTTCTTCTTGGATTCTTTTCGACGGACTTGATCTATCGTCACAAAAGTAAACTCCTCTTCGTTCTTGGCTTAACAAGGAAGCACCCAAATACACCCTCCGGTCTAATTATAGGAGTAAATTATCAGAATTTAGAAGGATTAAAGAAGAAAGTTAAATTAGTTAATTATATATATTTTCTTATAATACCCTTACCCAAAATTTAAAATGATATTAAAGAAACACTTGTTGAATCGTCAGTGATGGCATGGGTAAATATCTACGTATGTGTCATTGCTAGTGTTTGGATGTAATTGCGGAGGGAAAGGGAATGGATATCTAATGTCGATCAATCACCGAGGGTATGCTCTCTCTCTCTTTCTTTATTTTTTTTTTCAAAAAAAGCATTTTTATAACTTCAACTAATTTAAGCTGAGGCTGGAGTAGCTATGAGGGAGAAAAATTTGCGAAAAATTGTACTTCCTCCAATATTAAATATTTAGTGTCTGATAAAATTGACTTTTTCATTTAGAGAGATTAAAAAAATTAATTAAAATTATTATATTTAAAAATAAAAAATAAAGTAGAATATCTCACTTGATAGAATATAAGCATGTTATTAAATTAATTATTGTAGAAGAAGTATTAATAGGGGTAATATGACAAAAATTTTTCAAAATTATTTTATATAAAAAAAGTATAATTTAGGTGTATATAATTTTAATAAGCTGCAAACATTATTTATCTATATAAAATATATAAGTATATTATTAGATTATTATTGTCTTTAATTATTATTGAGAAAGTATAAATTGGGGTATTATAGGAAAAAATTGACAAAAGTTAAAACTTGCTCTTATAATTAGGACCAAAACCAACTCCAAAATTTACTCTTATATTTAAGACCAGAGGAGTACCTCTTACCAATGAATAACAAAGAGAAAACCCCAATGTAATTTATGCTTCATTAATCTCTATTCAAGAATAGCAAATTTAAGGGGAAGTTTTCATTTGTAATTTGCATTATCATTAATTGGTACTTGTAGCTTTGAAGTTATGTTAAATGGGGGATTTGTGCTATATAAAAAATGATCTAGTTCAATATTTTCGCAGTCAATTCCCAATGTTTTTGTATCTCCACACATATTTACAAGCTTAATCATATCAGTAATAAAGATGGTGATGAGGCATATATATTGCTTTTTTGAAAATGCAATATAATCATCCTTGTGATTATATTTTTAAAAGGGTTAAGGTGTAAAAATACACATGTGCTTTTCTCTGAGGAGCGCCCAATAGCAAATGCTTTTTTTGGGTGCAAAAGTGCACACGTGGTTACAAATTAGGTGCAAAAATACCGTTTAACCGTTAAGTTTGACTTTGACCGATGACGTGGCATTTCAAAGGTGCAAAAATACACATGTGATTTGTCAAGAAGAGCGCCCAACAACAATTTTTTTTAATTTAATAATTTTATTTTAAGATCATAAAATAATTTTTCAAGATTATGAAGTATTTTTTTTTAGTATCAGTCAGTATCCTTTTAGTACCAGTCAATACTTGAAATATTTTTTCAAAATCCTAAAATAATTTTTCAAGATTATGAAGTATTTTTTCTATACCAGTCAGTATCCTGAAAGTACTTTTAGTACCAATCAATACCCTGAAATATTTTGTCAGTATCCTTTTAGTACCGGTCAATACTTGAAATATTTTTTCAAGATCCTAAAATAATTTTTCATGATTATGAAGTATTTTTTCTGTACCAGTCAATATCCTGAAAGTACTTTTTAGTACTAGTCAGTACCCTAAAATATTTTTTCCAGATATTGACTAGTACAGAAAAAATACTTCATAATCTTGAAAAATTATTTTAGGATCTTGAAAAAATATTTCAAGTATTGACCGGTACTAAAAGGATACTGACTGATACTGAAAAAATACTTCATAATCTTGAAAAATTATTTTAGGATCTTGAAAAAATATTTCAAGTGTTTACTGGTAGTAAAAGGATACTGAAAAAATATTTCAGGGTACTAACTGGTACTAAAAAGTACTTTCAGGATACTGACTGGTACAGAAAAAATACTTCAAAGTATCTTTTTAGTACCAGTTAGTACTCTGAAATATTTTTTTTCAGATCTAAAAATAATTTTTCAAGATTATGAAGTATTTTTTTTAGTACAGGTCAGTATTCTAAATATCTTTTTAGCACTCAGTAGTAATTAAAATAAAATTATTAAATTTTAAAAAAATTTGTTGTTGGACGCTCTTCTTGACAAATCACATGTGTATTTTTACACCTTTGAAATGCTACGTCATCGGTCAAAGTCAAACTTAATGGTCAAAGTCAAACTTAACGGTCAAACGGTATTTTTGCACCTAATTTGTAACCACGTGTGCACTTTTGCACCCAAAAAAAGCACTTGCTACTGGGCGCTCATCAGAGAAAAACACATGTGTATTTTTGCACCTTAACCCTTTTTAAAATAATAAAGGAAAACATAAACGAACAAAACTATCCTTATTTTTTATTGGTTTTCAAATACCTGACTCATATAAGTCAAAACACATTACGAAACAGATGCTCTTCTTAATTTATTTAGAAAAACATTTATTTTTTTGTTGGCAGGAAAAGAAAACAGTTCTTAAAACAACAATCCAACGGCTGCAATCAATTAAATGGATGGCGTGATTTCTTTCTTCCTGTCCCCCCCCCCCCCCCCCCCCAAAAAAAAAAAAAAGTTTTGCTGCTTTCTTTTACGCGGTGATGTACAAGTCCAGTTCTTGGCAGTAACACATATGAAATCGTTGTCTTTGGCAAAAAATAAAGACCTACTTAGTGCTTATTTCCAAAACAACCAAACCTTAGTTTTAAAAACATTTTTTTAAGTCAAAATAAAACTTCTCTCGTATACTGACCTTGTAAATCATGTAAACTAAATAATCTGAATGTTGTGTATATTCATGATAAACGTATGTACATTTATACAAGAGAGAGGAGCCTTAGTATTGATGGCTCTTAATGATAATTTATGATGATTTTCTCTAATCCCTGATTGTTAGGGATACTGATTGACTATGTACTAATTACAATATATTTCCTAACACTCCCCCTCAAGTTGGAGCATATATGTTTGTCATGCCCAACTTGTTACAAAGGTATTCAACCCGTGTCCCATTTAAGGCTTTCGTTAAAAGATCAGCTAGTTGGTCATTTGATCGCACATGCCCTGTGGATACAACATTTTCTTTTATCTTGTCACGAATAAAGTGACAATCAATTTCAATATGTTTCGTACGTTCATGGAACACAGAGTTTGATGCTATATGGAGCACTGCTTTGTTGTCACACCATAGTTTTGTAGGTAATACTGTGGTAATTCCGATTTCCTTCATGAGCTGAAGTACCCACACAATTTCTTGCACTAATTGTGACATGGCTCTGTATTTTGCTTTTGCACTTGATTTTGACACAATGCCTTGCTTCTTACTTCTCCAAGATATCAAGTTACCACCAACAAATACACAGTAACCTGTAGTGGACCGTCTTGTGGCCTTAGATCCTGCATGATCAGCATCACAGAAGCATTCGATTTTAGTGTGCCCATAATCTATATAGAGAAGGCCACGACCGGGGGAACCTTTCAAATAGTGCAAGATATGCTCTAAGCCTTCCCACTGTGCCATTGTGGGAGATGCCATGAATTGGCTAAGTACACTAATCGAAAAAGTTATATTAGGGCGAGTTACTGTCAGATAATTCATCTTCCCAATGAGTCTCCTACATCTCTCAGGAGATGCAAATGGCTTCAGTTTCTCTGGATCAATCTTCTTCTTTAGGTCATCAGGAAGTTCATCCCACATGGTATCATTTAGCTCTAGGAACGGATTTGGAATCATGGGAATGCTACTTGGTGTAGCTCCAAGCTTTCCAGTCTCCTTCAACAGATCAAGAACATACTTCCTCTAAGTCAAAAGGATTCCCTTCTTGCTTCTCAAAACTTCAATACCAAGGAAGTACTTTAATGGTCCTAAGTCTTTTGTTTGAAAGTGGGAGTTAAGGAAGACTTTAAGCGCTGAGATGCCAGCAATGTTACTCCCAGTAATCACAATATCATCGACATACACTACTAAAAGAATCATTCCTGCATTGGACTGTTGATAGAACACAGAATGATCACTCTTACTTTGGTTTAAACCAAACTTCTTGACTACACCACAAAACCTATCAAACCACGCACGAGGACTTTGCTTTAAACCATACAATGACTTTCGAAGATAACATACTTTCCGATGCTCCCTCTGAGCAACAAACCCAGGTGGTTGCTCCATATACACTTCCTCAAGAAGATCACCATTCAAAAATGCATTCTTAACATCCAACTGATGCAAATCCTAGTGATATGTGGCAGCTAAAGAGACAAGGAGACGGACTGAAGTAAGCTTAGCCACAGGGGAGAAAGTTTCAGAGTAATCAAGGCCATAAG
Source organism: Acacia crassicarpa (assembly GCA_034222035.1). Classification (NCBI taxonomy): domain Eukaryota; kingdom Viridiplantae; phylum Streptophyta; class Magnoliopsida; order Fabales; family Fabaceae; genus Acacia; species Acacia crassicarpa. The sequence continues at coordinate 55,307,204 of JAWXYG010000001.1, read as the reverse complement.
TCTGAGCGTATCCTTTAGCAACAAGACGAGCTTTCAACCGATCTAAGGAACCATCGGCTTTAGTTTTCACAACAAACACCTATTTACAGCCAATAGCCTTCTTCCCAGAAGGTAGATCAACAAGGGTCCATGTACCAGCCGAATCAAGGGCCATCATTTCTTCTTCCATCGCGGCACGCCAACCAGGGGAGTCAAGGCTTGGTGAAGGGTAGTAGGGGTAGAAATGGACTCAAGGGTGGTTACAAGGGAATAGGAAATAGGGGACAATTGCTGGTAGGACATAAACGAGGAGATAGGATAAGTACAATCAACATATCATTTGAGAGGACAGGAAGGACGGGTGCCTTTGCGGAGGGCTATAGGTAAGTCAATAGATTGGTCACTGGCAGAGTCAAGAACCGAAGTGGCAGGGGTAGGGGTCGCAGGCTTAGGGACCACAGAGGTAGGAATGGAATCCGTCGGCGAAGCAGTCACTGGCGAAGGCGAAGGAATAGCAACATCAGCATCATCAGGAAGATCAGGGGCCGGAGCAACTGCTGGGACTGGTGAGATAGGAACACGATAAACCAGAAGATCATCAAGTTCATCAACAACAGTGGATGACTCAGATAAGTTCGAAGACTTGAAAAAAGACGAAGACTCATGAAAGGTCACATTAGTGGACACAAGATAACGACGGAGGTCAGGAGAGTAACATCGATAGCCTTTCAGAATTCGAGAATAACCAAGGAAGATACATTTTAAGGACTTGGGGTCAAGCTTACTAACATTCGGACGGACATCCTGAACAAAGCAAACACAACCAAGAATTTTGGGATCAACCGGGAACACCTTAGTGGTGGGAAATAGAATGGAATATGGCACGGAACCACTAAGGACAGCCGAAGACATGCGATTTATGAGGTGGGAAATAGAATGGAATATGGCATGGAACCACTAAGGACAGCCGAAGACATGCGATTTATGAGAAAACAAGCAGTAGACACGGCATCAGCCCAAAACGATTTAGGTACACAAGAGTGAAACATGAGAGCACGGGTAGTTTCTAAGAGATGACAATTCTTTCATTCAGCAACACTATTTTGAGCAGGTGTATCAACACATGATGATTGATGAAGGATGCCATGACTATGCATATAATCAGTAAAGGGTGCAGAAAAATATTCCTTTGCATTATCACTTCGAAGAATTTTCACGGGAGTATTAAACTGTGTTTGAATTTCAACACAGAAATGACGGAAATGAGTGAACAATTCAGAGCGTTGTTTCATTAAGTAAAGCCAAGTAGTTCGGGAAAAATCATCAACAAAGGTGACAAAGTATCGATAACCAGTTTGAGACAGAACTGAACAAGGACCCCAAACATCAGAATGAACTAAATCAAAAGGGGACGTAGCCCGTTTATTGACTCGAGGTGCCAAATGAACACGGTGGTGTTTGGCAAATTGACACGACTCACAATCCAAAGAAGAAACATATAAAAACTGAGGGTACAACCATTTTAGGGAAGAAAGGGACACATGACCGAAACGACAATGGACTTCAAAGGGAGATGACCCACCAGTACAAGCAACAGAACGCGGCACCTGATCATCAAGGATGTAATGTCCACCGGATTCATAGCCTCTACCAATAATCTGCCTCGTCGAAAGATCCTGAATTAAACAATGGTTAGGGTATAGTGAGATACAACAGTTTAAATGACGAGTCAGTTGACTGGGAGACAAAAGATTAAAGGTGAGATCAGGAACATTAAGAACAGAAGAGAGGGAAATGGATGGTGTTGGTGAAACAGTTCCTGAACCAAGGACACGAACCGGGGAACCATTGGCAACAAATATGGAAGATAGGTTGGCATAGGGGGCATACGAGGAAAATAAATGATGGTTACCTGTCATGTGGTTGGTGGCATTAGAATTAATGACCCACTTCGTAGAAGTGGTAGCAAGGCCAGAAAATAAGGTACCTGTAGCAAGGGCCCCTGCAGAGGGTGAACCAGAATCAGACTGATTAGGTGTTTGAGCAATATGAGTAAAGTCACGCTGCTGATCACGTTGTTGTTTAGCCTGCAATTTTCAACAATTTTTCTTGACATGCCCAGGTTCCTTGCAATAATAGCAAGTAATGCTGCCAGAGGGTCGAACAGTAGTGCCTTGTTCAGGCCCAGAGTTCTTGGTGTCAAAGGAGCCACGCCCAGCCAAAGCACTGGCATTGGGATCAATAGATGGTCGAAGCATGCTATCAGCACGAAGTACTTGTGAGAACACATCTTCAAGAGATGAAGCTTCTGACTAGACATAATCTGAGAACGGATGATGTCGTAAGACGGATCAAGAGCTTCAAGAAAACTAAAGATAGCTTGAAATTCTAGATTCTTGATACGGGTCTGGAGATCTGCCTGCAGAGACATTAGAACCTTCATTTCTTCATACAACCGTTTAAACTCCAAGTAGAACTCTTTTAAAAGTCGACCCTGCTGCTGAGAGCGATAGAAGCCTTTACACACTTCATGAATACGGGTAAAGTTCCCTTTACCAAAGAACAGAAATTCCAAATAAGCCATAATATCTTTTACCGTGTTACAATGGCTAACAGAAGTCAAAATTCGAGGTTCAATGGAATTACGAATCTGGAAGAAAATACGAGCATCTGCTCGAGACCACTCCAAACTTTTCTCCTCATCACCAGAAGGAGGATCCTGAGTTAAATGAGCTTCCTTTGCAACCCCCATGAGGTAAGCTCGAACAATTTTATTCCAATCATTATAATTGGTCCAGTTCAATTTTGCATCAGTGATTTTAGCAGACATGGGGAGTATATCGAAGGTCTTAGATTCAGCCATGGATAAATAATCAAAAAACTCACAACAACCAGACGGTGAATGTGATCAAGAGAGAAACCAGCAAGAAGCAGAAACAACAAACCTTGCACAAGTCAAAGCAAATAGGTTGAAAATTGAAAATCCCACACCTGATGAATAGTGTCGATGAACAGTGACGGTGAACAGTGCGAAACAGCACTCAAACAGCACCCAACAGTGCCAAACAGCACCCAACAGTGACGAAACAGCAACCAACAGTATGATGAACAGTGCCAGAACAATACGAAACAGTGATGAACAGTGCCACCAGGAAAAAAAAAACAAAATAAACCCTAGAATTTGTAAGGCCCTGGTACCATGTAAACTAAATAATCTGAATGTTGTGTATATTCATGATAAACGTATGTACATTTATACAAGAGAGAGAAGCCTTAGTATTGATGGCTCTTAATGATAATTTATGAATATTTTCTCTAATCCCTGATTGTTAGGGATACTGATTGATTATGTACTAATTACAATATATTTCCTAATGATTACATTATATTTCCTAACAAATCATAAAAATACTTCTAAGAAGTTAAAACAAACAAGTATTTATAAGTGTTAAGTGGGGACATATGCTCTAACAAAAATTAATAAAAATAAAAGATATGTTAGTGTTAATTAGATCTCCATATATATATATTTGGTAGTCTTCAGTGGCGGAGCCAGGAGTACAAGTCTGTGGGTGCACAATTCGTGGTGGGATTTGGAGGCTGCCATCGAAATTTTTTTTTAAAGAGGATAAAACGCAACCCACTCCTTCATAAAATTTAGGACAAAAAATGGAGTTCAATTGAAAAGTATTTCTAAGGAAATTAATTTAAACAGAACAATATACTCTAATTCAATGGCATACAGATACCCAGATGTTATACAATCAAATTCCAAAGCAACATCCAATATTGATCAATAGTTGTCAACTATTCATATCAGGCATACAAATCAAGAGGTATAGCCTTGGAAATTACCTTATAAGTATTCAAACCATCACCAACTACTCTTTCAATGTATAACTATCAGTACCTCCTCATTAAACAACAGTAAAACTGGATTCACAGAATAAACTACTCCGACTAGTGCATTATACATAAATCAAAAGGTATCCGCACTCAATTGTCAAGTGACTAATAGAATTGTAAGGTACAGAAAAGATAAAGAAAGATAATATTAAAAAAAGTTAATAGACTTATACCTACTCAGCTGAATGAATTAGGACAGTTCCTTTAGTTTCACTAGCAAATGTATCAACACCGTTAGCAAACACAGCAACCTAAAATGTCAATGACAAAGGATGCAAATATCAGTGAAAAATCCAATGAAGTATCAGCTATATATAAAATTGCTACCAGTACAAAGATATTTCAAGCAGTCAACAATTTAGAATGCAATGAAGTGAATTAAGTGTTTTATGCTTTGAAGATTTCAAGCAAACAAGCTAGGTAAGGCACCATGAAAGAAAAAAAATTATATCTTCTGTTGGAGCCCATCATGTACTGAAGAAATCACATCTTAAAACCATTTGATGTCTACATTCTTTAAGATAAAACAGTAGCATATTAATTATCAGCAACACAAAATATAATCAGAAATCAATCAACAACTCAAAAACTGACGTTGTATCTCACATAGAAGAGTTGTTAGCCTCAATCAGGGTCAGTCGTGTGTGCTTCATAGTTTATTGTCATGCTTTTAATTATATATACATTGCAATAACCGTATCAAAGACCATCAAATGAAAAAATACATGGAAGACAAGCGAGACATGCCAGAACTGAGATTAGTGCCCACATATTGCTTAAAAGACAACAGTACATACACTTTCCATATATTCATATCATTGAAAGCACAAACAACATCCAGACGAGAACATTTAAAAGCTAAAAAAGGCACAATGGAAATTGAAAATGACAAGGTTTCCACTTTAGAGGTAAAAATGTACAGAAATGGAATTATCTCCAACAAAGCTCCAATGCACAAAATCTCTAACCTTTGCTTTAGGCACTCTAATCCTATCTCTAGCCTCCATTCCTACTCTCCTCAATTCCTGTTCCTCAAGTGTCAGTTCCGCCATAGTTGGAAATTTGAACACAAAAGCCCTAATTTCAATACTAATTCCACCTCCTCTGTTATATATTCTGTTCCTAAATTTGGATCCTTTGCTTCAATAATGTCACCCCTGTTCGGCTGTTCCATAAATCATAAACCCAGTTCACTAAAATCACACTCTTTTCCTCCACAGAGAAACAGAAAAGGAGAGACACAGATCTAGGAAAATCGGTAAAATCGAAGTAGAAAAGGAGAGACAAACCGCAATCGGTCGTCGCTCGATCTGGTTCGAAATCGCCGGAGTTGGAGGAAGGAACATAGGACATGGATGAAGAACCAGAGTTAGAGCTTGGAGGAAGGAAGAGAGCTGGACGAAGCAAGTGCAGACAGGAGAGAGATGAGAGTAGGTCTGTTGCCTTTGTTTCATTTTTTTTTTTTTTAAAAAAAAAACCTCCAATTTTTATGTCTGCACGTGCGGTCACGTGCCCCTATGTGGCTCCACCATTGGTAGTCTTGAACAACTTTGTTTTTATGGTTGAGTTGGGCTGAACTAAAACTGAGCCATCATTAAGGCAGAACTTGAGATATATATAGGGAAGTATAATAGCTGTTAAATGAAGTAATGAACCCATTGTCTTTGAATTTAACTGGTAAAAGGGTCGGACACTTTTATTAAAGAGAGGAGTTTTGATGCGAAGTTGGTCAAGGTGATGTAGGAGACATTCTAAGTAACTCCTTGGTGCTTAGATAAAAGCCTGAAAGTAATATACAGTTCGCTCTACCCAACTTTGGCATCACTTAGTTAGAAGGGAGACTTGACCCTACCCTTGAATCATGGGTGAACCCAATCCTTTTTCTAAAATTTTTTTATATAAAAAAGCTGTTAAATAACAATATAGTTTTTCGGCTTGACAAATTTTTTTTGAAGATGCTACAAAAAGATTTAAAAAAATTATCCTCTCAAAGAAGTACATCCAATATAAGAAAATAACGATATTTAATTTTAAAACTTAAAAGCTCGTGGGCTGACCCTAGACCTATATATCTCAGGATTGGATTTTAAGGGTAAGTGGGTTTTATAGGCTTACCCTTTTGAGCCAGTTCTTTAGACTAGTTTCAACTTGCTTTGAAGCCTCCCCCTCCAAAAAAAGTATCTTTTTATTAGAGACAATCCTATTCGAGATACTATCAGACATTAAATATGAACACTTCTTTCAGAGGGGGTTTGAACCTTAACTTGCCACGTTATGAGAGACCAACCTCTTCCGTTAAGCCCAACGCTAGTTGGTTGTTTTGAAACCTTTATTTACACTTACACATCTTATTGTTATTGAATATCATTTTCTTAATTAAATAATAAAAAAATGGCCCACCCTTTGCTCAATTTACTTGGGCCTAATTCTGGCGTAGACTTAATCTAATGGCCTTAGTATATTCTCTTATTTTGATCACCTCCTTATGACACTTACCTCCGGCTTCTCCATATTTTCCTAGCTATATTCAAACATAAGTACATAACTATAAATTTAATCATCTACGTCTTTACCAGCATAGAGCCATATATGCATGTAGCAAATGAGAGCGTAATAATGGCTCTCAATTGCTAAATTTATAGAGGCTAAATGCGTGCAAGATGCAACCACTCTTGCCATTTTAATTATATATTCAATCATTAGAGCATCAGTGGAGATTGACTTAAAAGAATAGGTGTCTTAATTCTTTGTATTTTTATGCGTACTTGTTTTTTTTTTTTGTCCTCGAGAAAACAGGGTAAACTTAAAAAGTAACATTATTTGTGACGGCAAGCATGCTTTTACTTTTATTCATATTGTCTTTACCCTTTATCCCTGGTTTTTGAGTCATTCAAGAATTTCATTTTAAATATATGATGGTATGAATTCACATATGAATGTATATATATATTTTTGGGTTAAGGTGCAATTTTATTGATAAAGTTTTTTTCGAAGTGTGTCTGACAGAAATTAATAAATTTTGGAAAGGACAAAAATACCAATAAACAGTTCTAAATGATATAGATTCACTAAGGCCATTAAATTTCATCAAATGTTTGTTAGGTTTTACTTTAAATTGACCTTGACAAATTTAATAGACGTTTGATGAAATTTAATGATCTAATAAATCTCCACCATTTTAAATTTTTTATTAATATTTTGTCCATTTTAAAATATATTTGTACCAGACGTTCCTTGAAAAAAAAATTATTAGTAAAATTACACCTTAACCCTATTTTTTCATTGAAGAATTTACAGATGAATTTAAGTAAAATATTGACAATCAATAAAGTTTCACAAAATTAATTTGGAAATAGACTAAATACTTTCCCCCAAGCAGTGTGGACCTCAAAAAGAGAAGTCATACGGGCAATATCTCATCTCCCCATTATTCAGAGTTGATAAGAAAATTGAAAATCCACACCGACCCAAAGTAAAGATCATATTTTTAATTTATTTTCTCATTACTTGGCCACTAAGTTTGGTAGTAATCATGCCGATTTTTCACTAATCAACGCAATTAATCTATTCTATGTTGATTCTAAAAAGGAAAAACCACACAAAGATCTCAAATAAAGAAATTAAATATAAATATGTCCCCTTGAATTTGATTACTTGAAGCCTTTGAGGGATATTTCCTTCTAGATGTGCCCCCACGTAATCGTTTATTATCTCGTCATTTAGAGGATATAATATTAATTTTCTAACTTCTATAATTAAATGAATTATATGATAAATAAATAATTAAATGCCTACTTTGCTTTATATATTTTAATCAAGGGAAATACACTTCTCATGTTGTAGGAGAAGAGTATGCTCATGTTATAGATACAAAAAGATATGGATCTTACCATTTCCATGCTTGAGTTTTTTTTTTTTTTTTTTAAACTTCTCATGTTGCATGAGAAAAAGAAGATTTCTACACAAACATAAAATAGTGGGACCTGCACACACACACACATATATAATGCTAATTATATATATGTAGGTCCCACCATTTTATGTGTGTGTGACATGAAAATACACTTCTTCAACAACATGAGAATTATTTTTCTCTCTTCTTTTTTTGATATAAAAAAGATGTGGGTTCCACCATTTCATATATGTATAGAAATCTTTTTCTTCTCATACAACATGAGAAGTATATACCCTTTAATCAAGGAGGAAATAATGAATAACACATATATCAACATCACAATATAATATAATATAAAATATATAAAGCAAAGTCATCAATGTCGCTGAGAAGGTACCTGTGTTGGCTTATTTTTTTTATTAATTAGCCGCGTGGAATATGCATGAATGCAAGAGGAATAAACATCCAACTAAAATTAAACATGACTTTTAATCAAATAAACAGTAACTACAGGTTGAGATGAATTTAAAAGATTAAAGCATTGACAAAAGAGCCAATAGATTTATACTACCTGTGTTGCGAGCTCAACCTCGCTTGTGACCTCAGGAGTTAGTATCTACCTCTCTGATTTTTTTTTAATTAAAAAAATAGCACTTGAAAACAGTGAGATTTGGAAATAATTAACACTATATGTATGCAAGAAAACAAGATTATGAAACATTAAAGAAAATTGTGTTTGACATGTCTCGAACTCTAAATAAATTGCTGATTAAAAACGTAAACACTATTCAAGAGAACTAAATACTAGAAACGTGAACAATATATGGAACGTACAATTGTGAAAAGCTTCCTGTGAACGGCCCAGATTCGCATATTCAAAACTCATAGTTTTGTTAATTCGTTAAAGAGGTGTTCGAATCAAGATTGTCGAAAATGGACGGTCCGGATTTCCTCTCAATTTGGTATAAGATGGGTTATCTTATCCATTTGGTACGCCCTGTGCCCCTGTCAGCTAGAAAACCGACCTTTGTTTGTGAAGCCATGAGTGGTGCAGACTTGACCAACAAAATCTCCCAAGTCTCACGCACCGTCCTTTCGTACGTAGCTTCGTAGAGTTTTCTCTTCCACTCCCTTGATTATTGTATTATACATCAATGCTTTAATATTAATTTCTTTCTCTCTTCGATCTACACCAAACATTAACGGTATAAATGCTCTCATAATCTTTCTCTAATTTCACTCTTGTACATACCAAACACAAACATACGACAATGTCTAACTATTTCCATAGCCAGAGCTTTTCTTGTTCAAGAAAGATTAATCCTTGTGCTGTTTCCCTCAACTTTTACATCTTCAATAATCATTCCTCCATCTACCAACCCTCTTCTTCTTCATCGCACTCCAAAATTTTCGCTTCCATTATTCACATTCTTCTCAATTTCCTGCAGATTCAAAGCTCAGGGAGGAGTCCCCCACCATTTGAGCTTCGTCCTTTGGCTTTCGTGGTTTCTATGGGATGTTCAGTTGCATATTACTTGGCTTCTTCAGCTAAGCTCATGTTTCCTGGCTTTGCTTCTCAGTTCGGAGTCCTCATGTCTGTGTTTGGCTCTTTGGCTGTTTCCACTTTGATATCTTTGACTCTGAAACTTCCATGGTGGTGTGTAGTGTTGAGTATAACATTAGTAGGAGGAATCATTCTAGTGGTGAACAGATTATACGGAGTACATGGAAATACACGTCCCAAATCAAGAGTCCTACAACCTCTCTTGCCTTTATATATATAATGGTGTATATATTCAACAACTAAAACAAGGGTCTAGCAATATGACCGTACTATTCATTAACTAGAACATGAATATTGAGGTAAAGATAAGTCTCATTATTCATGACTTATATATGCTACAACTTTGTATAAATTCTAGCATAATCTCTCTCTACAGTATTTTAAAGATGGATAGGCACCATCGTGGAAGATGCATACACTCTGTCTATTTGGTCTCTTCACTAGATAGCTAGCTACATGACCAGAGAGAAGGGACGTGTATATATATGCATCCCCCAATTACGTTAAATATTCATAATAAAACATTTACGGATTAATCGCAGAGTACAAATTAAATTAGCATTCATGTGTGTGTCCAACAATGCATGGGGAAAATCCCATCAAATGATATATAATTCTTATGCCGCCGCATTTTTGGGTGATGAGTTCCAGGACGTATGGTCAGTATCCATGGAATTAACAAAATGAATGAACAAACTAATATATATAAGGCCATCCTTTGTATGAAGAATATGAAAAACATAAAACCATGTATTACTGATGTAGGAAGGGGAAGGGGAGAGGAAAGAAGAAGTGAGAAGAGACAGAAAAAGATGAGATAGAATAGAGGAGAGGAGAGAAAGAGAGAAGAGAGGAGGGAGGACAACAAGAAAGGAGGGAGAAGGAAACTCAATAATCCTTATTATTTAATCATAAGACGCCTATAAAATGAGATATGTTGCGAACTTATTTATAGCCGCAACTCTAGAAATTAAAAAGAGATCGAATATTCTAGAGTCCTATAATTAAATGCAGATAACATTACTGATTAAAGATAATAATCAATCAGCATTAAAACAAAATATTTCTTGATCATCTTATTAATCATATAGATCATCGGATGTTTTCAAATCTCATAGAATTTCACAGAAAGCAGTATATAATTTAATTTAAATAATATATATATATATATATATATATATATATATATATATATTTCTTTTTTTAAAAAAAGTCTCATCCCTCTAATTAGAGAGATAACCATGTAACAAGCACATAACCCCTTTTCTATCTCCATCATGTATGCTTGATGTTTTCAAAAAAGCATTTATAAAGACATGGGCGGTGGGCTTCTTAGAGTAAACACTCGGGGGTCCTCATGCACTTTGTTTTATTTTTGGGAGAAAGAGGTATATAAGAACCACTGAAATATCGATATCACGAAATGGCCCGTTGAATGGAAATAGCTTAATTCCTATTTAAGTCCTTAAGGACTATAATAAAGTTAAGGTTTTTGGGAAGTGACCTGATAGTCTTTGGTGAAATTGGTTGTTACTTTGAATTAGTTGTTGTTATTATTTGATAAGTTAAAGTCATTACTTGTTAATTATGGTCTTCATTGATATTCAACAAGGGATTTTATTGAAACTAGTTGTCATTGCTTTAGTAGTAGTTGTCATTTGATAAGTTAAAGTCATTACTTGTTTAAATTGTTATTATTTCGTTTTCTTCAAACTAATAGTATTTAGATAGTTTTACTACAATATATAATTTCAGACTAATTCCAAGGACTTCACAATGATTAGGTCTTAATTGGAATTATTTCCATATTTGTTGATAATTTTTTACGTCTTTCTCCCTTTTATCTTTTGGAATATTATAGTGCAATGTGACACTATTTTTTAGTTTTGGCGTGAGGATATATAGCACTTGCTTTACATGGAAAACCTATGGATATCTCTAAATATCACAATTGTTCAAGTCGGACATGAAATTAAATATAGAGTTGGATCCCACCGATGTACTCCTTACTGCATGCTTAATTAAATGTTTTGTTTCAGAAACCCAAACTCAGGTTTAGTTAATGTGGAAGACATAACTTTGGTGCTTGTTAATTTGGGGGAAGTACTTTAGGTGTACTATCAAACACGCTGAACTGTTCAAGTGGGACAAGAAATATAGGATGAATATCCCACGCCATGCAAGTGAATTTTTGTGGGTTTCACCTCATTTTTGTATTCTTTTCATTTGGTGGTAAACTAACTGAGCTATCTAGATTTTTTATTTTGGCCCAAAGCCATTTATAAAATTTAAATGATTTTTATCTTTTTCTCATTATTGACACTCTCAATAATTAATTGAGAGTATACAATACTATAAGTCTATAACATGTGAGTCCGCTATTAATTGTTAGTGGCACTCAGAATTAATTGGAAATAAGTGATTACTTAAGATATACAATTACAATAATAATTAAATTAAATACTCTTCTTGTTTATGTATAGGGCAACATTAAAATTAGAAAGTCATTGAAAATTTTATGGTAGAGTTAATGAAGTTTAAGAGTTTTTTTCCCTCCTATGAAACATGTGCTGGAAGTATCTTATGCATAGGGTTAACACGTTAGATATGACTACTTCTTGGGTCTTATTTACATGATACTTCTAACATTTTTCATACAGACTAAAGAAAATTTTAAATCTCATTAATTCTGTTATAAAACTCAACAACTTTTCAACTTTATTTTTACTTAATATACATAATACTCCTTAAAATTAAATCAATATAATAATAAGTGAAAGGTTAAATTGTGCATTCACTTTAAAACTTTAATGAGGTGTCTTATAAATAAATAGGATAAAAAAAGTTTCTCTCAGCCTATATATATAGGACTAGTGAAGTATATTACACCACGCTCGATCTCTTTCGTGCATTCTTTTTGGTATATAAAGTGTGTTCCTTTTTAGTGTACGATCGCACCAAACAAACCAAACATTTTTGTGGCTCACACTTGTAATCCAAAGGAACATAGATAAGCCTCTCTTCAAATTTATCTCCCTCTTCCTTTTTTTTGTTGACCGTGGCAACGATTATGTCTTCCCCTCCCTTTTCTCTTAGTACACAGTTTGCAAAGCAATGCTATTCAATCTCACAAGAATCTTGTGTTTGGATCAAATACCACCTGATACAGAAATGAGTAATGCCACAAAATGATAAAGCGATAAGCTAGTAGGGTCTTGTACATAGTTGGGTGAAGGAAGACAACGATCGATGGGTAGCAGTTCCCAACAAAGATTAGCTCAGTTTTTTTCTTTACATGCTTGGGTGACTTTTTTTTTTTTAAAAAAAAAAATTATTTAGCATCATAGAAACCACTTCAAAACTGCGTAGCAGCATTAAGTGGAGGGGAAAAAGATGCTGATTGGTGGAGAGATAGAGAACGACAACGTTTTGAGTTAGTAAAGAGAATAGCTCAATGGAGAGGTTCTTGCAATCTTGCCGATTAACTATTTGTGTATATTTGATGACAAAACTTTTATGTACTCTTCTTGTCTTTAATATAAGATATATTTTGAGAGTTAATCTTGATCCTAAATACTCTATCCGGTCCTAATTATAAGAGCTAGTTGACTTTTTTAGAGAAATTAAAGAAGCTAATTAAATTACTTTAAAGTATTTTTATTTTTTCTTCCAACTTATTAGTTTGACTAATAAACTAATATATAATCTAAAAATATTTAACATATGAAATGATTAAGTAACTTATTTAGCTTCCTTAATCTCTCTAAAGAAAGTTAACTACCTCATATAATTAGGATCGGAAGGAGTATAATACATAATTTTCACATTTGTCACCCCTTAATTTAACCCCTATTGATATTGTATCAACCATAATCAATAAGAAGATGAAATAAAAGAATTGAAAAAGATGACTAAGATAGTTACATCCTACCATATTTACCATATTTAAAGAGAGCATGTTGCTTCTATGTCGTTAATACATGATTATTTATCTTCCCCAAAATGTTTTTCTAATTGCTATTGTTTTACACTAAATGTATCAACACGTTTTGACTCCTTTATTTACACTTGGAACACCTATGCATATTGAATTTCAATTTTATTAAACAATAATAATAAAAAATTCCCCCCTCCAAAAAATAAATAAATAATTGGACTTGGGCCTAATTTAGGCCTAGGCTTTAATCTAGCGGCCATAGCTGTTCTCCTACTTATCTCTTGCTTCCCCACATTTTCCTCTACACAAACATAACTACTACTGCTGTTTTAAATATATGATAAAGTTTATAATACAATTTACATTATAAAATTTATCTTATATTTACAATCGGAAGATTATTGCATTTATAATCCATTCAGCATGTTTTTCTCTTCCCCAATTAAGTTTTCATTTCTCTGTTGGGTTTTAACTTTGTATCTTCCCCTTCACTTTTTCACTTCTCTGTCATCTCTCTCTATCTATTTTAATGGTTTTTCTCTCGTCTCATTAAGTCTTCATTTTTCGATGGGAAAAACTCTGTGTCTTTCCCTTCACTTGTTCACTTCTCAGTCATCTCCCTCTATCTATATCAATAGTTTTCTCTCTGCCCTCATTAAGTCTTCCTTTCTCGATGGGTTTCAATTTTGTGTCTTCCCCTTCATTTTTTCACTTCTATGTCATCTCTCTTTATCTATTTCAATGGTTGAAACGTGATCCTTTTTTTTTTTTTTTGCAAAGTTTTTACACACAAAAATGGTGCCACTGACCACATCCATTTGAGAGAAAGAGAGCTTCAAAAAAAAGGAAACACGAAATACTTGCATGTTGCGTCAGACGATTGCTTCAAAAAAGGAATGGGGAGAAAGAAAAAAGTAGTGAGAGAATATCCAAAAACATAGTAAATATGAAAAATAATATCTTTAATATTTATAAATCTATATTAATAAAGTAGGGGTAAATGTGAAAATATTTATCAACTGAACACTAATTTAATGACTTAACTGCCTTTCATTAGTTTAAGAGAAATTGCAATTGATATCTTATAATAAAGATTAAAGAAAGTAAGGAATACCGGGTAAAGCTCTTGCTCAATGGTGAAAGTCCATCTTGATGTACTTTTGTTTTATGAGTAATATGAACCATATGTCTATTTCAATTACGTCCGCTAATCAATCACTCTCAATCCATTAAAAATCATACCCCACATTAAACTCTTTCGCTATCAAACTTTAAAGATGTCACCAACCAAACACGTGCGGAATCTATATCATGTCTACGATTGTGATGAAGGAGGCAGGAAATGATTTGGAATCGTCTCACCTCCACTTCTTGGACTCTCAAGTCTCAACTCTCTCTTCGGAATTCACCCTCCCCGATTCCCCCCCGCTCTTTGTAGAACTTCTCTTTCTGGCTTTTCTTGACGCTTTTCTAACCCTTCCATTTTAGTGTTGTTCATTTTAAAGTTTTTTTTTTTTAGGAGTAATCAAAATATAACATTTTTTCCTTTGCCATTAAAAATATTGATGGTCAATATCAATTTTTTTTACCACGAATTTTCTCCTTTTTTAACACTTTTTGGATTAAATTACTTCTTCAAAAACTTTATGATACCCAATACTTCTGATGAATGGTTAATTATGAAGCAAAATTGCTTCTTAACCTCTTTTTTAGCAAAAGGTTTTCAGCAGCTTGGGACTTGTTTTGCTTCCTTTTCAGACAATAAACTATATAATAACTGGCAAAGAAAAACTAGAAGTAATTGATTGGCGTGAGTTTTTGCATTTGACAAATAATTGCTTTTTTTTTTAAATATAGATATAAGTAATTTTATGTTAAGAAACACCAAGACAAATTAATTACATACACCAAAACCAACATGAATATCCATAATAAATAAGGAATCATACGGTCTTCTTTGTTTAAAAAATTCTTCTCCTTACCGTTTATTCTATTAAAAAAAGCATTAGATAAATTTATATATCATCTCGATCATATTTTTGAGTTAAATGTGTTTTCACAGGTTAAAAAACAAACAACGAACAAGAAGAGAGTAGGGAAAACAGAAAGAAAGAAATCACACTCACACCATCTCTTTCAAAAAATAAAATCACAATACATCTCAACAAAAACTCTTTAATTGCAATAAAATCACAATACTAGTACTACTTTTTAATTAATAATTGCAATAAAATCACAATACTAGTACTACCATCCCTGAACTTTGAAGAAAGCTGAGCAGAACTGGAAGCAAGGGAGTGAAGACGAAGTTGGAGGGAAACAATTCCAGAAAGAAATTGAAGATATTTATGTTTTGAAGCACCGCATAAGGAACCTGGTCTTGAGGTTTCTGGTGGCACTTTTGAGTACCTCTAAACAGAATATTTTAGATTTGGCGTCGCAACATGGACAAGATTGTTAGAAGGCCAAATCTAAAAATGTTCCGTTTAGAGGAACTCAAAAGTGCCACCAGAAACCTCAAGACCAGGTTCCTTATGCAACACTCCAAAACATAAATATCTTCAATTTCTTCCTGGAATCATTTCCCTCCAACTTCATCTTCACTCCCTTGCTTCCCAGCTCAGCTTCCTTCAAAGTTCAGGGACGAATCCTTCAACTTGAGCTTCATCCTACTGCATGGTTTCTGTGGGATGTTCAGCCTCATATTAGAGAGAAAATTGAAGTTTAAAACATGGAAGGAGACCGACTATATAATGATTTGGCCGTCCTCATCAAGAGCTTAGGCATGTTTTCTCTGTATTCTCTCGTCTACTTCTGTCTTCTCCGAACCAAATGGCGGTGTTGTTCGGTGGAAGTGAAGGAGTGTCAGTGGCGGTGTGACCGGAGGAGGAATGGTGGTGGTGAGATCTGGCTTATTCCTCCTCGGGTCGGCTAACGCTCTCTTTTGATTTCAAGCTCTCGTCTGTGTTCAACTCGCGGCGCTGGATCTGAGGTTCTGCGACGTGGAGCTTGGTCTCGCCGGCAGTGGAGGAAGGTGTGCTGAACAGAGAAGAAGAAGACTCTGGTGGAGAAGTGATTTCTGGCGGAGAAGAACGACGACGACGGTGTGGTGAGCGACGGAGATCGACGGCGCTGTTGGAACACTCTGGTACGTTCGATCTTGGCTGAGCTCTCCTCGGGGCGGTGTGAAGACGAAGGTCGCTGGCGGACTTGGTGGTGGATGATACCGCCAGCGATGAGAGGAAGATGAAGGTGGAAAAAGAGGAATATAGAAGCTCTAGTTTTATTTTCAATGCGCGGCGCACACTCTGTTTCGGGTCTATATATCTGTTTTACGCCGGGAAGAAGAGGAACGTAATTGGTTGCGTTTTGACTAGGGACAAACCTGAAAAGTTTAAGAGTTTGTATGGGGACTAAAATGAAAATGTTAATATTATATGGGGCTAAAGTGTAATGTAATGAACATATGGGTTATAATGTAATTGTTTCTGGTCCATTTCCTTCATCGATTGAAATTTCCAGAAATTCTAGGAATTTTTCTATAATTTCTCCCATGCCTAAATATTACTTATAACCCCGAAAATCTTAAATTTTCTTAAAACACCTATAATATAATGTAAGATTAAGCATAAAATAATATAAAAAATCATTTGTATGAATAATTAATAAATTATGATTATTTTACTTATAATTACCTTAATTTAATATAAATGTCTCCCACCTAAATTAATGTTTAATCATTTAATAGTGTTCTAAAAAATGCATTAAAAGTAATAATTTAATAATAAAAATTTATATAACTTAACTAAAATTGACAAGTCATTACTTTATTATACACTTACGCGCCCTTGTGTCAAAAATTGACAAGTCATTACTCTATTATACACTCTCACAGCTGTGGCCCAACACTCTCACATGCAAAGCGTTTTGTTTTGGCATCAGAGCCACCCGTCAACAGTACTTGTTCATAATCACTTGCCCATTTAAAGCTCCCCTCGGTGGGTCCCACTCCCTCTCACCAAAATCGTAAAACTTCAATCAAATTTAATGAATTAGGAGTACTATGATATATTTGGTCAGTTTGGGTATGGTCCAAGTAGTCAAAAGATGCTTCTACATTACATGCTTTCACATTAAAGCAAGAAACAGAGATGGGTGGGTTTTACTCTTATAATATTTTTAAAATAATATGATATTCTAAATCATTGAGATCTTAATTTAACAGTAAAAAAATAAAAATGAGGGAAACTTATCTTGTGGGGATTAGTATGATGGGAAAGGATAGAAAATGATGGTTAAAAAGATGATAAATTTATATCGTTGAGATCTTAATCTAACGGAAGAAAAGAAAAAATGAGGGAAAGAATGAGAAGAGGAATATGAGAGAAGCCAGGTCCAAAGTAATTTATGCTTTATTAATTTCTATGCAAGAATATATAGCATATTTAAGAGGCAGCTTTGACTAGTAATTTGCATTATCATTAATTGGTACTTGTAGCTTTGAAATTATGTTAAATGGGGGATTTATGCTATAAATAATAATGATCTAGTTCGGTATTTTCGCAGTCAATTCCCAATGTTTTTGTGTCTCCACACATATTTATAAGTTTCACCATATCATCAGTAGTAAGGATGGTGGTGACTGGTGAGGCGTGTATATTGCATTTTTGAAAATGCACTATAATCATACTTGTGATCATATTTTTTTTAATAATAAAGGATAACATAAACGAACAAAACAAAACTATCCTTATTTTTTCTTGGCTTTTAAATACCTGACTCATATACGTTAAAACACATTATTTGTTTTTTCCCTGCTCTTTCTTATTGTTTTTTTTTTCCCACCCCCGGGGTTTCTTTTTAGTTGTGATGTACAAGTCTGGTTTTTGACAGTAACACATATGACATCGTTTTCTCTAGCCAAAAAAATAAACAAGTATTGCAGGCAAACATAGCCCACCCTTTGCTCAATTTACTTGGGACTAATTCAGGCCTAGGCTTAATCTAATGTCCTTAGTATGTTCTCTTATTTTGACCACCTCTTTATGACACCTACCTTCGGCTTCTCCATATTTTCAATTCGTAAAGCACAGATGATCAAGCCACGATTTTCCAATCTTGTCAGTTTCAATTCCTGCAAATACGAAGCTCAAGAACCTTCCATTAAAGGTAAGCTTACGTATACACCACCAAGTTACAACACCAATTCTTTAAGCAATCTGCAATTTTCACTTCCATAGACGAGGCTTTTTATATCGATCAAAGGAGACTTTGTCCATTGATTTGTGCAGTGTAGCAAATGAGAGCGTAATAGTAGTCTGTGACAACATGCTTTCCCAGCATAGAGGCTATATGCGTGCAAGATGCAACCACTCTTGCCATTATCATTATATATATTCAATCATTAGAGCAGTGGAGACTGACTTAAAAGAAAAGGGGTCTTAATTCGTTGTATTTTTATGCGTACTTGTTTTTTTTTTTTTTGGTCTTCAAGAAAACAGGATAAACTTAACAGTTAATATATTATTTGTGATAGCAAGCATGCTTTTACTTTTATTCATATTGTTCTTTAACCTTTAGATTTGAGTCATTTAAGAATTTCATTTAACTATACATGATGGTATGAATTCACAGATGAATATTTTTTTCTGGGTGGTTAAGGTGCATTTTATTAACAAAGTTTTTCGTAAGGTGTGTCTGATATAAATTAATAAGTTTTAGAATGGACAAAAATACTAATAAACAATTTAAAATGATATAGAGTCATTAGGGCCGTTAACTTTCATTAAACGTCTATTAGGTTTTATTTTAAATTGATCTTGAAAAATTTAACAGACATTTGATGAAATTTAACCGTCTTGGTGAATTTGCATCATTTTAAATTGTTTATTAGTATTTTTTTTTATTCCAAAACTTATTTGTACTATATATTCCTCGGGAAAAAAATTTTGTTAATAAAATTGCACCTTAACCCTATTTTTTAATTGAAGAATTTACAGATGAATTTAATTAAAATATTGACATTCAAGAAAGTTTCACGAAATTAATTTGGAAATAGACTAAATACGTACCCCCAAGCTTGTGTGGACCCAAAAAGAAAAGTCATCCGGGCAACAACTCATCTTCCCATTATTCGGAGCTGACAAGAAAATTGAAAATCCACACCACCCAAAAAAGGAAAACCACACAAAGATCTCAAATAAGAAAATTAAATATAAATATGTCTCCTTCAATTTGATTAAAGCTCCCCTCGGTGGTCCTACTCCCTCTTACCAAAATTTACAAGACTTTAATCAAATTTTATGAATTATGTCGAACCCTCTAAAACTTTTCTATATAAAAAAAAAAATTTATGAATTAGGAGTACTATGATATAATATGTTTGTGTATATATAGTCCAAGTGGTCAAAAGATGCCTCTACATTACATGCTTTCACATTAAAGCAAGAAACAGAGATGGGTGGGTTTTACTCTTATGATCCCCACAAGATAAGTTTAGCTCACTTTTCAATTTTCTTTTTAAAACAAACCACATAAGTTAAAACACATTATGGAACAAATGTTCTTTTTATTTTATTAAAAAAAAAAGGTTTCTTTTTTCATTGCAAAAAAAAAAAAAACAGTTCTTAAAAGTTAAAACAACAACCCAATGGCTGCAATCAATTCAATAGTAGTATTGTGATTTTTATTGCAATTAAAGAGCTTTTGTTGAGACCAACGGAAGTTGGTATATGGCTTGTGTCGCTTAAATAAGGTCTCGAGTTTGAACTTTATGAATACAAAAAAGACTCGTTGGGAGACTCACTCACTATAGCGAGGTACGTGACTCAGGTCGGATTTGGATTAGTCAGGATGAAGCTCTAGATACTAGATGGACAACAAAAAGAAGAGCTTGTTGAGATGTAATGTGATATTATTTTTTGAACGAGATGTTGTGCTTTCTTTCTTTGTTTCTTCCCCCGTTTTGCTGCTTGCTTTTACGCACGAGGTACAAGTCTGGTTTTTGACAGTAACACATATGACATCGTTTTCTCTAGCAAAAAGTAAACAAGTATTGCTGGCAAAAATGGCCCACCCTGTGCTCCATTTACTTGGGCCTAATTCTGGCGGAGACTTAATCTAATGGGCTTAGTATATTCTCTTATTTTGATCACCTCCTTGTGACACTTTCCTCCGGCTTCTCCATATTTCCCTAGCTACGTACACTTGTCTTTGGATTCAACTGATAAAGGGGTCAGACTTTCTCACCTAAAGAGAGGGGATTCGATCCTGGAGTTGGTCAAGACGTTGGCGGAGACATCTTAGGGGTTTATGAAGCAGCGGTACCTATGCTGTGGATTGGGCTTTAAGTGCCTTGCCCTTGGACTGTGGGTGAGCCCAACTCTTATCCTAAAATTTTATTATAAAAAAAATAAAAATAAAATAAGTGCATAACTATGAATTTAGTCATCTTCAATTCTTCTTTCGCAAGCATAGATTATCAAGCCACGATATTCCAATCTTGTCAGTTTCAATTCCTGCAAATACGAAGCTCAAGAACCTTCCATTAAAGGTAAGCTTACATATATACCACCAAGCTACTACACCAATTCTTTAGGCGAGGCTTTTTATATTTGATCAAAGGAGACTTTGTCCATTGATTTGTCCACTGTAGCAAACGAGATCGTAATAGTAGTATGTGACAACATGCCTTCCCAGCATAGAAGCTATATCCGTGCAAGATGTAACCAGAAGAGCAATGGAGACTGACTTAAAAGAATAGGTCTTAATTCGTTGTTTTTTATGTGTAGTTTTTTTTGGACCTCAAGAAAACAGGATAAACTTAAAAAATAATATTATTTGTGATAGCAAGCTTGCTTTGACTTTTATTCATATTGTTCTTTACCCTTTAGCCCTGGTCCTTTGAGTCATTTAAGAATTTCATTTTAAATATATGATGATATGAATTTACAGATGATTTTTTTTTTTGGAGTTAATGTACAATTTTATTAACAAAGTTTTTCCTGAGATGCATCTGGCACAAATCAATAAGTTTTGGAAATGAGAAAAATATCAATAAACAATTCAAAATGACGTAGAGTCATTAGGACTGTTAAATTTCATCATACGTCCGTTAGATTTTACTTCAAATTGACTTTAACAAATTTAACGGATGTTTAATGAAATTTAATGACCTAATAAATCTACATCATTTTAAATTGTTTATTAATATTTCATTATTTTGTCCCTTCCAAAATTTATTTATGCCAGATGCTCCTTGAAAAAAAAAATATTAGTAAAATTGCACATTAACTTTATTTTTTCATTGAAGAGTTTACACATGAATTTAAGTAAAATATTGACGATCAAGAAAGTTTCACGAAATTAATTTGGAAATAGACTAAATACGTACCCCCAAGCTAGTGGGGACCCTTCTGAGCAAAAAAAAAAAAAAAAGCTAGTGCGGACCCAAAAAGAAAAGTCATACGAGCAATAACTCATCCCCATTATTCAGAGTTGACAACAAAATTGAAAATCCGCACTGACCCAAAGTAAAGATCATATTTTAATTTATTTTCTCATTACTTGGCCACTAATTTTGGTAGTAATCATGCCTATTTTTCACTAAATTAACGCAATTAATCTATTCTATGTTGATTCTAAAAAGGAAAAACCACACAAAGATCTCAAATAAAGAAATTAAATATAAATATGTCCCCTTGAATTTGATTAATTACCTGAGGCCTTTGAGGGATATTTCCTTCTAGATATGCCCCCACGTTATCGTTTATTATCTCGTCATTTAGATTTTAGAGGATATAATATTAATTTTCTAACTTCTATAATTAAATGAATTATATGATAAATAAATAATTAAATGCCTACTTTTCTTTATATATTTTAATCAATGAGGAAATAAAAGGAAATAATGAATAACACACATATATCAACATCACAATATAATATAAAATATATAAAGAAAAGTCATATATATATGTCACTGAGAATATACCTGTGTTCGCTTATTTTTATACTCCCTCCGATCCTAATTATAGGATAACATTTACAAGTTGGTTTTGATCATAATTATAGGACAACATTCTAATTTTTTTCACTTTCTTCCTAAAATACCCTTTCAATAATACAACTCAATTAATATAGCACCACATGGAAAAGCAAATCTGCAAGGAGTATTTTTCATTTATAGTCTGTTGCATTTTGATAGGCCCTGTTATCCTTTTTTTTCCCTGGGAATTATATTTTTTGCTAAATAAAATTACCATGAATAGGATAACATGCTTAAGCTAAACTATTAAAATATTCGTGATAAATCATATGTATTGTTGATTAACGTGGGTGTCAATATCATATTTTATATTGAGATTGATTTTCTGTTTTTTAAAAAAGACGCTGATTATTGATATTGATTAATTATATAATTCTACACATACAATAAAAAACCTCAAGGCTAAATTCAATGTTTATCAATATAGTTTTAATCAACTATATTTTTCACCAAAAAAAGAATCCATTGTCTCTAAATTTTCCTGACAAATATATTTATCACTAACACATTTTTAGGATAAAATAAGTACTCGTATATTTTTTAATATTTCCCATTTATAAATTAGTAATGAAATAAAAGGGTTGGGGGGGGGGGGGGGGAACACTGGGACAAGAAATGAGCCCACAAAACAAATTGCACTATGTAAAAACTTCAACAGAATTTTGAGTTATTTATGGACAAATTTCCATTTTGATCAAAATGATGGCATTTAAAAATTTATATAAGGGCATTATAGGAAAATAGGTAAAATTAACTAATTTAACTCCTATCTTTAATCTCTCCAAAATTGGTTAAATATGTCTTATAATTAGGACCGGAGGGAGTATTAATTAGCCATGTGGAATATGCAAGAATTGCAAGAGGAATAGACATCCAACTAAAATTAAACCTGACTTTTAATCAAATAAACAGTAACTACAGGTTGAGAAGAATTTAAAAGATTAAAGCATTGACAAAAGACCAATGGATTTATAACTTAGTGTTATGGATGTTTTCTTATAAGTGGAAAATTGCGAGCTCAACCTCGCTTGCATTGTGACCTTAAGTGGTTAGCATCTAACTCTTTGATTTTCTTTTCTTTCTTTTTTTAATATAAAAAAGATAGCACTTGAAAACAATGAGATTTGGAAATAATTAACACTATATGTATGCAAGAAAACTTGATTATAAAAACATTAAAGAAAATTGTGTTTGACTTGCCTGGAACTCTAAATAAATTGCTAATTAAACACGTAAACACTATTCTAGAGAACTAAATACTAAAAACGTGAACAATATGGTATAACGCACAATTATGGAAAGCTTCCTGTGAATTGTCTAGATTCGCATATTCAAAACTCATAGTTTTATAATTCGTTTAAGAGGTGTCTGAATCAAGATTGTAGAAACTGGACGGTCCAGATTTCCTCTCAATTTGGTATAATACGGGTTATCTTATCCATTTGGTACGCCCTGTCAGTTAGAAAACCGACCTTTGTTTATGAAGCCATGAGTGTAGACTTGACCAACAAAATCTGCCAAGTCTCATGCACCGTCCTTTCGCACGTAGCTTCGTAGAATTTTCCCTTCCACCCCCTTGATTATTATATTATACACAAATGCTTTTATATTTCTTTCTCTCTTCGATCTACACCAAACATAAACAGTATAAATGCTCTCACAATCTTTCTCTAATTTCACTCTTGTACATACCAAACACAAACATACGACAATGTCTAACTATTTCCATAGCCAGAGCTTTTCTTGTTCAAGAAAGATTTTAATCCTTGTGCTGTTTCCTTCAACTTTTACATCTTCAATAATCATTCCTCCATCAACCAACCCTCTTCTTCTTCATCCCACTCCAACATTTTCGCTTCCATTATTCACATTCTTCTCAATTTCCTGCAGATTCAAAGCTCAGGGACGAGTCCCTCACCATTTGAGCTTCGTCCTTTGGCTTTCATGGTTTCTGCGGGATGTTCAGTTGCATATTACTTGGCTTCTTCAGCTAAGTTCATGTTTCCTGGCTTTTCTTCTCAGTTCGGAGTCCTCATGTCTGTGTTTGGCTCTTTGGCTGTTTCCACTTTGATATCTTTGACTCTGAAACTTCCATGGTGGTGTGTAGTGTTGAGTATAATATTAGCAGGAGGAATCATTCTAGTGGTGAACAGATTATACGGAGTATATGACAATACACGTCCCAAATCAAGAGTCCTACAACCTCTCTTGCCATTATATATATAATGGTGTATATATTCAACAACTAAAACAAGGGTCTGGCAATATGACCGTACTATTCATTAACTAGAACATGAATATAGAGGTTAAGATAAGTCTCATTATTCATGACTTATATATGGTACAACTTAATATAAATTTTAGCATAATCTCTCTTTACAGTATTTTAAAGATGGATAGGCACGATAGTGAAAGATGCATACACTCTGTCTATTTGGTCTCTTCACTAGATAGCTAGCTACATGACCAGAGAGAAGGGAAGTGTATATATATGCATCCCCCAATTACGTTAAATTAGCATTCATGTGTGTGTCCAACAATGCATGGGGAAAATCCCATCAAATGATATATAATTCATATGCCTCCGTATTTGGTGATGAAGTTCAAATACGTATGATTCAGTATCCATGGAATTAACAAAATGAATGAACAAACTAATGTATATAAGGCCATCCTTTGTATGAAGAATATGAAAAACAAAAAATCATGTATTGATGTAGGAAGGGGAAGGGGAAGGGGAAGGGGAGAGGAAAAAAGAAGTGAGAAGAGACAGAAAAAGATGAGATAGAATAGAGGAGAGCAGGGAAAGAGAGTAGAGAGGAGGGGGAATTGGATCCTCTCATTATCTTACATTCTTATCATCTCTTATCATCCAATCTGAACCTTTGATATCTTTTCTTAACTAATTTAGATTGTTGATTTGAATTAATCTTAACTGTCCCATCCTAAAGTACTTTTTAATATTAGTCAGTATTCTAAAATATTTTTTCAACAACCTAAAATTTAGGATCTTGAACAAATATTTCACTGTACTAACTGGTACTAAAAAAATATTTTAAGATACTGATTGATACTAAAAAATATTTCAAGATACCGACTGGTGCTAAAAAAAATACTTCATGATCTTGAGAAATTATTTTAGAATCTTGAAAAAATATTTTAGGATACTGACTGATATTAAAAATATATTTTAAGATATTAACTAGTACTGAAAAAATACTTCATGATTTTAAAAAAATATTTTAGCATACTGACCGGTATTAAAAAAATACTTTAGAATACTGACTAGTACTAAAAGATATTTTAGGATATTGACTAAAAAGATATTTCAGGATACTGACTAGTACTGAAAAAAATACTGCATAATCTTGATAAAATATTTTAGAATATGGAGGCTTTCTCTAAGCAGTTGGATATCAAATGGATGACCAAGATTTAAAGTTAGTGAGGGATAAGTAAGGATGAGAAGAAACACGCTTAGCAGAGAAACCGAACCCTGCCGAGAGGAGGCAGGCCAACAAGAAAGGAGTAAGAAGGAAACTCAATAATCCTTATTATTTAATCATAAGACGCCTATAAAATGAGATATGTTGCAAACTTATTTATAGTCCTAACTCTAACTCTAAAAATTAAAAAGAGATCGAATATTCTAGAATCCTATAATTAAATGCAGATAACATTACTAATAAAAGATAACAATCAATTAGCATTAAAACAAAATATTTCATGATCATCTTTTTTTTTTTTTTTTAACACTATGATCATCTTGTTAATCATATAGATCATTGGCTGTCTTCAAATCTCATAGAATTTCACATAAAGCATAATATAATATAATTTATATATATATATATATATAAAGTCTCATTCCTCTAATTAGAGGGACAACCATGTAACAAGCACATAAGAACAAGCACCTAACTCGTTTTCTATCTCCATCATGTATGCTTGGTGTTTTCAAAAAAGCATTTATAAAGACATGGGCGGTGGGCTTCTTAGAGTAAACACTCTGGGGGGGTCCTCAGGCACTTTGTTTTATTTTTGGGAGAAAGACGTATATAAGAACCACTGGAATATCGGTATCACGAAATGGCCCGTTGAAATAGCTTCATTCCTATTTAAGTCCTTAAGGACTATAATAAAGTTAAGGTTTTTGGGAACTGACCTGATAGTCCTTGGTGAAATTGGTTGTTACTATTTTAATTAGTTGTTGTTATTATTTGATAAGTTAAAGTCATTACTTGTTAATTATAGTCTTCATTGATATTCAAGAAGGAATTTTATTGAAACTAGTTGTCATTGCTTTAGTAGTTGTTGTCATTTGATAAGTTAAAGTCATTACTTGTTTAAATTGTTATTATTTCGTTTTCTTCAAACTAATAGTATTTAGATAGTTTTACTACAATACATAATTTCAGACTAATTCCAAGGACTTCACAATGATTAGGTCTTAATTGGAATTATTTCCATATTTGTTGATATTTTTTTTACGTCTTTCTCCCTTTTATCTTTTGGAATATTATAGTGCAATGTGATATTATTTTTTAGTTTGGGCGTGAGGATAGCACTTGCTTTACATGGAAAACCTATGGATATCTCTAATTATCACAATTGTTCAAGTCGGACATGAAATTAAATATAGAGATGGATCCCACCGATGTACTCCTTACTGCATGCTTAATTAGATGTTTGTTTCAGAAACCCAAACTCAGGTTTAGTTAATGTGGAAGACATAACTTTAATTTGAGGAAGTTACTTTCGTTGTGTCATCAAACACACTGAATTGTTCAAGTGGTACAAGAAATGTAGGATGAATATCCCACGCCCATGCAATTATAAAGTTTAAACGATTTAATGATTTTTATCTTTTTCTCATTTATTGACACTCTTAATAATTAATTGAGAGTATACAATACTAAAATATTTAAAGTGAGTCCGCTATTAATTGTGAGTGGGCACTCAGAATTAATTGGAAATAAGTGATTACTTAAGATATACAATTACAATAATTATATTAAATACTCCTCTTGTCTATTTATAGGGCAACATTAAAATTAGAAAGTAATTGAATTTTATGGTAGAGTTAATGAAGTTTAAGAGTTTTTTTTTTTTTTTTTCTGTGAAACATGGTGGAAGTATCTTATGCATAGGGTTAGATGACTACTTCTTGGGTCTTATTTACAGGACAGTTTTAATATTTTTCATACAAACTAAAGAAAAATTTAAATCTCATTAACTCTGCTATAAAATTCAACAACTTTTCAACTTTATCCCTATTTAATATATATAATACTCCTTAAAACTAGGTCAATACAATAATAATTGAAGGGTTAAATTGTACATTCACTTCAAAACTTTAATGAGGTATCTTATAAATAGGATAAAAAAAAGTTTCTCTCAGCCTCTATATATTAGGACTAGTGAAGTATATTACACCAGGCTCGATCTCTCTCGTGCATTCTTTTTGGTATATAAAGTGTGTTCCTTTTTAGTGTACAATCGCACCAAACAAACCAAACATTTTTGTGGCTCACACTTGTAATCCAAAGGAACATAGATAAGCCTCTCTTCAAATTTATCACCCTCTTCCTTTTTTTTGTTGACCGTGGCAACGAGTATGTCTTCCCCTCCCTTTTCTCTCTTAGTACACAGTTCCCAAAGCAATGCTATTCAATCTCACAGGAATCTTGTGTTTGGATCAAATACCATCTGATACAAAAATGAGTAATGCCACAAAATGATAAAGCGATAAGCTAGTAGGGTCTTGTACATAGTTGGGTGAAGGAAGACAACGATGGGTAGCAGTTCCCAACAAAGATTAGCTCATTTTTTTTCTTTTCATGCTTGGGTGATTTTTTTTTTTTTTTTTTTTTTAGAACCCACCTCAAAACTGCGTGGCAGCATTAAGTGGAGGGGAAAAAGATGCTGATTGGTGGAGTCGTGGAGAGATAGAGAACGACAACGTTTTGAGTTATTAGTGGAGAGAATAGCTCGATGGAGAGGTTCTTGCCCATTAACTATATGTGTATATTTGATGACAAAACTTATATGTATTTCTCCTGTCTTTAATATAAGATATATTTTGAAAGTTAATCTTGATCTTAAATATAACATATAATTTTCACATTTGTCGTTCTCTTCCCCCCAATTTAACCCCCTATTGATGCTCCATCAATCATAATCAATGAGAAGATGAAATGAGGGAATTAAGGAACGTGACTAGGATGTTTTTAAAAATACATGTTATGTTAACTA
Organism: Acacia crassicarpa; assembly: GCA_034222035.1. Classification (NCBI taxonomy): domain Eukaryota; kingdom Viridiplantae; phylum Streptophyta; class Magnoliopsida; order Fabales; family Fabaceae; genus Acacia; species Acacia crassicarpa. The sequence continues at coordinate 55,278,622 of JAWXYG010000001.1, read as the reverse complement.
ACTTAACCAACTTTTTTAATCTAATAATTGGGTAAATATGTCTATATACTACATGTAGCATAAAGTGGAGTACTAATTAAGGATAGAAGGGACAAAATAATGATGGTCAAAATATTTTTTTCAAAAAAAAAAAAAGACTTCAATATAATTCTTAAGTATCTTACACATTTAAACCCCCACTTATATTTTAAGGAAACAAATGAAATAAGGTAAAAAGAAAAAGGTAACAAATAATATCAATTATCCTCTTTTTTTAAACATTTTGTTTCTGTTTCATATTCAAACAAATATTTTCTGTCAATTCAATATTGTTTTGACCTAGAACAAAGTGAATAAAAGAGATAGGTGTATAAAATTAATAAATAAGTTATAAATTATAAAATTATTATAAGAAAGGAAGGTAACATTAGAAAATTTTCTTAAAAAAATTATTTAAAGTAGAAGGACGTAATTACATTTAAAAATAATAATTAAAGAGATTAAAAGTATATTTAAACCAATGAGTGTGTGTGGGCTGAGCTTGTAGAAGGCTTGACCAGCTACTGGATTTCAGATCCACTATGTGGTAATGGTCTAACGAACAAGAAATTTCATTTTTTTAAGAGAAAAAATAAATATTTTTTGTTGTGACTAAATTTAAATTATGTTTTGTTGGTCAATTAGTATATTAAAATAACAATATTCTTAAAGAACATAATTTTTTTAAACATGAATACGGACAAAGTTTAAATATGCTCAAGTTTTTTTTTTGCCCCCTGAAGTTTTATGATGAAGTTAAACACGTGTTATTCATTGATACGAGGAAGAAAAAGCATTATTAGGAATGTGGGAATAAATGGAGAGAGTGGATAAAGTTGTCTCCTGCGTGTGCTTCTGGGTAATTAATGGCGCCTCCATGAGTACGCTTATATGGCTTACACCATTATTCCTCAAACAAGAAAACATTACAACTTTTTAAAAAAAAAAATTGAAAGGCATTTATCATTTTAAGTTTTTAACCTCATAGATCATACATATATACAAACCAAATTTCAGACAGGTACAAGATTAAAAATAAATAAAAAATTACATTTATGAATAATGATATTTTTTGCAGCTTTTATATTAATGATGATTTTATGCTTCATGAGTTAATTTTGTATATCACAACACGACGAATTTAAACAAAATATATAACAGATAATTTATTTAAAATTAAGGGAAGTTAGACTATATAAAAACTCACAACTTAAATAATTAAAAATAATGTGTAATTATATATTAATAAGTGTGCACACCTTAAATATAACAGAAGAGGAGGAGGAGGTGGTGCTTCCGGCCGCCTCTTTATAAGACCCTTTTAAAAAAAATACAAATATTTTTTTATATAAAATTTTAATATTATTTAAAAAATATCTTTGCTTAATTTCAATGACTTTTCCAAATAAGAGAGATGGGTATTTTTAGAGTGAATTTATTAATAATATTTTTTGGGGAAAACTTATAATGCTTCCCTATATTCTATAAAAGGTATTGTATTAAGGGATAAGATTTTTTTTTTCTTTTTTTTTTAAGAGAGTCTTGTACAAATGGAAGGAGTATTATACTCCTAATTGATCATAATTACAAGAATAAGTTGACTTTTTTTAAGAAATTAAGAAATTTAATTAAATTACTTTAGAAAAGTTTTTTCCCAAACTAATTAGTTTGACTAATAAATTAATATATATTTTAAGGATACATAACATAGGATATAATTAAGTAACTTATTTATTCTCTTTAATCTCTGTAAAAAGTCAATTTAATTTTATAATTATTCAACCAAAAAAATTTAATTTTATAATTAGGATCGGAACTAGGAACTAGTACTAAATACCAACACACCACAAATCCAAGTAATATGTTGTTAGGCGACAAAGCCATTAATGGTCGCCACTTTCGTTTATTAATATTACCAACTACTATTTTTTATCTCAATTATAAGATTTAGTTGACTTTTTTTTTAGAGAAATTAAGGAAGATAAATATATTACTTAATCATTTCATATGTTATGTATCTTTAGATTATATATTATTTTATTAGTCAAATTAATTAATTTGAAGAAAAAATAAAAATAAAAATACTCTAAAGTAATTTAATTAGCCTTCTCAATCTCAAAAAAAAAAAAAATTAAGTCTTAAAATTAGGACCGGAGTAAGTACTAACATACAATTTCTTTTATTTGATCATCTCTTGGATATATATTGAGGAATTTAGACAAAAGATATAAAGAGAAGGAGATAATACACACACACTGACACACATATCAGGAGTGGAAGACCATCAAACATAATAGCAGTCACATGAACTTGTTTCATCTTTCCTTCCATTACAAACAACCTATATGTATATATTAAAACTGTAAACCGTAATTATTATATACCATTCATGTTGTTGTTAATGTCTGGTTTAAGAATCGTTTTAATATTTATGTAACTTTTTTGTTAGGTCAACCATTAAAGAGAGTCATCGTTTAAAAAAAAAGAAAAAAAAAAACTCCACCGAACTGATATGTATAAATGGGCTTACAGGTTTTCCTTTTCTACCCATTAATAAGTACTCATTTATGTTTAGGCTTTTAATTTTTCTCCTCACGGGCACATTTGCAAGTTTTTATAAACGTGGACATTTTTTTTTAATTCATATTTTGACAAAAAATATATGAGTTTATTGCCCAAAACTGTTTCTTTTAAGAATTCAAACGATAACCAGTAGGGTCTATTTACACGATTTTAGTTATATTATGTAATATTTAGAGATATACTCATATATGATACCTGGCCTTCCAATCACACATCAACTTCTTCTGATATCTTATGAAATACCAAAAGCTGATGATTTCAAACACCCTATATGTCATTGAGTTGATCCCTGGTCCGTCTTTTAATTTATAAACCTATTCTATTATTTCAGATTATTCTTAAATCACACTTGATCAGTACTGCGGATGCTTAGATGATTTACACACAGAACACACATATTCTAGTTGATTAATTATTCCTGTATAAAAAAGCATAGGATTAGAAGACACGCAAGTTAAATGACAGGGGTTAATAATCAAATGGCTAGCCTCATTATATTAATACAAGCATGCACACGCTTTTCTGGGGCTAAGAAGCACTAAGAGACTTATAACCATAAGAAGAAAAATATTACACGCCAACCAAAGTCACAAAGTACCTCTGACTCTGACTTCGCTCTTCTTTTCCCACCTTGGATTCCACAACTTAATCACTCCCTCCATTAATTTCACCACAAATATACATCTCTCTCTCTCTCTCTCTCTCTCTCTATAAGTGTGTGTGGAAACATGGTTCATGAGTATGTCGTCTGCGAATGTTATTGCTTAAAAGAGAAGAAGACCAAACCTTTGACTTCACAATAATTAGTACCTTCCATGATACACACAATAAAAAGTTAATGGATAAGCATATATATGTAGCTATATATCTAGCACTACTTCTTGCCTCTGAAATTGCCATGAGAAACACCACCTCTGTTTCTTCTTCTCTCTTGATGCCATGTTTTTTTGAAACACATACCTGGGATATTCTCACTATATATAAGACCAAGTACTCTATATCTATGTACTTCTCTATTGTTCAGTTCACTGCTTTATCAGTTATACCCTCTTCCAACGCCCCCTAGTTAGGGTCAATGCTAGCTAGCCGTTGTTCTAGCTACTATACCATCATTCCAACCTTTGCTTTCTTTTCACATAGAAACCTAATTTGTGTGTGTGTGTGTGTGTATCACCTTCTTGCTCAATCTTCTCGGTTTCATTAGATGGTCTTGAACTTGCTTCTTCTCTAAAGTCTAGATACCTTTCACTATGAATATTATCTTTCATGAGCTTCAGGAGTTTTGTAGACAGCTGCTTCTTGCTAGATTTCTTCCATGGAATATTGATTCTTTCATATACTGTTGTACTATCCAATAAATATGGATAGATAATTATATTAAAGAGTGTGCGGGACCCATTTAACATGCAATATTCTTATTATTTTATCTATCTTTCTCCAACTGGATCATGTAGCTAATATTTAAGAGTTTTAATTACACTTTGTTATGCAAGATTGAGAATTTCTCCTCTTAAGTTGTTATGTGGTGCGGGGCCTCGTACTCATCGATACTAAGCTCCTCTTTTAAGTATTTCTCAAGTGTGAAGTTCTGAATTTAAACCTTCTATAGATATAATAGATATGTTAGTTAAGGCAAAAAACAAACAATCACTGTGTCATGTCATTCAATTGTCTTTTTTTATACATAATTATTTCCTTTAGTTTTACTTTTGGTATGTCGTATTTTCACCTTTATTCAACAAAACTATTAACTGTCTATGATATTCCAATTAAACTTTTTATGCTTTTCAAACCCTAAGTATATATAGCCTTTATTTAGGCTAGCATATATAGTTGAAAGAACACAATTGTCTCCATTGCACTTTGCTATATAGAGTAGGAATTGTGTTCAGTTAAACTTTAAACTCATATAGCAGTCATATCTATTACCTATTTGACTATATATCTCCATGCATGATATTTTCACATTGAACTATGTATGTTTCACAATCACATTAGACTCTCATGATAATAAATAACTCTACTTTTTATTATTGTTCCAGTCCAGTATATGTTTGATATTTATCATGAGTAAGGTTTTATACTTTCAAATACACATAGTGACACTTCAATTTTATGTTGTGCTTCCTAAATTTGTGTGTGCGTGTGTGTGTTGATGAACTTTCTCATATATTCATAGACACCAATTTAAATCCTAATCTCTCATGTCCTTTTACCTAACTTGATTAGATTAAGCAAGATAGTTAAGTTAGTTAATATAATATGATTTTTATAAAACACCCTAATCATCTTTCTTAATTCCCTCTATCTCTCTCTTATTTTATTATTGTTGAGGGGACATGAATAAGGATAAATTAGAAAAATATTGACAAATATGAAAAAAAAAAATAGATCTTACATTTAGGATCAATATCAACCCTCAATTAAATTAGGTCTTATACTAAGAGCCGAAGTAGTACTAGCTTTGATACATTACATGGTTACTTAATTAGTACTAGGTTGTCACAATACTCATGAGTTAATTAACTATTTAATTTGACTAGATTATTAAATCGTTGGAAATATTGATTTAAAGTTTATTAGTTCGACCGCATCTATGTTGAATCTAATCAAATTGGTTTCTCATTGATTTTGACAGATGCACTTCATGATTCCAGCACAGCTTCAATCATTTGCGCGCATGATTTATTGGTGCCAAATAGAAGGATTACCCTATAGGTGCTAACTTGATGTGTTGCCAATACTATATATATATATATATATATATAAGGACCAGCCTATATATATAGACGCATGTAATTACAGGTAGTGCATTGCTTGCCTTCCAAACCTAAGCCTGAGAATCATTTTCAGGTTAAAATCTGCATATCTTTTGCGAAACTTGGCAGCAAAGCATTCTTGTGTTATGTCACCATTCATTGTCTTTGTAATCAATACTTGAATTCTTTTCTCTTTTTTTATTTTATCCTTTTCATATTGTTTCTATATATATGTATATATATTCACTTATTTTTTAACAAAAAGACATGAGCAAATATCAAGATGATGGACCGGCGAAAAAATCAAGGAAAAAAATTAGAACTAACGCAGTTTTCAAATATTTTTGTTGTTATATATATATATATATATATATATATATATATATAATCATTCTATACTATTTTTGATTTAATAAATGTGCGTGTGTGTGTGTAGGATGGAATTATAGTGTCAGCCTTTGCTTCGAAGAAAGGTAGCTAGCAGGTAGGTTTTAGTGCAAGGGAAGACAGAAAGTAATGGAGTGTATTCAATGTTTTTATGGTAATAATCAGACTAAAGAGTTTTCGATTAACTTTAATTTAAGGCATGGTGCACTGTGATTTTAGATGCTTGCTGACAAATATAATCATTATAGAAGAAGTCAAAAAGTTATTTCTAGATCCAACGCTAGACTTCCACTTTACAAATGATTGTGTTTAATATATTTTTTTTTTTCCATCTTGCCTTTTGTAAAATTGACCAATTGTGATAAATTAAATTAGAGTCAACTCCATGTATTAATAGAGCAGAAACTAATTAAGCTTTGTACTATTCGAGTACTATTCATGACTCAGAATATATATATAGTTTCTACCCTTAGCTTTATATAGGTTGAGTTTTCATTCTTAAAATGTAGACAAGAATAAAGTTGAAGTACATGACAAAGAAAACATTAGACAAAAGGAGGAACAGTAGGTTGAAGAAACAATCAAGAGAGATATTTATGTATTATGCAACTATATATTGCTTTGCAACATACGAAAACAGAAACATTGATCAATGCATTGAAAACACTGCAATTCTGTAAACCCTAAAAGCAATATCCAATATTATACTTCAGCACTGCACCTTGAAAAGGTTCAATAGTAGGGATTTTAACTTAATGCTATAGCCAGAAGCTATACCTAATAGTGAAGCCAAAGTCTCACCAATAGTTAACAGTTATGCATGCTATTTGACGTACGTACGTTTATTATGTACAAGAATTCAAACAGTACTTGCATATATATATTTTATGCGTAAATTAAACTAATTCATTATATCATATAAGCAACCTATATAATTAGTATGTACCCTTCAAAACCATCAACATTTTTTAAAGCATGCGAGGCCACTATTTCCACAAATCAATTGGGCAACTTGAGGTTGAAGTTGAGGCATTTTCAGGAACCATTTCTTGCTTTTCCAAATTTGATGGTCTGAATTGTACACTACTAGCCGTAGTGTCCATGGTCTGAAAAATATTGTTGCTGCTGCTGCTTGCGCCTGCATTATTATTGTTGTTGTGGTCCTTATTACTAGGCACATCTTGACTAAGCTGTGAGGCGACAAACTTGTCGAGTACCCGCCAATCGGTCACTTGTTCATCATCCGCCGTCACTTGTTCTTGGCTACTACTGCCATAAACAGCAGCCCCCGGAAAAGTTTGCTGATGATCTTCAGGCACAGCATGGTTCATCACATGATCAAGACCATATGGTACCATTAGGTTGCTGCTGCTGCAAGGGTTTACGGCTGTGGGAGTCGAAGACTGAAGCAATTTCGAGTTCTGGTAATCGAGTAGCGGAAGCTGGGGGAGGAAGTGGTGGCGAGTTTGAAGCTGGTGAAGCAAAGGCACGTGATGATGAGGATTATGGTCCAGCTCTTTCTTGCAAGGATAAGTATTGATGGGGATTTGGTGGTACATCATATTGGGTTGATGAGAAGGATGAGGATTTTGGTGCTTTGGTGAGTCCAAGTCTTGCATGAAAGTTGAGACTTGTTGGTCATCATACCAACAAGGAGAGTCATGCTCGCTCACTTTCCTTATGGTTGTTATTCTCTTCTTGAATACTCTACACACAACCCATCCTTCTTCCTGCTTCAATCATAGACCCACTCAAAAAGTTAAACCAATACCAAAAATTGAGTTCAACAACATTTTATCTGTTAATTAGTGACATATATCGTACAAAAGCAAGTTCTCCAACAAGAAAGTGAAAATGTTAGCTGGGTAATGTAAATATATTGAGTAAATTCACCCGAAAGTAACTGGGGCATTTTTTGTTTCAATCCATTCACTTCTTAAGTCCCAAAAACTGTTACCTCGGTTCTTTGGATGATTTACAAAAAGTATGTTCCAAGATCAAGAAATCTGAGAACTCAAAATAACACCCCTTTTAGGTGGATGGTGATATATTTCAAGAACCAAATTTTGATATGTCTGATTTAACTTTTCAATGTCAACCACTAACATTTGAAATATCAGCAACATGTTCAAAAATGACTCCAAAAGATTACTTAATGTACTCAGAAAACTTGGACTATACAATTATATTGACCAACAAATTTGGAAGATAAAAGATGATATTGTTATGAATGAACTTGCCTGAGGGGTACCATTTTCATCGGTTTCTAGGCGATACTCATGCATAATCCAATCAGATTTCTGTCCATTAGGGGCTCGACCCTTATAGAAAACTAGGGTTTTCCTCATCCCAATGAGATCATGCTTGGAATAGATAGCCTTATCTCTTCCTGTTGCTTTCCAGAAGCCTGCAGCTGTGGCTCTATTTGTCCGGGTCCCTGTTGGATATTTCTTGTCTTTATGACTGAAGAAGTACCATTCATTTTGCTCTTCTGTTCCTATCCTGCAAATCTCTTCAATTTTATGCACACAACAGTCAAGCAGTTGCAACAACATGTAATTAACTAATCAATATAATTTGTTCCTCATCAGTATTGTGTTTTTTGTAATATGTACCTTGAAGATCCCATGGCTCAATTTTGTAGAGGTCCACATCTTTGATGACATTAAGATCAATCCTTCTTGAAGTGACTTTCTTCCTCAGGTAGTAATCAACAAGTTCCTCATCCGTGGGATGGAACCTAAATCCAGGTGGAACATATGAAAAAGAATTCATATTCTCCCTTTTCTTTTTTCGAATCCTGCACATATATAACATAATCAAAAATAAATTATCATATAATTGTAAGGCTTCCCCAAAAGAGTCTCAGACATTTATTTATACTTCCTAAAACAAAATAAATTAAATAGGTTTAAATAATTTATTGATCCTAAACTTCAAATGATTAAATCCAAGAATTTTCGTTTTTTTTTAGTTGGTATGCAACAGCACACAAAACCCAGAATTGCAGAACTAGAATGTATAAGTTGAAAGTATTTTTGAAAAAATATCACAAGATTTAATTCCCAATATATATTATTTTAAGCTTCCAGTTATGTTGACTACTTTTGATATATAATATCAAATTCTTTTATAACAAAATAATCTCAAAAGTTTGATCCTTGAATAGTGAAACATGGATGGAAAAAACAAACAAACATTGAAATATCAAATTTGATCAATGCTCATGCTTCCTATAATGTCGTTTTGGTCTTTATAATCCAATATCATATCACCTTAGAATATAGACGATCATGGAAATAGAAAATCATGATTATTTCTTATGGATATATGCAAAAGAATCCAATACCTCGTTTTTGTTCCTTTATTAAAATTCATCTTCTGATGAATAATAGCGTTTCCTTTCTATGTACGTATATCAAGAGCAAGACAAATCTATTAACTGATCAAAACTATTTTCGGAATATATATAATATAATTTCCAGCGCATTATGGTACTTGCAGGGCCATCCTAATAAAAATAAACAGTTTAATTCTTTTTACAAGTGGAAGGTGAAAAAAATAGTGATACAAGAATTATTTTAATTAATTAAAAAATAAAGGACGAAGGAAGGAAGGAGAAAATAAAATAAAGCTGGGGAAGGGCATGATTATAGAGCATGTGAGGTGTCTGTATAGTCAACACACACATGAGAGAGCAGACATGCATGCAGTATTATTCTCTCCCCTATATACTCTTTAATATCAACATTCCCAAGTGCTTCTTACTCATTGTGATTCCCACTATTATATCTATATATAGACACATATAGACACCCATGCTTCTGAATCCAAAAGCTAATGAACCTTCTTATTGATTCTTCTGCAACGCTGGAATGCTTAGGCCAAGAAAAGAAATGTTTTTTGGCCAAAAAGTGCAAAATAATATATTATGAACAGAATAATAACACTCAATATATTTTCAGAACTTGAAGGATTTCTTTCCATTTATAGATCTCTAATGAGAGAAAATCGAGAGAAAGCAATGTCATTTAGGCGTGGAATTATTATTACCCTTATTTTCTTTAATTAATCTTATTGAGAAGATTAATTATTTGAGTTCAAATTTTAATTAGACTCTAAAGGTTAAAAGAAACTAGAAGAGGAGAGAGCTCACAAATCAAGAAGCACTATATATAGCTTAATTAGCTGCTTGTTGTTGAGAATCACCAACCTGAATTTTTCCTTCTTCAAATCATTCTCTCGGCGATATGATGAACTTCGAGAAAATACTGAATCAGACAAAGATTTTCAAACCCCAACAGAAAATAAATTACTCTACCAACCACCAAAAAAAAAAAAAAGAAGAACAAAAGCAACAGTTAGAGAAATAGACAGAGAGAAAAAAGGAAGTCATCCTCGGGAATTGAACCAACCTTGCTATCACTTTGAAAATCAGAAACTGTCTTGTCTCAAGTGATTGTGTTCCTCAACGACCTGTCTCACTGTTCTTGTCGGATCAGATCCCAAAGAGAAAAGACAAAGCTATATATATAGGAACAGCAAAAAGACTGTGTGAATGTGTGATATATGAACTGATGATATATATGATCGATCAGCTCTCTATACCCAGCCTGACAGAAACAACTAATAATAATAACAATAGGAATGATAATACAAGCTATCAGGAGACTACACCACCGATTCTAATATTGTAGGGTTAAATAAGAAACCCTAAATATGGATGATAGTGATGATGATGAAGAAGATCAGGAATTGCGAGAGAGAGAGAGATTTAAAATGGATGGATGTTTCTTGGAGTGTCTCACTGTCAAAACGAGCTGAATTGGTGGGAAAGCGTTTTGGGAAAGATGAGAAATTGAAGAAAGGAAAAATGGGATTGTTTAGTGCCACCTCTACCCGCAACTGATAGAGACCTGAAGATGAAGAGGAAGAAGAAGAGAATATATTGCAAGATGACTCAATCAATGAGGTCTCTTTCTATAGCGAGCTATGTAAGCTTTGCAAATAAGAACCAGAGAAAGAAGGGGGGGGGGGGGGGGGGGGGGAGAGAGAAGCAAACGGTGAAGGCAGAGAGGAACTAACGGCACAGACCAATCACTAATCTTAAAGAGAAACCAGAAGACCCCAAAAAGAGAAAGCTGGCATCATTGTTGGTGACGTAATGGAACAGCCACCACCCCTCACAACCCAAAAATGAAAAAGAAATATATTAAAGTGACTATCGCACTTTTTTTTTCTTTTTCTTTTGGGGGGGGGGGGGGGACTGATCCTCACTTCATACAATATTTTATTTTAATCCCATAATTTTATAAAATATTTTTTTAAAAAAATCATCTAATAATAACCCCGTTAATTTCAAATGACGATTTTTCGTAATATTTATTGTTATTTAACAAAAAAAACTTAATATGTCAATATTCGTGAATATTTTATTAACATTAAAATTTTAAATTCGGAATTTTTTGTTAAAGGGATTAATAGTATCACGGTTATAGGACTAATAATAAGATACTTTTATAGATCAAAATGAAACTTCATGTGAAGTTAATAGATCAAGATACTTTTTTTTTTTCATATTTTGGAAATAATAGAATAATTAAACACAACTAAATTCATAAACCGTAATCTTTTTTACGCATACGATTCATTAGGAAAGATGTTAAAATATGCAAAATCGATCGAAAAATACCATTACGCCCTTTTTGTGAATGAGTTGGATTTCCTTGCATTCTTGTATCTTTTGTACAAATTTGACACATGTGTGAAAGAATGCAATTTCATGTGTAGTTCACAGTTCACATTTTATGATTACACTCACATTATATTATTAGCCGGTAAAAGAAAAAAATAATCTGTTTTTCTTAAAAGGATTTAAGTATTTCACGTAATCCTGGCAAGCTAATTAAAACATTAAATATAACAGCTCAATATAAATGAATACCCTAATTAACGATAATAATTATATTAGAGGAAGATACTAAAATGAAGATAAGATCATAGTTTAGTATGAATAAAAATAGTAAATTATAATTAAGATAATTAGAGCGCGACACTTGTCATATTTCAAGCATCAATGCTTCACAGTTCACAGTACACACAAATATATGAGGAGGACAGAGTGGCACCTAATTTGGCCCTACCTTTCGGCTACCATTTCTTCTTCAACTCTAAAATGTAATATAATTGTAATGATTCATTTGGCTGGTATAATTGTTAATGACTCTACCTATAGCTAGATGGATCTCATAAGAAAATAGAATCCCTTCTTTTTATGATATTTCCGGGAAAAAAATATAATTTTTTTTGGATTAATATTATTTTTAAACAAAAAAGAAACAACTAATTCCGTCTTTGTAAGTTAAGATACACACACACAGAATAATTTTCCAGTAAAAAAATGAAATAAATAATTTGGATTGATTTACCTAATTAGGTAATAAATAATTTTTCATTTTGGAAAAGGTTAATGGCTTCTCTTTCGGTCCCTCTCCAATTAATTTTTGCTTAGTGATGGTAGTTCAGCTACTATAATTAGATTAATTATATCATTCTTGCATGCCTTTCACACACGTATGAGATTTCAAATATTTAAATACATTGAGTTAGTTCAATTAATAATAATGAATGGCACATCTTTTTTTCTTTTTTATGTCTACCACATGATGCCAATTATTATTATAGAACCACTTAAGATGAATATAATACATAAAAGTAGAATAAAAAGTCCTTTTTTTGGTCCATATTTATTCTCTTATTGTTGTTTAGTGGTTCTCTGAATCTTGTCTGTCACAAAAGTAATAGTACATACGTGGTTTAAACACATTGATTAAGTCAATTTTTTTTTTTTTTTTGCCAGTGTATTTTCAAATCTTTCATAGAAACAACTTAATTTGAAAGAAATTTGAGAAGCGCAAAAAAGATGTTTGTGATTGTTTTTAGACGCCTAATTCCAGGGACCAAAGTGAATTGGTTGAATATACAATTATTGTAACTCACTAAAATAGTAAAAGTTCATGCACCTTATTAAAAAGTGATACTTATTTCATGTCTTAAGAGATACAAAAGCATATGGTTAGCCAAAATACTTATAATAAAAAGAATCATAAGAATGATTATATAATTACTGTTGTGGATCCCATGTTTGAGTTCTATAATATATATTTTAAAAAAGAAAATGAATTTTATGACAAATGAAAAGGTCTACCATATGAATGGTATATAATTATCATGTATAACCTACTGATTCCGAAAGTTTTTTTAAAAAAAGAACAAAAAACAAACAAAAGACCACAAACTAAACTCGAGCCATTAGCTTCATAAAATTTTATTTCTAAAAAATTATAAACCAATATCATATTAATTAAATCCTACAAACATGTGAAAATAATAAGAAAAAAATATTAGTCTGACTTTAATTGAACCGTGATTAAATCCAAGACCAAATTCTTACCAATTTTTGATCGATTTTTTTTTTGATACAGCTAGTGGGGGGAGGGGGAGGCAGGACTCGAACCCTGGACAAGGGGGAAAGCCAACTCCTAATTTGCTAATTCACTAGTTGAACATAATTTGCTAATTCACTGGTCGAACAGGCCAATCTAGTAGATTTTTCTTTATATTATTGGTATTTACAAGGTTTAATTATTTTAATTGAGATACAAGAATTGGCTAAGTATATCTTTATAGTTTTCAAATGTTACGTGCTTATTGTTGTCTAGTCTAAGAGATCATTTGTTTACCCATATTAGTATGTCTTTGGAAACAGCTGCACAAGTGATTAATTATGACCAAAATCACTCATTACAATAATATAATCTAATAAATATGTACAATTTAGAAAGTCTATCTTTATAACATAAATCCACACATGTTGGCTCTTTAGAAGTGTTCCTTGTAGGACTTAGAAACCATAGGACCCATTTATAAAAGCTCTTAGCATCACGATCATGAACTTTAAACTAAAAGTTGTAACTAAATGTGTGCGTGAGAGAGAGAAGGATAATGTGAGTGTGAAGCTTTCATGAGAAACTTCATGCACAATATTGTACATCTATAAATGTCTATTCTATTTTCAATTGATTAAAAGTTAAATGGAAATTAAAATACCGACCAATCTTCTTTCTGTTAAAAGGTCGAGCAAATAATGTAAGTCGTCTGAATTTAAACTTCTTAATAATTATGGTTAAATCTTCGTTATCAATAATCTCTTGTAAGGATGCATACAGAATGATTATAGCAGAATTAGAGCCAATAAAAATTGCTTTAATAAAATGAATAATTAAAGTTTCATGAGATCGCATATATATGAACAATTAATAAAATGAATAATGAAAGTTTCATGAGATCGCATATATATGAACAATTAATAAAATGAATAATGAAAGTTCCATTTTTTTTTTCGATACAAGTAATGAAAGTTTCATGAGATCGCATATGTATGAAGTTATGAACAATTAAATTAAATATTATTGATAATGTAATTAAGAAAGCATAAACCAGCTATTACTTCTTTTTTATTCCGAGTTTCGTCTATAATTACATTTGAATAAAAAAAAACACACCCACACATTAACAAGCAGGGTTGAAAATATAGAGTAATTCCAAACGTTAAATTGTAAGAACTAACTTTTTTATAATACAAGGTACTTTCATCCTTTAACTTTATAAAAGGTTTTAGTTTAGTCATTTGATTTCACTAATATTTTTTCAATCATCTAATCCTAACCCTATTAGTCTCAAATAATAATTTTTTAATGTCAATCATTGTTATTTTAAAATATTGAACTTAATATATCAATATTTAATAATGTTCTGTAAAAAATTAAAATTTAAATATTAGTATTTTTATTTTTTATTTGATCAAAGATTTTCCCTTTCAAAAGTTGGAGTGCAAAGAGTTTTTATCTTTCCTAATAATGTGTATCCCAAGATTGTCCTCCTTATTAGGTGATATCGTTTATCATTTCAACCAATGGCTTGTTGGTGGTTTTTTTTTTTTTTTAATAAATGAAACTAACAGCATTAAAATTAGATGACTGATAAAACACTTTAATTTTAAGGAACTAAAATAAAATATTATATGGAATTAAAAGAACCAAAAATAGACCTTTTTAGGCTATTTATTTAATAAAGCAAAAGTAGGTGAGCCGGGTTCAGATGACTTACCATGGCCAGGTAAACCTAATGACTCAGAGTAGTTATAGATATTTATAATATAGGAATATATACAAATTGCACAAGACAATAAAAGTGTAAATATGTATTTTATTTTTCAAAAATATCCTTATTTTGAGAGAGAATAAATGAATGAGAGATAATATAAAATGGATATATAGGAAAAAGAGCTGTGTGAGAAAATGTTGTAATATAACCTTTTTTTTTCCCATCAGATATGGCATTTGTAATTAATAGAAGAAAGAAATGAAAACAATTTATTAAAATGTCAAACATTTTTTAATGTATTTATAAATAGAACCACACCACCTCCATAAACTATAGCAATATCTGTCTGTTTGTTTTAATTTTTTAAAATTGTTTTTACGATTTACAAGATAAGTATGTAAGAAAAATTTAGTTCAATTTAAGGAAAAAAAAAAACTTAAAAAAGTGTTGTTTTAGGTTTCTCGAACAAACACCTATAAGTAGGATTTAAATTACTACACACCCTTGTGATGATATAAGAGAATGTCTTTACCCATTATATCAAACTTTCATTGGCAAATTATAAACACTATTTTCATGATTAAAAACTTTTTTTCCTTTTGCTTTTTAATTATTCTTCTTCAGTTAAGATAACCCAAAAAACATTTTTAATAAGAGAAATGTACCATTTTCGCTCGTAACCAATACGTTTCCACACACACATATATAAAGAGTCATAATTGACGAAGTATCTATTTTGCACGTCTTGCAGGAGAAGCAGACAGTCTTCTACGGAACTCAGGGCCCCGTTCCAACTGTGTTTCATTATTCCGTTCCGTTTTGTGTTCTCAGAGCTTCACATGCTTCCTTATATACAATATACGAGTACATATTTCCTTCATTATTGTGATTACTTTTAATCATAATTAAGCATTTGTTTAATAGCAATGTTAGTTCGTTAACTCAGCCATGTGATTAATGTATAATGTTTTAGTATTACTATGAGATTGGATCCTTCCCGGTTACTTTTTGTGCAATTTTTTCCCAAAAGAAATAGACATAAAAAGTATATATTTTATTCACAAGTATATCCTAAAAAAAAGGAAAAGAAATATGCTTTCAATTATTATAAGCATTAAAGAACTAGAGCCTTCTCTACATAATTAGATAAAAGGCACATATATTTTTAATAATATTTACAATATTCTTAAATAAACTTTAAAATTTGTACGTGTAGAAAACTCTCTCATCAGTTTCTTAGTTAATGTATTGTTTTAAATATAAGATATGATACAAAAATGACATAATCCTCTTAAATTTAATTTTTTATATAGAGACAGGCTATTTAAAATTCAAACAATGTGAGATAACACCCTCTAGGTCTTATGCCATATATAGATAAATGCCTAACACACACACACACAATATTGTGTTGCTAAAATACCAATTTAATTAATTATAAGGATTACATGCACACACATATATATTTGAAAGTTTAGGAAAATTCATAGTTATAAAATATATATCTGTTATTATGACTTAAAATTTATATAATAAATGTAATATAGATTATAGCTAGTGTATCTGGATCGAAACATTATATATACATACACACCTTAAATTATATATCACAAACACAATATAGATGTCGTCAAAATCAGTTATCTAAATCATTTGTTTAGTTTTACAACATCGGACTGGAATATTTTAATTTTTCTTTGATATATACGGCCAGAACATGAGAAAATGCTCAAAATTTTTGCAAAGAATTAAGAGTAGTGGAAATAAATACTTACTTCGAAGCATTTTCTTTTTTTGACGGAATACTTTGAAGCATTAATGTCGTCCCAACAAAAACCAAGACCTTCTTCCAAAATATAATACCCAAAAGTTTAACCGCTATGGAACCAAGATACAGGATGAACTCTTTTATCCAATTGTCATGCTAGTTTATCCCAAATAATAAGACTACTGCTATCCTTAATATAGGAGTTAGTACTAAATATAATACTCCATCTGGTCATCAATATAAAACATATTTACCTAATTTGATTAGATTAAAAAATTAATTAAATTAGTTAATATGACATGTATTTTCTAAAATATCTTAGTCATTTTCCTTAATTTCTTCATTTCTCCTCATCCTTGACTATTGTTGCAGGAATATCAATAGTGATAAATTAGAAAAAAGATTAACAAATATAAAAAACTATATCTTATATTTATAAGAACAAGAGTAACTGTAACATCCCAATTTTCAAAAGCAGAATAATTTTTTTTTTCTTTTCCATCAGAGTAGAGCATCGGAATAATTTCAAAAAGGCGAGTATCTGATAAAACATTCACTGTTGTAGTATCTGGCTGCTTACACAGCAGTACAATAGTCTGAATATAGTTCGAAGGTATAAAGTCAAATAAAATTCTCTCCGTCTTCGTCTTCACGCCACCTGCTTACCCTTTTCCTCAGACCTGCCACGCACCTAAGGACCCTGACGCTATGTTAAAAGCTGAGGTTCAATTACCATTGAACCTCAGGTAACGGTTAACCTCATGCTTATGTATCAAATATGTATGACAGATATTCAAGGCAATACAGCAATAACCACATACAATATTCTCATATTCAAGATAATAACATAGCATAGCCACTGCAATATGCATGTTATTATAGTCTACACTATTCACCAGTGCCACGGTGTACATCCGTGTCCTCAGCGCTAGGAAAACATAACGGCGTTATCAAGACTATAACTCGTATCAAGCTGTATATGTATGATTAATTTTCAAAAACAGAGTCTCAGACTATCTATCACATATAAGCATACCATAAGCATCAGAGTTAGTGTTACAGTACGCGTCCGTACCTGAGTCGGTAGTCTCGGTATGTAGTTGATCGGTCTGCATTCTTTCGGATAGCCTATAATAGTAATATTGCCTTATTAATTTATAAATAATATCCTAAAAGATATTTTGGCCACTACTGACTATTTTACCCTTGGTACACTAGATTATCATTTTCTTTCCTCAAAATTCGTTGAAGGACGCTGGAATTTATTGGGTAGAATTTTGCCTAACTTCAAAAAATCATAACTAATTCTAGAAAAATCGAAACGAAGATTCGTAAAATGTTCCGGACTCCTTAGGATGTCTATTTTTCAGAAAAAATATCAGACTTTTCCCAGAATTCAAAAATAACTCCCAGATTTCACGTGTTCATTCTCTGCCCAGAAATTTCGCTCAGAAAAATAGCCTAATCTTCAAAAATTCATATCTCCTTGTCCAGAGGTCAAAACGTTACATATTTTATATATTTGGAAAGCCCTACATGTCTACTTTATTTCTGGAAAATTTCGTGATTTTTAAAGATCATTTGATACAGAAAATAATGCCCCCTATCCAGTTGACTCCCAAGATCCAGCAATTCTAGACTTCTTTCATCTTACTCTAACTTGTTCCCTTAACCCTAAAAGTCACTCCCCAACATGTTTCCACCTTGTCAGGCATCTTTTTGATGCAATAAGGCTTGAAAACAAATATGGGAAATTACTTTACCTATTTACTAGATTAAACTAACATCTACATTAAAACTACTAAGAACAACTAAAAACTAAAAACTATAAAACTAAGAACAAGTTTACCTCTTGAAGACTTAAGCTTCCTCCTCCTTCCTTCTTGCTTCCTTCTCTCTACTCTCTTCCTCTCTAAAACTCATTTGAGTTTGGTGTGAAGAATGAAGAGGGATTTGCTTCCTATTTATAGGCTACAAGCATCTTCTCTAACAAGCCACTCCTCTTCTCTCTCCCTTCAACTTTTTCATCCTTCTTCAAGAAGCTAAAGAACTTGCCCACCAAGCAATGAATAGTGTTCCTTCATGAGCAAGTTGTTGACCACCATTTTAACATGTGTTTGATTTATTTCTTTGCTCTTCCCTTAGTGTAACCGTGGCTCCCCTTCCCTTTAGCCATTCCATGTGTTTTTTAATAACAAAAATGTGTTTGATTATCCCATTCCAACCCCTCCATGCATGCGTCAGTTTTTGTGGATCTTAGGGAAATTGATTCATTCATTTAATCACCATGCTAACTTAAAAGCTTAATTGTTCTTTTATTGCAAATGTCAAAGGCTAATTGATTTGCCACTTAATCAAGGCCATTAGTGTTTTCTAATGTGTCACACAAACAAGAACTCTAATATTTAATTAAGCCAAAATATTCCAAATTGCTTATTAATATTTGCCACTAGATTAATTATGAATGTTAATTCAATTAAGATTAGTTTTTGGTGTCCACTAATTATTTTTAGTATCCTCTAATTATTTAAACCTCTTCATACTCCTTTATGGCGCATTATGTGTCAATGTATCTTTAAGTGTAGATTTAATTATTTTTTAATTGTTGGAAATTTTCCTCTAATTGGTTTAGGGATTTTTATGCTATTTTATGACATTTTATAATCCCTAATTTAACCATAGATAGTTTTATCTAATTGATTCTGAGTATTCACAAGTCATATAGGTATTTTAAGATCAATTATGAATAATTATGCAATTAATTCCATTAATATAAATTTAATTGTCTTTCCACTCATTTTACTGTTCTCTAATTATTTTGATCACTTTTATAACCTTCTGTAACTTATAAATGATTTTATAAGATTTAGAGGTTAAGATATGAATTCTAGAACATATTATAATCTCAAAATAAAATTAGAGAATTTGGTTTTTGGTTATCTTAATTCTTTAGAGAAAATTCCCTAAGTTAACATAAATATGTTACTCAATTTTTGAGACCACATATTCACCTATTTTTAATAGGCATTACTTGCCAAAATGTAATATCTATAATGATTATGAATTTTAGGGTATTACAGTAACTCTCTAAACATATCTTATATTAATAACCAGAGGGATTACCTCAATCCATTTTGTTTATCTAATTCAAAGCTTCTTTGCCAAAGTATCCATATTAACTATACATATCAAAAGGGTTTTCATCCAATGATATAGTTATGACTAAGGCAAGCATTTTAAGAAAACTAACTCATATTGATTATAAATAACTAACATAACTAATTTTTTTAATATTTACAAATTAGTTATATCACTGTTACATTAAAGGCGGGATGTAGTGCTTTATTTTGATTAACAGAACCATCAACACCAGTTTCAGTTGGTCATATTAAGATGCGTTCCATTTGGAATACACACATATCCCTTTATCTCAAGGTCCAAGATGTTCGTCTTTGCTTCTAATTTGAAATCATCAATGTTAGCTGTCAATGTTCGTATTTTAACCGTTAAATATGAAAGAATATATATAGAATATTGTTGCAACATATATATCTCTTCTGCATACAGCTTACTGCAACCGGCCTTTCACAATAGGAGCATAATCAGTGAGTCATTCTTTAACATCTTTTTTAATTACCGTAATGTGTTGTTTATGGGAGGAGTACAGAAGACGTGTATCAAAAGTTGGAGCAAACAATCAGATCCAAACTAATTATCTACTTTCACAAATATTATGGATTTAATTATTAGTTTTGAATGTGAAACCAAAGGTAGGAGTAGTATGGTGGAAAATGGGACCCGCAAGGGTTGGGTACGAGAGACGGCTTGCGGTCTGGCGTGGGCTACACTGCGTATGATGAGTGTTGCAACTTGGGAGGCCTTTAGTGGATTATATATCAAACAGTTTTAATGAGTCAAAGCTTACTAAGGGACATGTTTTTAGACTAAAAAAACCCTTCCAAAGATATCTACAAATTACTCATTAATAAGGTCCTTATATCAATAGTGGTATACTTTTTTTTTTTTTTGGATACATAAACGAATTTTAAAACACACGAAATAAATAAAAACCAAAAAGAGATTAAAGTCTTAGGCCTCTCCTCGCATGTCGTACTCCCGCCAGATCGGCAACAAGGAAGCAATGAAGACCAGTAGAGGGATCAGAGAAATGAGCTTCATCTGGAACCTCCATATGCGCCAAAACAAAATTAGCCAACCAATCTGCACACTGAGATTTTCCTCCCTTAGAACATGGCTATATCGTATAACCCATATAAATAATATAATTTTATAAATTACAAGTTTAGTTAAAATTGATTAAAGACAATAAATTGGTAAATATTAATGTACTACGTACCAGCTAGAATTTAGTTTAGTAAAAGGGATTAATCTTTTACATGTTTGAATTTCTATTGAAGAATGCATATATATTTAGTTTGTCATAGTGTCTCAATTAGAATGGTTAATTAATAAAAGGCTATCTGTGTGCTAGGAAAACAATAATATTAATTCATACACCCACCCTCCCAACACGTGCATTCCCTTCTAAGGGGACACCCATGATAAGCCTTTCTGTCCTACATTCACAGATCTCAATCATTCTTTCCCTTTTCCAATGTCAATGTTCTTCTCATAACATCAATATTATTATGTCCTTCTAATTCATGCCTCTCCGCATATAAACTTCATATCCACAACCCTCATTAATTAATATGCCTATCTCCAACAAATCAAATCACGATTCTTTAAATTTAGGTTAATAGGTTAAGTTAGCATTCTAAAATATGTTTTTAGATCCGTCTAGCAGTCTAAAGTTAACTGTGGTGTGTCCAATATCATGAAGACGCACCTTAAAATATTTTTATAGGTATATTTAGTACGTTAAAATATTTTGTTGTGCAATTTTTCCATTAAAATATTTATGTTTTCAAAAGAATTTCCACCCATGAAGTATTTTTTTAAGGAGCAATTTAAAACTTATCTTAAATTCTCAAAAGTCCCTTAAGTGAACATATACCAAACACCCTAAAGTTGCTATTGAAAAATCGTTAAGGTCATGAACACAACTAAAAGAATATTTTAAGGTGTTTAACGCACTTTAAAAAAAATTAGAATGCTGAACGCACCACAAAATATTTTAAAGTACGTACTAGACTCACCTAAAAAAATATTGCAAGGTGTTGGACACATTACAAATTAGTTTAGGATATTGAGCACATTTGGAAAAATCATTCAGGGTGTTAAGCGCACCTTAACCCCCTAGGTTAAATTATATAAACTTCATTATATTTTTGAAACCGTAAAATAAAACTTCATAAACTCTTATATTTATACAATAACTTTCCTACGTCCTATGAGTTTGGTTTATTACTAGTATATGGACGGAGCACCCCTTAAAGGGATTACATGCATATAACTCAATGTTTGTGGAGGTTATTATATGTACATAGGAACAAAATAATTAAGTGGTATATCATTGATGGTTGGCGGTTATCCTCACAAATTTAAAAATTTAGGATGGTTTATTATTAAACTTTAAATGATGAAAGAGATGTTTGTATATGATTCAAAGCTCATAGGATTTTAATGTAATTCAGCGATTACTTCAACCATTTATGCACGATCTTTTTTATATATATTGAACAGGAAAGTTTACAAAGAAAACTAGTGTATTTTGTAAGGATACAACCAGCATTTTTATAAGAGCACGTGGTTTGAATTTTGTTGCTGATGTAATAAAGACCTTGTTAGTGAATATATAATTTGTAGTCATATCATATATACTATCTATAAGTCACTTCAAACATATGTTTAAGTGTAATTAAGAAAAATCTTACACTTCATTAACTTTGCATTAAAATTTAATAACTTTTTAAATTTTATTCATATATATTTACTATACATTTACTCATATGAAAACAAAGTCTACATATTTATAATTGAAGGGTAAGATTATATATTTATATAAGAAAAGTTAATGATGTAACTTGTAAACAAAACAAACAAACAAAAAAAAGAAAAAGAAAAACATTCTCTCCTTGCCACTAATAAGTAGGACTATGGGATGTGTCCTACGATCTATGGGTTTTGTTTTGTTTTGGTAAGTTCTCGGATATCTCCACCTACTTTATATCCACAACTATGGGTCGTTTGGTATGAAGGATTTTTAGTGGGGGAGGTAAAAAAATTTATGAGTTGGATTTAACAAAATTAGATAATGGAATTAAGAATTCTTGCTTAATTTTTTTTTCACTATTTTTTTCTTATTAAGATTTTATAAGTCTAGTTTTCCAGATTTTTTAAATCCAACTCAAATTTTTTTCCTTCTTCTCCTCCCTTCCAAATCCCCCTTAACAAACATCAACTAATAAATGAACATGTATCTTCTGTAAATGAAATAGCCATCAAGTATTCATCAATTATTTTAATTAACTAATTATGCCCAATCATATATATATTGAATTTTAGAAATATATAATTCATTCCTCAAAGTCTTATGTGATACAATCCGATAAAACAACAAAAAGTACTCCATATTACTTTTTTTTTTTTAATGAAAACAACTCATTCCGATGCTTAAGTTGACTTTTAATTTCATCTTTGCATAACGCATAGGTAAAACACAATAATATATAGAAGCTTCTCTAAAACATTTCCTATTTTTTCTTTTTCTAACCAAAAAAAAAAAAAGTCTGTTACAAGAACAAAAAATAGGAAAAGTACAAATTTGACTTTACAATGTGGGGCTTCCATAGGCCCCAGAGAAATATCATGAGGGCTTTGCAGCATCATTTTTCTTCCCATCAAACGGATCGTAACTCCGTTATTCTGACGTGGCAATACCGCAACCAATAGGGATGCGGCTTCCCTAATACAAGATGGGCCCCACTTGGATATCACTATCTTTTCGTCATCATGATGTTCATTTCAGGACAAAACCCAGTTGGGTCCACGTAGCCTGTTACCATTGGTTACTTCTTCTGCACACTGTTGCTGCTCACAAAGACAATATTGCCCTTTTGGTTTTTGGTGTTGAATTGGCCTTTAATCTAGTTATTAAAATTTGGCTCATTGAATTCATAAGTTAACGTTTAAAAATAAATGAATACTACGTATTTTTGTTATATAAATTATATTTTAATTAAATTTTATTTGGTGCAGCTAGAGATAGAAATAGGTCAGGTCAGGCTTTGGCTAAATAGGCAAGAGCCTGTAATAGGATTGGAAGGCCTGAGCCTAGGCCTGAGCCTGAATTCAGGCTTTTTTAAGGCTCAGGCCTGAGCCTTCAAAAGGCCTGGTAAGGCGTGAAGCCTTTTTAAAGGCCTACTTACAATGTAAGCCTTTAAAAAGGCCTCATATTATAGGCCTTGGAGACCATAAAAAGGCTTTGTAGACAATAAGCCTATAAAAAAACTATATAAATGTAGGCTTTTAATAGAATATATGAATAAAAATAATAAATATTTTATTATTTATATTATATAAATATAATTATATTTATTTGATGTGTAAACCGGCTAGGCCTGAAGGCTTACAAGCCAGGCTTTAACTAAATAGGCATTGTCTATTTACACATTTAGGCCTTTAAATAGGCATTGGCCTGGCTTTTTTAACAAACAGGCCAAACCAAGCCCTAAACAGGTCAGGCTTAAACAAGTCAAGCTGTAGACCGCCTGATAGGGGTCTAGCCTATTTCTACCTCTAGGTGTAGCTAATAACATAGTTTTAGGACAGAGGATACATATAGTGTGATTTGTTTAAAATATTTAAAATTAATAGAAATATGATAAATCAAAATTTTTAAAAATATTATAATTAAAAAAATTAAAACATTTTAATTTTAAATTTTCATTTTAGAATGATATTTTTTTTAATGAATATAATATTGTAAAATAATTTTAACATAAATAAGAAAAAATATATTTTTGGTGACTGTGAATGATATTGTATATTTAAATAACTATACACACACATTACACATATAACGCATCCTATTGAATTTTTAATTATAAGAATTGACATATAAGAGTTTTCCCTTGTATCCTAAATTTCTTGTTTCTTGTGCAGTATACATGGGAGAAATAATGGCATCATAATAAAAAGTTGTACTCCTATTCCTTGAATAATCATTCAAGAAACAAAAGAAAAAAACAAAGTACATAAAATTCAGTAAGATATGTTGAGTGACGGAGAAATATTGAAATAATTAAAAAATGCATAGAGATAAATTGCAGCCACATTATTTAGAATTGAGATATATTTTATTTATATACATAATATGAATTAATTTTCGAAGCAACATACTTATATTCAATTACAAATCACAACAGCATATTTTAATTAAATTTTGTAAGCTTAAAAATAAATTTAAGGATAGAATGGGAAATATTAGTTTGGGAAAAATATCTAGAAGAGTATAATGTACCTACCATGAGTATGGAATACTTAGTGTGTGTATCAAGTAAGCTATGGCACATTTGTGAATTGTGAGGTAGATAAAATTTGTAATCATTCTCTATACAAAATACCAAATGATATACAGAAAATAAAGTGTGTGTGTGTACATGATCAAAACTAGATATTTTGAATTACAGGGCCATGAGTTTGTGAATTTCCTATGATTCTTCTTTTTCGTTTTCGGTTATAAACTTTCAATTGAATGGAATATATAAAATAAAATCATGATTTTTATGAAGGCAAAAAAGAATCATGATTTTTATACACATAGATGAAAAGTATTTAGTATATTTTATGGTTTTATATAGAAAAAATTATTACAACGTAATAAGAGGGTTGTGGGCATTTTATTTCCATCTTTATAATTATACAATACGATATACTGATATTTTTGGTAATGATACTTATAGATCAATAAAAGTTGGAAACCTATAATTGTATTGCAATTAGGAAAACACTTAGGTTTAGTTCTTTATATGTATTATGTTAAGTTTTTTTTTTTAATCACATATAGTCATGTGTTCTATTTTTAAAATATTTTTATTTGACTATAAATTCACATGAAAAAAAAAATAGGACACATAATCAAGTGTGATTAGAAAACTTGACAAAATGGATATAAAGAATTTGATGTAAGTGTATAATAAAATTATTAATTCTCTATATGTCTAATTTCCCAATAATAACAAAACAGCGCTTCAAGCATTTGTAAGTTGTTATAAAATTGGCTTTTTCTTAATTCTATTATCAATGAGAATATCTGAAAAACCAGACATATCCTCTTTCTATTTTGTTGAGTCGAATTCTTTAAATCTATACTAAATTAAACATATGTATCTTTAAGTTTTATGATATTTCAGTAAATTTTATTTATAATTTTATTTTTTTTAAAAAAAATCTCTTTCAAGAATAAAAAATCAATTATATGAAATTTTCTTGAATTTCATTAAAATTATATGTACATCTTAAGATTTTAAAATTTCGTAAATTAAATAAACCTCATGTTTTGCAAAGTTGTTATATTTTTAAAAGGGTTAAGGTGTAAAAATACACATGTGTTTTTTTCCGATGAGCACCTAATAGCAAGTGTTATTTTTTAGGTACAAAAGTACACATGTAGTTACAAATTAGGTGCAAAAATACCGTTTGACCGTTAAATTTGACTTTGACCGTTAAGTTTGACTTTTTTTGCTGACTGCACAATGACGTGGCATTTCAAAGGTGCAAAAATACACATGTACTTTGTCAAGAAGAGCACCCGACACCAAATTATTTTTTTAAAATTTAATAATTTTACTTCAATTAAAATTATTTTAGGATTTTGAAAAAATATTTCAGATATTGACCGGCACTAAAAGGATACTTACTGATACTGAAAAAAATATTTCAGCGTACTGACTGGTACTAAAAAGTACTTTCAGGATATTGATTCGTACAGAAAAAATACTTTATAATCTTGAAAAATTATTTTAGGATCTTGAAAAAATATTTCAGGTATTGACCGATACTAAAAGGATACTGACTGATACTGAAAAAATATTTCAAGGTACTGACTAGTATTAAAAAGTACTTTTAAGATATTGACTGGTACAGAAAAAATACTTCATAATCTTAAAAATTATTTTAGGATCTTGAAAAAATATTTCAAGTATTGATCGGTACTAAAAGGATACTGACCAAGGGCAGAGCCAGAAACTTATGTTGAGGGGGGCGAAAATTACAGGTAAGGACCCAAATTTTTAGGAATCATATTTGAGCCTCATAAAAATTTAAATATTTTCAGTTTAGTCCCTATTTGACACCTATATTAAGGACTAAAGTGAAAATATTAAAACTTTTATGAGGCTGAACTATAATTCCCTAAAATTTTGGGTCCTTCTCTATAATTTTGGGGGGGGGGGGGGCGGGGGCCACCCCTAGCCCCCCCTAAATCCGCCCCTGACATTGACTAATACTGAAAAAAAAATATTTTAGGGTATTGACTGGTACTAAAAAGTACTTTCAAGATAATGACTGGTATATAAAAAATACTTCATAATCTTGAAAAATTATTTTAGAATCTTGAAAAAATATTTCAGGTATTGACCAGTACTAAAAGGATACTGACTGATATTGAAAAAAGTATTTCAGGGTACTGACTAGTACTGAAAAGTATTTTAGGATAGTGACTGGTACAGAAAAAATACTTCATAATCTTGAAAAGTTATTTTAGGAAAAAAATATTTCAAGCTATTGACTAGTACTAAAAAATATTTCAAGGTACTGACTGGTACTAAAAGTATACTTCAGCTTATTTTTTTTAAAATTATAAAATAATTTTTTAAGATCGTGAAAATTTTTTTCTGTTTCAGGCTGTATTCTCAAAGTGTCTTTTTAGTACCAGTCAATACCCTGAAATATTTTTTCTGATCTTAAAATAATTTTTCAAGATCATGAAGTATTTTTTCAGTACAGGTCAGTATCTTGAATATCTTTTTAGCACCCAGTAGAAATTAAAATAAAATTATTAAATTAAAAAAAAGAATTTGGTGTTCGATGCTCTTTTTGATAAACCACATGTGTATTTTTGCACCTTTGAAATGCCACGTCATCGTCCAGTCAGCAAAAAAAGTCAAACTTAACGATCAAATGATATTTTTGCACATAATTTGTAACCACATAGTCACTTTTGCACCTAAAAAAAGCACTTGCTACTGGACCCTTCTTATAGAAAAGCATATGTGTATTTTTGCACCTTAACCCTTTTTAAAATATAGTTGTATATGTAACTTAAAAACTTAGGGAAGGTATATGTATGATTTATTTTTTATTTCAAAAAGGCGCATATCAGTTTTGATAATAGAGGATATCTCTATATAATTTTAGTAAAATATATTTATATAATAGGAAATGTATATTTGTTTATGAAGTTATGAAACATGTGAACGTGAGTGTATTTAATTGGTAGGAGAAACAAATTTTGCCCAGAGTATTAAAGTAAAGATCCCTTCCGACTAGATTTTGTTTCACACATATAAAATATGAAAATTAAATACCAATCATTTATTTATCACTTGCTTTAAAGGGAGAAAAGCGATTACCCCTCCAGCCGCTAGCCGCGAGTTCGTGAAAATTTGTATGATTTAATTTAATATAACGCAGAAGGCATAAAAGAAAGATATGATATGATAAATAATTTCACTCTATAACTTGTTTTGTTCTTAATAACAATAACAAAAATAATAAGGATCGATTAATTGTTGGAGTTGGACATATATGTCTACCTAAGAGACCAAAAAAACTAGGGAAAATGGCACTCAGGTATCAAGAACCAATTTTTTTTTTTTTAAAAAAAAATCTCAATGTAGATTCTTTAATCTAAAAATTCCCTAGGAACCGAATTGATATAGATTTTAAATGTGAAATTAACTTATTGCCCCCACTGATTAAAAAAAGTAAAAGAGAAGTAGAAGAGCTTGTCAATTTTCACTTTATTATTTGTTAATATAGACACATATATTTATCAATGGAAGCTGTTTTAAATTATATTGGAAAAATGACATCAGTTAATATAGATGAGTTTATCGATAACAACTTTATGATTTGTCAATAATTAAGAATATATAATTGTCAACTAGAAAAACGATAGTAGTTAACATAGATGCATTTATCAATAGTTATTTTATGACTTGTCTATATAGGCACATACACTTGTCAACCAAAGTTGTTTTAAACTGAATTGGAAAAATGATGTTAGTTAATATAGATCGAATTGTCAGTATACACACACACACACTTGTTAAAATAAGCATATATCGTTGTCAATGTACAATTGTTAATATATGCACATAAACTTATCAAAAGAGACATATATATTTGCCAATGTGTAACTACTCAATATAGGCACACAAACTTGTCAAAAGAGACACATCTACTTGATAATGTATAACTTGTCAATATAGGTACATACACTTACTAGTCTAAGGGTAGATTGACTTCAATTATCAATTACTAAGGACAAGAAGGTAATTTCACATTTGAAATGTATATCACTAAAGTTCTTAGAGAGTTTTTAGATAAGAGATCTACATTGAAACTTTTTTTTATATTTTTTCTAGTTGTTAGAACCTAAGTGGGATTTTTCCAAGAAACTACAGCTAAAAATGATGGAAAAAATTATTCGACTTTTCAATTCTCTTAACTTTTTTCCTTTTGAGATATATTAATTAATAATAATAGCATATATATATATATATATATAGTACTTTTATATAATGCATATGTTTCTTTCATGATCCTATCATCAAAATGGGATTAGAAAAAGACAATTGACTTTGTGAAAGGAAGCAAACAACATTATTCATAAATCCAAGTTTTGTCAGCGCAATGCAACATATATACTATCATGCTTTTTCATCTTCATTGTGTCATCACCTTGTCACTAGAACTGAAAAATTTTGTCTAGAAGCTTTTTTTTGGTTTTGTGATTAAGTTATTTGAATTTAATTTCTTCTACAATTTTCTTGAAAAGTTATACATATTATCTTTTCACAAGAGAGGAAAAAAAGAAAATAAAGTAACATGTTATGCAACTAAAGATGTTATATATTCTCCATCGAAAAAGATGTTAAATGTTAAAAATGAATTGAAGATATTACATGTTTAGGTTTAAATTATCCATCTTTTCGAAACAATTCATAAGGAATAATATCATAAATAATTTGTTTCAAGAAATATTATATTTTAAATCCTATAATTGTATTCATTTTTTAGTTTTGTTTCTATTATTTATATATTAGAGTTTAATTTAATTTTTACAATAATTTTTAATATGGTAACTAAATAGATTGTTACTATTTTTTAAATTTTATTGATACACTAAATTATAACATAGATAGGTAAAAAGTATAGGTAATGAAAATAAAATTAATTGATAATAAGGATTGAAGTAAAAATTATTTTAACTTTAAAGACCTAATTACATATTTTTAAATTATAAGAATTAAATTAACAAACGGTTGACACTTGACTTACTAAAAATATAATTTCCAGCGTCCACCCACCCACCTTTGTTTGGGTTTTTTTTTTTTAATCCATTTACAAGAAATAAATCAATTAAAGTAACACAAATGAACATATACATCGCCTAATTCATATGTAAAAAGAATATTACTCTAATCATATATACAAATACTATATATAACCACACCTAATAATTTATTCTCGCAAAAGGATATGAGTTAAAATATTAAGAAATTAGAGGAATGCATGATTAGATATATGGTGTGTGTCACCTTCAACATAGATCAGATAATACAAATTATAACCATAATAATGCAAATAAGATATGGTTTAGAAGAGAAGAGTGATTTGCAATCATAGGATTAATATGCACCAATTTTATTTTGTAGTGATACACAGTAATACGCTAGACACTACTTATTAATTACTCATTATTACAATTCTCACATGGCAATTGATCATGTATAGTGATATCATCACCATGTCATGCTTTGCTAATTAAGAATTTTCTAATTAGTACGTATTAGTCTTGGAATATATATAACATAATAATACTAGAATCAAATTCTAATTACTGTGTTGTTTTGCTATCTAGGCTTTATATATAAAACAAAAGATGACTAGGCCACCTACAATGTAGGAGGGACTCAATATGTCTTTAGTAAGTTTGTGTTCAAATCTCTCATGCATAAAAAAAAAAAAAAAAATGGAAGCTACAAAAGTTATTCTATCTAAACCTAAAAATGAGCACATTAACTTGAATTAGCGAACAATACTGATTAATAGGAAACAAATGGTACTAATTAATAAGGTTGAGTTAATTGTGAAGTCAAATAGCTTTTAGGACTACCTTATTTAGTTTTACACTGAAAACGATCAAAATCATAAATCATGAAAAAAAAAAAAAAAACTTACATATCGAGAGGTTAGTAGAGCAAAGAAAATAGGCTATGCATGCTCTTTAGGCCTATCCATTAATCCCATATTTTTTAAGGATTGAGCTTGGATGATTGATTTCAAAATGAAAAATAAGGTTCATGAATCATAACACTACAAAACAATTGACTTTCACCAGGGACAAAAAGACCCCATTAAAAGTCACAAAGCGATTGCCACAAAAAGTCGTCGCTGAGTCGCCGTCCCACCGATTGTGTCATTGATACTATCAATGACAACAAAATACCTTTTAATATTGCATAAACTAATGATAAGAAGAAAAAAAAGAATTAAAAAATATTCAAATTTAGAGCATGTTTCTTTAAAAAATCGTAAATTTTCACGACAACGGCACCATTTTATGCCAATAAAATATCAAAATGTTACTTATTTTATATATAACCTGATGGTTAAAAGAAACCAAAAAGAATTAATTTGGGAGGTTGGGACATTACAAAGAGCGTTAGAGACAGACATATTGATCGAAGGCCCCAACCCTACATAAAACAATCTAGTTAATTAATTTTTGGACATTAATTATATATATAGGATGTGGTGCAAGAGATATACTCCATCCGTCCAAAATATTTTTTTAAAAAAATTGATTTTTTGGAGAGATCAAGGAAGTTAATTAAATTATTTTAAAATATTTATATTTATATTTTTTTTCCTAAACTAATTAGTTTGACTAATAAATTGATATATAATTTAAAGATACACAACATATGTTATGATTAAGTAACTTATTTAGCTTTCTTAACTTCTCAAAAAAAAAAAAAGTCAACTCCATCCTATATTTAAAACCAAAATGAGTAAAAATAAACTAAGGTCTGTGAATTCACATTCAAGTGGGATCCCAGCATACTTAGTAAAGATAAACAATATGTGCACCTCAGGATGTGACATCTCAAACATTCATGTGAGGTGTGGAGAGTTCAGTTCTGCAACTGTTATATATAAACCCTAATGTCTTTCGTCGTCTTATCGTTGATGGTTGTCTCGTTAATGAAGGCAAACCTTTGCTTTTTGGCAGAACCCTTTCTTTCACATATTATAACTCATTCCCTAATGCTCTCACTGTATCTTCTGTCTCCTGCTAATTCATTACCACACCTCACTTAGCTTGTATATATGCTCACGGAGTTTGGTAGAATAAATAAAGGTTGTAACTTGTTGTACATTTAGTGTATTATATATATATTTAGCTATCAAATACCACATGGGCCCAATCACATAAAAAGATCATCATGGGCTTAATCTTAGCCCAAATTAAATTTGGGACAACATCTTGTCATGAGCTGACCAAAATTCTTTTATTCGTGTCTCCCACCAAAACAATTGAAAATTGACAGGTAGAAATCGAGCCGTGTGTATGAAAAATGTTTTGTTGTGAGAGACAAAAATCACTTTTGTGACTCCTATGCCCCTCGAAAGGATTAGTCATCAGCTATCAGCTGAGGGATATTGCATTGATTCTACCAAAAGAACTGAGATAGGTAGATTGAAGCTTACTATTACCTTTTATATTCCAGCCTAAAGATGAAAAATGCTACTAGTTTTAACATGAATTGAGTAAGATAAAGATGAAAATTGTCAGATCTGGATCTAAATTAAAATTGAATTTCCGTTGGATCCAAATTTAGAACAAATTGAACTGAAGAATATAATTATATTCTTCATGAGTTTCACATTTTTTAAATCTGAAAAAAAATGTGCATACTATGCATATCTCGGTTAGACATCTAGATTTAATTTATATGATCCAAGTTTTCTTATTTTTAATTGAAATTTTCATTTTTTGCTGTTACATAAAAAGTTATATAAAATTAATATTTCAAATAAAAAATCACAAATAAGCTCAAATTAAAGAGGTCAAAGTTTACTCAAATTTTTTTATTTCCAAAAATGAAAAATGTTTTGGCGTGAAGTACAATATAACTAATCACATGATTGGATTAGTAAATTACTAAATATTGCTCTGGGAATCTGGTAAACGCGTTAACGTGGCCAACCTAACAAGTTTGGGTAAGTTGCAAGAGAAGAATCAACAATACACACACACATACAAAAGAAAAAAGAAATTAAATTCAAGAATACACAAGGAATGTACAAAGAATTTTGTATTTCCTCCACATAAGTTATAATAATACATGAATCTCCAATCAAATATAATTAGGATGTCACTTAATCATAATCTATAAACCAGAAGCAAACGGAACTCCAGTTGAAGGCAACCAGGTACTGCCAGCAATGAGACCATTCACGGTGAAGCTAGATGCTTCAGTTGCACTAGTTATCACATGATAGCTTTTCCAATTTACCCTATTTTTTGTGGATGAACCAGGTCCAAAGTTCTTATATTCCCCAAAATACAGAGTACTAAGAGCAAAATCACTATTTCCCCATTTAGACCAGCCCAATGGGCTTACTAAGGAATCTATGTAGGACTTCATTACCACAACCCTAGAGTATTCTTGCCAAGGCCGGCCCAAGTAGGTCGTGACGGAGTTGACGACGGGCTTGAGGTCTGGTGCGGCTTTGATTATGCAATTTTGTAGTGAGGTGCCTGTGTTTTGGAACGGGTCGTCTCGACCTTGGGCTGTGATCATATTGGCCTGGCCTGATAGTGGTCTCCTTACGAGGATTACGCAATTTTGAAAAACTACGGCAGCATTGCCGAAGATGATATCTACGGTGCCAAAAATGTAACACTGTTTATAGAATTGACGTTGTGCATGGGCCATGACAGTGTCTTGATAACCTATAATGCTACATCGATAGAAGACAGAGAGATCGGAGGCTGATCGAAGTGCCACTGCTTGTCCTTTGAGAGGACCAGCACTGTTAACAAACGATATATCACGAGCAATGAAGTTAGGCCCATCTATGCCTGAAAATGTTTACAATTATAGAGTTAATATAAACCATGAAAAAAAGAAATATTATATGAAATTGATATTTTGAAAAGAGGAAAAAAAAAAAACTATAGAAGAATACAGTATGGCCCGTAAAATATGAACCAATCTTAAGCTTTGTTAAATTTTGATCCCGCTGAGTCTTTATCAACTTGGGTTTTATGTTAACCACTATTTTATCGTTTGATTATTTTTCTCTACACAACATATAAATCTAGTTTTGGGGATGCAGTTCGATCAGAACAATGTAAATCTTTAATTGTGATGATATATTGCCTTTTTAATTAAAAGAAGGGAATTGCTGCTCTCTCCATGTATACACAAGGTCTGTGGGCCCGTCAAGTAGGACCCCACAAACCCTTGCATGTCTCCCTCTTTAAGGACTCTCACCCAATACAAGAAGAGAATTCTTCGAGCAAAAAACAATACAAGAAGAGAATGTAGGTAGAAGGAGAGAGATAAGTTGTGATGACATATGAAACTTACTATACACTCCACCATTACCTAAACTAACTTATAAATATTCAGAAAGTTCGTTAAATTAATTATTTATAAAATATATATATGTTTTTTTCCCCTAAAATATCTCCTTTAATCATGACACTGCAACTAATTTATTAATAGAAGCCTCTTTTGATATGTTAAATCAATTGGAATTATTCAGGGAAAAAAAATAATTTTGAGGAAAGAAGTTAGGTTGAGTTTTTATATTCAGAAACAAAAGAAACCTTCCAACTAACTCTAAAGGTAAGTTTGGTTTGAGGGGAGGGAAAAAAATGAAGGGAGGAGAAATTGTACTAAAATTTAGTATAGTGGGATTCACAAAATTTTCATCTCCATCACATTTTTCACTTCTCCTCCCCTCCCCTCAAACCAAATACCCAAAAATCATAGGAACTTTGGGAACTTCCCTTTCCTTCTCTAATTTTCTTGGTAACAAACCGAGCCTAACTCTTACATTTTAAGACTTGATGGAATAATTATACGTATATCAAAACAATTTAACGATAAACATCTAACTACACTCAGGCAAAAAAATAAATAAATAAAAAAGATGAGATCCATGCTTACCAGCAGTGGCGGTGCTATAGGTGGTAAGGCCATCTGAAGTGCTCTTGGAACTTGTAATCACAGTATATCTCAAACCATCACCAATCAGCATTATGCCACTGTTAGTCTTATCAACCTCTATGTTCTCATTATAAACCCCCTTCTTCACTCTTATCACAAACCTCGTCTTGTACTTCCTCTTCGCCGCCGCATCTATCGCCGCCTGCACCGTCTTGAAATGCCCCGACCCGTCCTTCGCCACCACCACATTCGCCTTTATCTTCGACGCCGACACCGTCACCAGCTTTCTCTCCTGCCTCGAAAACCACCTCGGATATCCATCCTCCTCATCAACATCATTATTTTTATTACTCTCACTCATCATGAGTTCTTCTCTCTCAGGCCTCGTCAAAAACGCTGCGCTTATCGCCAAACTATTGCTTATCATCTTGGTGACATTGTAACACAAAGTTTTGGCCTCTGTAAACAGTGGCACACTAAGCTTCAAGTCCTTAGCTCCGTTCTTGCATGTCTGAATGTTAGTGAGAGCTGTGCTCAACCATGTCTGAGCGTCTAAATTGGAACAACGATGATGATTATCACGGTCGCCATGTTTCGATCCGAGCCCTCCGAGGGTTCGGTTCAGATGGAAGATGGTGTTATCATAGAGCTTCAAGCAATCACCAAACACAGCTTTAAGCTTCTCTGCTTCACCGTTTTGGGTATAATCACGAGCTTCATATTTCATTTGTTGGGCTTGATTCAAAGCTAACTGAACTAGCTTGACTCTGAAGTTGGACTTGTGTTTCAGTCTGTGGCCTTGGTGGTTTTGGCTCATCATGTAGAATTTGCATGGTTCTGGATGTGGGGTTCGATCGCACCACCATTGAATGTTCTGAGCCAATGGCTGTTTTGGTCTTCTTGATCTTGATGTGGCTGTTGGAAGAAGACAAGCTAAGAGAAAGAGACTTAAGAATAATATTAACAGAGGTCGACGACGATGATCCATGATGCTGTATGATTGCGATACTGCTTTTGTGCTTTGTGAAATTTATTTTGGTTCCTTTTTCTAGGGATCTGAGAATGGAGACATTACTAGCTTTTATATGTTTGGTGGGGTTGGCTTTCTTGCATCGAGCGGTAGAGTGAAGAAGGGTAAAAGATTATTTGTCGGTGAATTATTAATTAAATAGAGAAAGAAAATGATGAATGACGATAGGGAAAATAATATGATAGGTTAATGGAATTGCAAGATAGAGAAAATTATCTGTATCGAGTAATAATTCAGAGAGATATGTGTTTTGGTTTGCTCTGGCTTTGCTTGTAACTGTGTACACGTAAATGAAATGGCACTTATATAAAGTTCAAGCAATTAGGAAAACAAGTTTTTGAAATTAATTAAAAAATATTAATAATAATATATAATGAATGATTGAATGAATGAATTTTCTGATCCTCTAAGCTAGACACCATTAATGTCTTGCTTTTATTTGTAGATGATGCTTTAATTCTTCCATTATTAGCTAGGTTACATGGTTAGAGAGAGAATCCCAACTTCGTTTTTTATCCCTTAATAATTAACACATCATAATAATTTGAGGCACTGTCGATCGAGCGAGTTGTTCATCTACTGGCTACTTATGGTCAATTTTTTAAAACTGGACAAAGCGTTGAATCGGTAGAAATATTAATTAATTAACGATTCATTAGTATAACTCTGGTCAAATTATCGATCACGTGTGAGTGGGTGAGAGAGATTCATGCATGGGGCATTAAAATACCTCTCAATTTGTTTGAAATATAGTGTTTAGCTTACTTTTTTTCTGGCCAACTATAGTGTTTAGCTTACTTATCGGCTTAGAGTGTGGGGGGAATATAGATAATATATGTGAAACTAGAATATAAAATATATATCTTGAATCTTACATGTGGACATGATATAAAGTTTGAATATTGATGAGAATATAAGTAATAGAGCTGAATATAGAAGATAGGACGATTTGATAAAAATAATACTTCCCTCGGTTCCTTATTACCTATTTATCTAAATTAGAAATATTAATGAAACTAAATAGATAATCATAACATATATGACATGATGTCTCTAAAATACTTTTATGCACTACTACATTATATATCAATTTATAAGTTAGGTAAATTAGTTTGTAAAGAAATAATAAATATAAAAGATAAATTAGAAAAATGTCTCACCTTTATTACTAAAATTCACCCCCAAATTAAGTTATACATTTAAGATTAGATGAATATATATATATATATATATATATATATATATATATATATATATATGGGTTATGTCAGTCGAAAGTTGCGCGCATGTGTGTCCGTACACATGGGTGATGCTTCAAAGGCAAACTGTGTGTATGTTATGTATATATAATTATATTCATTATATAACTTGATGGAGAAGAAGGCTTGTGCTTCAAGTACATTATTGCATGAAGTATGGTAGTTTTTCTCTGAAGGGATGAGTCAGAAACAAAGTTCACCACCACCATGTGCCTTGTATTTTGCGTAACAATCAACATGTTTTCTTTTTTGTAGATGAACAACTATTTTGCAATAATGATGATACCTTTTGTTATTTTTAATTTAATGCAATTATCTTATAATCTAATAGGGAGAATGACACAAATATCAAATTGTGATATCTGATTTAATTACTCTGAAGTCCTTAAGGATGGTTTGAGAATGGTGAAAATTATTTTGCAAGTACATGTACTTATTCTTAATACTTAATTTGGTATTTAACTGTGTGTTTTTCTCTCTTAATTAAATTCTTTAATTTTACTCTTTTAACATTGTTAGCACCAATAACCTATATATAAGAGCTAATGGTGCTAACGGAGCAAAGTTAAGTGATTTAATTAGGAGAAAAAAAAACATATAGAGATACCAAATTAAGAGAGAGTATAGGTACCCGCACAATGTTTTGCCTTGAGTTTTTTTTTTTTTTTTTTGGGTGAAATTACCTAAAATCCCTTAACGTATCAAATGACAATAACTTTTTATTTTTGGAAAAAAATATATTGACAACAATAATTTAACAAGTAATTAATAACAACATTACCTTATCAAATTAAATGACAATAAATATTAAGGCTGTAACTAATTTAAACAAGGGCGGTAAGTAATTTCACAGAAAAAAAAATTAATTCCAAAATAGCTTCTAAAGATTTCATAAGAATAAAGCCATTTCAAGAGACTATTGTATATATAATTGTCATATTTCAGTGGTCCTTATACTAGATATTTGAACATTATTAGCGGTTCGGGTTAAAAATAGTTATATAAGTGTGATCATGTTTTTCTTTTTTTAAATCTATAGTGTTCCTACCTTCAATCTTGTTTAAAGAAATTTGGTCTAACTACTATCGTTATGCCTTTTAATTTGTTTTATTTTACCGAGAGTCTTATGTCAACGTGCTGGATCACTTGAATCTTGGTAACTACTTCCTTTGAATATTGTCACTTTTGACGGCTTAAAAAATGTTGAGACTTTATCTTGAAGGTAGGATAGATCTAGATTACGACTGCCATAATTATAAAAGAATTCTTTTTAGCAATTGGATGTTTATATTTGCCATCTAGATCTGCAAATCAGAATACCATTCGTCGTCTTATGTATATAAAAAAAAAGGCACCATTCGTTTTGTAATGATTCATTGCTGTGAGCAATTACTAATAATGATTGTGAAACTAGGCTTAGCTCGGTGGGTCACGCTCTACTTTTGGATGTTTTAGGTATTAATCCATGAGTAAATGGAATATTTATGTACAAACCACAGTAATATAAAATAAAATAGAGTTATTAAAGTACCACTCAGATGTTCCTTTTGTTTTTTTCAAACTCGATCAAAATGATGATGTTTTAGGTTTAGGGTGTAACATCCTAAATTTTGGACCTAAAGACTTGAAAACTAGCCTATTTTTGGAGGATTACTAGGCCCTATTTTTGAAAATGACAAATTTGAAATCAGTATTTTTGAATATGAATAGTATTTACTATTCACAAATACGTACATGAATAGTAATTACTATTCACAAATACGTATTTACTATTGGTTAATACGGTATTTTGTGGGGTATGAATAGTATTTACTATTTAAAAATACGGTATTTACTATTCCTAAATACGTATTCACTATTTGAAAATACGTATTTACTATTCATGCGGGACCCACGTCAAATTATTTCCCTCTGCCAACACCCGTGAAGTTTGAAAAATTTTGCGCGCGGGACCCACTCAATAATAATATTATTATAATATAATATCTTATACTTTGGAAAACAATAGAAATAAAATTATTTCCAATAAACCGTGAATTATGTTTTTAAAGTAAGGGTATATTATAAACAAGTGAATTTCTATCTCAGAGTGGGTTATCTCCAAAGTCATTTCCGTAATCGGCGGAATGATTATTGAGATAGGTTGAAACCGATATTTTGAAGCAGGACAGATAGTGGAATCTGTAGGAAATAAATCATAACTCAAACTCCTTGAATTAAGTAGTAAACAACTGGACATATTATGAATCAGTGAATTTTTGTCTAGAAGATGGTGTCACCCGAAGTAATTTCTGTAACCGTCAGTGTCCGACTTAAAATCTTCGGCAGGTTACGGAATACCCTAAATAGGATCAAAAATTTAGTTGACCCAGATATTTCTGAAGAGGAAAAATAGAACTTCAAGGCTGTGCTTCCGGATTCTTGAGAATTTCTGTAACATCCTGAATTTTGAATCTAATATCTTGAACATAAACCTATTTTGGGAAGACTAGTAGGCTCTATTTTTGGAAAGTAATAAATTTGAAATCAGTATTTTGTGGGCCCCGTGAATAGTATTTACTATTCACGTATACGTTTTTACTATATACAAATACGTATTTTTTTAAAAATATATATATATATATATATATATATATATGTTATTCGCAAATACGTATTTAATACTTGAAATTTGTGAAATATGAATAGTGTTCACTATTCACAAATACGTATTTACTATTTAAAAATACGGTATTTACTATTCCAAAATACGTATTTACTATTCATGTGGGACCCACGTCAAATTATTTCTCCTCTGCCGACAGAAACTCTCGTGAGTTTTGAAAATTTTGGCCGCGGGACCCACTCAATAATAATTTATTATTTAAATAATAATATATATTATATTATTAAAATATTAAAATATTATTAAATTTTTTTTAAAACTTCACGGGGCGGCTGGGTAGTCACGAGAAAGTTTTCATTTTATAATTTTGGGAAAATTACGTAAAACGACCCAGAGACGAAAATTACACTTAAAGACCCATTTTCCAACTATAAATAGACCTTCCATTTCATTTCATTCTTCACAACTTCTAAGAGCCATAGAGAGAGGTAGAGAGAGAGAGTGGAGAGATGTTTGCTTGAGAGTTATAATAGCTGGTTGGTGATTCGGGTATTAGCAAGTAACAGGTAACTCTGAATATTCTTCCTTATACTTGTGAATTATGTATGATTATTAATTGGTTTGTTTACTATTTTGGCAAGAATATTTAGAGTATATTTATGGTTTTAAGATCTGGTGTGGGAACTTTGATTTGCAAATCTGCAGAGGTACTATTTATACGTACGTTACTATTCACGTATACCGTATTTACTATTCATTTTTACTATTCATGTTACTATTCACATATACTGTATTTACTATTCACGTATACCATATTTACTATTCACACCGTCTTTACTATTCATTTTACTATTCACGTATACCGTATTTACTATTCATTTTACTATTCACGTATACCGTATTTACTATTCATAATACTATTCACGTATACATACCGTATTTACTATTCACGTATACATACCGTATGTACTCTTCATTTTTACTATTCATGTATATATATCGTATTTTACTATTCACATATACGCATAGTATTCACTATTCATAAATACGCATATTGATGTATAAAACTTTATGGTATAATAATGCATTATTTTGAGTGAACATATTCATCATGGCGGTTGTATTATGATGGGTGGAGTAAGGAGGGATTTGAATGATAAGAATGATTTATGCCACCACTCGGTGCACAGTGGATGGTACTTGTTTCAGGGCCCCATCTTCCATGTTTTCCTCTGGCCGGGATTTCATTGGAGTTGTGGGACATGTGACACCTCCTTAGTTATTTTAAAGGAGGGGAGCCATAGTCCAGATTTAAGCTATATACCTTTGGCCGGGTGTATCTTAAGTTTTGGTGAGCTTGGAACAATTCAGTCAAATGAATGAGTTTCTATTGGACTATGTGTTAGCCTATGGCTCCAGTCTGCGGTATAAGGGAGGTGGTGATATAAGGGAGGCTGCATACTGCATAGTGCATTTCTGAACAGTTCAAGAATTTGATATGATGATGAATATTCTGTAAAGACATGAGATGAGAACTTTTGAGATATATATGTTTTAATACCTTCTATATTGATGACTATTAGTATAAATTATTTTGTATGATAAATTATGGAATCTATATATATATTTGAAATCAGCCCATATCTTTTTGTCATATATTATTTGCTTGTGTACGGTAGAAATATTTAGTAGTTACTGAGATGTGTAATCTCACCCCATATTAACATTTTTCATGTGAATAACTTAGTAGAGATCAAGGGAATGCACCCATGGAGTGAGCTTTGTAGGCTCTTCTGTACTCCTTTAGTTTATGTTGTGTTATTTTATTTGCCATGAACCTAAAAGACTTCCGCATTTTAAAATAACTCTTATTTATTGGATTTATTTTGGCCCTGTATAAATGGATTTCTACCTTTGGCCATATTGTAAATATGTGTTTGAGTGTTGAATATCCTATATTTGGAGGTGTTACTGATATTTTGGCCAAGATTTTGGTATTGAAAATGAGGCGTTACATTTTTGGTATCAGAGCAAAGGTTCTGGCCAATCTGTAAATTTCCTATCAGTTTCCTAAATAAAAATTTTGAGGTCATGGCAAATTAAATATCATAACATGTGCATTTTCCTTTATAGCTTTGGATTCTTTTTACCAATTTTCTTGTGACAATCATGATAGGAGAAGAATGGGTTAATCAAAATATTCAAGTGATTGATAATGAGGATTTATGATTTGAGGATGTGATTGAGATTAAATTTCAGAGCTGCGTAGCAGAAGTTGGTAAGTAGAAAATTTATTGAATATTGGATTCTGTAGGCCCAAAATTACTTTCTAGGATGAATATTTTTATTGGTGTCTAGGAAAGTGATTGAAAGACTAAGCCCCTATTTGATGTTTATTCAATTAGTTGCCGTTGTAAAAAGTATGAAAAGATTTTCGCTAGATTTTCACTTACCTAGCTAATTAATATGAGTAACAGATGACAATACCATAACAGAATACGGGCATAGTCTTGATTATACAGAATAACTGGCTTAAGTTTGAATTTAATAAGATAAAGTTGAGTTTGGCAGGAAAACTCGAAAATCCTTATGAATCCTAGAATAGAGATTACAAACATTAGCAAGAAGGCTAAGAAGAGTAGACTATATTAATTCAAGCATCAAGAACAACAGTTGGTACAATCCCACCGCAAGCTTCGACTATCTCAAGTTTAAGTCTATTAATTTCTTCCTGAGCGGCTGCTCTTGAGAGAGGACCATCAGGAGACATTGTTCTTCTCAATCTAGCTATTTGCTTCATAGTGCTTCGAATTTTTACATACGGCCAATGCTTTATTCCTCCCCTATGGCATATTTTCATTAGAACATTTTTGCATAGACGAACTTGTTGAGCCGCTTCTTGTTGAGGTAAATGGAAGAAGTCTCTAAGATCATCTATTGACATTGATGCAGCTCTAATATTTTGTTCAGCTCTTGATCGGTATGGATTACTAGGTATGGGGACTGAAGGATTATTATTTACAACCATGAGCTCTTTTCCTTTATTGGATATATTTTCTGTATTGGTTGGAAATGAACTATTAGGGAGTTCATTTTGATTTTTAGTCCATTCCAAACCAACACAAAGGGCCTCATAGTAGGCTGATAGGGGATCTGACACCAGGACATACCCTAAAGAATTTTGATTCAAACAATAATTTTCTAGAAAATGTTTGACATCTTCTAAATTTTTCTTACCAAAGTCAAATACTTGAGGATTGGAAGAACCTCCTTGTACGTCCTGGTGAAAGACAGCGTGGCATATCATACCAATCCTCCCATGAACTTCAAGTTTATGGTATTGAAGTCCATTGGTATGAATAATCTCTCGTAGAACATGGCAGCAACCACATGAAAATGGATTAGTAGTCTCAGTCAAGGTAGAAGCAGGATTCCTTGGTTGAGAAGGTACCGTAGACTCCATAAGTTCTGCCACATTACGACACCTTTGGACAGGTCGCCTTGATGGACCTGCTTCAGATTCCTTTCTGTTAGTAGTGGTAAAAATAGAATCTTGTATCCTTGGAGGAGGAGTAGGAATGTTAATCGTTGAGGCAGATGAATGAACGTTCATACTTACGGGATTTTGGGGAAGTAAAGAAGAATAAGGGTATGATGCATTGTTTGACAAATCAGACAACATGTTAGTCTGATAGTCATGAAGTAAGGCTTCAAGAAAGAAAGGGTTGAATGAATCGGAAACTGGAATAGAGTTACTTGAACCGGCCATGTTTAAGGATAATGTGGAAGGTTATAGTGAAGGTTACGATCGGAGAGGAAATGAATATGTGGAGGTTTTGTGAAGTTTGAGAGAACGTGAAACATTTACTCTTTCTTTACTCTATTTATAGCTGGGCTAGCAACGTCTATATTTTGTTAAGCAGCATCGGATTCTCATCTGTCGTTAGCTCAGAATCATGTAGACTTTGTTGTTATGCGGAAAATTTTATGGCACCGCACCCTAGTGCACCCTAGCCACCGTTAGGGGTCGCAGTTTCCTAGACCTTTGCAGACAGAAATCGCTATGGCATTTATTGCTAGCTGTGTTTTCAAGAAATTAAGTTTGGACGTTTATACGCGCATTTATCTAAGAAATCTGTCTTGGATGTGCAGCTGACTCAAGATGTCGGAATTGACATTTGAAAATAGGATTTTAAGCGTAAGCGTGCTAAGGTGATAGTAATCTTGGGAAGGGTGACTTCCTAATAATATTAGATGAACCGGAGAGAATCCGAAGATTTGAAATGATGATGAGTTGTGCCAATTAACCCGAGAGCATTCTTCACTCTCTGAGTATCCGAAGAACTCTATGAATTTGTCACAGATAATTCAAAGACTAAGGTTTTTGGATAAACATGTTGGAAGATCGATGGAAAGGTATGAAATGGTGATCCTTAGGAATGCCAGTAAGATGTTAGAATGAATATAGTAAATGTTGAGGATAGGCTTTAATTTAATCTAAGCTGAAATAGAACTTAAGAACGAAATGAGCCTTTGTGATATTGCAGGTTGAGGTAGAATTAGAACCTTGTGAATGCTGCTGAGGTTGTAGATAGTCTTCGTATAATCCAAGAATTAGATTAAGGAATTGTGAATCATGATCTTAGTATGTATAATGGGTATTTTTGGGGAAACACGAATTATCAGTTGATGTTGAGGTTATAAGAATCAAATTG
This sequence comes from Acacia crassicarpa, assembly GCA_034222035.1. Lineage (NCBI taxonomy): Eukaryota > Viridiplantae > Streptophyta > Magnoliopsida > Fabales > Fabaceae > Acacia > Acacia crassicarpa. The sequence continues at coordinate 55,233,953 of JAWXYG010000001.1, read as the reverse complement.
TAAACTTGACTATTAATGTCTGGGAATATTTGAGAATAGACTTGAATTCAATCTGAGTTAAGATAGTATGTCTAATTATGAAAGTATGAAATCCGGTGATTTATTTAAATAGGTTAGAATTCTTATTATAGCGAAATTTTGAGGACAAAATTTTCTTTTAGGAGGGGAGAAATGTAACATCCTGAATTTTGAATCTAATATCTTGAACATAAACCTATTTTGGGAAGACTAGTAGGCTCTATTTTTGGAAAGTAATAAATTTGAAATCAGTATTTTGTGGGCCCCGTGAATAGTATTTACTATTCACGTATACGTTTTTACTATATACAAATACGTATTTTTTTAAATATATATATATATATATATATATATATATATATATATATATATGTTATTCGCAAATACGTATTTAATACTTGAAATTTGTGAAATATGAATAGTGTTCACTATTCACAAATACGTATTTACTATTTAAAAATACGGTATTTACTATTCCAAAATACGTATTTACTATTCATGTGGGACCCACGTCAAATTATTTCTCCTCTGCCGACAGAAACTCTCGTGAGTTTTGAAAATTTTGGCCGCGGGACCCACTCAATAATAATTTATTATTTAAATAATAATATATATTATATTATTAAAATATTAAAATATTATTAAATTTTTTTTAAAACTTCACGGGGCGGCTGGGTAGTCACGAGAAAGTTTTCATTTTATAATTTTGGGAAAATTACGTAAAACGACCCAGAGACGAAAATTACACTTAAAGACCCATTTTCCAACTATAAATAGACCTTCCATTTCATTTCATTCTTCACAACTTCTAAGAGCCATAGAGAGAGGTAGAGAGAGAGAGTGGAGAGATGTTTGCTTGAGAGTTATAATAGCTGGTTGGTGATTCGGGTATTAGCAAGTAACAGGTAACTCTGAATATTCTTCCTTATACTTGTGAATTATGTATGATTATTAATTGGTTTGTTTACTATTTTGGCAAGAATATTTAGAGTATATTTATGGTTTTAAGATCTGGTGTGGGAACTTTGATTTGCAAATCTGCAGAGGTACTATTTATACGTACGTTACTATTCACGTATACCGTATTTACTATTCATTTTTACTATTCATGTTACTATTCACGTATACTGTATTTACTATTCACGTATACCATATTTACTATTCACACCGTCTTTACTATTCATTTTACTATTCACGTATACCGTATTTACTATTCATAATACTATTCACGTATACATACCGTATTTACTATTCACGTATACATACCGTATGTACTCTTCATTTTTACTATTCATGTATATATATCGTATTTTACTATTCACATATACGCATAGTATTCACTATTCATAAATACGCATATTGATGTATAAAACTTTATGGTATAATAATGCATTATTTTGAGTGAACATATTCATCATGGCGGTTGTATTATGATGGGTGGAGTAAGGAGGGATTTGAATGATAAGAATGATTTATGCCACCACTCGGTGCACAGTGGATGGTACTTGTTTCAGGGCCCCATCTTCCATGTTTTCCTCTGGCCGGGATTTCATTGGAGTTGTGGGACATGTGACACCTCCTTAGTTATTTTAAAGGAGGGGAGCCATAGTCCAGATTTAAGCTATATACCTTTGGCCGGGTGTATCTTAAGTTTTGGTGAGCTTGGAACAATTCAGTCAAATGAATGAGTTTCTATTGGACTATGTGTTAGCCTATGGCTCCAGTCTGCGGTATAAGGGAGGTGGTGATATAAGGGAGGCTGCATACTGCATAGTGCATTTCTGAACAGTTCAAGAATTTGATATGATGATGAATATTCTGTAAAGACATGAGATGAGAACTTTTGAGATATATATGTTTTAATACCTTCTATATTGATGACTATTAGTATAAATTATTTTGTATGATAAATTATGGAATCTATATATATATTTGAAATCAGCCCATATCTTTTTGTCATATATTATTTGCTTGTGTACGGTAGAAATATTTAGTAGTTACTGAGATGTGTAATCTCACCCCATATTAACATTTTTCATGTGAATAACTTAGTAGAGATCAAGGGAATGCACCCATGGAGTGAGCTTTGTAGGCTCTTCTGTACTCCTTTAGTTTATGTTGTGTTATTTTATTTGCCATGAACCTAAAAGACTTCCGCATTTTAAAATAACTCTTATTTATTGGATTTATTTTGGCCCTGTATAAATGGATTTCTACCTTTGGCCATATTGTAAATATGTGTTTGAGTGTTGAATATCCTATATTTGGAGGTGTTACTGATATTTTGGCCAAGATTTTGGTATTGAAAATGAGGCGTTACAATTTCTAATATAACGCGATTAGAATACCGATCAGGGAATCTTTATAGGATAAATGCAAAAGAGTAAGAAAATGTCATCGTCATGATGACGTCATCGATGACGTAAGCATCTTGATGACGTCATCGATGACGTAAGCAAATGGATTGGGCGGTTGAGATGAAGCCATGTTTAAAGTCAAGATCCAACGGCCAAAATCTGACCTGATAAAGTATGAATAGTGTCATGCTTTTTCACTATAAATAGAGGCTTCATTTCTTCATTTTCTTCACACCAAACTCAGAGAACAACAGTTGAGTTTAAGAGAAGAGTGAGAATTCTTAGAGTTAGAGAGAGAGTTTAGAGTAAAGTTCTTGAAGCTGGAGAGAATGAGCAGGAACTTCAAGGGTAAGTTCTCTAGTTCTTGAGTTTTAGCTTCTAGTTCTTGGTAATAGTGTAGTTTGATCCAGAAAACTAGAGAATAAATTCTTAAACTTGTTTTTAGGCCTTCTTGCATTGAAATAGTGCTGAACAAGGTTCTGCAAGGGATGTCCGAAGATTCCGGAGTCAGATTCGAAGGAAGTCCGTATACGTGAATAGTGCTGTATACCTGAATAGTACCGTATACATGAATAGTACCGTATACGTGAATAGTACCGTATACATGAATAGTAAATTACTATTCACACCGAACGGAGGTACGGACGCGTATTGTAACCTTAACTCTGATGCTTATGGTATGCTTATATGTGATAGATAGTTTGAAATTCTGTTTTTGAAAATTGATCATACACATACAATTTGATACGGGTTATAGTCTTGATAACGCCGTTATGTTTTCCTAGCGCTGAGGACACGGATGTACACCGTGGCACTGGTGAATAGTGCAGACTATAATAACATGCATATTGCAGTGGCTGTGTTATGTTATTATGTGAATATATGAATAATGTATGTGATTATTGTTGTTTTGACATGAATATCTGTCATACATATTTGATACATAAGCATGAGGTTAACCGTTACCTGAGGTTCAATGGGTATTGAACCTCAGCTCTTACTGTAGCTTCAGGATTTTCGGAGTGAACAGAAACAGAAACAAGGGTAAGCAGCAGGCAGAAGGACTAGCTGGAGAAAGTCCTGTAGATATGTATAGTCTTTCGAACTCTTTGTATCAGCAAACCAGTACACTACAGTGGTTGAATATCAGTTACTCTGTATTTAAAATCATTTCGTTGCTCAATTCTGGTTAAATTATTTTGAACTCTGATCAAATAATTTCAAAAATGCTTTAGAAAAGTTGGGGTGTTACATTTTGGTATCAGAGCAGACATCCTGGCACAGAGTTAACTAAGTTACTCCAAACAGTCCGATATCTAGAAAGGGGTTTTGTGGTTGGCAATCAGTTTCCTTGAATTCGTCGAGCCTTCCACAAATACACCTGCCTAGTCGGATTGTCTGAGTAGCGGAGTTAGGTTCTAAGCTTTCAAAAGTGTTTTATCTGGTATGAACCCGACTCAGTTACAGTAAACCATTGGTGCCGAAGGTAGGGCCGAGTCTATGTGGATCAGCCAATCAGTCACCCTAGCACGGTGAGGCTCCCATGATAGACGCCTACCTGGCCAATTGGTTGATTAACTAAGTTAGGCTCTAAGCCATGGTTTTAAAAGTATTTCGAAAAAAAAAAACAAGTACAAGTACTGATACAATACTGGTGTTGTGATACAAAAAGGACGTAAATCCTAAGGAAAAGGGTTAGGCTCGGGAGGCCTTGATATAGAGTAGATGGCACAGAATATGGTTTCTGTTGTTAAACTTTAAGACTTTTTGATATGGGAATCGGAATCTAAGTTAAATCCCTGCTCAGAGTTTCAAGGGAAGTGGTACAGAGAAGTCGGTACGACTTAAGTTTTCCGGTAGACAGTAACCTACTGTTTAGGTTTCCCTTGGATAGTAACCTATCGATTTAATGTCCTTGTCAAAATAATAACTTGTTAAGGTACCCTGAGAAGAAAATCCCTACCTTGTAGAGGCCGGACACCATGCGTGCAAAGGGGCGTGGCTCCGGGGACGAAGATCTTTTGATTAAGTCCTTGACGGTGGTGATCAATTGACAGAAGAGGGAAAGTACCCAGTAATTCTGGGGAGACAGTTATGTTATACTAGAGCCTATGAGAGTTGTAGGTACCCAGTAGTAAGTATACCAATATTAGTACCAAGAATCAATAGACATTATGAAGTTAATATTGCTTAGGCGAGAGAAATCTCAGAACTATGACCCCTGTGAGAGTAGGAACCCTGAGAAAATATGAGTGAGTTTTGCCTAGGTTCCAAATACCTAAGAGATAGTTCCTTAACAGAACCATACGAAAGCTGGAAACCTCAGTAGCCACCAGGTTATGGTCTCAAGGTGGGACCAAGAACCATAGAGATGTTAGTGGCTAATAAATTCCCTTTAAAGTAAGTGGCTACCTGATAGGGAAAATTGAGTTAAGAATTATGCTTGGAGCTAAATAGAAAGTGAAAGTCCACAAATAGAATGACCCTTGATAAGATGGCAGACATAGAAACAACGGTTTATGAAACTACTAAAGGATAGGAACCTGTTAAGATTTGAGTTCTCATTATAATGATTCAAAGACGATCACTGGCGCTACTTATGGAAAGTTTAATCGGAAAAGGATACCTACGGGGAGTTCTGATCTAGGAGGTTTACCTACAAGGATACTAACCGGAAAAGCTGACTGGTCTGAGAAGACTGAGTGAAGCGCCGAGTAATGTGCCGTAGAGCAGAGCCACCGTGACGACGAACCGTAGAGTGGAGCCGCCGTGACAACGAACCATAAAGTAGAGTTACCAAGTGCATCGGTTCTCAAGGTAAGTACATTATAATGAATCTCACTTCGAATAGGTTCCTTAGAGCGAAGGTTTCAGTAATCTAGTATATTGCCATGAGTCGCTCCAGTGCTATATAGCACATATTGTGTTTATAAGCTAGCAGAAGCCCACGGTTGTTAGACAACGAATATGAGAAGTGTCCAGAAAATTTTGTGAGATCCGAGGATAGCGAACGATGTTTGAAATAGCTGGAAGATTAAAGTAGAACAAACTAAGTATTTTATGGATAGTTTGAGTAGCCAAGGACAGAGGCTCCAATGCGTGTAGTTAGTGATGACCTTCTAATGTTAGTTGTCTGATTCCTAAGTAAGGTTTAAAAAAATTGAATTTTTGAACTTGCCAAGACACTTGCTGTATTTGAAATTTTTAAAATTGATTTGTTCGCACATGTGGATTTTTGAAACAGATTTTTCAAATGAAATGTTTTCAACAGAATTTGAGACTACAGTGATGGTTATTTTGAACAGATGTTGTCTTATATAAGGGGGTTTTTGTTAGAACCCAAAGTTTGAAATTGAGTTTTTAACTATGTTGTGGAAAAGTCAGTACAAAACTGGAAGGACAGAAGCTGTTGTAGATGTACACAGTTTGCTGGGTCTTGCTAGATGTTTTAAAATGTTTGAAATCGCTGGCCTTTGATAAATGTTCTTTTTTGAACAAAAAGTTTTGGAGGGATTTTGGTTTGAGAAAATGGAAATCGCACCAGCAGTGAACGCACCCAATCCATAACATTTCGCCTAGGGCGTATGTTTTGATTAGTAAAACCTGACTGTCTATGACTGGACTGAGTTCCGCTAGATAGGGTTGCTACTGTATGTGCCAGTGTGAACACTGGGTCTCCTAAGAAAGGGCGGAGGTTCTCCCACATTGTTGATAGTACTGTTGAGACTGGATTCGAGGATTGGGGTAAGGCGCTCACTGTACCAAATGGTTAAAATGATGGTGTGTACTCTCAATTGTAATAAATTAGCTTCCTCAAAGATATGTGCCGGTAATAAAAGTTTTTGAAAATGATCCGGCAGTGAAAAATGTTTTCACGAATTTGTAATGGCAGCGATTAAGTTTAAAAATGTTATAGCACTATTACTTTGTGGTATAGTGCAGATTGTGAAATGTACTGAAACCACAGAAAATTTTTCATGTTTGAAAATTTGAAAATGAGACAAGAAAATAATTTTGGGTAGCAATGACATGATTGTCGACGCTATCGTGTTGAAAAGAAAAGCAGTGTAATTGGGAATTATGGTACAGGAACAGCAACTATTAGAAAGGTCTGGAATACTAAACTAGTTAAGTCAATTAATAGCTGTCAGCTATAGTGTTGAGTAAGTGAAGGTAATTCGAGAACTTGAATGGGAAAGACTCAGATGAAATTGATGAGCAGATGCGGAAGGCCAATATGTGTTAAGCCGATAGGCTAAATAAATCAGGCAGTGAGGCCTGTGTAACCGAGTACTGTGAGAATAGATCAGCAAGTCCTGTAATTTAGTACTATACCTGGGTATAAGATTGAGACACTGAATAGTATGATGCGTGCTATTTAAGTTTGCATAAGGAAGGAATAGACTAGAGGTCTAGATAACCTTTTGATTTTATATTGTCAAATTTCGAGGACGAAATTTATTGAACGGGGGGAGAATTGTAACATCCTAAATTTTGGACCTAAAGACTTGAAAACTAGCCTATTTTTGGAGGATTACTAGACCCTATTTTTGAAAATGACAAATTTGAAATCAGTATTTTTGAATATGAATAGTATTTACTATTCACAAATACGTACATGAATAGTAATTACTATTCACAAATACGTATTTACTATTGGTTAATACGGTATTTTGTGGGGTATGAATAGTATTTACTATTTAAAAATACGGTATTTACTATTCCTAAATACGTATTCACTATTTGAAAATACGTATTTACTATTCATGCGGGACCCACGTCAAATTATTTCCCTCTGCCAACACCCGTGAAGTTTGAAAAATTTTGCGCGCGGGACCCACTCAATAATAATATTATTATAATATAATATCTTATACTTTGGAAAACAATAGAAATAAAATTATTTCCAATAAACCGTGAATTATGTTTTTAAAGTAAGGGTATATTATAAACAAGTGAATTTCTATCTCAGAGTGGGTTATCTCCAAAGTCATTTCCGTAATCGGCGGAATGATTATTGAGATAGGTTGAAACCGATATTTTGAAGCAGGACAGATAGTGGAATCTGTAGGAAATAAATCATAACTCAAACTCCTTGAATTAAGTAGTAAACAACTGGACATATTATGAATCAGTGAATTTTTGTCTAGAAGATGGTGTCACCCGAAGTAATTTCTGTAACCGTCAGTGTCCGACTTAAAATCTTCGGCAGGTTACGGAATACCCTAAATAGGATCAAAAATTTAGTTGACCCAGATATTTCTGAAGAGGAAAAATAGAACTTCAAGGCTGTGCTTCCGGATTCTTGAGAATTTCTAATATAACGCGATTAGAATACCGATCAGGGAATCTTTATAGGATAAATGCAAAAGAGTAAGAAAATGTCATCGTCATGATGACGTCATCGATGACGTAAGCATCTTGATGACGTCATCGATGACGTAAGCAAATGGATTGGGCGGTTGAGATGAAGCCATGTTTAAAGTCAAGATCCAACGGCCAAAATCTGACCTGATAAAGTATGAATAGTGTCATGCTTTTTCACTATAAATAGAGGCTTCATTTCTTCATTTTCTTCACACCAAACTCAGAGAACAACAGTTGAGTTTAAGAGAAGAGTGAGAATTCTTAGAGTTAGAGAGAGAGTTTAGAGTAAAGTTCTTGAAGCTGGAGAGAATGAGCAGGAACTTCAAGGGTAAGTTCTCTAGTTCTTGAGTTTTAGCTTCTAGTTCTTGGTAATAGTGTAGTTTGATCCAGAAAACTAGAGAATAAATTCTTAAACTTGTTTTTAGGCCTTCTTGCATTGAAATAGTGCTGAACAAGGTTCTGCAAGGGATGTCCGAAGATTCCGGAGTCAGATTCGAAGGAAGTCCGTATACGTGAATAGTGCTGTATACCTGAATAGTACCGTATACATGAATAGTACCGTATACGTGAATAGTACCGTATACATGAATAGTAAATTACTATTCACACCGAACGGAGGTACGGACGCGTATTGTAACCTTAACTCTGATGCTTATGGTATGCTTATATGTGATAGATAGTTTGAAATTCTGTTTTTGAAAATTGATCATACACATACAATTTGATACGGGTTATAGTCTTGATAACGCCGTTATGTTTTCCTAGCGCTGAGGACACGGATGTACACCGTGGCACTGGTGAATAGTGCAGACTATAATAACATGCATATTGCAGTGGCTGTGTTATGTTATTATGTGAATATATGAATAATGTATGTGATTATTGCTGTTTTGACATGAATATCTGTCATACATATTTGATACATAAGCATGAGGTTAACCGTTACCTGAGGTTCAATGGGTATTGAACCTCAGCTCTTACTGTAGCTTCAGGATTTTCGGAGTGAACAGAAACAGAAACAAGGGTAAGCAGCAGGCAGAAGGACTAGCTGGAGAAAGTCCTGTAGATATGTATAGTCTTTCGAACTCTTTGTATCAGCAAACCAGTACACTACAGTGGTTGAATATCAGTTACTCTGTATTTAAAATCATTTCGTTGCTCAATTCTGGTTAAATTATTTTGAACTCTGATCAAATAATTTTAAAAATGCTTTAGAAAAGTTGGGGTGTTACATAGGGAAAGAAGTAGATTAAAATTCAACACAGTAAAAAAGACGAGCTCTATCTCACAACCCACAAAAAGCACTTATTTGGAGTTCTCTCACTCACTTAGTTAGTGGAGATTTACCCTTTAACCTCAATATTTCAAAAGGGATTAGTTTTCATGGTGGAAATTAAAATACGCTGAATGTAAGAAATCTACGCCAAAAATATAATGTAAGACATCAAGCAATAATACTAATAAATGCCAGTGATCACTTTTTTTTTTTTTTTTAAGGAATAATCTAGGCAATATCTATCAATCGATAGTTAGAGACTAATTCTCTTGAGGTGTAAAGATTACCGAAGTGAGTTTTACCTATCTCAACGAAGCTTAATTCTCTCGAGATGTAATAATCACCGAAGTGGGTTTTACCTCTCCCAACAATGTCTAATTCTCCCAAGGCGTAGAGATCACTAAAATGTGTTTTATCTCTCCCAATAAAGCTTAATTTTCATAAGCATAAAATTAACTGAAGTGAGTTTTACCTCTCACGACAAAGCCTAATTCTCTTGAGACGTAGAGATCACCAAAATGAGTTTTAATTTGCATCTACCAACAAAGCCTTTTTCATGCACACGAAATTTGGGATATTATATTTAAGGGACTCAGCCATCTATCAAATGTGTCAATCTTTTGTTTTTTGATTTTTGTTTGTTTGTTTGTTTTTTTTTTTTTTTTTGCTAGAAGAATTTTAGGAGGACTCACCCACAGTCTAAGGGCAGGACGCTTAGAGATTAGTTCACAGGACATACTGGGCCGGAGAATACATATGCCTCCACCTCCACCCAGCATTTTCACTGCTTCATAGACCCTTAAAATGCCTCCCCCAATGCCTTGACCAACTCTAGGATTGAACTCCCTCCCTTTGGGTGAGAAAATCCGACCTCTTCGTCAGTTGAACCAAAGACAAAGGGTTCCAAATTTTTTTTTTTTTTTGGATAAAAAAAAAGTTTTTGAGGGGTTCGGCATCAGTCCCCCACCAAGGCTAGAGCACGGCCCCGGGCTCTAAGAGCACTTAATGGGGACTTACGAGATCGCCTACCAAAGGAGTCCTAGCGACGGCAGAGGGGATCGAACCCACGACCCAAGGACCTAGTCCTGGATCCCTTACCATCTATGCCAACTCACATTAGCAGGGGTTCCAACTTTTGTTAGTAATGCTAGTGACTAGTGATCATTGATCAGCCTAGAAGTTTAGCCCAAAAAAGGCCCATTTTGTTGTTCTTTCTGTCCACACGATGGGCTCAGCCTAACCTCATTTGAGGGCCGGCCGGAGAATTAGATGCCTAGTGAGAAACAATAGTTTTGTTGAAAGTTAATATCAATTTATTTACCCCAAAAAAAAAAAGTTACTATCAATTTTACCCCAAAAAAAAAGTTAATATAAAAAAAAATAGTTTTGTTGAAAGTGGTTTTGTTGCTTCAGGTGGTGTGGATCCTTTCATTAGCAAACTTTCTCCTCATCTCTCATCATCAATTCTAAGCTATTGATTTGACTTAATGAGGTTGTTGGTGTGGACAATTTTATCAAATGTATGGTTCAGTTTTAAAGCTAATGAGAAATAATGAGAAAATACTAATGGACCCGTGTGTATATATTGCAAGAACCTAGAAGCAATAGTTTTTCTTTGAATATATCAAAAAAATAGTTTTTCTTTGAAGGGATGAGTGAGAAAAAAAGTTCATCAACATGTGCCTTGTATTTGCTGAATTGAAGGTATGACGATATGATTTTATTTTTGCATATTGCAGAGAAATCAAAAACCCGGGCGTGTTAGCATTAATAACTTCTAATTTTGGTCCGGTCCCTTCTGCGTAATAATCTTTCATTTGAAATCAGGAATATCTATATAATTTAAATAAAAATTAGAATAGCTTGCGGGGGTCTAATTTTATTTATTTAATTTTGTGGCAAGGGCGCCTTTTATTTTTAATATTTGCGTAGAAATCCTATAAACCTTCTTAATTGGATTAGAACAAGTTAGTGGAATTTAACGAGAAGAAGACAAGAAACTAAACCATTTTCTTTCTTTTTCACCTTTTTTTTTCCTTTGCTTCTTAATTATTACTTCCTCATCGTTCATGCATGACTTTTCTTCCCTATTTTAAAGAAGAAGCTATATTTTCGGTCAAAAAAATGATGAAGTTATAATTACTACTATTGTTTTTCACTCAACCTGCAGATCATAGAAGAAACATACATGAAACAGGGGATGGTACGAGGAATCAACTTGGATTTGAATTTTAATTAGGGTGATCAAAATTAAATAGAGATTAATAATGGAGTGCAATAGAAGAAAAAGTGCTTTGGTTAAGTAACAAAATCACAAGCCACCCAAATACATAGGAACTAATCGTAGTGAAGTAAATAATAATATTAATTGCTTTATAAGATCTATTTAAATTATATGCATATCTCCTATATATATACATGCATATATGTTCAAAGCCCCGTATGGACTTGCTTTAAACATTAAAAGTAAATTGCACAAACTTTCTTCTCACCAAAAACCCACTTTTGATCGATGTGCTCACACTGAATATAATGTCCTCGTGATGTTATTATATAAACCTCTTCATTTTACAAATAATTAAACATACTAAGAGATAAACTTGGTTTATCATTCTCGCGAGAGACACAGAGAGAGAGAGAGAGAGAGAGAGAGAGAGAGAGAGATGGGTTTATTGATACAAAATCTGGTGATGGGTAGTTTGTTAATAATGGTGATGGCCACTCAAGAAAGCGTGGCTTTTTCACAGAACTATGGAGAAGCATTAACGAAAAGCATTTTGTTCTTTGAAGGGCAGAGATCAGGCAAGTTACCATCGAACCAAAGGATGAAGTGGAGGAAAGATTCTGCTCTACAAGATGGCTTTCACATTCCTCATACTCTCTCTCAAAATCATTTCCTTAATACAAAAGTAATTCTTCTCTCTCCTGCTTCTCTTCACTATAATTTTTTTTGCATGCGATTGATCATTCGTGTGATCCTTTTCCCTTTTTCTCCGGATTTTTGTTTGTTTTGGACTTTGAGATCTTAAGAATTTAAGAGAATTGGAGGTGGTATCATTTATTTATCATTGCTCTTAGCTTTCCTCTGGCCATAAAAATGCTACTTATTTCTCAAACTCTGTGTAATATAAGAGTGGTTTGTTTAAGTCATAAATAATGTAAGACCTCAACCTATTTTATCTCTAAATTTTGTAATTTTACTCCTAAACTCTCATATTAAGGGATATTTAATCAAAGGAGTTTACTTATAATGCAAATAATTAAAATAGATACTTTAGGAAACCAATTTGCATTTTTTTAAACAAATAACATAACTCCCTCCAGTCCAAAATATATAGGACGTCTTCTAAAAGAAATCGTCAAACATAATATAAGTCACCTAAAGAGTTACTAATTACAATTTTTCGATTTTATCCATATATATTGGTGGTGAATGTTTAGAAAGCTGAAAGAGACATGACAAATTTATATAGGGGAAAAGTTAACCGCTCGTCCTTTATTTGGCTGAGCTAGATATATGGTTGAAAGCAACTCATATTCTAGATGGATGAGTAACGAATTTTCTCAACCTCTCTGCAAATTAGTTAACTAACTTCTACATGTAAGACTCGATATACATTGAAACAGCTAATCTGCTCACTATCAAATTCAAACGCCTCTTTCTCACTTAATTCAATCTAATCCAAATCTATACCTTATTAACCCTAAACAGGTGGACCTACTAGGAGGATATTACGACGCAGGAGACAACGTTAAATTCAACTTCCCAATGGCATTCACAACAACCATGTTCGCTTGGAGTGTGATAGAGTTTGGAGAATTCATGGGAGAATTAGACTTGAACTACGCAATGGACGCTATTCGTTGGGGCACAGATTATCTGATGAAAGCCACAAGCATTCCTGGGATTGTGTTCGCAGTGGTTGGTGACCCTAATTCTGACCATAATTGCTGGGAGAGACCTGAAGATATGGACACTTCAAGAAGAGCTTTTGCTGTGAGTGATAAGTTCCCTGGAAGTGAAGTTTCTGCTGAGATTGCTGCTGCTCTTGCTGCTTCTTCCATTGTCTTTAAAAAGAACCATCTTATTGGTTATTCTTCAAGGCTTCTCGATAGGGCTATAACGGTATGTACATATATTTAATATATGTGTCCTATGATTATTCCTCACACAAGTTGATCGATCATTACACCAAAAGCAATTGTTTTTTTTTTTCCTCAGATAAAATCGATAAGGAAAGAGAAAATTTTATTAATTAGTTAAATCAGTTTTTTGGGATAAAGTGTATCAACCTAGCATCCGGCGATATTTCTTTAGGTTTATCTAGTTCCTAAAGTATTTTGTGGCAGGCTAAAGTATTTTTTCACAAATGTCTAGCATCATAAATTATTTTTTGGTGTATCTAACACCATGTAATATATTTTAGGTGTTATCCAATACTCTAAATTATCTAAATTGTTAAGTGCTAAATTGCATAGAAAAGTCCTTTAGAATGATGGACGCACTTGAAAGAAAATACTTCAGGTGTTAGATATACAAAATACTTTAGAACACTGGATACATATGGAAAAATACTTTAAGATGCTAGATGCACCTTAACCCTAGTTTATTTAACTGAATAATTGATCATCTTTGAAATTGATCTTATCCAAATCCAAGATATTTCTTATTTAATTAAGATATATTAGGAGTGATAGGGAGATATCTTAATTAATCCAAGATATTATAAGTCTGATAGGTTCTCACCAAATTGATATTCAATATTAAAGTTCTTATAGAGTTTACTTCTCTAAGAAGTTATCATGTACATTAATTCCATGAGAACTTCTTGCAAAGATGAAATCTTTGTGAAGTTCTCACAGTCAATAGATCCATTATCCATATGGAAATTAAAGTGAGAAAAGTGTTCACTATTGAATGCCCAAGATCACGTACTCATTAAAACTGATCTAAGGAAAAATGTGGCTCAACGTTGCTTTGTACTTCTTTGGTTCTATGCATAAAAGCTTCTATAGTTATCTGTTATTCTAACAAAAAACGATAGTTATTAATGTGTTTCTTTTTCTGTATTTAAATGTGAATGATCAGGTTTTTGAGTTTGCTGATACGCACAGAGGATCATACAATGACAGCCTTGGGCCTTGGGTTTGCCCCTTTTATTGTGATTTCGGTGGCTACCATTTAGGTGATCTCTCTTCTAGATTCGTTCATCATAATATTTTGTTTATTTAACGACAGAGATTAATCACAATAGACTCTTTTTTTTTTTGGGGGGGGGATTGAATATTGTAAAAATGAGTAAGTGTAGAATATTGTAAAATTGAGCATGTAGTTCTAATTTGGTCACTCCAAAGAGTGTAAGCAAAAAAGCGCGCACATGCACACACATATATATATTTTAGAACCGTGATCATAGGTTTGATTAGTTTGGATAATTTTTACTTCAATTAATAAATCAAAACCTACACAAATATATTAAAATATATAAATGTGTGATTTATTTTTGCTTTCAAGACATGTTTATGTATGATTGAAAAATCAAAAGGGAATATGTGAAATTTTAATAAATTAAATTTGAAAGGATATGTAATTTTTTTTCCCCATAAATATGGAAATAAATATGTATATGTCTGTAATTTATTTGAGTAAACGATTATTTTTAATGAAATTTCTTAATTATAACAATAATAGGATGAATTGGTGTGGGGAGCAGCATGGTTGTTCAAGGCAACTAAACTCCCTAAATATTGGGATTATGTCAACAAAGAAATTCACAATCTGAACAACTTCGGTGAATTTGGCTGGGACACAAAGGACGCTGGCATTAATGTTCTTATTTCTAAGGTACATATGCTTTTTTGTTTTGTCTATTTGGATGATTCAAGGTATATTTGAATCTCTTAATGAAGTGACTTTAGGTAAATCTCTCCAAGGTGAACGCCAAGTTATAAGACTTAAATGTTAATGTTTACAAATGTTCCCCGTTATAATATGTTTATCACTCTATTTGGTTTAGAAAACTTTCTAAATCCTTTCTTTTTATACACAGAAAACTTTCGAAATCTCATGCTTGATTTTCATTCACACTTCTCCGTTAACGTTTCACATTGTCTTTAACTTCCTTATGTTCAAAACACCCCATTTTTCACTCAAAACAATTAAATCTCAATATTTATGTCTAAACTTTTGATTTTCTTTAAATATTAACAGTTTCTAATAAATAGTTCATCATCCAATAAGCCTTTCATCATCTCCAATGCAAACAAGTTGATATGTTCAGTGCTTCCTGAGTCGCCTACAGCCTCCGTCTCATACTCCCCAGGTAATTAATCAAACAATTTCTGAAGATGATTTGCTTAATTTAATAATACAAATATATAATTGGCCAAGAAAATAAATAAATATAAATAATAATAAGTCACACTATTAATCATGAACGATGAGCAATAGTACAATGCTTGAAACCCACACCAAGCTAAGTTATACTTAATAGTAATCAATCTTCTGTATTACATTATTCATTCAGGAGCATACTTGACAAATCTCACCTTCAAAATTACATATTTAATTTAATTTAATTTTTCTCTCCATGCTAATAATTAATTATAAGTATAAATTTGTGTTTGGAGAAAGCAGGTGGGCTTTTATTCAAAGCTGGAGGGAGTAACATGCAGCATGCAACTTCTTTATCTTTTCTCTTTCTGGTTTATGCTTCCTACTTTAATGATTCAAACCCAAATCTTAACTGTGGTGGTCATGTCCTTGTTACTCCACAAAGGCTTATCCAATTCGCTAGAGGCCAGGTTTATACATACCTATCCTCATTTATTTGTTTTAATATATGATTTTTGTTTATTACTCATCTGATGTAGCCTATAACGTAAGACTTAACTAACAAATTTAAATATATTAAGAACTAGTTAAATTAGTTGCTATGTTATGTTTTTTCCTTCTAAAACATCTTAATCATCTTTCTGAATTTTTGTCCCTCATTCTTCTACTTGATTATTGTTGGCGGAATATCAATATAATTCATTTATGAAAAAATGATAAAAATGTGAAATATATATGTCTCTTATATTTATGATAAACTAGATGAGTAAAACATATTGCTATGAATGTGTTCCTTAGTGTCAAGTTCTGATATTTTAATTTGTCATGTTTGGTTATTATTATGGGTATTCACAGGTGGATTACATACTTGGAAAAAACCCATTGAATATGTCATACATGGTAGGATATGGACCAAAATACCCTCAAAGAATACATCATCGAGCTTCGTCGTTGCCTTCCTTGCAGGATCAACCGGAGCACATAAGTTGCAATGGAGGCTCCCCTTATTATGAAACCCAAAACCCTAACCCTAATTTGCTTGTGGGTGCAGTGGTTGGAGGACCTGATTTCACAGATTCTTACTCTGATTCTCGACCTGATTTTCGTCACTCCGAACCTACCACTTATATCAATGCGCCTCTTGTGGGAGCTTTGGCTTACCTCAAATCACATTCCTCCTCCTAGCTAGCTATATTAATTCTCATCTTCATTATTCATAATAGTCTTATAAGGAATATGTGTGTGTTCGCGCGCATCATATGATTTCATTCATTTGTAAATTGTAAGACACTCGTACATAATGTTCTTCAGTTCTTGTACATAATGTTATACAAAGAAAATATAATACAACTGTTCATTGTGATTGTAAACTCTTCTTGACTATATACAATCTCCAATGAAATTCTCATAAAGTTCTCACATACAGTAGGATTTCTTTCATAAGCACATGTATTTTCTTATTGGAAGAAATCAATCAGTCATATTCAAGGCATTACTAAGTACTAAATTTAAACACCCTCACAGTGGGCCAGGATTGAACACAATTGCTTTTTCTTTTTTGGGCCAGAGAAACACAATTGCTTTTGCTCTTCAACTTGTACTCAATTTATTTACTTGCTTCTTATATATATATATATATATATATTTACTTGCTTCAAAATTGGGCCCTCAAAATCCATATCCTTATGATGCCCAAATGCTTTTGAGGCTTTAAACACAGTTCCTTTGTCAATGGGCCTGCTCCATTGCCTAGATGTGGCTTTATGTGCTTTGTTTTCACCTATTTGGACTATAGAGTTTAGTTGGGTACAATTTGGATTTTGGGCTTGCCTTGGGCATCGGGCCCAAATTATATTGCAACATATTTATGATAAACTACTACCTGGTTTTGACCCCCAAAAAAAAAAAAAAAACTAAACTAAACCACCGGGTTGGGTCTAGCCGAGAGGTGTTAGAACCAAGTTTTGAATCCTTACTAAAAGAGGCGCTCAAATTTAGTACCCAATTATGCCTCGTATATGATTACCTCTAAAGAATGATACATGTGCCTAATAATAATAATAAAAAAAAAAGATTTCAATTTCATGACTTTCAAACAAGTGACATAATAATTTAATTACATACATATAATACGCACACATAAGAAATAAATTGTAAAAAATTCAATGCTCATGATTGATATGAGATTTGGAAGACCAAATTTTTTTTTTATATAAAAAAAATGACCATCTTAAAAGTTTATCTTATTTTTGTGTTTTAAATTTATTAAAATTAAAACACAAAAAAATTAAAGATGAACTTAGATTAAACTTGAGCGAACTGATTTCAACATTTCATATTAATTCGTCAGAACAAGAAACTAAAAAGATCTGTAATACAATATACATTCCATATTCCTGAATCAATTTATTCCAAGTCAGAGAAATTCCTAAAGCCAAATTTAATAAAGCTAGAAGGTTGAGGCGATTTGAAGTAAGCCACAAGACCCACAAAGGGAGCATTAATGTAAGTAGTAGGCTCAGATTGACTAACATTATATCTCGAGTCTTCAAAAGAGTCATCATCTGCCGGACCTCCGACTAGGGCACCGGTGAGGACGTTAAGGTTTGGTGCGTTAGATTTGAAGTATGGATCTCCGTCGCGACACCCGATGTGCTGTGGATGTTTGTCTAGTGAAGGTATGGTTGAAGCACGGTGGTGGACCTTTTGTGGAAACTTGTTACTGTATCCCACCATATATGACATCCCTAATGGGTTGTTTCCTAAAATATAATCAACCTGAAACCACAATTCATTTATTATTTATGTCGGGAAAAAACACTTCTCATATTGTAGGAGAAGTGTATTTTCATATAACATATATGAAATGGTGGGATCCACCCACATATATATAATTAGAATTATATATATATATATGTGTGTGTGTGGATCCCACCATTTCATGTGTATATAGGAATCTTCTTCTTCTCATGCAACATGAGAAGTTTAAATCTCATATAAGTTGTATCGAGGTGGAAACAAATCCGCAAACAATACTTTTAATATCAAATTTCAAAGATCAAAATAAATACCTGAGATTTGGCGAGATTGATGAGGGTATTTGGGTTAGCAGAAAAAGATCCACAGTTGACTACTTTTTTAGCAGCTTGCATGTGGCGGGCATACACAATTAGAAGGAATGATATTGAGGTCGCATGTTGAAGGTTGCTTGATCCAGGTTTGAACATAAGCCCACCTTCATTAATTGTTATTTCACATTCACCAATTTGTCAGTTCAATATGATTAATATATCTATAGTGAATATATTAATGTTAATTAATTTCACGACAAATTGACACAACGATGCTTTTGAATTTTCAGAAGTTATGGCTAGGGTGTCCTATGTCTCAAAAACGATCAAGTAATGAAGAAAGAGCAATACACACACATATATATTGTGAGTGGGTGAGATTTTAATATAATCAATATATTAATATTAATTATATAAGGGTTAATACAATATTGGTTCTCATTTTAATTTTGGTTCTCTTAAGTTTAAAACAAGATGTTTTAGTTCTTTAAAAGACAAAATGGTTCAGTTTATTTGATTTTAAAGACTAATGTTTTAAGTGAAATGAAGGGACCAAAACCTCTGATTTTAAACTTAAATGACTAAAACCGAAATAATAACAAACTTGAATAACTAAAAATTATATTAACCCATTGTATAATCAAAATACGATCATCATCATCCTAGGTGCTAATTAACAAGTAACAAACAGTAAAATTGATTTATTTCTGAATTCTAATAATATCATCATCCTAGGTGCTAAATAACAGGTAACAAACAGTAAAATTCATTTCTTTCTGAATTCTAATAATCAATATATATGAAAATAATCAAAATATATTGTAGCATTACCTTTAGAGTAGGATACTGATTTGGTCGGAGAATTGGGCAATAAAGAGCACACAAAAGCGTCTGCGTTTGGAACAAAGGGACTGGCATTGGAAGGATCAGTCATTACCCACTGCCAAATTAACAACACAACCATTTTAAAAATTTAATAAAAGCAAGTTTACTAATTAAAAAAAATCAATATATCCACATCAATACATAATAAAATATATATTGCCATGTTGCTTATTTGTTGCACTGTGCGATGTTTTAGTGACTTTTAATTGCTTATGTGGAATTACACGATAATTTTCCAAAAATATTAATGAAGATAGAAAAAAAAAGGGTTGAATGATTAACCTGAGAAACAAGAACATTAATTCCAGCATGCTTGCTATCCCATCCAAATTCACAGAAGCCTCCACCGCTCATTAGAACAGCATCTCCTTTGATGTTCCTAATCACTGTGTTGCTTTCGATGCTTCCTATGTTTGCTTTCACAAAGTCCCAATATTTCCCCATTTTTGTTGCCTTGTACAACCATGCTGCTCCCCATATCAACTCATCCTATGATCAATCCACATTGTATATATTGATTACAGTTATAACAATCATACTATAATATCAGTATTTTTGAGTTAAGATCTCTAGAGAAGTTTTTGAATTACATGTGTATATATATATATATATATATACGTACCATGTAGCCATTGTAATCACAGTAGAAGGGGCATGGTGCACCTATGCCGTTGTAAGATCCACGATTGTCATTTGCAAAGTCAAATACCTACGTACATTGTTATTATTAAACCAAACATTATTAATGATCAACATGAAAAAAAGTTGATAAATTCAATTGATTACATAACTCAAACACAGTCATCATATGACTGATAATTTGGACCCAAGATTGTCAGAATTGAGACAGAAATAGACATGTGACAATAAATATCCCACTTTTTGTTGGAAATAAAGCTTATTATATTTGATATTTGCCATTATTATTAAAACTGGACCGGACCGTCCGGTTCGACCACGAAACTATCGAACTAGTCATCTAATCGGCCCAGTCCAATCAGTTTAATCAGGTTCAATATTTATTTAGAATTTAATGATTTAAAAAATTCACATCTAATTCTATTTAGTTTCAAAAATTACAAATTAAGACTCTAAAGAAAGCTTGAGATGTCTATTTTCTAATGTAAAAAGAGTTACTCAAAATTATCATTTTATCCTAAAAAATTATTAAATTCCAAAATTATTTTTAAAAAATTATCGTTCAAGTTTACTTCCGATCTTTATCGATTTAGCCACAGGTTAGCTTTAGTTTAACTCCGATTTGACCCACTGACTTTTGACTCACTGCCCAGACCAGTTAAGTGGCCGGTTTGGATTTAATAACCTTGGATATTTGATTACTTTAAATAGCATAGAATATAATTGGTTGATTTGCTACTGGTGGTTCCGATAGCTTATACAGTATAAAATTAGTTTTGATTATGCTGTTAAGGGTTAAATCAGTGAAAAACAAAATTCTATGTCGGTGAGACAAAGTAACCGACGTTAGATATATCATTTATTTCTCTAACATAAATTTAGGATAGACTACTATGCTCTTCTTATATATACTATTATACATTCATCACCTTTACGAAACTTTAGATCCACATTAATGGTCTTGTAACAATAGTTCAGTGGCTCATCATAAATCATAAATCACACATGCATGATCTTAATAATGACCACATGATCCTTAATTGCAACAATAATTCATCAATGGCAGCTCATACCCTTGAATTACTCGAACAAACATCATACATTAAATTCAGGACCATGTGAAACCAAATCAAATCAAGTCAAGTCAAACAAACATACCCGAATGGCGTGGCGAAGAAGCAACTTAGAATATCGACTATCTGAAGCGGCAAACACCATGGAAGAAGCAGCAAGAGCAGCAGCAATTTCAGCAGAAAGCTCAGAACCAGGCTTGTTTGGAGAGAGAAGATAAGTGTTTCTGGGAGTGTCCATGTCTTCTGGTCTCTCCCAACAATCATGATCTCCATTAGGTTCTCCAACTTGAGCAACAACAACATTAGGGTTCTTTGTTGCTTTAAGGAAGTAGTCACTTCCCCATCTGAGTGCTTCCAAAGCATGTTCAAGATCTGAACCCATTGAGTTCCCAAATTCTAACACACCCCAAGCCAACATCGTCGTTGAGAATGCCATTGGAAAATGAAATTTTACGTTGTCACCAGCATCATAGTATCCTCCGACCATGTCAACCTGGTCATTATCAATATTATTGGAGCATATAGCAATTAATTGAATTCATTTCGGTAACTGAGTAATCTATAAATTGCATGTTGTGAGCAATATTATGTTCATACTCCTTTAGTTCTATTTATATGGTACTTCCAGCATATTTATTACACGGATTAAAAAAACCCTTAAACTTTACTAACTCTTTCATAAAATACAATAATTTTTTAATTTTACTTCTATTTAATATATAATATAGTCATGAGAACAAAATCAATACAGTAATAAATGATGGGTAAAATTGTCCATTCATATGAAAATTTTCTCTCTCTACCGACCAAAGGAGTATATAATAACTAGGGGTGAGTATGGTGCCTAGATGCCCTGTACGCCTGTAACATCCCAATTTTCTAAAGTGTTTTCGAAATAGTTCGATCAGAATTTGAAAAGATTTAATCAGAGTAGAGCATCGGAATAGTCGTGAAACGAGTAACTGATAAAACATTCATTTAAGGTGCATCAGTCTTCTGTTACAGTTATCCAAGAGTCGAATATTCAGAAAAACAGAATTAAAGATTTTAAAAGAAAACTCCTTTTCTGCCTTTTCACGCCACCTGCTTACCCTTCTCCTTGGATTGTCCTCCTGAGGATCCTGGGGCTAAAGCAAGAGCTGAGGTTCAAATTACCATTGAACCTCAGGTAACGGTTAACCTCATGCTTATGTATCAAATATGAATGACAGATATCCATGGCAAAAACAGTAATAATCACATACAATACATTCATAATCAAATAATAACATAACACAGCCACTGCAATATGCATGTTATTATAGTCTGCACTATTCACCAGTGCCACGGTGTACACCCGTGTCCTCAGCGCTAGGAAAACATAACGGCATTATCAAGACTATAACCCGTATTAAGTTGTATGTGTATGATCAATTTTCAAAATACAGAATTTCAGACTATCTATCACATATAAGCATACCATAAGCATCAGAGTTAAGGTTACAATACGCGTCCGTACCTTCGTTGATGATGTTTTGGTACGTTTGACTATAACGGTACTTCTAACGGAAAACAGCGGTACAAGTTCACAGATACCCTATAGGAACAATATCACATTTATCATTGGCCATCAACTTTGCAATACTTGTGGAATTCTACGTTGAAGATTTACTGTTCATGTGAATAGTATTCACTATTCATGTGAATAGTACCAGTAAAAATATTTTTACCGTGACGGTAAATAATTTTTACTGTTTGGTAAATAGTATTTACTGTATTGGTAAATAACATTACTGCCCAAGAATAATTCTTTTCTGATGTGACAGATCAGACTAAGCTGCAGCCACAGAGCATACTCAGAAAAAAAAACTCTATCTGGCATTTCTACTATAATTACCAAAAGAAACTACCAAATCTTAAGACTAGAGACCAAAGAACTTACCCTTGAAGTTCTTACTCCTTCTCTTCAGCTCCGAGAACTTTACTCTAATTTCTCCCTCTAAACTCTAAGATTTCTCTCTCTTCTATTAAACTCGACCGTTGTGATCTGAGTTTGGTGTGAAGAAAATGAAGAAGTGAGGCCTCTATTTATAGTGTTGGAAAATGGGTCCTTAAGTGTAATTTCTTGTTTTTGGGTCATTTTTCGTAATTTCCAAAAATATTAAAAAAATATTAAAAAGGTTCACGGGTGTTCCTCTTTTTTTTTTTTTTTTTTAATAATGCAAATAGTATTTTTTACTGATAAAATTTCTGTTCGGTGTTCTGACCGCGTGATCTTTTGCAAATTCTCAAAAATTCGGAAGCACAGCCCTGAAGCTCTATTCTTCCTCTTTAAAAATATCTGGGTCAACTGAATTTTTGACCTCATTCAGGGTATTTCGTAATCTGTCAAAGATTTTAAGTTGGACACTGCCGGTAACAGAAATTACTTCGGGTGACACCATCTTCGAGACAAAAATTCACTGATTCATAATATGTGCAGTTGTTTACTACTTAATTCAAGGATTTTGAGTTATGATTTATTTTCTAAAGGTTCTACTATCTGTCCTGATTCAAAATATCGGTTTCGACCTATCTCAATAATCATTCCGCCGATTTCGGAAATGACTTCGGAAATAACCCACTCTGAGATAAAAATTCACTTGTTTATAATATGTCCTTACCTAAGAAACCTAGTTCACGGATTATTGGAAATAATTCTATTTCTATTATTTCCCAAAATATAAGATATTATATTACAATAATATTATATTATTGAGTGGGTCCCGCGTCAAATTATTTTCACACTCACGGGTTTTCTGTCGACAGAGGGAAATTATTTGGCCGTGGGTCCCACGTGAATAGTATATACCTAATTAAATACGTATTTATAAATAGTAAATACGTATTTATGAATAGTAAATACGTATATATGAATAGTAAATACTATTCACGCCAAACCAAATACCAATTCAAAATTCACCAATATATCATATTTAAGAAAAATACAAATTTTTGGGTATTATATTTCTCCCCCCGTTAAATAAAATTTCGTCCCCGAAATTTTACTCTACACTAACTAAACTTTGAGCCATAAACTCCGGATATTTTTTTTTCATATCTTCTTCTGTTTCCCAAGTTGCCTCAGCAGGAGATAAGCCTCTCCATACTACTTTCACGAACGGAATACTTCTTTGTCGAAGCCGCTTCTCCTGGTAATCAACAATTTGCTCTGGCTCGACCTCAAAAGTGTTATCATGTCGCACTTCGACATCTTCATATTGGATAATATGATCGTGGTCAGGTTGATACTTCTTCAATTGAGAAACATGGAAGACGTCGTGGAGTTTACTCAGATTCGGGGGCAAAGCTAATTGATATGCGACCGGTCCACGTTTTGCCAAGATTTCGAATGGCCCAATGTAACGAGGACTTAGCTTTCGCCTTTTAAGCGTTCTTCCAACACCAGTTACCGGGGATACCTTGAGAAACACATGGTCTCCAACCTCGAATTCTAGTGGTCTTCTCCTCTTATCAGCGTAACTCTTCTGTCTGCTTTGTGCTGTTAGGAGTCTCTGTTTGATCAATGCAATTTGCTTGGAGGTCTTATCAACTAAATCTGTCCCGATGAATTCTCGCTCCGACAATTCTGTCCAGCATATAGGTGATCGACACTTCCGCCCGTACAATGCCTCAAACGGAGCCATCTGTATGCTCGAATGGTAACTATTGTTGTAAGCGAATTCGGCCAGCGGTAAGTGTTTATCCCAATGGCCTTTGAAATCCAATACACACGCTCTAAGCATATCTTCTAGCGTCTGTATTGTCCTTTCAGATTGACCATCGGTCTGTGGGTGATAAGCCGTACTAGGTCTTAGCTTAGTTCCCATCTCTGCATGCAAAGCCTCCCAGAATCGGGACGTAAATCGCGGGTCCCGATCAGAGACAATACTCTTAGGTACACCATGAAGTCTTACGATCTCTTTGATATAAATCTCCGCCAAACGTTCTGGTGAGTAATTAATACTAATGGGGAGAAAGTGTGCTGACTTAGTCAATCGGTCAACAATTACCCAAATCGCGTCGTGTTGTCTGATCTTAGGTAACCCTACCACTAGATCCATGGTAATGTTCTCCCATTTCCATTCTAGAATTTCCAAACCTTGAAGAAGACCAGGGGGTCGTTGGTGTTCAGTTTTAACTCTTTGACAGGTCAAACATTTTCCTACGTATTCAGTTACATCTTTCTTCAATCTGGGCCACCAAAACTCGGATTTCAAGTTCCGGTACATTTTGACCATTCCCGGATGTAGAGTATATCTGCTCTTATGAGCCTCGTCTAGTATCTTCTGTCGTAATTCACCATCCTTCGGAATGTAGATCCGCTTCTTGTATCTGACCAAGCCACTTGGCGATAGGTCACGGTCTTGGGTCTCTCCTCGTGAGATCATCTCCCGTGCTGCTATAGCCCACTCATCGTGCTTTTGAGCTTCCTCAACCGCATCTCTCAGATCATATTCCCCTTGACTAACAAGGAGACTTTCAAGATAGATGTCATCGGATGTGCAGTGGTTCATGCAAACCTGATTGGTCAGGTTTAGGTCTCTGAACTCCTCAAGTAGTTTCCGCTCTTGTATCATCATGTATGCAGTGAGTACCGTTTTTCTACTGAGTGCATCAGCTACAACGTTTGCTTTACCCGGATGATACTTGATCTCCAAGTCGTAATCTTTTAGCAAATCCATCCAGCGACGTTGTCTCATGTTGAGTTCCTTTTGATCAAAAAGGTATTTCAGACTCTTGTGGTCGCAGTATAACTCTACGGTTGCACCATAGAGATAATGCCTCCATATTTTTAAAGCAAACACGATAGCTGCAAGTTCTAAATCATGCGTAGGATAGTTCAACTCGTGAGGCTTTAACAGACGAGAGGCATAAGCTACTACCCTGCCCTGTTGCATCAGGACGCATCCCAATCCTTGTCCACTGGCATCACTATATACTGTATAAGTCTCATCTGGATCTGGGATGATCAATACTGGTGCTGTAGTCAATCTCTCCCTCAGTATTTGAAAACTCGACTCACAGTCCTCGTCCCACACAAAAGGTTGGTTTTTCCTTGTGAGCTTTGTCAATGGTAAGGCAAGACGCGAGAAATTCTGAATGAATCTGCGGTAGTATCCCGCTAGACCCAGGAAGCTACGTATCTCTGTCACTGTTTCTGGTCTCTTCCAGTCCAGAACCGCTTCTACCTTGCTAGGATCAACGGCAACTCCGTCGCGAGTTATGACATGGCCCAGAAATCTCACTTCTGGCAGCCAAAATTCACATTTGCTAAACTTAGCAAAAAGTCGCTTGTCACGTAGTATACCTAATACGATTCGCAGATGTTCCTCGTGCTCCTCTCTGCTTTTTGAATAGATCAGTATATCATCGATGAATACTACTACAAACTTGTCTAGGTGCTGGCGAAAAATCCGATTCATGTAATCCATGAATACGGCAGGTGCATTAGTCAATCCGAAAGGCATCACAAGAAATTCGTAATGCCCATATCTGGTTCTAAAAGCTGTTTTTGGAATATCACTGGCTTTTACTCGAAGCTGGTGGTATCCTGAGCGCAAATCGATCTTTGAAAATACACAGGAACCAGATAGTTGGTCGAGTAGATCATCGATTCGGGGAAGTGGGTATTTATTCTTGATAGTTACTTTGTTCAACTCACGGTAGTCGATACAAAGTCGTAGGCTTCCGTCTTTCTTTTTAACAAACAATACGGGGGCTCCCCAAGGTGACACGCTGGGTCGAATAAACCCTTTCTCCAGCAGTTCTTCAAGTTGCTTCTTCAACTCCTGCATCTCGTTCGGCGCCATTCGGTATGGTGCTTTTGATATTGATCCCGTTCCAGGCATCAATTCAATAGCGAACTCAACTTCTCTTTCAGGAGGTAACTCAGTGAGATCCTCTGGAAACACATCAGGGAACTCATTGACAACCGGAATGTCTTTGAGTGAGAGTTCAGCTTCCGCCTTTACAGAGAAAAATACCATGTATGCTTGGCAACCATGCATTATGCATTTTTCTGCTTCCGAAACTGAGATATAACTCAGACTCCCATCAACCTTGCTTCGGTTGTGCGGGGGTGCAAAGGATATCTGTTTACTTCCGCAATCAATTATCGCATTGTTAGCCGTCAGCCAATCAAGACCGAGAATAACGTCGATGCCACTAAGCGGTAGTCGGATAAGATCTATGTTTGAATCTCGTCCATTTACGCTCGCAATACAATTAAGGCATGCATCAGAAGCTAAGGATTTCGCACCAAGTGGTGTGGCTACTAGTAGATCATATGGTAGTCTATAAGCATGCATTCCTAGCCGCTTCGCACAATCATATGAAATAAACGAGTGGCTAGCACCAGAATCATACAATGCTTAGAGTAAATTCCCATTAAGAGAAATAGTACCTTTGATCATTTCCGGAGATTTTCTGGCTTCTTCATTCGTTAAAGCAAAAACTCGACCTGGGTTTTGCGGCCTCGCCTCTAGTGCTTTTTGTGGACAGTTTGTGCTAAGGTGCCCCGGCTGCTGGCACTTGTAGCACACAATCTTTCCTTCGCAGTTAGTTCCTTGATGATACCTTCCGCATTTTGGACATGCTCTGGATGTCTGTACCCTTGGGAAGTTCTGCTGCCCAGGTTGGAATGGCCTCTTGTTTCCTTCACGGAAATTACTCCAATTGGTCTTCCGTTTCTGCGATGAGTTTCCACGGGTAAAACCGCCACGACTGGGGCCACTACTATGAAAGACTCTAGTCTTCCTGAGCTCCTTCAAATTTCTTTCGATCAATCGACAAGCTTCCACCGCTTGAATCAATTGTGAGAATTGCTGCGACACAAGCTTCTCCCTTATTTCATACTTCAAGCCATAAATCAGTATGTTTGCCATACTGCCTTCATCTTCACATTGCCTAAAGAGGGTTGAATATCGAGACAAATTGGTGAAACGTGCATAGTAGTCATCAAAAGATTCATCTTGCCCTTGTCGAATGTGCAGAAATTCAGATTCCTTAATCATCTGAACAGAGGGTGGAAAATATTGCTCGTTGAATTTTTCTAGGAATTTCTCCCACGTAATGGGACAGTGACGTGCTCGCAGTGTTGTCGCAATGCTCTTCCACCAACGATCTGCATCTCCTTGCAGCTTATAAATTGCCAGTTGAGCTTTTCTATCTTCCGGACATTCTATGACTTCGAATATCTTATCCAGCTGCATCAACCAGTCTTCTGCTGAATCAAGCTTGCCTCGGAAAGCTGGGGGTTTCATTTTACAGAATTGTGTTACCCAATATTGGGTATTCTCGACCACTCTATTCGGTTGCTGTAGCTCAGCCATCGCTCTCTCTTGTTGGGGAGGTATTTGGAATCGATTGGTTCCCTCAACTTCATTGTCACGTTCTTCGTCGTGTTCGTTGTTGTTTTCATTCTCCTCATTAATTTGTTCTTCCTCTACTTGTCCCCCTTCGGCTTGTCTCTCAAGCCGTTCTGCAAGAAGCGCATCAATGAGTGCCCTTTGCTCTTGTAACATTCTTCTCATCTCCTGCATCTCATCCCGCTCTGGTTGCTGTGGTTGTTCCGGACCTGGCAGGGGTATTACTTGCGTTTGTCTACCTCTGCCTCGACCTCTACCTCGGCCTCTGCCTCGTCCTCTAGGGACTCCGGATCCTCTCGAGTTTGCCATACTTAAATCTTTTATTTATGAAACCATATGAACGTTAGAGAAATAATAAATAGCATACAAATAGGCTTAGCACATATTCAAACATAATTATATATTTTTATAATCAACCATCATTCACAGTAATTGCTTTATTTTACAATTTATCTCCTTAGGGTCTTTTAAAGGTGTACTACAACAGCGTCTATATCTACTACTACTATTACTATGCGTCACTAGCACTTCCATTGCTTCCTTGGACTGATTCTGGTTTTTGTCTCCCTCCTGGTTCACATGCTACGATGTACCCAGCTTTGGATCAGCAGTAGATGGATGTAGACCTTCTCAATAGGTCCTGCATCGAGAAGTTCATTCGTTTTGTGAATCCAGAAATTGGTTCGAGGAAAATGATGAAGAGTGGATCGGATCCAGTCTTCGGGAGGATAGGGGCTGTTGAAGGGCATGAACATATCGTAAAGCTCCCTAACACGGGTCAAGAAGCGTAAGTACTGCTCTTGAGCGGTTGCCACATTCCAGCCTGCTCGAACAAAGTCATCATACAAAATCTCCGTCAAGTCGCGGTTGCCATTCAGCACATACCGTAGGTTTTCATGGTCAGCGTTTTCTAAAATAGCTACATTATCTGCGTGCTCTTCTTCTAAGTCAGCTACATTGATGTAATCAAAATTGTCCCCAACAGAGGAATGATGTGAATCTGCTGGGGAACCTGGTGTAAGTATGGCTGGAACAGAATTAGAACCATCAGAGTTTTCTGGGCTTGGATGGTATTCGGGCTCTGGGTCATGTAAGTGTTCAACAGGGTAATGTGGATTGTATGGCAACCCCAAATCATTAGCAGGAACAGAACGTATTGGCACAATTTGAGGTGCAGATGCGGGCGGGGAATAAACCGGGTCAGGGTTCAATCTTCGGGCCACCATCTGAGGGTTTACAGTTTTTCGAGCAACACGTCTCACACGTCCGTAACGATAAACAAAAGGGGCTCTTTGATAACTAAGTGGGGATCTAGCCATTTCCTGAAACACGTACACCAAAGTTATATCAGTACTCTTTTCGAAATATGTTCCAAAACTACGGCTTAGAGCCTAACTCAATTAATCAACCGATTGGCCAGGTAAGTGTCTATCATGGGGGTCTCACCAACTCTATGGCGACTGCTTGACCGAACCATATAGACTAGCCTTGCCTTCGGCACCAATGGTTTCTTATAACTGAGCCAGGTTCTAGCCGGAAAATATTTTTTTAAAAAAAAAAAAAAAAACTCCGAACCTAACTCCGTTACTCAAATACACCGGCCTAGCCAGACTTTTTGGAGTAACTTAGTTAACTTCAGAACCGTCTGCTCTGATACCAAAAATGTAACATCCCAATTTTCTAAAGTGTTTTCGAAATAGTTCGATCAGAATTTGAAAAGATTTAATCAGAGTAGAGCATCGGAATAGTCGTGAAACGAGTAACTGATAAAACATTCATTTAAGGTGCATCAGTCTTCTGTTACAGTTATCCAAGAGTCGAATATTCAGAAAAACAGAATTAAAGATTTTAAAAGAAAACTCCTTTTCTGCCTTTTCACGCCACCTGCTTACCCTTCTCCTTGGATTGTCCTCCTGAGGATCCTGGGGCTAAAGCAAGAGCTGAGGTTCAAATTACCATTGAACCTCAGGTAACGGTTAACCTCATGCTTATGTATCAAATATGAATGACAGATATCCATGGCAAAAACAGTAATAATCACATACAATACATTCATAATCAAATAATAACATAACACAGCCACTGCAATATGCATGTTATTATAGTCTGCACTATTCACCAGTGCCACGGTGTACACCCGTGTCCTCAGCGCTAGGAAAACATAACGGCATTATCAAGACTATAACCCGTATTAAGTTGTATGTGTATGATCAATTTTCAAAATACAGAATTTCAGACTATCTATCACATATAAGCATACCATAAGCATCAGAGTTAAGGTTACAATACGCGTCCGTACCTTCGTTGATGATGTTTTGGTACGTTTGACTATAACGGTACTTCTAACGGAAAACAGCGGTACAAGTTCACAGATACCCTATAGGAACAATATCACATTTATCATTGGCCATCAACTTTGCAATACTTGTGGAATCCTACGTTGAAGATTTACTGTTCATGTGAATAGTATTCACTATTCATGTGAATAGTACCAGTAAAAATATTTTTACCGTGACGGTAAATAATTTTTACTGTTTGGTAAATAGTATTTACTGTATTGGTAAATAACATTACTGCCCAAGAATAATTCTTTTCTGATGTGACAGATCAGACTAAGCTGCAGCCACAGAGCATACTCAGAAAAAAAAACTCTATCTGGCATTTCTACTATAATTACCAAAAGAAACTACCAAATCTTAAGACTAGAGACCAAAGAACTTACCCTTGAAGTTCTTACTCCTTCTCTTCAGCTCCGAGAACTTTACTCTAATTTCTCCCTCTAAACTCTAAGATTTCTCTCTCTTCTATTAAACTCGACCGTTGTGATCTGAGTTTGGTGTGAAGAAAATGAAGAAGTGAGGCCTCTATTTATAGTGTTGGAAAATGGGTCCTTAAGTGTAATTTCTTGTTTTTGGGTCATTTTTCGTAATTTCCAAAAATATTAAAAAAATATTAAAAAGGTTCACGGGTGTTCCTCTTTTTTTTTTTTTTTTTAATAATGCAAATAGTATTTTTTACTGATAAAATTTCTGTTCGGTGTTCTGACCGCGTGATCTTTTGCAAATTCTCAAAAATTCGGAAGCACAGCCCTGAAGCTCTATTCTTCCTCTTTAAAAATATCTGGGTCAACTGAATTTTTGACCTCATTCAGGGTATTTCGTAATCTGTCAAAGATTTTAAGTTGGACACTGCCGGTAACAGAAATTACTTCGGGTGACACCATCTTCGAGACAAAAATTCACTGATTCATAATATGTGCAGTTGTTTACTACTTAATTCAAGGATTTTGAGTTATGATTTATTTTCTAAAGGTTCTACTATCTGTCCTGATTCAAAATATCGGTTTCGACCTATCTCAATAATCATTCCGCCGATTTCGGAAATGACTTCGGAAATAACCCACTCTGAGATAAAAATTCACTTGTTTATAATATGTCCTTACCTAAGAAACCTAGTTCACGGATTATTGGAAATAATTCTATTTCTATTATTTCCCAAAATATAAGATATTATATTACAATAATATTATATTATTGAGTGGGTCCCGCGTCAAATTATTTTCACACTCACGGGTTTTCTGTCGACAGAGGGAAATTATTTGGCCGTGGGTCCCACGTGAATAGTATATACCTAATTAAATACGTATTTATAAATAGTAAATACGTATTTATGAATAGTAAATACGTATATATGAATAGTAAATACTATTCACGCCAAACCAAATACCAATTCAAAATTCACCAATATATCATATTTAAGAAAAATACAAATTTTGGGGTATTATAACGCCCGCATCGCCTGGCCTAGTCCTAAAAAAGTGGCCCAAAGAAAATTTGGACAGTTTTGGGCTGAGCCAATAACTGGGCAGGGCTGAGCATCGGGCAGGGGGTCCTACCCTGCCCATTTGGCCCTACCCAGAAAATGAAATATATTTAAATAAATATTATTATATATATACTATTTTATTTAAAATATATTATATTATTATATTTAAATATATTATAAATATATTATATTATACTTCAGGTATGTTTAAAGCTTTAAAATTTTGTAAAACAAACTAGAATCTTCATGGAGCAGAACATGGCGTCACTATTTGGGTAGGGGAAGCCCGCCCTGCTCTGCCCATGCTTGCCCAACCCAAAAATGATTAGGGCTTTTATCGAGCAGGGTTGGGCATCGGGCTGCAAAATGCAGCCCATTCATTCTTCAGGCTGGGCATCAGGCAGGAGTCTCGCCCTATCCAGCCCTGCGCCCCTACCCAAGCTCATCCTTAAATGCAGCCCATTCATTTTTTGGGCTGGGCATCGGGCAGGAGTCTCACCCTGTCCAGCCCTGCCCATGCTCATCCCTAATAATAACTGTTGGGTTCTACTTTAAAGAATAAGTCTATAAATAAAATTTGGACATGCAAAATAATTATAATTTTCATCTAATAATTAATTTTTGTTGGGCATATACTTTTCAAACATACAAAATATTTAGTTGCTTAATTGCAACGTATGGCAATTTCGATTTATTGTTATCAAAGAGATATATTTTTGCATATATACTTTTCTGTTAATATTAACTATTAACTTTATCAATCAATATAAATTTGAGGAAAACATAAGGCTCTATTGATCTCTTAATAAGTCAACTAATGAAATACAAAATATATTCCTATTTAAAGGAGGATCCCATTTGTGGAAATGATCTCCTGATGTGATCTGTTTGGTATCTCTTGTCATTATTGCACCATTTTGTTCGGCTTGTTGTCAAGATAAGGTATTGAACAAGTATTGAAGTCTATATTACAACAGATAAGAGTGGCATGTCTAACCGGTGATTAGAGTTGGGAAATCGGGTCAAGCCCATTGGGTCGTCCTGTTTAAGTCCCAGCTCTGCAGGGTTCGAGCTTAAAAAATATATTAGAAATTTGAAATTGGCTCTTTAGGACCTCGGGCTTAATCAGGCTGGCCCTGTAGGACCTCGGACCAACCCGTTAGACCTGTTTAACGGTAGCTTTTTTTTTAAAAAAAAAAATTAATTATTTAGACTTCTACCTAATGAATGTATTTATTTGTAATTACTTAGTTTTTCTTAGTTTAAACTATAACCTCTTTTTTATGTTTATATTATTCTGTATTAAAACACATAATTAGTAATTATAAATTTTAAAAAAGGGATGTTTTTATATTAAATAAACACATACTTTGGTATTACAATATTATATAAATAATAAATTATAAATATATTTTGTGCAAAATAAGTATAATTATTTTTACTTGTTAGTAAAATTATGTATGAAACGAAGGAATCTGCAGACACACACAAAATCACGAGAGGGAAAGACATTTTGTGGTGGGCATACATAAAGCAGTTCCTTTGTTTAATATTTTTTGAAAAAAAAGGAAAAAAACATATTCTTTGTTGTTTATTTGTTTTTTTTATTACGAATTAATGAATGTGTTTATTTGTTGAATGATTTATATTTTTAGATATTAATGTTAATAACATTTATTTGATATAGATTAGAGCTTTAATGGTTGCAATTTACTAATTATATTTTTTTGAAAAAAATCGAAAGAAAAATATTAAAATTTGGAAAAGTGATTTTCAGGCCTTGACCCTGGTATTATCGGGCCGGGCTTTGAAAAACAGATGTTTTCATTCTCTCAATTCACTTCTCATTCTCGGGCCGGGCTTTGAAAAACAGAAGCTAAGTGCTAGATCATTAGATCTGAATCTAATGGTCATTAAGGGAGTAAAGAATAGAAGCCGACAGGGACAAAAAAAGAAAAGGAGAGAAGGTGGGTAGGTCTCATTGTAAAGAAAAAAGAGAGAAAATATTAGTAGGATCTATTCACTATTATGTGGGTGTAATAAAAAAAATTAGAAACATTAAACCCAATAAGAAATTAACCAAAAAATATTTAAGAGAACATCTAAATATCTCTTATAAATAGCAACAACTCGTAGGTGACGGTTGTTTCATATATTTTTTTTTTTTTAAAAAAACGAGTGTTCGGTTCATATTTTGAAATTAAACATATATGCACCTGATATAATACATATATGACATGGTGCAATGATAAACAACAAACACTTAAACACGGCAAAGATCGATCTTCCCAGAATTGACTCGATTGAAATTCCATATAAACTAAATCCAAAAATGAGAGAGAGAGAGAGAGAGAGAGAGATTACAAGAGCGTCGGAGCCATCTTTGAGAGCAGAGTCTTTTCGCCATGTCATACGTTGAGAAGGTGGCAATTTCCCAGACCTTTGGCCTTCAAAAAACAAAATACTCTTCATCAACGCATCTCCATAATTGGGTGAATCTGCTCTTACCATCATCAACGTCGTCGTCGTCGTCACCAGTAATATTGATAATAATAACTTCCATAAAGCCATGCTTCAAAACCCTTTTAAAATCTGCAGAAAATACAGTGTACTGGTTTGTTCCTCGATCGGTAGCTACAAATTTAAAGAGAGAAGCAGAACGAAGTTTTTCCGGATGAAATAAATACTGCATCATCAATGTCTTAAATAGCTCATCTTTCTCAGCTTTTGTTTTGCAAATTGAATGCTCATAAGGAAATTTTGGTCTGATTGTGATTAAAATAATAGCATTCAGTTACACGCAATTCTATTGGTGTTTGAGCCATTACTACTCTGGATTTTCGGTCCTCTACGTAATAAACTCAATTAATGCATGGCATAAATTATGGACATGAATTAATATTCAATTCCAACATTCTGTTGGGATCCTTATACGTATACGTAGCCCGGATTAAAATATTTATGAATTCCATCCAAGGATCGCTCAACAGCATTTAAATCAAGGCTAAAGAATCCGAATATTACCTATGCACCGAATCGAAATGAGTCTCGTTCTATTTGGACTGATGAGCTACCTTCTCGATCAGTAGAAGCCAACTCCGTGCTAGCGACTTTTGAATTGTGTGTCTCTCTCAATCTTACTCTAAGGTTTCTCGCGCCTTTCTAATACGCTCAACAAAAGTCCCGTAGGTTTTTATAAAACCCGATCAGCATATTATATTCAATATTAATCTTTACTAATTTTGAAATTTGAATTTTGAATCTGGATTAAAAATATATTAATTAAATCTATATCTAATTTAATGTATTTATTTAATCGAATTAAAAGCCAGATCTGAAATTCGAATTTTGAATTTGGATTAAAAATATATTAATTAAATCTATAGATTTAATCTAATCTATTTATTTAATCCAAATTAAAAGCCTTCTAATTTAATTTATTTTTATAAATTAAATCCGAGAAATGATATCTTTCTACTTAATTAAATCTAAGATACTATATCTCAATTTAAATTAAATAGATACACGATATCTTTATTCGAAAATTAAATGCAAGATACAATATCTCTATTTGTTTTTAGATATTTAATTTATCAAATTAATTAAATTAATTAATTAAATAAAAAACAAATATTATATAATAATATTATAATATCCATTAAATAATATTATTATATTATTTTTTAATTTTATATATATATATATATATATATATATATATATATTCACCCCAAATTAAATTCAATATTCATTAAATCTTAGATTAATCTAAGATTCAATGAATCTGGACACATTTGTTCGTGTTGGGTTATTCTTGTATGCGACCCTATAGGCCCATACGAGATTGGCAATGGGCCAATACTGTACCAGCCCACAAGTTGCAAGCGGCTTTTAGCAAGACATTGTGACTACCCAATTCACATGGGGATCAATAACACGATACAACCTATCGTACAACCATATTACGTCTCTTTTGTCACACGATGATTTGGTCAAGAATGAGGTATGGATAATGTCAACTTCCTGTTCTTGATCATTACTTTCTCGATTCTTGAGTAGTTTAATAAATGAAATGGAAACTCCTTTCTATTATAGTATGGCCATATATTTTTTAGACTCACTCATCGAGGGCCCCAATATTATCTCTCTACAAATGTGAGGGATAAATTCCATCTTGACCATTCACATTCCTCCGCATGAAAACCATTGATCCTGATCCGAGCCTTTATCATCACCCTGTTAAAGGTGAGTTTTGACTAGGTCAAAGGTCAGTGACTCATCATGTAGGAATCCATGATGATCTCAGGTCATAAGGCGTTGTGACGCGGTTATACATGAGATAAACTTATGATTTAATTAATGCAACTTTCTCATTGTGGGTCAGTCCAACACCTTGTACTCTTACAAGTGCCCATGACTTTGATTCGTTTCTTCATACCTCATAAAAGTCATACTGGTCTTGTTTCATCTTCGCTCCCGCGTTAAATAACCGACCAGAGACATTTAGGATAATCTATAAGATATATCCAGGGATACAGTTATCACTATAAACATGCGAATGAAATGATAACTAAATGGAAAACAATGATTTACCCTAAGGCATAATTTCCAACACATTCATCCTCTTTATCATGTTTTGGGCAGCCATTGAGGAGTCCCTTTGTATTTTTATTTTTCCTTTTTTTGAAGTTTCAATCAGTTTTGCATTAAAATTAGTAAAAATACATCAAGGTCCCAATTAAGAAAATAATATTAGAAAAGTTTCATAACTTATTAATAATAAGTGAAAGAGCAACCATTAACAATTTTTGAGACTTTTCTAATATTATTTGTCTTAGTAGGGACATTAATGTTATTAATTTCCCTTAAAATTAACCATGCATGTATCTTAATTTGAAAAAAGTTGTGTGTGCATGAACCAAATGACATTCTACTATATATATCTGTATTTTCCTTTGATATCCTACATAATTCCATTAGTGTTTCAGTCCACTACTTCAGATTTTTGGTACACAGTGATTTTCTTTTGAAAAGAAAGGTAATTAAAAAAAATTCTTAACACACATTTCAAAATATTTAAGTTCCTTTTCATATTTTACCCAAGTTCAAAGATATATACAAAGGGTGCTTGGCACCATACAATTTTCAAAGATGTAAAAAAGTACATAAACGTTTAAAAGTGGAGCAATTTTGACACTTCCATTAACTCCACTTAACCTCTGTTAATTCGCTGACATACGAGACCCACAAAATGTCCACATGTGATTGAATTAATTCACTGTTTGAGCTTCACTGTTTTGCTCACTGCTGGAGCCTGCGCCTTGGCTCTGCATTCATTTTGGGATCGTCCCAAAGGTGTGTCCGCCCAGTAATATTCAGTCTGTTTGGCTAAGTGTTTTAGGGGCGTTGGAGACAAAAAAAAAAAAAAAACAGTGGAAATATCAGTTGGAGAAAAGAAAAATCTAGTTGAAGTATTTGGGTTAGCTTTTTCCTGAATGGGATTTTGCAAAAAACTCCATCATTTCAAAAGCTCAATCCTAAAGTGTTGGCAAATAGTATTGACATGACTTTTTCAAAAGGGCTGTTCTTTTAAAAAAAAAAAAAAATTGAGGGAGATGAGGTCTGCCCACCTTAAATGGTGCGGTCGGCATATGCCCCACCATTTAATAATAAAGTTTTTCTTATTAAAAATAGAAAATTTCCCTTTTTAGTTTTTTTAATAATTTTTGTCAAACTCACGAGTTTAAGTAAACTCGTGACAGTGACATGAATTCGTATTATGAACTCGAGTCGTAAAATCGTAAGAGTTTATTTTTATTATATATTAAATAGGTATTATTAGTGTATAATTAAATAATTAAAATATAAAAATGACAACAATTTGATTTAAATATATTTTAAATCAAAATAATTAAAATTAAACCCATCAACATTAATCATTTATCATTTTTAATAAAGAAGTTTCTATATAAAGCCGCTGAACATGATCAAATAAAAAAAGTTAACACGAGTTTAAGAGTAAGTTAACACGGCTTTATAAGTTAGAAACATAAAAACAGTAAACTCGGTATATAAACTCGTGAGTTTAGCTGAGTTTACAACTAGCATGAGTTTACCATTGACTCGACTCGTTTTTGTAAACTAGAAGCATAAAAACAGTAAACTCGGAGAGTCACCTCGCGAGTTTGACAACAATGTCTATACCCTTATCTTCCATTATCACAATATAAAAAAAAATTAATACACAAATATATGTAGTATTCAATAAAATTTATGTAATTTTAAGTTATTTTCCATCTCAATTGATTTTTTGAATAATAATTCAAATACATTTCATCAGTTTAGAAAAAAAAAAAATCACTTTTACCACCTCCAATTTACACATAAATCACATTTATAATTTGATTTTTTTCTATTTTACTTTTACAAAAGTCAAATAGAAAATAAGTCACTTCTTTCACTGATCCAAGCAGTGGTGATGCTAGCATCAGTTGCCTTATACAAATGTTTTGATGCCGAAGTTAGTTATTTTCCATCTCAACTGATTTTTCGAATAATAATTCAAATACATTTCATCAATTTAGAAAAAAAATCATTTTTACCATCTCCAATTCACATATAAATCACATTTATAATCTGATTTTTTTTAAATCTTAGTTTTACACAAATCAAATAGAAAATAAGTCATTTCTTTCACCGTTGACCCTAGCGGTGGTGATGCTAGCATCAGTTGCCTACTACAAATATTTTGATGCCAAAGTTGGAGCTATGTACAGCCAAGAATGATTAACGATCAAATTAATTCAATGACACATGGACATCTTATGGGTCACAGATGTTAGTGAATTAACAAAGATTAAGTTGAGTTAAGGGAAGTGTCAAAATTCAAAATTGCCCCACTTTTGAATTTCCTTGTATTTTTTTTTGCACCTTTAAAAGTTTTGTGATGTTACGTGCCCTTTGTATATAACTTTGTTTTTAAATTTATCCTATCTTTGCATTACTGAAGAGTCCAGAGAGTCACAAAATATACCAAGCACAGGGCCATTTCTTATTTATTCCCCCCCCCCCCCCCCCCTCTCTTTTTTTTTTTTTTTTAATTCTTTTCTTGTGCACCGGTGTTCCTGACCTAAAAGCATTTTTATTTGAGACAACCGACAAATACTAATTATATGCATTTCCTTAACAAAAATTGGTTCAGCACTTTATGAGACCATCATTTTTATGTTTGGGCTATATGCCACCATTCCTATATGATGATACAAGACACAAGTAAAAAACCACCACTAGCAATGTGATGGTATTGGAATTAATTTTCCTCCTCTCGATCTTCGGTTTGATCTCCTACCCCTATCGCCTTGTAAAGAAAAAAGAAAAAAGACACAAGTAAAAATAAAAATGCTCCCAATCTTCTCACCTCTAAATCTCTCTCCAACAAAACCATTAGAGTAAATATTCTTTCTTTTTCTGGTTAAAAAACGTGATCCTTATTTTGATTCTTTGTAAAAAAAAAAGGTTTTTTTTTTAAGTCCATAAAAAGAACGAATAAAAGTTGATTGGTTGACATTTTGATTCCTCATAAATTTCTAAATAATCTTTTTTAATCCATAAAAAAAGATGAATAAATGTTAAATTTTTTATAAGGGACCAAAGTAGAGTTCATATTTTTTGTGGGACCAAATAAAGAGTATTTACTCAAACAATTAAAACCAGATTTTTGAGAGGGCAAAGGCCACTCCCAACACAAACACTTCTAATCTCGTCCTGTCGACTTCACTACTACGCGGCAACCAGGAACAATCGCCGATTCGCCGGCTGCCAGCTCTGCGGTCACTGGCACACGGCGCATCCCCCAGTTGAGCACATCGATTAGGATTCCGGCAAAGAGCAAGTTTGTTTGGTACTCTTTTTTCCCTCTCCCCCTTTCATTATTTTCATGATTTTTGGATAGATCGTCCTCATCGTTTCTATTTTCATGTACTTTTTATTAGTTTAATCTCTTCATATCTTGTCTGCTTCGTAGGCTTCGTTGCCCTCAAAGTTGAGGACTTTTGTGGTAGTCGCTCCTTTCTTATTGATTGATTGTTTATAATATGATTAATTTGTTCAAGAAAATTTGTCTTTGTGTTTTACTTTTCAAATCAGCGTTTGATATCCCCTTGTTCATTGGCGGGGATTCTCGTATAATGACCCTGTTCCATCTCTTCACCTTAATCTAATGCAATTTCTTTCTGCTCTAGGGTCTTGTCTGAGCTTTTAGAAAGACAATAATAAAAGCAGCAGAGGAGGAGAGGAGGGGGAAAATGCAGCAGAGAAATTCGACAATTGGAAGGCCTTCTGGGACAGATGGCTCAGATTACTCATACCGTATGGTTGTTGATTCACGTAAGCTTCAATTTTGAGTTTTTCCTGGCTTATCATTTTTTCCTTGTTCCTTTGTTTAACTTTATTTTCTGGATTTTCCTGGAGTGTAGATTGCTGAACTAAATATTTTTGGGCCTTTCTAACCTCTTTGGTGTTGGTCATGTTACATTTAGGGTATCAGCAGGTAGCCAAGGGGAAGAAACGACTTTCTATTCTTCTATCTCTCCAGGTACGTTAGATTTCTCTTTATTGCTGATCCTCATGTTTTTTTTCTTAACATTAATCCAAAAGTATTTGACTCAATTTCTCTTAATTGCTTGAGCTTCCATTTTCAAATCTGTTACTGCCTCTGCGTTTTTTTCCAAATTCAGATTTGGATTTTTATTTTGATTGTGTAAATCTAGCATTTGATTTTGATTATGAAACTCTGGTACTTGATTATGGAGATGCGGATTGGATTTTGATTTTGATTTTGCGATCTGTTGAGGGAGAAGAATGAAAGAGGAGCACATGGGAAAAAATTGTTTGAGGGTATTTTGGTCTATTGATTTTTACTTTATTTGTTCCATGGTCTGGACCATACTTGAGTTATTTACCAGTATTTACTACTCGTTTAATGACTTTAATCAATATAAAGGGTGCATCGTTCTTTGGATTTTTGGTCTGAATGTTTCTTTAGTTTTTCCATTGCTTCTGTTTTGTGAGGTGTAATGTTGGTCTGGATCTGTACCCTGTACAGAAAATATTATATAATTATATTTGATCTGTTTGCGGTTTTAATTTTGTCAAATCTGGTATTTTATCAAAAGGAAAGTCTTTGATGATTATTAACACCTCCGTGAGAGTAATTCCTACTGTTTAATTGAGCTGCTACTAATTCGTCTCTGTATGCTTCAAACTTGAATGACGTATATAGATGAAACTAAATAGTCTGATTAAATTATTTTCATTTGTTTGATTGCCAAGTTATTATTAGCTAGCTGGCGCACTTGCAGTAGTGAGGGCTCTAAAATGATGCATCTCACGGTTTTTTGCGGGTGAAGTTTCATGAAATGTGCTCAACTAGAAAAAGTTTAATGTTAATCATAATGATTATAACACACATGTGCTCTCTCTGTGTGTAATCAAACTCGCATTAAAAACATCAATCATGAAGACACAGTAATCTTCCATAATACATTACAAATCATAAAAATTAAAAAGGTTGGGTCTTAGCTGTGCCGTAACATATAGTGATTCATCATTAGGGAATCCTCAGTCTCCTATCTTCATCATTTCGAAGTCAGTTGTGGTACCATTGGAGGCTTTTGGTCAAGGTAGTAAGGTCGTGAAGCGGTAGCGTGAACTGGTGTTCTAGGAGCAGATATCATTGGGGCCTTTGATGAGGACAGGAAATTTCTAACTAAGATGCATATAATTTGTTGATGTGGAAAGCTAAATTTTAATTCCTTTTTATTTTTGTTGTTCGTAGTCAAGTGGACTCATAATTATTTGTCAGCTTATATCTATTATGAAGGTTAATAATAACCAATATTTATTTTATTTGTGATGGTTGTCACCATTTCTTCTTATATGATTTGATTTTTGAATATTGCTCTGCAGGCTTTGTTACTATTAATAGCAGCGATATTTGCAGCCTTGCCGGGAATAGAACAGGATACTCTGGATAATGTTGCTCTTGGTTTAGTTGTTTGTGGTCTCATTATTCTGATCGTTACCGAATTAGGTTGCTAAACCCACTGTTTACAACATTACATTCTGTTTTACTGATTTTTAATTTTCACCAGTTAAATAAACTTTCTGTGTCTTTTTATTGTAAAGGTCGGAGACGAAGCAGGGCCATTTTCTTGAGAGTTTATCCTTGGACCGAATTTCTACCTTTTTTCCTGCTTCGGAGCCTTGCTAAGCGTCATTTTGTAATTAAGGTAATACATCATTGTGTTTCAACTAAATTTCCCTGAATAATCAATGAATGAAGAAGTCTAACAGCACAACTATTGAACTTTATATAGTAGGCGAGGAAAAATGAGAAAGATGTGATCTGGAAATAAGTTCTAAATGAATAACTTGACAAATTCATGAGATTCATATACTGTGTTATGAGAATGTGCATGGCCAAGCCCATTGGGCAATTTATAAATTATGATCTCTGTGGTTTAACAGCTAGCTAGAGGAAAGGAAATCATCAGACCAGAAAGAGAAGAAAAGCTTATAATAGAACATAGTATCGAGAGTATAATATTTTTAAACAGCTGTCCAGCCACTTTGCATATCAGATCAGGAATTTTCCTTGGAAGGAGGAGCATTTTCTAAGCATCAAAGAGTAGCCATATACACAATTCTATCCTATAGAACAATTAGAGGAGATGATTTGTCCTTGATTTTGCATGCATTTCAGTTCAACCAAAGAAAGTGCAAAATCCCATAAACCAG
The DNA here is from genome assembly GCA_034222035.1 of Acacia crassicarpa. Taxonomy (NCBI): domain Eukaryota; kingdom Viridiplantae; phylum Streptophyta; class Magnoliopsida; order Fabales; family Fabaceae; genus Acacia; species Acacia crassicarpa. The sequence continues at coordinate 55,190,923 of JAWXYG010000001.1, read as the reverse complement.
ACATGAGCACATTTTTGTTATACTTGTTACCAAATTCGGAGGAACTGTTACAGGGTTTAGGACATAGCTAACTCCGCCAAATTTACCAAAGAAACCTTGTTCCACAATTATGTCTCAGCTGGATGGTAGATAAACAATTTTTTTTTTTGGGGGGGGGGGGGGGGGGGGGAATCACTGATCTAGATTTACACAATTGCACTCACGTCAGGAAGAAAGAACTTTATAGGGTTAATGAACCTGCAACACTTACAAGGAGTTTTAAAGAACCAAATAGGTTCATTTCCTGAGTTCTTCAAGTGTTTCTACTGTGTTTCTTTCCTTGATTTTCAAGTTTCATGTTTGTTGTTGTGTGTGTTCTATCCATCAAAGAAAAAAAATAAATAAAGAAATGAGTAAATAAATAAAGCCTTGCCTCTTTGGCATGATCAGCTTCTAAATTAGGCAATAATGAAGTTGATAGCTTTTGTAATCTGTTGAAGCAATTTAATTAGTATAAAAAAAGCACTTTAATTCTAAGGCAGATACCCTTGCATATCAGTATCCTATCAAGTTATAAAGCTAATTCATCAGCAACCTGGGGCTTTGTTTGCAACTGTATTATTTAAACCTGTGTTGAGAAAGTAGATTGGGTCAATTGGTCTGATTGCTTATCCAGTTCAATTGACTTATAAGATTAGTCTGCCAAAAAGTCAATCAAAAACTGGCCAAACCATTTTTGGTTTTTTCAAAATAGCCTAACTGTCAAAGTTTGTTTTGAACTTCCCCCCCTTTTCTTTTTGAATTATTTCCCATAACACAGTGTGGTTCATATCTGATATAAAACTGGATATCAAAGGCACTACAAGAAAGAGAGGTTGAAATGGAAAGAAATTTTAAACAAAAGGCATGTACTTGATCATTTGCAGTGCTTGTTTTCCATCATGCTTCATCCTTTAATTTTCAAGTCTTTCAGGGATCAAGGTGTTTAAACAAAATAGTTCCTCCTCCTCAATTGGTTCTGACTCTCCTTCATTCCCAAATGCTCTGTTTCTGTTCGTAGATGGCTTGAAGTAGGCAAGAAGGACCTTAAAATGGGAAAACAAGAATGATGGGGACTTTGATCAAATTCTTTTCATCTGATAAATTATGTATCCTTATGCCTTTTCTTTTACGTTATTCAATATCAAGTAGAAATCTAATATAATTTAGAAACCACAAAATTGTAATATTAAATACATTTCAAAAGAAGGATTGGCTATATTTGAAGTCAAAACCAATGAAGGTTTAAAGCTTTATTGAAGTTACTGTGTGCATACTCTTCTGGAATCTCTGGCTTTTTGATGATTTGATCTAGTCAACTTTATTTTTAAAATTAATGTTAGGGTTGTTATGTTGTAAGTGCATCGTTACAACCTGATTGCAATGTTCATAGTTCTTTGGAACTTCTCTCTTGGTTTTACAGGAGAACTTGTTCTGGCGAACAAAGTTTGATCGTGATGGCTTTCCTGTTTTTGGAGCTTGTACGTGTTTCTTTCTAATCCAAACTTTCTGTACTTTGTGTTATAATTGGACTCTGACTGAATAATTATTGGATTGTTTTAACTGCTGCAGGCTTGCTTCTATATATTGTTGCATTGGTGGTGGTTAAGATGCTTACCTCCTTGACGATTTCTTCCCTCATTTCCAACATGTCCCCTCCCAGAAAAGCCAAAGCCTCTTAGTGTCATCAATTTTACTTTGTACCGTAGATTGCTCTTTATTCTTCTTTTCAAGAGATTGAGTTAAGCCTTTATCTGTTTGTGGTAATTTTAGGATTTAATCATGTGACCTATTAAGCGCGGGCTTGAATTAGCTTCTGGAGAATAGATTTCGGAAAAATAGATTGAGAGCTGCCAAGAGCTGTACTGATATACTCATCTGAAACCAGGATTTTGGGTTTTAGAACTGATGTAGGTTTTTAATTGGGCTATTTTGCTCTAAAATCATCATTTGGATAAAAAAAGTGCCTTTGACATTCAACAGCAGTTAGATCTGTATGTCAAACTTTTTAGGTATAAAATGCAGAAAGGTGAACCATGATGAGCCTTAAAAGTTGAATATGAACTAGGAATTTTGTCATTTAGACCCTGTGTAGTGCGAGGAGTTCCTAGTTTTGTCTAAATTATTGTTTTAACAATTTCGATTTTCAAAATCAGAAAGCCTAAGGAGTTATCAGTTGGAGAGAGAGAAAATAGCAACAGGGATTTGAAATATCAAGAAGAAAATAATGTTTTGCGAACCATTCTACGTATGTCAATAATGTTTTTAAAGTATTTCAAATATTTAGGAAATAATATATGGTTTAACACTTCAATTCGAGTTTTCATTATTTTTACGTTGGCATTTCCCTCTCTTCAAGTCCAAGAATAAATAATGCCATTTACATTATCCTCTCCTCATACAAAGTTTTAAATATTTGGGACTTGGATAAAAAATAAATTCATATTCTAGACTTAACACAAGATACCAAGTAATTATACATTATTTTGAGATCCCTACTCTTATTATTTGCTTTGAAACACTGCACTCATATTACACACATACATATGGTATTTCCTGATATTACAAGACTCGGTGAGGGATAAATGGTTTGAATGAGATCATATCCATATGAAGTTTTTACAAGATCGGGCGATGTCTTGGATATACGATGACTTTATTGAAAGCATAATAAGAAACATATATGTATACGAACAAATATTATTTATTACAAAATATAACTCATTAAAAATTTTCATACATAGAAAGTAAAGTATTGATGCCCTATACATTTTACACACACAAAGCACTAGTGCTATCAATGGTCTTCGATTTAGGTAATTCTCACTAATAAAATTTTTAAAGGAGAATTTTTTTCAAAATTATATGTGGATACGTATGAGTATATTTGAGAGCCTATATCTAATTATTACCATCTTATTAAATCCACTACTAATAATTTTCTTTTGAATTAATTGTATACACTCCCTCCTTTACAATATGAGTCATTTCAACAAATTCATTGTAATCAATAAATGATAGTTACCTCATTAAATTTGTCCTAAATTGAAGAAGATTTACAATTTTATTCATATTGAATGAGGTTTTGAATGAGAGATAGAAATACAATGATGAGTCATTTTTAAATATTAATTAAATGGGAAAATTGAAAAAAAATATTAATTGCTCTTTAATGACTTATATTATAGACAAAATAATTCTTCTAGAAGTGACTTACACTGTCACCCTTTAAATTCATCAAGTCAACATTTTTCCTTGATATTAAGAAAACGAAAATACATTTTATAAGCATGAGGAACTAAACTGAAGGTTGATATAATCTTAAAGAACTGAATGTATATTTTAGCCTTATATTTTAAGATGGTTAAAAAAATTTAAAGCCTCTCATTGTTTTTGATTGTTATGCTGGAAATGTCTTATAAAAAATTCATCAGAGGGAGCATAGATTAAGAAATATGGTTAATAGAAGAGGAAGATATATTGGTGGGAAGAAAAAAATTGTTGGAGACACACACACACACACAATATTAGATTAGGATATTGATGCAAACAAAAAGCATATACTCGTTTTAAATAGGACTTAAATTTCTGAAACAAAAAAAGTTGAGTAAAATATCACAACCCACATTAACTTGGTGGACAATACCCATTGGTGTCTCGATAGAATTACATATTCAAGTTTCAATCAGTCACATAGCACAATATATACATTAACTGGCATCTGAAGAAGCAAAGCTCGACAAAAGGCTTGAAACCACAATGCTCAAGTGATAATCACGGCTTTTGTAGCACTTATCTTCGTTTTTCACAATTATCTTCTCCATTCATTATTCAAAACCAAAAGCTTCAAGAATCATATTTATATCTTTGCTAATACTTCGGGGCTGGTCCTTATTTATAAGTCAGAGAAAGAAGATTTTTTTTTTAATCTTATTTATAAGTTACATCATTAATTTTTTTACATATACAATTTTATTCTTGATTTATTATTGTTTATATTGTTATTTTTTAAAAGTGTGTGTGTGTGTGTATATATATATATATATATATATATATATAGGGGAAATGATTTGTGCAGTCACTGCACTTAAGGTTTTTTCCAGTGAATACAAAACGACGCAGTTTAGTTTAATGAACATTGAAAAAAAAAACTCATTATCTCTCTCGGCTTCACCTCTCTTTTGTTTGGAATGAGTTTAGAATTAAGGTTAGTCAAATCCCACGTTGCCGCCATCACCCACGTTTTGAAGAATAAGCACGAGTTTTCGTTCTTCAACAGCATCTCCGATCTCTTAGTCCTCTCTCTGGGTAACGAAGAGTCCGAGTTCAACACCGTCAAACCCAAATTGTCCAGATCCGGATTTGTAGGATCGCCAAAGAAGGAGCTCCCAGTGGGAGAAGCAGATCCGCGGAGGTCGATTTTCGAACAGAGGTCAGCGGAAGTCGCTTTTCGAATTGAAAACGGGGAGGCCGAGAGAGAGGTGAAGCAGAGAGAGAGAGAATGAGTTTTTTTTTTAAAAATCAATGTTCATTAAATTAAACTACGTCGTTTTGTATTCACTGGAAAAAATCTTAGGTGCAGTGACTGCACAAATCATTTCCCCATATATATATATATAAAATTAGACTAAATTTGAAAACTTATTAAATTTTAATATAAAGTTAGTGACATATAATGTTTTTTTTGTTTTAGTAAAACATGCTAAAAATGACTTTGTTTAAGTTTAAATGTATGAAAACTTTTTATAAGTATAAGGATCACTCATTAAATTCGAACTAAATCATTATAAAATTATAGGAACCAATTAATCATTTGAAATTATATGGATCAATGTTAAAATTCAATCAGATAATTAGGACTAAAATGATATTAACCCTTCTAGTAGTATATCACTCTGATCTTATTTATAAGTGTATAATTAACTAACTCTCATATACTAAAGAAAGTTAATTAAATCATTAATTCAGCACTTTATAGTAGGGTAGCTGAATTTTTCCACAAGAACTTCTAAAAAATGCTGGTAATAATTAACAAATGTGTAACTAGAATGCGATAGACACCCCTCGTCCTTGGGTTAGCTGGCAAAGGGGTCGGACACTCTATCAAAGGAAGGGGGTTCGATCCTGGAGTTGGTCAAGGCGCTGGGGGAGGCATCCTAGCTCCTAGGTGTCTAGGTTAACGCTTGAGGGTAATAAACGGCTTGCCCTGCCTAACATCGGTATCACCTAGGAGGAAGGGAAATTTCACCCTGCCCTTTGATCGTGGGTGAATCCAACCCCCTTCTTAAAATTTAAGTATAAAAAAAAGAATGCGATAGACAACCTAACTCATTATTAGTCTACCTGACTAGATAGACAACCAACCCCGGCCTACTTCAACAACCTAACTTCATTTCCCTAGTATCGCTTCCTCAAGCAAAATTAGTTTGGGACGCCCAAACTTATTATCCTGGTCTTATATAGTTCAATTTTTTTTTTTACTTCTTAAAAAAATTATTTTAATGGTTAGAGAATATAAAATAAAGATAATTTTATATCTATTATTTGAAAACAATGATTTTTTTATTTAAAAACCATAAGTTAGAATTTTAAATTTAGATCATTCAAGTCCGATGATTTTGGGTGTTTATCACTTTCTGATGAGCACCCAAACCTGATTTAGCGGCAAGTATGTAATGTGATAAATTTTGTTAATCTCTTCAATCTTGTCTCTTTATTATGGAGTTGGGTAAGGGCAGAGTAATGAACGGGTTGAGTAACCTATGCCTAAACCCATTGCCCGCTCATTCAACTTTAAATAGGTATAACCCATACCCGTACCTCAACCTATTTAAACCTATGTTAAATGGGTTAGCGTATAAATGAGCAAGCTGCCAGCACCTTAGTAGTGCAGTGGCATGGGAGCTTGGCTTCCCTCCCTCATATCCAGGGTTCGAACCCTGCCCCCTTTCCCTATTATGTGTATCAAAAAAAAAAAAGAGCGAGCTAACCGGATTTTGGATGACCCATTTACATTCAGCAAGTTTATTTTTTTTCGGAGAAAAACATATATAAGCATTAAGTATCCACCTAAATTTATCATTCTAAATTTTGAAATATGAATCTTCAAAATTCAATAATCATAATTCACACAAAAGAACCTAAATTTACTCAAGTGTCATCATAACATAATTTTGATGTTCAAACTCCAAATGAGGAAATGGTCAAATGGGGAATGGGTATTTCATGGCAATGTGGCGTATTATTGTCAAGTGTTCATATAGTTAATATATATATATATATATATATATAGATACAACTAAATGGCCGGGTATGGGCAGCCTAAATGTATACCTATAGCTTACCCATTTAAGTCTTAAATGGATGGTTTTAACCCAACCCGTTATGGGTCTTTTTGGGCGAGCTCAAAATGACCTAATTGAATTGAGTTATGGGCGAACTCATCGAGTTGAGGGTTCCATGCTCTATCCTAGAGTTGGGTGTTGGGTTGTCAGACATCTGAATATTGAAATCAAACAATTAATAGGCAATAATCATGCTCAAAATTGTCACCAATGAAAAAATTATTATCTGACATATCTAATTAGCTCATGTAATTTATAAACTATTCCTGTTATAATAATATCATAGATATCGAGTGGATGACATAATACCTTCACTCCACCTTCTCAGGTTGATGAAAATACTGAAAAAAAAAATACAGTGGATCTAAATGTAAACAAAATCATATTTAAACTAAAGATAAATAAATGATAAAATATTTCGTTCAAACAACTTACATTTGGATAAATCCATTTTGGATTTTTTTCTTTTTTTAATGTCAGCTTCTTTTCACTCTTTTCACCCATCATAGATGGTACGACGATTGATCTAGATAAAAAGCCAAAACTCTGGATAATTATTTATTAAGAGGTACTCCCGCATGTTTTAATTATAAGACATATTTAATCGATTTTGGAAAAATTAAGGAAAGAAGTTAAATTAGTTAATTTTACTCATTTTCCTAAAATGTCCTTATATAAATTTAAAATGACAAAAGTAAAAGTAAATTAACAACCCCTACTACATATCTCTCGTACTTAGAATTTTTCTTTCCATACACTTTCTAATTAAAATAATGATCTGGCTATAAATACATATATGTGTATATATATAGACACACACACATGATGTTTGTGTGTGTATATATCCACACGCATATGCATACACACACAATAAACATACACCCACAGATATATATATATATATATATATATATATATATCACACACACACACATATTGACAGTTACACACACATATATATACATGTGTGTGTGTTTTTGTGTGTATATATATACTCAATAATTTAAGAGTTTCACTGACTATAAAAGTTTATACATCCATATATGCATACTCACCATAAACTAAATATACTTGAAAGAATAAAATAGAGATATTTTAGGAAGAAATTGACAAAAATTAAAATATTGTCCTATAATTAGGACCAAAACTAACTCTCAAATGTTGTCTTATATTTAGGACCGGAGAGAGTATCACTCAATAATCTCATTGAACATTCTCTTTTGCCTTCATCTTCATTTTTCTTGCAACTGCAACATGTGAATTGATATGGGCACATAATTTTTTAGAATTTGGCTTCAATCTTCTTCCTTTCCCATCCTCTTCCTCATCTAGACCGTCGATTGAAGGTGATTTTTTTTAATAATACTACATGCGGTACAAGCACCGCATGCGGTAAAAATTAAAGGCAAAATAAGGCAGTGGACGGTCCACTACAGAGGATCGTAGCCGCCAATCTTTTAGGGGATCTTGGTATCTGAATCCCTAAAGTTCCTTCAAATATGATGGAAGAGGTTCCTTAGGTAGATCATTAGAACTTAAGATGGATTACATGGAGGTGAAATTTCAAGAGGCACAATCATTACTTCAAATCTATATATATTACAAAAACATTATTTTCTCCTGTCATCATATTCATAATCAACCTCTTTTTGTGATCCAAACTTTGAGACCATCCCTTATCCGAAGTGCAATTGAAAATGTTGGAGAAATAGGATGATCTTCCACTACATGAACATGATAATTCCACATAATAGAGGTAGCGATTATCTTCATCTGAATGAAGGACAAGTCCTTACCCAAGCAAGTCCTAGGTCCGGCATTAAAGCCAAAAAACTTGTATGATGGTACGTGAATGATCTCTCCTCTTTCTGAGATCCATCTCTCTGGCTTGAACTCCCAGCAATCTTTTCCCCACATGGCTTCATGTCTCCCCATTGCGTACAAAGATAAAAGTATCATACAACCGGGACTAACCTCATGTCCACTAGGAAGCACGTCTTGTTTGATTGCTTGCTTGCGGTCAAGAGGTATGGGAGGATACAATCTCAAAGCTTCACAAAGAGCACCATGCAAATATACTTGATTCTTATTAGATTCCTTTTGTTCTTTGATCTCTTCAAGTATCTTAGCTTCCACTGAAGGATGTGTAGCAACAAGCCAAAAGAACCATGTGAGGGCTGAAGTTATTGTGTCTCTACCTGCAGCGAAGAGACTAAAAGCTGTGTCCCTCAGAAACTTGTCATCTACGTCTTCTTTTCCATCTTCCTCCCTCATCAAAACCATTAGCAAGCAATCTTCTTCTTTATTGTTTTCTTCATTCTTTTTGCTTAGCTCTTGTTTCATGGATGCTATGTTTTCTAGGAGGAACTGGTCAAACACTTTGAATGCTTCAACCATCTTCTTCTCTGCTCCGATTCCAAGCCATCTTTGTAGCTTCCAAATGCTTCTAGGTACTGTGTGTCTATAGAATATACACTCCCCAACTTCACTAAAAGCTCTTTCACATGCTACTTTTGGGAAATCAGCAGCGAGGCTTTTAGGATCAGATCCTAAGATTGTGGAGCAAGTAGTGTCAAAGTTGAAGCGATTGAACACACCTTGCAAATCCACTTCCATTCCATGTCTTTCTATGTGATCAAGAAGAGGAATCAGACAACTCGCCACCTTCTTTTGAACTGTGTTTTCAACAAAACTCTTGAAGCTTTTGGTTGTGAATAATGAATGGAGAAGAGACCTGTGGTACTTCCACATGTCAGAGTCCGCAGTGAAAATCCCATCTCCTAAAGCTTCAAAAATTTCACGAAACTCAGGTCCCTTTACGTAGTTGACGAAGTTCTTGCTCATAATGTGATGTACGTTCATGGGGTCACAAGTCACCACGTAGTTCATTTGAGTAAACCAAGGACCAAGGAAATTGCCAGTGCCTCCATGAAGGTGCAAAACTTGAGATACATAATCATGAATTTGACCCAAATTACTGAGAATGGGAGGTGTCATTCCCAGAATAGGCCAATCAGTAAAGAAGGGATGTTTTTTGCAGCATCGTCTGCGATGGTAATAATGAAAAAGGAAGAAGACAATTGCTGCAAAAACTGTGATTATTGCTTGTGGATAGAAAAGCATTGTGGTTTCTAGACTTTTGGTGATCTTTGCTTCTATTGATACTAATGTGTATTGTGTGCTATGTGATTATATAGCCGATGATTGAGATAAAATTGGGAGGAAACAACACGTGCAAACATTTGATGACTAAAATACCCTTACCTGATATTATAATAATCATATTTAGAATTAAATTAAATATCACAATGACATAATCATTTTCATATTAATTTAAATGGTTTAAATAATTTAAAATGATAAAGATATATTTTAAAACCAAACAATTTAACAAAAAAATGTTATTTTTAAGATAAAAGTAAAAATAGATATTTTAAAAAAATTAAATATAATAGAAGAAATTAACTAAGTTATACAGTATCCAACATTATTAATAACTAATAAAAGTAAAATATAAAAATTAAAGACAGGTGAGGCATGGCGTACGAAGCGTTAAGATTCATCCACGTTGATCCATCACTATTTTTTTTTTTTTTGATTTTAGATCCATCACTATTGATAAATCACGATCAGAGAATCAATAATTATACTGACTAAATCTATGGGCAAGCCCACCATTGATCCTCATTTTGTAATCATCTACAGCCTCGGCCTTGTTGTCTGTATATCCATTTTTTTTTTTTTTTAGAGCGACCTAATGCCCACATGTTGAAAAGATTTTGACGGCTTGTAAATTGACGATGAATTGGCCCATAAAATTAAAACTGTGCAACTGCATCACATATGTGTGTATGTACATATATGGCTTGTCGTTGTTCTTGATTTTGTCTCATTTTTTACTTCTCTATCATATCATGTGACGATGTCTCCTCATCAGAGTCCTTGATTGTTGCCTAGCGCCTCGTAGCATAATTGACATGGATACCAGCCTTCATGCTGGCTTTCTCTTCTGGGCTTCGATCCCTGCCTGGACCATTAGGTCCCAATGCAAAAAAAAAAAAAAAAAGAGTCCTTGATTGTTCTCTTTCATTTCTTTTATTTTCATGAATGACGACTTTGTCTTCATTTACCTGCCCTTGTCTTTTTACTACTCCTCTCACAGAGAGAAGGTTTTTATCATGAAAAGGTTCACCCCATACAAGCTCGAAGGAAATAATGTATTCTTGAGAAAGAATGTTCAATGTTCTTCCTCAAGAATATTTCTTTCTTCCAACATGAAAAGTGAAATTAATAGCATAAAATAATTATTTGAATTTGAGGCAAAAGCTCTGATAATTATATGTAATTGAAATTTCACTCCCTGATCCTTGGGTCGTCACATTTCAGCCAAATTTTTTCGTTGTCGTTAAATGTTAATGCTCATTAAATTCAGCTCTAAATAATCATCGCAATAAATAGGTTATTATTGAAGATATAGGATGTGTATGAATGACATGGGTCTCACTCTCATGCACTTCAGTTCTACTATATAACTGATGGTTCTCCTACAGCACTCTATTAGCACACCACTGCAAAGGCTTTAATCTATATAATTCATTGTAGCTTTCTAAATATGAATACGACACAAAAATCAAATGCAAATAAAAAATTTAAAAAAAAAAAGGGAAGAGACTTTGTTTCTTAAAAGCAAAAGCTTTTTTTTTTTTGCTCAAAAAAAGCAAAAGCTTCAAATAAGCTAAAGGTCATGTAAAAGAAATAAAAATAAAATAACAAAGCGATCGAAAGCCAGCGTTAATATGCCTCATGTAAACTATGCTCTTAACTAAAGTATCAAATATATATTTTTACTCAAAAAAGGAATCAAATATATGCATAGTGGAAAAAGGAAATCGTTATGGATATTATAAGTTATAGATTTATGGTATTGTAACTTGTATGTTAGAAATAAGGATTTGCTACTCCCACATAGAGAACATGTGGTGCTTGTAACTCTGAAGTGAGTGAAAATTATTTCCTCTATATTTTAAAGGCACTTTTTGAAGAAACGAAGAAAGAATCTAAACAACTTGTATTTGTTTATATCCTTTTATTATTAAATGTTAACTTTCATAATTTTTCTAAGCAGAAAATTCCCACCACTTCCTGATGAGTACAATGACAGGGCGACAAAAATATCCGCCATGGAAGAAAATCGGGTCAATTCCCAAAAATGGGGATTACAAACAGAAAAGGAACTTTAGTAATTTGGAATAAAAAATGTTATAGTATATATTTTTTTTTGATACAAGGCGATAGGGGAAGGGGGATCGAACCTAAGACCGGGAGGGGGGAAATGAATCCCAATATCATTGTACTATTAGTAGTGCTGGTAAAATGTTATAGTATATGTCCCTGGTAGCATGTAGTAAACAAAAATGGGAGAATCTACTATAGGGCCCAATTTAAGAAAAAAGTGTCAAAAAAAAGACTTCAGGACCTTTTTTGATACAATTTCATAAAAATGTTAGTTGTTAACGGGGCTGATAGAGTTGTTAACGAGTAAATCATTAACAACTAAATCAGTAGCATTAACAATAATATCTTAACAACTAAATCAGTCCCGTTAACAACTATATCAATACACGTTAACAACTATATTAGCTCCATTAACTAGAGCTGTTAAAACGGGCTGGACTCCACGGGCCAACTGTGGGGTCCAACTCATTAAGTCTCATTTTAAACCCTATTATTTTTAGTCGCATGTGATGGGGTTATTTTCCAAAACAACCCTCACATCTCTTGGGTTATGGCGGGCCACCTATTTACCTATTTTCTCGTTTCATCCCTTGGTCCTCTGAAGCTGCATCTGTAGAAGACGAAGAGATCTGAGCTCACCTTCATTCAGTGGTGGAACCAGGAAAAATTTTAGCCTAAGCCAAAAAATAAATATATTGAACTACTCCCTTTAATTCTTATTATAAAGCACCAACTAACAAGTATATTTAGTCTTTTTTATAAAGTACTTGCTTGTTTCGAAATAACATTAAATATTTTTTCCCCATGTATACCCATAATTAAAAAAGTAGTGAGTTAGAGTAATAATTAATAAAAATTAATTATTATTCTTATTTTAGCAAGAAAAAAGTAATAATTAATATGATATTAAAGTTTAGTGTAATTAATAGGGATAATATTGAAAATTACTTAAATTTTAGGACAAATTTAATGACTTTAATTGTTTTTATTAACTTGTGAAAATTGTTAGTTGGTTCCTTAAATAAGGAACAGATAGAGTATTTACTAAATAGTATCAAATAACCTTGAAAATGCAAATACATAATAACCGATAATTATAAATCAAAACAATATATAAGATAAAACTAACATTTTCAGTATCTCAAACAAGAATTTTACTTTCCTCTCACAACCCAATGAGTAATGAAACAAATATTATTCTTACAAAGAAGATACAAAATTAGCTGGGGCAAATTTATGACCAAATAAAATATCATATAACAAATACATATATACTGTGACAAATTTTATAAGATCAGTCGGGGCCAGCTGGGGCCTTCATTGAAAGGTTCCGCCACTGCCTTCATTGCCACCGCTTGGTGATCCTGTGGACCTGCTCTGTTCTCGATCGTTATGTCCCTTCCCCAAAATTCATCTCCCGATACATCTGATTCGTTCAAATCCAGAAATTATCAAATATTTAATCTACATTTTGAAAATTAAAGATAGAAAGAGGAATTTGTAGTGTTGTTTTGTTTGGTTACCAAGTGTGGCAGAGCTGACGGTGGAGGAACCGCGGGCGACACTTCTAGCGCTCGTGATGATGGTTTTGTCGATGCCGTCTTCGACAAGCATCAAGTTCTTTTGTCTGTATCCGATCACGACCTTCTCCTTGCAGGATTTGATGTGTATGATGACTCTTTCGGGACGATTGTGAGTTTGTGACCCATTGAAGTCACTGCTTATATGGCAGCTCCGATCGTTCTGTGGCTGCCGGAACCATCCTGAGCCACCGTTAAATGTGCCCTTGACTCGGTCGGATTCCATGACGCCAATAGCCCACCGTATGATTTGGGAATGTTTCCCTTTCGAGGGGTGCTACTCAATTTCCAAACACCAAATAAAAACTCATGTAAAAAATGCTACCCAGTCATTATTATCACAATAATAATATCAAAAATAGATTAATAATATTCAATAAAATAAATATCTCAATATGTAGGCTACTTTACTGGGAGGATCTTAAAATTTCCAAATTTGTATTTAGGCTACATATGCTCATAATCATGTTGATCCATGCCCAACACAACAATATCTCAAGCATAGCAATATAATAAAATTATAATTTACAACCAACGGATTTTAGTTTAGTTCATAAAAGATTTGATCCATAATTAACATGGTCTTATTGATGTGAGGGTTTTATTAAAAAATGCAATATAAATTATATGGAGTTTTCAATGAACAATTAAATATGAAGTTTGGTCAGAGAAATGAACAATCAAAATTGGTTGAAGTTTTAGTTGGTTTAAGATGATTTTTGACCCGTAGGCTTGTCCTAACTTTTAGAGTTATATAATTTTTTAGCCCATGTGGACTGTTTAACATGCGGGTTTTTTTGGCCTTGTGGGCTTTTTAACCCTAGTCTGTGCAGGCTAGGGCTTGACTGGCCGGGATGATATGTTTTGACAACCCTACCGTTAACAACTAACATTTTTATGAAATTATATTAAAAAAGGCTGTGAGGCCTTTTTTGACATTTGACGTTTTCTTGGGCCTCTTTTAAAATTTTTTTCCTAATTTGGGCATTGAGATGAATTTTCCCAACAAAAATTGGTGTATTACGATAATGGACAGACTCATCATTTTCATGACAAATTTCTGAAAAGATTCTTCAAGGCAGAACCACACATTTGAAAATTATGTTCTCCAGTGTTTCTATCCCATGCTGGGATAACTGTCCCACACGAATTTTGGAAACATCTTGTGGACACCAAAGAACAATGCCCCAGAAAGAAAGGATGCGTCCAAAGCAAGTGGAAGAAGAAAAGGATGGGTCTCTAGCTAGGAGCTACACCTACTTTGCCTAAAATATGCAACTGAACTACAGAAACAAGATTTCTTAGTGGGCTGTCAAAGGAAGTTGGTATAGATGGTAAGAGATTTATTCAAGTCCCAAAGGGGTGTTCGATTCCCGCTGCTGTCGCTGTGGCTCCTTTGGTAGACGATTTCGTAAATCCCCATTAAGTGATCAAAGAGTTCGGGGCCATGCCCTAACCTTGGTGGGAGACTGATGTCAAACCCCTCCAAAACTTTTTTTTATAAAAAAAAGAAAAAGATTTCTTAGTGGGCTAGGGAATGACAGGTCACTGTCTATCATATTCCTGGAGAGCTTAATCGGATTGCGGATATTTTGGTAAAGATGGGTATTTCTCGGAGAGAAATTTTAGAGAAGTGCCCCGACCACTTGAGAACTTGGGTGGACCAAGAATGTTTGGGATTTATTTCCCCTTTATTTTAGTTTATTCATGTAATCTTGGCTTCTAGCCTTCTTTGTTATTAAAAAAAAAAAAGATTTCTTAGTGGGCTTTTTGGTGTTTGGTAGACATAGAAATAGGCCAGGCCAGGCCAGACTTTGGCTAAATAGGCCTGAGCCTATAATGGGGTTAAAAGGCCTGAGCCTGGCCCTAAGCCTGAACGCATGCCGTTTTTTAGGCTCAGACCTGAGCCTTCATAAGGCCTGGTCAGGCCTGACTAGGCCCTAAATAGGCTAGGTCGTAGGCCGTCTGATAGGGGCTTTACCTATTTCCACCCCTAGCATTTGGTACTAGTGATTTGAAAGGAAGGAGAGAGAAAATTTTGAGTTGGATTTAAAAAAAAAAAAACTAGAGAAATTAAATGAGTTTTTCATTAAATTTTTCCTTACTTTTTTATCTCTCACATTTTCTTTATTTGAATTGTATAACCCCACTTCTCATTCTCATACCAAACACGGTCTGTATCTTGAATCATTGCTTTGACACCAATGATCACATCATATTCTACCTAGCTATCAGGTTTGAATCAGCAATACAATCCTCATTCTTATAAATATAAATATTCATTTAAAGTATCAATGTATATTTTTCTTGTTCATTAATAAGTGTGTGCATTTTTTAAGCCTGTTACAAAATCAAAAATAAAAAGGATGGCCATGAGCATGTATATATGAATAACAGTCCTATCCTTTTTTTTTTCTTTTATCATGCTAATGCTACACACCAATATGGATCATCCATTGGATTAATTTGATGGCTACAAAAATTGAAAAAACAAAAACAAAAAGAAAGAAAAAAAAAAGAGGTGTGTGTCTGAGACTACAAGGTAGAAATAGTAGGGCACAGTAGTCCAACCTCCCTAAGGACATTATGTAGGAATTTCCAATTAATACGGTCCTACGCCTTTTCTAGATCAACTTTAATTGCCATAAATTGTCTTCCTCTCATTTTATGCATTGAATGAATCAATTCTTGAGCAATGACAATGTTATCATGAATCTACCTGTGGGGAACAAAACTAGCCTGGAAAGGCGAGATGACAATCTCCATGATCGGTTGTAAGCATCACACAATCAACTTGGTGATCAACTTATACAAAACTGAGCAAAGTGATATGGGCCGAAATTGAGATATAGACGTTGGTATCTAAACTTTAGGGATTAAAGCAATCAAAGTAGCATTAAAAAAGCAAATATGAGAGGGGTTGTGCCATACATCCACAATTAATCTCATAATCTGGTGACAAATCACAGTCTACTATCTCTGGAAAAACACTACAGGGAAACCATCAAAATCAGGGGCTTTATATCCTCCCATACTAAACAAACATTTATGGACCTCCTCACTGGAAGGAATCCGATGTAATCCCTCCAAGAGGTTATAAGGAATACTTGGCCAGGAGGAAGTAAGCCACCTACGAGTAGGTTCCGCATCAAAAAATAGGTTTTGAAAATAAGAAACGGCCATACCTTTGAGTTGGTTATCTTGTTCCACCCAAATATGATGCTCATTTTGTAAGTTCTGGCTGAACCCAAGAGGGGGGTGAATTGGGTGAAGTATAAAAATTTTCATTCTTCGAAATACTTTTGCAATTCAGAAAATTCATATTGATCATCAAAGGTAAGTTCACAAGCAATTTGTTAATACTCAAATGTAAATGCTGGAAATGTAAGAGATGAGGGAGAAGAGCTTGCAAACAGATTTATACTGGTTCGGTCTTTCCTTGACCTACATCCAGTCCCCAAGCTACACTTGGGATTTTCAATCCACCATCTTCAATAAGCTTGATTACACGATCTGTAACTGAAGTAATCCTCTCTCTAGGATTCACTCCCCCTTACAATCTGTAATCAATACACTGCTTGATTACACACTCTGTACTCGAAGTAATCCTCTCACTAGGATTCACTCCCCCTTACAAGTTGTAATCAACACAATGTTTGTCCCACTCAAGATTACCCAATCTTGAGTAACTCTCAGAAAGATAATGTGTTTACAATAAGTTTCCTCTCAAAGGAATGGATAAGTAATCACTGAAGTACAGATACAATTCATTTCACTCTCTAAGCTATCTAGATATGAAGAATAGAGTGAGAATGATGAAGAAGTAGAGTATCAGCATTTTGACATTGTAAACTTGTATCTTTTCGTTTTTCTGCTTGAGTCCATGTCTTTTATAGGTAGAGAATGATGTGTAACCGTTTTTGACCGTTGTAGGATGAATCAGACCGTTGTAGGTGATTAGCCTTAAGTTTGGTCATCTTCTCTCTCTAAACTTCAGCTAATCCTCTTGTTAATATGATCTGATGTGGCTCTCTGAGAATTTGCCCGTTGGAAATGACTTTGCTTGTTATAGTAAGCATTCTTTAACGTTTAGAAGGCGTGCTCAGATAGATTAGCTAAAAGAGGGTTGATTATCAGAGGTGCATTAAATGCACTGTGCGCTTTTTGCTTTTTTGCTTTGATCTTCAATAATCTTCATCTGTGCTTGTTGAAATTCACTTAACAAACTTGTTAAACATAGCTGGGAACATAAGTGAATGAATTATGGAAGCAACAAGATCAAATAATAATGATTTGCAAATTCGTGCAATTTAAAAAAACAGATTTTACCGTTGTATACTGCAGTACTGCAGTATGTTCATCTATACTGTAGTATGGCACTGTGCAAAGTGTCCTTACTGGAGTATCCAAAGTGGTACTTGAGTATGCAGCTTCCAGAGGCAAACCATCGTGACTTGTGTTTGAAAACCAAGCCTATACTGCGGTATGTTAGTAGTATACTACAGTATGACACTGTTTGTGTGAAAAAGTTTAAGTTCAAAAAGCCTCTATACTGGAGTATCCATTTGTATACTGGAGTAAGCGAGTTCTTGACAAAATGAGAATCAGTTTAAGAGCCCAATACTGCAGTATGCAAACCTATACTGCAGTTTGCAATAGTTATAAAATTTGGGAGCTCTCTGTATAAGCCTATACTGCAGTATACATACCCATACTGCAGTATTGACTTGTCTTGAAAAACTTGGTTGCTCTCTGGATGGCCCACTGCAGTATACATATCTATACTGCGGTATTGACTTGTCTTGAAAAGCTTGGTTGCTTTCTGGATGGCCCTATACTGCAGTATACATACCTATACTGCGGTATTGACTTGTCTTGAAAAACTTGGTTGCTGTCTGAATGGCCCTATACTGCAGTATACATACCTATACTGCGGTATTGACTTGACTTAAAAAATTTGATTGCTCTCTGGATGGCCTATACTGCAGTATACATACCTATACTGCGGTATTAACTTAACTTGAAAAATTTGGTTGCTCTCTGGATGACCCATACTGCAGTATACATACCTATACTGCGGTATTGACTTATAAAATGCAATTGAGCAACTTCTTGAACTGACTATCAACTTCTAAGGGCCATATTTCTCTGGTCCGAGCTCCGTTTTAGTCCGTTTAACTCTTGATGGAAATCTCTGTGAGTCTACTTTCATATGCCACTGATTTCAGCTCAAACGAATTTGTTGTTTGTGAGATATACTCAAAATACCAAAGGCTGTTCCTGACTGTGACGCTGATCTTTGTGTCAACTTGTAAAATTCATCAATAATTCATTTGAACTCCTTTGGGTATGAAATTTTGTCACCAATACGTGTTGGGAGTCTAGTTTCCAATTCTTTTGGTTTCGTCTCAATCCGATTTCTGGTTTGTGAGATATCATCGAATTACCATACGTCGCCCGTGCTGAACGTGAACAGAGTGGAGCTGAAGGGCTAATCACGTTGCATACTCGAGTATGTTAGTTGCATACTCGAGTATAGCTTAGTCCAGAGACACCAGAAATGCTGAAAACACTACAGACTCGAGTTTTGAGTCCCATACTCGAGTTTTCTCCTATCAGATGAGTAAATTACAGCAGCAAGGTAGAAAACCCAAGTTTAATACTTGGAGACTCAAATTTGCTCATCCAAAACCTCATTCTTGCTTGTTTTAACTCTGAATTGAATCATTCCAACTTCCATATGATCTTGGAGGCTTCTAGTATTAATATAAGAACTTGGATGATAAAATCTTCATTCCATACATCAAGTTCTTCTTTATTCGGTCTCTTTTCTTCTACTTGGTTATCACCAAAACCCATTGATAACATCTTGCTTTCTTGATAACCTCTGCAGATACTTCTTTCTTTCAACTCTTATCTCCTTCTTGATTAATCTCTATAATTCAACTTGGATTAATCTACATTAAATACAACAATTAGTCAATGTAAGAGATAACTATATTACTCAATCTTTTTGCTTATAACAATGACATCTACATAAGACATCATCAAAACTAATCATAACTAACACATTTTTCAACCTGGTAATTTTATTAAAACTCCTCCTAGTTACCGTCTTAAGATGATAGAATTTAGTATTACGGTCCCTTTCAATTAGTCATTGGTGGTGAGACTTTTAGAACCAAAGCATTTGTTCCCACTTTAAAACCTCATTTAAGCGATTCCTACACTCCAACTCATTTGCACCCAAGAGAGAAGAATCACTATTCACACGCTCTTGCTATAGCACTTCCAGCTCTGAGCTTAGGCTATTTTTCATATGGAAAATATTTCCATAAACCTCCCTATTCTAGCGACTCAAAGGCGTAACCAAACGAGCTAGCATAATAGGAATGTCAAAACAAGTCTTCCATTGAGGTAACATGAACTCTGGGAAATTAGAGTGGTTCATCCAATCAGCTAAAAATCGAAAAGGTCTATCATGCTTTCCTTCTGGAGGACCAGCCAATCTCAACAACATAGGAGAATGGTCTGAGCCATATCTCAGTAACTTAATCATGTTCGCCTTATCAAAATCCATTTTCCAAGAAGCATTAGCAATAACACGATCAAGCTTCTTGTAGACACGCTCTAAATGGGCCTACTTTGGACCCATCCAGGTAAAGAAGCTACCTAACACCTGAATATCATCAAGCTGCCATCCTGCCAACCGATTCTGAAAAATATGACACAGGCCAATAGCAGTAGCATTACCCCCTTCTTTTACATTCGCAATTGCATTAAAATCTCCAGCTACCAACCATTTATCAACAGTAGTATTTGCAATAATATCTAGACAATCCCAAAGAGCTTTACGTTTCTCCTCCCTAGGGTTTCCATAAATAGCCGTAAAATGAAAAGCATGTCCCATAGTATCCACGTTAATATGAACATGTTGGAAAGAAGTATTTATAACATAAACTTGAAGATTGAGATTCTTTGGTATAATATTTTGATTATATGTAGTGGAGTTTTTTTTTTTAAAGGTTTAATTTTTGACCTTATACTGTCAAGATATAAATCTTTATGTTTCTTTATTTGGTTACTTTATAAGCACTTTCAAAATTTTTAGATAGTTGCTTTGTATTTGGACATATTTGTTGTGGTTTATACACTTGATTGAGATTCTTTGCTATAATACTGATGATATAATTATATAGATACTAGTTAAAGTTTAAAAAATGATAGTAGATTTTATGAAAGCATTTGAATTTTTTTGTGCTTTTTTTTGGGGGGGGGGGGAGGACTATATAAACCAAGTCTTTGGTATTTTTTTTTGCCAGCGCCTTAGTAGCGCAGTGGCATGAAAGCCAGTATTAATTGGCCTTCCTCTCCTATGTTCAGGGTTCAAACCCTGCCCCCCTCTCCTACCATGATGTATTAAAAAAAAAAAATAGCAGAGCTCGCATGTTATCTTGGATTATTGGTTTTAGTAATTGTACGAAAACAAAATTTATTAATGTGATAGTAGTTACCAACAAATTCAATGTAAAAAAAAAATAATAATAATAAATCACGTAACTCTAAACAAGTTATATAATAATGACGTTGAACCATACATAAACTTATCCACAGAGGAAGGACGCGGTCTTGTAGGTACGACACTGCACATGCTTTGACTACTGTTTTAGGCATATCAGATTGTTGGAGTTTTTTTTTGGGCTTATTTTAGTTAAAAGGACCTATATAGTTATTTTCTCCTATGTTTTTGCCCGCATCAGTGGGCCATTCCTTTTCAAATTGATTAAATTAGTTTTCATTGAAAACAATCTTAAAACGCACTAAAAGAATCTATCAAAATTACTCCCTTCGCTTCTTATTATAGGAACACATTTTGGAGTTGATTTTGGTCTTAATTATAAAAACAAGTTTTATCTTTTGTCAATTTTTTCCTATAATACCCCTATTTATATTTTCTCAATAATAATTGAATAATACACTTATATATTCTATGGGATGGGTTATTCTGCCTACTCTTATTTTACCTACCTTTGCCTACCCCTCTTAATACCGTTAGATTATAATCTCATCTAACGATAAATATTTGAAAGATAAAATAAATCTTTTTATCCCTTCCTCTCTCTCCCACCGCCTCTTATGGATCTCTAAACGGACGAACAAGGCATCAACAAAAGAATTAACAAAGAATAAAAATAAAATATAGAATCAAAGCGATTGATTGATGAAAGCAGGGACCTTTCACATTTACAAGAACTATCCCCAGCAATATAGCCCCATTCTCTAATCAAGTTTGGATCACGAAAGCAACCGAGTTCAGTGATGTCAATATGATTATGGTGAACTGAGATTCATATAATTAAATGCATAAGGGCAAACAAGCATACCAAAAAAAAAAAAATACAAGCAAATTCTTGAAATCAATAAAACCTACGATCTCAGCTCATGATACCAGACCAAGAAAAAATAGAGGTTGGTTTTTATATTAGGAGAATCTATATGGAACTGCAAACAGAAATAACACGAGTGTTACGGAGCATGACAAGGAGCGAAATGGTGGAAATAAATTAGAGAATGTACCCTTAGCGTAATCTGCAATTTTTAGTTTCTCAACCTAATACTTAATCTGCAAAATTGGGAAAAAGTGAAGGGAGTTTAGTGATAGAGAGGCAACCAATGCTAAGGCTTTCCTTCCCAGATCTTAATCGGGAAAAAAGCTACCAAAGTTTGCAAAATCGCATTAACGAGAGAGGAACAAGTTCTACTCCTCCTTGCAAGTTTCGTTGCTTTCGACGTGATCCATCCAGGTTTCTCAATCTTTGATTCTGTATTTTATTTTTATTTCTTTGTTAATTCTTTGGTTGATGCCTTGTTTGTCCATTCAGAGATCCATAGGTGGCCATAGAAGAGAGGATGGGGTAAAATGGTTTATTTTATCCCTCAAATCTTCACCGTTGGATGAGATTATAATCTAACAGTATTGAGAGGGATAGGCAAAAGTAGACAGAATAAGAGTAGGTAGAATAACCTATCCCATATTCTATAAAGTAAATAATATTTACAATTTATTAATATCATATACACCTTAATCATACTTTTTCATATAAAATAATTTAGAGCAATTTTATCATATTTTTCTAAGGAGCAATAAGTATAGTACGTAATTACCCCACGTGGGATAGGCATACAATTTATTTGTTCTGTTGGGCCGACATGCCCATTTTCCCACCCAAAAAAAAAAAAAAAAAGACAAGGAGCTGAGGAAGCGGCTCACACAAATAGAAGGAAACTGCCCAACATTAAAGGTAAAGCCGTGGTATTATGAAGTGATTAAGTAACCAAGGACAATAGTGCAGTGGCACAGCTGATGGTATTGAGATGCTTTATATCTCCATTTAGGTCCTGTGTTCGAATCCCCCCTCTCCTCGCCTTGTACCAAAAAAAAATGAAGTGATTAAGTAGGGGTATTTTGGAAAATAATTATAATTATCTAGTTTAACTTCTCTCTTTAGTCCTTAATCTATCTAAATTCTTGTAAATAGTTTCTATAATTAGGAATGGAAGGAGTAATTAGTTAACTTAACCATCAATCTGTGGCCCAAAAAAAAAAAAAGTCTCCCAATTATTTAAATGGCCTAATATCTGTGTCAATAATTAAATAACACATTAATGATATGATTATATAGATGTTAGTTAAAGTTTAAAAAATGATGATTTTGAAATAAAATTAAAATAATATATTGATGATGTGACTATGAATTTTATTTTTTTAATGAACATTTATCTTTTTTTTAATGAATTTTTATATTTTTAAAATAACTTTTTAATTTTTTTAAAAAATACATTTTCCGACAGAATTGAATTCCATTGCAAAATTTATTGGGATTTGTGACAGAAACGAAATCCGCCGCAAATTCCAGGAAATTCTGCGACGGATTTCATTTTTGTCGCAAATTTTGGGATTTGCGACGGATATTTGATTTTTTGTCGCAATTGTGATGGATGAAATTCGTTGCAAATTCCATCGCAAACGAAATTTGCGACAAAAAAATCATTTTTTGCGATAGATTTTTTTCGTCGCAAAAACTGACTTTTTTTATAGTGTATTTGTGTATTTATAGTAAGCTTCCTTTATATGCATATACTACAACGTGACAACATAGTCTTATATTTTCTTCCAATGCAGCGATACATATGTATTCTTTCATGACAACCAATTTCTTTTTGATTCCAAAGTTGTAGCGTTTTATTAGAATATTAGTAATACACAACAAAGCTTTTGGTTTCCATACATACATACATACATAGGTAGCAACATCTATATTTAACTTAATAGCTTACCTTGTTAGTCTTTCAAATATCTAGGCTTGCTGCTTCACAAAGTTACACCAACCTCTGTTTTTCCGGAGCAAGAACAGGGCAACAAATGCTTGAACTCTCTCTTCCCCCCCTTGGGTTCTCACTCTCAGTTTCCCACTTGCTCTCGGTTTCACTTGAGCTAAGCAAAAATGAATAAAGATCAAGGAATAAAGTTTAAATAAGGACGTATAGAGAGTTTGTTGTCGTGAGTATTTGAGCTTATAAGCTGCTGGAAGACTATGGTGTTTCTGATCTTGCGTGTGCGGTCTATTGCTGAGAGTATGGCTATCTCTGATTTACTAATATTTCTCCTTAATCAGCGCTGCTCAGACGTGTTACACAGAGGGAGTAGCTGATTTGTAAATAAAAGATAGAGTAAATATCCTTTTTGGTTTCTGACAAAAAACACGGACCACATTTTGGTTCCTTAAAAAAAAAAAGACCTTTATTTGTCTTTTTTATGGACTAAAAAGGACCTTTTAGAAATTTGTGAGGGATCAAAATGTCAACCAATCGACCCTTATTTGTCCTTTTTATAGACTAAAAATGACTCTTTTTTTTTTGTAAGGACCAAAATGGGGATTACGTTTTTTGTCAGGACCAGAAATAGTATTTACTCTAAAAGATATTGGGTGTTGAGTATATAGGCCAATATAATAATGGTTATTGGAGGAGTATGGGTCACGTGGTTTGCTTCATTGTTTCAAGTGGTTCTGCACCCAAGATGTTGTGTGCTTTAGTTTTGGGCTTGTAAATATTTAACCCAGTGAATATTGAACATTGAATAATTGTCAAGATTAACTCCTTAATTTCATATAAGGGTTTCATTCTAAAATTTTCTCTTGCAATTATTTCCTCGATTTTATTTTCCAAATATTTCAAGGAAAATAATCTCTAATTTTCTAAATACTTAATTTCACAATTATTTTAGGGCAAATTTCACAACTTAATTTCCTATATAATATTCAAATTTCAAATTCCCAAAATTTGGGATGTTACATTTATAATTCCTACTAAGTCACGAGGGACTAGATATTTGACTGATCAGTTGTTTATAGATAAGTAACCTTAATCTCATATACTTTGTATGTATGTTTTACCATGATTGTATATGTTTTTGATGTTATATGTATTCCAAGTGCTTTAGTACCGGAACCCGCTGTGTGCGACTCAGGCTTTGATGTGTGCCTTACTTGGCAGTCTGTGTTATATAGACTGCTTGTTTCGGATTAGGTTTTATGCCTCGTTGTGTGTGACTTATTGAATGCTTTATCGTTTGTGCTCATAGTTTTCTTACATACTTTGTATATGAGAATAACAGTTACTCTGGGATCCTTTGGAATTTCAGCCTCTACTACTACCTGTATGTGTATAATTTATTGGATGTAGCTAGCTCCCAGGCAAATGTCAACAGATGGAGGTGTTGGACCAGTTCCAGACTATTCAGAGAATTGATTTTATGTAATTATAATTTTGTAATCAAGATTTGTAATTTATCATCAGTATATTCAGACATTGCGCTATGATATAATGCTATGATGTATTAAGTAATATTTTTGAGAAATAAAGAAGTATCACATTATCTGTCACCCATAAGAGGCAAGACTAGTAGAGGTGTAACAGCTTGAACTCTTCTATTAACATTGCCATCAATTTCTCCATCCTTTTAAATAATTAAGGGAAAATTAAAATAAAGAACCTGGCTAGAAAAAACAATATTTATTACAAAGGGCCATAAAAATTGTAATTACTTAAAAAGACCAAACATCATAATTTAAATTTAAAATTACTAAATTGCCCATATTCAAAACTCCTGTATTATTTCTTGTATTCATAATCAAAAAAATAAATAAAATTAAAACTAAAAATGCCCATCATGATATATGATCATTTTTTTTAAATATTTTCAATATATTATTTAATTAACAACAATTAAACTTATATTTTTTAATTTTCTTTTTCACCAATTTATATCAATAAATTGCTCGATTTATATCGTCATTATTGATATTAGTTATGCTATTTTTATAAAAAATAAAAACGAAACTTCTTTCATTTTTTCGGATATAATATGTTAATTATATTTTTTTTAACTTTATTAACATCACATGCTTTTTTTTTAAACCACTTAAATTGCTTCGAAAACAAAAAGAAATTATACAAACTGTCTTGATTTAACATACATGATAAATTATAAAATACCTTGACCTTTATTAAAATTATATAATTCCATTTTTAATTAAAATTTTTGTTGATTTTTAAAAAGTTATACTTTTTACAAATTGAAGAATGATTAATTTTTTTTCCTAGCAAGTTTTGAAAAATAAAAATTAAGAAAACTATTATTTAATTTAACGAAACTTAAAATTTTGTATTAGTTTTAAAAATAGAATGTGGAAATACAAAAGATTTTGTTGTGATTTTTTTAGTACCTTTAGTTTTGTATTTTTATATTTGGTATTCATCTACATGCATTAAAATGAAGCATCACATCAAATGATGTGATGATCATGATATAAGAAATGTAAGTAATTTGAAGGATCACAAGCCACATACAAGAATAAATTAAGACAATTTTTTCGGGTGAAGACAAGTTCAAAGCTCTGAATCAATCTCAAAGTTCCTAAATTTGTAAATAGACATCAAAATCAAGCATCAGTGGATGTATTAACCATAAACTTTTGCAAGTATGCAAGCATGGGAAATTCACTGAAGGAAAAATATACACTATATAACAAAGACAGTATATTTAAGTTGATGAGCAAAAGTAGGCCCCCACAATTATATATATGTATGCACATTATAGTTAGGCATCAAATGCTATAAATCTCAATGAGCCTTGTTGGAGTGCATTGACTGTACAACTTGAAACACCAACAACAATACATCTATTTACATAAAAAGATTGTCATTTTTAAAAAATGCCACCTACGCAAGAAACCGTTAACTTTAACAGTAATTTTGATGGCAATGAAGTTGATACTTAAAAATATAAGACATTATGGTTAGTTTAAACTTTTAAATATTAGGGAGATTATTAAAATAATCTTTTGGGCACGGTTATGAAAAATATCAATAGTGGTTAAAATAAGACATTAACAGTAATGAAAAATATAAGACATTATGGTTAGTTTAAACTTTTAAATATTAGGGAGATTATTAAAATAATCTTTTGGGCACGGTTATGAAAAATATCAATAGTGGTTACTTGATGCTTTTGACAAGTATGAAGCGTCAAATATGAATCTATGCTAGTGTTTTGCACAATTTATAACGCGTTAATTTTCAATAGTAATGTATCAACGAGCTTGTTTCAATAACTAGATTTTGCCTCGTTCAGTTTCAACGTGTTAGCTTCTGATTTTGACTTATATGCTGGAGACGTTAGAATTGCCTATGATACTACTTACTCATAGTTTTAATGTTAGTTGAGATCATCTCACATGAGGCGATAGTTGAACGGCTACTTTTTCATAGCTATGTCTCTTTTGCTTTTTATTAATGGCTGTAAACTTGTCTGTAACAACTATAACTTCACTAATGTCATAAATATTCACTCATCGATGATGGTTGGTAAGATTATTAAGTTCCAAATTGATGTGAATTCATATTTGCATTAACTCATCCTTCAAAAAGCTCTCTAATTCTTCGTTTTAGTGCTTCATTGTCTATATTTACTCTTTCAGAAAGTTTTAAACATTAAATTCTTTCTTACTTGAAAGTATACTCAAAGTGAGGTATCTATGAATCGGCCTGTTTGGAAAAGATGAGAAGAAGAAAAAGAGTAACTAACCCTTGGATAGTATTGTGGTTACAAGTCACTACTAGAAAATATGGAATTTGCGAGGGAATATTTTTCCTCGCAAATATTTCTATATTTGCGACGGAAAAAAAAAATCCCTCGCAAATCCAGTAATTTTGCGAGGGAAAATAAGTTCCCTCGCAAAATTAAAGCCCTTTTGCAAGGGAAACTCGCAAAAGGGCTTAATTTTGCAAGGGAACTTATTTTCCCTTGAAACTGGCTTAAATTTTACGAGGGAAAATAGGTTTCCCTCACAAACTAGCTTGATTTTGCGAGGGAAAATAGTTTCCCTCGCAAAATTAAGCCATTTTGTGAGGGAAAATAGGTATCCCTTGCAAAAAAGACTTTTTAACCATTAGGGTTCTTTCTCAGCTCATTTTCTCTCCTCCGTCCGCGACCTCACCTTCTCTTTCTCAGATTCATCGTAGCTTCGGGTGCTCTCAGCTCTCAATCTCTTCGATTGGTTTTGTCACGGTGAAGTCGACAGCGGACGGGGAAGGGAAAGGCGACGGCGACGATGGACGCTGAACGCGAAGCGACGACGGATTTCGGAACCTATTTCACGTCGCCATCAGTGGGCAGACGGGGAAGGCGAAGTCAACGGCGGATTTCTGAACCTATTTGGTAGGTTTCGAACTTTGCTCTTTTTAATCGGTTCTTCTTCCTTTTCTATTTTCTCTGTTGTACGTTGGTGCTAGGATTGCAATTCCTCTTTGTCGTTGGTACGCGATTATTTTGAGATTGAGCTGTTGAACGGTGCTCCCTCAGCCCTTTTACTCCTATTTAATTTAATTAACTATTAATGCAACACGCGGTATTTTATATGAAAGGAATTTGCTTTCATCATCATTTGTCTATCATTTCAGGGAAGTGATTCTCCAAACAACGGCGCGATTTCTGTGAAATCGAATCGCCAATGGATTCGCTTGAAGGTGGGAGTTGCTGGGATTTTCTCGATTTCAGCTTAATCGACGATACACCGCCGGCGCCCACCGATTTTCTTTGGTCCAATCAGAGGTTCTTCAATTTTATTTTCTATTTTTTCTCTTGGCTTTCAGATTTATTCAGTTTTATTCTCTTTAGATTCATACGGGCCTATTTCTTAAATTCTATTCCTTCTAAATCTCTCGCAAGCTGTGCGTGATGACGATTCAATAATAAGAGGCCTGAATTTATAAGCTTTGCTTCTTACTTGTTGAAACATCTTGCGGGAAGAGGTATATCGTCTGTTACAACTTTTGCTGTAAAATTACTCTTCTGACTTCGTTATTATTTGGATTTCGTTAAAATTTCATTCTTATGTAAAGAAGATTAAATTAATTTTGGGGGAAGAGGAAAGCCTAGTTCAGTTTAAGTGATCAATTTATTTCTTTCATTGCTAACCTTTCTTGTAAACTTCTAAGTTTTACGTCTGTTTATAGTTAATGGAATGAATCAATCATTTCTATTGGCGTTTTACATGATGAGAATACTGAATGGTGATTTCGGAGAACAATTATCGTATTAGTTGCGTAGTTGGTTAAAGGATATATATTGCTGAGGCTGCTGCTAAGATGTAATTTGAATTGTGACAATAATTACTTGAACACAATGTAGAACTATTGCTCTAGAAAAGGGGGTTCAAACTTCAAAATATGATTTTTGTCTTTTAATGTCTCTAACTTCAAAACATGCTAAGCATGTTTCTCATAACATTCTTCATTTTATTTTAATCCTTTAGGATGTTGCTATTAAAAGAATGACTGCTACAATTTCAACTAAAGTAATCATTTGAGGACCCTTTGTATATCTTTATTCTTAACCAACGTAGCTGTGTGTGTGTGTGTGTGTGTGTCACTACTGTTTTGGAACATCTAATGTGGTTAGGGGAGTTTCAACAGTGTACTGTTTAGCTGATCATCTCAGCTTAGGCTATGTATGAAAAACATGATAGGCGTACTGAAGTCCATTGATAAGTTATTTGGTATGAGGAAGTGCTAAATCACATTTTATAGTTAGTTAGTTATTTGCTTCTAATGTTGTAACCCGTTAGAGTGGTTAAAAATGAAAAGGAAAAGGATAAATATGTTAAAGGTTCTTGCATACTTGTATTATTTCAGACTCAGAGTGATTACAAGGTCATCAACATGGATCAATGGATGGGATTTTTCCGGTTTTGCAATGAGGTACTCTTTTCCTTTGCTTTGCAAGATTTTAGGAGGAAACAAAATATCATTCTGTTTCTGCTTGCAAGGATAAGGCCTAATTTTCTATCTATTCTTATAGCAAAAAAATTGCTTCCAACGTGCTGCTTAAAGCAATCTTTTTTTCCTCAATTCTATTTGCATGAGCTTGTCCTAACCCTTCATTTCCGCAAATTAACCCTCCAAGATTGTTCCTTCTACATCGGACTGCCAACTTTATATTCTCATTGTCATTGTGTTGTGTCATGTGCAGATTTGACTCCCCCATTTTTCACATGTTATGTGCAGATTTTCTTGAGTACAAGGTGGGCTATCTTGTTGAATTTGCACGTTGAGATGTTCTGTGTGAACAAGTATCCTACTTTTTTGTGATGGGAGACAATTGTAACAACAACCATGATTCGCATGTGTGGTAAGTGTTTTAAATTCATAATTTCATAGATTCATCATTTTAAACATGCTTTGTTTCGCCCCAATATCTTGATGTTGTCATGTCATGAATATAACATTGTAACTTATTCATGGAGCCCTTGCCAGCCAGAAACATAATAGGCAGATCAGTTTTTCAGTATTGGGCACCAAATAGGATTTGCAGCACAGCTTTTGAGAAGAGCTGTCTTGTTGAAAGTGACCCTGGCACTAGTTTAGCTTCGCAATCAAATTGCTTCACCCATTTGAATTGTAAGATAATTTAGTCAATGTTGTTGTCATTCCATTATTTGTTGATTGTGTAAAAGGAATAGGACTTGTACTGGGGCAATTGTAATATTTTGTTTTTCCTATGTAAACTCTTATGATTGTTATAATTTATTTTTATGATATACAAGTCATACAAGTCTTTTTATTTTCATTTTTTGTGTAATTTTTTTTCCTGATTTTTTATATATTTTTTTTAAAAAATAAATTAAAATTTGCGAGGGAAAATGTTTCCCTCGCAAAAATTTTGCGAGGGAAAAGTCATTTTTGTGACGGAAATTTGTTTTGTGATGACGATTTTTGCGACGAAACAATTTCCATCGCAAATTCCGCCGCAAAATCAGTTTTGCAACGGAAAATGACTTTTTAGCGAGGGAATTTTTCCGCCGCAAAAAACAGTTTTTTTTTTTTGTAGTGAGTACCGATTTTAAACTTGTAAGACTTAGTTGAAATCTCAAGAGGTTTATTTGAGGTTGAATGTAGGCTAAGTGATTGCGCTGACAAATATAAATTCTTGGGAAAATTCACATCAGGGTCTTTTTTACCGAAAAAAACTTAAAAAAGGCCCTAAGATTTTGAAAATCCAAGAAAAGACTGGGATTGTCAGAATCTACGTGAGTTGTTAATGGGACTGATATAGTTGTTAACGGGGTACTGATATAGTTGTTAGTAAATTGTTGTTAATGATACTGATTTAGTTGTTAATGATCTACCTGTTAACAATTATATCAGCCCCGTTAACAACTTACGTAGATTTTGAAAACCTTTTTCTGGGATTTCCAGAATCTTGGGACCTTTTTCCCCCGGGGGGGGTTCTGTTAAAAGGGCTCTGATGTAAATTTTCCCTAAATTCTTTGGATTCTACTTCCTTTCATCTCTTCCAAAATCTCATTTCAATCTTTCATTGTTTTTTTTTTTTTAAATACAAGGCGATAGGGGAGGGGGGATTGAACCCAGGACCGGGAGTGGGGAAATTAATCCTAATACCACTATACTGGTGTGTCTTTCATTGTTACATTGGGTTTTTAGTTGGAAAACGTTTTTGAAATTTTTTTTGATCAGACGTTTTTGAAAATTTTATAAGAACACTATATAAAGAATGTAGACGAATTAAGTAGGCCATGAAAGGACCAGATTAAAAAAGAACCAAAAGTCTCAATCTCAAAGCCCATTCTTTCGAATCGAGGTTTACATACTTCAAGGAATGAGAGCCCTTAACCCAAATTCTAATCCAAACCAAACTGCTTGAAGACAACAGCAACAAAAACAAAAGAAATAACTCTGTTAGCAAAAAGAAAAAGAAACAAACAATTTATGAAATGTTTTTCTCTAATTTTATCTTTCCAAGTCAACATAAAACTCACCTTCATAATCATAGAGATCAATCAAAACATTTTTTCAAAGAAATATACTATTTACCCTAAATATTGGAGCTATATAATTAATTTATTAATATTAAAAAACATCAGTTAAGTTATTTATCGGTAACAAATGTGTTATTGTTTTCCCTAAGCTATAAGATACCACTTTAATTATTAGTTTCATTGATAAAAACTCACTTAACATGTAGAATCAATATGGAAACTCTGAGGAGGGGGGGAGGGGGGATCTTTATAAATTTAGGGGACAAAATGAATTGTAATATTACATTTATGACCAAAATAAATATGTTAACCAGTTCTTACATTTGGAACCGATGAAACTAATTCCTTAAAAAATTCAATGTTTGTGAGTAGGGTTTGATTCATGTTGGAACTTGGAATCCTCATCTACCAAACAACTTCCAATTCAGCACCCATCTTGATTAATCTACTTCTCTAACGGCAAACATGTTGTACTAGTAATATTTTATTTTATAGAAGACTCACATTCTTAATATTGTTGTTGTTTACATTGTGCTAATTATCCTCCCAACAGTCATAATTGCTTAACTTAGATTATTTATGGAGAACATATCATTTTTAAAATTTTATAATTCAATGGAATGGAGTCAAATACCGTTGACTTCTTAAAATTTCATATGTTAATATACTTTAAACTTCATATTAAAATAAAACTAAATTTTCTATATGTTTCTTAATGTACTTTTACACTTTTTGATGTCTTATTAAAAAAGTGATAATTCTTTCTGTGTCATTTGAACTCATGAGCATGCGATGAGAAATCTATTCCTCTCAAGTCTCAACCAACCAATATTAAACTCCAACATTGACAGAAAAAGAGTGACATTTCTTGATAAATCACTAAGTTTAAAATAATTATTTACTTTGTTTCAAAAATTTTGAGCAACAATAAATGTTATAAAAATCATAAACCCTAACTCTGAATTTAAATATATAAAAATCTATTTTTATTTATATTAGACATTATATATACCTAAATTAATATCTACAGTATAGCAATTCTTTTGAAGTAACGTACGGATTTGACAATGAGGTGAGAGGATCGAAAACTTAGTTGATAAATTATCACCATGATTTTTACGATTTTTTTTTATTGATCCCTGATTGTAAATACTAAATACTAATTACATAATTCTTTTTTTGGGCCAACACTAATTATATAATTCGAATAGTTAGGGGTGGAAATAGGTTAGGCCCCTATTAGGTGGCTTACGGCCTGGCCGGCCTGGTCAAGCCTGACCTATTTGTTAAAAAGGCTAGACTAAGGCCTATTTAAAGGCCTATATGTGTAAATAAGTCAGGTCTATTTTGTTAAAGCCTGGCCTATAAGACTTCAGGCCTGACCTATTTACACATTAAATATATATTTATATTTATATCATATAATAATAAAATATTTATTTTTCATTTTATATTTATATAGATTTTAATAGGCTCAAAGTGTATGAAGCCTACTTATGGTTTTCAAGTTTTGCAATATGAGGCTTTTTTAAAGGCCTATATTGTAAGTAAGTCTTTAAAAAGGCTTCAAGCCTGACCAAGCCTTATGAAAGCTCAGCCTTTTAACCCCATTACAGGCTCAAACCTATTTAGCTAAAGCCTAACTTAGCCTATTTCCATGCCTACGAGTAGTCGCCTTATTCATATTTTAAAAATCCAAACTAAATTATAAAACTTGTCACATATATGTACATTTTTATTCAGAGATATTATAAAAACGTATTGACAGCAAATATCCAATGGTGATCGTCTCGAATATCCGTGCAGATGAGGTGGCTTACGTTTTATGATCAATGACTGTTGGTACAGTGAAGCTTAAAGTGATGACGGCGCAGACGCCAAGTGTTGCAGTTGGCCCACGTCATCATCAGTCACCCCGAACGGCGCCTATTATCCTGCAACATTTCACGCTAGAAGGAGAAGTAAGCTGTCCGAAGGCAAAAAAAAAAAAAAAAACAGAGAAGACGTAAGCTGTCATGTGATTGAGCTTCGCACGTTCTACCAAGTAGTTGACTTTTTTTAGGTTCGCATTAGCCCTCTTCTGCCACGTGGCATTCTTGGGTAAGTTACCCCGTGCTCCTTTTAAATTCCCTAATTAAAAACATCTTTGAAGAAACATTTTTTTAAAAAAAAGGATTAAGGGTTATTTTTTACCAGAAAGTTTTCATTAAGCCTTAGTTTGGATTGAGGGGAGGGGAGGGGAGGGCCCCAAATAAAAAGACCAAACTAACCCTAAGGGATAGTTTCGCTTCAAAAATTTTTTAGGTGGCAGTTTTGCTTGAGAATTTTTTAAATTGGATTAATTTCATTATGACTATTATTTTAGTTAATTTTGATTATTAGTTGACCAAAATACTAAGTTAGTAGTTCACAAATCATCTACGTCATTTTTGTTAAGGTGTTTTTTTTTTTTTTTTTTTAAAATGAAGTAGAT
Organism: Acacia crassicarpa; assembly: GCA_034222035.1. Taxonomy (NCBI): domain Eukaryota; kingdom Viridiplantae; phylum Streptophyta; class Magnoliopsida; order Fabales; family Fabaceae; genus Acacia; species Acacia crassicarpa. Next base: position 55,156,872 of record JAWXYG010000001.1, on the reverse strand, counting down.
GACATGAGTCACATGACTCATTGATTTTTGTTGAAAATTCACACCTTAACAAAAATGACATGGATGATATATGGACTGATAGCTCAACATATTTAGTTAACTAACGATGAAAATTTACTGGGATAATGGTCAGAGAAAAACTGCCCTCATTTTGACACTTCCAAGACAAAATTTCTCTAAAAACCCTTTCAGGGTAAAATTGTCATTAGTGAAAACTTCCGGTCAAAATTGACATTAACCCTTTGTTTAAATTTGGACAAGTATATTCCTTTTAGGCTAATTTGTTCCAAGCACTGATGGATATTAGCTGTTGGCTTTAACGGGGTTCACATTAGGTGCTTTTCCCTCTAATTAGAGGGATTATGATTTTTTTTAATATATTCTATTTATTTAGATTAGATTGTATGCTGGATCCTGAAATTTTTTTTGCATCCAATATCTCAAATTAATTAATTTCTAGTTCTATATTCAGAAATATTTTTCCTGTAACTCCAATATCCTAGAAATTAAGTAATTTGAGATGTTGGGTGTAAAAAAAATTTCAAGATCCAACATATAATCTAATTTAAATAAATAGAATATATACAAAATTTAAAAAAAAAAAGGTGCTAATCCATCTAATTAGAGGGAAAAACACCTAAAAAATACATAAGAGAAAATCACCTAATGTGAATTCTTATTTTAATATTGACAGGTATATTCCTTTTAGGCTAATTTTGTTCCAAGAACGGATGGATATTAACTGTTGGCATTGCTTTCCATAGGAAACCTTGGTACACGTTACGAGGAATAAATTTAGGGAAGAGATTCCTCATTACTTAATTTATCATTTGAAAGTATTTACACTTTGTTTAGAACTCTCTTATAACTTAGTTATGTGCATCTTATTTTCAGCTATGCGTAAAATTGAATGCATTTCTACATAGCCGAAGATATCTTGAAAACAGGTCAACTTGGAAATAAGAGTTACACTTACACCCACTTAATAAATTGGATTCTTAGGCGCCTGATATTTTTCTTACCTTAAAAGAATTAAAAAAAAAATAAAACCTTATACTTTTTTTGAAAAATAATGATACTTTAATGCTTTATAAATTTTAAGAGAGGGATACCTAATAATACATGATGCCCCTGTAACATAAGGGAGAATACTCCCTCCTTTTAAAATTATGAGCCACTTTAAACTAATTTCTATCCTTGAGTTGAGGAAACAGTTAACATCACTAGAAACTGTCTACTCTTTCCATTATCTATCTTTATTTAATAGGATAACTCTTAATCATCAATAAATAAAAAAAATTCTCATTAATTACTTCTAGAAAATACGAAAATGTATTATAATTTAATACATGAAAAATATAGGAAATGCCAAATAACTTACAACATTTCAAAATCATGTTCATGAATCAACATGAACATTTCTTTTTTGCATGGGGTGGGGGCGGGGGTTCCTTAACTAACTTTGGAATTGGAAGTTATCAAATCAGAAATAAATAAATAAAAGTCAAACTTTGAAAGTCTAAATAGGATAATACAATAACGTGTTGAGCTCTTAATTTTGACTTTTCTATACCAATATTAATAATTGAGGGTATTGCACGTGCTCTGAAACTTAATTTCATTAATTTCTTAAAACATTTTCAAATCGTAATTAGCATAGCATATACTCCTTTTGATTCTTATTACTATAAGACACCAACTAACTATTCTTACAAATTAATAAAAACAGTTAAAGTTAATAAAATTGTCATACAATTTAAGTAACTTCTAATACCACCCCTACTAATTACACAAAACTCTAATATTATATTAACTATTACTCTTACCCATTACCTTTATTAATTATAGGCATACTTGAAAAAAAGTAATTAATTAATGCTTCTTAGGAACAAGCAAGTGCCTTATAAAAATGACTAAATAAACTTGTTAGTTGGTACCTTAAAATAAGGACCAGAAAGAGTACATGGTCATTTCCTCTTCTAAGTATATATATTGCTTGATTATTAAAAAGTTTATGTAGAACGAATTACTATGGTATCTTAAGCAATCGATCGAAGTTCAATTTACTTCAACAAAATATATCATAGTCTAAGAAAATCCAATTGCTACTCTTTGTTTGTTTTTTTTTTTTTTATACAACCAATTGCTACTCCTCTAATCCTTAACGTATGGGCTAATTGGGAGTTGATCTTGATCTTAAACGTAAAATATTTTTTTTTATACTTATTAGTTTTTTTCTAATTTGCTGTATGATGCTCCCTTAACAATAATCAAGCTAAGTAAGAGAGAGATAGAGGGAGTTAAGGAAGATGATTAGGATGTTTTAAACAAAATATTTTACATTGACTAACTGAACTAATTTTCTTAACCTAATCAAGTTGGAAATATATTTCTTACATTAAGAATCAAAGAGAGTATATGCATTGAGAATGTAACCAAAAAAAAAAAAAAAAAGAAACTTTAGATAGCTGTTATCAAGTGACTTGAGAATCACAACTAAGTATAGGATTATGACATAACCTCTCGAGAAGATTTGGATCCATCAGAATACATGGCAATTGTTGTCCAACCTCCTAGAATATTTGTGATGTCTCATTAATTATACAAGAACCTGAATAATTAATTATTTGAATAGAATCATTTTATCCCTATGAAGAGCAATTATATATGTCTATGGAATTCCTATAACCCAAAAATTGACAACCTCACTTTCTCAATATTTCATTCATGAACAACTGAATAGGGGAAGAAAGAAATTTACAAAACCACCTGAGGTTTGCCTATATAAACCTAAGATTTAGAAGTCATTTAGACATATCTTCACAGAAGAAATAGACAAGTGTTGACTTATAAATTAGAGAACATGGAAGGCAACACTTTCTCACGTCTAGCTTCATTCACATTTCTCTTTCATCTTCTTCTGTTCTTCATTCTTCTTTCTCAAGCTTCAGCATGCAACAATTCCACCATTGATCCTCCAGCTTCTTCCAATTCCTACCAAACCAACAAGAACACCAATATAAACCCTAATTCCTATTCCCAGAATACCAAAAATAATCCTTCTCCAAATCAAATTGCAAAGAACTACAAAGCCTTTGTTTTCACTTCCTGCAATGCCTCCACATACCCTTCAATCTGCTACCAGTACTTATCTGATTACGCTTCAAAGATCAAAGAAGATCCTTTCAAGCTTTGTAATTCCTCTTTATCTGTGGTGCTAACACAGGCTAAAAAAAGTTGTTCAGTGATATCAGATCTTTTAAATCAGAAGAACAGCTATATATCGGGGACGGCTGCTAAGGCGTTGAAGGATTGCCTTAGCAATGTGAAAAGTTCTATTGGTGAGGTTAAGAAGTCTCTGGATGATATGAACCATTTGTATGATAGTTATGATAAGAAGTTTCAAATGAGCACGATTAAGACATATGTGAGTGCTGCTATTACTGATCACGAGACTTGTTTTGATGGGTTGGATGAAGAGAAAGTGGATGCTTCGGTGAGGGACAAAGTCAGAAGCAGTGTGTTAAATGTTCAGAGGATGACCAGTAATTCTTTGTATTTCATCAACAATCTCAAGTATTAATTCAAAGATTTGCATCAATAATGGAGGAAATTGTGTTTCAGATTATTTGAAGTCAAAGTAAGACGATGATGTGTTTGATTTTTTTTTTTTGGCCTTATTGGCAACATTCAATAAGGTAGCTATATATGTAAGTGTTTCTCATTTATGCCTCTCAATATATCTATGGGGCTTCTCTTTTGTTGTTTATTTTTTCATATGGAATTTTCTCTGTATGTTATATATCATTTAATAATTGGTCTTGTGGTGTTTTTCTTTTGGGACCAACTATGTGCTGTTAGAAAAATGACGATTTTAAAATACAAATTTCATTTAACACTTATAGACGATTCTTATTTCAAGCTTATATCAATGAAAACACAAATATAATGGTTATATTTATTGACTGTGAAATATGAACAGCAAAAACGACATTTAATAATAAGCAACCGTCATGTAAAGGACAAATCTAAAAAGCACCTTTTCATAACCTCATTTGGTTTGATAACAAGTACTAGTTCTATTAAATTAAATACTTTAGAGTGAAGTAATCAACTTTATGTAAACTAATCTATTCCTTTTATTTTTAGTACTTTTCTAAAAAGCACATTTTCATAACCTTGTTATTCTCTCTTTATCATGGTCAGACGCCAGAGAGATCTTTGGATTCTCCCTACTCCTCCTTTTCCACAAGCCCATTCTCCTCCTCCTCCACCACCACCTCTACAACCTCCTCCTCCTCCTCCTCCCTTGCCTACGCCTCAACTGAAGGCTATGCTGCAAACGTTTGCCAGCCTTGACTACTCCACAAGGCATTTGGGTAGACACGCCGACAATCTGAATATAGAAAGTTGGAGTTTATCCTTCATCACAATTAGGTTGTATATGATCACTTTCAGTTAGATCCTTCATCTCTTTCCTCTAATGTAGATGATGTTTCAAGCAAGGGGGAGGGGGGGGGGGGGAGGAGGAGGAGGATAGCAATAATGGTGATAATTGAGAACCACTATTTTTTCCCCAAATTTTCAAATATCAAAAAAATTAATCCTAGGGCAAAATAGCCCAAAAATATATTTTGAAAAAACATTTCTACTTTATGGTTATTATTAAACAACCATTACCAAAGGACACATTCTGCTTGATAACTTGAGAAACCTTTTCCATTCCACATTTATTTAATTAACAAGAAATGATCTTTAAAGGACACATATGGAAAAGTTTGAATGAACTGGCCTCTCTCATTCATTCTCTAGATCAGAAGGTGGACAAATTATTAGAGAAAGATGAATATGATGATGCAACAAATCCTTCATCTTCATAACTTTTTTTTTTGTTTGTTTATTCACACTTTCGTTTTCTTTTCTTTCTTTCTTTCTTTCTTTCTTTTTTTTTTTAATTTTTTTTTGTACTATGAGCCTGAATAATAAACTTCAAAAATTATTTTAAAAAAAGTTAAATAAGGAATGGTTATTATGTAAAACCCGTCACATTTTATAATACCATATCTAATAGCTAACGATTGTTAAGAAAAACTTGTCATCATTTACAAAACCTAACGAGTGTAGATGTAAAACCATGAACTTTTGTTTAGAGGTTCATTATGGTTGTAGATTAAGAACCGTAAGAAAAGTCCACCTTTCATAACAGTTCTATACTTAAAATCATGAGCAAGTTTCGTCAAGTCTTTTAAAACATCCGCTATCTCACGCCTTTTCACATTCTCAAGTTATTACACTTAACACGCTTGTCTTTGGTCGAACATTACCCACCATCCTCAAAACCCCATAACTCTGGTTGACTTTTTTGGCCGTCAATAGTCGCTTTCAGGCGGACCGCATCCTCTATTTCTTTCTTTGAACTTTGATCCGAAAGCTACGCGAGTTGCTTTGATTGTCCTAACTTGCTTTTTCATTTTGAAGCCTTAACTAGGTTGCATTCCTTCGTGTGCGTTGTTCTCTTTATTTTAAGATATGATTTCTCTTTTTCATTTTGCATTCTCCATTCTGCATTCTCCTTATTTTTCACTTCGTTTTGCTTGGCTAAATTTTGACCTTAGTTGTGCATCATGTTTTTCTGGAAAACTCATTACTCTGTTCTTTGTAGCTGATTGAATGAGTTTCATTTTTCAGTTAAAATGGCTAGTCCTACTTCCTCCGATGCGGATAATGCCCCTAGGTCTAAGAATGCTCCTTGTACTGATGTTGTCCCTTGGCAAACCACAGATGAGGCCCCAAACAGGTGTTAGAACGAGTGTGGGGTATTGTTAAGAGGGGCCCTGCGCTTTGACTTTTGTGAACAAAGCAAAGTCTTTGGGGGGGGGGGGGAATTTCATGTATATGAAATAATGACTATCAAGCTCTTGAGTCATCACACTTCATCAGCTACATCGAAGTAGCGACAATGACCGACATTCCTATCTCGACGGGTGACTGGCATTGGGCAGGGAAAAATTATGCAACGTTAGTTGGGATAATATGAGGATAAGATATATATGTCTCCTAATTACTTACTATGTACTTGTAAAAATGTTAACTTGAATCATATGCTTTGAAGTTTGCATATCATCTAGATCAATCTTCCAAGAAATAGGTCCTTAATAAGGCTAGGCAATTACTACGCACATTCTGTCGTATATTGATGAAGGTGTATTTGAAGAATCCTGAAGAGGATGATGAGATAGAAGTTCTTGAGGATCTTCGGTCCACCATCAAATTGGATTATTGGAGAGAATTTGTCATCTCCCGTCGCAATCTGGCATTCTAGGTAATTGTTACTCACAACTTATAAGACATGCATGTATCTGTTTAATATTAATTGGAATATTGTGTGTTTTTGTAGGAAATAAGCTAGGTGAATAGGGAGAGTGTGAAGAATAATAAGTATCCCTACAAAGGAGGGTGAACGAGGTATGCTCAGATTGCTCAAAAGTTTGCTACTAAAAGTGGGGACAGTACTAGACCTCTTTGTCATGAACCTTGGTTGGTGGCGAAGTAAAATAAAGATGGCACTTTTGACGATCCTCAGGTGAAAGAGGTTATGGATAAAATAGTAAGTATTAATATAAGTCCCCAATTCATGATAGTAATGTCTTGAATTAACTATCAATATTAATATTATTGTTAAATGCATAGCAAGCCATGCCTAGGAAGTTACAACACATGGTTGCCTTATTGAGGATGAGAACATATTGGCCAAGACATTGGGGTATAACCATCTCGGCTTTCTTAAGGTGCTAGCTTTGAATATTGTCCAAGGAAAAATATTATGGTTAGCGACAACCTCGAAGAAATAACACGGATGGAAAATAAGAAAATCTCTAGAAACAGTGCGATGAAATGCAGAAATAAATATTGTTTCTCACACAAGATTTATTGAAGGAACGTTGTACAAAGCAATAAGGCGCAAATGAAAGCACAAGTACCAAAAGCAGTGGAACATTTCCAAGCCCTAATCTGCTTGAGGATGTGGTAGATATTGAGTGTTTTGGCGATAGCCCTGGACACTATACAGTTGCAACGGGCCACATGTTCAACTTCCCAAAGTATAACATGCTTCATTACGAGACTATCCCTCCTAAGCATGTAAAGGTACAAATTAACACCAACATCGACCCCCGTTATACGCTCCCCTTACCAACCACAGACACATATACAGTGAAAGGGGCTATGGGTAGCTTCGTTGTGTGGCCTCGCCGTCTATATAGAGTGTAACATCCCAAAATTTTTATAGTAAATAAGTATTTTTAGGTTATGATTTATACATATTTTGAGGTTTAGAGGAGATTTATAGGTTTAGAATTAAGAGTTTTTGTCTATATATTAAGATAAATAAATTATTATATGTTATTAAAATATTATTTATGTTGAGAGAGTGAAGAATGGCCCAAAGAAAAGAAATAGAAAAGCGAAAAATTATTATGATTATTAAAATAATATTATATTTAATAATATAATATAATATAATATAATAATATTATATTATTGTTAAAAGTGAACGTAGGTGGAAAATGAGGAAGGAAGAAGACGAAGAAGAAAAGGGAAGAAAGGAGAAAAGAAAAGAAAAGAAAAACTATAAAGGTGGTGGGCCCCACCCCTTTTAAAAATTGGGGTAGGAGGCGCCTACCATGTTGAAAATTGAAGGGACAGCACCTCCTCAATTAGAAAAATGGGTGAGCGCTGTTCCCGCCAATGAAAAAGGGAGGGGGGATTTTTAGTATAAATACCCCCACCTCCTACGCAAACGCACACTACAATTCACCTTTCACTGGAAGAGAGTGAGAGAGAAGTGAGAGAAAATGAGAGTAAAGTCATAATTATTTGGGAGTCTTGTAGTAGCATTTTGGGTGATTATTTGGAAATTAGCAAGTTCCAGGTAACTCTGAATATTCTTCATTATACTTGTGAATTATGTATGATTATAAATATTTATTTATTTACTATTTTTGACAAAATATATGTAGAAAATATTTTATGGTTTATAAGGTTTTAAGATTTGGTATGGGAACTTTGAATTTGCAATCTGCATTTCATACAATGGTACTATTTACGCGTACATTATTGATTTACTATTCACGTATACATACCGTATTTTACTGTTCAGTATTCACTTATACATGCTGATTTACTATTCATCATTTACGTATACATACCGTATTTTACTAGTCACTTATACATACTGATTTACTATTCATTATTTACGTATACATACCGTATTTTACTATTTACGATTCACGTATACACATAGTGATTTACTATTCATAAATACGTACAGTAATACTATTTATTATTCATGAATTTTCTAAGATTATGTTTGATATAAATGGAAGTGTAATGCTTTATCTTTGCATAAATACATTTATCACGGTGGCTGTATTCGTGATGGGATGGAGTAAGGAGGAATTGGTATGATATGTTTTTATGCCACCACTCGGTGCACAGTGGATGGTACTTTTTAGGGCCCCATCTTCCATGTCTTCCTCTGACCAGGATTGCATTGAAAATGTGGGACATGTGACACCTCCTTAGTTGTTATTCTTAAGGAGGGGAGCCATAGTCCAGATTTAAGCTCTATACCTTTGGCCGGGTGTATCTTAAGTTTTGGTGAGCTTGAAACCATCCAGTCAAATGAATGAGTTTCTATTGGACTATATGTTAGCCTATGGCTCCAGTCAGCGGTATAAGGGAGGACGGTGTTATAAGGGAGGCTGCATATTTTTGCATTGTATATTTATATAGTCACAATTCCACTTTAGGATGATTACTTTTGCAAATAATTTTATATGTGAAATTATGGTATATATATATATATATATATATATATATATATATATACAAATATATTTGAAATTAGCCCATGCTTTTTGTCATATGTAATTTGCTTGTGTACGGTAGAAATTTTCAGTAGTTACTGAGACGTGGAATCTCATCCCGTATTAACATTTTTCAGGTGAATATCCTAGTAGAGAGCAAGGGAAGGCACCTATGGAGTGAGCTTTGGAGGCTCTTTTGTACTCCTATAGTTCATGTTATGTTATTCAATTTGCCATGAACCTAAGACTTCCGCTTTGTATTAAACTCTGAAATATTTTCGGAAAACTTATTTTAACTTTGTGGTATGAATTTTATTTGAAATGGTAATGTAATTCGATAATTTGGATATTGATAAACTCTGTTGAAGGTATTACAAATATTTTGGCCAAATTTTGGGTATTGGAATTGAGGTGTTACATAGAGTATGCAAGCCGACCAAGAAGTCCATCGCTCAAAAGAAGTGGCCTACGAAGTCTATGCCCCACTCAGTCCAAGCCCTCCCACTAAATCCAAACCCCTTAATCTATCCAAGCCCCCCGCTCAATCCAAGAAGAGGAAGCATCCCACCTCCATTCATTAATCCGGAAAGAAGTATTTCTCACACAATAAGCCTGTTGGCCAATATGCTCGGAAGTCCCTCTAATAGTTCACTATGACAAGATCTTCGCTTTAGATACGTATCCAATGAATAAATTTGAGAGAGATGTCTTCGGCCAAGTAGACCATGAGGATTTTCTAAGCAAAGAGCTTGTTTTTGAGGTTTTGAACAAGGAGATGGCAAGTATGAGCTCTGTCAAATTCTTTATAAGGTATTTCTTCAATTGTGATTATATAGTTGGTTGCTTAGAACTTTGATTACATTTTGATACATTGGTTTTGGCATTTCAGGCACTTGTACCATACTCCCTCTGATCCTTATTATAAGGCACCAACTAACAAGTTTATTTGGTCCTTTTTATAAGACACTTGCTTGTTCCCAATGAGCATTAACTTTTTGTTTCCATGTCTACCCATAATTAATAAGGGTAGTGGGTGAGAATATTAATTAGTATCATATTAGAGTTTAGTGCAATTAGTAGGGGTAATATTGGAAGTTACTTAAATTGTAGGGTAACTTTATTGACTTTAATTGTTTTTATTGGTTTGTAAGATTTGTTAATTGATGTTTTATAATAAGGACCAGAGGGAGTTATTACATCCTGCCCCATGGGCTCTGAGACAAGATCAAGTTTATCCACCCTGAAAATCTCAATAACTAGGGTGACAACATGAAGGAAGATGTCAAGCAACAACACACGAGGTTTATGGGTGATGAATTTATTAGGAGGGCGCCAGACAAAAGGGACACTTATTTCTTTATGCCATACATTCAAGGTGAGAACGTATTAACTCTACTTAAATTATAGGGTTAAGGTGCAAAAATACACATGTGCTTTTCTCCGAGGAGCGCCCAGTAGCAAATGCTTTTTTTGAGTGCAAAAGTGCACACGTGGTTACAAATTAGGTGCAAAAATATCGTTTGACCGTTAAGTTTGACTTTGGCAGATGACGTGGCATTTCAAAGGTGCAAAAATACACATGTGATTTGTCAAGAAGAGCGCCCAACAACATTTTTTTTAATTTAATAATTTTATTTCAAAATCCTAAAATAATTTTTCAAGATTATGAAGTATTTTTTCAGTATCAGTCAGTATCCTTTTAGTACCGGTCAATACTTGAAATATTTTTTCAAGATCCTAAAATAATTTTTCAAGATTATGGAGTATTTTTTCTGTACCAGTCAGTATCTTGAAAGTACTTTTTAGTACCAATCAGTACCCTAAAATATTTTTTTCAGTATCAATCAGTATCCTTTTAGTACCGGTCAATACTTGAAATATTTTTTCAAGATCCTAAAATAATTTTTCAATATTTTGAAGTATTTTTTCTGTACAAATCAGTATCCTGAAAGTACTTTTTAGTACTAGTCAGTACCCTGAAATATTTTTTTTCAGATACTGACTAGTACAGAAAAAATACTTCATAATCTTGAAAAATTATTTTAGGATCTTGAAAAATTATTTCAAGTATTGACCGGTACTAAAAGGATACTGACTGATACTGAAAAAATACTTCATAATCTTGAAAAATTATTTTATGATCTTGAAAAAATATTTCAAGTGTTTACCGGTACTAAAAGGATACTGAAAAAAATATTTCAGGGTACTGACTGGTACTAAAAAGTACTTTTAGGATACTGACTAGTACAGAAAAAATACTTCAAAGTATCTTTTCAGTACCAGTTAGTACCCTGAAATATTTTTTTTCAGATCTAAAAATAAATTTTCAAGATTATGAAGTATTTTTTTCAGTACAGGTCAATATTCTAAATATCTTTTTAGCACCCGGTAGTAATTAAAATAAAATTATTAAATTAAAAAAATTGTTGTTGGACGCTCTTCTTGACAAATCACATGTGCATTTTTGCACCTTTGAAATGCCACGTCATCGGTCAAAGTCAAACTTAACGGTCAAACGGTAGTTTTGCACATAATTTGTAACTACGTGTGCACTTTTGCACCAAAAAAAAGCATTTGCTACTAGGCGCTCCTCGGAGAAAAGCACATGTGTATTTTTACACCTTAACCCTAAATTATATTGGTTTCTATTTATTTTGTAATTGTCTTGATGATGTGATATATTATTTACTTAGGAAATATTGGATGCTCATAGTAGTAAATCAAATGCGCAAAAAGATATGATACTATGACTCTAGGGTGAGGTTTCAAATAAGAGACCATATATGCAGGAGACATTTAACTAGGAAGTTATCCATTCATCACCTCTTATAATTCAGCTCAACTTGCATGTTTATATGTGTGTGTGTGTGTATCATTTTTTATTGCATATTCTTAGAGGGGCGTACAATTACCACACACAAATTGGTCTAGAGTGCACTGAAAATATCCTCACTAATGGCAGCTATAGATGCGCCTTCTAATGGTTGAGTTCGAATATATATATATATATATATATATATATATATATATATATATATCATTTTTTTTATTGAAGAACACATATAGTTTATATATATGAACGACTAACAAATTTTTCTTCTCATGTCTTTATAGTGCGCAAAGAAACCGAACATTAGCAATGATTATAGATACTATGTGATGCAATACATGAGGGAATAATCATACAAGGTCATGAAAATATTGATATAAATAAGGTATATTATATGCTCAATTCATTCATATATACATTCGGTTAGCTTTATATTACAATATCTAACTTCCATCTATTGTTTCCTTTTGTGCACAATATTTTAATGCCTCTTGTACAATGTTTAGCAACTCACTAATGGGAGAAGTGTCAAAGGGTTGGCGGTATCTGTGTAACATCAGTGTGAGAGTAAATAAATCAAACAACAGTAAATTTCTATATACATATCATTTGTTTGTTTCAAAGTTTTGGTTCTAATAGTGTGCACATGTACATGAATGATTGTAAATGTATTATTATGTATATGAATGAATGCAAATATATATTATGATTCGTTCTATGTAATTGTATATATATACAGGGGATATCGAAATCAAAACCTCCCATTCTTTTTTTTAAAAAAAAACTTTGATACATCACAGTTATGTAAACTATATATAATGGTTGTTAAAGCGGAACCGTTATGTAAGCATTACCATATATTATTATGGTTGTTTACGTGTGACTGTTAATTATTATCACATCAATGTGTATATCATGGCCTCACCAAGCTTAATACCAAAACAGTGTTATCTTATAATCGTTATAATAGGCCTAGAATAAATAACTATTTGGAACCGTAATTTATCTGCACAGAGCATATATAGCACCCATGTATATGACAGTTCAGAATCATGATGTATGACAGACAGTAACCATCTTATATCACGATTTCTATGATGGTGTCATCACACACAAACAAACAAACATACACACACACACACACTCACTCACTCACTCTCTCTCTCTCTCTAACTTTTCATTCACATCAATCATTCACCTTACATCTAATCTCCTCGATTGCTTGAGATGGAAACACTAACTCACTCACTCTCTCTTGATTTTCGTCGTCCACTAAAGTATAATAATTGCTATGAGTTTATTTTAGTGCCAAATTAAATATTATAATCTTAGTTAGAGGAGTTTGTCCCCATTTACATGGGAAAAGTAAAAGGTAAAATCCATTTTTACCTGTTTCTTGTTATGCTCTGTCAATTTCAGAAAATATATCATTAGTCAATAGACGATCATTTTTTCTTATTCCTACTTGCTCAGACAACTATTGTTATTAGGCAGTATTTTATTTTCCTTACTATGTCCTTATATTACGATGACAATGGATGTTAGGATTTTAAGACAAAATGTAGGATAGTAAATAATCTTGAAGAGTTATATATAAATTTAGAGACATAGGTTTTAAAGTCTTTTTAAATGCCTAAATTTTAAGTACACTTTTAAATAGGCTTTAGGCATTGTCAAACCTATTGAAGGCCAACAATCAGGCTTAGAAAAAAGCCTACATATAGGCTTCGACCTAGGCTTAAACTTTAAATCTCTATTGCATGCCCAAGTCTATTTAGGTAACGCTTAGCGTATTTCTACCCTAAATTAGACTAAGAGTGTACTGGGGGATTAAAAAAGAGGGAGGCCACCCTTACACGAGGGGTTAGAGGTCATGGGTTCTACTCAAAGGTAAGTCACTCTTAAATGAAACAAATACGGGCATCACATACTACTACAAAACAAAGTTATCTCATCGCCCTTTAACATTAGTTGAGAAAAAATAATACTCCTTTGGTCTTTAATATAAAACATAATTACCTAGTTTGATTATATTAAGAAAATTAGTTAAGTTAATTAATATGACATGTATTTTCTAAAACACCCCAATCTTTTTTTTTTTAAATTATGGACCATTATTGTCACGTCTTGAAAATCAAAGGGGTGACTAGCATGGAATATGAGTGGATTCACATTTCTTTATCCTTTATAAACATGTGATTCAAAATACATGGATCCTATCTATAAATTACATGAAGCATCTAACATTAAATAATAATATAAAAGTCTACTGTCACTACAAAAGAGAGAAAAAAAAAACCACCATTTGTAGCATCTAACATGTTTGGATTACATCAAGTAGCAATACTTCAAAATGAATCAACGAACTATAAATCCTTAAGGAGACTCTTCACTGCTCAGTAGGAGGTACAAGGTAAGCAATATTGTCTAAACCAAAGAAATTTTTTTCAGTGAATTATGTCCCATTCTTATAATTTAATAAAATACAAAAGTAAACAATTTAAACACTTTCATCTTTTGATAATAACAATATGGCAATAAGTTTCAATCTCTAAATCATATGATCATGAATACAAGTGAAACTCTATATAGGATCATTAATCAAATATCTCGAAATACGTAATAAATTGTTTTATTTGAAAAAAAAAAAAACCAGTTTAAAATAGTAAATCTCAATTCTCATCTTACTAGTAGGACTTCTTACAGAACAAATGACAAGTGTGGCCACACAATCCATAAGGGTAACTAACCAAATATGACTTGAAGCCATGAAACAAGCATAAACACAAAGTCCATGAGGGTAACTAACCAAATATGACTCGAAGACATGAAACAAGTATGAAAACACAGTCCATGAAACAAGCGCAATACAAAGCTACAAAAGAAGCACAAGTACAAAACCTACGAATAACAAGCATGAGAACAAATTAAATCCTATGGATATCAAGTGAGCTCGAGATTAACCATGGTACACCAAGAACTAATAGTACTGCTGTTAATAACTAGCGTTCTGTATTCAGTCCTTCCAAAGAAATTTCAAGCATGCTTGGGACCAATTTATCAAAACAATTAAAATTCTTCTTTCAAGATAATAACAACTTATATCTAATACTTCATAATCGAATTCCCCAGCATGAAGGTTTACAAACAATATTTCAAAATTTTCCTTCAAATTCAATATGGCAACATAAGTCCTTTTTAAATAATAAATTCTAGCTTATAAACTTTGCAAAATACAAGATCATTTCAATATAAAATTTATGAAAAATATCTCAAAAATCTCTTTACCATTTAAGTGCATAGTCATGAATTATGCTTTGAAACAATTGAAAGAAAATACTTAATAATGAATAAAATAATCAATCTTTTCTCATGTAATATCAATAAGAAAATGAAACAAATATAATAAACTTTTCTTCACAAAATCGTACTTTTAAATTATGGTAATTAACATAAAAGTACAAAAAGTATCATTTCTAAAAATTTCAATGGAATGCTATTTACTCACTTGTTGCTCTCGCAAATATACAATATACCCTTGCTTTACATGTATGACCATTCATCAATACCCTGTTGACTTTTTTGAAGCTGTACCCTTACTATAACCCTTTTTGGTTCACTTTTCTCTTGAGCTCTGACAATTGCCAATTCCTATAAATTTTGAAATAGGTGATCATTGATAATTTTTATCCTTATATATTATATAATCTCTAAGACATTTAAATGCCTATTATACTACCAAAAACTCTCAACTCATTGTTAGTTGCATTTATCCCAAGGATTGCATATAAGCAAACCTAGAATCATTCTCAATCTCATCTCGATGAGCCTTTATTGATTCCGAAGTAGTCTAAATGACATGTAAGTGCAATGAAAATAAGGGAAATTGGATTTGAGTCTTTCAAATTAATAATTAAAAGAGTAATGCAATTTAATTAAATGCTAAACAATTATTTTTAGTCTTTTTTATAAAAATGGGATGGGTATGAGGAAATAGACTTGAGTTAGCAAATACAAATAATGAAATGAGTCTTGATAGCAAAGTAATGGCTTTCCTAGCTTAAAATAATTTGAGAGTTAATTTTTTATCAAGTCAAATTGAAAACCTCAAGCAATTGCCTTGAGTCCAATTCATCTAATTAATACCTAATCATACAATCTCATTCATAGTCTCTTTTAGATAAATTATTAAAAATCACTTGACGTGTATTTGAAAATCATTTTAATGCACTTATTTCATTTTAAATGAGATCACAATCATGATACTCAATATAAAATAAATAAATTGCACACCATAATATTCACATAAAATGCATAATCTCATTAAGACATAAGGAAATATGTTGAATACAAAATCCAAATCCAAGTGCATCAACAACAAAATTCAACACAAGAGCAATCCATCGTAGACAAATAACCACTCATCTAAGTCTTTAGCTCATGTATCAGTACAAAATTAATCCTAATAAAACATAATAATACACGAATTGAGCTATAAACTCCCCACATTCTTCACCACAAAAAAAAAAAAAAAAACTCAAGGAATCTATCCACTCATCAGCTTAATAGTGATCAAAGCTTCTTCAAAACTCAATAGTAAAAATATATTGAACAAGAGTGAAAAGACTATGAAACTGAAATCACAGCGCTCGCTGAAAAATCACAAGGCTCACTGGAAAATTACAACACTTGCCGGAGAATTATAGATCTAGCTGGAGAATCACAAGAAGATCGCCAGTAGAAGAAGAAGAGAAGGATTGTGTAAACAGAGGAGGATTCTCCCAAGGTGGTGAAGTCGAACAGGGTCACTGGCGAGAATAGTGAGGAGAGAGAGACAAAATGGTAACGGTGATTTGAGGAAAGAAGGTCTCCAGAAAGTGTCTCACCTCTCTTCGTCCAGGTTTTTTTTCGCCAGAGGATCTCTAGTGTTTTTCAGTCCGCCACAGCGCTCTTCTCTACATCTGATGATTCTCGCCGACCATTAAAGGTGATGGTGGTTGAGAGAAGGCTGGCAAGGAAGAAGAAGACGATGGTGAAGGTGGTGGCCCTCCCTCTCTCCTTTCCAACTTTGGATCTCTCACAAGCTCTATGCGTTTTGAATAGGGACTAGAATGCAAACTTTCAAAACATCTGTGAGGTATAATTGTATTTTTTAAAACATCTAGGCCCGTTTGTGTAATTTTATCTGGCCCCTTATCTTCATTAATTTGAAATTTCGAGAAATTTTGGGGAGTTTTCTATACTTTTCTCTAGTACTAAAAAAATATTACATTTGACCTAATTGACATAATCTTCCAAAATCTCCAATTTTCTTCTTAAACACCTACAACGCAATATTAAATACAAGGTAGTATCAAAAGTTAAAGAAATCATTTGCATGAATAATTAATAAATTGTGACTATTTTGTTTCTAATAATACTTAATTCAATACAAATATCCCTAACTTAAATTAGTGCTTAATTATGCAATAATATCCTAGAAAATCCATTAAAAATCCTAAACTAATCATGAAAAAACCTATAAAAATATGATTCAATCAACTCACTTTGACTATATTGAGGAATTATTAATAGGAGTAAATTAGGAAAATATTGAAAAATATATCTTATATTTAAAAGTAAGATCAACTCTTTAAATATGTCTTGTATTAAGGATTAGAGGAGTATTAAAAAAAATACGGTGACATGCCAATATAATAAATAAGTGGAAGTAACAAATGAGTATCTGCGTCGGTTTCATATACAAGCGACATCGTATATCTCATTCGTGGATAGTAAAAAAAGAAAGGGAAAAAGTCCAACAACCGATGTCAAAAGCCCTCCTTTTGTAATATAACTGACATGGCATGTGATGTGCCACATACATGGTTGGCGGGGTGATGTGGCACATTTGGCAAGTGACATATTGTAATATAAGTTGCCTTATTCATATTTTGAGGGAAACTACTTTTGACAGCAACATTTATTTTTGAAAGTGATTTTTTTTTTTTTGGGATATTGTTGAAAGTGAAAATTTGCTTCTAAAGCCTTTTAACGGCGACTTTTGGACCTGAGTCACCATCAAAAACTATTTTTTTTCCCCGCAGTGATGATGCAAGCTAAAAATGTTGTAGGGAAAATGAGGACTTATTTTCCAAACTTTGTGCAATTCATGGGACCAGACCAGTTAACTTGTAGAAAAAAAAAAGAAATAGTCTAAATAACATGCGGAAACAAGTATGAAAGAAAAAGTCGCCACATGAGAAGGAAATGGAATAGATAAGCAGAAATAGCCTAATGCATGTGGAGTATTGGCAATGCTTTCAGATTTTGACTTCAATATATATATATATATATATATATATATATATATATATATATATATATATATATGGAGTGTCAAGTTCATGAATGTATCATACTTCGCAAATCTAATTTTGGACAAGTTTGGCACTGAGAGTTGTGACGAAGAGAATATAAAGTTTTTCATTCTAAGCAGGAACTTTAATTATATATATGCGCTTCATACTGTGAGTTTCAATTGTCAATGGAGAAGTCCTAGATTAAAAGGAAACGTATATATTGTATAGGAACTATATATAGAAATGTAACAACATATGTTCCAAGATGTTTACTTAAGATATGATGTCAAATTCATGATTTTATACATACAGTTGCAAAGCGATCTTGGACAAGTTTGGCACCAAAGTAAATTTGACCATCATTTCATATATAGGAACCGCCATAAAGTTTGGCACCAATGTAAAATGTTGTTAGTTCCGTTTATATAGAATTGGATAGTTCAAATGTGCTTAAAATATCTTTTAATATCTTATATATGAAATATAATGTAATGTACTATTCAGATTAAAAAAAAGAGACTCTAAAAGTGACTCATAAACAATTAGGTTTGGCACCAATGTGCAAGATAAGTTGGAGAAGGGAGGCGTACCACAAAGGTGAAGATGGAAAGACTCTTGAGTAAAGTAGGTTCGGACTGTGGAATTTGAATATATGATTGTAGGTAACAATAAAGTTGTACTTGGGCAACACGTCTGTATTTTAATTAGACTCGTTTATAGGTGAAGACTAAATCTGGGTTTGTTTGGGTTCATGTATAAGTCCACCGTTTGAATAAAGAGGCATAGATCATAAAGTCAATTTACACATATTGAGAGTAGTCTTGTTTTCTTAAACAAATTACACACGCATATACTGTATTACATAAAGTTAAAAATGAGTTATACTAATCACATTTTATGAATAACATAACATATGGAAAAGTTAATTCGCAAGTCCTTATAATTTATCTTAATTTTAAGTTTAGGCTAATATATAACATATGGGAGTATTACTATCAACTCACTAAACTACAAAGATCTAGGCTAATAGATATCAACTTACAAAACCAACAAGCTAAGGTGGTAGTTGAAGCAGTAAGCAGCATAGCTGGGTTTTTTACCAAAATAATGCACTTTACGAAAAAAAAATGACCGGAATAGCGCTTGTCAGAAACAATTTCCCAATCTAATGCGGTCAATGACGTGTGTTGACGCACGCCATTGGTACCGCCAATCATCACACGCCACCTGGAGGTGGTGTGTGGTGACAGACGCCACCTTAGGTGGCGTCTGTCACAGCACGCTAGCTGTGGCGTGCTCACACGCACGCCACTTTTTTATTTTTTTTAAATTAAAATTATATAATTATATTTAAAAATATAAATAATAATTATATATAATAATTTTAATTAATAATTATGAAAATTAAAATATTTAAAATTTATTATAAATCTTAGGATACAAGACTAATAATTATTAAATAAATTAATTAGTGAATTTGTTATAAATAATGAGATAGATGACTAATTATTTAATATTTTGAATATTAATAATTTAGTATATAAATTTTTAAATATTATTAGCTAAATTTAATTAAATAAATTTGTGAGAATCATAATTAGTGAATTAATAAAATATTTTTTTGAAATATGTTCTATATTATTATAGGATAAACTTAGTTAGAGAATAATTAATTAGTTAGTTAGAGAAAAAATCTCTAACTAATAATTAGTTAGAGAAGTTAGAGAATTTTTTCTAATTAATTAACATAATAATTAATTTGAAAAATATTTTTAGTTAGGATAAACTTAGTTAGAATGTTTTCTAATTAATTATTCTAACTAAGTTTATCCTAACTAAAAATATTTTTCTAATTAATTATTATGTTAATTAATTAGAAAAACATTCTAACTAAGTTTATCCTAACTAAAAATATTTTTCTAATTAATTATTATGTTAATTAATTATAATAAATAATTAATTAGAAAAAATTCTCTAACTAATTATTAGTTAGAGATTTTTTCTCTAACTAACTAATTAATTATTCTCTAACTAAGTTTATCCTATAATAATATACAACATATTTCAAAAAAATATTTTTATTAATTCACTAATTATGATTCTCACAAATTTATTTAATTAAATTTAGCTAATAATATTTAACAATTTATATACTAAATTATTAATATTCAAAATATTAAATAATTAGTCATCTATCTCATTATTTATAACAAATTCACTAATTAATTAATTTAATAATTATTAGTTTTGTATCTTAAGATTTATAATAAATTTTAAATATTTTAATTTTCATAATTATTAATTAAAATTATTATATATAATTATTATTTATATTTTTAAATATAATTATATAATTTTAATTTTTAAAAAAATAAAAAAGTGGCGTGCGTGTGGGCATGCCACAGCTAGCGTGCTGTGACAGACGCCACCTCTAAAGGTGGCGTCTGTCACCACACGCCACCTCCAGGTGGCGTGTGATGATTGGCGGTACCAATGGCATGCGTTGCATTAGATCGGGAAATTGTTTTTGACAAGCGCTATTCCGGTCTTTTTTTTTTTTTTTCCGTAAAGTGCATTATTTTGGTAAAAAACCCTAGCATAGCTCCATTAGAAGAAAAACACAAGTTTAATCCCGGAAATCATATTTGTTGGGAAAGGTAAAAATACTTTACCCTTTAAGTCATGAAAGAGGAACCCTTAATTAAATAAAAAAGGAAAGAAAGACATCAAATCACTAATTTTTTTTTTTTGGTCAAATCACTAATAGATCCCAAAGCTAACATACTATTATAATGAGTTTTTAATATATTTATTCTAACATATTATTTCATTAATTTTTGTCTTTGTTTTTACACTGACGCCCGAGGAACTTTATGTCATGTAAATAACTTTCCTAACATTTAAAACTTTACAATAAAACACCCTGAACTTATACATTTATACATATAACTCTTATTTTGTAAGTTTCATTCATTATTTGTTTGTGCATATCTTAAAGTTTAGGAAGTTTATCTGCATATGACTCAAAACTTAATTAAGGAGATCAGCCAGCGCCTTAGTAGTACAGTAGCATGGGAGCTTGGCTCCCCTCCCCCATGTCTAAGGTTCAAACCTTGTCCCCTTCCCTTACTATGTGTATAAAAAAAAAATTAAAAAACTTAAGGAGATCATGCACATAAAAAGAAATATTAATTTTATAAATAATAAACATAAAATTTAAGGGGCATAAAATTGATGGTTTGAGGTTATCGATCTGCATATATTTAAAAGTTTTGGAAGATTTATTATTATGTTTTAAAATTTAAATAATTTATTTATATACAGTTGTAAGTTTAGGGAAATTTTATATAATTCAGCCTGGTTTTTTAATGCTTGCAACACTGTGAATCTGGTAATCATGTGCCAACCCATCACGTTCACTGAAAGCTAAAAGTCAAAGTAATTAATGATCAGACCATCTCGATTTTATTTTATTTTATGAGCATCTAGATTACTTTTTAAGAAATCTCCATGTGCCATCTCCATTTCGTATAAAAGGAAATAGCATTGCTTCACCATATTATTCTCCATAAATTCTAGAGCATTCAGTCCACTCTTTTTCAACAAAATTATGTTTTTCCTATTATTATCTCGTTCAATTTTTATTTAGTCCTCATAATTAAAAAATTATTATATATATATATATATATATTGCTTCTTGTCATTTGCAATTTTTTTTTAAAAAAAATCAGTTCATACGTACTTAATCAAATTCTTACAAATTTTTATTGATTTTTTTATATAAATAAAATTATAGATAAGTCGGGTTTCAAGGCTCACCAAGGCTAAAACATGTCTCTATGCTCAAAGAGTGCTTACAAAAGTATTTATAGATCGCTCATCAACAAAATCCACATATTAGTGAGATTTGAACCTACAGCCTTATGATTTTGAGCCGATCTTTTTACCAACTGTACCAACATTTGTGGGTTATTTTTTGAATTTTACTAGTATAATCAAGAAGACATTTTCTTGATATATATTCTAAACATACATGACATGCGGATCAGAGCAGGTGAATAAAAGAGATAAATGAATTTAAATAATCAAGTATGATTAGTAGTATATATAGAAAAATATTGACAGAAAATGATATATACAGACTACATATTAATCATTCAAATGCTAAGGATTCAGTTATATACTTTTACTTTATATAAGAAATAAATTAAAATTTGAGTAAAATAATAAGGATGGGAATTATAATTTTTTCATCACTTTCGTTTTGTGTCTTTATTTCTTTCTTTCTGGAACTTGCTTCAAATTTCAAAACTCCCATGTGCATAATTTGCCTATAAGAAGGACCATTCTTTCACGTCCACACAAATCAAACAATTAATTATGGCTTCATCAATTCCTAGTTCGCATCTCAAGATTTTCTTCCCAATCCTTCTTTCCTTTTCATTGATCTTCTCTATATCCCACCCAGCCATTGCTGCTTCACCATCTTATTCTCCTCCTCCTCCTTCCAACTTCACCAATACCCTAAAAAGCTATAAAGCTTTCATAAAACAGTATTGTAGTTCCACCACATACCCAAAAAATTGCTACAAGTATCTCTCTCCTTATGCTTCTGTGATCAAAACAAGCCCTCTTGTTCTCACCAAGTCCTCAATTTATGTTTCTCTCAAACAAACGATCAAGTCGTATTCTGCACTCAAATCGTTGACCAAAGTCAAGGGTCTTACTCACAATGAAACCCAAGTCATCAAGGATTGTTACGAGAACATTGGTGATTCACTTGATGAGGTTAAGGATTCGGCTGCCGCCGTCAAGAACTTGACCGGTGGTAACACCTATGAAGAGGCGTTTGAGTGGAGTAACATAAAGACGTGGATGAGCGCCGCCATTACAAGTTATTACACGTGCACCGACGAGTTTGATGAGTTGACGATAAGAGGTTCGTTGCAAAAGAAGATCACAACAGATGTCTTGAAAGCTGAAAACATGGTTAGCAATGCTCTCTCATGCGTCAACAAATTCACCTCTTACTAATAAGACCATCGGATTTGGATCTCTTGGCTCAACATTTTCAACTCACCTATTACTTTTAAGGCAACCGGATTTGGATTCTCTCCTATCAACATATACATGTTCATGTGTTAGTTATAAGGCAATTGGATTTGGATGCTCTCCAATCAACATGTTCATCTATTACTTGTAGGCAATTGGATTTGGATCTCTCTAGTAACAAATAAATTGTACATCACATAGTGGGAGAGAAATAGAAAAATGAGTCTAAATATATAAGGGAGATATTCCCCATTATGTTACACTTATTTGTGGGTCGATCTATCTCTCCATTATGATTAAAGTTGTAGAGGATCTAGTTTAATGCCACTAATGTGTGTGAGATATGAATTTGAATCCTCTTGAACGACAGTTGATTACAAAACTGTAAGCTTAAAGATGAAACTATACTCGTGATGCTTATAGTTTTATTGAATTTTTTTTATTAATTTGTATAATTCAAAAATTTGCACTTAAGTCCGTCTAATGATTTTAGTACTCTTCAAATGTAATTCGTTAGTGTCTGTTAAACTTTATTATTGTACTTTAATTATGCAATATCTTGAATTCTTAATCCACTAAATACGTATAATTTATGCTAAAGGGAAAAATAATATATAGATAATAAAGTAATATTAAAAGCATGTACTTGATGTGTCTGTTTATCCTTAGTTTTGTGCATGTGCCTGCTGCTATATATACGCAGAAAATTAAGGTTTATGTCTCATTCTTACTGTACATAATTAAGCTGTAATTCATAATGGTATTGGAGGCCCGAAAAGATTATTATACATGTGGTGAGATCGGAATCAGATCAAATTCTCGCAACTTGTATATCGAAACTCTAGCATTTATGGCAAGGCAACTTTCCAGATTTTGAACCCTGAAATGACTTAATCATTGTGAACTTCTAGTCTGAAATTAAATTTTGAAGCAAAATTACCTAAAAGCCCTTAATTTGAAATATGAAAAAAAAAACATAATGACAATAACATTTGGGATAGGATATTGTTACAACCTTTTTATTGTTACAACCAATGTTACTACCACTTTTCCACCGTTAGATCAGAATCTTAATAGGAGAGAGAAAATATATAGGTAAATGAGATTCTGATCAAACGGTGGAAAAGTGGTAGTAACATTGGTTGTAACAAAAAAAAGGTTATAACAATATCCTATCCCATAACATTTTTAATAAGTAACAGTTTTAACTTATCAAATGACTATAACAATTGACACCTTGACAAATAATTTCACAATAATTTGTTATTGAATATCAATGACAATAACAATTTATTACTAATTAATTAAATTTTAACTTATCAATCAAATGACAAGCACTGACAGTTAATTTCACCGAGAGTAATTAGATCATTTAAACAAATAATAATAAGGATATCATTTACCGTGTTGGATCAATCAATCATGGCCGATCATCATCAGAAATAGAAGAAATCACAAAGCATACGGAATTTCTTGGAGTTCACATATCGATATACGTAGGGTAGAAGGATGGTGATCAAATTCCAATCATAACTTGCAATTAAAATTGAAACATGATGATAATTATACGAATCCTGTTATAAATATTATTCCCTCTAGTCTTAAATATAAGACAAAATTTATAGTGTAAATTATACTGGAAACTTTGTTCTATATTTAGGACTATAGGTAATATATGATGTGGATGTCCATAAACTGTCCAACTTTTAGCCTTTCATATATCCTTCACTTCTTAATCTCTTGATTGAACCATAATTTGATGTGTTATTTCATGATTAATTTGGGGATTTAATCATGTTAATTGAGCCCAAAATGTATTATTTATAATTAATTTGAAGTAATGAGTGATTACATGAAAAATGTGTTTAAAAGGGTAAAATTGTTATAATTATTGTAATTACTCTTAATCATTGTTTCTTAAAAAGATTTGATGTTGGCTTAATTGATTTAAATTGTAGGTACTTGAAGAAATTAGATTAAAACTGAAAATGACAGTTTGGGCTTGAATTTAGAAAGAACAGTTTGGTAGCACTAATTTTTAAAATGCCAATTTAGTCCACTCAGAAATTGCAGCGCTTTGCCATTTGAAAATAGGTCAGATTGTCAACACACAAACCGTCAAAATCACAGAAGCAGCACCACGAGAAAACAGAACAGAGACCTTCGACCTTGGCTCTAATCACCTTCATCTTATCTCAAAACCATCGCCGGTGAAGTTCATCGTCATCTCTATTGTTGCCGGCGACCACAACTCCTCCGTTACCACTGGTGGAGCTTCTGAAAACAGGGGAAGCACCAGCAACACCAATACCGATGGGCTCATTCAAATAGCATGTGAACCATATAAATGTTTAATAATTTTGATAGAAGCATCCATAAGATAGTAACGTGTGATATTACTATTAGTTTGCAACCTGAAGTTTGCATAAATGTTTGAATAAATTACTAAGTTAAGCGCAATTTTCAGATAATACAATCCATTCATTGAAGCCTTCATAAATAGTTAGATTAATATTTATGGGAATAAAATTTCTATTTCAGTGTTAGCATATTTAATCTTACATTTTGCAGCAATTATACTAGCAGAAAAAATTCTCCCGATAAAATTGGCTTTTGGTTAGGAGATAGGTATATTCCATCTTAAAAAGTTTGAATGTGCATTTCTATTGATGTACCGCAATGCACATAGATGGATAGTTAAAGGAAATTGAGATAAATATTGGGTAACAACCTCCTTCTTGTTTGTCTCTAAATGAAACAAAAGGATATTTTCAATGAAAACAAATGGATTTAGGAGACTTATATTACATGATTAGTCAATTATCATTTGACAAAGTTTTCCTAACATGAGGGGGGGAAATTAAATAACTAGAAAAGAGAACAAAATGAATGCATTATTACTATCAAGTATGAATCCTCGAATATAGCAATATGAACAAGAAGTTCATTAGGTTTTGCATTAATGAAATATTGCATCAAATTTGCCAAATGCAATTATTGGCCTAAATGAGAATTACTAAATCTCAAATTTCAGTTAAAAATGCTTTAATCATCATAAATCAAAGTGAGACATGCTTGAAGCACGAAAGGATAATCGGTTCCAAAAAAAAAGAGAAAGGAGTAAATAATCAAGATGATCATATTAAGGAGGCAGATGCTCTAGACAAGGTCATGACATCACTAATTGCAAAAACCTCAAAAAAGGTTTAGGTATCTGAAAATAATAAAGAGATCTCCATGAATTATGCCACAACAAGAAAAATGAAACTGAAATGATAAAGTTTCCGATAACGGTTTTAAGAACAATATCATGTGAGAAAATGAGGATCTTATATATAACTATGTCAGTAGGAAAAGAAAAAGGTGATTGGCCAACTAAAAATGGGGACAAGACGCAATGAAAAATGTTCTTTTAATATGTGAAATTTATGCATCTACAGTCCAAAATATTTGAAATATAAAGTCATTTGTGATATATGAATATTCATGTGAAATTAAAGATTTTCACAAGGTCTAATGATGAGTATGACAAGGTACAACATTTGGTGGGGAATACAATAATTGTTGCATATATTATTAGTATGGCAATATATGCAAACAAAATGATGTGTCTATTATATATCATTATATATAGCATATGCATATAGATAGTGAATATGTAAAAATTCTTGAAAGAATCCAAAATGTTGAAACCATGTCCAAGAAAAGTATTCAATATACACTACTACAAGAAACGGGAATGACATCCTCAAAAGATGTCCATTTTTTAAAAAGAGAAATGAGAAATTAAGACGGTGGCATTTTTATTATCACTACAAAAAAAATGTCAATTTGTAGCGGTTAAAATAAACCGTTACAAATATGCACATTTGTAGCAGTTTATACCGAAACCGCTACAAATTTATAGCGGTATGACTCACGCCAAGTGGCGCACTAGTTTGTGAAAGACATTTATAGTGGTTATCATAAACTAACCGCTACAAAATATGGCACCAAGTTGGCAGCAAATTTGTGGCGGTTATTTTGTAGCAGTTTAGTTATACAAACCGCCACAAATATGGCGCGCCATTTAGTGGCGGTTTATTTGTAGCAGTTTATATCAAAAATCCGCTACAGAATGCCAATAGTCTGAACTTTTGTAGCGGTTATAGAAAACCGCTACAAATTTTAAGTTTGTAATGGTTTTTTTTAATTAAACCGCTACAAATATGAAGTCTTTAAACACGTCACAAATAGAAGTTATGGAAAAAAATATTTTAAAAAATATCTTTTAAAAAAATGCGTTCATATTTGTAGCGGTTATTTAGTTAAACCACTACAAAATGTGATATTTTAAAATTTACTATAATTTATTTTTAAAAAAATACCAATGACTTTTTGTAGAGGTTTTGTAACCGTTATAAAAAAACCGCTACAAAAACTGTCACATCAATTGCTACAAAGTATATAATATTAAAATTTGAATATTTTGAATCCCGCCTACATTTATTAATTTGTAGCGGTTTTTAGTATAACTGCTACAAAATGTGATATTTTGAAATTTATTTATTTTTTTAAAAAATACCTATGAATTGTTGTAGAGGTTTTGTAACCACTACAAAACGGGGAAAAAAAAACCGCTACAAAAACCGTCGCATCAACCGATACAAAGTGTAAAATATTGAAATTTGAATATTTCGAATCCCGTCAACGTTCATTAATTTGAAGTGGTTTTTAGTTTGATGAAGGCCTTTTTGTCTTTAGCCTTGGGGTTCACAATCAAAAATTACCAAGGATTGCGTATTGACAAACCTAAGATCGTTCTCTCTCTCGATGAGCCTTTTATTGAGTCCTAAGTAATCTAAATGGCATGCAAATGCAATTAAAACAAGGGGAGAATTGGTTTTGGATTTTTGAATTAATTAACTAAAGAGAAATGCAATTTAATTAAATGCTAAACTAATATTTTTGGTATTTTTAATAAAATGAAATGGAGTATGAAAATGAAATATGAATTATGGATATTCTTGGTAATGAAGAAATGACTATCCTTGCTCATAAAAAATTATGGGAGTTAAAATTGCATTAAGTCTAAAAAACAACCTCAAGATACCACTTAAGTCCAATAATCTCAATTAATAGTAACTCCTACAAACATAGCTAACCACTACCTCTTGAGAAATTGTTAAAAACCACTTAATGTGCAATTAAAATTGGAATAATGCAACATAAGTCTTCTTAAAATTGAGTACATAATAGTCCCTCAAAGGGCACAAATCAACCACATTAACTAGACAATAACATGCTAATTAATATAATCTCATTGCGACCACAAGAAATTAAAACAAATATAATCTTCACATTGCATAATCCAATCTCAATCACAATTATCAAACTAATAGAGACAATAAACATTAATGTCAGTTACAGAATTTATACACAATAATTCCTAAAACTAGGCAACCTAAATATATAAATCCAGACTAATAGAATGAACAAATTAACTCCCCTTTAAAGCTCTGAACTCAAGTCAATTTCCACCACCAAAGAACAATGAACTCAGTGTCTCATTGCTTGAACTTCGGCTCTGAAAAATCAGCAAAGAAACCCACAGACAGATTAAAGGAAAATACAGAAGAGTGGTGGATGATGGTGAACACCGAGGATGGAGAGGAACGATGGTGTGGTGAGATTAGGAGTGAAAGATGATGAAGGATGAGGCGTCAAGGAAGGTGAATGGAGGATGACGGTGGAGGTCTGGGTGTTCTCGTTCAGACACTCCATGGCGGTAATGGAGATTGTGGGCTCGCCGGAAATAATGGAGGAATGCAGGTGAAGGGGAGAGAGTCGTCGGCGGCAACGGTGAGGGTGATGGAAGCCGCCGACGACTAGAGGAAAGGAATGGAGGAAGGCGTGAAAGTCGACCGTCAAATCTCCTGTGTGAACGCCGCCTGCTGTATATGAATTCAATTGCCATTTAATCTGTCGGGTTCATGGATCTGCAAATAAATCAGAAAACCTAATAATAAATGGCCCAAAACGCAAAGTTGCACACAGGGACCAAATCAAAAATTTAAAAAGTTCAGCAGAGGGACTAAACTGAAAAGTTTATAACTTGGGTTTAAACTTTTATTTTCAAATATGTTCTCATCTTTTCAGGCTTCTTCAATCCAAAACAACTAACCTAAAATAATATATTCTTAGAAAAATCAATGATTAAGAGTAATTACATTTTTTTGACAATTTTGCCCCTTTTAGCCCTAATTTAACATATTTACTTTTAATATCAATTTATCACAAGAAATACATTAAAAGCTCAATAACTATGAGAAAACACATTAAAAATCCCCTTTTAATTACCAAAAATCATGTAAAAATATGGTTAGGTCAGTATAACCGCTATAAAATGTGATATTTTGAAATTTATTTATTTTTTAAAAAATACCAATGAATTTTTGTAAAGGTTTTGTAACCACTATAAAATGGGAAAAAAAACGCTATAAACGTTAAACCGCTACAAAAACCGTCTTATCAATCGTTACAAAGTGTGTACTATTGAAATTTGAATATTTCGAATCCTGCCAACGTTCATTAATTTGTAGCGATTTTTAGTATAACCGCTACAAAATGTGATATTTTGAAATTTAATTATTTTTTTAAAAATACCAATGAATTTTTGTAGAGGTTTTGTAATCGCTACAAAACTGAAAAAAAAAAACTACTACAAACGTTAAACCATTACAAAAAATGTTGCATTAATCGTTACAAAGTGTGTAGTATTGAAATTTGAATATTTCAAATCCCGTCAACGTTCATTAATTTGTAGCGATTTTTAGTATAGCCGCTATAAAATATGATATTTTGATATTTATTTATTTATTATAAAAATACCAATGAATTTTTGTAGAGGTTTTGTAACCGCTACCAAAAAAAACTGCTACAAATGTTAAACCGATACAAAAACCGTTGCATCAACCGTTACAAACGTTGTTACGTATATCCCAATAAATACCCCTACCACACCTCATTTGACACACTCTCATTCATTTCTTCCCACTTCTCTCTCGTTTTTCCTCATTTCTTCCCACCCCTTACAAATTCTTTGTTTTTATTGTTTTATTTTTTCCTTCTTATAATATATTAATACTATTTTTTTTTTCTTATCTAGAACTTTAAGAATATTTCCTCAATATTCCTTCTATCATCATCAACATTCTTTCCATAATCAAATATCATCTAATGGACAACATAATTTTTTTGCTCAGAGGTGGACAACACAATAAATCCTTATTATCTAAACATTCTCAGTATTATATCTACATAATATTTATACTTATCTAACTTAAGTTAATCATTTTTTTAAATATTAACTATTATCATTTAATTTGTCACTTAAATAATAAAAATATTCAACAAAATATTATAATAATGGACTTATTTTATGATGATTTTTTTTAATTTCGTAATATTACAACCGCTACAAATTTTAATTCAAATTTGGCTTAAATATTTGGCACAATTTATGAAATTTTATCCAATATTTGTAGCAGTTTTTTAGCGCCATTTTTTTTAAATTCGTCATCTTGATAGCATCTTGCAGCGGTAACTCAAAACCGCTACTAATATAGTAGTGGTTTTATTACATAAGTAACGCTTTTAGAAAACTGCTACAAAACATCTTGTTACGGTGTATTTTGTAGCGGTTCTTTAAACCGCTACTAATATCATTTGTAGTGGTTAAAACCATTAGAAATACGTAATTTCAACCGCTACAAAATGTTATTTTTTTGTGATGAATTATGTGGAGGAATTTTGAAATATAGGGCATCCCTTTAACAAAAACATACACCAAAAGTCCTCATTAGAAAAGGGACATATACTTTTGACATCCAATTTAGAAAAGGGATGCCAAAAGCCCAAGAGTACTACTTTTGACGTCCCTTTAGAATTGGGATGCCAAAAGTGATCTTTTAGCATTCACAAGTCAAAATTGGGATGCCTTCACTTTAGGCGTCCCAATTATAAATTGGGAAGCCTAAAGTGTCCCACATAAGGTTCCATTTCCATTCGGTGTTTTTCTCTTACCCCTATATATAAAAATTACACTCCATCCTCCTTACCTTCTTCTCCTTTTGGCTTCCCTACACAGTCCCATAGGAATCTAACGTGACGACGATGACGAGAGGGAAGGAAAACGTCGTTCGCTTCACAGCCTAACCCTCTCATTCCGATAAACCATAACTACGGGACCACCAGAAGCCACCGTGATCAAATATGACAGTGCCAGAAGTGACATTGTAGCGCCTCTATGAGAGGTTGCTATATCAAGATGTCGTACTTAGGGTACGATTCGTCTTAGATTCCATCCACAGTAGGATCCATGTGGTGGGAGCGGATGTAGAGCACTAAGAGCAAGGATCACTAGTGGAGCCATGGGTGGAAGAAATTGTGAGAATGGTCGGAGATTGTCACTAGACCCAGATGGAAGACCTTCATCTATCGCTTCAATAAAGGGAGGTCAAGTGGATATACAAAGTAGGGCTCATTTCAGTATGATGCACTAGTTACGCCCTTAACTTTGATGATGGTCGGACAGTGAAAAGGATTACTACACGAAAAATTTCTCGACGAGGTATTTGTCGATCCTGGCATCGGCAAATTTGTCAATGGACCTCAGGAAGAAGGGGCCCACATTCACATGAGGAGTAGGGTTGTGGAATTTGTGGACTTACGATGTCCTTTTTTCAGCGAACGTTATTCCCAGGTTTTACTACGTTACTCACATAGGTGTCCCCCTGTAAAGGGAAGTAGAAAGAGATTAAAAATGGGCGTTAAAAGTTTTTCTTTTTAGTAGTGATATAAAATGTTACATGGATTAAAATGATTTGAGTATACAATTGATTGAAAGATATTGAAAAGTAAATAATTTTACAGATCAAGTTATTGGAAATCTTAATGATTTCAAAATCATATATTTTTGCTATGATGATGTTGTTTGCAAAAATGTATTGAATTTAATGGTCTATAAGTTCCCCATATTTTATGAATATTTACATCATGCTAATATTGTAGGTATTATATTCTTTCTAGTAAAATCAATATTTTGCAGGTACACTATGGATACTATGAAACTGAGATTTAGTTTGATAGTTCTATGAAACTATTCTATAAGTACATTTTGTTCATAACAAATTGAACATGTGGATAGAAGATATATCATGGTGATTTTCAAGATAATTTTCTTTTATTATTTCCACAATGCTTTAAGGCAAGTGGAGAATATATTGATATCTAACATATCCAGAAAATATAGTATATAATTATGTTTCAGCATATGATTTGATGACAATGCATTATACATAGTTTAGATAAAAAGGACATCAATTTCTTGAAAAATCATTGATGACTGTTGCAATATAATCAAGAAATGAGTATATTGTCTTGAGATATGACAATTTAATCACAATGAGTGATGTTATTATTAGGGAGAGTAAAGATCATGTACTATTTTCCATAATCAAGGTTTTGTCTCACTGGATTTTCCAAGTAAAGTTTTTAGTGAGGAAACTTCAATATGTATTGTGTACTTTTTTCCTTCACTAGATTTTAGTCCCATTGGTTTTTTTTTTTTTCTAGTAAGGTTTTAACGAGCCATAATATTTATTCATGGACATTCAAGGAAGAGTGTTGTAAATATAATATGAAGTGGATGTCTATAAACTATTCAACTCTTGGCCTTTCATATATCCTTCATTTCATAACCTCTCACTCTTAGGATTCCGTATGTGTTCAATGCTTTAAACCTATAACTTCTTCTTCTTTTTTTTTTTTTTTATCAACAAACCTATAACTTCTCAAATGAATGGTTTGTGGGAGTTTCTTATGGTTAATGCCATTATGCTCATCTTAATTCATTTCTTTCCAACCATATGTGTAGAATTCAATGGTTAGAGGCCTATAAATAGAGGCCTTGTACAATGTATTGACATCAAAGAATGAAGTGAATGAGAGCTCCTCCATATTTCTCCTCTAACTTTCTCTCAATATTCTCTATCTCTCTCATAATCTGTTGTGCTTTTCTTATTTTTATAACAAGGGTTAAAGGCCTAATTTGCCATGGAAATTTTGCTAAGGGAGCGCCTAGCACCCAGAAGTTTTTTTGGTACCAAATTTGCCCTAAAAGTATGAAAAAGGTAGCAAATTCGTCCCATAAGTATGAAAAAGGTAGCAAATTTGCCATCCGTTAATTTTGACCATTAAGTTTGACTGAGTGTATACGTGGCATGCCACCTCATGACACATAGTATGCCACATCATCAACCCAATAAGAATTAAGTATCATTTTTGCCCTGGAAGTTTTCACTGAGAGCAATTTTGCCCCGGAAGTTTTCACTAATGAGCAATTTGACCCCGGAAGTTTACAAAACGTATCAATTTTGCCCTTCTTTCCCACATATTAAATCTGACTATTAAATCAGTCAAAGACCACACATATCATGCCTTGAAAAGGTCGAACTTGGAATCAGAGAAGGAGATCCTTGAAATGTTGAACTCAAGGTGGCCAAAATTTGTGAAGCCGAACTGCTCACAGAAAGCATCACTTATGATCTAAGCAAATGATCAGTCTATACAAACGTAAATAGTATCACTATTGATTTGTTTTACTGAACCAATTTTTGGAACAATTCATTTCTCGTTTTGCGTTTCATTTGCTTAGATCATAAGTGATGCTTCTTCTGGGTTTTGCGACAGACCTTTCAGTCTCTATGAGCAATTCGGCTTTACAAATTCTGACCGCTTTGAGCTCAACATCTCATGGATCTCCTTCTTTGACTCCAAATTCGACCTTTTCAAGGCATGACATGTGTAGTCTTTGACTAATTTAATAGTCAAATTTAATATTGGGAGAAAGAAGGGCAAAATTGCTCCTTAGTAAAACTTCCAGGGCAAAATTGTTCTTAGTGAAAACTTTCGAGGCAAAAATGATACTTAACTCTTATTCAGGTTGATGAAGTGGTATACCACGTGTCATGAGGTGGCATGCCACGTATACACTTAGTCAAACTTAACGGTCAAAATTAACGGAGGGGCAAATTTGCTACCTTTTTTCATACTTCCAGGGTAAATTTGACACCAAAAAAACTTCCGGGTGCTGGGCGCTCCCTTAACAAAACTTCCATGGTAAATTAAGCCTTTAACCCTTATAACAAATCTCTAATATTGGGTAAATGATTTGTCCAGTGATCGGACTTAAGAGTTTCTCATGTGAACAAAAACTACATTATTTAGTTTAGTGAAGGTGCGCACAATTTTTTTGTTTGGAATGGGAAAAAACAAAAAACCATTTGCAAGCGCGCGACATCCACGCTAATTCAATCCCACAAATCAGATTAATTCAAATCGCACTTATTCTGCAATTGGAAATAGCCATAATGGTTTATTCTGCACTTGTGATCCTTATTGATAGCGATTTGATTTGATTTTAGAATTATATTATTGATAGCCATAATGGTTCATTCGCTCGTTACCGATGCAGTAGCGATTTGATTTTTAAATTTAGATATAAGGTTTTAATTCACATTAGAAGTAATTCTTTCCAGATCTGTAATTTCTGATTGATTCTCACAATTAATGTTCAATCACAATTTCCGAGAATCAATTGGAAAAGCACACGACACAAAATTATTATTATTATTATTATTATTATTATTATTATTATTATTAATCTTTGATGCACCCTCATTAAACCAAACAATGTAGTTTTGATTCACAGGAAAAACTCTTAGGTCCAGTCACTGAACAAATCATGGGTAAATGATTTGTCCAGTGACTGGACCTAAGTTTCTCCTGTGAACAAAAACTACATCGTTTAGTTTAGTGAAGGTGCGTACACTTTTTTTTGTTTAGAATGGGAAAAAACAAAAAATCATTTGCAAGCGCACGACATCCACGTTAATTCAATCCCACAAATCAGATTAATTCAAATCACACTTATTCTGCAACTGTTCTGCAATCGAAAATAGCCATAATGGTTTCTTCTGCACTTGTGATCCTTATTGATAGCGATTTGATTTTAGAATTAAATTATCTGTGACTTGATTTCAAATTATAGAACTATTTGAGATTTGGTTCATTCGCTCGTTACCGATGCAGTAGCAATTTGATTTCTAAATTTAGATATAAGGTTTTAATTCACATTAGAAGTAATTCTTTCCAGATCTGTAATTTCTGATTGATTCTCACAATTAATGTTCAATCACAATTTCCGAGAATCAATTGGAAAAGTACAGACACAGAATTATTTGTTTTTTTATTTTTAAATCTTTGGCGCACCCTCATTAAACCAAACAATGTAGTTTTGATTCATAGGAAAAACTCTTAGGTCCAGTCACTGAACAAATCATTTATCCTATTAATTTGAAGATTTATAATTTAATTAAGGAATCAAACTGCTCCGTACAACTTATACAAGTCGGTTGTATTATCATACAGGTCATGCACTTATAAAAAAAAAATATATGATAAGCTGTTATACAGGTTACAGTTTTTGTTATTTAAAAGAAATATTTTAAATTAAACAAAAAAAGATAAGTATGTTAAAAGGAGTCAACGGTGTATTCTGGCCTAAAAAGACAGTTATATTTGCAATCATAAAAATAATAATAAACTAGTCTTAGTTATTAGGTTAAAAACCAATAAATTAGTTTAGAAATTCTTAAAATTGATTTAAAAAAATCAATTAATTTCTTAATTAGTGATTGAATTTTGGAAATATTAATATTGATAGGTATCATGTTCCTATTATCTAAATACAAAAACGAGAGGGACTATGACAAAAATTATTCAAACTAATAAACGGTTTGATTATAATTTTTTTTTTGAAAGCCAATAATAATTAAATTACAAATTGAGTAACATCTACATAATAGGGATTAAAAACATAATTCCTTTTTATTTTCCCAATCTTTTCTTAATTTTTTAATTCCACTTGCATCAAATTTCAAACTTCCATGAGCACAATTTGACTATATAAAGAGCCATTCATCGCACTTACCAAAGCACAAATATAGAACCAAACAACCAATCATGGCTTCACATCACAACACTTTGTTCTCAATCCTTCTAGCCTGTTCATTAATCATCTCAATCTTCAACATAGCCATTGCTTCTTCTTCCTCCCCCTCCTCCTCCGTCCCCACCAAAACCCTAAATACCTACAAATTTTTCATTCAACGGTACTGTAATTCCACCACATACCCTAAAAATTGCTACAAGTTTCTCTCTCCTTATGCCTCTGTGATCAAAACAAGCCCTCTTATTCTCACCAGGGCCTCCATTTATATTGCTCTTAAAGAAAGCAGCAAGTCATGTTATGCCCTCAAATCCCTTTCCACTGTCAAGGGTCTCACTCACAATGAAACCCTAGTTTTGAAGGACTGTGTCGAGAACGTTGATAATTCCCTTTATAGGGTCAAGCAATCAGCCATGTCCGTTAAGGACCTGAACGGTACCGCCTCTGGCAAGGAGGCCTTTGAGTGGAGTAACATAAAGACGTATATGAGCGCCGCCATTACAGGTTATACCACCTGCACCGACGAGTTTGATGAGAAGAAGATAAGAGCTTCGTTGCAAGAGAAGATCTCAAGTAGAGTCACAAAAGCTCATGACTTGGTTAGCAGTGCTCTCTCAGTTGTCAACAAGTTCACTCAGTATTGAATTTGAATCCTCTTGTGTGATACAGTTATAAGGAAATAATACTCGTGATCTTTATGGTTTTGATTGATGAATGTTATTTTTGTCTGTATAAATTCTAAATTTGTAATTATACATGTCCTTGCATTGTATGTAGTTTTTCTTCGAGTTAAAACTGGTCAACATTATGTTACTTTTTTTTTTTTTATTGAGGTAACTAAAAAATATGTTCTACCTAAAAATAATAATATTATATTATAGGGATTAATTAAAAATTATTCAAAATCACGGGGAAGAAGTAAAAATTGATTAGAATTATATGGATAAAAAATTATAATTTTCCTTGAAGTATCTTCTGGGCTCCATGGTTACGATTGAAATGATTTAAATCTATTGAGAAATTGGGAAAATCAGGATTTCAGCACCCTTGAATCCCTTCAATATTTGGATGCAGATCACTGAGCGCACACGCATGTGCTTTAATTCGCTCCTATTTGTACGCAGATAATTAAGGTTCATCCATTCATGTATCAATTTTATTGCACATAAGCCAAAACTCATTATGGTACCGCAGACCAAAGTTATATATCCATCTATATATATATATATATATATATATATATATATATATATTCATGAAAGTGCTCAAATTGTAGAGTAGTGGCAAGATGAGTGGATTTGGTTTATGAGCATTATACTCTTTCTTGTTAATCATATTAAAAAGGAGCATGTTGAAACCAGAAGTGGTGGGGTTGGTATACGATCCAGCATTGCTACGTTATTAGGGGGAAAAACATGTTGAGAGATCTATTTTTAATTTAGTCCAATAACAAAGACACTCTTAAATTTAATTTATTAGTATAGAGAGGAATAGAGATGCGTATTTTTTTTCCGCATGTTGTTAAAGACGATACTCCCTTAATCCCTTTGGTTTCATGTTTAAGAAAAAAGGATAACTACCATAAAATTCGTTAAAATTTTATTAAAAATAGTTATTTTTTTTATTTATGGTATAGATTTATTTCTTTTTTAAAAACTATCCTTGATATATAGTAATGTTTAAGATTCTTTCCTATTCCTCCGTTCCACAATATAGACATGGTAGTTCACCTCATTGCTCATTGAACAAAGAGAGTAGTTATATATATAGGGTAAATGATTTGTCCAGTGATTAGACCTAAAAGTTTTTCCTGTGTATCAAAACTACATTGTTTGATTTAATGAGGGTGCGCCAAAGATTAAAAATAAAAACACAAATAATTCTGTGTCGTGTGCTTTTCAAATTGATTCTCGAAAATTGTGATTGAACATTAATTGTGAGAATCAATCAGAAATTACAGATCTGGAAAGAATTACTTCTAATGTAAATTAAAACCTTATATTTAAATTTAGAAATCAAATCGCTACTGCATCGGTAACGAGCGAATGAACCAAATCTCAAATAGTTCTATAATTTGAAATCAAATATGTAACATCCCAATTTAAAAGCGGAATTTTTTTTTTTAAAAAAATCAGAGTAGAGCATTGGAGCGAGTGAGTAACTGAACCATGATAAAACATTAACCATAGTGTAATAGTGTCGTTACAGTTATCCTAGTGTTCAAAAGTAAATACATATACGGTAAGTAAGTCTTTGTCCGGTCATCTATTCCTGTTGCTTGCCTCTATCACTAATCCGCAGACCTCCCGACCCTGAGGCTACAGCTGAGATCCAATTCCCATTTGGATCTCGGGTAATGGTTAACCTTATACTCAAATAAAACAGTATATGGATGACAGATATTTATGACAGTACAACAGCATATCAGTACATAAGCATAGAGCAGATGCATGATCATAACAATGACAGAACATAAGCACAAAGCAGTATGTAAAGTCCCACAACATGTCTGCACATACCCAGTGCCACGATCTCAACACTTGTCCTCAGCGCTAGGAAAACTCAAACAGTATTATCAATACTATAACCCGTGTAAAGCTGTATGTATAATTAACGACCCTAACCAGAGCCTCAATCTATGAACATATCTATCACATATATGTATATGAGCAGCACAGAGTTAGTGTTACAGTACGCGTCTGTACCTTCGTTGACGATATTTTGGTACGTTTGATGGAAACGGTACTTCTGACGGAAAACAGCACGTTTGACAGCAGTATAACAATGGTACGAGTTCACAGATATCCTATAGGGATAAAATCAAATTTATCAGTGATCAACATCATAACAGGCATTTCAGGTACAAATTACCATTTTGCCCCTTGTTTGACTAATCGGCGAAATTTCGCCAGAGCTTCGCTATTTTGACTCTAATCTTCCAAATTTTGACATATCTATTTTCCCAATATATATTTGAAATAAATATCATATTTATCCCTAAAACATGATATCTAAACTTACTTGGAAGATTAAATACTAGCTAGCATTTCTACTATAACTACCGCAACAACTATGAAAACTAAGACTAGAGACCAAAGAAATTACCCAGGGCTCCGCTACAATTTTCTCCCGGCTCCTCCTTCTCTCTTCCTTCTCTCTATTTTTCGAAATCTCTCTTGTGTTTTGGTGTGAGAATTTCAAATGGATGAAGGCCTATTTATAGGGAAAAATGTGCACTATTCATGACTTTATCATATTGAATTCTAGCCATTGGATCTAAGCTTGTACACAAGGCTTCATCTCCACCATCCAATCCACCTCCTTACCTCATTCTGATGTCATCAAGGTGATGTCACTCATTCACTTTATGAGTCTTTATCGATAAAGTTCCCTGTTCGGTGTTCTGATCGCGTAATTTTGCAAAATCTCAAAAATCCGGCAACGGAGTCTTGAAGGTCTAGTCTTCTTCTTTAGAAATGTCTGGGTCAACTAAATTTTTGATCCCATTCAAGGTATTTCGTAACCTGCCGAAGATTCTAAGCCGAACGCTGTCGGTTACGGAAATTACTTCGGGTGACACCAACTTCGGGACAAAAATTCACTGATTCATAATATGTCCGGTTGTTTACTACTTAGTTCAAGGATTTTGAGTTATGATTTATTTTCCATCGGTTCTCATTTCTACTATTTGCCCTATTTCACAAAATATCGGTTTCGTCTTATCTCTTAATCATTCCGCCGATTTCGGAAATGACTTCGGAGATAACCCACTCCGAGATAAAAATTCACTTGTTTATAATATGCCTTGGTCTTAGAAACCTAGTTCACGGTTTACAGGGCAAGATTTAATTTCTATTGGTTCCCTTTTATCCTACTGATTCTTCCATAAATATCTCTTTTATATTATTATTATAATAAAAATATCATGATAATTATTTTTTTATTATTATTATTATTTATTATATTTTTTCTCTTTTTTTTGTTTCTTTTTTTTCTCTCTTTTTTTTTTTGAAAATTTCGTTGCTCCCCCCTTTTCTTATTAATTTATTTTATATTTTAATTATCTTCCAAAATTCACAAGAATTCTCCCTATTGGTTCTTTTGTTCAAGCTTAAATAATTAGCCATTAATTACCTAACTAATCACTTTCTAATTGTTGATAATTTTCTTAATTAGGATTATTCATTTTCTCACAACTATTTCACTGACATTGGTATTTTATGTCTCATGCATTATATTAAAAATTGTGGGGACATTTTGGTTCTCAAAATACTTTTTGATTTTTGCCCATTTAATTTTTCCAAGTTTATAACTTAATAAATTACCAAAATTAGAGACAATATACTCTCTAAATTTTAATAAATATTTTCCCGCCTCTTAGGATTTATCAAAATATTCTTAGGCTATTTTATGTTCCACAAGGGTATTTTAGGAATTTTGGCATATTATTCTCCCTAATTTCTAAGAGATTTTTCCTTAAGAAACTTGATAAATATAACAAAGGAAATTCAGACCATATATTTTACTTATCAGAAATAGCCATTTATTTATCTTAACCTAATTTTCCAGATATACAATTATCCGGGTATTACAAAATCACAGATAATTTAATTCTAAAATGAAATCACTATCAATAAGGATCACAAGTGCAGAATAAACCATTATGGCTATTTCCGATTGCAGAACAGTTGCAGAATAAGTGCGATTTGAATTAATTTGATTTGTGGGATTGAATTAGCGTGGATGTCGCGCGCTTGCAAATGGTTTTTTGTTTTTTCCCATTCCAAACAAAAAAAGTGTGCGCACCTTCACTAAACTAAACGATGTAGTTTTTGTTCACAGTAGAAACTCTTAAGTCCAGTCACTGGACAAATCATTTACCCATATATATATAAGATGCACACACTTTTTTTGTTTGGAATGGGAAAAAACAAAAAACCATTTGCAAGCGCGCGATATCCACGCTAATGACATCCACGCTATATACCTATTTGTATATGAAGTCTGCAATGCACAATTCATTCACACTAAGATAGAAATGCAGGGGTTCTCCCAAGCAATCAACTTCACAGCAATCTATGGTAGCCCGAACAATCAACCACGCAAAGCCCTATGGAAATTGTTGACAGGAGTGGCTAGCTCCGTGTTAGGCCCTTGGCTTTTAGCAGGGGATTTCAATGCCATTCTTCATAGCAGTGACCGTACAGGAGGTGTTGGGTCTTGTGCACGGGGCTGTCCGTTGTTTCAACAATTCCTCCTAGATAGCGGATTGATGGATTTAGGATATTCAGGCCCAAAATACACATGGCGTCGTGGTACTTTGCTGCAGCGTCTCGACCGCGCGTTGGGAAATACTACACTACTGAATTGCTATAACCACACTCTAGTGAAGCATCTTACCCAGCTCAGTTCCGATCATAGACCTATTTGTATCTAGGTGGGCGGCGACGAGCAACCCCAACTGCAACAGCGACAGTTTAGATTTTTGGCGGCATGGACGATGGCAGAGTCTTTTGAGCAAGTAGTAGCTGATAGTTGGTCGTCGACATCATCGTTGACAGAAAATATTGAGCGGTTTACAACCTCCGTACAGAAGTGGAACCGCGAGGTTTTTGGAAGCATTGGGCATCGCAAGCGTCGTATCATGGCTCGGCTAGGGGGGATTCAAAGAGCTCAGGAAACACGCCCTTCTGCCCATCTTGACCGTTTGGAGGGGCAGTTACGAAAGGAGTTCGAATCTATTTGTGAGCAGGAAAGCTTAACATGGGCCCAGCGTGCGCGATGTGATTGGATCAATTTTGGCGACAGAAATACAGCCTTTTACCATGCAAAGGCAATCCGAAGATGTAGAAGGAAACTCATTACGAGGCTACGTGATGACACTGGCAAGTGGTGCGAGGATGATGAAACTCTTCGTCAATGGGCTTTGAATTTTTACACGGGTTTGTACACTAGAGAATCAACCCAAGTCCCTTCTTATCCTGGGAGAGGTTTGTTCCCACGTATGACAGATGATATGTCTTTATCTTTGGTCGCCATGATAACGCCAAGGGAGATCCATGCTACCCTCTTCCAAATGAAACCCCTTAAAGCTCCAGGAATAGATGGACTACATGCTATGTTTTTTCAGAAGAACTGGAGGACAGTGGGTCAGTCGATGTGCCAGATGATTATGGATTTCTTTGAATATGGTACTCTGGATCCGGATTTTAATGAGACCCTTATCACTCTCATCCCCAAAATTCCTAATCCTGAGTGTCTTAAAGAATTTAGGCCGATTAGCTTATGCACCGTTCCTTATAAAACAATCACCAAGGTTTTAGCTAATCGACTTAAAGGGTGGCTTCCAAGGTTAGTGCTGCCCAACCAAGCGAGTTTTGTGTCAGGAAGACAGATCACAGATAATATAATAATTGCTCAAGAAGTGTTGCACTCTATGAGGTATAAATGTGGAGCAACAGGGTGGATGGCTATCAAGGTAGATCTGGAAAAAGCATATGACCGGTTAAGATGGGATTTCATTGAGGAGACATTGGTTGATGCTGGCTTACCGGCGAAGTTTGTACAAGCAGTAATGCGGTGTGTGACCACATGCAGTATGAGCGTGGTTTGGAAAGGCGTTCGGTCAAGGAAGTTCGTACCCTCTAGGGGAATTAGGCAAGGGGATCCTCTCTCTCCTTACCTTTTTGTTCTGTGTATGGAACGCCTCTCTCAAATGATTACACTGAAAGTGCAGGAAAAGCAATGGCATCTAGTCAAGCTGGGGAAGGATGGTCCATCTCTTTCGCATCTTTTCTTTGCAGATGATCTAGTCCTCTTCAGTTCAACAGCAGGTTCTCAGGTGTCTTTAATTAACAGTGTATTACACGATTTCTGTTCTAGCTCGGGGCATAAAGTCAGTAGTTCAAAGTCTGCAATCTTTTTGTCAAACAACATTCCTACATACCGGCAAGAAAGGATCAGTGAAGACTTGGGTTTTAGCAGAACAGATGATCTTGGCAAGTACTTGGGAGTTCCTTTATTACATGATCGGGTCCGCACATCAACATACGCTTATGTAGAGGACAAAGTTCAATCCAAATTGTCTGGTTGGGCGGCCAAAACGCTTTCCCTTGCAGGGCGCATTACTCTTACGAAGGCGGTTTTGTCTGCGATTCCTACCTATACTATGCAGACCACAAGGATCCCTTCTACTATCTGTAAGCGAATTAAGCGCCACATTCGTAATTTCGTATGGGGCCGAACAGCAACAGATCATCGCCCGAGTCTAGTTAATTAGGATGATATGTGTCAACCACAAATGCAGGGTGGTGGTGGTTTTAAAAAAATGGAGCAGCAGAATGCGGCTTTCCTTATGAAGCTGGTTTTCAAGATAAAGACACGGCCCGACCTTTTGTGGGTACAAATCTTAAGAAGGAAGTATGGTGTTGTTGACATGTTAGAGGCTCCTAAACGGAATACGCGATCTTCATATTTATGGAGGCAATTGAAGCACGTATGGGGGGAGGTGGATCTCGGAATGCGCTGGTCTCTTGGGGATAGCTCCCGCGTACGTTTTTGGAGTGATAATTGGATTCCGGAAGTCGGGCCACTCAGGTATATGATG
Source organism: Acacia crassicarpa (assembly GCA_034222035.1). Taxonomy (NCBI): domain Eukaryota; kingdom Viridiplantae; phylum Streptophyta; class Magnoliopsida; order Fabales; family Fabaceae; genus Acacia; species Acacia crassicarpa. The sequence goes on along the minus strand of JAWXYG010000001.1, from coordinate 55,113,125 downwards.
TGCAGGGACTTGACGCAGGCAGAGCTGTCGCAACCAGTGAGTCTTTTTGTTACGTCAGAGGGATCTTGGGATTGGAATCGGATTGGAAGTGAACTACCAGACCCCCTTCTCTCTCGAATCTCTGCCTGCCACCCGCCGAGAAGTAGTGATGGCGAGGCAACAAGCTTTTGGGATTTAACGTCGGATGGGTGTTTCACGGTGGCTTCAGCCTATACGATGTTGGCTGACTCAGAGGGGGAGAGTTCTGACAAATTATGGAAGGCCATTTGGAAGTGGCAAGGTGCACAGAGAGTGCGTGTTTTCCTATGGCTTGCCGCCCGGGGGAATTTGATGACCAACGCAGTAAGAAGGCAGCGGCACATGATAGATTCTGACGCATGTGTGAGATGTCATACTGGGACGGAAGATGCTGATCACATTTTGAGACTTTGCCCTTTTGCTAAGAAGGTATGGGACCTCATTTTACCACATGGCCGACGGCTGGGTTTCTGGCAGGGAAACTTGCGACATTGGTTACTGCAGAATCTAACTCAGAGGACTTCCGTAGGCGGCGAGCAAACTCAGTGGGCTATGGTTTTTGGCCTGGTGTGTTGACGGCTATGGGACGCAAGGAACAAGGCGGTTTTCCAGCAGGTATACCTTCATCCTAGTACGATTGCATGGGAAGTACGAAGCTCTGCTGTCTTTACTCACCAAGCTGCTCTACATTGTAATATCACGAAAGTAAGGCCACCTGCTAAACAACTTCTCCCAGTATGTTGGTCTAGGCCCCAATGTCCCAAGGTTGTACTTAATTGTGATGGAGTGAAGAAGGGGGAGACTATGCGAGCAGGGGCTGGTTGCATTATTCGGGACCATGAGGGCAGATGGTTAGATGGACGTTGCCGCAATATTGGAATCTGCAACTCTCTTGCCGTGGAGTTATGGGCGCTGTTGGATGGTCTTAGGCTGGCGTGGAGTCAAGGTTACAAGGATCTGGAGGTTCAAGTGGACTGTTTAGTTGCTCTTAAACTAGTTCAACATAATAAAGACTTAGCTAACGCGAGTAGCAGCATTGTCAGGCGGATCCACAACTTGTTGGCCGAGGATTGGAGGGTGACAATAACCCATGTATACCGTGAGGGGAATCAATGCGCGGATTTCTTGGCTACTTTTGCTTTGAACTTGGAAGAAGGACTTCACCTCCTTCAGGAACCACCAAGAGCTATGCACTTCTTGCTCCATGCTGATGCAGTAGGCGAAGGACGTGTTCGAATGTGCCCGGTATCATCTGATTAGTTTTGTTAATCAGCCTTTGTAAACACACAAAAAAAAGACATCCACGCTATATATATATATATATAAATGAAAACAATTTGAAGAAAAGGACCTTTATATTATGGCCGGCAAATCCAAAGTAACTATAATGGTGCTTATTTATGGAAGACAATTTAATGATTAGTATAATTGGAATAATCATTTAACATAGTTGTTTTGGCCCCTATGGTTACTTAAGAGTTTAGACCCTTGATCAAATTTGGTTTCTCTATTATTGAAAACAGTCTCAATCTGCAGATCAATGTATAGACCGCCAATTAAAACATTCACACAACAAGAGAACGTACACGGGACACTAGACGGCCGGCTTCGAACATGACAGGTCAAAAATAATCTCTCTCTTTCAAAATATATATTTAAGTGATTTTAACATTATTCTGATTAACAACACATTAAACTCTAACGTCATTCTCCATCTTTTCCCTATTGGAAGACCCCCTTCTAGAAGCACTAAAAAAAACTTCGGATTACCAACAAAATTACCGACGGGAAGAATTCCGTTGGAAATTACCTACGGAATTCTGTAAGTAACTGAAATTATCTTTAGAATTCTGCGGGTAAAAAATTTACCAATGGAAAATTTCTCTCAGAAAAAACCATCAGTATATTTTATGACAATGTTTTTGCGACAAAAATTTACCGACAAAAAATTTAATTACCCACGGAATTTTGTGGGTAATTTCAGTTACCCACAGAATGCCGTGGGTAATTTCTGAATTCCGTGGGTAATCCAAGGTTTTTCTGTGATGAAGGTATTTTTGTAGAAATTAAATAAGAGTAATATAGAAAATCATATCAATTTTATGACAAATTAATTAAATATGTTTTAACTATTTTTATTATTACATATGAATCATTAGTTAAAAGGTCCTAATAACTTATTATAAGAGATGAGAGGGAGTATAAACTTTTTTAAATTTTCTTTTACAGGCCTGAACCCTCATTAAATATGGGTTTATATGGGAAAAACTATGTAATACTCCATTGAAACTATTAAGTGTCCTATAAAAAAATCAAAAATACATTCTAGATGCTATATGATAGGACTTCGGAGAATTTAATCAAAAAGTGCTTTTGGAACTTTGGAGTTCACATTAGATGGAGAAGGATTAGAGTTAAATTACAATCAAGACTTGCAAATTTAGTTATTATTGTGGGGATTAAATAACCAGACTTAATATACTCTATTTTTATGGTAAAAACTTAGGGAAATGCACTTCTCATGTTGTAGGAGAAGTGTATCCTCATGTCATAGATACAAAAAGATGTGGGTCCCACCATTTTCATGCTTGGGTTTTATATATATATATATAAAAGATATGGGTCCCACCATTTCATGTATGTGTGAGAATCTTCTTTTTTTTATGCAACATGAGAAGTGTAAACCCCAAAAACTTAATATATTGTATTTGTTTCTTATTATAAAATATACATCTAACTAATTCACAAGTGCCAATAAATATACTCCCTCCTCTCCACAGTATAAGTCACATGAAAAGAAATTAATGCTTATTTGTTAATTTTATCCTTGTAGTTGATGTTTAAACATGACTCATTGCATTTTTCTCTTTCCTTTAAAATCTCATTTAATGTGGGATTGTGGGCAAAGTTAGAAATTTCCTTCAATTTTAGATAAATTTAATAAATTAACTATTATTTCTTAGTTCTAATGAGTTAATTAAAATGACTTATGCTATGGCCCGAAGGGAGTAATTCTCTCTTATTGACATGAGGATCTCATTGCTAGAAAATTTATAAATAACTTTACTCTTTGAATTCTGAGGTATACCTAATCTTAGTGAGTTCATCAAACATAACTCACTTCAACTTTTGATTACTAACGAATATATATATATATATATAATATATATATATATAAGAAATCCCTTCGTTCCTTGTTATTCTGCTTTAAGTTTTTTAATTTTTTAAATGACTATTTTAAAAGGTATTGAAGACAGTTGTGTTTTCAGGCCTGAAAAATGACAGTTGTGTTTGCAATTATAAATTAAATTGATAAACTAATCTTAGTTATATAGTCAAACATCAAAAGTATACGATAGGGCCCTTAAAGTTATGGCGGCTACGACAAATATGTTGTGTTTAAATTTATTTAACATGTGTTCAAAAAAACCCTATAACCTTAGTTGAAAACTTGAAATTGAGTTCGGATTTGTAGCCTAGGATATTGTAGTCTTTTTATATGTATTTACATATATCTTTAAAAAAAATATGAAAAATTTTCGCCTCCATATCAAATACACATTTTAACCCACTTCCACCCTTATTTTCATCACTTTCATTCTCACTTTCACTTCCCTCAAATTTTTTCAAGATCTTTCTTGATTTATTTTGCCTATCTCTTGAAGTAATTTTCTTAATGTAACCACATATATCTATCTTTATATATCTAATCTAAAAGCACCTAATACTTTGTCACTCCCTTTATATATATATATATATATATGATAAATGTGTGTTTTTGAATGTTAATGTAATTTTATTTGAAGACTTATGACAACATTTTTGCTAAATAGAAGAAAAGGTAACCACTCATCTATTTTACCTTTTACATTTTTATATTCTGATAAATAAAATTTCATATATAATGTAAAGTGTTTAAAAAATGACACTCAATTGCATGTATTATTTTTGTAATTTAATTCGTATAAACAATTTGACCATGATTCGATTGACCCTTGTACTAATGTTTTGCCTAGTTTAACGATCGATTATGTTTTTAAAACCTTGGTTATTAACTTTTCTAATTATAGGTTAAGTAGCAAATTCATCTCAAAAGTATAAGTGAATGAGAAATATTGACCTGAATTTTATTTTTTTTTTTTTTGTCTGGATGTTGTCCAAATAATCTAAAACTATAGCGATGTTAGCCCTCAAGTTAACATATATTAAGTTTGACCCTTTTTTGACTGAATATCCCATGTGCCGCTCTCATTTGGCACCCAATAATCCACCTCAGCCACGCAGACTATGTTAAAATACCTAAATACCCTCAATTCATAAGCTTCTTCTTCCTCCTAACTTTCTTTCCCCACCACAAGTCCACAACCGCTTCTTTTCCCGTTATCAGCAAACTCTCTCTTTGGCCTCCAGATGCGTTCGCTCCGCCGTCGCCGACATCACTCTCTCTTCTCGTCTAGATGTGTTTCCTCTTCTCCTTTCACCGCCACGCTCTCTCTTCCACCTTCATACGTGTTCCCTCCACCGTCACCGATACTCTTCTCTCTTCCACCTTCAACGCGTTCCCTCTGTCATCGCAGGTATTACTCTCTCTCTCTCTCTCTCTCTCTCTCTTCCCCCTCTAGACGCCCTCCTCTCTGTCATTGCCATCATCTCTCTCTCCCTCTTTCTGCTCTCTCTACGAACCAAACCCCCTTTACCTTTTCAAATTGACAACCTAGATCTCCGCTTGAGATGACCTAATGCTGCATTGTTGCCCTTTTTTACTACTTGTCAGCGCGCTACTCATATGAGCTGGCCAGTCGAGATGACTTCTCAACGATAGAGGTAATTTTTTATTCTCTCTCCCATCCGAAAAACTGTTCCCCTCTTTCTTTCTTGTTAATTATGTCGATTTGCTTCAATTTTAAAGGGAATATCAATTTCTATTTTATTTCTAAAACTATTAATGGTGTTATTCTAATTGTTCCTTGTCTAGAGTTCTTGGTTTGCTGTGAATATATTTGCTTCTCATTTTACTCTGAATTCAACCGGATTCTCTAGAGATATATGAAGAGAGGAAAAAGGAAGGCTTTTTGGTCGAAAATTGGATTCATCTAATGAGTGAGAAGATGGTGGTGGATCAGTGGATGGCAACAAGGGATATGGCCGGAGGAGTGATGAATGAGAGAGAGAAAGGGAAAGAAGATGTTGTATGATGATGAGGTGGAAAAATCTGAATACATGTGGCTGCCATACAAACAATTATAGTCAAAATTAATGGTCAACTTAGATGATAGTTAACTCAAAGACAATATTATTACATTTTAACACTTATAACGTGACATTGGGGGGGGGGGGGACTTTTAGAACAATATTAATTTTAGGCCTAAATATCCAAAATGGATTTAGTACTAAGACCTTTAATCATTGATACTAGGGTCACTTATCAGTATAAGTTGTACATCCTATAACATTGGAGCATAATTCTTTTTAGGCAGCTCGGTTTGTGTTGGGTTTGGGCCTCAAAGAATATATGGTTGTGGTGTACAAGCATATTCATATTGATAATATCCAACAAGTTAGCCATAAGGCTACATGTTTAGTCCTACACATTATAGACTTTGGTTGAGTATTAATCTCAAAGAAACAAGTTTATTTGGATAGTCTAAATATTTTTATATTTCTGAATCTAAAACTTCAGTTATCCTTTATATATATATATTGCAAATTATAGTGTTATGGTTATGTTATTTTATAGAAAACTCATTAGTGAAAAAGATATTAGATTTTTTTTTTTAATGAAAGATATTATAATTTTAATAATAAATTGAAAAAATTGGGGAAAAGTCCCTCATTAAAAGCTTTATTGGTGAGAAAATATTTGATAATTTTTATCCACATAAAGTATTAGTACTCTAGAAATTTTGTACACAAAGAACATCGGTACTCTAATTTAAGTCATTCTTACAAATAAAATTTTCAATTAAGGACTTCTAATATTTTTGTAGGTGATATAGATTTTGGGATAAGCATCCCTTGCCATTTGATTCACTTTTTTAAGGGTTAAAGTGCAGATCAAACAATGAACTTTTACTTCAAAAGCGTCCAGCACAAAAAAAAACTTTTAAGTGGACAAAAAATACTAAAAAACTTTTAAAAATATAAAGTCAGCACAACGCCATTAGAAAAAAAACCAACGTTGGTTAAAGTGTAAACTTTTAAGGGTTAAGGTGTAGATTGGCCAACGAAATTTTACTCTAAGAGCGCCTAGCACAAAAAAATTTTACTCTAGGAACGCCCAGCACAAAAAAATCCATGTGCAATCTACTCAAAATCCGACTGTTGTAAATCCTTGTCCGAACCCTCAACCATATGGATTGGGGTTAGAAAAAGTGAATGCAACAAAAAAAATCACAAATATAACGAAAAGATTTCATTTTAAGTAAAGGTGGTAAGTTTTCAAACATGTTCAAGCAAGTCCATGTACAATTTACCCAAAAATTGACTATTGCAAATCCTTACTCGAATCTCCCTACCATGTGCATCAGAGTTGGGAAAAGTGAATGCAACAAAAAAAAAAAAACATAAATGTAACGAGTAAATTTCATTTTGAGTAAAGGTGTTTAAACTTACTCGGTGCAGGTGTAGATTGTGATTTGTAAGTGGATCTAAAAAATATAGTCATTACATTTGTGATTTTTTTGAGCACGTTACAAAACCCTTCACTCAATTATACTTTTTTCCCTTTTTACCGGCATTTTCAATTATGCTCTTAAACCCAACTTTTCTTTGGCAAAAAAAAAAAAAACACCCAGATTCCGAAGTTCACAAATTTAAATACACTCTTATTGTGTATTTTGCGTTTTTTGGGAGAAAAATATAGAAACATCACTGAAATTTGGGATTCCTAAAAAGTTCTTTAGGAGCTACTTAATTTCTATGAAGTCCTCAGGAACTATTATGAAATTAAAAGATTTTTTGTAAAATGATCTCTTTATCGTTGGTGAAATTACTTATCATTGCTTATATTTGTTGTTTTCATTTAATAAATTAAATTTTGTTACTTGTTAATCTGTTATTTTCGTTGATATTTAGTCAAAACTTTCATTAAAATCAGTTATCACTATCTTAATTGTTGTGGTCATTTGATAAGTTAAAATTGTTATTTGTTTTTTTTTTAATAATATAAGTTGTTATTTGTAAAACTATTATTTATAAAATTTTACTATAAATTTGATCCCAGACCGTTCCCTAGGAGCGCCTTGCCAAACCGAAATTCAAATATTAGTTCATCATATATCATATTGTAGGGAATTACCTCTTTCACTAGATCAAACCCAATCAATGTATATATTATTTATTTTTCTTTAGTTATACCCTCTCCACGTATACAAATTCAGCCTTTTTTGTTTTTTAGTTGGAAAGTCATGAGTTTTTTTCTTTTTTTGGTAAAATGGAAAGTGATGAGTTATCAAAGCTGCACAAAAAATTGTTTGGGGTGGATCTTCATTATTGATAAGATAGGCCCTACTCATGCCTTGCCAAACTGTCAATTCTTCTTCCTCATATGAAGCCCAAATTGTCAATTTTTGTGACCAACTCACTGAATAATTTTAACCTTAAGGGATCGGCACTACTAGTAATGCAGTGGTATTGGAAGTAGTCTTCCCACCTCCTTGTACTGAATTTTATCCCCCCACCTCCTATCGCTTATGTATCAAAAAATTTTAAGCTTAAGGGTCTGGGTAGAACAAGAGCGTTTGAGATTTATTTCCCCTCCTTTGTAATTTTTTGTCTTACTTTCTAGCTTTCTAAGCCTTCATTTATATCAAATATATATATATATATATATATATATATATATATATATATATATATATATATATATATATATATATAACTGATTTACAGCACTACATGCCAACATATAGTTTTAGACTTTAGTGTGAGCACGTTGAAGAGCTCTTAGTATTTTAAGTAAATAGTTTGGAGGTTTTATTTATTATTTGTCCGGTCCTAATTATAGAAACACTTTTATAGTATAAATTACACTACAAAAGTGTTCTTATAATTAGGGCTGGAATTAGTATATCTTTACAGAATAATTTAACATTAATCTTTTAATTTTTAAGGTATAACAGCTGGCTAAAGCATACATTCAGTCATTTATATTTGTATCAAGATTCATTTTAATCCCATATGTTTAAAAAATGTATTTTTAGTCATTCAATTTTAACACCATTAGTTTCATGAAAATGCTAACTCATCAAGTCTTTTTTTTTTTTTTCCAGAGATAAATATTTTAATTAAAATAATAATAATAGGAGAAAAACTCCCTATTTTAATTTATTTTTTCATCTGCTCTCCCATCTAAACGCTTCTCATGCCGCCAACATCATCTTCCTCCATGAATCTTCAATGGCTACATGACCATCGCTTCTCTGCCCCAAAACCCTATCGTCCTCATGAGCTCCGACAAGAATTTTCAGCACCAAATTTTGTACATGGAGACATATTCTAGCAATTTAGCAGCAAAAATTCACATATCGAGAGCATTGACATTAGAGGGACATACAGGAGATAAATGGAAAGCATGCTGTAGTGACAGTGGATCATGCGTTATAATCCCCAAGTTCTTGTCACATCCTACCTTAAAATAAACTTTTTCAAGATTTCTATGTTACCTTTTATGAATCAAAAACTCAAAGGGTTGGAAGAACTATTCATGCGCTCCTCATGAAGGGAGAGGTTTTCCCCCCAAAACCCTTCTCTTCCCTTCTTTGCTTGAATCCTATGTTCCTAATTCAATCTTCAATGGCTTTCTTAAGATTCATGGAGGAAGATGACATTGGCGGAGAAGGGTTTCTTATGGGTAAAGCCGAAAGGGGGAGTGGATGAAACCAAAATTAATTAAAAATTTAGAGTTTTTTCACTATTATTATTTTAATTAAAATATCTATTTGTTAAAAAACTTGAGTTTCGGTGACAGCCAGCTAGGATTAAGATAATAATGAGACGTGATGAGTCAGCATTTTTTATTAGATGAAACTAACAATGTTAAGATTGAAAAAGTAAAAATGTACTTTTAAAACATAAAAATTAACATAAATTTTAATACAAACATAAAGGATCAAATGTATACTTACACTAAAAAATATTTATCAGTACATCTAAATATAATGATTTGATACTGATTCCAAAATTTGACACTTTTTAGTTTTTTTAATTATAAATCATGTACATACTACTTATATTAATGGGGAATTCAACTCACAACCTCATGCATATAAAAGTATTTAAAGAAAGAGTTAGGTGTCATACGGTTATGAGACCTCCACGATTTTAAAAGTAAGCATATAATAATTTGTAACTTTTACCAGGAATTTGTATTATTTAAGGACCTTAGTTCTTTATTGAAATTTTGAAATCTCTTAAATCCTAATATATATATATATATATATATATATATATATATATATATATATATTTATTTATTTATTTATTTATTTATTTATTTATTTTTGGTCTAAGCATGTCTGATAAAGAAATGTGAACGAGGTAGTTTGTCCATATCGAAATTCTGAAAATACTTTATTAATTAATAATGAAGATTCCCTGAGCAGATCACTATCAATGTATCATCATCATTCGTCATTATGATCATAAACTAACAATTAAATTAACCCTTAAAAATACACTAAAAATTAGAGAAATGAATCACTATGTTTAGAAAATTACGGCTGCTTGCTATATTATTAATTAATATTTCTACACACACAAGACCATCAGTTTCCGTTAGATTTCCTTAAACATCGCCGAAACTTCTCCTTCACCAATCTTGTCATTAAAAAACTTGCACTTTCTCTTGACAAATCAGTATGCATTAACTTTTTGAAATCTGTATATATAATTAAACATTAAAGAAATAAATTAAAATGTAAGAACTACTTGAGGGGTGTTTTATTCAAAATTTTAAATAAAAAAACTTTAAACTGCTTTGTCCCTTAAAATTATAATTTTTTTCTTAAAATATTCCAATTAATTACAAATGTTAAAAAATATTTTTCATCAAGAGGATTTTTTTTCCATACTAATAATTAGAGGGGGATATTTTAAAAAAACCATCATACATCTTTTGCAAATAAAAATTTAATTACTTTTTTTTAATATAAATATTTAGCTCCTATATTTTAAATGGGAATTAATATATTACAACTTCCAATCCTTAATATAAGACTCACTTTAATTTTTAAAAAAATAACTATAAAGCCAGTCTTATATTAAATATTAGAAAAAATACGATAAGTTAAGCTAAGCACTTAAAACCAAGAACAAAGCTCATCTATATCTTCTCAAAATAGCATCAACTTGAGACTTAAACGCAGGACAACCATAACCATCAAATTGTCTATTTCCTCAACTTATCTAGCCCCTTCCGACCCACTAAATCAGTAATATAACGAGTGTAAAAGATTATTTTCAATCTTATCCTACTCAATGAATTACACAATATCATAACTTTCATTGCAAAATATATTATTCAATTTTTTTTTCATATATGTATTTCCTTTGGCAAAAAAAACAAAAAAAAAGAAGGTATCTATCTTGCATGAAAAATAGATCCAATGCATATGTGCAAATCGGAACTGTGCATATAAGATTTGCAGTGTCCAGATCTTAGCTTTTAAGGGTAAGATAGAAAGATATAGCACAAAAAGAAACACCATACAATTGCAGATTATATTTCAATGTATAATTTTATCATATCACACAAAAAACGCCCAATGTATTGCACATGGATCAAACCAAAACCTTATTAACATGGTCTTCAAAGTGAAACAAAAAACCAAAACACTGACTACTACATAATACACACATAAAACCATATATATTGAAAGATTCAGCTTCATCTACACGAAGTATATATATGAATCCATGTCTCAGTAATTATCAGACGCATACTTGTTGATAAGAGACAAAGCATTACTAGTGACATGGGCAACATTAACCATTCTGGCTCTGATAGAAGCCTTGATTTTACCATTCAAAGCTTTTCCGGCGAACCCATCGCTGCAAGTACTCTCATCGGTCAAGGCGGAGCTCACCCACGTCTCTACATTGCTCATGTGCCATGAGAAGTCCTGGCTCTTGGGTTGACACAGCTTGAGCTCCTTCAGGGACCGGCCGAGCCGGTCGACACTGTCGGCCATCTCTTCGATGCAGTCCCGGAGGGCGGCGAGTTCACGGGGTTTCAGTCCGGAGATGGAGCGGAGCTTGGAGACGAAGGCTCGGGTCTCGACGGTCTTGTTGAGGGAGAAGGAGAGGGCGGTCTGGACGAGCTGGTGAGGGTCTTGTTGGATGGTAGAGGCGTAGTTGGAGAGAGATTTGTAGCAGAGGGAAGGGTATGTGGTAGTGCTACATGAGGATTTGATGAAATTTGAAGATGAGGAGGAGGAGGCGGCGGCAGCTATGGCGAGGGTGGTGACGGCGGCAAGGAGAGAGAGGAGAGAGAGAAGAGAGGATTTGGCCATTGTGGAGAGGAAATGAGAGACTCAGTGAAGAAGATGAGAGATGGAAGGTTTGGTTTTGTAGAGAAGGCTTTTTGGCTTGACATGCTTAGCAACTTGCCATACCAAACAAAAGAAAAATTACTAGGGAATTTGATGGTGTTATGAAACATTATTATTTATTATTAAAATAGTCGTGAATAATCTTTATCAAAAAAAATAGTCGTGAATAATTAGATTGAGATCTGATTCACACGTGATATGTTTTTACAAATGGGAATTGGAACTTTTGCATGATAAGATTTACTTGTGAATTGTGATTACACTTAATTATAAAAAAAATTATATTTAACCTGTCAAGGGAGGATTTAAATTTTTTTAAAAAAAGGGGAAAATTGTTCAACAATTTCACGATACAAATTTAATTGCTCAAAAGTACTTGGAATTTCTTTGAAAACCCTGATACAACTTGTTTTCAGTAAGTGAAACTCTTTCTTAATTAATTGTATCTTTTAAAAATTAATTTTTTACGTTTAAAATTATTATTGGATTTTTCATTACATATACTCACAAAGAGTCCCCAGCCCCTCGTCACCTATTTATTGAACCGACATCAACGGGCCCCCCTTGAAATTCCTGGATTATGGGTTGTGCCGTTGTTGGCAAAGGCGCCAAGCCAACGCGATATAAAAGACAGATAAATTAAAAATGAAGAAACAAAGGGAAAATGGTATAATCGAATTTTAAAATTGAAATTATAAACTATCAAAGTAAAATTATCTCTATACCAGAATGTTTTATAGAATCCCTAAATATTTTATTAAAAAATTTGGCTGAAAAAAATTTGATTAAAAATAGAATAACAACTACAAATATAATGTTTCATTTGTATTCTTTAGAAGTGGTTTTTAGATTAAAAAAACTTTTGAAATTCAAATATCTTTACCCAGTTTATAATTAATTCAATTTTTTTAATTTTATTCTTGAAGTAATCTTTTTTTTTTCAATAGGAAATGGAGACAGAAACTCACTATGGTTTGATCCACCTCTCTTATGTAAAGAGGGTGTGGTTGTGGATGCCACTTCAATCAAAAGTTTTTTTTTTTTAAAAAAAAAAACCTTTTAAAATTGAATTGGTCGACAATGTGGTATTGATGATGTGACATAAACCAGATTTTTCATTCCTATTAAAGAAATGTATAATTAATGGGAATGGGATTGTTAAATGAAATGGGTCCATTGTAGGGCAGCCAGGGTCGCCAAAGTCATTTTCAGTTTTCAAGTTTCACACTTGCTTGTGACTTAAGCCATGTGATCTTTTTATTATAATCTCAATTTAATAATTAATCAATATTAATATAATTAGAGGGTTAAAATTATGAATCAATATAGCAGATAGTTTATATTGTATAAATTATAATGTAATGCTTAGATTTGGGATCAGATGATCAAGATACAAATTAATGTTTTTAATTTTTATATTCTTCTTATTTTAAAGGAAGCCAGATGAAAAATTATTTCCACAAAAAAAAAAAAATCAACCATCAATTGAAAAATGGGAAAAATGCTATCTAAAAAATAACAAAATACAAAACGTTTATATATGTGGTTTAAATAATTTAAGGAGATCCTCATAGTCTTGTAGTATAATATAAAAACTACTTTGATGTAAGTGAAATGTTGCAAATTTAATCTCATTTATAATCTCAGGGCAGTAGTACTTCTCCCTCACCTTACACTTTAGTTTAATTTCTTTTTTTTTTTTTTACAAAATTACTCTATGAAAATAAAAATTATTGATTTTTTCTTTAAAAACTTTTAAAAATTGGGGAAAAGCCCTCATTAAATTTTTTATTGAAGATAATGACTTAAATGAGAGTATTGAGTGTAATATCTTATATTTTGGGAAATAATAGAAATAAAATTATATCTTGTAAACCGTGAACTAGGTTTCTTGGGTAAGGGCATATTATGAATCAGTGAATTTTTGTCTCGAAGTTGGTGTCACCCGAAGTAATTTCTGTTTCCGGCAGTGTCCGACTTAAAATCTTTGACAGATTACGAAATATCCTGAATGAGGTCAAAAATTCAGTTGACCCAGATATTTCTAAAGAGGAAGAATAGAGCTTCAAGGCTGTGCTTCTGGATTTTTGAGAATTTGCAAAAGATCACGCGATCAGAACACCGAATAGGGAACTTTATTAGTAAAAAAATAATATAATATTTAAAGGTGTGGGACCCACTGACAAAATTTTCTCCTCTCCCGACAGAAACTCTCGTGAGTTTGAAAATTTTGTCAGCGGGACCCACTCAATAATAATTTATTATTTAAATAATAATATTATATATTTTAAAATTGTTCACGGGGTGCAACTTTTTAGTTTTTAGGAAAATTACGTAAAACGACCCAGAGACGAAAATTACACTTAAAGACCCATTTTCCAACTATAAATAGAGGCCTCACTTCTTCATTTTCTTCACACCAAACTCAGATCACAACGGTCGAGTTTAATAGAAGAGAGAGAATTCTTAGAGTTTAGAGTGAGAATTTAGAGTAAAGTTCTCGGAGCTGAAGAGAAGGAGTAAGAACTTCAAGGGTAAGTTCTTTGGTCCCTAGTCTTAAGATTTTGTAGTTTTTTTTTGGTAATTATAGTAGAAATGCCAGATAGAGTTTTTTCTGAGTATGCTCTGTGGCTGCAGCTTAGTCTGATCTGTCACATCAGAAAAGAATTATTCTTGGGCAGTAATGTTATTTACCAATACAGTAAATACTATTTACCAAACAGTAAAAATTATTTACCGTCACGGTAAAAATATTTTTACTGGTACTATTCACATGAATAGTGAATACTATTCACATGAATAGTAAATCTTCAACGTAGAATTCCACAAGTATTGCAAAGTTGATGGCCACTGATAAATGTGATATTGTTCCTATAGGGTATCTGTGAACTTGTACCGCTGTTTTCCGTTAGAAGTACCGTTTTAGTCAAACGTACCAAAACATCATCAACGAAGGTACGGACGCGTACTGTAACCTTAACTCTGATGCTTATTGTAAATTTTTATGTGATAGATAGTCTGAGATTCTGTTTTTTATAAAATTGTGCATACACATTAAGCTATATACGGGTTATAGTCATGATAATGCCGTTGAGTTTTCCTAGCGCTGAGGACACGGATGTACACCGTGGCACTGGGTAGTGCAGACTGGATTAAAATATGAGGTGGTTGTGCTGTTAAAATGTGATTATGCTGAAACTATCATGAATATCTATTATATATAAAATTGTTACATAAGCATGAGGTTAACTGTTACCTGAGGTTCAATGGGAATTGAACCTCAGCTCTTACCATAGCCTCAGGTTCTGGCGGAGACAGGGTTGCTGACAAGGGTAAGCAGGCTGTATAAGGACTCGGACGGAGGATTGTTTATCTGTTGCTGTTTTCTTATGTACTTTGAGTACTTGAATATTTGGATGACTGTATTAGTATCAACACACCAATGTTGGTTAAATATCAGATACTCGTTTTGTTTTAAAATGAAAACTCTTTTCCGATGCCACACTGTTTAAATTATTCAAAACTCTGATAATCTCTTTTGAAAATCGCATATTAAAAGACGGGATGTTACATTTTGGTATCAGAGCTTGCATCCTGGCACGAAGTTAACTAGGTTACTTTAAACAGTCTTGTAAGGTTGTTTAAGTAGCAGAGTTAAGTTCTAGCCTTCAAAAGTATTTTATCTGGCATGAACCCGACTTAGTTATAACAAACCATTGGTGCCGAAGGTAGGGCCGAGTCTATGTGGATCAGCCAATCAGTCACCCTAGCACGGTGAGGCTCCCATGATAGACGCCTACCTGGCCAATCGGTTGATTAACTAAGTTAGGCTCTAAGCCATGGTTTTCTTTAAAAAAAAATATAAGTACTGATATGACCCTGGTGTTGTTGTAGAAATGGACAAAGAGGAATTTCCGTATATCAATTACTTTGGGAAAAGAAGACGTATTGAACGTCGGTCGATAGTCCCCGAACCAGTAAGTAGGAGATTGAACCCTGAGCCGATAAATCCACTCTCTGTACCAATGCCTGAACCTGTGCCAGTACCAGAACCACTCTACCCCGCTCTTGCACTTGATAATGATCCAGAACCAGAATACCATCCTGGACCTGAGTATCCCGACCATCTATATGACTCAATACCCATTCTTGCAGAGCCCTACTCACCGGAACCCGGAAATCCCAGCATTTCACATCACTCCTCAATAGGTGATAACTTTGACTATCCTCAGATACAAGATCTCGACTATGACTCTGACGCCAACTCTGGCAACCTGGAGTACGTCTTAGATGAAAACTCCATCTTAACTTTAGCCTTACACTTGGAATTTCTCCATGCCGCTCTCACTACTAAGACCGAGAAAGACAAATACCTACTGTATCTGACCCGAGTCAGAGAATTTTACCAGGCAAACTCTCGCTACCATTTTCCGTATCCTTCTAGAGACTGGGTTAAATCCACCCTTCATCACTTTCCTCGCACCCATTTCTGGAAAACAAAAATCAATGAAATTCTGAATGAGGGCCACATCGAGGATGTGTGCTCGTGCATTTTCTGCCTCCAGCATTTAGTTCACCTGGTCATGTAGAAAGACAAAGACAACCCTACAACAGTTCAATGAACCATGGAAGTAGTAGTAGCAATAGTTTTGTAACAGTAGGACTAAGTATAATAGTAGTTTGTGTAATCACCATTAATGAATAAAAGGGGTGTACTATATACGCTTTGGTGTGATTCATATGAAATTTGTGATCTTATGTTATGTGTAATCTTTTTGTTTTCTAGTGTTTATATCTATTAACCTTTGGAATTTAGAATATGGCAACTTTGGGAGGCGCCGGAACTCCTAGAGGCCGAGGCCGAGGTCGAGGCAGAGGCCGAGGCAGAGGTAGGGGTAGGCAACTGCGAGTAGTACCAAACCCTGAACTCGAACAACATGAACCTCCACCACCAGTACAAGATGAACTTCAAGAAATGAGGAGAATAATACAAGAACAGAGAGCTCTCATCGATGCGCTTCTCGCCAACAGGCAGGGAGGACAAGGGGATGAAGAACAACAGGCTGAAGGAGAGCAACAGCAACAACAACGAGAGGGAGGAGAAAATTACGATGAACAAGAAGACGAGCGCAGCAACGCATTTGAGAGACCAGAACGATCTCAGTCATCTCCTCGACAGGAGAGAGTACTGGTGGAACAACATCAACCTGTCAGAGAAGCTAAGGATACACAATACTGGGTGACACAATTCTGCAAACACAAGCCACCAGTATTTCGAGGAAAACTTGATTCAGCTGAGGATTGGCTATTGCATCTTGAAAAGATCTTTGAGGTCTTAGAATGTCCGGATAACAGGAAGGCTCAATTGGCAATTTACAAGCTAGCAGGAGACGCCGATCGTTGGTGGCGAAACACCGCGGCAACCCTCCGAAGCCGAAACTGTCCCGTCACATGGGAAACGTTCCAAGAAAAGTTTAACGAGCAGTACTTTCCACCCTCAGTACAAATGATGAAGGAGACAGAGTTCCTGCACATCCGTCAGGGTCGGGAAGAATCTTTCGATGATTACT
Organism: Acacia crassicarpa; assembly: GCA_034222035.1. Taxonomy (NCBI): domain Eukaryota; kingdom Viridiplantae; phylum Streptophyta; class Magnoliopsida; order Fabales; family Fabaceae; genus Acacia; species Acacia crassicarpa. The sequence continues at coordinate 55,095,988 of JAWXYG010000001.1, read as the reverse complement.
TCGCTCGTTTCACCAACTTATCTCGGTACTCATCACTTCTGAGGCGAGATAATGACGAGAGCAGCATTGCAAATATACTTGTGTATGGACTAAAGTATGAGATAAGGGAAAGGTTGGTATCGCACAAATTTCTGGAACTAAATCAAGCTGTAGAAGCCTGCCGACTCATCGAACGAAACTTGAAGGAGCTTCGCAAGACCAGAGACTTCAGCAGTAGCGGCCCCAACCGTAGCGGTTTCAATCGCAACAACCCAGCACAGAAGAGGAAGGCACCTTGGAATAATTCCCAACAAGGGAATAAGAGGTCATTTCAACCGAGACAGCAAAACTTTCCAAGAATGCAGACATCCCAAGCCTGTCCGCAATGCAGAAGGTTCCATCCGGGAGCTAACTGTGAGGGAAAGCCAGTGTGCTTCAGGTGTCAGAAACCGGGGCACATTAGCTTAAACTGTCCTCAAAAAGCTTTGGAGGCGAGACCGCAGAACGCAGGACGAGTTTTTGCTCTGACTAATGAGGAAGCCAAGAAATCTCCTGAGATGATCAAAGGTACTATTTCTCTTAATGGAAATCTACTACAGGCATTGTATGATTCGGGTGCTAGTCACTCGTTTATTTCTTACGATTGTGCAAAACGACTAGGAATGCAAGCCTATAGACTACCATATGATTTGATAGTAGCTACCCCACTTGGCGCGAAATCTTTAGCGTCTGATGCATGTCTTAATTGCATTGCGAGTGTGAACGGTCGAGAATCTAACATAGATCTTATCCGATTACCGCTTCATGGCATTGATGTCATTCTTGGTCTTGATTGGCTAATGGCAAACAACGCGGTCATTGATTGTGGTAATAAAGAGATACGATTCTCACCACCACACGACCAGAGCAAGATCAATGTGAGTCTGAATTTCCTATCTAGTGCAGAAGCAGAAAAATGCATGAAGCAAGGTTGCCAAGCGTATATGGTGTTCTTCTCAATCAACATAGACGACGAACCATCACTCAAAGACATTCCCATTGTGAATGAATTCCCTGATGTGTTTCCCAAAGATCTCACCAAGTTACCCCCTGAGAGAGAGGTTGAATTCGCCATCGACTTGATGCCAGGCACTGGACCAATATCAAAAGCACCATATCGTATGGCACCAAACGAGATGCTGGAATTGAAGAAACAGCTTGAGGAGCTACTGGAGAAAGGATTTATTCGACCTAGTGTGTCGCCATGGGGAGCCCCAGTACTGTTTGTAAAGAAGAAAGATGGAAGTTTACGACTTTGTATCGATTACCGCGAGTTAAACAAGGTGACTATCAAAAACAAGTACCCACTTCCTCGCATTGACGATCTACTCGATCAACTATCTGGTTCCTGTGTATTCTCTAAAATTGACTTACGCTCAGGATACCACCAGCTGCGAGTGAAAACCAGTGATGTTCCAAAAACAGCCTTTAGAACCAGATATGGGCATTACGAATTCCTTGTGATGCCTTTCGGATTGACAAATGCGCCTGCCGTATTCATGGATTACATGAATAGAATCTTTCGTCTACACCTAGACAAGTTTGTAGTGGTGTTCATCGATGACATCCTAATCTATTCTAAAAGCAGGGAAGAACACGAAGAACATCTGCGACTCGTGTTGGGAATACTCCGTGACAAACAACTTTTTGCTAAATTGAGCAAGTGTGAATTCTGGCTACCAGAGGTAAAATTTCTGGGTCATGTCGTATCTCGCGATGGTGTAGCTGTTGATCCTAGTAAAGTGGAAGCGGTTCTGAACTGGAAGAGGCCGGAAACGGTGGCAGAAATACGTAGTTTCCTGGGATTAGCGGGATATTACCGCAGATTCATACAAAATTTCTCACGTATTGCCTTACCATTAACGAAGCTCACAAGGAAGAAACAACCATTCATATGGGACGATGATTGTGAGGCGAGTTTTCAAACTTTGAGGGAGAAGTTGACTACAGCTCCAGTATTAATAATTCCAGATCCAGACGAAACGTACATTGTCTATAGTGATGCTAGTGGGCAAGGATTAGGGTGTGTTCTCATGCAGCAGGGCAGAGTTGTGGCATATGCTTCTCGCCAGTTGAAACCTCACGAGTTGAACTACCCTACTCACGACCTAGAACTTGCGGCTATAGTATTCGCCTTAAAGATATGGAGGCACTACCTCTATGGTGCAGTCGTAGAGTTATACTGCGACCACAAGAGCCTGAAATACCTGTTTGATCAAAAAGAGCTCAACATGAGACAACGTCGCTGGATGGACTTACTAAAAGATTACGATCTGGAGATCAAGTATCATCCCGGAAAAGCAAATGTCGTAGCAGATGCGCTAAGTAGAAAGACGGTGCACGCAGCATACATGATGATTCAAGAGCGGAGACTACTTGAAGATTTCAGAGACCTGAATCTGTCCAATCAGATTTGCATGAGACACTACGCGCCCGATGACGTGTATCTTGCAAGTCTCCTTGTTAGTCAAGGAAAGTATAATTTAAGAGATGCGGTCGAGGAAGCTCAAAAGCACGACGAATGGGCTATAGCAGCTCGAGAAAAGATCTCACAAGGTGAAACTCAAGACCTTGACCTATCACCTAGTGGTTTAGTCAGGTACAAGAAGCGGATCTACATTCCAAAGGATGGTGAATTACGACAGAAGATTCTAGACGAGGCTCATAAGAGCAGATACACTCTACATCCAGGAATGGTGAAGATGTACCAGAACCTGAAATCCGAGTTTTGGTGGCCCAGGCTGAAGAAAGACGTAACCGAGTACGTGGGTAGATGCTTAACCTGTCAGAAAGTTAAAACCGAACACCAACGACCCCCTGGTCTTCTTCAAGGACTGGAAATTCCGGAGTGGAAATGGGAGAATATTACCATGGATTTAGTGGTAGGTTTACCCAAGATTAGACATCACAACGCGATTTGGGTGATTGTGGACCGATTGACTAAGTCGGCACACTTTCTCCCCATTAGTATTAATTACTCACCAGAACAATTGGCGAGGATTTATATCAAAGAGATCGTAAGACTTCATGGTGTACCTAAGAGCATCGTTTCTGATCGGGACCCGCGATTTACATCCCGATTCTGGGAGGCTTTGCATGCAGAGATGGGAACTAAGCTAAGACCTAGTACAGCTTATCACCCGCAGACCGATGGTCAATCTGAAAGGACAATACAAACGCTAGAAGATATGCTTAGAGCGTGTGTATTGGATTTCAAAGGCCATTGGGATGAACATTTACCGCTGGTCGAATTCGCTTACAACAATAGTTACCATTCGAGCATACAGATGGCTCCGTTTGAGGCATTGTACGGGCGGAAGTGTCGATCACCTATATGCTGGACAGAATTGTCGGAGCGAGAATTCATCGGGACAGATTTAGTTGATAAGACCTCCAAGCAAATTGCATTGATCAAACAGAGACTCCTAACAGCACAAAGCAGACAGAAGAGTTACGCTGATAAGAGGAGAAGACCACTAGAATTCGAGGTTGGAGACCATGTGTTTCTCAAGATATCTCCGGTAACCGGTGTTGGTAGAACTCTTAAACGGCGAAAGCTAAGTCCTCGTTACATTGGGCCATTCGAAATCTTGGCAAAACGTGGACCGGTCGCATACCAGTTAGCCTTACCCCCGAATTTGAGTAAACTCCATGATGTTTTCCATGTTTCTCAACTAAAGAAATACCAACCTGACCATGACCATGTTATTCAGTATGAGGATGTCGAGGTACGACATGATAACACTTTTGAGGTCGAGCCGGAGCGAATTCTCGATTACCAGGAGAAACGGCTTCGACACAGAAATATTCCTGTTGTGAAAGTGGTCTGGAAGGGTTTATCTCCTAATGAGGCGACTTGGGAAACAGAGGGAGATATGAGGGAAAGATATCCGGAGTTCATGGCTCAATGTTTAGTTAGTATGGAGTAAATTTCGAGGGCGAAATTTTATTTAACGGGGGGAGAAATGTAATATCTTATATTTTGGGAAATAATAGAAATAAAATTATATCTTGTAAACCGTGAACTAGGTTTCTTGGGTAAGGGCATATTATGAATCAGTGAATTTTTGTCTCGAAGTTGGTGTCACCCGAAGTAATTTCTGTTTCCGGCAGTGTCCGACTTAAAATCTTTGACAGATTACGAAATATCCTGAATGAGGTCAAAAATTCAGTTGACCCAGATATTTCTAAAGAGGAAGAATAGAGCTTCAAGGCTGTGCTTCTGGATTTTTGAGAATTTGCAAAAGATCACGCGATCAGAACACCGAATAGGGAACTTTATTAGTAAAAAAATAATATAATATTTAAAGGTGTGGGACCCACTGACAAAATTTTCTCCTCTCCCGACAGAAACTCTCGTGAGTTTGAAAATTTTGTCAGCGGGACCCACTCAATAATAATTTATTATTTAAATAATAATATTATATATTTTAAAATTGTTCACGGGGTGCAACTTTTTAGTTTTTAGGAAAATTACGTAAAACGACCCAGAGACGAAAATTACACTTAAAGACCCATTTTCCAACTATAAATAGAGGCCTCACTTCTTCATTTTCTTCACACCAAACTCAGATCACAACGGTCGAGTTTAATAGAAGAGAGAGAATTCTTAGAGTTTAGAGTGAGAATTTAGAGTAAAGTTCTCGGAGCTGAAGAGAAGGAGTAAGAACTTCAAGGGTAAGTTCTTTGGTCCCTAGTCTTAAGATTTGGTAGTTTTTTTTTGGTAATTATAGTAGAAATGCCAGATAGAGTTTTTTCTGAGTATGCTCTGTGGCTGCAGCTTAGTCTGATCTGTCACATCAGAAAAGAATTATTCTTGGGCAGTAATGTTATTTACCAATACAGTAAATACTATTTACCAAACAGTAAAAATTATTTACCGTCACGGTAAAAATATTTTTACTGGTACTATTCACATGAATAGTGAATACTATTCACATGAATAGTAAATCTTCAACGTAGAATTCCACAAGTATTGCAAAGTTGATGGCCACTGATAAATGTGATATTGTTCCTATAGGGTATCTGTGAACTTGTACCGCTGTTTTCCGTTAGAAGTACCGTTTTAGTCAAACGTACCAAAACATCATCAACGAAGGTACGGACGCGTACTGTAACCTTAACTCTGATGCTTATTGTAAATTTTTATGTGATAGATAGTCTGAGATTCTGTTTTTTATAAAATTGTGCATACACATTAAGCTATATACGGGTTATAGTCATGATAATGCCGTTGAGTTTTCCTAGCGCTGAGGACACGGATGTACACCGTGGCACTGGGTAGTGCAGACTGGATTAAAATATGAGGTGGTTGTGCTGTTAAAATGTGATTATGCTGAAACTATCATGAATATCTATTATATATAAAATTGTTACATAAGCATGAGGTTAACTGTTACCTGAGGTTCAATGGGAATTGAACCTCAGCTCTTACCATAGCCTCAGGTTCTGGCGGAGACAGGGTTGCTGACAAGGGTAAGCAGGCTGTATAAGGACTCGGACGGAGGATTGTTTATCTGTTGCTGTTTTCTTATGTACTTTGAGTACTTGAATATTTGGATGACTGTATTAGTATCAACACACCAATGTTGGTTAAATATCAGATACTCGTTTTGTTTTAAAATGAAAACTCTTTTCCGATGCCACACTGTTTAAATTATTCAAAACTCTGATAATCTCTTTTGAAAATCGCATATTAAAAGACGGGATGTTACATTGAGAGCCTGTTTGAATAGGCTTTTTTGATTTAAAAAAAAGCACTTTGTTAATGTAAAAAAATGCTTTTTTTTTAATTAATGTATGTGTTTAGATGATATTCTTTTAAAAAAGTAAAAGTCACAAAAAGCCAAAATGCTTTTTTTTTTAAACTCCAATTTGGAACTTTAAAAAAAAACACTACAAAAAAAAACACTTTTTTTTTTAAAAGCTCATCCAAACGGGCCCTAAATATGTACAAATTTGTAGAGCACTGATACTTTATATATATAAAAATATATTAGATCTTTCTCATTAATAAATTTTTTAATGACGGAATTTTCCTCAAATTTTTTTTAAATAAATGGAAAGTACTGAAATAAAAAATGTTGAATTAGTAATTAGGTTAGTACTATACAAAAGATAAAACAAAATATTAATAAAATTTGTTACAACATTTGTTTTGAATAACGTCCTACGGTTAATAATGCACTTTAATTGTCTGCGTTTGACTTATTCAGAATACATTCATTTGTGTTCTTCAAAGTCCAACCCTTCGCCAAATTGGGTAGGTTTTTTAGCAAACATGGTATGTTTGGCCTGTTTGCATAACACTGTTACAAATTCTTAATATAAAATTTTGTTTGTCGCGTAAGTTGCAATATAATCGAGATCTTATATTAAAGGCATGAGATAGTACATAGATTATTTATTTTTAATTGGGTTAATTATTTTAATTACTATCATCTGCAGTTCAAAGTTCATTCTTTTAACTAAATTTATACACAAAGAAATCATTAAGTTCATATTTTTGTGTTGGATGTTGTTTTTTAAGTTGAATTAAGAGAAGAGATTAACTCTAAACTTTGAGTTATGGAGAAGAACATTGAAATTAAAGGATTTTTGCCTAGGTAGAAGTAAGACAAAATATAAAAATTGTAATTTTTAATGGAAAAAGATACCTGAATTATTTGTGATAGATAGTACTTGAATAAAAGGAAAATTTCAACGTGTTTTTAGCCTTCCAAAACAATTTAAGAACATCCATTACTATGCATAACGCAATAATTGAAAGCTTCGAGTTTATCTAGAAGTGCTATAGTGGGGCTCAAGAAATGGGCATCAACGGCATGGTTTGGTGGGATTACATGTTTCAAAATCGTAAAACGTTTTCAGATAATTTCTTTCTTCTTTTTTAACGTTATCATGATAAGAAAGCAACCTCTACGTGGCGGCTTGTTTTATGATATTTATTAGGAAAAACTATTAATTTATCGATATTTATAGTTTCACTCAATTTCTAATTAGGTTTTTCTAGTTTTTTTTTTTTACTTAATTATAGACCTTAGTGTCAATATTTCATAAAGTCATAATATATTATTTAGGAATGACAGGGGTGCGTGCGCTGACTAAATGAGAAATACCACAAAATAAAAAGAGGTTTATTAAAAATAAAATAATAGAATGAAACTTATTTATTATTCACATAAAAAACAAAAAATGATTATTCCTATAACTGTCTTCTCGATCTATATTTTGTAATTTGATTGTTCTCCCCTTTTATAGACAACTATGATTTATTATCAGTTTTTAATAGACGTATTTCTTTAAAAGTATTCTCTTCAGTGTCTTTTTATTTTAATATCATTTTCATTTTCATGCAAAAAGTATGAATTATTTGGATTTTGTTATCATTATTTAAAAATAATTTTTTAGACTCTTTAGTTAAATTTCATGGCAAGTCATCCATTAATCATACTAAGTAACTGATCGATAAACTAGCTAGCTAGTTCCCTATAGCTAATCCGAACAAACATTTTATAAGGGTAAATTGATTTGGATTTTATATTATTTTGGCCACTTGTGTTTGAAAATGCGTCATTTGAATTTTAAAAAAGTAATAATTATACTTGTGTTTTAGTAACTTTGTTTTTATTGGATGATATTTGGTTTATATATGAGTATGCCATTTTCTCGTAGATTAATACACTTTCTATTTGAATATTATTCTTTAAATAGATATATATACATATATATTGTTTTAATTATATTATATTATTTTGATCATAATTAGGTTAATCACGGTTTGACCACAATTAGACCACTTATCTTTAAACTACTGTCTCCACTGAGTTAATCGTCATTATTGTCTTATTGCGTACGTCTTACTAATTTTAGAAAAGGATCTATAGCTATTCGCATTCTTGTGGGCCAAATACGTACATGTGAGTATAGGTGTGTGTTAGTTACTACAATACTATGAGTATATTATAATTAGTTGATAATTTACTCTTATATACGTGTTGGATGCCTCAAACTCAAAGCATGCAAGTGATTAGTTTATTAGTCACAAATGTTTTTGGCCCAAATTTAATTTAGTCACAATTTTATGTTTCATTTAATTGTTTTAAACTCCACCTTTTCTTTCTTTCTTCTTTATTTTCTTTTTCTTTTTTGGAATAAGGTCTTACACCCTACCTCTACTTTAATTTCCACTCAAAAACCAAGGACCCGATATGTTAGATATTTTCAGCATTATAATAAAAATAAAAATAATAGAAATAATGGAAACCTGCTGTTCATGACGGAAAAAGAGAGATAATGGAAACCTTTCAATTCGCTAACGAGAAATTTTACACGCAACATTATTCCAACAATTATTAAGAATAGATCAACATGAAGGGTACATCATACACATGGGAATGGGCTATGACCAAATTTAGACTATCTGTGTTAAAATTGAATGGTCCAATTTTAATGTTATTTATTTTCAATATTTTTAATAATTCTTATTTCAATATATTTTTTTATAAAAAAACTATAAAAAAATAAAAATATATAATAATCCTCTAACTATTTCCTAAAAAAACATTATTATTTAAAGTATAAATTAAAAACTCATGGCTTGTGTGAATGTGATAAGTTTCAGAATGGACAAGACATGTGACATGTAAAATTTTTATACATTTTTTGTATAAAAAATTTATACAGTTAACAATCACATGTCTGTTTTACTTGATTATAATTGTATGACCTCTCTGGCAAAATAAAAATTAATTATATGATCTATATATTCTATAGCTGGTTCATCACCCATGTGCAATAATTACTCAACAAAGGTGAAACCCAGTTCAGAGCAATAATATGTGAGTCTTCAGTATGTAATGTTCTCTTATTATAAGAAAATATTCACAATTGTTTTTACTTACAATCGCTTCTTCTGGCATCATATCATCTAGTGTATCAAACAAAATAACATTACCTTTTAGGGAATCCAGTATTTCAAAGTATTTCTTAAATAGTACTCAAAATAATAAACAAATTTTTAGTGCATCCAATATTATAAAGCAATTTTTTCTAGCACCCAATATTCTAATTGAATAATGTTTGGTCTATCCACACCCTTGAGTGTTTTCTAATATCACTCAGTATCCTAAGTTTAAGATACTCATTGTTATTAAGAAAAATACTTTAAGGATACCCATTGTTATTGGAAAAATATTTTAGGATACTCAATGCGTAATAAATTAGTGTTTATGATATTTAGTACTAGTAGAAAAATACTTCAAGGTAATGAATGTTACTTTACCTTTACTCTTTTTGGATAAAAATTAATTAACTGTAACACCCCAAATTTCAAAAGCAGAATATATTTTTTTTCCCCATCAGAGTAGAGTATCGGAGCAAGTAAAAAAGTGAGTAACTGATATACCATTAACTGTGGTGTATCTGTCTATCCATAATGTACAGTACAATTATCTAAGTAATGTTACAACGGTACAAGTCTAAAAGTAGGATTTTCAGTCGGGTCTCTACGCATGCTGTTTACTCTGCTTACTCTTGTCTTCGGTCCTCGGTTCCCCGGAACCTGAAGCTATGGTAAGAGCTGAGGTTCAATACCTATTGAACCTCAGGTAACGATTAACCTCATGCTTATGTAACAATTATGTATGACAGATATTCATGACAATACAACAATATTCACATACGATATTCACATACTCAAGATAATAACAACCACAATCTCCACATATTCATATTATTCCAGTCTCACCACATATTCACATCAAACCAGTCTGCACTTTTCACCAGTGCCACTGTAATACCCCGGATTAATAATAATAATAATAATAATAATAATGATGATGATGATGATGATAATGATATAGTAATAATGAAGATTTAGAATTTAATAATGTTTGTATTAATTTATAATTTATTAATTGGAAATAATTATAATAACAATAGAAATTTAGAATTTAATTGTATTGTTAATTTATTAATTGGAAATAGTTAAAGAACCCAGCCCATAACCCTAAATTTTAATTATAAACTTAGTCTAGCCGTCTAAACCTAGCAACGCTCGATACTTTTCTTCTCTGCTCCCTTTTCTTCTCAAATCCTCCTACCGGACTCTCATCAAATTATTTTCTAGGAGGCTAGCAAAAGCGGAGACCAGATAATTTTAATCCTCATGAGTCTTAGGTTAGTGATAGGTAATCCTAATCTGCATAAAACTTAGGTTAATGTATATGAATCTTGATAGGTAACCCTAATTCCCATGAGTCTTAGGATTAGTCTTATATAAATTTTGATAGAGTTCTTATATATGAAAAATATTATAAATCCTAACCTAGATCGATAGGAACAATATTAAAGACGTTGCATTGTAATACAATTTTGGATTATGTGAGTAACTTTTTGCAATCAATTGTCGAATTCTTGAATGATGAATTGAATATATTTGACAATTGTTTTTTTTTCGGCTTGCGTGCTTGAACTACTATATTCATATGCCTGTACGTTTTTCCCTTATGAATTGAATACAATTGATTCCGGTGCGTTTTTTCCTTATGAATTGAATAAAATTGATTTTTGTCTTGGCCTGTGTGCTTTAATTGCATATATATATATATATATATATATATATATATATATGATTGAATCCAAATTTTTCCTATGCGTCTTTTTTTTTTCCTTTGTGATTGAAAACCAATAATTCGCCTCGGCTTTCGTGCGTCAATTGAATACCATGATTCCTGTGCGTCATTTTTGTAGTCGCAATATATTATATTCCTATGCAACAAATTGCAATATATATGATACTCTTGTACGAAGCTACAATTAATCTCACATGAATATGTCTGTCCATGTTTTTCTATTATTTGATTTTCTTTTCTTTATATAATATTTCCTGCTTAATAAAATAAGATATGAATAGATTTTACGTTAAAATATCTTTTTCCTACATTTAATTAAATAATAGAAAAGAGTATGAAAGATAATTAAATAAGTATAAAATGTTAATAAATTCAATTTGTGCTCTGGGTGTGTAGTTTTTTCTTTTTTCTTTTTCCTTTCACCTCTTTTGGTGATTGAAACACGTCATCTTCCCTTAAAATAAATATAAATATAAACATATAAATATATATATTAAATACATTTACTCCTTAAATGTGTGAAGTTAATAATCCCGGTCTTCTTTCCCTACGTGGTTAACGTTGCGTATTCCCGCACGTTGCTAATCTCCACAATAAGAGGGATTAAGTTATTTAGTTTTTAAATGTTTATTGTGTGTTGATTTATTTTTATATTAATAAAGGCATGTGGTTAGCTATTTTTTTGGGAGTAGTGGATTCATTTCAATTTACCTTACCGAGTCTGTTGGATAGTGATATTAGTAATCCTAGATATTAGCTATCCTAGATTTTAGCTAAAATAAATAGAAATATAAAATGTAATTAAAATGTTAAATATATTGTACCTAATAAACTATAATAGGAATATATTGATTTTATTATTATTAATTAGATTATATAATATAATCGATTTCTACTAATATCTCATATTATATATATTTTTTTATTATATTATTTATATTAAAAAATCTTATTATATATTCTATTTATTATATAGAATATATATCGAATATATTGATTTTATTATTATTAATTAGATTATATAATATAATTGATTTCTATTTATAGTAATTATATTAATATTTTATATTATATATCTTTTTTTATTATATTATTTATATTAGAAAATTTTATTATATATTCTATTTATTATATAGAATATATATCGAATATATTGATTTTATTATTATTAATTAGATTATATAATATAATTGATTTCTATTTATAGTAATTATATTAATATTTCATATTATATATCTTTTTTTATTATATTATTTATATTAGAAAATCTTATTATATATTCTATTTATTATATAGAATATATATCTATTTATTTTATATTTTACATATTTTGATCACATATCATGTGAAGCGATTCATTATTTATCAATAAAGGAAGCACAATAATTTTAATGTTTATGTTAGTTGTGTCTGATGCTATATTAATTAATATTCTTTCATTCTTTAGATAATATCCGTTGCATAATGAAATAGGACATGCTTAGATTTGATATCAAGATATCCTCATATCCTACATTTAATTAAATGATAGAAAAGTATATAAAAGATAATTAAATAATAGAAATAATTTAGGAATTTTATTATGTGTGTATTTTAAATAATTAGACTTTACTCAGATAGGTATTTGAGTTATAATATGTGTTGGCTCTTGTATCGAATACTTGAATTATTATACTCTTGAATAATTTGGAAAGTCATGATACCCTTGAATAATTGATATATTCAATGAAGAAATTGATAATTGTGACAAGATTGAATTTCCTGATTGTGTGTTATTCTAATGAATTAATAGTGGGAGGATAGCTTGGGACAGTACCTCCCAAGTGATGAACACAACTTTTGGGCTTTATGCCACTGATGTGAAAATGATAGTATCCGTTCTTCCCAAAGTGGTGTCTGGCAGGGTTTCCCGGGATACTAGTAGAAACTTTGGGAAAAGGTGTACACACTAGGAAGATATGTTTATGGCCAATTGATAATTGTGACTGGCAAGGTTTCCCGGGTCACAGGGTAAACTGGCAGGGTTTCCTGGGTTTACCATGGTTCTCTTCCCACTAATAGACTAACAGGGTTTCTCGGGTCTATATGAAATTAATGAAGATAATGAACAATATTTGATCCGGTGTGAATATATGTACGTGTATGTATACATGATGATTATTGGAATTAATAGTTGATTCAATCGCCATGTGATTGTATATTTGATTTGACTAATATATTTGAGCTATATAGATTGCGTTTTATTAGAATTACCAGCAATTGCTGATGTGTGTGTTCATGGGCTGTGATGATCCTTCGGGGGAGCAGAATTTCAGTGAAACAGGTGCCAAGAGTTGGGGCTAGCAGTGAGAAGAGAGGAAGATCATCATTCTAGCTAGTTTATTTTATTTTATTTGTTTTGAATAAAACACATATGTATAAGTTCTGATTTATGTTAAGGTAATAAGTAGCTTTGCATTTGTCCCAGTACAAGTGCGGCGGTAACACTTCCCAAAGTAGTTTATTTTGACTTTCAATAATTAATCTTAAAAATTATCATAGTTTTAAGCGATTATAATTGTTAGAAATTTGGGGGCGTTACAAAATGGTATCAAAGCCTTAGGTTTCGACTTGGGTTTGCTTTCGATACTAACTCAAGGGATCAAAGATCCCAAAGTTAAGTAAATAAATGAGTAAAATAGTAATAATAATAATAATTAAAATGTGAGGGATGGATAGTGAAGGGTTATTTTCCTTATCTTTTAAAAATGATTTATTTCTTTAAAATTCTAATAATTGTTTGTTGTAAATTCTTTTGTGACTTGTTATGTGATTATTTTTAATATGTGAATTTTATTTTAGTTTCGAGGACGAAACTTGTTTTAAGGAAGGTAGAATGTAATACCCCATTGTAACATCCTCATTTTTGAAATCTGTTTTCACAATATTTAAACCAGAGTAGAAGCGTTTTTGAAATAATTGATCAGAGTAGAGCATCGGAATAATTTCAAAATTTTGAGTATCTGATAAACATTTACTGATGTAGCATCTGGCTGCTTACACAGCGGTACAGTAGTCTGAAAATAGTTCAACAAATAACGTTGAAATAAAAATTTCTCTGTCTTCGTCCTTGCGCTGGCTCCTTATCCTTGTCCTTGGTCCTGGTTCCTCCAGTCCCTGACGCTATGTTAAGAGCTGAGGTTCAATTATCATTGAACCTCAGGTAACGGTTAACCTCATGCTTATGTATCAAATATGTATGACAGATATCCATGGCAAAACAGCATTTAATCACATACAATATTCATATATTCACATAATAACATTACACGGCCACTGCAACATGTATGTTATTACAGTCTGCACTATCTCCAGTGCCACGGTGTACATCCGTGTCCTCAGCGCTAGGAAAACATAACGGCATTATCACGACTATAACCCGTATCAAGATGTATGTGTATGATCAATTTTTTCAAAACAGGGTTTCAGACTATCTATCACATATAAGCATACAATAAGCATCAGAGTTAGTGTTACAGTACGCGTCCGTACCTGAGTCGATAGTCTCAGTACGTAATTGATCGGTCTGTGTTCTTTCGGACAGCCTATCAGAGCAATATCGTCCTATTAATTTAAAGATAATATTCTAAAAGATATTTTGGCCACTATTGACTATTCTACCCTTGGTACATTAAACCATTATTCTATTTTCTCACAATTTATTGAAAAACCGCTGGAATTTAGGGGCAGAATTTCGCCTATCTTTGGAAATTCATAACTAATTCTAGAAAAATCGAAACGAAGATCCGTAAAAAGTTCCAGACTCCTTAGGATGTCTATTTTCCAGAAAAAATATCAGGTCTTGCCCAGAATTGAAAAATCATTCCCAGATTTCATGTGTTCATCCTCTGCCCAGAATTTCCAGCATTTTCGCAGCCTAAACTTTGTGAATTTCTTTCTCACTGTACAGAGCTCATTCCAACATGTTATTTACAGATTTGGAAAGCTCTATATGCCTACTTCCATCATGAATTTTCTCAGAATTTTTCAATAACATTTTCAACATGAAATATGCGTTTTTCTGTGACCCGTTCAGAAATCGCCTAACCGACGAATTTTCGCCAGAACTTCGTTACTACAGTGTTCTTAACCTGGAAATTTTGCAGAACTACTTCCTTCACTAAATTTTCGAAATGAAGCTATTTTTAACTATAAAAACATGAAACTAAAATTATTCTAGGATTTTAAAGATTAAAACTACTTCTACCTATGAATTTAAAACTCAAAACTAAAGAACTTTGCTTACCTAAAGCTTGGACTCCTTCAAGCTCTTCCTCCAACTCTCTCAACTCTCTCTCAAATAAGCAAGTGTTGCTTTGCTTGGTGTGAGGAAAATGAGTGAACTTGGCCCTCTATTTATAGTGAAAAGGTTGGGCAATCTTGTAAATAAATGCTGTAACATCCTGAATTTTGGACCTAAAGACTAGAAAATTATCCTATTTTTGGAGGACTATTAGACCCTATTTTTGAAAATGAATTTAGAATCAGTATTTTATTGGACATGAATAGTGTTTACTATTCACAAATACGTACATGAATAGTATTCACTATTCACAAATACGTATTCACTTTTTATAAATACGGTATTTAATCGATATTTTGAGAAATATGAAAAGTATTTACTATTCACAAATACGGTATTTACTATTCAAAAATACGGTATTTACTATTCCTAAATACGTATTCACTATTTGAAAATACGTATTTACTATTCAAGCGGGACCCACGTCAAATTATTTCCCTCTGCCAACACCCGTGAAGTTTGAAAAATTTTGCGCGCGGGACCCACTCAATAATAATATTATTATAATATAATATCTTATACTTTGGAAAACAATAGAAATAAAATTATTTCCAATAAACCGTGAATTAGGTTTTTAAAGTAAGGGTATATTATAAACAAGTGAATTTCTATCTCAGAGTGGGTTATCTCCAAAGTCATTTCCGTAATCGGCGGAATGATTATTGAGATAGGTTGAAACCGATATTTTGAAGCAGGACAGATAGTGGAATCTGTAGGAAATAAATCATAACTCAAACTCCTTGAACTAAGTAGTAAACAACTGGACATATTATGAATAAGTGAATTTTTGTCTAGAAGATGGTGTCACCCGAAGTAATTTCTGTAACCGTCAGTGTCCGACTTAAAATCTTCGGCAGGTTACGGAATACCCTAAATAGGATCAAAAATTTAGTTGACCCAGATATTTCTGAAGAGGAAAAATAGAACTTCAAGGCTGTGCTTCCGGATTCTTGAGAATTTCTAATATAACGCGATTAGAACACCGATCAGGGAATCTTTATAGGATAAATGCAAAAGAGTAAGAAAGTGTCATCGTCATGGTGACGTCATCGATGACGTAAGCATCTTGATGACGTCATCGATGACGTAAGCAAATGGATTGGACGGTTGAGATGAAGCCATGTTTAAAGTCAAGATCCAACGGCCAAAATCTGACCTGATAAAGTATGAATAGTGTCATGCTTTTTCACTATAAATAGAGGCTTCATTTCTTCATTTTCTTCACACCAAACTCAGAGAACAACAGTTGAGTTTAAGAGAAGAGTGAGAATTCTTAGAGTTAGAGAGAGAGTTTAGAGTAAAGTTCTTGAAGCTGGAGAGAATGAGCAGGAACTTCAAGAGTAAGTTCTTTGGTCTCTAGTCTTAATATTTGGTAGTTTCTTTTGGTAATTATAGTAGAAATGCCAGATAGAGTTTTTCTGAGTATGCTCTGTGGCTGCAGCTTAGTCTGATCTGTCACATCAGAAAAGAATTATCCTTGGACAGTAAATATTATTTACTGGCACAGTAAAAGATATTTACCGGCACGGTAAAAATATTTTTACTGGTACTATTCACATGAATAGTGAATATCCAACATAGTTTCCGCAAATGCTGAAAATTAATGGTCACTGATAAAAATGATATTATAGGATGTCCGAAGATTCCGGAGTCAGATTCGAAGGAAGTCCGTATACGTGAATAGTACCGTATACATGAATAGTGCCGTATACATGAATAGTAAATTACTATTCACACTGAACGGAGGTACGGACGCGTATTGTAACCTTAACTCTGATGCTTATGGTATGCTTATATGTGATAGATAGTCTGAAATTCTGTTTTTGAAAATTGATCATACACATACAATTTGATACGGGTTATAGTCTTGATAACGCCGTTATGTTTTCCTAGCGCTGAGGACACGGATGTACACCGTGGCACTGGTGAATAGTGCAGACTATAATAACATGCATATTGCAGTGGCTGTGTTATGTTATTATGTGAATATATGAATAATGTATGTGATTATTGCTGTTTTGACATGAATATCTGTCATACATATTTGATACATAAGCATGAGGTTAACCGTTACCTGAGGTTCAATGGGTATTGAACCTCAGCTCTTACTGTAGCTTCAGGATTTTCGGAGTGAACAGAAACAGAAACAAGGGTAAGCAGCAGGCAGAAGGACTAGCTGGAGAAAGTCCTGTAGATATGTATAGTCTTTCGAACTCTTTGTATCAACAAACCAGTACACTACAGTGGTTGATTATCAGTTACTCTGTATTTAAAATCATTTCGTTGCTCAACTCTAGTTAAATTATTTTGAACTCTGACCAAATAATTTCGAAAATGCTTTAGAAAAGTTGGGGTGTTACATTTTGGTATCAGAGCAGACATCCTGGCACGGAGTTAACTAAGTTACTCCAAACAGTCCGATGTCTAGAAAGGGGTTTTGTGGTTGGCAATCAGTTTCCTTGAATTCGTCGAGCCTTCCACAAAAACACCTGCCTAGTCGGATTGTCTGAGTAGCGGAGTTAGGTTCTAAGCTTTCAAAAGTGTTTTATCTGGTATGAACCCGACTCAGTTACAGTAAACCATTGGTGCCGAAGGTAGGGCCGAGTCTATGTGGATCAGCCAATCAGTCACCCTAGCACGGTGAGGCTCCCATGATAGACGCCTACCTGGCCAATCGGTTTGACTAACTAAGTTAGGTTCTAAGCCATGGTTTTAAAAGTATTTCGAAAAAAAAACAAGTACAAGTACTGATACAATACTGGTGTTGTGATACAAAAAGGACGTACATCCTAAGGAAAAGGGTTAGGCTCGGGAGGCCTTGATATAGAGTAGATGGCACAGAATATGGTTTCTGTTGTTAAACTTTAAGACTTTTGATATGGGAATCGGAATCTAAGTTAAATCCCCACTCAGAGTTTCAAGGGAAGTGGTACAGAGAAGTCGGTACGACTTAAGTTTTCCGGTAGACAGTAACCTACTGTTTAGGTTTCCCTTGGATAGTAACCTATCGATTTAATGTCCTTGTCAAAATAATAACTTGTTAAGGTACCCTGAGAAGAAAATCCCTACCTTGTAGAGGCCAGACACCATGCGTGCAAAGGGGCGTGGCTCCGGGGACGAAGATCTTTTGATTAAGTCCTTGACAGTGGTGATCAATTGACAGAAGAGGGAAAGTACCCAGTAATTCTGGGGAGACAGTTATGTCATACTAGTGCCTATGAGAGTTGTAGGTACCCAGTAGTAAGTATACCAATATTAGTACCAAGAATCAATAGACATTATGAAGTTAATATTGCTTAGGCGAGAGAAATCTCAGAACTATGACCCCTGTGAGAGTGGGAACCCTGAGAAAATATGAGTGAGTTTTGCCTAGGTTCCAAATACCTAAGAGATAGTTCCTTAACAGAGCCATACGAAAGCTGGAAACCTCAGTAGCCACCAGGTTATGGTCTTAAGGTGGGACCAAGAACCATAGAGATGTTAGTGGCTAATAAATTCCCTTTAAAGTAAGTGGCTACCCGATAGGGAAAATTGAGTTAAGAATTATGCTTGGAGCTAAATAGAAAGTGAAAGTCCACGAATAGAATGACCCTAGATAAGATGGCAGACATAGAAACAACGGTTTATGAAACTACTAAAGGATAGGAACCTGTTAAGATTTGAGTTCTCATTATAATGATTCAAAGACGATCACTGGCGCTACTTATGGAAAGTTTAATCGGAGAAGGATACCTACGGGGAGTTCTGATATAGGAGGTTTACCTACAAGGATGCTAACCGGAAAAGCTGACTAGTCTGAGAAGACTGAGTGAAGCGCCGAGTAATGTGCCGTAGAGCAGAGCCACCGTGACGACGAACCGTAGAGTGGAGCCGCCGTGACAACGAACCATAAAGTAGAGTTACCAAGTGCATCGGTTCTCAAGGTATGTACATTATAATGAATCTCACATCGAATAGTTTCCTTAGAGTGAAGGTTTCAGTAATCTAGTATATTGTCATGAGTCGCTCCAGTGCTATATAGCACATATTGTGTTATAAGCTAGCAGAAGCCCACGGTTGTTAGACAACAAATACGAGAAGTGTCCCAAAAAGCTTGTGAAACCCGAGGATAACGGGCAAAGTTTGGAATAGCCAGATGAGTTAAGTAGAACAAACTAAGCATTATACATATGGTTTGAGTAGTCAAGAACAAAGGTCCAGATGTATGTAGTTAGTAATGACCTTCTAATGTTAGTTGTCTGATTCCTAAGTAAGGTTTTAAAAAAATTGAATTTTTGAACTTACCAATGCACCTGCTATTTTGAAATTTTCGGAGTTTACTTTCAAATTTGTGAAATCGAGTTTTCAAATGAAATATTTTTCAACAGAATTTGAGACCACAGTGATGGTCATGATGTTGTCTTGTACAAACGGTTTTGTTAGAACCCAGAGTTTGAAACTGAGTTTTTAACTATGTTGTGGTAAAGTCAGTACAAAACTGGAAGGACAGAAGCTGTTGTAGATGTACACAGTTTGCTGGGTCTTGCTAGATGTTTTAAAATGTTTGAAATTGCTGGCCTTTGATAAATGTTCTTTTTTGAACAAAAAGTTTTGGAGGGATTTTGGTTTGAGAAAATGGAAATCGCACCAGCAGTGAACGCACCCAATCCATAACATTTCGCCTAGGGCGTATGTTTTGATTAGTAAAACCTGACTGTCTATGACTGGACTGAGTTCCGCTAGATAGGGTTGCTACTTTATGTGCCAGTGTGAACACTGGGTCTCTTGAGAGAGGGGCGGAGGTTCTCCCACATTGTTGATAGTACTGTTGAGACTGGATTTGAGGATTGGGGTAAGGCGCTCACTGTACCAAATGGTTAAAATGATGGTGTGTACTCTCAATTGTAAAATTTTGTGAAATAAATTAGCTCCCTCAAAGATATGTGCCGGTGATAAAAGTTTTTGAAAATGATCCGGCAGTGAAAAATGTTTTCACGAATTGGTGATGGCAGCGATTAAGTTTAAAAATGTTATAGCACTATTACTTTGTGGTATAGTGCAGATTGTGAAATGTACTGAAACCACGGAAAATTTTCATGTTTGAAAATTTGAAAATGAGACAAGAAAATAATTTTGGGTAGCAATGACATGATTGTCGACGCTATCGTGTTGAAAAGAAAAGCAGTGTAATTGGGAATTATGGTACAGGAACAGCAACTATTAGAAAGGTCTGGAATACTAAACTAGTTAAGTCAATTAATAGCTGTCAGCTATAGTGTTGAGTAAGTGGAAGTAATTCGAGAACTTGAATGGGAAAGACTCAGATGAAATTGATGAGCAGATGCGGAAGGCCAATATGTGTTAAGCCGATAGGCTAAATAAATCAGGTAGTGAGGCCTGTGTAATCGAGTACTGTGAGAATAGATCAGCAAGTCCTGTAATTTAGTACTATACCTGGGTATAAGATTGAGACATTGAATAGTAGGGTGCGTGCTATTTAAGTTTGCATAAGGAAGGAATAGACTAGAGGTCTAGATAACCTTTTGATTTTATATTGTCAAATTTCGAGGACGAAATTTATTGAACGGGGGGAGAATTGTAACATCCTGAATTTTGGACCTAAAGACTAGAAAATTATCCTATTTTTGGAGGACTATTAGACCCTATTTTTGAAAATGAATTTAGAATCAGTATTTTATTGGACATGAATAGTGTTTACTATTCACAAATACGTACATGAATAGTATTCACTATTCACAAATACGTATTCACTTTTTATAAATACGGTATTTAATCGATATTTTGAGAAATATGAAAAGTATTTACTATTCACAAATACGGTATTTACTATTCAAAAATACGGTATTTACTATTCCTAAATACGTATTCACTATTTGAAAATACGTATTTACTATTCAAGCGGGACCCACGTCAAATTATTTCCCTCTGCCAACACCCGTGAAGTTTGAAAAATTTTGCGCGCGGGACCCACTCAATAATAATATTATTATAATATAATATCTTATACTTTGGAAAACAATAGAAATAAAATTATTTCCAATAAACCGTGAATTAGGTTTTTAAAGTAAGGGTATATTATAAACAAGTGAATTTCTATCTCAGAGTGGGTTATCTCCAAAGTCATTTCCGTAATCGGCGGAATGATTATTGAGATAGGTTGAAACCGATATTTTGAAGCAGGACAGATAGTGGAATCTGTAGGAAATAAATCATAACTCAAACTCCTTGAACTAAGTAGTAAACAACTGGACATATTATGAATAAGTGAATTTTTGTCTAGAAGATGGTGTCACCCGAAGTAATTTCTGTAACCGTCAGTGTCCGACTTAAAATCTTCGGCAGGTTACGGAATACCCTAAATAGGATCAAAAATTTAGTTGACCCAGATATTTCTGAAGAGGAAAAATAGAACTTCAAGGCTGTGCTTCCGGATTCTTGAGAATTTCTAATATAACGCGATTAGAACACCGATCAGGGAATCTTTATAGGATAAATGCAAAAGAGTAAGAAAGTGTCATCGTCATGATGACGTCATCGATGACGTAAGCATCTTGATGACGTCATCGATGACGTAAGCAAATGGATTGGACGGTTGAGATGAAGCCATGTTTAAAGTCAAGATCCAACGGCCAAAATCTGACCTGATAAAGTATGAATAGTGTCATGCTTTTTCACTATAAATAGAGGCTTCATTTCTTCATTTTCTTCACACCAAACTCAGAGAACAACAGTTGAGTTTAAGAGAAGAGTGAGAATTCTTAGAGTTAGAGAGAGAGTTTAGAGTAAAGTTCTTGAAGCTGGAGAGAATGAGCAGGAACTTCAAGAGTAAGTTCTTTGGTCTCTAGTCTTAATATTTGGTAGTTTCTTTTGGTAATTATAGTAGAAATGCCAGATAGAGTTTTTCTGAGTATGCTCTGTGGCTGCAGCTTAGTCTGATCTGTCACATCAGAAAAGAATTATCCTTGGACAGTAAATATTATTTACTGGCACAGTAAAAGATATTTACCGGCACGGTAAAAATATTTTTACTGGTACTATTCACATGAATAGTGAATATCCAACATAGTTTCCGCAAATGCTGAAAATTAATGGTCACTGATAAAAATGATATTATAGGATGTCCGAAGATTCCGGAGTCAGATTCGAAGGAAGTCCGTATACGTGAATAGTACCGTATACATGAATAGTGCCGTATACATGAATAGTAAATTACTATTCACACTGAACGGAGGTACGGACGCGTATTGTAACCTTAACTCTGATGCTTATGGTATGCTTATATGTGATAGATAGTCTGAAATTCTGTTTTTGAAAATTGATCATACACATACAATTTGATACGGGTTATAGTCTTGATAACGCCGTTATGTTTTCCTAGCGCTGAGGACACGGATGTACACCGTGGCACTGGTGAATAGTGCAGACTATAATAACATGCATATTGCAGTGGCTGTGTTATGTTATTATGTGAATATATGAATAATGTATGTGATTATTGCTGTTTTGACATGAATATCTGTCATACATATTTGATACATAAGCATGAGGTTAACCGTTACCTGAGGTTCAATGGGTATTGAACCTCAGCTCTTACTGTAGCTTCAGGATTTTCGGAGTGAACAGAAACAGAAACAAGGGTAAGCAGCAGGCAGAAGGACTAGCTGGAGAAAGTCCTGTAGATATGTATAGTCTTTCGAACTCTTTGTATCAACAAACCAGTACACTACAGTGGTTGATTATCAGTTACTCTGTATTTAAAATCATTTCGTTGCTCAACTCTAGTTAAATTATTTTGAACTCTGACCAAATAATTTCGAAAATGCTTTAGAAAAGTTGGGGTGTTACATTTTGGTATCAGAGCAGACATCCTGGCACGGAGTTAACTAAGTTACTCCAAACAGTCCGATGTCTAGAAAGGGGTTTTGTGGTTGGCAATCAGTTTCCTTGAATTCGTCGAGCCTTCCACAAAAACACCTGCCTAGTCGGATTGTCTGAGTAGCGGAGTTAGGTTCTAAGCTTTCAAAAGTGTTTTATCTGGTATGAACCCGACTCAGTTACAGTAAACCATTGGTGCCGAAGGTAGGGCCGAGTCTATGTGGATCAGCCAATCAGTCACCCTAGCACGGTGAGGCTCCCATGATAGACGCCTACCTGGCCAATCGGTTTGACTAACTAAGTTAGGTTCTAAGCCATGGTTTTAAAAGTATTTCGAAAAAAAAAACAAGTACAAGTACTGATACAATACTGGTGTTGTGATACAAAAAGGACGTACATCCTAAGGAAAAGGGTTAGGCTCGGGAGGCCTTGATATAGAGTAGATGGCACAGAATATGGTTTCTGTTGTTAAACTTTAAGACTTTTGATATGGGAATCGGAATCTAAGTTAAATCCCCACTCAGAGTTTCAAGGGAAGTGGTACAGAGAAGTCGGTACGACTTAAGTTTTCCGGTAGACAGTAACCTACTGTTTAGGTTTCCCTTGGATAGTAACCTATCGATTTAATGTCCTTGTCAAAATAATAACTTGTTAAGGTACCCTGAGAAGAAAATCCCTACCTTGTAGAGGCCAGACACCATGCGTGCAAAGGGGCGTGGCTCCGGGGACGAAGATCTTTTGATTAAGTCCTTGACAGTGGTGATCAATTGACAGAAGAGGGAAAGTACCCAGTAATTCTGGGGAGACAGTTATGTCATACTAGTGCCTATGAGAGTTGTAGGTACCCAGTAGTAAGTATACCAATATTAGTACCAAGAATCAATAGACATTATGAAGTTAATATTGCTTAGGCGAGAGAAATCTCAGAACTATGACCCCTGTGAGAGTGGGAACCCTGAGAAAATATGAGTGAGTTTTGCCTAGGTTCCAAATACCTAAGAGATAGTTCCTTAACAGAGCCATACGAAAGCTGGAAACCTCAGTAGCCACCAGGTTATGGTCTTAAGGTGGGACCAAGAACCATAGAGATGTTAGTGGCTAATAAATTCCCTTTAAAGTAAGTGGCTACCCGATAGGGAAAATTGAGTTAAGAATTATGCTTGGAGCTAAATAGAAAGTGAAAGTCCACGAATAGAATGACCCTAGATAAGATGGCAGACATAGAAACAACGGTTTATGAAACTACTAAAGGATAGGAACCTGTTAAGATTTGAGTTCTCATTATAATGATTCAAAGACGATCACTGGCGCTACTTATGGAAAGTTTAATCGGAGAAGGATACCTACGGGGAGTTCTGATATAGGAGGTTTACCTACAAGGATGCTAACCGGAAAAGCTGACTAGTCTGAGAAGACTGAGTGAAGCGCCGAGTAATGTGCCGTAGAGCAGAGCCACCGTGACGACGAACCGTAGAGTGGAGCCGCCGTGACAACGAACCATAAAGTAGAGTTACCAAGTGCATCGGTTCTCAAGGTATGTACATTATAATGAATCTCACATCGAATAGTTTCCTTAGAGTGAAGGTTTCAGTAATCTAGTATATTGTCATGAGTCGCTCCAGTGCTATATAGCACATATTGTGTTATAAGCTAGCAGAAGCCCACGGTTGTTAGACAACAAATACGAGAAGTGTCCCAAAAAGCTTGTGAAACCCGAGGATAACGGGCAAAGTTTGGAATAGCCAGATGAGTTAAGTAGAACAAACTAAGCATTATACATATGGTTTGAGTAGTCAAGAACAAAGGTCCAGATGTATGTAGTTAGTAATGACCTTCTAATGTTAGTTGTCTGATTCCTAAGTAAGGTTTTAAAAAAATTGAATTTTTGAACTTACCAATGCACCTGCTATTTTGAAATTTTCGGAGTTTACTTTCAAATTTGTGAAATCGAGTTTTCAAATGAAATATTTTTCAACAGAATTTGAGACCACAGTGATGGTCATGATGTTGTCTTGTACAAACGGTTTTGTTAGAACCCAGAGTTTGAAACTGAGTTTTTAACTATGTTGTGGTAAAGTCAGTACAAAACTGGAAGGACAGAAGCTGTTGTAGATGTACACAGTTTGCTGGGTCTTGCTAGATGTTTTAAAATGTTTGAAATTGCTGGCCTTTGATAAATGTTCTTTTTTGAACAAAAAGTTTTGGAGGGATTTTGGTTTGAGAAAATGGAAATCGCACCAGCAGTGAACGCACCCAATCCATAACATTTCGCCTAGGGCGTATGTTTTGATTAGTAAAACCTGACTGTCTATGACTGGACTGAGTTCCGCTAGATAGGGTTGCTACTTTATGTGCCAGTGTGAACACTGGGTCTCTTGAGAGAGGGGCGGAGGTTCTCCCACATTGTTGATAGTACTGTTGAGACTGGATTTGAGGATTGGGGTAAGGCGCTCACTGTACCAAATGGTTAAAATGATGGTGTGTACTCTCAATTGTAAAATTTTGTGAAATAAATTAGCTCCCTCAAAGATATGTGCCGGTGATAAAAGTTTTTGAAAATGATCCGGCAGTGAAAAATGTTTTCACGAATTGGTGATGGCAGCGATTAAGTTTAAAAATGTTATAGCACTATTACTTTGTGGTATAGTGCAGATTGTGAAATGTACTGAAACCACGGAAAATTTTCATGTTTGAAAATTTGAAAATGAGACAAGAAAATAATTTTGGGTAGCAATGACATGATTGTCGACGCTATCGTGTTGAAAAGAAAAGCAGTGTAATTGGGAATTATGGTACAGGAACAGCAACTATTAGAAAGGTCTGGAATACTAAACTAGTTAAGTCAATTAATAGCTGTCAGCTATAGTGTTGAGTAAGTGGAAGTAATTCGAGAACTTGAATGGGAAAGACTCAGATGAAATTGATGAGCAGATGCGGAAGGCCAATATGTGTTAAGCCGATAGGCTAAATAAATCAGGTAGTGAGGCCTGTGTAATCGAGTACTGTGAGAATAGATCAGCAAGTCCTGTAATTTAGTACTATACCTGGGTATAAGATTGAGACATTGAATAGTAGGGTGCGTGCTATTTAAGTTTGCATAAGGAAGGAATAGACTAGAGGTCTAGATAACCTTTTGATTTTATATTGTCAAATTTCGAGGACGAAATTTATTGAACGGGGGGAGAATTGTAACATCCTGAATTTTGGACCTAAAGACTAGAAAATTATCCTATTTTTGGAGGACTATTAGACCCTATTTTTGAAAATGAATTTAGAATCAGTATTTTATTGGACATGAATAGTGTTTACTATTCACAAATACGTACATGAATAGTATTCACTATTCACAAATACGTATTCACTTTTTATAAATACGGTATTTAATCGATATTTTGAGAAATATGAAAAGTATTTACTATTCACAAATACGGTATTTACTATTCAAAAATACGGTATTTACTATTCCTAAATACGTATTCACTATTTGAAAATACGTATTTACTATTCAAGCGGGACCCACGTCAAATTATTTCCCTCTGCCAACACCCGTGAAGTTTGAAAAATTTTGCGCGCGGGACCCACTCAATAATAATATTATTATAATATAATATCTTATACTTTGGAAAACAATAGAAATAAAATTATTTCCAATAAACCGTGAATTAGGTTTTTAAAGTAAGGGTATATTATAAACAAGTGAATTTCTATCTCAGAGTGGGTTATCTCCAAAGTCATTTCCGTAATCGGCGGAATGATTATTGAGATAGGTTGAAACCGATATTTTGAAGCAGGACAGATAGTGGAATCTGTAGGAAATAAATCATAACTCAAACTCCTTGAACTAAGTAGTAAACAACTGGACATATTATGAATAAGTGAATTTTTGTCTAGAAGATGGTGTCACCCGAAGTAATTTGTAACATCCTGAATTTTGGACCTAAAGACTAGAAAATTAGCCTATTTTCGGAGGACTATTAGACCCTATTTTTGAAAATAAATTATAACTCAAAATCCTTGAACTAAGTAGTAAACAACTGCACATATTATGAATCAGTGAATTTTTGTCTCGAAGATGGTGTCACCCGAAGTAATTTCTGTTACCGGCAGTGTCCGACTTAAAATCTTTGACAGATTACGAAATACCCTGAATGAGATCAAAAATTCAGTTAACCTAGATATTTCAAAAGAGGAAGAACAGAACTTCAAGGCTTTGCTTTTGGATTTTTGAGATTTTGCAAAAGATCTCGCGATTAGGATACCGAACAGGGAATTTTATCAGTATTTTTACTATTTAAAATATTATATTATTTTTTTGCCCACGAGGAGCAGAGGAGAGCCACGAGTGTTTTTTTTTTATTTTTTTTGGAAAATTACATATAATGACCCAGAAACAAGAAATTACGCTTAAGGACCCATTTTCCAACACTATAAATAGAAGCTTCATTTCTTCATTTTCTTCACACCAAACTCAGACCACAATGGTTGAGTTTAAGAGAAGAGTGAGGATTCTTAGAGTTAGAGGGAGAATTTAGAGTAAAGTTCTCGGAGCTGGAGAGAAGGAGTAAGAACTTCAAGGGTAAGTTCTTTGGTTTCTAGTCTTAAGATTTGGTAGTTTCTTTTGGTAATTATAGTAGAAATGCCAGATAGAGTTTTTTCTGAGTATGCTCTGTGGCTGCAGCTTAGTCTGATCTGTCACATCAGAAAAGAATTATTCTTGGGCAGTAATGTTATTTACCAATACAGTAAATACTATTTACCAAACAGTAAAAATTATTTACCGTCACGGTAAAAATATTTTTACTGGTACTATTCACATGAATAGTGAATACTATTCACATGAATAGTGAATATCCAACATAGTTTCCGCAAATGCTGAAAATTAATGGTCACTGATAAAAATGATATTATAGGATATCCGAGGATTCCGGAGTCAGATTCGAAGGAAGTCCGTATACGTGAATAGTGCCGTATACGTGAATAGTACCGTATACATGAATAGTGCCGTATACGTGAATAGTACCGTATACATGAATAGTGTCGTATACATGAATAGTAAATTACTATTCACACCGAACGAAGGTACGGACGCGTATTGTAACCTTAACTCTGATGCTTATGGTATGCTTATATGTGATAGATAGTCTGAAATTCTGTTTTTGAAAATTGATCATACACATACAACTTGATACGGGTTATAGTCTTGATAACGCCGTTATGTTTTCCTAGCGCTGAGGACACGGATGTACACCGTGGCACTGGTGAATAGTGCAGACTATAATAACATGCATATTGCAGTGGCTGTGTTATGTTATTATGTGAATATGAGAATAATGTATGTGATTATTGCTGTTTTGACATGAATATCTATCATACATATTTGATACATAAGCATGAGGTTAACCGTTACCTGAGGTTCAATGGGTATTGAACCTCAGCTCTTACTGTAGTTTCAGGATTTTCGGAGTGAACAGAAACAGAAACAAGGGTAAGCAGCAGGCAGAAGGACTTGCTGGAGAAAGTCCTGTAGATATGTATAGTCTTTCGAACTCTTTGTATCAACAAACCAGTACACTACAGTGGTTGAATATCAGTTACTTTGTATTTAAAATCATTTCGTTGCTCAACTCTGGTTAAATTATTTTGAACTCTGATCAAATAATTTCGAAAATGCTTTAGAAAAGTTGGGGTGTTACATTTTGGTATCAGAGCAGGCATTCTGGCACGAAGTTAACTAAGTTACTCCAAACAGTCTGATATCTAGAAAGGGGTTTTGTGGTTGGCAATCAGTTTCCTTGAATTCGGTGAGCCTTCCACAAATACACCTGCCTAGTCGGATTGTCTGAGTAGCGGAGTTAGGTTCTAAGCTTTCAAAAGTGTTTTATCTGGTATGAACCCGACTCAGTTACAGTAAACCATTGGTGCCGAAGGTAGGGCCGAGTCTATGTGGATCAGCCAATCAGTCACCCTAGCACGGTGAGGCTCCCATGATAGACGCCTACCTGGCCAATCGGTTTGACTAACTAAGTTAGGCTCTAAGCCATGGTTTTAAAAGTGTTTCGAAAAAAACAAGTACAAGTACTGATACAATACTGGTGTTGTGATACAAAAAGGACGTACATCCTAAGGAAAAGGGTTAGGCTCGGGAGGCCTTGATATAGAGTAGATGGCACAGAATATGGTTTCTGTCGTTAAACTTTAAAACTTTTGATATGGGAATTGGAATCTAAGTTAAATCCCCGCTCAGAGTTTCAAGGGAAGTGGTACAGAGAAGTTTGGTACGACTTAAGTTTTCCGGTAGACAGTAACCTACTGTTTAGGTTTCCCTTGGATAGTAACCTATCGATTTAATGTCCTTGTCAAAATAATAACTTGTTAAGTTATCTTGAGAAGGAAATCCCTACCTTGTAGAGGCCAGACACCATGCGTGCAAAGGGGCGTGGCTCCGGGGACGAAGATCTTTTGATTAAGTCCTTGACGGTGGTGATCAATTGACAGAAGAGGGAAAGTACCCAGTAATTCTGGGGAGACAGTTATGTCATACTAGTGCCTATGAGAGTTGTAGGTACCCAGTAGTAAGTATATCAATATTAGTACCAAGAATCAATAGACATTATGAAGTTAATATTGCTTAGGCGAGAGAAATCTCAGAACTATGACCCCTGTGAGAGTAGGAACCCTGAGAAAATATGAGTGAGTTTTGCCTAGGTTCCAAATACCTAAGAGATAGTTCCTTAACAGAACCATACGAAAGCTGGAAACCTCAGTAGCCACCAGGTTATGGTCTCAAGGTGGGACCAAGAATCATAGAGATGTTAGTGGCTAGTAGATTCCCCAAGAAGTAGGTGATTACCCAATAGGGAAAGTTGAGTTAAGGATTATGCCTGGAGCTAAACAGAAAGTGGAAGTTTACAAATAGAATGGCCCTAGATAAGATGGCAGACATAGAGACAACAGATAATGAAACTACTAAAGGATAGGAACCTGTTAAGATTTGAGTTCCCATTATAATGATTCAAAGACGATCACTGGCGCTACTTATGGAAAGTTTAATCGGAGAAGGATACCTACGGGGAGTTCTGATCAAGGAGGCTTACCTACAGAGGATGCTAACCGGAAAAGCTGACTGGTCTGCGAAGACTGAGTGAAGCGCCGAGTAATGTGCCGTAGAGCAGAGCCACTGTGACGACGAACCGTAGAGTGGGGCCGCCGTGACAATGAACCATAAAGTAGAGTTACCAGTGCATCAGTTCTCAAGGTAAGTAAATTATAATGAGTCTCACATCGAATAGGTTCCCCAGAGTGAAGGTTTAAGTAATCTAGTATATCACCATGGTTTACTCCAATGCTATATAGTACATATTGTTAGACAACAAATACGAGAAGTGTCCCAAAAAGCTTGTAAAACCCGAGGATAACGGGCAAAGTTTGGAATAGCCAGATGAGTTAAGTAGAACAAACTAAACATTATACATATGGTTTGAGTAGTCAAGAACAGAGGTCCGGATGTATGTAGTTAGTAATGACCTTCTAATGTTAGTTGTCTGATTCCTAAGTAAGGTTTTAAAAAAAAATTGAATTTTTGAACTTACCAATGCACCTGCTATTTTGAAATTTTCGGAGTTTACTTTCAAATTTGTGAAATCGAGTTTTCAAATGAAATATTTTTTCAACAGAATTTGAGACCACAGTGATGGTTATGATGTTGTCTTGTACAAACGGTTTTGTTAGAACCCAGAGTTTGAAACTGAGTTTTCAACTATGTTGTGGTAAAGTCAGTACAAAACTGGAAGGACAGAAGCTGTTGTAGATGTACACAGTTTGCTGGGTCTGCCAGATGTTTTAAAACGTTTGAAATCGCTGGCCTTTGATAAATGTTCTCTTTGAACAAAAAGTTTTTGGAGGGATTTTGTTTGAGAAAATGGAAATCGCACCAACAGTGAACGCACCCAATCCATAACACTTTGCCGAGGGCATATGTTTTGTTTAGTACAACCTGACTGTCTATGACTGGACTGAGTTCCGCTAGATAGGGTTGCTACTTTATGTGCCAGTGTGAACACTGGGTCTCCTGAGAAAGGGGCGGAGGTTCTCCCACATTGTTGATAATACTGTTAAAACTGGATTTGGGGATTGGGAGAAGGCGCTCACTGTACCAAATGGTTAAAATAATGGTGTGTACTCTCAATTGTAAAATTTTGTGAAATAAATTAGCTCCCTCAAAGATATGTGCCGGTAATAAAAGTTTTTGAAAATGATCCGGCAGTGAAAAATGTTTTCACGAATTTGTGATGGCAGCGATTAAATTTAAAAATGTTATAGCACTATTACTTTGTGGTATAGTGCAGATTGTGAAATGTACTGAAACCACGGAAAATTTTTCATGTTTGAAAATTTGAAAATGAGACAAGAAAATTTATTGAATATTGGATTCTGTAGGCCCAAAATTACTTTCTAGGGGATGAATATTTTTATTGGTGTCTAGGAAAGTGATTGAAAGACTAAGCCCCTATTTGATGGTTATTCATTTTGTTGCCGTTGTAAAAAGTATGAAGAGATTTTCGCTAGATTTACACTTACCTAGCTAATTTATATGAGTAACAGATGACAATACCATAACAGAATGCGGACATAGTCTTGATTATACAGAATAACTGGCTTAAGTTTGAATTTAATAAGATAAAGCTGAGTTTGGCAGGAAAACTCGAAAATCCTTATGAATCCTAGAATAAGAGATTACAAACATTAGCAAGAAGGCTAAGAAGAGTAGACTATATTAATTCAAGCATCAAGAACAACAGTTGGTACAATCCCACCGCAAGCTTCGACTATCTCAAGTTTAAGTCTATTAATTTCTTCCTGAGCGGCTGCACTTGAGAGAGGACCATCAGAAGACATTGTTTTTCTCAATCTAGCTATTTGCTTCATAGTGCTTCGAATTTTTACATACGGCCAATGCTTTATTCCTCCCCTATGGCATATTTTCATTAGAACATTTTTGCATAGACGAACTTGTTGAGCCGCTTCTTGTTGAGGTAAATGGAAGAAGTCTCTAAGATCATCTATTGACATTGATGCAGCTCTAATATTTTGTTCAGCTCTTGATCGGTATGGATTACTAGGTATGGGGACTGAAGGATTATTATTTACAACCATGAGCTCTTTTCCTTTATTGGATATATTTTCTGTATTGGTTGGAAATGAACTATTAGGGAGTTCATTTTGATTTTTAGTCCATTCCAAACCAACACAGAGGGCCTCATAGTAGGCTGATAGGGGATCCGATACCAGGACATACCCTAAAGATTTTTGATTCAAACAATAATTTTCTAGAAAATGTTTGACATCATCTAAATTCTTCTTACCAAAGTCAAATACTTGAGGACTGAAAGAACCTCCTTGTACGTCCTGGTGAAAGACAGCGTGGCATATCATACCAATCCTCCCATGAACTTCAAGTTTATGGTATTGAAGTCCATTGGTATGAATAATCTCTCGTAGAACATGGCAGCAACCACATGAAAATGGATTAGTAGTCTCAGTCAAGGTAGAAGCAGGATTCCTTGGTTGAGAAGGTACCGTAGACTCCATAAGTTCTGCCACATTACGACACCTTTGGACAGGTCGCCTTGATGGACCTGCTTCAGATTCCTTTCTGTTAGTAGTTGTAAAAATAGAATCTTGTATCCTTGGAGGAGGAGTAGGAATGTTAATCGTTGAGGCAGATGGATGAACGTTCATACTTACGGGATTTTGGGGAAATAAAGAAGAATAAGGGTATGATGCATTGTTTGACAAATCAGACAACATGTTAGTCTGATAGTCATGAAGTAAGGCTTCAAGAAAGAAAGGGTTGAATGAATCGGAGACTGGAATAGAGTTACTTGAACCGGCCATGTTTAAGGATAATGTGGAAGGTTATAGTGAAGATTACGATCGGAGAGGAAATGAATATTTTGTGAAGTTTGAGAGAACATGAAACATTTACTCTTTCTTTACTCGATTTATAGCTGGGCTAGCAACGTCTAGATTTTGTTAAGCAGCATCGGATTCTCATCTGTCGTTGGCTCAGAATAGTGCAGACTTTGTTGTTATGCGGAAAATTTTATGGCACCGCACCCTAGTGCACCCTAGCCACCGTTAGGGGTCGCAGTTTCCTAGACCTTTGCAGACAGAAATCGCTATGGCATTTATTGCTAGCTGTGTTTTCAAGAAAATAAGTTTGGACGTTTATACGCACATTTATCTAAGAAATCTGTCTTAGATGTGCAGCTGACTCAAGATGTCGGAATTGACATTTGAAAATAGGATTTTAAGCGTAAGCGTGCTAAGGTGATAGTAATCTTGGGAAGGGTGACTTTCTAATAATATTAGATGAACCGGAGAGAATCCGAAGATTTGAAATGATGATGAGAATAGTATCTATGATGATATTTGGTACCAGAATTAAGAGAATTGGAGTGATAGACAAACCCAGAAAATAGAATTTTTCCTGGATCACTAGTTGGCATGCTAGTACAAAGGAAGAGGTTGAATTATAGAAAATGAAATGGAGCATTTGTGAAATGTTCCCAGTTTAATGGAGCATTGAATAGTAGGATGTATGCTAGATAAGCATGTATAAGGAAGAAGTATATTAGAGGTCTAGATAACCTTTTGAGTTTATATGTTCAAATTTCGAGGACGAAATTTATTGAACAGGGGGAGAATTGTAACATCCTGAATTTTGGACCTAAAGACTAGAAAATTAGCCTATTTTCGGAGGACTATTAGACCCTATTTTTGAAAATAAATTATAACTCAAAATCCTTGAACTAAGTAGTAAACAACTGCACATATTATGAATCAGTGAATTTTTGTCTCGAAGATGGTGTCACCCGAAGTAATTTCTGTTACCGGCAGTGTCCGACTTAAAATCTTTGACAGATTACGAAATACCCTGAATGAGATCAAAAATTCAGTTAACCTAGATATTTCAAAAGAGGAAGAACAGAACTTCAAGGCTTTGCTTTTGGATTTTTGAGATTTTGCAAAAGATCTCGCGATTAGGATACCGAACAGGGAATTTTATCAGTATTTTTACTATTTAAAATATTATATTATTTTTTTGCCCACGAGGAGCAGAGGAGAGCCACGAGTGTTTTTTTTTTTATTTTTTTTGGAAAATTACATATAATGACCCAGAAACAAGAAATTACGCTTAAGGACCCATTTTCCAACACTATAAATAGAAGCTTCATTTCTTCATTTTCTTCACACCAAACTCAGACCACAATGGTTGAGTTTAAGAGAAGAGTGAGGATTCTTAGAGTTAGAGGGAGAATTTAGAGTAAAGTTCTCGGAGCTGGAGAGAAGGAGTAAGAACTTCAAGGGTAAGTTCTTTGGTTTCTAGTCTTAAGATTTGGTAGTTTCTTTTGGTAATTATAGTAGAAATGCCAGATAGAGTTTTTTCTGAGTATGCTCTGTGGCTGCAGCTTAGTCTGATCTGTCACATCAGAAAAGAATTATTCTTGGGCAGTAATGTTATTTACCAATACAGTAAATACTATTTACCAAACAGTAAAAATTATTTACCGTCACGGTAAAAATATTTTTACTGGTACTATTCACATGAATAGTGAATACTATTCACATGAATAGTGAATATCCAACATAGTTTCCGCAAATGCTGAAAATTAATGGTCACTGATAAAAATGATATTATAGGATATCCGAGGATTCCGGAGTCAGATTCGAAGGAAGTCCGTATACGTGAATAGTGCCGTATACGTGAATAGTACCGTATACATGAATAGTGCCGTATACGTGAATAGTACCGTATACATGAATAGTGTCGTATACATGAATAGTAAATTACTATTCACACCGAACGAAGGTACGGACGCGTATTGTAACCTTAACTCTGATGCTTATGGTATGCTTATATGTGATAGATAGTCTGAAATTCTGTTTTTGAAAATTGATCATACACATACAACTTGATACGGGTTATAGTCTTGATAACGCCGTTATGTTTTCCTAGCGCTGAGGACACGGATGTACACCGTGGCACTGGTGAATAGTGCAGACTATAATAACATGCATATTGCAGTGGCTGTGTTATGTTATTATGTGAATATGAGAATAATGTATGTGATTATTGCTGTTTTGACATGAATATCTATCATACATATTTGATACATAAGCATGAGGTTAACCGTTACCTGAGGTTCAATGGGTATTGAACCTCAGCTCTTACTGTAGTTTCAGGATTTTCGGAGTGAACAGAAACAGAAACAAGGGTAAGCAGCAGGCAGAAGGACTTGCTGGAGAAAGTCCTGTAGATATGTATAGTCTTTCGAACTCTTTGTATCAACAAACCAGTACACTACAGTGGTTGAATATCAGTTACTTTGTATTTAAAATCATTTCGTTGCTCAACTCTGGTTAAATTATTTTGAACTCTGATCAAATAATTTCGAAAATGCTTTAGAAAAGTTGGGGTGTTACATAATTTCTGTAACCGTCAGTGTCCGACTTAAAATCTTCGGCAGGTTACGGAATACCCTAAATAGGATCAAAAATTTAGTTGACCCAGATATTTCTGAAGAGGAAAAATAGAACTTCAAGGCTGTGCTTCCGGATTCTTGAGAATTTCTAATATAACGCGATTAGAACACCGATCAGGGAATCTTTATAGGATAAATGCAAAAGAGTAAGAAAGTGTCATCGTCATGATGACGTCATCGATGACGTAAGCATCTTGATGACGTCATCGATGACGTAAGCAAATGGATTGGACGGTTGAGATGAAGCCATGTTTAAAGTCAAGATCCAACGGCCAAAATCTGACCTGATAAAGTATGAATAGTGTCATGCTTTTTCACTATAAATAGAGGCTTCATTTCTTCATTTTCTTCACACCAAACTCAGAGAACAACAGTTGAGTTTAAGAGAAGAGTGAGAATTCTTAGAGTTAGAGAGAGAGTTTAGAGTAAAGTTCTTGAAGCTGGAGAGAATGAGCAGGAACTTCAAGAGTAAGTTCTTTGGTCTCTAGTCTTAATATTTGGTAGTTTCTTTTGGTAATTATAGTAGAAATGCCAGATAGAGTTTTTCTGAGTATGCTCTGTGGCTGCAGCTTAGTCTGATCTGTCACATCAGAAAAGAATTATCCTTGGACAGTAAATATTATTTACTGGCACAGTAAAAGATATTTACCGGCACGGTAAAAATATTTTTACTGGTACTATTCACATGAATAGTGAATATCCAACATAGTTTCCGCAAATGCTGAAAATTAATGGTCACTGATAAAAATGATATTATAGGATGTCCGAAGATTCCGGAGTCAGATTCGAAGGAAGTCCGTATACGTGAATAGTACCGTATACATGAATAGTGCCGTATACATGAATAGTAAATTACTATTCACACTGAACGGAGGTACGGACGCGTATTGTAACCTTAACTCTGATGCTTATGGTATGCTTATATGTGATAGATAGTCTGAAATTCTGTTTTTGAAAATTGATCATACACATACAATTTGATACGGGTTATAGTCTTGATAACGCCGTTATGTTTTCCTAGCGCTGAGGACACGGATGTACACCGTGGCACTGGTGAATAGTGCAGACTATAATAACATGCATATTGCAGTGGCTGTGTTATGTTATTATGTGAATATATGAATAATGTATGTGATTATTGCTGTTTTGACATGAATATCTGTCATACATATTTGATACATAAGCATGAGGTTAACCGTTACCTGAGGTTCAATGGGTATTGAACCTCAGCTCTTACTGTAGCTTCAGGATTTTCGGAGTGAACAGAAACAGAAACAAGGGTAAGCAGCAGGCAGAAGGACTAGCTGGAGAAAGTCCTGTAGATATGTATAGTCTTTCGAACTCTTTGTATCAACAAACCAGTACACTACAGTGGTTGATTATCAGTTACTCTGTATTTAAAATCATTTCGTTGCTCAACTCTAGTTAAATTATTTTGAACTCTGACCAAATAATTTCGAAAATGCTTTAGAAAAGTTGGGGTGTTACAAATGCAACTTTACTTTTGGCTAATTCTCACCATTGGATCTAGGTTTTAATTGAATTATTCCATCCTCACCACACACACACTCATTTGCCCTCTCTCTCTCTCTCCCTTCTTCTCTTTCTTCTTCCTTCTCCTAGAAGCCAAAAACAACTTGAGGTGCAAGTATGCAATAGTGGTTTGTATCCAAGAAGCTACCATTTGGCACATGTGATGAAAAATCAACTCTTCCCCTTGAAGCTTCACCCAAAACCGTGCCCCATCTGTTTTTCCCCTTTTTGAATTGTTTTTGGGTTGGTTTGGGCAAAGGTTTGGGTTGCCAAAAATGGTCCAATGAGTTTTTGTTGTGCCAAAAAGCCCTAAATTAATTTCTTCTTGCTTATTATTAGATTAAGCTTAATTAGGTTTAGTTTGAAATGATTTTATTGACTACCAATTCCATCATGATCCTACTAAGTCCAATTGTTACAATTATGGATCCCTTGTTAGGCTTTATTGTTGAATTTAGCCAAAATAATTTGAATTGTTTGTTTATATTTGCCATTAGGTTAGTTATGAATGTCAATTCAATTAAGATGTATTTTTGATACCCAATGATTAATTTTTAGTGTTCTCTAATTGTTTTAAATCCCTTGCTACTCCTTTACGGCTTAATTTCGTCAATATGTGAATTATATGACAATATACCCCTAAGTGTGAATTTAATCGTTCTTGAATTGTTAGAAATTTCATTTAATTGGTTTAGGGGTTTCTAGGACATTTTACAATATTTTATGACCCCTAATAAAATTTAGAGAGTTGAATTTTGCCCTATTAAATCATACCGACAACTTAAGAAGTAGAATAAATACACTACTATTTTGGAGACAACATACTTTAATTAATGTACAATTATTTGTTCAATCAATTATTGACACTTTCCTCTAATTTGTTTGATATTTCAATAACATTTCATGCCCCTTTAAAATTTAAATATAAACTATGCTTCAATATGAAAATTATAGGGTATTTTATGATCCCTAAATGAACTTAGAGTATTTGAGTTGTTTGGGTTTATTTAACTCTAGGAGAAAATTCTATAATTTTAAACTAGATGAACTATAATATCTTTGAGACCACATATTCACCTACTTTAATAGGTATCATTTAGTGGTTATGCTAAATAGGATTTTTTTAGGGTATTACACCCATATTTTTATTAATAATAATAAGAAGAAGAATAAGAATAATAATAGAAATAGTAATGATAATGATAGATTAAAATAATACTAATAAAATAATAATGATAAATAATAGAAATAAAATAATAATAATAATAATAATAATAATAATAATATAGTAAAAAAAAATTAATAATGTTGTATTGTTTCTGTAGTAATCATATTATTTTGTAATTAGTAATATTATATTAGTCAATATTAGATCCAATAATCTAGGAGTAGTTAGATCAAATTATTTTTTCAATTTTTGAATTTATCATCGGACTCAAAATATATCTGATTTGACGAAAACCTTAGTCGCCTCAGGGTCAAATCACAATTTACTACGAATTAAAATACAATATAGTGCAAATAACTCGGGATCGTTCTCTTATCAAGGAGCCTTTTATTTTGAATTCCTTAGGTAAAACTAAATGCTAAAATCATGGTTAGAAAAACAGGGGTTTTGAAATTGGTTTTCTTTAAACTAAATTCAATGAAAATGTAAAGAAACTATTCCTATTCTTTTTGATATTTTTGGAAAATTAATGAAGGATGATTTGGATTTAAAAGGGATTAATTATGGATGCTCTTGGTAATGAAGGAAACAACTATCATCGCTCAAAAGTATGGGAGTCTAAATTTCATTAAGTCCTAATAAGAAAAACCTCAAGATACCACTTGAGTCCAATATTCCCAATTAATAGTAGC
This sequence comes from Acacia crassicarpa, assembly GCA_034222035.1. Taxonomy (NCBI): domain Eukaryota; kingdom Viridiplantae; phylum Streptophyta; class Magnoliopsida; order Fabales; family Fabaceae; genus Acacia; species Acacia crassicarpa. Next base: position 55,057,181 of record JAWXYG010000001.1, on the reverse strand, counting down.
TCATACTACCGTAGCTAACTACCACTACTTGAGATATTGTTAAAATCCACTTAATGTGCAATTAAGATTGGGGAAATGCAATATGAGTCTTCTTAAATTTGAGTGCTAACCAGCCCTTCAAGGATACAAATCAATCACATTAATTAGACAATACCACGCTAATCAACATAATTTTGTTGTAACCACAAAGAAATTCAAACATTTAAAATCTTCAAACCACAATATCCAATCTCAATTACAAATATCAAACTATCAAAGGTAGTTACCACTAATCTCAGTTCCAGAATAATGCATAAAAATTTAATAAATTTAAACACATGATTCTAGACTAATAGAATGATAAATAAACTCCCCTATGTAGGCATGTGAGCTCAAGCCATCTCTGATTCATCACCAAGAGGCAAAATGATTAGCTATACATAAAGCTCCTTCCTGTCACCAAGGAACAGTAAAACGCAGCTGCCATGAGGTTTGGGAGTTGGAGGTGGAAGGTATGAGACTCTGGAAAATGAAAGAGAGTGGTGATGAGTGATGATTTCCAGTGACACTAAAAACTAGGTAAGCCGACGACGGTGTTTGGTGAACGGTGGTTGAGGAAGAAGGTCTGCGTTAAAGATGATGATGATGGTCCAGAATTGCTTCCCAGCTTGCGTCGTCGGCAAAGATGGTGAATGGGGGCTGGAGATTATGGAATCTCGTCGGTCTGTGTGAAGGTGCAGATCACCTGAAAAAATGAAGGACGGTGGCTCGCCGGCGACGATGGAGGTGGTGGTAGCCGCCGGCGAGATGGATGAAGGAAGGTGGAGTGAAGATCCGAGAGTGTGTGGTCTGAATGCGTGAATGGCGTGATTTTCCTCTTTTTCTGCGGCGCTGTTCCAGGATTTATTCAATTAATGTCTCGGCCTCCTAGACTTGCTGAATGAATCAGAATCCCTAGCTAATGAAGAGCCCAAAACGCATAGCTTTACCATAGGGATCAAAGTGCAACTTTTAAAAACTTTTGCAGAAGGACCAAACTGAAAAGTTTATAACTTGAGCTCAAATTTCCATTTTCAAATTTGGTCCAATTTCTTCAACCACCTACAATTTAAACCAATTAATCTAACATCAAATATTCTCATAAAAATTAATAATTAAGAGTAATTACATTTTTTTGACAATTCTGCTATTTTTAGCCCTAATTTAATATATTTACTCTTAATCCCAATTTATCACAAGAAAAGCATTTTAAGCCCAATAACTATGATAAAATACATTAAAAATCCCTATTTAATAACCAAAAATTATGTAAAAATATGGTTCAATCAATATCTAATAATAAAACTCTACAATTTGTTTTAATTCATTTATTAGGAATAATTAAAAGGGCCAGCCCATAGCCAAAACCCTAGATTTAATTATAAACTTAGGTCTGGCCGCTTAAACCTAGAAAAAACGCTCGATATTTTCTTGGCCGCTAAATTTTTCTCCACTACTACACCCTTATTTCGTACTCTCGTCAATTGTTCTCCGAGAAGGTTAGCAACATGGAGACTAGGTAATTCTAATCCCCACGAGTTTTAGGATTAGTTTTATACAAATTTTGATAGGGTTCTTATATGAAAGATATTATAAATTCTAACCCTAGATGGATAAGAATAATATTAAAGGCGTAGCATTGTAGTACAATTTCAGATTATGTGAGAACTCTTTGAAATCAATTGTCAAATTCTTGGAGGATGAACAGGATACATCTGACAATTGTATATAACTGTATGTGTATGCCCAATTTTTTAAAACAGAATCCATAACTTTTCAAAAACAGTGTCTCAGACTATCTATCACATATAAGTATACAATGAGCATCAGAGCTAGTGTTACAGTACGCGTCCGTACCTGAGTTGGCGATCTCAGTATGTTGTTGGTCGGAAAGCGATCGTAGATATCCTAAGAGAGTAATATCGCGGCTATTAACTCACAAATAATATTCTAATAGATATCCTAGCCACAAATGACTATTCTACCCCTGGTGTATTTATTTTTCAATTGTTTTCCTTTTATTTTCGGAAAAAAAAAACGCTGATTACCAGCATATAGGCTGATTTTCATCAAACTTTGAAAAATCATAACTAATTCTAGAAAAATCGAAACAAAGATCCGTAAAATGTCTCGGACTCCTTAAGATGTTTATTTTTAAGAAAAAATATCAGGTTTTGCCCAAAATTCAAGAACATCTCGCAGATTTCAAATGTTCATGCGCGGCCCAGAATTTCCAGAAATTTTGCAGCATAAACTTTGAGAATTTTTATCTCACTGTACAGAGCTCATTTCAACATGTTCTTTGCATATTTGGAAAGCCCTATATGTCTGGTTTAACCATGAACTTTCCCAGAATTTTTAACATCATTTTCAACATGAAATATAAGCATTTCTGCTACTGACTCCACAAATCGCCTAACCGACAAATTTCGCCAGAACTTCGTTTCTTCGGTGTTTTTCTTCCAGAAATTTTGCTAAAACCTCTTATTTATCAATTTTTTCAAATAAAGCTATTTTTAACCATAAAAACATGAAAATAAAACTACTCTAGCATTTTTAAGATTAAAACATATCTATCTATGAATTTAAAACTCAAAACTCAAGAACTTGCTTACCTAATGCTTGAACTCCTTCAAGCTTCTCCCACTCTCTTCCTCACCTCTCTAATACTCAGTTGTTGCTTGAGATTTTGGTGTGAGAATTTATGAAGGCCATTGCCCCTATTTATACTAAAATTCCAACACCTCCAACAAGCTACCACCTCTTGAATTTTGGCCATTAGTTTAAGGAAAATTTTCAAACTCACATCCTCACTCTTCATCCTCTCATCCGTGCCCCCCCCCCCCCCTCTCTCTTCTTCTTCACTATTTTTTCCTTCTTCAAGAAGTTGAAGAACTTGCCCACCAAACAATGAATAGTCCTCCTTCCACAGCAAGTAATTGACCAAATTAAGCATGTGTTTTTGTCAATTTTCTTGCCCTTCAAGGCTTACAAAAACCGTCCCCCTTCTTCAGTTTTTTTTTTAAATTTGTTTTGTATTTACTTAATTGCTTGGATAATATTTGGAGCCAAAACATTGGTCTTTTGATGATTAATTATAATAAAATGCTCTTAATTAAATCCTTTTTATTTTCTATTAGATTTAACTTAATTAGGTTTAATTGTAATTGTTTAATTGCTTACCATCTCAATTAGGATCTTCCAAAATTCACTTGTTACAAATATTGGACCCTTGTTAGGCTTAAATATGTAATTAAACCAAAATATTCCAAATTGCTTGTTAATATTTGCCACTAGGTTATTTATGAATGTTAATCCAATTAAAATTAATTTAGGTGTCCAATAATTATTATTTAGTATCCCCTAATTACTTTAAGCCTCTTCACAATCCTTTACGGCTTATTTTTGACAATATAAGAATTAAATGTTAATATTTGTTTAAATATAGATTTAATTGTTCCTTAATTGTTGGAAATTATCTCTAATTGTTTTAGGTATTTTCATGTTATTTTTTTTAATATTTTAGGAACCCTAAATCAATTATAGTCCTTAGAAATTCACTTAAGCAAATCTTAATTAGTCATTGGCTTTTAACTAGGGTTATACATCTTTATTCATGCTTAATTTAATTTAGTTATTAAATTTGGTGTCTTAATTATTGCAATTTTAATTGCTCATTAATTGTTGATAATTGCCCCTTAATTGGTCTCAGTGTTGTGATAGTGCTCTATGGCTTTTTATGATTTTAATATGATTTTAGGCGCTAATTTGTTAATTAAGGGTATTTTAGTAAATTTAGCCTCTTAATAAGTTAAATGATGCTTAATTAATTCCTTGATTATTTATAAATGCTTGGCACAATTATTTAATTTAATGAATACCTAGTTGTTAATCGATTTTATTATTTTCCCTTATTTTGTTTAAGTATTTTCCGTAGTACCTCATTGCTCTTTTTGGTTCCATGTAAACCATAATTTAATATGGTAATTATTTGTATTTTATGATATTTTATGGTTCCTAAGAAAATTCAATGATTAATTGCAAAAATTAAGACAATTACTTTAATTCTTGTACAATTATTTGTCCAATCAATTATTGACAATTTCTTTAATTTGTTTGGGTATTTCAATAACATTTTATGTCCCTTTAGAATTGAAATATGAACTATGTTTTAATATGAAAATTACAGGGTATTTTACGATCCTTAAATGAAATTAGAATATTTGAGTCTTTTTTATTTATTTAATTTCAGAAGAAAATTCCTCAATTTAAATCAGATAAACTATAATATTTTTGAGACCACATATTCACCTATTTTAATAGATATCATTTATCAAAATATAGTGGTTATGCTAACTATGATTTTTATGATTTTTAGGGTATTACATTAACTATTGATAGCTCATTAGAAAAAGAACAAGCTTTATGACTCAAATAATACTGTACTTATTGAAATATTTATAATTAACAAGGTGTATTCATAGTAGAGAACTCTTTAATAACTGGACTAAGAATATTAAGTAGGTAGTTCTTAAAACTTAAGTCAAATGATAATTAATGGTTAAAACGACCTTTCTGAACAAAATTGAATTGAAAACTCACATTTTATGCACTAAATTAAAAAAATTAATAATAATAATTACCCTGAATAAGCCTCCCCCAGTATGTATATATTGATGAATTCAAGTGATTGTCTCATTATCCATTCCATCTATATAATTGAATTTGAATTCATCAGAGAGATGCTTCCTGAGAATGGGCCAATGCCAGTGTCGACACCATATTTCTGATAACTCTTTAATAATGGCATGCATGTAGGGCCAACCCCATTAATTATTAAAGACTTGAAAATCATGTTTTTCTATATATATATATATGCTCCATACCCTAGCTGTATATATATATCAACGCATTTTATATATTTACCTTGATTCTTTATCTTTATATAAGGTGTTTCGGACATTTTGCAAACATATTAAGAATAGTTATTAGATTGCTTTATGGGTTTAAAAATATCCCTGTTAATAAATGAAAAATAAATATAATTCACTTTGGTAAAACGTCATGATTATGGGGCAAAAAAATATTAGTGTCTTTGACTGCAGCTTTCTTGTTTGTATATGTAAATTCCTATTTTTTCGAGTTTAAATATGCTGGTGGTCGTCGATGGCGAAAAAAATATTAATTCTACCTTAAGCTTAACCTTTAACTAAAATCTTTAACTTCTCTTTTTGTATGTGTAGATCAGACTTTTTATTACCTATAACTAGTCACAAAACTGAAGCTTGAAAGTTACACACACAGACACATATACGGCATAGGCAACACACACAGACAAGTTGCTACGTACAAAACATTAAATTCAACGTATGTCTAAGACTAAATTTGGATGATTCAGATTTTTATGTATAATAATTTGAAAACATTACTAAAAATAGTCCTCTCATGATCACAAAATTCATTATTCAAAGGTATCAAAATTTTTGTTTAAAGACTATGTGAAACATATTTTCAGCGAGTACATCTCTTCTTCAATTATATGGGTATAATATATCTGCAATTGTGTGCAAAAACAAAGGACACTTGCATATGACTAAAGATATATTACACACAGCTATAGAGGAGTTGCGCCCGTAGAAAATGAGTTTGCACTCACTTAAATGCCTGTGTCATTAGGTATTTTTGGGTAATAAATTTTTTAACGATTTTCTGTATTAATTTTTTTTAATTCCTATTATAAAAAAATATTATACCCGCAGCTAGGTAGGTTTATATATGAAAATAATACTCTAAAGTTGTAAATATTAGGCCTAAAACGTACTATTCATTACAAATATTCTATTTTAGACTTGAAGTCGATGGCTTTAACTAGACAAAGAAAAATTAATTAATCATGTACTTATAAACTAATTCATCTAAACACAATATAAAAGGAATTTCCTTTACTTTAATTTAATCATCTTTTGGACTATTACATTAATTTTTTCATTGACGGACCTCTAAATTGCAACTTTAGTGCTTAGTTAACAAATATTGATACTTAACTTTTCAAACTTTATTTTACAATTAATAATAAGGCAAAAGAAATATGATAACATTAATTAAAGCTTTATGAAATGTCCTTTTCAACAACAATTAAGATTTGCATGGATTAAATTAATGAGAGTCGTGAACCTTTCAATTGTTTAACAGATAAATGATTACGAAAGATTATGAAGACGATTCCGTGGGAATCTTGATTGATTGTTGTCGTCTTAGACTCTTAGTACTATATAATACTAGTAATTTATATGTTCTGTCTCATAGGACGACAAGCAAGATCGTCTGATCTGTCTGCATCAAATGTTTGGCATTATAGTTATGGAACAAAATTTCAATGTCAAATCAAATTCTATCTCATCCACCTCCTTGCTTCTAGGGCAGGTGGATGATGAAAGCTGTAATGCCTTCATGCCTTTATTACCAATATTTTGGTATTTTTTTGGTTGATAAATCATTTTCATTAAAATATCGATATAGTGAGTGTAAGTAACTCTCACAATGAGGCCATGCATTATTGGATGAAGGAATTGGAGAAAATTGCTGAAAAATCCCTATTGATAAATTTTTGTCTATAGACACATAATGAACAGATCTTTGAGTGGGGCAACTCATCTTTAGCTGTAGTTTTAAATATAAGTAAAAACATTAATTCACTTTGCCTTCCAAATTTATTGATCAGACATTTGAAAATATTGAAAGATTTCCATACACGAGGCTGTTTCCAATGTAAATGATTAATGAAAGGGATGTCTTATGGAGAAACCAATATAAGTTTTTCAAAAATAACTGATTTAGATCATTTTTTATATTTGTAAATTAGTTATTAAGCTCATACATTCCGGACTAGAGAGAGTAGAAATAAAATTTCCCATCCAAAATTCCGTCTCATTTCTTTTTTGTCATAACTTGTAGTGATAGAATAAGCTTTCGATTCCGCCAAGCACCTCGTAGCGCGATGGCACTAGGGCCAGCCTTAGGAGTTGGCCTTCCCCCTTGTCCAGGGTTCGACCCCTGCCTTGCCCTCCCTACTGGCTGTATCCAAAAAAAAGAATAAGCTTTCGGTTCCATTTGCCAGATTATAACTTCTTACAAAATACCGATCACTAAATATGCGAAATCAAACACAACTTTAGTAAATGTCCTCCTCATCACCCATTAAATTTTCAACCTGAGCCTTGTCTGACCAACTCACACACGCATATTAAATGCATTACATAACGGTTAGATCAAGTTATTCTTAAAACTGGTTAAGTCCGTCCCGGATTTGAGTTTTTTTGGGTAATAAATTCCTGGATAAGATTTAAAAAATGTTATACTAAATGTAAGTCACTTGTAGGGTAATTAATAATCTTGTCCAATGTTACCCTTATTTAATTCTTACACTACTACAAAAACACAGATTAGTGACGGAATTTGCGACGGAAAAAATTCTGTCGCAAATTTAGGGGAGTTTGCGATGGAATTCGCAAAAAACCTTGCTTATAATTCCGTCGCAAAATCACTTTTTGGGTTTCACGACGGACAAAAACCTTGGTTTTGCAACGGAATTGTAATTCCGTCGCAAAATCGCTTTTGGGGTTTTGCGACGGAATTCCAATTCCGTCGCAAAATCCGTTTGGGTCAAAGCGGTTTTGCGACGGATTGAGGAATCCGTTGCTAATCGGCAGCAAAAAAGGCCTTTAGTTCCCCCTAGTTTGCAACGGAACTCAAGTTCTGTCGCAAAAAAAATTTGCTTTTTGCCACGGATTATTGATCCGTCGAAAAATCTCTTTTAAGTCCCAATTTCGGGACATTTCCTCCGTCTCTCACGGTGAAATCTTCTTCTTCTCCCAACTTGTCCCTCCTCCTCTCCCTTTCGGTTGCCGCTGCTTGTCCTTCCGGTCGCCACCGCTCGTCCTTCCGATCGCCGCCGCCGCCACTCCTCCTTCTGGTTGCCTCCCCCTTACGGTCACCGTTGCTGCCATTTTCCAAGTTAGTTTGAAGTATTTTTTTTAACTACTTGAAAATATTTGTATATAGATTTGCTTTCTTCTTCTTTCTAGTTTGATTTTGGGCTTGCAGTGATTCAATGGTGGAATAGTTCGATTTTGGTTGTGTTTATGTGTTCAATTTATGTGTTTTCTGTCTTTCGCTCCCTCTCAATTTCGATCGTGTTTTTTTTTTTTGGTTTTTCCAAATACTAGTTCCTAATCACCTTCTTGTTCATATATGGTTTCTGGTTGCTTTGAATTGAAAGTATGTAAGGTTGTGCATTTGGCGATGTTGATTCAAGGAACTAAATATGATTTTGGGTTGCTCTGATTCAAGGAATTGAATATGAACTGAGTTTTCTTTTTCTTTTTTTAAAGGTTTAGGGGCATTTTGGTATTTTCACATTGCAGTTTGCAGGACACTAATTTGGTTTGTTCAATATAATGGAGGTAATTATTTTTAATTAAACATATATGCAACAGATTTTGTTCTGATTTGTACTTTGTCGAACCTTTTTTTTTCTTGTTATATGTTAAATTTTTGTATAATATATAATCTTGGTAGTTAGAGATATTTTAGGATCTAATCGGATTATGGAATTTGAATTTTGTAATTGTTTTTCTGTTTTATAATTCCTAGATATTAGGATTTGCCATTTATAATTCCTAGATATTAGGATCCGGCTAGATTATAGAATTTGAATTTTGTAATTAGTTTTCTGTTTTATAATCCTAGATATTATAGAATTTGAATTTCGTAATTGCTTTTATGTTTTATAATTCCTAGATATTAGGATCGGCTTAAACTGATCAGTAGAGTATAATCCTGAAGGCATATGAAAATTCATGATAGGAATGAAATATTTTTTAAAAATTTAAAATTAGTCGCTAATCTTTAAAAAAATTAAAATAAATTATTTTAAAAAAACGAAATTAAAAAATGAAAATTAGAATCTTTAAGAAAAATAAAAATAAATTTTTTTTAAATCGAAATTAAAAAAATTTAAATTTTTTTTAAAAAAATCTGAACTTTGCGATGGAATGGAAATCCGTTGCAAATCCTCTAGGATTTGCGACGGATTTAATTTCCGTCGCATTTGCAACGGATTCAATTTCCGTCACAAATCCCTGGGATTTGCGACGGAATGGACGGAATTCCATTCCGTTGCAAATTTCAAAATTTGCGACGGATTTTCTTGTTTCCGTCGCAATTTACTACGTGTTTTTTTGCGATGGACTAAATCCGTCACAAATTTCGTCACAAAACGTGTTTTGCAACGGAAAACTCCTATTTTGCGACGGAAAAATTCCGTCGCATTTTTTTTTTTTTTTTGCAGTGTTATTAGAAAGACAGAAAGGGAAGGTAGGGGTGAGAATGATTTATAAATGCATAGAGAAGGGGGGACTTGAAATAAGGGTAAACTTGAAAAATCTTGTCAATTTAAAACATTTCTTGATATATAAGAATAAGTTACAGGTAACTTATAATAAAGACCAAAGTGATGGAAACTTTCTTCATCCAAAATATATAATTGCCTTCGATAAGAAATTCTTGTTCATAATATGAATCACTTACTCATTTAGAGAGTTACTATTAATTAACAGTTTTCAATTTTCCCTTCATTTATCTGTGGTATACATTTAATAAAACAAAGTGTGCCTGAAATGAAAATTCTTTTTCAACTATGCCCTTATTTATGAGAGGGCAAGTAAGATAGAGAAATAGAGTAAAATAGGTATTATCAACTTTTAAATTAATGTAATTTATATAATTAATTAAACTTATAAATAAACCGGAGGAGTGCTTGATTCAATAGATGGAGGCATGGAGCTTTATTTTATTTTACATACCAACTACCAAAGAGATTTTTTTTAACTTTTACACGAACAGTTAAGAGGTTGAACTCATAAACACGTTTGCTTGATTTATAGTGTCTAATATTATTAATTATGTCGTAGCAAATGAGTGATTGAGATCAACTGAATAATTTATGGTTTAATAGACAAGTCGGTAGTTCACATAACATATGATTTGATATATCAAAATTAAAGCATCCTACCATTTTATCAATAGTTGTTGATATCAATAAATCGAAAGTGATTTATTTATTTTAGATGCATTCATTCATGGTTATGACATGTAAGTAATAAGCACGAGCTCGCGCGCGCATATATATAACGCAATCATTCAATTAATTATTTGACCCAAAAAAAAATCATTCAATTAATTATAACCATACAATTGTTGATTTTCTATTTCTTATTTATTTTTTGCCATCTATGTATTATTTATTCAAGTAAAATGAAATAGCAATACTGTAGCAATCAATATATAATAAATATAATCAATGCAATTTCTAAAGATACATGATGTCATGGTTTGAATTAAATTAAATAAACTACGTATTACCTACTAGTAGTTATGATAAATATAAGTAATTTAACAAGTGATCTAGTGTTCCAAAAAAAAAAAAAAACAAGTGATCTTCAAGTTCACTTTAACTGTAGCTTTCTCTTGCCAAGAAAAATTGGCTTTTGATTCTTCTTGACTCAATGAAAGCTTGTTTCTTCACATAATCTTTTACGTAACAATCATGACTTTTAATAATAATAAATAACAATTTCATATAGACGGTCGATATTTATTTTGTAAAATAAATAACAATTTGTGAGCAAGAATGTGAATTTTTATAATACATTACAGTTTTTATATAATAACCATGATATATGGATATTAAAGTCTTCAAGTGAGAGTTTATGAGCTCGTTGGACTAGTCTATATATAATAGAATAGCACTTCCCACAACAAGTGCCATACAATTTAGGATGGATCAAAATATTTTAGGATTTGTGGAAGAATAAATGGTAACTATTGACTTATATATGTGATAATGTAACTATTGACTTATAATTGTATTTCTTCACAGGAAATAAGCATAAAAAGCAAAGGAAAAAAACAAATATCCATATAGGAAAGGGCGCAAGGGATAATTAACAAACCTATCAATTGAGTACCTCAAGGGTTTAGGGTTTGCATACCTCTTGTACCCTTTACTATACGGATATTCGTTTTTTTCACTCAGTCAGTGCTTTCCTAGCTTAATTGCTGAAAAGACACAATGTGTAGTTAAACACTTACATTATTAAATATATACGTCAAGAGTGCGATTAATTCTATCCACAAAGCGTAGAAAATCATGATTTATCCTAAATTGTATCGCTACTTTATTAAATAGAGTTGAGACCAAGTATTTCAGAAACTCTCACATTGAAGAATCTAGGTTTGATCTCACATTATCGAATTTCAAAGCTTTAACTTAGTGGCACATGCTTAATACAAAATAGGAGAGGAACATTCGATCAAAGTAATAATGGGTTTTCCATACCAAAAAAAAAAAATCACAAAAGCAATTTAATATTATCTTGAATGTTTTACCGCGTTGTAACTTCACAAAAGTTGGTATATGCTTGTTCATGTATAACTCTTAGTACAACTAAATTAATTTATTCATTACATGTTTGTCGATATTTTGGAAGTAACTTTTGTAATATGGATATTTGTTGGACGTTTATTGATCCACAAATATAAAAATAAAAGGGGGGAAAAACTCTTGCTAATGTATGCTATGCACTCCATCTAGTCAAATTCATATGATACTTTTAACTAATTAAGACCACTCAAGAAATAACATTTAACTCATTAAATTTTTTTAAAATTCATAAAAAATTTCATCTTTACCTTCATTAATGAGATTATACAAATAGTCACATTTATAGCCTAATTATATATGCAAAATTGACAAATAAACATCAATGACTCTCTAAATGACTCATAAGAACCCAAAAAATATTTTTAGAGGGCACCTTATAATAAAAATTGGAGTAATTTCATGAAAAATTTTATTTTTATAATGATATAGAAACTCAAATTATGGTAGTCTAAATTAAAATGGACATAATGCTTCAATGGTCAAAAAAATTATTTGATAACTGATCAAAATCATATTATTTTATTTCATAAAATAATTTCTTTGTGCTTTTTTTTTTAAAAAAATCACAAATTATCATGTAAACCGAGGCGTTAATAGAACAAGAATGTAATAATTAACTAACATATTTTTGGACATGAATATTAATTATGCGTATTATTATTTCTGCTAAACAATTACTAAAACATAATAAACCTGAAGGGAGTTCATATATAAGAGTAAGATGATAAAACTCGAAGATGGGCATCAATCAATCAAGGTTTTTGGTCAGTTTTACTTATTCACTGATTAATTAAAAATCAAGTACCTGAATCAAATATAAAAATTTTGTTACAACATAATAAAAAAATAATTGTATGTTCTGAAGGCCAAATAATATAGGGAAAATTCCAGTCAGCCCCTTAGTAGTAAATTAATTTTAGTTAACCCCCAAAACTTTCTGAAAATTCAGTGCACCCTATGGTCAAAATAAAATTATTTTTCATGGGTGAAAAGACAATAATGCCCTTATTTTATTTGTCGTGTGGATTGTCTTATTTCTCTTATAAATACTCATATTTATCTTGTGAATTTTCATATTTATTTTGTAAATGACCAAAATATTTTTAATTTCCTAGGTTATTTTCAATATATTTATTTGTGTTGAAAATGCTCATGTTTATCTTGTAAGTTTTCATATTTATCTTTTAAATAACCAAAATGTTTTTAACTGCTAGGTTATTTTAAATCCATTTATTTGTCTTGTAAATGCTCATATTTCTCTTGTAAATAGCCAAAATATTCTTAAATCCCTAGGTTCTTTTGTATCCTTTTATGTCTTGTAAATGCTCTTCTGGAAGGTTAAAAAAAAGGCATCATTGTCTTTTCACCCAAAAGAATTAATTTCATTTTAGCCATGGGATATAGTGAAGTTTCAAAAAATTGAGGGTCCACTAAAATTAATTTGCTACGGAGAAATCTGAGTAAAATTTTCCCAATAATATATATGAATCATTGAAGCTCGGGCAAGATCCACAAGGCAAGCTGCACTTTCTTGTCCGGAAGGTTTTCATATTAATAAATCCAAACATATAAATCTATCTATTTGGTTCCATTGGAGATGGAACTAGAAAAAAAATAAGGAGCCTCTTTTGGCCTTTTGTAGTTCTACAATATTAAAGAATTTTTTTTAAAGAAAAATACTCCCTCTGATCCTAATTATAAAACATATTTATCCAACTATATAGAGATTAAGTATAATAGTTAAATTAGTTAATTATATTTTTTTCCCAAAATGCTCTTATTTAAAATTTGAAATGACATCTAGTTATTTCTCTATTCTTTGTTGGATCTTTACTACCTCACACACAACTTCTCTGAGCTCTCACAAAATCCGCCGTTGTCAATCTCCCTCAACAACTTCCAACCTACTCTTAAAGGTTGGATGTATAATTTAATAGTGATGCTATTATTAAATATGAAAAAAATTGCTCAAAATTATTTTATTAAAAAAATATAAAGTAGTAATTGAGGTGCATGTGGCATTAAGGAGTTGGAAGCATTACTCGTTTTATAGAATATATATGAGCATTATTAAATTATTATTTTGTTTAATTATTATGGAGAAAGTATCAATAAGTTTATTTTGAGAAGAACTTGACAATAATTAGAACTTTGTCCTATAATGAGAACCAAGATCTACTCTCAAATGTTGTCCTATAACTAAGATTGGAAGGAGTAATACTTTTCATTATTTAAGTTTGAAATTTGGCTCGATTCTGGGTTAATAATTGTGAAAATCCCATAAAAATCTCCAAGTCTCAAATCAGTTATTTCCTATTGAGTAGTGAATTTCTTATCAATTGTATTCAATCCCTTATCAATTGTAATAACCAAACCTAATTTGAGATTTCAAAATTTTAGAGGTCTGTTACTGGGATTTTCCCTTAATAGTTTTGATACCAGAGGAATGATGAGTCCAGCTGCAACAATGGGAATCTAAAGTGAACATTCTGAAAGTGTCTGCCAGATGGAAGAGATTTTTGGTGAAGAACATAAGAGACTGATAGCTAAATGGGGAGTAAGGTGGAAGAAGAATTTGTTCATTGACAGTTCCTTCAGAAAGGAAAAGAATTCCATTCAAGTTCCAAACAAAACAATACTTGGAGTCCTTTTTATCTAACTCATTCACAAGAATGGCATACCAGACAAACCAAATAAGAATAACATTTTTTTTTTTTCATTTTGTTATTATAACATAGTAGTGAAACAATCTAAAATGAAACATATTGTTAGATATGAAGATACATCTGGTTCTGCAAAATCACAAAGTTTATTATTTCTATCTACCAAGTGTATTCTGGAGATGAAGGAAAGCTAAAATGCCAACATACAATTGTCAGAAGTGCTTCAGAGAAAATAAAAGAACAATACTTGTATGAAAATCTCTAGGTACTTACTATAAGGTCTCAAATAAAAGCACAATAGCAAGTGAACATTCTGATTCATTTTAAAAAACTTATTCACAGTCCTGTTGAAGAAACTGAGAATAAACACTAAGAATTGTATTGTACCTAACTTTTCTCCAAAACAAAATCTCAAGTATGATTGGTAGACTTGTGATCTCTGAAAATGTAAACAGATTAATGATCCAATCCTCTGTCAACCATCATCATTCTTATTCTCTCCATATCCTCTGATCTACCTGCATTTTCATAGATCTTCATAAGAAGCTCAAAATTATGTTCATTATCTGGCTCCAAATCAAAAAGCTTGTTAGCAGCAATCTCTCCAACAGTTACACTTCCATGAACAGAACAGGCATACAACAAAGCTCCCCACACGGTTGGACCAGCCTCCAACTCCATTCTGTTAACTATGAATCTATAAGCCTCTTCAATTAGTCCTGCTCTTCCATAAAGGTTAACCATACAACCATAATGTTCCATTATTGGTTTTATTCTATATTTTTCACTCATCAATGAAAACAGCCTCTCTCCTTCCTTCACTAAACTTAAATGGGCACAAGCAGATAAGATTGAAACAAATGTTATTTTATCAGGTCTTGCACCAGCTTCCTCCATTTCCATGAAATATGTAAGAGCTTCTATGTGTTTGCAATGAGCAGATATTATAGAATTCCACGAAACAACGTCCCTTTCGGGCATATGATCAAATATCCAACGTGCTTGATTCAACTTGCCATGATTCGAGTACATTATGATCAATGAATTAGCAACCGACAAGTTCCATTCAATTCCTTGCCGAATCACCCATCCATGAACTTGAACCCCGGCATCCAGTGACAGCACACTGGTAAGAATTGTTGATATAGCTACTGAATCAGGCCCATGTCCTTCTAAAAGTATCTGCTTGAATGTGTTGACTGCCTCAACCTCCAAGCCATGATGAACATAAGCTGTAAGCATTGAGTTCCATGATACAGAGTCTCTATGAGGCATCTTGTCAAAAACCTTTCTGGCCTTCACAATGTCACCACACTTAGCATACATATCAACTAATGCATTTAGCACAAACCTATCATTCAAAAACCCAAAACGAACCACATGCCTATGCACTTCCTCACCCACTTGAATAGACCCGATTCCCCCACAAGCTTTTAGAACTCGAGGAAATGTGAACAAGTCAGGTTGAACACCGTCCTCCACCATCTGAAAGTAGAGTGCCATGGCATCATCATAGAGACCCACTTCAGCATACCCTGAGATAAGCGAATTCCACGGAAATGCAGACTCATTTCTCTTCGACATTTGATCAAACACATCGTGTGCTTCATCCATGTGCCCACATGATGCATACAGCCTAAGCAGCTTTGATGAGACGCCAACGTTTCTACGCAAAAGAGAACTGGGAATGAGGCGATGAACTCGTATTCCATGATCAATGGCTTGCAAGTGATAGCAAGTTTCAAGCAAAGAAGCATATATTTCAGCATCGATTTTAATGCCTTTCTCAACAGATGATTCAAGATCTCTCACGATTTCTTCTAGCGCTTGAGATTTCGTTTGGGTGTAAGGTTCGTGATTGATGAGCAGTGGGGTCGGTCTGGGTTTTGGGAATGAGAGGGTGCTTTTGTTTTCTTGATTCCGCCATTGTTTTCGTGGTTTCTTGGCCTTCGAAGAGCAGAGGATTGTACGAGTTGCAGAGAGTTGGTGGTTCGGCAGTGTGGCTATCATTTTATCCAAGAATATCCACTTAGGCACATAAATAGGCTAATGTTTAAATCTCTGTACCTGCGTGTTGCATCTGCGGCATTCGAGCATAATTATTTATGACAATATTTTGAAGAATGCTATTATTTTTCTGATTAAAAAAAAAAAAAGAATGCTATTATTTTTTTCTATGTAGATAAATACATGGAATTTCTCTTTAAAAAATTAATCTGTCGATAATTATAATTTTATCAGATTTTATTATATTCGTGTAATTTTTTTTATTGTATTTTTATAGTTTTTTTTCAATTATAGGCAAGAATTTTATAGCTTATACTCAAAATCTGCTATCACAAATACAAAATCAAGAGGCTTTTTAAAAATAAAAAATGAAATTTTTAGTAAAATATAAAAGGGAGAAAAGTCTAATTTTTAAACCCTAGGGGTTAGTTTTTCAAAAATTAGCATACACGGTTAAGGTTAATTTAATTCTTTTTTTAGTAAATTGCAGAGTTTAAACTGTTGATCATAATTCCCAGCCCACCCTGCCCTTGCTACCTAAGCTAGTCTCAGGTAGCTAATTTATTTATTTTTAAAATGTTGGCAATTAATTTTGAGAAAATAATTTTATAACTTAAAAAAATGCTACATGATAATAAATAAAAAATAAAATATTCAGTCTTTTTAACAGCTTATTGAAACATGATTACACCAATAGATTTATATAACATCAACCATGTTTTTTTTCGGTCGAAATATCACCCATTTTAAGTGAGTAAGGACCTATTTATGTTGTTTATCCAAGTGGGCCCATGGAGTGCCAAAATGTGGTTCAATATCTACGATAATTCTGAAAAACAAAATTACAAAACTTCTGACAATTATTATAGCATCACACTACAGAAGGGGGAGGAGCCGAGGGGGGACGTCACCCCTTCCCATTTTATTTAACTAGTTTCTCACTTGTTACAGACACGTACATGAGGTATCTAGCTCTAAGAACAACACAAGGGAAGAGAACTATAATTCTGTGCATTCAGTAATGCATATGCCAGTGGAATATCTGAGGTATATGAGAGTCATAGGTATGAGTTGTGGTGACCTACCAAATTCCCAAAGGGATATTTGGCTTGGGAGCATTCAGATGATCACCAACATCCAAGAAGCACACTGTGCTCTCAACAGGAACTTTTCCCTGCTTTTTTCAGTGCTCTCAATGCATGGTCAGCTTTCCTTTAGCCTCCGCTGCAGAGTATAATGCAAGTAATTATCAACACAATCAAACAAAAATATGCACACAATTAGCAACTAATCCTGCTACTTATGTCTTGGCACTTGGAACTTATTGAGGGACAGCTTTAGGCAGATGCAGGGGGCCTTGAAGGCAAATGCTGGGTAGCCCTTGAAAGGCTTAAAATGGTTAGTCTAAAAGATTCAGAAAGATTATTCTTGAGAGTGATTCCAAGCTCATTGTGGAAGGTCTCACCTCTTTGTGTAATCACAATCCAGACCTCCATAGTATTTTTGAGACTCTAAGGTTAATGTTACGCAGGATTGGCCAGTCATAATTTAACATGGATGTAAACAAACTAAAACGCGTGCTTATCCTCTTGCTGAATTTTGGGTGATATAGTAAGAATTTTATATCATGTGTACAGTTCCGGACTTCCAGCTGAACTCGCTTTAAAGGCCTTTTGACTTCAATAGCTCACCACACACAAACGTGCGCATGTACAAAATATAAACCAAGGGAGATAAAAAATCTTGGGGTACTGTAGTTATTTGCTTCCTCTCTCTTCCAGTCCACCCATGCAAATATAAAGGTGGTTGATCATGCTCATTGAACGTTAACACTTATGGCACTTCCAGTGGATTAACAATAAGAAATTAATGTATAAGTAACCATGACCAGAAAGGAGGCAACTGGAAGCACAAGGACCATCCTCATAAACATGCATCAAATATGTGACAGTATGGAATTAACGGCAATAAAATATACCTCATAAGCAGCAAAAATTGGCCGAACTTGCTCAA
This sequence comes from Acacia crassicarpa, assembly GCA_034222035.1. NCBI lineage: Eukaryota > Viridiplantae > Streptophyta > Magnoliopsida > Fabales > Fabaceae > Acacia > Acacia crassicarpa. The sequence continues at coordinate 55,038,977 of JAWXYG010000001.1, read as the reverse complement.
ATATCTCATCTACTGTTCCTACTGCATCGATCTGCAGAAAATAGCTTGTGTCACATAATTAACAGTTTTTATACAAAAATAAATGATATAAAAATGCCCACTCAAAATAACCCTTGTCAAGATAATATGTTATCAGAAGTTAAAAGTAGTTTTTTGCTCTGCGGTTCTTTGTTGTGAGTGTACATACAGATGAGTTCTTATCCTTATTTAAATCAACACTAAATAACTGTAGCTTGTGAGAATCATATTCTTCTTCAAATTAATCAAACAGGAAACTCAGTGCAGGGTTGTTTCAGGAACACATAAATCATAGGCCCTTAATTGTTAGCAGAACAAATAATTCTAGATCAGATTATATGCAAAAACTGCATTACCTTGTGAAGTTTCCCTCTCTTTGCATAGTGTTCTATGACTGGAAGATTTAATTCCTCAAACACTTTTAGACGTTTCCTGACTGTATGTAAGTTGTCATCAATTCGACCCTACAAGAACAGAAACATTATATATATTCAGATAGTACTGGTTTCTAATTATCTGTTACAATTGAAAATAAAATAATTGGATAGGAACCTGATTACGACTTAACACCCTCTTCACCATCTCTTCTTCAGGGCAGTTAAAGAATAATACTATATCTGGTTCAGCTTCCATCTACAGATTGAACTACTTGCTTAATTTCGCAGAACAAATATGATATGCAGCAATCCGTCATCAGATGACATAGAAGCACATTCATTCCAGCAATTTTTTCAAGAACATGGGATAGGATATAAATATTTATATCATATATTATCAAATTCTAACTATATGAATAATTTCCCCGAGCATAAAAAATGATTAAAATGGAATTATTCATTCTTCTGATACTGTTTCAAAAGTTTTCTCGTAAGAAAATTATGTCTCTGTTTCTTCCCATTGAAATTGTCATCAATCAGATTAATTATATACACAATATACAGCAACTCCTTGTCAAATATATATATATATGGATGAACAGCCATAAGATGGAAGTAATTTATATGATAAAATATCGATTGAGCGATACCAAGAGCACCAGGACAGGTTGTCAATTTCTAGAAATCCAAGAGTGCAAGATCAAGAACTAAACTCACAATTTCTTCGAAAGCTATGCGGTTCTCCTCGCTTCTTGGGAAACCATCAATAAGAAATTTATGATTGTCACTTGATTCCATCTCTTTCCGAAGCAATTTGACAGTCACCTCTGAGGGAACAATTTTTCCTAGTCTAATTGTGTTTAGAATCATTGACCTGTTGTTGAATTATCATTATTAGAAACTTGTACAGCCCTGAATAAACAAAAAGCAAAACATGGCAAGATGTCATCAGTCATCACCCATATTCACTGTCAGAAGCTATCTCCTTTCTCAGGAGATCTCCAGCACTCAGATGTTTGAGTCCATAGGTATCGACAATTTTTGCACATTGGGTGCCTTTCCCGCTACCAGGTCCCCCTGAGAACATGAGGAACAAATTTTATCATGAATGAAGGCAAACAACAAATAAGCCTAGGCTTAGAATGTTTCTAGAAGTAATCTATCAACATATACAACTTTTTTTGAACAAAAAATAAACATAAACTTGTGGTCACTCAATATCTATTAAATAAACTTTTTATAAAAGCATTAGAGTTTTAAACAGAAAAAACAGCGACACTATTAGGAAGAACCACTCAAACACACTAGGAGTTCATAATGATAATGAGTAACATGTAGAAAGCACTTCCAAGATTTTATGTATTTATCTCCTGGCTCCCATTTCTCACTTACTCAGAAAATTGTTTTATTAGGCAACTATTATATATTGAAATTTTGTTGGAACTAGGGAAAAAAATAATTATATAAATTGAGACAATATTTCTCTAGGGTTTCTATTATCTATACATGTTCCATGGTGCAAAATCAGGCAGTTTTAAATTCTTTCTATTTCTTTGTCAAGTCGGTTAATAAAGTACAGTTTTCTTTCCAGCTTCCAGATCTTTCAAGATAAGTGAGGTATCAGCCTCCTACCATACAACTTAAATCTACCATGAGAGCGGACATTGTCAGTCCAAAGGTGACGTGTTATTTTCTACAAAATATTCAGATCATTCTGTATGAATTCATACTCAGATGGGGGTTAAAAGTTAAATAATTAAGTTCCTCGCCAAAATGAAAAAACGGCCAAGAAAAAAGGACATCTATCATTATTCTAATTTTTCTAACTGATCATCCTTTTTATGAAACATTCAATAAGCTTTTTTCCGGCAACTTAAGACTGGCAATCGATAAGTAATATTTAAATTTTCTGTATGAAAGATTCGTCCAATTATAACTAGATTTTATATTCTCATATCCATTACTTAATGGAAAGTGATTAATTGTTATAATTTATAATTTAGCACTCTAGTGCTTTAATCAACCTTGCCAAAGCTTCTATAATTTTAATATGCAGACAATACATGATGGTATTCAGCAGTAAATAGCACACGAATACTATTTCTTTCTTCAAAGCACATTTTTCACAGTTGTACACTTAAGCAATCTATGACCCAAATATTGAAAAACAGCATATGATGTGAACACTTCATTAATTATTCAGTAGAGCAAAATTGTTACCTAAAACAAATGTTATAAATGGGGCTCCATGCTTGGGGCGAATATTACCTTTTTCCTGCAGTGAGGAAACAGTGAAGTATGGAGATTATCGAAGTATTATATTCACAATATGACATTAAAAATCTGCTAATTCCCTGATTATAGGACGTTTAAATTAGTAGTGAAGTGGGTAGTTGAGTTTACAGGGCTTATTCAGTCCAAATGAATAAGTTATAAAACAACAAACTTCTAGTATATAGCAAATAATTAATGTACTAAGAAATAAACATTCAATTTTGATATGCTCAACATTCTACTTAAAGTAAGTTCTGATAGTTTGAGAATATTTTCTGATAACAAGGGAACAATAAAAATCAGTCATACAAGTAGGCTATCGGTTTAATCGCCCTACATTCATCCAAACTACAAAATAAGGTGGCAGAAATGTGATTAGGCTGTCTCTGCTTCTTTTGGGCAATCGTAAGCCAGAAAGTTCAAGCACAAATCATGTAAACATGTCTCTAATGCAAAGTTAGACAAATAGGGTCAACCATTGGCAAGGAACACTTCGAAAACTCTTTAAATGTAGTCACAACAGCTTTATGTACAAAGTTCAATTACTAGGAAAGTATATAATGAACATTGACCTACCACTATATGAGATATCTTCATATTATCCCAAAATGTTCACAAACTGTAAGAGTTAGGAAGTGCATAGTACCTGCAAAGGTATCCCTGTAGTGAACATTTCCCATATCTTGGGTCTAGAAGCTTCCTGAAGTCAACATACAAAAGAAAAGCCTAAAGTAGGTCAACATCAGGACATCGTCAGATGAGCGGGATTTTGACCAAAATAAAAACGAAAAAAAAAATATTTACCATATTAAAACACATCCTAAACTATTATCCAAACTAGGGTTCACGCCACCGGTGACGCAGGGGGGTCCCACGCCATGTCACAGGGTCCACGCCACCAGATGGCGTGGACCAATCACAGTCTCTCATTCAATATTTACAAAAAAAAAAATATATATATATATATATATATATGTCAGTGGTTCACGCCACTGACAGCGTACCCCTGCCCTAGCGCCACCAACTGCATTACTTTGGTAAAATGTTTCCTATCTGCTTTAATCTGGTAAATTTTTTTTTTTTTTGTTCTTATTTTGGTCAAAATCCCTCAGATGAGCTGAGATTAACTTCCGTCAATATCAGGACATCGTCAGATGAGCTGAGATTAACTTCTGTGAATACAGAAATTCTAGTAAGACTTCGCAAAGGCGATAAGAGATTCAAGATTTTCTAAACCTTTCAGCTTTCAGGAACATTGCAAAGCCAGAATCATGAGATTACTTAAAAAATAAGCCAACCAAAAATCACAAACAATATATACATGATCACGAAAAACAAAGTTTCCTTGACTTTACACCTTCGCTGAACCAGTATTCTGCAATTCAAAGACGGTACAACGCTGGAGGTGGGTCGTTTTGCTTGTAAATCAAAGGCACTAAACAAAGTGAATAACAAACAAACAATAAGCTAAGCATATTTTGCAGACAAAAAGATAGTATTACCTGAATGAAAAAGGACGATTTGAATGAAGAGACCAAAGGAGAAAATGAAGCCAATGAAGTCGCGCGTCTCCACATTTTTTGCAGGTATCGGTGAGCTTCTTTGTGAGTTTAGGATCTATATTGCAGTTTGATTATTGCTTGAGACATTGCGTTGAGCAGGTACCGTGCTGTGTAAAGCTAGAGCAGCGGGAAGGGAGCAAATGGCGTTTTCGTGGCTGTAGGCGATGGTGGTGGCATGGTCAATTTGTCGGAGCAGAGGTATCGCGAGCTGTCTCATTTTTTTAGTTTTTTTTTTTTTTTTCCGGTAGTGCCTTTTGCATTTTTTTTTTAAGAAAAAATTATATCACCAATGGGCTTATTAGTGGTTGAATTTGAATAATTTATCAAAAGATATGATGGGTATATAGAATATGTAACTATCTGAAGATTAATTATTTTATAAAGTTAATTAAAATTCATATAAATCGATTTTAATATCAATATTAAACATTAAGTCTCAGCTAAATTTTTTGGATAAAAAGAAATCTAGCTATATTATTGACAATTAAATAAGTTGATTATCTTCTTGGAAAACCTATTTAAAACTACGTGAAATGAGAGGGGGAAAAAATCTCAAGGCAGGTTGGAAAATTTAACAAATTCCTAATTAGCTTGTTGACTCAATTTAGGATTTTGTGAATGTTGGATATTTTACCACAGTGACCTTTACATCTTTTCCTCAAAGCCACATATGTCAAGGAACCAATTTCCCTACCTATCTTCGGATAAGTAAGGAGAGCTTATCACATCTGGACCGTCCGGATTTTTTTTTTTACTTTTTATTTTTTAAAAAATAATTATTTTAATGGGTAAAGAATCTAAAATAAAGATAATTTTTCAACTAACATTTTTTCAAAAAATAATTTTTCATTTAAAAATTAAAAGTTAAAAATACATAAATCTGGATCGTCCAGATCAAATCTGGATGATCCAAATTGGGAAGAACTCTCCCTACCTATCTTGGGATAGGTAGGGAAACTAGTTCCCATATGACAACGACCAGCCTTCCACAACAACAATTGGAATTCTGAGGCGACAACCTTATTGCAAAAATTTTGTTGTGATAGCTAACGAGAACTTATCAATTGCTAAATTGGATTTATTAATTCCTAAACTTATCTTGTGATTGAGTAACTAAGGTTTATTGAACCATACAACTTTATTATAAAAGTTTTATTGTGAATAATTAACTAAGAGTTATGAATTGCCAATTTGAATTTGTTAATTTGTATGATTGTCTTATGATTATTAATAACAAAGGTTTTATTAGATAGTGTAACTTTATTGTAAAAGTAATGTTGTGACTATTTTTTGTCACAAAAATTTTGTTAGGGCTAGTTAACATAGACTTGTGAATTGTTAACTTCAACCTGTTCATTTTAAACTTATCACAAGATATGTTTATTGAAAAGTGCTACTTGTGTTTTTATTTACTTGAGACTTTGTTCACGCCCTTTACTTGGGAGACAAAGCACATGGGGTTTATATTTTCTAACACCTTAAAAATTCGCTCACAATAGAACAAGGAAAAAAAACAAAACAAAACCAAAAAAAAAAAATCCTCCTAGAAAATAACAAGCATCAAACAACTTGAACTTCTAGAATAATTGTCACTAAATTTCAATCTATCTAACACTTTCCAATACTAAAATTCAATGTCACCAAACTCATAAAGTATAATAATATATTACTGCATCTGCATAATACTTAAAAACCTGAATTCTATATTTATTTTGTATGTATACACTCATTTATATTGGCCTAATACACTTAATGTTTCATTTCCGAAGTGTTGCCCAATAAAGAATTTGCTCGCAGCTTCACTATCTAATCCCTAAATTGAAGTGATAGAGGGGCAGTAAACAAGAACTGTAAGTTCTTGAGCCACATAAGTCACATTGCCTTTGAAATGAGACCCATATGTTGATGAGCGAGTAACACCGAGAAATTGAAACGTAATCCGGACCAGTGCACACTCCTAGTATTGTGATTTCAAAGAAATTTTCATAACCTTTTTCTATTAGGAATCACCTGATTGAAGTCCATTCTACAAATCAGAAAGTTGCAAGGTGGAACTTACAACCCTCCAGATTTGTCATGATGCGGATGGCTTGGAGTCATCGGATGATTCCTTGGCATTCTTGATCACCAAATCATAGTTGATAGATGCTAACTGAGACAAGTTCTGTAAATAGAACAAATCAAAAAAAGAAAAAGGAATTCTTCAATCCAATCCACTTAGAAAAGTAAATACTATAATCATATATCATGACAACCAAAGAAAAAGAATCAGTCCTATTATATGTCCAAATAGTTAGGAGAAGACTTTGCAAAGAATAACATTTTCAGCAGCAACATGTTGGGTGTAACAAATTTAATCTTTCAAGTGGGGCTTAGTAGTAGAAGTATGCAAATAGTTGGTAACTGGGTCTCTCTTTGTGAAATCTGATAGATTATAGTCTCTCACATGCGTTTATTCTGTTTTATTAAGAGGAATCGAAAATATTCTAGTGTATTATTTCATTTGTTCTGAATGAGGGATATATACAGAAGACTAGCAGAGGCTAATCAATCTGGGCGGAAAAAATAAGGATACGGAGGGATACAAGGAATAAAAATGAAATCCAATCAAATCTCAAATCAATGCAAATACTTACACCAATGGTAAGCAAGTCTTACCTTAAAAGAGAAATTACTAAATGAGTACTGCACTTCAAGAGGTGGTCCACTAAAATCTGCTAAGCTACCACATTCATCTCCCTGGTCAACAAACACATTGTAAAATCAGAAAAGGATGATGCAACAACAAATATTCAGTTTAATGTTTTTTTAAAAGGGAAAAAAAAAATCCATCCAAGACTAGCTCGACTTGGCTGGGCAGCTTTGTGCCATTTGAGTTTATGAACGAAAAAACACCCTGAATGATGATCTTTGTGACAGACTTGCGAACTCCAATGTTTTATTTCAACTATTTGTACATTCTCCAAACTTGGACAAGAAGACATGTTCCTTCCATAAATAACCACTCTATTTCACGCAAATTGAGTTTAACATGCAGTGGAACAAAAGTTTCATACTTAATCTTCGGACAGACGAAATACATAGTATAACATCAAGAAATCATGTCATGTCTAGCGAGTAAATATATGTTGACATAGAAGCACTATGAACTTGGGGTCTAGCTAGTACAACAACTAATTGTTTAGACTTCAGGGCTATGGGAGAAAGAAAGTGATCTTACATCTTCATCTATAAAGTCGCTGCCTGAACCACTGAAGCAGGAATCAGTCAGGTCTTCAAAATCACTACCCCCCGTAAGATGTTCATCATCTGGGTTCCATATGTAGCGGCTCATGAAATAACTTGTGTTATGATTTTCAGCTGATGGTATGAACGCAGCCTGTGGCCAATTGGGATAGATCTTACTAGTCATGTTCATAAATATGGGTAACTTCTACCAATGGATCCATGAGAAAATAATTACACAATAGGCTCTTAAAAATTAAAAGCTTTCGAATAATCAAAGTTACCACTGATGTTTTTAATTATTTCTGCTGGCCCTTTCCAGATTTACAACCTAATCGTATTAGTATTACAAGGATGTTTTGAATTTTTAACTATAGATAGCATCAGTGGTAATATTGAAAAAGCTCCAGTGGTAGCTTAATCCTTCAGAAGAATTTTAATTATGGATGTTCTTTAGGAAATTACCAACTCAAATGGACCCTTGGGTAAATTTTTCCTGATTAATATTGCATAAACATATAAATGTGGTAATAATTAAAATTGTGATGATGACCTTCTGCCTTGCTAGGGTATCCCAATTTATATCCTTGAAGAAGGGGTGACCTTTAACCTGCAACAAAAATAATAGTTGTTACATTTTTCAGTAATAGAATAGTTTCACAAGTACCCATCATGGATAGCAGATTGTAAGGTTCAGGGTTAGATTATAAACGTATTATTATATTTCATAGCCATAAAGATAGTGTGATTAAAAAGTATAAGGCAATAATGAGGGGTGGTTTAATGGTTAGCCATGGGTTGACCCTCTAAAACCCTACTAGAAAATTTGTATATTTAGCCACTCCATTTATCAACTAATATAGACGAACGGATAAGACCAAGCCATAAAAATGTAGGGTTAGGGTTGTCCATGGTCATGAATTATAATTGGCACCACTAAATATAACATATTGTTCTAATCAGAAATGAACTTACCTCACCAGCTCCTGTTGCTCCCAGTCGTTGGCCTGAATTCTCCGTGAGTAATCTGAAATAGAACATACTTGTGGTCATACCCAATATAAAAAGACCAGTCATAATGTTTAAAACATAATAAGCATTTACCATCAGATGCCACAATAACCCTTAATGTTGGCTATCACAGTAGAAACAATAGCATAATAGACCTATCTACTCATAGATAGCGGAAATCCACATAACCTTCTGAAATCAGTAATGCTTATGAAGCTGAGGTTGAATGCAAAGTAGATCCAAGATGTTAAAGTAGCAGTGGCAAAGAGGAATAGGTAACTGCAAACACGAAAGGTGTTCACAGAGGATGCAAAAAAAAGATGCCTTACCCAATGTCTGGTCACGATAACATAATAGGAAATATAATCATTGACTTAAAAGGGACAAAATCACCATGCAAAAGACATGATATTTGCGAAGGGACATCATGTAGAAAACAAAGGATACCAACACATGATCAACAAACAACAATGGTAAATTAGCATGTCCTTTAACCCAGTAAAAATATGTAAATATCCAATTCTTGAATGCTTACTTGTCAATCAAATCATATGCATCATAGCTCATCTCCTCAGGTATATTTGGCCACTGTATGTCTCTATTAATTATTTTGTGAAAAATTTCCTGCAGTACAGAATCCATGACAATTAGTTTTAAGCTATCCTGATATCCATAAATTCAAATAATAAAATTACAAAATTTTAAAACCTCTTTAAGATCCAACAAATTAAAACAGGAATTATCATTACAAACATGAAGCATAAGTGAGTTAAGGAAGACAATAACCATTACCCAGATTAAAAGGATGTAAGAAAGATGAGTGACATTAGGTGGGCGAAGAAAACCTCAGCACAACAATATGCAGAAGCCTACTAAATGGCTGAACTTTTTTTTGGCAATCAAATTGTTGAAATTATTACCTGGATTTACTGGTCTCTTTAGTATATTTTTCAGGTAAAATAGCTGTTCCTATTCCTAAATGGCTGTCATTTGAATCATGTTTTAATATTTGTGGTCCATAAGAAACAGTAACACATAATAAAAAATTCACGTGGAAAAACAAGAGTGAATAAAACGTTTTACCCTTGAAAGATTGCAATATTATCAGCTTGGTTCTTTAAAGTGTAAGCCTCTCAATTTCATCCCCAATAAAAATTTCCACAAATCTAGTTCATATAAAACTTATTCAGGAGTTGATCTTGGTCCTAAATATAATACATAGTTTTCATATTTGTCAATTTTTTCCTAATTTATCCCTATTGATGCTCTATCAATCAATCAAGGAGGACAGGGAATGAGAAAATTAAGGGAAATGACTAGGGTGTTTTAGAAAATATATGTCATATTAGCTAACTTTCTTAATCTAATCAAATTAGTCAAACATGTCTTATATTAAGGACCAGAGGAGTGTTAAATTTTGATTTCACCCAACAAAATGTTTATGTAGTCATTATGATGATGAAATAGCGATACATGGTCCAGAAAAGCAGCAGATAATGAATCTCCGGTCAAAGCTTTCCTAGATGCTAAACAAAGCTCCTCCTCCATCAGTTTGAGAGCCACATAAGCATTGTGCTGGACTAGCTTAGTTTAGGGATCTTAATTAAATAACTGTGTGTTCATGAATAGTCTTGAAGAATTTCCCCTAATTTAAGTTATTTCAGTTTTTGATTTCAATCATGAATAGTCAATATTATGTCTTCTAGGGCTTTATGTGTCCAGCATCTCAGTTTGTATTTCAGCACAATGCCCAAGATCCGTTGATGTGAAGCCTAGGTTATCTTTCTATCCCAACATATCTGCTCTGAAAATTTTCAATAAAATTTCCCACATCATATCTGTACACTTGACTAGCCCCGGAAAATTACCTAATTGCTGAAACCCTTATAAATTGGCTTATAAACTTTTCCACGTCCTTATCCAAACTAGGGAGGAAATGTTCATAGGCCAGAAACAACACCACTATTTGGTTGTTTAGTGCTAAATAAAATAAAAAAGAATGCTATCAACTATCATATTTTTCTTTGAACTTGTCAGAATATTACGGGTTTTTTAATCAGAAACACCTACCTGTGGATGTGCTGCATTAAATGGTGGAATACCCACAAGGAGCTCATAAAGTATAACACCAACAGACCACCAATCTGCAGTTGCACCTGCGAGAAGAGTATAAATAAGAATGTAAATTAAACAACATTAAATTCAAAAGGAGCAAAAAGTGGAAATAACTAATTTAGACCATTTTATTATAACAGATGCACTACTCAATCAGTCAAAAGAGCAAACCATGTCCCATGCCGAGAAGTATTTCAGGTGCCAAGTAATCTGGGGTGCCAACAACTGACTGCTTTTGACGTTGTTCCACTTTTGAAGAATGATCTTTTTTCAGTTCATCATTTCCTACAAGATCATCAGTAGAAAATGAAGTTGACAAGTCATCCGTGCTGTTAATAAGGCCGACCTTGGAGAGCCCAAAATCTGTCAACTGTCATTAAAGGGATTAGAATTTATATAAAGCAACCGCAATATGATATATAATAATTGATAGATGTCAAAACAGATGATGCAAAAGAAACAATGGCAAAATAAAAGAAGGAGCAATTAAAAATTGAGGGGGGAAAATCTGTAATATAATTCCACACTCTCAGCATGTTATTCTTGACGTTTCACATATGCAACCTGTGTTCACAGTCACTCAGTTCAACCACAATACAGAGCACGGTCTCTCTGATAGTAGGAAATGAATTATAAAATAGAAATTTAGAAGAGCTGAAATGATAGAACATACTAGATCCCTAACCAAGCATGTATATAACATACTTTGCAGCTATCTGTAGTCTGTGCTAATAATACCAATATTTAAAATCAACATTTTTTAGAGCTTTAAAATTTTCTTGGGACAAAAAGATGAGAAGAGTTCCAATATTTTTAAACAACAAAATATAATAAAGGAAAAAGGGAAAAAAAAACGACTAGGGCAAGGGGACTTCATGCTATATATCACATGAAAAGAAGCAGGGGGTGACCCAGTGCACAAGGCTCTCACTAGGTAGGGCATGGGAAGGGATAGATGTAAGCAGACTGACCCCCACAAAGCAGAGAGGCTATTTTTATGATTTAAACCCACGACCTCTAAATCACATGACAGCAACCTTCACTGTTGCTCCAAGGCTCACCCTCACAGGACAAGGAAAAAACGACCAAAATATATATATATTTGGAATCAAAGCTTTAAAGAGGATCAGATAATTTATCAGCCTTGTACTCTCGCAGCATTCATTTCTGTGTCTAGATGGTCAACCAAAGGTGTATTTGTTGCTGTTTTGTACACATCAGCATACGCAACACTTAAGTTACATGTTCATGACCTGTCAACCAGAGATTTTCTCTATTTTTCAGCATCTTTTTCCACTTTATTCTCCCTGATTATGTTTTGATTTTGTTTCCAGTAATCTTGATATATCTTGCTGATTTTGTTTCTGAAATTGGCTGACCCTTTGAATTCTCAGTCATATATCTATTTGAATCAGACGCACCAACTAGTGTTTGAGCACAAGTCGCTCACCAGCAAGATGGCAAAGGAAACTAGGAGTATGGATAGGTTCTGCTAGCTCGAAGGAGAGCCTGGGCAGTCACAGAAGGACATGGATGAGATGAAGGAAGAGATAACAAGCATTAAGAATTTGGTAACTTATCTGCTGAGTAAAGTTGCTCCATTGACTGGGGTCTCGGGTATGGGGAAGTTAACCTGACACCTGGGAAGGGAGACAAGAGGACGAAAGGATTGTGCTTCCAGTGCCCTGAGAAGTTTGTACCCAGCCAAAAATGCCAACTCTGCACAAAGCATCATGGTCATGGGCACCTAAGCAGAGGACACTAACCTCCAGGAGTGCACCAGGGACAAGGGTGTGATTGGAAGTCAGTTGGTTCATATAAATTATGCTGTTTTATCCAAAATTTTACTTCTCTAAACGCAATTCTTAGGAGAAAAGGCTAATGAATAATGACTGCGAAGGGGTTCATTAAGAGACAATTCAAGATGGTAGCAAAGTCCTAAATGGCGTAAAATCATCAAAAATGAGGCCAAGTCATCCAAACAAAGAAGTCCATCCATTTTTAAGATTCTTTACAAGACAATGGCAGCCAATGACTGAAGTAATGAAAACCTTTGCAAAGATTACTTTACGAAATCCAAGAAAAGGAGACATCCAAGAAGCACTGTCAAGGCCACTTATTTTCAAACAGTTCTACAAAAACATAGCCATAAGAAGACAAACAAATTTTTGTTTCTGAATGCATTTAAATTGTATAATGCTGACCTTGATGTGGCCATCCTGACCAATTAACAAGTTATCAGGCTTCAAGTCTCGATGAATTACATGTAATGAATGCAAATACTCCAATGCAAGCACCTGTTAAAAATTCACAAACAGGAATCAAAGAATAAAAGATGGAAAGAATATGAAAAGGAAATAAACATATATCATTTGTGAGAACTGAACTGAAGTGCAGATAAATAAATGTATGATTAACAGAAGATAAAGATTAAGGCGCTTACAACTTCTGCTATATACACACGTGCCATATCTTCATCTAAACAACCTAGATTTCTCAATAGAGAATAAAGGTCTCCACCATTTAAAAATTCCATAACCAAATAAAGGTTTTCCCTACAAGTGAAAGAGTAGAAAAATCGAACCTGTTCATAATTGAATTACATAAATTAGATAATTATATCCATATGGATAACGTTATCACATTGATAACAAATTGTAAGACCTACTCATTTGCTCACCACAAAGGGATTTCGAACTGATATAAGAATGTCTCGCTCAGCCAAAATACTTTCAACTGCATTTTTGCGGATCATATCAGCCTTTTTCAGAACCTACAAAATATTGAAAATATTTAACCATTTTCCAATCACCTTGTTAATTACTTTGGCAACAAGACTTACAGTAGGAAACCATCATAACCAATAAACAATGCTGGATGGAAACAAATACTTCAATCGGACAATATCATTATACATGTATATTTAAAATTAAAATAAACAATGTTGTGTTCTCTAAGGATTAGCAACATAAATACTCCAACAAGTAGAGTGTGCTCGATTTGAATTATAAAGAGTTTAGGGGGAGGATTACAGGATCACACCCCCTTCCAAATTACGAGGGAGTAGAGCAAAAAAGACTCTAGGACCTCAAAACTGTTCTATAATGATTGAATCTCCGGTGTGACCATTGCCGCAAGACTTGCATAGAAGACCAGCCAATTTTCAAGGCGAAGGAAACAATAGACATACATTGATATATGTTCAGCAAGGAGCAGTTATCACTACTAAGTAAGTTATTTGTCAATGATAATCAACCTGAAAATGTTGTTGGAGTTGTCATCATGGTTCAGTCAGGTACTTCTCCACTACATTAAGCTCTTAGGCTACAAGGGCGAAACTTGGGCAGTTGACTCTAGAGTTAATGGACGTATGACAAGTAATGCCTCTAGCTTTGATCGCTTTGTTCCGTGTTATAAAGATTTAGCAAGTAAAATTTGCTAATGGCCCCAAGTAAATTATGCTGGGCTTTGGGATAGTAAAGTTGTCACAGATCCTTTTATCCTTAAAATGTCCTAGTGGTTCCTAAATTGGTTTGTAATTTACAGTCAAGAAAGATTAGCCAAGAATCTTGATTGTGTCACTGACTTCTGCTGTGGCTGTGAATTTTAGGAGTTTGCGTTAAGGAGGACAATTGGCAACGTTGTAGAACGTACTGGACCTCATAGAAGGAGATAGATGAAAAGATTAGACTAGTTCAACTCAAAATCCCAAACAATTAAATGAAGGACCATTAATAGCTTTACTATAATCTCTAACACGCCCCTAACGCAGAAGAAGAAAATAATCTTATTTGAAAAAAGGAAATAAGTATTATTATCTTAGTTTTCTAACATCAACTTCAACTGTATGCTGCCAAAATAAATAAATAAATCAATACTTCAACATTTCAGATTGCTGGTGTTTCAAAAGGAGCCCATCTTGTACAATCAAACAAAAAATTCAATTTCACCCTAAGCAAATCATGATACTTACTGCAGTGCTTCTATACGAAAACAGAACTGATAATTCTACCTATAGAATGAAGGAATTTGGAGGAATTTGGATACGGTCAAATAAATAAACCTTCAAGGCAATTTTTGTTTTGTAAGAAACCATTTCTAACCTTTATGGCAAATGAATCTCCCGTTGCTCTTTTCCGGGCAAGGAAAACTCTTCCGAATGCACCTCGGCTAATTGGTTTTATTATTTCAAAGTCTTCAATGGAGGTTCGATCCCTAGAAGAATGATGAATAGGGCTAGCACGAAGGCTTCGAACAGTATCATCTTCTGGTGAACTCTCTTCTTCAACCAAGCCATTCGATGAGTCTACCTTTTCGTTGTCTACTTGATGGCAGAGAGTTAGATACTTTTCCCTGTAAAGGAAAGTTGCATATTAACAAATTATATATAGACATGTGTGTCTGTGTGTGTGAGTGTTTCGGCGGTAGTGTTTTTGAATTTTTCGCCAGCTTCTTTCAGGTATTTAGAACCACATTCATGCAAATTTTGATCAACAACAAGAACACCAAGAAATATACTTTTTTTTCTCAAACACCAAGAAATATACTTGATCGTTTACCCAAACAAAAAATCACTTTGTTCCGAAATTAAAAACAAGACAGAGAAAAAGATAGAAAAAGAGAAGCACAGGGTAAAAAAAATACTAACGCCAATAGGGTCTCTATGCGTCGCCCAAAAGTTTCGACAATGAGAGCATCTACCTTTCTGGCCTGAATGGTGAGATTAAGTTCTTCTATGCGACGACTTACATAGTTGTAGTCATCCACATGTGCAACAGAACGAGCAATTTCCACTAGTTTGTTAATCTATCATGACAAGATATTTATCAATGTGAAAGTCCTAAGTAAGAAAAATTACAAAGAATGATAATCGGACATCATAAAGTTATCAAAGAAATATTTATACATGTCATATATTTAGAATTATTATATCCTCCCGGTTAAGGAAGAGCAGCTCTATCTCACCTACCGATTCAGCTAATAGGTCTTTTTGGGCTTCTAAAAGGTAGGAAAATAACAGAACAAAAAACTATTCCCCTTTAGCCGAAAGATCTTATATTTTTCTAACGAAAAGAAATCTGATACTTTTTAATATATATATACACACACACAATATTTAAAAATTGAAATGGGTAAAAGAAATAGATTCTCCAGCAGTATATGGAGATGGATCGTTTTTTTTTATTTATTTATTTTGTTGAAGTTTTAAATTAACAATAAATACTATTTTTATTCGCATCATTCACTGTGTTTCTTTTAAATTAAAAAATCTATATTAATATTTTTTAAAAAAAATTGTTGACAAAAATAGGATAGTTATTTTCCAGCAAAATAATCTACTTTATAACTTTATACAAATTAAACTTGCAATCACACCTTATACTTATTTGTATATAAAAGCCAGCATTAAGATCAAGAAATAAAAATGATAAAGATCATAAGCAAAGAAACAAGAGTATTGATCCAAGCACATTTTTTGACGCAGAATATTTGGTTTTATGTCAGCTAATGTTTTTTAGTATCTTCTGTTCTTCAAAGGATGACAACACACAATCAAGGAATTCAAGAATTAAACTTAGTGCTCACCTGGAAATAACTATCAAGTTCCAATACTGTTCTTCTCGCATTTAATAACATTTCTACCTGACTTGTTCGCGGGGTTAATAAAGGTGATCTGGGTGTCAAACTTCCAACCGAAGACATCTTTGAGCATTGATCATGTTTGAAATATGTTTCATCTGACATTTTTGGCAAAAGGCTCAGATCATGATGATCCCTAACAAAAGCATTGTTGTCATCTTCAGGAACAGAATCAAGCATGTCTTCTGAGCCCCAACGAGATAAGCTGTTTCTCTCAATTAGAGACAAATCATTGAACTCGTCATGCAAACTTGACGTAGACACTCTGGCATCTTCAAAGCTAATTTCTCCAGCAGGGCCATCCGTGCTTTTTGGGGTGCTTCTAGGTGTGCTTCTAGGTGTCCATGATTCTATTATCTTTTCAATAGTTTCAGCAAATCTTTCAAGCCGTTCACTCACAGTAAGGCCTTTTAAATCACATCTATCAGCAATGGTACATATTTGTGAGTGCTCCTCCACATACACAATTGGTATCTCAACCTCACAGATTCTGCATATCATTGAGTTCTCATATGTTAGATTGTGGTGATCTCCCCAGAATCCCCAATGTAGCTTATGGCCTCCAGAGGATAGTTCAGGATTGGATGAATCAGTATCCACGTTTTCTACATTTTCTTCTTTGACCTCATGAACCTGATCCTGTTCTTCTTGAACTTTATGTTTGCACCTCTTATCACTTGGAAACTTCTTCCAAGATGAAATCTTATAGCCGCTTCCAGTTGAATCACCACTTCTGGACGTGTCAGTTGCAGTACTCACGTGTTGACGATCAATTTGGATTTGATTTATTATCTGATCATTTTCAGATTCTTTACCATGAGATTTTGTTGGTTGCTCCTCATCACCAATGAATTTATTATGTTCTACAGAATTCAAAATGTGCTCTCTATAAATACCAAGATCGCTGAGTTGGTGAAGACCCAGAATGTGTTCTTGATCATTGACATTCTCTTTGTTGAACTGCACGAGACGTGTGCATCGACTGAGGATAAACAATAGGCGTGTATGAGCTTGCTTGAGAATCCCCATTGGTAACTCTTGACGCCTATCATCTAAATCCTGAACAATGGCTTCGCAGTTCATCCAAAACTCGCTCGGCGACATCTTTGCACATCGTTGGGCAATAATTAACAGATCCTCCAAGCTTTCTATCCATTCAGGATGTGATTTTGAAAACTTGTCCAGGAGATCCACCAAATCTCCGGCAAATGCACTTAAGTCGGAATCAACTTCTTCCTTTAGCTTTCCAAACTTGGTTCTGATTGCCACCGTGATCTCCTGATGAAATATTCACTCGGGAATCAATAAGTGCCCAAGAGATCTACGCATTTCTTTTCTTTTCTTTTTTAATTGGCAAGCACAGGTTGCAGGCAAGGATCAAACCTTGTTAAATGCCATCAAATGATGGCCTACATGCCATTGTACCACTAAAGCGCTTGTGAAGTTTAAGTATTTCTAAAAAAAACATTGACAAGTGCTCACAATAAATCATTGATAAGTGCTCACATTGATAAGTCCTCAGGAAATTTCTATAGTGATTGGATATAGCCTGGTATAGAAAAATACACTAAAAAACTAAGTATCTGTTTGGATTAGCTGTAGAAGCTGTTTTTTCAATATGATTTATGGTGTACGAGGTAATTATTTGAGAGAAGTTTTGTCTCGAATTTCGTGAAGATACTTTTTGAAGGCCAACTAAAACAAGCCTGAGTCTCTAATCCATATATGCCACTCAAACTATCCAACACTCTCAATACACTCCCATCTTTTACTTACCATGATATAAAATATTGAAAATTAATAAACAGCTGACAGGAAAAAAACCCTTTAAAGGAATAAGATGTACCTCGATATTCCCCAATATTGCACGACTTCTCCAAACTGGGAAAGCTTTGACACCTTTTGAGTTGAGCTCATGAGAGTAGCTTTTGAAATCAATTTTCTTCTTGCGTCCACTCGTGACACGAAGTATTGCTTGAACACGCGGCGACTGCAATTCTTTGGCAAATGTGTCACCGTTACCCTGTATATAAAAAATGCAACGTGAGAAACCTGAGCTACCTGCATTTCTCTAGCTCCGCTAGAAAATAATTGAGTTGATGAAACAACTTTGTTGAATAAATTCGAGTTAATAATAATAAAGGCTGTATTATCACCTGCATGAGAGGAACAGCATGGGAAGGAGCTCTTGACAATTTACCATGAGTCCCATATATTCTCTTTCCTAAGAGTAGAAGAATAACAACACAAGAAATAATATGCAGTTATCAGTAATCGTTTCATCCGTGACGTTCATATAAAAGCAAAAATAAGCCAAATATATAAAAACTAAAAATTATTTTTGCTTAGAATGATCTTAGGACTGGGGTGTCAGCTGTCCTCTCAGTTGTACCCACAGCTGCACCTCAGTTTTGTGGCATTTCCCAAGTATTTTTTTCTTTTTTTCTTTTTTTCACTACTAGATTCTATATAAAATGAGTAAAATTTTGATATCTTAGAAGTAAAAAATAGTAAAATTATCAATTTTTATGATTTTTAAAAAATTTAGTACTCTAAATTAAAAAGAAAACTACGTCATTTTTCTGAAATTTTTTTGCAAAAAGACCATTTAAATTGAAAATATCATCATTTTTTTCCTATAAGAAATCAATGTAACTTAATTTATACAGAATTTAATAGTAAAAAAGAAATTTAAAAAAAAAAACCAACAAATTGTTGTTTTAGGTAGTAAGGGATCTCTCATGAGAACAATCTTATTGGAAAAGATGAGAACTTTTTATCCTTTAAGTCTTTTGAGACCTTGATCTAATTTAAAAAAGGGTTAAAGGCCATTTTTGTGTCACGGAAGTTTCCCAAATGGAGCGCCCAACACCCGGAAGTTTTTTGAGTACCAAATTTGCCCCTGAAGTATGAAAAAGGTAGCAAATTTGCCCATCCGTTAATTTTGACCGTTAAGTTTGACTAACTGTCCACGTGGCATGCCACCTCATCAACCAATAAAAGTTAAGTATCATTTTTGCCCTGGAAATTTTCATTCAGGAATAATTTTGCCCCGGAAGTTTTCATTGAGGAGCAATTTTGCCCCGGAAGTTTACAAAAGTAGCAATTTTGCCCTTCTTTCTTCCAATATTAAATTTGACTATTAAATCAGTCAAAGACCACACATGTTATGCATTGAAAAAGTCGAACTTGGAGTAAGAAAAGGAGATCCTTGAGATGTTGAGCTCAAGGTAGTCAGAATTTGTGAAGCCGAATTGGTCACAAGAAGCATCACTTATGATCTTAGCAAATGATCAGCCTATACAAATTGCAGGGCCAGCCTAATTAAGCCCAAGGCCCTCCAGGGCCGACCCTGCAGGTCCAACTTTAAATTTCTGGCTTATTTTTCAAGGCCGAGCCCTGCAGGGCCAGGGCTTAAACGGGTCCGGTCCGATTTCCCGGCTTTAGTCCCTGTGACCAGTTCGGCTTCACAAATTCTGACTGCCTTGAGCTCAACATCTCAAGGATCTCCTTCTCTGACTCTAAGTTCCACCTTTTCAAGGCATGACATGTGTGGTCTTTGACTGATTTAATAGTCAAATTTAAAAGAAGGGAAAAATTGCTACTTTTGTAAACTTCCGGGGCAAAATTGCTCCTCAATGAAAACTTCCGAGGCAAAATTGCTCCTTAATGAAAACTTCCAGAGCAAAAATGATACTTTTGATTGATGAGGTGGCATGCCACATGTGATGACGTGGCATCTATGTGAACTTCCGTCACTTTTGGGTAAATTTGATACATTTTCAATATTTCCGGGGCAAATTTGGTACCCGAAAAACTTCCAGGTACTGGACGCTTTATTTGGGAAACTTTCATGGCAAATTTAATATTTAACCCTTTATAAAATAAAACAACATTTGATAAGTGCCCAAGATTGAGGCGCAGCTGGGAAGGTGGCAGCTGACACGGCCAGCTTATGGTTATACCCAAATCCGTTGAAACTACATTTTGATGACAAGTTTCCAAAATAGTGGATTTACCGTTAGTCCGATCATCAGTTCCGACGGAATCCTTCCTCGGACTGGTAGGCGCATTAGCCAAGGACGGAAACCTAAGACGCGGTGAATCGGAGCGAGTCCTAATGTGATTGAGCCCTAAAGACGATGCAAGCAAAATCGAAGCAGCAGCATCTTCGATTTGCTGCTGTTCTATTTCACGCATCGCCTTTTCAATATTCCTTTGCTCGCCTTCTTCCTCTATCGGAGTCCACCAATTAGGAACGGGAGGACTTTTCTGGAGCTTGGCTCGAGATGATGTCTTCGAAGGGGAATCATTATTGCCGGAAGGTTTCGCCGGCGATATGTCAGAGAGATGCGATGGCGGCAGCGAATTGCTCGACATCGATCATCAGTTTGGAGGTTCTTCATGGCATTGTGCGGATCAGTATGAGAGAGAGAGAAACAGGGAGGGAGGGAGATGGAGGAAGAGAGAGGTGAGGTTTTCGCGGGAAGGAGAGCGAGTCTACATCTTAATGGTGGAAGGGTTCATTTCGTAGTTCAAATCAAAAATAAATAATAAATACATTTTGATGTGCTATTGATGCGAAGAAAGAGAAATCTCCACGAGTTCATGCACTTCGATTTCGTTGAGCGAAAAAATGAGAGTTAGTTATATTACCGGATTTTGGAGAATCACGACAAAAACATTGCCCGCTCTCATTCCTTGCGGGACTCGATTAGACAGGGAGAGCTCGTTTCTCTCGTCCATATCTGATCTGGGCCGTTTTGATCTTATTTTTTTTTTTTTTAAAAAAAATATTTTAATGGGTACAGAATCTAAAATAAAGATAATCTATTAACTAACAATTTTTTAAAAATATTTTTTTTATTCAAAAAGCAATAGTTTAAAAAAATAAAATCTGGACCATTCAGATCCCATCTGAACAGCCTAGATGGGCCTTATCTTGGCACCAAAAACCGGTCCCATTCCTTGCATGTTTTATCAAAAAAAAATACATAAATATATATATATATATATATATATATATATATATATATATATATATATAGGGAAAAGTATTTCTCCAGTCACTCGAGATAAAGTTATCTCCAATTGGCCCAAAACTACGTCATTTTGGATTAATGAAATGTGTGTTTGTAATTTTAGATAAATTAATGAAGGTTGTTTCTATAATTTTGTTTATCTTTTTATCATATGAATTTTATCAAAACACCCTTCATTAATTCACATAAAATTACAAACACGCCCTTCATTAATCCAAAACGACGTAGTTTTGGACTCACTGGACTGGAGAAATCCTTTACCTATATATATATGTGTGTGTGTATATATAGGGAAAAGTATTTCCCCTGTCACTTGAGAAAGAGTTATCTCCAGTAACTCTAAAACTACGTCGTTTTAAATTAATGAAGGGTGTATTTGTAATTTTAGGTGAATTAATAAAGAGTGTTTCCGTTATTTTGCAATTTCATTAATTCACTTAAAATTACAAGCACACCCTTCATTAATTTAAAACGACGTAGTTTTAGGATCACTTGAGATAACTCTATCTCTAGTGATAGGAGAAATCCTTTACCCATAAATTTATTTATGTATGTATGTATATTTTAAATCTCTTTAAGTGCGTTAAAATTTAACAATTTTTAACTTGATCCTTATTTATTTAGATTATAATCAAGTTTGTCGAACTTGAGTTTAAACAAACTCATTAACAATTTAAAATAAATTAAATTATAAAAAATAATAAAAATTTAGTTTATTATATTATAAATCAAAATAATTAAAATAAATTTATTAACATTCATAATTTATTAGACCAAAAAAAATTATATGAAGTTAAAAAATATTAAATATGATTAAATCCAAAATGTTAGCACAAATTTAAAAATGAGTTGATATGGTTATGCAATCGTACGAATAGTGAATTTAATGTATAAACCTACAAGTCTAACATGTGAGTTAACATAATTTTACAAATTAAAAATGGTAAACTCAACAAATCAATTCGTGTGTTTGGCATCAATGATTATTTTCTATGAAAAATAAAGTCTACATAATAATAAATTAAGGGTAAAATTATACATTCATATTGAAAAAAAAAAAAAACTAATAACGATAGGTATAAATATAACCAAAATAAACTTGCTCAAAAACTTGTAAACCAAACTATAGGAGTAGTTAATGAGTGATGAAAATATCTTGCCAAAATGTAACTTATAATTTGATAACAGAGGGAGTTTTTAAGGCGTAAAGAGACTTTCTAAAATTGTTTTTTTAAAAAAAGAGAGACTTTTAAAACGTGATTAATATTAAAAACAAGTGGGTGTGGTAGTAATAATGCATTTGATCCCATAACTTGATCCAGTAGTTTCCTCTTTTTTTTGGGTAAAGTAGAAATAGATTAGACCTCTATCAGCCTATCTATGGCCTGACTTATTTAAAGATTGGGTCGCTCTAATTTATTTGTTAAAAAAGTTAGACCAAAGCCTTTTTTAAAGCTTAAATGTGTAAATAGATCAAACCTATTTTATTTGTTTATATATTAAATAAATATAATTATATTTGTATCATATAAATAATACAATATTTATACTTTTTTATTCTTATATATATTCGAATTTCAAGTTATAACTAGTCAATTACAGTACTACCCTTCTATTAGGTGAGAAATTTTCTTTGAAACACCGTCATGATTGCATCCTTAGTAAGGTTATTGAACTCGTGGGTTTAAGCAAACTTGTGACAGTACTACAAAAAAAACAATTTTTTGCGGCGGAAAAATTCCCTCGCAAAACAGGCATTTTCCGTCGCAAAAGTGATTTGCGGCGGAATTTGCGACGGAAAAAATTCCGTCACAAAAATCGCCATCGCAAATCAATTTTCCGTCGCAAAAATACCTCTTTCCGTCGCAAATTCAGAATTTTGCGACGGAACTTTTTTCCCTCGCAAATATTCAACTTTTGCGAGGGGAAATTTTTCCCTCGCAAAATTTTCAAATTTTGCGAGGGAATTTTATTCCGTCGCAAAAGTTGAACATTTGCGAGGGAAGTGTGTTCCCTCGCAAAATCCTCAATTTTGCGAGGGAAAAGTGTTCCCTCGCAAAAATGCTCCATTTTGCGAGGGAACATTTTTCCCTCGCAAAATTGAGGATTTTGCGAAGGATCCACTTTTCCCTCGCAAATTCTAATTAATTTAAAAAATTATAAAATAAAATAAAATAATTAAATAAAAATATATTAAAAATTAGAAAATAAAACCATTTTTGCGAGGGAACACTTTTCCCTCGCAAAATTGAGGATTTTGCGAAGGATCCACTTTTCCCTCGCAAATTCTAATTAATTTAAAAAAATATAAAAATTATAAAATAAAATAAAATAATTAAATAAAAATATATTAAAAATTAGAAAATAAAAAGACTTGTATATCATTAAAAAAAAAATTGTAACAATCATAAGAGTTTACAAAGCAAAAACAAAAAATTACAAATTATAATGTTTTGACCAAATTGAACTAAAAAAAAGTCTAAACTGCAGCAGTTTGGTCAGGATCACCACCAGTATTGTCATCACCACTAGGAGGGAACCCGTACCCTTGTCCTTCAATATGGACTAGAGAAGTACCTGCATCTTAGTAATCATTTCTCCTTACTCCTTCACCTTTGCTTCTGACGCCTTTATTTCATTCACTTTGCTTTATATATTTCCCTAGGAAATGCTCCTTCATCAACAAATAAACTCAAATAAGAATATTGGAACATAATAAAAAGCCAAATACGTGTTATCATAAGTCGATATCCTATCACAATTAATCATCTTCAGCAACCAAAAAAATTTTCTATATCATATAAAAGTACGGTTTTCTTAAGTAAGATAAGAGATCCAGTAATACCCTGCTAATTTGATGCATAAGAGTACATTAGGTAACAAACACGAAAGATATAAAAAATGTCACAGTCCAAAGGATAGCAGTGAAAAACATGGACAGCGGATAAAATATAAAAAATATATATCTGCATTGGACAAAACAGAGAGTCTATGCATGATAGCGGATGGTAACATGACCAACATGATCACTATAGTTTGGTCAGTGAGGACAAAAGAAATAAAAGATGATCAACCAATAGAACTAATTAGTTGTTCATTTGAGTCCACAACTGCGTTACTTAATAAATATCTTACCTCCTTTCTTCAGTCCTTTTTTCGTTTGACCTCATGAAAAGAGTCTGAAAAATAGATATCATTGTTACTTTCTTTGCTGAGACACATGAAAAGAATAATAAATATACAAATTTGAATGATATGTGAGAATTTAAAATAAACATATAAAACATAAGTCCAAAAAATCAAGATAATAAAGTTTAACAACTTCTCAATTATAACAAATTCAGAAAAATGCTATGAATAATATCAGAACACATTAGAAGAAGGTTCAGCCGTTCAGAAATATACATTACTTGCGCGATGATAATTGTAGAATTGAATTAAGGAAAGATATTCTAGCTAGAAACAGATAAATTTATCCCTTCCAAACAGATAAATTTATTCATTAAGTCCCATTATCATTCAGTATGTAAAATTTTGGCCCCAAATATCTTAATTTGCTTGTATGTAACTCTTAGTTCCAGCCACAAATTATTGTCCCAGATGAATATTCGGCAGTCAGTGAAGTGCAGCAATCCAAATGCAAGGAGTTATTCAGCATAAATTCATCAGGATAGAGAAACACTGCTGGTGATCATAATACATTGATAACAAATTTCAAATTTACAGCCCATTGTTGCAGTAACATGTGTTAACACAATTTCCTAACAGTAAAATCTGGAGCAACATTGTATTCAAATAAAATCATCCAGATAAAATGATTTCCCAAGAAAAAAAGAACATCCGAATGACTATGTAAAGAAATGTTGTAGTTACCATATCAAGCTACCAATCAATGGACAAAGTAGTAATAATTTAATAATGGCCATGAAGATAAAGAAAATTCTTTTGTGTTCTATTTAGACATGAACAAAAGTTAAGACTACGCTTACCTTTCCACTGAATTTCTTCTCAAGCTCTCTGACAAGCCTAACATGAATCTTTCGGAAAGCTTTCCTCAATCTGTAGGGAACATGGATAACTACAGCCTTGCGGTTCCCAGCAACATCAACTTGGCTGCAGATTGGGAAGATGCCAGTTATAGAGTAGGCCAAAAAACTAATGCACCTTCACATACACAGGTATAATGATAAACATGCTCACACTGCTGAATTTATGTATAGATCTTTAAGATCACTTTTCAGCTCCTGGTTGGTATTTTCCAGATCAAAAAAGGCCTGCAATAAATGTGGCAAAACTAAAAAAAAAAATCATATTTAGGCAACAAGCATACACAGAAGCAGAAATATATTACAATATTCAAAAGAAAACCTGTCCAACAGACTCTTCAAACTCAGTTGGTTTAGCATCATTATCTTTGTGGATTTTCTTCCTCGATGTGAACATCTTCCCAACTCTAGGAAAATAATGGAAGGAAAGAATATCAAATACAAAACCAATTAATGTATAGTAGATAACAGAAGCAGGCAATGTTTGTGATTAGTGAAAACATTTGGTGACATATCTGATAATCTAACAAGCGCAGCACATCCCATAACATGAATGCACAAATTAAAACAATACCGCACCTACTATGGTGAAATAGAATAAAAAGAAACAAATAAATGCCATCACACTATGAATCCCGGGTTAAAACAGCTAATCTCCCGCCATATTACAAACTCACTCCACAAGCTACAGGGCTGTTCAGCATAAATAATTTCAATTCATTTGCAATATCTGTAATCTGTTCAGGAAATTATAGCCCTACTCACTCAACGAATACTGAAAGAACAGATCATCCAAGAATGAAAGAGACAGTCTAGTGATCCGAGGAAACAGAGTGAAAATGTTAAATAACATATTCACAATCTATAGCTCAGTTGAGATTACAGCTGAAGACAACCAAACAGAAACACAATGACGTAGACTCATTACTGAGATTAGCAACGACAGATTATGTTTAATGCGCAGAATGCCCTCCCGGCGAAGTGGATTGATTGACAGACCTCAAGAAGACGGAAGCCCCAGGGAAATCCACTGCCTTTGAGTACCTAGTGTGTTCCTACCAGCGAAGCGAAAGCCCTAAAATATGAGATTTGACTGGGATTATAAAAATCGAATGAACGGCTGAGATTTCTATGAGACGAGCGACGGTGATGGATGGAATGAATGAAGAGGGCGGCTGTGGTTTGCTGTGCGACGGTGTAAGGGAAAGTTGGAGGTGAGTGACGATGAACGAGTTTGGCCGAGAGAACAGAGCAAGCACGCGGTGGCTGGCGGTGAAAAATGAAGAACGGAGGTGAGGGCAAAGGGGCTATTGTGGAGGAAGAGCATCGGAGGAGGAGGTGAGGGGATTGCGGAGGGATTTGATGGAAGGGGAGGAGAACAATATAATCAAGAAATTAGGGAATTTATGGATTTGATGGTGGGAGCTGCGGTTATACCAGGTGAAGGAAAGTCGGAAAGCCCCCAATTTTGCGAGGGAACATGGTTCCATCGCAAACGTACATAAATATTTTAAAATATATATATACATATTATTTTGCGAGGGACCAAAGTTTCCCTCGTAAAAGTCCTTATTTTGCGAGGGAAAAACGCTTCCCTCGCAAAAGTCCTTATTTTGCGAGGGAAAAACACTTCCCTCGCAAAATAGTACCTTTTGCGAGGGAAACTTCCCTCGCAAAATAAGTACCTTTTGCGAGGGAAACCTAGATCCCTCGCAAAATTGTAGAAATATTTTTAAAAATATATATACATATTATTTTGCGAGGGACTAAAATTTCCGTTGCAAAAGTCACTATTTTGCGAGGGAAAACGTATTCCCTCGCAAAATTTGAAACATTTTGCGAGGGAAATATTGTTCCCTTGCAAAATAGTCAAAATTAAAAAAAAAAAAATTGGGGGGAAATTTCCCGCAAATTTCCCCCCATTTTGCGAGGGAAACCTTGTTCCCTCGCAAAATATGACCATTTTGCGAGGGAACAAAATGGGGGGAAATTTGTGGGAAATTTCCCCCCAAAATGGTCATACTTTGCGACGGAAGAATTTTCCCGTTGCAAAATATGCCCATTTTGCGATGGAAAAAATGTTCCCTCGCAAAATGGTCAATTTTGCGAGGGAAAATTTTTTCCCTCGCAAATTTACCCAAATTTGCGACGGAATTTTTTTCCCTCGCAAATTCCGTCGCAAATTGGGCATTTTCTTGTAGTGAAGATAAATTCGTATTGTAAACTCGAATTATAAATTTGTAAGGGTTTAATTTTACCATTAAATAGATACTAACAACATATAATTAAATAGTTAAAATATAAAAAATAGCAACAATTTGATTTAAATATTTTTTAAATTCAAATTATTGAAATTCAATCTATTAACATTTATAATTATCATATTTAACAAAGAAATTTCCATAAAATTTATATTTAAAGCGACTAAACATAATCAAATAGAAAAAGTTAACACGAGTTTAAGGGTGAATTAACACGATTTTGAAAGTTAGTAACCTCGGTATATAAATTTAGGAGTGTAACCGAGCTTACAACGATTACGAGTTTATTAGTGACTCGACTCAATTTTGTAAGCTAAAAACATAAAAAAAAATTTAAATTTAGAGAGTTAACTCGCGAGTTTAACAATATAATTTATTAGTCTCTTTAATAATAATAATTTTTTGGGATAACTATGTGGGAGAATCTTAATTAAACCTAGTGAAATACGTGAAAATCTAAATTCAGGCCTACACTTTTATTAAATCCCTATTAAAGCCATGAGCCGTAATGAAGAGTTTTTTAATGTTGTTAAAAGACTATAATGCCCATCAAATGAGATTTAAAATAATTATATTTTTTATTTATTCAATATAGCTATACCTAAAAATTCAAAAGGTAATATTACTGAGAAGAAATTCTTACCTCTCGAGTTTTGAGTTTTCCCGTGCAAGGTGCATTCAATGATCAAGACAAAACACACACAACTCCCCTTCCCCACGGTAAATAGATAATTGAGTCTGTTATAAATTTAATCTTCAGTAGTTTTACCCAAAAAAAAAATCTGCTCTCGTTGAGTGTAAACTGCAATTGTTGTATTTTATTTTTTGGCATCAATCCATGAAAGTTCTTGTTACGATGAAAATAAGCCTTTTGTTAATCCCTTTCATGAGTCACTGGCAGCAGAATCAAAAAACATTATAAACCCATTATTTGATCTGATTCAGCCTAAATTTTTCATCTCCACAGAAATTACAGTTGCGAAATGTTAGTTTATAAACCCATTTAGTATTGTTTATGTTAGTTTGTTCAACTGAAGTAGTTGAAGCAGTTCATTACAAGTGCTGGCCACGCCCAACCATCAGCTGATACAAATTTAAATTATTTTTAAGAGAAAAAAACCACAAATTACTACTTATTTTGAAACATCACAACAACTAAACTTGGGACACAAGAACTTGTATCTTATTGATCTGCCTTCATTTCACCGAGAAAATATTGCTTACAACGCAGCCAAGAACATATATAAAAGAGAAATATAATTCAACTACCGATGGGAGAAAACCCAGAGAATGAAAATACAAAGGATGATGAGGAGAGGAATGAGGTGAACAGCATTTTCTGCATTACGATGAGGAAAGATGTTGTTCTTGGAAAGATCAGACGAAGAAGGATGATGATGATCGTCATAATATAATGGCAACAAATTATCCTTTGAAGAAGAATTTGCAATTCTCAGAGTTGCTGCTTCCGATGATGATGATGACAATAACTTCACCAGCAACTCTTGATCTGATCCTCTGGAGGACAAGCTCGACGATGATGATCTCTGCATATTAATATTAATATCAGAGTTTCATCTAAAACTAGATATGTTTATATACGACTAAGACACTATATATATATAGACATATATACACAAAAATAATGGCCAAGCTAGGAATTTCGGGCATAATGTAGAAAAAGGTTTTTATATGGATTGTTGTGTTGCAAGTTTGAAACTAATGGGTTTGCTTAGAGTTTAGAAAAGCAGGCTCGAGGAAAAGGAAGCTTGGAGAGCAAATAAAGGCAATGCATGTGGGAGCATTTGGAGAAGCACATGCTCACATATGTATATATTGTTTCATGTCCTAAATATATAACATAATTGACTTTTTTGTACAGATTAAGGAAGCTAAATAAATTAATTTAGAGTATTTATATTTATTATTATTTTTCAAACTAATTTGTGTCACTTGTAATCTAATATATATACAGTCGAATTATACACAACATATATTATGACTAAGTCATTTATTTAGTTTCCTTAATCTACAAAAACAAGTCAACTATGAGTTAACGGGGTGTGAGAGAGATAGGCTACGAAATTCACGGGTGTGCATGTTCACAACAGTTTATCAACTTTTCATCGGTGACATGATGAAGTTGGGTAATTAATTGATTATATTCTTTTTTAGCATTCAATTTTAGCGATGAAAGTTAAATTTTCACCGACCACCGTTGAAAGACAAATTCATATGTTTATTGGTGATTGGAGACCACAATTTGTCATTGCTAGCGGTTCAACTTTTAACGCCACATCAAAATGTCGCTGCTAAAAGTGACAAGATTAGAAAATCGCCATCAAAAGTGGGATTTTTAGTGGCAACACGAGAAGTCAAAGTCAAACATTTGACTTCTTGTCATATTGTCATTGCTTAAGTTGTATTAAGAAAGTAAGAAGAGGAAGAAATTCTAATTGTATTTTCTCAATTCATAATGTCTTAGTACAAACTATCTATAAATAAATTGATAACTATTATCTCGAACTAATTCCTGAAAATAGAAAACTAATTACAAAGTAAATATGATAAGAAAATAGAAAACTAATTACAATATACTGTAATACTCCTCAAGCTGAAGAATGTATATCGATCATTCCCAACTTAAAAAAGAGTGTAAAAAATAGAGTATAGAGCAAGAGCTTTGGTAAAAATATCTGTCAACTGATTTTGAGACTTAATGGAAAGAAGATGTATCAAACCAAAGTAGAAACTGTAACAAACGGTCTCATCACCAGGGACCCAAGCAACAACAAATGTGAAGAACACCAAATGGTCTCACCAGGGACCAAACAATAATCCAAACGTCTCACCAGAGACACATCAAACGAAACACCTCATCGGAGACAGGAAACAAATAGGTCACTCAAGGACCCCAAATAGCAAATAATTGCTAAACACCTCACCGGAGGCGAAGAACGAACATCAGAAGGAATATCCAACGCAAACTTGCGCTGACATAAATCGAGAATAGGTCTCCAGATGGACAAAGCAATCAAGAGAATAGGTTTCGAGAAAAACTGAAAGTGACAAGTGAAGAAAGAGGAAACTAAAAAAAAAAAAGTGTATATATAGAAAAAAAAATTCAGAGAGGTCAAAAACTTAGCATATTAAGAAAGTAAGAATATGGAGAAATTTTTATTGTATTTCCTTAATTTATAATGTGTGAGTATAAGTTATTTATAAATAAATTGATAACCAATATCTCCAACTAATTATTGAAAATAGGAAACTAATTACAAAGTAAGTAAGGCAAATAGAAAACTAACTACAATATACTCTAATAAAGTTATTACTTGTTAATTAAAATTATTGTTGTCATTGATGTTCAGCTAGAAATTTTTATGAAAATAATTAGTTGCCATCGTCTTTGTTGTTGTCGTCGTCATGTAAAGATAATTTGATTTCAAAATTTAATCCTAGACCAGTCGTGCCTACAAACTTCAAGATAATAAATTAAGTCACTCGGAGTCTTGAATTCAGATTTGCAATTAGCATTTTCCTGTCTTTCTTATTAAATCAAATTGAACGTTTATATCGAATAAAAAATTGAACATTCATATTTTAGGAATAGAAAAAATCATGTTGGTAGAACAACTCCTATTTGGACTATAGATTAACTAAACACATCTTTCAAACCAGATATTAAGTTTATAGCTTGTTTAAGTATGCGTTTGGGTAACTCAAAAATCATAGTTTTAGAAACCCTTTTATGTAAGCTGAGACAAAACTCTTTTTACATAAGTATCTCATAAAACATAAAAACTATTCTAAATAAGAAACCCCTAAAAGCACTTTTAATTAAAAAGTGCTTTTAGGCAAACCAAATAAAATTATTTTCATATATTTATCTCACAAAAACAAGATATATAAGAATACATCATAGAGTGAGGATGAAGAAGTAGAAGATGATGATGAAGGCAGTGATGCTGCTGCAACATGATGACTTGGGTGCAGATGATGGAGGCCCACCGATGGCCATTGTTGATCACTTCATCGCCAAGTGCTTACACATTATGACACGTTTTTAATGTTTAGGATGTGAGTAAAAAACACACTTTCATCCATATATATCCTGCATCATCACAAAGAGAAATTTTAAGTTTATAATATGTATATCATATTAATTTCAGAGCGATTTCAATTTTTTTTTTTAAAAAAAATGATAATCTAAGATGTCATAAAACAATTTATGTATTGGTGAGAACCCTTATCATCAGCACAAACTATTTTACAATATCTATCCATTATTATATTGTATCAAATGTTCAAAACTATTTTTAGTTGTATGGTTAGAGCTTATTAAAATTTTATGGAAGCATATTCATTTTGGGTTTGTATCTATTCTTTGAAATGATTTTAACAGTTTAAGATTCTTCCCCACGGACAAAAAGCATATATTTGAAGAAAGAAAAAAAAATGAGTTTTCTTTGCATAGTAGTAAAAATGATATAAGGAGTATGATACTCTCGCATGATTAAATAAAAAACCTGGATTGGATTAGTCGATCAGGTTAACCTGAAAATTGGTGAATGGGTCTATTATTTCATTCACGCCAGGCGACCTGGTCCTAACCCAGAGGAACCCGACCAACCCAAAGGGTTGCACTTATTGGCTGGGTTAGCTTGAAAATATTCCCTAAAAGTTTTAAGTAGATACAATACAAACGAAAAATGAAACTTATTTCATAGACAAATGGTATAAATTTGAAATTAAAAAGAAATAGTAATTTAACAAATTACTTTCAATGTCAATAAAAAAAAATGTAAACGTATCTTAAGAAAACATTCACAGTACTTCTAAACAAACACAGAAATGCAATGAATAAAAAAAAAAAAAAAATCAGATGGAACACAAAGCCAGCTTACCAAGAAAAATTGGCATGTGAACCAATGAAGCTGCATCTGTTCAAGTGGTTGAACCAAACTCATATCACCACCACAAGAACAAGTGAAAGTATTGTTTACTTTCTTAGAGCCTACAACTGATTAAATAACAAAAAGCTTTGATATTATTTAGAACGAAAGAGAACTTCAAGCAAAGTGAACCTTTGAGATGGCCGGAGAGTTATACATGAACATCTATATATATAATATAAAATTAAATTAAAAAAATCATAAGTTTCCTCTCATTTCTCAAGCTTTTGTAAAGCACAGCCCCACAAGCAGATATGGAAAAAAAGATGATTTTTTAAATCACATAAAGAAAATATCAATTAATTAATCGGATATGGAAGTAAAGAATCTTGTGTAATCCAAAGCTTTAATGTGCTTCCTAAAAAAGGCTAACAGCTAAAGTTTTGGCTGTTTTTGAAGTTGCTGCCCTATTCTTTAAACAAGCATTTTGAAAGAATGGCTGGTGAATAAAAAATGTTTCTAATATTTCCCATTTAAGAAAATATATATATATATATATATATATATATATATATATATATATATATATATATATATATATAAATACTATTTATAAGTTAAAAATATTATGACTGATTTTAAATTCTGTGTAAAGTATAATATCACATTCTAATTATATTTATAATGAAAAATGTAGGGTATTCATATCACATATATATGAAGCATATCTCCAATTAGATAAGGAAGGTGAATTTGTTGATTTGTGTAATCCAAAGTATTTACAGGTTAACACTTAACAGTTAATGTTAGAGTTGTTTCCAGATTTGATATATTTCCTTCAGGGTAATTTAATTTCTACAAGAATGCGAGGTCCTTGATCCTTATCGTAGTCATTGATAAGGGAATTAATTACATTTTTTTTAGGACTGCCTATATTTAAAGTGTGATGTATTTTTATTTTTATTTTTTCACTTTTCAAGATGTAACTTATGATTCTAAATATGGTAAAGTTTTGAAATTTTTTTATTTAAAAAAATTAATAACCAAACCACCCTTCTTTAGCTACAGTGAGGCAGTTGAAGATACACCCTCCGGTCCTAATTATAAGAGCTAGTTAACTTTTTTGGAGAGATTAAGGAAGCTAATTAAATTACTTTAGAGTATTTTTATTTTTATTTTTTTCTTCAAACTAATTAGTTTAACAAATAAACTAATATATAATCTAAGAATATTCAACATATGAAATGATTAAGTAACTTATTTAACCTCTCCAAAAAAAGTCAATTAACTCTTATAATTAGTTCGGAGGTAGTATATGTTATTACCTTATAAAAGCAACAGGAAGGAGTATGCTTTTTGAACATATATTTTAAACAAGTCAGGGCTTGTATGCTAGGCCTTTTTCTTTTCTTTTTCTTTTTTTTAAAGGACAATTAATCCTCTGGTCCTCATAATTTGCACCCGTTCTTAGTCCCCATACTTTATTGTCCTGTAACTCAATCCTTGTAATTTACCTCCCTTAAGGCTTTGTTTGGTTGGTGGATTTTTTGAGGTTAGATTAGGGTAGGTTATGTAAATAGTTAAACACAATAAATATGTAAATAATATATATTTTTCAATTATACACTTATGTATAAAGAGAATAAGTGAAAAAGAACAAATGAGAACAAAACATGAGAGAGAATGTATGAGGAAAAGCAAGGGTAAATATATATAGTCAACAAGGGAAAAATTGGAAAAAAAAAATTAAATATTAAGACAAAACTGAAATCAAGCGTACACCTTGGGACAAACATTTTCTTAAAAATCAAGCTTACATTTAAGAACCTGTTTGGTTCACTGAAAATCAGAAAAAAGAAATGGAAAATTAGATTTTTCGGCCTGCAGCAGCGTTTGGTTCACCATTTTCCCAAGAAAATAATTTCCGGTGGCGGCAGATTTTCCTTTAAACACGGGAAAATTGCTTTCCACCAATTTTGGTGGGAACCCATTTTCCAACAAGCTCAGAAAATGTTGAAGACAAATTCACCTCCTCACCTTTCAGCGGATAAAGACAACCCCTCACCTTTCCCAACAACACAATACCCAGAATCGTTCGATGCAATCAAAAATGAAGAACCCAAAATTATTTGAAGCAGATTTGGATCACAAAGAAAATAATTTTCGATGAGGCATATTCAGAACCCAGATTTGAACATATGGGATGCAAAAGAAACCTGATAGTAGCGGTGACAGCAATGGCAATGGTGTCCACAGCAACAACGTCCAACACGCGCACAAAACTTTCGAGGTTTGATTTGGGGATGAAGGATATGACGGAGGTGGAAGAATAATGAGCAGTAAGCAAGAAGAAGAACAACATTTTTTTTTTTTAATAATATAGGTCATTGAGTGTAATGAATTCTCGAGAATCATCTGGACTTCTCGAGTATTAGCAAGCATACTTGCCAATTCTAGAGAATTGGCTTGCCAATTCTGGTGTATTCTGGAGAATTGGCAAGCCAATTCTCAAGAATTGGCAATGCTTGCCAATCCTCGAGAAATAGCATGCCAATTCTCGAGAATCGGCAAGGTATTCTCCAGAATACCTTGTCGATAAGATCTCGTATGTGGTTGGTTTTGTGTAATATAAAAAATATATATATTTTATCTATAAGGGTAAAATGATATTTTGTCTCATTTTCCTACCTTATTTTCTTCCAACCAAACAAAAATTTTCCTATCAACCCATTTACTTTTCTGGTGCTAATCAAACGCATCGAGGCAAAATATTTTCCATTCCATTCTTTTCATTTATATTCCTTTCCATTCTCACCTTTTCTTTATTCCAAACGGGGCCTAAGGGCAGAGGGGAGTAATAATTTTAATAAAAAATTGTAAAAGAAAAAGGGAAATATATAGATAAAGAAAAAATGGTATATTTGTGTACTTATAATTAGCTCCCCTCACATACCCTCCTCAACCAAACAAGAAACCAAATCTCCCCTTCCCTCTTCTTGAACTAAACAAAGCTCGTAACCTCTTATATAATCTAATTTTAATGAAGCTCACCTAACTACACCTCTATTGATCCAAACATACTCTTAAAAACCCAATCCCTAGAGTTCCCATTTCGTGCTAATTATAAAAGATGAGCATCTAATTTCTCATCATTATAATGGGATCTCAACTATTTAAATTAAATATGAACCGACAATTTTTTTTAATTTTTAATTTTTTAAATAATAAATTAATTTTTATAAAAAGTGATAGTTATTATAATTATTTTTATTCTTAATTTGACATATGTTAAAATAAAATTTATTTAAAATATAAAAATTTAATTAATATAAATTGTTCAAAATCAATTTAATAATATAGATGGGTGACCTTTTTTTTTTGCTCAATAAAGGGATGAGCCTAAAAAGGGGAAAAATTCATTTAAGGGCCTTTTTTACAGAAAAAATTCTAAAAAAGATCCCAAGATTTTGAAAATCCCAAAAAAGTCCCAAGGTCTTTTCTGAAATTTTCAGAATCTACGTGAGTTGTTAATGGAGCTGATATAGTTGTTAATGGGTAGGTCATTAACAACTAAATCAGCTCCATTAACAATAATTTGCTAACAACTAAATCGGCTGAGCAAAACAATGTGTGGCGTCGGATTACAGGAACAGAGATATGATGGGAGGTGGCATGAAAAATGAAAAGGTTTCGTGGGGAATGGATAAACAGTGCAATATGTAGCATTCTTCGATGGTAAGTGCTTAGTATGAATACGAATTTCATTTAAACCTGGACAGCAAAATTGTCCAAATTTCATGTAAACCTGGAAAGTCGGATTTACAAAATGGTGAGTGCTTGGTATAGAAGCAAACGCCAAAATTTTTTAGATTCCAATTTCTTTCAATAGAATCAAGCCCAAGCAATAAGGACGTAGGAATTAAAATTTAAAAATAAACCTACAGCAAAGTGGGCAATGTCGACGATGGTCCAACCCAAGCTAAGAGAGCAGAGACAAAGACGGAGAGAATCAGAAACCAACCTCTCATCTTCTTCAGATCTTGGCCGTCTCAACCTCTCCCCTCTTGACTCATAAGCCATGCCTCTTGTGCAAATCTAAATCACCTTCCTTTCTTCATAAGCTTCGATCTTTCGTTCTCCCCTTACAATCGTCCATATTTTTCAAATTTGCATATGAATACCCATACTTTTGTCGGAAAGTGAGGTCTAAGTTTTTTTCATCTTTCAAGTTTGGGGCTTATGGATTTATATAGATGTCACGTAAACATGCTACGTCTTCGTCGACTCAGTAAAAAAATGTCAAATTTAATTGTCAAAATCAAACTTAATGGTCAAACAGTATTTTTTTCGCCTAATTTGTACTCACTATGTACTTTTGCATTTAAAAAAAGCATTTGATGTTAGGCTCTTCTCAAAGTAAAGCTCATGTGCATTTTTGCACCTTAACCCTTAAATTTTTTTTTTTAAAAAAAAGGTGTTGGGCGTTCTTTTTGTCAAACCATTTTTGCACATTTGAAAGCCATGTCATCGTCCAGTTAGCAAAAAAAGTCAAACTTAATTGTTAAACAATATTTTTGCACCTAATTTGTAATTACATGTGCACTTTAACACCTACAAAAAATTTTTGGTGTTGGGCGCTTCTCAGAATAAAGCACTTGTGTATTTTTACACCTTAACCTTTAAAGGGAAAAAAAAAAACACTCCCTAGTTTAATTGATCCAAGTCAACTTTAAAAAAAATAATTAAAAAAAAATTAAGGATGAACTCAAGAAATATGCCCATAATTTTTCAAAATCTATATTTTAACTTATAAGAAATTTTAATAAAAAGTTTTTTTAAAAAATAAAAAGCGTGTTTTTCTCATAATACCCTAACAAATAAATAAGAAAAGTGTTGATATGATTTTTCATCCATTAAATTTGTCTTTAGTTTGGTTTTTGTCCTTCAAACTTCAAACTATATGTTATGGTTCATCAAAGGATTAAATGGTCTATATATTATTAAATTCTAAGGATTACTATTTTAAACGAAATAAAATTTAAAAGACCAAAATTTATAATTTGAAACTTAAAACACCAAAACCAAAATGAGAATAATAAATTTGATGAACGAAAGGTTATATTCATGCTTTTTTTATTTATTTGTCAGGGGTAATATCAGAATAAACACACTAAGTATTTTTAAACTTGTTATTATAATGTCTCATAAGTTAAAACACATTCGAGCAAAAAAAAAAAAAGTTAAAACACAAATATTTAGAAAAATCTATAGGTACAGTTAGTCAGTTCCTCCTTATTTTTTATTTTTAAGTTTTTTCTTTATCTGTTAGGACTTAGGAGCACCACCTCACAATTCATCCTGCCTTTTTCACTGACCCGCTCACTCTCTCTCCATCTTGACGTGAGAACGGCGTCTTTTTGTGACAGCGGATGGCTTTAGAAAAGGAGAGAAGCCTGCTTCCTTCAAGGAGCTTCTGTCGTCATTTCCTCTTCATTGAAAGGATGGCAGGTGACTCAGTCTATTCATAAATCCATCTCTGCTGCTATTTACATGTCAAGCAAATTTTTAACGGCGTTTGCATTCCTAGATGAGTCAAGGACTGAGTTTTTAAGAGAGATAAAATACAAGGACTGAGTTATATGAAAACTGTATAGGAAATGAGTTAGAAATGGATGCAAACTATGAGGACAATGGGATTAATTTTCCCTTAAAAAAAAAAAAAACCTGGCCTATTGAAACCTGACCTATTTATAAATCAGGTCAGGCCTTACCAAGCTCTAACTAGACCCTATTAGAGACCTGGCCTATTTATATCCTTCATTGTGAGCGCATAGACACTACAAATTCTCACCTAGGAAATATATGTTTGCATACCCCATGGCGGCAAAACGAATTATAACCTGAAAATTTCTGGATGCAGATCAAGGTAGTGAACTATTATCTCTAGTCTCTCTAGAAAGTCCCAGTCACGGGCAAAAGCATCCATAGACTAAATCCTAGTTTTTTCATGCGGATGTGTACATTGTACTGGAAAATATCTGATTTTGTCATGTATAATTTGTATGCGTATGAATACTCCACATAAGGTCACTCAAAGAATAACTTAAAATGGTATTGAATGTGACAAGTTAGATACCTTAATCCTCAAATTGATCAAAATTGCAAGAATTCTTCTGCCTTTTCATTTTCAATTCCAAAAGAAAGAAAGAAAATCAAAGGCCTAGCACTAATACCTCAACTGAAAACAATAGTCCTCCTGTATGTTTGGACTGAATTCAAACCTTCTTGGCTTTCTTTGAACTGCCTTCTCTTTTATCAGTTTCTGCAGACTTCTTCTTGTCCTTCCTTTCCCTCTTCTTCAGGGAAGTCATGTGAGCTTTCAGTATAGTTGCATAGGAAGATTGAAAACGCTGGTGATCTTTTTGTCCAACCTTCCAAGTGGAAAAGGCAGTACTTAACAGAAGTGACATCAACTTATAAAAAAAGAAATGAAATTATTATGTTCATTGCAGAGAAAGCAAGTGGTTAGAAGAATCTAAGCCCGAGTTGACACAAAGTGGGTGCGTGTGTGGGAAAAACATATCCAAATGTGCCATCATTAGCCACCTAGTTACCATCTGCCTCCTTTTTTATCACATAATCCAAGCGAAAAGAAAGAAGTTACAACAAAAGAACAGAAAATTTTGTTAGGAAATTAATTTCGGCCAATTTCTAAGCAACTTTCATTTTTCTATGGAACAAATGGAGCAAGTTTGAATTAATGTATCAGATTGTGCTGACTATATAACTAGATTGTGGGGCCTATGCTTTCACAAAGTCTAAGATCAGTCACACTATTTATGAATTATGACTCATAAAAAATGCAGCTTCCCATAGATTTTATATTTATGTGTTCACACTTGCCGATTGATATCTCAAAGATGTCCCAAGTAATGGCTTTTTCAAAGACAATCATCAGGGAAACAAAGAGGATTCATCCACAATCAGCATGGTAGTAATCACCAGACGTATAACACAAAATAAACAGCAATATAAAAACAAATAAATTGAATGACAGTTAGGAAATGATATTACTAACACTGTCAGGATTTATAAACTCATACAATGACCCTAACTTCCTAGGTTACTAGAGGATGAACAGGGGGGAGGGAAGAACAAGGCCCCAGTAATGGCTTTACTTCTTTTCATGAGACAGGATGGGAAGGGATTGGGAGGGGGTGGATGGGAAAAAGTTAATTTCCCTTTATTTATTTTGAAGGATGGCATTATGCATCACATCATGCAGGATTTAAAAATAAAAGCAAGCATTTCCCTATATTAGAAGGAAATGCAAATATTAAGGTTTGGGGAGAATGGCTCCCCTTCATTCAACTTCTGCTTCTTACAATTTTAAACTCTCAAACAAAGTGATTCAATTCCAACTCTTCCCAACTTTATAATCACTCGGGAGATCATATCTGAAACAATAATACTTTTCAACCAAGACATACATGCCATGGTAAGATAGTAATATTCATGACTTGTTTTAGTAATAACATAGCAGTCTCTCTATACTTTTTTCTTTCTTAAAGGAGAACTAAACTAACACAAAGTCTAAACATAAATAGCAGAGCATTTCTA
This sequence comes from Acacia crassicarpa, assembly GCA_034222035.1. NCBI lineage: Eukaryota > Viridiplantae > Streptophyta > Magnoliopsida > Fabales > Fabaceae > Acacia > Acacia crassicarpa. The sequence continues at coordinate 54,998,891 of JAWXYG010000001.1, read as the reverse complement.
GTACTGTAAAGCATAAGTTTTCATCTAAGGTACAACCGCCTTGTATTTTTGTAGTTTTGAATTAGAAAAAGAAAATCCCCGCCACAGATTTATGGTCTGAACCTCCATGACTAACACGAGCGTGAGAACCAATAATACACAAAAGTGAAAGCAATAGATGATAAACGTTAACAACAGAAAAAAAAACCAGAGGGCAAAGGCAAGTGAAAAAATTAAGTTCGAAAAGATAAGACACATACTGAAGTAGAAATCGTCTTTTTCCCATCAGTAGCGCGAATGAGACATCTATACTCAATTGTTTCACCAGCAGAAGCCAATTTATTCCTCTGCACTTTAGACTTTAAGGAGGCTAAATCACAACAAACAGCAAAACAAAAACAAATTCTCAGACGGATAAACTTAAAATATCACTCCATTAAGGAGACAAAAATGATACACACATCGTTTAAGAGTGACCCAAACCGATCCCTTCGCAGTGCTTCGCTCGAACATGCTCGTCAGCTCATTAAGGAACGGATCTAGTTGAAGAACAACCTAGCAAATTCGGGAAAGTAGAAAACGCTGAGGTAAATATGTTTACAACATTCTGAATATTTCTCTTTGTTTAGTCCAGACCATTGAACCACACAATTAAAAAGGAAAAAAAAACAAATAAAAAGTGAAGAACATCAGAACTAAAGAGACGAGTTTTCTAACAGAATCCTGATCTGAAAACAAAAGAGAAGTTTCCGAACGTAATTCCAAAACCCACAAACAAACTAGAATTTAGAATCACAATCAATTTAAAAGAATAACGGATGAATTGTTCCAAAGCTAATAAATTTAAACAGGAGAAAAATGGGAACACGCAATTCGCAGCAAGTCACTGAAACGAATATGAGAAAATAGAAAGATAAAATTCAGAGAAGATCGATGGAAAGAAGAGACAGAACAGTTACCATAGCTTAAAGTCACAGAGCTATCGGAAAAGCTGTCGCCGGTAAGATCCAACTACAAAAGCCGGGAAAGTCAAGAGAGGTTCGACGAGGGGGTTTTTGGAAAAGCCTGCTGGCGGATGCAGTATTTTTGGTTAATATGCGAGAGGTTTGACGTGCAGGTCAAAAATAAAAATAAAAAATATTAAAAAATAAATTAAGAATTATTTTATAAAGCAACTTTTAAAAGAAAAAATGAGAGAAAAATATTATTTGAATTAAAAAAAATCTAAAATGTCCGTTAGAAAATGATAAATATGTGATCTAATAGGAATATGAGATTTTAAAATTTGAGTAATGATAACTTGAGCATTATAATGACAACTTGAAAATAACAATTAACAACTTGAGTATATACCATGATAATTTTAGGAGATCAAAATTAGCAATCTTTATTCTTGAATTGCTATAGGCTTGTTTGAGATATCAGTGATAAAAATGAGTTATAGTCAATCTAACTTGGGTAAAAGTCAGATTATGAAATGTGTTTTATGTTTAGGTTGATTGTAGTATAAATAACTTTTGATATTTAAACTTATAGTCAATTTGAAATATTTTTTAGGGTATCACTGATACCAAAAATATACACTGAATGGTACTAAAAAAATACTTCATAATCTTGAAAAATTACTTTTAGTAACCGTCAGTACCTAAAATATTTTTCAGGACATTGAATAATACTAAAAATATGCTCCAGAATAGTAGGATACTAAACAGTACTAAATAAAAAACTTCATGATCTCTTGAAAAATTATTTTAGAATTTTGAAAAATTAATTTTAGTATTCGTCAGTACCCTAAAATATTTTTTAGGGTACTGAATGGTCCTAAAAACATATTTCAGGATACTTAACGATATTAAAATCTCATGATCTTGGTACATAAGTCCGATTAGAACCAAAACTCCCCAAAGTAACTTTTCAAATAAGTTACTTTTAGTCCATAAGTCCGATTGGAACAACTTTTTAATGAAACATACATTTTCCTATAAGTCCAATTCAAACTACGTATAAGTCCGATTGGGCTCTCCAAAATTCATACCAAACATGTAAAAAATCTATACTCAAGTTATCAACATTCAAATTTTAAAATCTTAGATTCCTATAAGATTACCTATTTGTCATTTTGCCTATTTAGTAGACATTTTGATTTTTTAAAAAAAATTCAAATGTTATTTTTTTGTCATTTTCCCTTTTAAAGATTGTTTGTAAAATTAAAATAAATAGACATGAGGCTAAAGCATACGTTTAATCCTCTAAATTCCTTAAATTTATAAAGTAAACTTTTAATTTCTTAATTTTAGCACCGTTATGATTATTAACAGAAAATTATGACTCAGCGATAGAGGAAGTGACTGTGCCATTAAATATTTTAATATAATGTTTTTACATTTTAAATAGCATATCTTTTTTTTTTTTGGGGGGGGGGGGGGGGCGGTAACAATAATTCATCCCTAATTAACTCATCTCGCTTCATCAACCTCAGATTTTAGGGTGTTTCTTTCCTTTAAGGAAATATCCTAAACTAAATATATAATTTAAAAACCTTTTAAGTTTTTTTTTTTAAGAGTGTTGGCCTCCTTTTTTTTTTTTTTTTTTTGCTACTGAAAAATTTTGGAGGGATTCGGCATCAGTCCCCCACCAAGGTCAGGGCAACGGTCCCGGACTCTAAGAGCACTTACTAGGGATTTACGATATCGCCTACCAAAGGAGTCCCAGCGACGGCAGAGGGGATCGAACCCACGACTCAAGGGTCTAGTCCTGGATCCCTTACCATCCATGCCAACTCTCATTGGCGAGTGTTGGCCTTCTAAGCAATCAACCTCACAGGATGTAGCTATACTCACTGCTTGCAATATCCTTCCAAAAAGCCCTCGAGCTTGCTGTTGCTTACACTCAGACCCGATTTTGAACTACAATAAATGATAAATGCAAAGTAACTTGCACATGCGGAAAATAAGCCTAAATCTGAAACATGATGAGTTTTTCCTGGCATTAATGTGAAACTCTAGACGAAATGGGGGGATTTTTTTTTTAAATTATTATTTTTAAATCTACGCTATTTAAAATGTAAAATATTATATTAAAATATTCAATGCCATAGTTAGTTACTCCATTTAATTGCAGAGTCACTCACTGAGTTATAATTTTCGTGATGATTTGAAAGTGTTTAGATTGAGGGAATACAAGTTTACTTTATAAACTTTATTTGTGAAAACCAATCAATATTATTGTTACTGCTTACATATCCACTCAAATCACAAACATAGATTTTTCTTTTTCAATTAATCTATTCGACATTGTCATTGTTTGTGGTCTATTGGATAAATGTTGATGAATATTTAAACCGCAACCAAAGTTTTTAAAAATTAATTTCTACCCAAAAATTAATTAAAATTGTTAAGTAGAAATTTTGTGACATTAGAAGCTAATTTTCCCATAAAACTAAATTCTTCCATTGGACCCCTCCACGATAGTGTAACAAAAACTTCTTTATATTGTATCCATATATTTTAAGTAAATCTTTTTAATAGCTCGTATGGTATAAAAAAAAAAATGAGAAATAGAATGAGAATGCCCCTTCACACAAACATAGGAAGCTCTCTTTTTCTTTCATTTCGCAATCTACCGAATACAATAAAAAATACTCCGTCAGATCCTAATTATAAATCATATTTAACCAATTTTAGGGAAACTACAAAGAAGAGTTAAATTAGTTAATTTTACTTATTTTCCTAAAATGCCCTTGTATAAATTAAAAATGACATAAGTAAAAGTAAATCAATAACCCCTATTACATACCTCTCAAATATCGAACTTTTCTTTACACACACTTTCTAATGAAAATAATAGTTTTACTATATATACATATATGTGTGTACATATATGTATACATGTAGATATATATACATATATATAAGCACGCGTGCGCACACACACAAACACACAGCACACACACATGCGCGCGCGCGCACAAAGAGACAGAGGCGTTCGTGCAAATACACATACACACAGAGACAGAGGCGCGCGAGCAAACGCACACACACACGACAGAGGCGCACGTACAAACACACACACAGAGACACAGACACACAAAGAGGCACGTGCCCGACCCTCACAGATATACACATATGTAAACACAAACACACATACCCTCACAAACAGACACATATGCAAACACACACTCACGTGCGCGCGTGCGCGCATGCACACGCACACACGCACCCGTGCACACACACACACAGACATTGACACACACTGACAGAGGCGCGCGCACAAACACACATACCCTCACAGACATACATATGTAAACACAAACACACACACACATATATATGTGTGTGTGTGTGTCTCTAAGTGTCTATATATATATATATATATATATATATATATATATATATATATATATATATATATATATATATATATTTGCGTGTAGACACACACACACACATCTATGTGTATATATTGGCAAATTAACGTCAGCTAACTGATAAATAAATTAAAATCCAATAATTCAAAAGTTTTACTGACTAGATATACATATACTTACAAAAAAACCAGACATGCTTGAAATAATAAAATATGGGTATTTTAAGAAAAAATTGACAAAGATTAGAATTTTGTCCTATAATTAGGACCAAAACCAACTCCAAAATGTTGTTTTATAATTAGAGCCCGTTTGGATCCTCTTATTTATAGCTTAAAAGTTACTTTTAAGTTAAAGCTAAAAACAAGAGCTTATAAAAATAAGCTAAAAGTTGTTTGGAGATTATATAAATTTTAGAGCTTAAAAGTTACTTAAAAGCTGAAATTAAAAATAAGCTATTTGACAAAATTTTTGTCATAAGCACTTTTTTAATAAAAATTATCATAAAAGGTATATTATAAAAGGGTGGTGGTGGCGGTGGTGGTGGTGGGGGTGGCAGCGGCGGTGGTGGTGCTGGCGGTGGCGGTAGTGGCGGTGACGGCGGTGGCAGTGGTGGTGGCGGTTGGGGGGGCGGCCGTGGCGGTGGTGGTGGTGGTGGGGATGGCGGCGATGGTAGTGGTGGCGGCTGCGATGGCAGTGGTTGTGGGGGTGGCAGCGGCGACGGCGGTGGGGGTGGCAGCGGTGGTGGTGGGGACGGCGGCTGGGGTGGGGTGGGGGTGGCGGTGGTGGTAGTGGACGTGGCGGTGACTGTCGTGTTTAATCAAGAAATTACGGATTCTCTTTTCTCTTTTCTTTTTAAAAAAGAGCTTATAAAAAAAGAGCTTTATAAGCTCCTATGATGAGCTTATTTTTAAGCTCTTTTTCCTTCATTATAAAATAAGCTCTTATATTATAAGAGCTTATTTCAAATTCGGTTTGGCCTAGCTTATACTTATAAGTTGATTATAAGCAAAAAAATAAGCTAGGCCAAACAGGCATTTAGGACTGGAGGGAGTAGTGCATCCGGTTCTTAACATAAAACCCAGTCTATGAGAGAAAATTAAACTACTAAGTGAGTTGTATATTAAAGACGTAGAGATTACTTTCACTATTTTCTCTTTCCTCCAGTTAATTTTTCATGTACCAATCACAACCTAAGAGTAAACTACACATACTATCATTAGGTGAGCATTTAAAAAAATCTTGAATACTTTCTGCCACAAAACAAACCATTGTATTTCTAATGTTCCATCATCAAATGATGTCCATAGTCGCTGAGGATCAGAGTCCCACAAATTGTAAGAAACTAGATTGGAACCAAGCTTGTAAGATCAGGCTCATTCAACATTGTAATACTAGAAGACTTGAGAACTGGAAAGAACAGCTAATATACTAACTGGCAGCCAGTAGGGTTATAGTACAATCAATGTTAAACATGAAAAATGAAAGCTCATGCGCAACAAGTAACTTTTAATACCTTGGTAAGGCTCAGTGGAAAGCAGAAATATATAGCATATGCAAGCATGAGACACGTGTTGTCCAAGGTGGAAGAGAGATCTAGTCTTGGGGAATATGCAGCAATTTCATGATGCTTTGTGAGTCGAGACTTGTACATTATCAAAATGGCCAAGAGGTGCGACTGTGTGTGCCGGCGACATGGCAATACCTATCTCTTGCCCTGTTTCTGATTGTGTCTCAATCATGGAACTCTTGTGTAACTAAAACGGATAAATCTATCACAAACTCCAGGATAACATGTGCTGAAACAACTCAATCCTGTTGTAGAAGCTGAACTACTGCATCAAAGCTGAATTTTTGTCCGGGATCAAAAGAAGTTTCGAGATCTTCAAAGCTCTGCTCAACTCGCAGATCTTTGCCAACTTTCAAATGCTCCTGAAATATTTTAATTGAAAAGACAACTTTAGCATGTAATTTTTCGATTAAAAATGTGTGGCGCCAAAGTAATGAAGTATTATATTGAACAATGGCAAAATACCTTTTCCACATATTCAGCCACGGTAGAGTTGATGATTTTCTTGATTACTTCCTTGAATACTTTGGAAGGTCCAAGCACCTCCAATAAAATGTCTTTTGGTATCTGTTAAACACAATTTATAACCCATACAAATGAATTTGTCTCCATTATATCAAGGACTTGTGTTTCCAGTTACATCCACATGCAGGTCAGTTTCTCCAGTACTCTAGTAGTATTGAAGATTAAATTTCATTTCACTTGTTCTTAGGGAGATTACCCAATGAAGTGAGATTCTTGAGTTGGTATTTGGTCTCATTGTAAAAGGTGTAAAGAGAGTGAAACTAGGTATTTTAGACTTAGTTTAAGTTTGTTTTTATTAAGGATTAAAACAACCCATTTTGAATCTTGCTTAAGTTACAGTGGAAATTTTCAAGAGCGATCTTTGCAACATAACATAAGCCAAATGGAAAATACTTACATCTGGTGTTTTTCCTGGTTGTCCTCAGGTTATTAGAGATGGAGTTGGTCAGCAAAAACATCGAACCAAACCAAAAATAAAATATCAGCAAGCTATAGATATAAGGAAAAGCAACATTGATTTTCCAAGAATAGCTCAACAGACAAGGGAGCCTCGAGAAAATATCCTTTTAGCCCACACACAATTAATATTCAAGAAAATAGTTTCTTCATCGAACCTTTCGTGTTGCCTTTTTACTTAATCTAATAGTATTCCACCCGAAGAATGTGTAAAGACAAGCTTCACAAGCACAATGGCAGAAAGCTGCCTTTGCACCTTTTATATCCTTATACTTTTACAAGAGACTTGTGCTTTCACTACATTACTTCAATGCCTAGCGAAAACATGCTATCATGCTATAACAGAAATAAAAGATGAACTTGCTATAAATTCTCTGAAGCAAACACAATCATGTGTGTTTTTGGCCCCTAATACAAGCATTTGTTCAACACCACAAATTGACACGGATACACAACATGATCACCGCCAAAATTCATGACAAATACATAATTATATGTAAGTTTGTTATCACGATTCGACATAACAGTGGAATCCCAATACATTGATAAATATATATATTATTCTTCAAATTTAGACCCCAAATGAATCAGAACTCCTCACCTCCTTTCACTCTTCGAAATCCTGGAATTGGCTGGGCTGCAGCAACCATTTTGTCAAAGACATCATCAAAGATCCTTTGAGTTTTGGTACCAGATACCTCTATGCTTATCTGAAAAGTGAAGTTAGAAGATAAAAAGTGCACAATATTCAAGATTTATATGCACAATGGACACCATGAAAAAATGAACCATATCATAGACTTGGGAACATAGCATGAATTTCTTGACTCTCATTGAAAATTCAGTAGGGGAAAAACGGAATTTGATCCTTTCTACTCCATTTGTTATACTCAAAACATATATCCTCATCCCAAGGCACAGTTCATTCTTGTCAGAAATTCACGATCTTGCATAATCTGAATTATAGTTAATATGATACCTTTAGCTCTCCAACATCATTGCTATTGGTAGAAGAGACAGAGAACTCCTCAAAAGCAGAAACAATTTGAGCATCTGCCATAATCAAATCAAGAAAAGCTATTAAGATTTGAAATATGAGACGGGATAGAAATAAGCTCACTGCCTGAAGAGTCTCAAAAGATAAACTTGCACCTGAATGGAGAGCTACAGTGGGATGATATCTACTATCTTTCCTGTAAAAAGAAATGCAAGTTTCATAATGACAGTCTAAATAATTAAAACAGTATTACAAATCACATAAGAAGATGGTAAATTGGAATTAGTCAACTTGAAGCAATCAAGAAAAGATTTTATCATAGTTGCTTGATCAAATTATACAACAAGCTCCCTCAAGAATCAAGATAGTGATGACAGTGAGTGAGTAGACAAAGAATGCTAGTAATACCATGTGAAGGCATTACGGCAATGCAATGCCTCAAGAATTTAGTTTAAGTAAGCCAAAAATTATATCACTCCTTTATATTAATCAAAGGGATATACATTCAAGCAACTATGTAATTCAAAACAAAATTCACAGTGAAGCGGTGCCTTTTGAAAAGCTCTCCTGCAACATGTCTAAGCTGGCGTGAAAGGCACAAACTTCTACAACTCAGGCTAGGCATAATGAGCTCCTCTACTCCCTGCTTGTATCTAATCATCTGCTCAGAGGTAGGCAAATTACTAAAAGAAAAGGGGGGAAGAAAATAATCATCACTGAAGGGGAAAATAGAGACTAAAAAAGAAAGCAAAACAACAGCAGCAGCAGCAGGGTTACCTGAGGAGTTAGGTTTAAGATGAAAGTTTGAGATGATATACTCATTGTCTTAATTTTCACCTCAATATGGTTCTGATTAGAATTAGAGTTTGCCTTTTGGGCAAGGATTCAGGCTCTTTCAGTCTCTACCTCTGACACCCAACCCCTACAAGATGGCATGCCATGAGAATTTTGAAAAGCTTAAGAATCTTACAACAAGTTTTCTTTTCTTTAAGCTGCAATCTAAAATGTATTCATACACCCAATACAGAATCATGACAAGTAAAAGGAAATAATCTAAGCATAAACTTGGACATACTGCATATCCAAATAATGATTTTTCAAGCATTCGAGGAAATATGAGCATTTCTGTCCTTGGGACGCGTTGGCTTTCAGAAAATACAAATCACCAGTATGACAAATAAAAGTAATGACGATAGCGGTAATCAAATTTTAAGATTTTCATAGCCTGAAATCTCCAAGACAGCTCTACGCTAGTCGCTAGAATAGATTACATTTCCATCCCGTATCGCTTGCAGTCGAAAATTATCATTTATGTGTCTCCTCTTGGGGAACCTCTCTCACTCTCTTCTCTGCTTATTATGTGTGCTTATTGTATGAGCCACAAGAAGATTTTTTTTTGGTCTTTTACCAGAGAGCCACAAGAGTTCAAGGAAACGGATAAGCAAGAAATCGTTCACCTGTGAAGAGCTGAAACAGGAAGGAATGACGACGGAGAATGCTCGGAGGGGCAGCTCCAGAGTCTTTTTTTCTCAGCTCAATATTTTTAGGCTTGTACATTACTATCTCTTCTCTAGGAATACTTTTTAGTGTAATTTACACGTGCTTTTATAATTAAGACCTATATTTTAAAAATAATGTAAAATAAATTTATTATTTTTAAATAATTAGATTCTACGCAAGTAGGATTTATAAAATAGTAATATTCTATTAAAAAATGGATAGTTCCATAGAATTCAATTTTTTTTTTTAAAAAAAAGAAAATGGCAAGTGAGATTAAAATATGTTAATAGGGAGAAGATGGGGAAGGAAAGAGTTATTTTGATGATTACAAAACAAAAATCATTGTTTTTTATTAGAAAAAGACCTATAAATACCACTTCAATTTTTAAAAATTAGAAAAGACTATTAAAACTTGTAAATGATAGAGAAAGGATGGGGTGAAATATGAGTTTTTCATGTTTTAACTTAAAGACCAAAATACCATTTCCACATATTTTTTTCAATACCTAACAATCTTGTTAAAATCATTATGATTTTTGTCGAAATCATTGTTATTTTAGTCAATCTTATTATTCAATTAGTCACGATCACCAAAAAAAAAAATAAAGAATAATGATTTTGATAAAAATTGTTATGATTTTGATAGTTGGATAGTAATTGAAAAAACATGTGAAAATGGATAGTTTGGTTTTTAAGGTAAAACATGAAAAAACTTATATCTCACCCATTCATTCACTATTCTCTATAAGTTTTAACGATATTTTCTAGGTTTTAAAAGTTGGAGTGCTATTTAAATATATTTTTTCCTTTTTATTATTCTTATGTCAAGTTGATCAAGGGTTAAAGATAGGCAAAATTAGGGGAAAAGACGAAAAAAGAAAAGAAAAAAAATATTTATAATACTCCTTTAAACTGGTATCAATATATAATACTCCTTTCAATCCTTACTATAAAACTCACTTTAACTGTTTAACATACCATTCATTTCAGAGTCATCTAATGAAAAAGTTAATTAAGTTAGTTGAAGGGGCATCAATAACAATAATTATGGAAAAAAATTAACAAATATAAAAACATATCTTATATTTAAAATCAAGATCAATTCTCTAAATATGTCATGTATTAAGGATTAGAGGGAGTATAAAATACATAATTTACATAAAGATAACCTGTGGAATATCATTTCATGAAATAAACATTTTACTGATACTAAAACATGGTTGTAAACTCCATTAATATTCTCAAGCACATTACCCAAGTTGACCCCAGTCCATCTAGCTGGAGTTTATTACAATAAATAAATTAAGAGATAGGATGTAGGAAGTAGGAACCATTACTGATGTTGCACGATTGCCCCAGTAATTCAACCTTTTGCATTCAAAAATTGCCACTGATTGATCAACAATTCAGAATAATCAGAAGCTGCAATCATTGATGACATTTAATAAAAAGGATATTTAAGGCCATGCCCATTAAATTAGAATCTACGCTTTTTCATCCATAATACTTCCCTCAAGTCATTGATGAATTCTGAATGTGATCCTCTTCTACCTATAGATACTAATATTTCGTACTTAAAAAATAGTCGCTGAAAAGGGCAAGTTTTCTCTTCCAATTTCCATTGGTAATTTCCGAGTATGACAGGTCAAAAATCAGCTATGAAGAGTTGTCCCTAACTGAAAGGGAAGCTTTTAACTTGTCAGCAAGAAGTGGCAGCATCTTAATGCCATCCTGGATTGATTGATCAGCACATGAAACCATATCATTCAGTGCTCCTGGTTTTTTCTGCATCTTAGCGGTCTCATACTTATCTTGGCACACCATGAGGGCCCTTTGTAACCTTTCCTGCAATCAGTTCAAGTACCACATAGTCAGATCAAAGATGAAAACCATCAATTGCCCAAAAAAAGTTCCAGCAAGTAAGGGTATTGATTAAATATAAAAACTATGCAAATCGTTAGGGACACGCCATGAACTATCAAGAGCAAATAACCTGAGCATTTCAATCTAGATTCAACTCAAAATGGCATTTCAATTCCCCAAAATGTCATTTTCAAAGCAAATTACCAGCAGAAGAAATGACATTGTTGACAGCCAGAACTAGTCATAAAATAAGTATACAACTATACATGCAAAAGAGCTGGAGCCTTTAACAGATCCTGGTGAGGTCAAAGGTGGTAGGTTAACTAGCAACCACCCTGTTGCTAATCCTTAGGGCATCAATTAGTTTTCAAATTTTTACTCCTTTTTAGTGTTTCTTTAATTAGGACATTCTTATCCTCACTATTTACTGGCACACATTGCTTCCTCTTTTACACGGTTTGATATTCCACTAATTAAGATTATGTAATTCAACATTACATTTTCTGCAAAGACTTGAATATGTATCCTACAAAATCAACATTTATATTTTTAAGATAATTATATTGCAAAATTGTAGAAAAGTTATAATAGATAACTAAGTAATTAAAAGAGGGGAGATAATATGATTGCAGATCTGTATGGCAGAAAACTTACTTGAAACTGAGCCATCTCATTATCAAACTTCTGTTGAGCATTCGAAACAGGAATACTGCAATTCTCGACACATCTGGTTATTTCTTCCTGCTTCCTGCTTCTGTCAAAGCACTCATAAGCACATTTGAAGTAGGCTTTCTGCAATCGTTAATGAAACAAACAACTATGAAAACTTGAAATCCAGCAACTTAAAGAAAAAGAGCCCACCAAGTTTTCTACTTCATGCAAGAGCAATATCATATTGAATACAAATGATTTATTCGACTACAAAATATCCACATCACTGACACCAATGGATGAAAATCCCATCCCAAACATTATTTGTATGTCCTAAAAGTACAACATTTGCTATCACTGTTCAGTATTTACTAGCACAAAATATTGAGCTAGAACATCCTACTTTTTTAATCTCTAAATCTTGAGAATAAAAACCAATAAAATACAAATGACGACGACTAAAAGGGATAGAAAGGAACCTGAAGGGTAAAATTGACATGGTCTTGGACAGGGGCTAGATGAGCTTGAGCAGCTACATTCACTTCTTGGAGTTTCTGCTGCAATCTCTGTGAAGCAATTTGCTCTTCCGCGGCTGCCAAGTGATCCATCTGTTTCTCACTGTTTGTCAGATTTAATGCTTGATATTCGAACAGAATCTCCTAACACCAGTATTTCTTCTCTAGGATATTTAAGCAGCGCTCACCTTTTTACAAAAACTTCAGATACAATTAACCAGTCAGTTGAGGTTATTACAAAGCAAATTGAGGATATACAAAAGAACATCATCCCTAGAGAAATATTATCGAAAACACGTTTTCAATAGAAACAGACTCTCGTAACCTTACTCGGTTCAATTATCAACAAATTAAGCAAGGACCAAATACAGAATTCAAGCACGAGAAATGCATGAATACGTAAGGATTGTTGGGAGCGACGCCTAAATGGAGCATTCAACAAAAACTCCGGCGAAGCTTTTATTAAGTTTCGTGTTACTTTTCAGCAGAGAAAACCGACATTGACGAGCAATAAGTCGTAGAAGCGAGAAAAAGTGAAGCAGTTTAGATTCGGGAGACTTACTGGAAAAGCAACAGAACCACGGATGAGGAGAGCAGGCGGCGGCGCAGGCGATGACTGGAGGACGAGAAGCGACCATGCAGAGACGAAGCGGCTGAAGAGGAAATGGGGTTTTAAGCGCGATGGGTAAAATCGGAATATTAGAAAAAATAATATGGGTAATTTTGAAAGCCCAAGTTCTTTTAGTACTCTTCGTTTTATTGTTTAGGTAACATTGTTCCAATATTTTTACCCAAAAAAAGAAAACATTTTTCCAACATACATTGATTGATAATATAGGGTTGGGCGATTTCTCATTTTGTTGTATACACCTAGTACATGAAGTTCTCCTTAACTTAATCATATATTAGGTAAATTAGGTAAATAATATAATATTATCACTGTCATTTTTTGTCACAACCACTTTTTCACAATTAGATCAGAATCTCATCTACTTTTATCATTTTTCTTTTTTGTTAAGATTATGATTTAATGGTAAAAAAGTAGTGGTAACATTGGTAATGACAATATCATATCCTAATAAATAATTGTATATTATATCAAGCACATAATATAAAACAATAAATAACATATTTGGTCGATTACTTTTTTTTTTTTTTGAAAGAAAAGGCAAGCCGAGGCTTGATGAGATACAAAGGGCTAGACTACAGGCCAGCCCAAAATACTACAAACCAGAAAAGAGCTAGTTGCGACAGACCAACTGGTCTTTCAAAAACATGTGTAGGCATCCACAAGGAACAACCGGAATCAGGACAAAGTCAGCATCAGGAGAGGTGTCATGGCCCTCCCTGGCCATATAATCAGCACAAGAGATATTGTCTCTCGGGGTGTAGTGTAGTTGAACATCCCAGTCACTAAAAAGAAGGTCTCTGGTCTCCCTGATAATATCTCTAAGCGGGTGATCTTCATGGCAGCTATCTCTCATGAGGATGTTAATGGCATCGAGGGAATCGGAATAGAGAAGGATTCTTTGCATACCCAATTCCTTGCCAACCTTCAGCCCTACCATGATGGCATAAATCTCTGCTTCTACAACAGTGCGGAGACCTAGGTGCTTTTTGAATCCTATCAACCACTGCCCTTGGGAGTTCCGGATAACACCTCCACATGCTGCTTGATGTTGGCTCCGCACAGATCCATCCACGTCAATACAAACAGCATTTGGAGGTGGTGGGGTCCAAGACTTCTCATTCGATTACTTTAATCCATGAAATGATACACGTAATATGCGTTAAAATGCACTCTCAAATAAAAGCAGCTTTTGCTTTCCCCAAAATAATAATAATAATAATCATTGTCCAATATATGCGCTTCCTTTGTTTTAAAACAGGAAAAATTGTATTAAGGTCTCAAACTAGAAAAATTACTATTAAAAGGTTCTTTGAATCCTCCAATTTGCTAACAAGTCCATTCTGTAGGACTTAGGGTTAAGGTGCGTCCAGTATAATGAACTATTGATTCAGGAGCGTCCAGCACAATTAACTATTAAGTGGACCGTCCAACACAATAAACTTTTAAAAAGGAACGTCCAGCACAACACCGTTAGAAAAAAGTTAACGTCAGTTATTTAAGAAGCGCCCAGCACAACAAACTATTATCCCGAGAGTGTCCAGCACAAGTTTCTAAATTTTACTAAATTAAATAATTTTTTCTCAATTGTCATTATTCAAAACTACTTTTATAAATATCTATAGACAAAAATTACTCATTCTTCAATTTTCTCAAAATTATAATTTGCTAAAATAAACAAAAGTTTTGATTAAAAATATAATTATATGATTTAAATAAAACTCAAGGTGTTTTATAGTTTATTATATATGTTAAACAAAAAATATATGATTTATTTTTATTTTAGAAGAAATTTATGTGAGTTGAAAAATTCATTTAATGTTACTAAAATTTAAAAAATCTAAAAAATTAATTGGAAAAATCATCATGGTAGAATTGATCTTTTTTTACACATTCAGGATAAAATTATCTCCTAAAAAATTTTGAAGTCAAAATTACCCCTTAATCCTTTATCGATTCTACTTTGTGCTATATGATTACTCTTTCAATTTCTTTGTGTCGGCGAATGCGTGAAGGAAAGTTTGAATGAATAAAAAAAAGTATACACTTTTCTTGTGGGACTTATCCCATATTCCGTATTCAATAAGGCTATGTTATGTTGTTAGCCTTCTTTACACCTATATAATGTTGTACATCTTAATATTGACAAATAATTTAAACAGTTGTTAAATAGTTGGTGTACATTTTTTAAATTTTATTAACATTAAATGAATTTTTTTAACTCACATAAATTTCTTCTAAAATAAAAATAAATTATATATATTTTTTGTTTAACATATATAATAAACTATAAAACACCTTGAGTTTTATTTAAATCATATAATTATATTCTAAATAAAAAAATTTATTTATTTTAGCAAATTATAATTTTGAGAAAATTGAAAAATAAGTAATTTTTGTCAATAGATATTTATAAATGTAGTTTTGAATAATGACAATTGAGAAAAAAAATTATTTAATTTAGTAAAATTTAGAATTTTGTGCTGGGCGTTCTTGAAATAATAGTTTGTTGTGCTGAACGCTCTCGGAATAATAGTTTGTTGTACTGGGCGCTCTTTAGATAACGAACGTTAACTTTTTGCTAACGGCGTTAACTCCTTACTAACGGCGTTGTGCTGGACGCTCCTTTTTAAAAGTTTTTTGTGTTGGGCGGTCCACTTAATAGTTAATTGTGTTGGACGCTCTTGAGCCAATAATTCATTGTGCTGGACGCATCTTAACCCTAGGACTTATAGGTAATATAATAGAAATTTCAAAAGATCAAAATATCTTTAATGTTAGCTTTCTCACCTGTTAATGGTCATCCATGGACCATGGAGTTGTGACTTGTCAATTATTTTTCTATAGGCGGTCATTGACAAGTACATGTGTTTGTATTGACAAGTGAGGCAACTGACACTAAAGGTATTTGTATCTTTTGACATTTCGATTATATTACCCAAAAATATTATGGGACTTACCTACATATTAGAAATTTCAAATGACCTTTTTAGTAATATTTTTCGTAGCTCGGGACCTTAATGCAACTTTCCCTTGAAGTTCTAAGGCATTTTAATATCCTTTTCATATTTAAAAAATACAAGGCATTTAATGTTTATTGAGAGTACTCAATAAAGGTTTTCTAGATATGTACTTAGGGAGTGTTTGGTTGGAGGGAAGGGGAGGGGAGAAAAAATGGAGAGAGAGAAAAGGGGTTTGTGGTAGGGCCTACAAAAATTTTCTCTCCTTTTGACATTTTCCTTTCATTTTCCCTCCCTTCCCCTCCCCTTTCCTCCAACCAAACACACCCTTAATGAATATTTGAAATTAATGAGAATTTTGTATTTATTTGTGATTAAGTTACCTTATTAAATGAGAGTAGACATAAAATAGAGTAAGTAATTTCTAATAATTTTAGACTTTAGTTAAATTACCTCATAATTATATAGGGTTAAGGTGCAAAAATACATATATGCTTTATCCCAATAGGCACCCAATACCAAGTACTTTTTCAGGTGTAAAAATACCATTTAATCGTTAAGTTTGACTTTTTTTACTAACTACATGATGACGTGACTGGTTGGGCAAAAAGAGTGACCACCACCAAGTGTTTTTTTTAAAAAAAAAAATTGATAATTTTATTTCAATTAAAATAAAATTATTTTCTCTAAATTTTTTTTCTGATTTATCATTTTGGGAAGGATGATTTATTCAATGGGTAAAAATGTTAAAAATTTTATTTCCATTATTTATTTTATTTTTCTTAAATTTTCTAATTAATAATTGATAAATGAGTATTTATGCATTTAAAATGTAATATTATAAATAATATACTTACTTAAAAATAATTTTAATTTTTGAAAAATAAATAGTTAAAGAAATAATTCATTTATTCTAAAAAAAAATAAAATTCATTTACTTTGAAAAAAATTAACTTTATAACTATAATAAGTCTATAACATTCTTTGATTTATTTTCATTCATCATATAAATAGAAATAACTAATTTAGAGGTGCAAGCGTTTATATGGCATATTTCTTAATGCAATAAAAATCAAATAATATTGTTCGGTTTTGGTTGAAAAATTATGCAAATAATTTCTGGCTCAATTTGTTAGATCAAAAAATTAAAATCATTTTTAATTAAAAATAGTATTTATAATATCAAATTTCAAATGTATAAATACTCATTTCTTAAATATTAATTATAAAATTTAATAAGGATTTAAAAAAAATATGGAAATAAAAAATTTGGCATTTCAAGAATTATACCTAAAGAAATAATAATTTTCCTTCAATTGAAATAAAATTATTAAATTAAAAAAAAAACTTGGTGTTAGGTGCTTTGTTTCCCAAACCACATATGTATTTTTATATATTTGAAAGTCGTGTCATCGTCCAGTCAGTAAAAAAAGTCAAACTTAAAGACCAAACGGTATTTTTGTACTTAATTTATATTATGTGTACACTTTTGCACCTAAAAAGAAATTTAGTGTTGAACGTTCCTCGGGATAATGTAGATATACATTAACCCAATTATATATTGGGGGAGTGATACATTTTACTTGAATGGAGAGGCAGATTCAGAAAAGGGGCACAAGGCTTCAAAATCCATCATGAACAAAATCTATGTAAGACGACTCGTGAGCTAGCACCCTTGTGATGTAAAGAATCTTTGTCCATTAGACACACAGAAAGATAACCACAGAAGAACCAGCTATGTTTCTTATCCTTCTAAAAT
Source organism: Acacia crassicarpa (assembly GCA_034222035.1). Classification (NCBI taxonomy): domain Eukaryota; kingdom Viridiplantae; phylum Streptophyta; class Magnoliopsida; order Fabales; family Fabaceae; genus Acacia; species Acacia crassicarpa. The sequence continues at coordinate 54,981,125 of JAWXYG010000001.1, read as the reverse complement.
GGTCTGAATTTCTGAATCATTCCACAGTTTTAAAAACAGACAGTTTAGTAAACCTAAACTATATCAGATTCATCTTTCAGCACTCCAGAAAATTAATCAGCAACCGCAGGATACAAGCTTTAAGATTCAATCTTCCTTAACAGCAAGAACATGTTCTGATCCATCACAAACTTGAGACAGTGGGAAGAATTGCCCCTCAGCATCATCTGTAGCCCACCAAAAGAGGCATAGACCTCCCTGGAGAAAGACAGAGACTTAATTAGAAAATCAAATAGGTTCTTGGGTACATATAAGTTCAATGATTTCATGATTTGATAAGCGGAAACTCAAGGATGGACAAATCAATGGACGAGGAAAACAGGGAATTTCTATGATTTTGATACAACTTTGGGAATGTCATTTGTTGTTGCATGACAAAGATACTGAAATGCAACAAAACTAGTGAAGTAACAGGTCAAATTGAAATAGAATGTATAAACTGGGTTTAAGTAAACATCCTAATATGTTATATTCCCTTTGGTCTTAATTATACGAACACTTTTGTAGTGTAATTTGTATTACAAAAATGTTTCCATAATTAGGACCGGAGGTAGTATTAAATATCCTAGTATCTTATATTAAACGAAGATGAAGATGTCATGAGGGAAAATATTTACATACACTTCATTTTCATCCTCGGAACCTTCTTGTGTGATGTTATACAATCGCCCATGCATGATGTATTCAAACTTTTCTTGAATGGACACCTTGCCATCCTGGAGAAAGAATCAATAATTCAACAGAAAGAAATTTTAGCTAAGCTCACTAGTACAATTTTCTCAAAAACTAAACGATGGCAGCTAGATGGTGTCATCATAAAAAATTTCTCATCCATTGGATCATCACAGGCCATAGAGTTCTTAGTTCAGGCTACAAAATAAATGCATTAGCAAGCACTATTGTGATCACAGAAGGTAGCTGTAAGCAATGGATTGAAAAGGCATTCAATTAATGGCTACAGTAAAAAGGCATTTTAAGTTATCAGAAGTAATTAATATGGACAGATAATGAAGATATCCGCTTCCTTAGAAGGTACACCAACAATGATTATCGGAAACAACATGAAGTATGTTTTCCTGGTTGGCCATAGAGCAATGCAAGAAGCCATCAGAGTGATATGATTCTTCTGAAGCCTTAGTGTTCCCTTCTAGTTAAACTATAAATTCTGGAACTAAGCAGTAAACAACTGCTAGCTTTGATCACCTCTTTTATGCCATTAAAAGATCAGCACATATCCATGAGAGGCAAAATTACATATAAAATCAAGGACTAATTACTGAGGCAGTTTGATAACCTAGTATGCTAGAGTTGACTAATTATTTATGACTACATATTTGAAGCTTGGACCTCTAAGAACTCCCATAATTTCAGAAATTACAATGTTGCACTTTAATATTTATTATTCTTTCAAAAGAAGAACAGATAACCCAATCAGACAGAAAAGTATAAATACGAGCTATATGAAAAAAGCATGAAAAGAATTACATTTATACAGTTTGAAACTGAACCATATCAAGAGAAAAGTCAACATGGATGAGAAGAGAACTAAGTTTACCTTTGTATTTAAAACTAGTGAGGGAGACAGAACCATCAAGAATCTTTCATTTTTGTTCAGTGGATAAAGCTCTGTATGTAAATCCAGAAGCATGTACATGTCACACTTCTCACTTTTAGCCACAATCCGAGACACTAAAAGAAAGAAGTCATGAAACCATGAAGGTCAGGCCCGTTGAACAGTTTATAAGTATACCAAGAAGGCAAGGGAAAAAAGAAAATAACTATACATACATTCAGATACAAAGCTTACATGTCATGTAAGACTGTAAGGCTGGTATGTCAAAAACCATAAAAGCTCAATATCCATCAGAAATGAGAAGGGATATTGTTAACCGGATAACACATTGTAGCTAAGGACTTACCTTATGGAGTTGCAGAGCCTCTTTGACGAAAATCGATGTGCATATTTCATCTAGTAAATTATCTCATAATAAATTACTAATCCTTGGTATTGGTAATTACTACCTCTAGTCCTAATTATGGGAATACTTTTGTAGTGCAAATTACAGTACAAAAGTGTTCTTATAATTAGGATCAGAGGGAGTAATTCGTAATCATTTTAGGGTTTCTTGGATTTTAAATTTCATTCATACATTTTGCTAGTATGTGAGAAAAAATGACAATTGATAAATAGTTTCATTCAACTGCTAACTGAAATCTAATGGGAAAAACCTCCTTCGAATTGTCTATTTAGCTGCTCAATCCTGAAGATAACAATATTTTTTTTCCTTGAAATCATTTTATTAGACATGCCCACAACAGAAATAGCAGTAAGAAACAGCATTATCTTCATTGATATATTTCTGTACAGCTAACTTCCCTTAGCTCCTAAAGTTTTCTTTTTTAATGCGCCACCAAGTACAAACCAAAACAAGAGAGCATTAGCATAGATAAGTCATAACACAGTTAAATGCTGGTAGCTATCTATAAAAATGAATCACTTCTAGAACCCTCGTTTGCAGTCAAAAGCAAACATGCCTAAAAATAACAAAAACTTCGTAATTAATACTGAAACAACCTTCCACTCATGAGTTTCAAAATCAAAGTACCTAATGGGGTGCAATTTTGATTAAACTGTGTTGTAAGGAAAGAGAGAGCAAGCATTATAACTAAACTGAACAGAGAAATTGGGTTCCAAGAACCATACCTTTATCATACTTTTTACCATCTGGATCTACTTCCTCAACCTTGAAAATATCATCAAACAGAAACTCACTCATCCTTCAAAAGCAATTTCTGTCCAGCACACAAGTTCTAAGAACAAAACCAGCACAGAACATAACGAGTTAGAAAACAACTGAACTCTAAAGTCTAAACAAAAGAGCAATGTATTATGTTTACTAAAACATTTTTTGCATAAAGAAGATATACCAGGGGAGGTTTAGTAAAATTCCAAGTGGTTTAAAAATTAAAACTCAACCTAATCATTCCAGCCTGTGTTGACTCCTCACATTTTACAAATTATAACCATTCCTTTTTGACATTACAGTACAAAATTTTGAATTTAATACCTCATATTTACCTGTTAAGTAAGCTTCATGACCCATCTGAATCAATATCCTAATTCTTATAATAAAGCATGCCTAATTTAACACCAATAAATATTTTATTGGGGATCAGGACAGGAAAATTGATGTCTCTCATAATGAACTATTTCACTACACTATAAACCCATCCTAAAAAGGGGCATCAAGCTTAAAATTATTCTTTTCAACGGCACCTTACTTGCCCGCTTCTAGGGATGAGCTAGTGTTTTTCTGCACGCAAACAGACGACATGAAAAATACATACTCAATTTTTGCGCCTAGATTTGAACTTAACCTTTTAACTTCAGGCCTAGTAGATTCCAAACGGAAACATGATTAAAAAAGAAAAAAGAAAAAGGCATGGATAACTGAAAATACAAACAGCAGCGAGCGAGTGCGCGAGAGCAACGAGACGAACGAAAAAAACAAAAATAGAGCAGAGAGTATAAAACGAGCCGAACCTGGAATGAGAAACAGTGGCAGCAACGACAAGGGGCGGCGGCGGAGGCGACGGCTGGGGCTGTTGCAGTCGATGGAGAGCACAAAGCCGCAAGTGAGCAGAGGTGCGAGGCAGACGATTTTAACGGGAAGGGAGCATGAGAGGGCATGAGAAAACTTGTGGAGTGCGGAGGAAATAGGACACTCTTTATTTTATTTTTTTTAGGAAAATTTAATTAAAAGACCATACCACCAAATTTATTTTAGTAAATGATCAAAATATTTTAAAATTTCATCAAAGATTAAAATAAAAATAAGTTTTGTAGGTAAATAATAATAATAATAATGTCTCTTGCTTTATTTTTTTTAAGAGAAGGTTTGGTTGTCGTGAAGCACTAACAACCAGTCATCAGCAGCAGTTAAGACAAAGTGACCGCCACCGTTTAACCAAGTTTCGGCGCCTATCGGTCGAAGCTTCGGCCATAAAAAATTAATGTGTTGTTCATTGAAGGATTTCACTTATTCGTAAAGAATTTAACACTTGCAAATAAGACTTGTTTATGGTTCTATGTTTTCCTGTTAACCTATTAATTTGCGTTGTTCATATGTCTTTGCACTTGTTCATAAGAAGCTTGACACTTGCAAATGAACAATGCAAATTTAACAAGTCTTATTTACAAGAATGCATCTGTTTATGAACAAGTGGATTATACATATGAATAATTCGAATTTACAAATATTTTACTCTTCATGAAAAAGTTTAATCTTTCTATGAATGGCACATTAATTTTGAGGGGTCAAAGCTCAGGTCAGTCGGCACCAGAGCTTCGATGGGTGACCGACAATGGCTACTTTAGCTGGTCCCGGTCATTAGAGCTTTGGCGATGATCAAACATTTTTTTAAGAAAAAATCGAGCAAGGGGCATTAATGTCTTTTTACCTATAAAAATTATTTTTATTTTGGTCCTTGGTCCTTCAGTGAAATTTCAAAATGTTTTGATCTTCAATGAAATAAATTTGATTCCATGGTCCTTTAATGAAATTTTATCCGTAAGAAAAGAAATCTGCTCCTCATCTCTCTTTGAAAAAAATCAGCCTTATTCTTGAGGGAGGGGAGGTTCTATGTTATATTTGGCTTGTAATTCTCACCCAATTTGGTTCAGAAAAAAGAAAACAGAGAAAAAACGAGGTCAAGAGAAGGGAAAAACTCAGCTCCTAAGTTAGGGGGAAAAGGTGAGAAAAATGAAAAGATGGGATCAAATATGTAAAGATTATGAAAATAAAATTGTTTTTTTCACCACCCCGTTCCCATCTTTCTCATACAAATTAGCCCATCAAGTGACTTTCATTTACCATCTTTTCACTCCAATCAACCATTACACACCCTCACAAATATGAAAAACATAGTTCTTTCAATCTGTTTTAGATATATACATATATGGAAAATATATTTTAAACTATAGGGAAAATCCTTTAAAAAAATTCAAAACTATAAAAAGACAAAAAGATCATCCGAATATACATAATCCCAAAAGAGAAGCATCGAAAACAAAAAATCTTACATGGGTTGTTAAGCTTTATTGTGCTCTACCAATGTCTAAACCTTTAAATAAATTTTTGATCAAAAATTTCTTTTTAATAACTTTATTAAGTGTTCCTCTTAGTCTTCCTCAACTCTTTATTGGAGAATTTCATATTGTTTAATCTCCCTTCTTCACTGACACCCCAACATCATGAGTGTGCATGGGAATTGCATCTTAATCAACTCTTTTTCTCTCTCCCTCTCATCGACTACTCATTCTTTGAGAGTGTATAGAAGGTCCAAGTTGAAGATTTTCCGCTAAAACATTGTATAATGAAAATTTTTGTCGAAGAATTGGAAGTTTGAAATGTATATAGTACTAGATGTGACCAGTAAATCTTTTTCTTTGGCCAAAAAAGAGCTGTTTTAGAGATTTTCTCCTCATAGCATACTTTTTCTTCCTCAAAGGAGCTTTGAATATGTGTTTACAAACTATAAAGAATATGTATTTTCACCTTCATTAACGATTCGAGGATGAAGTTAAGTTTTACAGTACTGGTTCTCAAAATGTTACGTTGGATCTCTCCTTTAACAAATTGAAACTACATGAAATTCAAACTCCTACAGATCAATGAATAGAGTTTAATCAATATGCAGCAACTCTATCCAATGGGTGAGTTCATGTGTACAGTGATCATAAATTCTGTTCTCAGCATGTTTTCCACTACTATCACTTAAAATTGAATCGTACAAAAAGCAGCTTGAAACTGTTTAACTGATTTATTCAAACTTCTATTCATATTCTCATGCTGGAAAGAAATGCTGCAAAGTATATTACAAAGGAAACCATAATCCCAACGCAAAATACTCACAAAAGTGCTGCATTTGTAACGCAAGCCATAATTTACTGTGTTTGGTTACACTAGCAAGAAAGTCTAATCCTTTGATGGAATGCTTGCCTCAGCTCCTTTCTGGCTCTTCCCTTGTTCAAACTTGTCTATGGCTACTTGTAGTTCATCTGTACCTCCAACAGCCCTCATGGTGTAGAAGTACACCCCTAAGACAAAAGCAGACAAGCCCCCGGCTACTACCAGATTCTTCGCCTTGGGTGTGAGGCCTCTGAATCCTGAAAGCCCAGCCATCTTGCCAAGAAGGAGAAAAGACTGCATTAGAAAGTTGGCTGAGTGTCACATTTATGCTTTCAATGAAGCAAGTGCAGAAAATTATGAGATTCAAAGGATAATACATGATTCTCTCAAAAACCAACAAATGTTAACAGTATAAATGATGCAATAGTGAGAAAAGACGAAAGGCCTAGAAGGAATATTAGAACATCCAAGTAGAGATCAAACTTTGATTAAATGGCTTCTTAGTATAACATCTTGTTTGCTCCCTTGAGTAGTTGACTTGAAGGAAACATCAAACATGACCATAAGCCTAAGATCGTCTAATTTTTCTATGGAAGAAAATACATCAGTCTACCACAGTGAGCATTACTCCAACTTCCAATCTGAGATTGCATGGTGATTTAGCTATAGCAAAAATGCTAAAAGAATCATTTCTGGTGAATGAAAAAGAAGAATAGTGAATGAGTAAAAGCTATTTAAGATTGTAACAGGTATTCTATATTTCTATGAGGAGAGGAAGCAAACAAATAAGAGATGAAAATGGGAAATTTTCAGTCAATTAGTTACTACAACAAGTCTTATCTCACGAGATGGGATCAGAGTCATATAGTTACAACGCACAAATGGACCCTGTAACTAAGAAAATCTGGAGGAAATTCAATGAATAGAAACATGAAGATGAAGCATAATCAGCACAAAGACATAAACACCAAAGGAAAGTAGATCTATGCTGCCTTAATAAATATGAAAAACTTGAAAGAAGGAGGGGGGGGGGGATAAAGAATGTAACCTGGAAACCTTTTTTGCAGGACATGAAAAACTTACAGTAGCCTAAAAACTAGTTAATAAATATGCCAGATAGAAATAAAACATATTGAGCGCATCAAATGGCCGTGATGTGTATCATGCTAAGAACTTTAACCCATCGATCAAGTTTCAACCACCACCAGAATCCATCAGTCCAACAGGAGGGCTACTATAAATGTAAACCTTATAAAACTTGGTACAAACTTTAACCGAATCAGAAGAAATAACATAAAAACAGAATATGTTAAACCGTTTTAGAAAATATATAGTAACTAATGAAGTTTATATTGTAATGGTTGCCGAGAATTGAAATATCTCTTGCAACTGCAATTCGAAATGACAGTAATACTTATTGCTTATCGATATTCATCAAGTTGAGTTCGTTTCTTCTTCATATAGAAATATAAATATCATATGTTTCTCAGAGGAAATCATATGATTCAGAAACAACAAAAACACGGAAGTCATATCAATCAACTATGATGCTTTGTCCAGAAAGGATTTCAGCACTGAGGCAGTGTATAATAAATTCAAGTTACAAATTCCAGGTCAACATTCATGTCATGATCAGATTAGAACAAAGACAACAGCACAATGTCCATCATAAAAAACTTAATCGTAAAATCCACTAATAAAAGAAGATCATTCTATGAATTAGGAAATCTACTAATCCCCATTAGATTGTATTGTAGTCAGTCTTTCCATCTCCATTTACCAAGAGGTCAACTAAATATCGGGAATTTGCATCATAAAATTCTGACACATAATAAATAGTTTATCAAAGTATACAAGAGGCATTTGCATCTTTTCAAATACAGACATGAAAGTCAAATGGAAACGAGACGTTCCAGACTTTTTTTTTTTTGGCTTAAACTGGAACTTGTGAAGCTAATGAATATAATAGCTCCAGCTATAAATGAACTCTTACAGCAGCTCCCAAAATAAACAAAGAAGATAATGAACGAAAAAACTCATGAGCTGAATATATCGACATACGTACTCAAGATGCAATATTCGAATCGAAGTAAAGCAGCTAAAGTATGAAAAGAAAAGACAATCGGTTGGTGAGGGATTTTTGGGGTCAAACCAACATTAGCCTATGTACATAATAACATAGTCCAATCCATAAAAAGCAACCAAGCGTTAATCAGTAGCGCACAGAGGGATTTTTCGTCCCTTACCATAAGAATTGAAGCCTCGCAAAGAAACTCATCATCCCAAAATGAAAGTCAAGATGTGGCTACTTACCAGAACTCGAGAGTAAGAACAAGAGAAACGAGAATGGGGCGCAAAGTATGGAGGTGGCTTGACGACTCGACAAGCGAGACAGAGAAATGGTGGGCTGTCGCAGTTGGAGTGGGGTTCAGGAATCGCGATCCTCCACAGTGGTATATATATCGAGTTTGTTGGTTCTCCTCTAGTCGGCGCGCAAGCCGAAGAACTGGTGACCGGTGCTTTTAGGCGAAACCACGGGCCCGTGGTTCTCAGGAGCTATGATCTGAGCCGTTCGCATAATGAACGGTCATAATTGTGCCACTAATGAAATGACGTGGCGTCAATTTTTTTATGCAATTATTGCGTATTATATAAACGTGGCAGTCTTGCTAATTAGTAGAAGCCGCACCGAGTGAAAAACAAATGAATGAAATTTGGATTTAACCTCGACGTCTTCAAACTACAACTCAAATAATGAAAAGAGGATCACACTATGAAAATCCAGAAATTAATATAAGGAAAAATTATAATAAAGGACCTAAGAAAAAAAATATTTATTAAAAAGAACCATAAAAAGTGGTAATTATTTTGAAGGACCAAAAATTAAAACATTAAAATTAAAAGACTAAATTGACCTTAATCAGATTTTCTATATTATCTCTGATTAAATCAGAATCTGATTAATTTTTTTTGATACGTATCTGATTGATTGAAAATAATAAATGAAAAGTTTCAGTATGGGTCTTCCTATGCCGCCGATTAATGTGACCCTGTTACTCCTGTTTTTGCCCTTACAAAATCCGCCTGCTGTTTACTCTTTTGGAATGGGATCCCCTATTTTTCAAAATTTTATCATTGAAATGGGTTTTCTTTTGAAAAAAAATGCTAATTATTTTTTTACTAGAGAAAAAAAATGATACATTTAAATAAATTTAAAAACAACGGTGTCACAACAAATCTTCCACAAACATGTCATGAATCCTTTAATTTTCACTTAAGAAGTCAAGAACTTGTCGAAAGGTACCGAGAAAGTAAATCTTACAGATAAGAAAATATTATCATGACTCTTAGAATATTCCAAATTTATATAAAAGTTACATTTTAATATTAAAATAAAAATTCAAATTCAAATATAATAATTTTGAATTGAAAAATATGATATATTAAAAAAATAATGAAATATTAAATAAATTTATATCATTAAGTATTGTGGGAGGTTTTATATTGAATGAAACCTCCCACAATACTTAATGATATAAATTTATTTAATATTTCAACAGGAGTAACAAGGTCATATTAATCGGCGGCATAGGAAGACCTATACTGAAACTTTCCATTTATTATTTTCAATCAATCAAATTCTACGTATAATATAGAAAATCTGATTAAGGGCAATTTAGTCTTTCTATTTTAATATTTTAATTTTTGGTCCTTCAAAATAATTACTACTTTTTATGGTCCTTTTAAATAAATATTATTTTTCTTAGGTCCTTTATTATAATTTTCCCTTAATATATATATATGGTAAAGGATTTCTCTTGGAGATAGAGTTATCTCCATTAACCCTAAAACTACGTCGTTTTGAATTAATAAAGGTTGTATTTGTAATTTCAGGTGAATTAATGAAGGGCGTTTCTGTATTTTTACTCTTCATTAATTCACCTGAAATTACAAATACACCCTTCATTAATTTAAAACAACGTAGTTTTAGGGTTACTGGAGATAATTCTATCTCGAGTGACAGGAGAAATCTTTTACCCATATAGTATATATATAAACAGAACATCTAAGAAAACTGGAAAATAAGCGAGTGATGACTTCCTATTTTTAATTGATATGGGATATATTTTAACATATTTAGGAAGTCATCAATGCTAAATTAAATAGATTTTATGATTATTTTAAGGGATATCAATCTGGAGGCATCATTTAAAGGATTTCAATTTAAAATAGAAGTTTTTGAGTTTAGGAAATAAATCGTAGTAATGAGAAGTTTTAAAAAATAAAATCAGTTTTATTATCATTATTATGATTGATTCCTTTGGTGTTTCCTTAGCCACGCACTCAGCATCACTTTTACAAGGCTATTTGGAATTGAATGGAACGTGGGGCCCACGGAGTGAAAGAGAAATTACCTAAATTGGAGAAACAAGAGCACAGGAGTATTATGTTGGCACTGTGAAAAAGGGAAGAATTGTAACCTAATTAATTAAAAAGAAGCACGCGGCCCAAAGATACAAATTTCTATATATATAGGAGGACGGAGCAGATTTGGAGAGACACAGAACGAAGAAGCAAAGGAGTAGAGGCTGAGCGTTTCAATTCCCTTCATCATCTCCACAGAAGGACGGAAGAACTGTGGAGGCGACGGAGAAATTTTCTTTCTTCTTTCTTCTTCTTCTTCGAATCTAAATTTTAATTTTTTTTTATGGATTTGAATAAAGCCATGTGTGGCTAGTTTGTTTTGCAACCTAGAGAATCTATGAACTTGTTTGGGTTTTAGAGATTATTCCCACTTGTTAGTTTTGCTTAATTTTATTTCAGTTTATTTAATCCTGTGTTCATTGTTATTGCTTATTGACTGATCACCATTGAGCATGTTTTGGGGATTTAGGGTTGGACTTGAAAGAGGGAATCCTAAATTGACCTTGGGAATAAATAATGTGGAATTAGGTTTAAATCTAATAGAGAAATTAGGTTTTAATCTAATTTGCGTCTAGGATAGACATATACCTAGAAGCTCCGCATAGTCAAATTAGAGTGAGCCCGATTTGAATTGCACCTTAATTAATTGTGTGAGACATTACATAATTATTTGAGGTAGGTGTATAAGTGGACCGACAGGCACTTATAAACATTAATACTCTAGATTAGCTGATTAAATTTAGTCAAAGTTAATTAAGTGGGGATAAAATCTAAAAATCAAATAAGGGATTAGTGACTCTAGGTTGCGCGTTTGATTATTGTGGTAGTTTTCTTATTCTTATTTTTATTTTAATTTCTTTTCTCTTCATTAAATTTAATTTAGTTTTCTCAACTTAAACGAAATTGTGAAATCAATGCTTAATTGAAATTGTAGATACTAAGTCCTCGTGGGAACGATATCTTTCTTATCACTTTATTACTTGATACGGCCCGTGCACTTGCGGAGTTTTTAGGTTTTAAATTTTGCCCTATCAGCAACATTAATTTTCGATCTGAAATCGTATGGAACGGAGCAATACAAATAGTGACAATCAGATAGGAAATCATGCCAATACATCAATACATAGTCAAAAGAAGAGCGAAAGAATATAGAAATGATTAGAAAGATTCCACATACTGACATCAATCCTGAAGAGAAAAAACTTTTCCGGTGAAGGAAAAAGAAAAGAGTTCGAAATGGCAATATATAAAAGCAACAAGGAAGAAAATTTAGCGAGAGAGAGATGATGCACCCACCTCCTCCGACCGCCCAGGATTGTCAGCTGAGGATCTTAAATTTGGGATGAAGCCTGCTAGTGCTAGGTTTTGGAAGCATATCATTGATATAAGTTTGCCATGGAACCGGTTTTGTTCAAAGGATAGGTACTAAGAGCTTGGCCTATCTGGACCGTCCAGATGCGATGGTCCAGATTTTTTTTAAATTGTTACTCTTTGAATAAAAAAAATTATTTTTTGAAAAAATGTTAGTTGAAAGATTATCTTTATTTTAGATTCTATATCTATTAAAATAATTTTTTTGAAAAAATAGAAAGTAAAAAAAAAAAAAGATCTGGACTATCCAGATTAGATCTGAACGGTCCAGGGAATGAGCTCTTCCTGCCTATCCTTTGGATAGGCAGGGAATCCAGTTCCAGTTTGGCATGCTAGGTTTTGGAAAGAAGTCCTTAGTAAAAATTTGCCAAATATTGTCGGAAGCTATTCTGCAATCAAATATAGGTTTTAAGGTCAAAATCAAATCTAAGTTTGTAAAAAATTATTTTTTTTCAGATTTTTTTCCTCCTCTATTATTATTAGTATTTTTTAGTACCAGTAAGTATTCTTAAGTACTTTTTTAGTATCCGTCAGTATTTTAAATTTTTTTAAGATTAGTCATTACCCTGAAATATTTTTCAAGATCCTTAAGTAAATTTTTAAGATGAGAAGTATTTTTTTTATCAGTCAGCATCTTTAAGTATTTTTTTAGTATCCGCTAGTACCTGACATATTTTTTCAAAACCAGTCATTACTTTGAAATATTTTTTTAAGATCCTAAAATAAATTTTAAAGATCATCAAGTATTTTTTTAGTAACAGTGAATATTGTTAAGTATCTTTTTAGGTTCCGTCAATACCCTGAAATATTTTTTAAGATGTACCTGAATATTTTTCAGGATCCTAAAATAAATTTTCAAGATCATGAAATACTTTTTCAGTACCAGTATGTACCCTTAAGTATCTTCTTTATTTCCGTCAGTACCCAAAATATTTTTCAAGGTCAGTCAGTACCTTGAAATTTTTTTGTAAGATTCTAAAATAAATGTTCAAGATAATGAAGTATTTTTTCAATACTAGTTTGTTCCTTAGGTATCATTTTAATTCCCGTCAGTATCCAAAATATTTTTTAAGATCAGTTAGTACCCTAAAATACTAAAATAAATTTTCAAAATCAAGAAGTATTTTTCAATACCAGTTTATACTCTGAAGTATTTTAATGTTGGTTCAAAAATTAATGTAACTTTTTGTACTTATTATGAAATTTAATGTTAAAAATACTTAAAATACAACATTATCCTTTATATATAATTATACCAAAAGTTAATGTCCTTTCTATTAAATTTGACTCTGAAAAGCTATTCTGATAATAATATTCAAACACTATCATTTTATCAAAATCATTTTTTTCCAATAATCTATTCTACAAAATGCTATTCAGAAAAAAGTGATACTATTTGGATATTATTATTAGAATAGTTTTTCATACTCAAATTACCAAAAAGAACATTAGCCTTTATGATAATTGTATATTAAGGATCAGATTCTATTTTAAATATCTTTAACATGAGCCAAGCGCCTCGTAGAGCGATGACACTAGTGCCAGCCTTAGGAGTTGGCTTTCTCTCTTGTTCAGGGTTCGAGCCCTGCCTCCCCCTCCCCCCACCGGCTGTATAAAAAAAAATATATATATCTTTAACATGAAATCTCATAATAAATTCCAAAAACTACATAAATTTGTTTACAAAATCAAAATACTTTAGGGTATTGACTAATACTAAAAAAATATTTTAGGGTACTTACTTATACTGAAAAATACTTCATTGAAAAATTTATTTTAGGATCTTGAAAAAATATTTCAGGGTTGTGATGAGTACTAAAAAGATACTTAAAGGAATTGACTGGTACTGAAAAGAATACTTCATGATCTTAAAAATTTATTTTATGATATTGAAAAAATATTTTAGAGTACTTACTGATTTTAAAAAATATTTCAGGGTCATAACGGGTAGTAAAAAGATAGTCAATGATACTGGCTGGAATTAAAAAATACTTCATTATCTTAAAATTTATTCTAGGATAATGAAAAAATATTTCAGGGCAATGACGATTGAAAGAAATTTTAGAGTATTGAGGGATACTAAAAAGATACTTAAGGATATTCTTAAAAAAATACTTTATGATCTTAAAAATTTATTTTAAGATTTTGAAAAAATATTTTAGGGCACTGTCTGATCTTAAAAAACTTTTAGAGTACTAATGGGTACTAAAAAGATATATACAAATACTGACTGATATTAAAAAATGACAAAACAGAAAGAAAAATCTAAAAAAAATAGTTTTTTCCAGCTTGGAGAATAAATTCTGACAGTTTTAAATTTCATGGTGTTTGGCAAACTTGGCCCAGTTTGGTACATAGATTTGGTGAGAAGGGAAAGGAATATTAGTAAGTTCTTTCGTTTGATATGCATTTTAGACAAATCTTCTTAGAAATTCAAGTTTCCGGGCCCACCAATCTTCCCTCGTATTGAGAAAAACAGATAAGTTCCCAAGTCATTGATAATATTTTTTGACAAATTTACCTCTCAAATTTAAATTTTGACGAGAAAGTTCAAATTTGGTTGGGAATTTTTTTGCATGAGTTTGAGTTTGACAAGAGCATTTTTTTTTAAAAAATATATTTTAGCAAGAAAATTATTTTTCTTTTTTATTTTGAATTGATTACTTTAGTGAGTAAAAAAGATATTTCTTCATTCTTTACTAATTACTGTTCCTTCATTTTTTTTAACTAAATAACTTATCTTCCCTTAAACTATCTTCTCTCATCTTTCTTTTCCTTTTCTTCCCTCCTTAAATTTTCTTCATATCAAACGAGGCCTTATGTGTAAACAGGCTTTTAAGTCTGAACAAAAAAAAACAAAAATTCTTGCATAAATATTTGTCATATGAATTTTTTGTTTGTCAAAAGTATACAGTTTTCGGGAGCGCTCGCCCATCCATCGGTTCAGCCATGGACATGGCTGGGGAGTTTGAGAGCAGCTTGAACCGCACGCAGAAGAGAAGCAAGAAGAGGGTGAGCTTAGAGGGAGAGAAAGTGATATTGGTGCCATACATGGAAGCCCACGTGCCGAAGTATCAGCAGTGGATGCAAGATCCATCTCTTCTTGAAGCTACAGGGTCTGAGCCCCTTACCCTCGATCAGGAGTACCAGATGCAGATTTCATGGTCTCAAGACCCTGACAGTTACTCTTTTTCTCCTTCTCTTCGCATTTTCATCTGAATTTTGATTTACTGAGGAGATTGTGGATGGCTTTTGCATATTCTATCCCATTTTATGTACATTTGTGAAAGACAGAGTTTGTGCGCTGGGTTTCCTTTCCTTTTTTTCCTTATCAATTTTTTTTTTGGATAAGTTTTTCTTTTTCTTGCAATTTACTTGAACACATGAACGGTAGGGAAAATGGCTTTATTTCTAAACATTGTCATCAAGCAGGGGAGATTTTTTCCCCCCCTCCCCCTTTGATGTCCTAAGGAGAATTGTAGATGTTTTTATTTTATTTTATTTTATTTTTCTATTTTTTCTGCAGAGGAGACCTTCATTGTATTGGATAAGGACTTGGTTGTTGGAGAGTTTTCACATGGAGAACCCCATGTTGAAGGTACCCTAACTTTTCGGCTTCATAATTTTGAACTTCTCTTCGGTTGTGATAAAAATTAATGAGAAGAAAGGGCGAATGTAATTTCATGCTTTTAACTCTATGGATTCGCTTTTGATTCAATAAAGACAAGTTCTTCACTTGATGGCACGCATGACTGATGCGTGCATGATGTAAGGTTTCAGTGATATGCTGTGAGCATGTGAACAGTGACATTTTAAAATAGAGTTAGAATGAGTTGGCTGCTTATAGTAAAAACTTCAGAATGTTTCATGGTGGGTTACTCCTACAGGTACTTTTCCTGAAGCTACCCCTCATATCTTACTCTTGTTGACGAACAATAGTAATTGGTAATGAATTTTACAGGGAGAGATATGTATATTATTGGCTAAACAAAGCTCCATATTTACAAAAAGGTCATCATGCGTGTATCATTTGGCAGACTAGTTGGCAAATATAGAATCTTTTCAAGGTTACCAGAAACTTTTGTTACATTTACGTCCTTGATGGTGTTTAAAAGTTAAAAAGATTTGACTTTTGCTAGACTATTGATACAGTTGACCTTTTTAGAGCCTCCAAATGTTTTTGGTAAAGGAAGTTACTAATATGCCTAATTTTCAGCTATGGTTGGTGATGTAAATATATTCATGAATGACTTGGATAATCCTCAGATGGCAGAGATTGAGATAATGATTGCTGAAGAAAAGAGGTACTTGGCTTAATTTCCCTATCATAATTGGGTGGGTTTGTTCTTGTATTTTCATAGGCATGCTTGTCCTTTTTAGTCGTTTTAATGTTCTGTCCACATTACCTTCATTCTATATTAAGTGAATTTCCATTTTTCTAGGGTGGGGATGCAGTAAGAGTGAATTGAAATGGGGTTGTTGCACTACCATATTTAAACTCTAGTTAATGACTTGATATGCACAGTAAAAAGAGGAAATAGTAATTGGTAATGGCTGGAGAACATAAAAGTTAGGAATATGGTCTTTTGTATTCATGTTTAGTGATATATTGAGCCAAACATATAAAAATTCCAGACCATTAAACATTTTAGAGAGTTGACATATTGTGTTAGTCTTGGAATTTAGAGTATTACATTTCCTTGTTCTCATTTTCTATAGCTTTGATTTTTGCTAGCATAGCCGTGGTAAAGGACTTGGAAAGGATACTGTTGTAATGATGATGGCCTTTGCAATTGAGAAGTTAGGAATCAACATCTTCCGGGCTAAAATTGGCGAATCAAATGCCACTTCCCTTAACATGTTCCAAAAATTGGTTTGTTTGCTTCCCCCTTTTTGTTCGCTGTTTACTAGGCAATCTAAGGTCTTAGAACCGTGGATATAATTTTTCTGCATGGTTGTCCCACAATTTAATGCTTTGACACAAAATTATTAATTTGTCATGTAATTTAAGGCACATCCTTTATTTGACACCATACTTTTAATGATACCGTTCCTCCCATTGATCACTCCCTTTTTCCAAGGATTATGTCTGAAATATTTGTGTTCTTTTATGTTTATGACTGATTGAATATTGTGTATAGTTTTTCCTAGAATTTAAAGCTCGTGTCTGATTTTTTTTTTGGTCTACAAATAGCTGTTTATTTCTCTAAGATTGACTAACCTCATTGGTTTTGTGTAGGGTTTCGTGCAAACTTCATATAGCAGTATCTTCAAAGAGGTGAGAATATGTTTTATTTCTGTAGCCACCTAAACTGATTTATATGCCTGTATTCATTTAGAAGGAAGTACTAGTGTGTGGAGAATCAGATTTTTGGGACATTTCTTTTCTCTGAAAAATGTTAATCCTTGCTCTCAATTCAAATCAATCCTTAAATGGCTCCTTTCCTGTTGTAATTGTGAAAAAAAAAGAGCGGCCTAGTGGTCAAGGCTTCCACCAGGTGGGGTCTGGGGATAGATAGATGTATATAGTTTTACCCCCGCAAGTGGAGAGGCTATTTCTAAAATTTAACCCGTGATCTCCAAGTCACACGACAGCAACCTTACCTTGCTCCAAGCCTCACCCTCTTCCTGTTGTAAGTGTAATGATATTCATTTTAGTTTATCTTGTAAACTACCCTAAACATGTGTTGTACTTTGAGTCATGTTATTTAAAAACTCTTCGACACTAATATTTTTGATTTAAAACCAGAGAACCAAAGCGAAAAACCTAAAATCACAACTATTAAATATTAATTATCACCGATGACTGTAATGAGGAATGTGCAATAGGGGCATTTTGAACCTGCCATGTGAGTGATCCTCAAGCCCAATAAGAAATATATTGAATATTGTAAACTAGGGTAGTAATAGGAATTTCTATGCAAATTTAGGATGAAATCGTAGTAGACAAACTTTTAAACTCCCAAATTGAAATAATCCTGTTTCTGCTTTTGGTCCTTTACTGTAGGCTTTGGTGATAGGGGTGGACTGATTTGGATGGCTAATCCCCTATTAACTAACTGGATAAATTGAATGCTTGGTGTTGTTCATTAATTTCATATTTAGTATGATTCATAACCTAGTGTGATGAGGCTTGTTATTGTGGTATGATTGAAGTTTTTGTTGAGGAATGGAAATCTGAGACTCGTATGCCTGATCAAGTATAAATTAAAATATTCCCAGAAAGAAGTCCAAGGACTTAGTTACAATTTTGGTCCCTCTGGCTTGGAAAAAGTTCTATTTGGTCCTGTTGATTTAAAATTAAGTTTACCTGTCTGTTATCTAAAAATGTTTTTCTTGAACTCTCCTGTAACTGATCTTTGAATACCTTAATAAGAAAAATATTGATTTGGCCATATATTTGACATCATGGCACTTGCTTGTCATTTGCCTTGTAGGATATTAGAATGTCAATCACGATCCAGGAATCATTTGTAAAATACTACTTGAAAGCCATGTCTTGCCATCTTCTTTCCCATTCACCCAAAATTTAACCCCACTCGATTTGTTCACAAATCACTGAATTGAACCCATCAGGGCCCCTCTCCCTTTTGTCAGACTTTTCAGCCGAGTCCTTGTGACCAAGGATCAGGAGGCTGAGAGCCCTTTGCCAATGAAATGCCCTTCCCTTTGGATGTCTCCCAAGTTTGATATTGGGCGAGACAGGTGAGTTAGCTGAGTTTTTGACTAGAGTCAGTTTCCAAAGAACTTGGATCCAAATTAAATCAACTGAGTTTTTCCTTTGTGGTCTCGTCATTTCAATTATGTGGGGTGTTTTTTGAATTTATATACCAGTGCTGTGAAGAAAAAATAAAGGGGATTCATTTGGGTTGGATTTTTGAGGCAGCAAAACAGAGGCAGTTTGAATTTGGGATTTGGCCTAGCAATGGATAGTACTACATGATAACTGTCAAGGAAATTCTATATTTCAATAACAACAGAACCAAATATAGGAACTTATCCCCAAGTGTTCAAAGCAAAAGATAATAGAGGGCAAGCTTTGATGCAATGGTAAAGTTGCTGTCATGTGACCTGGAGGTCACGAGTTCAAATCTTGGAAACAGCCTCTTTGATTGTGAGGGTAAGGCTGCATATACCTATCCCTCAGAACCCACCTGGTGGAAGTCTTTTGCACTAGGCCAACCTTTTTTTCTTGGCTTCTTCAGTGTGTTGAAAAAGTTGAGAGTTGAATGATTGCACCCCAAGTAAATATGGACCACACTATAGCTTTCTGCCATGTATACAATTCTATTTTTATACAGTATACTGATATTGAATAGGTGAACCAAAAATGTGTTTAAAGTCCAGCCCAAAAGAATCCATCATTTATATGTTTTCCCCGAAGTATTAAAGTTGCTTTCTTTCACACGCACAAGAAACTTGTAGTTGATGGACTTGTTCACTAATTTGTGACAGGTGACTTTGGAGTTCCAAGTAACACAACCCAAGCATGAGGAGATACTGGCTTTGAGGGGTGCCGTGGTCAAACACACTTGAATCCATGAAAACCTTTCTGGTCACGTCTCTTTCCTGTGATAGAGATAGAATAAACTCTTGTGATGTTTTCATGTTCTAATAGCATGTGGCTTTTAGGTTGCCTCGACTACATGCAAGATTCTGAGTTGTTACGTTAATGTAGAATCATTTAGCTGATCTTGCCTTTCTCAGCTGAAACACTGAATTAAAAGCTAGATACTAGCACTTATATTTCATGTTCCATAAATTGCATGAAGCTTTCTGTGAACAAAGCGTACGCCTGTGATGCTGATTACTGCCTTCGGTCCTTTGTATAAGTTGTTTCAGATGTTTTTAACATAGATTAAAAAAAAACTGTTAGATTGCTTTATTTGTTAAAATCTTCGAAGTATTCCAATCATATTCCATCAATTAGATAAATCCTAATGCCTTCTTAAGTTGCAAGAAAGCTATTAAAATTGAAGGTTTGAAAATGGAACATCATTTGATAATTTGACTAGGCACTTTATGACCAAGTCCTTGGTGTAGCAGAGCAACAGAGCTCTCTTCTCGGATTCAATATTTTAAAAAAATGTTGGTTCAAAGAAAACCCACGTGGCAAAAGAGAAGTTGGCAAGGATATGCTCCCCTCCACGAGATATTGCAACAAGTCAATAAACACAAAATATTGCGGGGTCCCGAAGTGAAAGGAGGGTGCTGTTGTTGCAGGTAAAGGAGGAATGGAAGGAGAGGTGAAATCATGGACGGCTTTGGAGAAGAAGATGCATTGACGAAGAAGAGGAGATGCGTGTCTTTTCTTTTCACATAATTTTTTTTAAAAATAAAAATATACACATATTAAATTAAGTAATTAAAGAATTAAAATATAACCATTTTTCTCATTTAATTACATAACCATCATGTTAGTTTACTGACTCAATATTTTCTGTTAAATGAGATTAACAACGTTAAGGTTAAATGATTAAAAGTACACTTTGCAAACTAGCTAATTAGTTAAATACTCTTTGTCCTGCATTAATATTAAGGAGTGGCTTGAATCTTATTTTGGATTTTAGAGGTAAATGTGAGCCTTCAACGAAACCATTGTCAATCAATCAAGATTTTTTTGGTTGGAATTTTGAATATTCCTAAAATAAACATGTTTCACTAAAGAAATTATTTTCAAGAAAATATCAGTCCAAATATAAGGCGAGAGACAGAAATTAAAGGCGAATCGAAAGAGCAGTACAATTTTGTCTGAAATACATCACACGTTTTATTATATTGTCAAAGAACACACAAGGACATAATTAACACAATACAGACATCACACACTTTATTTCTCATGCCCTTGACTAAAGCCAAAGTTTGAGAAACATTTTAGCAAGGAAGTAAACCCTAATAACATATGTTGCTCATAATGGCACAGGATCCACGAACAACAGTGTAATGTACTCCTTCGTGATTCCTTCAGCATGAGTGAAGTTATCAGTTTCTTTGTACAACACATCCATGAAACGAGTAAGATTCAGAACTACAATCATAAAAGGCATAGGAACTTGAGTTGGTTTAAGACATTCCTCATTGTCATTGATATCCTTCCGCGTACTCTTAATCATCTCCCTTAATTCTTCTATGTCTTCCTGTCTTGAGACTCCATGGTCCTTTATATAGCATTGCACACTTGAGGCAATATACTTTCTTTTCTGCTCAAACAGCACCAGCACAAAAGTTTTGTAAGAGAAGTTATATATGTGTGTGTATATATATATATGTTTTATTGAAGAGATCAGAGAAACATGTCTAGGGAATTATAATGAGGTCCTAAAGAAGGAATTTAATTACCCATAACTCCCAATAAAAACTGAAGAGTAGGCAATGATAAGTTTTATGGTAAAAAATGACAACATCTCATTTGACATTGGGATTTTTTAGTAATTAAGTCCCTTATTTGGGATCATTTACACACACAAGCATGCACACACACCTCAACGGAGGCAATCTCATCCATGAGCCTTGTAATAACAGTAGAAGCTTTGAGCCCATTTGAAGATGTCCTCAGTTACAATGTCTTCCATAGAACTGAAGGATGACATGGACATGGATATATAAACAGAAGATAATGAAGATATATGTGCAAGTACTCCTCTAGTGTTGGTGTATAATTTCTAACTATCTCGCTTCTGCCATGTAGGCTTGCACTGTCCTTTTATGGCATATAATAGAAAAGTATTTTATGTTAAAAATAATAATTATACCTAGTTTATTGATAAAATATGTCTAAAGCAATATACATACGCATTCAACTGATCTGTATGATGACCTTGCTTCTCTATGGAACTTCATTATAAATTAACTTCATATATCCTGAGAGGTCATCAAAGCGACTAATATCATACCTGTATCAGCATATTAAATAGTTTAACCTTTAACACCACAAGTAAAACTAGGTCAAAGAAGAGAGTGAACATATGGCCTAAGTACTAAATTCAACAAACATATTTTGAAACTTATAATTGTTCCTGTCTTAAATATAAGATCTAATTGACTTCTTTTAGATTATATATTAATTTGTAAGTTAGAGAAATTAGTTTGGAAAAAAACGATGAATATAAATACTTTAAAATAATTTAATTAGATTTCCTAATCTCTAAAAAAAAAAAAAAGAAAAGAAAGTCAACTGGGTATAAGACCAGGGTAGTAACATATAATAAACTATTTTAATAAACCTCTCAACCGCAGCAGTAAAGAGTTCTAGTTCGTCCGTGGTTCCATAAACATCGTATGTATCATCGGTGATAGTCAATAACACAGCATCTTTGGCCACATTGATTCTGCCTTTGGAGTATTGAGGCTCAAAGAAAAACCCAACACGCCAGAAGTAACATTCCACAATCTTGTTTCTTACCTATGATAGATTTCTTGGCACATCCAAACTGTTTCCACAATCTGAAAAAATGAAAGTATATATGTCTAAATAATTTCATGACTAATAATAATGTTTATATTTCTTCTCTTTGTTTCCGAAGGCTCGAGAGTTTAAGTCTCTCCTTTATCTGGGACAGTCAAGTGCAGATTACCTCTGCTATAGATTTCTATTTTTTTTAATTTCTCATCCACATTTTAATTTCTGGATTTTATCTCTTTAGTGCATTTATGGGGTGTAGTCATTTTCATGTATAAGGAAAATGTTATAGCTTAATACTTATCATATGAATTTGGTGCATATTTAAGGAAATAGCTACTCTTAGTTTTAGGGATGTTCAAATGTTTGATTTAGTTCAGTTTTGGGTAAACAAACTAAGCAAAACCAATTGATATGGCCCAAGTTGGGACCTGAACAGTTTTTAATGAAGTCTCTTTGTTTGGTTTGTTTTCTTGCTTAGTTATTAATAGCCACAAGTTCTTTAAAACTACGTATGTAGGAAGTTGATGATGGCATAAAGAAATATATTGAAACATGGAAAGAAGAAGCGAGGGAGATGCTTGTCTCTACCAAGGAGAAGCCCTTGAAGAAGGCTGAAGTGAAGTGATTGATTCAATTCAATGTTTGGGTTTGTCATATCAATTTGTCCTTGTCAGAAAATAAAGGAAGAAGGGGAGAGAAAGCGTACAATGTCATATCTATGTCGGATTCGCTGAGTTAAACTTCTGTATAAGCTACTAGAGTTTAAACTAAATTGATACTGCAAATTAAAGCACTAAACAAGAAAAGAACAAAGAGGGGGAGAGAGTCACAAAACTCCGCAATGATTGTGGATTAGGGTGAGGAGAAACTGATGGAGTCAACTATATTATAAGTAGTTAATTCATAAGTTAATATGGCTTCTAGTATGCCTTCATTCATAAGTTATTAATCTTTACTTTGAAATTAAAGACTAATAATAAATCTTACCCACACATGGACGTACGCATGCACACACACCTATTTTGGATAATAGATAATACTTTAGTTTGGATCACCATTAACACTACGGAAGGTCTCCTCAATTGTTGTACAATGATCGAATATATTGATTAGACATCAATTCATTACACACACAGACCCCACACCCACACACACCCACACCTATTTTGGATAATACTTTAGTTTGGATCACCACTAACACTGTGGAAGGTTTCCTTAATTGTTGTACAATGATCGAATATATTGATTAGATATCAATTCATCATTAAATAAACATTTCAATCAGAGAACAAAATCATCATATCTTTTTCAAACAGTGGCCTCTTCCATATAAACCTTAACTCTAAATCCTCAAAATCATTGCATACTATAGATTGATCAAACACTGAATCTATCTCAATTGACTCATTTAAAAATATTCACATATTAATAGTACAAACTTGTTGGAGTTTGAAACCCTCCAAAAATCATAACTTTCGAAATCTCATATAAAATCTCAAAAAATGAGATAAAATAGTAGAAATTCAAGATAGCATCACAGAATCTTGGAAATAATTCCCCCAACCAGTTCCACTCCATATCCAAGTTATTAATTCAAGTAAGTATTATATAAATGTTGATGACATATAGAAGAACCAATATCATACATACTTTTTTAATATACTACTCCCTCCGGTCCTAATTATAGGAACACTTTTGTAGTGTAAATAATATTCCTATAATTAGGACCGGAGGGATTATCATGTTAAAAAAAAAAAATCAAAACTAAACATACATGTACTTCAAAATCTACCACAAAGTGTTTTAAAGGCCAAACACTTTGGTTTGATATTTTTTAGAGGATACAAACATGCACGTGTTATTGTTAATTTTATAATGAATATAATTTAAGGTTTTTCTTAAAAAAGAGGACGAAGCAGGCCAGCCTAATAGGCTTGCGGGTTGATTAATTCCTAACTCTAATTAAAGACTAATATTAGGTCAAGAATTTAAATTAAAAAACACTGAAAGAAACAAGTAAGGTTTAGTCTCAAATCAAAACTCGAATTCCGGTAAAGTGGGATGTTTAGAGTTAGAGCCTGATAATGCCGGGAAAAAAACTATTAAAACGATAAGCAACAAAAGCTAATTATTTAATATTTTTAAATAAAAAACATTTTCTTTTTAAAAATGAAAGTTAAAAGATTATCTTTATACTAGATTTGTATACATCTTTTTAAAAATGAAAGTTAAAAAATTATCTCTATACTAGATTTGTATACATCAAAATATTTTTTTTTTAGAAAAAAAAGTAAAAAATTCATTCTAGTGCATCCAAATTATATAATGGTCTATATTGCGATTAGTTAAATGAATATTCGAATGTAGGGATATCTCTTCCAACTCTTTATAAATAAATAAAAATTTAACAGGGCCTCGAGCCGGTTCTATAAGGCCAATTTCATTTAATTCCTCTAATTTTCAAGCCTAGCCCTTGAAGGGTTAGGGATTAAATGGGTTGGCTCGACGGGCTCAGCTTGATTTCTTAGCTCTATAGAATGGGAATAGCAAGGATTGCATTTTGGTTGATCAAAGAATGCTTCTGGGATTACGTCTTGTTTTTTGCAACAACATTTAATGCTTCTGACATATTCAATGCTTTTTGAGATTTGTGTGTTAATCATCCTCATAATCATTTGAAACTCATTAATAAACTGATTAAAGATAGTTAGGAACAATAATAAGTGATGAAATCACAATCTTTGATTTTAACTTTACAAACACGGTGATTCAAAAAAGCAGAAAAGTCAACTCGAGTTGATTTATAACTCACTCGAGTTGAACATTCAACACTCAGATCATAGTTTATCTTTTATAAAAACTTGTTTGAAAACAGAAATTAAGAATAAAGAAGATATCTCTGTAAGAGCTTAACTCGAGTTTAAAATACTCACTTCAAGTTGGTCGCTCAAGTCACGTATTTCTAACTCAAGTCAATATCATTTTCATAGATGTCTTCGAGTTATGTTTGAAAATGATTTGAACATAGAGCACACTCGAGTCATTAAGTGATGATTCTAACGAATAACTCGAGTCATCAATCCCTTAACTCAAGTTGTCAAAATATGTTTTGAGAATATCTTTCTAAGTGATATTCGAGTTGTTACACCCCTACTGGCCTCGCCTTCACAGGTGGTGGGTAGTGTGATACCTTTTATTTATTAAATTCAACTGTCACACTTTTGTAATAATATTATAGATCACAGCGATATAGCGCATCGTAGTGGTAAAACAGTTTGAGCATAGTATACTGATAATAAATTACAAACCTTGATTAAAATATAATTACATAAAATCTCTACAATAATTCTTCGAATATTTTGGAACTGGTCCAACACCTTCATCTGCTAATATCCGCCTGGGAGCTATATTCAATGAACTATACATCATACAGGTAGCAATAGAGGCTCGAATCCTGAAGGATCCCAGAATCTCATATCCAGAGTATTTACAGAGTATGTAAGAAAACCATAAATCGTACAACATCCAAAGGTTGCACACAGCGAGGCATATATACAACTTAAACTAGAATGAGTAGTCATATATAACATATTGCTCAGTAAGGCACATAACCATGTCAGGGGTCGCACACAGCTGGTTCCGGTACCAAAGCACTTGGAAACACAATAACACCAAATGCATACATAATCATGGTAAAACATATATATATAAAGTCATACAAAGCATCTGAGATTAAGGTTATTTACTTGCAAATAGTTGATTAGTCAAATCACAAACTCCTGACTACTAAATAGGAATGATAGACCTAAAGTATTACAATATAAATGATATCATTATAAATATAATTATTCCCTCTTAAAGTATATAACTATACAGCTTATGTGAAGGATCTTTCATCATTTGAAACTCATTATTTGTCTTTGTTAATGAGTATTCCTTCATTGGTCACTTTTCCTTAATTTTCGCATAAGGCCTAGGAATTTCCAGAAATCTGATCCAACTTCAAAAATTCATAACTAATTGTAAACAAATTCGATTGGGGTGTTCCAAAAATCTACGTGACCCTTGACATGTCTATTTTTGACTAAAAATACTTGCCAAGCCTAGGGATACGTAAATTATTCCCAGTTTATGAAAATACCCCTGTTGGTTTTTCAGCTTCTCAATTTACATATATTCATGCTTTTATACTTCCAAAATTATTCTCCATACCCTTTCCTATACAAAATTCCATTTCAAACACTTCTAAACTATCAAAATCACCAAAATAAAATTATATTATCAAGTTCTAGCAATTGACCAAAATTTCCTTAAACTTTTGCAAAATTTCAAGAAGTTAGAGAAGAGAACTTACTTGCTCAAAGTTCTAACTTCTTTGCCACTTCTCCTTGATCTCTTTTGTGATTGTAGCTAGAACTTTCATAATATTATACAAGATCACTAATTAAAGTCTCAAACATACTTGTATGAATTTGAAAGAAATAAGATAATTTCCATAACTTCATTACCTCTTCTTCTCTTGAGATTCTCCTTGCTTGTGATTCTTACAACACTCTCATATCTCTTTTTTCTTTAGTGTGGGTGGTGCCTCTTGCTTGCCAAAAATGAGGAGAGTGAGGTCTTATTTATAGAGGTTGAGGCACCAAGAATATTCCCTTGTGTTTTTACTATTTTCCCCTTTTGGTTGCCTCTTGAAATATCTAGAAAATCAGATTTTTCCTCCCCTTCCTCCATGAATCACGCCACATGTCCCATTCTGGTCCAAAATAACACCTCTCAATCACATGCCAATTGTTGTGGTTAAGAACTCTTGCTTAATAGATAAGATAAAATTAGGTGGCCTAAATTAGCAATAAAATATGCACATATGTCCCTTATTTTTTCCTCTTTAAATTTCATGTTGCCACCTTAATAGCTTAGGTGTCCCATTAATTAATTATACATATGTGTCCTCATCTTTTCTCCTTTAAATATTATTTTGCCATATGGGTGCTTAGGTGTCTCTTGCATAATTATCTACCTTCCATGTATTTACTTAGGTGTCCCTTTTATGATTATCCACTTTTCCACGTGTCTCCTTTACAATAATATTCCTTTATTAGTCAATTAGATAGAAACAAATATCATTTGCCTTATTTTTAATGATAATAAAACATGTATTTGTTTCAGACAAATCGTGCTCTATTGCTTTATGTTTGTCTTCATAATTTGGATTAAGACCAAAAGAATCTTTTGGTCTCTCTTTTTTCCCTTCGATCAATTTGTGCTCGTCAGAAAATAAAAGTCTGCTAGGTTAAACCTCTGTATAAGCTACTAGAGTTTAAATTGAATTGACAATGCAAATTAAAGCACCACACAAGAAAAGAACATAAAAAGGGAAAAAGTCACAAAAAATCTACAATTGTCAATTAGAGTGAGGAGAAACTGATCGAGTCAACTATATTTATAAGTTATTAATTCATAAGTTAACACGGTTTCTTGTATGCCTTAATTCATAAGTTATTAATTTTTTCTTTGAAATTAAAGACTAACAATAAATCCTAATATATATATATATATATATAAAAGTATGTATATATGTATATATATGTAGGCATCTATTTTAGATAATACTTTAGTTTGGATTACCACTAACACTACAAAAGGTTTCCTTAATTTCTTTACAATGACCGAATATATTGACTAGACATCAATTCATCTTCCAATAAAACATTTCAGTTAGTGAACAAAATTATCATATCATTTTCAACTAGCCGCCTCTTCCATATAAACCTTAACTCTAAATCCTGAAAATCATTTCATATCGTAAAATGCGTACGTTGATCAACCACTAAATCTATTCCAAATTAACTCGTTTAAGAATATGCACATATTAATGGTAAAAACTTGTTGGAGTTTGAAACCCTCCATAAATCCCAACTTTCAAAATCTTATATAAAATATCATCAAAAAATATGATAAAATAGTAGAAATTCAAGATAGCATCACAAAAGCTTGGAAACAATCCCCCAACGAGTTCAACTCCATATCCAAGTTATCAATTCAAGTATTATATAAATGTTGATGACATATAGAAGAACCAATATTATACAAACTTTTAACTATACTATCATGTAAAAAAAAATCAAAACTGGACATACATGTACTACAAATCTACCACAAAGTGTTTTAAAGCCCAAACCCTTTGGTATGATATTTTTTAAAGGATACAAATGTGTAAGTACTTTCACAAAATTGAATTTAGACAATAAAATATATTAAGGTGACTATATTAATGCGTTAGATGATTTTCAAAATGAAAGACTTAGCTTATTCCAAGATATAGTTAACAAGTGTCTGAATGTATTAAATATATAGAAGCTAAAAGAGTGACACAAGTTTTAAACAAAGTAGTTAACGCATTAAGGACTATGATTAACACGCTAATTGTTTTTTCAGGAGGTGAAAATAAACTTGAAACAATTCCTAGGCTTTCCCAAACAATTGTGGTTGAGTATATGACTTATTTTATTTTTATCATATGTTTGCTATAAGATAATGAAAATTGAGACAATTCCAAGGTTTTCCCAAACAAATGTGCTTGAAGGTGGAAGCAGCCATGTGGATGGAGAAGGTAAGTGGTATTTTGTCTATGTTAAAGTATTTTTCTCTAGTTTTGGTCTTTGCAGAAGCATGAAAGCTGGTGAATATAATTTCTATAGAATGCTAGTTTGTTGACAATGAAACATCAATTAAAAATTTTGGTTTTAGTTTTGGCTTATTATGATGCACATATGATTATATTTACTCCTTCACCCTTGGATTCCCCCTTCCGGATGTAATGTATGCCATTTGCTTACAAAGTTTAATGATTCTGCTGATTTATGACAGTGACTTTAGGGACTTGCATGTCTTTACCACAACTAGGATGTCGTGTCTCTTGAACAAAAACAGGAATCTGAGGCTGCGTAAAATCCAGACAGAGGGATGAACTTAATGCATATGAGTCAGAAAGATTATATGCATGGTTGCCTCGTGGACTGTATGATATAGGAACTAATCTTCTGAATTTAAGAGCTTTTTATTTTTCCTTTAAACTGATAGAATTTTTCTTTATATTATGAAAAATTAGACAAAAAATTATCCTCCTACTAGATCCAGTTTTGTTTGAGGAATTGTCGGATAGTAAGTGTAAGTATTTATCTTAGTAAAAATTCGAAAATTGACTCCTTATATTATGAAAAATTAGACCCTTTGCTAAAATCAACCTCATTAATTGACTAGAAGAGTATTAAACATGAGCATGAATGGTCCTTTAAGAACATCCACGAATCCAATCCAATCCATTCCAACCAGTTGATGTGATTATAGATGAGACAATCCATAATGTTTTGGGTAGTGGTAAAATCCATGTCCTGTTATGGGATGGCCTCATTTAGTTTACTCTAAAATATTTAGAGTACTTTATTAAAAAGACTACCCCAAAAAAAAAAAAAAATCAAAACTGCATCATGTGTGGGGAGATGGTTTTAGTTTAGGAAGCCGGGTTTTTTTTGGCCTTTCTGAACCATTTGTTACCTTTATTTGAAAGTTTTTTCTTCTTGTTCTATTAACCTTTTAGTGTTATGTTTTTGGTTTCTTTGCCTTTGTTTATCGTTGTTTGCTTTGGAATGTGTTTTGTTTTGTCCCAAAGAGGTTACTATCTTTAATCAGCTTTTATCCCAGTTTCACTTCATATATCAAGGCTATTGACATCACTACAAGAATATAAGCATTTAGAGGCGGTTTGAACCGCTTCTATTTGCCACATCAGGCGGTTAAAAAACTGTCGAAGTTACCTCCGTCGGAGGCAAACTAAGGCGGTTTAAACAAACCGCTGGAGTAACCGCCAAACTTGATATTCAGAGGTGGTTTCCTTAACCGCCTTTGAATGATATGTAGAGGCAGTTTCTTTAACCGCCTTTGAATGATATGTAGAGGCGGTTTCTTTAACTGCCTCTGAATGATATTTTGAGGCGCGTGTCTGAACCGCCTCTGAATGTGATATAGAGGCGGTTTATTTTTAGCGACTCAGATTGTAATTTAGAGGCAGTTATGGTGCCCGCCTTCAAATATCATTCTGAGGCGGTTTTGCATGTGCCTCAACATGCCATTTTGAGGTGGTTTTGCATGGGGTTAAAGATTTTAAAAGGGGTATATAAACAGCCTCAAAATGTCATTCTGAGACGGTTTCCAGATGGTTTTTTATCAGCCAATATATATATAAATATTTTTTTTAACTTTTTTATATTTTTTTAATTTTAATAACGAAAGGTAGTTAATAGGTGATTTTTTATAGTTTCAATTTAATAATTTTGTTTTCTAATAATGAAATAATAACTTGTTGCATTTGATGTATCAAGAAAAAAAAAATTATTGCATTTCAGCATACATATCCCTACAATGTTAAAAGCCCTTAATTAAAAGCATAAGATATATAAATTCACCACAAGACTAAAGTGTATGTGTGCATACATTATCCAAAATCATAGAATAAAATATGTTTAACAACCATAAACAAAGTCTCAACTGCTATCATTTGATAATGACAACAATAATATCCAAAATCAATATCTAAATAAAACATTTAAGGTTGTGGTTGTGGTGATGGAGATGGAATATGAGGTGATGAATTCGGTTCGTCACAATGCGGGTCATGACTAGCATGAGAAGATCTTCTGAGCCCTGGAGACCCCAAATTTGCATCCTGATACATTGAAACAAAATTGAAAACAAACATCAAATGCTACAATGTCTTGTTCAGCTATTTTTTCATTGCATCATGGCATCAACATGACTATCAATTTATCTTATATCAAGCATAGTACAAAGAAAGCAGTCTAGCATTTAGCAAACAAAATTTGAACAGAGTTGAACTCTTTAAAACTTGATTTTTAATGATGTGACCAAGTGCAAATTTTTAAAACAAAACAAATTTGCAATCAATTACAATATGCAAATAGGTACTTAACTTTCTAGCTTTCTCTGAAATAGAAACATACAAGTACAGTCGTGGAGATTTGGAGAACCCTATATGATTATATTTTTATAGCCTTGTATATTTTTGTTCAACAAAATTGACACAACTCTTTCATTGATCACGACCTTCTAAATGCAATGTGTCATTTAAACAAATTTACAGACCACCAAATTATGATGTGAGCAAACAAATTATTTATAATTGCCCTAAGTCATAAACCCCAAAACCTTAGAATTAGGTGCCACCACCAAGCCTTATCTCTAGAAAAAATTCTACATAATTTTGAAACAATGGAGAGGGAATCCATGTAAATCTACTCCAACAAAATAAAGGCTGCACAAAAAAAAAAAAAACACAGTAAAGTAAAAGTACTTATTTGCATAAAAACATTGATGGTACTTTCATTAGTAATGACCAAGGAAGAAAATTCTAAAAAACATTTCAAGCTAGACATTAAATCAGAAGATAAACCTAAGGACTTTGCATACAAGCTCCAGGAATTCTAAGTCAATAATTATAAAAATACAACCAACCAAGAAACAATACTTTCAATGTTATAAGCAAGGGTAAAGAATGTTTCACCCTTGCAATAACCAAATGATTGGCAGATTGAAGGAATGACTCGTATGAGATATATGTCATTCACATCCTCTCATAATCATGATTCATTCAACAAGGAAATTAACTATGTTAAATTCCTCTCATGATTATAAACTTATGGTAAATATATATCCTTCTCGTCGTAAGGACTTTGTATGCTTAGAAAAAATGATGATGATCAACTCTACAATTGCAATAACCAAATGATTGGCAAATTGATGAAGTCTTGTCATGATCAAAAAGAAAATTAAATTGAATCATTCGAACTAATTAAAATAAGAAGTTTTTTTCAATATGCATGACCAATTACTTGTTGTGCACTAAATTGTTTCCAATAGCGTGTCTATATTTCAAATTAATTTAGGAATGGAATAAGAAATCTTATTAGAAGCAATCAACAAGTTGAAAGAAAGAATTCGTGGATTGATATCGAAGTGAAAAAGGCAAGCGACCCAACAAAAAATGCAGTAAAGCACAGCACATATACAGAGACACATGAGTACTTGAGTTGTCTTTGATCCTCATCTCCATTTTTTTGATATTCTCATGGTCTCTGTCTCCTTATCTTTTTGTGTCCTTCGGTGAGAAATGTGAGAGGGAAATACAATCATTGATGTTTCAATTGTGAGTCGGGAGATCCCCTTCTAACTAGATTCAAACAAATATTATTGAGTCTACTATCACCATCAATTACAAAATAAATGTACAAGGATTTAAGTGCTAAGTGCCAACCCGAAAAAACAGAGTGGGAAACCAAACTCTCCAAACCACAGGGTGCAGAGTGATATTCAATAAACGGAGCAAGGCAATTTGATCTTAATCTCTAAACTTTAATTGGACACCATGGAACCATCAATTACATGTTAAGACCCAAAAAGATAGGCCTATAACCAAGCTCCAGCCTTACCTTTCTGAGGATCTTTCTTAACTAGACAATACTTTTATGTACACTACTTTATCATCAACAGAAGTAGTCACCACTCCAAAGTAATCATATGAAATAAAGATATATGCAAATAATCCATAATGCAGAAAAATTAAATGATGTCCAACATAGCCAACAAAGATTGAACTGAAGATTTAATTCCAAAGTATACATTTAATTATAACACAAGATTGACCTCATTGAAGGGAAAATGAGAAGGTTGTTGAGCACCAATATGTTGCAAAATAGTAGCCATTTGTGCTTTCAAGGCCTCAAGTTCTCCCATTTTCCCTTTTAAGGTGTCAAGTTCTTCTTTGAGGGAATCATACTCTGCTTGAGAAGGACCAGCACTAGAAGATGATGCAAAACAGCTATAGTGCTTATGCATTTGAGATGGAACCACCCCAAACCCCATTCCTCTAACGCGTCCAGGGTGCTCTTTCCCAAAGACTTGTTCATAGGCCTCTTCTTCAGAAGACGTTTCCTTTATCTCAGCTAGTAATTGGTCCTACAATACAACATCAAACATGTAATCAAATAGAACGTACAGCTTCCTCATTCTCAATGAAAATACATACATTCTTTTCTCTAGCTTCCTCACAGACAAAACTGCCATCTTTTTTTTGTGCAAAATGGCGTACATCTCCCCCTACTAAATTTGCGTCGATATTTTTTTTTCCTAAAGCAATGTTAGTATACAAAAGGTTAGTTAAATTCACAAAAGATCAAAGATAGATACAAAAAAAAAAAAGATTATAATTGACATACATACCAGGTCATATTTTAAATATGCAATGCTTTTGGATCCAAGGGTATGCATAATTGTTTATTTTGCTCTATTTCTAGTATTTATCTCACTGTATTTCTACATTGTCCAGCAAAAAATACATCAAATTAAGTTAAGTAAACCAATTTAAACAAATATATGCAAGCTTATGTCATTACCTTAGCTTTCTCGCTTAACTTATATGCCAAAAAACCAGCCCATTGTTCTCGAGTCATACCTTCAGGATAGCTTTCAAGGTTTTGCTCATAACTTGCATTTTTATCATAATAATAATTGTACAACCTCCACCTATTATCCTTCCATTTTTTTCCCATATTTGCCAAACAATAATCATATTGGTTATCAGTATGGAGACATAATTTTTCTGCAATAGGGAAAATATAAAAATCAATTCACAAGCATTTAAGCTTAGTAAGTGAAATTGAAAGAGCATTTATACCTGAATGGTCATCTCCCAAGCATTATCCTTATACGAGCGAGGTACATTAGGCCACTTATCATAACATATTGGGAATACATTAGTATTACATGCAAGATGTCCTAAAAAGCCATGCAAGAGTGAACTGCCGTCACCAACAGGCTGATTCTCTTGACTCCATGGCACCACTACTTGCTTGTGAGTCTCTAGTACCAAAACATCCCTAATGCGCAATCTTTCCTCAGCAATCCTTCCTTGATCATCTATAACATATAATATTCATGTGATTTTTGTTAGTGGAGCAATAATATATGACATAGGCATATGTAAAATTTTTTTTACTAATGTAACATAGGTGTTAAATGGTATACCTTTAACATCAACCACCCAATATTTGTTGCACACCCTCTTGGGTTTGTCAGGATGTGATATTTCATTTTGTGGTTGGGATTGATTAGAAACTTGATCTTCTTGTCCTTCCATTTCAGGTGGTTGTGGTTCCACCCTTTGAATATCATTTTCTAGATTCTCACTAGGTTGTACATTTTGTGTTTGGAGGGTAGGTGTTGTAGAGCTTGTTGAAGCTTTTCTTGCTGGGAATCTCCTTGTACGCCCCATTCCACCTAATCCATTTGTCCAAAATATAACATGGCAACATATATTTACAAAATCATACTATTCCAATATATATTGGAAAAAGATTATAATATATGAGCATTAAGAAATTGAATTGTAAATATTAAGTCTTCAACAACAATTACATACAAGCAAAAAACATGATATAAAGAAAACCAGACACAACACACCATACAAAAGACAATCCTCAAAATATTAGGCTACACAACCCCATGTAAGTACACATAACCTAAGCCTTAAACAAAAAATTACAACAAAACACATGATATAAAGAAAACCAGACACAACACACCATACAAAAGAAAATCCTCAAAATATTAGGCTACACAACCCCATGTAAGTACACATAACCTAAGCCTTAAACAAAAAATTATATGTCTAAATCTTCATCCTCATTGTGATTAGCTATCAAATTTGGAATGTCATCATCTATGGCAGGTCTTGATAATTGTAGAGCTACTATGTCATAAACTAAAATGTGGTCCAAGTTTTGTGATGGAAATAGGTCAGTGGTTGTCATGATATCTTCGCCCATATCATATAAGTCTCGAGGCTTTACATGGACAGGTATGCTCCAACCCTTTTCTTTCTCGTCATCAACATAAAAAACCATTTGACCTTCAGAAGCTTTAATGTATGGCTCATCATCCTCTTTTTCACCAATATGTATTAGTTTTGAAAAGTTAATTTGGGTAAAACCCAATTTATCCTTCTTATGCCCTCTATGAGTGGTAGTATCAGCCCATTGACATTTAAACAAAGGCACAGTGAACAAGCCATTGTAGTTAATCTCAATAATGTCAACCAATTTTCCATAGTAAGGAACTCCTCTACATATCATTTGGCCATCTCTACTACTTGAATAACTTCTTGTGTCAAATGTTCCAAAGACCCCATTATTTTGTGTTTTCAGGTTGTTGTCTCGATCCAATGTTCGAAATTTGAAGCCGTTCACGTTATATGCACTGAACCTTCTTGCTTCATAAATAGGACCTTTAGCAAGGGAAAACATAATATTTTTGTTTGATTCTCTACCATTCTCAATATCTAAAGGAATCTACAACACAAAAGAAATAATGTTAGCACCATGCAATTTAACTCAAGAAGGAAAAATATTCTTGATCCTTGTTGTGCAATAAAATACCCACACGCTTAGAGAACCAATCAACGAACTCCCTATGAACCCGTTTATCTATCTCAGCTTCACTCCGAGTAGTCCTTCTTAGTTTCCTCTTCACATCTCTTCGGAACTCCCAAAATAAATTATTAAAATTATAACATGAGTAATAATTACTTGCCTAAAAAAAATATTCAGGCTTACTTACTGGATGTAGCATTCAACAAGTGGACAATTCGTCAGCACATGTCTATGAGCCTGTAACCTCTCCATTGATGTAAGATTGAAATATGATGATGCACCAATTGGCTTTCCCACCCGAGGAAACAATTCATCCACCCGTGATTTGGCTTGTGCATCATTAGGTACATCATCGACCCGCCCAGATCGATTCCATCGAGTCTCAATATCATCTATGTACCTTGAACAAAATGTTAGAATTTCTTGCATTATGTAACCTTGTGCTATAGACCCTTCTGGTCGAGCTCTATTACGTACATATGATTTCAATTGCCCCAAGTATCTCTCAAAAGGATACATCCATCGATAGTGCACAGGACCTCCAAGCTTAGCTTCTTCAACAAGATGGATGATCAAATGAACAATGACTGTAAAGAACGACGGAGGAAATAACATTTCCATGTGGCATAGCAAGAGCACAACTCCACGTTGTAGTATATCCAAATTTGCAACATTCAACACATTATCGCACAATTGTTTGAAGAATGAACACAACTCAATTAAAATGCTTGAAACATTATCAGGCATTGCTACTCGTGTAGCCAATGGTAGTAATTGCTCAATCAATATATGAAAATCATGACTTTTCAACATTCCATTCAACCGCGTAGAATCAACATCAATGCACCTAGAAATATTGCTTGCATAACCATCTGGTACTCTAACATTCCTCAATGTTGTCAGAAACATCTTCTTGCCTTTATTAGTCATTGTATAGATTGCTAAAGGATATTTTCCATTCTCATCTGGCCAAAGGCCATGCTTACAACCCATTCTTTTAAGATCTTTTCGAGCATTCATATGATCTTTTGACTTAGAGGCATCATTAAGTAATGTGAAAATTATATTATCGCACACATTTTTCTCAATATGCATCAAGTCAAGATTGTGACGCAATAAATTATGCCTCCAATATGGAAGTTCAAAAAATATGCTCTTCTTTTTCCACTGTTGGGTGTTGCCATCTGCATCACGATCACTAGCACGTCCTCTTTTTCTTCTTCCACTAACTTCGGGAGTTCGACTGAATTGGACATTAATATTTTTAACTTGTTCAAGTATTTCACAACCAGATAACAACCTTGGAGGATTACGTAGATCTTGTTGCCCATTAAACCGAACCTTATTCAATCTAAATCTATGTCTTTGGTCAAGAAAGCGTCGATGACCCATAAAACACCATTTTTTACTATGATAAAGATGACAAGGTTCAAAATCAAAGTTGCATGAAGGGCAAGCTAAGCCTGTGTATGTGTTCCAGCCAGATAGATTTCCCAAGCCAGGAAAATCACTAATCGTCCACATCAATGCTGCATGTAACTTGAACATCTCTTGTGCAAAAGCATCATAAGTGTCTACACCATCTTGCCATAATTATTTCAACTCTTTGATCAAAGGTTGTAAAAACACATCAATGTCATTACCTGGCATTCTTTTACCAAGTATGATGGTTGAAATGATAAAAGACGTCAACTTCGTGCACAACCATGGAGGGATGTTGTACGGAATTAGAATGATTGGCCAAATACTATAGCTAGCACTCATATTACCAAAAGGATTAAAACCATCAGTTGCTAAACCGAGTCGTACATTTCGTGGGTCTGAGGCAAATGATGTGTGCAGCTCATCAAACTTCTTCCATGCTTGAGAGTCTCTAGGATGTCTCATCAAGCCATCATTTTTATCATGCATAGCATGCCATCTCATATCTTCAGCAGTCTTTGTTGATAAAAATAGTCTTTGCAAGTGTGGTTTAAGGGGAAAGTATCGAACAACTTTTGCAGCCACATTACGCTTCTTTCTTCCTTGTTGAGAAGATGTACGATCACCTTCTTTAACAAGTGGCTTCCATCTAGATACATTACAAACCTTGCAACTTTGTCTGTTTTCATCTTCCACTCCCCAATACAACATACAATTATTTGGACAAGCATGTATCTTCTGGTAGTCCAATCCTAACTTGGTAATGGTCTTCTTTGCCTCATAGAATGAAGATGGAATCTTTGCATGTTCAAACGCATCGCACAATAGCTCTAATATCATATTCATGGACTTGTCAGTCATCCCACATAAGCACTTAATATGATACAACTTCACAATAAACGAAAGCTTTGAATATTTTTGACACCCTCCATACAATGGTTGTTCACCGTCTTTTACTAATTCAAAAAATTCTTTATCTGCATTAACTTCTTCATTTGCAAAACAATTTGTTCCCTCATCTTGGGCAATGTTTTCCTTTGAATGAAATTGTGCTTCATTGTCACATTGCCTATTTATGCCAAATGCATCATTGATCATGTTGAACATTGGATCTATATCAACATTGTGGTCTCGTACATCATGTGACATGAATCCACCAGCAACATTACTACTTGACCCGATATTTGACTCTCCATGATAGAACCAAAATGTGTATCCTTCAGGGAATTTCTTGCACAATAAATGATCATACACAGTTTCTTTTGATAGCCACTTTATAAAACCACAAGGTGAGCAAGGGCATAGTATTTTGCCTTCAATTGAACTATGTTGAAAAGCAAAATCAATGAATCTCCTAACTCCTTCATCATACTCAATTGAATTTCACGGTTTTATAATCCAAGACTTGTCCATTCACTCTGAAAATAAGTGAAGCATTCTTGTCAAACTCTTTTTTCGACAAAAATGTGCCAATATTTTATTGTCCAAGTTATCAACATAGGACAATAATAAAAAAACAAAAACAAAAAAAAAGGAAGAAGAAGAAGAGTGTAACTACTCTACTTCGACTTCATTGTATCACAATCTAATGATTAATATTTTCTTAATGGAAGCCCCGTGGGAGCCTCAACTAAAAAGATATAAATCAATTTTATTTTATATATGCGGATGCTAAAACTCCTACATTTTATAAATTTTCGTATTTGAATATATTATTTAAAAGAAAATTTTCGACCATCCATATTCCAACAGCACATGTTCTCAACTATATTCTTAAATTTAAAAAGATACTATTTAAAATAAATTAATAAATACAAATTTTCTTTTTGCTTGCCATTATATAATTAATTCATCTGTCAAGTTTTTATTCACAACAAACCAAACAATAATATCTAGGAAATTAAATTGACTCTCATTTTGAACAAGTAACAATCACGTTCATTGACGTTGGATTCATAATGACCATGAAAATTGATGAACTAGTGTGTGCGTTGGTTGTAGAATAATTTGGAAACGAAAATTCAAACCTACCATTCAATAAGAGTCAACGAAGTAACAAAACCTAACATTTAGACACAGATGATGACCAGCTGGTTTGTTCAATTTACAACTATAGTTGACGATCAAAATCTTAATCAGTCTTGGACGATAAAATATTATGAATATAAGATATTTACACTACTACCATTATTTATAAACCGTTAGGGTTCTATGTTAGGGTTAGGGGGAAAGAGAATGTAGTTCCCATGTTAATCTTAATTTGTGTTAGTTTGTTTATGCAAGTTAAATTTTAAAGATAATAAAATGTAGAATGACCACTATTTCAGCAAACAAGAAAGAACTAACCTTATCAACTGGAGAGAAACTCATTCACTTGGCCAGCACTTTGATAGTAAAAAAAAAAAAGGAGCAGAAAACAGAGCTAAAGTCATGGAGAATTGATAAAAGATATAACGTAAACAAAAGATCCAGTCAAGAGGGATGAGTTCATAAGAACAAGCAATGATGACATTACAATCGCATAAAACTCCTTTCTCTTTGCATGACCAAAGAAAAATGTATTTATGTAAACAAAATACTGCTTCTTCATTGATATTACGCTGCTCTAAACAATATTATTCATGCCTCGGAGGTACAAAACTGAAATTGCACTTACGTTCGATTAGAGTTTTAAAATAATCAGAAATAGAAAGAAGGCTTTCAATAAGGATGCAACATGGTTTCACTGAACATGTTAATAATCCAGTTAATCGTTGAGTTTACGATGATTTATCACCCCTTTAATCAAACAAACAGGCATTACCAATTAATACATATATACATCAAAATTACCTTCAACGTTTAGACTATAATCGCTAAAGAGAAATGGGTTGATAATACTCTTTTTATTTTTACATGTGAAACTACGGTTAACTGGATAAAGTAAAAGTAATAGAAGGAACAAATTTAAATCCAATAATAATTTGATGTGCAAAGGAGAAGGGACCCAAAAAAACGGATATATATATATATATATATATATATATATATATATATATATATATATATATATATATTCAAAAGCAATAATTAAAAAAAAAAAAAGAGTATATACAATGAATATGCGCATACTGTTGCTGAAGGAAGTCAAGCTTCTTTCTTTTTTTAGGGATAATAATTTAAGGGATGGAGCCAATTCAAGTGGATCAAGGGATGAGTTGTATAATTCATTAATAGGCATTATTGATTGGTCTAACTTTTACGATGAAAGGCCAAATAATACGACAAAACTAGGCCTCACCACTTGCCATATTGCCAGCCACTTTCTATAATGTATATTACAAGTAATTAGCAAGATGGTATATACTCTAGATGACATATTCATTCTATACACATATATACGTATGTATATTACAACAAAAATAGATGGTATTCTTCTATCAAAAATAATTATGTTCGAATCACTATGAGTTAGATGCAAAATAGAATAAGATTTTATATTTAGGATAGAAAGTAGTATATAGTGACTTAATGAGTATGAATTTTAAAAATAAGTATAGATTTTAAGATTATAATTCAAAATTCCTGAGACTGTGGTCTTTATGAGAAAGATGCAATTTTGCCACACACGGAGGTTGCTATTTTCTTGGCCGGGAAAAAAGACTGCTGTTTGACAAATACAAGAAACAGAATGCACTTTGATTCACTTTAAATTAATATACTTCAAGTAATTAAATTAGTCCACTATTCAGTGCAGAGGAATAAAAAAATGCAGGAGACAGGTTGAGAGATGGTGGGGCCGAAAATGCACTTTGATTCACACACACAATTATTTATACAGAGTTACAGACAGCCAGACAGGGACATACAAGTGCAGTGGGGCCGAGAGTGGAAT
Source organism: Acacia crassicarpa (assembly GCA_034222035.1). NCBI lineage: Eukaryota > Viridiplantae > Streptophyta > Magnoliopsida > Fabales > Fabaceae > Acacia > Acacia crassicarpa. The sequence goes on along the minus strand of JAWXYG010000001.1, from coordinate 54,940,178 downwards.
GTGAAGGAGAATCTCACAATCAATTTCTATATATACAGCCTACAGGCTTTCCCATAACAGACCGTTCAATACAGAGAGAGGGAGAGTGAGAAATCGATGGTGAGAGGGAGAGGAACGTACAAATAGGAACATACAGATAGAGGAAGCAAGATTCAAGACCATGGACGGTGCTCACTGCTCAAGCAAGATTCACGAAAAAATAGGCATCGAGATGGCATTTGAAATTTAGCAAGATTCAAAACTCAATACTTACAAAAGGTAGACGTTGACGGTGAGAGGGAGAGGGAGAGGAAGACGTGGCGGACTGGCGGCGACAGACATTTCGCGCGGCGACTGCGTGCTAGCGTCTGACGGTGCTCAGGCTAGTGTGTTAGGGTTTGAGTTTGGGGGTTGAAGCTTTGAATTTATCTGTCTCTGCCTCTCTGCTGCGATTGGAATATGGACAATCGGACTCTCGGGCTGGAAGGAGTAGGCTTCAGGTGAGGGGGAAACAAAAACAAAAAAAGAATAAAAAAATATGCAATTTATATTAGGGTAAAGGATTTCTCCTGTCACTGAAGATAGAGTTATCTCCAGTAACCCTAAAACTACGTCGTTTTGAATTAATGAAGGGTATATTTGTAATTTCAGGTGAATTAATGAAGAGTGTAAATACAAAAACACCCTTCATTAATTCATCTGAAATTACAAACACACCCTTCATTAATTCAAAACGACGTAGTTTTAGGATCACTGGAGATAACTCTATCTTCAGTGACAGGAGAAATATTTTTCCCTTTATATTAAAGATAATATGACAAATTCAAAATAAAGAGAAAAATATGCTACAGGTAAAAAAGTTCATTTATATTAAAAATTTATTGACAAATTTACAAGTTACAAATAAAAAAATAACAGTATAATAGCAATTTTAAAAGATAATATGCTACAATTTTTATAAATTTCCTAAAAGTATGCATAGGTGGTTCCCTTAAAATATTTTTAGAGAAAAATACGTTAAAAGTTTCTAGATCAGAATTTTATATGGAAAATTCAAAATTTAAATTCAAAAAATAAAAAATAAAGAGAAAAAATAAAATAAAAACAATGATGATATAATAAAGAGATTAATTCATAAAAGTTTCTAGATCAGAATTTTATATGGAAAAATAAATTGTAGGAAAAAAATAATATTGTTTATATCTTATGAATAACGTATGAAATTTTATTGACATCAAAGTAATTTACTTTATATACTATGCTTTGAAATAACTGAATGAATTACAAAAAACTACAATGTCAAGTTTTTGTCACTAGAGATTAAAAAAAAAGCACATAAATTAAGCATCAAATTTAGGGGGCCATCAAAAGTGTTGAAAAATAAACGTTGAAATATTTTTGGGGCAAAAAAGGATGCCACTTTTATATTGATCATAAATCTTAAATGATATATACGCCTCGAATGAAATTCTGTGTTGTAAAAAAAAATAAAATAAAGCAAATATATATTATCAAATATATATTATCTTACATCTTAAAAATAGGATAAAGTTTGTATTACAATTTACATTATAAAATTTATTCTATATTTAAGATATATATTGGAGAGCATCAATTATCTAATATAACTATAAATATTAACGAAATATCAACATATAATTCATTTAGCAATATAAAACCCTGTTAAATATTTTAAAGTCTCGAATTCACGCCCCATTAGAAATACTTCCTTACAAAAAGCGCGATCAAGCTGATCGCTAACAAACTTTATCCTGCAACAATTGAACATTGATTTAAATTGAAATGAACATAACTTCTCTAAATTGATTTTATAAATTAAATAATAATAACTCTATCATCAAAGGAACTAAAATTATGATTTAATAACACAAAATAATTGGGCTATAACAATTATCAATTATTTAAATTTCAAAAGAGAAAAACATGGTAAAAATATGAAATGGATATATAATTACAATTTAAAAATGAATATTAAATATTTATAAAATAAAAAATTATCCAACCGCCGCCTAAACTGCCTCTAAATAAACATTGGAGGCGGTTTCCTAAAACACCTAAAACCGCCGCTATATTTTAATTTCGAGCCGGTTTAACAAAACCGCCTCTAATTTATGAAAATATTGGAGAACCGCCTCAATAACCGCCTCTATATCATTAACAAAACCACCTCTAATTTTTATGATATAGAGGCGGTTGGTTTATACGCCGTGAGAACCACCTTTAAATGTATTTCAGAGAAAACCGTCTCCAATTGTCCGCCTCCATTTACCAGTTTTCTTGTAGTGACATGGTTTTTGTATGGCTTGCAAACCCACCTCATCTTCTCAATAGGGTCATGCATAGACTTTTTCAATAGCTCAAAAGCTACTGGCGTCGTGGATTATTGGTGTGAGTTAGTGGTGTCTTCCCATATTCCTTGTTTTATTATGTCGCTATGTGGCATCTATTCTTGCTCTTTGCGGCTTCAAGTAGTGTTTGGCTTGAAGACATTGCAGCCAGTTTAAGTTGGGACTTAAGGTTTAACTGGTCTTTGAAGTATTAATTATCTTTTAGGCCCTTTGGTTGCAACTCTATAATTCTTTTTAATATTGTTGTGCTAGTGTTTATGTTTTCAGACTTTGGCTTCAAACCCAGTCCTGACTAAGAATCAATTGGGGTTTTAACATGTATCATTTTATTAAATAAAATGTCATAGTGTTTTGTGCTTCTAACTTCCGACCTCCAAGGTAACGTAAGAGGATAAAAGAATACTAACCCCAGAAATGACTCTTTTTTAGAGAGTTTAAGGAAGCTAAATAAGTTATTTAATCATATCATATATTGTGATTCTTAGATTATATATTAATTTATTGATTAAATTAATTAGTTTAGAAAAAAATAAAAATATTCTAAAGTAATTTAATAAGCTTCTTTAATTTCTTCAAAAAAGTCAACTTGATTTTCTATTTAATAAGGACTAAAGTGAGCATTAAAAAACTTGCAAGTGACAAACCTTGCAACCATGCAAACAGAAAGACACAAAAGTAAAGGATCCATAAGAAAATGATGAGCACAGATCCAACAAAAGTTGTATTAGATTAGCCAGTGATCTTATGTCCAAGTTTTATATGTACCTACATTAAATACTCATTGAGAGATTTTATCTCCTTATGAATATAATTCGGTTCAACTTAACATAAGTTAAAGTCAAAGTAGCTTTTGCATTTCAAAAAAAGTATAGTAGAATATATTAGTAAGAAAATTGTATTTTAAAAAACCTATAAAGACTCAAAACTGTCAAAGTTGCACACAAAACTTCAATAATGCAAATTTAATATAATCATTTGATCATGATATCTGTAAACTCCTCGTCAACATTATGGCAATAAGACAAACCATCTTCTTCACTAGTATGTATATTTGGCAAATCGCAAAATAATGATTTTAGAAGCCATTTTCAATTAGCCGAGACAAAATTTTTTTTACGTACTTACTTTATAAACTATAAAAGATATTCTTAAAAGTTTATCAAAACATGCAGTTCTTTTATCCAATCAATTCGAAGCTTCCTATGGAACAATGCACTGAACAAAAGCGAAGAAAATTGTCTAATCAACATCTCAATCTCTCTTTTCTGAGTTCATGTCCTTCTTGATTCCTTTCATTAAGTAGTTTTGTTTTGTTTTTATTTTCTTTCTTTCCTTCCTTCTTTTAATTTGAAGGTGCAAGTTATGATTTTAACATAAGAAAGTAGAACGAAAGTGACTTGATGAGAACAGATTAAGATGCAAAAGAAAAATACAATAATCAATTTGCACTCCACTTTGCAAGGCCGAGGTTCTTTTTAATAGTTTTCATGAAATAAAAGATAAACAAAAACGTCTACTTCGGCTTCTGAAATTCGTTTCAAAATCCCAATGGACCGAAATAGGGAAAAAAAAAACCATGTTTTTGCCCAATTTTTTTTTGCTAGAATTTTTGCCCAATTATTTGTTCTAAGGTTCAAAAATTAATGGCCCAAAATTTTGTTAAGCTTTTACATGGAAAAGCCAAAAAAAAAAAAAAGTTTGCTAGTCTTTGGGCAATTGGTCTTATTTCAAAAGATGATGCACCAAAATGCCAAAAAAAAAGAAAAAAAAAAAGAAAACGTTGATAATAGATGACACCGGAATACAAATGGGTATAAAAAAACGGGAAACTCATTTCTGAGCTTCCCTGAATTTTCTTTAATTTTTATTTTGCTACCTACGTATTTTTTATCTTACTTTTTTAGGTGAAGTATTTTTTTTAAAATCTTTTTAAATATTTTAATTTTATTCTTTTAACACTGTTAGTTTCTGCAACTTTGCCCTGCTAGCATTGTTAGCCTTTATGCAGAAGCCACATGCGACATCCTATCCCTTTAAACCCCAACCCACATGCATGCTTAATGAAGCCACCCTTGTTAACCATAATATCCAACCGCAAATACAGTTGAAGATCCAGCATCAGGCATGACCAAGTATATTTATTGAAAAATTATCATTTTGCAACAAATGCATCAACAAGGAGTTTGATAAAGAAGCATATGCTACTAACTTACTATCGAAAGAAGGAGAAATTTGCACCTAGATTTGGAAGGAATGGGTATAAATATAAGTGGGTCCCAATAAAGAGAGAAAAAAAAGTCCCAACCTCAAATCTTTTATAAAAAAAGTTCCCAATGATTTTTTTGATATTTATTACGGAATTTCAATATCAAAAAAGTCTCGTTATCAAAATGGCTTTTTATGTTATTAGAATAGCTTTTCTTGTTGTTAAAATTTCCCTATGAAAATATTTTTGTCAAAATGGCCTTTCATGTTGTCAAAATGACTTTTCATGTTGTCAAAAATTTTTCGAGTTCTAACTCTGGCATGTAGAATTTTAGAAACCTAAAAAATTTTTGACAATAGGAAAAACCATTTTAACAAAAATATTTTCATGGGGAAATTTAAATAACAAGAAAAGCCATTTTAAGAACATGAAAAATCATTTTGACAAGAAGATTTTTTTTTAAAAAAATATATTAGAATTCTGTAATTATATTAATTGATAGGGGATTTAAGGTTGTGACTTTTTGATATTTTTTCTCTTCCTTAAAACCTCACTGATATTTTCCCTTCTTTTTATTAACACAATTAAATCAGGCACTAAACTAGTAAATCCATATAGCTCTGGAGCTTTTAAGCCTCCCATTCGAGAAACAATATTTCTCACTTCTTCCTTAGGGATATGAGATATCGGCCAGCAACATCATATTATCTTCTTCGGTAACCACCCTTTGAACATATTCTGAAGCCTGCGCAAAATCCCTTCTTCAATTGGAAGCAAACAATGCAGAATATAATAGAATCTCCCAAAACACCTTCTAATAGCTTCCTCATCCTCCATCAATTCATTGTTAGGATCTTTAATTCTAGAGCTTTTGTATCTGCAAATTCATTATGTCTAATTAATTGCTTTATTTCAGTCTTTCCTCACCAGATATGATTTGATTTACTCATTTACCCTTGGATTCCCCCTTTTAAATGTAACATGACATTTCTTTATACTACCTCATCCTTAATATAAGATATACTCAATTAATTTACGGATATTAAAAAAATTAGTTAAGCTAATTATCTATAACAAATGTGTCTTGATTTTCTTAAATTACCATTTTCAATCATGTGCGTTAGAATCACCCCTTGATAGAGCCCTCTTAATATTTGCAAATAACAAGGATACTTTGCAAAAAAAAAAAAAACATTTAGGAGATAAAGTGAATTAGATCTGTACCATCTAGATATCATTTCAATTTTTAATGGTAGTCTTGAAATTATTCTTTTAAAAGAATAAAAAAATCTAGACCGTCTAGATTAAGTTTGGATAATCATTAATAAGAAAATGTTTCCCATTACAAATTCTATTGTCGCAAGAGCAGCCTTTGGAAAGAAGACCAAGAATGCAGTCATACTTATGAAACAAGCGTGCGTGCAAACACCCCAAAATAAAGAAGTAGGGAATGAGAGCAATATGGAGGTTAGATTCCGTGTGTGCACGCACGGAACTTTGTGTTTTTGAGATGGGTGTTGAAGTGAGCGATATGGAAGGGAAAGAAGCAATGAAGTTAGGGAGGTCACTTGTGGTACCTTCAGTTCAGGAATTGACGAAAGAGCCCTTAAGCAAACTAAAGTTCCTTCAAGATATGTGATCAACATTTGGTGATATGTTCGGGTAATTAAATCAGCTGAACATAAGAGCTAGGTAATTGATTGTTTGAGGTAATTAAATCACCCTTTGATGCTCAACATAGGAGCTAGGTAATTGATTTACACGTTAAAAATATTAGTTAAGCAAAATTCCTTCAAGATGGTCAACATTTGGTGATATGTTTGAGGTAATTAAATCACCCTTTGGCGCTGAACATAGGAGTTAGGTAATTGTTTGTTCAAGGTACCATTCTAATCTAAGTCGCTTTTGATTAAAAAATTTCGTCATATTTTTAAGTCTTTTTTGACTAAATAAATGAGATTGTGACAATTTTGTCTATATTATTATACTAATGAAAAAAGAGAGATAATAAAAAGTTGAAAGGTACCCATTCATAAATAAGAGTAAAATTGAAAATTTTTCCTACAATCTTTGAGTTATCTACCTCTCCTTAATATGTGTGATTTGAAAAAAAAATGACTTATAAATAGGACCAGAATGATAATTAAATCACCCTTTGATGCTGAACATAGGAGCTAGGTAATTGATTTACACATGTTAAAAATATTAGTTAAGCAAAGTTCCTCCAAGATATGTGGTCAACATTTGGTGATATGATCGAGTTAATTAAATCACCCTTTTGATGCTAAACATGGGAGCTAGGTAATTGATTTACACGTTAAAAATATTAGTTAAGCAAAGTTCCTTTTTTTTTTTTTTGGCTGAAAAACAAAGTTGCTTCAAGATATATGGTCAACATTTGGTGATATGTTCGAGGTAATTAAATCACCATTTGATGCTGAACATAGGAGCTAGGTAATTGATTTAGATGTGTTAAAAATATTAGTTAGGTTAACACACACACTCTCTCTCTCAAAACATGCAAAAAAAATATCCATAAACTTTTTTGGGGTGTAAATTACTTATGTACTCTAAAAACGGGAGCCTTGTCCAATTCATCACTTCATCTAAAACTCTGCTACCAGCCAAAGCTTGGAGTTTAAAAGTGACGAATAAGCTCTAGATAGAAGCTTGTTTAAATTATATGTTGCATCCCTTAATTTTATAAATTATACTTTTAGTTTTATATTTCTAACAATATTAATATTACTAACATAAAATGTTGATGAAGCAAACTTAAGTGATGACTGCGTAATTGACAAAATATATTTAAGTTTTCATTTTTTTAATATAATATATTTATGAGAAATACACTTCTCATGTTGTAGAGAAGTATATCCTCATGTTATAGATACAAAAGATGTGGGTCCTACCATTTACATGCTTGAGTTTTTTTTTTTAATATATATATAAAAGATGTGGGTCCCACCATTTCATGTGTGTGTAGGAATCTTTTTCTTTTCATGCAACATGAGAACTGTAAACCCTTATATTTATATTATTAAACTAAAATAAACTGAAAAATTGCTGCAAATGAAATCGAGGATTTGACATTTAGATTATTAAACTAATTTTTTTTAAAATACAATTGAGGAGCTAGATTTCTCCAACCTCACCCCCGTGATATCAAAGCCAATCTTGTGCATCTGAGAAATAGAGAAGATTATAATTAGAGAAAGTGAGTAAGAAGAATTTATTAAACATGAGTGAAACCTCTAATTCATCTTGTAAAAACATGTTGAGAGGCTTATAATCAATCCATGCTCCAAATATGTGTGTAAAATTATACACATATTTTAAATTTATGATTAATAGAGTTTAATTGCATAGTCATCATTTAAGTTTATTGTATCCGTGTTTTTCGTTAACAACATTAATTAACAATGTTAGAATTGTGTGATTAAAAGTGTATTTTATAAAGTTATACTTATATAAATTTAAAGGACTAAAATTATACTTTAGCCATATAATTAAGCTTGGGGTTAAGGTGCATCCAACAAGAAGTATTTTTCCAACTGCATCTAACGTCCTAAAGTATTTTATGATGATCCATGTCTTAATGTATTTTTCAGGTGCATCCATCACTTTAAAGTAATTTTTTTTTTTACAATTTTACGCTTAACAGTTTAGGTAATTTAGGGTATTGGATACACATAAAAAAACACTTTAGGATGCACAAGAAAATAATTTAGGATACTGGGCGCATTTAAAAATATATTATAGGGTGATGGACAAACTTGAAAATTACTTTAAGGCACGATATGCACTACTAAATACTTTAGGACATTGGAATTAACATTACCATGAAACTTGGAGAACTGAAATTGTTTTGGAATGAATTCCACAATTTGTTTGAATTGTTATGTTGCAATTGTTTTTTAAGTGTCTTTTAGATTTAATTTTCTTGGCCGCCATAAATAATATGATGTGAAATTAGTTAAATTAATTGCGAGATTTCCTTCACTTGGAAAAAAAAAATAGACGATATTTCCACATTCCTTTTCACCTTTCTCCCAGTCTTGCAATCTCTCACTATTTATATATAATACATGGGAAAAACATTTATTATGTTGTTGTAGGAGAAGTGTTTTCTCATGTCACACACACATAAAATGGTGGGATCCATACACACACATACACACATATATATATATATATATATATAATTAGTTAACATTAAATATATATATATGTGTGTGTGTGTATGTGGGTCCCACCATTTTATTTGTGTGTAGGAATCTTCTTCTTCTCATACAACATAAGAAGTTTAAACCCCATAATACATATATAGTTATAATCTTCCTTATTTGATTATGTCTTGTTGATTGTTGGAACTAGTATCCCTATTTTGTTAATTATTATAGGGTAAATGTGCACCCAGCATCCAATCTATTTTTAGAAATGCAATCACCGCCCTAAAATACTTTAGGGGTGAAATTGCTCTATTTCTAATACATTAGGGGTCAAAAGTATCATTAAATACTTTAGGGTGCTGATTGCACCTCTAGAAATAAATCGGGTATTATATAATGGTCTTATATATATATATATATATATATATATATATATATATATATATATATATGCAATGTCATAAATATTCCATATTATATCCAAATCCCTAATGAATAATTAATCTTCCTTATTCGATAATGTCCCTATGATTTCTTTTTCAATATTTAAGTTTTCTTTTTATATGTGTATTAATTTTTTAGGTCATGTTAGAGTTATGACTCATCTGGTTAGTGTCAAATAAAATAAATCTCACGTTGCTTGAGAGCAAGAAAGTCCAAGCTTGGACAAGTAAATAAACCAAGAAATATAATAGTGGGCTCGCACGTTTAACAACTAGATACCAGGAGCCAAACCTAGTGAAAATTTGGCGGCTCCCCCTGCAAGCTAGTTAAATATATACCCGCCACTTTTTATTAATTTTTTTTTTTGAGAGAATCTAAACTTTATTTTATGAAAATGGCTTATAATGGCCATAAATAATACTACCTCCGGTCCTAATTATAAGAGCTAGTTGACTTTTTTTGGAGAGATTAAGGAAGCTAAATAAAACTTAATCATTTCATATATTAAATATTCTTAGATTATATATTAGTTTATTAGTCAAACTAATAAGTTTGAAGAAAAAAATAAAAATAAAAATATTTTAAAGTAATTTAATTAGCTTCCTTAATCTCTCCAAAAAAAGTCAACTAGCTTTTATAATTAGGACCGGAGGAAGTATGATTTTATGAGCTCCCATCATTTTATGAAGAGTGACACAAGTTTTAAACAAAGTAGTTAACGCATGAATGACTATGATTAACACGCTAATTGTTCTTTCAGGATGTGAAAATAAATTTGAAACATGGTGGATAACACTTTAATAAGTATATACCACCTCCGGTCTTAAATATAAAATAAAGTTTATAGTTCAATTTCCCCTATAAACTTTGTCCTATATTTAGGAGTGGAGGGAGTAATTTATTATTATTATTTTTATCACATGTTTGCTATAGATTATGGAAATTGAGACAATTCATAGGTTTTTCCAAACAATTGTGGTTGAAGGTGGAAGCAGCCATGTGGATGGAGAAGGTAAGAGTTATTTTGTCTATGTTAAAGTATTCTTCGGATGCACATATGATTAGATTTACTCCTTCATCCTTAGATTTCCCCTTTTGAAAATAATATATGCCATTTTTTGGAGGTCAAGATAATATATGCCATTTGCTTGCAAAGTTTAATGATTCTGCTGATTTGTGACAGTGACTTTAGGGAGTTGCTTGTCTTTACCACAACTAGGATTGCTTGTCTCTTGAAGAAAAACACGAATCCAAGGTTGCGTAAAATCCAGAGAGAGGATGAACTTATTGTTGGGTTAATGTGCTCTTTAGTCACTTAAGCCCAATAAGGCTTAATTGAGACTACAGCCCAAGAACTCTATGATCCATGTGGTTTAGGGTTAGGTCTTGGGTGTAGTAGCATATAAACCTACTTTCACCAGCTTGGAAAAAGAGAGACGCACGCATAAGGAGGCTCTCATCAGAAACGAACCCTAGAGGCAGACGTTCATCATCTGAATGATTGCCCACACAACCATCCTATTTCCCTTGAGAGATAGTGTGGAAGACCGATCATAGAGCGGATGAGGACTGTTCGTGGACAGGCTTTCAGATCGCTGCATCTTTCCAGGTAATCAAAACGATGAAGGTTTTAACTTTTCCTATATCGCGTGGTACGATACGCTTCCGCGTTTCTGGTGAGATTCCTACAATTGGCATCAGAGCCAATAGCAATGAGGAAAAGAACCCAGTTTTCATATTAATTTATATTTCATGTGATTCTTTTCGAAAATTAATTTTTTTTGAAAATATGACATCTTTTTCTATATTTGTTATTTATTTCATGGTAATTATTTGTTTATAATTCATATTTGGTATTAGTTTTAATTTCAATCGGTTAATCGCTTTAATCCATGGTTAGATTTTCTCGTGTATTTCTTGATTTGTAACAAGGAGGCTAATCCCATATGATTAGGTTTCCTCCTTGCTGTTTTTAATTTTATTTTGGAATTTCTATGTATTTTTCGAATTTCTGTAAAAGTTGGAGATCAAGAAACTACGAAGAAGATGAGATGACTTCGGCTGAAGGCGTGGCAGAAGTGACGGCTAGGGTTCCTCTTGTGTGTCCTAGGGTTTCTGTTGGGATCCGTACACACAGTGGATTAAAATTTCTTAGAATCCCATCCCGAGGATCACTCAGGTGCATTTAAATCAAGACTTAGGAATCCGAATCATACCTTTGGAGAATTCGTTCGTGTCTCGTTCTTTCTTTAACAGGTGGGCTACCTCCTCGATCAACAGAAGACGACTCTTAGAATCCTCTTCCTCTACCGGTATCCACACGAACAATCCTCGAACACGGCTACGGCAGCGTGCTAGTGCCTCGAATTGTGCGTCTCTCTCCTTTTACGCTCTAGGGTTTCTCGCGGCTTTCTAATACGCTCGACTGAAAAATCCCGTAGGTTTTTCTAAACCCGATAGGCGTATTATATAATCAAAATTAATCCTCATTAATTTTGAAATTCGAATTTTGAATCTGTTTAATATAGTAATTAAATCTATCTCATAAATGTAATCAAATATATTAAAAGCCAGATTTGAAATCCGAATATTGAATTTAGATCAAATCTAAATTTAAAGCCTTTTGATTTAATTTATCATTATAAATTAAATCCGAGATATGATATCTATCCATTTAATTAAATCTGAGATAGCATTTCTCAATTTTATATTAAACAGATACATGATATCTTTATTCGAAATTAAATGAGATACAATATCTCTATTTGTTTCAGATATTTAATTTATCAAATAAATTAAATACTAAACAAATATCATATATAATATTATAATCTCTATTTATAATATATATATTAATTTCGATATATATATATATATATATATATATATATATATATATATCCTAGATCAAATTTAGTATTCATTTAATCTCAGATTAATCTGAGATTCAATGAATCTGGACACTTTTACCAGTATTGGATTATTCTTGTGTGCGATCCTGCAGGCCCATATGAGATTGGCAATGGGTCAACACTGTATCAACCCTCAAGTCGCAAGCGGCCTCTAGCAAGACATTGCGACTACCCAATTCACATGGGGATCGATGACACGATACTACCTATCGTACAACCATGTCACGTCCCTTTTGTCACGCGATAATTTGGTCAAGGATGAGGCATGGATAATGTCAACTTCCTTTTCTTGACCATTGCTTTCTCGATTCTCGAGTAGTCTAATAAGTGAAATGGAAACTCTTTTCCATCACAGTATGACCATACATTTCTTAGACTCACTCATCGAGGGGCCCAGGATTATCTCTCCACATATGTGAAGGACAAATCCCATCTTGACCACTCACATTCCTCTGCATGAAAACCACTGATCCCGATCCGAGCCTTTATCATCACTTGGTCAAAGGTGACTTTTGACTAGGTCAAAGACCAGTGACTCATCATGTAGGAATCTATGATGGTCTTAGGTCGTAGGGCGTCGTGACACGGTTATACATGAGATAAGCTTATGACTTAATCCATGCAGCTTTCTCATAGTGGGTCGGTCCAGCACCTTGTACTCTTACAAGTGTCCATGACTTTGATTCGTATCTCCATACCTCATCAAAGTCATACTGGTCTTATTTCATCTTCACTCCCGTGTAGATGACCGACTAGGGACATTTAGGATAATCTATAAGATTATTCAGGGATGCAGTTATCAATACGAACATGCAAACGAAAATGATAACAAAAGAGAATACTTTAAATAACTTAAATATCCAAAGTACAATGAATTGCCCCTAGGGCATAATTTCCAACAGATTCTAGCTAAAGTATGAGTCTTTGGGCTTTTGGGCCCATAGATACCCTAAAGGGGCTAGAGACAGATACTATGGGCTGGACAAAAGAGGAATTCCAAAGTTGTAATTTTTTATTCTCATTTTTTTTAAAGGAAAGCCATGGATTAAAGTTATTTGTTTAATTATTTAATGCCTTTGTTAAATTGTATGAATTATATTTGCGATTAACATGATGTTGGTAAATAACATGTCATATAGAATAGGAAGATGCCATATTGTTGCATAATCACATGTCATAATTGCATAGTAGCTATTATGCCTTGAATCGACTAGTATGATATTTATTATGCGAGATTATTTAGATTGCCCACTAAATTAATTATCAATTATTATGATTTTAAATTAAAATCTAGAATAATAATTTGATTAATTAATTGTGGAATTAAAATCTACACATTAATTATCAATTATTATGATTTTAAATTAAAATCTAGAATAATAATTGGATTAATTAATTGTGGAATTAAAATCTACACATTAATTATCAATTATTATGATTTTAAATTAAAATCTAGAATAATAGTTGGATTAATTAATTGTGGAATTAAAATCTAGACATTAATTGTCAATTATTATGATTTTAAATTAAAATCTAGAATAATAATTGGATTAATTGATTGTGGAATTAAAATCTACACATTAATTATCAATTATTATGATTTTAAATTTTAAAATCTAGAATAATAATTGGATTAATTAATTGTGGAATTAAAATCTAGACATTAATTATCAATTATTATTATTTTAAATTAAAATCTAGAATAATAATTGTTGAATTAAAATCTAGACAAATAATCCAGGAAATTTCCTAAGAGAATTGTACCTTTTAGAGTAATTTGTGGTTATTTAAAATGGTCATGTGACGCACACTCAGCCAATCATGGCTAGATTTTAGATACCTAATAATTTACTCTAAATTGAACAAATTTTTGGAAATTGAAAATTCTAAATTTAAAATACTGAATGGGTGAAGGTTTTAAATTAAGCATTTAATTTTAAAACCTACGGGCTCCAATTGTGGGTTTATTAGTGAAATGATTATCGCTGAAGCCCCATCGAATAAGGATAATCAGATTTCGCTAGATTAAACCCTAATATTTTCAAAATTTTAGTAAAGTTTTGCACGGCCCATCGTCGGTAACACTTAGACACTAAAGATAATTTTGAAAGTAAACAATGGTTAAATACATTCAACTTTGGTAAAATTGTTAACCCTCCCATCGAGGCTCTGGCAATGGAACTAAAGGCCCAAATTAACAATATTAGTTTTACAAAAATCTTGCCCATCGTAAGCCTTGTAAAGATAACTAATGGATTGTTAAACAATAAACGAATAGTAGTTATTAGAATCTACTAGCACTATATTTGTTTGTTGTTAATTATAGTTTGTAATTAGTGTGCTTTTTCCTTATTTTCAGAAAAAATGTCTTCATTCAATCCTTTAGCTACAATCTTGAGCCAAAAACCTATAGATGGTACAAACTACAAACAATGGAAAACTAATTTAGATATTGTTCTTTAATATGAAAAGCTCAACTTTGTTCTCATTACCCTTATGCCAGCGCAGCCTGCTGCAGACGCGTCTGATGCAATTTGGACTCAATTTCAGCAGGAGAAGGAAAGATGGGAGAAGGCGAATGTGTCAGTTCGTTGCTACATTTTGGCCAGTCTCGCCAATCACCTTCAGGAGCAAGTGAGCATGATTGAGAGTGGAGCAACAATGCTCCAGACTCTTGATGGCATGTTTGCTATGCCTAGCAACTTTGCTAGGCAAAATGCGCTTAATTCAGTCACCAAGATAGTGATGTCTGGAGGAAGTGTGTGACATCATTGTCTAACAATGATAACAAACTTCAAGAAGGCTGATGACCATGGTATCAAGTTTGAACAAGAAGTAAAAGTTGACCTTCTCTTACAATCACTGCCTGAGTACTTCAATCAATTCAAGATGAATTATAACATGAACAAGATGAATCTTAACCTCACTCAACTGATGCACGAGCTTGAGAGTGCTGAACTGTTTCTAGTCAAGCAGGGAAGTGCATTTTTTGCTGGTGAAAGTTCTGTAAAACCTAAGGGGAAATCCAAGGGAAAGAACAGGAACAAGAAAAAGAAGAAATCAGGTACTCCAGTTGCCAAAACAGTTGCAATGAAGCAGCCAAAAGGCAAGTGCTTCAACTGCGGACAAAAGGGGCATTGGAAAAAAAATTGCTCACGTATGAATAAACCAGGTATGGGTAATTTACATGTGATTGAGGCTTGTTTAGTGGAGAATCACGATGAAAAATGGATCGTTGATTCAGGAGCCACCAACCATGTTTGTTACTCTTTGCAGTGGTTTAAACGTAGCTTGCCTGTAAGTAAAGGATAAAGAGATTTGAAGCTTGGAACTGGGGATCTTGTGTTTGCACTAGCAGTGGGACAAGTCATTTTAACTTTTGATAATTGCAGAACTTTGGTTTTAGAAGACTGTATATTTATTCCAGATTTTAAGAGGAATTTAATTTCTGTTAGTTGTTTGCATAAACATGGTTTGACAGTTTAGTTTAATTCCTCAGTTTCAATAAGAAGTTCATTTTCTTTTATCTGTTCTGGTGTAAAGTTTAATGGTCTTTATTTCCTTAGTTCTGTTCCGTGTGAAATTAATCATGTTGAATTAAAAGATGTTGAACATATTAATTCATCAAAGAAAAGAAAAGTTTCCAATGAAACTTATCTTTGGCATTTGAGATTGGGTCATATTAACTCTAACAGGATACAAGGTTTGGTCAAAAGTATGATTTTAAAATCCCTGAACTTTGAACTGATGCCAGTATGTGAATCCTATTTAGAGGGTAAAATGACCAAGAGATCTTTCAAGGCCGAGGGAAAACGTGCCACACTCCAGCTAGAATTGGTACATACTGATGTATGTGGACCGATAAATGTCCAAGCCAGAGGTGGGTATCAGTATTTCATCACATTTACTGATGATTACTCTAAATTTGGACATGTGTACTTGATGCGTCACAAGTCTGAAGCTTTTGAAAAATTCTAAGAGTTCAAGGCTGAGGCAGAAAAACATCTTGGTGTTCAAATTAAGACTCTTCGATCTGATCGAGGGGGTGAATATCTATCTGGAGAGTTCAGGTTTTACCTGACTAAAGAGGGGATAGTTTCACAATTATCTTCTCTAAGGACACCCCAACAGAATGGAGTTGCTGAAAGGAGAAATAGAATCCTTTTAGAAATGACAAGATTTATGCTCAGTTATTCATCCCTTTTTGATTCATTCTGGGGATAGCCTTAGAAACAACTATGTATCTATTGAACTTAGCTCCGTCCAAGTCGGTTTCAAAGATGCCAATAGAATTGTGGAAAGGGTGTAAGCCCACCATGAATCATATTCGGATTTGGGGTGCTCCGGCACATGTCTTGAAACAGAAACCAGATAAGATGGACTCGCGTACTGAAGTATGCATGTTTGTAGGCTATCCTAAAGGAACTAGAGGTTGGTTGTTTTATAGTCCAAAAGAAAAGAAGGTCATAGTGAGCACTCACACGACTTTCTTAGAAGAGGACTATATAGCAAATTATAAGCCAAGGAGCAAGGTTATTCTTGATGAGCTAGTCTCAGATCAAGTTTCACCACAACCTCAGGCAGTTCCAGCTTTTATTCCTGTGGCAAAGAGGGAAAAATGTACCTGAACATACACAGGAACCAGAGATAGAACCAGAAGTTCAGCATGATGATGAACTTAATGAAGAACAAAATCATGAATTGGTTGATCCACTTAATGAGGGTCCTCATCTAGAAACTGTTAACCCACAAAATGTGGACCCCCCTGAAGATGCACAACATCAAGTGCGACAAAGTCGTAGTGGCAGATTGATTCATAAACCTGCAAGATATCTCTTGTTGGGTGAGTCAAATCAGGATGACATCATTGCAGAAGATGGTGATCCCACGAGTTATGACGAAGCACTAGGAGATGTTGATGCTTAGGAATGGCTTGAGGCTATGAATCGTGAAATGGATTCTATGTATTTCAACTCAGTTTGGTCTCTTGTAGATGCACCTGAAGGGGTAAGACCCATTGGGTGTAAGTGGATTTACAAGAGAAAGAGAGGATCGGACAGGAAGGTTGAAACCTTCAAAGCTAGATTGGTGGCGAAAGGGTACTCCCAAAAAGAAGGTGTGGATTATGATGAAACTTTTTCGCCGATTGCCATGCTCAAGTCCATCCGGATTCTCTTAGTTGTTGCAGCAAATCTTGATTATGAGATTTGACAAATGAATGTCAAAACTGCTTTTCTAAATGGAAATTTGGAACAGGAAATCTATATGCAGCAACCAAAAGGGTTTATAGCCAAAGGGCAAGAAGAAATGGTATGCAAGTTGCAAAGGTCCATTTATGGACTTAAGCAAGCGTCCAGATCATGGAACATCAGATTTGATCAAGCCATTGAGTCTTATGGCTTTGAGAAAAGTCCTGATGAGCTGTGTGTGTATAAAAGGACCCAAGGTGATGCAGTATCTTTTCTGGTACTTTATGTGGATGATATACTCCTTATCGAAAATGATATAGAGGTATTGTTAGGCATAAAAACCTGGCTGAGCAAGCATTTTGGTATAAAGGACCTGGAGGAAGCCAATTATATTCTTGGTATTAAACTCTTACGAGACCGGAAGAACAGGGTTTTGACATTATCCCAGGCTAAATACATTGACAAAATACTTGCTAGGTTTAGCATGGAGAATTCCAAGAGGGAAATTATACCCTTTAGGCATGGGACTCACCTCTCTAAGAAGCAATCTCCTAAAACTCTTGAGCAGAGAGAACGCATGAGTAGGATACCTTAGACTTTAGTAGTAGGTAGTCTCATGTATGCTATGCTATGTACCAGACTAGATATCTGCTATGCAGTGGAGTAGTAAGCCAATACCAATCGGACCCTGGAGAGAAACACTGGGTAGCGGTTAAACATATACTCAAGTACCTACGGAGAACGAGAGATTATATGTTGGTCTACTCAAGTGGGAGTCTTGAAACCATTGGTTATATGGACTCAGATTTCCAAGAAGATATTGACTCAAGAAAGTTCACCTCGGGATATGTGTACACCCTTAATGGCGGTGCCATTTGTTGGAGAAGTGTAAAACAATCATGTGTTGTTGACTCTGCCACAGAGGTTGAGTATGTAGCTGCTTCTAAGGCTACAAAGGAAGCTGCATGGTTAAAGAAGTTCCTAACAGACCTTCAGGTGGTACCAGGTGTTAATTGTCTTATCACACTTTACTATGACAATAGTGGGGCGGTAGCACAGTCCAAGGAACCAAGGTGTCACAAGAGACAAAAACACATAGAGAGAAAGTACCACTTGATCCGAGAAATAATTAAAAGAGGAGATACATTGGTAGCAAAGATAGCATCAGACGAGAACCTTGCTGACCCTTTTACTAAAAGTTTGCCTGAACATGTGTTTGAGAGGCATGTTTCATCTATGGGTCTTAGGAGGATTCCAGATTTGCTATAGCTTGAGGTAGTTGTTATTTCACTTTGTTATTTTGTGCCTTTTGAGCAAGACATTATGACATTGCATTTTTCTGAATGTTAATAAATGAGGTGTTTTTCATTTATTTTGCACACTATTTACAAACTCTAAGGTCCGGATCAATTGTGAAGTATATAATCATATGAATACGTTCATAGAGGACATGGTCATAGATTCTCACAATTGATGAATTGGTTCACAGCTATAAAATTAAGTTGGGCACTTTATTTAGGCTGCAATATTTTATGAAATGGCTTTGTTCGAATCATTATAAAATATTGGTGTGAGTTAATACTTACATTGAGGATCAAGGAGAGATTTGATTAAGGTTGTTCTTTCTGTTATAAGGAATCAAATCTCCAGATAACTATAGTCATGTAGTTGCTCTTAATCCTGAGTTTATTTTAAATAGGTAGTCGAATAGTTTTCATTCTTTGATTTACCAACGGGTGAGGTTTGATCTATATGACGGCCAACAATTCGGTATTTTGGGATTGAGACTATTTGGTTATCGGTGTTTATGAGATAAACAATATGGAATTTATAGGAAATGTCCCCTTGATATGTTTCGGTACCTAGATATTGAAGACACTGACCAGTGCATGTAATTCATTAGAGAAACTGTTAAAGTCAAGGGAATAAATAATTGATTGGGTTACAGAAAACTAGTCAATCAAGTTATAGACATTTTATAAAGGGGTAATGCATATTCTTGTTATAAATGTCATTATTCTTGGAGTTCACGTTCGGACTTTTAGTGGAATAGGACCGAACTAGATAATCTTCTGTAGATTATCATGAGCCTTGATGAATGACAAATGGTAGATCTTTAGGCTAGCTCGAGACAAGGGATGTGGTATATTATCAGATGATGGCTTATGGGCTACATGGTCTTGGGTTCACGAACTCAAGTTTGTATCTTAAAGAGCCTTGATGAATGACAAATGGTAGATCTCTAGGCTAGCTCGAGACAAGGGATGTGGTATATTATCAGATGATGGCTTATGGGCTACATGGTCTTGGGTTCACGAACTCAAGTTTGTATCTTAAAGAGCAAGTAGGAGATTGTTGGATTAATGTGCTCTTTAGTCACTTAAGCCCAATAAGGCTTAATTGAGACTACAGCCCAATAACTCTATGGCCCATATGGTTTAGGGTTAGGTCTTGGGTGTAGTAGCATATAAACCTACTTTCATCTGCTTGGAAAAAGAGAGACGCACACATAAGGAGGCTCTTATCAGAAACAAACCCTAGAGGTAGACGTTTATAGCATAGCATACATGGAAAGACTTTCAGAGATAGTGTGGAAGATTGATCATAGAGCGGACGAGGACTGTTCGTGAAAAGACTTTCAGATCGCTACATCTTTCCAGGTAATCAAAATGATGAAGGTTTTAACTTTTCCTATATCGCGTAGTACGATACGCTTCCGCGTTTCTGGTGAGATTCCTACACTTAATGCATATCTCAGAGTCAGAAAGGTTATATGCATGGTTGCCTCGTGGACTGTATGGTATAGGAACTTATGTTTTGGATTTAAGAACTTTTTATTTTTCCTTTAAACTGATAGAATTTTTCTTTGGCTGCTTAATTTCATTTTTAGCGTAAAATCTTAAAGGGACCATATAGGCATGCCTTGCAAATACAGGATATACAAAAAACCAATATAGGATATGTAATGAAATGTCATATCTATCCGAGCAAAAAAAAAAAAAAGAAAAAGAAAAAGAAAAAGTCATATCTAACTTAATTAAATGGTTTAGATTTAATTTTCTTACTTTTATTTTTTGTAAAAAAAATTAATGTTAATGAAATTGCATTACAGTGTTTATCAACTATAAAACCACTTCCTTCATCCTAAATCGTACTAGGTGATGATTTTCAATTTTTAATAGATTTGAAATATATTTTGATATATTTGTAAAATCATCCATGCTAAATTAATGACATATTTTTAAGATTTTAAGATATATCAATTTAAGTGTATCATTTATGGGATTTCAACTTAAAAAATAATTTTTTAAGTTTATTTTCTAAAAAGTAATTACATTTAGATCTATTCAAATGACAAAATTACATAGAAGTCCCTAGGGAATTACCAATCTAGGGACTTCTGTGTAATTATTTGTGAATGTTAAATTACCAATCTAACCTTCCCTCTTCCAATTCCACTCTTTCTCCTTCTCCTTCTTCCTTCTCCTCTCTCTCTCCTCTCTCCCTTATTCTTCTCTCTCTTCCAATATTTCAACCCAAATCGGGGCAACCGATGCTGGGTTTAAAGCTTCACCTGGGTGTAAAAATTTGTCTGTAGTTGCCTCGGTACCTACTGGCGGAAAATCACGACCTATCAGGCAGCTTAAAGATGTAATTTTTGTAGAAAGCTTCTTAAAATATTTCACTCCTGACGTTTTCCGGTTGAATCTCAAATATTTTCTCGAACATTAAATTTAACATTTGTGCTTTCCTGGTTCTTTTTCCATATGATGAATTTGTTGGGTTTTTCAGTCGGGAAAAATTAGGATTTCCTCCTTGCGGACTATTGAATGGCAGAAACAGGTTTTTGTCTTTATAATAATCAATCTTATAGGTTTTTTTTTTTTTCAATTTGCCCCTTTATAAATAACTATTTAAGCATTTGCTTCTGTTTGGAAACTATTTAAGTATCTGCCTTTGTTTGAAAACTATTTAAGCATCTGCCCCTATTTAGTCGACTAAACACCGTGGTTTAGTCGACTAAAAGGCGGGGACTTATTTTTTTTAAACATCCCGGTGATTTAGTCGACTAAACCACAGTGTTTAGTCGACTAAATCAGTCCAGAGGGATTTTTTTAAAAGCAACCAATATATATATATATATATATATATATATATATATATATATTATTTCTCTCTCTCTCTCTCTTTATTATTAATAATAAAAATTATTATTTTATTATTATCATTTACTAATTATTATTTATTTACAATTATTATAAAACTCTCAGAGGCTATTCTAATATTAAATACATCATCAAGACTTTAAATTAGGAACCAAATATATATATATATATATATATTATTTCTCTCTCTCTCTCTCTTTATTATTAATAATAAAAATTATTATTTTGTTATTATCATTTACTAATTATTATTTATTTACAATTATTATAAAACTCTCAGAGGCTATTCTAATATTAAATACATCATCAATACTTTAAATTAGGAATAAATATTAACAACATAAAAAATATTTTATTATGATATATGTATATATATATTTGTAACTTAATATTATAAATGGAATAATATCGGGGTTAGATTAGATCCTATTATATAGGAGTTTATAAATACTAACAACATAAAATATATTTTATTATGATACATATACATATAGATATAAAAGCAACCTTAATAGATACCTTATATACACACACACATATATTTATATGTGCGTGTCCACAAAATCTCAACTAACAACAAAATCACGCTTCCTATATTTGTCATTCAAATTTTATTAGTTCCTAAATCAAAGACTTTTAATAATAATATATATATATATATATTTGGCATAGTGATTCCTCTTCAAACAACATACGCGACTTGTATATATATATTTATAATATCATGTTTTCTGTATTCAAACAACATACACCCTGACTTGCGCGCACACACACACACCCTGACTTGCCCGCCTTTTATTCATTCCCTGCATAACGATGAGTTCATTGCCATCTAAAGAGATATAGTATCTTTCTTTTCATTTACCAGATGCAACAACAAACTTCTTCTCTTTCTTTCTTACGCAGCTAAACATTTAGAGATATGATATCAAAGTATATTTTTATTTATTTATTTTTTAAAGATACAGGTGTAGCAACTTTTCTCTATATATATTTAAAAACAGCACTTATACATATATATATAAGTCTATATGCAAGACTTATATATACTATTATGTATATATGGATCCAAGATCTATATGCCTTAGTCGATTAGGGTTTGTGAAGTCGCGATTGAGGTTTTTAAAAAACCCCTCTGACTGATTTAGTCGACTAAACACTGTGGTCTAGTCGACTAAATCGCGGGGATGTTTTAAAAAAAATAAGTCCCCGCGTTTTAGTCGACTAAACCTCAGTGTTTAGTCGACTAAACAGGGGCAGATGCTTAAATAGTTTTCAAACAAGGACAGATGCTTAAATAGTTTCCAAACAGGGGCAGATGCTTAAATAGTTATTTAAAAAGGGGCCAATTGAAAAAAAAGCCCAATCATATAAATAATATTTAGTTTCATTTGGATTCAAAATTAAATTCGTTGCTAATCTGTGCAGCTGCTTCGCAAATGCGGTTCTTCAATGTCTCTCATTCACAATGCCACTTGTCTCCTATTTGTTGGAGAAAGGACATAGGAAAGAATGTAATGTCAATGAGTAGATTGTTCCTTTGGTCTTGCTGGTTCTCAGATTTTCTGATTTCGGACCTACTGTTTTTGGTTATTTTTCTAAAGATTGTTGTAAATATATATATATTTTTGTTGTTGTAAATTTAGCATTTGTTGTTGTAAATAGCCTCTGGACTTGAGAAATGAAAAAAATTCAAGTTTTTAAAGGTTGTTGTATATATATGCTTTTTCTGTAGTAAATAAAGCATTTGTTGTTGTAAATAACCTCTGGAAGTCAGAAATAACAAATTCCAGGTTTTTAAAAGTAGTTGTTAAAATATGATTTTTCTGTTGTTAATATAGCATTTGTTGTTGTAAATAACCTCTAGAAGTCAAAAATAACAAATTCCAGGTTTTCAAAAGTTGTTAAAATATGCTTTTTTTGTTGTAAATATAGCATTTGTTGTTATAAATAGCCTCTGGAAATCAGAAATAACAAATTCCAGGTTTTCAAAAGTTGTTGTTAAAATATGCTTTTTCTGTTGTTAGTATATCATTTGTTGTTGTAAAGTTTCTAGAAGTGAGAGAAAAAAAATCCAAGTTTTCAAAAGTTGTTGTTAATATATGCATTTTATGTTGTTAGTATAGCATTTGTTGTTGTAAATAGCTTCTAGAAGTGAGAGAAAAAAAAATCTAGGTTTTCAAAAGTTGTTGTTAATATATGTATTTTATGTTGTTAATTTAGCATTTGTTGTTGTAAATAGTTTCTGGAAGTGAGAGAAGAAAAAATCCAGGTTTTCAAAAGTTGTTACTAATATATGCATTTTATGTTGTTAATATAGCATTTGTTATTGTAAATAGCTTCTGGAAGTGAGAGATGAAAAAATCCAGGTTTTCAAAAGTTGTTAATATATGTATTTTCTGTTGTTAATATAGCATTTGTTGTTGTAAATAGTTTCTGGAAGTGAGAGATGAAAAAATCTAGGTTTTCAAAAGTTGTTGTTAATATATGCATTTTATGTTGTTAATATAGTATTTGTTGTTGTAAATAACTTCTGGAAATGAGAGAAGGAAAAATTCTAGGTTTTCAAAAGTTATTGTTAATATATGCATTTTATGTTGTTAGTTTATCATTTGTTGTTGTAAATAGCTTCTGGAAGTGAGAGATGAAAATAATTACATAGAAGTCCAAAATGGTAATTTTACATTCACAAATAATTACATAAAAGTCCCTAGGGACTTCTATGTAATTTAGTCATTTGAAGGGACCTAAATGTAATTATCTCTGCTCCTCGGGACTCGTGCGTAATTTTTTCTTTCTTTTTTTCTTTTTTTAAATGAAAGTAATGCTTCCTCGTATTCTATAAATACCCCCACTGGCATTGAAAATGATGCACAGTAAAACCCCTTACCTTTAGTTTTCTAATTTCCAAAAGCTTCCCCTTCCTTCTTGTGATATATCCACAAATATGTCTATCGTTGCTCCTTCAAACACTGAAATTAAAGCCACATCCAAGTTGGGTCGACAATATGCGGATTATCAACCTTCTCTTTGGAATGATTATTTCCTCAAATATGCTTCTGACTCTTTGGTATTTATATTTCTACTTTATATTTTTTTTGAGTGACATTTCTACTTTATATTTGATACACATAAACACATTAAACAGGAAAATTCTTGAATTGAGGATAGTCTCGGAGAGGAGTTTTGCTTCCAATAAGCCTCTGCTATTCAATAAATTGTTCATTAATTAACCTTGTTTATTATTCTTTTCATTTACCTGCCTGCTATTAATTTTTTGCACTTCATTTACTTTGATTTCTCATCCTATATTTTTATCTTTCTCCATGCTTTACGGGGGATTGTCCTTTTAATTTCTAAGGGAAAAAGTAATTAATAGCTTAATCCAAATTAATTATATGGATAGGATTTAGAAACAAACCAATAGACTTAGCCTAAGTTTATTCTATTGAACTTGGTTTCTTGCCCAGTTTAATTCGGCATATTGAATTTGTTTAAATCATGTAAACAAAATTTTTAATTATTAATTTTTTTTTTGAGAAAATTAATATTTTGATTTTTATATTTTTTCTTACTCTATTACTCAAGTCTTTAAAAATTTGACTTGGTGCAACTTCAGTTGGCCCTATGGTTTTGACTCAGTTGAGATTACATAATATGCTAATGATTACATGCTGGTTTTAATCTTGTTAGTTCATAACAAGTTCTTTAAAACTATATATAGGAAGTTGATGATGAAATGAAGAAAACTATCGAAACCTTGAAAGAAGAAGTGAGGAAGATACTTGTCTCTATGAAGGAGCCCATAAAGAAAGCTGAAGTGATTGAGTCAATTCAATGTTTAGGTTTATCATATCATTTTGAACCTGAGATTGATGAAATGTTGAAGCAGATTCACAATGGTTACGTTGAAAATAACAAAATATCTCATATTGAAGATCTCCATTCTCTAGCTTTACTCTTCAAGTTATTGAGGCAGCATGGATATCGTGTTCCACCAGGTATACCACGATCTCCATTCTCTAGCTTTACTCTTCAAGAAGCAAACCCTAGCACAACAAAATACTCCCAAATGCTCCGCAAAGTCCAGAATGTTGGCCAAACACAATTTGGGAGCTCTAAAACCTAGATTTTTCTCACTTAGCCCTTCAGTGCATTTTGCTGTTACCACTTGGCCATGGCCGAACTATTTTGGGCTGTGGCCGAGTTTCCTCTGTTTTGAATTTGGCTACGGTTGAGATAGACTGCGTGCACTGCAACTCATTTTGCTTCTAGAAAAATGAGTTCTTTTATCTCAAATGATGAGTTCTTCTCATGATTTTGACTGACTTGAAATATTTACTTCTTCTACCAAAATATACCTTGCAAAAGAATAAACTTTATAAGCTCATAATTAACAAGGTTAGGATCCAAAATATGCTCAATTGTATCAAAAACTCAAGGAAAATGTACTGAAATGAAATAAAATTCTAGAGGCTAACAAAACGGGATCTAGTTTACTTTGTATTTTGTTTTATTCATGTAAAAACATATATATATATATATATATATATATACATCCCCTTTCACATACAAAATTACTACTACGGCAGTTTTTTTTTTTTTCTTTTTTAATGTTGATTTTTATTGTCCTTTTGACTTACATATCACCAGATGTGTTCAACAAGTTCAAGGATGAGAAAGGAAACTTCAGAGAAACACTCACTTCAGATGTTGAAGGAATGATAACTCTGTATGAAGCTTGTTATATGAGTATTCATGGAGAAGACATTTTAGACCAAGCACTCACTTTCACCACCAATCATCTCCGATCCATCACCATTCATGAATCAAGCTCTTTTGTTGCAGCAAAACTAAACAATGTGTTAAAGCAGTGTACATATAGGGGAACACCTAGACTAGAGGCACGAAAGTACTTATCAATCTACCACCTTCATCCTTCTTGTAATGAAGTTCTTTTGACCTTAGCAAAATTAGACTTCAACGCACTCCAAAAGCTGCACCAGAAAGAAATTGGCAACCTTTGCAAGTAAGTTGTCGAGCCTTGTGAAACGAAGGGAAGAAATATAAACATTATATCTATGAAATTACCAAGACATATATACTTTCATTTTTATTTTTAGATGGTGGAACAGTTTGGATGTGCCAAGGAACCTACCTTATACAAGAAACAGGCTTGTGGAAAGTTACTTCTGGAGTCTTGCGGCTTGTTCTGAGCCTCAATACTCCAAAGGCAGAAGCATTACGACCAAAGCAATTTGCTTGATTACTATGATCGATGATACATTCGATATTTATGGAACCATTAACGAACTAGAACTCTTCACTTCGGCGATTGAGAGGTTTAGTTTTTAAATGTGTTTGTTGAATTTTGAACTTAATTAGGCCGTCTCTCTCATCTAGTTTTAATTTATTAATATGCTGACACAGGTGGGATATTAGTTGCATGGATGACCTGCCAGGATATATGAAGCTAATTTATAAAGAAATATGGAATATGTTTGGAGAAATAGATGATGAGGTCAAGGGGCAAGAAGGAAGATCGTCCTACAATGTTGACTATCTCATAAAAGACGTATAAGATATTGTCCATATAAATTTATTTATATATGTTGACAATCAACTACTCTTTTCTATATATATATATATATATATGCTTATATTTCAATAAACTATATATAAATTTCTCTATTTTTATATGGCAGTTTAAAAGCATAGTGGAAGCCTTCATGGCAGAAGCGAGATGGTTAGATAGAAACAAGATACCAACAGTAGAGGAGTACCTAAACGTATCGACAGTAACTATTTGTACTGCATTAATGTCCATGTCACATTTCATTTGTATGGGAGACATTTTCGTAACTGAGGATATCTTCAAATGGGCTCGATCCCAACCTAAAATTATCCAAGCTACTAATGTTATTGGACGGCTCATGAATGACATCGTCTCAAGAGAGGTAGCTGTGTCTCTCCATATATAATTTATATACACAATATCAATAGACGTCAGACCTAGTGGAACTAGCTTTAGCCACTTAAGAATGAGTGAGGTCTTCCATTCGACTCATATGAATGTAGAAAACGCATTTGATCAAAGAGCTACCTCTATTGGATATTTGACAATACTTAAATTTGACCCAATTATATATGATTAAAAAAAAAAGAAAAAACCCTGCCAAGCACCTTGTAGCGCGATGGCACTAGGGCCAGCCTTAGGAGCTGGCCTTCCCCTTTGTCCAGGGTTCGAGCCCTGCCTCCCCTTTCCCCCACTGGCTGTATAAAAAAAAAAAACACCCTTATATACACGCCCAATAAATGACATTCTCTTGATTAAAAATCTTTGTGGTGGTGCAGTTTGAGCAAAAAAAAGAGCACGTTGCCTCGAGTGTGGAATGTTGTATGAAGGAGCAAGGAGTGACAAGGCTTGAAGCAGTAGATGAATTGAGAAAGATGATTAAGAGTGCATGGAAGGATATCAATGAGGAATGTCTTAAGCCAACTCGAGTACCTATACCCTTTCTGAAGATAGTTCTGAATTTTGCTCGCTCCTTCAATGTGATCTACAGGGATGCTGATACTTACACTCATTCTGAAGGAACCATGAAGGAGTTCATATCACAATTGTTTGTGGATCCTATATCGATATGAACAACGTACTATATATGTTAGGGTAATTGACTTCTTTGCTAAAATCAATGTGTCTCTTTATTACTTTGGCTTTAGTAAACGGTATGAGAAACCATCAATAAAATGTGTGATGTATGGTGTTAGTGTGTTTGTCTGCTTGAATTTGTCCCTCATGGTTGTTTTTGCATCATAAAAATATGTCTTCTTGTTGGTGTGTTCTTTGATAATAAAACGTGTATTTTGTTTCAGACAAATCATATTCTATTTCTTTATGTTTGTCGATCTTCATAATTTGTTTGAGACCAAAAGAATCTTTTGGTCTCTCTTTTTTCCCTTCCTCTTCAATTTGTTCAGATCCGTTGGGTTAAACATCTGTACAAGCTACTAGAGCTTAAACTGAATTGACACTGCAAATTAATTAAACCACCACACAAGAAAAGAACAACAAGAGGGGGAGAGAGAGAGAGAGAGTCTCAAAACTCTGGGTAAGTAAAAACTGATGGAATCAACTGTAAAAGTTATCAATTCACAAGTTAGTAGTGCCGTTTCTAGTATACCTTAATTTAGAAGTTATTAATCGTTGCTTTGAAATTAAAGACTAACAATAAATCCTACTAATAATATATACACATCTATTTTGGATAACATTTAAGTTTGGATTGTCACTAGTACCCCCAGAAAGCCGTACAATTATTGAATATATTGATTAGACATCAATTCATCATCAAATAAACATTTCAATCAATAAGCAAAATCACCATCCTTTTCAACCTGTCGCCTTTTTCATATAAACACATAATAATAGTAGAAACTTGTTGGGGTTTGAAACCCTCCATAAATCCTAGCTTTCAAACCTTATATAAAATCTCCAAAAATAAAATAGTAGAAATTCAAGATAGCATTACAGAAGCTCAGAAACAATCCCCCAACCAGTTCAACTCTATATCAAGTTATTAATTCAAGTAAGTATTATATAAATGTTGATGAAATATAGAAGAACCAATATCACACAGACTCTATACTATACCATCATGGGGAAAAAAAACCTGAATTAAACATACGTGTACTACAAAATTTACCACAGTGTTTTAAAGCCCAAACACTTTGGTTTGATACATATATATTTTTTTTTATTATAACTTTGGTTAGATGTTTTTTAAAGGATACAAACGTGCACGTGTTACTGTTAATTATATAATGAATATAATTTAAGTTATTTCTAAAAAAGGAAAAAAAGCAGGCCGGCCTAATTTGTTTGCGGGCTGGCATTGTATAGGCCTGTGAGCTATATGGGTTAACCAGTATAGGCCTGTTTTAAAAATTGGGCTGATTAATTCCTAACTGTAATTAAAGACTAATATTAGGTCAAGAATTTGAATTAAAAACCACTGAAGGATTAATCCCAAAAAAAAAAAAAAAACCACTGAAGGAAACCAACGGGGTCTAAGTTCGGCCGAAAATGTTAGCCCCTCATAATTATAATATAACAAACTAAATTTTGAATATCTATATTAGGAGGTGTCTAGATTTAGAACCCGAGACTACGAAAAAAACACATCATTGAAACAATAAGCACCAAAAGCTAATTACTTAATATTTTTAAATATAAAAAATCATTTTTTAGAACAAAAGTTAAAAAGATTATCTTTATACTAAATTTTACATTTTTTACGTGTCAAATTTTTTTTTTTGAAAAAAAAAGTAGAAAAATTCATTCTAATCCATCCAAATTATGGGTTTGTTTGGAATGGAAGAGGATAATCTCAGTATCCTTTCTTCCTCTTCTCTCAAAATCTTAATCTAGGCTATCCAAAAATAAATCTAACGGCTAGAGAGAGTTTTAAAATTTTTATATTTACCGCATGCGGTTTTTGAAATCAGTGATTTTGGACCTTCAGATTAATTTTTGGACGGCTCAAATGGCAAAGATACTGAGGGATCCTGAGAGAAGGGCTTCTGAGACAATCAGGATCCGTTTCGAATAGGTTCAAAAGTTTAAATAAATCTATCAAAAGCCCAACGAAAGTAAAAGCTAGATTATTGATGGTTTGACATAGCTTCAAACCTTAATAGGTTTTAGACTTTGAAGCCATTTTTTTTGGTGAAGTCACATCTCATTGCTTTAGACCTTGAAATCACTTCTATCACCGTTGTCCAAACATAAATCACCGCTATAGATTAGTCAAAAACATAAGCTACTTCTGTCACCGCTATCTTAAACATGCCATATATAATGGTCGATAGCCGCAATTAGTTCTTTTGAGGCTCAGGATTGCTATTATTATAAAAACCTGGGATTTACATTTTTTTAAAAAAATATTAGCATTTTATTCGTGGAACAAATACGTAGGAAGTGTAACACCCCTACAGTTGTAACCAACGTACTTGTAGATATCAATACTCCAGTTGGAAGAAATATATGGGAAAAGTTGAAGGAAGCCCAAAGGGAAAATACCCTGTTGACCAGCGGGACCCACGGGGACCGGTAGATGGAGACCGGACCGAATAAAATGGAAAGACTAGGGGATCTGAATTGTGGGGCCTAGGAGGCACCACTTAAGCATAGGAAAAGTCTAGAAGACTTGGGGAAAAAGTCAAGGGTAATTGTTGAGCCAGGGCCAAAATTGGTAATTTCCATAAATTTCAGGCCAAAGTAGGTAATTTTTCCTAAATGTAAAGAAAATATCTAGATATTTGTAGAG
This sequence comes from Acacia crassicarpa, assembly GCA_034222035.1. NCBI lineage: Eukaryota > Viridiplantae > Streptophyta > Magnoliopsida > Fabales > Fabaceae > Acacia > Acacia crassicarpa. The sequence continues at coordinate 54,909,412 of JAWXYG010000001.1, read as the reverse complement.
GATGAGGCGCCACATGGAAGCAATCCAGGAGCCTCTGGAATCCTCTAGAGTTGCTTGGAAAGGAAGAAAAGAAAAATCAGTGTAAAAGTCAGATCGCGGATCCCACGTTCTGAGGAAGAAGGGCAAAATGGGAATAAATGTGCAAAAATTAATTGGACTAGGTTTGTGGGCCCAAAATGGCGTGCCATGTGTCCTTTTGGTCAGGTGAAATGATGGGGAAAAGTTGGTAATTATTTAAAAGTTCTGGGCACAATTGTAATTTTCAAAAGTTTCGGGCCGAAACTTGTAATTTCCCCCAAAGGCAGATAAAGATCTGCACGTTTTTGGAGGGGGCAGGGACACTTGGCAGAAGCTGGAGGCCCCTGGAAAATTCTAGATTGGCTTGGGAAATAAGTCAAGAAAAGTATATCCTAATTATTACACAACAGTTAGAAATTACGCCTGTTAGCTCTCACTTTACCGGATCAAAGTTCACCTTTATAAAAAGGTGTTTAGTTTTTCATTTTCACCCCAAAGGGGGTGAAAATTCTAGAGGGCAGAGATAGAGAGCTCAGCAACCTCCATATCCAAGCTTCAAGATCCAAATTTCAAGAGCATCCACCGATTTGCCGATCGTGAGGTAACCCGAAAACTCCATCTTCTTGAGTTCTTGTTAAAGTATTTTCGTGCACCTGGTTAGGGCTTTGTGGTAGGGTCTGATTTTGGATATTTTGGTGGTTCCAAAGTGTTTAAAACATGATTTTGTGTAGGGTATGGTTGTAACTTAAGTTTCTGAAGTTGAAAACACCGAAAAACCTCTTGAACTAAGCTTATCTTCAAATCTGGAATTTCTGGCAGTGCATCTTCAAATGGGCTTAAAAATAGTAAACGAATTTTTTTTTGGCTGAAATTTTACAGGTGGAAAAATTACACACCCTAAGGTTCACCGTGATATATAATTTTGTATGATTTGGACTTTTCTACTAGGAGATAAAAATTTCTCAAGTTGGTATAGATGCAACAGGACGAATCTGGACCAGAAGGTGTAAAAGTGGCCATAAGTAAAAATACGTGTACTTTATGGGTCTGAATGTATTTTTCTTGAAGAATATACATCTTAAAGGTTTAAAGCTAGTTTCATATGAAAATTATTTTTGTGGAATTTTTTAAAAATCGTTGAAGTAGGGGCAGAAATACTGGATTTCTGGAAACTTGGGTTAAGCTCGGTTTTTGTAAATAAGAAAATAGATATAAACCCAGATGGCCTTTGTAATTATTTTTCCCATAAACTAGACATCCTAAGGGTTCTATTGGCACTGGTTTTGTGTTAATAAGATTTTTCTGGAATCTACTAAAAATCAGCGAAGTTGGAACAGCGATTCTGGAAAAAATTCTGTTGTAAGTGAAATTCATAAAAATTAGGAGTAAAGTTGGTCTACATAATTGAAAGTGTGATATTTTGTTATAACTAGGGTGTTAGCTTGTGTGGATTATATTCTCAACATCAAGAGAAGTATTTGCTAATTTCAAGGAGTGCCAGGTAGTAACTGTTGACTCACATACTCTATGTTACTTTTGCATGTGTGTCGTATCATAATGTAGGAGATTGGGCCGTAGTGCCTAATGGACTGTGTGTCCATAGGTGTCTACTGAGGTCCCTTAACGCTATGCTTGCGGGGGCTTGCCTTGACCAGGTAGTCCTGTGGAAGCAGTATATTGTGCCAGAGGCAGCGCTATGCTTGCAGGGGCTTGCCTTGACCAGGCGGTCCTGTGGAAGCAGTATATTGTGCCAGAGGCAGCATTATGCTTACGGGGACTTGCCTTGGCCAGGAGGTCCTGTGGAAGCAGATTCTTGTGCCAGAGGCAGATGTGATTTATCCTTATTGTGCCTGAGGCAGAATTTGTTGTTATTTTTCCTGATTGTGATTGGCATTGCATGCACTGCATACATATTATATTTGAGTCTAACAGTTACTCTGGGGTTCAATTTTGAACTCCAGACTATTGTGAAGGTACAGGGTGAGAAAGTAGCAAGTGGAGACAGAAGAAGGTAGGGCAGGATGCGTCGGGTTGAAGAAATAGGGAATGCCCTATCACTTTTTGTATTATCATATTTTGGATGACTGTACTAATTAATAATGTATTCGGATGACTGTACTTAATCCTTCGGGGATTTACTTATCTGTATGTACTTAGTACGTTTATCAGTACAGTAGACTTGTCCAAACCTGGTCCCGTGCTCTGCTGCGTTCACTCTGATAATTTCTTAAATGGACCAAGTAATCAGGGAAATGTAATTAAATATAAGAAATCCCTCTAACCCGCCACCCGAAAGGGCGAGGCTGGTAGGGGTGTAACAGGAAGTGCATCCTAACGTGGAATATAGATTAGTTTTGAATCAATGGACTTAAGTAGCTTAGGTGTCCCCTTAGGTGGCATAAGTTACAAGGACGGAATTAGGGGGGCTAGGGGTGGCCCCCGCCCCCCCTAAAATTATATAAAAAATCTAAAATTGAAATTAGGGGGGAGAAAATTACAGAAAATAACCCAAAATTTTAGGAAATAACATTTTAGCCTCATAAAGTTTTAGTATTTTCACTTTAGTCCCCCTCTATATAGTTTCATGGAGAGACTAAACTAAAAATTGAAACTTTTTTATGAGGCATAAATGTGATTTTCTAAAACTATGGGTTCATTTCTGTAATTTTCGCCCCTCCTAATTTCCATTGCTGGGTCCGTCCCTGATAAGTTATCTATGAAATATGTCCAAGTGTCCCCCATACTTTTTCTCTTTAAATTGTATGTTGCCACTTAAGTAGCTTAGGTGTCCCCTTAATTGATTAAATATGTATATGTGTCCCCAACTTTTCTCCATCAAATATTGTTTTGCCACATGGATGCTTAGGTGTCCCTTGCATAATTGTCTACCTTCCATGTGTCTACTTAGGTGTCCACCTCCATGATTACTCATCTTTCCATGTGTCCCTCTCACAATAATAATCCTTATTAGCCAATCAAATTAAAACAAATACCATTTGTCATATTTTTCATGAAAATTCCATATATCTCAATAGTATAATGTTAATTAACTTTATACAATAATTTACATAAAAGAGGGTTATTACAGTAAGCAAAAGTCTTTCCATTAATGTTCCAAAAGCTTCCTTTTTAGGTGATAGCCACAATATGTGTACCACTGCTTCTTTGTCTCTTCTTCCTCTTTCAAACCCTAAAATTAGACTACATACCTGATGAAGACCTTTTGTCATTAGCCTTGGGGTCTACAATCAACAATTAACCAAGGATTGCATATAGGCAAACCTAGGATCGTTCTCTCTTCTCGAGGAGCCTTTTATTAAATCCTAAGTAATCTAGATGTCATGCAAATGAAATGAAAACAAGGGGGGATTGGGTTTTGTTGGATTTAGAACAGGAATTAAAGACAGAATGGAGAAAGATGAGATTAATCAAATTGAAATGGATCAACCCAGAATTGGGATTCCAAGACCTTCCATCATTGAACAAAAATAAAATAACTGAACCTGTGATTGATTCTAGACAAACCGAGATCTCTGCATTTGTCCAGAAACTCCCTCGACTAGACGATCGCCTAGCATTTGATCGAACACGTGGTGAGCTCGCTGCACAATCGCACAACGTTCTCTGCAACCCGGTCCGACCTAAGTCCTTGGGATTTCAATCTGGATATTAAATCTAATACCCAATCCATAATTATAATCGGATCCGATTAAAATTAACAGAAACAAGTCAGTTACTGATTAAAGCTCAAGTCCTCCGGATGACACCATGGAATCCTCAACTCATGGGTCGATCACAGAAACTTAGCCAAGCATGGCTGGATAAAATGAAAATGCAGAAGTAAAGATGTTCATCATGACCACGAAGAACATGAACAAGTTCAACATGAACATAAAGAACACAAAGAACAATTAAAGAAAATGAAAGCTTCTATTCCAAAATAAATCTCAACAACAAAGTGAATCCATACAGAAAAAGATGAAGAACATAAAATCAAAATAAAATAAAAAGGAAAGATTAACACTAAACCATTCCAAGAAGGAGGCTAGGAATACAAAAGAAAAACAATACATAAAACTAATAAGGAAAAGTAAAGCCTTCCATGTAGGAGGCAAGAAATTAAAGACAAGAATTAAAGACAATACATGAAACTAATAAAGCAAAACTAAAACCTTCCATGTAGGAGGTAAGAAATACAAGAAGGAAGTTAGAATGGGAGAGAAGGATCATCTCCAAGGTGTGTCTTCAAGTGCTAAACGTGCATGTATTTATAGGAAGCTTGGAAGAACTATTGAGCCACAATTTTTGACTTTTGAGCTCCAAAACCGCGTCAACTTTACAGCCTGGTTTACACCACGATTTCGGTGGCTTTCGGTGAAGTTGTCTTCATATGAATTGTAGCCCCGGATGTAAGCTTTCCACTCGTTCAAACGGTGACCCATTTGGATGTCTGTAGCTCAAGTTATGGATCAAACACCGAACATTGCTCCGGAGCCCAGTGAAAGTAGCCTGTTTCGGTTTCCAGGCCAATTTTGAACCTCTAAACATCTGATTTTGCTTTTGGGCTCTTCATATGAGTTGTAGGGCTTCCTCTTAGCTTTCTGAAAATGCAAATTGGGGATCAATTGGATTTACATATCTCAAGTTATTCCCAAAATACCGAACAGTGTTCATGACCCAACTGTAGTAAGAATGTGACAAAAGTTCAATTTTAAGTCCAACCTCAAGATGTGACCAAGATTAATGCAAATAAAATCTAAAAACTCATTATGAAGATGAAATCACATATTTCACTAATTGTTCCATTAAAGCATGCTAATGACAGAGTTTATAGCCTCTTTTTGCATTTATAATAATATGAATTCAATGATTATCAAACTCCCCCACACTAAACCTTTTGCACTCCTGGGCAAAATCTAAAGGAAGAAAACCTTTTTTTTTTTTTTTTCAAACGGTTGCCAGTAATGTAAAAATTGAAAGCTTCAAAAGATCGATAAATCAGAACCAAAATTCTTTTATCTCCAATCACAATTATGGCAATTGCAATCAATGACGCTAGTTACATAAGATGGTCTCTCAAGTGATGTGCTCAATCAATCAACCTCTCAAGTGTATCTCTCAAATGTTTAAGGTATATAAGTGTATCGCTCAAATTCTACCCAAGAAAATTGTTCTACCATAGGCTTGCTCAATTTCTATGTCTCCACTACTCATAACACATACATGCACAAATCAAGAGAGCTTGTTATTACAGGTTGTAATGGGGTTAGGGTGAAGGTAGGTAAAAGTATGGAATGAGAGGCTAAGCACCAAAGAAATTAAATCGAGCACTGATTAACACAATCATTCTATGTATGAAAACTTTTATTTACTCAAATACCTCCTTTCTGAAACTTTTTTTTTTTTACACCCCTTCTTTTTTTCTTCTTCTTTTTTCTTTTCTTCTTTTTTTGTTTTTTTTTTCTTTTTTTTTTTTGAAACTGTACTATATATATAATCACAATGGAAAAATCAAATATCTCCCCCCCACACTAAAACTGTTGCACTCCTGAGCAACCTCCACACTTAAACACAAAACCAAGGTAAACCAATGCTCAATAATTTTTCATGGTGCGGAATAAAATGGTTTTACGCTGAGGCTTGTAATGTGGCTTAGAACAGAATGGACAAAAAGGCACAAAGGGGTTACCAAAGGGATATTAATGCATGGGAAAGGCTATTTGGCCAAAGTGGGGAAAACAAAAGGAAACATGAACAAGCTTCCATCATACCTATGCACATAAGTGAAAATGTAGTTTCAAAAAGAAAAGGAGCAAGTTCTAGAGAACGCAAATCATGAGCAGATGCACACATGAAAGAAAGAATGGCAAAAGATGAAGTCCATTCATGTAGGCTCAAAACCTCACCGGGTCAATACCATCTTATACAATCAACATCACCAATTCAACTACTAAGACATGAAATCGAAGAGTTCAGAATTGCAAAACAAATGGAATGATCCATCAAAACCAAAAAAATGTTCAAGTTCATAATATGTAGCAATCATAGAAAGAGAGACTGAATTTATTTTGAAAAGCAAAGGAGTTAAAAGGAAAACAAATAAAAGAGAAAGAGGGAGAAGAAAGAAGAATACTCCCCAAGGGTTTATGGAGGATAAGTGGCATCGATGAGGAGAATCTCTGCTTCCTCAGGCTGTTGCTGGGGTCCCTCATGAAATTGCTTAAGGCGATGCCCGTTTACCTTAAAGGTTCGTCCTGTGGGTGGATCACACAGCTCAACAGCACCAAATGGAAATATGTTAGTGATCACAAAAGGGCCATCCCATTTAGATCGAAGCTTACCAGGCATAAACTTCAAACGGGAGTTAAACAGAAGAACTTTTTGGCCCACAGAAAATTCTTTCCTTAGAATATGTTTATCATGGAATGCCTTAGTCTTTTCCTTGTACAACCTCGAACTCTCATAGGCATCCAATCTAAGCTCTTCTAACTCTTGCAACTGCAGCTTCCGTTCCAACCCAGACTTAGCCAAATCCATGTTACACTTCTTAATGGCCCAATAGGCTTGATGTTCCAACTCAACTGGAAGATGACACGCTTTACCAAAGACAAGTCGATAGGGAGACATCCCAATCGGAGTCTTGTAGGCAGTGCGGTATGCCCATAAAGCATCATCCAATCGCTTACTCCAATCTTTCTTAGTAGAGTTAACAGTCTTCTGAAGGATTTGCTTAATCTCTCTATTTGAGACTTCAGCTTGACCGTTGGTCTGAGGATGGTAGGCTGTAGAAACCTTGTGAAGCACTCCATACTTGCGTAGCAAGGCACCTATGCTTCGATTACAAAAATGGGAGCCTTGGTCACTGATAATAGCTCTAGGAATGCCAAACCTGCAGAAAATGTTAGACCTAACAAAATCCACCACCACAGAAGAATCATTAGTCCGGGTGGCTTTCGCCTCAACCCATTTCGAAACATAATCAACAGCAAGTAATATGTAAGTATAACCATATGAGGCAGGAAATGGACCCATAAAATCAATGCCCCAAACATCAAAGATCTCACAAAACAATATAGGGTTCTGGGGCATCTCATGCCTACGGGAAATACTTCCTGCCCTCTGACAGTTATCACATGATTTGCAAAACAGATGGGCATCATGAAACAGGGAAGGCCAAAATAACCCACATTCTAACACTTTCCTAGCAGTTCTTTGGGGTCCAAAGTGACCACCACAGGCAGAAGCATGAGAAAAATGCAATATGGAGTGAAATTCATGATCAGGCACACATCTTCTAACTACTTGGTCACTACAAAATTTCCACAAATAAGGGTCATCCCAAACATAATATTTAGACTCACTTTTCAATTTCAGGTTTTGGGCCCTAGTGGAGTCTGCAGGAAAAACACCAGCTACCAAGTAGTTAACAAGATCAGCATACCAAGGAATCTTACCTTGTAGCTGTAAAAGCTGCTCATCAGGGAAATCATCCTGAATAGAAGAGGGATGAGAGACTGAATGGGTAATACGACTCAAATGGTCAGCTACCCAGTTCTGTGCTCCACTTCTGTCTCGAATCTCAACATCAAATTCTTGGAGCAATAACATCCATCGGATGAGTCGTGGCTTTGCATCTGACTTTTTCAAAAGAAACTTTAAAGCAGCATGGTCAGAGAAAACAATCACACTACTAGCTAATAGATATGACCTGAACTTATCAAAAGCAAATACAATGGCCAACAACTCCTTTTCAGTAGTGGTATAATTAGACTGGGCAGGGTCCAAGGTCTTGGAGGCATATGCAATGACATGAGATGCTTTGTTGACCCGCTGTGCCAAGATAGCGCCGACCGCGTAGTTGGAAGCATCACACATCAACTCGAAGGGAAGGGACCAATCTGGGGGCTGGATCACTGGGGCTGTGGTCAGGCAATGCTTCAAGTGATCAAAGGCCGCCTTGCACTCGTCATCAAACACAAAGTCAGTGTCCTTATGCAGAAGGTTGGTCAAAGGTCGAGCAGTCTTGCTAAAGTCCCGAATGAAACGCCGATAGAAACCTGCATGACCAAGAAAAGAGCGAACCTCCCGCACAGATGCAGGGTAAGGCAAAGTAGTAATCACATCTATCTTAGCAGGGTCTACCTCAATCCCTTTCCTAGACACTATGTGTCCCAAGACTACACCTGACTCAACCATGAAGTGACACTTCTCATAATTCAGTACAAGATTAGATTCAATGCACCTATGCAAAACTCTTGACAAATTAGCTAAGCATGCATCAAAATCAGACCCATATACAGTGAAATCATCCATAAAAACTTCCATGCAATCCTCTAGAAACTCAGAGAAAATACTTACCATACAACGCTGAAAAGTGCCAGGAGCATTGCAAAGGCCAAAAGGCATCCTCCGGTAAGCATATGTTCCAAAGGGGCATGTGAAGGTTGTCTTTTCTTGATCCTCAGGAGCTATATGGATCTGGAAATATCCAGAGTAGCCATCCAGGAAGCAGTAGTGAGACTTACCAGCTAATCGCTCTAACATCTGATCAATGAAAGGTAAAGGATAGTGATCCTTGCGTGTAGCTTGGTTGAGTCTCCTGTAATCGATGCAAACTCTCCAACTGTTCTGAACTCGAGTAGGAATGAGCTCATTGTTCTGATTGGCTACCACAGTGACTCCAGACTTCTTGGGAACCACCTGGACCGGGCTAACCCACTGGCTATCAGAAATGGGATAAATGATACCAGCTTGCAGAAGCTTAGTTACCTCTTTTTTCACCACATCAAGGATAAGAGGATTAAGGCGTCTTTGGGGTTGCCTTACCGGCTTAGAATCCTCTTCTAACAAAATTCGATGCATACACGTGGTAGGGCTGATGCCAACAATGTCAGCTAATGTCCACCCAATGGCTTTCTTGTTGGCCTTTAATAAGCTTAGCAGCTTCTCTTCTTGGTCAGGAAGAAGATTGTTGGCCACAATGACTGGCAATTGTTCGTCCATCTCCAAAAATGCATACTTCAAGTGATCTGGAAGGGCTTTTAACTCAATCTTGGGTGGTTGCTCAGTAGAGGGAAGAAGCTTGGGTGGTTGTTGCAACAAGTCTGCTGTCATGACATTAGAAATACCTGAAACCACATTCAAAGAAGCAGAAGAATTGTGTCTATACAGCTCAATGTTAACATCAGAATCAAACCCATCAAAATCAGAGTTAAGCTCATCAAAATCTGGATCAGGATGCTCATTAGGATTAGGATTGAGCTCAAACTCAGAATCAATATCAGAATCTATATGTAATGTAGAATGACCAAGCAAGTCGGAATCATCAAGCAAGTCAAATTCACCAAGCAATGCAGCATTAAGCAAATTAGTGCAAACAGAGCACCATTCATTATCAGCACATGCACAAATGGGAGAATCACTCTCAGCACACCAACTAGCAAGAATATCATCCACAGCATCATCAATCACATCAATGGAGAAAACAGAATGATCTTCCCTAGGATGTTTCATGGAATCAAAGATATTAAAATTCACAGATATATCACCAAACTCCATGGAAAGAGTACCAGAATGCACATCTATCTTAGTCCTGGCTGTTTTCATGAAAGGCCTGCCTAGAATGATTGGTGACCTGCTACTAGGAGACTCATCCTCCATATCTAAGATGTAAAAGTCAGCAGGGAATATCAATTCATTAACTTTGACTAATACATCTTCAACTACACCAGAAGGATGAACATTACTCCTATTAGCTAACTGAACAACAACACCAGTAGGACGTAAAGGACCAAGACCAAGAGATTTGTAAATAGATGCAGGCATGACATTAATAGAAGCACCTAAATCTAGCATGCAATTATCAAATCTATAGCTACCAAAACAGCAAGGAATAGAAAACATCCCTGGATCCTTGCACTTGCGAGGCATTGTAGGCTGGATGAGTGCTGATACATTCTGATTCAAGCTCACTCGTTCACTCCCCTTCAGTCGCCTCTTGTTGGTACACAGCTCCTTCAGAAACTTGGCATATTTGGGAATTTGTTTGACCGCATCTAAGAGAGGAATGTTGATTTCTACTCTTCTGAATGTCTCAAGTATATCCTTCTCTTGTGCTTTTTCTGCCAACTTCTTGGACTGAATTGCTCTCTGAGGGAAGGGAAGAGGAATGGGGGTGTCTTCTTCTTCAACCTGCTGCATTGTCTTTTTATTTTTAGAGTCAATCTTCACATTTTCTGACGCTTTTTCTGATGTAGAAGTCACATCTGCAGCTGGTGTAGGTTCCCCTAATTGTTTGCCAGACCGTAGGGAGATAGCACTCACATTCCCCTTAGGATTGGGAATGGTCTGTGAAGGAAGAGTGTTGGATCCTTGAGGTTGAAGCTGATTCAATGATGTTGCCAACTGGCCAATCTGTGTTTGCAAACCCTGAATGGCAGTGTCAGTTTGCTGTTGGAACTGGGATGTTTGCTGTTGGAACTGCATATTGGCTGCGACAAATTGCTTCATCATATCCTCAAGTGAGGGACCACCACTACCACTGCTACTAGCCTGCTGTTGTGTTGCCTGTGGAGGTGCACATATGGCTGGTCGAGGGGGTGCTGCTGGCAAAGGCAAAGAAGGAGCAGATTGCTGTTGAAAATTCTGTGGTCTGTACTGTCTGTGTTGGTAATTCCCAGAATTTTGCTGATGTTGGTCACTATGGTTCTGATTCTGGTTCCAACGGAAATTGGGGTGATTCCTCCAGCCTGGATTGTATGTATTAGAAAATGGATTATTCTGCTGGTATTGTGGCTTCCCTGGAAAAACACCGACTGCAGCAACCGACTGGTCTTGATGAGTAGGGTCATGCAAGGTAGGACAAGAGTCAGTAGAGTGATAAGGGTCAGGACAGAACCCACATGAGTACCCAATCTGAGGAGGAGAAGATTGTACTGTCTGTGTCACTGCTAACTGCCTCACTAGAGAGGTCAGATCATCAAGTCTATTCTCTAACCTCTTAGAATCGTACTGCACAGTAGGTGTTTGAAGATGGTAAACAGTAGGAGTAGAATTTGCTCTAGTGCCAAACTGTTGAGAATTAGCAGCCATAGTAGATATCAACTCTCGGGCATCTTCAGGTGTCTTTCTATCTAAGGCTCCACCACTAGATGCATCAACAAAACTTTTGTCCAATGGTAACAAACCAGAATAGAAATATGTAATCAAGAGTTGGTCTGAGATCTGGTGGTGTGGACAGCTAGCACACAGTCGCTTGAACCTTTCCCAATATTCATACAGGGTCTCCCCATTGTTTTGTTTAATACTAGTGATCTCCTTTTGGATAGCAATGGCTTTTGAGGAAGGGAAGAACCTCTCTAGGAATATCTTCTGCATGTCATCCCAATTCCCAACAGATGTTGGTTGCAAATTGTATAGCCAATCCTTAGCCACACCATCTAGGGAAAATGGAAAAGCTCTCAGCTTAATGTGGCCTTCATCAATTGCTTGTGGTTTCATCGTGCTGCATACCACATGGAACTCCTTTAAATGTCTGTGAGGACATTCACCTGCAAGACCATGAAACTTGGGCAACAAATGGATAAGTCCAGATTTTAGTTCAAAGTTAGCAGCAAGTTCAGGATATCGGATGCACAAATTTTGATTCCCAACATCAGGGGTAGCTAATTCTTTCAAGGTAGGGCGGATTACTTGTTCTGCCATATTTTTAGAGTCAGAAAAATTACTACTAGAATCAGAATTCTTAAGATCAAAATGTTCTAGTCCAGTGTCCAATTCTGTATTAATTTTATGACCTGACTTAACAGCTCTTTTAGCAATAGAAATTGTTCTTTCTATTTCAGGATCAAATGCAAGCAAGTTTTCTAGATGAGTGGTACTCCTAGTACTCATGCAACATCAAACACACAAAATTTCAAAAATGCCACCAGAAGTGGTAAAAACAGCAAAGTACAACAAAACAAAACCTGATGCTAGACCAATTTTTTTTTTTTTTTTAAGAAAACAAGTTAACAAAAGTTACCAAAAATGTAAATCTAATCAGCTTCACACGAGAAACCCCTTGTCAAAAGTCAATTCGACAATTAGATTACCTAGGGAGCCAATTACTTAGCTCCCCGGCAACGGCGCCATTTGATGAAGACCTTTTGTCATTAGCCTTGGGGTCTACAATCAACAATTAACCAAGGATTGCATATAGGCAAACCTAGGATCGTTCTCTCTTCTCGAGGAGCCTTTTATTAAATCCTAAGTAATCTAGATGTCATGCAAATGAAATGAAAACAAGGGGGGATTGGGTTTTGTTGGATTTAGAACAGGAATTAAAGACAGAATGGAGAAAGATGAGATTAATCAAATTGAAATGGATCAACCCAGAATTGGGATTCCAAGACCTTCCATCATTGAACAAAAATAAAATAACTGAACCTGTGATTGATTCTAGACAAACCGAGATCTCTGCATTTGTCCAGAAACTCCCTCGACTAGACGATCGCCTAGCATTTGATCGAACACGTGGTGAGCTCGCTGCACAATCGCACAACGTTCTCTGCAACCCGGTCCGACCTAAGTCCTTGGGATTTCAATCTGGATATTAAATCTAATACCCAATCCATAATTATAATCGGATCCGATTAAAATTAACAGAAACAAGTCAGTTACTGATTAAAGCTCAAGTCCTCCGGATGACACCATGGAATCCTCAACTCATGGGTCGATCACAGAAACTTAGCCAAGCATGGCTGGATAAAATGAAAATGCAGAAGTAAAGATGTTCATCATGACCACGAAGAACATGAACAAGTTCAACATGAACATAAAGAACACAAAGAACAATTAAAGAAAATGAAAGCTTCTATTCCAAAATAAATCTCAACAACAAAGTGAATCCATACAGAAAAAGATGAAGAACATAAAATCAAAATAAAATAAAAAGGAAAGATTAACACTAAACCATTCCAAGAAGGAGGCTAGGAATACAAAAGAAAAACAATACATAAAACTAATAAGGAAAAGTAAAGCCTTCCATGTAGGAGGCAAGAAATTAAAGACAAGAATTAAAGACAATACATGAAACTAATAAAGCAAAACTAAAACCTTCCATGTAGGAGGTAAGAAATACAAGAAGGAAGTTAGAATGGGAGAGAAGGATCATCTCCAAGGTGTGTCTTCAAGTGCTAAACGTGCATGTATTTATAGGAAGCTTGGAAGAACTATTGAGCCACAATTTTTGACTTTTGAGCTCCAAAACCGCGTCAACTTTACAGCCTGGTTTACACCACGATTTCGGTGGCTTTCGGTGAAGTTGTCTTCATATGAATTGTAGCCCCGGATGTAAGCTTTCCACTCGTTCAAACGGTGACCCATTTGGATGTCTGTAGCTCAAGTTATGGATCAAACACCGAACATTGCTCCGGAGCCCAGTGAAAGTAGCCTGTTTCGGTTTCCAGGCCAATTTTGAACCTCTAAACATCTGATTTTGCTTTTGGGCTCTTCATATGAGTTGTAGGGCTTCCTCTTAGCTTTCTGAAAATGCAAATTGGGGATCAATTGGATTTACATATCTCAAGTTATTCCCAAAATACCGAACAGTGTTCATGACCCAACTGTAGTAAGAATGTGACAAAAGTTCAATTTTAAGTCCAACCTCAAGATGTGACCAAGATTAATGCAAATAAAATCTAAAAACTCATTATGAAGATGAAATCACATATTTCACTAATTGTTCCATTAAAGCATGCTAATGACAGAGTTTATAGCCTCTTTTTGCATTTATAATAATATGAATTCAATGATTATCAATACCATCACCAACAATTGGGTGTAAGAAAAAGCCTTTCCATTAATTTTCTAAATGCTTCCTTTTCTGGTTATAGCCACAATATGGCTACCACTGCTTCTTCATCTCTTGTTCCTCCTTCAAACCCTAAAATTAATGCCACGTCGGATTTGGGTCGTCGACAGTATGCTGATTATCATCATTCTCTTTGGAATGATTATTTCCTTCGATATGCTTCTGCTCTTTGGTATTAATATTTCTACTTTTTGCACTATATATGACTCTCTCTCTCTCTCTCTCTCACACACAGACAAGTGGAAGCTTAAGAGAGTTCTGAAACATAGGGTCTCGGATAGGAGTACGTTCTCCTGATCTAAGCCTCTTCTCTCAACAAAATTTTTCATTTACTTTTCTGCAAATTAACTTTTTCACTTCAATTTATCTATCCATATCCTCTTCTCCCTTGCTCTCTGCAGTACTAATCTAATGCAAATTACCATCGCTTAGGCCTTCTTCTTTTCTTTTAGGAAACAACAGAAATCCATTCATGGTACACTACTACAAAAAATAGGTATTACTTCCCTAAAAAACATCCTTATTTTAAAAAAGGATGTAAAAAGTGTAGATAGTGGCATTCTCGTAATTATATGCCTGAACTTTGAGACTTAAACGTCCTAAAACAAAAATTAGGACGTCGAAAAATTAATTTTGATGTCCTAAAATATTTTTAGGGCACCTAAAATGAAATATTTGGCACATTTTGATAATTTTTTGGCGCTAAGAAATTTTTTTGCGTCCTAAATTTAAATATAGGACACCAAAAATGAAATATTTGGTGCATTTCAGTGTCAAGAAATTTTTTGTCGTCCTAAATTTGAATACAAGACGTCAAAAATTAATTATTTCGCGCGTTTGAGAATTTTTTGAGCGCGAGACCGAAAATTTTGGTGTTTGTAGGAGATTTTTAGGTGCCCTAAATTGGGGTGTAGGACACCAAAATTAAAAAAGTGACGTTTTGAAATTGTTTTCAGGACGTCCATGACTTTTTTTTCCTCTTTTAAATATGCATCTACCTTCATTATACGCGCGCTTTGTCTTCAACCTAGCCACAGCCTCCATCTCCCACGGCGAAATGCACTGAAGGAGGCGAGAAAGCTTTCGGATCCAACGATTACAGTCTCAGATCTTTAACCCCTTCAACTCTCAGATCTCGCTCTTGCTTAGACACAGTGTGTAATCCCATGAGTAGCGCTGAAAATGCCACGAACGTCAAGGAATCAGCAAAGAAGGCGAGCTTGGGTGCGCAAAAAGCAAAAGAGTATAGGGATTTGGTTAAAAAAGCGTAAACCCTAAATTCCCATGAGCTCCTCCCCATATTGATGTCGATTATTTCACGGCGGACGAAATGGCCGTCAACGAAAACCAAGGGTTCCCAAAAGCCTACGCGAAGCTCTGTTAGAATCGGTGTCTTAGTCCCTACAGTCATGGCCCTTCGTTCATCTTCACACCTTATGCTCTTGAGGAAGACGAGGTAAGAAAATTGAGTTCATATAGAATATATATATATATATATATATATATATATATATATATATATATATTCTGTATGATTGTAATGTAATCTTACTTTGAGATAATAATTAGGCTGAGAGAGCAATGGATTTACATATGATGTTCCCAATAATTGATCTGAAAACGAAGCCAACTGCGAAGCCTAGGACTGATCTGATTCTGCTTTCTTTCTTTTTACTGAACTCTTTCCACACTAACTCACCTCGTCTAGCCCTTGTTCCCGTTCCCCTGACTGAGGTAAGTTAGTGTGAGTAATGTTCAAATTCGAAGTTTGTGTGGGTAAGAGTGAATCAGTCGCATTGTTGAAACTTTGCACAAGTAAGAAGTAAGAATTAGAGGATGCCCAAAAGAAATTTCATCGGTGGAACATTGCTGCGTAGGACACAATTTGTCATACCAGATGGCAAGCAATATGCCAAGATTAGATTAAAGAAATGAGAAACATTTCCTATGTTGTTGGTGGCATATGACTTTGCCTTAGATTTAAGAAATGTTGGGGAGTGGCTTGTGATTTCGAGATTTATCACTCTAAATCATCTCCTCACATCTAAAAGAAAAATATTTTATTGCCTGAAGATTATTAGAATAAAAAGAGTGTTTAAATATTAACATTTATATACAGCCCTATAAGTCTCAATTATCTTATCATGACCGTAGCTTTGTCATGCAGTTATGGCGATGATGGCTGGATTAAAGGATAGAGATGGAAGGAACTTGCAGGATCAAAGGATTCATCAACTTTGCTCAGTAATAAATCTTACTGTTGCAATTTAAAGTTGTTCATGTGGTCTATTTGCTTAGTATGTTTCCTTTTCTTATATAAGATTGAAACAAAATAAATAACAAAGGAGACTATGGACTTGTGTATGTTAAGCTAATCTTTACTGGTTAAGAATTACACGCTATGAGGTTAGACATGCACTTGTGTATGTTAAGGGACAGAATTCAATGTGTGATTTTGCCTCAAAATGATTGATTGTACATTCTTAATTTTGACATTCATGAAGCTTGACAGTAATATGTTCATTTACTCTACAAATTTGATGCTAGTCTTGCCACTTTCTCCTGCTTCTTCATTGGTCTTGTTTTTTTTTTGGAGTAAATTTTTTTTTATTTATTTCTGCCATGCCTCTCCCATCACAACACGGGCTTTTGATTTGTTAAGTCAATTTCATTTTCTTCTTCTATGTATCTTTTTGCCCACTTTTCTTTTATAATGGAGCTTTCCTATTGTCTTACACATGCCATCCCACATGTTTGCAGGAGGTGATATCGAGCCTTTACTTGATCTGGTGAATCCTCAGCACAAGTGAGTTTGAGAACATATATGCTCAACTAATCTACATTAGTAACTAGACATTGTTTACCCATACAAAATTTAAAGTTTGAGAGATAAGTGGTACTGTTCTGTTTTTTCTATATAATTTTAATGCTGTTTTTGAATCTTTTTCTCCGGACAAACAAACATCTTTTTTCGCAGTTAGACATTCACATATAGGTCATGGTTTATTTTATGGTATTCAACTCAATCAAATCTCTGTTCCTCTAGTTTTGGTTATCTGATTGATCAATTTTTTCTATATTCCCATTTCCAATTCTGGACTACTATGTCTTCCATCCTTGTTCTACTTCCAATACCAAATTTCATTTTATTGATGTCTTTCAGAGGTCCTTGGGGTTCCCTTTCATCTATTCCTTAGAATAATGCTATTGCTGTTGATACCAAGGTTTGTATTTTTTCCTTTCCTCCTTGACTATGTGTGGAAATATTTTGTTTGTTCTTAATTATTGAGTTAGAATCTATTTCCTTGCCTAATTTTAGGGAGGATCTGTGTTCACTGCTTCTGGTGATTCATGTGCATATTGTTGGGATGTGTATGTATCTGTTGAAGGTGAATATTTTGTATATTAAAATTTGTTATCATTCTATTGTTTCATAATTGATTTGCTCCAAGATTTTGGGAATTTAGAGATTGTAAATTGCTACCTGAGCCGAGTTTTCTAACTCAGACCATAGTACTCTTGTTGTTAAAGATATATTAAAAGATTTCCTTTTACTTTATATTGAACTACATGACAACATATAGGACACCACAAATCTGATTTATAAAATCAGGGTCTTGAATTGTGGTGTCCTGATTTTTGTGGCGTCCTGATTCTAAAATTGTGGCATCCTGATTTTAGAATCAGGACGCCACAATTCAAATATGTGACGTCCTGATTGGGGTTTAGGACGTCTTAAATAAGACGTCCTGAATATTATTTAGGATGTCAAAAGTGTGCATTTTTTACTCCCCTTCTAGAGACTTCCCTCTAAAAAAGGACGTTAATAGGGCTTTATTTAGAACGTTTTTTAGGTTTTTTTTTGTAGTAGTGGTAGTTCATCACAAATAATTCCCAATAACATCAATTGATTCAAAAATGTATGTTATCATTTAGGAAACAACAGATTTTTACCCATTATATTTCATTAAAAATTTGCAATGATATAAAAACAGGAGTTTCAACTTCCTCCTATGAAGATACAAGATATCCTGTTTAGATATGGGAAGCCCCAGCAAATTCATTTACAGAAAAGAAAAGGAATTGTATAGGAAAAAGAATAGGGAATGCACAATAGGAAGGAGAATAAGACCTGCTAAAAAGGAAAATAGTAAGGCTCAAAACAAAACAAAGCTCTCAAATCTCTTTGCCTCTCTAGTTTGATATAAAAATTGATAGAATCAAGCAGCTAGAATATATGTTGCACAATTTGAGCAACAAGCACAATATGGTAAAACAATTATAGCATTTTCGATGAGGCAATCAAATAAATCCTCATGAAAAGTGGCATATTAATATGGAGGTCTAAGTTTAGAAGGGATTAAGAAATAACAAATGCTAGGACTCTAAAAAAAAGTAAAAAATGAACTCATCAGCATCTCCCAGAGAAAGCCAAATCAACAAATACGCCCATCAGCGGAGCACCAAACCAAAGTCATAAAGACTACCCTTTCTAAAATACTGGTTTATCTGCTCTTGATTTAGGGTCCTAAATCATTCTCCTGGAATTCAGTGGAGTCTCCTAGTCAATAACAGATAATTTGCAAACAAAATAACTAATATTCTTCTCCTAATCTCTTAAAGCATGAGCTCATTAAGACTTTCAATTATTCCAGGGTGGAAGCATATCAACAGGATTAATACAATGTAAGATGTATTGTAAGTTGTAACACAACATCCTTTTCACTTTCGATGTTCCTTAGGCTCCCCGTATGGGAGAAGAAGACATTGAGAATAATCTATGCGAAATACTCTGTTTTCAAAATATATACTTTAGACCAATTTAATTTATTTAGTTTTTATTAGGGACCTGGACAGAGGATTTTGGGCCAAATATGGTGCTAGATCATATCTACAATTGTTGTAGGACTAAGAATCATTAGGATACCAATTCTTATTAAAAAAAAATATTTTGGTTCAACCGTGGTCATTTTAAAGTATACTCTTTGCTTATCAATAATTGAATTGATCTTGAATTTTGAGAAATTTGTTCCTTTTCCTTTAAGTTACTATACGCTCTGCATTGCTTAGCAAAACAAATAAGTAAGTCCAACAATAGTACCTTGTAAAACCTCCAGCAATCATCAACTTCTCTCGTACAGCCAATGTACTAATATGTGTCTGGTAAATCCTTCCAAAAGGCTTCCAGGACATTTCTATTGACACCACAATTTAAAAGTTCAGATGCCTAATCTAGATAGCTAATCCTTTTAGGAGTTGTGATTTTCACTTTTCTCAACAAAAAAGCAGTGCAACAATGATTACCTCACATGGAGCTACATGCCCTGAGACGTTCAAGATTTCAGTTTCCTTGCAACTTAGTGAGGACCAGTGAACAATGAAGTAATGTGAGAGAAGATACACATCATCCTTTGAAGTTGACCAAATCAAGTTTCTCAACTGCAAAGTCCAAAGTAAGGGCTTTAATGATCCTTAGAATAGAAAAAAATGCCGAAACTAAGCTCATGAAGAGAAAAGGCAAACTATGAAAATAAAACCTCATAAATCAAGAAACATTAATCCCAATACATGGGAATTCCATCATTACTACTTCAAACAGGGAGGGGTGAAGCCTGCACTGAAAAATCAAAAGTAGAAAATCACACTGCAAAAAATTTTGGATTTTGCTACGGAAAAATTCCGTAGCAAAACGATTTTGCTACGGAAAAATATGGATTTTCCGTAGCAAAATTATTTTGCTACGGAATTTTGCCATAGCAAAATCCTTCGTAGCAATTTGCGACGGATAAGGAAAATCCGTCGCAATTTGCGACGGAATTTCACTTCCGTCGCAAAATTGCTACGGAAAAAAATTCCGTAGCAAATTTGCTACGGAAAAATTTCCGTAGCAAATTTTGCTACGGAATAAATTCTGTAGCAATTTGCTACGGAATATTTTCCGTAGCAAATTCTTTTTTTTTTATTTTTTTCCTTTTTCCTATTTTTTTCCTATTTTTATTTTTCCGTAGCAAACTTGAAATTTTGCAAATTTCCCCATATTTGATCGTTTGCTACAGAAACAATTTCTTAGCAAAACTAATAATTATTTTTAAATTTTTTTTTAAATTTTAAAAAATTGAGTACAAAAAATAGTGATTCATGGATATAATAATAATTATAAGGAGCACACATTAAGAGTAATCTAACAAATACCAAATACTAAAAAGTAGTCTAACAATGTTACAAAGGGCAAATTCTAAACAGTAGTCTAAACAGCAGCATTATGATCATCATCATCATCACCAGCATGGTCATCATCACCAGGAGCCGACCCCGAACCCTTGTTCATTAGGGACTTGAGTTGAAGCTGCATCTGCCTCATCATCTCCTCTTGCATCCGCCTCATCTGCTCCTGCATTATCTCTCGTTCCTTAGCCATCCGCTCCTCCATCATCTCTCGTTCCTGAATCATCATCTGCCTCATCTTCTCTTGCTCTTCAAGCATCCGCTCCTGTTCCTGAGTTATCTGTGCTGTCAAAGCCTTCATCTTCTTCATCTCATCTGCAAAAACAATATCAAGTACATTTATTATTTGGACTTCATTTGAATGGACAAGAGAATGGAAATTATCAATATCAAATACGTTTACCTGCAGAAACATCTTCAATGCCGGATGAGGAGCGCTTTGTTGGCTTCAGTCGGCTAGCAGCGGCACCATATCCAAAGACTCTCCCTTTCTTGTCAAATCCACCTGCAGCCTCAAAGAACAGACTATCATTATCGGACACAGAGGATGAGGGGTCAGTCTCACGTTGTGAGTCTCTCTCCTGCGATAGCTTCGTATAATTTTCCTACAAAGACAAAAATACATAACAAATAAGACATGTAAAATGAAATAAATATTGTGGTGCATAAAACAAGTAATAAATGCAATAAATGTCTAACCGCTACTGTGTGGGCCCTTGAGTTAATCCATTTCCTCTCATCACTTCCTTGAGATTGCCGGGAATGGGTCCGCTCAAAGGCAGCCCAACCTACCGACTCTGGAGGAACCCCAGTCTCTGCCTGCAAACGCAAATGATGATCATAGTTAATTACTTCAAAGTACAAAATATTGAATACCTAAATAGAAAATAACGTGTACTCACAAGTTTCTGTCTCCACTCAGTCATCGGAATAGAGCTGCCAACATATGACGGGCCTTCCATTTTGGCCCTATTTTGCTTATTTTTCGCACGCTTCTCCTAAAACTTTTCATTGGTGGCCCAATTGTCAAGTAATTCGTTTGTAGTGTCCTGTGGAAGCCAATTTCTCCTGCCTCTTCCCTCTCTCAAGTTATAAAGCCTTTGAGACAACCACCGGGCTGCCCTGGCGTTATAAGCTTTTCTCAGAGCTTCACGATGTTCAGGAAACGACATATGCTTCCTCTGAAAATCAACAACGAACAATTAGTGCGGTAATTTGTAAAAGTACTTAATTAATAACCATAAACAAATAACTTACCATAAACTCATCGAACCAAGCATCTCGATTTTCCATAGGAATCGCTGTCCAGCTGGTCCAAGCTTGATTGTAGTTACGGAATAATTGGTCCGAGATGAAAGCCATCACCGGATCACGAGGCACAAAGCTAAAGACAAAGGACATCATGCAAATATTATTAGCATAAAAACCAATTAGAGAAGGGATTAGTAACATTACTGGTAACTTGGCATGACTTACTACTCGTTGTCAGGACAGATCCAAAGCATCCCTGTCTCAGGATCCGTTGTGCCCCAGATCGGTGTATTGGAGGAACTACCTTCTTCCCCGACGTGGCTTTGAGGCGACGGGGTGTGCTAAGTAAGGAATGTGAAATATTAAAGATGTTTGTACATAGATGGTTTCATGAAACTAAACATATGTAAATCAATCAGAATTAGGCTAGTAAACCTGTTGTCCCATTTGCTGCGGATCAGTGGGGGTAGAAGGCGACGACGACGTATACAGCGATGGTGAAGATGCCAAATAGCCCGACGGTGACGATGCCATGTTAAACGGTGGCACCTCTGGGGCACCGCCCCGCCCTCTGCCTACAGAAGGGGCAGATGACGACGACCTACCTCGTCTGATAAGACAGGGCCGGGATCGACCACCACCACGCCCACTACCTGAAGATCCTCCTTGATGCTCTATCTCTGAACACTTATAGACATTAGGTCAAAGAATTAAAAAAAACTACAAAGATATTTAGGGTTGATTACAGTAGTGAAGTAACAAAGTATGTAGTATAACAGATCGTCAAAAACAAAGAACTAACAAATCTCAACCGGACGATTCCTGTTCATCGACTTCTGCTTGCCCGTCTTCCTCTGAAGTCTCATAGTCGTCGAACTCAGATTCACTGTCAAAGTAAATCAATTCTGCCTCATCGTCTGATTCCTCATCATCAATTTGTATAGGAATCAATTCTAAATCCGCAGCAGAATCAAAGAGATTGCTTGGTATTTCGTTGTCTTCGATGTTTATGGGCAGTAGATGTTCCACATCAGCTTGGAATGGTTCAGCCATACCGTCATTTGAATCCGACTCTTTCGACTTCGGTATGATATTTCGTGCTTTGGTTTTAATAACCCCCCTCCACCCTTGGTGTAACACCCTTCCTAAATTATCGTCTATATATCAGAGCTATCGCGCACCGGCATCGAAAGGTTTTGGACGACTTAAATTACGGAAAGAAAGTTTCATAAAATAACTTAGTTTGAAAATACGAGAATAAATTTTTCGCGATTCGAATCCATCCCACAGGAGGGAGTTAATACAGTAATCCAAAAACAGACAAATGATAAACGTTAAAGTTTGGCCTAACTACTCGCATTTCCCAAAAGTTTTCATCTGCTGTATCCCTTACAGCTTCATCTTGCCTCTCGATCCCGCATCACCACCTGTCTCTTTCATGCGGTCTGGAGTTCAAATGAATGAACCCCAGGGGTAACAGTTAATCTCATATACAGGTATGAAATGTAAAATCACAGTATAACACATGTATAAGCATAGAATAATTTACAGTAAACAATCAAACCGTAACCGCAGTTAACGGCCAAGGACCGCAGCCCTTTGTGGAACACGCAGCTCCATACTTAGGACACGCAGCCCTATGGGACACGCAGCCCCCAATCCATAACTAGGATACATACAAGCAAATTATCTAGCAAATATGATCAGTCATATATGAGATACATACATACAAGTCTATAAGATAACAGTTACCCACCTCAAGCTTTAATCCTTACTTTCGTCTGAAGGTGCTGGGATCGGAAGAGGTGTCAAGGTATGCCTAAAAACGTTTATCATTGTCATTAGTCTCTTCTTGTGACGCAAAGTAACTAGCTATGCAAATTGTTCTTAGAGGATTAAGAATGATTCTTACGTTTGAACTTAACTATAACTTCTCACAATTTCCATTAAACTATGAAAATTCATGATTAATTCTCTAGGTCTCCAATTAAGGTGATTCAAATTCCTATTCAAAGTTTTATAAGTATAGTTTAGGAGAAAAATAGACATCAAATCAATTTATGACTGTATAACTCCCAAGAATTTAAAAAGTAGATGTTACTCAAATCTGACACATGATTTTTCCCTGATTTCCTGAACAAACTTTGAAAACTCATAATTAATTCCACAAAAATCAAAATGAGGTTCTGCAAAATTCTACATAACCCTTGATATGTCTATTCTTCAGGAAAAATAACGACACAGACTAAAAATCTCTAGATCATTCCCAGTTTTAAGTTTTCTCAGCACTATTCAGATTGCAACTCCAGAAAAAGGCTTAACTTCAAAAATTCGTATCTCCCTGAATATAGATCCAAAGGAGATGTATTACCTATCAAATTAAAGCTCTATGTGTCTACTACAAAACTGGAAAGTATCATAATTTTTAAAAATTGTTTAATATTTCCGAATTGCAACGTCATATTGCAACTTCTGAAGCAACCCAGAGTTTTTCCCAGATTTTGGCTTAACTTCAAAAAATCATAACTCTCATTCTACACGTCCGTTTTCTGTGTTCTTTGGCTCGTTTTAAAGCTTAAGATGTCCTCTATCTTCCATAAAATTTTCATGAAAAAACTCAAACGTCTTCTATAGAAACAGATGCATGCAATGTTCTCTGTTTCAGTCTGGAAAAACAGAGGTGTTTCATGTGCATAAAACTAACACCGTGAACCTCTCTCTCTTCTCTTCTCTTTTTCTGAATATATAATGGTTATGATGTATACACACACACACACATATATATATATACACATGCAACTCATGCACGTGAGCAACAGGCCGGGTATGTGTGTGTATATATATATATTTTTCTTCTTATCTACACTAACGCATTACACCAGTAAAGAGGGTATCAACATGCACACACTCACATATTAGCAATTTCTTCATACACCTATATATATTCTTAAAGCCAGCAATACATGCAAATACAGCAAGCTCTCCAAGTCTTTGCTTCCGTTTAAACCCCACAAAACTGAGACTCATAGGCGGCAATATATATATACATATTATGTCTATGTTTTCTCTTACCAGTTTCCAAAACAACAAACTACACGCCCCATATACATATATATATATATATATATATATATATACACACACACACAATGACCATAAGCTTGGAGACACAAACACAAGCTAAAACAGTCCCTGTTTTTGGTTTCTTCCACAGAGAACTGTTGCTTCAATTCCTAAGGCTTATTACTTAATATCTAGCGTCAGGAAATGCATAGAACTAGACAAAAGGAGACCCGAAGCTTACCTACAGGTTTGGCTTGCACAATGAGGTCACTGTCAACACCACAGCTCCCCTGTTCTTTGGCCAAAAATGCAGAGTGTTAAGCAAAGTGAAGAACATGGTTAAATAAGAAATTGTGGACTTGGACCGAGGAGGAAGAAATGACGGTTGTCGCTGGTTTGGAATCCGAGAGGTATGGCGTGAACATCCTTTGTCGGGTTTGTCGGGCATGGCATGTTGGACTTGGTGAGATTTGTTCAGAGGAATATAGCTTTCCTGTTTTGCGTGTTGGTTGGGAAGGTGGGGCTGGTTTGATATTGTTTGATATGGGTTGGGAGGATTTAATGGGTTGGTTTGTTATAGTTGGGCCGATGGGAAAGAATGGAGCAATAGAATAGGTGGATCTAAGATGATTATTGTATTGTAATACATGGCACGTGGGTTAGACAAGATGAGCCAATCAAATGGGTCATGAAATGTTATCATGGGCCGAAGGAAGCATTCCAAGTGGTATGTGCTATCAACTAATGGATGTGTGTTTTGGATTATTCTACCGTGGAGGAATAAAGGGAAGAATGAGAATGGAGCGTGTGTATTGCTTACGTGTGGCGTGCTACATGTAAGTGTGGAGGTTGGATTGAATTAATTGATTTATTGAATTATTATTGTTTTAATTATTATTTTATATATATATATATATATATATATATATATATATATATATATTCACCTATCGAAAGGAAAATAAATCCTATTTGAATTCTTTCAAAAAGAAAATTAAGGAAAAATAAGCCTAAATCTCAAATAATTATCCTCTTAATCATTTTGAGCCAAAACCCATAATTTAATTCCCATAAAATATTTCAAATGTCAAATCCCAAAAATTTGGGATGTTACATTTCTCCCCCACTTAATTTAAATTTCGTCCCCGAAATTTTGCTATACATATTGTAAACTCTGAGCCATAAATTCCGGGTACTTCTCCTTCATGCTTTCCACTGTTTCCCATGTTGCCTCTTCAGGAGATAAACCCTTCCATAACACTTTTACAAATGGGATCACCTTGCGCCTGAGCTGCTTCTCCTGGTGGTCAATGATTCGTATAGGCTCAACCACGAAGGTATTGTCATGTCGGAGTTCCACATCCTCATACTCTATGACATGCTTAGGATCCGGGTGATACTTCTTTAGCTGAGAAACATGGAATACATCATGAAGTTTACCCATGTTTGGGGGTAGGGCTAGCTGGTAGGCTACTGGTCCACGCTTCGCTAATATTTCAAATGGACCCACATAACGGGGACTCAACTTTTTCCTTTTCAATGTTCTACCAACTCCAGTAACAGGGGATATCTTCAGGAAAACGTGATCTCCTATTTCAAACTCCAGGGGCCTTCTTCTTTTGTCTGCATAGCTTTTCTGCCTGCTTTGTGCTGCTAGGAGCCTTCTCTTGATTAAATCAATACCTTTAGAGGTTTTGTCAACAAAGTCTGTCCCAATTAGTCCCCTCTTGGACATCTCTGTCCCAATTAGCTCCCTCTCGGACAACTCTGTCCAGCAGATGG
This sequence comes from Acacia crassicarpa, assembly GCA_034222035.1. Classification (NCBI taxonomy): domain Eukaryota; kingdom Viridiplantae; phylum Streptophyta; class Magnoliopsida; order Fabales; family Fabaceae; genus Acacia; species Acacia crassicarpa. The sequence continues at coordinate 54,883,221 of JAWXYG010000001.1, read as the reverse complement.
GTGATCGACACTTCCTGCCATATAACGCCTCAAATGGAGCCATTTGGATGCTCGAATGATAGCTGTTATTATACGCAAATTCTGTCAATGGGAGATATTGATCCCAATTCCCTCTGAAGTCCAGTACACATGCCCTCAGCATATCTTCTAGTGTCTGTATGGTTCGTTCAGATTGCCCATCGGTTTGGGGGTGATAAGCTGTACTATATTTTAAATTTGACCCTAGAGCTTCATGTAAAGCTTCCCAAAATCGAGATGTGAATCGAGGATCTCTATCAGAGATAATACTCTTTGGTATACCATGGAGTCTCACTATCTCCTTGATGTAGACATCAGCCAACTTCACAAGAGAATAACTAGCACTGATGGGAATAAAGTGCGCTGACTTTGTAAAACGGTCAACAATTACCCATATTGCATCAAAATGCCTGATCTTGGGCAATCCCACTACGAAGTCCATGGTAATATCCTCCCACTTCCATTCTGGAATTGTAATTTTCTGCAGTGGTCCTGGCGGTCGTTGATGTTCAAGTTTTACTCTCTGACAAGTTAAGCATTTGGCCACATACTGAGTTACATCTTTCTTCAACCCTGGCCACCAGAAGTCAGATTTCAGATTCTGGTACATTTTGACCATACCTGGATGTAAGGTGTATTTTGTCTTGTGAGCTTCATCCAGTATTTTCTGCCTCAACTCGTCATTATTCGGTATATAAACTCTCTTCTTATACCTCACCAATTCATAAGGTGATAGATCGAAATCTTGAGTCTCGTTCCGAGATATTAATTCTCGTATAGAATTTGCTTGTTCGTCTTGCTTCTGAGCTTCTTTAATTTCATCTTTCAGATCATACTCTCCTTGACTAACAAGAAGACTTGCAAGATAAACCTTATTGGGTCTCCTCCGTGCTACAACAGTCTGATTGGATAGATTCAAATCTCTGAAATCTTCAAATAGTTTCTGCTCATGAATCATCATGAAAGCTACTTGCACCACTTTTCTACTCAAAGCATCTGCGACAACGTTAGCTTTCCCTGGATGATATTTAATCTCCAGTTCATAGTCCTTCAGTAACTCCATCCATCTACGCTGTCTCATATTTAGCTCTCTCTGATCAAAGAGATATTTGAGACTCTTGTGGTCGCAGTACAGTTCCACGGTAGCACCATACAAGTAATGCCGCCAAATTTTTAATGCAAAAACAATAGCCGCAAGTTCCAAATCATGAGTTGGATAGTTTGACTCGTGAGGCTTCAACTGTCGAGAGGCATAAGCTACTACTCTGCCCTGCTGCATCAGGACACATCCCAATCCATGCTTACTCGCATCACTGTAGACTACATATGTCTGACTCGGATCCGGGATGATTAGCACTGGTGCTGTGGTCAACCTCTCCCTCAGTTCTCTGAAGCTACCCTCACACTGCTCATCCCAAACAAATGATTGGTTCTTTCGCGTCAGCTTCGTTAATGGCAAGGCAAGTCTGGAGAAATCTTTTATGAATCTGCGATAATATCCCGCCAGACCCAAGAAACTCCGTATTTCAGTTACCGTCTCTGGTCTCTTCCAGTTTAGTACTGCTTCCACTTTACTAGGATCAACAGCGACCCCATCTCGTGATATCACATGGCCCAGAAATTTAACTTCTGAAAGCCAAAAGTCACATTTGCTCAACTTAGCATAGAGTTGCTTCTCTTTCAATACCTTTAGTACTTGTCGTAGATGGTGCTCATGTTCCTCCTTATTCTTGGAGTAGATCAAAATGTCATCAATGAAAACGACCACAAACTGATCGAGATACTCACGAAAAATTCGATTCATGTAGTCCATGAACACTGCAGGCGCATTGGTCAAACCAAAGGGCATCACCAAAAACTCATAGTGGCCATATCTGGTTCTAAAGGCAGTCTTCGAAACATCCTCAGCTTTAACACGTAACTGATGATATCCCGAGCGCAAATCAATCTTCGAGAAAACGCAAGAACCAGCTAATTGGTCTAACAGATCATCAATTCTAGGGAGTGGGTATTTGTTTTTGATTGTTGCCTTGTTCAACTCCCTATAATCAATGCAGAGTCGAAGACTCCCATCCTTCTTCTTCACAAATAGTACAGGAGCTCCCCAGGGTGACACACTGGGTCGGATGAATTCTTTCTCCAGTAATTCTTCAATCTGCTTCTTTAATTCTATCATTTCACTAGGTGCCATTCTGTAGGGTGGTTTGGAGATAGGTCCAGTGCCAGGCATCAACTCAATAGTAAACTCAACTTCTCTCACCGGTGGCAATCCGCTGATGTCTTCTGGGAATACTTCAGGGAATTCATTCACTACTGGTATATTTGACAGTGATGGTTCTGTCTCTGCCTGCACTGAGAGGAACACCATGTACCCCAGACAACCTTGATTTAGACATCGCTTTGCTTCTTGAGCAGTAAGAAGATTCGAATTGTTTGCCGTAGTACTTGCTGTTGGCTGTTTGTATAGGATTTGCTTGTTAACGCAGTCGATCAAAGCGTTATTAGCCGTTAGCCAATTCAACCCCAGTATGACGTCAATACCAATCAATGGTAGACAAATTAAATCTAGAGTGGACTCATGTCCTTTTACAATCAACACACAATTCAAACATGCCTCAGATACTACAGACTTAACACCAAGCGGTGTATTTACAATCAAATCATATGTCAACCTATGGGTGTTCATCCCTAGCCTTCTAACACAATCACAAGCAATAAAAGAATGGCTAGCACCTGAATCAAATAAGGCTTGCAAAGAATTACCATTCAATGAGATTGTACCTTGGATCATGTCAGGTGATTTTCTGGCTTCTTCATGGGTTAAAGCAAAGACTCTTCCATGACTTTGTGGCCTCTTCTCGCCGGTGTTCTGTGGACAGTTAAAGCTAAAGTGTCCCGGCTGGTTACACTTAAAGCAGATCAGCTTTCCGTCACATCCTGTCCCTGGGTGGCTCTTCCCGCATTTCACACAAGGTCGGGGCACTAGTGGTCTTGGGTTGTTTTTCTTGAAGTGATTGGGCTTCTTGTTCCCACCCTTGTAGCCAGACCAGTTCCCCTTCCTCTTTTGATTTCTCATGAGGTTCCCATGGCTATTCCCACTGTGAGTCATCTCCATTCTGCTCGCCTGCAACTCTTTCAGGTTGCACTCAATTATCCTACATTCTTCCTCAGCTTGGTGGAATGTGTGGAATCGCCGAGAGATTAGCCTATCCCTCATCTCAAATTTTAGTCCCCTGATGAGCATGCTTGCCTTCCATCCTTCATCTTCATTCTTCTTTAGGTAGGAGGAGTAGCGGGACAGGTTGATGAATCTTGCTAGATACTTGTCAAAAGATTCTCCCGGTTTCTGTTTGATGGTTATGAACTGGTGCTCCATTTCCACCTGGACTGAGTGAGGAAAGTACTTCTCATTAAACTTCTCTTGGAATAGCTCCCAAGTAATTGGTCTGTATCTGGCACGCAAAGCCTTGGCCACGCTTTTCCACCAGTGGTCTGCATCACCTTCCAACTTATATATGGCTAGTTGTGCCTTTCGTTCTTCAGGGCATTCCATGACCTCAAAGATTTTCTCCAATCTAAATAGCCAATTCTCAGCAGCTTCCGCATTGTGCTCGCCTGAAAATGATGGTGGGTTGTGCTTACAAAACTGTATGGTCCAGAATTGGGACTCCTTGATAGCTTTCTGTCGCTGCGGTTGAACAGGAGGTGGAGTCTCCTCTCGGTTTTCCTCTTCCTCTGTCTCCTCTCTCTGAGCTAGCTGCGCTTCTGCAGCTTCAGCACGTTGTCTTTCTTCTTCTCGTTCTGTCCTTAACAGAAAGACCTCTTCCCTGAGTTCTCTCAAGGAATCTCGATGTTCATTCAGCATCTCATGTACTAGTTGCATAGGGTCTTGGATTTGAGGTCCCTGTTGATTGGGCCTTCCTCTGCCTCGGCCTCTAGCTGGTCCTCGGCCTCGACCTCTACCCCTTCCACGTGTAGGTGGATTTGTTTCTTGTTGGGGTGGCTGCTCAGGAATCGGCCTTCGTCTTGCCCTTGTTTTCATCATGGTAACACCTTTGTACTATACGACAAGAAGATTAGTCGTTAATAATAGAGTCACGATAGTCATTCACAACATTGATATGCATTTAAAAGCATAAATCATACATGTTACTAACGTCTCCAAAATCTGGCCAAAACATAAAGTACTAGCTATTACAAAATGCCATTCTTTAATATAACTTCCCTAGGACTTTAGGGATAGTTGATACAAGCCTACGGTAAATACTAATTTCATTCTCTTCCTTCACCTAAGCCCCATCTACATATGAGCTGCCACATACTCATCCATGTATTCTATAAAGGTCTCAAAGTCAACAAACTTATACTTCCCAAGGATTGCCTCTACCCTATCACACCAGGCCTCGGTTTGGGGAAAATGGAACATGGTTGCTTTTATCCAGTCATCAAGGTCATAGTCCACATGGCCGTGCCTTCTCTTGTCGGCATAGAGCTTGCTGACCTCATCCAGGTATGTTCGATATAGGGTCTCTTGGTCGGTTATGTCTACCCAAGTCTGCATGAAAAGCTCGTTAATATGACCGAATAGACAGGTATCTATTAGGTGCTCAGGTGAAGGTTTACTGGCTTTAGAAGGTTCAGCCTTAGTGTCCTCTTTTGGTGGGTGATCCACCAGTACATCCGCCTTACGCTTCTGGTGTAGTTTTATGGGCTCAGGTACTGGTGGTACTCGCTTCCTAGCAGTTCGTCCTCTCAATTGTCCTCCAGGTGTACGGTAGAATCCGTACTGTACGTTGGGGGGTAACTCTCCCTCATAAACCCTCATCCTGTTTTCAAAACAGCTAAGTTTTGTCAAATCCTTTTCAAAAACTTTGTCCAAAACCAGGCTCTGATACCAAAATGTAACACCCTTCCTAAATTATCGTCTATATATCAGAGCTATCGCGCACCGGCATCGAAAGGTTTTGGACGACTTAAATTACGGAAAGAAAGTTTCATAAAATAACTTAGTTTGAAAATACGAGAATAAATTTTTCGCGATTCGAATCCATCCCACAGGAGGGAGTTAATACAGTAATCCAAAAACAGACAAATGATAAACGTTAAAGTTTGGCCTAACTACTCGCATTTCCCAAAAGTTTTCATCTGCTGTATCCCTTACAGCTTCATCTTGCCTCTCGATCCCGCATCACCACCTGTCTCTTTCATGCGGTCTGGAGTTCAAATGAATGAACCCCAGGGGTAACAGTTAATCTCATATACAGGTATGAAATGTAAAATCACAGTATAACACATGTATAAGCATAGAATAATTTACAGTAAACAATCAAACCGTAACCGCAGTTAACGGCCAAGGACCGCAGCCCTTTGTGGAACACGCAGCTCCATACTTAGGACACGCAGCCCTATGGGACACGCAGCCCCCAATCCATAACTAGGATACATACAAGCAAATTATCTAGCAAATATGATCAGTCATACATGAGATACATACATACAAGTCTATAAGATAACAGTTACCCACCTCAAGCTTTAATCCTTACTTTCGTCTGAAGGTGCTGGGATCGGAAGAGGTGTCAAGGTATGCCTAAAAACGTTTATCATTGTCATTAGTCTCTTCTTGTGACGCAAAGTAACTAGCTATGCAAATTGTTCTTAGAGGATTAAGAATGATTCTTACGTTTGAACTTAACTATAACTTCTCACAATTTCCATTAAACTATGAAAATTCATGATTAATTCTCTAGGTCTCCAATTAAGGTGATTCAAATTCCTATTCAAAGTTTTATAAGTATAGTTTAGGAGAAAAATAGACATCAAATCAATTTATGACTGTATAACTCCCAAGAATTTAAAAAGTAGATGTTACTCAAATCTGACACATGATTTTTCCCTGATTTCCTGAACAAACTTTGAAAACTCATAATTAATTCCACAAAAATCAAAATGAGGTTCTGCAAAATTCTACATAACCCTTGATATGTCTATTCTTCAGGAAAAATAACGACACAGACTAAAAATCTCTAGATCATTCCCAGTTTTAAGTTTTCTCAGCACTATTCAGATTGCAACTCCAGAAAAAGGCTTAACTTCAAAAATTCGTATCTCCCTGAATATAGATCCAAAGGAGATGTATTACCTATCAAATTAAAGCTCTATGTGTCTACTACAAAACTGGAAAGTATCATAATTTTTAAAAATTGTTTAATATTTCCGAATTGCAACGTCATATTGCAACTTCTGAAGCAACCCAGAGTTTTTCCCAGATTTTGGCTTAACTTCAAAAAATCATAACTCTCATTCTACACGTCCGTTTTCTGTGTTCTTTGGCTCGTTTTAAAGCTTAAGATGTCCTCTATCTTCCATAAAATTTTCATGAAAAAACTCAAACGTCTTCTATAGAAACAGATGCATGCAATGTTCTCTGTTTCAGTCTGGAAAAACAGAGGTGTTTCATGTGCATAAAACTAACACCGTGAACCTCTCTCTCTTCTCTTCTCTTTTTCTGAATATATAATGGTTATGATGTATACACACACACACACATATATATATATACACATGCAACTCATGCACGTGAGCAACAGGCCGGGTATGTGTGTGTATATATATATATTTTTATTCTTATCTACACTAACGCATTACACCAGTAAAGAGGGTATCAACATGCACACACTCACATATTAGCAATTTCTTCATACACCTATATATATTCTTAAAGCCAGCAATACATGCAAATACAGCAAGCTCTCCAAGTCTTTGCTTCCGTTTAAACCCCACAAAACTGAGACTCATAGGCGGCAATATATATATACATATTATGTCTATGTTTTCTCTTACCAGTTTCCAAAACAACAAACTACACGCCCCATATACATATATATATATATATATATATATATACACACACACACAATGACCATAAGCTTGGAGACACAAACACAAGCTAAAACAGTCCCTGTTTTTGGTTTCTTCCACAGAGAACTGTTGCTTCAATTCCTAAGGCTTATTACTTAATATCTAACGTCAGGAAATGCATAGAACTAGACAAAAGGAGACCCGAAGCTTACCTACAGGTTTGGCTTGCACAATGAGGTCACTGTCAACACCACAGCTCCCCTGTTCTTTGGCCAAAAATGCAGAGTGTTAAGCAAAGTGAAGAACATGGTTAAATAAGAAATTGTGGACTTGGACCGAGGAGGAAGAAATGACGGTTGTCGCTGGTTTGGAATCCGAGAGGTATGGCGTGAACATCCTTTGTCGGGTTTGTCGGGCATGGCATGTTGGACTTGGTGAGATTTGTTCAGAGGAATATAGCTTTCCTGTTTTGCGTGTTGGTTGGGAAGGTGGGGCTGGTTTGATATTGTTTGATATGGGTTGGGAGGATTTAATGGGTTGGTTTGTTATAGTTGGGCCGATGGGAAAGAATGGAGCAATAGAATAGGTGGATCTAAGATGATTATTGTATTGTAATACATGGCACGTGGGTTAGACAAGATGAGCCAATCAAATGGGTCATGAAATGTTATCATGGGCCGAAGGAAGCATTCCAAGTGGTATGTGCTATCAACTAATGGATGTGTGTTTTGGATTATTCTACCGTGGAGGAATAAAGGGAAGAATGAGAATGGAGCGTGTGTATTGCTTACGTGTGGCGTGCTACATGTAAGTGTGGAGGTTGGATTGAATTAATTGATTTATTGAATTATTATTGTTTTAATTATTATTTTATATATATATATATATATATATATATATATATATATTCACCTATCGAAAGGAAAATAAATCCTATTTGAATTCTTTCAAAAAGAAAATTAAGGAAAAATAAGCCTAAATCTCAAATAATTATCCTCTTAATCATTTTGAGCCAAAACCCATAATTTAATTCCCATAAAATATTTCAAATGTCAAATCCCAAAAATTTGGGATGTTACACTTGGCGGGATGTGGGATATAATGTATAGTAAACTTGTTCTGCCTGTTGAGCAAGGATGAATGGGTCATAACCAACCGCATATCTCCTTGTCCAGTGGATCTCAATATTTCCATGCTTGTCCATTTTTGTCCCACGCGGACTGTTATCAAACCACTCACACTTAAAAAGGGTCACCACATTGTCCTACGGATATTTCAATTGAATTATGTCACGTAACTTCCCGTAGTAGACAGTCTCCACCCCGTCAACTTGGTCACCTCGACAACATACACCGTAATTGCAACATTGTGTACCTGCATCCGTGTCAACAGTTGAAAACCGATACCCATTGATTATATATTTGCTGCATTGAGTAACACTAATTGGAGCTCCATAAGATAAACTCCACGCAACTTCATTGGGATCTTCTCGATGTTTCGCGAAATAGGTTCGAAACCATTTTGGAAACTCAGAGTTCGTGAATTGATCAACCTGGGACACCGACATTGAAGGATTTTCCGATCGGACCCAATTAGAAAAGTAACTGCAAAAATATATATATATATATGAAGTTAATACTTTAATACTTATCGTAATAGTAAAACGAAAAAACAAAAATTTTACTTTAAGTACTCGGCGACCTCTTCACAGTTGTTTAGAATGTACCACTCCGCTACTTGCTTATCTCTTCCGTCAAGAGTTGATTTCCAATGTTTTCCCACGACTCGCCCTGGATAATTAAATATTGATTTTTGATCCCTTGTATCACCGGCATCGTTGCGAGGTACCCTTCTCCATCTTGACATCATTTCAGGGGGATGATAGTATGACGAAAATTTAGCGGCCTCTTCGACTAGATATGCTTCAGCGATAGATCCTTCAACGTGGGTTGGATTTTTGATCTTCTGCTTAAGTGTGTGTAAAAACCTACAATGGAATATCATAGGGTATTTATAAACTAAAGCACCATGTTTTTCAATTAATAACATATTGAAAGACATATATATTACCTCTCAAACGGATATATCCATCTATATTGTTGCGGGCCTCCTACCCTTGCTTCGTAAGCCAAGTGAACGGGCAAATGTTCCATTGAGTCAAAAAAGGTAGGAGGAAACATCGTCTCTAACTTGCATAGCGTTATGGGCATACTCGCCTCCAGGAGCCGTAACTTTTCAACATTAAGCTCTGAAGCACAAATTTCTCTAAAGAACACGGAAAAGTCCGTTAGAATAGACCATATTTCCTTCGGTAGTGCTTTGAAGGCCCAAGGCAACAATCTCTAGAAAAAACATGACAATCATGACTCTTCATCCCGAAGAACTTCCCCTCGTGCATGTTGACACATCTTTTCAAGTTTGACGCATAACCGTTCGGGAGTTTCAATTCTTTTACCCATTGCAACAATTCTGAATTCTGCTGTTTGTTTAATGTGTACGGTGCTTTAGGTTTGGAAATCCGCCCCCTGGCATCCTGCACCAAATGCAAAGCAGGCCTTTTGCAAATCTCTTGTTTGTCCAGTCTTGCGTTGATTGTGTCCTTCGTCTTGCCCTTGGTGTCCATCACGGTGTACAGAATATTGTCAAACACATTCCGCTCAATATGCATGACATCGAGGTTGTGTCTTAACAGTTGATCTTTCCAATATGGTAGTTCCCAGAAGATGCTGCGTTTGTTCCAATGATGATCAACACCATATCCCTCAGGTTCGCTGGAAGCAGCCCCCTCTTTGACACTTGGAATGTACTTGACCCTATCCCATATTTCTTGGCCACTTAAACGAAGAGGTTGATCTGCTCGTTCAACAACATTCCGCGTGAAGTCTTTTCTATTTGTCCTGTACGGATGATCGGGGGGTAGGAATCGCCGGTGCCTGTCAAACCAACAGACCTTGTGACTGTGTTGCAAGCTATAACCCGTATTCTGTTCAAGACATACCGGGCATGCAAGCTTTCCCGACGTTTGCCAGCCACTCAACATCCCATATGCAGGGAAATCATTTATCGTCCACATTAAGGCAGCACGCATTGTGAAATTCTGACTCAATGATATATCATACGTAAGAACCCCTTCACTCCACAACATCTTCAACTCGTCTATCAAAGGCCTGAGGTACACATCTATCTTCTTTTTTGGGTTGGATGGCCCAGGGATTAACGCGTTCAGGAACAAAAACTCTCTTCTCATGCACATAGAAGGTGGGAGGTTGTACGGTGTCACAATGACAGGCCAACAGGAATAATTCCTGCCCGTTTTATCAAAAGGAGCGAACCCATCCGAACATAGACCAAGACGGACATTACGGGGATCCATAGCAAAGAAAGGATTCGCCTCGTCAAATTTACGCCAAGCTTCGGCATCCGGAGGATGCGTCACAAAATTTTCATCCCTATGATGCTCCCGATGCCATCTCATGTGAGCAGCTGTTTATTCTGATGCATACAATCTCTGAAGTCTGGGCACCAGAGGAAAGTAGTGCATCTTGCTTGACACTTGACGGGTCATTTTCCTTCCTTTCCTCACAACTTTATATCTGTCATGTCCACAGAATCTACAATTGGTCAGCTCAGCATCATCCTTATAATACAACATACATCCCCTAGGGCAGCAATGAATTTTTTCACATCTAAGCCCAAGCTCTTTCACCTTTTTTTTTTGCTTGGTAAAAATCATTCGGCAAATTACTGTCGTTGGGAACAACCTTGCTTATGATCTGCATCATTTCGTTGTAATTCCTCTCACTCATATGGTGATCAGTCTTCAAGCTTAGTGTTGCTAGGGTAGCCGATAGCGATGAATATTCACTATTTTCAAAGTGTTCACAACCTTCCCATAACGGACGTTGCGCTTCTTGAAGCATTTTATAGAACCTATCGGCTTCCGGATGAGGATCCCCTCCCATGTATGATGGTTGAGCATGTGTATCGGTCTCCTCTCCCATGTATGACGGTTCAGCATGAGTAACAGGATCGAAATATCGGCCGATCGACGGTCCCGCAGCGTCCATAACCAACTGCTCATATTGATTAAGGTTGTCTCGATGACTACTGTCCCCGTAATAACCACTAGGTGTCGGTGTCGGTCGGACTTCGCCATGATATTCCCAACACTCATAATCCTTCATGAATCCCCTTATACACAAATGGATTTTGACCTCCTCAAAATCTTCAAATCTTATACACCTACATTTGACACACGGACATCTGATCTCCCTACTTGAATTAGTTGAATGTGCCAGAGCAAAATTGATGAACTCTTGCAAACCTGCCAAGAATGCTAGAGTTAGTTCTCTTCTCTCAGTTAGGCGATTGTACATCCAACTTCTATCATGGTTGCCATCCATATTTCCTAGCTAGTTCAGTTACTAACTTAATTAACATCTCAACATGTCACAAATATATAAAAGTGGTCAATTCAACTAGCCACTTATGCAAACCAATTGCCAATTAATCAAGGAAATGAAAAAACAAACACATGCCACAAATAATTTTATCACACCAAAATCAGAATTGTGATTTCTAAATTCCGGACAAATTCATGCCACTAATGTTATTCATGTACATTTTCTATTAAATATAAAATATATATCATGTAAAATTCAAAATCTTTAATAATTTTTGTGACCTACAATAGAATAAGTATTTAGTATAAAATTTATCAATTTACTAATTATTTTAATAAGAAAACCAATGATTTGAAATTATAAAGTGCAATTGGTTAATTTGTCTCAACTTGTAAGATAGAAACCACATTTAAGCATGAAATAAGATGTTAAATATTCCTGTTTCCTGGTGTCAAGCTACCTTTTTAATTAGTCCAACCATAGGGTATTATGTTAAATTTGTTTATATATATATATATAAACTCTCTTTGAATTACATTACTCATGAAATTAAGGCCTTTTAAGCCCATTGAATGAGAGTAATCATTTTAAGCCCATTGAATAAGATTAATAAAGAATAACAACAATAACAAAAATACATAAGTGACAAATGATAAAATTAGACATTTAAACTCACAGGAATGGGTGAATACATGCATCAAGTGGTTTCTTGTCGATTATAAGATAATTTTTTAATGAGTTTCATGTCAATTTTCAAAGATCCGATTCACAATAGAACTTTGCCCTTTTAACTCTCCCAAAGGATCATATTATTTACTTCTACTAACCACACTCTGATTCCAGATTGAGACATTGAAAGTGAGTCCATGATAAAAAAAACATATAGATCAAAAAATTATTTAGAAGTAATAAGATATTAAAATACAATTTTTTTTTGTGTGTAAAAAATTCCATTATAAGTACTTAATCGGGATTTATGTTCCAGCAACCAACAAATATTTCTTTATAAAAACGAATTGATATTCATTATTAGTGTACCAATCAACAAATCTATATCAAAAATCAAAATCATGCTTATAAGGTATTATGTAATTTCTCTCATTGATCGAGCCGCCATTAGTAATTTCAAATAATCTTAAAATTATTATTGATTTGTGAAATTTCAGCTTTAAAACATTAAGAGATTGTGGGATTTGGGGAAGGATTCCTAAGCCTGAACTATTCACAACATTCAAATCAATAGAACGAGGGGGAAAAAAACAAGCAGCTTAGAACACAAAACTTGCAAGTTACTTATGAAAGTATTACACAAAATTGTTAATAGCTAGTTAATATGTTCTTCTCTAATAAAGCGGTGTTGTTAATTATTAATTAATATGTTTTGGTAAACTATTTATTATTTGTCCTGCAATCATTATTTTCCCCCTTTAATTTTAACTTTGGTCAGTTGAATTTTATTTGAGTTCACATACATGTTGGCCCTTAGAACATAGTTTTAGGATATATAGATAAGTTTTAATTATTTTCGACACAACCAAATTAAACTTATATTTCATCATTAGTCAAACTATAGTGATCCATTTCTATAATTAATGATATAAGCAAATTGACATTCTTCTCTTCGATGTTGTGGATATGGATGCATGCTATCAACTACGTTAATCTTTATTTGCTTCACTCAGATATGAACATATATGAATACGAAAGATTAGACATTAATTAATTAATTAATCTTTATTTGCTTCACTCAGATATATATGATCATATGAATATGAAAGATTAGAGATTAATTAATTTCGCACTCCAGATTAGCAAACCGAACATACCAGTAAATCAATATGAAGTGATTTGCAACTTAATGGATAAGGCTAGCGATGCAGCACAATCTGCAAAAGAATCCATCCAAGCGGTATTAATCAATTACATAAACATGTTTATGAATTAATTTCCAAATATATAGATCATTATTATAAATATGATTTTTGGAGTATATAAATATAATATGTTTAATTATATATATATATATATGATGGGGGTGTTTGTGTGTGTAGGGAGGTCAACAGGTAAAGGCAAAGGCACAAGGAGCCGTTGATGCACTAAAGGATGCAACAGGCACCAAGTGATGAAGCTAACGTTAATTAATTACTGCATGAAATTTTGAATAATAATGTAACGATCGATGTTTCGTTAATTTGTGTCTTGATTGATTATGATCAATTGATCCACAGCTAGGAGTTTCAAATTGATTTTTCACTTGTAATTTCATCTTTTTTTTTGGGGGGGGGTCATAATCAAGACTTAATTTTGTTTTTTCATATTCATATATTTAATTTGTTCCCTCTTACCTATGATCTCCAATCACCCCAAATTTATTTATGAGTGTGCATGTATGTATATAATCAAAATAAAACATATTTCTCCCTGTTGATCAAACAAAGCACCAGCTTGCTCATTTAATTCGATCAAACATAAATGAGTGTGCATTTATGTAAAGTTGATTAACCTAAGCACCAGCTTGCTCATTTAATTCGATTAAAAAAAAAATCCCTGATGATCAAACAAATTTTATTCAAGATGGTCAAACAAACAAGCAGTGCAATCAGTGATGCTTAACAAACAAATCGATCCAATAAAGTAAAAATAAAAAATCGAACCAATCAGTCTAAATAATGTGGAATTTTTTTTTTAAAAAAAACCAAGGTTACCACGTTTTTTCTAAGCTGAGGGCACTGGAGACCAGAGATCTGCCGGCGCTGGGGGGAGCTGGGGGCTGACGGCGAGCGGATCTGGGGGCTGAGCTGTGGGTTGAGGGCGGACGGAGCTGGGGGTGTGGGGAGGTGCCGAGGTAGAGCTGTGGGCGTGGGGAGGTGCCGAGGCAGAGCTGAGCTGTGGGTGTGGGGACGACGGAGCTGGGGGTGGGAAGTTGAGGGGGGAACGAGCTGGGGGAGGCGGACCGGCTGCGGAGCTGAGGGCAGCGGTAGGGGATCACGAGCTGAGGGCGGTGTCGTCTATAACGGAGCTGGGGGTGAAAATATGACATAATGACGGGGTGAGCTGAGGGTTAACCCAGCTTTTTGCGACGGAAGTTAATCCGTCGCAAAAAGCACCCATTACGCCGCCTTTTTGCGACGGAAAGATATTTCCGTCGCAAAAAGGCAAAAAACTGGCGACCATTTTGGCCGCCAGTTTGCGACGGAAACATATTCCGTCGCAATATTTGCGACGGAAATATGTTTCCGTCGCAAATCAAATTCCTCTGACCTTTTTTTTACTTTTCTTTGCGACGGAATTTGTTTTCCCACAAATTCCGTCGCAAATTTTCCTATTTTGCGACGGATTTATTAGTCCGTCGCAAATTTCATCAATTTTGCTATGGAATTTATTCCGTAGCAAAATCCGTCGCAGATTGCCCTTTTTCTAGTAGTTTCACCACATTGACATACTTGAAAATGAAGTATCATTGATTTCACGGATCCGGTGTTTCCAGAAATCATGACCTACCCCGGCCCCTTTATCTGTAAGTTTGCATTCATGTAGTGAAATCATAATACCTCCCCCCTTTATCGACGGATATATGAATCATTTTCTACTTTGGCCATCTCATTATCATCTGCGCCATACTCTATTTCATCTCCATGGTTCTGAGGCATGTATCCTTATCTTGTTAATACCTGGTGCATAGAAGAAAAGAGTAAAAGGTCTTAATGATCGTAAATAACTATATAATCATCAAATTTCATTCCCTGGAGGTTGAATATACTATCTAATTCATGTAAGCAGTACTAAGCTCCTCCTGAAAGATTACAAACATCTGTTGCTAGCAACGTGACGCCACTCACAGATATATAGCATAATTGAAGAAGAAAGGCAAAACTTTAACCTAACCTAGAACAAAAAAAATTTACAAATGAAAAATGATCCTTGTCAAAATCTAGAATCCAAACGAAAGGAATGTGAAAATTTGCAGAGCTCGGGAGACATCATGCATAAATTTGTGCATGCTCAACTATTCCTGCTGCTGAAACTCGACATCCATATATTTCTGCAACCAAAAAAATCCATCCTGAGGATTTCGAATCCAAAAATTTTCGACTTCCCATGGTCATCAATCAAATCTTCAAAAAACCCAGAAACGTAATCGAAATGAAGAGAAAAGGGAATGAAAATTAATAATTTATAAAAAAATTAAATAAGCTTAAACTTGAAGCCACGAAGATCATAAATGAATTATGAAAATTAAGAGTTGGAGGTGAATTTTTGGCTGAACATTATCATCAACGGACTATACTCTTGCCTCAACCTGTCTAGTACTGGATTATTAATTAGGAGTTGGAGGTGAATTTTTGGCTGTACATTATCATCAACTGACTATACTCTTGCCTCAACCTGTCTGGATTATTAATTAAGAGTTGGAGGTGAAGTTTTGGCTGAACATTATCATCAATGGACTATACTCTTGCCTCAACCTGTCTGGATTATTAATGAAGAGTTGGAGGTGAATTTTTGGCTGAATATTATCATCAACGGACTATACTCTTGCCTCAACCTAAATGGGATAACCACCAACAGTTTTCACCTTAGCTCTGTTCTCTATCAAAAATCATCGCTACTATGCTCCAGCGACACTAGGGTTGATTTTCGAAATATATCACTATTAACTCAACACCTCATGCTGTCATTGCCCCTTGCTTCGCTAGCTGACTTGCCTGCGCTTGGATTCTCGAACTATAAGAGCGGGTTTCAGGAATTTGTTCACATCCGATTCGATGGCATCTGTCCGCTTTCCACCCTTGGCAAGCGTTCTACTGGTTCGATGGACAAACTCAAGAAACAGCTTTGCAATGGTGGCCACGGTTGAACAGGGGGAGAAGACGGTCTTTTTCTCTCTATTTTAGTTTTTAAATATACAAATATTATATTAAATAATTAAAATTTAAATAACATTTAATTACTTTTTTTTTTTGCTCAGAATAACATTTAATTACTAAATCATCATTTTTAACAGTGTAAGAATAAAAAGACTAAAAAAACAACTTAAGGGATTAAATTGATACATAAAGCAAATTTAAAGAACCAAAAACCTTTTCCATTTCTACAATTAATCTTCGATATACATCTGGAGGTTATATTATATGCTGCCGGTCCTTTTCTACAAATTGACGGTTTCATAAAATGATAAAATGACATTTTAAACCTTATTTCAAAAATGTATAATGTATAATTAACATAAAATTTTCATATGGCATGTAGGATACCACATGTCTTGTACTAATCAGAAGTGACAATTTAAATCCATATTATTAAAATAGGGATAAAGTTGGAAATATGTATCAATTTTAGACAAATTTAATTACTTAACTTTTATTTATTGATTTGTAAAAATATAATAAGAGATCAAAAATAATAAGAAGTACCAAAATACTGTGAAAGAATAAGATGGCTCACACAGTATTAATGCATACCCCTTTGCAACTTTATCGGCATCTTCGTCATTAGGCCTGTTTGGGTTGGCGGTAGGAGCGGTGGCTTAAAAGCTATCTGACTTATTTTTAAGCCCGGTAGGGAAAAAGTCAAGTTGTAAATGGTGAGTTGTGTTTGGATTGTCAGTCTGGCTTTTTGCAGAAGTAGCTTTTTTCTTAACTAATGAGTGTTTGGATTATTATTTGAAAAGTCAGTTAAGATAGAAAATGACTGAAAAGGCCATGAATCATATTGAGTACTAATATATATATTAGTTTTATATATTAGGATAATAAAAATATTAATTTCAATTTTAATTTGGAAAAAAGTTAAATGATTATTAAAAAAATTAATAAACAATAAAGTCCTTAATTATATATATTTAATGGATAAAACTGTTTATAAAATAAAATGGATACAAATAATACAATTAACTTCTCCTACTGTTATGGCGGACAAGTTTTTCTCTGATTCTATCACGAAGATAATTCATTTGTGGTGAAGATAATGTATTGATATTTGATGAGGGGCCTTCATTAGGTGGATCATCATCATCTTCATCTTCATCGTCATCACCCAAATCTCCTTGGTCAGCTCGTTCAAATTCCACATCAGAGTTCGAAAATCTCCGGATGAGATTGTGTATAGCCATTGTTGCACAAACTATGTGGATTTGAGTTTGAAAGTCATAAGGGAGCATATTTCGCAACATATTAAACCTATTCTTCCACACTCCAAACGCTCTTTCTATAATGCACCTCAAACTTGAATGATAATAATTGAAGTACTTATTAGGATTTCGAAATCCCGGTTGTCGCCTGAATTGTGGAAGGTGATAACGTTCACGTCTATATGGACCAATATATCCAACTGGTGTTGGATAGCTAGCATCGACCAAGTAATATTTCCCTAATAAGTGAGGAAATTTTGTGGCACTTAGAAATTATAGGAAAAGTGAGATAAACACAGAAAAAAAATCTAATTAAGATGATGGTGTTGAAGATATACCTTGAGGTGGATGGGGAAAATTCAAACGTGGAGTAGTGATAGCGCTGTTGAACAAACGTGCATCATGTGCCGTACCTTCCCAGCCTGCCAACACATAAGTAAAGCACATATCCCAATCACATACCGCCATGATATTCTGTGTGGGATATCCCTTTCTCCCAACATATTTGTCGCACTCAGGCTCGCTCACCACACAACTGGTGTGAGTTCCATCAATTGCTCCTATTGCATTCTTGAAATATGGGAAGTAGCGACGATCATTTGATATATTACGGTGACAACCGGGAAACTCAGGATCAAGCGGTTTGACGTATTCAGTTGATAGACCAAGACAAGCCTGTAACACGTAGTGGAATAACCTACTGATAGTTTCTCCTGAATGTTGAAACCGTTCCTGTACGATTCTATTTGTTAAACCATGGCCAACTATATATAAGAACATTGCTACCATCTCTTCTACTCTTGTGTACTTCGTGTGCTGTAACCCATGGTCTACCAATTTGGAGCATAAATGATAGAAGACATGTTTTTCAACTCGAAAATTTTCATGACATACTATGTCATGGCCTTGCAAAACCTTTTGCACCCACATTGCTCCTGTTTGGCTACTAGTTCTACGTGGCTCTTTACAAATATATGATGTCATATGTTGAGCCACCAATGCAGCAATCTGTACATTATTTGTTAGCTCTTCTTCCATTATAGAAATTTTCAACGCCTTTTTTTCAGCACGAGACAAACGTCGTCCTTCCATGGAGAATAAGACCTGTGTCACGGCGAAGACTTAACTGAATGAACAAACATACATAGATAGGTGTAATAATAGTTGCATCAAACATACAAACATAAAGTTGAACATAAAATAACAAGTGTCAAACAAGGGCCATAAGCGTCAGATACATAGGTGCGTCAGACAATACATAATACAAACATAAGTGTCACATAAATAGGTGCGTCAGACAAAATAAGTTGTAGCATAATCAATTCTGGTTCAGTTCGTCGGGGGTTCCTACCATGATGGGGTGTTGTACGCATGGTGCCGCAACCACTCTACCAAGTCATCTTTGTCCTCTTGTAGTGCAACAAACACATCGCGACATCTGTCATGCATCATCATGTTATAACATCGCCGGCGAAAGTCACAGTCAGCTGCAACTTCTGGAATTTTTCGTAACTCAACTACAACGTAACTCATTGAAACATCATTGTTGATATTTCCAAGTTGTTGTGTTCTCTCCTTAGTTGCGGTAGCTATCGCACTAAGAGAATCTGCTATTTGTTTCGAGGCAGACATTCTTTTCTTTCTTCGTGCATTTGACCCTTCACCCCTCTTTCTCTTCCCGGATCCTGAACCACTAGGTTGTGAGCTTGTTGTCAGATTTATGCCTTCTAAAGGGCCACTAACTCCAGTAGTTGGACTTGGAAGCTCTTCCTCACTATCACCTGAGCCTTCTTCTAAGTCCATTGTGGGCCGGTACACATCTTCTTCGTCATCACGCGGTGTTGCAGATGGTGAGA
Source organism: Acacia crassicarpa (assembly GCA_034222035.1). Taxonomy (NCBI): domain Eukaryota; kingdom Viridiplantae; phylum Streptophyta; class Magnoliopsida; order Fabales; family Fabaceae; genus Acacia; species Acacia crassicarpa. The sequence goes on along the minus strand of JAWXYG010000001.1, from coordinate 54,863,956 downwards.
ATTGTAAAGAACCCGATGCCATACCGTCCTTGAAAACTATCTCTAATTCTCTAGCGAACTTTATGCCGTTGTACCTATACTTTGCATACTGTGGATTCTCTTGAAACCAAAAAAAAAAAACTTCTTATTGTAATCTAAAATAATAAGTAATAATAATATAAATGCAAACTTGAAATTTTTATACCTGAATTTTCCTATCCCACCACTCATCTTCTGCAATCACTTTATGGTGGACACTGTCATATGATATACCGGTCTCTCTTGCAAATAGCTTGTCCCATACCCTCCATTCTTTCTTCAAGCTATCATACCTATTTTTCAGTTGTTTTTTTTCCAACGATTTTCTTGAGTTTTTGTTAAATCCGTACAAAATATGGATCCAACAAGTTCACCTTTCTCAAAGCAACTTTCTTGCTTTGTGGAGATGCCTTATAATCATGGTGACATGGTATTGTCTCAGACACCAAACTAGAACCAAAGCAAAGGAAGACACCTTAATGCATTCCAATGACAAACATATCACAAAATGAAATCCACACAACTGAAGTGAGTAAAGTAATGCTACTTGCCACATTTTTCTTACCTAGAAAATCTTAGAAGCATAACATATAGATCAATAATATTCTTCTTTGCCCGAAAGATATCAGCCTGCAATGTCAAAATAATTGGAGCTAATAGTTTATGCAAACCAACTGAATAATTAATGAAAAATTACTGTCATAAATCTTTAGAAGCTAAAATACAAAGCAGGACAATACAATGGGGAGGAGTGCTGAAAGAAATGCAAAAGCTATTTATTAAAAAAAAATTAATTGATAATTTTATGCACAAATGTAAATAGAAAAATTAATAGAATGAAAACATGAAAAACAAATAGTGCCATCATTGACCCTCATTCTCCATCTCTCATATATAGTAAGTATTTCTTCTAACATACATGAATTTTTGTGTTATTCAGAACTATTAAACCAACTATTATTTAATGTTGTTATTGTTATTGTAATTAACAACAATAATTATCCTCCATTCTCCAACATCCATGTTCAATATATCTATTGAAATAGAAATTTCCAAGAGATATTTTATTCACAAACCATATATAATGCAGCTTGCTTTTATCCCATGAAACCCAGTCAAGTCTGGCTCTCTGAGATTTCAGAGGCATAAGTTGATAAGATGCAATAGACCCTAATGAAATATGCCATTCACAAAAAACAATTAGGTCCCGCAATATACCAAAAGATCCTCCTTCCCCCTTCTACATATATGTATGCCCAATCAAATCTTTAAATGTGACAGTCGGACAGACTCCTTACTCCCACATAAGCGAATATCCATTCAAGAAAAGCAAAAGAACTTCAATCGAAGAACAGGAACTATGCCCAGATGAAACTTAACAAGGATCCACAGGCAGGAGTTTTCTAATAATAATTCTCAGCAGATATTTTCTTTTATAACCAAAACGAATACCATCGAACTCATAAGCACTTAAAGAACACAAGGATGAAATTCAAGAAACAGCAAAATACTGATAAGAGCAGGTGCAAGAGATCGGAGAGGACGGTGTCTTCTGATAGCGAGATCGGAGAGGACGAATTGAGCAGGTGCAAGAGATGGAGCACAAGACCGCTATTTGAAGACAAGAATCGATTTGCGCTTTGATTGGACAAGACGAGCACGCGAACCAGCTAGAGAATCTCTGCTGGAGGAAGGGAAAGCCGAGAATCTAGGGTACGAGGGAGCATCTCTGCGATGGAGAATCTCTGCGATGTTTCAGGCTTTTTCTGTTGGAGGGGACTTTATGACGGGATGGAGACGGTGGTGACAACTGGATGGAGAGCACGGCCACGAGCTGGAGGACCGGACCAGTGCGTCTGGACCGTGGGGCTGGAGGGCTGGAGTGGGGGAGATAGAGCACGAGGGACCACTGGTGAGATTGGGATTGGAGGGGTCGAGCTACGAGCAAAATGAAATGGAGAAACATCCAGTGCGTTAGGACTGAAGCTTGGAATTGGGGCGTTCTTTAAGCCCGGCTGCGATGAGTGTAATGGAGAAAGCCTAGCTGACGTACTGGGTTGGCCAAACATGACAGATTGGGATTTTTTTTTCCCTGGTCCAGTAGCTTAAAAGCTACTGGATTTTTTAGCCTAAAAAGCTGAAATATAAGTGATGCCAAACGGGCCCATTATTTGCATAGTTAGATCAACATTGTTTTTCGTGTAATTAGATTTTAATAATTAATTATTCTAACACATAAGCATACCTACCCACCGAGCGTAAGTTTTAAAATGTGGTGACCTCCCAGAGGAGGTTCGGTGCCACTTAGAGCTTGAAATTAGGATTGGCCCTTGAAGGGTCAGGCCTTAAAGGGCCAGGTCTTTTAGGCCTAGGGGGGAAAGTCTATTTTTTAAGGCCTGGTCCGAAAGACTGTGGACAAAGGCTAGCCCTGCAGGGCCTAAAGACATTTTTATGAATTAAAATTTTTCTTACCTTTTTTTTAAAGAAATATAATTAATAAAATACAACCATTAAAGTTCTAATTTATCAAATAAATGTTAACAACATTAATGTCTATACAACACACTTAATGCAATAAACAAATACAATCACTAACTCATAATCAAGAGTAAACTATTATCCACAAGTAACCCACACAAAGCATAACAAGCTTTCAATTAAGTAACGTGAGTACGATAACTATCATTTTCATCTTTTTTACCACTATCATCTATTTCAAAAACATTTGATTGTGCTTCACTTTGAGTAATAGGCTCTATTTTATGGGTAAAAATATTAAGAATATATTCTCTCACATAATAAATACATCCATAATCTTTATCTGCAACAAATATTAAACCAAATCATAAAATTAAAGTATAATTATTATGCATTTATAATTAAATGGATAAATAACTTTATAACAAATACAAAATATATATAAATTACTAAATTAAATAATCAAGTGAAATTAACGAAACAAAAAAAAATTTAAAGGCTCGGGCCAACTTTATTTAGAAGCTCTAATTTACAAGCCCAACTATTGAAGAGCCAGGGCTTAAACAGACCGGCCTGACAGGCTAGGTCTGATTTCCCGGCTCTAGTGCAGCTGGGCCTAAAGGTGTTTGACTTGACACATGTCACTTTATTTTACTCCACAAAACGACATAAACGATGCATGCAGATTTTTTTTTTCCTTAATTAAAGTAATGCTTCCTCGTTTCCTATAAATACCCTTACCTTTAGCCAGGTAGTCATCAAAAACCTCCTGCGTTTCTAATTTCCAAAAGCTTCCCCTTCTTTCTTGTGTTACATCCACAATATGTCTATCATTGCTCCTAAAATTAATGGCACAGGCAATTTGGGTCGACAATGTGCGGATTATCATCCTTCTCTTTGGAATGATTATTTCCTCAAATATGCTTCTGACTCTTTGGAATTTACATTTCTACTTTATAATTTTTTGAGTCACATTTCTACTTTATATTTGATACACATAAACACATTAAAGAGGAAAATTCTTGAATTGAGGATAATCTTGGAGAGGAGTTTTGATTCCAATAAGCCTCTACTATTTTTTTTAAAAAAAATGTTCATTAATTAACATTGTTTAATATTCTTATCATTTACTTTGCCTGCTATTAATTTTTTGCACTTCATTTATATATTAGTTACATCGATCTTCTCCTCTCTCTTAGGCTGCAGTCTAATGCAAATTATTATTATTATTTGGGGTGTTCAATACATATTACTGTTGTCCTTTTTTTTTTTTTTTACTTTTTACTTTTTTATCTCCTCTCTTAAGTGATATATAGTCAAGTGTAAAGTAAAATCTAAGTAGACGTTGGTTACGGTCCTCTTCTCTTTTCATCTTCTTCCCATCTATTTTTCATCTCAGCTGTTGGATTAAAATTTGAATGGTTCATATTTCAATATTTTATAAAAAATATTAATAATTATTAAATTATTAAATTATTTTAAAAGAATATTCTTATAAAACATTATATCTGAACCGTTCAGATTTCAATCCAACAACTAAGATGTGGAAGAGAAGATGATCATAGCCAAATCCATATGAAGTACAGCTTCTTTCTTTCTTACTTTGATTTCTCATCATATATTTTTATCTTTCTCCATGCTTTACGGGGGATAGTCCTTTTAATTTCCAAGGGAAAAAGTAATTAATAGCTTAATGCAAATTATATGGATACGGATTTAGAAACAAACCAATAGAAGCCTAAGTTTATTCTATTGAATTTGGTTTCTTGCCCAGTTTAGTTCGGGATGAATTTGTTTAAATCATGTAAACATAATTTTTAATTATTAATTTTTTTTTGAGAAAATTAATATTTTGATCTTTATATTTTTTACTCTATTACTCAAGTCTTAAAAATATGACTTAGTGCAACTTCAGTTGGCCCTATGTTTTTGACTCAGTTCAGATCACATAATATGCTAATGTTTACATGCTGGTTTTAATCTTGTTAGTTAATACCAAGTTCTTTAAAACTATATATAGGAAGTTGATGATGAAATGAAGAAAACTATCGAAACCTTGAAAGAAGAAGTGAGGAAGATACTTGTCTCTATGAAGGAGCCCATAAAGAAAGCTGAAGTGATTGAGTCAATTCAATGTTTGGGTTTATCATATCATTTTGAACCTGAGATTGATGAAATGTTGAAGCAGATTCAGAATGATTACGTTGAAAATAATGAAATAACTCATATTGAAGATCTCCATTCTCTAGCTTTACTCTTCAAGTTATTGAGGCAGCATGGATATCGTGTTCCACCAGGTATATCACGATCTCCATTCTCTAGCTTTACTCTTCCAGAAGCAAACCCTAGCACAACAAAATACTCATAAATGCTCCCCAATAGTCCAGAATGTTGGCCAAACACAATTTGGGAGCTTTAGAACCTAGATTTTTCTGACTTGGCCCTGCAGTGCATTTTGCAGTTACTCACTTGGCCGCGGCCGAACTACTTTGGACTGCAACCGAGTTTCCTCTGTTTTGAATTTGGCTGCGGCTGAGATGCTGCATGCGCTGCAACTCATTTTGCTTCTAGAAAAAATGAGTTCTTTCATCTCAAATGATGAGTTCTTCTCATGATTTTGACTAACTTGAAATATTCACTTCTTCTACCAAAATATACCTTGCAAAAGGATAAACTTTATAAGCTCATAATTAACAAGGTTAGGATTCAAAATATGCACAATTGTATCAAAAACTCAAGGAAAATGTACTGAAATGAAATCCTAGAGGCTAACTGATTGAACCATATTTTTACATGATCTTTTATAATTAAATTGGGATTTTTAATGCGTTTTGTCGTAGTTATTGAGCTTAAAATGCATTTCTTGTGATAAATTGTGATTAAGAGTAAAAACATGAAATTAGGGCTAAAAAGGGTAAAATTGTCAAAAAAATGTAATTTCTCTTCATTATTGATTTTTATGAGAATATTTAATGTTAGACTAATTATTTTTATTTGTGGATGGCTAAAAAGATTAAATCAAAATTTAAAATGAAAGTTTTAATTCAAGTTTTAAACTTTTCAATTTAGTCCCTCTCTAGAACTTTTTACATTTTCACTTAAGTCCCTAATTGAAACACACCGTTTGGTTGCATTTTAGGTCAAATTTTTTATCAGACCCGATGGAGCATTCAAAAACCCAACAGTAGCTGAGGGTAATTGGGAATAAATGAGAAAACGCAACGCAAGGAATCAGAGAATCACACAAAATCTGAACAGAATATATTCCGAGCTGATTTGGCTGGATCTGATGGAGAGATCATCGGGAGAAAAAGAGCGCTGAAACAAGAAATAAAGAGGGACAAAAGAGAACGCGAGATGGAGACAACCACACCACGCGACTCAGGACCTTCATCGTTCCTTTCCCTTCCTCATCCTTGATCGCCAGTAGCTCTCACTCCATCCACCTTTGCCGCTGGCGATCAACGTTCCATCACCACCTGTCAATTTCCGCTGCTTGTGTGGGGTTATCTAATTTCTAGGGGTGACTGATTCCTTTGCTTTTTGGGATGGATAGCCTTGAGTTCAGAGCTAAAAGAGGGGAGTTTATTTTGTTCAATTTATTTTCTCTATTGCATTTTAATTTCCTAGTTTTAGGAATATTATTTTGTATTTTGTTTTGAGATTTATTTTGTCCGTTTGGAAAACTTTGTGGATTGAACCTATGTGATTGGATTGAATTTTGTGGTGTGTTGGATTTATAAATTTGAATTTCCTTATTGATTCAGTGAAATTATGCTTTCTACGTGTTATTGTTAGATAGTATAATTGGATTGGATTAATTGAGTGGCGTGTTATCGCACTCTTATCAAGAGGAAGCAAGTTACATTAATTTAATCCTAATCACACACTAAGTGGTTTTAAACAATATCTCAAGAGGTAGTAGTTAGCTACGTTAGTAGGAGCTACTATTAATTGGGAATATTGGACTCAAGTGTTATCTTGGGGTTTTTCATCTAGACTTAGTGAAAATTTACTCCCACATTTAATTGAACTATGATAGTCACTATTCCATTCCAAGGGCAATCGTTCATACATTTCATTAAAAATACCAAAAATATTAGTTTAGCATTTAATTTAATTGCAATCTTATTTTAGTTAATTAATTGAAAAATCGAAAACCTATTTTTCCCATTGTTTTAATTGCAATTGCATGTCATTTAGATTACTTAGGACTCAATAAAAGGCTCCTCGAGAAGAGAGAACGATCATTGGTTTGCCTATACGCAATCCTTGGTTTATTTTTTATTGTGGACCCCAAGGCTAAAGACAAAAAGGCCCTCATCAAATGGTGCCGTTGCCGGGGAGCTAAGTAATTGGCTCCTTAGGTAATCTAATTGTCAAATTCACTTTTGACAAGGGGTTTCTCGTGTGAAGGTCTGTTAGTTTTACATTTTTTATTTTTCGTTGCGCATAGTTTTTGGATTTTTGCATTTAGGTAACTTGCATAACATATTGCATTGTTTTGACTTGGTAGCTTCTGTGTGGTGTGTTTGCATTGAATTTGATATCATGCTAAGCTTAATTGTTTAAATTCACCATGTCTCCAAGTTGATTCATAGCATACTTGCATTTTTTATTTTATTTTTTTCCCCTTTGCATTTCCATTTGTATTTTCTTAAATTCCTTTTCTTAGTTTTTATAGGTTATAGTTTGATAGTGATCTTGTGATTCATTGGGAATTAATTGTATCAAACTTTCATGGCTTGGTTTAATTGTAATCAAGATTCATCTTTTCAATCCCATTCATTTTTAGGAGATTCGACCAGAAGGGAAGAGTCTATCGCTCAAAGCATCGAGTCCATTCAACAAACAATACGGGCTCTTCAAGCTAACTTGGGAATTCACAATGAGAATCCAATTGGTCAAGAATGTCATGGTCCATTCCACCACCCATACCATGAACCATATCACCAACCTCCATTTCAACCAAATCACTCACCACACCTACCCTATAGATTACACTATGAGCCTTCTCCACCACCATACAACCCATATTATGAGCCTTCTCATAATCCTCCACCTTACAATCGCATGTCATACCATGAACCCCCTCCTTCATTCCATCCCACTTCCCAATCATGTCATCCATCTCATGAATTCCTAAACCAATTTGAGCCATCTTCTGGACCTCATTCTCAACCATGTGTGCCAAATAGAAAACCTACCATTCGTGAAGTCCTTGAAAAATTGCAGAATCAAGTGAATCAGACTGTAGATGAGGAGCGGTCACGCAAGGCCAATTTAGACCATCAAATGGACTCTATAATGAGACGAATGGAACATCAAGAGAAAGAGAATGAGAGAATGGAAAAGGAAATCAAGCGTCTCACTCAGCAATCACAAGTTTTGAAGACTAATTTCCAAGAAAATCCTCTTCCCATGTTCACACACACACAAGAAGTTGAGCAACTAGAAGAAAACAGTGAGAAGTTGGAGAAAGCAATGGTGTAGCCTACACAAGAGTCTTCAATGTGCCATACCCTACAAGAGACTAACCCACCACATGCACTCCCATATAAGCCACCCACTCCACAATGCCAGGAACATCCATCACAACCCTATACTCCTTCACCTTCCCGGCTTGATGCCTTCCTCACCTTGCCATACATGGATGCTCAAACTCTTACCCTAAGAAGAATGTATGACCAAGTAAAGGTCCGGCATCAGTTTTTATTCAATCTCAAAGAGGCTCTTCCTCGTGGCTTTTCTGAGAAAATAGAAGAGGAAATGGAGAACATTGAAAAATTCATCAAGGATTTTGTTCATCATGTGCTATGGATAAAAACCAAAGGAGAAGAAGGAGCTCCATGGTCATGTACCTCCAATGATGATGGGAAAACCGAAGAGCAACACCTAAATGCCACTTCACAAGTGGAAGTCTCCAATCCTTCGATACCTATTCCCACACAAGCACAAGAAGTGAACCAAGTACAAAAGAGCATTGAAGAGTCTTCTCTACCATTTGGTAATGATCCTATCCTAATAGAAGTAGACTCTCCTACTACTTTAACTAATGAAGCAATTCATGATTTGAGTGATGATGAGGTGGATGAGGAAATTGTTGTTGAGTCCCCTCTAATGTTTGAAAATGTAATTGCTCAAGCCATTAGTTCTATTAATAGTGATTCGATTGTACTTGTTGATAATTGTGCTCCTACTTCTTTAGGTAATGCTTTAACTGTTGAAAATGCTTCTCTTCATAGTACTAGGGATGTTTGTGATGAACTAACTGAAACATTTTCATGTTCTTGTGCGGAATATCGAATATGTGTAGACTGTTATCATGAAAAATGCCACTTACTTGTTGATTTTCAAAAGAAAACATTTAGTGGAGTGGTTGATTCCATCCTTGATCATAATGCACCCTTTAGTACTATTGATGATAGTAAGCATGTTAATTGTGAAAAGGTTGAATCTTACATGGATGATAATGTGATTGATTTGAGTGAGAAAGACCATAGCCTTGAAAAAGATATTTCTCTTGATTCCAATGAATTGCATGACAGATTAATAAGGGAAGATTCGATTGTTTTGACTGATGATATTACAAATGAAAATGAATCTTTCCATATGATTCTTTCTTGTGATTTGTCACCCGATATAGACAAAGAAAATGATTCTTTTGAAAATTCAAAAGTTTTGGCTGGTAACAATTTAAAAAATTCTCTTTCTTCTTCCACTCTTTTGCCTTCCATCTCTTGTGATTGCAATATAGATGTGGTGTGCCCCAACACTAAGTTGGATTCCGCACCTTCCCTTTTGCAAACACAAGAGAATCTTCAAAATAGAACTGTTTGTTTGACTCCTACTGATGGGAGTAGCATTGATTTCCTTGGATGTGATAGTTACTTGGAGAGTTTAGAACTTAACATGCCTTTCATTCACTTGAAGTCTCTCCATGTTTCTGTTTTTGGATGGGATACTACTCGTTGTTTGTCTTCTTTATAGGTACATTCTTGGAAAGGTCATCGATGGAACCAACATCTACCGTATATTCTTGGGCCTCTTCCGGTTGATCCTGAGCCACCTCCACCAAGGAAAATCAATGCGGGAGAAGAATTTTTCGAAGGCAAATGCATGATTCTCATCCGGGATGAGAACTTCTCCTTCAAGCGACTTAAGATCCTCTAACCCAGGTTGTCTCTTTCCTCACTTATTTTCTTCCTAATTTATATGATTTTTTGGGCTTAATTGTTGTGTGAGGAAGATAAGTGTGGAGGAGGGACACAACCCAGTAGCAAGGTAGAAATAATTTAGTTTAGTAAGTAGAATAAGAACCCCTATGTATGCTTTGCATTTTTTTGGCCACTACCCTACTTAATTACCATTGTGCCTTGAATTTCAACTTGTTTATCATTCTCTTTAGAGTGATTTTTCACATTGAGGACAATGTGTTAATTAAGTGTGGGGGAGGGGAATACATTTTGAATCCCGATTAATTGGTTGTTTTCAAATGACAAAATGCCTTAAACTAGAAAATTTTTTCAAAAATGACTTGCATTAATGCATGTCCTAAGTGGTAAAGGGTCGCATTTGCCACTTTGGAAGTGTATAATTCGTGGGAAATTCTTTGAGCTTTTATGAGATCTAGTGTTTTGGCAACTTTATAAAACCATGTCTTATTTTTCAAGTGAATGGGAAGAGAAATGAACCCACATTGGATTTTTGCTTACTCCTCATTTTGAAAAAGTGACTTTATATATCATTTGTGCATTTAGGAGTTGAGCATTGTTTTAACTTATTGCAATGTTTTGATTGGTCGTGTTTGTAAGGTTAGCACTTGGAATAGTTAAGCAGATGTTTTGTGGTTAGCTTACTATGCAATTGATTTTGTTGGAGTGAGCATTGGAGGAAAAAAAAAACCTTGTTGGAAGGATATTTGAGCCTTAGATTCTTTTCATGTGTGCATGTTCACTTAGTTTTTTACCTTCTAGAACTTGTTTCAACTCTTTTTCGAAACAGTATTTGCGTTATTGTGATGAAAATGAAAGAGGCATTCAATTCTAAACCATTTTACCTAAACACAAACCTACATTCATCTACCATTTGCTTACCCCCTTTGAGCCTTTCTTATGTTATATGCATGTCATTACTCATAGTGTTCATAGTATTCTAAAAAAAATCAAAAGAGAATAGCCAATAAAAACTTGAAATGCCAAAAAAAAAAGAGAGGAAAAAAAAGAAAAAAAGAAAATAAAAGTGAGTACTATTTGGAAAAAAAAAAGAAGAATAAAAAGTATTTGGTAGATGAAAATAAAAGCAAAAAAAAAAAAAATCAAGAAGGCATTTGTTCATTTTCAAAAGAATTGGCAAAAGTTTGGAAAGTTATTTAGCTGCTATGAACTTGCTCGTTAACTTTGACTTGCATATCATCAATTCATTTCTTTAATTAATTCATTCCATCTAGCCTTCATCCAACATTACAACCCTTAAAAGTCCTCTTGATTCATTTCATTAATTGTTGTTAATAGTGGAGATGTTAGAGTTGTTACAAGTCTATGGTAAGGTGTTGATTAAGTGAGCTAGAGTGAAATTATCCTAATCAATGAGGTGAGATGAGTGAAACACTAATATCTTGAGAGTCCTCTTGTGCTTCGTTCTAATATTTTGAGTTGTGAAGTCAGCTAATTCCTTTACATCACTTAACTATCACTGGTGTTGGCTTAAAGAATTTGATTAATTAATCCATTGCTTCTTAATTATGAAATTGCTCATCTTTCAAATGCATTATTTTGTGCTCAATTACATTTGTTCAGGAGTACAAAGGTCCAAGTGTGGGGGAATTGATTGAACCATATTTTTACATGATCTTTTATAATTAAATTGGGATTTTTAATGTGTTTTGTCGTAGTTATTGAGCTTAAAATGCATTTCTTGTGATAAATTGTGATTAAGAGTAAAAACATGAAATTAGGGCTAAAAGGGTAAAATTGTCAAAAAAAAATGTAATTTCTCTTCATTATTGATTTTTATGAGAATATTTAATGTTAGACTAATTATTTTTATTTGTGAATGGCTGAAAAGATTAAATCAAAATTTAAAATGAAAGTTTTAATTCAAGTTTTAAACTTTTCAATTTAGTCCCTCTCCAGAACTTTTTACATTTTCGTTTAAGTCCCTAATTGAAACACACTGTTTGGTTGCATTTTAGGTCAGATTTTTTATCAGACCTGATGGAGCATTCAGAAACCCAACAGTAGCTGAGGGTAATTGGGAATAAATGAGAAAACGCAACGCAAGGAATCAGAGAATCACACAAAATCTGAACAGAATATATTCGGAGCTGATTTGGCTGGATCTGATGGAGAGATCATCGGGAGAAAAAGAGCACTGAAACAAGAAATAAAGAGGGACCAGAGAGAACGCGAGATGGAGATGACCACACCACGTGACTCAAGACCTTCATCGTTCCTTTCCCTTCCTCCTCCTTGATCGCCGGTAGCTCTCACTCCATCCACCTCTGCCGCCGGCGATCAACGTTCCATCACCACCTGTCAACTTCCGCTGCTTGTGTGGGGTTCTCTAATTTCTAGGGGTGACTGATTCCTTTGCTTTTTGGGATGGATAGCCTTGAGTTCAGAGCTAAAAGAGGGGAGTTTATTTTGTTCAATTTATTTTCTCTATTGCATTTTAATTTCCTAGTTTTAGGAATATTATTTTGTATTTTGTTTTGAGACTTATTTTGTCCGTTTGGAAAACTTTGTGGATTGAACCTATGTGATTGGATTGAATTTTGTGGTTTGTTGGATTTATAAATTTGAATTTCCTTATTGATTCAGTGAAATTATGCTTTCTACGTGTTATTGTTAGATAGTATAATTGAATTGGATTAATTGAGTGGCGTGTTATCGCACTCTTATCAAGAGAAAGCAAGTTACATTAATTTAATCCTAATCACACACTAAGTGGTTTTAAACAATTTCTCAAGAGGTAGTAGTTAGCTACGTTAGTAGGAGCTACTATTAATTGGGAATATTGAACTCAAGTATTATCTTGGGGTTTTTCATCTAGACTTAGTGAAAATTTACTCCCACATTTAATTGAACTATGATAGTCACTATTCCATTCCAAGGGCAATCGTTCATACATTTCATTAAAAATACCAAAAATATTAGTTTAGCATTTAATTTAATTGCAATCTTATTTTAGTTAATTAATTGAAAAATCCAAAACCTATTTTTCCCATTGTTTTAATTGCAATTGCATGTCATTTAGATTACTTAGGACTCAATAAAAGACTCCTCGAGAAGAGAGAACGATCTTTGGTTTGTCTATACGCAATCCTTGGTTTATTTTTTATTGTAGACCCCAAGGCTAAAGACAAAAAGGCCCTCATCACTAACACAACGGGATCTAGTTTATTTTTTTTACAATTACTAAAAGGATATTTTACTTTGTATTTTGTTTTATTCATGTAAAAACATAAAATAAAAATTTATATAGCCCCTTTCACATACAAAATGACTACTGTAGTGTTCTTTTTATGTTGATTTTCATCGTCCTTTTAACTTACATATCATCATATCACCAGATGTGTTCAACAAGTTCAAGGATGAGAAAGGAAACTTCAGAGAAACACTCACTTCAGTTGTTGAAGGAATGATAACTCTGTATGAAGTTTGTTATCTGAGTATTCATGGAGAAGACATTTTAGACCAAGCACTCACTTTCACCACCAATCATCTCCGATCTATCACTATTGAATCAAACCCTTTTGTTGCAGCAAAACTAAACAATGTGTTAAGCAATGTCCATATAGGGGAATACCTAGACTAGAGGCACAAAAGTACTTATCAATCTACCACCTTCATCCTTCCTGTAATGAAGTTCTTTTGACCTTGGCAAAATTAGACTTCAACGCACTCCAAAAGCTGCACCAGAAAGAAATTGGCAACCTTTGCAAGTAAGTTGTCGAGCCTTGTGAAACGAAGGGAGGAAATATAAACATTATATCTATCAAATTACTAAGACATATATACTTTCATTTTTATTTGTAGATGGTGGAACAGTTTGGATGTGCCAAGGAATCTGCCCTATGCAAGAAACAGGCTTGTGGAATGTTACTTCTGGAGTCTTGCGGCTTGTTCTGAGCCTCAATACTCCAAAGGCAGAAGCATCACGACCAAAGCAATTTGCTCGTTTACTATCATCAATGATACATTTGATGTTTATGGAACCATTGACGAACTAGAACTCTTCAATTTGGCGATTGAGAGGTTTAGTTAATGTGTTTGTTGAATTTTGAACTTAATTAGGCAGTCTCTCTCTCTCTCTCTCTCTCTCATCTAGTTTTAATTTATTAATATTGCTGACACAGGTGGGATATTAGTTGCTTGGAAGACCTGCAGGATATATGAAGTTAATTTATACAGAAATATTGAATATGTTTGGAGAAATAGATGATGAGGTCAAGGGGGAAGAAGGAAGATCATCATACAATGTTGACTATCTCATAAAAGACGTATAAGATATTGTCCATATAAATTTCTTTATATATGTTGCCAATCAACTACTCTTTCACACACACACACTTTTCAATAAACTATATCTAAACTTCTCTATTTTTATATGGCAGTTTAAAAGCATAGTGGAAGCCTACATGGCAGAAGCAAGATGGTTAGATAGAAACAAGATACCAACAGTAGAGGAGTACCTGAACGTATCGACAGTAACTAATTGTAGTGCATTCATAACTAATTGTAGTGCATTCATGTCCATGTCACATTTCATTTGTATGGGAGACATTTTCGCAACTGAGGATATCTTCAAATGGGCTAAATCCCAACCTCAAATTATCCAAGCTACTAATGTTATTGGCAGGCTCATGAATGACATCGTCTCAAGGGAGGTGGGTGCGTCTCTACATATATAATTTATATACACAGCACCAATAGGAGTTAGTCCTATAGTGGAACTGGCTTTAGCCACTTAAGAATAAGTAAGGTCTTCAATTTGACTCATATGAATGTAGAAAACACATTTGGTCAGGGAGCTACTCCAATTGGATATTTGACAATATTCAAATTTAACCCAGTCATATAATGATAGTGAAAAAACCTTATATACACGCCCACTAAATGACCTTCACTTGATTAAAAATCTTTTGTGGTGGTGCAGTTTGCGCATAAAAAAGAGCACATCGCCTTGAGTGTGGAATGTTGTATGAAGGAGAAGGGAGTGACAAGGCCTGAAGCCATAGATGAATTGAGGAAGATGATTAAGAGTGCATGGAAGAATATCAATGAGGAATGTCTTAAGCCAACTCAAGTACCTATACCCTTTCTGATGGTAGTTCTAAATTATGCTCGTTTCTTGGATGTGATCTACAAGGATGCTGATGCATACACTCATTCCGAAGGAACAATGAAGGAGTTCATATCACTATTGTTTGTGGATCCTGTACCGATATGAGCAACATACTATATATGTTAGGGTAATTGACTTCTTTGCTGAAATTAATGTGTCTCTCTATTACTTTGGTTTTACTAAACGGTTTGAGAAATCATCAATAAAATGTGTGATGTATGGTGTTAGTGCATGTGTTTGTCTGCTTAAATTTGTCCTCATGGTTGTTTTTGCATCATAAAAATATATGTCATGGTGTGTTCTTTGATAATAAAACGCGTATTTTGTTTCAGACAAATCATGCTCTATTGTTTTATGTTTATCTTCATAATTGGTTTAAGACCAAAAGAATCTTTTAGTCTCTCTTTTTTCCCTTCAATTTGTACTTGTCAGAAAATAAAGGTATGCTAGGTTAAACCTCTGTATAAGCTACTAGAGTTTACATTGAACTGATAGTGCAAATTAAAGCACCACACAAGAAAAGAACATAAAAAGGGAGAAAGTCACAAAAACTCTATGCTTGTCAATTAGAGTGAGGAAAAACTGATCGAGTCAACTATATTTATAAGTTATTAATTCATAAGTTAACACGGTTTCTAGTATGCATGCCTTAATTCATAAGTTATTAATTTTTTCTTTGAAATTAAAGACTAACAATAAATCCTAGCTAATATATATATAAGTGTGTGTATATGTATATATATGTAGACATCTATTTTAGATAATACTTTAGTTTGGATTACCACTAACACTACGAAAGGTTTCCTTAATTGCTTTACAATGATCGAATATATTGATTAGATATCAATTCATCTTCGAATAAAACATTTCAATTAGTGAACAAAATTATCATATCATTTTCAACTAGCCGCCTCTTCCATATAAACCTTAACTCTAAATCCTCAAAATCATTTCATATTGTAAAATACGTTGATCAACCACTAAATCTTATTCCAAATTAACTCGTTTAAGAATATGCACATATTAATGGTAGAAACTTGTTGGGGTTTGAAACCTTCCATAAATCCTAACTTTCAAAACCTTATATAAAATGTCATCAAAAAATATGATAAAATAGTAGAAATTCAAGATAGCATCACAAAAGCTTGGAAACAATCCCCCAATGAGTTCAACTCCATATCCAAGTTATTAATTCAAGTATTATATAAATGTTGATGACATATAGAAGAACCAATATTATACAAACTTTTAACTATACTGTAATACCCCCGATTTTTATTAATAATAATAATAATAGAAATAGTAATGATAATGATAGATTAAAATAATACTAATAAAATAATATTTATTAATAGTAGAAATAAAAAAAAAGTAGTAGTAGTAATAATAATAATAAGAAAATAAATAAAATATCTATATGATGATAAGAAAGAAAAATACCATATACATATATATAATCTAAAATATTAGTTTCAATACTTAACATATCTATATATTCTCATCGGATCAAATATTATTCCTTATCCTTTTAAATTTATTTAGACCCGGGAAACCGTGCCAGTGTATTTAGTTTAGTGGGAAGAGAACCATGGTAGATCCGGGAAACCCTGCCAATTTACCTGTGACCCGGGAAACCCTGCCAGTCACAAATCATCAAATATCAAATTGGCCATAAAACATTTCGTCCTAATGTGCACACCTCTTCCCAAAGTTGCTACTAGTGTCCCGGGAAACCTTGCCAAACACCACTTTGAGAAGAACGGATATAATCAAGTTCACATCACATAATATCAAGGCATAAAGCCTAAGGGTTGTGTTCATCACTTTGGGAGTACCATCCCAAAGCTATCCTCCCACTGTTAAATTATTTTAAAAATACACTTATAATGAAAGGATTTCTCAATAATATATATATATATATATATATATATATATATATATATATATATATATATAAGCATTTAAAAGTTTCAATAAAGGGTTTTGCAAAATAGTTAAATGCAAATCAAGAAGAAGAAATATATGTATACAAGGAGGTGAAGTGTTTTACTTTCATAAAGTAATTCGAAAAAGGAAAACATATATATATACATATAAAAGTGCAGTATACATTTAAGAATTCTTTTTTTTCCACAAAAATCGAGACCGACATGCCACAACTAACTCCTATTGTTCTGGGGATTAGGATTACCTATCAAGATATAAAATTACGCTAAGACTCATGGGATTATGATTAGTAAAATAGGATGTCGAGAAGAAGAAGAAGAAGCATAGGATATAAAATTACACTAAGACTTATGGAATTATGATTAGTAAAATAGGGTAGAGAAGAAGAAGATGATGATGATGATGAAGAAGAAGAAGAAGAAGTACGAGATGCAAGGTTGTTCAGGGAATTAAAATTACCTGGTCTCCGTGTTTGCTAACCTCTTAGAAGAACGAGAGTATAGCGGCAGAGAAAAGTATCGGGTGTTTTCTAGGTCTAGGCGGTCAAACCTAAATTTATAGTTAAATCTAGGGTTTTAGCTATGGGCTGGACCTTTTAATTATTAGATATATTTTGAATCCGATAATGAATTCAAAAAGATTGAAATTATAATCTGATATAACTAACTCCTAGGATCTTGGATCTAATCTTAACCAATTATAATCTGATATAACTAACTCCTAGGATCTTGGATCTAATCTTAACCAATCTAATAATACTATTAACAAAATAATATGATTACCACAAAAACAATACAACATTATTTTTTATTATTATTATTATTACTACTACTACTTTTTTTTATTTCTACTATTAATCAATATTATTTTATTAGTATTATTTTAATCTATCATTATCATTACTATTTCTATTATTATTATTATTAATAAAAATCCGGAGTATTACATTCTATCCTCCTTAAAACAAGTTTCGTTCTCGAAACTGAAATAAAATTCAATAATAAAATCTGGGGTATTACATTCTCCCCTCCTTAAAATAGGTTTCGTCCCCGAAACTTAATTGCGTTCCTTCTTCGAATAATTTTGAACATACAATTATTAACGCTAACTATCACTTTTTCCATCACATATATTTATATTATAAATCAATTATCATATAATGCAATATAGATTCAAACAATAAATCAATATAAATTCAAACGACAAATCAATATCTTGTATTTAAAATTAAGAATTCTATCATTCTTCATTATTCAAAATAATTCACAAAATAAATTCTAATTACCCCTCTAACATCTCCTTTTAAATAAAACTCACAAGTCAATGATAATCACATAGAATCACAAAATAATTTTAAATATACAATGATTAGAATTTTAAAGAAATAAATCATTTCTAAAAGATAAGGAAATAACCCTTCACTACCCATCTCTCACGTTTTAATTATTATTTTTATTTTACTCATTTATTTACTTAACTCCGGGATCTTTGATCCCTTGAGTTAGTATCAAAACCGAACCCAAGTCGAAACCTAGGGCTCTGATACCATTTTATTATTTTTATATTATCCTTGTTTATTAGGATTACCAGCTTTTGCTGATGTTTGTGTTCTGGGCTGCGACGATCCTTCCGAGGAGCAGATTTTCAGTGAAACAGGTTTCAAAGTTGGGGCTGTTGGGACTAGCAGTGAGAAGTGAGGAGGAACATCCGGCTTTCTAGCTAGTTTTATTCTATTTTTATGCTTTGAAAAAAAAAACATTTTGCTTAAGTTTTGATTTTTGTTATTGTAATAAAGTAGCCTTGCACTTGTCCCAGTACAAGTGCGGCGGTAACACTTCCCAAATTTTGGTTATTTTGGATTTCAGTAATTATTTATAAAAATTATTTCAATTTTATGTCTTTATAATTATTAGAAATTTGGGGGTGTTACAGAAAGGCAAGGAAACTTGTACCCGAGATAAACAATCCCGATAGAAAAAGCCATTATGACACACCCAGGCATGGCCGGGATTTTCAACCGGGCGAGGTCTACGTCCGACATGAGAGACCGAGTCTTCAACACCTCGTGGGACACCCAGCTGTACTGCCGGCATAAGGCTTCGGGCGGACTAGAAGAGTCCGAACCTTCGGCCTCGGACCGTTGCTTGGAAGGTCGGGATTTAGGAGCCATTATACCTATAGGCAAATAAACAAAACCAGTATCAGTAAAGAGCAGGAATACCTGGAACGACAACGGTTGCAGGCGAAAAAAACTGTGGACTCGGACGAATGGGGGTACTAAAAAAGGCATCCGCGGAAGGACGATGCTGGCAGGAACCAAGTATGGAAGAAGCCCTAGCATCTCTACCTTGCGCTATCAGAGCAGAACTCTCCGCAAGGCAGTCCCAACAGGGGCTGAAATACCCTTCCGCGAGAGGATCTGAGCGAACAGAAGAAGGGCCCTCATAAAAATTAAGAGGTTGAGCCACCAGCACTGGGGACCCGGGTCCGGACGAAAAGCCTACCTCGGCCCCGACGGGCGATCCGAGAGGAAGAGCCCGCGTTGAGGGCCGAACGGGACGTGGGACCGGAGCCCTAGGAACAGCTGGGCAAGCCCTGACTCGCCCCAGACGAATGACACCGCCTCGGCGCAGAGGGGCCAGTGCCTCCGTTGTAGGAGGTTCACCCCCAAGGATCCAGTAAGTGGCCCGAGGGAAGCGCGTACGAAGGAACATCTCCTCTTCTGGTGAAAGCGTTGCTCTAGGACTAGGAAAATTTCTGTCTCTCACCATAACAGGCAGCCTAAAGCACTAATGGTTTTGTGTTTAAGGGGAATAACTGGACGAGTTCGGAGATACGAGGGAAACCAAGAAAAATCACCAAATAACCCAGAAAAGAGGAAGAACAGCAATATAGGTGACAATCTTAAAAGAATAAATGGCAAAATACAGACCAAGGCCGAATAAAGATAAAAGGGAATGAAAGGAATACCTGTTGGAGTAGAATGGGGGAAGCTTGGACTCTGAGAATGAAGAACGGCGAAGTTCGATCGAAGAAGGTGATACTACGAACTTAGTTGGAAACCAGAGGAGAACTTGAGAAAAGTTGGATAGCGGGAAAAGTAAAAACAAAGAAGGAAGAAAAGCTATTTAAACCAAGTCGCTAAACGGCGGGGCTGAAACGGTCTATTTGTTCATAGGTGCGACGGGATTGGTACATCACGACGTCAACACATTAAATGCGCATGAACATCAGGGCGCGAAAAGACGTGACGGTTGCAGATTACCACCATTCAGGGTGTGTCAGTTGTGAACTCGCAATGATGGCACGCGCAGAGGGAATTCCGAGGCAAATGGTGAATGCCAAAAGGCGAAAAACATGGATCCAAGGTCTTTGGCAGATGGCGGAAGCCGGAAGCGGATCGAATAACCACCTCGGCTGGGTGAGACACGGCGTCCTCGGCGTAACGTCGGAACTATGGCGTTAGAAGCCAGCCCCGAATTCAAAGTCACTCCATAGGCCGCGACATTATAAGCCGGTCTAGCCGAAGAAGGGTGCCCCGGTCTTAACAGAGGCCAGGGGCAATGAGCATCTCGACCGTCCAGAGGCCTGAACGACCAAGCTGGGGGGCAACTGTTACGGATCGGCCCAACGGCCCAAGTACATACTGCAGCCCAACTAAGCCTAGAAGCATACTTGGAGGATCAGCAGGCAACATACGGGATCTCAGCAGCATAGGATCAATCCTAACCGTAATCCCGAGATATCAGCCCCGAATATCTCGGCCCCTGATTGCCCGGACTCGGATTGTTCGGCCTCGGATATTGCTCACCTGGCTGAGATACTTGCGCCGGACTCCTCAATAAATACAAAGGAACGCTAACCAGGTGCACACATTCTGATTTATGCTCTCTTTATATTCTGTCACACAGAGCACACACACCACCCTTGGCCTCACGCCTCCAAGTTTACTGTGAACTACGTGGACTTTGATCCCATCAAAGGGTACGTAGGCTCTAGGCTTGACAACCTAGTCAAGTCCAATAAATCTTGTTCTCAGAACAGAACATATACTATCATGTGAAAAAATCAAAACTAAACATACATGTACTACAAATCTACCACAAAGTGTTTTAAAGCCCAAACCTTTTGGTATGATATTTTATAAAGGATACAAATGTGTACGTTTTATTGTTAATTATAGAATGAATATAATTTAAGTTTTTTATTTTTAATTTTTTTAAAAAAGCAGGCCAGCCTGATCGGCTTGCGGGCTAGCATTGTGTAGGCCTGTGAGCTAAATGGGTTACCCAGTATCGGCCTGTTTTAAAAATTGGGCTGATTAATTCCTAACTCTAATTAAATACTAATATTAGGTCAAGCATTTGAAATAAAAACCACTGAAAAGATTTTTTTAAAAAAAAAAAACACTGAAAAAAAACCCACGGAGGGTTTGGCCGAAAATGTTTGCTTGTGGTAATATGGAAAACTAATGTTCGAATTCGAATTCCAACAGAAAAAGAAAGAAAGAGAGGTGTATGGATTTAGGACCGACAATGTCATAAAAAAAACATTGAATCGATAAACACCAAAAGCTAATTACTTAATGTTTTAAATAGAAAATTCCTTTTTTTAAGAATAAAAATAAAAAGATTATCTTTATATTCTGTATATGTCAAAATAATTTTTTTGAACAAAAAAAAAACAATAATAGAAAAATTCATTTTAATCCGTCCAAATTATATAATGGTCTATAGCTGCATTTAGTTCTTGAGGCTCATGATTGCCATTATTATAAAAACCTGGGATTGACCCCAAAAAAAAAAGGCATTTTATTCGTTGAACAAATACGTAGGAAGTGTATCCTAACGTGGTTAATCAATGGAAAAAAATCTTAATTCAAGAAGTTAAATGCTAGAAATTAATTTTATTGATTATTATAAATTATGATTAATCAAACATCAATCAATCGATTCTACTTCAAGCAAAAAAGATCAATTGACCTGTTTGTAATATGCCAATTTTTGTTTAAAACATGCTCCCGGGGACACATATTAAAACATTTTTTAAATTCCAAATTACTAAAGTTGCTTTTCTATTTGTCTTTCACATTTTTGGGCTGTGATATATCATTCTGATTTTATTTATAAGTCTACTTTAATAAAATCTCACATACTAAGGTTAGTTGATACAATGATTATAGAATAACCGACACTACTAGTAGTATAGTGGTATTAAGAATAGTCTCCCCACCCCCTGTACTGGGTTCGATCCCCCTCCCCTATCGCCTATGTATCAAAAAAAAAAAGATTATAGAGTAGATATTTTTCAATTGTTTCTTCTCTTTTTATCTTCATTGATGCAATTAATATGAGTAAAATTGTCATAATCTCATTTATTATATGAAACTAGACTTATAAATAAGACTAAATTTTTTAGTTAAATTGAACTTATAAATAAGACCAGAGTGGTATGAATCCAATTGACCCGATTTTCTTCTATGGAAGATTTTTTTTCCGCCCTTTCATTGTATTCATCAGGAAGTGGTGGGAATTTTCTGGTTAGAAACATTATGAAAGATAACATTTAATAATAAAAGGATATTAACAAAAAAAAAAACAAGTTGTTTGGATTCTTTCTTCTTTTTAAAAAAAGTGCCTTTAAAATATAGGAAATAATTTTCAGTCACTTCAGAGTTACAAGCACCACATGTTCCCTATGTAGGAGTAGTAAATCCTAAATTCTAACATAGAAGTTACGATGCCAAAAATCTGACTTATAGTATCTATAACGATTTCCTTTTTTCACACACACATATATTTGATACTCCTTTTAGTCCTAATTATAAGATCTAGTTGACTTTTTTGAAAAGATTAAGGAAGCTAATTAAATTACTTTAAATTATTTTTATTTATATATATATTTTTTTAAATTAATTAGTTTAACTAATAAATTAATATATAATATAAGGATACATAACATATGAAATGATTAAATAACTTATTTAACTTTCTTAATATAAAGATTCATGTTGGAAGAAGGCAATATTCTTGAGAAAGAACATTGATCATTCTTGCTCAAGAATACATTATTTCCTTCGAGCTTGTATGGGATGAACCTTTTTATGATAAAAACCTTCTCTCTGTGAGAGGAGTAGTAAAAAGACAAGGACTGGTAAATGAAGACAAAGTCGTTATCCAAAAAAATGACAGAGGAGAATAGCGGACTCTTATGAAGAGACGCGTGACATGATATGATATAGAAGGAAAAAATGAGACAAAATCAAGAACAACGACAACCTATATATATACATACACACAAATGTGATAGAGTTGCATCAGTTTTAATTTTATGGGCCCAATCCATCCACGTTGTTCAACCTGTCAAAATCTTTTAAACAAGTAGACATTAGGTCGCTCTCGTTTTTCCTCTTTCAAAGAATTAATTGGACATACAGACAACAAGAGTGAGGTTGTAGATGATTACAAAATGAGGATCAATGGTGGGCTTGCCCAAAGATTTAGTCGGTACAATTATTACATTCTCTGATCATGATATATCAGCAGTGATGGATCAACTTGGAGAGGAATCTTAAAGCTTCCATGGATATCCAAATCTTGTTGAAAGCAGAATAAAAACTATGAAAAAAAAAAAAAATCTGTTGCATTACAAGGTGAGAAGAAGAAAGAATAGAGCAATCATTAAGACATCGCTTGTTCTTTAGAAGGGTTTTGGTGGAAAAAGAGCAGGGAAAGCAGACGGACGAGAATAAGAATAGAAAAATAGAGTGATGATTGGATTAGAAAATGTCATCAATGTGGTAAACACAAATTAAACGGTATGCTTATATTTATCTTCTTTGGTGTACTGTAAGCTTTGAGCATGGAAAGCATGCTCATCATTTTCTAATTGTAAGAACTTGTAATGATGAATACTACTGCATCATGTCTTTCATATAAGAGCTAGACAACTAATATAGGAATATTAAAGAAAATTATTGTTGTTATTTATAATAAATATATATTGGTTTTCCTAAAATTCATTTTTAAATCATGAGCATTGTAATTACTTATTGATGGAAACCTCCCATTTTATGTGCAATAATAAGGATACTTTTAAAAATATATATAAATAAAAAGATAGAGTGGATTAAGATTTTTTTATTAATTCCTTATTTTGTCTCCAATTTTTTTTTTTTTTTTTGGTTACAAAGGAAATTAATAAACCAGCTCAGGTAGCATCAGAGCATAATCTTGTTCTGCCAACACCGTCGGCATCTTCTTGAAGCACTTCTCTCAAACCCTTTGGGGCTTCCTGGAGTAGATGGTTCCCTACAGCCAAATCCAAAGCATAGGAAGCTAAGTAGTCTGCACAGTGGTTCCCTTCACAGAAGACATGGGAGATGGATACTCTCTAGTCATGAGCCAATAACTGTCGTATTTGATGGACCAGACTCATGGACGCATGAGAATTGTTATCTGGGCTTATAACCAGATTTAAAGCCACCAAGCAGTTGGTCTGGACCACAACATCTCTATAACCCAGTGAGCACGTTAGTGTAAGATGTTATATCCCTACCGGCCTCGCCCTTTTGGGTGACGGGTTAGAGGGATTCTTTTTATTTGATTACCTTTCCTTAATTACTTGGATCATTTAAATATTTATCAGAGTGAACGTAGCAGAGCATGGGACCCGGTTTGGACAAGTTTAGTGTACTGATAAACATACAAAATTCATATAAATAAATAAATCCTCAAAGGGTTAGTTACAGTCATCCGATTACATTATTAATCAGTACAGTCATCTAAAATATGATAATACAAAAAGCGATTCCCTATTACTTCAACCCAACGCCTTTTGCCCTACCTTTTTCTGCCTCCGCTTGCTACTTCCTCACCCTGTACCTTCACAACAGTCTGGAGTTCAAAGTTGAATCCCAAAGTAACTGTTAGACTCAAATACAATATGTATGCAATACATGCAATGCAAATCACAATCAGGAAAGTAACAATAAATTCTACCTCAGGCACAATAATCTGGCATGTATGTTTTGCCTTTGGCACAATCCGCAGGACCGCCTGGTCAAGACAAGCCCCTCGGTTCAATTAGTGCGCAAGGGCCTCAGTAGTCAGAGCTGCAAACCCTAACTACCTATCCCAAGAGGTTTCAGTAGCAACCTATAAACACACAGTCATATAGGCCCTACTTACCTCACATACCTCGGTATTGCAGTAATAGGCACTAAAGCCCGATCATACACGCCCTCGGTATTGCAGTAGATCCCTAAGGACACGCAGTCCAATAGGTATTATAGCCCAATCTCATACAATCATGATCAAACATAACATGCAAAAGCAACATAGAGTATGCAAGTCAACAGTTACTACCTGGCACTCCTTGAAATTAGCAAACACTTCTATTGATGTTGAGAATATAGTCCACACGAGCTAACACCCTAGTTATAACAAAATATCACACTTTTAATTATACAAGCCAACTCTACTCCTAATTTCCACGAATTTTGCTTACAACAGAATTTTTCCAGAAAATCTGTTCCAACTTCACCGATTTTTAGTAAATTCCAGAAAAATCTTATTAACACAAAATCAGTGCCAATGGAACCCTTGGGATGTCTAGTTTATGGAAAAAATAATTATTAAATCCACCTGGGTTCATATCTATTTTCTTACTCACAAAAACCGAGCTTAACCCAAGTTTCCAGAAATCCAGTATTTCTGTCCCTACTTCAACGATTCTTAGAAAATTATACAAAAATAATTTTCACATGAAACTAGCTCCCTTTAAACCTTTAAGATGTATATTTTCCAATAAAAATACATTCAGGTCCTGAAAATACACGTATTTTGACTTATGACCACTTTTATACCTCCTGGACTAGATTCGACCTGTTGCATCTGTACCAACTTGAGAAATTTTTATCTCCTAGTAGAAAAGTCCAAATCATACAAAATTATATATCAAGGTGAACCTCAGGGTGTTTACTTTCCACCTGTAAAATTTCAGCCAAAAATAAATTCGTTTAATATTTTTAAATCCCAGTTGAAGACACACTGCCAGAAATTCCAGATTTGAAGATAAGCTTAGTTGAAGGGGTTTTTCGGTGTTTTTGACTTCGGAAACTTAAGCCATAACCATACCCTATACAAAATCACGTTCCGGAGATATTATAGACCTTGAAATTTCAGAAATCCAACCCTAAAACCAAGTTCCTAACTTATGCACGAAATCACCATAGCTAGAACTCAATAAAGCAAGGGTTTTCAGGTTACATAGATTTAACAAATCGATGGATGCTCTTGAGATTTTGGGTCTTGAACCTTGGTTATGGTGGTTGCTGAGCTCCTTCTCCTGCCCTATGGAATTTTCTCCCCCTTTGGGGTGAAAATGAAGAGATAAACACCTTTTTATAAAGGTAAATTTTGATCCAATAGAATTAGAATTAACAGGCGTAATTTCTGACTATCGTGTAATAATTAGGGTATACTTTTCTTGACTTATTTCCAAAGAAAATCTAGAATTTTCCAGAGGCCTCCAGCTGCTTCCAAGTGTCCCTGCCCCCTCCAAAAACGTGCAGATCTTTATCTGCCTTTGGGGCAAATTACGAGCTTCGGCCCGAAATTTTTGTAAATTGCATTTGTGGCCCAAAACTTTCTAATTATTTTTGACTTTTCCCCATGTGCTTGGACCTGTCCAAAAGGACATATGGCACTCCATTTTGGGCCCACAAACCTGGTCCAATTAATTTTTGCACATTTATTCCCATTTTGCCCTTTTTCCTCTGAACGTGGGACCCGCGGTCTGACTTTTGCACTGATTTCCCTTTTCTTCCTCTCCAAGCAATTCTAGAGAATTCCAGAGGTGTGGCACCTCATATTCTACAAATATCTAGATATTTTCTTTACATTTAGGGAAAATGACCTACTTTGGCCCAAAATTTATGGAAATTACCAATTTGGCCCGGGTTCAATAATTACCCTTGACTTTTTCCCCAAGTCTTCTGGACCTTTCCTATGCCTAAGTGTCGCCTCCTGGGCCCCACAATTCAAATCCCCTGGTCTTTCATTTTATCCGGTCCAGTTTCCATCCACCGGTCCTTGTGGGTCCCGCTGGTCAACAGGATATTTCCCTGTGGACTTTCTTCAACTTTTCCCCAGATATTTTCTTCCAATTGGAATATTGATAACTACAAGTATGTTGGTTTCAACCGTAGGGGTGTTACATAAGACCGTCCCACAAAGCCCAAAGCTCCACCTGTAGGGAAGAGCAGGTACCAATATTGCAACAACATCCTGCCAACCACCAACCCTTGTGATCACGAAGTAGGCTACCAGCCCTCGCCCTTGAGGATGCACATTTCTCTGAACCATCAGCGTTGAAGGCGACTGACGGCAACGGTGGTTTCACCCAGTTGATAAATTTTTCCTGTAGAACTAGTCGACCCCCTTGTGGCGTATCACACAGAGAAAAAGCTTTCGTAATGAAGTCTGCGAGCATCCTAACCTCACGCACCAAGTTCGCTGGTTGGATAGTTGTGTGTTGGAAGACTGCCTTATTGCGAGATTCCCACAATTTCCAACATGTAAGGCCAAACATGCTTGCCCAACGAGAGTTTCCATCATTACATGGTTGAGAATGCGTGAGGTCCTGGAGTAACCACTGTCTGAAATCGACCTGGAAGAACTGACGCCGCTGTGTCGCAGAGACCATATGGGACCACACCCCTTGGGCATAAGTGCACCTTCTCAACACATGGTCTGCATCTTCAGCCATCGTCTCGCATCTTAAGCATAGATCCGATTCAGTCATGTCTCGTCTTCTTCTTTCGATATTAGTTAGGAGATTGGAACGTGTAGCGAGCCACAAAAAGACCCTTACATGTTGAGCACCTTGCCACTTCCAGATCACCTCCCACAATCTATCGGGTTCCACTTCATCATCTATACACAACAGGTCATATGTAGAGGAAACCAAGAACTTACCATCTATGGAATAGTCCCAAAAACAGGTAGCCTCATCATCCTTGCATGAAGGGGGAGTGCAGCTAGATATGATAGAGAGGACATGGTTAGGCAGATCATTACTAAACAGGCCCCAATTCCATCTACCCTCTTCCGTCGTAAAGCAGCATAATGGCAGGAGCTCTTACTAAAGCGTGATTTCTCGAAAGCCAAAAACTTGAGAGGCCCTACCTCGGGCACCCAATTGGTCGACCAAAAGCAAATTCTAGCGCCATTCCCTGGGTCCCACCTTGTACCTAGTTCAACCTTACCCCATAATTTCTTGAGGTGTCGCCACAGATAGGAACTATTCTGATTGTGTCTGCATGGCCCTATACGCTCATCTCAGCCATATTTATGGCGTAGAACCTACATCCATAGCAGATCAGGCCGTGACCGTAAAGCAAAACCAAGCTTCATAAGAAACGCCTTATTTTGGATTTCCAATTTCTTAAAACCACAACCCCCAGAACTGATCGGATTACACATGTCCTCCCACTTAACTAGGGAGGGTCTTCGGTCAGCATCTATGCATCTCCACACAAATCTCCTATGGCATTCAAGATGGTGACAAAGGCCAGGAGGTAATTTGGTGGTCTGTGATAATTGAATATTATTACACTTATTTGTACCTCTTGGTGAATAAATTTAGAATTGTTTAGTCATTAAATAATGGATTTTATTTCTTAATCGAGCTTTGAGCTTTTAATTTGATTGAATTCATTTTTATGATTAAATTCCAGATTTACAGTGATTTAGTATTTTCGCCATAACTTTTGATCTAGATATCCGGTTAGCTTGATTCTTCTTTCCTTTTTTAGATGATTCAGAGAGCTACAATTGTTATGAAGACTCAGAAGGCTGATTCGGACAAGAAGATGGATGAAATTGGAGCTAAAGACAGACTCATTTTTCTGGATTTTTATTTTGCTCGAATTTTGTAATTAAAGTCCAGTTTCATTTTATTTCTGATTTGGGCCAAACTTGTAGAGCCCATTTCTCTTTGGCAGCTAGGGTTTATTTAGTTAGGTCAGCCGCCAATATTCGGAAGGACGTTGTAGGAGATTTTCGGATTAAATTAGAAGCTTTTTATTTTCTCTGAGTTGTTCTTCATGTTCTTCTTCATCTTTTCTTCTGCGTTTTTCCTAGCCATGATTGGCTAAGCTTCTTTGATTGACTCAACGTTGAGGATTCCATGATTTGTCTAGAGAACTTGTGCTTTATCGGTAATTTAACTCGTTTCTATTTTCATCTTATCGAATCCGATTTCAGGAAATAGTTCGAATATTAGATTTAATATTCGGTTTGATTTATCCCAAGGACTGAGTTCGAACTAGGTTTAAGTTTTGCTGTGCGATCCCACAGTGGGACGCCACTGTTCGAACATATTTTAGGCGATCATCTAGTCGAGGGATTTTCTGGGTGAATCAGAGATCTGGTTCGTCGAGAGCCAAACGTGGGTTATTTATATTTCATTCAATGATGGAAGTCTCTGTAATCTGAATGCTGGGTTGATCGATTTTAATCTGTTTCTTCTCGTTTTCTTATATTCTATTTTATATTTGCTTCATTTAAATTGCATTTCTATTTTGGTTTATTAATTTAAAATCCAAAACCCAATTCCCCCTTGTTTTCATCGCATTTGCATGACATTCAGATTACTTATGATTCAATAAAAGGCTCCTCAAAAAGAGAGAACAATCCTAGGTTTGCCTATATGCAATTCTTGGTTAATTGTTGATTGTGGACCCCAAGGCTAATGACAAAAGTGTAAATAGAGCAAAATACTCAAGAGGGGGGTGAATTGGGGATTTTTAAAACTTCTTTAAAATTGCTCTGTTTTAGGACAACAAAAACGGGGATGAACAGAGAGGAGAGTAAAAGAGCAAGACACAAAGATTTATACTGGTTTGGTCCAACCACTTGACTTGCATCCAGTCCCCAGACTCTCTGGGATTTCCACTATCTCAAATGATTACACATTCTGTACTCAAGAGTAATTCTCTCACTAGAACTTACTCCCCCTTACAAGCTGTAATCAATGAACTCAATCACCTAGTCCCTTGACTTGTGATTCTTTACAATAAATGATTTACAGATAAAAACTCTCTCTAAGAATAGATAAGAATGATCACTGAAGCACAATGTATCAAAAGATACAATATAGTTGAAAACTGAAGAAATAAATGCAAGACTTGAAAGCAATTTGTTTTCAGCAGATGTGTTAGTTGAGAAGACTTGAATGAAGTTCTATTTATACCAAGAGAGCATTAAATGACCGTTGGATTCTTCAATATAACTGTTGCCTTCATTAGACAAGGTTTTGATTAAGCTTTGGTCTTCTTTTCTCACTAATCTTCACTTAATCCAGCTGGAAAGAAGTTCAGAATTGACTTCTGGCAAATTAATCCATTGGAATAGCAGTTATTGGATGTAGAAAGCAATCTTTAATTCTTTGTAGACGTGTGTAGAAGGATTATCCAAAAGTATACAACTTTCTGGGTTTAGCATTTAATGTTGGGTTCTGGTTAATAGGTCCTAGTATGTGATGAAGTGCCCAAGCAACTTGACGATTAGTGTGCGTTCCATACCTTTCACCAGGATGTCCCGGACGTTGCTTGAGAAATCTATGGAAGGGATGCTTCCATCCCTATTAATGTTGTAATCCTCCTCGGTTATCACTACCTCCTTCAAAGTCCGATTAGCCTTCCCAGAGCAATCCAGACCCAATAGTTTGTTGCGATAGTAAATACCATTCCCCACTTTCGTCTCAGCCATCTCCACATCCCCTTCCACTACACTACTCTCACCACCGCCGTCATCCGCTCCCGGACGTATGTGAACCTTTTTTGCCGTCCGAAGGCTTTCTTCCGAGAGAGGGAGAGAGGGGCAGAAACCTCTTTCACTTTTGCCATAAATAATTGAGTTATCATAAATTCAAATTGGGGTTATTTTGTCTCCATTTAATTGCTCATAGTATATTTTAGGCGATGCTTCAAAACACACAAGACGACATTGAAAGAAACTACAAAGGAGATTTGCCCGATGATGTGAGTGCCTTTTTTCTTCTCTATTTTTCCTTTTCTGCAATTAATCTTCGATATACATCTGGAGGTTATATTATGTGCTGCAGGTCCTTTTCTACAATTGACGGTTTCTTAAAATGATAAAATGACATTTTAAACCTTATTTTAAAAATGTATAATGTATAATTAACATAAAATTATCACATGTCATGTAGGATACCACATGACTTCTATTAATTAAACGTGACAATTTAAATCCATATTATTAAAGTAGGGGTAAAGTTAGAAATATTTATTAATTTTGAATAAATTTAAGGGGTAAGAAGCAATTTTACATATGTACTTTTCCCCCAGGAGTGCCCAGCACCACGTGCTTTTTCTTAGACCAAAAATGCACATGTGGTTACGTTTTGGGAGCGCTCAGCACCACGGCCGTTAGTCAATTGTCAGTTGACCGTTAACACTAACGTGGATGATGATGTGGCGCTGAACGCTGATGTGGACTGACACGCTGACGTGGTGCTGACATGAACGATGACGGGGCAGCTTACATGGAAAAAACAAAAACAAAATAGGGAAAATTTTTTGAAAAAGTATTAAAAAATTCAAAAAATTTTAAAAAATTAGGAAAAATTCAAATAATTAGAAAAAAAATTAAAAAATTAATTCAAATTTAATTCAAAAAATTAAGAAATAATTAAAATAATTATTAAAAAAATGAGAAAAAAATTCAAAAAATTAGAAAAAATTCAAAAAATTAGAAAATAATTAGCAATAAATTCAAAAAAAAATAATTAAAATAATTAGCAATAAATTCAAAAAATTAGGAAAAAATTAAAATAATTATAAAAAAAATAAATACCCCTACTAGTGAGCCCCACCACCGGCCACTCTACCGTCAGCCACCGCCGGCGGTCGGTTGCCGAGGGCCGCCACTCGGAAGAGGCAGTCGGTTACTTTCAGAAACAGGAAAAGAATGTATTTTTAGTCTTTTATGGAATTAAATTTTCATATGAATATTTTTACTCTTCATTTATTTTATGTAGATAATTATTTTTTTGAAAGAAATGTATAGTTAAATAGGTTTAAAGTTAAAAAATTGTTAAATTTTGTGATAGAATTAATAAAGTTTAAAATTTTGCGGTCGGTCCCCACCACCGGCAACTGACTGCCGTCGCCGGCCGGCGATGGCTGACGGTAGGGTGGCCGGTGGTGGGGCCCACTAGCGGGGGTATTTAATTTTTTTTATAATTATTTTAATTTTTTCCTAATTTTTTGAATTTATTGCTAATTATTTTCTATTTTTTTGAATTTATTGCTAATTATTTTAATTTTTTTCCTAATGTTTTTGAATTTTTTTCTAATTTTTCGAATTTTTTTTGTAATTATTTTATTTTTTTCCTAATTTTTTGAATTAAATTCAAATAATTTTTTTCTAATTATTTTAATTTTTCCTAATTTTTTTTTTCAAATTTTTAAATAATTTTTCAAAATTTTTTAATTTTACCACGTCAGCTGCCTCGTCATCGTCCATATCAGTGTCACGTCAGCGTGCCAGTCCACATCAGCGCCACATCAGCGTTAACGGTTAACCGACAGTTAACTAACGGCCGTGGTGCTGAGCACTCCCAAAACGTAACCACATATGTATTTTTTGTTCAGAAAAAAGCACGTGGTGCTGGGCGCTCCTGGGGGAAAAGTACATATGTAATATTGCTCCTAAACCCTAAATTTAATTACTCAACTTTTATTCCTTGATTCATAAAAATCGGTAGTTATTGTGTTATAATAAGGATAATAAGAAGTACTAAAATACTACGAAAGAATAAGATGGGACACACTACTATTAATGCATACCCCTTTCAAACTTGTCGGCATCTTCATGACTATTTGCATAGTTAGATCAACATTGTTTTGGGAGAAATTAAAATACAATCATTTTTCTTTTTTCTTTTTCACAATCTCATCTCCACCTTCAATGAAAAGAAAATGAATGATTTAGATTTAATATATTCTAAAGCTATTATTATAGCATTTTATAACTTAATTTTTTAAAAATTTGTTTGTTTTATTGTTATGAATTATATATGTATATCAGATTTTAACAGTTTAAATTTATTTATTCATATTTAAAATAATAGATTTATAAAATATGAAATCTGAACTATTTATCTTATTAATCTAAAGATTGAGATAAGATTCTAAGAAAAAAAAAATGAGGCAACTAATTCTGAAAGAACCCACCACAACCGGGGAGAGGATTTCCTCCTTTTCTCTCTCCCTCCTTTTCTCTTAGAATCCCATCTAGACCGTCCAAATCTTGATCCAACGGTCCAGATTTTTAAAAAAAATTTGGAGTTTTGTCTTTTTTGAAAAAGACAAAAGTAAATTTTTTTAAAAAAATCTGAACCGTTAGATTAAGATTTAGATGATCCAGATAGGATTCTGAGAGAAAATGAGGGAGAGAGAAAAAATGGGAATCCGGGTCCACCACAACCGATGTTTTACGTGTAATTAGACTTAATAACTAATAATTCAACACATAAACATATAAATCTCCCAAAGAGCACAAGTTTTAAATCGTGGGGACCTCCCAGAGGAGGTTTGGGACCACTGGGCCCAAAGGTGCTTGATTTGACACATGTCACTTCATTTTACTCCACAAAACGACATAAATGATCCATGCAGATTTTTTTTTAATGAAAGTAATGCTTCCTCGTATTCTATAAATAGCCCCATTGGCATTGAAAATGATGCACAGCAAAACCCCTTACCTTTAGTTTTCTAATTTCCAAAAGCTTCCCCTTCCTTCTTGTGATATATCCACAAATATGTCTATCGTTGCTCCTTCAAACACTGAAATTAAAGCCACATCCAAGTTGGGTCGACAATATACGGATTATCATCCTTCTCTTTGGAATGATTATTTCCTCAAATATGCTTCTGACTCTTTGGTATTTATATTTCTACTTTATATTTTTTTGAGTGACATTTCTACTTTATATTTGATACACATAAACACATTAAACAGGAAAATTCTTGAATTGAGGATAGTCTCGGACAGGAGTTTTGCTTCCAATAAGCCTCTGCTATATATTCAATAAATTGTTCATTAATTAACCTTGTTTATTATTCTTTTTTCATTTACCTGCCTGCTATTAATTTTTTGCACTTCATTCACTTTGATTTCTCATCCTATATTTTATCTTTCTCCATGCTTTACGGGGGATAGTCCTTTTAATTTCTAACGGAAAAAGTAATTAATAGCTTAATCCTAATTATATGGAAAGGATTTAGAAACAAACCAATAGACTTAGCCTAAGTTTATTCTATTGAACTTGGTTTCTTGCCCAGTTTATTATATTGAATTTGGTTTCTTGCCCAGTTTAATTCGGCATGAATTTGTTTAAATCATGTAAACAAAATTTTTTATTTTTATTATTTTTTTAGAAAATTAATATTTTGATTTTTGTATTTTTTTCTTACTCTATTACTCAAGTCTTTAAAAATTTGACTTGGTGCAACCTCGGTTGGTCCTATGGTTTTGACTCAGTTGAGATTACATAATATGCTAATGATTACATGCTGGTTTAATCTTGTTAGTTCATAACAAGTTCTTTAAAACTATATATAGGAAGTTGATGATGAAATGAAGAAAACTATCGAAACCTTGAAAGAAGAAGTGAGGAAGATACTTGTCTCTATGAAGGAGCCAATAAAGAAAGCTGAAGTGATTGAGTCAATTCAATGTTTAGGTTTATCATATCATTTTGAACCTGAGATTGATGAAATGTTGAAGCAGATTCACAATGGTTACGTTGAAAATAATGAAATATCTCATATTGAAGATCTCCATTATCTAGCTTTACTCTTCAAGTTATTGAGGCAGCATGAATATCGTGTTCCACCAGGTATACCACGATCTCCATTCTCTAGCTTTACTCTTCAAGAAGCAAACCCTAGCACAACAAAATACTCCCAAATGATGAGATAGAGTGCGTGCACTGCAACTCATTTTGCGTCTAGAAAAATGAGTTCTTTTATCTCAAATGATGAGTTCTTCTCATGATTTTGACTGACTTGAAATATTTACTTCTTCTACCAAAATATACCTTGCAGAAGAATAAACTTTATAAGCTCATAATTAACAAGGTTAGGATCCAAAATATGCTCAATTGTATCAAAAACTCAAGGAAAATGTACTGAAATGAAATAAAATTCTAGAGGCTAACAAAACGGGATCTAGTTTACTTTGTATTTTGTTTTATTCATGTAAAAACATATATATATATATATATATATATATATATACATCCCCTTTCACATACAAAATTACTACTACGGCAGTTTTTTTTTTCTTTTTTAATGTTGATTTTTATTGTCCTTTTGACTTACATATCACCAGATGTGTTCAACAAGTTCAAGGATGAGAAAGGAAACTTCAGAGAAACACTCACTTCAGATGTTGAAGGAATGATAACTCTGTATGAAGCTTGTTATATGAGTATTCATGGAGAAGACATTTTAGACCAAGCACTCACTTTCACCACCAATCATCTCCGATCCATCACCATTCATGAATCAAGCTCTTTTGTTGCAGCAAAACTAAACAATGTGTTAAAGCAGTGTACATATAGGGGAACACCTAGACTAGAGGCACGAAAGTACTTATCAATCTACCACCTTCATCCTTCTTGTAATGAAGTTCTTTTGACCTTAGCAAAATTAGACTTCAACGCACTCCAAAAGCTGCACCAGAAAGAAATTGGCAACCTTTGCAAGTAAGTTGTCGAGCCTTGTGAAACGAAGGGAAGAAATATAAACATTATATCTATGAAATTACCAAGACATATATACTTTCATTTTTATTTTTAGATGGTGGAACAGTTTGGATGTGCCAAGGAACCTACCTTATACAAGAAACAGGCTTGTGGAAAGTTACTTCTGGAGTCTTGCGGCTTGTTCTGAGCCTCAATACTCCAAAGGCAGAAGCATTACGACCAAAGCAATTTGCTTGATTACTATGATCGATGATACATTCGATATTTATGGAACCATTAACGAACTAGAACTCTTCACTTCGGCGATTGAGAGGTTTAGTTTTTAAATGTGTTTGTTGAATTTTGAACTTAATTAGGCCGTCTCTCTCATCTAGTTTTAATTTATTAATATGCTGACACAGGTGGGATATTAGTTGCATGGATGACCTGCCAGGATATATGAAGCTAATTTATAAAGAAATATGGAATATGTTTGGAGAAATAGATGATGAGGTCAAGGGGCAAGAAGGAAGATCGTCCTACAATGTTGACTATCTCATAAAAGACGTATAAGATATTGTCCATATAAATTTATTTATATATGTTGACAATCAACTACTCTTTTCTATATATATATATATATATATGCTTATATTTCAATAAACTATATATAAATTTCTCTATTTTTATATGGCAGTTTAAAAGCATAGTGGAAGCCTTCATGGCAGAAGCGAGATGGTTAGATAGAAACAAGATACCAACAGTAGAGGAGTACCTAAACGTATCGACAGTAACTATTTGTACTGCATTAATGTCCATGTCACATTTCATTTGTATGGGAGACATTTTCGTAACTGAGGATATCTTCAAATGGGCTCGATCCCAACCTAAAATTATCCAAGCTACTAATGTTATTGGACGGCTCATGAATGACATCGTCTCAAGAGAGGTAGCTGTGTCTCTCCATATATAATTTATATACACAATATCAATAGACGTCAGACCTAGTGGAACTAGCTTTAGCCACTTAAGAATGAGTGAGGTCTTCCATTCGACTCATATGAATGTAGAAAACACATTTGATCAAAGAGCTACCTCTATTGGATATTTGACAATACTTAAATTTGACCCAATTATATATGATTAAAAAAAAAAAAGAAAAAACCCTGCCAAGCACCTTGTAGCGCGATGGCACTAGGGCCAGCCTTAGGAGCTGGCCTTCCCCTTTGTCCAGGGTTCGAGCCCTGCCTCCCCTTTCCCCCACTGACTGTATCAAAAAAAAAACACCCTTATATACACGCCCAATAAATGACATTCTCTTGATTAAAAATCTTTGTGGTGGTGCAGTTTGAGCAGAAAAAAGAGCACGTTGCCTCGAGTGTGGAATGTTGTATGAAGGAGCAAGGAGTGACAAGGCTTGAAGCTGTAGATGAATTGAGGAAGATGATTAAGAATGCATGGAAGGATATCAATGAAGAATGTCTTAAGCCAACTCAAGTACCTATACCCTTTCTGATGATAGTTTTGAATTATGCTCGCTCCTTCAATGTGATCTACAGGGATGTTGATACTTACACTCATTCTGAAGGAACCATGAAGGAGTTCATATCACAATTGTTTGTGGATCCTGTACCAATATGAACAACGTACTATATATGTTAGGGTAATTGACTTATTTGCTAAAATTAATGTGTCTCTTTATTACTTTGGCTTTAGTAAACGGTATGAGAAACCATCAATAAAATGTGTGATGTATGGTGTTAGTGTGTTTGTCTGCTTAAATTTGTCCCTCATGGTTGTTTTTGCATCATAAAAATATGTCTTGTTGGTGTGTTCTTTGATAATAAAACGTGTATTTTGTTTCAGACAAATCGTATTCTATTGCTTTATGTTTGTCGATCTTCATAATTTGTTTGAGACCAAAAGAATCTTTTGCTCTTTCTTTTTTCCCTTCCTCTTCAATTTGTTCAGATCCGTTGGGTTAAACATCTGTACAAGCTACTAGAGCTTAAAATGAATTGACACTGCAAATTAAACCACCACACAAGAAAAGAACAAAAACAGGGAGAGAGAGAGAGAGAATCTCAAAACTCTGGGTAAGTAGAAACTGATGGAGTCAACTGTAAAAGTTATCAACTCACAAGTTAGTAGTGCCGTTTCTAGTATACCTTAATTCAGAAGTTATTAATCGTTGCTTTGAAATTAAAGACTAACAATAAATCCTACTAATAATATATACACATCTATTTTGGATAATATTTAAGTTTGGATTGTCACTAATACCCCTAGAAAGCTGTACAATTATTGAATATATTGATTAGACATCAATTCATCATCAAATAAACATTTCAATCAATAAGCAAAATCACCATATCATTTTCAACCAGTCGCCTTTTTCATATAAACACATAATAATTGTAGAAACTCTTTGGAGTTTGAAACCCTCCATAAATCCTAGCTTTCAAACCTTATATAAAATCTCAAAAATATATATATAAAATAAAATAAAATAGTAGAAATTCAAGATAGCATTACAGAAGCTCAGAAACAATCCCCCAACCAATTCAACTCTATATCCAAGTTATTAATTCAAGTAAGTATTATATAAATGTTGATGAAATATAGAAGAACCAATATCACACAGACTCTATACTATACCATCATGGGGGAAAAAAAACCCTAAATTAAACATACGTGTACTACAAAATTTACCACAGTGTTTTAAAGCCTAAACACTTTGGTTTGATATATATATTATTATTATTATAACTTTGTTTTGATGTTTTTAAAAGGATACAAACGTGCACGTGTTACTGTTAATTATATAATGAATATAATTTAAGTTATTTCTAAAAAGGAAAAAAAGCAGGCCAGCCTAATTGGTTTGCAGGCTAGCATTGTATAGGCCTGCGAGCTAAATGGGTTAACCAGTATAGGCCTGTTTTAAAAATTGGGCTGATTAATTCCTAACTGTAATTAAAAACTAATATTAGGTCAAGCATTTGAATTAAAAACCACTGAAGGATTAATCCCAAAAAAAAAAAAAAAAACCACTTAAGGAAACCAACGGGGTCTAAGTTTGGCCGAAAATGTTAGCCCCTTATAATTATAATATAACAACCAACACTCCTTGTAGTGCGATGGTATTGGGATGTGTATCCCTCCTTAGATCTTTAGTTCGAATCCCCCCTTGCCTTGTAATAAAAAGATAATAATTATAATATAACAAACTAAATTTTGAATATCTATATTAGGAGCTGTCTAGATTTAGAACCCGATACTGTCAAAAAAACACATCATTGGAACAATAAGCACCAAAAGCTAATTACTTAATATTTTTAGATATAAAAAAATCATTTTTTTAGAACAAAAGTTAAAAAGATTATCTTTATACTAAACTCTACATTTTTTACGTGTCAATTTTTTTTTTTTTTTGAAAAAAAAGTAGAAAAATTCATTTTAATCCATCCAAATTATGGGTCTGTTTGGAATAGGTTCAAAAGTTTAAATAAATCTATTAAAAGCCCAGCGAAATTAAAAGCTAGATTATTGATGGTTTCACATAGTCTTAGACCTTAATGGGTTTTAGACTTTAAAGCCTTTTTTTCTTTTGTGAAGTTACATCTCCTTGCTTTAGACCTTGAAATCACTTCTGTCACCGCTATCCAGACATAAATCACATCAGAAAAAATTCATTCAAAAAAAAGTTCCTAAAGAAAAGTTTATCAGAAACATAAGCTACTTCTGTCTGCGCCTGACAGAACCTCGATCCGGACTAGGTAGGGCAAAGTTCTGGTGAACCGGGTGCAGTAGCAAAAAAAAAAAAGAAAAAAAAATACTTCTGTCACCGCTATTCTAAACGTATATGATGATCAATAGCCGCAATTAGTTCT
Source organism: Acacia crassicarpa (assembly GCA_034222035.1). Classification (NCBI taxonomy): domain Eukaryota; kingdom Viridiplantae; phylum Streptophyta; class Magnoliopsida; order Fabales; family Fabaceae; genus Acacia; species Acacia crassicarpa. The sequence continues at coordinate 54,824,489 of JAWXYG010000001.1, read as the reverse complement.
TTTGAGACTCATGATTGCTATTATTATAAAAACCTGGGATTTACATGATATATATATATATATATATATATATATATATATATGTGTGTGTGTGTGTGTGTGTGTGTGTGTGTGGGGATATGATTTGTGCAGTCACTGCACCTAAGGTTTTTTCCAGTGAATACAAAACGGAGTTTAATTTAATGAACATTGAAAAAAAAAACTCATTCTCTCTCTCTTGGCTTCACCTCTCCTCGGCTTCGGATCCGTCATTGGCGCCGGAATATTCGTTCTTACTGACCTTAAGGCCAGGGACAGGGCCGACTCGGCCGTGGTCATATCTTTTGTCATCTCCGGCGTCTCCGCCTTGCTTTCAGTCTTCTGTTACACCGAGTTTGCCGTGGAAATACCCGTTGCAGGTAACTACTGATGATTAGTTCAAATTAATTTAATGTATTTAATTTGAAATTTAAAAAGTAATTATCCCTATGGAATAATGTGAGCATGTACACAAATTGATTATGTAGTTTTTTTTAATGTTATTCGTGATCTCATACGAAAAAATTATTTGAAATTTCAGTATATGTTTTGTTTTGAATTGTATATTATTTTTTTCTTTTTTTTTTAATCAATGTTCATTAAACTAAACTGCGTCGTTTTGTATTCACTGGAAAAAACCTTAGGTGCAGTGACTGCACAAATTATTTCCCCTATATATATATATATATATATATATTAGCATTTTATTCGTTGAACAAATACGTAGGAAGTGCATCCTAACGTGGAATATAGATTAGTCATGAATCAATGGACTTTCATCAAAAAATTAATCAATGGGAAAAAAATCTTAATTCAAGAAGTTAAATGCTAGAAATTAATTTAATTAATTATTACAAATTATAATGATTCAAACATCCATCAATCGATTCTACTTCGGGCAAAAAGATCAATCAGTTTTACCCTCCTCAACCTGTTTGGGGCATCTCGATAAGAAATTATTTTCTACTCAAAAAGCCTCAAATCCCTAATCCCCAGCTTCCTCTCCCCCAGTTCGCAGACACCCATTTCCTGCTCCGATCACTTTATCCAACTTCATCCGTCGATGCCGTCTTTTCTTTCGCCCTCCATCAACACTGTGTTTTAATTTGCTGCTCCCAGCTTGCTCATCGTTGTCACTGTCACCCGAAATCTCGTTGCTGCCGTCAGTCCGTCGTCGGCATCGTGGGCTCATCGTTGGTTCTCTCCGTGGGGACTGGTGAGTCCTTATTCTTCTCTCCTTTTCATCTTCCTCGTTCGTGGGTGCTTTCTTTGCGTGGGGTAGTCTGAATCTACTTTTAAGGCAAGCAGTAGCATTATACTGCGAATGTGTGGGTGAAGTCAAAATCTTAGCCTCAGTATTTTAGAGTTTTGTGTTCTTTGATTGAGATTTCTACCTCTGTTACCATTGCTTGAATTTTTTAATTAAGGAAGAACCTAAGTATTTACAGCAACAAAATGTACTACCTTGAACTATGTCCTACACCGGAGGAGTAGCATTCACCCTACCACACCGGGATGAACGATTAATAAAATCAAGGCAGTTCCAAGATTCATAATCTTGGAAGTCAACCCCAAGAACCTATAGCCCTTGAACCATTCTTGGTGCAGCCATCCAAATGTGGCCAAGAACATATAATCCAATTATGGCTGTTGTAACTGGGATGAAATTTGCAAAATACTGCACTGCCAACTACCACCAATTTGATTGTAGTTTTTAACCTGTAGTGATGTCAAACTTGTTCCTTTTTGGAACCAAGTTCCTTTGAATCAACACTTTAGCATTTTCACATTACAAAATAGCATACTAATTTCTGCTTTCCTCCATCTCTTGGCTAGCCCCATTTTCTATTATTCCTTTAATCAGGGTACTCTGCACAAAATGCAATCACCGTGATATCAAGAGGTGTGAACAACATTCTTCTGATGTTATCTCAGGTCCAGGAGTAATTATGTTCTAAAGGTGTTCCCTTATATAACTTCTGGAGTGCTAACAGTGGCAAAAATAGCTAAATTCTTTCCATCAGCGTCTTGTTCCTTATTGGCTTTGACAGCTTTAATTTAGTTAGTTGCAGCCTTGACATAAGTAAGTGATCTATTTAATGAGGTTTTGGTACCATCATTCTCAAACTTCCAAGGCCCTATTTGTTACTCTGTAGTACTCTCTAACTCTGCCAATGACTTGGGGAATTCAGTCTTTTTTAGCTATGATATATAAGTGATCTTTAAGCACTCCTCCTAGTACATTGCTTGAAGCAAACAATTGATTTCAGAGCTTGTTTTATCTTTATGACATTGTGTCCGATGCAGATTATTTGATAGATGGTACCATAGGAGCTCATAGTTTAGCAGTGGACTTGTAGAGAATGTATGGAAGAGCAGCAGGTCTTGATAGATTTAAGAAAGCTCAAAGCTTGGAACCATTTTCTGTTCCAGCCAATTCAGCTTCAAAACCCAGTGCTCAACCTGGAACTAAAGTAGTCAGCCACTCCTCTTCTTTGCCTTCACAATCTCAAACCTCTTTCCATCAAGTCCAGCATCAACAACAGCCACAACAACGAGTACAGCAAAATCATGCTTCTCATGGAGCCACAGGATTAGAGGCAGCCCCATTGCTGGGGCAGACCCAGCAGGCTACACAAGTTGGTGGGGGACAATCAGCATGGCAGCCCCCAGATTGGGCAATTGAGCCTCGTCCAGGTGTTTATTATCTAGAAGTTTTGAAGGATGGCCAGGTATTGGATCGAATTAATCTGGACAGGCGGAGGCTCATCTTTGGGAGGCAAATCCAAACATGTGATTTTGTGCTTGATCACCAATCTGTCTCTCGTCAACATGCTGCAGTCGTTCCTCACAAGAATGGAAGGTTAGTGCCTTTTTACTCATCCTTGGTATCACAAGATTGGATTTGCTATATTCGTAGATAATCACTACTGTCAATTTCCTTGTTTAGTATTTTTCTGCTGACACATGTCACCTAAACCAAATAATTAGAGCATGCAAGCTTTCTTTGGTCAGCTATTTACATAAATGAATCTCAGAAACTTGTGCTACCATAGTATGTGCATGACTAATTGTAGGTTTGGCATTGTTGAATTGGTTTTCTGATCAAAGCTAGGGCCTATTATGATCAAATCAGGAATAACAGTACTTAGATATAGTTGCATTTTTTTCAATTTAGAATAATAGGATTAAGTAGTTAATGATCTGTTGAGCCACATGGGACCCTCCAAGGGGAAAATAACCCACTATCATTTGATTCAATGAAAGAGGCACTAAGGCAGAATGGCGCATAGATTTATAATCTTTTTTGTAAAATGTAATTCAAGTTTTGTGTAATTTGATCTCATTATTCATATGGCATTAAAGAACTTTTTATTCCTTGTCCAGCATATATGTGATTGATTTAGGATCTGCTCATGGTACATTTGTTGCTAATGAACGATTGACTAAGGATTCACCTGTTGAGCTTGAAGTGGGGCAATCTCTGCGATTTGCTGCATCAACAAGAACTTACATATTAAGAAAGAATGATGCAGCTTTGTTTCCTCGTCCTCCACTGCCCACAGAGATTGATTTACCTCCACCTCCTGACCCCTCTGATGAAGAAGCTGTGGTTGCATACAACACACTTATAAATCGTTATGGCCTTGGCAAGGTCGATCAAGGGTCTAGAACCGTGGAGTCTAGTAGGAAAAATGACAATCATCAGTCAGACCGAGCTTCCAAGAGAATCAGGAAGATGAGAGTCACCTTCAGGGACCAGGTAGGGGGAGAATTAGTTGAGGTTGTTGGGGTTTCAGATGGCGCAGATGTAGGAACAGAACCCGGTCCAGTTGGAGTTAAAGAAGGAAGTCTTGTTGGGAAATATGAATCCCTTGTACAGATCACAGTAATACCTAAGGGGAAAGAGCAGTCCGCCATAAAGGAAGCTGATTCATCCCAGAAAGGGGTGACTGATAAACTGCAAGAAGTGTTGAAAAAGGTCAAAACTACACAGAAAGTTGGGATTTATGATGACCTTTATGGAGAATCATTTTCTGCCAATGTTGGATCTTCCTGGGCCTACTCATCTGTCAGTACTGGTGAAGGAGCTCCTCCAGCTAAAGTTGGGGAAGATAATGGAAAACCTGACAATAATCTTAGTAGTAGTGTTGATGGAGACAATGAAGATGATGATGATTTATTTGGGTGATTAATTATACCCCTTCAGACCTAATTATGGAATGTATTTTAGTTCTGTAACTGAGTTCCACAAGATGACGAGGAGGTGAAGTGACAGTTGAAATTGCATTATATGTTTTTATTTTGTGGTTTAATTGTTATAATGCATCCACATTTTTGTTTTCCGCAGCATACTTCATCAACTCAAATACAGAAAGATGTGAGTTTCCTGGTAAAATGGTGTATTGATACAATCTTGAGTAAACTGTGTTAGAGGAAATGACAGCTAATAACTTGTAATTTACGTAAACTAGGTTGATCACATGCAATAAATGAATCATAGTGATTTATAAATAGTGAGAGGGCGAAATTGGGGTCCAAAATGCTTTCAAGAATTTAGACTTTAGAAGGTCACAATTTGGCATAATATAATGTTTTTTTTTTTTGGGGGGGGGGGGGGGGGGGGGGGGACCTGAATGAGCTAAAGGTGTTTGAAAGATTTCTCGTGTATACATAATTTCATTCATATGTATTATACTATAGTGAAGTATATTACCTCGGAAGATGTTAGGAGCTCTAGATATGACCTCGGAAGATGTAATTTCATGTTAATAATTAGGAGCTCTAGATATGGATCTAGTAGCAAAAGCACATTAATCTATTTAGTTCTTGATCCCCCCCCCCCCCCTCCCCCCAAAAAATAATAATAATAATAATAACATTAACTTCTCTATTTGAGACAAGAAGTCCAACATTGATTAGTTTTAAATATGATGATTCAAGTTATTTTGATAAAAAGATAACTTCAATATATAACTGAATCTAATTTTTAATATGATTATACAAATTATATGTCTTCTTACTAAATTAAACTAGCATTGACTCCGTCGTGCGATATAAAGAAAAGAATTCTCTTCTATATAATCAATAGTTCTAATTCATTACAATCTCCATTATTCCAAAGTGTCAACACATTATCATTACACTCTATGTACATACGAGAAGAATCAAACTCACACCCAAGAAGGAGTGCTATTATCTAATGTGAGTGAACATGAGAGAAGTCAATGGCGTGGCAAATGTAAATTTTGATTTATTAGCTATAGTGATAGTTTATTCTACGTGTTAAAAAAAAAAAATTAGAGAGCAGGTACAAATTCTTTGATTCTGTTATTAACACCAGACTCATGATCTCCCACTTACAATAGAGGTTTCATGCCATTAGGTTATAAAGTTATGGCCATCACTAACCATTCTAAAACAACACCATCACTAACAGCACCGTGTTTAATGATAGATAGATGGCTGAGATTTCCTAAAAGAACTGTACGGCTAGATTAACCTCATCATCCAAAACGACACCGTTTCAATGAGGGAGCCATGGATAGAAGCCGAACCCAATTCCCTCTGCCTACGCCGTCGTTTCCTTCGCCCTCCAAGACGCCAACGACGCTCTTTCCATTTCCGTTGTTGTTTGTGCTGCCTCCATCGTCTGAGGTATTGCACCATTATGAAATAATATTGTGAGGCAAATGAAGGAATTTGATCCCTTATGCATTGTGTTAACAATTGTAGAAGAAGAATTAAGATGAAGAATCTTGTATTATTAACAACAATGAGTAATATGCTCATACAATGAGTAACCTTCATAGTTAACTCTAAAACCTAAAAGAAGACCTTATTAACTCCTTCTTAGAGAGAGACCAAGTTAACTCTCTCTTGTGAGATTCCACATCCCACTCACATGTGGTGAGGGCTCCACACCCAACAACTAAACTCAATATGATTAAGCCCTTTATATAGACTAGGGCCCTAACCAATTCACTAACTAATCAATAACCACCTATATTTCTAACACATTGTTTTCCATGCAAGACTTTTCTTGGCACCCTACTTGTATTTGTCCGTGTGACCAAAATACAATGCCGTTTTGAGGTACTACCTCCAGTCCTAATTAGAAGGCCAAGTTAACTTTATTTGGAGAGATTAAGGAAGCTAAATAAGTTACTTAATCATTTCATATGTTGTGTATTCTTAAATTATATATTAGTTTATTAGTTAAAATAATTAGTTTAAAGAAAAAAAATAAAAATACTCTAAAGTAATTTAATTAGCTTCCTTAATCTCTCCAAAAAAAAATTAACTAGATCTTATAATTAGGACCGGAAGAAGTAATATTTAAATAGGATGCCCCTACTGTGAATTTGTTGTCACAAACATGCTTTGCTCCACCAGCTTCTTCTTATCGACAAAGTCATCATCAGTACGAGGACCATGATGAGGATCTTTAGGGTCGTATGATACTTACACCATGGCCACAGAGGAAGAGATTTACTCAAATCTCTTGCCAGGATATGCAAAATGTTTCAAATTATGTAGTGTGTGACGGACTCATATATGAGGCTCGTTTAATGTATGGCCCAACAAGGAGCAATTTAGGCATAACACTTGGATTTGGAGGTGTAAAGGTCCATAATTCCAAACCATACAAGTAAACTCTACAAATAAGAGGTAAATCGGTATGATTATTCTCTCTCGACTACTGTTATATTATCACTGTGCACACATACCACCCCATTGATTAAAGCCGTTTTGTTCTTATTCATACACAGTGATCTGCTATACTCATAGATAACTAATTCATAGATACCTAGAAGAAAGTTATTTGATCCAAGATTAATATACTAGTCCAACGGACTAGACATCTCTATCAATCTACACAGAATATAGTGGAAGAGCTATTCACGCTAGATTCTTTAAAGGGTCTCTTGCCTTTATCGATCTTTCTCCAAAATCTGATAATGGCAATAAAATTACCAAAGACTAGTATAATACTTGGGTAGAGGGGAGGAAAAGAAAATGGAAACGAATTTTAATATTGACCTGATTAATCTTACATCTTACATTTCATATAAAACTTTTACACAATACCAAACACAATCTATCTTCATCACAGCAAATAGATCTCCCGTATAATATTTTTTGAGTAGAAAAGAGGCACCCGTAAAATCAACCTTTGAGAGTCATAGGCCTAAAGTATACTTTTAGTACTTTAAGTTTTATATAAGGTATACTTTTAGTCCCTTAACTTTATAAAGTACACTTTTAGTCTTATATTTCTAAGACCGTTAATGTTGTTAACAGAAAATGTTGACGCAATAAACTCAAATGATCATTCTGTAGCTAACAACACATCTTTAAATTTTAGTTTTTTAATATAATATATGTAGATCATTAAACTAAAATAAACTGACTAATTGTTGCAAACGAAATTGAGTTTTAACATTCAGATTATTAAACTAAAATTTTTTGATCCAATCAAAGTTTCTTGCAGAGTGGAACCATACAGTACCAGACACGAGATAGATCTTCGAAAGAACAATACCGGCCTTTTTCGAATATTGACTATTGCATTAGGTTTTTAGATATTTTTTTTAATTTACACATATTTTAAATTTAAGATTGATAACATTTAATTATACAGTCATCACTTGAGTTTGTTACGTCGGCGTTTTTCGTTAGTAATATTAACGATGTTAGAATTATAGAGCCAAAAATACACTTTATATAATTAAGGAACTAAAAACATACCTTATATAAATTTAAATGACTAACAATATACTTGAAGGGGCAAAAAAAAACTTGTCTAAAATGAGGTGTGTGGCCATATGAGGTGTGTACAACTCATGCTTGTCTCTCTTCCCGAAACCAAATTTTACACCAAATGAGATAGGAAGAATAAATAGTTGACCTTACTTTTCAATGTTAGATCTTGACCATCCAATTTGCATTTCCATTCTTGTCTCTGGGATTAATTTTGTTCTCCCACTCTTAGCCTTGCATGTGATGCTATTTACCAACCTCGCCATTTATCCACTTTAACCATATATGGTTACTTTTCTCTAAATCTAGTTACTTTTCTTTTACTATACACTACTATAAAAGAGGTCTTTAACGTCCGTTTTTTTTTGGGCAAAATTTACATTCTTTTAGTGGGGGGTGCCTAATGCCTTTAAGGGGGAGGTAGTAAGAGAGAGTTACAATGTCCCTAAAAAAATAAGGACATCGTAAGCAGTAATTAAGGCGTCCCAAATTTGGTTTTGGGACACCATAAGCAGAAATTAAAGCATCCCAAATTTGGTTTTCGGACACCGTAAGCAGCAGTTAAAGTGTCCCAAATTTAGTTTTGGGACACCGTAAGCAGCAATTAAGGTGTCCTAAACTTGGTTTTGGTATGCCATAAGCGACTTAGTAAGCACTTAAAGTGTCCTAAATAAATATTTAGAACGCCATATGGTACTTATGGCATTCTAAATATAAAATTAGGATGTTGAAAGTGTCTAATTTTTTTTTTAAAAAAATATTTTTATTTTCCTCCTTGTAAGAGAGACAGACCCCTACAAGGCAATGAAATTGATTGGAAATATTCTCCCAAACTACTGAGAACCATGAAGATATATTTTTTTTTTTTTTGGCTTAGAATGAAACCATATATTAGTTATTAGTACTTCAAGGAAAGCAACTAGTACAACAGATAGAATATCCAAAAGCTAACAGACATAATGACAGAAACATAGATAGCAACATCGGCTAGAAGGAAATTAAAACATGATCAAATGTAAAGGGAAATCAAACAAAGGGCTAGAACCATGAAGATTTCAAAATAAAGGAAAGTCCAATCTTAGTATTATTTTGTCCACCTTCAATATTATGCTACTTTCGATCAAATTTAGAAGAATGGTCCAAAAGCAAAATCAGTATAAACCACAAATCATCTATTCATGAAAATGAAAGAAGAAGACCATTTTGAATATTTTTGGATAAGCTTCAACTTGCCTTGTTGCATGCCAAGATGCACTTAACCCCAAATTTGACAGTGCCGTGCCTCGTCATCATCAAATCTGTCAACCATCGTAGCTATTGCAATCTAGATCTATAGATTTTGAGCACACGGACGAGGACAAGATTCTAGAGCTTTCTGGAGCACATGTCCAATTTGTGAATTGCGACTCGCAAATCACCAACGAGGAGGAGGAGCGACTTACTGGAGTGATGGTGAAGGAAATCGACTAAAGGGCGCAGAGACAAGAGCGAGAGGATGAAAACACGTGACTAGATCTAGCCCCATTTGAAAAATGAGGAAGCTTTGACTTTGCCTTTTCTTTTAGATCTTTAGGCATCCTAAATGTATTTTAGGAAGCCAAAAATATTCCTTTTGGCGTCTTAAATGGATTTTTTATTTCCACTGTTTCAGGTAGATTCCTATAGAAATACTGGAATCACTTTTTTTTTTTAATTAACGTGTAAAAATGCACATGTGTTTTGTTCCAAGGAGCGTCCAACAAACCAACACCAATTGTTTTTTTTTAGGTGTAAAAGTGACTACGTGATTACAAATTAGGGGCAAAAATACCGTTTGACCGTTAAATTTGATTTTTTTTTCTACTGACTGAACGATGACGTGGCTGAGAATAGCATATTTGAGAATTTTTTTTCATTGTTGAGATCTTTTAGAATCTTCACCACCACGTCTTGAAACATGGACTCATTCACGCTAAACATGCTCGCAATGGCAATGGGAATCCGCTTCATCGGAGGTCCGCTGGTAATGTCTGCCGCTTCCATTGCCGTCGGATTAACACCACCCAAACTCCAGACTCCTATCGCCCAGGTCTCCTTTAATTTGTCCATAGCTTGCACCAAAGTCTGTTGCTAAACACTCAATGATATGTCTTCCAAATTTTTTATTATTTACTTTGGCTTCATTTCCTCCTCAGGCTGCTCTGTCTCAAGGCATCGTTCTATTTGGGTTAGTTTGGATTGAGAGAATGGGAGAAGAGGGAAGGGGAGGGGAGAGAAAAAATTTGAATGAGAGGAAAATGATGTGGGCCCCACTACTCTAAAATTTAATCCCATTTTCTCTTCCTCTCATTTTTTTTTCTCTCCCCTTCCCTCCCCTTCCCTCAATCGAAACTAACTCAGTGGCAGATCCAAGAAATTAATAAAGGGTGGGCATTCAATAAGTTAAGTACATAAATTAATAAAGGGTAAGCACTCAATAAATTCAAGTATATATATTTTAATAACAAAAGTATATTACAATAAAAATAATTATAATATTATCTTTCTAGACCTTATTTTTTAGAATTCTATCATAATTATCTTATTATCAATGCTATTAAATACATCTTTTTTAATATAATACATTTTCGTATCACAGGAAAATAAAATAGAAGGAGGAAAATTAAATTGGGGAAACTTGAATTTTAAGATAACAACATTTTCGTATTTTCACATCAGATTTTTATTTTAAAGGTGAGCACTTGCCCCCTAGGGCATACATGGGTTCAGTTTCTCTTAGCGGCCACTTTCTCCTCATTTCTGAGAATCTCCTTATCCTAGCCACCTAATTCTTCCAAGCACTCACAAAGCCCCACGTCATAAAGCTTTTTATTTTATTTTTTAAATCATCATCTGAACTGAATATTCCTGGCATGGTTATCTTCCTCTGCCTCTTCCTCACCGTTGTTGTCCTACGTGGCACCATTGGCGGCGACAAGATCGGTACCCTCGAGCAAGACTTCAAGAGGAAGAAGGTCCTTTGGAATCCAGCAACTACAAAACCTTTGAAGCTCATGGTCAATGAAGGAGGCAACGGCGAGAAGTGTGATCCAAATACACCTTACAGTTGTGGCCCCACGATTTCAGATTGGAACGAACAACATGCTAACTGGTTGATAAACAACCTAGATTGCTGAAATTTTATCAGACCCAATAAGCCCAGGTTGCTTCTTGCTTCTGGTTCATAGGTCTTCACCCAACCCTTGCGAGAATCTAGTGCATCATCATTATCTGTTGAAATCAACAAGATTGGTCACTGCAGGCTACATGAAATTGAAACTTTCTGCATTGATCTTCTCGGCATTTGAAAGTGTGATTTTCACCAAGTTTCCTACTTACGCTTCAGCTTTTTCGATGGGTGGGGTTTTTTTTCCTCTTAACTTCTTTAAATTTTTAAATACAAAGAATTTTGTTTTGCTTTGTAGGGTAGAATACTTCATCATCAGTAGAAGCTTCCTGTTAGCGAGGCTAAAAGGATTGATACTCTAACAGATTAGTGATGCAGGGAGGCTGAGAAGTTGAGAAGATCTGCTCCCTTTGGCTTGGTACTTTGAGATGAGGGGGGCGATAAGGACAGGAAAGAATATGAAATTTTAAGACCTTAATGACATGTCACTTGGTGAACCATAAGATGAATTGAATAGATGAGATGTGGGGATTCTGAGAGATAAGGAGAAAAATGCCAATGAGATAATATGCTCCCCTCCTTATCCTTCGTTAATTTTAATTATGTAGTATTTTTTCAGTACCAGTTAGTATCTTAAAATATATTTTTAGTACCAGTCATTATCTTAAAATAATTTCTCAAGATCATGAAGTATTTTCTTAGTTCCACTCAGTATCTTGAAGTATTTTTTAGTATCAATCAGTATCTTGAAGTATTTTTTTTAGTACTAGTCAGTATAGTGAAATATTTTTTCAAGATCCTAAATCTTATGATCTTAAAAAAATATTTTAGAATACTAACTGATATTAAAAAGTACTTCAGGATAGGATAGTCAAAATTAATTCAAATCAACGGTGTAGATTGATTGAAGAGAAGAGAGATTTTAAAGGTTTAGGTTGAATGAAGAGGGACGATGAAAATGAAAGATAATGAGAGGATCGCATTCCGGATAAAGAGGGATGAGTAGAATCACGCTTGGCAAAGAATCTGAACCCGATCGACAACAAGTCAACATTTGTGTGTTGGTGCGCGCACCCATTCACAGATGCTCTTTGTTGACAGACACTGTCTATCTAATCTGGAAATTAAAAATTGTTGAGAGACACTGTCTATCTAATCTGGAAATTAAAAATGAGAACCCCAGATCACGGAACTTTCGATGATCAAATATATTTGTGGTAAGAGACTCCCAATTTTCTCAAACTCTTAATCCGTCAACGGAATATATATGAAATGACTATCGTGATTCGGAATCTGTGTGAATCCAGCGTGTTAATAATATCATTGACAAATAGAAGGCATATAATTCACAAACACACGAGATTATGAACTCTACTAGGCACGAAAATCCATTTACCTTTTGTTGATGACATTGTCCAATCAGTAAAAAAAAAGTTAAATTTAACGGTGAAAGTCAAATTTAATGGTCAAACAGTATTTTGCATATAATTTATAACAACATAGTCATTTTTGCATTTTAAAAAATATATTCAGTGTTGGGTGCTCTTCCCATGTATCTATGAGATTCTTAACTTGGCTAAACTCATTATAAGTAACAAGACACACATGAGAATTTTTCTTATTATTATTATTATTATTGTTTCAAGAAAATTATTAAATTTGTATTTCTTGGATTTTATAAAACATCAATTTTTAGGAATGATCCCATCATGTGTGGGACACATGCTCTTGAATGTGAAGGCCTTTCTCCTCACATCAAACAAATTCAATGGTGAGATTCTCATAATCAAATTTATTCTTTTGATTCTTTACTAAGCTTGGATTTTATACAAAACAACTTAATAGGATAATTACCAAAATCCATCTGCCACTTGAAAGTTATGCAAGTAAAACACACTAGCTTAGAATCATACAAGCTAAGGCGAGGAAATTATATAAAATAAATAAATAGTCCTAACTTAACCATGTGATATAGGATGTAATAAACAAAATAAGCAAAAAACGAAAAGGGAAAAGCATAAATGAAGCGGATACCAGGCTCAAAGCTTGAAACATTCATACAAAGAAGCGAACCTGCAGATGTGTGGACAGTGGCGGAACTTGAAGGAAAAGTTTGAGGGGGCTAAGTAGTGGTGGGAGGATTCGGGGGCAGCGCCCCCGAAAATTTTTTTTATGGAAAGTTTTAAATGCATTAAAAATAAAAAGAATAAAAAAGTATATTCATGAAATTAAGTCAATCAACTTCTTCTACAAGTGTAGTGTAAAATGGGTAAAAGCAAAGTAAGGGATACACCACAAAAGTAAATTTCACTGATAAGCTAAAAATTTCAGATAATTAGAATGAAATATAGAAAAGAATGACAAAATTAACATAAATCATACAAGATCTCACATGGAACAAAAATTGAATTATAAGCCCAAAGATATTAAAAGGGGGAAAAATGTATAAGAAAAAAAGAAGAAGAAGAAGAAGTTGGGGGCCAAAATTTAATTTTACTACTTGGGGGGCCAAAATTGTATTATTAAACTAAAAAAAGAGAAAAAGATCCATTAATTTTTTTTTAAAAAAAAAAATGGGGGGACCATGGCCCCCTCTAATCATAACTATGTTCCGTCTTTGTGTGTGGATGAGCTTTCGGTAAAATTAGCAACGTGGAACCAAGATTAGCAGCAATGATGGTAATGCGATGGAGATTTTGCTTGGGCAAAAGTAGGAAAATGGATTAAGGCTCGTTTGGATCACTAAAAATCAGACGATAGAAAAGAAATATTTAAATTTTCAGCTGGTGACGACCGTTTGGATCGAATTTTCCGTATAAAAAAATTTTCCTGTGGACACCATTCTCCCACATTTAAACAAAAATGGATTCCTACAAAAGATGGTGGAAACCTATTTTCCAACACTATTAATGCGTAGCCTTTTGAAACGTTGTCGGCATCTTATCATTATTTTCATGGTTAGATTAACATTGTTTTTCATGTAATTAGACTTAATAATTAATAATTCAACACATAATCATACCTACCCACAGAGCACACAAGTTTTAAAACATGGGGACCTCCCAGAGGTGGTTTGGTGACACTGTGGCCAAAGGTGTTCGACCTAACACATGTCACTTTATTTTACTCCACAAAACGAGATAAACGTTGCATGCAGATTGTTATTTCTAATTAAACTAATGCTTTTCCGTTTCCTATAAATAAATACCCCCACTGGGATTGAAAAGGATGCAACGAAAAACCCTTTCCAATTATTTTCTAATTTCCAAAATTAAAAGCTTCCCCTTTCTTTCTGGTGATATATATAACCACAATATGTCTATCATTGCTCCTTCAAACACTGAAATTAAAGCCACATCCAAGTTGAGTCGACAATGTGCGGATTATTATCACCCTTCTCTTTGGAATGATTATTTCCTCAAATATGCTTCTGACTCTTTGGTATTTATATTTCTACTTTATATTTTTTATTCAATAAAATGTTCATTAATTAACCTTGTTTAATATTTTTATCATTTACTTTGCCTGCTATTAATTTTTTGCACTTCATTTATTTATTCGTTACATCGATCTTCTCCCCTCTCTCAGGTTGCAGTCTAATGCAAATTAATTTTTTTGGGGGGAGGGGGGGGGGTGTTCAATACATATTGCCGTTGCTTTTTTTTTTTTCACTTTAATTTTTACATTTTTATCTTCTCTCTTGAGTGATATATAGTCAAGTGTAAAGTACGGCTTCTTTCTTTCTTATTTTGATTTCTCATCCTATATTTTATCTTTTAATTTAATTTTTAAGGGAAAAAGTAATTAATAGCTTAATGCAAATTATATGGATACGGATTTAGAAACAAACCAATAGAAGCCTAAGTTTATTCTATTGAATTTGGTTTCTTGCCCAGTTTAATTCGGATGAATTTGTTTAATTAAATCATGTAAACATGATTTTTAATTATTACTTTTTTTTTAGAAAATTAATATTTTGATCTTTTTTTTTTTTTACTCTATTACTCAAGTCTTTAAAATATGACTTAGTGCAACTTCAGTTGGCCTATGGTTTTGACTCAGTTCAGATCACATAATATGCTAATGATTACATGCTGGTTTTAATCTTGTTAGTTAATAACTTAATACAAAGTTCTTTAAAACTATATATAGGAAGTTGATGATGAAATGAAGAAAACTATCGAAACCATGAAAGAACAAGTGAGGAAGATACTTGTCTCTATCTCTATGAAGGAGCCAATAAAGAAAGCTGAAGTGATTGAGTCAATTCAATGTTTGGGTTTATCATATCATTTTGAACCTGAGATTGATGAAATGTTGAAGCAGATTCACAATAATTACGTTGAAAATAATGAAATAACTCATATTGAAAATCTCCATTCTCTAGCTTTACTCTTCAAGTTATTGAGGCAGCAAGGATATCGTGTTCCACCAGGTATACCACAAACTATTTTGGGCTGCGGCCGAGTTTTTCTGTTTTGAATTTGGCTATGGCTGAGTTTAGAGAGCGTGCGATACAACTCATTTTGCTTCTAGAAAAATGAGTTCTTTTACCTCAAATGATGAACGTTACTTTGTTAAGATCCAAAATATGCACAATTGTATCAAAAACTCAAGGAAAATGTACTGAAATGAAATGAAATCCTAGAGGCTAACAAAACGGGATCTAGTTTATTTTTTCTACAATTACTAAAAGGAGATTTTACTTTGTATTTTGTTTTATTCATGTAAAAACATATAAAAATATATATATGGCCCCTTTCACATACAAAATGACTACTTTAGTTTTTTTTTTTTTTTAATGGTGATTTTCATCGTCCTTTTAACTTACATATCATCATATCACCAGATGTGTTCAACAAGTTCAAGGATGAGAAAGGAAACTTCAGAGAAACACTCACTTCAGATGTTGAAGGAATGATAACTCTGTATGAAGCTTGTTATCTGAGTATTCATGGAGAAGACATTTTAGACCAAGCACTCACTTTCACCACCAATCATCTCCGATCCATCACCATTGAATCAAACCCTTTTGTTGCAGCAAAACTAAACAATGTGTTAAAGCAATGTCCATATAGGGGAACACCTAGACTAGAGGCACGAAAGTACTTATCAATCTACCACCTTCATCCTTCCTGTAATGAAGTTCTTTTGGCCTTAGCAAAATTAGACTTCAACGCACTCCAAAAGCTACACCAGAAAGAAATTGGCAACCTCAGCAAGTAAGTTGTCGAGCCTTCTGAAACGAAGGGGAGAAATATAAATATTATATCTATGAAATTACTGAGACATATGTACTTTCACTTTTATTTGTAGATGGTGGAACAGTTTGGATGTGCCAAGGAATCTGCCTTATACAAGAAACAGGATTGTGGAAAGTTACTTCTGGAATCTTGCGGCTTGTTCTGAGCCTCAATACTCCAAAGGCAGAAGCATCACGACCAAAGCAATTTGCTTACTCACTATCACTGATGACACATTCGATGTTTATGGAACCATTGACGAACTAGAACTCTTCACTTCGGGGATTAAGAGGTTTAGTTTTTAAACGTGTTCGTTGAATTTTGAACTTAATTAGGCCGTCTCCCTCTCTCTCTTTCTCTCATCTAGTTTTAATTTATTAATATGCTGACACAGGTGGGATATTAGTTGCTTGGATGACCTGCCAGGATATATGAAGCTAATATATAAAGAAATATTGAATATGTTTGGAGAAATAGATGATGAGGTCAAGGGGGAAGAAGGACGATCATCATATAATGCTGACTATCTCATAAAAGAAGTATAGATATTGTCCATATAAATTTCTTTATATATGTTGCCAATCAACTACTCTTTTATATATATTTCAATAAACTATATTTAAATTTCTCTATTTTCATATGGCAGTTTAAAAGCATAGTGGAAGCCTACATGGCAGAAGTGAGATGGCTAGATAGAAACAAGATACCAACAGTAGAGGAGTACCTGAACGTATCGACAGTAACTGCTTGTACTGCATTCATGTTCATGTCTCATTTCATTTGCATGGGAGACATTTTCGTAACTGAGGATATCTTCAAATGGGCTCAATCCCAACCTAAAATTATCCAAGCTACTAATGTTATTGGCAGGCTCATGAATGACATCGTCTCAAGTGAGGTGGGTGTGTGTCTCCACATATATAATTTATATACACAACACCAGTAAGCGTTAATCCTAGTGAAACTGGCTGTAACCACTTAAAAATGAGTGAGGTCTTTAATTCGACTCATATGAATATAGAAAATACATTTAATTAGAGAGCTACCCCCAATTGGATATTTGACAATACTCGAATTTAACCCAGTCATATAATGATAGTAAAAAAACCTTTGTATACACATCCAATAAATGACCTTCTCTTGAATAAAAATCTTTGTGGTGGTTCAGTTTGAGCAGAAAAAAGAGCACATCGCCTCGAGTGTGGAATGTTGTATGAAGGAGAAGGAAGTGACAAGGCCTGAAGCCATAGATGAATTGAGGAAGATAATTAAGAGTGCATGGAAGGATATCAATGAGGAATGTCTTAAGCCAACTCAAGTACCTATACCCTATCTGATGATAGTTCTGAACTATGCTCGCTTCTCGGATGTGCTGTACAAGGATGCTGATACTTACACTCATTCTGAAGGAACCATGAAGGAGTTCATATCACTGTTGTTTGTGGATCCTGTACCGATATGAGCAACATACTACATATGTTAGGGTAGTTGACTTCTTTGCTGAAACTAATGTGTCTCTTTATTACTTTGGCTTTAGTAAACAGTATGAGAAATAATCAATAAAATGTGTGATGTATGGTGTTGGTGTGTTTGTCTGATTAAACTTGTCCCTCATGCACTACAAAAAAATGGAGTTTCAGTGGCGATTTTTAGCGGTGACAATAGAGTCGCCGCTGAAAGTATTGACTTTCAGCAGCGACACTTTTAGTCGCTGCTGAAAGTATGCTTTCAGTGGCGACATATGACAGTTGCCGCTGAAAGTATGACTTTCTGCGACGACAATTTATGTCGCCATCGAAAGTCCTTTTTTTATATATATATATAATAAATATGTTTATTGATGTAATTTCTTACAAAAAATAAATTATTTTTTTAGATCATTGTGAGATAAAGAGAGTGGTAATTAAAAATATGTCTTGGTGTGTTCTTTAATAAAACGTGTATTTTGTTTTAAACAAATCTTGCTCTATAGTGCTTTATGTTTGTCTTTATAATTGGTTTAAGACTTTTTGGTCTCTCTTTTTTCCCTTCCTCTTCAATTTGTGCTTGTTAGAAAATAAAGGAAGAGGGGAGAGAAAGTGATAATGTCATATCTATGTTTAAATCCATTGAGTTAAACCTCTGTATGAGCTATACTAGAGTTTAAATTGAATTGACACCGCAAATTAAAGCACCACACAAGAAAAGAACAAAAAGAGGGAGAGAGAGCCACAAAACTTTAGGTAAGAAGAAACCGATGGAGTCAACTATATAAGTTATTAATTCATAAGTTAGTGCTTATTTCTAGTATACCTTAATTCAAAAGTTATTAATCTTTGCTTTGAAATTAAAGATGCAACTAACAATAAAACCGACACACACACATATATAGACACACACATCTATTTTAGATCATATTTAAGTTTGGATCGCCACTAATACTCGCGAAGGCCGTACAATTATTGAATATATTGATTAGACATCAATTCATCATCAAATAAACATTTCAATCAATGAGTAAAATCATCATATATTTTCAACTAGTCGCCCCTCTTTCATATAAACCTTAACCCTAAATCCTCAAAATCATTTCATACCATAAAATATGTTGATCAAAAAATAAACACATACTAATAGTAAAAACTTGTTGGAGTTTGAGACCCTCGATAAATCCTAGCTTTCAAAACCTTATATAAAATCTCAAAAAATAAGATAAAATAGTAGAAATTCAAGATAGCATCACAGAAGCTCGGAAACAATCCCCCAACCAGTTCAACTCCATATCCAAGTTATTAATTCAAGTAAGTATTATATAAATGTTGATGACATATAGAAGAACCAATATCATACAGACTTTTTACTATACTATCATGTAAAAAAAAAAACTAAACTAAACTAAACTAAACTAAACATACGTGTATTACAAAATATAATCTACCGCAGTGTCTTAAAGCCCAAACACTTTGGTTTGACATTTTTTAGAGGATATAAACATGCATATGCTATTATTAATTCTATAATGAATACTACTTCCGGTCTTAAATATAAGATAGAGTTTGTAGTATAATTTATACTATAAACTTTTTCATATGTTTAGGAACAGAGGGAGTATAATTTAAGGTTTTTCTTTAAAAAAAGTCAGGCCAGCCTACAACAACAACAACTGGAGGGAGTATAATTTAAGCAGCAACACGAGCATCGACGATGACGACAACAACAACAACAACAAAAGAAGAAGCTCGTGGTTTTGATAAACAACCTTTCTATGGTGTTTTTATGGCGAGGGCCGAAGGAGCTTGTGTCTAAGAAGAATTGATGAGCTTGCTTTCGTCGCTAAAGCAATCAATTAAACTAGGTCCTAATTTAATTATGCAGTTTATTAGGGTCAACCTATGTCATTCTCCCAAGGAGCAAGTTGTGGGTTTTCTTTAGGATGAATTTAAGTGATAAAAATGCAAATAAAATAAAACTAAACTAATTAAATGCAAAATGATAATGACTCTAAAACCTATATGAGAATGAAACTAATCTAGATGAGAATGCAAATTTGGGGGTTTTTGTTTTGAGAAAAAAAAATCAAATTTAAAAAGAATGTTAAATAAAAGTAAATCAACCAAATTATGAAGATGAAGAGGACAACTCAGGAATTGCATGGAGTTAACTTTCTTAGCCCAAACCAATTAATTAGACCAAAGGAGGTAATGAAAGATTGGAATTAATGATTTTAATCAACTAATTGAAACATGGGAAACCCTCAAGTTCAATAACACCTAATCCATTAGAAAACTCATAATGGAATACGTGCTAGTTAATTAAACTCATTAAAACCCAGTCACAATTAATTTCTAAATAATTTTGGAATCTTGTTCACAATCGTCTAATTAAACAACTAAACAATTTATCAATCTAATTAAACAATTAAATCGATAAACTCAATTGACAATCAAATTAATAATGAAAACTCAATTATTAAATCAATTGACAATCAAAGGGTTTGCAAACAAAAATCCCAGCAAATATGTTCAAATCCAAATTATCAAATAAATATGAAATAAATGATATGTTTACAATCTAAAACTAGATTGTTCTCAAGAAAGCAATTCGAAACTATCTAAAACTAAATAATTTCAAAGTCTTCAAACAATTCGATAAAAGGAAAAACACTCCCTTGTGGTCTTCAAATGTAAAACCCTAGGCTCTAGCTTTCTCCATACTCCTCCTAAGTTGCCTCCTAAAAGATCTCAAGCTACTATCACCATCCTTCCTCCAAATCCCGAGCAGTCCGTCACAACCATGCGAAAAGAATGAAAAGAATTGATTAAATCAATCCCTTTTTTTCACTGCGCATCCACCGGATGGATATATGAATTGAGATGTTTGTCGATTGTGGATGTGGGCCCACGTAGATGAATATGAATGAATCTAAATTTATCCTGTGCGTGTTGCAGCTGCGTCTCTGTGTGCGTATGAACGGTTCTCGGCTCTCAATGAGAGCGTGAAATCTTTTTGCAGCTGCTAGGTTAATTTTATAGGAGAAAGAGAGGATTTTTGGGTATCAATTTGAGACAATTAAAATTCTAAAAGCTCAACAAAATTCCACCATCAGATCTTCTTTTAGCTTCTAAGGTTAATTCTGCATCGTAGGATCTTCCAATATGCTTTTTCTTATCCTGCAAGAATTAAATAAAATCGTGATCTATCATATAATTATAAATATTATTCAATCACAAGATCTCAATCAGAATATTGATAATTTAAGTCCAATAATCTCATAATTAATTCTTATTTATATTATTTCCTAAAATAGGCTAACAATCCAAATATGGTCTAATAAATCCAAATTAGCCTAAAATAGTCCCCAAAATAAATGAATAAGGCGGGATAAAATATATTAAATTGGGATTTATCCGTGG
Organism: Acacia crassicarpa; assembly: GCA_034222035.1. NCBI lineage: Eukaryota > Viridiplantae > Streptophyta > Magnoliopsida > Fabales > Fabaceae > Acacia > Acacia crassicarpa. The sequence goes on along the minus strand of JAWXYG010000001.1, from coordinate 54,803,427 downwards.
AAGTCTACCAAAGATTAAAGATCAAAACAAGAAGGTAAAGATCCAACCTTCCTAACACTTGTTCTTGATGTTCTTGACTTTGGAAGTATGTTCTCCTTGTTTCTTTGTGATTTGGAAACCTCAAACCCTAAGGGGAGGTTTTACCCAAGTTTCTAAAAAGGGTTTGAGCATGAAGAAAGTCCAAATAATAAGATAGAAAGCATTTTGGTACATAAAATCATAGATTTTACAAAAGCCTTAAAACTGCAAGTTTAAGATTTTGAGAGGCAGCGAACTTGTGAACTATTTATTTGGATAATTAAATGATGTCCAATGGCTATAAAACTTTCCAAATTAAAGTAGATACGACAAGCTTTAATTTGACAGGTCATTTGTAATTTTTGGAGTTTCATACAAGGAGATATGAATTTTACAAAATGACCTATGATTCTGGAATTCCAATCTGGGGTGGTGGTACTGTTTTGTTAATATGGGAATAGTACAAATGTGACTAACTGCAAATTGTATTTTTCCTTGAAATTAGACGTATCAAGGGTCACATAGACTTTGAAACCACCTCAATTGGATTTTTTATACAATTAAATATGAATTTTCAAAGTTCAGTGAAAATTCTTGAAAAATTGTACAAGTCTAAACATAAGACATTAAAGGCGAAAGTTGTAAGGTTAAGATAACTTTGTTTGTAAGACATTCATTTTCCCTGATTCTAAAGATAAGGTTATGTCCTTAGGGCCATAAGGAGAAGGGAAGAAACTTCAAGCAACTCCGATCATTGGAGTAAGAGGAAAACCGAGGAAGGACATTAGTCCTTAAGATAATGGATTTACTCTACTTGCATGTATTTGATATAATTGCTTGTGTGTTGTCATGAATGATTGCTCAGCTTACTTGACTATGTATGGTATAACATGCTTAAATGATTGAAGCTCTATTTCTAATTATATTATGGCCATGAGTACGTTGTATGAAGCATTCAGCATGCAGAGATGTCATTATGCCCATGAGCCTATGTAAGGAAAGTATTTCATACACTAGTATTTATTGTGCATGCATTGTTTGGCATTATTTGCTACTGACTCACTCTCCACTACCAACCAGTAGGCAAGTGAGCACAGTGAAGAAGCACTACACAAGATACCAAAGGGAAGGTTGCTTGAAGACGGACCAGTGGAGGGATTGCTAAAGAACTGAATGATGACGGTGTTTAAATTTTCACAGTCTGCAATGGGAATGTAAACCTTATAAACACTCTTGTTATGTAATCAAATTAAATTTTGTATCAGTACATTAATGCTATTTTTGTTTGTCATAGTTTACTGCCTGCTATGCTCTGCGATAATACTTTGATAAGTGAAGGTATAGAGAGGGGTGTCACATATAAAATCTCAAAAAATAAGATAAAATAGTAGAAATTCAAGATAGCATCACAGAAGCTCGAAACAATCCCCCAACCAGTTCAACTCCATATCCAAGTTATTAATTCAAGTAAGTATTATATAAATGTTGATGACATATAGAAGAACCAATATCATATAGACTTTTTACTATTCTATCATGTAAAATAATAATAATAATAACAACTAAACGTACGTGTACTACAAAATCTACCACAAAGTGTTTCCCAAACACTTTGGTTTGACTCATTGGAAGAGGCACTAAGGCAGAATGGTGGATAGATTTATACTTCTTTTTTTTTTTTTGTGAAATGTAATTCAAGTTTTGTGTAATTTGATTTCATGATTCATATGGCATTAAAGGACTTTTTATTCCTTCTCCAGCATATATGTGATTGATTTAGGATCTGCTCATGGTACATTTGTTGCTAATGGACGGATTGACAAAGGATTCACTGGTTGAGCTTGAAGTGGGGCAATCTCTGCGATTTGCTGCATCAACAAGAACTTACATATTAAGAAAGAATGATGCAGCTTTGTTTCCTCGTCCTCCACTGCCCACAGAGATTGATTTACCTCCACCTCCTGACCCCTCTGAAGAAGAAGCTGTGGTTGCATACAACACACTTATAAATCGTTATGGCCTTGGCAAGGTCGATCAAGGGTCTAGAACCGTGGAGGCTAGTAGGAAAAATGACAATCATCAATCAGACCGAGCTTCCAAGAGAATCAGGAAGACGAGAGTCACCTTCAGGGACCAGGTAGGGGGAGAATTAGTTGAGGTTGTTGGGGTTTCAGATGGCGCGGATGTAGGAACGGAACCCGGTCCAGTTGGAGTTAAAGAAGGAAGTCTTGTTGGGAAATATGAATCCCTTGTACAGGTCACAGTAATACCTAAGGGGAAAGAGCAATCCGTCGTAAAGGAAGCTGATTCATCCCAGAAAGGGGTGACTGATAAACTACAAGAAGTGTTGAAAAAGGTCAAAACTACACAGAAAGTAGGGATTTATGATGACCTTTATGGAGAATAATTTTCTGCCAAGGTTGGATCTTCCTGGGCCTACTCATCTGTTAGTACTGGTGAAGGAGCTCCTCCAGCTAAAGTGGTGGAAGATAACGGAAAACCTGACAATAATCTTAGTAGTAGTGTTGATGGAGACAATGAAGATGATGATGATTTATTTGGGTGATCCTTCAGACCTAATTATGGAATATATTTTAGTTCTGTAACTGAGTTCCACAAGATGACGAGGAGATGAAGTGACACTTGAAATTGCATTATATGGTTTTATTTTGTGGTTTAATTGTTATAATGCATCCACATTTTTGTTTTCCGCAGCATACTTCATCAGCCCAAATACAGAAAGATGCGAGTTTCCTGGTAAAATGGTGTATTGATACAATCTTGATTCTTGAGTAAACTATGTTAAGAGAAAATGACAGCTAATAGTTTGGAATTTACATAAACTAGGTTGATCAGATGCAATAAATGAATCGTAGTGATTTTATAAATAATGAGAGGCTAAAATTGGGGTCGAAAAAGCATTCGAGAATTTAGACTTTTAAAGGTCACAATTTGGCATGATATAATGAAATAATGGTGTGTTTTTTTTTTTTTTGACCTGAATGAGGTAAAGGTGTTTGAAAGGGAATACATAATTTCATTCATATGTATTATACTCTCGTCAATTAGATTACCTCAGAAGATGTAATTTCATCTAATAATTAGGAACTCTAGAATGGATACAGTACACGGTTACAAAACCACTTTAATCTATTTATCCGTCTGGGATAGTGATGGTTTATTTTCTATCTGACTTTTATGAAAGCCTAATAAGAAAAGTCATGTTATAAATATGATATGTGTTTAAATTAACATTGGCAGAAGTGGTTTTTTTGCAAATGGAGTCGTGTTTGGGTTAGTAATTGAAAAGTAAGTTAAGATGAAAAATAACTAAAAATGATATGAATCTTATTAAATACTAAAATACTTAATTATAATAAATATGAAATAATTAATATATTGTAAATGTAGGCATAAAAAATATATATTATAAAGCATAAAAATATTAAATTTTTAACTAAATAATATTCCTATATAAATTGAAATTAAAAATCAATTTTTTTTTTAATTTTAGAAATCAATTACTTTTTGAGTGAGATAGGACAAAAAGGATGTTTGTGGGAACCATGGAAAAAGTTTTTCCCACTGCTGGATGCTTGGTACAGTGCCGCGCAACATTGGCTGGACACTTGGACTTGTAGCTTTTGATAAAAAGTCATTTTTGGTGGAAGTCAGATGAAAAAGAAACTGAAACCAAACACAGTTGAAACGCTTCCAAACAAAGACTCCAAACAGGCTTGATCACCTCGAATAACATAACTTCTTTGTTTGAGACTAGAAGTCTAACATTTGATTAGTTATAAGAGTGAAGGAGCGAAAATACACACGGGTTTTTCCCCCAGAAGCGCTCAGCACCACGAGTTTTTTTTTTTTTTGAAGCAAAAATATATATGAGCTTTCAAAACTGGAGCAAATTTACCATCACGGTTACATTCCGTTAACAGGCGTTAACTACAGTCTAAAAATACCAAAATACCCCTGCCTCTCATGCATCTTCTTCTCCAAATCAACAAAATATCAACCCAGAAATATAGAAAAATTGAAGAGTTCATAGTGCTTCGTGTGAAACTTCATCCAAATCAACAACCACCATCGCTCACCAAATCAACAAAATAATCAACAAAAATTTTGAAATCTAAGTTCAAAACTGAATCCAAATCAACAAAATCATCAACCCAAAATATAGAAGGAAGAATAAGAACCAGAAGGATATGGAGAAATCGACAAAGATATTAAATGCTGGAACAAGGGAAAACGATACTAACCAAATTTCCAGAAAAACGCGCAAAGATTTTCAAAATCAGCCAAGCATATTGTAAAGAACAACCATTGAACGAAATGCAGTACCTAAATCTATAGAAATTGATGAGATCGTCGGATTCAATAGAAGGAAAGAAGGGTTCAAATTCGCCTCTCCACTTCTCATCGTTCAAATTGTATTCCACCACTCGGCTCCCCAAGTCGCGGCTTTTTCCCAACCGGTAGTGGTAACGAAGAGGAAGGCTGGCTTTTTCCCCAAGTCATGGCTTGAAGCAAACAATTGTCGGTGTGTTTCCGTTTCTTAGCGAGGATTGAGGTGAGCGCAATAATAGAACCTACAAGGATTCCGATCACAACCCATAGTCGGAGAACCAGAGGGCCTTCAATCAAGAACCCATATCTTGAACCCCCTCGCCGTTGACGGTTGACGTCGTGCAAGAGAAAACAGAGTCCCGCGACTTAGATTGGCGACAACTTCACAGCAACGATCCTTCGACGGTGCCGCCGCCGTTGCCTTCCGCACATGAGGTTGCTGCCGCTGAGAAAATCGTGCCAGGTGAAGGGTCGGTCGATTGGAGTGGGGAAGAGAGGTTGAGGGCATTGAGGGAACTTATAAAATGTTATAATAATATAAACATTTTTTTTTATTTTTACAAAAACTAACGTTGATGAAATGTAACGATGATGGTAAATTTGCTCCAGTTTTGAAAGCTTATGTGTATTTTTGCTCCCAAAAAAAGTACGTGGTGTTGGACGCTCCTAAGGAAAAAGCCCGTATGTATTTTCACTCCTTCATCCTAGTTATAAAGATAAAGATAGGTTTTATGAAATTGGCTCAAGTTATTTTGATAAAAAGATAACTTTAATATATAACTGAATCTAATTTTCAATATGATTATATAAATTATTTGTGTTCTTATTAAATTAAACTAGCATTGACTCCCTCATGCGATGTACAAAGAAAAGAATTCTCTTCTATGTAAGCAATAGTTCCAATTCATTTTCCAAAGTGTCAACACATTATCATTACACTCTATGAACATACAAGAAGAATCAAACTCACACCCAAGAAGGAGTGCCATTATCTAATGTGAGTGAACATGAGAGAAATCAATGGCTTGGCAAATGTAAATTTTGATTTATTAGATATATTGATAGTTTATTCTTAATCCTAGTCTTTTTTTATAATTAAAGAGTAGGTACAAATAGCTTAATGATCTCATTAAAATCAGACTCATGATCTCTGTAAGGTCATATGTTTCACCAACCATTCTAAGACAACACCATCACTAACAGCACCGTATTTAATGATAGATAGATGGCTGAGATTTCTTAAAAGAACTGTACGGCTTGATTAACCTCATCATCCAAAACTACACCGTTTCAATGAGGGAGGCCATGGAAAGAAGCCGAACCCAATACCCTCTGCCGACGCCGTCGTTTCCTTCGTCCTCCAAGGCTCCAACGACGCTCTTTCCATTCCCGTTGTTGTTCGTGCTGCCTCCATTGTCGGAGGTATTCCACCATTATGAAATTATGTATTGTGAGGCAAATGAAGGAATTTTATCCCTTATGCATTGTTTTCCATGCAAGACTTTTCTTGGCTACCTCCTTGTATTTGTCCGTGTGACCAAAGTACAGTGCCGTTCTGAGGTAATATTTAAATAGAAGGCCCCAACTGTGAATTTGTTGTCACAAACATGCTTTGCTCCACCAGCTTCTTCTTATCGACAAAGCCATCATCAGTACGGGACCATGATGAGGATCTTTAGGGTCGTATGTTACTTACACCATGACCACAGAGGAAGAGATTTACTCAAATCTCTTGCGGGGATATGCAAAAAGTTTCAAATTACTCAGTGGAAGAGCTATTCACGCTAGATTCATTAAAGGGTCTCTTCCTTTATCGATCTTTCTCCAAAATCATTTGCTGAACATGTACGTTAAAAGTGGAGATGTTCTTGGTGGCCTCAAGGTGTTTGAAGAAATGCCTCAGAAGAATGTGGTTTCCTGGTCTGCTGTAATTGCGGGCTTCATCCAAAATGGGTATGTTCAAGGAGCTCTTTCTTTGTTTGCCCGCATGCACAGCGAGGGAGCAACAAAACCAAATGAGTTCACATTGGTTAGTGCTCTTCAAGCATGCTCATTAGCTGAGTGTGTAACGCAAGCCCATCAAATTTATGCATTAATTGTAAAATCAGGATTTGGGTCAAATATCTTTCTAGTGAATGCATTCTTGACATCCTTAGTAAGGCATGGGAAATTGACAGAAGCCTTGGAAGTTTTTCAGAGCTGTCAAGAGAAGGATATCGTGTCGTGGAACACTATGATGGGTGGTTACTTGCAGTATTCTTTCAAGGACATTCCTGGATTTTGGTATCACATGAATTACAAGGGAGTTGAACCTGATAATTTCTCATTTACAACCATTTTAACTGGACTGGCTGCCCTGTCTCATCTTCAATTGGGTACTCAAGTTCATGGACAGCTTATCAAGAGTGGCTATGGAGATGAAATCTGTGTAGGGAATTCTCTGGTGGATATGTATTTAAAAAATCAGAAGCTAGCCGAAGGTTTTAAAGCATTCGATGAGATGCCTCAGAGAGATGTGTGTTCTTGGTCCCAGATGGCTGCTGGATGTTTACAGTGTGGGGAGCCAAGAAGGGCACTTGAAGTCGTTACACAAATGAGGAAAGTAGGTGTGAAGCCAAATAGATTTACACTAGCAACAGCTTTAAACGCCTGTGCGAATATGGCATCACTAGAGGTGGGGAAACAACTTCATGGCTTGAGGATAAAGCTTGGAGATGACATTGATGTCTGTGTTGATAATGCTCTTCTTGATATGTATGCAAAATGTGGTTGCATGGATAATGTATGTTTGGCTTTCCAAACTATGAAAGATCATACTGTCATCTCATGGACAACACTTATAATGGCATGTGCACAAAATGGGCAAGCTAAAGAAGCTCTTGAAATGTTTGATGAAATGAGAAAGACAGGTGTTGAGCCGAATTCTGTCACCTTCATATGTGTTCTTTATGCATGTTGTCAAGGTAGATTGATTGATGAAGGATGGAAGTATTTCTCCTCTATGACCAAAGACTATGGAATTTCCGCCGGAGAAGATCACTATGTTTGTATGGTGAATCTTCTAGGCCGAGCCGGACATATTAAAGAAGCTATGGACCTAATCCTAAAAATGCCATTTGAACCAGGTGCTCCAGTCTGGCAAACATTGCTCTGTGCGTGTCAGATTCATGGGGATGTAGAAATTGGGAAACTAGCTGCAAAACGAGCCATGGAACAAGATAAAAAAGATCCTTCAACATATGTTGTATTATCTAACATGTTTGCTGGATTGAGTAATTGGGATGGTGTGTGGAATCTAAGAGAACTGATGGAATTAAGGGATGTAAAGAAAAAATCAGGATCCAGTTGGATTGAAATTGGATAGATATAGATATCACTCAGGAAAATAGTGTTGGTGATTGAGAAGTGGATTCAGAAGATTCCTCATCAACCTCTCCCCTTCTCGTCGGTATGTTTTTGTATTTAACCGTGTGATTAAAAGTTTATTACTGTAATTTCCGTAAGACCTGCTGATCTTGTTCATCATTTTGATCTCATAACACAGTGAGCCTCATTTTTTATTCACTTGAACAAGGCACCTGCATAACATGATATATTATTATCCCATTTAGGTACAGTTTGAAGACTTAAACTAGAAAGATATCCGAAATAATCAAGCTCTTGCAAAGACTTGCATGAAGATGTGCATATCTACAAGTAAGTCTTTTATTTGTAATGAAGCTCTTGAAATTTACAAAACTTCCATATTTTATAAATGATTTGCAGCTAACCTTCCAATATTTATAACTGAGCTTCAAAGATTTTATAGGATATAACTGTGAATCGGTTTCATACCTCGGATCCACGTTCGGTTAAGCTTCCAATAACAATTTTCTTATATTTTTATAATAAATTTTTTTTTTTTTTAAAACACCATTAGAATTTTAAAATCTCAAATAGATGGTTTTAAAATCTCAACAAAATGAGTTGTCAGTTGTTTTAATATTTTTGTTATTCTCATTAGTCATTACTATTGTGTTGTTGTCAATAGAATTTTGAATTTTTTTTTTATCATTTTCCCTTTTTCTTACACCAAAAAAATTTAAAAATCTTAATATTTATTATAAAAGTGATTATAGCGATCAATTTATTTTAATAATTATTTTAATTAAAAATAAAATTAATTTTAAGTTCTTTTTGATATGGATATAATATTAAGTTTTATGTCTAAATGATTGAGTTCTTCATTCTTTTTCAGTTGATTTTTTCAAGTACTGAAACTGTATTTCCCAAATCTGATCACTGAGGCATGTTACCGATTTACAGGTGTATTATTTTCGTAAATTTTTTTTTTCTAGATGTTTCTTTTCATGTCAATAAAGGATCTTGGTCGAATGTTTATCCCTAAATAATTGTAAATTAATAGAAAAATATTGTTAAAAAATCAATTTTCTTATGGATAGTAGAATAATATTAAACAATAGTCGGACTAAGCAAAAGCTTATATTTTCATGATATTTACTTAGTAACAGGAAATGTGTAAATGCAATAGTATTCAATATCCTCTCATACTTTTCTTAAATCTAATATATTTTTTTAAGAAAAAGAAAACTGATAATATGAAGTTTGATTTATTTATATCTTTACTTATAATCAGCGTTCTAATTCATATCTATTAATTATCTCTTTCTTTAAATACCCCTCAAATCCTCTGCATCTTCTCTGTATTTTTTCCCTTCAACTCTGTAATTATTCCTTTTCTACTTTAATTTCTCTATGTTTTTCCCGCCATGCCGACATGGATCTTGGTCTTGTTGAAGAAGGATTCCAGTGTGAAGTTTCCACACTAAAAAGAATAACTGATGTTTATCCCTATAATTGTCTCTTTGATCCTTCAAGTAATGATCAATATTTCAACATTGTAGTTGTTCAAAATCACTGGCTATTCCACACAACAGCATATGTTAAGGCATGTTCCACCAGCCATGATTTCTTCGACCTCCCGAAGAACTCGATCGACCTAGAGATTGACTATATATTTTCCAGTTTTGATGTTCCTCAAGATTTTCGCAGCCATGTAGCGACATAGATCCTGGATTTTGCAGCAAACATGACTAACAATAGCCGTAAGGACAAGAAGCATCTGTACATGAGAGTGGATCTTCATGTTGCTCATCATGGCTCCATTAATGATTATGAGCAAGCTGTTCAAGAATCTTTGGAGGACGATTTGCCTTTAAGATAATAAAGAAGCTACTTGTATGCCTTTTTTGGCATTTGTTTCATAGGATCTGTTTTGTTATTTGGCTGCAGCGATGGCATTACACGTGATAGCTAATTAAATTTATTTAGATTTTCACTTTTTTAAAATTCATTAAATTATAATGTCAATCCAAATTTTTCACCTATCATAATTGATTCTTTTTTGTTTTCCCGTCATCCTTATCTTAACCCCTCAAGACTCCAAAGAAAGAGGTATCTAGACCATGTCTTTCATTCTCTTTCTAAATGTAGGACTTCACACTCCATCTGGCTCAGTATCTTACTGGTACATAGGCTCACACCACCTAAGTCTTACTCTAATACCTTTGTAACATAGGATCATCTTGATATGGTCTATTTTAGGCCTCATCACCCCCTCCCCTCACGACACCTGAATAGGTCAACTCCTAACAATTAAATTTAAGAAAAGTATTGAAAATAAATTAAATGGATATAAAATATTTTTAAATTTAATCCTATATATCCTTAAATTTATATCAGTTACCTACCCCATTTTTAAATGCAAGGATAAGTTTAAAAAAGAAAAAATAATAATAATAATGATTTTATTAAATGGTTTTACGGGCTTATTAGTTTTTTTAGCGGCGCTGATTAGGTTAGATATCACTTAAATCAACAAAACTTTATAGATAGAACAATGAAAAAAAAAAAATACAAATTCAGAAAATTAATACTATGTCTTTTATACAAAAGAAAGTAAAATATAAGTAGGGGGAATGAAAAATATATAAAGCAAATAATATAAAAATACATGTGTATATTTAAGGGGTTTAAATTATAATATCAAAAATATTTTTAAAAAATACATGAATTCAATAAATTTATTAAGCTCAATGGGTTCTAAATTTCAAAGATTATAACATGATATCAAAATTTTAAATCATACACTTCAAATTTTCAGAAGTTGAGAGGAGTGGCATATGGTCTTCAGGCCAGAGTCCAGAAAAACCCCGCTACTCTCAGTTGAGGAGTCGCAGATGATATTCTCCAAGAATATAACTTAAAATTAAACCATCTTCTCCTTCAGCAAACTGAATATCCCCTGCCAAAGACAAGCCTGGGCCCACTCACAAGCTTGGTGGGACCCACAAAATTTCCCCTCTTGAAGTAAGCCTATAATAGACCAACAGAAAAAAAAATTCTTGACCTCTTCTTAACTCACCTTACAATAGAAGGGCCCGTCTTCGAGACTCTACAGTGAGTTCCATTTCATCAGATAGACATGCAATATCAGGAATAATGCCTCCATTGCATTGCCTATAAATCCCATCCTCAACAAGATCGTTTAATATATCAGCTGGTTCTCTGGCCCCACCATGCTGTAAGAGTTTTGATCTTAAAGCAGCTCCAACATTTGATGATAATGGATCGTCCTGGCACAACTTCTTCCATATGGTTGCAGCAAAACATTTGGCATACAAGTAACTATAATATCCTGCAAGAAAAAAGAAAGGAATCAAAAGTGGTAAGGTATTTAAGACAACTAAAAAGCTAAGCATAATTCATTGAAGGACTCTTCATTTGGGCCTCTCATTGGAAAGCTTTTCATGAAGGTGTATCATATTTAAGAAAATATATACTCTTCGGTCCTTAATATAAAATATATTTGGGAAGTTGATCTAAGTCCTAAATATAAGACATAGTTTTTGTATTTGTCAATTTTTTCCTAATTTACCTCTATTGATACTCTCTTTAACAATAATCAAAGAAGAGAGGAAATAAAGGAATTAAAAAAAATGACAAGGGTGCTTCAAAAAATGCATGTCATGTTAACTAATATAACTAACTTCTTTAATCTCATCAAATTAAGTAAATATGTCTTATATTAAGGACCGGAATGAGTAATTTTTTACTTTGAATTAAGAGCACAGGTCCAAGGCTGAAAACGATCACTATCAAGAAGATCGGTATCAGAGATTCAATATTAAAGACTTAAGGTGACAATCAAATAAGATTTGAAACTCAATCACATCAAAACATGAGATTCAGAATCACTTATTGCAGATAATTGAAGAGATTTTCTCCATAAAAAAAATAAGCAAACATTGAAGCATGATCAGAAAATTAAGCATGAGGTAAAATCTGGTCCTTATTAACCTGCTCCATAATTGAGAAGATGGCTGAATCGGGCCTCCCAATGTGTGCCTTCCACATGTTCCCAACTCGTATATTCTCTTTTCAATTCAGCAACAACAGAGCTAGGATCTCTCTGGGGGAATGACTGCTCCCCATGAAGGTTCTGATCAACTGCGGCATAAAAGATCTGACAGGAAATTTTAACAAATTACATGGGTTTAATGTTTTTCTTTCCTTCATCATAGTCGTACTATGTCACGTTAAGGTCATCACCAGGGCACAAGAGAAGGGGAAAAAATTTACACCTGGCGTTGCAAATCAGTAGCGGCAAACGTTTTTTTAGCACCCTGCATCAACTCTACAAGCTTCTGAGGGATTTCTTCACCAGTTGAACAATGTCTAGCAAATTTTCTTAAGAATCGATAATCCCATGCATAGTATCTATGACAAAAATAATATCAGGTGATGATATAATTAAGTATGTGAGACTGGACAGGAACTTCGTCCATGAGAATACGGACTTTAAAGTCATAAGTTTGTCATATACTCCCATTAACGAACATGTAGCAAATCTACTAACAAAAGCTCTATCAGGAATGCCAGTTTGAAGACTTGATGTGCAAGTCATAAATGGTAACATTCATTCCCCAACTTGAGGAGGAGTGTCGGATGTCATAGGATAAATACGAAAGATCAGAAGACTTTAGTGTTTATTTTAATGTCTCTAGGTAATATGTTATTTAAGGATTAAGCATTCTATCTCTTTCTCATTCTTCTCACCTTCTCTCTCATTCCTTGTCACTTCTGGAAGAGAAAACGAAGTTAGTCTATAAAAATACCCAGACAGATGCACTCCTTTAAAGCAAGTAATACAAGATATCATTGAGTCTGACAGTTGGAAAAAAAAAAGTCACATTTACCAATATTTTGATTCTAACAGTAGTTAAACAGCCGAAAACAAAATTCTTGCAGAACTCTACTCATCATTTAAGTGATGATAATTCCGTGCAGAAAAATTTAAGTGATGATAAGGTTCTACTCACTCGAAAAGATTTGATGGTATTTCTGCAAAATCTAGAACCACTCTGGTACCTGAAAAGTGTTGGTAGTCCTACAAAGGCAATAGGATGATGGTATCTTAAAACAAGAAACATCAAAATCGTTACATGAAACTGCCAGACCAAGAAAACCCCACCTTTGTAATGAAATGATGTTTGAATAGTACAGTATAGTCAATGTAACATTATTAAGATGCAACTTTTAAATGTTACATAGGAAAAGGCCCTCCTTTAGAGTAATTGATCTATAGTAAATTAAATGATTTAGGCACCCAATCAAAGAATTATTTACTTATTCTAAACACAACTGTAATGAATTCGTTAAAAGCATGTACAACAATTAGGTCTTCAACCATGGAGAGGCTTCTGTCTATGATTCAAGACAACTTACGAGACATCAGAAAGAAAAAATGGTTAACTATGACTATATATAACTATATCTTAACTGCCTGACCAGGACAAATGCCCCAAATAAACAGCTTTGACTTCACTATGTATAGATGTGTCATTATGTCCATAGGAGAATGCAAGACCAATAAAGTATTTACTCTATAAAAGAACCAATTTCACACAGAAAAAGTTCACGAAAATACCGTTCGTGAAAGCAATGAATGAAGAGCATGTCCAAACTCGTGAAAAAGAGTTTCTACTTCCCAATGATTAAGCCTTACAGTTGATGGATTACTTGACCCTGGAAAATTACAAACAAGAGCTACAACCTGCAAAATTACAGAATCATAAAGCATGCTTGAAAGTTTTACATTGAAAGCAAAAATTTACTGCATATGAGAGACTAGGAGAGAAACCACAGATTTAGCTCAATGCATCCATCTAAATAAATTGTACACATACAGGAAGTTGGTATTCTGTTTCAGATATCCTGCGACCTCCTTTTATTGCAAAATGAGCAAAACCAGGATACTTTCCCCTCCTTGAGTACAAATCAAGGTATAAATATCCCAAGTCACCCTGAAAAAAGAGTATTTAGTACATTCTTAGTGACCAATGCAAAAAATATGTTCAAGAGAAAAATATGGGAAACCAGCAGTGACAATGTAAATGGCAACGCAGATATTATTAGTCTTATGCAACAAATGAATTCAAGGATGATAAAACCTGGCAACAATCAAGAAATGTGAGGACAAAGTAATATTTTCAGCAAAGATATTCAAACAAAACTCAGGCAAACCAAAGTGAAAATACAAAAAAAAACAAATAAATGAGTATTCCTAATTTAAACCTTAATTGATGGCTTAGTCTCTGATTTACGAATAATTGAACATATCACTCCTAATACTTTTCCCCCCCTTTTGTCATCACTTTCCTTCACTTTCTTCCTAAATTGACAAAGGAAAAATAAATGATGCATCTAGAAGTATCTAGAAGTTTAAAAAAAAATATACCGTGACAAAATTTAGTAAACGTGAATCAATAGATAGAGTGATAGACTATACTCCATACTCATGAATATAAGTTTTGTACAACAAATTAAATCTCTAGAAACGTTATAGTTGCCAACTTAAGGTTTTTATCATGATTCTAATGAGTTACTTCCAAATGTTTTCCAGGTCAGAAAGATTTCTAATCTATACTAAAATACCTCTTCAGGATGATGAAGAGCCAGTTTAAGCACTTGTGGATCCCATGATTCACCTGATGCTAGAGGGATGCTATGAAAAGTTGCACCAAACAATGACTGCACCAGCACTTTCAGACCCTCTATACATTGTGACAAAGGAAAATATGATGCTACAACCTGCATATGGACGTTGCTATAAATAAAACCATGATCTGAATATCTGAACCTAGGTATCCAAAAGGTAAAATATAAACTGAAGACATAGGAAATTTACCGAAGAGTCCAACGTATAAACAGAGGACTTCATCATTGATGTGTAGTATGACTCGTCCCATGGCTTTATATCAGAACTTTTACCGAATCTTTGTTTCTTGAAACTCCCAATTGACTTTAACTCCTGACATTGTTTAAGAAACTTATTAAGTTATAAGCGCAAGCCACAAGAACATGACACCTTGCCATCAAAACCATGTCCAGGAAGAAGCTTTCACCTCATCAGCCTTTGTCCGGACCATTTTGCTCATCTCAGATAAAAATGGCATTACAACAGTTGGGGATGAAGCCATGTTAGGCTTCAAGGCAAATTCAGCATAAGATCGACATCCCATTATCTGGATCAAGTAGTTAGATAAAAAAGCCAGTGAGTCATATTATTAATGTTAGAAGAAACAAGAAATTTTGCCAAAATATACTAGTAAACAGCTGGGTCTGGTGGAGAGCAGGAGCCTTGGAAGAATAGTAAGGTTGCTACCATATAACTTGAAGGTCACAGGTTCAAATCCTAGAACCAGTCTCTGCTAGTGGAGATAAGGTTATGTATGTCTATTCCTCCCTAGACCCCACCAAGTAGGCCGTGTTTTTATACTAGTAAAACTTGTCAGCCTAAGTCAATAACAATGACATTTTATCTAGTTTCTTTTCAAATGGAGAATTTTCATCTACAAGACATCTAACTACCTAATAGAAAAACTCAATGTTCACATAGCCATTGCCATAAAAATGTACAGCAAGGCACTTGATATTAAATGCACTAAAAAGTCATAAAATCATACAAGAGACAATACCAAAATGCTTTAGTGCAGCACAAATGACTTATTAGAGAGGTTCAGAAGTGTCTATGGAGACAAACCTGAGCTAGCTCATGTCGAGCAGATATAAGCCTCTTGAGAACATCAATATTTGCATATGGGACAGAATTACCTTGAATATATACCATTTTCCTAACCTGAAAATAGACATGGAGGAAACCATATAAAATATATTAGATTATTACTAAAAGGACAAGTAGATTTAATGTAATTAAATTAAGTTCATCTGAGAAGACCAGCAAAAATGTACCCATAGTATAGGATATTCTGTTACTTGAAAGAATAGCTACGAACGCAAATACTTATCAAGTTTATCTAAACTTGTTAGATAATCCTTATCAAATCTTATTTCTACTCAAATAACAAAACATATGGAAAATAAAAATTTTCATATACTTAGATCTAAGCTACCTCATCTTCTGATGACAATTGCAAAATAGAAGCAAGAGTCTGCGGGTCTGTTGTTATCCGGAATCCTTTCTCTCTTGTGGTTTCGCCAGACCTTGACAGATCCTTTGATATCAAAGATGTTGATCGATAGATGGGCTTAGCAAGAAAATTTAATTGTTTCGATATGCGAGATGAAGGATATATGTCAACAAATCCAGGGTCTGTGGCGATATTTTCATTGAAGCTGCAGATTAAGAGAGAGGTCAAACAGGTATGGTTTATACAAGGCATGATTTCACTTTCTAAGAAAAAATGCTTAAACAATAACAAAACTCAAAAGGAAACATGTCATGAGTATAATCAACCCATTAAATTGCAGGAAATATTTGATAAAGTAAATTTAAGAATTATAGAAAGGTTAAGGTTCCAATAGGTTATACCGTTATAATCATTCAGTAAGATATTAGATTTCCCCTCCAAGAATAAGAAAAAGGAAAAGCTTATGCCAGAAAAATTAGTAACAGAAAGACACAAAGGGCAAATAAAGAATATAATCATGATGCATTAGAACTGTTCAACCAGAAAAGTCATTGCATAGTCTTTTAGATTACAACTGCTTAAGCATGCAATAAATTATTTTGACCATCCTCAAAATTTTGAAGTACTTCAATTCATGTCAGAGATTCATGGTGCTTGTTATCTTTAAGGATCTGTAATACAATATTACATGGCCTGATGCATTAGAAAGTAAGGCAATCTTATACTTGCACCAAAAGGCACCTACAAGACTATGACAAGCCAATATTTTACATAGCTTTCAACACTTAATAATTTTAAGGTGACCCATGCATAGCATCCTTTTCACTTGCCAGCAATCAGAATGCATGAATGTGAGAGACAACTTAAAATAAGTGTGATAATTGCAGGCGGCATAGACTTGTACTAGTTGTATTACCATTATATAGACACAAAGGATGCTAATCTAACCAAATGATCTCAATTAGATTATTCTTCTCTTTCTACCTAGTATCAGAGGAAGGTTTGAGGGAAGATTTAGGCTTTGATTGCTTTTGTCTTTTTAGGGTTTATGGTCGAACCACTTCTCTAACCAGCTCTGGCCTAACATTTCCCCAGCGCAGCTTGGTCCTCTTTGGCTACGTTTTCAACATCTAAAACATATTCAAAAGGCTAAATGATTTTTCCATTGAATCCTTTTACAGAGAATGACGCTTAGGTTACTCAAAACCTATCAATCAATACACCCATAGCAGCAGTTATGTGATGTCAAATATTTCCCACACGATGATTTCTCCTATCTTTAGTCATCCCACTTGCTGGCATAAAGGTCATAAGCAAGCACATTTACATGCTTATGGAGAGTTGAGTAGCCTTCTTAAACTTCAAACCACAGTTTAGCATGGATCACAAATTTTTTTTTTTTTTTTGGTGTTTTTGGTTATGCCCAAGCACTTCTTATGGGTTTCACAGTCTAGGTTGTTTCATCATTTTTCCTTTTTTTAGCAGTTTTCATAGGGGAGCAGGGAGCAGAAGAAGAACGAACTAGAGATTTCAACATTAGATTGTGTTAAAGAAACAGAAAAATAAACAAAAGGGAAAATATTGTTCAAGGATGGTCAACATCAACCAGCAAATGTCAATTATAAACAAACGTACTCTCTGCACAGTTGAGAAATTTCAACATTTAGCTGATTTACTCGATCTAATTTCTCTGCAAACAAAGTGCATCATCGGATTACTTTCAACGGAGAAAATATTTTATCCAAAGATCAGAGGATATTGTGCAACATTTACCAGCGCAAAGATGAATTCCACCCCTTTCAAAGTCCACGCGTAAATTCCTGGCTGCCCTTTGAGCTTCTTCAGAAAGACCATGACCCTCTCGCTCAGCTTTCTTCACAGCATCATAAAGAACATGATTTGTGTTGAGATGCTGTAAAGCAGAGAGGAAAAGTACAAAATGGTTATTTTCCATAGCTAACAGAAAAATAGGCCTACATAAGCAAAAAAGATGAACTTTGATGAATTTTGTTTAAAACAACAGCTCCACCTTTTGGAGAAAGCTGACTTTATTATCCTTTATTAAGGTTGATTTTGCATTATTTAATCATTTTAGTCTCTTTTATTTAATGGCTCCTTAAATTTTCTTAAATGTTATGACTTGATAGGTTGATTACGTTATCCATTTTATAGACGCATTATTAAGCTCTTCATGTCTATACTTCTCAAAGTCCAAACTGAGGTTAGGCAATGAATCTACATAATTATTAGTCCCATGGAAGACACGGTTCTACTTCCCATTTCAATGCAGCATAAGCACATCATTTTTACAGTTTGGCTACTCATCAAACTTCAAGCAGTTCATTATAGCCTCTACTGATAGTCTGATACCAAAGAATCTAGTCCTAGCTGCACTTTGCATTATCCCATATTCCAAGCAAGTTCAAGTTCTTTTGTGTCTTAGTGATTCTAAATCAGGTATTCTAATCTATAAACATAAAGAAGCATAATACTTCTCTGCGGTCAATAAATAATCTGACTTAAATAAGCAATGATCTACATATGAAACACTGAAATGGAATGAACAGGCTGCCCCTGTTCACTGGAGGTTAGGTAAACCAAAAAAACAGGCACAAGTTGCTTTATACAAATAAAGAGAAAATTGGAGTATTTTGTGTTCAATTTTTAGACCCCTTTCCAGGGATATTTAAGGCCAGATATAATGGCAATTTCTCATTTAAGCACCCATAACCAGTAATATGGCCCCTCTGCCGTCCTTTTGCTTCCAAACAAACCTCATTCCAAATAAACCTTCAATTCACGTAGACTCCTTCCATTGATAGCCCACCTAATCTAGGCCATAAGTCTTTGAAGTCATAACAACTTTTGCCACATTTATTTTGTTCCATCCTTCCATGAATAGTACAGTTGAATAACAATTTAGGAAGACCATTATATGTTTATCAAAATGAACATGTCACAATCTCTTGGATCATATTTATACAAAAATGTGCATGTTATTGAAACAACTGTACACTCTCAAACTCCTTATATGATCTTTGCTTTTTCTTGAGTTAAGGTTTTTATTTCTCAAACTTGTTTTATAAGCTTATTTCCAGGTTCCTTCCAACAAAATTTACGATTTACCCAAAGAACTGAGGGGGGAAAAAAATTAACCTAATATTATCACAGACATTAACACAATCGAAAAGCCAGAATCACCTCACATGTAGATATTCATTTATTTTCATCGATGCCTGGTTGGCCTCCTCAACAAATTCCCTGATTTGCCAAAAAAATATAATTAATTTATAAGACCACAACATTTTATATATTCCACAAAGAAAAATCTTAATTTGGTTAATATTTAGATTCAGTTAAACCCACATGCCACCATGTGCACAGGTTTAGAAGTGGTGTGCAAATCTAGCATGACACGCTCGATGGAAATTGATTAGCCAGGGAACTTATCATTAACTGATATACAAGGATATATGACTGTGAATAAGTAAAACCCAATTTATGAAAATCATAATAAAGTCTGATAAGAACCTGTTTGGATGAGTATGCCTACAAAGTTCTGCAGAGTCAACAACAGAACAGACCTGACACATCAAATATCAGCATCACCCCAAATGCTCACGAAAAAATACCTATAATTAGGTTACAAAACCTCCAGATTTAAGCATACCGTGTCAGAAATCTCATCCATTGCCCGAACTATTTCTGTAGTTGATGCCGTGGTAGAAATATATGTAATGAGTTCTCCAGACCTGAAAAGAGCATAATTTACATCATCAATCAATTCAAAGAGAAAATACTTGTTTTACAACATTGCATTAATTAATTTTCTAGTGTAACTTGATTCTCTAAATTTGCAATAGCTAACTCTATCAACAAGACTTCTCAAAGTGGTACATCATTTGTGAGGTTTCAATTTAAAATAAAAGTTGTCTTTTCCTCTCGTCAGCGGCGAGAATCATCCACAGAGTGCAGCGGCAGAGGAGTTTTTGGATTGCTGTCAGTTGGTTTTATTCTTCCAAAGTGTGATTTGGTTTGCAAGTTACTTCTTTCGCACAAAACTCTCGCAAAAAATTTGAAACCAAAGTTCAGCTTAGTAGCTACGTCTACCCATCAATAACTCCATATCACAACAGGAGAGGCAAAAGACGAACTTTAAGACAGCAATGCACTTCTTTTCTTAGCTTCAGTCTGAAAAAACTCATGAAATGGGCAAATGCTACCAGAAAATCACGAGTGTTTGGTGGTGAGTACCTTTCAATAGCTTCGTCCACGAATCTTCGAAAGTCTTTAGGAGTCTTCAAATTAGGGAAACCATAAAGGCCGGTGGGTTCTCCAGGAGCAGAAGTTCGGAAAGATCGAACAATGAGAGGATTCCATTTGAAACGTTTGAAATCAAACTCTGAAGCAGCCCTCCTGAATAGACACAACATGATGGAATAATGCGACGCAGAATAGCCCTCAGCAACAACAGTTGATAGCAACGGTCATGGCATGGCGAGTCCGAACCCGAAAGACACTTAACCCCTCGGGACTCGTCGTTAATATACAAGAGCTAGTTTGAAGTGATCTTTTTTTCCCCCCTTAAACTGTAAACTGTGAAGTGATCATCTTTTTGCTCAGAATGAAGGGATCATCTTAATCCATCAAGAATCAAGAAAATATACAAAAAGACAGAGCTTATCTATTATTGGGTGGGCGATCAAAAGAAATAAGATTAGAAGTTTGACCATGAGACATCATCATTCCCAGTAAATCAGAGCCTGTCTGAAGTCATTTTTTAAGGGAGTTATATATATATATATATAAGTTACATGGGGTAGATAGTGTCATGCCACCAAGCTCAAAGAACGCTTATAGAGGTAGGAGACCCTCACATCAATAAGTGGGTATCAAACCTCCTCACTTTTGAGGTAAAGGTTGACGCCTTAGTCAACTATGTCAATCTTCATTGGTTTTATGGGAGAATTTAACTAGTTAGTGCAGGGGAAGGAAGGGATTTTATTGATAGAAAAGGGTGGATATATATTTTAACATGGGATAGGATATTGTTACTACCATTTTTTATTACTACCATTTTTCCACCGTTAGATCAGAATCTTAATAGAAGAGATAAATTATAAAGATAGATTAGATTATGATCTAACGGTGGAAAAGTGATAGTAATATTGGTAGTAACAATATCATATCCCTTTTAACATTATCTTCTTGTTAGGCTTTTTTTTCATTATATATATATATATATATATATTTGTGTGTGATAAAATGTTAGGTGTCTCTCAAGTTTGGTTATGTAAATACTAAATAGATTACATCCACTGATCCACATATATGTATGTATGCTTTTATAACTATGGTATTAAACTGTCTAAATTTTTCAAGCATGCTTGATGTCATATGATGAATTGAGTGCCAATATTATTTTTTGAGGTAACATATTCCTTAACCTTATATCAGTGGCTAAAAATATAGTTTTATCATATTCGAACATGCTTTCCTGAATCCTTATATGCAAATGTTTACATGGTAGGCAAAAAAATATATTCATATGTCTACATGAGTCATGCATTGTTGATGAGCTGAGATATATGAGACGAAGAGGATTATGATACATGGCATTCCAACACTCAACACATAGTGGTTAGTCTTTTGTAGGGCTTTGCTCCTTAATACTCACATGGCTAGGTGAGGCAAAAAAGGAGCATTGGGCTGTGACACCTCCTAGTTTTCTTGTTTAAGGGCAGGAGACATAGCCTGGTCTTAGGCTGTACCTTTAGCTGAGTACCATTTTGAGTAAGGAAGAGCTTTGATCAATCTAATGTTGTGGGTTAGACCATGAGGTTTGAGTTAACTTCTGACTCTAATCAACATAATAAGGATGAATAAAATGATCAAGAAGATTCAATCTTATTATTACTCATATTGAATTGTGAATATTGATATACGTCGAGTTTGATTAAATATATATGTAACACGATACACTATATACATGTATAATGTGTATTAATCTAGCGTATTGAATGTGATCACGACTCGCCTGGGAATGGTAGAATACCAATATATAATTATTGAGACATTTTTACTCACCAACTATTTTGACATTCCCAAGCAAACGGTGCAGTTGGAAACAAGGGAAGTTCCTAGAGGAACGAGTCTAAAGGCTTTTTGTACTCCTCAATAACCATGTTGGGTTATACTGTATATATTTACATTTTAACTTGACATTAGAATTCATTTGTGGTTTTGTGTTTTGGTAACTTGAACTATACTTTAAATGTTTTCTTAGTTTCTTTCACAAGAACACAATCTAAGTTGCAACCCTTTTGTTATTATCTGCAATCCTAAATATATGACATAGTTTGTAGAGCAATTTGTACTACAAATTATGTCATATATTTATGACCGGAGGATTATTAAATCATTTGATTTATGATTGATTATAGTTCTTGTTAATGAGACATGTTGATTGAGATAAATTATGTCAAGTAGAGCCCTGCCCTATGCAATTATCTGGTTATATAAATGTTGGAATGTGTACTTATTTTATTAGAGCTGAGTTCTGGTTATGTAACAACTATGATAGGTGGATTTTTATACCAATTGGGGTTGAGTCTTTTGGTTATGATTATTTGTATAGGTTATTCCTTTTAAGGTTGAGTCTCAATATTATGTAATGATTTTGATTACGTTTGTATATGAATGGGAGAGAGTCCCTATTCCCTAACTCTAATGTATGCTTAGTATATATGTATATATTTATGGTGAGGCGTCACATTAGATCCTTTTTGAGAGCCAAGCTCTACCCAATGTTGTCACTATACCCTTGAATAACACTGCTCATATACCTTTACAAGATGTGATTACAATTGCCTCTAGATTTCTTAATCTTGAGTAACCCCTCTAGGATTCTTACCTAGAGAATTTCTTAATAGAATATAAAAAAGAGTTAAGGTGCAATTTTATCAACGAACTATTGGTCCAGGAGCGTCCAACACAATTAACTCTCAAGTGGACCAAAAATACCAAAAATAGTTTTACTCAGGAGCGTCCAGCACAACGCCGTTAGACAAAAGTTAATGTCCGTTATCTAAGGTGCAGATTGGCCAATGAACTTTTACTTCAGGAGCGTCCAGCACAAAATTCTAAATTTTACTAAATTAAATAATTTTTTCTCAATTGTCATTATTGAAAATTACTTGTATAGATATATATGGACAAAAATTACTTATTCTTCAATTTTGACATAAGATAAAATCATCATTCATGCCTCACCCCCTGGTTCTTCACTTTGGACTGTGTGTGAGTGTATACATATACATATACTTTTTTATATAAACCCATCTCCCTCCTTCATTAAGTCTGCGTGACTATGTGTGTGTATTTATATATATCTTGCAAGACATCATTTCCATATATTTTATATTTGAGTTTCTTCATGAATCTATTGCCACTATTGATTGTTTAACCCTTTTTTTCTTTTTCTTTATTAATTAACATCATTATTATTATTATTATCATCATCATCATCATCATTATCATTATCTTCCATTTTACTGGTTCACTCTTTACTGCCCCGAATGCAACTAAGACGCATGCCTTGTAAGATGAGACGAAACTCTCCAGTCTCAACACAAACCCATATTTGTCCTCCTTATATAATTTTATTTAAATTGTCATTAAATGATTTAAATTATAATGTTTAACATATATAATAAACTATAAAACACCTTGAGTTTTATTTAAATCATATAATTAAAATTATAAATTATAAATTTTGTTTATTTTAGTAAATTATAATTTTAACAAAATTAAATAATGAGTAATTTTTGTCTATATATATCTATACAAGTAGTTTTTAATAATGACAATTGAGAAAAAATTATTTAATTTAGTAAAATTTAAAATTTTGTGCCGAGCGCTCCTGGGGTAAAAGTTCGTTGGCCAATTTGCACCTTAAATAACGGACATTAACTTTTGTTTAACGGCGTTGTGTTGGACGCTTCTGAGTAAAACTATTTTTGGTATTTTTGGTTCACTTGAGAGTTAATTGTGTTGGACACTCCTGGACCAATAGTTTATTGGTAAAATTGCACCTTAACCCTATAAAAAAAGATGCCTCTTTTAAAAATGGGTTACCGACCGTGTTTTACCTGCTATCCTTTTTAATACCCTTCATCTCAGCCATTCATTTTATTTAACGGTCTAAACATTTAATTAATTTAAATATAGTAGGGGAAGAAAGAATTTAGCCACTCATTTTTACACTCAATTCTAGCCATTCATGCCTTTTAACTTAAAAAGTATCCGACTTTCTATACTAACCATATCTAAATTTGTTTTAAAACTAGTATAAAAAGCGGGTTTTCACTATGGTCTAATTATTATAAATAATTAATATAGTAAACTTCCTTAAATTAGTCAACTATCTAGTATTCCCTCCGATCTTAATTATAGAAACATTTTTGTAGTGCCATTTATATTACAAAAATGTTCTTCTAACTATTACCGAAAATAGCATAAAGTAAATATAAAGTGTTCTTATAAAGTAATCCTTGTATATCAAACTATATTAATGATAATCCTCGTACGAGTCAAGGTTTGAAATGTGACACAATGGTTCATGGTATGTGAAAATATATATTGGAATCCATGGGGGAAAGTGAGAATATAAGAAACCAGTGGGACTTGGCGCCATTATCAGAATACACAACTCAGTAACTAATGAGAGGAAAATGAGGGAGAGGGAAAATGAGAGGAACAGTACCCCTCAGTGACTAGTGAAGCTCCCTACCACAGCACACCCGAGCTCAAATCTTCCGAATCTAACAAACAAAACAGAAAATGGCTCTACAAATCCACTTCTTATCCTCCTTTACCAACAGAACTTGCCATCTTCATCAAACCCTTCTCTTTCTCTCTCCCTCACAACCCTCCTTCACTCTCCGATCCCAAAAGCCCTCAGAATCCTCAAATCCCTCCACCAATTTCGACGATTCTAACTCAGTATCGACTACTCCTCCGAAGTCTAGCTCACCTGGGGTTGGATTTGGGTCATCGTCGTCGTCGAATTTGAGTAAGAAAAATGCTAGCGTGTCGACTAGTAAGAAGCAGAAGGGTGAAAGAGAGAGGGCATCCATAATTCGGCGTTCCCCTGTTGAGAAACCAGCGTTTGTTTCGGAAATTGATGAGGCCAAAGCGAAAGAGGTGCGCAAGAGTGAAAGCGCTTTTCTTCTTGCCTGGTTGTGTTTTGGCGCTGTCATTCTTGCGGAGGGCCTTTTTATTGCGGCATCAGGTATGTCTAGCTTTCTGGGCACATATTATCGTAGTAAACTAGCTTTAACTCCTGAAACTAGTGAATACACAAGCAACAAATTAGGTATGAGAAATAATACATTCGTTATGAGTTGGTTTTCTCAGATTCTGTCAGTGACTTGGATGAAGGAGTACTGTGCAATGGATTTGTTATTTCTGGAATTCTCTGGGTACTCACTAATTTTTGGACTAGAATTGAATGGTTATAACGATTTAGGAACCAGGTTATCACTGTAGCTTTTTTTTTTTTCCCAATTAATTGTCTTCTGTTTCTTTTTTGTAGATATGATTTTGATCGTAACTTTTAGCTGGCTAAGTAACATGGACTCGTGATATTTGAGTCTTGCCTCATTTTGTGTGTAATTATGAAATTCGGTTTCACCACATTGAAAATTTCTTTCCTTTGGTTTTGTTTTTTACTGTTTTTTGGAAATTTGCATACACTTCAAGGAAATGTTCATTGCTATGCCGTTGGGATGTTTATGTGTTTACTTTACAGAGGCGGGAAGTTTTTTCCTTGGATAGAAGTTAATTAGATAAGACTGAATTTATGTTAATATCTTGATCTTTGTACAATGAATGGGTTGACCACTTTCCTGTCATTAGCAGTATCCTAGATGATAACTTTGGATAAGTCCTTACTTTGTGTCTTCTGAAGTTGCATGATATGAGCACTTTCAGGCTTAGTGGTTGCTTTATTTGTATGTTCTATGAAGTTAAGTACAAACACTTCAAAAGGGAACCAAGTCTTTGTGGCTTTTTCTAGTGTAATTTTTCCTTCTCTTCCATGACGTTATTCAATTTTTTTGTGCAGGCTTCCTACCGGAAGAACTGGACAAATTTTGTGTGAACTATCTTTACCCTTCTTTTACCCCAACAGTCTTTCTGTTTGTTGCTGGAACAGTTGTATATGGAGTGTATAAATATCTGCAGAATGAGAAAAGCGGAGGTCAGGAATAATGTGAGTCACAAGTATAAAATTAGAAAATTAGAAGTCCCAATTGGTAGAGAGTAACTGCAATCACATTCCCTAAGTTGTAGTTTGCTTCTATGCCCTTTCTTATTTGTAAAAAAGGTGTCAAGAGATAAAAGATGATTTGGGTGCTTTGCATTTCAATGAGAATCACTTTTTAGTTTATCCTTTGGGCAACAAGCTGATTTGCCATCATGCACCGAGTGTTTTGAGAATTTTGGGTTTTTTTTTGCCCATATTATATCATGTTCATGATACTCACATTTGATTGCTTCTTGTTGCAAATAGAATATTCCTGGGGATGCTGTTTGCAACAAACTCTATAACATCCCCAATTCTGGTAATACTTTAGTGGGGGCGTATGATGAGAATCCAATGCTGGTCATATATTAAATATGAAACTACTCTCTTATTCCGTGGAGGAAGGAGTTATTACTGTAGATAATATATAATTATTTAAATAATTAAATATTATAATGTCAGGATATTAGTGAAATAATATCGGATAGATTAGATAGAATATATCCAGGATCATATTATTTGTAGGATCCCGATATTTTAGGATCTTAGCAGCATCAGAAACCGATTATGTTATGCTCAGATTTGGTATCTAGGCTTTTCTCATGTATTCTATAAATTATGTAAATAGCGGCTGGATAAATCAATGGAATTATGAAAGACCTATCAGTTCCTCAATTACCATACATTGGAAATAAAAGGAAGGAACACACAAAGCTCACCAACAGTTGAAAAAATTAAAATATACAATGGAGAAAGAGGGAAGCAGATTTTCTCCTTCTCCCCTTCCCT
This sequence comes from Acacia crassicarpa, assembly GCA_034222035.1. Taxonomy (NCBI): domain Eukaryota; kingdom Viridiplantae; phylum Streptophyta; class Magnoliopsida; order Fabales; family Fabaceae; genus Acacia; species Acacia crassicarpa. The sequence goes on along the minus strand of JAWXYG010000001.1, from coordinate 54,776,469 downwards.
TAGAATCCCTCAGTATCCCATCTGGACCGTTTAAATCTTGATCCAACGGTCCAGATTTTAAAAAAAAAAATTTACTTTTGTCTTTTTCAAAAAAGACAAAAGTAAATTTTTTTTTTTAAAATCTGGACCGTTGGATCAAGATTTAAACGGTCCAGATGGGATACTGAGAGATTCTGAGGGAAAAGGACAATGAGAGAATCCGGATCCGGAGAAAGAGACCTTACCCCACCCCCCGAACCTAGTATTCAAGAGGCCAGGCACCCTCCTGACACAGTTACTATCTTCCTGCCTTCTCAGTTCTCACATACCTCCGTCTATATTCAAGTGTCTTGTGTCTATATTCAAGTGTCTTGTTGGTGTTGAGGTTGAGAGTCGTCCCACATGTCACGTGTTCAAATATAACATATCATCGGAGTTCTCATATACCTCCTAACCCCTTTAATGAACCTCTCCAATCACACACACACAATGCACACACTCTCATCCAGCTTTCTACATTCATGTCCCAAGCGACACTCACAGCAGTCAACTTTCTTTCCCTTCGGCATGGCCTTTGTACTCTCTTTTATCTCCTTTCCCTTCTTATAGGTCTTGGGGCTCAGTAGTCTGCAGCCCAAAAATTTTTCCATCAGCTTAAAATTCTTAAAGGAAGATCTGATATCATAGCTTAAGATTACAAACATGAGTTTTTTAAAAATAAGAGCAGGGCAACCACTCACCTGATTACCACGTAGTTCTGCGGTGATCATCCCTGTATGATTTTAATCTTTTTATTTCTTTTTATCATCAAAATAACCGTGGTGGTGGGTGAACCATGGTTTGATTATATAATTTTATTATCATAGAGATCATTTATGTCTATTTACTTAGCTGCTGCGCGAAAGAAGCTCTTACGTCAATTCTGCTGCTAAAAACAGTTCTCATTTTGTTCCTTGCTTTCTGGACAATGCTAGTTGAGAAACTGTAACTGAGCTTTGGGTCTAATTCACTCTGAATTATGGCTACAAAGTATGAAATTCCGTGTCTCTTAAAGTGTTGAAAGGATATTGCGGTCACCTTGAACATACCCATGGACAAAACATGATTGAATACAACGGAACTACTATCTTTTTATCCTTTGTGAAGTACTTTTACCTATCTTTGGCCATGACAGTCTTCATTTTTATGCTTGAAAAGTGAAAGTACAAGCAAATGAGACCAGTAACAGTGTAATGTCAGCATTTGGGCTGTGAATTAGGTCATTTAATGTATTGGAAAGAAACTCTAGTGAAAATATGAGTAAGGGTCTAATGTAATTCAGCTAGAAACTGTTTGTAGATCCTTTGGGCTAGCCAAAAGGCTGTTGTGGAAATTTTTGTAGTGCTGCATTTTATCAGCTAGAGTTAACCATGGTTTTGATGTTATATTCATTGAGGAATCAGATTCCTTGCTCGTCTTTGGGACAAGCAGGGAGTACAGAACGGAAGAGCAATCTGAACGGTCCAGATCTGATTTTTTTTCCCTTTTTTCTTTTTATAAAAAATAATTTTAATAGATAGAGAATCTAAAATAAAGATAATCTCTCAACTAACATTTTTTCAAAAAATGATTTTTCATGTAGAAAAAAAGTAATTAAGAAATTTAAAAAAATAAGATCCGAGCCATCCAGATCTAGATCTGAACGACTAGGAGCTCATCCTTACAGACGAGCTCCCACGACGAGAGGGGAATTGGTTCCTATTCATTGATAATTATCCGTTTCAAATATGATTAAATGAAGCTTCACCTTATCTTTTCCATGCCATTCATAATCTCTTGTTCTTTCTTTTACCTGAACAGCGTAGACATTCAGTCAAGTACACTCTTTTGAGCTGGGTTTTGTTTGACACCAACAAGACTCATTTGTCGTGTGTCTATACTCCAGAAAGTAGTTTTATTATATGTCAGTGTAATGGATATTCTCTCATGAAATTGGCTGTTTGCATCATTAGGCACCATGATAACATCCCTAACATATATATATATATATAGGGGTTATTATTTGTCATGAAACTTGCCATTAGATTATGTCAAGTCACTCTAAAACTATGTCGTTTTGTAGGTTAGGGGAATTAATGAAGTCCAAAACGATATAATTTTAGGGTTAGGGAATTTAATGAAGGTTTTTTGGTAAAATTCGTATAATAAATATAAAACAACAATGCCAAAACAACCTTCATTAATTTTTCTAACTCCCAAAACGACGTAGTTTTGGGGTGATTTAACAAAAGCTTATATCAAGTGGCATGATAAACGATAAACCCATATATATATATATATATCATAAACCTAGAGGAGTTATTAGTGTTCCCGAGACATGGATTTGTTATCTTTTGATCAAGCTTCCTATATCTCAAAGTTATACTCTCTCTAATCTTTAATATATGACCCACTTTAATGAAAATACTGAATTACAAAGTAAGTTTTATATTAAGGAATAGAGGTAGTATTGAACTATGACTGATTGGGATTGAGTTTGGTTGGGTAGAATCACAAGGACTCCAAAGCTCTTTCAATTAGATTTTAAAATGTAATTGCATACCAAGGATTCAAGTTCAAGTTCGACCAAAAAAAAAAAGGATTCAAGTTCAAGATTACTGATGAAGATAGCAAAATTCTCTAATAATTTTAGCTATGTGCTTATAGGTTGAATCTGTTCATTTTCCCTACGGCTAGTGTTGGTTATTTTCACATTGCTTAGATTCAAAAAACAAAAAAGAAATAACAAATTAGTCTTGATTTTTTTGAGGTATAGTGTTGTAGGAAGTACTATGTTTCTCCTTTTATAGGAACAAAGAATCTTTGGTTGCAGGTAATGGTACAATCAAATTTTTGCCAACAGTCGACTACATTTTCAAATATTTGGCTGACTGACTGATTAGTATGGGTCCTGTGAAGATTCATGTGTTGCATATTTGTATGGGACATACAATGAATATATTATGAACACAAATAAAAACTATCTATTAGTAATTGAAGTGACATTAACATAAAGTCAAATTATTATTGCTGTTGTTGTTAAATGAAGCTTTGCCCTGTCTTTTCCAAGGGATTACGGCCTTGCTTTTTTTTTAAAAAAAAAAAATCTAAAAATCTTATGGCATGATTGATGCAGAGAATAGAGTAAAAAGAAAGTGTTAAAAAAAATCAGGGTAAAATATGTCCCGTTTTCTTGAATTTTTTTTTATAAAAAAAATCGACATTTTTTTTTTTGCTATGAAAATTTTAGAAAAGGAATTGGGCTCCCCATAATCCAAGGGCAAGGCATTTAGAACCCAGTCTACAGGAGATATTGGTTAGAGAGTACACATACCTCCACTTCTACCAACATTATCACTATTTCCTAGATTCCTAGGATGCCTCTCCAGCACGTTGACCAAATTGCTACTACTATTATTATTGAATAAAAATGTAATAAATACTATTGGGACCTTACACAGTTCCACTGACTCAAATACGGACCTATGTAAAGATTCCCAGCCCAAGAAATAAAAGAAGGAAAAAGACTTTGAGAGAGGACACGAAATCCTAAGGAAAACTTTATTTGATCTTCTTCTACTCTCTTTCATAAAGTTTGGTAAGTTGAGTTTTTTTTTTTTTGGTCGAATGGTCAGTTGAGTTTTGATAATTTAAGAATCACTTTAAAAAATATTTATAAATTACTTACTTACAAGATCTTCATATGAGTAATAGAATTTGAATTCAGGTTCTTACAATATGTAGTATTACCTCCGGTCTAAATTATAAGAGTATTTTTATAGTACAATTTACACTATAAAAGCATTTCTATAATTAGGACTGGAGGGAGTATAAGATAACTATTGGCAAAAAAACAAAAACCAGAGAGATCCCCCCCCCCCCCCCCCCGGGACGTTCGGAGGAGAGAACTTCTTATTAACTAGATAGTCGTTGGTTCTTATTTTTCTCCCTTACTATAAGGACACTGGTTAAATTTATCATCTTCCACTTTAAATGATTCATATGTCATTAAGCCTAATCTTCTTTAGATAATGATGCTCATCCTTTTATGAATACGAATGAAAACAAGTGTGCCATTAGTAATCAAAGATATAAAAATATTTTTGCGAAGCTATATTATAATCAAAATGTCTCCAATTAATTTTTTAGGTAAATCAAAGATATTTTAAAAATAAATCTGTAAATATTTTTAAAATTAAAATTACTCTCACATTTTTCTTAGTAAAAATAGTCTACATGTGCATATCCTTATTCAATGTCATCACATCCATGAGCACATAGTTCTTATCATTGTAATGAAATCTAGACCATTAAAAATGATTTAGATGGTCCAAATTTACAATTTTTTTCAAAGATAAATTTATTCCGTCTCAGCTATATTTATTTTAAATGTTATAGCTATTAAAATAAAATTTTGTTCAAAACATAAAAGAATTAAATTGAATTTGGGCCATCCAAAATCAATCTAAATAATAGATTAAGATGACCACTCTATGCTCATCAAAATGATGAGCATGGAATATGCTCTTATGTACGTAAACTTGTATCACCTGTTTGATTTCTGGTTTAGTCAGATGGAACATAAGAATAGTAAATTGTTATAGTTACACATGCTTTCTTTTAAAACATTATTGGTGGGGACTTTTAATATTTCTGGTATGCTTATGTGAAAAATATGAATGGCTTCTTTCATACTTACACTTTTTCAGTTTGTATAGATAATTTACACAGCCTTTCACAAGGGAATCAGCCAGAACATGAAGTACTTGTCATCTCTTTAGGTTTGTCTCCTTCTTTTTATTACTTTTTCCTCAATCTCTCTCTCTCTCTCTCTCTCTTATCCTAATCCGAAACCGTTTGTTTGGATTATGAAAGCAAATGAGAGATAGAGGACCATCTTGCTTTCTTTTTCTTTGAGTGTTTGTTTTGTTTTGAGGTGATGATGAGGACCACTCAATCTTGGAGGGTTGGTTAGTTGTTTGAATCAGAGTGTTTCGTTCATGTTCAGTGTCAGAAATAATGCAAATGACTCCATTTATTGTTTGCGTGAATGGATCCACCAAAGATCTCTGAATTTTCATTATGAAACACACACACACACACCATCCCTTCTAATTATTATTTTTGGTGAGTCTCCCTATAATTACTATCTGCTCCTAATTCATCACATTTAATTTAGGTCCAATAAGGACATATAAGGAGGAGAGATGGCCTAAGGTTTATCATGTCATTATAGTTTCACTTTATCTTTAATTAGCTTCCTGTAGATTTTTTCACATGAAACTATAGGGCCCATATTACAAATAGGTAAAATTATAAGTACTTGATAAAAAAAGAAGAAGAAGAAACTACATAGACCTGAAGATTAAAAAAAGGGAAAATCCTATGTAAAGTTGGTTAAAATAATGAAATTCTAAATCAAGTTAGTAAATTCAATAAATTCTTAATTAAGTTATTGACCTAATTTATAATTTCTAAATATGAATTAAATAATTTTATTGCCCTCTCTTTGTCTCATCTTTCATCTTAAAAGGGTTTTAGAGCTTTCAAACTTTTTTTTTCAATAAGTATATACATATAACAACATTAATGTATAATAAAATAAAATATGATTCGCATAAATTAAATATTTTTTTGTTTGAAAAGATCATCAAGAATAATTCCAACTAAAAGAAAGAAAAGCATAATAAAAAACAATTAAATGATTTTCATCTCAATATTGAGAATCAAAAATTTTATTTTTGACTTGAATTTTTCTGATGAGAAGAAAATTAAAATATATTAATAAAAAATCTTACTTATGTCATATTATATATCAAATATTTTCATTAATGGAATTAAAAAAAAGTTTCATTAACGTAAAAAACCAAACTGAATAGGAGTATCACGCATGTTAGAATTCTGTCATTAGTGAAGTTTGGTTTTATTTTTATTAACAAAACAAGTTTAAGTGTAGTTCATCCAAAAATAAAATTTTTTATTGACAATATTTAAATAAAATCATTTAATAAAAAATTCTGACATGTGTGATACTCCTATTTAGTTTGGTTTTTTACGTTAATGAAACTTTTTTAAATTCCATTAATGAAAATATTTGATATATAATATCACATAAGTAAGATTTTTTTATTAATATATTTTAATTTTCTTCTCATAAGAAAATTCAAGTCAAAAATAAAATTTTCGATTGTCAATATTGAGCTGAAAATCATTTAACTGTTTTTGGGTTATGCTTTCCTTTCTTTTAGCTTGAATTATTCTTGATGATCTTTCCAAACAAAAAAATCTATGATTTATGTGAATCATATTTTGTTTTATTATACATTAATGTTGTTATATGTATACACTTATTAGAAAAAATAAGTTTTTTTTTGGGCCCAAAATTGGGAAAAATAAGTTTGAAAGTACTAAAATCTTTTAAGATGAGAGATGAGACAAAGAGAGGGCAATAAAGTTATTTAACTCATATTTAGAAATTCTAAATTGGGTCCATAACTTAATTAAGGATTTATTGAATTTACCAATTTGGTTTAAAATTTCATTATTTCAAGCAACTTTATATGGGATTTTCCCTTAAAAAAACATTTGAATCCATAATAATCTAATAAAAAGAACAAACAACTATAAGACCTAATTAAAAATCTAGTGAAACTATAAAAACTTACGGATTAATTTTTTAAAATAGATAATATATTAGACAAGTCCTTATAATCATAAGATTTTCTAGAAATATTCAAATAATTTTTCAATTTCTTCTATTTTTTAATTTATTCCATCATTCCTCCTTAAATTAAAGGATTCCCCTCTGTCACAAAGTGCTTGGATCAACTAGTTGTCGATTGTTCTAGCTTAACTAGTGGTCTCGTGTTCAAGCTTTAAGTATACAACCGTGATAGTTACTTGGAGATAGTGAGATTTCCCAATTGTGGGTCTACATTCTTACGAACCAAATTAATCTATTACTAGTAGCGCCAATACCGATAGGTTAATCTAAAACAATTCCCCTAGAGAGAATTTAGAGTTGGTACTTGGTAGTGCTTGAAACCTTGGTCCTATCACAAACATGATATAAATTTATGCCCATTATTGTGTAATATGAACAAGATTGTCAAATTCGTGAGTTTGAGTAAACTTGTAACGTGATGTAAACTTGTAACGTGAATTCAAATCGTAAACTTGTAGGAGTTTATTTTGATCATTAAATAGGTATTTATAGTATATAATTAGATAACTAAAATATAAAAAATGACAATAATTTAATTTGAATACATTTTAAATCCAAATAATGGAAATTAAATACATAAACATTAATAACTTATGAGTTAAAGTGCAATTTTGTCTTGGAAATAATCACTCATGAGCGTTGGCTATGTGAAAGTTTTTCTATGAGCAATTTTACAATATAAGTAACCAAAGCGTGGCAATTTTGCCCCATGTTAAAAATCTAGTGGTCAACGTCACTTTTTTAATAGTCAACATAAATTTTTTAATTGCAAGGGTGAACTCGCTCCCTTTTTAACAATTATAGCGTAAAGTTGCTCTTCGAAAACTCCCAAATACCCAAAGCTCCCATGGCTACTTCTAAGACAAAATTACACATTAGCCCGTAATTTATCATAATTAGCAAAGAAATTAATATAAAATTCATATATAAAACTATTAAGTATGATTAGATCAAAAAAGTTAATATGAGTTTAAAGTGAATTAATATGATTTTGTAAGTTAGAAATATAAAAACAATAAACTTGGTATATAAACTCATGGATTTATTTGAGTTTATAACTAGCACAAGTTTATCAGAGACTCGACACAATTTTATGGATTGAGATTCTCTCCTTCACACTCCTCATCCACTCTCATCCTTTGCTCCATAACTTTTTTGAGGTAAAAACAAGTTAGGAAAGCTTTTTATTTAATAAAAAAAAAGTCCCAAATCATTGTGACACCTAGTATTTAGCACCCATCACTCAGAAATATTTTCTTCATAGCACCTAGTGTCTCAAGTGCTAAAAAATATTCTATAGTGATTGATGACTTTTTTCACACAAAAAAGGTTTCCCAGACTTGTTTTTCTCCCAAAACTACGTAGTTTTGGGCATAGGCGGACTCAAGTTTAGTACCCCCTTGAATTTGACATTTTCTTTAAAAAAAAAAACATATTTGAATGATTGCTCATCCTTATATTAAATGTTCACCCTTAATATATCAAGACTGCACTTTGTAATCAGATGAGGATGAATGGTTGAATGATTTTTTAGTACTTTATATTGAAAAAGATGTATTTGATAGCATTGATAATAAGGCAATGATGATGGAATTCCAAAAAATAAGGTCTAAAAGGATGACATTGTAATTATTTTTATTGTAATATACTTTTGTTATTAAAATATATGTATTTGAACTTATTGAGTGCCCACCCTTCATTATAAATTATGTAACTACATTTCTAACTGCACTTAGGCTTGCTTTTCTAGATGACAGGCTTGTAAAATAATCACATCTTTTATCATATCATCAGTGTTCACTTGATTTCATGAATATTTTTTTGATATATTTTTCTTTTCTTGTTTATATTCTTTTGTTTTTTTTAATGCATTTTTAATTTTCCTTTAAAAAAAAATTTCGTGCTCCCCCTTCAATGATTTTTTGGGTCCACCCCTGGTTTTGGGGCAAAGCATGGGATCGAATGAGAAGGATAAATAGAGAATCTCACTCCTGATTTTATAAGATAAAAAACATAAAAACAGTAAATTCAAAGAGTTAACTTAGAGTTTGGTAACATTCTAAAACATTGTCAGTTAAGTCAAGAGGCTTTCACTGGCCTCTTAGCTCTTACCACAATATGCATTGAACAGATAATAATAATTATTATTATTATAAAGATTATTTCTCTCTTACTCCTTACAAAAATGTATATAAGCTATCCACTAACAGAATCTTTACATCATAAATAGGATTTAATTAAATTCAGACTTTTTGTGAGTATCGATTGCATAATTACCAATTAGATAAATGTTCATATATAAGCATCTTCTCAATATTTTTTCCCCCTCATCATGAGGCTTAAACTCAAAATCTTTTTTCACTCAATTCAAGAATAATAATGATAATATATTATTACTATCTTTCATCCCCTCCGTCTCTTGCGCCAATAAATTCGCTTTCACTATCTCTTCATGTCCTGTCTCTAGCTAATAACTTTAGGTGGGTGATACCAATTACTACTCTCGCAGTTTTGCCATGTCCCCACACCATTATTTTTAACCTCACCAGTCACCACTTTTTTTCATGTACCATTCCATTATGATTTATGACCATATTTAAAATCAATACTTAAATTTAAAATCAATACTTAAATTAGGCTTTTTCACATGCATTATGAATTTCGCCACGGTCCCTAACCTTTTATTTGAGAGTTGCATTGAGAGTTGAGACTATGATAAGTATATATTTTATAATTAAATAAGTATAGATTCTGGAATATATTGGATTGAATTTATTAATATTTTGTACTTATTTAATTATCTTTATGTACTTATCTATCTTTTAATTAAATACAGGATAAAATGATATTATAACAGAAAATCTATTGATATCCTAATTTATTTTATAGGAGATATTATCTAATCTAAAAAGGAGAAAAGATAGAAAGGGCTGCAACATTATTGGGCAACAAATTAAATTGAAAAGGATATAATATAATAAATTATTATATTATATTCACAAAAGATATAAAAGAAATTATATTATTATATATTATATTAATGTAATATCTGATTATATTATATAAAATTGAATCAGATAGATGACGGAAGCCCATCACGCGCACATTCCAATTAATATATATCTATCAAGCCACAAAAGACGACGCACCAGAGACGCAGAGATCATCGCAATTCAGAACCACGTACAAGGAAAAAAAGGAAGAAGCATAGACGCAGCCAAGGAAGGAAGACGCATGAGGAATTGGACATAATTCAAGAACCACGAACAGCAGTCAGGAGTAATTCTTTAAGAGTCTTGATTTCTCTTCTCTTTTCCTGTCTTGTCTTGCTTGAATCTGAATTGTTATCTTTATTTCATGGATTTTAATATAGCCATGCTTGGCTAGTTTTCTTTTGTAGTTAGGGAGATAATGAACCCTATGCGAATTTTAAGTATTTGGTTGAATTCTTTATTGATCTTTATTTTCTTGATTGAATGAATTATCTTTGCTTAAAGCTTTCTTAAAGACTGATCACCTTTTAGATTGTTCATAGGTTGGTGTATGACAATAGAGATGTTGGTGCATTTAACTAGAACCGTTAATTCATTGTAAGTTGCATGACCTAGATATAGGCTTACGAGTTTATGCGATCTCATAATTCTGGTTTAAAAATATGATATTTCTAAACAATACTAAGACATTAGGTTGTTTTCAAAGATAACGGACTAAGGTAGCATCAAGACATTGGGACTTAGTCTAACTTTAGAGAATTGATCGTCAATCAAGGGAATAATAATCCATTAGAGATTCAATTAGAGGTTCAATTCAAATACTTGGAGAAACGATTCTCATCCCTAACTGCGTTTTTCTTAATTACTCCTCTTTTCTCTCAGTTGTTCTTGAAATTCTTGATTTTGGATTCTTATTACTTATCTTTCCTCTCAGTTGTTCTTGAAATTCTTGATTTTGGATTCTTGTTCTTTATTTAATTCTTTAAATTCTGTTGCGAAAATAGCAAATTAGTGATTGGAGTACTATTAATAAAGTAGTGAGAAAAAGATCGTCCCACGAGAAATAGTACTCCAATCACTAATTTGCTATTTTCACTTTAGTTGATGAATGAGTAATATGGGATGAGTTATAACCAAACAGAATTTAAAGAATTAAATAAAGAACAAGAATCCAAAATTATGAATCTCAAGAATAACTGAGAGAAAAGATGAGTAATCCAAAATCAAGACCTTCAAAAACAACTGAGAAAAAAAGATGAGTAATTAAGAAAAACGCAGTTAGGGATGAGAATCCCCCTATGTTTCTCCAAGTATTTGAATTGAACCTCTAATGGATTATTATTTCCTTGATTGAAGATCAATTCTCTAAAGTTAGACTAAGTCCCAATGTCTTGATGCTACCTTAATTCATAAACAACCTAATGTGTTAGTATTGTTTGGAAAGGTCATATTTTTAAACCAGAATTATGAGATCGCATAAACTTGTAAGCCTATGTCTAGATCATGCAACTTACGATAAATTAACGGTTCTAGTTAAATGCACCAACATCTCTATTGTCATACACCAACCTATGAACAATCTAAAAGGTGATCAGTCTTTAAGAAAGTTTTAAGCAAAGATAATTTATTCAATCAAGAAAATAAAGATCAATAAAAAATTCAACCAAATACTTAAAATTCGCATAGAGTTTATCCTCGCCCTAACTACAAAAGAAAACTAGCCAAGCATAACTATATTAAAATCCATGAAATAAAGATAACAATTCAAATTCAAGCAAGACTCTTAAAGAATTGCTTCTAGCCGCTGTTCGTGCTTCTTGAATTATCTCCAATTCCTCATGCGTCTTCCTTCCTTGGCTGCGCCTATGCTTCTTCCTTTTTTTCTGAATTGCGATGATCTCTGCGTCTCTGGTGCGTCGTCTTTTGTGGCTTGATAGATATATATTAATTGAAATGTGCGCGTGATGGGCTTGCGTCATCTATCTGATTCAATTTTATATAATATAATCAGATATTACATTAATATAATATAATGATATAATTTCTTTTATATCTTTTGTGAATATAATATAATAATTTATTATATTATATCCTTTTCAATTTAATTTGTTGCCCAATAATGTTGCAGCCCTTCCTATCTTTTCTCCTCTTTTAGATTAGATAATATCTCCTACAAAATAAATTAGGATATCAATAGATTTTCTGTTATAATATCATTTTATCCTGTATTTAATTAAAAGATAGATAAGTACATAAAGATAATTAAATAAGTACAAAATATTAATAAATTCAATCCAATATATTCTAGAATCTATACTTATTTCATTATAAAATATATACTTATCAAACTCCCCCACACTTAAATATTTGCTTGTCCTCAAGCAAAAGAAAGAGAATTCATTATTTGAAAAGATCATTGCTCAAGAAATTCCTAAACAAAAAACAGTAAATCACTACACTTAAATCATATCATCAAATTTTATTTAAGTTAATGTCTTATAAAGATAAATCATTAAGCCAATAGTCTTAAACAATTATAATAATCTCTTAACATCCATGATTAAAAAGATTGGCACGCAAAAAGTTCAACAATAAGATTAGTAAAAGAATATTACGCTACTCAATTTCTCCAGAAAAATTCAAATGACCCACTAAACCAAACTTTTCATTTTAATTTAATAAGGATCCTCTGGTATGAAATAACTCTTTTTTTTTTGTTTTCTTTTCTTTTGTTTTTTTCCTTGAGCCGTTATAGGTCCCCTTTTGATGCGACCCTGCACATGGGTGATGCAGCACCAGTTACTCCAACAGGCACCTCAAGAGGCTTTTAGCTTAACTCATAACCCTCTTTAACTTTACCGTTTGACGCGAGTGCCAACATTGGTGATGAAGTGCCCCCGATTACTAAGTAAGGTCTAGAGAAGTCATTAGAGTTGTGTGCACATGTGTGTGTGAATTTTTTTTTTTTTTTTAACACTACCTGAGTCATTTCCCCAAACACCAGTTTTACTTAGCTGGCAAAGGTCATCCTCTAATTTTCTAAAGAAATCATGTAGCAAAATGTTTATAAACTAATAATCTGTTGATCATATTACAAACTAATCTCTATTCTCATAGTCAATCTCAATATTGAAAAAAAAATATCAAGATTTTAGAGGCTTAATTAGAATTTCTTTTCCTTTTATAAAATTTTTGACTTGATAATATTTTTCTAAGATGGGGAATGCTCAAAATTAAGGTCAATCTTAAACAATGCAAAAATATCAAAAAAACTCTTTTTAATTGTATAAGGATAAGTATAACTAAAGAAATTATATCTCTCCCACACACTTAAATCAAACATTGTCCTCAATGTTGCAAAATATAAATAGGGAAAGGAACTAGTACTCCCCTGGTTTTAGGTCATTAACTCTGATGTGGGGTGCTTCATCTGATACCATCCATGACGTTTCAAATTTTAAGAGAGGAAAGAGCGCCCCAATAAGACTTGGCAGCCACAAGAGGAGTGATGATCTTTAAACCTAGAAAAATGAAAGAGAAAGAAAAACAAGAAGGAAAAATAATAATAATAATAAAATAATAACTGCAAGGAAAACTTATTGGGTTGTCTCCAAATCAGCGCTTGTTTACCATCCCGAGCCTGACGGATGTCACCTTAATTCTTAACTTCCAATGCTACAGAGGTTCTTCCTCTGTCAATGTCTCCACCATGGTAAGGCTTTAATCTCTACCCATTCACCTTAAAAGCGTCATCTGAACTTGCCATTGCACCAAAAGGTGTGACTTATTTGACTACAAAAGGTCCTAACCATCTAGACTTCAATTTCCCTGGAAAAAGTTTCAAACGAGAATTATAAAGTAGTACTTGTTGTCCCGTATAAAACTCTTTAGGAATAATCCTCTTGTCATGCCATCTCTTGATTCTTTCCTTATAGAGGCTAGCAGACTACTCCACCACTACACTACCGTAGATAATACTTTCTACGTTGATAAGAATTTTCACGTTGATTTGTACGAAGTTATAGATTAAAGTATCATATTTTATCCCAAATTTGCGTGATGAACGACGTGGAAATGACTTTCTATGTTAATTCATAATGTATCGACGTAGAGTATACTTTCTATGTCGGTTAATAAATGTGTACACTTGAGGTTAAGTAATATGCTTTTTTTAAATTAAATATTAATTAATGAGAAGAATTACACTCTTGTTTGTCTTTGAGTGTTGATCACTAAAACAAATACCTCCTCCTCCTCTCCTCCCTTGTCCAAAGTAAACATGCATGATTACTTTAATTTCAGTGCCTATTAATATTTAGAATATAAGTTTTGTTAACATATGTAATTAGAGAAAACAATATGGAGAAGATGAAAAATCATATATTAATCTCATTAGAGCAACATATTCATATAAAGAATAATCCACTTAGGTTCTCTTTAATCTATCCTCACTTAAGCGAGATAACCAAAGACCTAAACCAATTAAGATCTTGGAAAGAGATCAAGTTAACTCTCCCTCTTTGAGAAGGACTTCACATTCCATACACTAAACCATATTAGCTAATGAAGACTCTTTATATAAATTAGGGCTCTAATTAACTAACTAATCAATTAATATCACCATAGTATCTCTAATAAGTTCAATCTCTCCGTTAATTGGAAGATCAAAGAAAGGAAATGAAGAAATGTAGGATTCACATATCATGAGGATCCCATCGCACTCTTTATCTCTCTTTTTTAATAACTCTATAAGTCACAGAAAGAAAGTCACAAAATTATATATAGCGAGTGATCTTTTCCTTAAACTTTGATTATTCCTTTAGAGGTATAGTTTTATAAATGCAAAGCTTGTCCAAACTCCAAATGCTACGACAAGTAATTACTTCCTTCGGTTCTAGATATAGCAGCTATTTACTTTCTAAATTTATAAATTTTTTTTCAAACTATATTTTTAATTGCATATATTAAAAGGAGTTTTCATTGGTAGAAATAATTATAAAGGGAATATTTTATAAAAGTCAACACATATTTATTACAATAAATTAATTTAACTTATTTTATTAATATAGATAAGTATGTTGTAGATAGATTTTGTATACTGCAAGCTAGAAGATTAAGGGTTTGATATGGCTGGGAAGAAATATGATAAAGATAAGAGTACAAATACTAGCTAGCTAGTTGTATCCTTTTTTCCTGCTCTAAGTAATGCAATTATTAAGATCACAATGTCGATTTTGTGTGTGTACAAATTGGCAAGCCTAGGCTTAATTAGTGGAGGTTAGATTTGATATAATATCACGGGGTGACTTTAGTACATTTTTTAAAAGTAATTCCATGAATCAAATCATTGTTAATATATACATAGAAGACTTTTAGACATTAATTAATTGTTTTGTATTGGAGACTTGGAGTTGTATGAAAGAGATATATGTAATAATGAATAATCAGGTCCTCATTTTCAATGGAATGGTCCTTTCATTGATACATTGATTTTGATTATATAAAATCTTTTCATCAAATCATTCGGAGTGAATAATACATGTGTGTGTATTATATATAATGATGGTATCAAACAAAAACTATTAAATTATTTAATTATTCATCTTCAAATAATTGTATATATTAATAAATTTAGTATTCTAATTATATGACCTATTACAAATGATCAAATTAATTCCTCTGATATTAAACTATTAATTATTAAATGATTCAATGTTTCAAATAACATTTTAATAATATATTAAATAAACAATTATTTATTACTGAAAAATACGATATTTTCAGAAAATAAGATTTTGATCACTCAATATAATCAAGGCTTGTAGATGTTAGACTTTTGTGGATTACATGAATTATGAGTTTGTCTTTCGGCCTTTATTTGTTTTTTTGCAATCATTAACTTTGTATATGAATGAAAATGACCCTTTTTTCCTTTGTATTTAGTACTAGCCTCTAGTAGCTAAGTGACCCGTTAAGTATTAATAAATCATGGTATGTATTAAAACTCAATCTAAATCAACAAGTTTGACTAATAAACCTGTGAATTAGTCTTCTAATTTACCTAATTAAGCGTTTTGGACGGGCTCACTTAGATTTTATTTATTCTCTCCTTATTTAACTTTAAACAATGTTGTTGAGTAAAAAAAAAAAAAAAAGCAATTGGTTATATTTGAGTTTTAGTAACTTTGTTTTACTGGATTAGATGTGGTTTATACATAAATGTTCCACTTACATGTTTTTTGGAAAAAATGTTCTTTTTACATGTCTCTTAAGTTTATATATGATTTTATTGCATATTTTAATTACAAATATTCTACTAGAAAAAGTTATTTATTAATCCATGATTAGGTTGGCCTCAGTCTCTTAAGTTATATCACCGATCCTTAAACTGCTGTCTCTGATCGGTTTAATAATTTATCCGATTCTTAGTACATTGATTAATAAATTATATTAATAATTAGCTTATAATTTATAATATAGACAACAAACACACACTTGGATTTGAAATCATTTTGCTTTCGGACTTGAGCCAACAAAGAAAGATGTGATGTCTTTATATATGGTGGATAACGAATCTGTATAATATTCATGATGACATGTTGCCTTAATGATTATTAAACAACTAATACATTAAACATATCACATGTGTGAATCTCTTGGAAATCATGGGAGGGGTGGTGGTGCAACATTTGATTTTCACAGGATTACATTTCGATTATTTAAATTTTATCAAAATTTTAATATTATTGTGTACTTTTAAAGATATAAAATTAAATTAAACCATGTGAATTTAATTTGAACTTGTAACATTCTGAATTTTGGACCTAAAGACTAGAAAATTAGCCTATTTTCGGAGGACTATTAGACCCTATTTTTGAAAATGAATTTAGAATCAGTATTTTATTGGACATGAATAGTGTTTACTATTCACAAATACGTACATGAATAGTATTCACTATTCACAAATACGTATTCACTTTTTATAAATACGGTATTTAATCGATATTTTGAGAAATATGAAAAGTATTTACTATTTACAAATACGTATTCACTATTCAAAAATACGGTATTCACTATTCCTAAATACGTATTCACTATTTGAAAATACGTATTTACTATTCATGCGGGACCCACGTCAAATTATTTCTCCTCTGCCAACACCCGTGAAGTTTGAAAAATTTTGCGCGCGGGACCCACTCAATAATAATAATATTATAATATAATATCTTATACTTTGGAAAACAATAGAAATAAAATTATTTCCAATAAACCGTGAATTAGGTTTTTAAAGTAAGGGTATATTATAAATAAGTGAATTTTTATCTCAGAGTGGGTTATCTCCGAAGTCATTTCCGTAATCGGCGGAATGATTATTTGAGATAGGTTGAACCGATATTTTGAAGCAGGACAGATAGTGGAATCTGTAGGAAATAAATCATAACTCAAAATCCTTGAACTAAGTAGTAAATAACTGCACATATTATGAATCAGTGAATTTTTGTCTAGAAGATGGTGTCACCCGAAGTAATTTCTGTAACCGTCAGTGTCCGACTTAAAATCTTCGGCAGGTTACGGAATACCCTAAATAGGATCAAAAATTTAGTTGACCCAGATATTTCTGAAGAGGAAAAATAGAACTTCAAGGCTGTGCTTCCGGATTCTTGAGAATTTCTAATATAACGCGATTAGAACACCGATCAGGGAATCTTTATAGGATAAATGCAAAAGAGTAAGAAAGTGTCATCGTCATGATGACGTCATCGATGACGTCATCGATGACGTAAGCAAATGGATTGGACGGTTGAGATGAAGCCATGTTTAAAGTCAAGATCCAACGGCCAAAATCTGACCTGATAAAGTATGAATAGTGTCATGCTTTTTCACTATAAATAGAGGCTTCATTTCTTCATTTTCTTCACACCAAACTCAGAGAACAACAGTTGAGTTTAAGAGAAGAGTGAGAATTCTTAGAGTTAGAGAGAGAGTTTAGAGTAAAGTTCTTGAAGCTGGAGAGAATGAGCAGGAACTTCAAGGGTAAGTTCTTTGGTCTCTAGTCTTAATATTTGGTAGTTTCTTTTGGTAATTATAG
Source organism: Acacia crassicarpa (assembly GCA_034222035.1). Lineage (NCBI taxonomy): Eukaryota > Viridiplantae > Streptophyta > Magnoliopsida > Fabales > Fabaceae > Acacia > Acacia crassicarpa. The sequence continues at coordinate 54,758,666 of JAWXYG010000001.1, read as the reverse complement.
TAGAAATGCCAGATAGAGTTTTTCTGAGTATGCTCTGTGGCTGCAGCTTAGTCTGATCTGTCACATCAGAAAAGAATTATCCTTGGACAGTAAATATTATTTACTGGCACAGTAAAAAATATTTACCGGCACGGTAAAAATATTTTTACTGGTACTATTCACATGAATAGTGAATATCCAACATAGTTTCCGCAAATGCTGAAAATTAATGGTCACTGATAAAAATGATATTATAGGATATCCGAGGATTCCGGAGTCAGATTCAAAGGAAGTTTGGGGATACGTGAATAGTGCCGTATACGTGAATAGTGCCGTATACATGAATAGTGCCGTATACATGAATAGTAATTTACTATTCACGTGGAAGGAAGGTACGGACGCGTATTGTAACCTTAACTCTGATGCTTATGGTATGCTTATATGTGATAGATAGTCTGAAATTCTGTTTTTGAAAATTGATCATACACATACAACTTGATACGGGTTATAGTCTTGATAACGTCGTTATGTTTTCCTAGCGCTGAGGACACGGATGTACACCGTGGCACTGGTGAATAGTGCAGACTATAATAACATGCATATTGCAGTGGCTGTGTTATGTTATTATGTGAATATATGAATAATGTATGTGATTATTGCTGTTTTGACATGAATATCTGTCATACATATTTGATACATAAGCATGAGGTTAACCGTTACCTGAGGTTCAATGGGTATTGAACCTCAGCTCTTACTGTAGCTTCAGGATTTTCGGAGTGAACAGAAACAGAAACAAGGGTAAGCAGCAGGCAGAAGGACTAGCTGGAGAAAGTCCTGTAGATATGTATAGTCTTTCGAACTCTTTGTATCAACAAACCAGTACACTACAGTGGTTGAATATCAGTTACTTTGTATTTAAAATCATTTCGTTGCTCAACTCTGGTTAAATTATTTTGAAAATGCTTTAGAAAAGTTGGGGTGTTACATTTTGGTATCAGAGCAGACATCCTGGCACGGAGTTAACTAAGTTACTCCAAACAGTCCGATATCTAGAAAGGGGTTTTGTGGTTGGCAATCAGTTTCTTTGAATTCGTCGAGCCTTCCACAAAAACACCTGCCTAGTCAGATTGTCTGAGTAGCGGAGTTAGGTTCTAAGCTTTCAAAAGTGTTTTATCTGGTATGAACCCGACTCAGTTACAGTAAACCATTGGTGCCGAAGGTAGGGCCGAGTCTATGTGGATCAGCCAATCAGTCACCCTAGCACGGTGAGGCTCCCATGATAGACGCCTACCTGGCCAATCGGTTTGACTAACTAAGTTAGGCTCTAAGCCATGGTTTTAAAAGTATTTCGAAAAACAAGTACAAGTACTGATATAATACTGGTGTTGTGATACAAAAAGGACGTACACCCTAAGGAAAAGGGTTAAGAGATTAAAACCCTGATATAGAAAGGATGACATAGAATATGGTTTCTATTGTTGAACTTTAAGACTTTTGATATGGGAATTGGAGTCTAAGTTAAATCCCTGCTCAGAGTTTCAAGGGAAGTAGTACAGAGAAGTTGGTATGACTTAAGTTTTCCGGTAAATAATAACCTACTGTTTAGGTTTCCCTTGGATAGTAACCTATCGATTTAATGTCCTTGTCAAAATAATAACTTGTTAAGGTACCCTAAGAAGAAAATCCCTACCTTGTAGAGGCCAGACACCATGCGTGTAAAGGGGCGTGGCTTCGGGGACGAAGATCTTTTGATTAAGTCCTTGACGGTGGTGATCAATTGACAGAAGAAGGAAAGTACCCAGTAATTCTGGGGAGACAGTTATGTCATACTAATACCTATGAGAGTTGTAGGTACCCAGTAGTAAGTATGTCAATATTAGTACCAAGAATCAATAGACATTATGAAGTTAATATTGCTTAGGCAAGAGAAATCTCAGAACTATGACCCCTGTGAGAGTAGGAACCCTGAGAAAATATGAGTGAGTTTTGCCTAGGTTCCAAATACCTAAGAGATAGTTCCTTAACAGAACCATACGAAAGCTGGAAACCTCAGTAGCCACCAGGTTATGGTCTCAAGGTGGGACCAAGAACCATAGAGATGTTAGTGGCTAATAGATTCCCTATAAAGTAAGTGGCTACCCGATAGGGAAAATTGAGTTAAGAATTATGCTTGGAGCTAAATAGAAAGTGAAAGTCCACAAATAGAATGACCCTAGATAAGATGGCAGACATAGAAACAACGGTTTATGAAACTACTAAAGGATAGGAACCTGTTAAGATTTGAGTTCTCATTATAATGATTCAAAGACGATCACTGGCGCTACTTATGGAAAGTTTGATCGGAGAAGGATACCTACGGGGAGTTCTGATCAAGGAGGTTTACCTACAGAGGATGCTAACCGGAAAAGCTGACTGGTCTGAGAAGACTAAGTGAAGCGCCGAGTAATGTGCCGTAGAGCAGAGCCACCGTGACGACGAACCGTAGAGTGGGGCCGCTGTGACAACGAACCATAAAGTAGAGTTACCAGTGCATCAGTTCTCAAGGTAAGTAAATTATAATGAGTCTCACATCGAATAGGTTCCCCAGAGTGAAGGTTTAAGTAATCTAGTATATCACCATGGTTTGCTCCAGTGCTATATAGTACCTATTGTGTTTATAAGCTAGCAGAAGCCCGCGGTTGTTAGACAACAAATACGAGAAGTGTCCCAAAAAGCTTGTGAAACCCGAGGATAACGGGCAAAGTTTGGAATAGCCAGATGAGTTAAGTAGAACAAACTAAGCATTATACATATGGTTTGAGTAGTCAAGAACAGAGGTCCGGATGTATGTAGTTAGTAATGACCTTCTAATGTTAGTTGTCTGATTCCTAAGTAAGGTTTTAAAAAAAAAAATTGAATTTTTGAACTTACCAATGCACCTGCTATTTTGAAATTTTCGGAGTTTACTTTCAAATTTGTGAAATCGAGTTTTTCAAATGAAATATTTTTCAACAGAATTTGAGACCACAGTGATGGTTATGATGTTGTCTTGTACAAACGGTTTTGTTAGAACCCAGAGTTTGAAACTGAGTTTTCAACTATGTTGTGGTAAAGTCAGTACAAAACTGGAAGGACAGAAGCTGTTGTAGATGTACACAGTTTGCTGGGTCTGCCAGATGTTTTAAAACGTTTGAAATCGCTGGCCTTTGATAAATGTTCTTTTTGAACAAAAAGTTTTTGGAGGGATTTTGTTTGAGAAAATGGAAATCGCACCAACAGTGAACGCACCCAATCCATAACACTTTGCCGAGGGCATATGTTTTGTTTAGTACAACCTGACTGTCTATGACTGGACTGAGTTCCGCTAGATAGGGTTGCTACTTTATGTGCCAGTGTGAACACTGGGTCTCCTGAGAGAGGGGCGGAGGTTCTCCCACATTGTTGATAGTACTGTTGAGACTGGATTTGAGGATTGGGGTAAGGCGCTTACTGTACCAAATGGTTAAAATGATGGTGTGTACTCTCAATTGTGAAATTTTGTGAAATAAATTAGCTCCCTCAAAGATATGTGCCGGTAATAAAAGTTTTTGAAAATGATCCGGCAGTGAAAAATGTTTTCACGAATTTGTGATGGCAGCGATTAAATTTAAAAATGTTATAGCACTATTACTTTGTGGTATAGTGCAGATTGTGAAATGTACTGAAACCACGGAAAATTTTTCATGTTTGAAAATTTGAAAATGAGACAAGAAAATTTATTGAATATTGGATTCTGTAGGCCCAAATTACTTTCTAGGGGATGAATATTTTTATTGGTGTCTAGGAAAGTGATTGAAAGACTAAGCCCCTATTTGATGGTTATTCATTTTGTTGCCGTTGTAAAAAGTATGAAGAGATTTTCGCTAGATTTACACTTACCTAGCTAATTTATATGAGTAACAGATGACAATACCATAACAGAATGCGGACATAGTCTTGATTATACAGAATAACTGGCTTAAGTTTGAATTTAATAAGATAAAGCTGAGTTTGGCAGGAAAACTCGAAAATCCTTATGAATCCTAGAATAAGAGATTACAAACATTAGCAAGAAGGCTAAGAAGAGTAGACTATATTAATTCAAGCATCAAGAACAACAGTTGGTACAATCCCACCGCAAGCTTCGACTATCTCAAGTTTAAGTCTATTAATTTCTTCCTGAGCGGCTGCACTTGAGAGAGGACCATCAGAAGACATTGTTTTTCTCAATCTAGCTATTTGCTTCATAGTGCTTCGAATTTTTACATACGGCCAATGCTTTATTCCTCCCCTATGGCATATTTTCATTAGAACATTTTTGCATAGACGAACTTGTTGAGCCGCTTCTTGTTGAGGTAAATGGAAGAAGTCTCTAAGATCATCTATTGACATTGATGCAGCTCTAATATTTTGTTCAGCTCTTGATCGGTATGGATTACTAGGTATGGGGACTGAAGGATTATTATTTACAACCATGAGCTCTTTTCCTTTATTGGATATATTTTCTGTATTGGTTGGAAATGAACTATTAGGGAGTTCATTTTGATTTTTAGTCCATTCCAAACCAACACAGAGAGCCTCATAGTAGGCTGATATGGGATCCGACACCAGGACATACCCTAAAGATTTTTGATTCAAACAATAATTTTCTAGAAAATGTTTGACATCATCTAAATTCTTCTTACCAAAGTCAAATACTTGAGGACTGAAAGAACCTCCTTGTACGTCCTGGTGAAAGACAGCGTGGCATATCATACCAATCCTCCCATGAACTTCAAGTTTATGGTATTGAAGTCCATTGGTATGAATAATCTCTCGTAGAACATGGCAGCAACCACATGAAAATGGATTAGTAGTCTCAGTCAAGGTAGAAGCAGGATTCCTTGGTTGAGAAGGTACCGTAGACTCCATAAGTTCTGCCACATTACGACACCTTTGGACAGGTCGCCTTGATGGACCTGCTTCAGATTCCTTTCTGTTAGTAGTTGTAAAAATAGAATCTTGTATCCTTGGAGGAGGAGTAGGAATGTTAATCGTTGAGGCAGATGGATGAACGTTCATACTTACGGGATTTTGGGGAAATAAAGAAGAATAAGGGTATGATGCATTGTTTGACAAATCAGACAACATGTTAGTCTGATAGTCATGAAGTAAGGCTTCAAGAAAGAAAGGGTTGAATGAATCGGAGACTGGAATAGAGTTACTTGAACCGGCCATGTTTAAGGATAATGTGGAAGGTTATAGTGAAGATTACGATCGGAGAGGAAATGAATATTTTGAAGTTTGAGAGAACATGAAACATTTACTCTTTCTTTACTCGATTTATAGCTGGGCTAGCAACGTCTAGATTTTGTTAAGCAGCATCGGATTCTCATCTGTCGTTGGCTCAGAATAGTGCAGACTTTGTTGTTATGCGGAAAATTTTATGGCACCGCACCCTAGTGCACCCTAGCCACCGTTAGGGGTCGCAGTTTCCTAGACCTTTGCAGACAGAAATCGCTATGGCATTTATTGCTAGCTGTGTTTTCAAGAAAATAAGTTTGGACGTTTATACGCACATTTATCTAAGAAATCTGTCTTAGATGTGCAACTGACTCAAGATGTCGGAATTGACATTTGAAAATAGGATTTTGAAGCGTAAGCGTGCTAAGGTGATAGTAATCTTGGGAAGGGTGACTTTCTAATAATATTAGATGAACCGGAGAGAATCCGAAGATTTGAAATGATGATGAGAATAGTATCTATGATGATACTTGGTACCAGAATTAAGAGAATTGGAGTGATAGACAAACCCAGAAAATAGAATTTTTCCTGGATCACTAGTTGGCATGCTAGTACAAAGGAAGAGGTTGAATTATAGAAAATGAAATGGAGCATTTGTGAAATGTTCCCAGTTTAATGGAGCATTGAATAGTAGGATGTATGCTAGATAAGCATGTATAAGGAAGAAGTATATTAGAGGTCTAGATAACCTTTTGATTTTATATTGTCAAATTTCGAGGACGAAATTTATTGAACGGGGGGAGAATTGTAACATTCTGAATTTTGGACCTAAAGACTAGAAAATTAGCCTATTTTCGGAGGACTATTAGACCCTATTTTTGAAAATGAATTTAGAATCAGTATTTTATTGGACATGAATAGTGTTTACTATTCACAAATACGTACATGAATAGTATTCACTATTCACAAATACGTATTCACTTTTTATAAATACGGTATTTAATCGATATTTTGAGAAATATGAAAAGTATTTACTATTTACAAATACGTATTCACTATTCAAAAATACGGTATTCACTATTCCTAAATACGTATTCACTATTTGAAAATACGTATTTACTATTCATGCGGGACCCACGTCAAATTATTTCTCCTCTGCCAACACCCGTGAAGTTTGAAAAATTTTGCGCGCGGGACCCACTCAATAATAATAATATTATAATATAATATCTTATACTTTGGAAAACAATAGAAATAAAATTATTTCCAATAAACCGTGAATTAGGTTTTTAAAGTAAGGGTATATTATAAATAAGTGAATTTTTATCTCAGAGTGGGTTATCTCCGAAGTCATTTCCGTAATCGGCGGAATGATTATTTGAGATAGGTTGAACCGATATTTTGAAGCAGGACAGATAGTGGAATCTGTAGGAAATAAATCATAACTCAAAATCCTTGAACTAAGTAGTAAATAACTGCACATATTATGAATCAGTGAATTTTTGTCTAGAAGATGGTGTCACCCGAAGTAATTTCTGTAACCGTCAGTGTCCGACTTAAAATCTTCGGCAGGTTACGGAATACCCTAAATAGGATCAAAAATTTAGTTGACCCAGATATTTCTGAAGAGGAAAAATAGAACTTCAAGGCTGTGCTTCCGGATTCTTGAGAATTTCTAATATAACGCGATTAGAACACCGATCAGGGAATCTTTATAGGATAAATGCAAAAGAGTAAGAAAGTGTCATCGTCATGATGACGTCATCGATGACGTCATCGATGACGTAAGCAAATGGATTGGACGGTTGAGATGAAGCCATGTTTAAAGTCAAGATCCAACGGCCAAAATCTGACCTGATAAAGTATGAATAGTGTCATGCTTTTTCACTATAAATAGAGGCTTCATTTCTTCATTTTCTTCACACCAAACTCAGAGAACAACAGTTGAGTTTAAGAGAAGAGTGAGAATTCTTAGAGTTAGAGAGAGAGTTTAGAGTAAAGTTCTTGAAGCTGGAGAGAATGAGCAGGAACTTCAAGGGTAAGTTCTTTGGTCTCTAGTCTTAATATTTGGTAGTTTCTTTTGGTAATTATAGTAGAAATGCCAGATAGAGTTTTTCTGAGTATGCTCTGTGGCTGCAGCTTAGTCTGATCTGTCACATCAGAAAAGAATTATCCTTGGACAGTAAATATTATTTACTGGCACAGTAAAAAATATTTACCGGCACGGTAAAAATATTTTTACTGGTACTATTCACATGAATAGTGAATATCCAACATAGTTTCCGCAAATGCTGAAAATTAATGGTCACTGATAAAAATGATATTATAGGATATCCGAGGATTCCGGAGTCAGATTCAAAGGAAGTTTGGGGATACGTGAATAGTGCCGTATACGTGAATAGTGCCGTATACATGAATAGTGCCGTATACATGAATAGTAATTTACTATTCACGTGGAAGGAAGGTACGGACGCGTATTGTAACCTTAACTCTGATGCTTATGGTATGCTTATATGTGATAGATAGTCTGAAATTCTGTTTTTGAAAATTGATCATACACATACAACTTGATACGGGTTATAGTCTTGATAACGTCGTTATGTTTTCCTAGCGCTGAGGACACGGATGTACACCGTGGCACTGGTGAATAGTGCAGACTATAATAACATGCATATTGCAGTGGCTGTGTTATGTTATTATGTGAATATATGAATAATGTATGTGATTATTGCTGTTTTGACATGAATATCTGTCATACATATTTGATACATAAGCATGAGGTTAACCGTTACCTGAGGTTCAATGGGTATTGAACCTCAGCTCTTACTGTAGCTTCAGGATTTTCGGAGTGAACAGAAACAGAAACAAGGGTAAGCAGCAGGCAGAAGGACTAGCTGGAGAAAGTCCTGTAGATATGTATAGTCTTTCGAACTCTTTGTATCAACAAACCAGTACACTACAGTGGTTGAATATCAGTTACTTTGTATTTAAAATCATTTCGTTGCTCAACTCTGGTTAAATTATTTTGAAAATGCTTTAGAAAAGTTGGGGTGTTACAGAACTATTCAGATATTTTTGCGAATCTTTCACATCCTTGTCAGTTAAGCCGTGAATCAATCTTATTGTGTTAGTTCGTCATGCTTCTATATACTTGTTGCTTATTACCTTTTGTTGTAGATAGTATCGGAGTTCAGTATCCATCAAGATGAAGAGTTGTTTCAATGGGGTGATGATGCAACATTAATCCATGCAACAAGTTTCATATTAGTGATTACCCATTCTTTTAAGTTTAACCAACAAGCTAGATTGCAATTTTGTTATAAGTTTTAGGATTAATATCGTTTTTAGTTCCTCAGGTTTACTTACATTTGGGTTTTTTTTCTCCTTTTAGGGATAAAATATTCTAGATTTTTATTGAGTTATAGGAATCAATGCTTTAAATGGTTTTGATTTATATTTAGGGCCAAAAATAAGAAACTCATTATTATGTGCAACTTTCGATACTAACATTAGCAATCTAAACACTAATTCAAAATGATTTCGACCCCGCATGTGGATCTTGCCGAACGATGATGTTGTCCACCCAGCACTCAAAATAAGAAACAAACTAAAGGGCCGAAAACATAATCATTGCAAAAAAACCATAATTTTTTTGGGACTATATGACTCGTTAATACTCTTAACACTATAACATAATTTTTTTCATCTGACATTTTCATTCTACAGTCTACAAAACCAAACGCAGCCTCAAAAGACTCAAACTTTAAGAAATTTTGAAACTGTATTGAATTTTCCAAAAAGATTATCCCGAGTTGGTTAAACCTAATAAGAGATATAGTGCATTAAATTGTGCAATCAGTAGCAGCTAGTGGCTCTTGTCTCTATCAAGAATAAAAGATGGTCCCAAAAATACTAAGAGGATTGTGTGGTGGAATAGGGACAACAAGGTATGTGTTGTTGTTCTGTGTGTGGAGATTATAATATGGCATGCCTCTGATTTGTTTAATTAATTCTTTCTGCTATCTTCTTTTCATCAATTCAAGACCATGAATTTATTCTAATTTTTTTAATTTCTTCACTTTTTGTCACTTTAATTTCTTACTACTCGTTATTTTTATTTTGAAATATTCACGTTAAATTTTTATGGCTCGAATTTATTTATTTTAAAATTCTTAAAATTTAATAATATTTTGTTAAATATTAAATTCAACTTATTCATAATTTAATTTAAACAGTTTAAATTGTATACACAAATTGACAGATGGGTGAAAAGAGAGAAAGAGGGAGAGGGAAACATTAATTTGTCCTTGGCCTAGATCTTATTCTTCAAGCAAAAAAGACACCTAACATGCCTATAATTAGACCTTTTCCTTTTAAAATAATTTATCTTTTATAACAATAGGATGTATTCACTACAAGAAAATGCCCAATTTGCGACGGAATTTGCGAGGGAAAAAAATTCCGTCGCAAATTTGGGTAAATTTGCGAGGGAAAAATTTCCCCTCGCAAAAGTTGAATATTTGCGAGGGAAAAAAGTTCCGTCGCAAAATTTTGAATTTGCGACGGAAAGAGGCATTTTTGCGACGGAAAATTGATTTGCGATGGCGATTTTTGCGACGGAATTTTTTCCGTCGCAAATTCCGCCACAAATCACTTTTGCGACGGAAAATGCCTATTTTGCGAGGGAATTTTTCCGCCACAAAAAACTGTTTTTTTTGTAGTGATTATGGAGAAGGACTCTAGAGGTCAAAAGGTTTTCGTCTGAATATGAGAAAAAATGAATATATACATTGTAATTTTGATAAGAGAGAAGTTAGAAGTGAAGTAGACGTGAGGGTAAGTCATTCCACAAGTGACAATAATGTTTACATATTTGAAATTAATTATACAATAAGATTGCGAAATTGATAGAGATGTTAATCATAGAATTCAAACTGGATACTATAAGTGTAGAATATCTACTGGAGTTATTTGTGATCATGAAGTACTTAATAAGGTAAAAGGAAAGTTTTATAGTATTTCTATAAGACTAACAATATTATATGCTAGTGAATGTTGAGCTTTAAAAGGACAATATGAACATAAAGTGGAGGTAGCTGAGATGAACAAAAAAAATATAAAATTCATAATAATCATATACCATACACGAACAAGTTGAAGTGGCATCTATTGAGAAGAAAATGGTAGAAAATTGTTTAAGGTGGTTTAAACACGTTCATATAAGGCTATTGAGAGCATCAATGAGGAGGTTGAACAAGCAATATAGAGTTCTATTAAAGGAGGTTGATCAAAACCGAAACGAACGTTTAATAAGGTTATAAAGTAGAATCATTTAGTTGATAATTTATCTAAAGATATGATTTTTGATAGACTACAATAACATCATGCGATCTAGTAGTAGCTAACCTCACCTAGTAAGATAAGGTTTCGTTCTTGGTGTTTGTTGTACAACAAGTAATGTTATCAAGTATTGTCTAATCCAATGGAGAATAATATATATATATATATATATATATATATATATATATATATATATATTATAATAATGAGAATAATTATCTTAATTTAATTTGTATCCACAAGTTACTCTATGAGAAATCAAACCCCTTTTATTCAATTATATCACCATGAATAAATTCTAATAATTAAGGACGTACAATGCTATTGATGTCACGTAACGTTTGATCATTGTCAGATGTTTAAGGCCATTTTTTTTTATTTACCATAAATTTTCTAAAAACAAAAGGAATATATATATATATATATATATATATATATATATATAAAGAGAAAAAAAGATAATATTCGTAAAAATTAGAGGTGTATGTGGGTCAAATTTTGATCTTAGATGTATGATTTTTTCATTACTTAATAAGAGAAGTATACAATAGCCATTATATTCCAATTTTTTAAATAAGCGTTTTTCTGATTTTTTTGGTTTGTTAATAAACACCATTTTCTAGTAAAAGTAACGATATAATTGTCAATTAGATCAGAGCTACTAATCACTTCATGAGCTCTAATATAATATTTGGAGACTTCATCTTCCATCAATTTGTGTTACCTAATTTTGATTTATGAATTAATAGAAGTAATTTTTGTTTTTCTTGTTTAAGCCTTCATTCTTTTTGTAGGTTTAAGTGAAAAAATTACTGTTAAAGGTTTTTTTTTTTTTTTTTGGCGCTGCATGCTTGGAATTTCTTAGTGCAAAACTATGTATGAACTTTCCTAAATGAGACAAAATTGACACATGTTAAATATACCCATATTAACAGAAGATAATGGTGACATGGAAGCTTGACGACGAAAATGTCACACTCAGATCTTATTTCTGTGTCAATTTTTCAAACTCTCCACCTTATTCTTCCTCTCTTCTTCCATTTCATGACTCTCTCTCACATTCCGGCCAGGCCAATGTTACGTTTATGCACATCCAGATAACAAAAAAGCCACCATCTTCCACAAAGACCCTCAAGTTGGCTGAGTAATTTCTTATTTTATAAAGACATAATGCACCCTCCCTCCCTCACACACACACATATCTACTAGGTTGAAAAGGTGAGGAAATGTTATAAATATAGCTAAAAATAGGCTTTAAAGAACAAAAACATCAAACATGAGGCAAGTTGTATCTTACTCCTACGTCTTTTATATAATATATATTTATCTGATTTGATTATATTAAGAAAATTGGTTAAGTTAGTTAATATATATAACATAGATTTTCTAAATTATATAGAATACCCTAGTCATTTTTTTTGAATTCTTCCATTTCCTCTTCTCTTTAATTAAGGTTGAGCGAACATAAATAGGGATAAATTAGCAAAGCATTTATCAATATAAAAATTATGTTTTATATTTAATACTAAAAAAAACTTCTCAAATATCTCTTATATTAAGAATCAGAAAAGTATATTATACTCTCTTTGTCCTTTATTACAAACTTTAAATTTGTGAATAAGTGCGTCCCAAAATATATGTTCTATTTTAGATCTGTTGAGACATTTATTGTGTTTTTTCTAACTTTCCTTCTTTTGACTGTATTTGTTATATTTATTCTCTCACTTGCCCTTTTCCTTTTTGCACATAAGTGTACAGTTGAAAAAATAATATATATTTATTATCTTTAACTAATTATAATTATATTCTTTATTAAAAAAAATCAGTTATTTGAAACTTATAATAGATGAGGGAAGGGAGTAATAATTATCAGTATATATATTCATATAATGATAGTTGGAAAAGGAGTAGAAATGTTGAGAGTGTACCTATACTAGGCACTAGCTAACCATAATTAAGCCTCACATCCCAGAGACATTAGGCAAGTTGCATATAAAATAATAATAACAACGATAAATAATGGTGAAGGTGGAGGAGGTCAAAGACGAATCAGGCGCCGCTACCACGTACTTTTGTTCTTTTCAAATGTTCCTTTCAACTCAATCATTTTGTTGTTTAAAATATTTCAACAACAGGATCTTCATCTTTGACAAAATTACACTTTGATCATCTTCTTTTTCAGATATTTATATTTAAATTTTACGAGTTTTACATTTATTTTAAAAATTGAAATTTTGAATTTCACAAGCATATTCTTATTTTTTGTTTAAATAAAACACAATTTCACTAAAATCATTTATTTATGCGCTGTTTATGAATTATAATCTTCTTTTAAAATATTTAGTAAAATAATGTAGCTTATACCCTACAAAAATGTGTTTTCAGATCTAAATGTGATAATCTTATTCATAATTAATCTGGTTATGAGCAATCCTTACGTGCTTTTTGAAGCGTGAAAGGAAAGCTACCTTCAAACTAGTTAGTGAATCTTCAAAGACATAACTAATATCTAAATCTTATGTGAATGCCTGAATGAATACTAATTAATAATAAAGATGTATTCATATGGTAACAGACTAACAATATCACCTATATTCAATATATATAGAGGTATGTATCATCTCCTTTCAAATGCAAAAATTTCATTGCTGCATAATTAATAAATATTTTTTAACTATTCTTTTACTTAAATACTTAAATACTCTTAATTTGAAGGTTAAAAAAAACAAAATAACAAGAACATAACAAGTAATAACTCTAACTTTTCAAATGATGACAATTAAGGCTATAAGAGAATTAATATCTCCTTATGCATTGACAAGTTTTAGCCCGTTGCTTGATATTGATGATAACGTACAATATAGTTTAATAAATAATAACTATACTTATCAAACGAAGACAACAACTAAGTCTAAGGCAACTATATTAACAAGTGTTAGTAGGTTGCTTAATATTGGTGATAACAACAAATTAATAAGTAACAACTTTAACCGTACTAGATGATAATAACTAATGCGATGGTGATAAGTGATAACTTATTTAGACATTTAGGCGATTTCATTACTAAATTTAATCCTATTTTTATGTGTTTCTTGTCCTTACTTAGGGTTTTCAAGTGTAATTTTCCAATACATATTGGAAAAACAATATAATAGAAGCCACCATCATTTGTACCTACTTGTTAGCCTCAAGGCTGAAAGGATTAATTGCGATTTCCAAATTAAGAGGCTTAATTAATTCAATCAGGGTTAGTGAAATCCAGCTATAAACTTTACTACATTCTTCCGCAAAATGCGTTACTTTGGTCATCATTCATCAACATCTATCACTACTTCCCTTTTCCTCATTTCATTTTCAACCTTTTCGGTCAACTTTCATATTTAATGCATTCTCATCTATCTGTCAGCTATAAGTTTAATTGTAATATTGAAGCACATTATTATTGGTCACACCCTGTAAAGGTTTTTACTACTCCAATGGGAATTAGTAATAAGATATTTTCGCGATTTTTTTTACCTGAAGATATTTTGGTGATTTGTATCTATCAACAGCATTCGTTTTGATGGCCCTTCCGTGTGAGAAATGTAGTGGTTTTGTATTTATACAAAATTATTAGGCTGTGGACCCTTGTATGGTAAAAAAAAGAAGAAATAAATCACATTTTAATTAATATGTTGATACATTTTTATGGACTTGTTTGAATTAGTGCTACAAAAGTATATTAACGAAGTGGAGACAACTTTTCTTATATACTAATCTCATATATTATGAATCACGTATTTTTTTTTTTTTTTATACATAGGCGATAGGGGATAGGGGGATCGAACCCAGTATAAGGGGATGGGGAGTATACTCTCAATAACACTGCACTACTAGTAGTGCCGGTATTATAAATCACGTATTGCTAATTCAAACATGCACTAAATTTTGTGTTGAAGAAATTACTTAAATAGTTCTATATTTAAGTAGCTATAACGTATGTATCCAATCAGATTAAGGTATGTAAATTGTTTATCATATAACAAAATTTTATTATTAATATTATTAAAATTTTAAAATCCACTTGTGGGCATAATTAAAGCTAATTACGTACATAAGTCTTTCCCTTTACACTATATGTTGGTTTGATCCAGGTATGATGGATTTTTTTAAGAAAAAAATGTACTGCATAGTATGACTGATATTTCACCTTAAAATGAAGCTTTTATAATAATGCATAAGATAGATATTAATATAAGAATTATGAATTATATTAAGAAATGAATGACCAAAAAAGAAAGGGAGGATATTATAGTTGGGTGTGAAAGGAACTATGCTTGGGGCTGAGTGAGGAGTGTGTAGGTCGAGAGAGAACAAAAGGCGTCCCCTTTTGAGAAAGGAGCGAGGGAGCAGCAATCAGCAACCTCAAAAGCCATTTTCACCCCTTCCCAATAACAAAAAGCCTAATCACATTCAAATATTATACTACCCCCACCCATTAATATAATATCTATTTTGTAATTTAATTTAAATTATAAACTAAATATTATATTAAGGATAAAAGTTAGTACATTGCATAATTATATATACATGGATACACCCTCCACTCCTCTATATATAGTATATACTTATAGAAGGAAAATTTTAATCCAAAATATAAGAGGTTGACTGAGTAATTAGAGAGAGAGAGAGAGAGCCAGAGAGGGGTAGATAATAATGTGTATTTAAAAATTACATTATTTAATAAAGATGAAATAGGTAAATTTAATGAATCTAAGACATATTAAATGACTTAATTAATATTTTGGGTTTGTGGGAATGAATTAACAAATTTTTATATTTTTTATATTTTGGATTGGAGAGAAATTATGTGTAATTTTTGGTATAGAACTAGTCCATATATATATGTTTAAAATTTTAATTCATATTTTTCGTTCTTACTCCAACAAATCTATGTATTAGTTATATTTTGGTAATATTGATAAATTATACTACCTCCACCCATTAATATAATATCTATTTTATATTTAAACTATAAACTAAATCTTATATTAAAGACAAAAAGTAGTATATTGTATTATATTTATATATACATGGATAAACCCTCCAGTCTTCTGTATATACTTATAGAAGGAAAATTTTGATCCAAAAAATAAAAAGTTGACAAAGTAATTAATGATTGTTTTCTATTTTTAGTCCTCTATGTATACTTATAGAAGGAAATTTTGATTCACAATATAAGAGATTGACAGAATAATTAATTATTGTTTTCTAGTTTTACCTTTTAAAGGAGAGAGGGAGGGATAGATAATAAATGTGTATTTAAAAATTACATTATTTAATAAGGGTAAAATAGGTAAATTTTATAAATTTAAGACATATTAAATGACTTAATTGATATTTTGGGTTGTGGGAATGAATTAACAACGTTTTATATTTTTTAAGTTTTGAATTGGAGAGAAATTATGTAAAATTTTTGGGATAGAACTAGTCCATATATGTTTAAAATTTTAATCCATCTTTTCCTTTTTTACTCCAACACTTCTATGTATTAGTTATATTTTGGTAAGATTGATAAATTAATGTTAGTTACTCTTTAAATAACTTACATTGTGGGTAAAAAGGAATTCTTTTACAATGGGATTTATACCATGGAGGTCCAGTACATGTTACTAAGTTAAGTGTATGTTTAGATTGGCAGTAAATACTACTTTTCTAATATGGTTTATCATATACTAGTGAGGTAAGTATGTGAGAGAAATTTTATCTTAATTTATATGAATATGTTTTTTAAACCTCAATTTTCAAACGCTCATACAATAGATGTAAGACATTGAAAATAAAAGAAAGGAACACATAAAGCTCACCAAAAGTTGAAAAAATTAAAATATAACAATGGAGAAAGAGACCTTTCCGCACCCCCAAACCTAGTATTCAAGAGGCTAGGCACCCTCCTCACAAAGTTACCATCTTCCTGCCTTCTCAGTCTATATTCAAGTGTCATAGACACATCATCGGAATTCTCACATACCTCCATCTATATTCAAGTGTCATGTTGGTGTTGAGGTTGAGGTTGAGAATACTCCCACATGTCATGCATTCGAATCAGACACATTATCGGAGATTCGGAGTTCTCACATACCTCCTAACCCCTTTAATAGACCTGGCCTCTCCAAAAACACACACACATTGCACACACTCTCATCCAGCTAGCTTTCTACATGCATGTCCCAAGCGACACTCACGGCAGTCAACTCTCTTTCCCTCTGGCATGGCCCCTGTACTCTCTTTTATCTCCTTTCCCTTTTCATAAGCCTTGGGACTCAGTAGTCTGTAGCCCAAAAATTATTCTATCAGCTTAAAATTCTTCAAGGAAGAAGATGTGATATCATAGCTTAATATTACAAACATACGAGTTTTTAAAAATAAGAGCAGGTTAACCACCCACCTTATTACCACATGGTTCTGTCAGTGATCATCCCTGTATGATTTTAATTTTTGATTTCTTTTTGTCATCTAAATAGCCATGGTGGTGATCCATGGTTTGATTATATAATTTTATTATCATAGAGATCATTTATGTCTATTTACTTAGCTACAGCACGAAAGAAGCTTTTATGTCAATTCTGCTGCAAAAAAATGTTCTCATTTTTTTTCCTTGCTTTCTAGACAATGCTGGTTGAGAAACTGTAACTGAGCTTTGGGTCTAATTCACTCTGAATTATGGCGAGAGGGTACTAGTATGAGATTTCGTATGTCTTAAAGTGTTGAAAGGATATTGTGGTCACTTTGAAGACAAAACATGATTGAATACAACGGAACTGCTATCTTTTTATCCTTTGTGGAGTACTTTTACCTATCTTTGGCCATGATAGTCTTTAACTGGGGAAGTTACTCTTAGGATTTACGAGGTAAAAATGACTTTTAGAGAATAATTTTTGAGAAAAAAAATGATAGTGTTTAAATGTTTTTATCAAAATAACTTTTAGAAGATTAAATTTATAAGACATTAGCTTTTTTAAAATTACATTTAAAAGAATAAGGTTGTATTTTAAATATTATAAATACTATATTTTAAAAATATTGTAAATATTATATTTCAACCATTAAGAAATTACTTAATATGATAAAAATTAAATCAAATATAAATGTATAAGTAAATTGTATAGACAAATATATTTTTAACATATAAAAATATTTTGGTATAATTTTTAGTAATTCCACCGTGCTTTTTTTTAACATTTCGAGCAATCCAACAGACCCAAATCGATACCGACCATGTTGGTTATTAGGTGAAGCACGTTGTTGTTGGCGGCGACAATTCCGACACCTTCTAGTCCACGGTGTTGCAGAGCGTGGAGGGCTAAGTAACAGAGACGAGAAGCTTCTAGTTCGCTGTATATACCCACGACCCCATACTCCTCACGAGGCTTTTCGCGGTCATCATCATCATCAAATTGAACTTATGGGTATGACTTATTTACAGAGATAATATCATAAAGTGCTTTTTTTTTAAAAAAAAAAAAAGTAAGAAAGAGAAAGTGGAGAGATTAGCAGCTGCCATGGAAGCCGTGGAAGACAAGCTTTGGCCTGCAATATGCAGAGTATAGGGGATGACGAGGAAGTAGCCGAGAACTGAATGAAGATGAGGAGAGAGATGACGAAACTTTACAAGGCATTTTGGGGTTTTTGCAATTATGGGTCCCACGAAGTTTGCAGAGATAGCTAAAAGTGAAAAAAAAAAAAAAGATTTTGAAAAACCTAAGTTTTAGTTGCAAAAGAACTTTTAGAGGGGGGAAAAAAGATGTATTTATCATACTTATAACAAAACTTAGGTTTCCCAAACCTAGGTTTTGGAACCCCAACTAGGCACGAATCTTCATTTTTTATGCTTGAAACGTGAAAGTACATGCAAATGAGACCAGTAACAGTGTAATGTCAGCAAGGATCTTGGTGAAATTCATTATTTGGGCTGTGAATTTGGTCATTTAATGTATTGGAAAGAAACTTTAGTGAAAATATCAATAAGGGTCCTGAGTAATATAATTCAGCTAGAAACTCTGTTTGTAGATCCTTTCGGCTAGCCAAAAGGCTATTGTGGCAATTTTTGTAGTGCTGCATTCTATCGACTAGAGTTAACCATGGTTTTGATGTTATATTCATTCATAATTATCCGTTTCAAATAAGATTAAGTGAAGCTTCACCTTATCTTTTCCATAATCTCTTGTTCTTTCTTTTCCTGAAAAGCGTAGATATTCAATCAAGTACATTCTTTTGAGCTGGGTTTTGTTTGACACCAACAAGACTCATTTTTTGTGTCTATACTCCAGAAAGTAGTTTTATTATGTGTCAGTGTAATGGATATTATCGCGTGAAATGGCTGTTTGCATCATTAGGCACCATTATAACATCCCTAATATATATATTACAAACCTGGAGGAAGTTATTAGTGTTCCTGGGGCATGGATTTGTTTATCTTTAAAATCAAGCTACCTATATCTCAAAGTTATGCTCCCTCTAATCCTTATATAAGACCCACTTTAATGAAAAGACTGAATTATAAAATAAGTTTTATATTAAGAAACAGAGATGTACTATTGAACTATGATTGATTGGGATTGAGTTTGGTTGGGTAAAATCACAAGGACACCAAAGCTCTTCCAATTAGGTTTTTAAATGCAATTGCATACCAAGGATTCAAGTTCAAGATTACTGATTTACTGATAAAGTTAGCACAATTCTCTAATAATTTTAGCTATGTTCTTATATGTTGAATCTGTACGTTCATCTACTGTTGGTTATTTTCACATTGCTTAGATTCAAAAAAACAATAAAAAAAGTTAGTCTTTCCTTTTTGGACATATAGTGATGTAGGAAGTACTATGTTTCTCCTTTTATGGGAACAAAGAATCTTCGATTGCCGGTTATGGTACAATCAAATTCTTGCTACCATTCGACTACGTTTTTAAATATTTGGCTGACTGACTGATTAGTATGGGTCCTGTGAAGATTCATGTATTGCATATTTGCATGAGTCATACAATGAATATATTATGAAAACAAATAAAAACTAGGGTTAAGGTGTGAAAATACACACAAATTTTTTTTTCCAGGAGCGCCCAGCACCATAAGCTTTTTTCTGGAGTAAAAGTATACACGTGGTTACGTTTCGGAAGCAAAAATACCACGGACAGTTAGTTGACCGTCAACTTAGATAGAATGCTGACGTGGTGTTGATTTGGACTGACAAACTGATTTGGATGCTTACGTGGAATTTAAAAAAAACTAGAAAAAATTCAAAAAATTAGGAAAAAAATTAAAATAATTAGAAAAAAATTTCAAATAATTAAAATAATTAGAAATTTTTTAAAAAAAATAGGAAAAAATTCAAAAAATCAGGAAAGAATTAAAATAATTATTAAAAAAATTCAAAAAATTAGGAAAAATTTCAAAAAATTAAAGTAATTAGAAAAAAATTAAAATACCCTAGCCAATAGGTCCCACCATCGGCCACCGTACCACCAGTCGGTGGCGGCAGTTGGTTGCCGATGGCTGCCACCCGACGACAGCAGTCAGATAACTAACTGGTAGAGGAGGAGTTGTATACTATAGACACGGGCTGGTACATTGTAGAAGATGCACTAAGGTAAGTTGTTCATTGAAAAAAAAATAATTAATTAATTAAGATAATCTTCTTGTCAATTCTCCCTACAGAAATAAATCTAATCTGATGTGTGAAGTCTGACTAATTAGAAAAAATTTTAAAAATTAGAAAAAAAAAATTATTTTAATTTTTTGATAAATCGGCCGACAGTAGGGTGGCCGGTGGTGGGATCCACTGGCGGGGGTATTTTAATTTTTTTTTAAATTATTTTAATTTTTTCCTAATTTTTTTCAAATTTTTTTCAAATTATTTTAATTTTTTCCTAATTTTTTGAATTTTTTTTCTAGTTTTTTTTTTATGTTTTATATTCCACGTCAGCTTCCAAATCAGCTTGTCAGTCCAAATCAGCGTCACGTCAGCGTTCCATCCAAGTTAACGGTCAACTAATTGCCCGTGGTATTTTTGCTCCCAAAACTTAACCACGTGTGTACTTTTACTTCAGAAAAAAAAAAACTCGTGGTGTTGGACGCTCCTGGAGAAAAACTTGTGTGTATTTTCACTTCTTAACCCTAAAAACTATCTATTAGTAATTGAAGTGACATTAACATAAAGTCAAATTATTGTTGTTGTTGTTTTTGTTAAATGAAGCTTTGCCCTGTCTTTGCCAAGGGATTACTGCCTTGCTTCTTTTTTTTTTTTAATATAAAAATCTTATGGCATGATTGATGCAGAGAATAGAGTAAAAAGAAAGTAAAAACATAAATTTTCAGGGTAAAATATGCCTCGTTTTCTTGATTTTTTTTTTTAAAAAAATCAACAGTTGCTACTACTATTATTATTGAATAAGAATGTAATAAATATTATTGGGACCTTACACAGTTCCACTGACTCAAATACGGACCTATGTAAAGATTCCCAGCCCAAGAAACAAAAAAAGGAAAAAGACTTTGAGGGAGGACACGATATCGCAGGACAAAACTTTATTTGATCTTCTTCTACTCTCTTTCAAAAATTTTGGTAAGTTGAGTTTTGATAATTTAAATATTTTTTAAACTAAAATTACTCTCACATTTTTCTTAATAAAAATAGTCTACATGTGCATATCCTTATTCAATGCTCATCACATCCATGAGCACATAGTTCTTATTATTGTGATGAAATCTAGACCATTAAAAATGATTTAGATAGTCCAAATTTAAAATTTTTAATCTACAATTTTTTTCAAAGATAAATTTATTCCATTTCAGCTATCTTTATTTTAAATGTTATAGCTATTAGATTAAAATTTTCTTTAAAACATTTAAAAAAATTAAATTGAATTTGGGTCATCCAAAATCAATCCAAATGATAGATTAAGATGACCACTCTATGCTCATCAACATGATGAGCACAGAATGTTCTCCTGTGTACAATAAACTTGTATCACCCGTTTGATTTCTGGTTTAGTCAGATAAATCATAAGAATGGTAAATTGTTATCCTTCTCAAGTTGGATGTCTCATCTAACTTTTAAAACATTACTGGTGGGGACTTTTAATTAATATTTCTGGTATGCTTATGTGAAAAATATGAATGGCTTCTTTCTTACTTGCACTTTTTCAGTTTGTATGGTTAATTTACACAGCCTTTCACACGGGAATCTGCCAAAACATGAAGTACTTGTCATCTCTTTAGGTTTGTCTCCTTCTTTTTATTACTTTTTCCTCTCTCTCTCTCTCTCTCACATCCTAATCCGAAACCGTTTGTTTGATTATGAAAGCAAATGAGAGATAGAGGACCATCTTGCTTTCTTTTTCTTTGAGTGTTTGTTTTGTTTTGAGGTGATGAGGACCACTCAATCTTGGAGGGTTAGTTAGTTTGTTTGAATCAGAGTGTTTCGTTCATGTTCAGTGTCAGAAATAATGCCAATGACTCCATTTATTGTTTGCGTGAATGAATCCACCAAAGATCTCTGAATTTTCATTAAGAAACACACATTCACCATCCCTTCTAATTATTATTTTTGGTGAGTCTCTCTATTTACTATATATCTGCTCCTAATTCATCACATTTAATTTGGGTCCAATATTCCAGATTTGGGCAGTAAATTAAAGTAATGCTCTCTCATTGGGTTAGAGAGAAGGAAAAAAAAGGACATATATGGAGGAGAGATGGCCTAAGGGTAAGAAAGGAAAAACAAAAAACAAAAATTAATTTGCAAGTTCTTATAGTTTCATCTATATTTATAATCATACACTTATAGTTTTTCCCCCCCTTTTTATCATGTCATTTTAGTTTCACTTTATCTTTAATTAGCTTCCTGTAGATTTTTTCTTATTTGTAACATGAAACTATAGGGACCATATTAAAAATAGGTAAAACTATAAGTACTTGATAAAAAAAGAAGAAACTACAAAGATCTAATGATTAAAAAAAATCTGAAGCTATAACGACCTGATAAAAAAAATAACAACTATGAGTCCTGATTATATTAGAATTTAAAATAGAGAATATATTTAAACAAGTCCTTATAATCATTAGAATTTCTGGAAATCTTCAAATAAATTTTCAATTTCTTCTATTTTTTAATTTATTCCATCATTCCTCCTTAAATTAAGGAATTCTCCTCTTTCACCAAGCGTTGGAATCATTGACTGTGAGTTGTTCTAGCTTAACCAGTAGTCTCGTGTTCAAACCTTAGATATATGGCCACGATAATTACTTAGAAATAGTGAGATTCTCATTGTAGACCTACATTCTTATGAACCAAACTAATCAGTTGCTAGTAGCACCAAATACCAGGAGATTAATGCAAAAGAATTCCCCTATAGACAATACAGAGTTGGTACTTGGCAGTGCTTGAACATGTGAGGATTGAGTAGGCAAAACTACACCATCAACTAAGAAAAAGAAAGCAAGATGGTCCTCATATGCATTTATAATTCCATGAATGAAATTATATGTGCGTGTACAAAACGATAACCACTATTTTGCCTTGTTGTATCATAAGCATGATATAAATTTATGCCCATTATTGTGTGATATGAGAAAAGTTGTCAAATTCACGAGTTTAAATAAACTCATAATAATGATGTAAACTCGAATTAAGAGTTTACTTTTATCATTAAATAAGTATTTATAGTATATAATTAAGTAATTAAAATATAAAAAGTGACAAAAATTTGATTTAAATACATTTTGAATCTAAATAATTGAAATTAAATACATAAACATTAATAACTTATCGGTTAAACTGCAATTTTGCCCAAAAAGTAACCATTCATGAGTGTTGGGTACTCAAAAGTTTTTTTAAGAGCAATTTTGCCTCTTGTTATTAAAAATTTGACGGTTAACATCACTTTTTTAATAGTCAAAGTAAATTTTTTAATTGTAAGGGTGAATTCGCTCCTTTTTAATATTTCTATGTCAAAATTACTCCTAAAAAGCTTCCGGATATCCAGCGCTCATGAGTGGTTACTTATGGGAAAAATTACACCTTTACCCATAATTGATCATACTTAGCGAACAAATTAATATAAAATTCATATATAAAGCCATTAGTATGGTCATATCGAAAAAGTTAATATGAGTTTAGAGTGAGTTAACACGATTTTGTAAATAAAAAATGTAAAAACGTTAAACTCAATATGTAAACTCATGAATTTATTCGAGCTTATAATTAGCACAAGACTAACAGTGACTCGGCATGATTTTATAGATTGGGATTCTCTCCATACCCTTTTCATCCACTCTCATCATTTGCCCTAAAACTATTTTTGGGGTAAAAACAAGCCAAGAAAGCTTTTTTTTTTCTTGAAGAAAAAAAAGTCCCAAATCACTTGGCATTCAACATTGACGGAACTTGGATATGACATAGGGGGGCCATGGCCCCTCCAAAAAATTTTTTTTTCAAAATTTTAGTGGAAATTTTTCTTTTTTAGTGTAATAATACAACTTTGGCCCCCTTAAAGTAGTGAATATAACTTTGACCCCCAACTTCTTCTTTTTTTCTTTTTTACATTTTTCCCTCTTTTTATATTTTAGGCTTATAATTCAATCTTTGTTCTATGTAGGGTTTTATACGATTTATGTTAATCTTGTCATTCTTTTCTATATTTCATTCTAATTATCTGAAATTTTTTGCTTATCAGTGAAATTTACTTTTGTGGTCTATCCCTTACTATGCTTTTACCCATTCTACACTACACTTGTAGATGAAGTTAATTAACTTGATTTAATGAATTTTTTTTTTCATTCTTTTCATTTTTAATGAATTTAAAACTTTCTTTAAAAAAAATTTTCGGGGGTGCTGCCCCCGAACCCCCGAATCCCTTCATCATTATTTAGCCCCCCCAAACTTTTCCTCCAAGTTCCGCCACTGGCATTCAGTATCTAGTATCTAGTATCTAGTATCTAGTATCTAGCACCCATTGCCCTAAAACTATTATTGCTATCTTTTTGTGAGCATGGATTGCATGATTACCAATTAGATTAATCTTCATAAGCATCTTCTCAATATTTTTTCCCCTAATCATAATGCTTAAACTCGAAATCTTTTTTCACTCAATTCAAGAATAATAATGATAATATATTATTGCTATCTTTCGTCCCCTCCTTATCTTGCGCCAACAAATTCGCTTTCACTATCTCTTCATGTCTATCTCTAATAACTTTAGGTGGGTGATACCAATTACTACTCTCGCAGTTTTGCCATGTCCCCACACCATTATTTTTAACCTCACCACTTTTTTTCATGTACCATTCCATTATGATTTACGGCCATATATAAAATCAATACTTAAATTGGGCTTTTTCACTTGGATTATGAATTTCGCCACAATGCCTAACCTTTTATTTGAGAATTGAGTCTGCTCCATCACTACTGTAAAAAAGACTTTCTACCTTGATCAGAGAAGAATTTTCATGTTGATTTGTACAAAGTTATAGATAAAAGTATCATATTTTATCCTTAATTAACGTGATGAACGACTTTCTATGTCAATTACATAATGTAGCGACGTAGAGAGTATACTATCTATGTCAGTTAATAATGTGTACACTTGAGGTTAAGTAATGCTTTTTTAAAATTAAATTTTAATTAATGAGAAGAATAGCATTCTTGTTTGTCATTGAGTTTTAATCACTAAGACATATACCATGTCCAAACAATTTAAAGCCTTCTTCTTCTTCTTTTCCTTCCCTTGTCCAAAGTAAACATGCATAATTACTTTAATCTCAGTGCCTATTAATATTTAGAATATGAGTTCAGTCCCTCCGTTAATTGGAAGATCAAAGAAGGGAAAGGAACAAATATAGGATTCACATATCATGTGCAGTGGAGGAACCAGAAAAAAAATTTAGCCCGGACCAAAAAATAAACATATTGAACTACTCCGTTTAATTCTTATTATAATGCACTAACTAACAAGTATATTTAATCTTTTTTATAAGGCATTTACTTGTTTCTAAATAGTATTAAATATTTTTATGTATACCTATAAATAAAAAGGTAGTGAGTGAAAGTAATAATTAATATAATATTAGAGTTTAGTATAATTAATAGGGATAATATTGAAAATTACTTAAATTTTAGGACAAATTTAATGACTTTAATTGTTTTTATTGACTTGTGAGAATTATTAGTTGGTTCCTTAAATAAGGACTTGAGAGAGTATTTACTAAATAGTATCAAATAACCTTAAAAATACAAATAAATAATAACTGATAATTAAAAATCAAAACAATATGTAAGATGATACTAACTTTTTCGGTATCTCAAACAAGAATTTTACTTTCTTTTCACAGTACAATGAGTAATGAAACAAACATTATCTTGACTTAGAAGATAAAAAATTAGCTGGGGCCAAATTTGTGGCCAAATAAAATATCATATAATAAATACATATATATTTTCACAAATTTTATAAGATCAGTTGGGGCTAGCTGGGGCTAAGGCCCCAGCTGGCCATCAAGTAGTTCCGCCACTAATCATGTGGATCCCATCGCTCTCTTTAGTTATCCTTTTTAATAAAACTTTAAGTCACAGAAAGAAAGTCACAAAATTATATACTAATGACCTTTTTCTTAAACTTTGATTATTCCTTGAGATATATAGTTTTATAAATGCAAAGCTTGTCCAAACTCCAAATGCTATATGATAAGGAATTACTTCCTTCGGTTCTAGATATAGCTGCTATTTACTTTCTAAATTTATATATTTTTCTCAAATTGTATTTATTAATTGCATATATTAAAAGGAGTTTTCATTGGTAGAAATAATTATAAAAGGGAATATTTTATAAAAGTCAACACATATTTGTTAAAAAAATAATTTAACTAATTATATATGTGTGTGTATGTTTTTTTTAGGAAAATTATAATAAAACACCTAGGAAAAACAATATTTATTAAAAAGGACCATAAAAATGATAATTATTTTGATGAACTAGAAAATAAAATATTAAAATAGAAAGACTAAATTGTTTTAAGCTAGATTTCCTATATTCTTTCTACCTAAATCAAAATCTAAAGTAATTAATGAATAATTATGAATAAAGACCAATTTAAATAACTCATTCTTTTTCAATTGTAATAGAAACTCCAAGTCTCTATAGTCTACGGAGTAAGATACGAAGACCCCTCCCAATTATGATTAGGGCTAAAATTTGATTCCAACAAATAAAAAAAAATAACATGGTATGGGAAAATAAACCTACACCACAAATCCCCATTTCGCGGGACTATTATACCATTTGAATGTTTCTCCCTGCATGAATAGCATACATAAATTTGATAGAAGAATAGAAATAGATCCGCAAACAATGAGCGCCAAAATCATTAAACAATGAAAATACATTAATCTATTTGTCATGATCCATTAATCACTCCAGATTCTAATTCAATTATAGAGAATATAGGAAAACTGGCTAAGGGCAATTTAGTCTTTCAATTTTAATGTTTTAATTTCTAGTCCTTCAAAATAATTATAATTTTTATGGTCATTCTTAATAAATACTATTTTTCTGAGGTCCTTTATCATAATTTTGCCATAAGTTTTAGATAGATTGTGTATACTGCAAGCTAGAAGATTAAGAGTTTGATATGGGCAGAAATATGATAAAGATAAGACTATGAATACTACCTAGTTCTGGGAAAAAAAACAGAATACTAGCTAGTTGTATCCTTTTTTCCTGCTCTAAGTAGTGCAGTTATCAAGATCACAATGTCGATTTTGTGTGTGTACAAATTGGCAAGCCTAGGCTTAATTAGTGGAGGTTAGATTTGATATAATATCACGGGGTGACTTTAGTACATTTTTTAATGTAATTCCATGAATGAAATCATTGGAAATATATACATAGAAGACTTTTATACATTAATTAATTGTTTTGTATTGGAGCTGTATGAAAGAGATATATGTAATAATGAATAATCAGGTCCTCAATTTCAATGGAATGGTCCTTTCATTGATAAACTTTCCATTGATACATTGATTTTGATTATATAAAATCTTTTCATCAAATCATTCAGAGTGAATATTATATATAATGATGTTATCAAGGTTGTCAAACTCACGAGTTTAAGCGAACTCGTGATAATGACGTAAACTCGTATCGTGAACTCGAATCGTAAACTCGTAAGAGTTTATTTTTATTATTAAATAGGTATTACTAGTGTATAATTAATTAATTAAAATATAAAAATGACAACAATTTGATTTAACTATATTTTAAATTCAAATAATTGAAATTAAATCCATTAACATTCATCATATATCGTATTTAATAAAGAAATTTCTATAAAATTTCTATATAAAGTCGCAGAGCATGATTAAATTAAAAAAGTTAATACAAGTTTAAGCGTAAATTAACACGGTTTTGTAAGTTAGAAACGTAAAAACGGTAAACTCGGTGTATAAACTCGTGAGTTTAACCGAGTTTACAATTAGCACGAGTTTACCACTAACTTGACTCGTTTTTATGAGTTAGAAGCGTAAAAACAGTAAACTCGAAGAGTCAACTCGCGAGTTTGACAACAATGGATGTTATCGAACAAAAACTATTAAATTATTTAATTATTCATCTTAAAATAATTGTATATATTAATAAATTTATTATTCTAATTATATTACCTATTACAAATTATCAAATTAATTCCTCTGATATTAAACCATTAATTATTAAATGATTCAATGTTTAAAATCACACTTTAATAATATATTAAATAAGAAATTATATTATAACTTAAAAATACTATATTTTCAGAAAGTAAGATTATGATCACTCAGTATAATCAAGGCTTGTAGATGTTAGACTTTTGTGGATAAAGTTTCATGAATTATGAGTTTGTCTTTCGGCCTTTATTTGTTTTTTGCAATCATTATTTGCTTTACTTTGATTCATTAATAACTTTTTATATGAAAATGACCATTTTTCATTGCATTAGTCCTAGCTCCTAGTAGCTAAGTGACCGTTAATTATTAATAAATCATGGTATTAAAACTCAATCTAAATCAACAAGTCAGACTAATAAACCAGTGAATTAGTCTTCTAATTTACCCAATTAAGAGCTTTGGACGGGCTGATTGAGTTAGATTTAACTCTAAGCAATGTCATTTTGAGTAAAAAAAAAAATAGCAATTGGTTAGATTTGTATTTTAGTAACTTTGTTTTACTAGATTAGATGTGGTTTATACATAAATATTCCATTTACATGTTTATTGGAAAAAAAAGTTCTATTTACATGTCTCTTGAGGTTATATATGAGTTTTATTGCATATTTTAATTACAATATACTACTACAAATAGTTATTTATTAATCCATGATTAGGTTGGCCTCAGTTCAACCATAGTTATATGATATATCACCAATCCTTAAACCATTGTCTCGACTCTTGACCGATTTAATGATTCATCTGATTCTTAGTACACTGATTAATAAATTACATTAATAATTAGTTTATAATTTATAATATATACAACAAAGTAACACACACTTGGATTTGAAATCATTTTGCTTGTGGACTTGAGCCTACAAACAAAGATGTGATGTCTTTATATATGGTGGATAACGAATCTGTATAATATTGATCACATGTTGCCTTAATGATTATTAAACAACTAATACATTAAACATATCACACATGAGAATGTCTTGCAAATCATTGGAGGGGTGGTGGTGCAACATTTGATGTTCACAGGATTAATTTAGATTATTTAAATTTTATCAAATTTTTCATATTATTTTGCACTTTAAAAGATATGAAACCATGTCAATTTAATTTGAACTATTCAGATATTTCTGCAAATCTTTCACATCCTTCTCAGTTGAGCCATGAATCATTCTTATTGCGTTCGTCATGCTCCTTCTTGTCACTTATTACCTTTTGTTGTAGATATTATTAGAGTTCAATATACATCAAGAAGAAGAGTTGTTTCATTGGGGTGATGATGCAACAATCTATGCAACATGTTTCATATTAGTGATTACCCACTCATTTAACCAACAAGCTTGGGTTAATAACGTATTTGGTCCCTCAAATTTATTCTCATTTGGGTTTTGGTCTTTCAAGTCTCAAACCACTAGTTTTAGTCCCTATACGATAAATTAGTCCAAATTTTTATTGAGTTATAGGAACCTATGCTTTAAATGAAATAAAACTTAAGAAATCAAAACTTATGGTTTAAAATTTAAGAGATTAAGATTAAAATGAGGGTAAACTTGAAGAATCAAAGATTATATTCACTCTAAATTTAATTAAAAAGTTTTTGGTGTAAGGGTTGACTACAACCGAGTTATCCATTGACTAGATAATGTGCTCCTTTGATCCTAAATATAGGATATAGTTTGTAGTATAATTTGCACTAGAAACTATGTCCTATATTTAGGACTGATAATAACTATTGACCATAACATATTAGTAATCACCCACTCCTTTATCAGCAAGTTTGCAATTATGTTATAATTTTAATAAAACTATAGTAGAAAGTATTGACTACAACATATTACCCATTAACTACAATGTAATTGATATTGATCATGACAGATTAGAGATTAATAATTACCTACTCTTTTCATTAAAAAGTTCACAATTATATCACAACTTATATTCTTTCTGATTTTATATATTTGATCCACTTGAAGAGTTCATAGAGATTATAAAAATTGTTAACCTGTTGTTTGATATTATTATACAAATGCGTCAATTTTCTTAAAATACACTCTTTTTATGAAAATATATATTATATGTGAAAGAAAAGGTAATGAAAAAGATATTAAAATTAATAAAGATAGCATAAAAATATTAATGACTAAATGATATCTATAAACTATTGTTGTCAAACTCGCGAGTTGACTTTCCGAGTTTACCGTTTTTACGCTTTTAGCTTATAAAAACGAGTTGAGTCAGTAGTAAACTCGATTAAACTCACGAGTTTATACACCGAGTTTACCATTTTTACGTTTCTAACTTATACAACCGTATTAACTTACTCTTAAACCCGTGTTAATTTTTTTGATTTGATCATATTCAGCGGCTTTATATAGAAATTTTATAGAAAATTATTTATTAAATATGATAAATGATGACTGTTGATAGATTTAATTTTAATTATTTGGATTTAAAATATATTTAAATCAAATTGTTGTCATTTTTGTATTTTAATTATTTAATTATACACCAGTGATAGTTATTTAATAATAAAAATAAACTCTTACGAGTTTACGATTTAAATTCACGATACGAGTTTACGTCACTGTCAGGAGTTTGCTGACAACCTTGTTATAAACTAAATCTTATGTTTAGGACGAAAAATTAAGTAAGTCATTATTAGGTGTGACTTTCGATACTTAACATGAACAATCCAAACACTAATTCAAAATGATTTCGACCCCGCATTTGGATCTTGCCAAACCATGATGTCTCCACCCAGCACTCAAAATAAGAAACAAACTAAAGGGCCAAAAACATAATCATTGCACAAAACCATAATTTTTTTGGGACTATATGAATCGTTAATACTTTTAACACTATAACATAATATTTTCATCTGACATTTTCATTCTACAGTCTGCACAACCTCGAAAGACTCAAACTTAAAGAATTGAAACTGTATTGAAAAAGATTATCCCGGTTTGGTTAAACCTAATAAGAGATATGGTGCATTAAATTGTGCAATCGGTAACAGCTAGTGGCTCTTGTCTGATCTCTATCAAGAAAATTAGAGCTGGTCCCAAAAATATTAAGAGGATTGTGTGGTGGAATAGGGACACCAAGGTATGTATGTGTTGTTGTTCTGTGTGTGGAGATCATAACATGGCATGCCTCTGATTTGTTTAGTTAATTCTTTCTGCGATCTTCTCTTCATCAACTCAAGACCATGAATTTATTCTAATTTTTTAATTCCTTCACTTTTTGGTCATTTTTCCTACTTCTTTTTATTTTTATTTTGAAATATCCAGGTTACATTTTTATGGCTGGAATCTATTTATTTTAAAATTCTTATCATTTGATAATATTTAGTTAAATATTAAATTAAACGGGGGGGAAGAGGAAGACGGAAACATGATTTGTCCTTGGGCAAGGTCTTATTCAAGCAAATAGGGGGGGGGGGGGGGGGGAAAGACACCTAACATGCCTATAATTAACCCTTTTTCTTTTAAAATAATTTATAACTTTTATAACAATATATATGATGTATTATGGAGAAGGAATCTAAATCAAAGGTTTTCGTCTCAATACAAGCAAAACTAAATATATGCATTACAATTTTGATAAAAAAAGAAGTTATAAGTGAAGTGGATGAGAGAGCAAATCATTCCACAAGTGACAAGGTTTAAATAGTTGGGATTAATTATACAATAAGAAGGTAAAATTGATGGAGATGTTAATCATAGAATTCAAACTATATGGTATAAGTAGAGAATAGCTACTGGAATTATTTGTTATCAGAAAGTACCTAATAAGATAAAAGGGAAATTTTATTGCACTGCTATAAAACTAGCAATGCTATATAGTAATGCATATTGGGCTTTAAGAGGACAACATAAACAAAGTGGGGGTAGCTGAGATGAATGTGTGATCATATAAAAAGAATATAAAATTTGTAATAATCATATGCACGAACGAGTTGGAGTGGCACCTATTGAGAAGAAAACGGTAAAAAATTATTTGAAGTGGTTTGGACTTTGGACATGTTTAAATTAAAGAAGGCTGTTGAGAGCACCAGTAAGGAGGGTTGAGCAAGCAATTATATGATGTCTTGTCAAAAAAAGGTCGAGTAAGACCAAAGCGAATATTTAATGAAGTTATGAAGCAGGATCATTTGGTTAATAATCTATCTAAAGATCTGATTTTTGATAAAGAACAATAACATCATGTGATCCATATAGCCAACCCCACGTTGTGGGATAAGACTTTATTGTTGTTATTATTTGTTATATAACAATATGATGTAATAATCAAGTATTGTCTAATCCAATCATGGAGAATAATTATATATTTTTTATAATAGTGAGAATAATTATCTTAATTTAATTTGTATCCACAAGTTTTAAACTCTTACTCTAAGAAAAATCAAATCCCTTTTGTTCAATTATATCACCATGAATAAATACTTATAATTAAGGACGTACAATGCTATTGATGTCACATAGCGTTTGATCATACTCACGTGTATGTTTAAGTAATTTTTCAATTTGAAGCCAGAAGTTTATTGATTTATTATTTAAAAAAAAAGTACTATATATATATATATATATATATATATATATATATATATATATATAAAGAGAAAAAAAGATAATATGCATAAAAATTGGATGCGTGTGTGGGTTATATTTTGATCTTAGATGTATAATTTTTTCATTATATAATAAGAGAAGTATACTATAGCCATTATATACCAATTTTTTAAAATATGCCTTATTTTTGTATATTTGTTAATAAACACCCTTTTCTAGAAAAAGTAACAATATAATTGTCAATTAGATCACAGCTAATGACTTCATGAGATCTAATATAATATTTTGAGACTTCATTTAATAATCTTTCCATCAATTTGTGTTACCTAACTATGTTTGAATTACTATAAGTAATTTTTGTTTAACTATTCTTTTTTTGGGTATAAGTGAAAAGGTTTTTTTCTGCAATGCATGCTTGAAATTTCTTAGTGCAAAACTATGTATGAACTTTCCTAAATGAAACCAAAATTGACACATATGTTAAATATACCCATGTTAACAGAAGATAATGGTGACATAGAAGCTTATATGACGACGGAAATTTCACTCTCTGATCTTATCTCTCTGTCAATTTTTCAAACTCTCCACCGTTTTCTTCCGCTCTCTTCTTCCATTTCATGACTCTCTCTCACATTCCGGCCAATATTAAGTTTATGCACATCCAGATAACAAAAAAGCCACCATCTTCCACAAAGACCCTCAAGTTGGCTGACTAATTTCTTATTTTATAAAGACATAATGCACCCTCCCTCCCTCCCTCTCATATATTTATCTACTAGGTTGAAAAGGTGAGCAAATGTTATAAATATAGCTAAAAATTGGCTTTAAAGAACAAAAACATCAAACATGAGGCAAGTTGTATCTTACTCCTACGGTCTTTAATATAATACATATTTATCTAATTTGATTGAATTAAAAAAGTTGGTTATATTAGTTAATATGACATGTATTTTTTAAAACACATTAATTATTTTCCTTAATTCTTCAATTTCCTCTTCTCTTTTATTAAGGTTAAATGAAAACATTTATAAATATGAAAATTATATCTTATATTTAAGACCAAGAATAACTCTTTAAATATCTCTTATATTAAAGACCAGATGAGTATATTATATATACTTCCTTTGTCCTTTACTATAAACTTAAAATTTGTGAATGAGTACATCTTAAAATATATGTTTTATTTTAGGTTTGTTTAGACATTTATTGTATTCTTTTTAACTTTATTGCTTTTGACTGCATTTATTACATTTATTCTCTCACTTGTCCTTTTTGCACATAAGTGTATGGTTGAAAAAATAATACATATTTATTTCCTTTTAATAATTGTAATTATTTTCTTTATTAACACAAATAAGTTATGTAAAGCTTATAATTGAAGATGGAAGGAGTAATAATTATCACTCTATATATATATATATATTCGTATAGTGATAGTTTGAAAAGGAGTAGAAGTGTTGAACGTGTAGCTACACTAGCTAACCATAAGCCTCACATCAGAGTATCAGACTATCGGAGAGACATTAGGTTAGTTGCATATAAAATAATATTAATAATAATAATAATAATAATAATAAGAACAATAAATAATGGGGAAGGTGGACGAGGTCAAAGACGAATCAGGCGCCGCTACCACTTTTGTTCTTTTCAAATGTTCCTTTCAACTCAATCATTTTGTTGTTTAAAATATTTCAACAACAGGATCTTCATCTTTGACAAAATTACACTTTGATCATCTTCTTTTTCAGATATTTATATTTAGATTTTACGAGTTTTACAATTATTTTGAATATTGAAAATTTAAATTTCACAAGCATTTTCATTTTTTTTTTAAAAAAATGAAACACAATTTCAATAAAATGATTTATTTATGCGATGTTTATGAATTATAATCTTCTTTTGAAATAGTTAGTAAAAGAATGTAGCTTATACATACCCTAAAAAAATGTGTTTTTCAGATCTAAATGTGATTTGGGCAAAAAAAAAAAAGATCTAAATGTGATGATCTTATGCATAACTAATCTGGTTATGAGTAATCCTTACGTGCTTTTTGAAGCGTGAAAGGAAAGCTACCTTCAATCTAGCTAGCTAGTGAATCTTCAAAGACATAATTAACTAATATCTAAATCTTTGGTTTTATGTGAATGTCTCAATGAATACTAATTAATAAAGATTTATTCAGATGGTAACAATACATATCACCTATATTCAATATATATAGAAGTGTGTATAATCTCCTTTCAAATGTAAAAATTTCATTGCTGCATAATTTATAAATGGGTTTAATGAATCTACATTTGCTGAAAAAAAAAAAAATTCTACAGCACTCACATAAAAATAGATAGGTTTCATTGTAAAGAAATGATAGAGAAAATATTAGTGAGATCCACTCACTTTCATGTGAGAACTGCAGAAAAAAAGTTTTTGCAGTAGATAAAAAAAATATTAAACCCTTTATAAATATTTTTTAACTATTCTTTAATACACACGTGTGTGTGTGTAGGGTTATGGGAGAAAGACAAAAATATCATAAAATTTGCAAATCCAATTTATGATCTCGAACCTTGATCATTGTAAAGTTTATAGGGAGTAATATGAGATTCAATTTTGGTGTGAAATGACTTAAATACTCTTAATTTGAAGTAAAAAACTAACAAACAAAATAACAAGAACTTAATAATTTTAACTTATCAAATTATAACAGTTAAGGTTATAAGAGAACTAATTTCACAAAAATACCCCTTATACATTGGCAAGTGTGAGCCCGTTGCTTAATATTGAAGATAACAATATAGTTCGATAAATAATAACTATAACTTATCAAACGACGACAACAACTAAGGCTTATTAAGATATTTAAGCGATTTCATTACTAAATTTAATCCTATTTTTATTTGTTTCTTGTCCTTACTTAGGGTTTTCAAGTGTAATTTTCCAATAGAGATTGGAGAAGCAATATTTATATAATAGAAGCCACCACCATCATATGTACCTACTTGCTAGCCTCGAGGCTAAAAGGATTAATTGTGATTTCCAAATTAAGAGGCTTAATTAATTCAACGAGGGTTTAGTGAAATCCAGCTATATACTTTACTACATTCTTCCGCAAAATGCGTTAAACTTGGTCATCATTCATCAATATCACTGCTTCCCTGTTCCTCATTCCATTTTCAACCTTTTTGGTCCACTTTCATATTTAATGCATTCTCACTTTACGCCCTTCCCAATTTTTATTATTTTTAACTAGAATATGGACCCATATGAGCCTACATGAATATCGATTTTAGGTAAATTTGTAATTTTTAAAATGATATTGATTTGAGATAGGTTATATTGATGTTGATATATAAACTTTTTTTTTTCTCCCCCCGTTTTTGAGTAGACAAGAGTTTGATTGATGGGGTTTTGGAATTTACTTGATTTAAGTTAAGCCTCGCTACTTTAAAAACCCGCATACATATATTTAGCAACAAAATTTTCATATTGGATGGATTTGAATTGGTAAATCTTTATGTCACCTTTTAAGTCTTTAATTATGGGTTATTGTCTGATTGATTTATTTTTTATAATATAGGCTTGTTTTCTTAATCATTCAATGTACATGTTTGTTAAAGCTATAGATTTTAGATTTTATTATTGTATAATTACTATTTCAATCCTTATTTGTTTGGTTCAGTTGTCAAAATTTATGTCATTCGTAGAAAAAGGATTAAAGTGTAAAAATGTACATGTGGTTTTTCTAAAAGTGCACTCAACATCAAGTGCTTTTTTTAGGTGTAAAAATGACTATATGGTTACAAAAGTGGAGCAAAAGTCATATATTCCATTAAGGTGACTGTGGGTCTCATCAACATAAAGCAACAAAATATGTTACTTTTGTTCCACTTTTATAACCACAGTACTTGGTATTAGACGCCCTTTTAAAAAAACCACATGTATATTTTTGCACCTTAACCCCATAAAAAAAATGTTTTATTATGAAATTCAAATCGGTTTTACTGTTTATAACTTACAGATATGTAAGTTTTTTATATAAATTTCATATTAATAATAAATATATTGATATTATTTTTTATTATGTTTTTCCTGAAATCCTACAGTGTAATTAATGTTATATACATGGCATGAAGTCTAAATTACTAGTTGTAGTCAATGATCCTATTAGAGTAGTCTAAACCCTTTGTAATAAATTGTAAGTTTAATTGTAATATTGAAGCACGTTATTATTGGCCACACCCTGTAAAGGGATTTTACTTTTTACCCCGAGTGAGAATTACTAATAAGATATTTTCGTGTTTTTTTTTTTTTTTCATACCTGGAGATATTTTTTCGTGATTTGTATCTATTAACATCATTCGATTTGATGGCCCTTCCCATGTGAGAAATTTCGTGAGTTTTCACTTACACAAAATTATTAGGCTGTGGACCCATGCATGGTGCAAATATACAAACACACACATATAGCTAGCTAGCATGTTTGAGTTAGCATTGCAGAAACACGATTATGTAAGTTGAGATATTTCTTTTCATATATTTACCTCGTATATTATAAATCATGTTAAAAAAATGAATTCTATTATTAATCCAAATGGACATATATTTTATGTTAAAGAAATTATTTAGATAGTTCCATATTTAAGGAGCTATAACGTTTGTACATTGTTTATCATAAAACAAAATTTTATTATTAAAATTTTAAAATCGACTTGTGGCATATAAAGCTAATTACACAAGTCATTCCCTTTATACTATATATATGTATATATGTTGGTTTGATCCAGTTATGATATATTTTTTTAAGAAAAGATTGTACTACCTAGTATTATTGATATTTCACCTTAAAATGAAGCTTTTATAAGAATGCATAAGATATATATTAATATAAGAATTAGGAGTTTATGTTAAGAAATGAATGAGCAAAAGGATAGGGAGGATATTATTGATGGGTGTGAAAGGAACAAGGCTTGGGGTAGAGTGAGGAATGTGTAGGTCGAGAGAAAACAAAAGGCGTTCCCTTTTGAGAAAGGAGGGAGCAGCAATCAGCAACCTCAAAAGCCATTTTCACCCCTTCCCAATAAACAAAAAGCCTAATCACATTCAAATATTATACTACCCCCACCCATTAATATAATATCTATTTTGTAATTTGTTTTAAACTAATATATACTAAATATTATATTAAGGATAAAAGTTAGTATATTGCATTATATATACATGCATTGTTGTCAAATTCGCGAGTTGATACTTCGAATTTACCGTTTTTACGTTTCTAACTTACTAAATTGAGTCGAGTCATTAGTAAACTCGTGACCATTGTAAACTCGGTTAAACTCACGAGTTTATACATCGATTTTACTGTTTTTACGTTTCTAACTTATAAAATCGTATTAACTCACACTTAAGCTCATGTTAACTTTTTCGATTTAATCATGTGACTCTTATATATAAGTTTTATAGAAATTTCTTTGTTAAATATGGTAAATTTTGAACATTGATGGATTTAATTTCAATTATTTAGATTTAAAATATATTTAAATCAAATTGTTATCATTTTTTATATTTTAATTATTTATTATACACTATTAATACCTATTTAATAGTGAAAATAAACTCTTACAAATTTACGTTTCGAGTTAACGTCATTGTCACGAGTTTACTTAAACTCGTGAGTTTGACAACCTTATATACATGGATACACCATCCAGTCCCCTATATGTAGGATATGCTTATAGAAGGAAACTTTTAATCCAAAATATAAGAGGTTGACTGAGTAATTAATGATTCTTTTCTTACTTTTACCCTAAATTAGAGAGAGAGAGCTAGAGAGGGGTAGATAATAAATGTGTATTTAAAAATTACATTATTTAATAAAGATGAAATAGGTAAATTTTATGAATCTAAGACATATTAAATGACTTAATTAATATTTTGGGTTTGTGAGAATGAATTAACAAAGTTTTATATTTTTTATATTTTGGATTAGAGAGAAATTATGTGTAATTTTTGGGATAGAACTAGTCCATATATGTTTAAAATGTTAATTCATCTTTTTCGTTCTTACTCCAACAAGTCTACTGGTATGTATTAGTTATATTTTGGTAATATTGATAAATTAGTGTTAATTACTCTTTAAATAGCTTATATTGTGGGTAAAAAGAAATTCTTTTACAATAAACTATGGAAGTCCAGTATATGTTCTTGAGTTAAGTATATGTTTCTTTGACCAATATATGTTTGAATTGACAGTATAAGTTACTTTTTTTAATATAATTTATAATATATAAGATAAATATATTCGATAAATTTTATTTTAATTCATATAAGCATAATTTTTAAAGGTCAACTTTAACAATGTTTTCAGGCTTCTCCTTCATCCTTCGCAAATCCTGACAAAGTTCTCTGCCTCCGTTTTCAAACGCTCACTTGTGGGCCACCACCATGCCGTCCCGCTTTTCCCACGCCTATGGATGTAACCCTCATTTTCGTATCTTTCTAATTTTTTTCTACATTTATTAAATATTCTAAAATTTAAAACATGTCCTATCATTTACAAATTAAAAATCTATAATTTATCATAAAATTAATAATAATTTATTAATTTCTATAATTTATATTTGATTACTGCTCAATCCCTATATTTAAATTTTTAAATTTAGTCTCTCAAATTGGTTCCTGCGTTGTTAGAAAATGGGTTAATTCAATTTAGCTAATAAACTTTTACCTCAAAAGCATCCAACACAAATAACTTTTAAGTGAATTTTTAATACCAAAAAAATTTTAAAAATGTAAAGTAAGCACAACGCAGTTAGAAAATAGTAACGTCCGTTATCTAGGGTGCAGATTGGCCAACGAACTTTTACTCTAAGAGTACCCAACACAAAAAAGTTTATGTGCAATCGACCTAAAATTTGACTACTGCAAATCCTTGCACGGACTCCCCAACCATGTATATTGGGGTTAAAAAGAGTGATTGCGACAAAAAAAAAATCACAAATGTAATGAGTAGATTTTATTTTGAGTAAGGATGATTAGTTTTCGAACTTGCCCAGGTAAATCCATATACAATCCACCCAAAATCCAGCTATCTTAAATTCTTGCCCGGTAAATTTTAAGCTTGTTTGTGATCACATTTGAGGTTATTATAAGTGCTTATTCATGTAAATTTAGACAAAATTTCTTTTACATGCTTATCTCGTATACCATAAATCACAATTAAAAAATTATTTTTGAAAGCACCAATACTGTTGCAAAATTGAAACTATAGCTACATACATATTAATTTATCAAATATTATATAAAATTACTCTACAATTTAATAATCTAGTGAGAATATCCTTAAAATAAATTATTATATTTGATGTTTAATATGAGACTCAATTGACTCATTTAAGAAGACTAAGGAAGCTACATAAATTATTCAATATTTTTTTATAGTACATGACGTTTCTTAAATACTTATACATCATTCTAGTCCTATTTATAAGTTCTTTTTTACCAAAAAATTTGATCGTATTTATAAATCCAATTTCAAGGTAGTAGATAAGGTTGTGACAATTTTACATATATTAATTGTACTCTTGACAATAAATTTTGAAGATAAAGAGAAGAAAAAGTTGAGAAGTACTCATTCATAAATTAGGACAAAGTTAAGAATTTACCCTGTAATTATTGAATTAACTACCTCTCATTTGATAGGTGAGATTTAGTTTTAAAAAAAACGTATAAATAGGATCACAATGATATATAATTAGATTATATATCAGTTTATAAGCCTGATAAATTAGTTTTGAGAAAAATGATAAATATAAATATTTAATTTAATTTTTTTGATCTCCTGAAATTAGTTAACTAAATCTCATATTAAAGACATGTGTCCAGTATATATTATTGGCCAAAAAGATAATTTTATTTTCAATGACTCATTTGTTTATTCATCTAAAAAGCATAGTCCATGCATAAAGATAATTTTTAAACAAAAATAAATTTCAGAGAAAGTGAGTATAATTTTTACAGCTTTGTTTTTTTCTTTTTACCAGCAGAAATTTGTTTAACCCATAAGTAATGTTTTTTTTTTAAATCGTCATTTTCCCCGCTTGGCATTGATGCTTGATTATGCTTAATTAAAGCGATAAAGCATGAGTAATTATTGTCCTTTCAGAGGCTGTATAAGTCTCATTTTATAAGATTCCTAAATGATTTCTATCAAATTAGGAAAAGACATCGCTGCTATCGCATCAACAGCTTAGGGATGGAAATATCTTCAAGTTCTTTTTTTGGGATGGATATGCTGACTCATCAGAATTCAAAAAGGAAAAATGTATATCAGGACCCTTTTAATTGAAAAAAAAAACCTAAAATAGACCCAAAAATTCTGAAAAATCTCAAAAAAGACCCAGAGCTTTTTTCTAGTATAAATTCATTAAAACGTTAGTTGTTAACGGGGCTGATATAGTTGTTAATGTGACTGATTTAATTATTAAAATATTGTTATTAATACAACTGATTTAGTTATTAACGGGGATTGATTTAGTTGTTAACGTTTTAATAAATTTATACCAAAAAAGGCTCAGGGGCCTTTTTTTTTTTGGAATTTTCAGAATTTTTTAACCTTTTTTAGGATTTCTCTGTTAAAAGGGTCCCATATAGATTTTCCCATTCATAAAATTGTAATTGAGTCTAATAATTTAGCATTGTCGTTCAATTGTTTGATTTCACACAATTTTTAAATTTATAGATAACATATATATGTAAACTTCATAAATAATAAATAATATAACATGTTTCTTGTATGAGCCAAATTCACTAATTCATAGTGGCAAAAAAAAAAAAAAGGACTAATTCATAAATAAATAGACCATTATGTATAAAGAAAAATGCCATTGCACTCCTTTTGTTGCCATTTAAATTTTTATATATATCTTGTAAATAGTATATGTATTTTTGTGAATATACTCCTTATCTTGTACATAGTCGAGATAGTTTTATAATTTTATTTATTTGTCTTACAAATAAGTATATATGACTTGTAAATTTTTAAATATATCTTATAAATAATCATATTTAATTTTAAAGTAAAGTAAGGGCACAAGTCTTTAGTGATTGCATAGGGAACACCGATTTGAAGTTGCTTTAGTGATTGCATGGACGCATTTAAGGTTATTAGAGATGGGAACGTTGATATGCATAATTATTGGGATTTCATCTTAGAGAGTCACAATTATGCTATAAATGGGAGAAAAACAAATTTGTGTAAACTTGATTAGTTACGTCATTTGTGATCTAACTAATTATAATATAATAACTCAAGTAATATTAATCTTAATTAGCTGTTATATGATTCACATGTTTATTTTTCCTAATAAATAAATTTATTAATTAAGATTTCATAGGTAATGAAAAAGTAAATTTTGTAAAATATTTTTGTTATTAAAATGTCAACTAATATTTAGAATGTATGTCAAGTCAATTAATGAGTTATTGTACTTTTAGTAGTTATAGATTATAAATGGACTGACAAATCATGTCCCCACAAGGATTTCTCACACAAAGAAATTGGCTTATCAAGTTTGAATAATAATGTAGGGTTTTTTCCCCCCCTTTCCACTTATAAAATAAAATTACTTATTTTCCCTAACTAAACATAAATTTCAATACTATCTTTGCTTTTAGGATAAAGTTTATAATATAATTTACATTATAAATTTTAAGGAAAATTCTAAATAAATACCTTTTGAATTTGTAAAACCCCCAAAAGTCCATTGAATTTGTAAAAAGATTGAGAAGTACCAAGGACTTATGAGGGATTTACAAATTCGGGTTAAATTACCCTTTTCCCCTTAGTTTTAAATAATTTTTTTTAAAAAAAAAACCCTCCAACACGCGGGGGTGGCCCTCCGGCGGCCGACAACCATCAGTAGTGGTGGTCAGCCGGCCGACTGGCAATGGTGGTCGGCCGGCGAGCCGCTGGTGATGGGGTGTTTGAGGGTTTATTTATTTATTTAAAACTAAGGGCAAAAGAATAATTTGACCCGAATTTACATATCCCTCATAGGTCATTGGTATTTCTCAGTCTTTTTTACAAATTCAACGAACTTTTGATGGTTTTATAAATTTAAAAGGTATTTATTTAAAATTTTTTCTAAA
Organism: Acacia crassicarpa; assembly: GCA_034222035.1. NCBI lineage: Eukaryota > Viridiplantae > Streptophyta > Magnoliopsida > Fabales > Fabaceae > Acacia > Acacia crassicarpa. The sequence goes on along the minus strand of JAWXYG010000001.1, from coordinate 54,715,682 downwards.
TTTTATCCTATATATAAGACGAAGAAATTACAAAAAAAGAAGGCGAATAATGTGAACTCCAAAGAAGGCTAAACATGATTCAAAATCACTTTTGATGCTCACTTTTTATTTTACCAAAACACAAATTCAAAGTTCAAATTATCGCCGCCGAACCAAGGACATGCTTCGATGAGTGTACCGATTCTTTATGTCTCGAAGTCGAAACCCTTCACAGTCGTGGGGGTCCCACTTGTTTTGTTTGCTTGATGCGCGTGTCCTTCACTCCCTTCCCAAGAGCGTAGCTAAGCCTCAAAATATGATGTCCCATTACCATTTTGCATTTCCGCCGTTCCACTCTCCTTTCAAAAAATTAAGACAAATATACCTAATGCTATTTATTTCTATTTAATTCCATTATTATCATCACCTACTCCTTTCAATAATATTATATTTTTATATGACAAAAATAATATACACCAAAAATAATCTTAAAGAAAATTTGATTCTATTTTTAATAGTAAAATTTCATATTTAAAATTGTAACAGCACAATATCATTTCATTGAATAGTTGTTACTACCTCCGGTCCTAATTATAAGGCATAGTTGACTTTGTTTGGAGAGATTAAGGAAGCTAAATAAGTTACTTAATCATTTTATATGTTGTATATCTTTAGATTATATATTAGTATATGAGTTAAACTAATTACTTTGAAGAAAAAAAGAAAAAGAAAAATACTCTAAGTTAATTTAATTAGCTTCCTTAATTTCTCCAAAAAAGTCAATTATGCCTTATAATTAGGACCGGAGGGAGTATTATTTTTAATTTGCGTACAATTATTTTATATTGAATTCTTATTAAATTATTAGTTGAACTGCCTATCTTATATAATAAATTGAATCATGAAATCCAATCCCCATTCCCCACTATCACTAACATTTTTGTTTTTGTAAGGTTTAACTTAATTTTATGTTATTTTCAACTTTTAATTCCACAATTTATTATATAGAGAATGTTTATTCTTACAACATTTATTTGATTTTCACAACATTATCCCCGCTTGCACATTGGATGACATTAATAAGTTCAGCTAGGAAAGCACTAATATTGTCAATTAGACTGTAATTTCACTGATATTATCAATTATAATAGATTAAAAATATACCCTATTTTTCAATATTACTTATTAATGACACAATTATAATATGACAAATTAAATATTTTCTCAAATTATGTGCATAAGTAACATAAATTCTACAGGGGTACAAATAATTTGGGGCATGCAATCAGTAAGTAACCCAATTTCTATAGATAACTAAAATTTAAAATTTTTTACCTGAAAAAATTTATATTAAAACTTTGATATTAACATAAATAAAGTTAATATCAAATAAAGAATTACCAATTTATAATTAATTGTTTCAAATATTTAATTCACTTTTAATATACTAATCAACACTTTCTGAGCCAAAAAAAAAAAATCAACACTTGGAATTAAATATGAACTAATCAATAAAACCCCCAAAAAAAAAACAGAGAGAAAAACTTATATAGCTATATTTATATAAAAAAATAAAATTACATTATTTGCATTAATTAACAAACATAACGGGCTTAACTAAACCACTTTCATGCCTTAACAGACTTCCCACCAAAAAGCACACAGACAAAATTAACCCAAGGGAAAAAAAAAAAAAACCAGAGATATAGAGAGAAATATCTCATCTTCATATTTTCTCATTCTCACAGACTCACCCTCTCACTGATCAAGTGCATTAGGGCCAGTACAGTAATTCAATATATGGTTCCACACCCACTGAACTAAGAACCGCCGTCTGATCCCATTCATGTTATACGTGGCACCATCCCGTGCGTCCATTACCTGCCCCATGTAAGCCCCTCCACCTCCGGTACCGTAAATCCCCTCACACAGATCGGCGATCTCCACCGGGAAACTCGGGTCCTGACCAGCGTACCAGGCATTCGCCAACGGGTTCGTCGCCAGCTCAGCCAATTCATGTCCTATCACGCTTATCATTCCGTCGACTCCAACATCGCCGTTCGGAGATTTGAACGGCTTCCTGTTAGGAATAAACGCCGGCACGGCAAACGGGTAGGCGCACTGACCGGGACAGAGCTTGGCGGAGTTTCCGACCCAAGCGTAGGGAAGCGTGTAGCCAACGAGAGAAGGGAAGGTAAAATAGTGGAACCCACAGACTGATGTGCAGAAATCTTGAACAAACACGTCCTCGGAAGTGAGCAAGAGGTAGAGGCCGCTTCTAGGGTTGATGGGTAAGGGTTTGGTTCTTGCGGTGATGGCGGATTTGATCACTGACTGGACGGAAAGGCGCGTGAGAGATTTTCCGTGGGAGTAGAATCGGTCATTCTTCTCCTGGCCGAGCTGGACGGAATTGGAAATGTTGGAGCCGGTTTGGTCGGTATAAAGCTGTACGGTCCGCCACCATCCGGCGATGGAGGGGCTTTTGGAATGTACGGCGGAGATTGAGTTAATAAATTCGCGGATGATCTTCTTCTGGTTTCGCTCCCACCGGCCGTACCAGATGGTGTGGACGGTGATGTTGGAGGTGAGAACTGGTCCCATGTGGTACTTAAGCTTGATGAACTCCGATGAGCCTTCGTACTTCTTGGAGTCGCCGTAGGTGTAGTCGGAGAGGTTGAATCTGTTGTTGCCGGAGGGAGGCCAGGGCCTCCATCCGGCGACGAGGGTGGTGAGGGAGAGAATTAGGATGAGGGAGAGAACCGCCGTGGACGGTGGCGCCGGGAAGCGAGGGAGGGAGGAGGATTGGCACATTTTGGGTAAGAAGGAGGAGGAGGAGGAAGCTGGGGAGTGAGCTCCCAAGTATGGAGGTGAAGTGGGTCTGTGAGCGTGAGGGGGAAGAGGATATCCTTTTTATATTCAATACAAAAAAAACTTTGCTCTGTGCACTTTATTTGAATTTTTAAAAAGAATACACACCGATCAGTCAGGATCAAAATTTAATATAACACCACAAACTTTTTTTTCATATTAAACTCTAAATATTTTCCTTAATTGCAAACAAGTCCCAAGTAGTTTAGGAGTATTTTACTACTAAGATACACACAAAAACAGAGTGGGCCTACCATTACATAAAATGTTTTTAAACTTAAAAATATTTATGAACAAATAATTTCATTCACATTTAAAACTGAATAATAAATTCTCGTAAATTTTTAAAATTTTAAATCTATGTAAACAATCTCAAACAATCAATCTTAATATTCCTCAAATTTTATTTTTGTATGCATATAATCCCTTCAAATTTTATGTTATATCATATATAGATAAATCTGTTAAACTCTAAATTGGGGGAAAAAAACAATAGAAAGATATATTTGTGTGTAGATACATCTACACATATATGTATATGTGTGTGTAACTGTCAATATGTGTGTGTCTATATATATTTGTGTGTAGACACACCTACACATGTATATAAACACATACACTCACATATCTGTGTGTATACGTATTTATATATGTGTGTGTCTATATATATATATATATATAGCTAAATTAACATCAACTGATGGATAAATAAATTAAAATTCAATAATTTTAAAGTTTTATTGACAGGAAGAGTCTATGCACCCATCTATAGACTTTCACCAAAAACCAAATACACTTAAAAGAATAAATAGATGTATTTTAGGAAAAAAATTGACAAAAATTAAAAGTTGTCTTCTAATTAAGATCAAAACCAACTCCCAAATATTTTCTTATAATTCGGAGCGGAGGAAGTATTAATTAATCTTATAAGACATCATCAAATGATAAGATGAAAAGTCAAATATCTAAAACATCATCTATGCGGTTTGTAAGCTAAGAAGTAGCTCATCATTTTAACTTTTTTGAAACCGCAAGATTTCACAAAATCTCTCTGACATTGAAAACATTAACTTATGTCTCAGTCACATTATATACATGAATTGTTATCTCACGTCAAAAATTTCAAAACAATATCTTCATGTTAACAATATATCAACTAAAAACTATATAAGTTTCAATGTAGCTTTTAAATGTGTACGCACACACTACATTAAAATAAAATGATTTTTATGGTTCAAATTAAAGCTTTTGAAGGTAGCTTTTTTTCAGATGCATGTGACTTTTTATGTCCTTCTATCCTTATTATAAACACTTAATAATAACTTTACGTATACGTGAATTATGAAGTTAGATAAAATTAGTTATTTCTTTTATATATCAAAATTATCTTCAATAAAAATCATTAGTTAGGGAGTTTGGCAAACTAGTTAGAAATTTTATAATTAGTTGGAGATACACGGTGAAAAAATAATAATACTGTAAACAAAATACGTAAACACGCAAAAATTCTTATAATAAGAACACTATGGAGTACATATATATATATTATACGCTTCTTTGGTTAACGGAACAATGCATAGTTTAGACTTTAGAATAACAAATAAAATGTGGCCAAACTATCACAAATAAATCAACAAGTGGTTGTTAAGGTGGCAAGGCAACTTGCAGAATACAAATTTAAATGGGGAAATTCTTAGGGGGCCCTTTTTAGAGAAAAAAAAATCTCAAAAAAGGTCTCAAGATTCTGAAAATCCCAAAAAAGGCCTAAGGGTCTTTTCTGATATAAATTCATTAAAATTTAACAACTAAATCAGTCAAATTAACAACAAAATCAATATCCGTTAACAACTAAATGAGTCGCATTAACAACAATGTTTTAACAACTAAATCAGTCACATTAACAACAATATCAGCCCCGGCTAACAACTATATCAGCTCCATTAACAACTCACTTAGATTCTGAAAATCCCAGAAAAGGCCCTTGGGTGGCCTTTTTTGGGATTTTCATAATCTTGGAGCCTTTTATCGGATTTTTTCTCTAAAAAGAGCCCTTAAATATATTTCCCAATTTAAATCTGCGTACTTTGTGGAAAATGTAAAAAATTTTTGCTCTCTAAACCTTGAGAGGGAAACTCTTTGATCAAATAAAAATATATATATCACAAATAAAAACAAGTTTTAACAAACAATAATTGATATTTTCAAAATTATTTTTAATTAAATAAGTGCATATTCTTGTTTTTTTAATAATGAATAAATGGTATTCTAATTCAATAGTACGTCTAGACTCTAGTGACAAAACAAATTTTATCCTTTAAATACTAATATAAAAATTAATTAAAAAGACTACAAATAATCTACCCATAAGTAGTAATAGCCTTCTTTTTTTTTTTCTTTTTTTTTTCCTGCTTATATACTAAAGCAGTTTAATTGGTTTGAATGTCTTCAAATTAAGATTGACAATAAAAATCCCTCCAACTTCCTTTTACGATTCAAGGAAACCTTAACCAATCTGCATCATGATCATAATTCTTATCAACATCATTTGGAGAAGATGAAACACAACTTCCCATGAACGATCGATTATATCAAATCTGCTTGCAGTTGCATAGAAGATGAGAAATGTTATCACATTTTCTGATCTTGCTTTCTTTCACCAGTTGGATTGCTCATCTTTGGTATCAAGTCGATCTTACTCTAAAACTACATCTGGCTTTCAATAATTTTGGTTAGTTTTTCTTCTTCTTCTTTTTTCTTGTTTTGGTGAAGATTCAAAGTAATAAAGAAACCTGTAGTATGTCATTCATGGATGTATTTCCAAAGTCGACTTTCACATCTTTTTCAATGGGTCAAGAGATTTCAAGGGGATAGCAATTTTAAGTGGTTTCGATCCTTCTTTTGTTGGATCATTAATTCGCTCTTCTTCTTTTTCTAGTACTCAACCACTTCAAGTGTTGCCGATTTTCAAAGATTAATGTCAGCTCCATCAAATCAAGAGATCACGAATGAAGTTATTTTGAAAGACATGCTTTCCTTTTGCCTATTATTTTCTTGTTTAGATATAGTAGTACGTACGTAATTAATGCTTCACATTTTGTATTTTCTAAATTTTATCGTCTTAACTTATTTTCATTATCTTACTTGTAATGTTACCTTTTCTTTTAACTAATATTATTTGATCTTTTTCCCAAAAAAAAAATCATAATTGCCTGTTCTTTAGAATGATGGTTCATGTACACAGTACACTTTATTTTATTCACAAGAGTCTTTAACTTTTATCCTATCTTTATTTTTTCAAAAGAAAAAAAATCTTTTAAACTATCATTTTGTACTATAAATAATTTCATAATCACAATTATAAAAATCCTAACTAAACAATTAATAAAATGTCAGAATTAATTATAAGGTTAAATTGTTACCTCCAACACCTTAAAGTAATTTTTCAGTAACACTCTATATTAGAACATACATAATTTTGAGTACATTTAAACCATAAAAAGTATTTTTTTTAGCAACATTTTTTTGGGTTAAGTTCAATAGTATATTAAAATAGAGTTGGTAATACATGGCCCCAACCCACCGTTGGTTAAGAAAAAGCTAAGTTCGTTCACAATTTTTGAGCCCGTGCTTGTTTTGCTGAGTCTGTGACGGGCCATCTCACGGGTTGACTGACTTTTCAGACAATCAAACCAAGCCGGCAACTCACAGTTAGCTCCCATTAAGAGCTCTATCTTGAGTAATTTTGTATACAACTTTCCCTTAAAGTGTTTTTTTAGTAATGGCTATCTTAATTGAGTTCGATTAAGAAAAACAATGTTGCATACACTAAAAATTACTCTCTCTTTTTTCCTCTTAATATTATCATCTGGTGTTTGGTGCTTTTTTTGTTATCGTTATTAGATATCTGAGCAATGAACTAATTTAGTTTGAGGTTCGTGAGTGATTCTCCCAACACAGGTATTTTCTTTGGGATTAAAATTTGAGATCCAGACGGATCTAGTGGAGCCTTTTATAACAATGACAATAAATTTTTAAGAAATTATCAGTATACATAATGCTATACCGATGCTTGATGTAGGAGTAAGTTGACTTTTTTTAAAAAAGAGATTAAGAAAGTTAAATAACTTACTTAATTACAACATATATGATGCATCATTATATTATCTGTTAATTTATAAGTTAGGTAAATTAGTGTACAGAAAAATGATAAATATAAATACCTTAATATAGTTTATTTTGTTTCCTTAAGCTTTCTCAAAAATTTCAATTGGCTCTTATATTAAGAACATGCAAGAATATAAATAAAAACTTACACATAACACTATTTTTTTAATTAAAAAAAGTTTAAGTGAATTGGGTCATGAGGTTTCACTAGGGTCAGCAAGTTTAATAAGCGCTTACAAAGATACTTACATTTCACCCCCTAATAAAGTTCTCACATCAACAGGATTTGGACGTACAACCTTTTGGTTATTAGCCAAACCCTTTACCACCTATACCAACTTTTGTTGACTACATAACACTATTACATAATTATATATATATATATATATTTGTCAAGACTTATAATATATATTTAATATAACATTATTTATTTTAGTTTCGAGCAAAATGGGTTCGTAAATATAATTTCGATCAACTGATCTCAAATTCATAATGTTTTCTTGGACAAAATTCCATATTCGTACTTACCTACTATTATAACAGAGTTGATAATATGAGTTTTAACCGTAGGCCAAACCTACCCAACCCAAAAAAATGGGCGATCTGGGTTCTGTAAAAGTGAGACCGTTTTGATACGATTCTTTTCGGCTTTAACCTATATAGGCCCAAACCTGTAAGGGGTTGGACCACTGAGTTGGTAGGTTGGACCATTTTTATATATTTTATTTAAAAAAAATTGTGACTTTTCAGAGTGAGAGTGAGTGTATTGTGTAATCTAACACCATTAATATCAACTAATTATTGATTGTATTGAATGTTAATGATTGCTTTTGGTTTTATATTTATTTTGTAATGTGTAGACTTGTAATGAATGCTTAATTTGTAATATTTTTTTTGAACCTAAATTTGTAATATTTGAAACTTTGATTTTGATATTTTATTATCACTTTATGATTTTGTAATGTATTTTTAATTTCCATATGGTTTAGGTTTATAGAAAAGAACGTTAGTATAATGTTTTAAAAAAAAGTTTGAAAAACACAGTAAAAAAAAAAAAGAAAAGAAAAATAATATGGGTTTGTTAGGTAAATGTCTACCCAACTTAATGCATTTAACTTTAGCTAGAACCCGTATGATTCCAACTTGTGGTGGGTTAGCCCAAACCTAGTGGTCCGACCCATGCAACTTTATACTACAATGATAACACATAATATAATTTATGTTATAACCTATCTAGAAGTTTGAACCCATTTTTTTTTTAAGCATCATTTTATTATGAAAATTGTATAAAAAATTGAGATATTTTGAGGGCTCGAAAAAGAAAACTAACATAAGAAAACTAGTATATCATTTTTAAAAGGTTTTATGTTTTTGTAAAAAATGAGAATGGTTTTATTTAAAAAGTTTAATGCTTTTGTTTTTGCTGTAAAAAATTTTTTTTTCACACTCACATAAAAATAAATAAATCCCACTAGTATTTCTTTCTCTTTTCTTTATAATAGCATCTATTTATTTTTATATAAGTGAGAGAAAAAAATTTCTTCAATAAAAACAAAAATATTAAAGTTTTATTTAAATTGAGGATTTTATGATTGCGGTGAAAGGGAGCACTGATTTGCGGGTAATGGAGGACAGTTAGATTGATTCCAAAAGTAGAGGAAAGAGAGTTATGGGACCCACCTGCTGAGTCAGAGAGAGAAATAGAGAGAGATCCTTCCCCACATCATCATTATCATCATCATCATGTTCCTTGTCCCTCCCTCATTTTTGCTGCCGCCATTCCCCACCAAAAATATCCCATAGCGGCACTTTATACCAAAATGTAACACCCCAAATCCAGTCTTAACAGTATTATCAACAATGTGGGAGAACCTCCGCCCCTTTCTCAGGAGACCCAGTGTTCACACTGGCACATACAGTAGCAACCCTATCTAGCGGAACTCAGTCCAGTCATAGACAGTCTGGTTGTACTAATCAAAACATACGCCCTCGACGAAATACCATGGATTGGGTGCGTTTACTGCTGGTGCGTTTACCATTTTCTCAAAAAAAAAATCCCTCCAAAAACTTTTTGTTTCAAAAGAACCTTTATCATAGGCCAGCGATTTCAAACATTTTAAAACATCTGGCAGACCCAGCAAACTGTGTACATCTACAACAGCTTCTGTCCTTCCAGTTTTGTACTGACTTTACCACAACATAGTTAAAAACTCAGTTTCAAACTCTGGGTTCTAACAAAACCGTTTGTACAAGACAACATCATAACCATCACTGTGGTCTCAAATTCTGTTGAAAAATATTTCATTTGAAAACTCGATTTCACAAATTTGAAAGTAAACTCCGAAAATTTCAAAATAGCAGGTGCATTGGTAAGTTCAAAAATTCAATTTTTTTTAAAACCTTACTTAGGAATCAGACAACTAACATTAGAAGGTCATCACTAATTACACGTATTCGGACCTCTGTCCTTGGCTACTCAAACTATCCATAAAATACTTAGTTTGTTCTACTTTAATCTTCCTACTATTTCAAACATCGTTCGCTATCCTCGGATCTCACAAAATTTTCTGAACACTTCTCATATTCGTTGTCTGACAACTATGGGCTTCTGCTAGCCTATAAACACAATATATGCTGTATAGCACTGGAGCAAACCATGACGATATACTAAGTTACAACAGTCTTTTCTCTAGGGAACCTATTCAATGTGAGATTCATTGTAATGTACTTACCTTGAGAACCGATGCACTTGGTAATTCTACTTTATGGCTCGTTGTCACGGCGGCTCCACTCTACGGTTCGTCGTCACGGTGGCTCTGCTCTACGGCACATTACTCGGCGCTTCACTCAGTCTTCTCAGACCAGTCAGCTTTTCCGATTAGCATCCTTGTAGGTAAACCTCCTAGATCAGAACTCCCCGTAGGTATCCTTCTCCGATCAAACTTCCCATAAGTAGTGTCAGTGATCGTCTCTGATTCATTATAACGAGAACTCAGATATCTATCAGGTTCTTATCCTATAGTGGTTTCATAAACCGTTGTTTCTATGTCTGCCATCTTATCTAGGGTCATTCTATTTGTGGACTTTCACTTTCTATTTAGCTCCAAGCATAATTCTTAACTCAATTTTCCCTATCGGGTAGCCACTTACTTTAAAGGGAATTTATTAGCCACTAACATCTCTATGGTTCTTGGTCCCACCTTGAGACCATAACCTGGTGGCTACTGAGGTTTCCAGCTTTCGTATGGTTCTGTTAAGGAACTATCTCTTAGGTATTTGGAACCTAGGCAAAACTCACTCATATTTTCTCAGGGTTCCCACTCTCACAGGGGTCATAGTTCTGAGATTTCTCTCGCCTAAGCAATATTAACTTCATAATGTCTATTGATTCTTGGTACTAATATTGGTATACTTACTACTGGGTACCTACAACTCTCATAGGCACTAGTATGACATAACTGTCTCTCCAGAATTACTGGGTACTTTCTCTCTTCTGTCAATTGATCACCACCGTCAAGGACTTAATCAAAAGATCTTCGTCCCCGGAGCCACGCCCCTTTGCACGCATGGTGTCTGGCCTCTACAAGGTAGGGATTTTCTTCTCAGGGTACCTTAACAAGTTATTATTTTGACAAGGACATTAAATCGATAGGTTACTATCCAAGGGAAACCTAAACAGTAGGTTACTGTCTACCGGAAAACTTAAGTTGTACCGACTTCTCTGTACCACTTCCCTTGAAACTCTGAGTGGGGATTTAACTTAGATTCCGATTCCCATATCAAAAGTCTTAAAGTTAAACAACAGAAACCATATTCTGTGCCATCTACTCTATATCAAGGCCTCCCGAGCCTAACCCTTTTCCTTAGGATGTACGTCCTTTTTGTATCACAACACCAGTATTGTATCAGTACTTGTACTTGTTTTTTTTTCCGAAACACTTTTAAAACCATGGCTTAGAGCCTAACTTAGTTAGTCAAACCGATTGGCCAGGTAGGCGTCTATCATGGGAGCCTCACCGTGCTAGGGTGACTGATTGGCTGATCCACATAGACTCGGCCCTACCTTCGGCACCAATGGTTTACTGTAACTGAGTCGGGTTCATACCAGATAAAATACTTTTGAAAGCTTAGAACCTAACTCCGCTACTCAGACAATCCGACTAGGCAGGTGTATTTGTGGAAGGCTCGACGAATTCAAGGAAACTGATTGCCAACCACAAAACCCCTTTCTAGATATCGGACTGTTTGGAGTAACTTAGTTAACTCCGTGCCAGGATGTCTGCTCTGATACCAAAATGTAACACCCCAACTTTTCTAAAGCATTTTTGAAATTATTTGATCAGAGTTCAAAATAATTTAACCAGAATTGAGCAACGAAATGATTTTAAATACAGAGTAACTGATATTCAACCACTGTGGTGTACTGGTTTGCTGATACAAAGAGTTCGAAAGACTATACATATCTACAGGACTTTCTCCAACTAGTCCTTCTGCCTGCTGCTTACCCTTGTTTCTGTTTCTGTTCACTCCGAAAATCCTGTAGCTACAGTAAGAGCTGAGGTTCAATACCCATTGAACCTCAGGTAACGGTTAACCTCATGCTTATGTATCAAATATGTATGACAGATATTCATGTCAAAACAGCAATAATCACATACATTATTCTCATATTCACATAATAACATAACACAGCCACTGCAATATGCATGTTATTATAGTCTGCACTATTCACCAGTGCCACGGTGTACATCCGTGTCCTCAGCGCTAGGAAAACATAACGGCGTTATCAAGACTATAACTCGTATCAAGTTGTATGTGTATGATCAATTTTCAAAAACAGAATTTCAGACTATCTATCACATATAAGCATACCATAAGCATCAGAGTTAAGGTTACAATACGCGTCCGTACCTTCCTTCCACGTGAATAGTAAATTACTATTCATGTATACGGCACTATTCATGTATACGGCACTATTCACGTATCCCCAAACTTCCTTTGAATCTGACTCCGGAATCCACGGATATCCTATAATATCATTTTTATCAGTGACCATTAATTTTCAGCATTTGCGGAAACTATGTTGGATATTCACTATTCATGTGAATAGTACCAGTAAAAATATTTTTACCGTGCCGGTAAATATTTTTTACTGTGCCAGTAAATAATATTTACTGTCCAAGGATAATTCTTTTCTGATGTGACAGATCAGACTAAGCTGCAGCCACAGAGCATACTCAGAAAAACTCTATCTGGCATTTCTACTATAATTACCAAAAGAAACTACCAAATATTAAGACTAGAGACCAAAGAACTTACCCTTGAAGTTCCTGCTCATTCTCTCCAGCTTCAAGAACTTTACTCTAAACTCTCTCTCTAACTCTAAGAATTCTCACTCTTCTCTTAAACTCAACTGTTGTTCTCTGAGTTTGGTGTGAAGAAAATGAAGAAATGAAGCCTCTATTTATAGTGTTGGAAAATGGGTCCTTAAGCGTAATTTTTATCTCTGGGTCATTATACGTAATTTTCCCCTCACCAAATTTTCAAACATCACGGGTGACAGGGAAGAAAATTTTGTCAATGGGTCCCACACCTTTAAATATTATATTATTTTTTTACTAAAAGTTCCCTAATCGGTGTTCTGATCGTGTGATCTTTTGCAAAATCTCAAAAATCCGGAAGCACAGCCTAGAAGTTCTATTTTTCCTCTTTAGAAATATCTGAGTCAACTGAATTTTTGACCCTATTTAGGGTATTCCGTAACCTGCCGAAGATTTTAAGTCGGACACTGACAGTTACAGAAATTACTTCGGGTGACACCATCTTCTAGACAAAAATTCACTGATTCATAATATGTCCAGTTGTTTACTACTTAATTCAAGGAGTTTGAGTTATGATTTATTTCCTATAGATTCCACTATCTGTCCTGCTTCAAAATATCGGTTTCAACCTATCTCAATAATCATTCCGCCGATTACGGAAATGACTTTGGAGATAACCCACTCTGAGATAAAAATTCACTTATTTATAATATACCCTTACTTTAAAAACCTAATTCACGGTTTATTGGAAATAATTTTATTTCTATTATTTTCCAAAGTATAAGATATTATATTATAATAATATTATTATTGAGTGGGTCCCGCAAACAATAATTTCAAAATTTCTCCCGTGAATGTGTCGGCAGGAGGAGAATTATTTTGACGTGGGTCCCGCATGAATAGTAAATACGTATTTTCAAATAGTGAATACGTATTTAGGAATAGTAAATACCGTATTTTTAAATAGTAAATACGTATTTGTAAATAGTAAATATTTTCATATTTCTCAAAATATCGATTAAATACCGTATTTATAAAAAGTGAATACGTATTTGTGAATAGTGAATACTATTCATGTACGTATTTGTGAATAGTAAACACTATTCATGTCCAATAAAATACTGATTCTAAATTCATTTTCAAAAATAGGGTCTAATAGTCCTCCAAAAATAGGCTAATTTTCTAGTCTTTAGGTCCAAAATTCAGGATGTTACAATTCTCCCCCCGTTCAATAAATTTCGTCCTCGAAATTTGACAATATAAAATCAAAAGGTTATCTAGACCTCTAGTCTATTCCTTCCTTATGCAAACTTAAATAGCACGCACCCTACTATTCAATGTCTCAATCTTATACCCAGGTATAGTACTAAATTACAGGACTTGCTGATCTATCCTCACAGTACTCGGTTACACTGGCCTCACTGCCTGATTTATTTAGCCTATCGGCTTAACACATATTGGCCTTCCGCATCTGCTCATCAATTTCATCTGAGTCTTTCCCATTCGAGTTCTCGAATTACTTTCACTTACTCAACACTATAGCTGACAGTTATTAATTGACTTAACTAGTTTAGTATTCCAGACCTTTCTAATAGTTGCTGTTCCTGTACCATAATTCCCAATTACACTGCTTTTCTTTTCAACACGATAGCGTCGACAATCATGTCATTGCTACCCAAAATTATTTTCTTGTCTCATTTTCAAATTTTCAAACATGAAAAGTTTTCCGTGGTCTCAGTACATTTCACAATCTGCACTATACCACAAAGTAATAGTGCTATAACATTTTTAAACTTAATCGCTGCCATCACAAATTCATGAAAACATTTTTCACTGCCGGATCATTTTCAAAAACTTTGATTACCGGCACATATCTTTGAGGGAGCTAATTTATTTCACAAAATTTTACAATTGAGAGTACACACCATCATTTTAACCATTTGGTACAGTGAGCGCCTCCTCCTGCCGACACATTCACGGGAGAAATTTTGAAATTATTGTTTGCGGGACCCACTCAATAATAATATTATTATAATATAATATCTTATACTTTGGAAAATAATAGAAATAAAATTATTTCCAATAAACCGTGAATTAGGTTTTTAAAGTAAGGGTATATTATAAACAAGCGAATTTCTATCTCAGAGTGGGTTATCTCCAAAGTCATTTCCGTAATCGGCGGAATGATTATTGAGATAGGTTGAAACCGATATTTTGAAGCAGGACAGATAGTGGAATCTATAGGAAATAAATCATAACTCAAACTCCTTGAATTTGTTAGTTCTCAATATGTTTTGATGATTAACAACAAGTGAAAAATATGTTTTGAAGTTTCCAAGATCATCTAAGAGTTGCTTACCGCAGTATGGAATGGCATACTGCAGTAAAGGGTCTTCCAGAAAGTCAATACTGCAGTATAAGGTGATATACCGCAGTATAGGACTTACAGAAGATCATCAAATTGATGAAGTTAAGTCAATACTGCAGTATGTTAGTTACATACCGCAGTATTGGACTCCCAGTGAAAGGCCATACCGCAGTATAGGATGTCATACTGCAGTATGAGGCCAACCCGAGAGCAACCGTATTTTCAAAATAAGTCCATACCGCAGTATAGCTATGTATACTGCAGTATAGGGACTTCCAGAGAGAAACCGCGTTTTTCAAAACAAGCCCATACCGCAGTATAGCCTTGTATACTGCAGTATAGGGGCATCCAGAGAGCAATGAAAATTCTAAGTCAAGCCAATACCGCAGTATAGGTATGTATACTGCAGTATAGGGCCAACCCGAGAGCTATCAAATTTTCTCACCCAAGTCCTTACCGCAGTATGGAGTTGGATACTGCAGTATAGGAAGTTCTCTAAGTTTATAACTATTGCATACTGCAGTATAGGTTTTCATACTGCAGTATTGGGCAATCACGGGCTCTCTTCTCTTTGACAAAAACTCGCATACTGCAGTATGTTAGTTGCTTACCGCAGTATAGAGGATATCTTTCAAAATCATTTCGCGAGTTTTTTTGTCTCTGGAAGTTGTTTACTGCAGTAAGCCTTTGGATACTGCAGTATGCACACTGGCTTACTGCAGTATGGATGAACTTACCGCGGTATACAACGGTCAAAGCTGATTCTTGAATTACACGAATTTGCAAATCATTATTGTTTGATCTTATTGCTTCCATAATTCATTCAATCATATTCCTAGCTATGTTTAACAAGTTTGTTGAGTGAATTTCAGCAATCACAGATGAAGATCAATGAAGGTCAAAGCAATAAAGCAAAAAGTGAACAGTGCATTAAATGCACTTCTGCAAATCAACCTATTCTTAGCCAATCCATCTGAGCACGCCTTCTAAACGTTAAAGAATGCTTACTACAACAAGTAAAGACATCTCCAACGGACAAAAGCTTCAACAGATTCAATATTCAAATATCAAGCCCATGACAGAGAATCAAATGAAGGGATAGCTTGTGCAACTTGCAATATAATATTATATCCTTCAAGACAAAAGGGAATGGACCACAGCCTGGCGTGATAAACATTCAGCATACCTTGCAGACAACTTAGGCTCCTCTGAATAAAGTTGAATCAACAAACAAGATAGTATGGGCCTCATCATTCAGCTGCAAGAAAGTGAAAAACGTGCAAATCTGAAAGTGGTGACAGCATATTTACTCAACAGCTTCTGCAGCAACTTTACACATGGAGAAACACTTGCAACAGCTAGTTTTTCAAATGGGAAGAAGCTCCAACGGTTACCTAACGTCCACAAGCTTCAAACTACCATAAATAGCTGAAGATTTGAAGAAACAAGACAGAGAAGACAGCTACAAAACTTCTGCACGAAAATACCTATTCTTTCTCTGTATATACATTAGATTGTATCTTTGATACATAGAGCTTCAGTGTGTAACCTTATCTGCTCTTAGAGAGAGTCTATTTCATTGTATATCACTCATTGTAATAATCTCAAGTCAGTGGGACTTGGAGATTGGGAAAATCAGAGTACAACTTGTAAGGGGGAGTGTGTCCTAGAGAGAGGAACATCCTGCATTTACAGAGGGTGTATTGATTACAACTTGTAAGGGGGAGTGTGTTCTAGTGAGAGAACAACTCTTAGTACAGAGTGTGTAATCAATATATGATTATAGTGGATTGAAAATCCCAGGTGAGGCTTGGGGACTGGATGTAGGTCAGAGAAAGGACCGAACCAGTATAAATCACATTGTGTAAAGCTTTCCTTCCCTACTCCTCTGTTAGCCTCTGTTTTCATTAGTCAAAAACAGAGCTCAATCCTTAATTTTTAAAGATACCCAATTCACCCCCCCTCTTGGGTATTTAGCTCCACTCTTCATTTGGTATCAGAGCAAGGTCTTCTCAGAAGAGTTTTACCACTCGAGAAGGATCACTATGGAAGGAATTCTTCCAGATGGAGCTTCAATCAACAGACCTCCCGGTTTCGACGGCGAACACTACTCTTTCTGGAAAGCAAAATTTCGTGTGTTCGTGATGGCTACAGAATATGGTCTATGGAGGGTCTTTGAGACTGGAGACTATGTTCCAGTCAAGGTAGAAGGAGGCATCACTGTTCCCAAGACAGAAGCCGAGCTCAATGATGATGATAAGAAGAACATCACTCTCAATAGCAAGGCTATCCTGATGCTTCAGAGTGCTCTTAGTCAAAAGGAGTACTTTCGTATCTGTAATTTGTCAACAGCTAAAGAGATGTGGAAGGCGCTGGAAATAGCTTATGAAGGAACATCTGGAATCAAGGAAAATCGCGTCAACATTCTAACCACTGAGTATGACTTGTTGCGAATGAAGCAAGGCGAGAGTATTGGAGAATTTCAGTTGAGATACACTCACTTGACCAATCAGCTAGCGGCCTTGGGAAAGCTTTTTGATCAAGGAGCTCAAGTGAGGAAAATCCTCAATATTCTGACAAAGGATTGGGAAGCAAAAGTTACCGCCATTGAAGAAGCTCGTGGAGAGTCAATGACTTCAGTTGCCGCATTGTTTGGTAGCTTATCTGAATACGAGAGCAAACTGAGGTTCAAGAAGGAATTAGAAGATGTCAATGGTGGCAACAATCGCAACAAGGGAGTGGCTCTCAACGTGGAAAAGGATGAGGAAGATGAGGACGAGGATGAAGAGATTGGCATGATGGTCCGGAGATTCAAGAAGTTTTATAAAAGAGATCAAGGCTTCAAGAAATTTCAGAAAGGAAGTTCGAGCTATGAATCAAAGAAGCCTATCATCTGCTATGAATGCGAGAAGCCCGGACACATCAAGGCAGAATGCCCTCAGCTGAAAAACCAAGAGAAAGAAAAGAAGAAATTCAAGAAATACAAAAAGAAGGCATATGTGTCAGCTATATGGGGAGATAGCTCATCGGATGAGGATGAAGCTGAAGAGGATGAAAGTGAAAAAGCCAACATATGCCTGGTTGCTGAGGAAGAAGAACAACCTAGTGAAATAAATGAGGTATGTCTTAGAGCATCAAGGCCGAACAAGTGGTACATTGATAGTGGATGCTCAAGACACATGACTGGAGACAAATCAAAGTTCTTATCAATAAAGCCAAAAGACGGAGGTAGAGTCACATTTGGAGGTGATCAATCCGGGAAAATCGCTGGCATTGGTGAGATAGGCAACAATGAAGGCCCACTCATCAAAGACGTCTACCTTGTAGAAGGATTGTGTCACAATCTCCTAAGTGTGAGCCAAAGCACCGATAAGGGTAATTTGGTAATATTTGACTCTGATGAATGCTTTATTGTTAAAAAGGATTTGATCTCCATAAATGATTTGAAAAATAAAGCTTTATTTAGAGCACCTAGAGATGGAAACTGTTATACTTTGAACCTCTCTAGCAATGCTTCTACTTCTGAAAATTGTTTTGTAAGTAACTTGAATGAGAGTTGGCTATGGCATAAGCGATTAGCTCATGTTAATATGTATCAACTTGACAAGTTATTGAAAAAGGATTTGGTTATTGGCATTCCCAAACTGAATTTCAAAAATGATATGATTTGTGATGCTTGTCAAAAGGGAAAACAGACCAAATCTTCTTTTAAAGCTAAAAATGAAATTTCAACAAACAGACCTCTTCAACTTCTTCACATGGATCTAGTTGGACCAGCTAGAGTGAAAAGTCTTGGTGGAAACTTATACACTTTGGTCATTGTTGATGATTTCTCTAGATTTACTTGGACAATATTTTTATCTTCTAAAGATGAAACCTTTGATCAGTTTGTTTCATTTGCCAAGAAGGTCCAAAACGAGAAAGGGTTATCAATTTCAGGAATACGGACTGATCATGGTGGAGAGTTCGAGAATCAAGCCTTTGCTGAGTTCTGTGACAGTATGGGGATTGATCACAACTTTTCAGCACCAAGAACACCACAACAAAATGGTGTTGTGGAGAGAAAGAATAGAGTACTCACTGAAATGGCTAGAGCAATGTTGAACGAGTACATCACTTCGCAAGTATTTTGGGCTGATGCCATGAGTACGGCTTGCTACGTCTCCAACAGAGCATACTTGAGAAAGAAGCTGAATAAGACTCCATACGAACTCTACAAGGAAAGAAAGCCAAACCTAAGCCACCTTCGTGTCTTCGGCTGTAAGTGCTATGTGCACAATAATGGTAAAGACAATCTTGGTAAATTCGATCCTAAAGCTGATTTAGCTATCTTTATTGGTTACTCTAATAGGAGCAAAGCATATAGAGTTTTTAATACTAGAACTAAGATTGTTGAGGAATCTATACATGTTGTATTCTGTGAATCTGAATCTGATAAATCCTTGGATGATGAAGAGGAGACTATTTTCAAAAACAAATTCTTTTCGAAAAATGCTCCTACTCCTTCTGAAAATTCAGAAAATGTTTTTGAGGCTGATCCTGAAAACAACTTAGAAAATCCTGATCAGTCTCAACCTAGAGCTTGGAGATTTTTAAGAAATCATCCTTTAGACCAAGTCATAGGTGATGTAAATCAAGGAGTCAGGACCAGAAATAGTACTCTGAATGAAGTTACATTTTCTGCATTTATTTCACATATAGAGCCCTCTAAGATAGAAGAAGCCCTTTCAGACAATGATTGGGTGATTGCTATGCAAGAGGAGCTACATCAATTTGATAGAAATCAAGTTTGGGACTTGGTACCTAGACCCAAAGACCATCCGGTAATTGGGACAAAATGGGTATTCAAGAACAAACGTGATGAGTCAGCCATCATTGTGCGTAACAAGGCTAGATTAGTGGCCAAAGGCTACAATCAAGAAGAAGGAATAGACTATGAAGAGACTTATGCTCCAGTAGCTAGATTGGAAGCAATAAGAGTTCTTCTAGCATTTGCATGCACAAAAGGTTTTAAACTCTATCAAATGGATGTCAAAAGTGCTTTTCTAAATGGTTTCATTCAAGAGGAGGTGTATGTTGAACAACCTCCAGGTTTTGAAAATGATCAATTTCCAGATCATGTTTTTAGACTTAAGAAAGCCTTGTATGGTCTTAAGCAAGCTCCTAGAGCTTGGTATGAAAGATTGAGTCAATTCTTACTCAATCAAGGATTTATTAGAGGAAAGGCTGATACAACATTGTTTATCAAGAAAAATAAATTGAATGAAATTTTAATTGTACAGATATATGTTGATGATATTATTTTCGGTGCTACTAATGACTCTTTGTGTGAGGAATTTTCCAAGTCTATGCAGGGGGAATTTGAGATGTCAATGATGGGAGAGCTCAATTACTTCCTTGGACTGCAAATCAAACAACGTAAGGATGGGATATTTATATCTCAAACCAAGTATTTAAATGATTTGCTGAAGAAGTTTGGAATGGACAAGTGCAATGGAGCTGACACACCAATGAGCACAACAACTTCTTTGGATGCTGATGAAGAGGGCAAGGATTTCAACATTACCAAGTATAGAGGAATGATTGGATCATTGCTTTATCTCACTGCAAGTCGCCCAGACATCCAATTCAGTGTTGGAATGTGTGCTCGGTTTCAATCCGCTCCTAAAGAGTCTCATGCTGAAAATGTGAAGAGGATATTCAGATATCTCTCTGATTCGAAGACTCTTGGGCTATGGTTTCCCAAAGGTCAGCCGGAGCATCTTGTGGCATATTCAGATTCGGATCATGCTGGCTATAAGACGGATAGAAAGAGTACAAGTGGGCAATGCAAGTTCTTTGGCAACTCACTTGTCTCTTGGTTTAGCAAGAAGCAAACTACCGTGGCCGTGTCCTCAACAGAAGCTGAATATGTGGCTGCCTCAAGTTGCTGTGCTCAAGTGTTGTGGTTGAAGCAACAACTTGCTGACTTGGGAGTGCACTTAAAGGAAATCCCAATACTTTGTGATAATACTAGCACAATAAGCTTGGCCAAGAATCCCGTGCAACATACAAGAACCAAGCATATTGATGTGAGACATCACTTCATCCGGGACCATGTCCAGAAGAGAGATGTGAAAGTGATGTTCATTCCAACTCATCTTCAACTAGCTGACATCTTCACCAAGCCTCTAGCCAAGGAACAATTCACTTTCATAAGGAGAGAATTGGGAATGGTAAATCCCAATGAATTGTAAGTTATTCTCCCTCAAATTAATGTTAGATGTGTCATTGATGATTAATCTTTACTAACTTAAGCATCGGAGAGTTTAGTCTTTGTTTTTGCAGGGTGTTTTTGATGTTTCAGTAGAGCTATACCGCGGTATGCAAGTGATATACCGCAGTATAGGGTGTGTGAGAAGCAAAAAATTCCAAGTGTGCAAGATGCTTACTGCAGTATGTAAGTGGTATACTGCAGTATGTCCATCGGGGTTTCAGAGTTTCAGACATGCAAGAGGTATACTGCAGTATGTAAGTGATATACTGCAGTATGGGATCAGACAGAGGCCAAAGCTGAGTATGGAAGAGGGATACTGTAGTATGCAAGTCATATACTGCAGTATGGGGTCAGACAGAAACGAAGTTTCAGGTATGCAAGAGGCATACTGCAGTATGTAAGTGCTATACTGCAGTATGGCCATCGGGTTTTCAAAAATTCTCTCAACATTTTTGAAGTCCAGGTCAGTATACTTCCATCCTTACTGCAGTATATAAATGAAAGTATGCTATACTGCAGTATGCAAGAACCTTACTGCAGTATACAAGTCTGTCTATATATACTGAAACACGGTGTTCTTTCATACTCGCGTCTATACCACAGTAAGACCTAGCAGTATCGCGTCTTTCTCTTCCATCTCTCTTTGAAAGCGTCACAAATCCTCGTTAAACTACCAAAAATCATCACCAAATCTCTCTCATTTCCTTCCCAATCTCATTCTCACCGAAACCCTAGAGTAAAAATGTCCAAAGATCAATCTCTCTCCAAACAACCCTCTTCTTCTCTTCCTCTCAGAGCACCAAGATCGAAATCAATTCCTAAGAAATTAGGGGATGGTATTGATCGTCAGATTCCCGGCATTAGTGTTCCTTTACCCAGAACATCTTCGCCAAATCCCAAGAAGAGGGGAACTTCATCCAGAGCATCTGTCCCATCTTCAGCCGCGAAGAAGAAGAAGTCTGGAGAGCCAAGCAAGACACAAGAGAAGAGGACCGTTGTTCCTCAAAAGGCAAGGTCCAAAAGAGCCTCCACGACTGTCATTTCGTCTCCATCGTCTGTTGATGTTTCTGGGTCTTCGTCAGAAACTGAGTCTGAACAAGACTCCTCTCTCGTGGTAGCAAATGCAGTCGAGGAGATCAAGATTCACAAGAATGCGCCAGAAGGATTCAAGGTTACTCCTGTCCTACTTCCTCCCAGTTTAAATGCCAAGTTCAAAGATCTTTATGGGAGCCGAGGATTTTGCACTGTCACTTCTGTTGATCTGGAACAAGTCTACCGAGAGTGCAACGTGAATCTCTCACCATGGTTCGGGCCATATGCTACGCTCGTCTCCATCGAGGCTGCCTACTGTCCTGAGTTGGTCAAGATGTTTTACTTCAACATGGCGACCAATCACATCTTGAGCTCTGAAGGTAGACTGATTGAGGAAAGGGTCACAACTTCTGTGAGAGGAGTTAAATTTACACTATCTGCCGCCATCCTCAACAAGATCCTTAAGGTGGTCAACCCTCCAGAAGCATCCACTCCGAAGTATTCTAATGAAGAAGTATATGCCACACTTATGCCCGGTCAGGACATACCGGATGATCAGAGGGTTCACTTGACATTCAAGCCCTCGGAGATGCCTCATTTGCACCGTGTGATATGGTACGTGTATTCACGTAACTTTGTGCAAAAAGGCGGGAGCTACACGCACTTCACGCAGAAAGACTACCGCTTCTTCACCGCCTTCATCCGCAAGCATCCGCTCAATATTGGGCAGTGGCTGTTCAAGGAGATTAGCCACTTCAGATTCGTATCCCGCAAGGGATCCTACATGCCCTTTGCATCTCTGGTCTCTCTGATATTGTACTACTATAAGATATGGTATGTGGGTCCTCCCGAGCAGATGAAGTTTATCCCAGCCTTTGGCAAGACTCAGCTCAACTTGATGAAGATTCAGTTCGAGCCAGAAGGATCTGGGCAGTCGAGAGCTCCACCGCGGTCACAGACTCGTGCATCTCAGTCAGTTGCACATGAGGCCCAGTCTGCTCCACCACCACTTCCTTCAGATTTTGATGAACGGATTAGAGCAATTGTGGATGCTGCACTTATATCTCACCGAGCTATGATGAAGGCAGAGTTTGATGTGATTCGGGCTGACATCAAGTTGGGGGTTATGGATGTGATAGTGGCTCAGTCACAGGTTCTCTCTGAACTGGTCAAGGTGAAAGATGCTATTGATGATCAAGGGATCAACTTGGGCTCTACATTGTCAGTCACCTTAGCTGCTGCCTCAGATGCCAGAGACAAGGCTCAGCAACTCCTTCAACACTTTGGACTTGGTGGCTCATCTTCATCTTCATTCGGTTTTACCACTGGTCCATCCTCTCCGACTCCTGTTCCAGAAGCCCAACCATCTATACCCGTATCCCAGCCTTCCACAACCTCACCAGAACCCCACTTCTCACCACCATCATCACCCACTTTCTCATTTCCCAGTCCACCTCATAGCCCACCCCACCCCACCCCTTCCCCGGTCACCCCTACCACAGAGATTCTTCCGAATCCTCTTCCATCTCCACCTACTCCATCTACTGAGCTCTTCCCTACACCCTCTCCATATGCTGTGCCCCATGATTCCGCTTTTGATCCCAACACAGCTATGGTCCTCTATTCTCCTCCTCTTATTATCCTAGATCCCGAGTATGTTGATGATGACAAAGGGGGAGAAGCAGAGAAAGATGCTTAGTTATTAGAGGTTTAGTAGGATGATTAGTTGATGTAGGTGTAGGTGTAGGAAGCTTGTAATGTTTTAATCTTGTTTTGCTGATATCAGTGACTATCAGAGTATTTATCCTCTTCTGATATCAGTTAGATACAACTCATGTATGATGCTTTAAATGAATATGAACATATTTTGCACATGTTTACGAGTTCAATTATATATCTGCTGCTATTCTCTGATGTCTATGTTTAAACATGCAAATTGGATATTTTTCTGATAATTCAACTCTGATATTTTGAAAACTTCAATCTGAAAGCTACACATCTTTCTAAATCTTTCAAAAGAATGTTTATAAGTGTTGTCATCATCAAAAAGGGGGAGAATGTTAGTTCTCAATATGTTTTGATGATTAACAACAAGTGAAAAATATGTTTTGAAGTTTCCAAGATCATCTAAGAGTTGCTTACCGCAGTATGGAATGGCATACTGCAGTAAAGGGTCTTCCAGAAAGTCAATACTGCAGTATAAGGTGATATACCGCAGTATAGGACTTACAGAAGATCATCAAATTGATGAAGTTAAGTCAATACTGCAGTATGTTAGTTACATACCGCAGTATTGGACTCCCAGTGAAAGGCCATACCGCAGTATAGGATGTCATACTGCAGTATGAGGCCAACCCGAGAGCAACCGTATTTTCAAAATAAGTCCATACCGCAGTATAGCTATGTATACTGCAGTATAGGGACTTCCAGAGAGAAACCGCGTTTTTCAAAACAAGCCCATACCGCAGTATAGCCTTGTATACTGCAGTATAGGGGCATCCAGAGAGCAATGAAAATTCTAAGTCAAGCCAATACCGCAGTATAGGTATGTATACTGCAGTATAGGGCCAACCCGAGAGCTATCAAATTTTCTCACCCAAGTCCTTACCGCAGTATGGAGTTGGATACTGCAGTATAGGAAGTTCTCTAAGTTTATAACTATTGCATACTGCAGTATAGGTTTTCATACTGCAGTATTGGGCAATCACGGGCTCTCTTCTCTTTGACAAAAACTCGCATACTGCAGTATGTTAGTTGCTTACCGCAGTATAGAGGATATCTTTCAAAATCATTTCGCGAGTTTTTTTGTCTCTGGAAGTTGTTTACTGCAGTAAGCCTTTGGATACTGCAGTATGCACACTGGCTTACTGCAGTATGGATGAACTTACCGCGGTATACAACGGTCAAAGCTGATTCTTGAATTACACGAATTTGCAAATCATTATTGTTTGATCTTATTGCTTCCATAATTCATTCAATCATATTCCTAGCTATGTTTAACAAGTTTGTTGAGTGAATTTCAGCAATCACAGATGAAGATCAATGAAGGTCAAAGCAATAAAGCAAAAAGTGAACAGTGCATTAAATGCACTTCTGCAAATCAACCTATTCTTAGCCAATCCATCTGAGCACGCCTTCTAAACGTTAAAGAATGCTTACTACAACAAGTAAAGACATCTCCAACGGACAAAAGCTTCAACAGATTCAATATTCAAATATCAAGCCCATGACAGAGAATCAAATGAAGGGATAGCTTGTGCAACTTGCAATATAATATTATATCCTTCAAGACAAAAGGGAATGGACCACAGCCTGGCGTGATAAACATTCAGCATACCTTGCAGACAACTTAGGCTCCTCTGAATAAAGTTGAATCAACAAACAAGATAGTATGGGCCTCATCATTCAGCTGCAAGAAAGTGAAAAACGTGCAAATCTGAAAGTGGTGACAGCATATTTACTCAACAGCTTCTGCAGCAACTTTACACATGGAGAAACACTTGCAACAGCTAGTTTTTCAAATGGGAAGAAGCTCCAACGGTTACCTAACGTCCACAAGCTTCAAACTACCATAAATAGCTGAAGATTTGAAGAAACAAGACAGAGAAGACAGCTACAAAACTTCTGCACGAAAATACCTATTCTTTCTCTGTATATACATTAGATTGTATCTTTGATACATAGAGCTTCAGTGTGTAACCTTATCTGCTCTTAGAGAGAGTCTATTTCATTGTATATCACTCATTGTAATAATCTCAAGTCAGTGGGACTTGGAGATTGGGAAAATCAGAGTACAACTTGTAAGGGGGAGTGTGTCCTAGAGAGAGGAACATCCTGCATTTACAGAGGGTGTATTGATTACAACTTGTAAGGGGGAGTGTGTTCTAGTGAGAGAACAACTCTTAGTACAGAGTGTGTAATCAATATATGATTATAGTGGATTGAAAATCCCAGGTGAGGCTTGGGGACTGGATGTAGGTCAGAGAAAGGACCGAACCAGTATAAATCACATTGTGTAAAGCTTTCCTTCCCTACTCCTCTGTTAGCCTCTGTTTTCATTAGTCAAAAACAGAGCTCAATCCTTAATTTTTAAAGATACCCAATTCACCGCCCCTCTTGGGTATTTAGCTCCACTCTTCAGAATTAAGTAGTAAACAGCTGGACATATTATGAATCAGTGAATTTTTGTCTAGAAGTTGGTGTCACCCGAAGTAATTTCTGTAACCGTCAGTGTCCGACTTAAAATCTTCGGCAGGTTACGGAATACCCTAAATAGGATCAAAAATTTAGTTGACCCAGATATTTCTGAAGAGGAAAAATAGAACTTCAAGGCTGTGCTTCCGGATTCTTGAGAATTTCTAATATAACGCGATTAGAACACCGATCAGGGAATCTTTATAGGATAAATGCAAAAGAGTAAGAAAGTGTCATCGTCATGATGACGTCATCGATGACGTAAGCATCTTGATGACGTCATCGATGACGTAAGCAAATGGATTGGGCGGTTGAGATGAAGCCATGTTTAAAGTCAAGATCCAACGGCCAAAATCTGACCTGATAAAGTATGAATAGTATCATGCTTTTTCACTATAAATAGAGGCTTCATTTCTTCATTTTCTTCACACCAAACTCAGAGAACAACAGTTGAGTTTAAGAGAAGAGTGAGAATTCTTAGAGTTAGAGAGAGAGTTTAGAGTAAAGTTCTTGAAGCTGGAGAGAATGAGCAGGAACTTCAAGGGTAAGTTCTTTGGTCTCTAGTCTTAATATTTGGTAGTTTCTTTTGGTAATTATAGTAGAAATGCCAGATAGAGTTTTTCTGAGTATGCTCTGTGGCTGCAGCTTAGTCTGATCTGTCACATCAGAAAAGAATTATCCTTGGACAGTAAATATTATTTACTGGCACAGTAAAAAATATTTACCGGCACGGTAAAAATATTTTTACTGGTACTATTCACATGAATAGTGAATATCCAACATAGTTTCCGCAAATGCTGAAAATTAATGGTCACTGATAAAAATGATATTATAGGATATCCGAGGATTCCGG
Source organism: Acacia crassicarpa (assembly GCA_034222035.1). Classification (NCBI taxonomy): domain Eukaryota; kingdom Viridiplantae; phylum Streptophyta; class Magnoliopsida; order Fabales; family Fabaceae; genus Acacia; species Acacia crassicarpa. The sequence goes on along the minus strand of JAWXYG010000001.1, from coordinate 54,688,647 downwards.
AGTCAGATTCAAAGGAAGTTTGGGGATACGTGAATAGTGCCGTATACGTGAATAGTGCCGTATACATGAATAGTGCCGTATACATGAATAGTAATTTACTATTCACGTGGAAGGAAGGTACGGACGCGTATTGTAACCTTAACTCTGATGCTTATGGTATGCTTATATGTGATAGATAGTCTAAAATTCTGTTTTTAAAAATTGATCATACACATACAATTTAATACGGGTTATAGTCTTGATAACGCCGTTATGTTTTCCTAGCGCTGAGGACACGGATGTACACCGTGGCACTGGTGAATAGTGCAGACTATAATAACATGCATATTGCAGTGGCTGTGTTATGTTATTATGTGAATATATGAATAATGTATGTGATTATTGCTGTTTTGACATGAATATCTGTCATACATATTTGATACATAAGCATGAGGTTAACCGTTACCTGAGGTTCAATGGGTATTGAACCTCAGCTCTTACTGTAGCTTCAGGATTTTCGGAGTGAACAGAAACAGAAACAAGGGTAAGCAGCAGGCAGAAGGACTAGCTGGAGAAAGTCCTGTAGATATGTATAGTCTTTCGAACTCTTTGTATCAATGTAACATCCTGAATTTTGAATCTAATATCTTGAACATAAACCTATTTTGGGAAGACTAGTAGGCTCTATTTTTGGAAAGTGATAAATTTGAAATCAGTATTTTGTGGACCCCGTGAATAGTATTTACTATTCACGTATACGTTTTTACTATTTACAAATACGTATTTAAAAAAAATATATATATATATATACGTTATTCGCAAATACGTATTTAATACTTGAAATTTGTGAAATATGAATAGTGTTCACTATTCACAAATACGTATTTACTATTTAAAAATACGGTATTTACTATTCCTAAATACGTATTTACTATTCATGCGGGACCCACGGCCAAAATAATTCTCTGCAAACTTTCCCGTGAGTGACAAACTTTCTCGTGAACTTTGAAAAAATTTGGCCGCGGGACCCACTTAATATTAATTATAATAATATTATATTATTATTATTTTATTTTATTATTTAAAATATTAAAATATTATTAAAATTCTTTTTAAAAGGTTCACGGGGCTGAGTCACGGGGAGATTTTTTTTAGTTTTTAGGAAAATTACGTAAAACGACCCAGAGACGAAAATTACACTTAAAGACCCATTTTCCAACTATAAATAGACCTTCCATTTCATTTCATTCTTCACAACTTCTAAGAGCCATAGAGAGAGGTAGAGAGAGAGAGAGAGTAGAGATATTTGCTTGAGAATTATAATAGCTGGTTGGTGATTCGGGTATTAGCAAGTAACAGGTAACTCTGAATATTCTTCCTTATACTTGTGAATTATGTATGATTATAAATTTATTGTTTACTATTTTGGCAAGAATATTTAGAAAATATTTATGGTTTTAAGATCTGGTGTGGGAACTTTGACTTGCAAATCTGTAGAGGTACTATTTATACGTACGTTACTATTCACATATACCGTATTTACTATTCATTTTACTATTCACATATACCGTATTTACTATTCATTTTTACTATTCACGTATACCGTATTTACTATTCATTTTTACTATTCACGTATACCGTATTTACTATTCATTTTTACTATTCACGTATACCGTATTTACTATTCATTTTTACTATTCTCGTATACCGTATTTACTATTCATTTTTACTATTCTCGTATACCGTATTTACTATTCATGTTACTATTCATGTATACCGTATTTACTATTCATGTTACTATTCACGTATACCGTATTTACTATTCATGTTACTATTCACGTATACCGTATTTACTACTCATTTTACTATTCATGTATATACCGTATTTTACTATTCACAGATACGCATAGTATTTTACTATTCACAGATACGCATAGTATTTTACTATTCATAAATACGCATATCAATGTATATAATGGTATAATAATGCATTATTTTTGAGTAAATACATTCATCATGGCGGTTGTATTGTGATGGGTGGAGTAAGGAGGGAATTGAATGATAAGATTTGTTTATGCCACCACTCGGTGCACAGTGGATGGTACTTTTCAGGGCCCCATCTTTCATGTTTTCCTCTGGCCGGGATTTCATTGGAGTTGTGGGACATGTGACACCTCCTTAGTTGTTATTTTAAAAGGAGGGGAGCCATAGCCCGGATTTAAGCTCTATACCTTTGGCCGGGTGTATCTTAAGTTTTGGTGAGCTTGAAACCATCCAGTCAAATGAATGAGTTTCTATTGGACTATATGTTAGCCTATGGTTCCAGTCAGCGGTATACGGTTGGAAGGGGATATAAGGGAGGCTGCATACTGCATAGTGCATTTCTGAATTATTCAATAAAGAATGATGAGTATTTTGTAAAGGCATTTGATGTGAACAACGGTATATCTAAAAAAATCTGAGTATATTAAATTCACATTATATTACCTTTTATTTTTGTCATATGTAATTTGCTCGTGTAAGGTAGAAATATTCAGTAGTTACTGAGACGTGGAATCTCATCCCATATTAACATTTTTCAGGTGATTATTCTAGTAGAGAGCAAGGGAAGGCACCTATGGAGTGAGCTCTGGAAGCTCTTTTGATCTCCAATAGATTATGTTATGTTATTATATTTGCCATGAACCTAAGACTTCCGTTTTGTATTAAACTCTGAAATATTTTCTGGAATTTATTCTGATTATGTATTACGGGTTTTATTCGAAATGGTAACATTGTAAAAGGATTTGGATATTGTTGAACTCTTTTGAAGGTATTTTCAATATTTTGACCGAGTTTTTGGGTATTAAAATTGTGGCGTTACATTTTTGGTATCAGAGCTAAAGGTTCCATGGCAATTTTGTTTATTTTCTAAAGTGATTTCTTAAAAAAAATTTTTAAAAGTTCGTGGCAAATTAAATATCATAACATGAGCACTTCCCTTTGTTAGATTTAGAATTTATTTAGCTATTTTTATTTGTTTAGTGTCCTTATAGTATTAATCATAGGAGGAGATAATGGCAAGAACTCGAAGAACTAATTCAACCCCTGCTCCATCCCAAAGAGGTCTCCCTCCGCATCAAGATGGTCCCTATCCTCAGGATAACAATGCCCTTTTGGCAGAGTTACGAGACGTCATCTTGGAGATGAGAGAGAAAGTGAATAGACACGAGGATGAACTAGCAAAAGGAAGAGGCCAAGGTGGTAAGGAAGGAAAGGAGAAGGCTCTGGAAGTCACACCTTCTGACCATCAATCAAGGGGAGGAAGTCATTCTCGCACTGAAGATGGAGGTAGTAGCGGTTCTCATTCTCAGTATCATCCCTTACCTATTACTGAGGTTTGGGAAAAATTTCGGAAGTTTACTCCACCGATGTTCGAGGGGAAGCTAGATCCGATTGCAGCACTGGAGTGGCTGAAGCGTGTAGAAAAGATTTTCAGAGTTATCGAGATTAGCTCACAACAAAAGGTGATGGTTGCTGAACAATTGTTGCAGAAAGCAGCTGAAGAATGGTGGGAAAGCACCAAAACAAAAGGAAATGCTGAGATGACGTGGGAAGAGTTTAAGGAAAAGTTCGAAAATTATTACTTTTCCCCTTCAATCAGAATAGAGAAAGAAACTGAATTCCTCACATTCAGGCAAGGGGAATTACATGAAGACGAATTTATTACTCGCTTTTTAGAGTTGTCTAAATTCTGCGGATATTCACAGAACAACTCTAAATGGTTGAGTGCTCGATTGGTTGAAAAAGCTAGACCAGACCTAAAAACAGCTCTATCACCGTTCCTTGATGAAACAAGGGATTTTGAAGAAATATGCGACAAACTACGCACGATAGCAAGGAACAAACGAGAAGAGGAAGCTGAGAAGATGAAGGGTTTTATCAGACCCAGTGTATCTCCTTGGGGATCGCCCGTACTCTTTGTGAAGAAGAAAGATGGGAGCCTGAGACTATACATTGACTATCGCCAGTTGAATAAAGTGACTATAAAGAATAAATATCCTTTACCCAGGATCGACGATCTACTTGATCAGTTGAAGGGAGCATCCATATTCTCCAAGATCGACCTCAGATCAGGTTATCACCAACTGAGAGTCAAAGCTGAAGATGTCTCAAAAACTGCATTCAGAACTAGATATGGCCATTATGAATTTCTTGTTATGCCATTTGGGCTAACAAATGCTCCAGCAGTATTCATGGATTACATGAATAGAATTTTCCGACCATATCTAGATAAATTTGTAGTGGTTTTCATTGACGACATCCTTATCTACTCTAAGGATGAAGAAGAGCATAAAGAGCACCTTAGAATCGTGCTACAAGTGTTGAAGGAGCACAAGCTCTATGCGAAACTGTCTAAGTGCGAATTTTGGTTGAAGGAAGTAAAATTCCTAGGCCATGTCGTATCGGCTGAAGGTGTTGCAGTGGACCATACTAAAGTTGAAGCAGTTCTCCAATGGGAACGACCAAAGTCCGTGACTGAGATCAGGAGTTTTCTAGGTCTAGCTGGCTATTATAGGAGATTTATCAAGGGCTTTTCGCAGATAGCTATGCCCTTGACAAAGTTAACTAGGAAGGGTCAACCATATGTATGGGACGAAAAGTGTGAAGCAGCTTTTCAAAATTTGAAGACTAAGTTGACTACGGCACCAGTACTTATAATTCCAGATCCTGCTCAGACCTTTACTTTGTACACAGATGCTTCCAAGAAAGGTCTTGGGTGTGTATTAATGCAAAATGGTAGGGTAGTAGCTTATGCTTCTCGACAGTTAAGGCCACATGAAGGGAATTATCCTACTCACGACTTAGAACTGGCAGCAGTAGTGTTTGCTCTGAAGATTTGGAGGCACCACCTCTACGGTTCAAAGTTCGAGGTTTATAGTGACCACAAAAGTCTAAAGTACCTGTTCGACCAAAAGGAGCTCAACATGCGACAGAGGAGATGGATGGAGTTTATCAAGGACTACGACTTCGAATTGAAGTATCATCCAGGAAAGGCGAACGTTGTAGCAGATGCCTTAAGTAGAAAGACAATCCATGTAGCCCAGATGATGATCAGAGAACATAAATTGCTCGAGGAGATACCAAGTACATCTATTGATGTAATGTCAGGTTTGGTCGCTACCATGAAAGCATTAACTATTGAAAGCACAATTTGGAAAGAGATTAAATTCGCTCAGCTCGAAGATGAGTATCTATTAAACGTGAGGGAAGATATTGAAGAAGGAAAAGAATCGAAATTTGGGATCGATAGAGATGGGATATTAAGGTATAAAGGAAAAGTGTGCATACCTAATGATGGAGAAATAAAAAAGCTCATACTAGAGGAGGCACATCGGAGTAAATACACTATCCATCCCGGAGCAACCAAGATGTATCATGATCTCAAGCGGAATTGGTGGTGGCGGGGCATGAAGAAAGATGTGACTGACTTTGTCACTTGTTGTTTGACTTGTCAGAAAGTCAAGATCGAACATCGGAAACCTCCTGGATTATTAAAGAATTTGGATATCCCAGAGTGGAAATGGGACAGCATCTCTATGGATTTCATCATGGGGCTTCCTCTAACGACATCCGGACATAATGCCATTTGGGTAATTGTCGATAGGTTAACTAAGTCAGCTCATTTTCTAGCAATTGCAGCAGAATACTCATTGGAGAGACTAGCAAAGATCTACATGAAGGAGATTGTCAGATTGCATGGGATACCGAATAGCATCGTATCTGATCGTGATCCACGATTCACTTCACGATTTTGGAAAGCATTACAGAATGCTATGGGAACTCGGATGAGTTATAGTACCGCTTATCATCCTCAAACTGACGGGCAGACTGAGAGGACTATTCAAACTCTGGAAGACATGTTGCGGGCTTGTGCAATCGAACTAAAAGGAAGTTGGGACGATCATCTTCATCTTGCGGAGTTTGCATATAACAATAGTTATCACTCCAGCATTGAGATGGCACCTTATGAGGCTTTGTATGGAAGAAAATGTAGATCTCCTATTTGCTGGACGGAATTGAATGAGCGAATTTTAATAGGTCCAGAACTTGTGGACGAGACGACTCAAAAGATTAAGGTGATTCAACAGAAACTTCTCACTGCTCAGAGTCGACAGAAGAGTTATGCTGACAAGAGAAGACGACCGTTGGAGTTCATGGTGGGCGAACATGTATTCTTAAGAGTCACACCAATGACTGGCATTGGTAGAGCAATACGAGCAAAGAAGCTTTCGCCTCGTTTTATGGGTCCTTATGAGATTTTGGAGAAAGTTGGACCGGTAGCTTACAGAATTGCATTACCTCCACAGCTTGCGAACCTTCACGATGTCTTTCATGTATCGCAACTGAAGAAATACCAACCGGATCCTTCCCACATTATAGAAGTAGAAGAGGTAGAACTCAAGGATAACATGACGTATAAAGCCGAGCCGGAGCGGATTGTTGATGCAAGGGACAAGAGATTAAGAAACAAGACCATTAGACTTGTAAAGGTCGAGTGGAAAGGAATGGCTCCCGGAGATGCTACTTGGGAAACGGAGGAGAGCATGCGACAAACCTATCCTCATTTATTTAAATAGGTTAGAATTCTTATTATAGCGAAATTTTGAGGACAAAATTTTCTTTTAGGAGGGGAGAAATGTAACATCCTGAATTTTGAATCTAATATCTTGAACATAAACCTATTTTGGGAAGACTAGTAGGCTCTATTTTTGGAAAGTGATAAATTTGAAATCAGTATTTTGTGGACCCCGTGAATAGTATTTACTATTCACGTATACGTTTTTACTATTTACAAATACGTATTTAAAAAAAATATATATATATATACGTTATTCGCAAATACGTATTTAATACTTGAAATTTGTGAAATATGAATAGTGTTCACTATTCACAAATACGTATTTACTATTTAAAAATACGGTATTTACTATTCCTAAATACGTATTTACTATTCATGCGGGACCCACGGCCAAAATAATTCTCTGCAAACTTTCCCGTGAGTGACAAACTTTCTCGTGAACTTTGAAAAAATTTGGCCGCGGGACCCACTTAATATTAATTATAATAATATTATATTATTATTATTTTATTTTATTATTTAAAATATTAAAATATTATTAAAATTCTTTTTAAAAGGTTCACGGGGCTGAGTCACGGGGAGATTTTTTTTAGTTTTTAGGAAAATTACGTAAAACGACCCAGAGACGAAAATTACACTTAAAGACCCATTTTCCAACTATAAATAGACCTTCCATTTCATTTCATTCTTCACAACTTCTAAGAGCCATAGAGAGAGGTAGAGAGAGAGAGAGAGTAGAGATATTTGCTTGAGAATTATAATAGCTGGTTGGTGATTCGGGTATTAGCAAGTAACAGGTAACTCTGAATATTCTTCCTTATACTTGTGAATTATGTATGATTATAAATTTATTGTTTACTATTTTGGCAAGAATATTTAGAAAATATTTATGGTTTTAAGATCTGGTGTGGGAACTTTGACTTGCAAATCTGTAGAGGTACTATTTATACGTACGTTACTATTCACATATACCGTATTTACTATTCATTTTACTATTCACATATACCGTATTTACTATTCATTTTTACTATTCACGTATACCGTATTTACTATTCATTTTTACTATTCACGTATACCGTATTTACTATTCATTTTTACTATTCACGTATACCGTATTTACTATTCATTTTTACTATTCTCGTATACCGTATTTACTATTCATTTTTACTATTCTCGTATACCGTATTTACTATTCATGTTACTATTCATGTATACCGTATTTACTATTCATGTTACTATTCACGTATACCGTATTTACTATTCATGTTACTATTCACGTATACCGTATTTACTACTCATTTTACTATTCATGTATATACCGTATTTTACTATTCACAGATACGCATAGTATTTTACTATTCACAGATACGCATAGTATTTTACTATTCATAAATACGCATATCAATGTATATAATGGTATAATAATGCATTATTTTTGAGTAAATACATTCATCATGGCGGTTGTATTGTGATGGGTGGAGTAAGGAGGGAATTGAATGATAAGATTTGTTTATGCCACCACTCGGTGCACAGTGGATGGTACTTTTCAGGGCCCCATCTTTCATGTTTTCCTCTGGCCGGGATTTCATTGGAGTTGTGGGACATGTGACACCTCCTTAGTTGTTATTTTAAAAGGAGGGGAGCCATAGTCCGGATTTAAGCTCTATACCTTTGGCCGGGTGTATCTTAAGTTTTGGTGAGCTTGAAACCATCCAGTCAAATGAATGAGTTTCTATTGGACTATATGTTAGCCTATGGTTCCAGTCAGCGGTATACGGTTGGAAGGGGATATAAGGGAGGCTGCATACTGCATAGTGCATTTCTGAATTATTCAATAAAGAATGATGAGTATTTTGTAAAGGCATTTGATGTGAACAACGGTATATCTAAAAAAATCTGAGTATATTAAATTCACATTATATTACCTTTTATTTTTGTCATATGTAATTTGCTCGTGTAAGGTAGAAATATTCAGTAGTTACTGAGACGTGGAATCTCATCCCATATTAACATTTTTCAGGTGATTATTCTAGTAGAGAGCAAGGGAAGGCACCTATGGAGTGAGCTCTGGAAGCTCTTTTGATCTCCAATAGATTATGTTATGTTATTATATTTGCCATGAACCTAAGACTTCCGTTTTGTATTAAACTCTGAAATATTTTCTGGAATTTATTCTGATTATGTATTACGGGTTTTATTCGAAATGGTAACATTGTAAAAGGATTTGGATATTGTTGAACTCTTTTGAAGGTATTTTCAATATTTTGACCGAGTTTTTGGGTATTAAAATTGTGGCGTTATCATTTATATATCGGAGATATCGCGCACAGGCATCGAAAGGTTTTGGACGACTTAAATTGCGGAAAGAAAGTTTCATAAAATAACTTAGTTTGAAAATACGAGGATAAATTTTTCACGATTTGAATCCATCCCACAGGGGAAAGTTAATACAGTAATCCAAAAATAGACAAATGATAAACGTTAAAGTTCTGACTAACTACTAGCATATTCCAAAAGTTTTCATTTGCTGTATCCCTTACAGCTTCATCTTGCCTCTCGATCCCGAATCACCACCTGTCTCTTTCATGCGGTCTGGAGTTCAAATGAATGAACCCCAGGGGTAACAGTTAATCTCATATACAGGTATGAAATGTAAGATCACAGTATAACACATGTATAAGCATAGAATAATTCACAGTAAACAATCAAACCGTAACCGCAGTTAACGGCCAAGGACCGCAGCCCTTTATGGAACACGCAGCTCCATACTTAGGACACGCAGCCCTATGGGACACGCAGCCCCCAATCCATAGCTAGGATACACACAAGCAAATTATCTAGCAACATGATCAGTCATACATGAGATGCATACATACAAGTCTATAAGATAACAGTTACCCACCTCAAGCTTGAGTCAGTCCTTACTTGTCCGTATTTGTTGGGATCAGGAGAGGTGTCAAAGTATGCCTAAAACGTTTATCATTGTCATTAGTCTCTTGTTGCGTCGCAAAGTAGCTAGCTATGCAAATTTGTTCTTAGAGGTTTAAGAGTGGTTCTTACGTTTGAACTTAACTACAACTTCTCACAATTTCCATTAAACTATGAAAATTCATAATTAATTCTATAGGTCTCCAATTAAGGTGATTCAAATTTCTATTCAAAGTTTTATAAGTATAGTTTAAAAGAAAAATAGACATAAAATCAATTTATGACTGTATAACTCCCAAGAATTTAAAAAGTAGATGTTACTTAAATCTGAAACATGGTTTTTCCCTGATTTCCTGAACAAACTTTGAAAACTCATAATTAATTCCACAAAAATCAAAATGAGGTTCTGCAAAATTCTACATAACCCTTGATATGTGTATTCTTTAGGAAAAATAACGGCACAAATTCGAAATCTCTGGATCATTCCCAGTTTTAAGTTTTCTCAATACTATTCAGATTGCAACTCCAGAAAAAGGCTTAACTTCAAAAAATCGTATCTTCCTGAATATAGATCCAAAGGAGATGTATTACCTATCAAATTAAAGCTCTATTTGTCTACTACAAAACTGGAAAGTATCATAATTTTTAAAAATTGTTTAGTGTTTCCGAATTGCAACGTCATATTACTACTCCTGAAGCAATCCAGAGATTTTCCCAGATTTTGGCTCAACTTCAAAAAATCATAACTCCCATTCTACACATCCGTTTTAGGTGTTCTTTAACTTTTTGGAAAGCTTAAGATGTCTTCTATGTACTGCAAAAATTTCACTTAAAAACTCAGATGTTTGCTATTTCAAAATCAGACACGAAAATCACTGTTCACCAGAGTTGCAGAAAACATTCCAGGTTTTTGACTGAACATTTGGGAAATTATTTCTCTCAATCTACACGTCCGTTTTCTGTGTTCTTTGGCTCGTTTTAAAGCTTAAGATGTCCTCTATCTTCCATAAAATTTTCATGCAAAAACTCAAACGTTTTCTACAGAAACAAATGCATGCAATATTCTCTGTTTTCAGTCTGGAAAACAGAGGTGCTTCTTGTGCAGTGGCTACGTTTTCATATCAGCAAGTTTGCATGAGTGCATATATATGTATAATATTTATAAATGGTATAGTAACTCATAACTGAATGGGATTATAGTCACTGTCTCCACGGTTTCATACTCAAACTCATGCTGGAACGTATAGCGAACTAAGGAAAAAGCTAGGCTCGGTAGTTACCTCAGTTGCTGATTTTGATGATGATGGTCCAGCTGAAATCTACCACTCCCGATGTGGCAACGCTAAGCAGGGGAAAAGAAAGAAAATTGCAGCAGTCTACTCCCTCACTGTCTATCAAACTCTCACCTTCTATCTCAATCTCACTCTCGGTTTGATGAGGAAATGCTAAGGGTAAAGCAAAGTGATGGACATGGTTTAATAAGAAATTGTGGACTTGGACCGAGGAGAAAGAAACGGTGGTTGTCGCTGGTTTGGAGCTCGAGGAGTATGGCCCATCTGTGCTTGCGTGAAACACTCCCTGTTTTCTGCGTGTTCCTTGCTGATACGTGTAGTGAGGAATAAAAGAGAAAATTAATTGGTTTAGTAAAAGGTAATGGGTTGCTGCACATTTTAATGAGTTGGGCTGAAGCAATGAAAATGGACCTAAGTTTAGTTAAAAACCAACTCAAGCCCAATCTTCATTCACAAGGGAAAATTGCAGTGGAGGATTTGGTGATGTTATTCTTGGGCTGGAGAAAATTGATCAACATAGGAACATGGATATGTGAATACATATTCCACATAAATATATCCCCACGTGTGTGTGTTCATTTGTATATATTTGTCACATGTTGAGCTTTTATCAACATTTTACCTTTTGCAATTTTTTTTTTAAAAAAATAAATCAAGCACAAATAAACTTAAATTTCAAATAATTATTTTAAATCAAAATTTCATAAATACCTTTCATATATTATTCCTAATTTGGAAATCCCAAAATTTGGGATGTTACATTTCTCCCCCCGTTGATTTAAATTTCGTCCCCGAAATTTGCTATACATATTGTAAACTCTGAGCCATAAATTCTGGATATTTCTCCTTCATGCTTTCCACTGTTTCCCATGTTGCCTCTTCTGGAGATAAACCCTTCCATACCACTTTTACAAATGGGATCACCTTGCGCCTGAGCTGCTTCTCCTGGTGGTCAATGATTCGTATAGGCTCAACCATGAAGGTATTATCATGTCGGAGTTCCACATCCTCATACTCTATGACATGTTTAGGATCCGGGTGATACTTCTTTATCTGGGAAACATGGAATACATCATGTAGTTTACCCATGTTTGGGGGTAAAGCTAGCTGGTAGGCTACTGGTCCACGCTTCGCTAATATTTCAAATGGACCCACATATCGGGGACTCAACTTTTTCCTTTTCAATGTTCTACCAACTCCAGTAACAGGGGATATCTTCAGGAAAACGTGATCTCCTACTTCAAACTCCAGGGGTCTTCTTCTTTTATCTGCATAGCTTTTCTGCCTGCTTTGTGCTGCTAGGAGCCTTCTCTTGATTAAATCAATACCTTTGGAGGTTTTGTCAACAAAGTCTGTCCCAATTAGCCCCCTCTTGGACAACTCTGTCCCAATTAGCTCCTTCTCGGACAACTCTGTCCAGCAGATGGGTGATCGACACTTCCTGCCATATAACGCCTCAAATGGAGCGATCTGGATGCTCGAATGATAGCTGTTATTATACGCAAATTCTGCCAATGGGAGATATTGATCCCAATTCCCTCTGAAGTCCAGTACACATGCCCTCAACATATCTTCTAGCGTCTTTATGGTTCGTTCAGATTGGCCATCGGTTTGGGGGTGATAAGCTGTACTATATTTTAACTTTGACCCTAGAGCCTCATGTAAAGCTTCCCAAAATCGGGATGTGAATCGAGGATCTCTATCAGAGATAATACTCTTCGGTATACCATGGAGTCTCACTATCTCCTTGATGTAGACATCAGCTAACTTCACAAGAGAATAACTAGCACTGATGGGAGTAAAGTGCGCTGACTTTGTAAAACGGTCAACAATTACCCATATTGCATCAAAATGCCTGATCTTGGGCAATCCCACTACGAAGTCCATGGTAACATCCTCCCACTTCCATTCTGGAATTGTAATTTTCTGTAGTAGTCCTGGTGGCCGTTGATGTTCAAGTTTTACTCTCTGACAAGTTAAGCATTTGGTCACATACTGAGTTACATCTTTCTTCAACCCTGGCCACCAGAAGTCAGATTTTAGATTTTGGTACATTTTGACCATACCTGGATGTAAGGTGTATTTTGTCTTGTGAGCTTCATCCAGTATTTTCTGCCTCAACTCATCATTTTTCGGTATATAAACTCTCTTCTTATACCTCACCAATCCATCGGGTGATAGATCATAATCTTGAGTCTCGTTTCGAGATATTAATTCTCGTATAGAATTTGCTTGTTCATCATGCTCTTGGACTCCTCTAATTTCATCTTTCAGGTCATACTCTCCTTGACTAACAAGAAGACTTGCAAGATAAATCTTATGGGGTCTCCTCCGTGCTACAACAGTTTGATTAGACAGATTCAGATCTCTGAAATCTTCCAATAGTTTCTGCTCATGAATCATCATGGAAGCTACTTGCACCACTTTTCTACTCAAAGCATCTGCAACAACGTTAGCTTTCCCTGGATGATATTTAATCTCCAAATCGTAATCCTTTAGTAACTCCATCCATCTACGTTGTCTCATATTTAACTCTCTCTGATCAAAGAGATATTTGAGACTCTTGTGGTCGCAGTACAGCTCTACGGTAGCACCATACAAATAATGCCGCCAAATCTTTAATGCAAAAACAACAGCCGCGAGTTCCAAATCATGAGTTGGATAGTTTGACTCGTGAGGCTTCAGTTGTCGAGAGGCATAAGCTACTACTTTGCCCTGCTGCATCAGGACACATCCCAATCCATGCTTACTAGCATCACTGTAGACTACATATGTCTGACTCGGATCCGGGATGATCAGCACTGGTGCTGTGGTCAACCTCTCCCTCAGTTCTCTGAAGCTACCCTCACACTGCTCATCCCAAACAAATGATTGGTTCTTTCGCGTCAGCTTTGTTAATGGCAAGGCAAGTCTGGAGAAATCTTTTATGAATCTGCGGTAATATCCCGCCAGACCCAAGAAACTCCGTATTTCAGTTACCGTCTCTGGTCTCTTCCAGTTTAGTACTGCTTCCACTTTACTAGGATCAACAGCGACCCCATCTCGTGATATCACATGGCCCAGAAATTTAACTTCTGAAAGCCAAAAGTCACATTTGCTCAACTTAGCATAGAGTTGCTTCTCTTTTAGTATCTTAAGTACTTGTCGTAGATGGTGCTCATGTTCCTCCTTATTCTTGGAGTAGATCAAAATGTCATCAATGAAGACAACCACAAACCGATCGAGATACTCACGAAAAATTCGATTCATATAGTCCATGAACACTGCAGGTGAATTAGTCAAACCAAAGGGCATTACCATAAACTCATAGTGCCCATATCTGGTCCTAAAGGCAGTCTTCGAAACATCCTCAGCTTTAACACGTAATTGATGATATCCCGAGCGCAGATCAATCTTCGAGAAAATGCAAGAACCAGCTAATTGGTCTAACAGATCATCAATTCTAGGGAGTGGGTATTTGTTTTTGATTGTTACCTTGTTCAACTCCCTATAATCAATACAGAGTCGAAGACTCCCATCCTTCTTCTTCACAAATAGTACAGGAGCTCCCCAGGGGGACACACTGGGTCGGATGAATTCTTTCTCCAGTAATTCTTCAATCTGCTTCTTCAATTCTGTCATTTCACTAGGTGCCATTCTGTAGGGTGGTTTGGAGATAGGTCCAGTGCCAGGCATCAACTCAATAGTAAACTCAACTTCTCTCACTGGTGGCAATCCACTGATGTCTTCCGGGAATACTTCGGGGAATTCGTTCACTACTGGTATATCTGCCAGTGATGTTTCTGTCTCTGCCTGCACTGAGAGGAACACCATGTATCCTAGACAACCTTGATTTAGGTATCTCTTCGCTTCTTGAGCAGTAAGAAGATTCGAGCTGTTTGCCGTGGTACTCGCTGTTGGCTGTGAGTATAGGATTTGCTTGTTACCGCAATCAATCAGAGCATTATTGGCCGTTAGCCAATTCAACCCCAGTATGACGTCAATACCAATCATTGGTAGACAAACTAAATCCATTGTGGACTCATGTCCATTTACAATCAACACACAATTCAAACATGCCTCAGATACTACAGACTTAACACCAAGCGGTGTATTCACAATCAAATCATATGTCAACCTATGGGTGTTCATCCCTAGCCTTCTAACACAATCACAAGCAATAAAAGAATGGCTAGCACCTGAATCAAATAAGGCTTGCAAAGAATTACCATTCAATGATATTGTACCTTGGATCGTCGGGAGATTTCCTGGCTTCTTCATGGGTTAAAGCAAAGACTCTTCCATGATTCTGTGGCCTCTTCTCGCCGGTGTTCTGTGGACAGTTAAAGCTAAAGTGTCCCGGCTGGTTACACTTAAAGCAGATCAACTTCCCATCACATCCTGTCCCCGGGTGGCTCTTACCGCACTTCACACAAGGTCGGGGCACTAGTGGTCTTGGGTTGTTTTTCTTGAAGTGATTGGGCTTCTTGTTCCCACCCTTGTAGCCAGACCAATTCCCCTTCCTCTTTTGATTTCTCATGGGGTTCCCATGGCTATTCCCACTGTGAGTCATCTCCATTCTGCTCGCCTGCAACTCTTTCAGGTTGCACTCAATAATCCTACATTCTTCCTCAGCTTGGTGGAATGTGTGGAATCGCCGGGAGATTAGCCTATCCCTCATCTCAAATTTTAGTCCCCTGATGAGCATGCTTGCCTTCCATCCCTCATCTTCATTCTTCTTTAGGTAGGAGGAGTAGCGGGACAGGTTGATGAATCTTGCTAGATACTTGTCAAAAGATTCTCCCGGTTTCTGTTTGATGGTTATGAACTGGTGCTCCATTTCCACCTGGACTGAGTGAGGAAAGTACTTCTCATTGAACTTCTCTTGGAACAGCTCCCAAGTAATTGGTCTGTATCTGGCACGCAAAGCCTTGGCCACGCTTTTCCACCAGTGGTCTGCATCACCTTCCAACTTATATATGGCTAGTTGTGCCTTTCGTTCTCCAGGGCACTCCATGACCTCAAAGATTTTCTCCAATCTGAATAGCCAATTCTCAGCAGCTTCCGCATTGTGCTCGCCTGTAAATGATGGTGGGTTGTGCTTACAGAACTGAATGGTCCAGAATTGGGACTCCTTGATAGCTTTCTGTCGCTGCGGTTGAACAGGAGGTGGAGTCTCCTCTCGGTTTTCCTCTGTCTCCTCTCTCTGAACTAGCCGCGCTTCTGCAGCTTCAGCACGTTGCCTTTCTTCTTCTCGTTCTGTCCTTAACAGAAAGACCTCTTCCCTGAGTTCTCTCAAGGAATCTCGATGTTCGTTTAGCATCTCATGTACTAGTTGCATAGGGTCTTGGACTTGAGGTCCTTGTTGATTGGGCCTTCCTCTACCTCGGCCTCTAGCTGGTCCTCGGCCTCGACCTCTACCCCTTCCACGTGTAGGTGGATTTGTTTCTTGTTGGGGCGGCTGCTCTGGAATCGGCTTTCGTCTTGCCCTTGTTTTCATCATGGTAACACCTTTGTACTATACGACAAGAAGATTAGTCGTTAATAATAGAGTCACGATAGTCATTCACATCATTGATATGCATTTTAAAGCATAAATCATACATGTTACTAACGTCTCCAAAATCTGGCCAAAACATAAAGTACCAGCTATTACAAAATGCCATTCTTTACCATAACTTCCCTAGAACTTTAGGGATAATTGATACAAGCCTACGGTAAATACTAATTTCATTCTCTTTGTTCACCTAAGCCCCATCTACATATGAGCTGCCACATACTCATCCATGTATTCTATGAAGGTCTCAAAGTCAACAAACTTATACTTCCCAAGGATTGCTTCTACCCTATCACACCAGGCCTCGGTTTGGGGAAAATGGAACATGGTTGCTTTTATCCAATCATCAAGGTCATAGTCTACATGGCCGTGCCTTCTCTTGTTGACATAGAGCTTACCAACCTTATCCAGGTATGTTCGATATAGGGTCTCTTGGTCGGTTATGTCCACCCAAGTCTGCATGAAAAGCTCGTTAATATGACCAAATAGACAGGTATCTATTAGGTGCTCAGGTGAAGGTTTACTGGCTTTAGAAGGTTCAGCCTTAGTGTCCTCTTTTGGTGGGTGATCCACAAGTACATCCGCCTTACGCTTCTGGTGTAGTTTTATGGGCTCGGGTACTGGTGGTACTCGCTTCCTAGCGGTTCGTCCTCTCAACTGTCCTCCAAGTGTACGGTAGAATCCGTACTGTACGTTGGGGGGTAACTCTCCCTCATAAACCCTCATCCTGTTTTCAAAACAACTAAGTTTTGTCAAATCCTTTTCTAAAAATTTTGTCCAAAACCTATGCTCTGATACCAAAATTGTCTCCGTGGTGCCCATACACCGTGGCAACATAACGTACCTCAGCCGCTAGTTTTACGCACCGCCTCACGGCTTAGGGTACGCCCATACGTCCCAGTGCAACCAGACTCCCTGGCCATGTCAGGGTAAGAGCCAATGCTTCGCCACAGATCACACTGTGAGAACCCCTGATCATGGTTACCTTTAACTAGCTCTGATACCAAAATGTCTCCGTGGTGCCCATACACCGTGGCAACATAACGTACCTCAGCCGCTAGTTTTACGCACCGCCTCACGGCTTAGGGTACGCCCATACGTCCCAGTGCAACCAGACTCCCTGGCCATGTCGGGGTAAGAGCCAATGCTTCGCCACAGATCACACTGTGAGAACCCCCGATCATGGTTACCTTTAACTAGCTCTGATACCAAAATGTAACACCCCAACTTTTCTAAAGCATTTTCGAAATTATTTGATCAGAGTTCAAAATAATTTAACCAGAGTTGAGCAACGAAATGATTTTAAATACAAAGTAACTGATATTCAACCACTGTAGTGTACTGGTTTGTTGATACAAAGAGTTCGAAAGACTATACATATCTACAGGACTTTCTCCAGCTAGTCCTTCTGCCTGCTGCTTACCCTTGTTTCTGTTTCTGTTCACTCCGAAAATCCTGAAGCTACAGTAAGAGCTGAGGTTCAATACCCATTGAACCTCAGGTAACGGTTAACCTCATGCTTATGTATCAAATATGTATGACAGATATTCATGTCAAAATAGCAATAATCACATACATTATTCTCATATTCACATAATAACATAACACAGCCACTGCAATATGCATGTTATTATAGTCTGCACTATTCACCAGTGCCACGGTGTACATCCGTGTCCTCAGCGCTAGGAAAACATAACGGCGTTATCAAGACTATAACCCGTATCAAGTTGTATGTGTATGATCAATTTTCAAAAACAGAATTTCAGACTATCTATCACATATAAGCATACCATAAGCATCAGAGTTAAGGTTACAATACGCGTCCGTACCTTCCTTCCACGTGAATAGTAAATTACTATTCATGTATACGGCACTATTCATGTATACGGCACTATTCACGTATACGGCACTATTCACGTATCCCCAAACTTCCTTTGAATCTGACTCCGGAATCCTCGGATATCCTATAATATCATTTTTATCAGTGACCATTAATTTTCAGCATTTGCGGAAACTATGTTGGATATTCACTATTCATGTGAATAGTACCAGTAAAAATATTTTTACCGTGCCGGTAAATATTTTTTACTGTGCCAGTAAATAATATTTACTGTCCAAGGATAATTCTTTTCTGATGTGACAGATCAGACTAAGCTGCAGCCACAGAGCATACTCAGAAAAACTCTATCTGGCATTTCTACTATAATTACCAAAAGAAACTACCAAATATTAAGACTAGAGACCAAAGAACTTACCCTTGAAGTTCCTGCTCATTCTCTCCAGCTTCAAGAACTTTACTCTAAACTCTCTCTCTAACTCTAAGAATTCTCACTCTTCTCTTAAACTCAATTGTTGTTCTCTGAGTTTGGTGTGAAGAAAATGAAGAAATGAAGCCTCTATTTATAGTGAAAAAGCATGACACTATTCATACTTTATCAGGTCAGATTTTGGCCGTTGGATCTTGACTTTAAATATGGCTTCATCTTAACCGTCCAATCCATTTGCTTACGTCATCGATGACGTCATCGATGACGTCATCGATGACGTCATCATGACGATGACACTTTCTTACTCTTTTGCATTTATCCTATAAAGATTCCCTGATCGGTGTTCTAATCGCGTTATATTAGAAATTCTCAAGAATCCGGAAGCACAGCCTTGAAGTTCTATTTTTCCTCTTCAGAAATATCTGGGTCAACTAAATTTTTGATCCTATTTAGGGTATTCCATAACCTGCCGAAGATTTTAAGTCGGACACTGACGGTTACAGAAATTACTTCGGGTGACACCATCTTCTAGACAAAAATTCACTGATTCATAATATGTGCAGTTGTTTACTACTTAGTTCAAGGATTTTGAGTTATGATTTATTTCCTACAGGTTCCACTATCTGTCCTGCTTCAAAATATCGGTTCAACCTATCTCAAATAATCATTCCGCCGATTACGGAAATGACTTCGGAGATAACCCACTCTGAGATAAAAATTCACTTATTTATAATATACCCTTACTTTAAAAACCTAATTCACGGTTTATTGGAAATAATTTTATTTCTATTGTTTTCCAAAGTATAAGATATTATATTATAATATTATTATTATTGAGTGGGTCCCGCGCGCAAAATTTTTCAAACTTCACGGGTGTTGGCAGAGGAGAAATAATTTGACGTGGGTCCCGCATGAATAGTAAATACGTATTTTCAAATAGTGAATACGTATTTAGGAATAGTGAATACCGTATTTTTGAATAGTGAATACGTATTTGTAAATAGTAAATACTTTTCATATTTCTCAAAATATCGATTAAATACCGTATTTATAAAAAGTGAATACGTATTTGTGAATAGTAAATACGTATATGTGAATAGTAAATACTATTCACGTCCCACAAAATACCGTTTCAAAATTCGCCATTTTCAAAAGTAGAGCCTAGTAGTCCTCCAAAAATAGGCTAGTTTTCAAGTCTTTAGGTCCAAAATTCAGGATGTTACAATTCTCCCCCCGTTCAATAAATTTCGTCCTCGAAATTTGACAATATAAAATCAAAAGGTTATCTAGACCTCTAGTCTATTCCTTCATTATGCAAACTTAAATAGCACGCATCCTACTATTCAATGTCTCAATCTTATACCCAGGTATAGTACTAAATTACAGGACTTGCTGATCTATTCTCACAGTACTCGGTTACACAGGCCTCACTGCCTGATTTATTTAGCCTATCGGCTTAACACATATTGGCCTTCCGCATCTGTTCATCAATTTCATCTGAGTCTTTCCCATTCAAGTTCTCGAATTACTTTCACTTACTCAACACTATAGCTGACAGCTATTAATTGACTTAACTAGTTTAGTATTCCAGACCTTTCTAATAGTTGCTGTTCCTGTACCATAATTCCCAATTACACTGCTTTTCTTTTCAACACGATAGCGTCGACAATCATGTCATTGCTACCCAAAATTATTTTCTTGTCTCATTTTCAAATTTTCAAACATGAAAAATTTTCCGTGGTTTCAGTACATTTCACAATCCGCACTATACCACAAAGTAATAGTGCTATAACATTTTTAAACTTAATCGCTGCCATCACAAATTCGTGAAAACATTTTTCACTGCCGGATCATTTTCAAAAACTTTTATTACCGGCACATATCTTTGAGGGAGCTAATTTATTTCACAAAATTTTACAATTGAGAGTACACACCATCATTTTAACCATTTGGTACAGTAAGCGCCTTACCCCAATCCTCAAATCCAGTCTCAACAGTACTATCAACAATGTGGGAGAACCTCCGCCCCTCTCTCAGGAGACCCAGTGTTCACACTGGCACATAAAGTAGCAACCCTATCTAGCGGAACTCAGTCCAGTCATAGACAGTCAGGTTGTACTAAACAAAACATATGCCCTCGGCAAAGTGTTATGGATTGGGTGCGTTCACTGTTGGTGCGATTTCCATTTTCTCAAACAAAATCCCTCCAAAAACTTTTTGTTCAAAGAGAACATTTATCAAAGGCCAGCGATTTCAAACATTTTAAAACATCTAGCAAGACCCAGCAAACTGTGTACATCTGCAACAGCTTCTGTCCTTCCAGTTTTGTACTGACTTTACCACAACATAGTTAAAAACTCAGTTTCAAACTCTGGGTTCTAACAAAACCGTTTGTACAAGACAACATCATAACCATCACTGTGGTCTCAAATTCTGTTGAAAAATATTTCATTTGAAAACTCAGCTTCAAAAAAAATCCACATGTACGGACGCGTATTGTAACCTTAACTCTGATGCTTATGGTATGCTTATATGTGATAGATAGTCTGAAATTCTGTTTTTGAAAATTGATCATACACATACAACTTGATACGGGTTATAGTCTTGATAACGCCGTTATGTTTTCCTAGCGCTGAGGACACGGATGTACACCGTGGCACTGGTGAATAGTGCAGACTATAATAACATGCATATTGCAGTGGCTGTGTTATGTTATTATGTGAATATGAGAATAATGTATGTGATTATTGCTGTTTTGACATGAATATCTGTCATACATATTTGATACATAAGCATGAGGTTAACCGTTACCTGAGGTTCAATGGGTATTGAACCTCAGCTCTTACTGTAGCTACAGGATTTTCGGAGTGAACAGAAACAGAAACAAGGGTAAGCAGCAGGCAGAAGGACTAGCTGGAGAAAGTCCTGTAGATATGTCTCCGAAAATCCTGTAGCTACAGTAAGAGCTGAGGTTCAATACCCATTGAACCTCAGGTAACGGTTAACCTCATGCTTATGTATCAAATATGTATGACAGATATTCATGTCAAAACAGCAATAATCACATACATTATTCTCATATTCACATAATAACATAACACAGCCACTGCAATATGCATGTTATTATAGTCTGCACTATTCACCAGTGCCACGGTGTACATCCGTGTCCTCAGCGCTAGGAAAACATAACGGCGTTATCAAGACTATAACCCGTATCAAGTTGTATGTGTATGATCAATTTTCAAAAACAGAATTTCAGACTATCTATCACATATAAGCATACCATAAGCATCAGAGTTAAGGTTACAATACGCGTCCGTACCTTCCTTCCACGTGAATAGTAAATTACTATTCATGTATACGGCACTATTCATGTATACGGCACTATTCACGTATCCCCAAACTTCCTTTGAATCTGACTCCGGAATCCACGGATATCCTATAATATCATTTTTATCAGTGACCATTAATTTTCAGCATTTGCGGAAACTATGTTGGATATTCACTATTCATGTGAATAGTACCAGTAAAAATATTTTTACCGTGCCGGTAAATATTTTTTACTGTGCCAGTAAATAATATTTACTGTCCAAGGATAATTCTTTTCTGATGTGACAGATCAGACTAAGCTGCAGCCACAGAGCATACTCAGAAAAACTCTATCTGGCATTTCTACTATAATTACCAAAAGAAACTACCAAATATTAAGACTAGAGACCAAAGAACTTACCCTTGAAGTTCCTGCTCATTCTCTCCAGCTTCAAGAACTTTACTCTAAACTCTCTCTCTAACTCTAAGAATTCTCACTCTTCTCTTAAACTCAACTGTTGTTCTCTGAGTTTGGTGTGAAGAAAATGAAGAAATGAAGCTTCTATTTATAGTGTTGGAAAATGGGTCCTTAAGCGTAATTTTTATCTCTGGGTCATTATACGTAATTTTCCCCTCACCAAATTTTCAAACATCACGGGTGACAGGGAAGAAAATTTTGTCAGTGGGTCCCACACCTTTAAATATTATATTATTTTTTTACTAAAAGTTCCCTAATCGGTGTTCTGATCGCGTGATCTTTTGCAAAATCTCAAAAATCCGGAAGCACAGCCTAGAAGTTCTATTTTTCCTCTTTAGAAATATCTGAGTCAACTGAATTTTTGACCCTATTTAGGGTATTCCGTAACCTGCCGAAGATTTTAAGTCGGACACTGACAGTTACAGAAATTACTTCGGGTGACACCATCTTCTAGACAAAAATTCACTGATTCATAATATGTCCAGTTGTTTACTACTTAATTCAAGGAGTTTGAGTTATGATTTATTTTCTATAGATTCCACTATCTGTCCTGCTTCAAAATATCGGTTTCAACCTATCTCAATAATCATTCCGCCGATTACGGAAATGACTTTGGAGATAACCCACTCTGAGATAAAAATTCACTTATTTATAATATACCCTTACTTTAAAAACCTAATTCACGGTTTATTGGAAATAATTTTATTTCTATTATTTTCCAAAGTATAAGATATTATATTATAATAATATTATTATTGAGTGGGTCCCGCAAACAATAATTTCAAAATTTCTCCCGTGAATGTGTCGGCAGGAGGAGAATTATTTTGACGTGGGTCCCGCATGAATAGTAAATACGTATTTTCAAATAGTGAATACGTATTTAGGAATAGTAAATACCGTATTTTTAAATAGTAAATACGTATTTGTAAATAGTAAATATTTTCATATTTCTCAAAATATCGATTAAATACCGTATTTATAAAAAGTGAATACGTATTTGTGAATAGTGAATACTATTCATGTACGTATTTGTGAATAGTAAACACTATTCATGTCCAATAAAATACTGATTCTAAATTCATTTTCAAAAATAGGGTCTAATAGTCCTCCAAAAATAGGCTAATTTTCTAGTCTTTAGGTCCAAAATTCAGGATGTTACAATTCTCCCCCCGTTCAATAAATTTCGTCCTCGAAATTTGACAATATAAAATCAAAAGGTTATCTAGACCTCTAGTCTATTCCTTCCTTATGCAAACTTAAATAGCACGCACCCTACTATTCAATGTCTCAATCTTATACCCAGGTATAGTACTAAATTACAGGACTTGCTGATCTATCCTCACAGTACTCGGTTACACTGGCCTCACTGCCTGATTTATTTAGCCTATCGGCTTAACACATATTGGCCTTCCGCATCTGCTCATCAATTTCATCTGAGTCTTTCCCATTCGAGTTCTCGAATTACTTTCACTTACTCAACACTATAGCTGACAGTTATTAATTGACTTAACTAGTTTAGTATTCCAGACCTTTCTAATAGTTGCTGTTCCTGTACCATAATTCCCAATTACACTGCTTTTCTTTTCAACACGATAGCGTCGACAATCATGTCATTGCTACCCAAAATTATTTTCTTGTCTCATTTTCAAATTTTCAAACATGAAAAGTTTTCCGTGGTCTCAGTACATTTCACAATCTGCACTATACCACAAAGTAATAGTGCTATAACATTTTTAAACTTAATCGTTGCCATCACAAATTCATGAAAACATTTTTCACTGCCGGATCATTTTCAAAAACTTTGATTACCGGCACATATCTTTGAGGGAGCTAATTTATTTCACAAAATTTTACAATTGAGAGTACACACCATCATTTTAACCATTTGGTACAGTGAGCGCCTTCTCCCAATCCCCAAATCCAGTCTTAACAGTATTATCAACAATGTGGGAGAACCTCCGCCCCTTTCTCAGGAGACCCAGTGTTCACACTGGCACATACAGTAGCAACCCTATCTAGCGGAACTCAGTCCAGTCATAGACAGTCTGGTTGTACTAATCAAAACATACGCCCTCGACGAAATACCATGGATTGGGTGCGTTTACTGCTGGTGCGTTTACCATTTTCTCAAAAAAAAAAAAAAATCCCTCCAAAAACTTTTTGTTTCAAAAGAACCTTTATCATAGGCCAGCGATTTCAAACATTTTAAAACATCTGGCAGACCCAGCAAACTGTGTACATCTACAACAGCTTCTGTCCTTCCAGTTTTGTACTGACTTTACCACAACATAGTTAAAAACTCAGTTTCAAACTCTGGGTTCTAACAAAACCGTTTGTACAAGACAACATCATAACCATCACTGTGGTCTCAAATTCTGTTGAAAAATATTTCATTTGAAAACTCGATTTCACAAATTTGAAAGTAAACTCCGAAAATTTCAAAATAGCAGGTGCATTGGTAAGTTCAAAAATTCAATTTTTTTTAAAACCTTACTTAGGAATCAGACAACTAACATTAGAAGGTCATCACTAATTACACGTATTCGGACCTCTGTCCTTGGCTACTCAAACTATCCATAAAATACTTAGTTTGTTCTACTTTAATCTTCCTACTATTTCAAACATCGTTCGCTATCCTCGGATCTCACAAAATTTTCTGAACACTTCTCATATTCGTTGTCTGACAACTATGGGCTTCTGCTAGCCTATAAACACAATATATGCTGTATAGCACTGCAGAAGCGCGGCTAGTTCAGAGAGAGGAGACAGAGGAAGAGGAAAACCGAGAGGAGACTCCACCTCCTGTTCAACCGCAGCGACAGAAAGCTATCAAGGAGTCCCAATTCTGGACCATTCAGTTCTGTAAGCACAACCTACCATCATTTACAGGTGAGCACAATGCGGAAGCTGCTAAGAATTGGCTATTCAGATTGGAGAAAATCTTTGAGGTCATGGAGTGCCCTGAAGAACGAAAGGCACAACTAGCCATATATAAGTTGGAAGGTGATGCAGACCACTGGTGGAAAAGCGTGGCCAAGGCTTTGCGTGCTAAATATAGACCAATTACTTGGGAGCTGTTCCAAGAGAAGTTTAATGAGAAGTATTTTCCACACTCCGTCCAGGTGGAAATGGAGCACGAGTTCCTTACCATCAAACAGAAACCGGGAGAATCTTTTGACAAGTATCTAGCAAGATTCATCAACTTGTCCCGCTACTCCTCCTACCTAAAGAAGAATGAAGATGAGGGATGGAAGGCAAGCATGCTCATCAGGGGACTAAAATTTGAGATGAGGGATAGGCTAATCTCCCGGCGATTCCACACATTCCACCAAGCTGAGGAAGAATGTAGGATTATTGAGTGCAACCTGAAAGAGTTGCAGGCGAGTAGGATGGAGATGACTCAAAGTGGGGAAAGTCGTGGGAACCCCACGAAGAATCAAAAGAGAAAGGGGAATTGGTCTGGCTACAAGGGTGGGAACAAGAAGCCCAATCACTTCAAGAAGTACAACCCAAGACCACTAGAGCCCCGACCTTGTGTGAAGTGCGGTAAGAGCCACCCGGGGACAGGATGTGATGGGAAGTTGATCTGCTTTAAGTGTAACCAGCCGGGACACTTTAGCTTTAACTGTCCACAGAACACCGGCGAGAAGAGGCCACAGAATCATGGAAGAGTCTTTGCTTTAACCCATGAAGAAGCCAGGAAATCTCCCGACGATCCAAGGTACAATATCTTTGAATGGTAATTCTTTGCAAGCCTTATTTGATTCAGGTGCTAGCCATTCTTTTATTGCTTGTGATTGTGTTAGAAGGCTAGGGATGAACACCCATAGGTTGACATATGATTTGATTGTGAATACACCGCTTGGTGTTAAGTCTGTAGTATCTGAGGCATGTTTGAATTGTGTGTTGATTGTAAATGGACATGAGTCCACAATGGATTTAGTTTGTCTACCAATGATTGGTATTGACGTCATACTGGGGTTGAATTGGCTAACGGCCAATAATGCTCTGATTGATTGCGGTAACAAGCAAATCCTATACTCACAGCCAACAGCGAGTACCACGGCAAACAGCTCGAATCTTCTTACTGCTCAAGAAGCGAAGAGATACCTAAATCAAGGTTGTCTAGGATACATGGTGTTCCTCTCAGTGCAGGCAGAGACAGAAACATCACTGGCAGATATACCAGTAGTGAATGAATTCCCCGAAGTATTCCCAGAAGACATCAGCGGATTGCCACCGGTGAGAGAAGTTGAGTTTACTATTGAGTTGATGCCTGGCACTGGACCTATCTCCAAACCACCCTACAGAATGGCACCTAGTGAAATGACAGAATTGAAGAAGCAGATTGAAGAATTACTGGAGAAAGAATTCATCCGACCCAGTGTGTCCCCCTGGGGAGCTCCTGTACTATTTGTGAAGAAGAAGGATAGGAGTCTTCGACTCTGTATTGATTATAGGGAGTTGAACAAGGTAACAATCAAAAACAAATACCCACTCCCTAGAATTGATGATCTGTTAGACCAATTAGCTGGTTCTTGCATTTTCTCGAAGATTGATCTGCGCTCGGGATATCATCAATTACGTGTTAAAGCTGAGGATGTTTCGAAGACTGCCTTTAGGACCAGATATGGGCACTATGAGTTTATGGTAATGCCCTTTGGTTTGACTAATGCACCTGCAGTGTTCATGGACTATATGAATCGAATTTTTCGTGAGCATCTCGATCGGTTTGTGGTTGTCTTCATTGATGACATTTTGATCTACTCCAAGAATAAGGAGGAACATGAGCACCATCTACGACAAGTACTTAAGATACTAAAAGAGAAGCAACTCTATGCTAAGTTGAGCAAATGTGACTTTTGGCTTTCAGAAGTTAAATTTCTGGGCCATGTGATATCACGAGATGGGGTCGCTGTTGATCCTAGTAAAGTGGAAGCAGTACTAAACTGGAAGAGACCAGAGACGGTAACTGAAATACGGAGTTTCTTAGGTCTGGCGGGATATTACCGTAGATTCATAAAAGATTTCTCCAGACTTGCCTTGCCATTAACGAAGCTGACGCGAAAGAACCAATCATTTGTTTGGGATGAGCAGTGTGAGGGTAGCTTCAGAGAACTGAGGGAGAGGTTGACCACAGCACCAGTGCTGATCATCCCGGATCCGAGTCAGACATATGTAGTCTACAGTGATGCTAGTAAGCATGGATTGGGATGTGTCCTGATGCAGCAGGGCAAAGTAGTAGCTTATGCCTCTCGACAACTGAAGCCTCACGAGTCAAACTATCCAACTCATGATTTGGAACTTGCGGCTGTTGTTTTTGCATTAAAAATTTGGCGGCATTATTTGTATGGTGCTACCATGGAACTGTACTGCGACCACAAGAGTCTCAAATATCTCTTTGATCAGAGAGAGTTAAATATGAGACAGCGTAGATGGATGGAGTTACTGAAGGACTACGACCTGGAGATTAAATATCATCCAGGGAAAGCTAACGTTGTCGCAGATGCTTTGAGTAGAAAAGTGGTGCAAGTAGCTTTCATGATGATTCATGAGCAGAAACTATTGGAAGATTTCAGAGATTTGAATCTATCCAATCAAACTGTTGTAGCACGGAGGAGACCCAATAAGGTTTATCTTGCAAGTCTTCTTGTTAGTCAAGGAGAGTATGATCTGAAAGATGAAATTAAAGAAGCTCAGAAGCAAGACGAACAAGCAAATTCTATACGAGAATTAATATCTCGGAACGAGACTCAAGATTACGATTTATCACCTGATGAATTGGTGAGGTATAAGAAGAGAGTTTATATACCAAATAATGATGAGTTGAGGCAGAAAATACTGGATGAAGCTCACAAGACAAAATACACCTTACATCCAGGTATGGTCAAAATGTACCAAAATCTGAAATCTGACTTCTGGTGGCCAGGGTTGAAGAAAGATGTAACTCAGTATGTGGCCAAATGCTTAACTTGTCAGAGAGTAAAACTTGAACATCAACGGCCACCAGGACTACTACAGAAAATTACAATTCCAGAATGGAAGTGGGAGGATGTTACCATGGACTTCGTAGTGGGATTGCCCAAGATCAGGCATTTTGATGCAATATGGGTAATTGTTGACCGTTTTACAAAGTCAGCGCACTTTATTCCCATCAGTGCTAGTTATTCTCTTGTGAAGTTAGCTGATGTCTACATCAAGGAGATAGTGAGACTCCATGGTATACCGAAGAGTATTGTCTCTGATAGAGATCCTCGATTCACATCCCGATTTTGGGAAGCTTTACATGAAGCTCTAGGGTCAAAGTTAAAATATAGTACAGCTTATCACCCCCAAACCGATGGCCAATCTGAACGAACCATACAGACGCTAGAAGATATGCTGAGGGCATGTGTACTGGACTTCAGAGGAAATTGGGATCAATATCTCCCATTAGCAGAATTTGCGTATAATAACAGCTATCATTCGAGCATCCAGATGGCTCCTTTTGAGGCATTATATGGCAGGAAGTGTCGATCACCCATCTGCTGGACAGAGTTGTCCGAGAGGGAGCTAATTGGGACAGAGATGTCCAAGAGGGGACTAATTGGGACAGACTTTGTTGACAAAACCTCCAAAGGTATTGATTTAATCAAGAGAAGGCTCCTAGCAGCACAAAGCAGGCAGAAAAGCTATGCAGACAAAAGAAGAAGACCCCTAGAGTTTGAAGTAGGAGATCACGTTTTCCTGAAGATATCCCCTGTTACTGGAGTTGGTAGAACATTAAAAAGGAAAAAGTTGAGTCCCCGATATGTTGGTCCATTTGAAATATTAGCGAAGCGTGGACCAGTAGCCTACCAGCTAGCCTTACCCCCAAATATGGGTAAACTACATGATGTATTCCATGTTTCCCAGATAAAGAAGTATCACCCGGATCCTAAACATGTCATAGAGTATGAGGATGTGGAACTCCGACATGATAATACCTTCATGGTTGAGCCTATACGAATCATTGACCACCAGGAGAAGCAGCTCAGGCGCAAGGTGATCCCATTTGTAAAAGTGGTATGGAAGGGTTTATCTCCAGAAGAGGCAACATGGGAAACAGTGGAAAGCATGAAGGAGAAATATCCAGAATTTATGGCTCAGAGTTTACAATATGTATAGCAAATTTCGGGGACGAAATTTAAATCAACGGGGGGAGAAATGTAACATCCCAAATTTTGGGATTTCCAAATTAGGAATAATATATGAAAGGTATTTATGAAATTTTGATTTAAAATAATTATTTGAAATTTAAGTTTATTTGTGTTTGATTTATTTTTGAAAAAAAAAATTGCAAAAGGTAAAATGTTGATAAAAGCTCAACATGTGACAAATATATACAAATGAACACACACACGTGGGGATATATTTATGTGGAATATGTATTCACATATCCATGTTCCTATGTTGATCAATTTTCTCCAGCCCAAGAATAACATCACCAAATCCTCCACTGCAATTTTCCCTTGTGAATGAAGATTGGGCTTGAGTTGGTTTTTAACTAAACTTAGGTCCATTTTCATTGCTTCAGCCCAACTCATTAAAATATGCAGCAACCCATTACCTTTTACTAAACCAATTAATTTTCTGTAGTAGTCCTGGTGGCCGTTGATGTTCAAGTTTTACTCTCTGACAAGTTAAGCATTTGGCCACATACTGAGTTACATCTTTCTTCAACCCTGGCCACCAGAAGTCAGATTTCAGATTTTGGTACATTTTGACCATACCTGGATGTAAGGTGTATTTTGTCTTGTGAGCTTCATCCAGTATTTTCTGCCTCAACTCATCATTATTTGGTATATAAACTCTCTTCTTATACCTCACCAATTCATCAGATGATAAATCGTAATCTTGAGTCTCGTTTCGAGATATTAATTCTCGTATAGAATTTGCTTGTTCATCATGCTCTTGGACTCCTCTAATTTCATCTTTCAGGTCATACTCTCCTTGACTAACAAGAAGACTTGCAAGTTAAATCTTATGGGGTCTCCTCCGTGCTACAACAGTTTGATTAGACAGATTCAGATCTCTGAAATCTTCCAATAGTTTCTGCTCATGAATCATCATGGAAGCTACTTGCACCACTTTTCTACTCAAAGCATCTGCAACAACGTTAGCTTTCCCTGGATGATATTTAATCTCCAAATCGTAATCCTTTAGTAACTCCATCCATCTACGTTGTCTCATATTTAACTCTCTCTGATCAAAGAGATATTTGAGACTCTTGTGGTCGCAGTACAGCTCTACGGTAGCACCATACAAATAATGCCGCCAAATCTTTAATGCAAAAACAACAGCCGCGAGTTCCAAATCATGAGTTGGATAGTTTGACTCGTGAGGCTTCAGTTGTCGAGAGGCATAAGCTACTACTTTGCCCTGCTGCATCAGGACACATCCCAATCCATGCTTACTAGCATCACTGTAGACTACATATGTCTGACTCGGATCCGGGATGATCAGCACTGGTGCTGTGGTCAACCTCTCCCTCAGTTCTCTGAAGCTACCCTCACACTGCTCATCCCAAACAAATGATTGGTTCTTTCGCGTCAGCTTCGTTAATGGCAAGGCAAGTCTGGAGAAATCTTTTATGAATCTGCGGTAATATCCCGCCAGACCCAAGAAACTCCGTATTTCAGTTACCGTCTCTGGTCTCTTCCAGTTTAGTACTGCTTCCACTTTACTAGGATCAACAGCGACCCCATCTCGTGATATCACATGGCCCAGAAATTTAACTTCTGAAAGCCAAAAGTCACATTTGCTCAACTTAGCATAGAGTTGCTTCTCTTTTAGTATCTTAAGTACTTGTCGTAGATGGTGCTCATGTTCCTCCTTATTCTTGGAGTAGATCAAAATGTCATCAATGAAGACAACCACAAACCGATCGAGATACTCACGAAAAATTCGATTCATATAGTCCATGAACACTGCAGGTGAATTAGTCAAACCAAAGGGCATTACCATAAACTCATAGTGCCCATATCTGGTCCTAAAGGCAGTCTTCGGAACATCCTCAGCTCTAACACGTAACTGATGATATCCCGAGCGCAGATCAATCTTCGAGAAAACGCAAGAACCAGCTAATTGGTCTAACAGGTCATCAATTCTAGGGAGTGGGTATTTGTTTTTGATTGTTACCTTGTTCAACTCCCTATAATCAATACAGAGTCGAAGACTCCCATCCTTCTTCTTCACAAATAGTACAGGAGCTCCCCAGGGGGACACACTGGGTCGGATGAATTCTTTCTCCAGTAATTCTTCAATCTGCTTCTTCAATTCTGTCATTTCACTAGGTGCCATTCTGTAGGGTGGTTTGGAGATAGGTCCAGTGCCAGGCATCAACTCAATAGTAAACTCAACTTCTCTCACCGGTGGCAATCCGCTGATGTCTTCTGGGAATACTTCGGGGAATTCATTCACTACTGGTATATTTGACAGTGATGGTTCTGTCTCTGCCTGCACTGAGAGGAACACCATGTATCCTAGACAACCTTGATTTAGGTATCTCTTCGCTTCTTGAGCAGTAAGAAGATTCGAACTGTTTGCCGTAGTACTTGCTGTTGGCTGTGAGTATATGATTTGCTTGTTAACGCAGTCGATCAGAGCGTTGTTAGCCGTTAGCCAATTCAACCCCAGTATGATGTCAATACCAATTAATGGTAGACAAATTAAATCCATTGTGGACTCATGTCCATTTACAATCAACACACAATTCAAACATGCCTCAGATACTACAGACTTAACACCAAGCGGTGTATTCACAATCAAATCATATGTCAACCTATGGGTGTTCATCCCTAGCCTTCTAACACAATCACAAGCAATAAAAGAATGGCTAGCACCTGAATCAAATAAGGCTTGCAAAGAATTACCATTCAATGAGATTGTACCTTGGATCGTCGGGAGATTTCCTGGCTTCTTCATGGGTAGAAGCAATCCTTGGGAAGTATAAGTTTGTTGACTTTGAGACCTTCATAGAATACATGGATGAGTATGTGGCAGCTCATATGTAGATGGGGCTTAGGTGAACGAAGAGAATGAAATTAGTATTTACCGTAGGCTTGTATCAATTATCCCTAAAGTTCTAGGGAAGTTATGGTAAAGAATGGCATTTTGTAATAGCTGGTACTTTATGTTTTGGCCAGATTTTGGAGACGTTAGTAACATGTATGATTTATGCTTTAAAATGCATATCAATGATGTGAATGACTATCGTGACTCTATTATTAACGACTAATCTTCTTGTCGTATAGTACAAAGGTGTTACCATGATGAAAACAAGGGCAAGACGAAAGCCGATTCCAGAGCAGCCGCCCCAACAAGAAACAAATCCACCTACACGTGGAAGGGGAATTGGTCTGGCTACAAGGGTGGGAACAAGAAGCCCAATCACTTCAAGAAGTACAACCCAAGACCACTAGAGCCCCGACCTTGTGTGAAGTGCGGTAAGAGCCACCCGGGGACAGGATGTGATGGGAAGTTGATCTGCTTTAAGTGTAACCAGCCGGGACACTTTAGCTTTAACTGTCCACAGAACACCGGCGAGAAGAGGCCACAGAATCATGGAAGAGAAAAATCGTATCTTCCTGAATATAGATCCAAAGGAGATGTATTACCTATCAAATTAAAGCTCTATTTGTCTACTACAAAACTGGAAATGATCCAGAGATTTCGAATTTGTGCCGTTATTTTTCCTAAAGAATACACATATCAAGGGTTATGTAGAATTTTGCAGAACCTCATTTTGATTTTTGT
Organism: Acacia crassicarpa; assembly: GCA_034222035.1. Classification (NCBI taxonomy): domain Eukaryota; kingdom Viridiplantae; phylum Streptophyta; class Magnoliopsida; order Fabales; family Fabaceae; genus Acacia; species Acacia crassicarpa. The sequence goes on along the minus strand of JAWXYG010000001.1, from coordinate 54,655,460 downwards.
GGAATTAATTATGAGTTTTCAAAGTTTGTTCAGAAAATCAGGGAAAAACCATGTTTCAGATTTAAGTAACATCTACTTTTTAAATTCTTGGGAGTTATACAGTAATAAATTGATTTTATGTCTATTTTTCTTTTAAACTATACTTATAAAACTTTGAATAGAAATTTGAATCACCTTAATTGGAGACCTATAGAATTAATTATGAATTTTCATAGTTTAATGGAAATTGTGAGAAGTTGTAGTTAAGTTCAAACGTAAGAACCACTCTTAAACCTCTAAGAACAAATTTGCATAGCTAGCTACTTTGCGACGCAACAAGAGACTAATGACAATGATAAACGTTTTAGGCATACTTTGACACCTCTCCTGATCCCAACAAATACGGACAAGTAAGGACTGACTCAAGCTTGAGGTGGGTAACTGTTATCTTATAGACTTGTATGTATGCATCTCATGTATGACTGATCATGTTGCTAGATAATTTGCTTGTGTGTATCCTAGCTATGGATTGGGGGCTGCGTGTCCCATAGGGCTGCGTGTCCTAAGTATGGAGCTGCGTGTTCCATAAAGGGCTGCGGTCCTTGGCCGTTAACTGCGGTTACGGTTTGATTGTTTACTGTGAATTATTCTATGCTTATACATGTGTTATACTGTGATCTTACATTTCATACCTGTATATGAGATTAACTGTTACCCCTGGGGTTCATTCATTTGAACTCCAGACCGCATGAAAGAGACAGGTGGTGATTCGGGATCGAGAGGCAAGATGAAGCTGTAAGGGATACAGCAAATGAAAACTTTTGGAATATGCTAGTAGTTAGTCAGAACTTTAACGTTTATCATTTGTCTATTTTTGGATTACTGTATTAACTTTCCCCTGTGGGATGGATTCAAATCGCGAAAAATTTATCCTCGTATTTTCAAACTAAGTTATTTTATGAAACTTTCTTTCCGCAATTTAAGTCGTCCAAAACCTTTCGATGCCTGTGCGCGATATCTCCGATATATAAATGATAAAAGAGGAAGGGTGTTACAATTTTGGTATCAGAGCTAGTTAAAGGTAACCATGATCAGGGGTTCTCACAGTGTGATCTGTGGCGAAGCATTGGCTCTTACCCTGACATGGCCAGGGAGTCTGGTTGCACTGGGACGTATGGGCGTACCCTAAGCCGTGAGGCGGTGCGTAAAACTAGCGGCTGAGGTACGTTATGTTGCCACGGTGTATGGGCACCACGGAGACAATTTGAAATGTAACACCCCAACTTTTCTAAAGCATTTTCGAAATTATTTGATCAGAGTTCAAAATAATTTAACCAGAGTTGAGCAACGAAATGATTTTAAATACAAAGTAACTGATATTCAACCACTGTAGTGTACTGGTTTGTTGATACAAAGAGTTCGAAAGACTATACATATCTACAGGACTTTCTCCAGCTAGTCCTTCTGCCTGCTGCTTACCCTTGTTTCTGTTTCTGTTCACTCCGAAAATCCTGAAGCTACAGTAAGAGCTGAGGTTCAATACCCATTGAACCTCAGGTAACGGTTAACCTCATGCTTATGTATCAAATATGTATGACAGATATTCATGTCAAAACAGCAATAATCACATACATTATTCATATATTCACATAATAACATAACACAGCCACTGCAATATGCATGTTATTATAGTCTGCACTATTCACCAGTGCCACGGTGTACATCCGTGTCCTCAGCGCTAGGAAAACATAACGGCGTTATCAAGACTATAACCCGTATTAAATTGTATGTGTATGATCAATTTTTAAAAACAGAATTTTAGACTATCTATCACATATAAGCATACCATAAGCATCAGAGTTAAGGTTACAATACGCGTCCGTACCTTCCTTCCACGTGAATAGTAAATTACTATTCATGTATACGGCACTATTCACGTATACGGCACTATTCACGTATCCCCAAACTTCCTTTGAATCTGACTCCGGAATCCTCGGATATCCTATAATATCATTTTTATCAATGACCATTAATTTTCAGCATTTGCGGAAACTATGTTGGATATTCACTATTCATGTGAATAGTACCAGTAAAAATATTTTTACCGTGCCGGTAAATATTTTTTACTGTGCCAGTAAATAATATTTACTGTCCAAGGATAATTCTTTTCTGATGTGACAGATCAGACTAAGCTGCAGCCACAGAGCATACTCAGAAAAACTCTATCTGGCATTTCTACTATAATTACCAAAAGAAACTACCAATTATTAAGACTAGAGACCAAAGAACTTACCCTTGAAGTTCCTGCTCATTCTCTCCAGCTTCAAGAACTTTACTCTAAACTCTCTCTCTAACTCTAAGAATTCTCACTCTTCTCTTAAACTCAACTGTTGTTCTCTGAGTTTGGTGTGAAGAAAATGAAGAAATGAAGCCTCTATTTATAGTGAAAAAGCATGATACTATTCATACTTTATCAGGTCAGATTTTGGCCGTTGGATCTTGACTTTAAACATGGCTTCATCTCAACCGCCCAATCCATTTGCTTACGTCATCGATGACGTCATCAAGATGCTTACGTCATCGATGACGTCATCATGACGATGACACTTTCTTACTCTTTTGCATTTATCCTATAAAGATTCCCTGATCGGTGTTCTAATCGCGTTATATTAGAAATTCTCAAGAATCCGGAAGCACAGCCTTGAAGTTCTATTTTTCCTCTTCAGAAATATCTGGGTCAACTAAATTTTTGATCCTATTTAGGGTATTCCGTAACCTGCCGAAGATTTTAAGTCGGACACTGACGGTTACAGAAATTACTTCGGGTGACACCAACTTCTAGACAAAAATTCACTGATTCATAATATGTGCAGTTGTTTACTACTTAGTTCAAGGATTTTGAGTTATGATTTATTTCCTACAGATTCCACTATCTGTCCTGCTTCAAAATATCGGTTTCAATCTATCTCAATAATCATTCCGCCGATTACGGAAATGACTTTGGAGATAACCCACTCTGAGATAGAAATTCACTTGTTTATAATATACCCTTACTTTAAAAACCTAATTCACGGTTTATTGGAAATAATTTTATTTCTATTGTTTTCCAAAGTATAAGATATTATATTATAATAATATTATTATTGAGTGGGTCCCGCGCGCAAAATTTTTCAAACTTCACGGGTGTTGGCAGAGGAGAAATAATTTGACGTGGGTCCCGCATGAATAGTAAATACGTATTTTCAAATAGTGAATACGTATTTAGGAATAGTGAATACTGTATTTTTGAATAGTGAATACGTATTTGTAAATAGTAAATACTTTTCATATTTCTCAAAATATCGATTAAATACCGTATTTATAAAAAGTGAATACGTATTTGTGAATAGTGAATACTATTCATGTACGTATTTGTGAATAGTAAATACTATTCATGTCCAATAAAATACTGATTCTAAATTCATTTTCAAAAATAGGGTCTAATAGTCCTCCGAAAATAGGCTAATTTTCTAGTCTTTAGGTCCAAAATTCAGGATGTTACAATTCTCCCCCCGTTCAATAAATTTCGTCCTCGAAATTTGACAATATAAAATCAAAAGGTTATCTAGACCTTTAGTCTATTCCTTCTTTATGCAAACTTAAATAGCACGCATCCTAAGGAAAAGGGTTAGGCTCGGGAGGCCTTGATATAGAGTAGATGGCACAGAATATGGTTTCTGTTGTTAAACTTTAAGACTTTTGATATGGGAATCGGAATCTAAGTTAAATCCCCGCTCAGAGTTTCAAGGGAAGTGGTACAGAGAAGTCGGTACGACTTAAGTTTTCCGGTAGACAGTAACCTACTGTTTAGGTTTCCCTTGGATAGTAACCTATCGATTTAATGTCCTTGTCAAAATAATAACTTGTTAAGGTACCCTGAGAAGAAAATCCCTACCTTGTAGAGGCCAGACACCATGCGTGCAAAGGGGCGTGGCTCCGGGGACGAAGATCTTTTGATTAAGTCCTTGACGGTGGTGATCAATTGACAGAAGAGGGAAAGTACCCAGTAATTCTGGGGAGACAGTTATGTCATACTAGTGCCTATGAGAGTTGTAGGTACCCAGTAGTAAGTATACCAATATTAGTACCAAGAATCAACAGACATTATGAAGTTAATATTGCTTAGGCGAGAGAAATCTCAGAACTATGACCCCTGTGAGAGTAGGAACCCTGAGAAAATATGAGTGAGTTTTGCCTAGGTTCCAAATACCTAAGAGATAGTTCCTTAACAGAACTATACGAAAGCTGGAAACCTCAGTAGCCACCAGGTTATGGTCTCAAGGTGGGACCAAGAACCATAGAGATGTTAGTGGCTAATAAATTCCCTTTAAAGTAAGTGGCTACCCGATAGGGAAAATTGAGTTAAGAATTATGCTTGGAGCTAAATAGAAAGTGAAAGTCCACAAATAGAATGACCCTAGATAAGATGGCAGACATAGAAACAACGGTTTATGAAACCACTATAGGATAAGAACCTGATAGATATCTGAGTTCTCGTTATAATGAATCAGAGACGATCACTGACACTACTTATGGGAAGTTTGATCGGAGAAGGATACCTACGGGGAGTTCTGATCTAGGAGGTTTACCTACAAGGATGCTAATCGGAAAAGCTGACTGGTCTGAGAAGACTGAGTGAAGCGCCGAGTAATGTGCCGTAGAGCAGAGCCACCGTGACGACGAACCGTAGAGTGGAGCCGCCGTGACAACGAGCCATAAAGTAGAATTACCAAGTGCATCGGTTCTCAAGGTAAGTACATTACAATGAATCTCACATTGAATAGGTTCCCTAGAGAAAAGACTGTTGTAACTTAGTATATCGTCATGGTTTGCTCCAGTGCTATACAGCATATATTGTGTTTATAGGCTAGCAGAAGCCCATAGTTGTCAGACAACGAATATGAGAAGTGTTCAGAAAATTTTGTGAGATCCGAGGATAGCGAACGATGTTTGAAATAGTAGGAAGATTAAAGTAGAACAAACTAAGTATTTTATGGATAGTTTGAGTAGCCAAGGACAGAGGTCCGAATACGTGTAATTAGTGATGACCTTCTAATGTTAGTTGTCTGATTCCTAAGTAAGGTTTTAAAAAAAATTGAATTTTTGAACTTACCAATGCACCTGCTATTTTGAAATTTTCGGAGTTTACTTTCAAATTTGTGAAATCGAGTTTTCAAATGAAATATTTTTCAACAGAATTTGAGACCACAGTGATGGTTATGATGTTGTCTTGTACAAACGGTTTTGTTAGAACCCAGAGTTTGAAACTGAGTTTTTAACTATGTTGTGGTAAAGTCAGTACAAAACTGGAAGGACAGAAGCTGTTGTAGATGTACACAGTTTGCTGGGTCTGCCAGATGTTTTAAAATGTTTGAAATCGCTGGCCTATGATAAAGGTTCTTTTGAAACAAAAAGTTTTTGGAGGGATTTTTTTTTTGAGAAAATGGTAAACGCACCAGCAGTAAACGCACCCAATCCATGGTATTTCGTCGAGGGCGTATGTTTTGATTAGTACAACCAGACTGTCTATGACTGGACTGAGTTCCGCTAGATAGGGTTGCTACTGTATGTGCCAGTGTGAACACTGGGTCTCCTGAGAAAGGGGCGGAGGTTCTCCCACATTGTTGATAATACTGTTAAGACTGGATTTGGGGATTGGGAGAAGGCGCTCACTGTACCAAATGGTTAAAATGATGGTGTGTACTCTCAATTGTAAAATTTTGTGAAATAAATTAGCTCCCTCAAAGATATGTGCCGGTAATCAAAGTTTTTGAAAATGATCCGGCAGTGAAAAATGTTTTCATGAATTTGTGATGGCAGCGATTAAGTTTAAAAATGTTATAGCACTATTACTTTGTGGTATAGTGCAGATTGTGAAATGTACTGAGACCACGGAAAACTTTTCATGTTTGAAAATTTGAAAATGAGACAAGAAAATAATTTTGGGCAGCAATGACATGATTGTCGACGCTATCGTGTTGAAAAGAAAAGCAGTGTAATTGGGAATTATGGTACAGGAACAGCAACTATTAGAAAGGTCTGGAATACTAAACTAGTTAAGTCAATTAATAACTGTCAGCTATAGTGTTGAGTAAGTGAAAGTAATTCGAGAACTCGAATGGGAAAGACTCAGATGAAATTGATGAGCAGATGCGGAAGGCCAATATGTGTTAAGCCGATAGGCTAAATAAATCAGGCAGTGAGGCCAGTGTAACCGAGTACTGTGAGGATAGATCAGCAAGTCCTGTAATTTAGTACTATACCTGGGTATAAGATTGAGACATTGAATAGTAGGATGCGTGCTATTTAAGTTTGCATAATGAAGGAATAGACTAGAGGTCTAGATAACCTTTTGATTTTATATTGTCAAATTTCGAGGACGAAATTTATTGAACGGGGGGAGAATTGTAACATCCTGAATTTTGGACCTAAAGACTTGAAAACTAGCCTATTTTTGGAGGACTACTAGGCTCTACTTTTGAAAATGGCGAATTTTGAAACGGTATTTTGTGGGACGTGAATAGTATTTACTATTCACATATACGTACATGAATAGTATTCACTATTCACAAATACGTATTCACTTTTTATAAATACGGTATTTAATCGATATTTTGAGAAATATGAAAATATTTACTATTTACAAATACGTATTTACTATTTAAAAATACGGTATTTACTATTCCTAAATACGTATTCACTATTTGAAAATACGTATTTACTATTCATGCGGGACCCACGTCAAAATAATTCTCCTCCTGCCGACACATTCACGGGAGAAATTTTGAAATTATTGTTTGCGGGACCCACTCAATAATAATATTATTATAATATAATATCTTATACTTTGGAAAATAATAGAAATAAAATTATTTCCAATAAACCGTGAATTAGGTTTTTAAAGTAAGGGTATATTATAAATAAGTGAATTTTTATCTCAGAGTGGGTTATCTCCAAAGTCATTTCCGTAATCGGCGGAATGATTATTGAGATAGGTTGAAACCGATATTTTGAAGCAGGACAGATAGTGGAATCTATAGGAAATAAATCATAACTCAAACTCCTTGAATTAAGTAGTAAACAACTGGACATATTATGAATCAGTGAATTTTTGTCTAGAAGATGGTGTCACCCGAAGTAATTTCTGTAACTGTCAGTGTCCAACTTAAAATCTTCGGCAGGTTACGGAATACCCTAAATAGGGTCAAAAATTCAGTTGACTCAGATATTTCTAAAGAGGAAAAATAGAACTTCTAGGCTGTGCTTCCGGATTTTTGAGATTTTGCAAAAGATCACGCGATCAGAACACCGATTAGGGAACTTTTAGTAAAAAAATAATATAATATTTAAAGGTGTGGGACCCACTGACAAAATTTTCTTCCCTGTCACCCGTGATGTTTGAAAATTTGGTGAGGGGAAAATTACGTATAATGACCCAGAGATAAAAATTACGCTTAAGGACCCATTTTCCAACACTATAAATAGAGGCTTCATTTCTTCATTTTCTTCACACCAAACTCAGAGAACAACAGTTGAGTTTAAGAGAAGAGTGAGAATTCTTAGAGTTAGAGAGAGAGTTTAGAGTAAAGTTCTTGAAGCTGGAGAGAATGAGCAGGAACTTCAAGGGTAAGTTCTTTGGTCTCTAGTCTTAATATTTGGTAGTTTCTTTTGGTAATTATAGTAGAAATGCCAGATAGAGTTTTTCTGAGTATGCTCTGTGGCTGCAGCTTAGTCTGATCTGTCACATCAGAAAAGAATTATCCTTGGACAGTAAATATTATTTACTGGCACAGTAAAAAATATTTACCGGCACGGTAAAAATATTTTTACTGGTACTATTCACATGAATAGTGAATATCCAACATAGTTTCCGCAAATGCTGAAAATTAATGGTCACTGATAAAAATGATATTATAGGATATCCGTGGATTCCGGAGTCAGATTCAAAGGAAGTTTGGGGATACGTGAATAGTGCCGTATACATGAATAGTGCCGTATACATGAATAGTAATTTACTATTCACGTGGAAGGAAGGTACGGACGCGTATTGTAACCTTAACTCTGATGCTTATGGTATGCTTATATGTGATAGATAGTCTGAAATTCTATTTTTGAAAATTGATCATACACATACAACTTGATACGGGTTATAGTCTTGATAACGCCGTTATGTTTTCCTAGCGCTGAGGACACGGATGTACACCGTGGCACTGGTGAATAGTGCAGACTATAATAACATGCATATTGCAGTGGCTGTGTTATGTTATTATGTGAATATGAGAATAATGTATGTGATTATTGCTGTTTTGACATGAATATCTGTCATACATATTTGATACATAAGCATGAGGTTAACCGTTACCTGAGGTTCAATGGGTATTGAACCTCAGCTCTTACTGTAGCTACAGGATTTTCGGAGTGAACAGAAACAGAAACAAGGGTAAGCAGCAGGCAGAAGGACTAGTTGGAGAAAGTCCTGTAGATATGTATAGTCTTTCGAACTCTTTGTATCAGCAAACCAGTACACCACAGTGGTTGAATATCAGTTACTCTGTATTTAAAATCATTTCGTTGCTCAATTCTGGTTAAATTATTTTGAACTCTGATCAAATAATTTCGAAAATGCTTTAGAAAAGTTGGGGTGTTACATTTTGGTATCAGAGCTGACTTTGTAAAACGGTCAACAATTACCCATATTGCATCAAAATGCCTGATCTTGGGCAATCCCACTACGAAGTCCATGGTAACATCCTCCCACTTCCATTCTGGAATTGTAATTTTCTGTAGTAGTCCTGGTGGCCGTTGATGTTCAAGTTTTACTCTCTGACAAGTTAAGCATTTGGCCACATACTGAGTTACATCTTTCTTCAACCCTGGCCACCAGAAGTCAGATTTCAGATTTTGGTACATTTTGACCATACCTGGATGTAAGGTGTATTTTGTCTTGTGAGCTTCATCCAGTATTTTCTGCCTCAACTCATCATTATTTGGTATATAAACTCTCTTCTTATACCTCACCAATTCATCAGATGATAAATCGTAATCTTGAGTCTCGTTTCGAGATATTAATTCTCGTATAGAATTTGCTTGTTCATCATGCTCTTGGACTCCTCTAATTTCATCTTTCAGGTCATACTCTCCTTGACTAACAAGAAGACTTGCAAGTTAAATCTTATGGGGTCTCCTCCGTGCTACAACAGTTTGATTAGACAGATTCAGATCTCTGAAATCTTCCAATAGTTTCTGCTCATGAATCATCATGGAAGCTACTTGCACCACTTTTCTACTCCTGAAGCAATCCAGAGATTTTCCCAGATTTTGGCTCAGAGTTTACAATATGTATAGCAAATTTCGGGGACGAAATTTAAATCAACGGGGGGAGAAATGTAACATCCCAAATTTTGGGATTTCCAAATTAGGAATAATATATGAAAGGTATTTATGAAATTTTGATTTAAAATAATTATTTGAAATTTAAGTTTATTTGTGCTTGATTTATTTTTGAAAAAAAAAATTGCAAAAGGTAAAATGTTGATAAAAGCTCAACATGTGACAAATATATACAAATGAACACACACACGTGGGGATATATTTATGTGGAATATGTATTCACATATCCATGTTCCTATGTTGATCAATTTTCTCCAGCCCAAGAATAACATCACCAAATCCTCCACTGCAATTTTCCCTTGTGAATGAAGATTGGGCTTGAGTTGGTTTTTAACTAAACTTAGGTCCATTTTCATTGCTTCAGCCCAACTCATTAAAATATGCAGCAACCCATTACCTTTTACTAAACCAATTAATTTTCTCTTTTATTCCTCACTACACGTATCAGCAAGGAACACGCAGAAAACAGGGAGTGTTTCACGCAAGCACAGATGCGCCATACTCCTCGAGCTCCAAACCAGCGACAACCACCGTTTCTTTCTCCTCGGTCCAAGTCCACAATTTCTTATTAAACCATATCCATCACTTTGCTTTACCCTTAGCATTTCCTCATCAAACCGAGAGTGAGATTGAGATAGAAGGTGAGAGTTTGATAGACAGTGAGGGAGTAGACTGCTGCAATTTTCTTTCTTTTCCCCTGCTTAGCGTTGCCACATCGGGAGTGGTAGATTTCAGCTGGACCATCATCATCAAAATCAGCAACTGAGGTAACTACCGAGCCTAGCTTTTTCCTTAGTTCGCTATACGTTCCAGCATGAGTTTGAGTATGAAACCGTGGAGACAGTGACTATAATCCCATTCAGTTATGAGTTACTATACCATTTATAAATATTATACATATATATGCACTCATGCAAACTTGCTGATATGAAAACGTAGCCACTGCACAAGAAGCACCTCTGTTTTCCAGACTGAAAACAGAGAATATTGCATGCATTTGTTTCTGTAGAAAACGTTTGAGTTTTTGCATGAAAATTTTATGGAAGATAGAGGACATCTTAAGCTTTAAAACGAGCCAAAGAACACAGAAAACGGACGTGTAGATTGAGAGAAATAATTTCCCAAATGTTCAGTCAAAAACCTGGAATGTTTTCTGCAACTCTGGTGAACAGTGATTTTCGTGTCTGATTTTGAAATATCAAACATCTGAGTTTTTAAGTGAACTTTTTTGCAGTACATAGAAGACATCTTAAGCTTTCCAAAAAGTCAAAGAACACCTAAAACGGATGTGTAGAATGGGAGTTATGATTTTTTGAAGTTAAGCCTTTTTCTGGAGTTGCAATCTGAATAGTATTGAGAAAACTTAAAACTGGGAATGATCCAGAGATTTCGAATTTGTGCCGTTATTTTTCCTAAAGAATACACATATCAAGGGTTATGTAGAATTTTGCAGAACCTCATTTTGATTTTTGTGGAATTAATTATGAGTTTTCAAAGTTTGTTCAGAAAATCAGGGAAAAACCATGTTTCAGATTTAAGTAACATCTACTTTTTAAATTCTTGGGAGTTATACAGTCATAAATTGATTTTATGTCTATTTTTCTTTTAAACTATACTTATAAAACTTTGAATAGAAATTTGAATCACCTTAATTGGAGACCTATAGAATTAATTATGAATTTTCATAGTTTAATGGAAATTGTGAGAAGTTGTAGTTAAGTTCAAACGTAAGAACCACTCTTAAACCTCTAAGAACAAATTTGCATAGCTAGCTACTTTGCGACGCAACAAGAGACTAATGACAATGATAAACGTTTTAGGCATACTTTGACACCTCTCCTGATCCCAACAAATACGGACAAGTAAGGACTGACTCAAGCTTGAGGTGGGTAACTGTTATCTTATAGACTTGTATGTATGCATCTCATGTATGACTGATCATGTTGCTAGATAATTTGCTTGTGTGTATCCTAGCTATGGATTGGGGGCTGCGTGTCCCATAGGGCTGCGTGTCCTAAGTATGGAGCTGCGTGTTCCATAAAGGGCTGCGGTCCTTGGCCGTTAACTGCGGTTACGGTTTGATTGTTTACTGTGAATTATTCTATGCTTATACATGTGTTATACTGTGATCTTACATTTCATACCTGTATATGAGATTAACTGTTACCCCTGGGGTTCATTCATTTGAACTCCAGACCGCATGAAAGAGACAGGTGGTGATTCGGGATCGAGAGGCAAGATGAAGCTGTAAGGGATACAGCAAATGAAAACTTTTGGAATATGCTAGTAGTTAGTCAGAACTTTAACGTTTATCATTTGTCTATTTTTGGATTACTGTATTAACTTTCCCCTGTGGGATGGATTCAAATCGCGAAAAATAATAGAAATAAAATTATTTCCAATAAACCGTGAATTAGGTTTTTAAAGTAAGGGTATATTATAAACAAGTGAATTTCTATCTCAGAGTGGGTTATCTCCAAAGTCATTTCCGTAATCGGCGGAATGATTATTGAGATAGGTTGAAACCGATATTTTGAAGCAGGACAGATAGTGGAATCTGTAGGAAATAAATCATAACTCAAACTCCTTGAATTAAGTAGTAAACAACTGGACATATTATGAATCAGTGAATTTTCGTCTAGAAGTTGGTGTCACCCGAAGTAATTTCTGTAACCGTCAGTGTCCGACTTAAAATCTTCGGCAGGTTACGGAATACCCTAAATAGGATCAAAAATTTAGTTGACCCAGATATTTCTGAAGAGGAAAAATAGAACTTCAAGGCTGTGCTTCCGGATTCTTGAGAATTTCTAATATAACGCGATTAGAACACCGATCAGGGAATCTTTATAGGATAAATGCAGAAGAGTAAGAAAGTGTCATCGTCATGATGACGTCATCGATGACGTAAGCATCTTGATGACGTCATCGATGACGTAAGCAAATGGATTGGGCGGTTGAGATGAAGCCATGTTTAAAGTCAAGATCCAACAGCCAAAATCTGACCTGATAAAGTATGAATAGTGTCATGCTTTTTCACTATAAATAGAAGCTTCATTTCTTCATTTTCTTCACACCAAACTCAGAGAACAACAGTTGAGTTTAAGAGAAGAGTGAGAATTCTTAGAGTTAGAGAGAGAGTTTAGAGTAAAGTTCTTGAAGCTGGAGAGAATGAGCAGGAACTTCAAGGGTAAGTTCTTTGGTCTCTAGTCTTAATATTTGGTAGTTTCTTTTGGTAATTATAGTAGAAATGCCAGATAGAGTTTTTCTGAGTATGCTCTGTGGCTGCAGCTTAGTCTGATCTGTCACATCAGAAAAGAATTATCCTTGGACAGTAAATATTATTTACTGGCACAGTAAAAAATATTTACCGGCACGGTAAAAATATTTTTACTGGTACTATTCACATGAATAGTGAATATCCAACATAGTTTCCGCAAATGCTGAAAATTAATGGTCACTGATAAAAATGATATTATAGGATATCCGAGGATTCCGGAGTCAGATTCAAAGGAAGTTTGGGGATACGTGAATAGTGCTGTATACGTGAATAGTGCCGTATACATGAATAGTGCCGTATACATGAATAGTAATTTACTATTCACGTGGAAGGAAGGTACGGACGCGTATTGTAACCTTAACTCTGATGCTTATGGTATGCTTATATGTGATAGATAGTCTGAAATTCTGTTTTTGAAAATTGATCATACAAATTTATTTAAGGGTCTTTTTTACAGAAAAAAAAAATCTTAAAAAAGCCCCAAGATTTTAAAAATCCTATAAAAAATCTCAATGGTCTTTTCTGGGATTTTCAAAATCTATGTAAGTTGTTAATGGGGTTGATATAGTTGTTAACGGTCATTAACAACTGAATCGGCCCCATTAACAACAATTTGCTAACAACTAAATTAGCTCCGTTAACAATTATATCAGCTTTCTTTTTTCTTTTCCTTTTTTTTGCATTTATACCCATCATTAATAATATGGATTGCATTAATTAAAAGGTCCATTATATTCATATTTACTTCATTTCTCCTTTTTACTTATCTCGTAGAAATAAAGGCATATTTAAAAAAATAAAGTTTATTTTAAACATACTTATTATTTTTTACTAATCTTAACCACTTTTTAAAACCACGCAATTCGGTTATTAAGTTCTTATAAATAGGTTCGGAGAGATATGCCATTTGTTCTCTATTATAAGTCACTTTTATCTAATTCACATGTATCAATGAAAATAGTTAGAAATATTAAATGTTATAAATTTTAACTGATTTTGCATATTATTCCCTCTGGTCTTTAATAAAAGACATATTTAGGGAGTTCATCATATAAGATAAAATTTTCATATTCATTAATTTTTTTTCCTAATTTACCCATATTTATACGTCGTCAGCAATAATTAAGGAGTGAGAGAATTAAGAAAGATGACTAGAGTGTTAGAAAATATATATCACATTAACTAACTTAACTAAGTTCCTTAATCTAATCAAATTAAGTTAATATGTCTTATATTAAACACATGAGGGAGTAGCTTTAATAATCACACTAAACTTTAACATTATACTACCTTTGATCCTAAATATAAGATAAAGTTTGTAGTGTAAATTTGTCCTATATTTAGGACCGAAGGGAGTATTAATTATTTCTCTTGCCCACTAACTTTATTAAATATGAGAATACATAAAGGAAATGTTTTTTGAGCAAAATATATAAGAAAAATATTTAATACTCCTTCAATATAACAAGTGATTTATAAAAACTAAGAACACCTCCTAGTTGATGCCTTATAATAAGTACAAGATAGAACACAGAACTAACAAAGAGAGATTTGTTTTAGTCATTCATATATATATATATATATATAAGATTTTGATCTACTTTATCTCTCAAATTTACAACTTTTTTTCAACTTAGATTTTAAAAAATGAACATAAAATTTTCACAAATATTCAATTCAACTTATTTCTTAATATGTTGTTCAAAAGGAAAACTAATTTTTAATATATGTAAATCAATTACCTAACTCATATTTTCGACATTAATAACTGTAAAAATATGCTTCAATAAAGCGGTTAGAAGGGACTAAACTCCCTGCAATCCAACATCATAGAAGGTGGAACTTGTTACACGCACGGTATGTCAATGCCTCATATTATTTATAATTTATTAATATCTTTATTTTATGTATATCTTAATATAATTTTATTATAATAACCATATGAAACATTTAAATTTTGAAATAAAAATTCTGTCTGTTATACACACACTCACATACTATTACCATCAATATATTTAATCTTTGTTTTGTTTTGCCCCCTCAATGAAGGCCAAAGTTCAATATTCATGGTGTGCTAATGCCAATAGAATTCAAGCCCACAAGAAAACAAAAATATTAGTGAGATAAGTTGTTGCATATTAATCAATGTAGTACCTATTATAAAGCTTTTCATAGGTAATGAATATACTCTAGGATTATTTAATAATTAATTAATATTTTTCTTACAAATTTTAACATATTTAATTTGAAATTACTTAAAAAAAACATAAATATATTAAACTGAAAATTGTAAACTTTATGTCACTTTTTGAGTTCCATGCCATCCATTTTTTGGAGAGAGGAAAGAGGGGACCGCAGAACACAGGGAATGGTTAAGGACGTGAAGCCGGCCAACTTATTGGATAATGGGCCGACCTATGGGCCCAAAACCCACCTAGACGGTGCCACGTGGAGGCGATGGGGCCCATGCTAATACATTGATAATCTGGAACGTTGTTTCCCACTTTCCACTCTTCAAGATCTCATTGGTTCCTATAGTACACTTTATCAGCTACAACTGGCACTCCATTTCAATGGCAACGGACAATATCTGGAATTTTAGCAAGATGTCATGTCATTGGCTCTGTTTTGGAATGCACCAAGTTAGGAGCGTTTGGAGCGTTAGAACCAGTAATTTTGAAAAAAAGTCCACTAACGCTGCCAACGCTCATTTGGTCTGTTTGGGTTGAGCGTTAAGAAAAAGCTCCTAACGCTCAAAAAGCTCGTTAAGCTAAAAGCTCCACCATGCAGCTTTTTCCAAAACGCTCTCAGCTTTTTGATGTGGGTCCCGCCACTTCTACCACTATCAATCCAAACACAAATTAGATAGCTTTTAAGCTACCACTCCTACCGAGCTTTTTCTAAAGTCAGTAGCTTTTAAGCCACCGCTCCTACCGCCAACCCAAACAGAGCCATTGTTTGTTAACATACCGGGAATTTCTTGTGAGATGTGGCTTTTTTTTTTATTTGTCATTTTTTAAATAATTAATTATCATTTTATTATTGTTTTCAAAATATTTTTCAATGTGCCACCATTTAGTCGACTAAACCAAGGTTTACTTGACTAAAACGCGGGGACGTTGATTTTTTTGACTGCCCCCGAGATTTAGTCGACTAACTCAAGTGACTTAGTCGACTATAGCGACAGAAGGTTTTTTAAAAACCCCAATCGCGGCATTTGGAACCTTAATTCACCACAAAACCTCCCTAATCCTCTCCCTCTATTTTTTTCACCAAATCCTTACTGAATCCGTTGGTGAGTAGCGAAGGAAACTTCATTCTAGCATCATTTGCGTCGATTTCGATATGTTTTCATCTCTGTTTCGAATTTCCGCCGTTGTTCTTTCGTTTATGCGGGGCTTTTACCTTTTCTTCATCCGATTATTTATTTATTTATTAATGTTATTAATATTTTAGTATAAATTTAGGGTTAAACGTAAAACTCTTTATCATGTTTATGCGTGTATAACACGTTCGATAATATTGTAGGACCCGTTAGATAATCAACTCCTTTGTCATGCAGTTCAAATCCTATTGGCGTGTGGAGCTATAAAACAACCATAAAATTAATTTTTTATTAAGTTTTTATATTGAGGATTTTTCTGTTACGATTCTTAGTTATATTGATCTATACTCTTCATAATTGCAATCTGTAATAAATAAAGAAATTTTAAATTATAAAATATAATAATAATAATTTTATAAAATATTAAATCTAAAATATACATTTTATTATCTAAGGATGGAGATGAGATGATGATATAAAAGAGGATAATGAGGATATCATTTTCCTATATTTTGATATAGTAACTTTTTTTATCCTCTATAATCTCATATAGGATATCATTTTCCTATATTTTGATATATTATGAGTAACATATGAATGCTTGCCGAAGGTAGGTTGAGTACCTCAAGAAGAAGTTGGTGATGAGTTTGAAAATGAACACATCATTAGGGATTTTCATATCTATTTTAAATCAATATCTTAATTAGTCAATTTGATATTTTGAATGTAATCAATATAAATTATAAATTTTGAAAAATATTTCTTCATATTCTGGTTCAAGAAACCATAAAATTAATTTTTTTTATTAAGATTTTATATTGGGGGATTTTTCTGTTAGGATTCTTAGTCATGTTCTCGATCCTCACTGATCTTGGGTGAACTTTGATTTTAAATATAAAACTCATTTTTACTTTTAATTAATTTGTCTACCTTCTAGGAAAATGAGGGTTCCCATAAACGAAAGAACAACGACGAAAATTCAAAATGGAGATGAGAACATATCGAAATCGACACAAATGATGCTAGAACGAAGTTTCCTTCGCTACCCACCAACGGATTCAGTAAGGATTTGGTGAAAAAAAATAGAGGGGAGAGGATTGGGGAGGTTTTGTGGTGGATTAAGGTTCCAAATGCCGCGAGTGGGGTTTTTAAAAAACCCCATGTCGCTATTTAGTCGACTAAATAGTGGCACATTGGGAAATATTTTGAAAACAGTGGTAAAATGGTAATTAATTATTTAAAAAGTGGTAAATAGGGAAAAAAGCCGTGTAACGTTGTTATTTTATTTTAATTTTTTTTTGGGGCTCAAAATGCGTAACGTCGTCATGAAAGTGTAGGAAAGAGAGTAATTATGTCTTCTAGTTATCCAAATTAATTTTGATCGTTAATTGACTGTCTATGTCAAGTTGACTGTCCACATACCATCAACGTAATTTTTGTTAAGATACAAATTTACTTCGTAAGTTTATGTCATATACTTAATACATTTATTTAAAACTACATTTAAAACTTTTGAAGAAAAATTGCACATTAACAAAAATGACTGCTGACATGTGGACTACCAGTTCAGCATATTTAGTTAACTAATGGTCAAAATTAACTGAGATATCAGAAAAAAAAATTGTTTCATTTTTTACACTTCAAGAGTAAAATTACCCCTTAGTGACAACTTTAAGGACAAACCTTAACCATGTTAACATACCAAACTTAATCATAAAATTTAGGGAATTTTTTCTTAGGTTAAAGGGCTATTTTGTCTCAAAAGTTGACAAGGTGGAGCAATTTTCCTCCTGAAAGTTTTTTGGGGTGCAATGATGCCCCAGAAGTTTTCAAATCATAGCAATTTTGTCTTAGCCATTATCCCAATTAAATTTAACTGTTAGTTGACCAAATAAACTAACCTGACGTTCCAAAGTTCATGAACGTCAGTTTTGTTTTGGGTTTAGGTGTAAATTTGTCCTAAAAGTTTTTGCTCATAAGCAATATTATCCTGAAAGTTTTCAAATCGTAGTAATTTCACCCTAACTGTAATTCATGTTAAGTCCATCCTTTAGTTGACCAAATATACTTATTTGGTAATTTCATATTTCATCCACTTCATTTCTTTAAAAGTTTGATTTAAAAATAAGTAATTTTTTTCTTAAAAAATACATTTCTTCTAAAGGATTAGAGACAATCAAAGACGTAGTTTGCTTATATTGGTGTCATCGGGGTACAACAACAGAGAATTTTTTTATGGCATTTTTCTTGCAATATTTCTTAGTATGTTGTGCATCTAGTGATTGAATCTTTTTCTTCATTACTTTATGATAAATGTGAGCTCCTCTTTCAATTGTAACTTCTTCTTCTTCAATGTTGTTCACACTTCTAGCTCAACATATTTAGGCAACTAACAGTCAAACTTAACCTAGATCACTGTGAGGGCGACATTATTACAACTTTGAAACTTCAAGGGTGGTTTTGCTTCTAAGTGAAAACTTTCGAGACAAATTTTTCATTCAAAAAAAGTGATATGTGTGACACGTGGGCTGTCAACTTAATATATTTGATCAATTAACAGTCAAACTTAACTGAGATATTAATATATTTGATCAATTAACGGTCAAACTTAACTGAGATATCAACTAGGGCAAAATTGCTACGATTTGGAAACTTTTAGGGCAACATTACACTACAAAAAACTTCGAAAACAAAATTACCCCACCTTATCAACTTATGGGCAAAATAACTTCTTAAACACAAAAATTGTCTTTCCGTGTTATATGGATATTCATTTGTTGATTCTTATAGTTGCATATAATTTTAATAAAGCTAAGAAATTGGGTTAGTCTGTTTAAGTCAAGGGTCGAGCTTATGATTAAGAGCCTTCAAAAAAACCTAAGTTTGGGCTCAAACGAGCCAGTCCTACAGGACGGGTTGGCCTGTTTAAGCCAACCAATTTATTTGATTTTATTAAATGATTATAAGTTGAGTTTTGCTTTGAGGCTATTGAATTTTTAAAATTGGAAATGTTTTTCATATCATATAATGTTGCTATTTGAATGTTTTTAAAGGAAAAAATTGATTGTATTCTTTTCAAAGTTAAGAGAAATAGTTAGTTAAAAGTCTTATGATTTTTTTTTTTCACAAAACATTACTCAAATTTTAAGAATCTTTCATTGGTTCTTAATATTTTTACAAAGAAATTTTTCTTTATCAAATATTGAAAAAATCATTTTTTTAATTGATGTAAGGTAAACAAAGAGAACAATTTTTTAATTGTATTTTAAGAGGTTTGAATATTATGTAAACTATATTTAAAAAAATAACCAACAACACACTTTGAAAAATGAGAAAATAGAGTCTTTATTTCGTAAAGATATTTTTTTTTGGGTACAATTAAATGTTTTTCTTTCGAGGTTTAAAAAGCAAAGGGTTTTCGCCTCTCTCAACAAATGTGCTTTCCGGTATTCGAACTTGTATTCTCATCTTTATGGGGTAAGACTATCTACCATCTTAACCAATATCTATTCTATGTAGAGTTAATGTACAAAAATACACATGTGGTTTTCCAAAAGTGTACCCAACACCAAGTGTCTTTTTGGATGCAAGAGTGACATATAGTTACAAAAGTGGAGCAAAAAAATATATTGATTGTTAGTTGACTGTTATTTGACTTTTTTGTATTTTTAAGGCTGACATGGACAATGATTCAGCTAAATTTCACCCTATTTGGTAGTAAAGAACTGGAGAAAATTACAAAAATTAGAATAGATATTTTGAAAATTACAATTCAATCCTTCTCTTTCCAATTCACCTTCTCTCTCCCAATCCCGATCTTACCCATAAGGCTACCCATCTCCGCCTCCTCGCCACTGTTGCCGCATTTCTGTAATTTTCAAAACTATATGGGCTTTTTTCTGTAATTTTCTCTAGTTCTCTACTACCAATTGGGATGAATTTAGTTGAGTCATCATTTATGTCGCTCTTAAAAATACAAAAAAAGTCAAACTATTTTTGCTCCATTGTTGTAACCACAGTCACTTTTGCACAAAAAAAAAAACCTAGTGTTAGGTGCACTTTTGAGAAAATTACTTATGTATTTTTGCACATTAATCCTTCTATCTATAATAAAAGATAAAACATTTGCTTTAAAGATATTTGTCATAAATTACAAATTTTAGCGTTTTAATTTAATTTCTTTAAAAAACTGAAAAAAAAAAATTGTTAAAGGGCTTGAAGCCTGCAGGCTAGCTCGAGCCCGTTAATGAATGGGCCAAGCTTCAAAATAAGGATTTTTTTATAGGAGTTGAGCCTAAACGGGCGACCCATTTAAGTCCAAATACGTGAAAGGCCGATTCATTTTGCCACCTCTGAATTTTAATCAAGTTACTAAAGTGTTTTATTAATTTTTAAAAGTTATCTCAATTATAGGTACTACTACTCTAGTTCCTTTTTCCTAGAGGTACTACTAAATTGATGTGAATGAGGACTAAACAACATATAAGTGCCCAAAAAAATACAAAATAAAAAGAAATTAAAACAACAATTTGCCTCCGTCACTCTGAAAGAGATGCATAATATGCACGCAAATAAATAAAAATAAGAAAATGCAAACAAACAAAAAATGATTCACATTTCTAGATAACTTTTCACATACAAATACAATGCAATGGAATCCAATACAAAACGTACAAAGCTCCTTCCTGAGAAGTATGAAGGAAAAATAATAATAATAAAGACAAAACTGGAGATTATACTTTGATCAGATTTTAACTTCCTCAAATTGGTACACACGAATACAAAGAATATACTCAAACCAAATCTTGCTATTAGTGACAGTTAGTTGACTTCAGTACTTCTATCTTTGCAGAGTATATGCCATTCCTGAAGCACAGCTGCTTGAAGAGCTCGATGCTCAGCCTCCTCAGCAGTTAATTTTGATAGTGTTGAAGGTCCCTTCGTTTTTTCATCTTTATCACCCTCCTTTTCTTTTTTCTTGTCTTTGTCTTCTTCATCTTCGCTATCTTCTTCCTCGTCCTTTTCTGATTTTGGGGACTTCGGAGGTGGTTGAGCCGCCTTCAACAAGGCTATCCTTTCCATAGAGATACGGAGCCTCTCAGCGGCGGCTATTTTCACCTCATCTTCCGGCATATACTCCACACCGCCATCAGTGAGGTCATCTAGCCAGCCCTGAAGATCAGACCCAATCTCTTTAGTGATCGATGCGTCCGATGCTCGAACCACGAACTTGCACAACATGGTGGTTGTCTCATCACCCAGGTCCACATTTCTACTCACTTCACTGGCACCAAAAATCATCATGCCCAAGAAGCCACCATGCCAAGTTTTTGCCGCATAACACATCTGTCATGGCAGGGGGGGAAATATTCAAAAAAACTATTTTGACAAAAGGTATGATGTTACTTTCTCAAAAGGAACAGAATCCAGGTGAAAACATAAATTCAGATTATTGTTGCAGGTTGCATATCAACCATGAAGACATTCAACAGACAACATATTTACTGAAGAAATTAACAAGGAAATCCGAACCTGAAACCCTGCCACGGTGCGGATAATATGCGAACAAACTTTGTGGAATGGCTTGGAAGACAAGGATTTCAATCCACTCAAGAAAGGAGAAGCTCCGTACTGCTGGGCGGCAGTGGCCTTGAAGCCACTTCCTTCATAGGTATATGTGCCGGTGTATTCTAGTACAGCAGGCAAACTGGGCCACAGCCGGAAATATTCAACAGGTGAGATTTGATGTGGCAAAAGAAGCTCAGTCAATGGAATCTTGTAAGGTTGACATCTCAGTATCACAGGTTCCCCTAATTCAGGCCTCAAGCTTCTCTTCTGTCTAACGATTTGAGGATCCTCTTCAGCATAGTCACCTTCGTAGTCTCCAACAGCACCACTTCCATAGAAGGGGTAGTACAAGACTTGAGTCCAAAAGGCACATCTTTCGAAGTGGGTAACACCAACTGTCACGCTGCAGAGTACTGGATCCTGGGATGGCATTACATTGTCAAGAAAATGGATCAAGATGCTATGAGAAATGCAGCATTATTAAACAGAATTATCTCAAGAAACAATGGAAACCTCAGTTTTTTTTCAGTATGATAAGATAGAAAGTATGAATAAAGTCACGAAAAAAATGCTAGGGCGTACAAAAGTAATCAATCCAGAAGACTTGTCCATAGTCTCTGCATGTTAGCAAAAAGACTCCCTAAAAAGGACATCAAAGAGAAGCCATAAACACAATGTAACTAAATCAAACTGCCTCAGTACAGATATACCTATTGGACTTGGAAAGGAAAAAGAATAACACAGAACAGGCAAATCCAAAAAGAGCACCATCTGAAACAGGTAAAAACACACAGAGAATGCACTTATAGCATAGGAGGTGAAGAAACCTGGGAAACAAGATTACGCAACTGCCGAACTGCTTGAGAAGAACCATCCATATAATATAGGGCACCAGTTAATCCCACCCGAACATCCACTCGGTCTAGTTCAAGCTCAGTTAAATTTAAGATCTGAAACATTTTTATTCAGAGTCAATGGGAAATGCTGAAATAGATATTACAACAGTTCGAAAAAATTTTGCCACAAAAACAAAAACAAACATAATCCTATGTTTCCCAGAGAGCACATTCAGTAAGATACATTCTTTCCAAATTAATGAAAAGGCAGATTTATATGTGGCACTAGATATTAACACCAGCCTACTTTGAGGTTAGTAATTAATCAACATCATCAGCTGCAACTGCATGCCAAAATAAAATGGTTAGTTGCTCCTTCCTTTTTCTTTAATGAATTTTCATTTGACTACATTCATAGGCAAAAAGCAATTTCCTCAAAAAAAGATGGAGCATTAACTTGAACAAAACAACAGACACAATATGTGCGAAATTTTGTCAAGATTTTTAATTGAAGCAATGGCAGTCCATCAAATTAAATGTACCACATAATGCGATTCTTAG
Organism: Acacia crassicarpa; assembly: GCA_034222035.1. Lineage (NCBI taxonomy): Eukaryota > Viridiplantae > Streptophyta > Magnoliopsida > Fabales > Fabaceae > Acacia > Acacia crassicarpa. Next base: position 54,632,485 of record JAWXYG010000001.1, on the reverse strand, counting down.
AATAATTCTAGTCAAGGCAACCTCAAATCTCAAGTAAAATACCAATCCTAAAAGGTTGACAAGAGGGAAGAGCGTCCACTAAAAAGAAGGCGTTTCTCACACCTTTCAGACATGGGACTCATTCTCCACCTGATACACTAGTTGTAGAAATCACAGAAGAATAGAGGAGTTGGGAATAAGAAATCAGAGGGGTTGTTACACATATCTTAGCTATTAGGGACTTTATAGTAAATAATAGTAGGAGGAATACCATGTGATCAGGAGTTAGTTAGAGGAGAGAGAACATTAACAATGATATGGCAGGGTAGAAGGCTTATATATATTGTACTGAGGCATATTGCTCCTTTCGTGAATGAATTTTAGTCTATTTCCCTTTTAGTTATATCAAAGGTATCAGAGCCCTTCTCTCTAGCCATGATGCCTCCATCGCCGGAGACACGATCCCAAGACCGTCTGGGTGAACTGGAGCAACGCCTTGAGTTGCTCACCACAACAATGCACGCCTGTCTCAAACAAAACTCCCAGGACATCACCAACCTCAAGCTCACGGCAACGCGAATGGAAGAGTTCATGCAGAATCGACTGGACGAGTTTTTGCAGAGGCTCGAGACTCGGTTTCCCCCTACTCCTCCCACCGTCGACAATGGCAAAGTCTCCCTTACCGGCACCGCTAGTGCTTTAGGTTCCACGATTCACCCTTCGGTTCCTCCTGCGACACAGCCGCGATTTCCCAACTTCGGTACCTTCCACGAATTTGTTCCACAGCAAACCACATCTGCTTATCTCATCCCCACGAAACAAAGTCGGGTGGAGTTCCCCAGGTTCGACGGGTCTGATTTCAGAGGCTGGGCTTACCGTTGCCGCCAGTTTTTCGATGTTGACGGAACACCACCAGACCACAGAATCCGCCTCCTCAGCATTCATCTCGAAGGTCACGCACTCCGCTGGCATCAAATGTTTATGCGCCATCGGAGCTTCACTGCCATTCGCTGGGAGGATTACTTTGCCCAGATGGAGGCTAAATTTACAGACATTCGGGAAGAACATCCTCTGATCGCCTTGAAGAAGCTTCAGCAAGGTGATGATCCTGTCTCTGCTTATGAACGCCAATTCGATGAGTTACTATCGAAGGTGGATATTCCGGAGACTGTTGCTGTGAATTTATTCATAGGAGGCCTCCGCTCCGACATTCGTCAATTTATTCTGAATTTTGCACCTCCATCGCTGGCTAGCGCCACCTGCTCGGCCAGGCTACAAGAAACATCGATTCGGACTCTCCACGAACATGCACCACACCGTGATCGCTAGCTGCCTTCCATGGACTCATCTGATCATGCAATGGATATGGGCTCCAAAGCCGCTACAGTACTGGGCTTGAAGGCTGGCCCATTCTCATCCACAATATCTAACCCAGGGAAATTTCCAAACCCCATCCTCTAAACAGGATCTATCGGCAGCCTCCTCCAAGTCCGCATCACTTCCGACGGCACCATTCTCTTCGGGTTCTAGCTCGAAGCCTGCTCGCCATCTCTCTAAAAAGGAAATGGATGAAAGACGTCGCCAGGGCTTGTGTTATTGGTGCCCTGAGAAGTATTCCTCGTCTCACAAGTGCAAGGACTCTCACGTCTATATGTTGGTCGTCGACGATGATGCCGAAGCATTTCTAGATGCTCTGGGTGACGCTCAAGGACCCACAGCCGTGGGTTGACTACGAGACCTCGTTGCTGCTCAGACGAGGTCTTTCATCCAATCTCAATTCCCTTACTTTCCTACTGCTGCAGTTGTCACTCGTGCAATCCTTGTGGACAAGGATTATTATTAGGGGGGAGTATTGATACACATATCTTAGCTATTAGGGACTTTATAGTAAATAATAGTAGGAGGAATACCATGTGATCAGGAGTTAGTTAGAGGAGAGAGAACATTAACAATGATATGGCAGGGTAGAAGGCTTATATATATTGTACTGAGGCATATTGCTCCTTTCGTGAATGAATTTTAGTCTATTTCCCTTTTAGTTATATCAGGGGTTGGGAAGAGAAACAAGAGAGGAGAGACGCAGAGCTACTACTACTGCATGTTTTCATTCATTATTCAAGACACACCTTTACATTAGTCTAGGCTTTCCTTATATAAGATAGGATATGGCCTTAGACTTCCATAAGCAGTTCCTAACTAATTCCCGACAGTCATACCAACAGTCATAACAGTAATAACAACTAACTACTAACTAACTCCTTATTAACAAATTCCTAATTCCCTAACTAACTCACTAACTCTAATATTTTCTACACCTTACATATCACCACCCATCAAATACACCACAATATTGTCGATTAAAATATCCTACTTCAATTATTTGAACAAGCCATAACCTAAAACGCAACAACCAAATTATCAAGTAACTAATTATGAAAGAATAAATCAAGAAGGCTTTAACCTTTAAATGCAGACTGATACGCCCATCAGCAGGATCAGCTAAATGATACCCTTCAATATAACAGGGATCACTACTGCCACTCAAAGTGATTGAAGTAGGAGGAACTTTCAGTAAAGTAGAATCAATCCCTTTTGTCAGTAAGAGGGTTAGTTCACTAGGGTCTGGCCTCCACAGCTCCAAAATAGCCTTATGAACCAATCCTTCCAGTTTTCTATCCTGAGCAGCAGATGATTCATAAAACTGAACAGTTAATTTGTGGTGACTAAATGGGTAATCGCCTCTAGCTGCAGTAACCCCAGGCCACCTGAAAAGGAAGCATAATTACAGCTATACGACAAAGATCAACCTCAGAAACAATGGGTAAATGTCAATGGAATAGGCTAACATCATATTTTAGCTTTCTATAGCCAACAGCAATCAAACTTTTGGTAGTTCCAGAATAAGAACATTTGCAGAAAATTTTTAAAAGATAACTCACGAAAAGAAAGCATGGATTCAGGAAATTTGGGGGCATGCAGCCATGCACAGGTCAGACCGAGCTAATTTTTCTACCAGGCCCAATTTTATCTCAAACTGCATTTCCCAGACTGGGAAGACTGTCAGGCCAAAAAAAAAAAGGGATGACTGTCCAAGGACTACCCAGATCGGAACAGTTCCAGATTGGGTCACAAGAAACACGGTTTTGGGTTTTTTTTTTTTTTGAAAAAATATTATAAGGCCTGCTTTTATGAAATGGAAATCAACGCTAAAAATGCTGAAGAAGCATGACAATGCTAAATCAGGCAAGGTAAATCCAAGTTAGGAGAGTAACAGATTGAAGGAATGTAAATAGATGAGAAATATGTAGAAGAAAAAATGCCAAATGAAAGAGATCTGGATAATGTGTGTCAAGCCAGACATATGATGCAAGTGGTGCCGGAAAAGAGATTTGGTTTTCAAAACCTCCAGGTGCATGGAATGGCTATTGTCAATATGGGGTGGAGGGTGGTGCCGGGGGTGCCTCAGGCCATTGTTAAATAGTCATAGGTGAGGACAATGGAGTTTGAGGGGGTTGAGTGTGGTGGTCTCGGGCTGAAGAAGCTTTAGAAGAGATAAGATCTGAACAGTTTAAGTGGATGCTTATGGAAGAGAAAGAAATGAGATTTGAGGAGTGTGCAGTGCGGTGGTCTACAGTGGAAAGCTTTGGAAGAGGTCCATAAAGAGTTCTTGAGGTGATATCAATGTGTCTTGCCTTTTCTTCTATAAAGATGGTGTAGAGTTAGGAACAATGAACCTAGATTGTCAGGCAAAGTGGGAAAAAGGATATCAAAGCCCCCAAAAGCCAATACGTATCACAATTATTGAGAAGACCTTTTGGGAAGTGGGATTTGATAATGAATTTTAATGTCATTTTTTTATAATGAGATTTGAGGAGTGTGCAGTGCGGTGGTCTACAGTGGAAAGCTTTGGAAGAGGTCCATAAAGAGTTCTTGAGGTGATATCAATGTGTCTTGCCTTTTCTTCTATAAAGATGGTGTAGAGTTAGGAACAATGAACCTAGATTGTCAGGCAAAGTGGGAAAAAGGATATCAAAGCCCCCAAAAGCCAATACGTATCACAATTATTGAGAAGACCTTTTGGGAAGTGGGATTTGATAATGAATTTTAATGTCATTTTTTTATACCAGACTGGACTGGGTAAAACTAGTCTAGGTTATTCACTGGATTGTGCTGGTTACCATGCTGGATAGGACAATGCAAAGCCCTATCAGGAATCACTTCAATGAGAAATAGATCAATGTCAGCATGGATATATAAGGCAGTAGTGGGAAATAAAAATTTTGCAGAATATTCTCACCTGCTCTCTGGATGACCTGAAGCATATTTAATTCTTTGCAACATAAAACGACATTGATGTTTGCTGACAGAATCAGCCAAAGTACTGCTCCTAAACTCTTCTAGCTCCTTAGTAAGTAACTGTCCAGCCCTTGGGTGGCGCGACCCCAAGCGTTGAGCAGCTAAAAGAACTGCCTGGACATCTTGAACCCTGTTGGTTGTTTCTGCAGATGAATCTATGTTGAAAAGAACCTTGTGAATATTTGATACAATGACATTGAGGGGATCAGTTGGATCATCTGCTAGGAGTGGATCCAGTCCTTCTATATCTATGTGTTCTGAAATAGCCCAAATAAGTCGGGCCAATATTCTTGGGGTATTCACCTGTTACATTGACAAAAATGCAAAATAATTTGCAAATAGAGAACAGTAACTCAATTTCTATAAGAACTAAACTAGTTCAGAGGTCAAATGAGTACAACAAACCAAAAGTGTGAAAAAAAATGAACTCATCCAGAACTTAGTCAATTATGACAAATAAAATAGTAAAGAACAAGTCTACAGGTGGGTGAAATCAAATCTTATTCTTTCAATAAGAATCTTAGTTAAAATTGTGGCTGAAATTAGGAAACATTCATTCTTAGTATATCACAATAGATTATAAACAATATATCCTATATTTTCTGTCAAGCTAAAACAACTCTTTGGACTGTAAATCAAAGGTTCATGACCAAAATCTAAAGATAAATTGAATTACATGTATGGCATTATTAAATAAAATTCAATCATTTAAAAAGTCGCAAATACAATGCATGACAAAAAAAAACAAGGCATGCTTATTAATATGCCATGTCATGACAGCAAAACATACACAAGATTCAAAACCACAAAGTAACATATCAACATTCAAGTCATCATAATCCTCAAATGGTTTTAAGAATTTAAAAGTACAAAATTATAAATCATAATTAGCAGTCTTAATCCTCTTGAAGATCAATATCATCATCCATTGTCTGTACACTTCCTTTTGTGAAAAATTACCAAATAAGCCAAATGTTTCCCTTTTGCAATAAAATATTGTCAGGGAAAAAACCAAATAATCCTTGACAGTATTTTGTGCCTATATGACTGGGTGGACAATAGTTTGATCCTTGCTGCTTCCATCCTCCTAATTAACTTAATTTAAACACAATCTTTGATAGGCAACAGGCTTATATTTTCGTCATGCTTCTACCGTAAAGGGATTTTGCATGAGGGGAATGTGAAAGTTAATAATAAAAACCAATCATGGGCTTTGACATAGTAGCTTAAGCTTTTGGGTTGAAAAGGTTTGAATAAAAATCTTGGAGCTAAAGCCTCTCAAAATCCTCATGGTCATACTCCCCCCAGTCCTTAACATTAGACATCTGGGGAGTTGATTTTGGTCCTAAATATAAGACAAAGTCTTCATATTTTTCAATTTTTTCCTAATTTACCCCAATTGATACTCCCTCAACAATAATCAAGGAGGAGAGGAAATTAGGGAATCAAGGAAAGGACTAGGGTATTTTAGAAAATACATGTCATATTAACTACCTTAAACAAATTCCTTAATCTAATTAAATTAGGTAAATATATCTTATATTAAGAATCGGAGGAGTGCTTTTTTTTCTTCTAACAATCTTATATAGTATTAGCAAACACATTGTTTATGTCATACAAGAAACTGACAAGTAGTTGTTTTATCCATGCAACTTCACCATTAACTCAGTTTTATTGACTTCATGGTAGAAGCTTTGGAAGCAAGTATACTGTCAGAGGACCACAATATCAACACAGGTAGAAGACAATAGGTTTAGGTTTCAAAATGACATGATTCCATAAAATAAGGTCACAGAGGGATGACATGGGCTGGCCAGATTTCTTTTCAAGAAAAGCACAGTTGTGCAGTAATAGGAACCATGTGATGCTGTACAAACATGGCAGACATACATTCTAAAAACCCAAAGGGAAAACATGCTATTTAAACACTTCTTCCTTGGTAATGATTTAAATCACTTTCTGAATGGTATATGCTACTACATGCTTTGCTAAGAATGAGAAATCTGGCTACCTCGGGTAAGTCTTTCACAAGTTCCCGTTGCAAATTTTGCAATCTTGTCTCATTCAAAATTTGATCCTGAGAAGCTCCATCTTTGACTCTTTTTACACCACCCCTTGTATCATATATGCAGCATAGCCTAACAAGCAACTTCAAGTAGCAGTCAATTGCATAGGTCCGACCATCACAGTCCCATTTAACACAAGGCCGACAAACTTCCACCACTTCCAAAGCAGGCTCTGTCCAGTTTAATGCACCATAACCAGTTCCATATGCCAGAGCTCCTATAACCCGGCTTTCCATTCCTGAGTTCTTCTGCTCAGGCAAAGGCAAAGACAACTGAAAACAACTTTCCACTAGTGAAGCAACTAACTCCTCTCTAAATATGCTTTTACTTGTAATGCTATTAAGATCATCTTTGACTCTAGCATCCTCAAATAGAGAAGCAATATCAGTTCCAGCAAGAGGCTTCTGACCTCTTCGAACGCTTTCCTTGGCAAAAAGATCCACACAAAGAGCTGTTCGACATATACATGCTAGAGCATGCATGCGATCAGATTCTGCTCTCAGATTTCTCACCATTAAAAGTAGCCTCTTGAACAATGATACCTACACAAGACCATTTATAAATAATTAGTCGATGCCTTTTTTTTAACCCTAAATAAGCATAGAAATATCAAGCACTACTCAGCATCCGTATAATCCATTAGCACTAAGATAAATGGCGCACACAATTTAAACATAGCAGCCGTTAAAAATGAGTCAGCAGAAAAATACAAGAAAGTCATATTGTATACTTATAATTAAGATAAATACAAAAATCTAGCTACACGCAGCTTCTTCCACAAGTTAATAATTAAGATGAAAAAAAGGCTAGCTACGTACAGTTTCTCCCATAAGTTTCTTTCTTTGTTTTGTTTTGTTTTTTTTTGTTTTTGGAATAGATCTGGAATCAGTATCTCAGAAGAGACAATAAGACAAACCCTGACTGAGGGCTCTGAACCTCCCATAAGTTTCCAAGCTTCATAAGAAAACCAGTAATTTATTCAGGTGAAAGCGGTCCTTTACTTTCTTTTAGTACGCAGGAAGAAAGGATTCAGCGTGAGATCTCATGTAAGCTATAAAAAATTCTCACAACTGATCCACCCTAAATGCTTCAAGTTGCCCAGTCATCTAGTTGAAGGCTTAGGCTAGTTGAGCATTCTGGACCAGCAATGACCACAGAGCAAAACGTGTAAACAGAGATACTGTCACTTTGGATAAAAGTATGTTCGGGTTAGACAAGGGAGAATCACCTGCATATGAAGATCAAGGAGATGAAGATTCGTGACAACAGCCCTAACTATACTTTCTCGGGCAGAAGAGAATTCTTGTCTATCCCATAGGGTAAGAATTGCAATAATTGACTGTGATGCCCATTCAGGCTTTCCTCCAGGCACATCAGCCAGATACAGCATATTAATCCCTACTTCAAAGATCAATGCCGGTTCCAGTGAAGAAACTAGGAACGGTGCCAGATGAGAAACCGCATCTGAAACTCCCACTAATTTTTCAGCATTGGAATCAACCTCAACACTTCCATTCACGGTACCAGACGACTTTGAAAGCTTACGAATAACCTCATACCCACCCGAAGCCACTGCCTTCACTGCATATACGATAGGGAACACTGTTACTCTGAAACTCTCCACGGGCAATATTAGAGACCTAGCCATCAAAGCATTACGCTTCTTCCACACAAAGTCAACCATAGAGGAAACCCAATTGGATCGAATAGCGAGAGAATTCTCGCTATCGACCAGCTTGTCACCAGCCAACCTACTCATTCTCTTGGAATTGAACTCCTGAAACAACCTTCCAACGGACTCGAATGCAACTTTTGAAACATTATCAGATTTGTCAAGCATGTTTTGCCCAATACGTGTCCACCAGCTGGAAACCCGATCGACTAGATTGACGTTGTTCTCGCACAGTGTGACAAGGTCATCGCGAGCGAGAACACAGCCTAGGGTCTCTGTGATCGAAAACCTAAGATTGTCGCTGGGCGAGTCGAAACAGTCAGAGATCTCTTTGTTACAGTCCGTAATGAGCTTTCCCAGACGATAAGAAGGGATGGCAGCGAGAATGGAGACAGCAGCAGCGGTGACATCGGGGTCAGGGAAGTGGAAATCAGAGCGGACGCCGGTGCAGACTGTCTCCCATAGGTCAGGGGTGAGGCGGGTGGAGCGGATGAGATCGAAAGCTAGCTTTTTGCAGACAGCGGAAGCAGGGGCGGCGACGATTTCTTCAACGGCGGATTTGGCAATAACAGAGATGTCACGGCCGGCGGCTGATTGTTGGAGAGCTTGAAGAAGAGCCCCGGATTGCCGAAGTGCGTCATTGGAGCGAATGTCTGCTTGGATCTCAGCGAAGAGTATGTCCATTAAGAGAAGCTAAGTTGAAGATCAAATTGAAGGATTATAGTTCGTGTTGTAGAGAACTGAAATTGGGAATCATGGCCACGGATCTCGACACGGACAGTGGAGGCAATGGCGATTCAATTCAGTTTTGCAGAGTGGTGATGCTGGGGGTGAAAAGGAAATTAGAAATTATTTTACATCACAAATGAATCTTTCTTTCTTAGGAGGGAGGTGTGAAGTTGTTAAATATGTGCAAAGATTTAAAAGTCCTAATTCACAATTTTTCAAATAAACTTTTTATAATTTTAATAAATTAAAATTATTCAATTTCATTAGTAAATCTCATTGGTTAATTTAAACTGAGAAAAATTATTAATTTTAATATTAAACATTAAAGTATTAATATTTCTAAGAAAAATGTTGTTCTCAAACCCAAATGGATACATGTATTGATTTCTTTTACATGTTTGAATTGTATTATCATTTATCTCTGATTGTTAATATTAGATTTGCTTGTAACTATAAAATGAATCTTGTATTAAAAACCGTAGGTAATATTGTACACTTTTTATGATGGTAAATTTTACTGAAGAAATGTGAATGTATTGTAGTAAATTTTCTTTTGGGGGTGCAAGTTGAATCTTCTTTTATTTGGAAAAGGTTTCCCCTTTCAAGGTTAAGAATGTGAATGGTTTTATCTCTTTTAATAAGTGTATTTCTTAAAATTTGAATTTATATTCTCTTTTTTTTAAAGGTGATGTTGTTTACCATCTCAGCAAACAAGTTTGTTAGGGGTGTAAATTGAAACTTTGAAGAACAGTTTATTAGAAACGAGGTTGGACCTCCTGAAAGACTTGGATGCACAAGTCACAATTTTAAAACTTTACTTCCTACCATATTACGCTAGTGGAACTTGTATGTTAAAGACACGTATAAAGGAACCATTTGTGAAGGGTTTTAGCAAATCTAATGTACCCCTATAGGTATTACTATAAAATACTGAAAAAATTTGCAAGAGAATATAATTCGTCGTAAATTGCACTTAAATTTGTGACGGATAAAATATATCTATGCCAAAAGCTTGTGACAAATCACATATCTAGATGCCTCATTTGTTTTTTTGGTTAAGCTCCAATTTTATTTTGAAAGCTTTTGTATAAGAGCTATATATATCTAGAAGTTTTTAAGATTCGTTATCACTTCAAAAGTATCAAAACAAACAATGTCACCTATGAAAGTATTTCTATAATTAGGATCAAAGGAAGTATATTTTAAAACTCTCAATGTTCATACTGTTTGTTTTTTTAACGGAAAATGCCAACTCAATTTTTTTTTTGGCTAATGCCGATTTAAAAAATTTAAATGATAACTTTGTAATTAAATGCATGCATATTAATATAATAAAATCTAATGAATATGCATTTTCTCAATCTTCAGAATCACATATCAAACATATTGATGGTAACAAACCTTATTCCATTACATGGCACAGCATTGCATTGCATTATCGTCTCCAAAAATATGCAAATTGAATCAAACAGGCCTGAAATTTATTGAGTCGGCATTTTTATTTAGTAAGACTATCACTGTTAACATTAAAGAATTGAAATACACTCTATAAAGTCAAGGAAATAAATTGAAACTTGATGTACGTAAAGCTAGAATATCAAGCTTATACTTTACCATTGTTAGATCTTATTGTTTTTTTTTTTTATTACTTATACTTCATTGAGATATAATGAGAATTTTAGTTAATAAATAAAATACATTATTCCAGTTTATTTTAGTTATATTTTATTGTTATTAAAAATGATATTAATTTTTTTCAAATCTATAAATGATTCTAAAATATAAGTTGTCAATTGTAAGGATCTCATGGGTATAAATAGTGTTGCTCATTTTGACAGTTGTATCCGAATGTAAAAACTCCACACTAAATACCGTATATGGCATGGATATTTTCTAAAAGCGGTTTTTTAAAAGTTAATATAATAATAAATAATTTTAAAAATTCAAGTAATTATGATATATATAATTTTGAACTTATTCACAATTGCATATTTTCTATACACCTCTAAGCTCACGCCATTGAGAAAAATTGTTGAAATTGGGATAAAAACATTAACTACTCAGAAAAGACGCCGACACCCCACCATTCTACCAATTGAGCTTCTTTAAAAATTTCAGTAATATTTATATATCAAGCTTTTGTACTACTATTTACAAGTGGTTAGGATACGTGGATAATTAATTTCCTTGTTAATTTAGGACTTGTATGTAATTATTTAATTCAACCTATATATTAATTTATTTCATCCATGGTCTTTCTTTGATATTAACAAGGTTCTGAAACCCGGACCAGTGACTGAACCGGTCGGGGTACTGGGTTAAGGGTTAGTGGGTCAAACCGGAGTCAGCCCGGAGTTAACCCGGGCTAGATCGGTGAGGTATAAAAAATTAAAAAATAATTAATTTCTCATCACACCAACATAAATTTCACATACTATATATAATTTCAATACTTTAGATCAGTAGCAAAATAACCATATACTTTAATACTTGTGACATATTTAGATATTCTAAACAATTTTCTTTACAACCTACATTTGAGACAAAATATTCAGATTAAAGTATTTTCAACCTACATTTCCCTCCATTAGCATAGATTTAGGAAATCCCGCATATCAGCATATGTCATTTCAAGTGATCAAATTAGATTGTTTTCTTTTAAAAAAATAATTAATTTTTTTTTAAAAAGGAACCGGGTTGACCCTTGTAACCCATCCGGGTTACACCGGTTTTACCGGGTCAACCCGAGTTAACCAGTTCAGATCGGTTTTGGATTAAATCGGACCGGTTTCCAGGCCGGTTGGCCGGTTTCCGGTCTGAACCGGCCGGTCCGGTTTCATAAACTATGGATATTAAATAATAAAGCATGTATATTCTCTTCTACAGGTTTAAGGGGAGCGTCATTTGCTGGTATTAAATCGGGGTGTATCAGGGCCAGGGTTATTACAGTTGGTATTAGAGCCAGGTTGTTGCAATTGGTATCAGAGCTAGGGCTCGAATCCTTACTCCAAGAAGACGCTGGGCTGTAAGTAACATGAGATATTAGGATTAAGGGGAGCGCCATTTGTTAGTATTGAATCAGGTTGCCACAGTTGGTATCAGAGCCAAGGCTGTTATAGTTGGTATCATATGGTATTATAGTTGGTATCAAAACCAGGGCTCAAGTCCTTACTCTAGCCAAGACGTTGGGCTGTAAGTAACCTGAGATATTGCGATTAAGTGGAGTGCCATTTGCTGGTATTGAATTAGAGGTGCATCAGAGCTAGGGTTGTTATAGTTGGTATCAGAGCTAGGGTTGTTACAGTTGGTATCAGAGCTAGGGTTGTTACAGTTGGTATCAAATGGTATCATAGTAACGATTGTTACAATTGGTATCAGAGACAGGGCTCGAGTCCATGCTTCAGCGAAGATGCTAGGCTGTAAGTAACATGAGATATTGGAATTAAGGGAAGCACCATTTGTTGGTATTGAATCAGAAGTGCCTACTACACGATTGTTAGTTGAATCTGATGTGTAGACAACCTGAACATACAGCTTGGGGATGTTTCTGAAAAATTTGATATTCATCAAGTTACATAAAAAAAACTCTTCGGTCATTTAATTGTCCAACTAAACAATTACATGATCTTTATTCATATCAGCTTAAACTAAAAGAGACATTGATGGGTGTTATTTGCAAAACATGGATTCAAGAACCAACATCATCCTGGAGATCCAGATCTTGTAGAAATTGGTAGAAAAATTGTTAAAAGGCATGGAGGATTGCCTTTAGCAATAAAAACACTAGGAAGTTTGTTGCGCAGAAAACATTCTCAGGATTGGGATAAGATTTAGAAAAGTGATCTTTGAGAATTACCAGAAAATGATATTCACACTATCCCATCTTTAAGATTGAGCTACTATTATCTACCTTCAAATCTAAAAAGTTGTTTTGAGTATTGCTCCATCTTTCCTAAAGATTATAATATAGACAAGAATGTAGTAATTCAATTGCGAATGGCAGATGGTTTGATATATCCTACTCATAAAAGCATGAGCCTCGAAGGGGTGGGAAATGAAATTTTCATTTATGGGTTGAGTCCTTACTCTAGCGAAGACACTGGGCTGTAAGTAACAGGAGATATTGGAATTAAGGGAGCTCCATTTGCTGGTATTAAATTAGGGATGCATCAGAGCTAGGGTTGTTACAGTTGGTATCAGAGCCAGGGCTCGAGTCCTTGCTCGAGTGAAGACGCTGGCTATAAGTAACATGAGATATTGGGAAAAGCATGAGCCTCGAAGAAGCGGGAAATGAAATTTTCAATGATCTAGAGTCGAGGTCTTTCTTTAAGTTATCTAGAAATGGTGATGATTACTTCATCATGTATGATCTTATGAATGACTTAGCAAAATTTGTCACACAAGAGTTTTTCGTGCAATTACAGGTTGATCAAGCACAAGATATGTTGATAAAAGTTTGGGGAGCATACAGACACACGGTACATAAAGTCACAGACCCTAGAAAGGCATTACTAACCCTTTCATTCAAAATGAAAAATAATAAGCTAAGCACGTACTCTTTTCTGGTGGATTCGCGCTCGCTATCTTTCCTATATAAATAAAAATTATGAAAATCTTAAAATTCCTAGGGAAGTATTTAAATGCCACCGATTATGTACTTTCCTCATTTTGAATTGAGCTGCTATCTCCTATAGAAGTTACACATATGTTGATATAATGTTCGAACTTTCTCAACTCAAATACATACGGGAATTATCTTTGAGTAGGTATAAGAATGATTCCAAAAACTGGATAGATTGTAATAGCTAGCAATCTGAATCACTTGCATTATTTGGATCTTTCTGATACCAAAGTTGAGAAATTGTCAGATTAATTGTGCTTGTTGAAAGTATAAACTGGATAGATTGTAATAGCTAGCAATCTAAATCACTTGCATTATTTGGATCTTTTTGATATCAAAGTTGAGAAATTGCCAGATTAATTGTGCTGGTTGAAAGTATAAAATGATGACATTGTGAAGCTAACTAACAATATTATATTCATAGGAAATAAAAGACATTCAAGTTCGTGGAACTAAACAAATTCAAAACAAATGCCTAACTACATTTTGTCTGAAGAATTTCATGTCAAGCAACAAGTTAGGAAAGAAGGTTGACAAGATTCTAAGGAATGCATATGAACTAGGACCTGAAGGGGAACAGTTTTGTAAGGACTTTAAAATTCCCTGAGGCATCTACATAAGTCAAATGAGATGCTTTCTGGTGAGACGGTGAGCCTAGATTTAACCTTTGATAAGATATGCAAAAGTACTGAAGAAGGAAATGTTGGTATCATTGGCTTATATGGGATAGTGAAGACGTTAGGCTGTAAGTAACATGAGATATTGGGATTAAGGGGAGCACCATTTACTAGTATTGAATCAGGGGTACATCAGAGCTAGGGTTGTTACCATTAGTATCAGAGCCAACGGTTTTACAGTTGGTATTAGAGCCAGGACTATTACAGCTGGTATCATATGGTATCAAAGTTAGGGCATTATAGTTGGTGTTAGAGCGGGGGCTCAAGTCCTTACTCCAATGAAGACACTGGGCTGTAAATAACATGAGTTATTAGGATTAAGGGGAGCACTATTTGCTGGTATTGAATTAGGGGTGCATCAAAGCCAGGGTTGTTATAGTTGGTATCAGAGCCAAAGTTGTTACAGTTGGTATCAAATGGTATTAGAGTCAGGACTGTTATAGTTGGTATCAGAGTCAGGGCTCGAGTTCTTGCTCCATTGAAGACATTGGGCTGTAAGTAACATGAGATATTAGATTAAGGGGAGCACCATTTGCTGGTATTGAATCAAAAGTGCCTACTACACAATTTGTTAGATGAATTTTATGTGTAGACAACCCAAACATACAACTTGGGTGGATGTTTCTAAAAAATTCAATGTTCGTCAAGTTACACAAAAACTCTTCAATCACTTAATTATCCAACTGAAAAATTACATGATCTTTATTCATATCAGCTTAAACAAAAAGAGACATTGATGTCTGTTATTTGCAAAACATGCATTCAAGAATCAACATCATCCTGTAGATTCAGATCCTATAGAAATTGGTAGAAAAATTATTAAAAGGCGTGGAGGATTGCCTTTAGCAATAAAAACACTAGGAAGTTTGTTGCGCATAAAACATTCTCAGGATTGGGATAAGATTTAGAAAAGTGATCTTTGGGAATTACTAGAAAATGATACCCACATTATCTACCTTCAAATCTAAAAAGTTGTTTTGCGTATTGCTCCATCTTTCCTAAAGATTATAATATAGACAAGAATGTAATAATTCAATTGCGAATGGCAGATGGTTTGATAAATCCTACTCATAAAAAGCATGAGCCTCGAAGAAATAGGAAATGAAATTTTCATTTGTGGGTCAAGTCCTTACTCCAGCGAAGACGCTGGGCTGTAAGTAATATGAGATATTAGGATTAAGGGGAGCACCATTTGTTGGTATTGAATTAGGGGTGTATCAGAGCCAAGGTTGTTATAGTTGGTATCAGAGCCAAGACTGTTACAGTTGGTATCAGATGGTATCAGAGTTAGGGCTGTTGTAGTTGGTATCAGAGCCAGGCTCGAGTCCTTTCTCCAGCGAAGACGCTGGGCTGTAAGTAACATGAGATATTGGGATTGAGGGGAGCACCATTTGCTGGTATTGAATCTAGGGTGCATCAGAGCTAGGGTTATTACGGCTGATATTAGAGTCAGAGCTGTTACAGTTGGTATCAAAGTCAGGGCTATTACACATGAAATGGTAGGACCAACATAGATATATAATGCTTATTATATATATATATATATATGTGGATCCCACCATTTTATGTGTGTGACGTGAAAAAACACTTCTCCTTCTATTCTTGTATTCCAATAGCTTGTAGATCAGATGGCATCCCCACATTAATGGAGTGGCTTCTATCGAATATGTGGGCCTTCCCTAGGATAAAAGGCTAGATAGGGTAGTAATTTTTTTAAAAAATAAATTATTCCTCCAGTTAGAAAGCCTAAAAGGGGGTGTTACCACAATATGCATAATGCATATTTGTCTTATTCACCAATTTACTTAAGTTGGATTTATGAAGATAAAACACTTAATTATCCAATCATTTATATTACTTTTTGTTAAATATACAACAAGTTATACTACTCCCTTTTATGATTCTATATGATTCTAATATTATTATTATTTTTATACATAATCGTGTGTGTTAACTTTTGTCAAACATATAACAGACCATGACAGATGTGGATATTTTAGAGCTCTGTTGGATACTACTAGAGTTCAATCCGATATTATTAGTGGATTTAGTTTTCATAATTTGGTTTGCTAAAGACTCAATATATGAACATTTTAATTTGTATGAATTGAATGGCTTATGTGGTGATTCAATGTTTGGTGTGGATGAATATTTGTTGTTTGTTTGTTGTTTGTTGTTTGTTTTGTTTTTTTTTTTTTCTGGATTTGGGTTAGTTGTGATGCATGAAAATTGCTACTCTTTGTGCTAATTATGCGAAGAAAAAGTTTGTGGTGTAAAATGCAGGAGCTAGTTATAAAGTTTGTTTTAGTCCTAAATGTAATAATCCAATCCATTTTACCTCCCAATTTATTTTTATTTCTTCAAATTATTCTTATTGATTCCAGGTTTTCATAAATCTTGTAGTTTAATTTTCAATGCAAATGATTAAAGCATGTACTTTGGAAAACCGAATACACTCGTTCTTACTAGTTTAAGTACTTGTTTTCAATCCTTATAAATTAGTTATCAAATTTTGTTTGGATGAATGAAAGCTGTACAAGATTTTTTTTGTTTTTGTTTTTGTTTTTTAGGTATCAAACGACAAGCAACAGAGCTTGAGAGATGAATTGCATATTAACTCTATGAAGTTCAATATTTTCAAATTTTTTATTTTGCATAATTTTCTTATTCAAATAATTATGAATTCTGTAATTGTATCAGGATAATGGCCAATCTATACTAAAAATGTGAACTTCTATATATTTAACAAAAGTTAATATAAATGATTATGTATAATATTAGAATAATAAATAAAAATGTGAACCTTCATTGCCCTTTATTGTTAGTGGGAGAAGTGTTTTCTAGAAAGAAAATGATTGCATGTTAGAATTAGCGTTAGGAGAGTAACAGATTGAATGAAAGAAAATGGATGAGAAAATACTTAGAAGAAAAAAAGCCAAAGAAAGAGATATGGATAATGTGTGTGGAGCCAGAAATATGATGCAAGTGGTGCAGGAAAAGATATTTGGTTTTCAAACCCTTCGGGCGCATGGAATGGCTATTGTCTTTCAACAAGCTTGTACTTTAATTTCCCATATGGTGCATTGGTGACAGTCCTTCATAAATTACTTAAACATATTTTATTTTTTTATGAATAATTAATAAATTTAATTAATAATAATTTATTTAATATTTACAAAATTAAATATATTTTTATTCTTTCGATTTTAGTGTCTCTCTTAAAGATGTTTTTGCCATAAATGTTCCTCTTAAAGTGATATGATTATGATATGTTTCTTAAAATTAATGTACATATAATATATATTTTTCATTTAATAAGATACATATTATTTAATAAGATCCATGTCCTTTGAGCTGTTTTTCATATAAACTTATTTTTCAACATAATCATCTAAACAAGTTTTTAAAAGTCATATTTAAACAAAGTTACTTCTGCCATCACTAATACAAACATAAATTATATTATACAATCTAACTTTTATCTAATCTTAAGTTTGAATAAGTTAGATTGCAAAAATTCATTTTCCCTGTAACATCCTGAATTTTGGACCTAAAGACTAGAAAATTAGCCTATTATCGGAGGACTATTAGACCCTATTTTTGAAAATGAATTTAGAATCAGTATTTTATTGGACATGAATAGTGTTTACTATTCACAAATACGTACATGAATAGTATTCACTATTCACAAATACGTATTCACTTTTTATAAATACGGTATTTAATAGATATTTTAAGAAATATGAAAATATTTACTATTTACAAATAAGTATTTACTATTTAAAAATACAGTATTTACTATTCCTAAATACGTGTTCACTATTTGAAAATACATATTTATTATTCATACGGGACCCACGTCAAAATAATTCTCCTCCTGCCGACACATTCACGGGAGAAATTTTGAAATTATTGTTTGCGGGACCCACTCAATAATAATATTATTATAATATAATATCTTATACTTTGGAAAACAATAGAAATAAAATTATTTCCAATAAATTGTGAATTAGGTTTTTAAAGTAAGGGTATATTATAAATAAGTGAATTTTTATCTCAGAGTGGGTTATCTCCGAAGTCATTTCCGTAATCAACGGAATGATTATTTGAGATAGGTTGAACCGATATTTTGAAGCAGGACAGATAGTGGAACCTGTAGGAAATAAATCATAACTCAAAATCCTTGAACTAAGTAGTAAACAACTGCACATATTATGAATCAATGAATTTTTGTCTAGAAGATGGTGTCACCCGAAGTAATTTCTGTAACCGTCAGTGTCCGACTTTAAATCTTCGGCAGGTTACGGAATACCCTAAATAGGATCAAAAATTTAGTTGACCCAGATATTTCTGAAGAGGAAAAATAGAACTTCAAGGCTGTGCTTCCGGATTCTTGAGAATTTCTAATATAACGCGATTAGAACACCGATCAGGGAATCTTTATAGGATAAATGCAAAAGAGTAAGAAAGTGTCATCGTCATGATGACGTCATCGATGACGTCATCGATGACGTAAGCAAATGGATTGGACGGTTGAGATGAAGCCATGTTTAAAGTCAAGATCCAACAGCCAAAATCTGACCTGATAAAGTATGAATAGTTTCATGCTTTTTCACTATAAATAGAGGCTTTATTTCTTCATTTTCTTCACACCAAACTCAGAGAGCAACAGTTGAGTTTAAGAGAAGAGTGAGAATTCTCAGAGTTAGAGAGAGAGTTTAGAGTAAAGTTCTTGAAGCTGGAGAGAATGAGCAGGAACTTCAAGGGTAAGTTCTCTAGTTCTTGAGTTTTAGCTTCTAGTTCTTGGTAATAGTGTAGTTTGATCCAGAAAACTAGAGAATAAATTCTTAAACTTGTTTTTAGGCCTTCTTGCATTGAAATAGTGCTGAACAAGGTTCTGCAAGGGATGTCCGAAGATTCCGGAGTTAGATTCGAAGGAAGTCCGTATACGTGAATAGTGCCGTATACGTGAATAGTACCGTATACATGAATAGTGCCGTATATGTGAATAGTACCGTATACATGAATGGTAAATTACTATTCACACCGAACGGAGGTACGGACGCGTATTGTAACCTTAACTCTGATGCTTATGGTATGCTTATATGTGATAGATAGTCTGAAATTCTGTTTTTGAAAAATTGATCATACACATACAACTTGATACGAGTTATAGTCTTGATAACGCCGTTATGTTTTCCTAGCGCTGAGGACACGGATGTACACCGTGGCACTGGTGAATAGTGCAGACTATAATAACATGCATATTGCAGTGGCTGTGTTATGTTATTATGTGAATATGAGAATAATGTATGTGATTATTGCTGTTTTGACATGAATATCTGTCATACATATTTGATACATAAGCATGAGGTTAACCGTTACCTGAGGTTCAATGGGTATTGAACCTCAGCTCTTACTGTAGCTTCAGGATTTTCGGAGTGAACAGAAACAGAAACAAGGGTAAGCATCAGGCAGAAGGACTAGCTGGAGAAAGTCCTGTAGATATGTATAGTCTTTCGAACTCTTTGTATCAACAAACCAGTACACTACAGTGGTTGAATATCAGTTACTTTGTATTTAAAATCATTTCGTTGCTCAACTCTGGTTAAATTATTTTGAACTCTGATCAAATAATTTTGAAAATACTTTAGAAAAGTTGGGGTGTTACATTTTGGTATCAGAGCCTGGTTTCGATCCAGGGACCTGTGGGTTATGGGCCCACCACGCTTCCGCTGCGCAACTCTGATACCAAAATGTAACATCTCAACTTTAATAATGCAATTTCAAAATAATTTAACCAGAGTAGGGCAACGAAATGATTTTAAATACAGAGTAACTGATATTCAACCACTGTAGTGTACTGGTTTGTTGATACAAAGAGTTCGAAAGACTATACATATCTACAGGACTTTCTCCAGCTAGTCCTTCTGCCTGCTGCTTACCCTTGTTTCTGTTTCTGTTCACTCCGAAAATCCTGAAGCTACAGTAAGAGCTGAGGTTCAATACCCATTGAACCTCAGGTAATGGTTAACCTCATGCTTATGTATCAAATATGTATGACAGATATTCTTGTCAAAACAGCAATAATCACATACATTATTCATATATTCACATAATAACATAACACAGCCACTGCAATATGCATGTTATTATAGTCTGCACTATTCACCAGTGCCACGGTGTACATCCGTGTCCTCAAGTATTTGACTTTGGTAAGAAGAATTTAGATGATGTCAAACATTTTCTAGAAAATTATTGTTTGAATCAAAAATCTTTAGGGTATGTCCTGGTGTCGGATCCCCTATCAGCCTACTATGAGGCCCTCTGTGTTGGTTTGGAATGGACTAAAAATCAAAATGAACTCCCTAATAGTTCATTTCCAACCAATACAGAGAATATATCCAATAAAGGAAAAGAGCTCATGGTTGTAAATAATAATCCTTCAGTCCCCATACCTAGTAATCCATACCGATCAAGAGCTGAACAAAATATTAGAGGTGCATCAATGTCAATAAATGATCTTAGAGACTTATTCCATTTACCTCAACAAGAAGCGGCTAAACAAGTTCGTCTATGCAAAAATGTCTTAATGAAAATATGCCATAGGGAAGGAATAAGGCATTGGCCTTATGTAAAAATTCGAAGCACTATGAGGCAAATAGCTAGATTGAGACAAACAATATCTTCTGATGGTCCTCTCTCAAGTGCAGCCGCTCAAGAAGAAATTAATAGACTTAAACTTGAGATGGTCAACGCTTGTGGTGGGATTGTACCAACTGTTGCTCTTGATGCTTGAAATAATATAGTCTAGCCTTCTTGCTAAAGTTTGTAATCTCTTATTCTAGGATTCATAAGGATTTTCGAGTTTTCCTGCCAAACTCAACTTTATCTTATTAAATTCAAACTTAAGCCAGTTATTCTGTATAATCAAGACTATGCCTGTATTCTGTTATGGTATTGTCATCTGTTACTCATATAAATTAGCTAGGTAAGTGTAAATCTAGCGAAAATCTCTTCATACTTTTTACAACGGCAACTAATTGAATAACCATCAAATAGGGGCTTAGTCTTTCAATCACTTTTCTAGACACCAACAAAATTATTCATCCTCTAGAAAGTAATTTTGGGCCTACAGAATCCAATATTCAATACATTTTCTACTTACCATCTTCCGCTACGCGGCTCTGAAATTTAATCTCAATCACATCCTCAAATCATAAATCCTCATTATCAATCACTTGAATATTTTGATTAACCCATTCTTCTCCTATCATGAATGTCACAAGAAAATTGGTAAAAAGAATCCAAAGCTATTATTTGACTTAACTAATTCAGTATTCCAAACCTTTCTAATAGTTGTTGTTCCTGTACCATAATTCCCAATTACACTGCTTTTCTTTTCAACACGATAGCGTCGACAATCATGTCATTGCTACCCAAAATTATTTTCTTGTCTCATTTTCAAATTTTCAAACATGAAAAATTTTCCGTGGTTTCAGTACATTTCACAATCTGCACTATACCACAAAGTAATAGTGCTATAACATTTTTAAACTTAATCGCTGCCATCACAAATTCGTGAAAACATTTTTCACTGCCGGATCATTTTCAAAAACTTTTATTACCAGCACCTATCTTTGAGGGAGCTAATTTATTTCACAAAATTTTACAATTGAGAGTACACACCATCATTTTAACCATTTGGTACAGTGAGCGCCTTACCCCAATCCTCAAATCCAGTCTCAACAGTATTATCAACAATGTGGGAGAACCTCCGCCCCTCTCTTAGGAGACCCAGTGTTCACACTGGCACATAAAGTAGCAACCCTATCTAGCGGAACTCAGTCCAGTCATAGACAGTCAGGTTTTACTAATCAAAACATACGCCCTAGGCGAAATGTTATGGATTGGGTGCGTTCACTGCTGGTGCGATTTCCATTTTCTCAAACCAAAATCCCTCCAAAACTTTTTGTTCAAAGAGAACATTTATCAAAGGCCAGCGATTTCAAACATTTTAAAACATCTAGCAAGACCCAGCAAACTGTGTACATCTACAACAGCTTCTGTCCTTCCAGTTTTGTACTGACTTTTCCACAACATAGTTAAAAACTCAATTTCAAACTTTGGGTTCTAACAAAAACCCCTTTATATAAGACAACATCTGTTCAAAATAACCATCACTGTGGTCTCAAATTCTGTTGAAAACATTTCATTTGAAAACTCTGTTTCAAAAATCCACATGTGCGAACAAATCAATTTTAAAAATTTCAAATACAGCAAGTGTCTTGGCAAGTTCAAAAATTCAATTTTTTAAACCTTACTTAGGAATCAGACAACTAACATTAGAAGGTCATCACTAACTACACGCATTGGAACCTCTGTCCTTGGCTACTCAAACTATCCATAAAATACTTAGTTTGTTCTACTTAACTCATCTGGCTATTCCAAACTTTGCCCGTTATCCTCGGGTTTCACAAGCTTTTTGGGACACTTCTCATATTTGTTGTCTAACAACCGTGGGCTTCTGCTAGCTTATATACACAATATGTACTATATAGCACTGGAGCAAACCATGGTGATATACTTAAACCTTCACTCTGGGGAACCTATTCGATGTGAGACTCATTATAATTTACTTACCTTGAGAACTGATGCACTGGTAACTCTACTTTATGGTTCGTTGTCACAGCGGCCCCACACTACGGTTCGTCGTCACGGTGGCTCTGCTCTACGGCACATTACTCGGCGCTTCACTCAGTCTTCGCAGACCAGTCAGCTTTTCCGGTTAGCATCCTCTGTAGGTAAACCTCCTTGATCAGAACTCCCCGTAGGTATCCTTCTCCGACAAACTTTCCATAAGTAGCGCCAGTGATCGTCTTTGAATCATTATAATGAGAACTCAAATCTTAACAGGTTCCTATCCTTTAGTAGTTTCATAAACCGTTGTTTCTATGTCTGCCATCTTATCTAGGGTCATTCTATTTGTGGACTTTCACTTTCTATTTAGCTCCAAGCATAATTCTTAACTCAATTTTCCCTATCGGGTAGCCACTTACTTTATAGGGAATCTATTAGCCACTAACATCTCTATGGTTCTTGGTCCCACCTTGAGACCATAACCTGGTGGCTACTGAGGTTTCCAGCTTTCGAATGGTTCTGTTAAGGAACTATCTCTTAGGTATTTGGAACCTAGGCAAAACTCACTCATATTTTCTCAGGGTTCCTACTCTCACAGGGGTCATAGTTCTGAGATTTCTCTCGCTTAAGCAATATTAACTTCATAATGTCTATTGATTCTTGGTACTAATATTGGTATACTTACTACTGGGTACCTACAACTCTCATAGGTACTAGTATGACATAACTGTGTCCCCAGAATTACTGGGTACTTTCCCTCTTCTGTCAATTGATCACCGTCAAGGACTTAATCAAAAGATCTTCGTCCCCGGAGCCACGCCCCTTTGCACGCATGGTGTCTGGCCTCTACAAGGTAGGGATTTTCTTCTCAGGGTACCTTAACAAGTTATTATTTTGACAAGGACATTAAATCGATAGGTTACTATCCAAGGGAAACCTAAACAGTAGGTTACTGTCTACCGGAAAACTTAAGTCGTACCGACTTCTCTGTACCACTTCCCTTGAAACTCTGAGCGGGGATTTAACTTAGATTCCGATTCCCATATCAAAAGTCTTAAAGTTTAACAACAGAAACCATATTCTGTGCTATCTACTCTATATCAAGGCCTCCCGAGCCTAACCCTTTTCCTTAGGATTTACGTCCTTTTTGTATCACAACACCAGTATTGTATCAGTACTTGTACTTGTTTTTCTCGAAATACTTTTAAAACCATGGCTTAGAGCCTAACTTAGTTAGTCAAACCGATTGGCCAGGTAGGCGTCTATCATGGGAGCCTCACCGTGCTAGGGTGACTGATTGGCTGATCCACATAGACTCGGCCCTACCTTCGGCACCAATGGTTTACTGTAACTGAGTCGGGTTCATACCAGATAAAACACTTTTGAAAGCTTAGAACCTAACTCCGCTACTCAGACAATTCGACTAGGCAGGTGTATTTGTGGAAGGCTCGACGAATTCAAGGAAACTGATTGCCAACCACAAAACCCCTTTCTAGATATCGGACTGTTTGGAGTAACTTAGTTAACTCTGTGCCAGGATGTCTGCTTTGATACCAAAATGTAACATCTCAACTTTTCTAAAGCATTTTCAAAATAATTTAACCAGAGTAGGGCAACGAAATGATTTTAAATACAGAGTAACTGATATTCAACCACTGTAGTGTACTGGTTTTTTGATACAAAGAGTTCGAAAGACTATACATATCTACAGGACTTTCTCCAGCTAGTCCTTCTGCCTGCTGCTTACCCTTGTTTCTGTTTCTGTTCACCAGTGCCACGGTGTACATCCGTGTCCTCAGCGCTAGGAAAACATAACGGCGTTATCAAGACTATAACCCGTATCAAGTTGTATGTGTATGATTAGTTTTAAAAAAACAGAATTTCAGACTATCTATCACATATAAGCATACCATAAGCATCAGAGTTAAGGTTACAATACGCGTCCGTACCTCCGTTCGGTGTGAATAGTAATTTACTATTCATGTATACGGTACTATTCACGTATACGGCACTATTCATGTATACGGTACTATTCACGTATACGGCACTATTCATGTATACGGACTTCCTTCGAATCTGACTCCGGAATCTTCGGACATCCCTTGCAGAACCTTGTTCAGCACTATTTCAATGCAAGAAGGCCTAAAAACAAGTTTAAGAATTTATTCTCTAGTTTTCTGGATCAAACTACACTATTACCAAGAACTAGAAGCTAAAACTCAAGAACTAGAGAACTTACCCTTGAAGTTCCTGCTCATTCTCTCCAGCTTCAAGAACTTTACTCTAAACTCTCTCTCTAACTCTAAGAATTCTCACTCTTCTCTTAAACTCAACTGTTGCTCTCTGAGTTTGGTGTGAAGAAAATGAAGAAATGAAGCCTCTATTTATAGTGAAAAAGCATGAAACTATTCATACTTTATCAGGTCAGATTTTGGCTGTTGGATCTTGACTTTAAACATGGCTTCATCTCAACCGTCCAATCCATTTGCTTACGTCATCGATGACGTCATCGATGACGTCATTGATGACGTTATCATGACGATGACACTTTCTTACTCTTTTGCATTTATCCTATAAAGATTCCCTGATCGGTGTTCTAATCGCGTTATATTAGAAATTCTCAAGAATCCAGAAGCACAGCCTTGAAGTTCTATTTTTCCTCTTCAGAAATATCTGGGTCAACTAAATTTTTGATCCTATTTAGGGTATTCCGTAACCTGCCGAAGATTTAAAGTCGGACACTGACGGTTACAGAAATTACTTCGGGTGACACCATCTTCTAGACAAAAATTCATTGATTTATAATATGTGCAGTTGTTTACTACTTAGTTCAAGGATTTTGAGTTATGATTTATTTCCTACAGGTTCCACTATCTGTCCTGCTTCAAAATATCGGTTCAACCTATCTCAAATAATCATTCCGCCGATTACGGAAATGACTTCGGAGATAACCCACTCTGAGATAAAAATTCACTTATTTATAATATACCCTTACTTTAAAAACCTAATTCACAGTTTATTGGAAATAATTTTATTTCTATTGTTTTCCAAAGTATAAGATATTATATTATAATAATATTATTATTGAGTGGGTCCCGCAAACAATAATTTCAAAATTTCTCCCGTGAATGTGTCGGCAGGAGGAGAATTATTTTGACGTGGGTCCCGCATGAATAATAAATACGTATTTTCAAATAGTGAATACGTATTTAGGAATAGTAAATACCGTATTTTTAAATAGTAAATACGTATTTGTAAATAGTAAATATTTTCATATTTCTCAAAATATCGATTAAATACCGTATTTATAAAAAGTGAATACGTATTTGTGAATAGTGAATACTATTCATGTACGTATTTGTGAATAGTAAACACTATTCATGTCCAATAAAATACTGATTCTAAATTCATTTTCAAAAATAGGGTCTAATAGTCCTCCGATAATAGGCTAATTTTCTAGTCTTTAGGTCCAAAATTCAGGATGTTACAATTAGATTTCGAATGGCCCAATGTAACGAGGACTTAGCTTTCGCCGTTTAAGCGTTCTTCCAACACCAGTTACCGGGGATACCTTGAGAAACACATGGTCTCCAACCTCGAATTCTAATGGTCTTCTCCTCTTATCAGCGTAACTCTTCTGTCTGCTTTGTGCTGTTAGGAGTCTCTGTTTGATCAATGCAATTTGCTTGGAGGTCTTATCAACTAAATCTGTCCCGATGAATTCTCGCTCCGACAATTCTGTCCAGCATATAGGTGATCGACACTTCCGCCCGTACAATGCCTCAAACGGAGCCATCCGTATGCTCGAATGGTAACTATTGTTGTAAGCGAATTCGGCCAGCGGTAAATGTTTATCCCAATGGCCTTTGAAATCCAATACACACGCTCTAAGCATATCTTCTAGCGTCTGTATTGTCCTTTCAGATTGACCATCGATCTGTGGGTGATAAGCCGTACTAGGTCTTAGCTTAGTTCCCATCTCTGCATGCAAAGCCTCCCAGAATCGGGACGTAAATCGTGGGTCCCGATCAGAGACAATACTCTTAGGTACACCATGAAGTCTTACGATCTCTTTGATATAAATCTCCGCCAAACGTTCTGGTGAGTAGTTAATACTAATGGGGAGAAAGTATGCCGACTTAGTCAATCGGTCAACAATTACCCAAATCGCGTCGTGTTGTCTGATCTTAGGTAACCCTACCACTAAGTCCATGGTAATATTCTCCCATTTCCATTCCGGAATTTCCAGTCCTTGAAGAAGACCAGGGGGTCGATGGTGTTCAGTTTTAACTTTCTGACAGGTTAAGCATCTACCCACGTACTCGGTTACGTCTTTCTTCAGCCTGGGCCACCAAAACTCGGATTTCAGGTTCTGGTACATCTTCACCATTCCTGGATGTAGAGTATATTTACTCTTATGAGCCTCGTCTAGAATCTTCGTTCGTAATTCACCATCCTTTGGAATGTAGATCCGCTTCTTGTACCTGACTAAACCGCTAGGCGATAGGTCATGGTCTTGAGTCTCTCCCCGTGAGATCATCTCCCGAGCTGCTATAGCCCATTCGTCGTGCTTTTGAGCTTCCTCGACCGCATCTCTTAGATCGTACTTTCCTTGACTAACAAGGAGACTTGCAAGATACACGTCATCGGGCGCGTAGTGTCTCATGCAAATCTGATTGGACAGGTTCAGGTCTCTGAAATCTTCAAGTAGTCTCCGCTCTTGAATCATCATGTATGCTGCGTGCACCGTCTTTCTACTAAGCGCATCTGCTACGACGTTTGCTTTTCCGGGATGATACTTGATCTCCAGGTCGTAATCTTTCAGTAAGTCCATCCAGCGACGTTGTCTCATGTTGAGCTCTTTTTGATCAAACAGGTATTTCAGGCTCTTGTGGTCGCAATATAACTCCACGGTTGCTCCATAGAGATAATGTCTCCATATCTTCAAAGCAAACACGATAGCCGCAAGTTCTAAATCGTGAGTAGGGTAGTTCAACTCGTGAGGTTTCAACTGGCGAGAAGCATATGCCACAACTCTGCCCTGCTGCATGAGAACACACCCTAATCCTTGCCCACTAGCATCACTATAGACAATGTACGTTTCGTCTGGATCTGGAATTATTAATACTGGAGCTGTAGTCAACTTCTCCCTCAAAGTTTGAAAACTCGCCTCACAATCATCGTCCCATATGAATGGTTGTTTCTTCCTTGTGAGCTTCGTTAATGGTAAGGCAATACGTGAGAAATTTTGTATGAATCTGCGGTAATATCCCGCTAAACCCAGGAAACTACGTATCTCTGCCACTGTTTCTGGCCTCTTCCAGTTTAGAACCGCTTCCACTTTACTAGGATCAACAGCTACACCATCGCGAGATACGACATGACCCAGAAATTTTACCTCTGGTAGCCAGAATTCACACTTGCTCAATTTAGCAAAAAGTTGTTTGTCACGGAGTATTCCCAACACGAGTCGCAGATGTTCTTCGTGTTCTTCCCTACTTTTAGAATAGATTAGGATGTCATCGATGAACACCACTACAAACTTGTCTAGGTGTAGACGAAAGATTCTATTCATGTAATCCATGAATACGGCAGGAGCATTTGTCAATCCGAAAGGCATCACAAGGAATTCGTAATGCCCGTATCTGGTTCTAAAGGCTGTTTTTGGAACATCACTGGTTTTCACTCGCAGCTGGTGGTATCCTGAGCGTAAGTCAATTTTAGAGAATACACAGGAACCAGATAGTTGATCGAGTAGATCGTCAATGCGAGGAAGTGGGTACTTGTTTTTGATAGTCACCTTGTTTAACTCGCGGTAATCGATACAAAGTCGTAAACTTCCATCTTTCTTCTTTACAAACAGTACTGGGGCTCCCCATGGCGACACACTAGGTCGAATAAATCCTTTCTCCAGTAGCTCCTCAAGCTGTTTCTTCAATTCCAGCATCTCGTTTGGTGCCATACGATATGGTGCTTTTGATATTGGTCCAGTGCCTGGCATCAAGTCGATGGCGAATTCAACCTCTCTCTCAGGGGGTAACTTGGTGAGATCTTTGGGAAACACATCAGGGAATTCATTCACAATGGGAATTGAACCTCAGCTCTTACCATAGCCTCAGGTTCTGGCGGAGACAGGGTTACTGACAAGGGTAAGCAGGCTGCTTAAGGACTCGGACGGAGGATTGTTTATCTATTGCTGTTTTCTTATGTATTTTGAGTACTTGAATATTTGGATGACTGTATTATTATCAACACACCAATATTGGTTAAATATCAGATACACGTTTTGTTTTAAAATGAAAACTCTTTTCCGATGCCACTCTGTTTAAATTATTCAAAACTCTGATAATCTCTTTTGAAAATCGCATATTAAAAGACGGGACGTTACATTTTGGTATCAGAGCTAGTTAAAGGTAACCATGATCGGGGGTTCTCACAGTGTGATCTGTGGCGAAGCATTGGCTCTTACCCCGACATGGCCAGGGAGTCTGGTTGCACTGGGACGTATGGGCGTACCCTGAGCCGTGAGGCGGTGCGTAAAACTAGCGGCTGAGGTACGTTATGTTGCCACGGTGTATGGGCACCACGGAGACATTTTGGTATCAGAGCTTGCATCCTGGCACGAAGTTAACTAGGTTACTTTAAACAGTCTTGTAAGGTTGTTTAAGTAGCAGAGTTAAGTTCTAGCCTTCAAAAGTATTTTATCTGGCATGAACCCGACTTAGTTACAACAAACCATTGGTGCCGAAGGTAGGGCCGAGTCTATGTGGATCAGCCAATCAGTCACCCTAGCACGGTGAGGCTCCCATGATAGACGCCTACCTGGCCAATCGGTTGATTAACTAAGTTAGGCTCTAAGCCATGGTTTTCTTTAAAAAAATATTTAAAAAAAAAAAAGTATAAGTACTGATATGACCCTGGTGTTGTTGTAGAAATGGACAAAGAGGAATTTCCGTATATCAATTACTTTGGGAAAAGAAGACGTATTGCACGTCGGTCGATAGTCCCCGAACCAGTAAGTAGGAGATTGAACCCTGAGCCGATAAATCCACTCTCTGTACCAATGCCTGAACCTGTGCCGGTACCAGAACCACTCTACCCCGCTCTTGCACTTGATAATGATCCAGAACCAGAATACCATCCTGGACCTGAGTATCCCGACCATCTATATGACTCAATACCCATTCTTGCAGAGCCCTACTCACCGGAACCCGGAAATCCCAGCAATTCACATCACTCCTCAATAGGTGATAACTTTGACTATCCTCAGATACAAGATCTCGACTATGACTCTGACGCCAACTCTGGCAACCTGGAGTACGTCTTAGATGAAAACTCCATCTTAACTTTAGCCTTACACTTGGAATTTCTCCATGCTGCTCTCACTACTAAGACCGAGAAAGACAAATACCTACTGTATCTGACCCGAGTCAGAGAATTTTACCAGGCAAACTCTCGCTACCATTTTCCGTATCCTTCTAGAGACTGGGTTAAATCCACCCTTCATCACTTTCCTCGCACCCGTTTCTGGAAAACTAAAATCAATGAAATTCTGAATGAGGGCCACATCGAGGATGTGTGCTCGTACATTTTCTGCCTCCAGCATTTAGTTCACCTGGTCATGTAGAAAGACAAAGACAACCCTACAACAGTTCAATGAACCATGGAAGTAGTAGTAGCAATAGTTTTGTAACAGTAGGACTAAGTATAATAGTAGTTTGTGTAATCACCATTAATGAATAAAAGGGGGTGTACTATATACGCTTTGGTGTGATTCATATGAAATTTGTGATCTTATGTTACGTGTAATCTTTTTGTTTTCTAGTGTTTATATCTATTAACCTTTGGAATTTAGAATATGGCAACTTTGGGAGGCGCTGGAACTCCTAGAGGCCGAGGCCGAGGTCGAGGCAGAGGCCGAGGCAGAGGTAGGGGTAGGTAACTGCGAGTAGTACCAAACCCTGAACTCGAACAACATGAACCTCCACCACCAGTACAAGATGAACTTCAAGAAATGAGGAGAATAATACAAGAACAGAGAGCTCTCATCGATGCGCTTCTCGCCAACAGGCAGGGAGGACAAGGGGATGAAGAACAACAGGCTGAAGGAGAGCAACAGCAACAACAACGAGAGGGAGGAGAAAATTACGATGAACAAGAAGACGAGCGCAGCAACGCATTTGAGAGACCAGAACGATCTCAGTCATCTCCTCAACAGGAGAGAGTACTGGTGGAACAACATCAACCTGTCAGAGAAGCTAAGGATACACAATACTGGGTGACACAATTCTGCAAACACAAGCCACCAGTATTCCGAGGAAAACTTGATTCAGCTGAGGATTGGCTATTGCATCTTGAAAAGATCTTTGAGGTCTTAGAATGTCCGGATAACAGGAAGGCTCAATTGGCAATTTACAAACTAGCAGGAGACGCCGATCGTTGGTGGCGAAACACCGCGGCAACCCTCCGAAGCCGAAACTGTCCCGTCACATGGGAAACGTTCCAAGAAAAGTTTAACGAGCAGTACTTTCCACCCTCAGTACAGATGATGAAGGAGACAGAGTTCCTGCACATCCGTCAGGGTCGGGAAGAATCTTTCGATGATTACTTCGCTCGTTTCACCAACTTATCTCGGTACTCATCACTTTTGAGGCGAGATAATGACGAGAGCAGCATTGCAAATGTACTTGTGTATGGACTAAAGTATGAGATAAGGGAAAGGTTGGTATCGCACAAATTTCTGGAACTAAATCAAGCTGTAGAAGCATGCCGACTCATCGAACGAAACTTGAAGGAGCTTCGCAAGACCAGAGACTTCAGCAGTAGCGGCCCCAACCGTAGCGGTTTCAATCGCAACAACCCAGCACAGAAGAGGAAGGCACCTTGGAATAATTCCCAACAAGGGAATAAGAGGCCATTTCAACTGAGACAGCAAAACTTTCCAAGAATGCAGACATCCCAAGCCTGTCCGCAATGCAGAAGATTCCATCCGGGAGCTAACTGTGAGGGAAAGCCAGTGTGCTTCAGGTGTCAGAAACCGGGGCATATTAGCTTAAACTGTCCTCAAAAAGCTTTGGAGGCGAGACCGCAGAACGCAGGACGAGTTTTTGCTCTGACTAATGAGGAAGCCAAGAAATCTCCTGAGATGATCAAAGGTACTATTTCTCTTAATGGAAATCTACTACAGGCATTGTATGATTCGGGTGCTAGTCACTCGTTTATTTCTTTCGATTGTGCAAAACGACTAGGAATGCAAGCCTATAGACTACCATATGATTTGATAGTAGCTACCCCACTTGGCGCGAAATCTTTAGCGTCTGATGCATGTCTTAATTGCATTGCGAGTGTGAACGGTCGAGAATCTAACATAGATCTTATCCGATTACCGCTTCATGGCATTGATGTCATTCTTGGTCTTGATTGGCTAACGGCAAACAACGCGGTCATTGATTGTGGTAATAAAGAAATACGATTCTCACCACCACACGACCAGAGCAAGATCAATGTGAGTCTGAATTTCCTATCTAGTGCAGAATCAGAAAAATGCATGAAGCAAGGTTGCCAAGCATATATGGTGTTCTTCTCAATCAAGATAGACGACGAACCATCACTCAAAGACATTCCCATTGTGAATGAATTCCCTGATGTGTTTCCCAAAGATCTCACCAAGTTACCCCCTGAGAGAGAGGTTGAATTCGCCATCGACTTGATGCCAGGCACTGGACCAATATCAAAAGCACCATATCGTATGACACCAAACGAGATGCTGGAATTGAAGAAATAGCTTGAGGAGCTACTGGAGAAAGGATTTATTCGACCTAGTGTGTCGCCATGGGGAGCCCCAGTACTGTTTGTAAAGAAGAAAGATGGAAGTTTACGACTTTGTATCGATTACCGCGAGTTAAACAAGGTGACTATCAAAAACAAGTACCCACTTCCTCGTATTGACGATCTACTCGATCAACTATCTGGTTCCTGTGTATTCTCTAAAATTGACTTACGCTCAGGATACCACCAGCTGCGAGTGAAAACCAGTGATGTTCCAAAAACAGCCTTTAGAACCAGATACGGGCATTACGAATTCCTTGTGATGCCTTTCGGATTGACAAATGCGCCTGCCGTATTCATGGATTACATGAATAGAATCTTTCGTCTACACCTAGACAAGTTTGTAGTGGTGTTCATCGATGACATCCTAATCTATTCTAAAAGCAGGGAAGAACACGAAGAACATCTGCGACTCGTGTTGGGAATACTCCGTGACAAACAACTTTTTGCTAAATTGAGCAAGTGTGAATTCTGGCTACCAGAGGTAAAATTTCTGGGTCATGTCGTATCTCGCGATGGTGTAGCTGTTGATCCTAGTAAAGTGGAAGCGGTTCTAAACTGGAAGAGGCCGGAAACAGTGGCAGAGATACGTAGTTTCCTGGGTTTAGCGGGATATTACCGCAGATTCATACAAAATTTCTCACGTATTGCCTTACCATTAACGAAGCTCACAAGGAAGAAACAACCATTCATATGGGACGATGATTGTGAGGCGAGTTTTCAAACTTTGAGGGAGAAGTTGACTACAGCTCCAGTATTAATAATTCCAGATCCAGACGAAACGTACATTGTCTATAGTGATGCTAGTGGGCAAGGATTAGGGTGTGTTATCATGCAGCAGGGCAGAGTTGTGGCATATGCTTCTCGCCAGTTGAAACCTCACGAGTTGAACTACCCTACTCACGATTTAGAACTTGCGGCTATCGTGTTTGCTTTGAAGATATGGAGACATTATCTCTATGGAGCAACCGTGGAGTTATATTACGACCACAAGAGCCTGAAATACCTGTTTGATCAAAAAGAGCTCAACATGAGACAACGTCGCTGGATGGACTTACTGAAAGATTACGACCTGGAGATCAAGTATCATCCCGGAAAAGCAAACGTCGTAGCAGATGCGCTTAGTAGAAAGACGGTGCACGCAGCATACATGATGATTCAAGAGCGGAGACTACTTGAAGATTTCAGAGACCTGAACCTGTCCAATCAGATTTGCATGAGACACTACGCGCCCGATGACGTGTATCTTGCAAGTCTCCTTGTTAGTCAAGGAAAGTACGATCTAAGAGATGCGGTCGAGGAAGCTCAAAAGCACGACGAATGGGCTATAGCAGCTCGGGAGATGATCTCACGGGGAGAGACTCAAGACCATGACCTATCGCCTAGCGGTTTAGTCAGGTACAAGAAGCGGATCTACATTCCAAAGGATGGTGAATTACGAACGAAGATTCTAGACGAGGCTCATAAGAGTAAATATACTCTACATCCAGGAATGGTGAAGATGTACCAGAACCTGAAATCCGAGTTTTGGTGGCCCAGGCTGAAGAAAGACGTAACCGAGTACGTGGGTAGATGCTTGACCTGTCAGAAAGTTAAAACTGAACACCAACGACCCCCTGGTCTTCTTCAAGGACTGGAAATTCCGGAATGGAAATGGGAGAATATTACCATGGACTTAGTGGTAGGGTTACCTAAGATCAGACAACACGACGCGATTTGGGTAATTGTTGACCGATTGACTAAGTCGGCACACTTTCTCCCCATTAGTATTAACTACTCACCAGAACGTCTGGCGGAGACAGGGTTACTGACAAGGGTAAGCAGGCTGCTTAAGGACTCGGACGGAGGATTGTTTATCTATTGCTGTTTTCTATGGCTTCATCTCAACCGTCCAATCCATTTGCTTACGTCATCGATGACGTAACTGTTTAGGTTTCCCTTGGATACCTATCGATTTAATGTCCTTGTCAAAATAATAACTTGTTAAGGTACCCTGAGATGAAAATCCCTACCTTGTAGAGGCCAGACACCATGCGTGCAAAGGGGCGTGGCTCCGGGGACGAAGATCTTTTGATTAAGTCCTTGACGGTGGTGATCAATTGACAGAAGAGGGAAAGAACCCAGTAATTCTGGGGAGACAGTTATGTCATACTAGTGCCTATGAGAGTTGTAGGTACCCAGTAGTAAGTATATCAATATTAGTGCCAAGAATCAATAGACATTATGTAGTTAATATTGCTTAGGCGAGAGAAATCTCAGAACTATGACCCCTGTGAGAGTAGGAACCCTGAGAAAATATGAGTGAGTTTTGCCTAGGTTCCAAATACCTAAGAGATAGTTCCTTAACAGAACCATACGAAAGCTGGAAACCTCAGTAGCCACCAGGTTATGGTCTCAAGGTGGGACCAAGAACCATAGAGATGTTAGTGGCTAATAGATTCCCTATAAAGTAAGTGGCTACCCGATAGGGAAAATTGAGTTAAGAATTATGCTTGGAGCTAAATAGAAAGTGAAAGTCCACAAATAGAATGACCCTAGATAAGATGGCAGACATAGAAACAACGGTTTATGAAACTACTAAAGGATAGGAACCTGTTAAGATTTGAGTTCTCATTATAATGATTCAAAGACGATCACTGGCGCTACTTATGGAAAGTTTGTCGGAGAAGGATACCTACGGGGAGTTCTGATCAAGGAGGTTTACCTACAGAGGATGCTAACCGGAAAAGCTGACTGGTCTGCGAAGACTGAGTGAAGCGCCGAGTAATGTGCCGTAGAGCAGAGCCACCGTGACGACGAACCGTAGTGTGGGGCCGCTGTGACAACGAACCATAAAGTAGAGTTACCAGTGCATCAGTTCTCAAGGTAAGTAAATTATAATGAGTCTCACATCGAATAGGTTCCTTAGAGCGAAGGTTTCAGTAATCTAGTATATTGCCATGAGTCGCTCCAGTGCTATATAGCACATATTGTGTTTATAAGCTAGCAGAAGCCCACGGTTGTTAGACAACAAATACGAGAAGTGTCCCAAAAAGTTTGTGAAACCCGAGGATAACGGGCAAAGTTTGGAATAGCCAGATGAGTTAAGTAGAACAAACTAAGCATTATACATATGGTTTGAGTAGCCAAGTAAAGAGGTCCGAATACGTGTAATTAGTGATGACCTTCTAATGTTAGTTGTCTGATTCCTAAGTAAGGTTTTAAAATTTAATTTTTGAACTTGCCAATACACCTGCTGTATTAGAAATTTTGAAATTTATTTGTTCGAACATGTGGATTTTTTTTGAAGCTGAGTTTTCAAATGAAATGTTTTCAACAGAATTTGAGACCACAGCGATTATTATTTTGAAATGATATTGTCTTGTAAAAAAAAAAGGGTTTTTGATAGAACCCAGAGTTTGAAACCGAGTTTTTTAACTATGTTGTGGTAAAGTCAGTACAAAACTGGAAGGACAGAAGCTGTTGTAGATGTACACAGTTTGCTGGGTCTTGCTAGATGTTTTAAAATGTTTGAAATCGCTGGCCTTTGATAAATGTTTTTTTTTTGAACAAAAAGTTTTAGAGGGATTTTGGTTTGAGAAAATGGAAATCGCACCAGCAGTGAACGCACCCAATCCATAACATTTCGCCTAGGGCGTATGTTTTGATTAGTAAAACCTGACTGTCTATGATTGGACTGAGTTCCGCTAGATAGGGTTGCTACTTTATGTGCCAGTGTGAACACTGGGTCTCCTAAGAGAGGGGCGGAGGTTCTCCCACATTGTTGATAATACTGTTGAGACTGGATTTGAGGATTGGGGTAAGGCGCTCACTGTACCAAATGGTTAAAATGATGGTGTGTACTCTCAATTGTAAAATTTTGTGAAATAAATTAGCTCCCTCAAAGATGGGTGCTGGTAATAAAAGTTTTTGAAAATGATCCGGCAGTGAAAAATGTTTTCACGAATTTGTGATGGCAGCGATTAAGTTTAAAAATGTTATAGCACTATTACTTTGTGGTATAGTGCAGATTGTGAAATGTACTGAAACCACGGAAATTTTTCATGTTTGAAAATTTGAAAATGAGACAAGAAAATAATTTTGGGTAGCAATGACATGATTGTCGACGCTATCGTGTTGAAAAGAAAAGCAGTGTAATTGGGAATTATGGTACAGGAACAGCAACTATTAGAAAGGTTTGGAATACTGAATTAGTTAAGTCAAATAATAGCTTTGGATTCTTTTTACCAATTTTCTTGTGACATTCATGATAGGAGAAGAATGGGTTAATCAAAATATTCAAGTGATTGATAATGAGGATTTATGATTTGAGGATGTGATTGAGATTAAATTTCAGAGCCGCGTAGCGGAAGATGGTAAGTAGAAAATTTATTGAATATTGGATTCTGTAAGCCCAAAATTACTTTCTAGAGGATGAATATTTTTATTGGTGTCTAGAAAAGTGATTGAAAGACTAAGCCCCTATTTGATGGTTATTCAATTAGTTGCCGTTGTAAAAAGTATGAAGAGATTTTCGCTAGATTTACACTTACCTAGCTAATTTATATGAGTAACAGATGACAATACCATAACAGAATACGGGCATAGTCTTGATTATACAGAATAACTGGCTTAAGTTTGAATTTAATAAGATAAAGTTGAGTTTGGCAGGAAAACTCAAAAATCCTTATGAATCCTAGAATAAGAGATTACAAACTTTAGCAAGAAGGCTAGACTATATTATTTCAAGCATCAAGAGCAACAGTTGGTACAATCCCACCACAAGCGTTGACCATCTCAAGTTTAAGTCTATTAATTTCTTCTTGAGCGGCTGCACTTGAGAGAGGACCATCAGAAGACATTGTTTGTCTCAATCTAGCTATTTGCCTCATAGTGCTTCGAATTTTTACATAAGGCCAATGCCTTATTCCTTCCCTATGGCATATTTTCATTAAGACATTTTTGCATAGAAGAACTTGTTTAGCCGCTTCTTGTTGAGGTAAATGGAATAAGTCTCTAAGATCATTTATTGACATTGATGCACCTCTAATATTTTGTTCAGCTCTTGATCGGTATGGATTACTAGGTATGGGGACTGAAGGATTATTATTTACAACCATGAGCTCTTTTCCTTTATTGGATATATTCTCTGTATTGGTTGGAAATGAACTATTAGGGAGTTCATTTTGATTTTTAGTCCATTCCAAACCAACACAGAGGGCCTCAGAGTAGGCTGATAGGGGATCCGACACCAGGACATACCCTAAAGATTTTTGATTCAAACAATAATTTTCTAGAAAATGTTTGACATCATCTAAATTCTTCTTACCAAAGTCAAATACTTGAGGACTGGAAGAACCTCCTTGTACGTCCTGGTGAAAGACAGCGTGACATATCATACCAATCCTCCCATGAACTTCAAGTTTATGGTATTGAAGTCCATTGGTATGAATAATCTCTCGTAGAACATGGCAGCAACCACATGAAAATGGATTAATAGTCTCAGTCAAGGTAGAAGCAGAATTCCTTGGTTGAGAAGGTACCGTAGACTCCATAAGTTCTGCCACATTACGACACCTTTGGACAGGTCGCCTTGATAGACCTGCTTCAGATTCCTTTCTGTTAGTAGTTGTAAAAATAGAATCTTGTATCCTTGGAGGAGGAGTAGGAATGTTAATCGTTGAGGCAGATAAATGAACGTTCATACTTACGGGATTTTGGGGAAATAAAGAAGAATAAGGGTATGATGCATTGTTTGACAAATCAGACAACATGTTAGTCTGATAGTCATGAAGTAAGGCTTCAAGAAAGAAAGGGTTGAATGAATCGGAGATTGGAATAGAGTTACTTGAACTGGCCATGTTTAAGGATAATGTGGAAGGTTATAGTGAAGATTACGATCGGAGAGGAAATGAATATTTTGTGAAGTTTGAGAGAACGTGAAACATTTACTCTTTCTTTACTCGATTTATAGCTGGGCTAGCAACGTCTAGATTTTGTTAAGCAGCATCGGATTCTCATCTGTCGTTGGCTCAGAATAGTGCAGACTTTGTTGTTATGCGGAAAATTTTATGGCACCGCACCCTAGTGCACCCTAGCCACCGTTAGGGGTCGCAGTTTCCTAGACCTTTGCAGACAGAAATCGCTATGGCATTTATTGCTAGCTGTGTTTTCAAGAAAATAAGTTTGGACGTTTATACGCACATTTATCTAAGAAATCTGTCTTGGATGTGCAGCTGACTCAAGATGTCGGAATTGACATTTGAAAATAGGATTTTAAGCGTAAGCGTGCTAAGGTGATAGTAATCTTGGGAAGGGTGACTTTCTAATAATATTAGATGAACCGGAGAGAATCCGAAGATTTGAAATGATGATGAGAATAGTATCTATGATGATACTTGGTACCAGAATTAAGAGAATTAGAGTGATAGACAAACCCAGAAAATAGAATTTTTCCTGGATCACTAGTTAGCATGCTAGTACATAGGAAGAGGTTGAATTATAGAAAATGAAATGGAGCATTTGTGAAATGTTCCCAGTTTAATGGAGCATTGAATAGTAGGATGTATGCTAGATAAGCATGTATAAGGAAGAAGTATATTAGAGGTCTAGATAACCTTTTGAGTTTATATGTTCAAATTTCGAGGACGAAATTTATTGAACAGGGGGAGAATTGTAACATCCTGAATTTTGGACCTAAAGACTAGAAAATTAGCCTATTATCGGAGGACTATTAGACCCTATTTTTGAAAATGAATTTAAAATCAGTATTTTATTGGACATGAATAGTGTTTACTATTCACAAATACGTACATGAATAGTATTCACTATTCACAAATACGTATTCACTTTTTATAAATACGATATTTAATAGATATTTTGAGAAATATGAAAATATTTACTATTTACAAATACGTATTTACTATTTAAAAATACAGTATTTACTATTCCTAAATACGTATTCACTATTTGAAAATACGTATTTATTATTCATGCGGGACCCACGTCAAAATAATTCTCCTCCTGCCGACACATTCACGGGAGAAATTTTGAAATTATTGTTTGCGGGACCCACTCAATAATAATATTATAATAATATAATATCTTATACTTTGGAAAACAATAGAAATAAAATTATTTCCAATAAATTGTGAATTAGGTTTTTAAAGTAAGGGTATATTATAAATAAGTGAATTTTTATCTCAGAGTGGGTTATCTCCGAAGTCATTTCCGTAATCGACGGAATGATTATTTGAGATAGGTTGAACCGATATTTTGAAGCAGGACAGATAGTGGAACCTGTAGGAAATAAATCATAACTCAAAATCCTTGAACTAAGTAGTAAACAACTGCACATATTATGAATCAATGAATTTTTGTCTAGAAGATGGTGTCACCCGAAGTAATTTCTGTAACCGTCAGTGTCCGACTTTAAATCTTCGGCAGGTTACGGAATACCCTAAATAGGATCAAAAATTTAGTTGACCCAGATATTTCTGAAGAGGAAAAATAGAACTTCAAGGCTGTGCTTCCGGATTCTTGAGAATTTCTAATATAACGTGATTAGAACACCGATCAGGGAATCTTTATAGGATAAATGCAAAAGAGTAAGAAAGTGTCATCGTCATGATGACATCATCGATGACGTCATCGATGACGTAAGCAAATGGATTGGACGGTTGAGATGAAGCCATGTTTAAAGTCAAGATCCAACAGCCAAAATCTGACCTGATAAAGTATGAATAGTTTCATGCTTTTTCACTATAAATAGAGGCTTCATTTCTTCATTTTTTTCACACCAAACTCAGAGAGCAACAGTTGAGTTTAAGAGAAGAGTGAGAATTCTCAGAGTTAGAGAGAGAGTTTAGAGTAAAGTTCTTGAAGCTGGAGAGAATGAGCAGGAACTTCAAGGGTAAGTTCTCTAGTTCTTGAGTTTTAGCTTCTAGTTCTTGGTAATAGTGTAGTTTGATCCAGAAAACTAGAGAATAAATTCTTAAACTTGTTTTTAGGCCTTCTTGCATTGAAATAGTGCTGAACAAGGTTCTGCAAGGGATGTCCGAAGATTTCGGAGTCAGATTCGAAGGAAGTCCGTATACGTGAATAGTGCCGTATACGTGAATAGTGCTGTATAGGTGAATAGTACCGTATACATGAATAGTGCCGTATATGTGAATAGTACCGTATACATGAATGGTAAATTACTATTCACACCGAACGGAGGTACGGACGCGTATTGTAACCTTAACTCTGATGCTTATGGTATGCTTATATGTGATAGATAGTCTGAAATTCTGTTTTTGAAAAATTGATCATACACATACAACTTGATACGAGTTATAGTCTTGATAACGCCGTTATGTTTTCCTAGCGCTGAGGACACGGATGTACACCGTGGCACTGGTGAATAGTGCAGACTATAATAACATGCATATTGCAGTGGCTGTGTTATGTTATTATGTGAATATGAGAATAATGTATGTGATTATTGCTGTTTTGACATGAATATCTGTCATACATATTTGATACATAAGCATGAGGTTAACCGTTACCTGAGGTTCAATGGGTATTGAACCTCAGCTCTTACTGTAGCTTCAGGATTTTCGGAGTGAACAGAAACAGAAACAAGGGTAAGCAGCAGGCAGAAGGACTAGCTGGAGAAAGTCCTGTAGATATGTATAGTCTTTCGAACTCTTTGTATCAACAAACCAGTACACTACAGTGGTTGAATATCAGTTACTTTGTATTTAAAATCATTTCGTTGCTCAACTCTGGTTAAATTATTTTGAACTCTGATCAAATAATTTCGAAAATACTTTAGAAAAGTTGGGGTGTTACATTCCCCCCGCTATTCCAAATACAAAATGTAAATTACTTTTTCCTTTTTTATCATTGTTAAATGCATATTTTTATATTAATTATCCCTACTTATCATTAATTTATTTATTTAATCATTTATTACTTATTTTCGCTCATATTTTTACTCATTCTCTTTTCTATGCTCTTTTCATAAATATGGCATATTTAGAAGAAACACAACATTTTTGACACATTTATTGTCTTTAACTAATTTTAACTGTTAGTATGATTTGTGCAATTAAAAAAAGACATTTTTTACACTTAATAAATTAAATAATAATGAATTATTTAATATTCAATAATTTAACTGATAGTATGATTTAACTTGTAAGTGTTTTTATTAATTAAATATATATAATTAATTATTTTTAATATTTTCAAATATTTTTTTCAAAACTAAAATAACAATTTTTACTTTTTTATAATTTAACTTTTCTCTTAAAATTATTATAAAAGCCTTTTAAACTACCGGCAATCTAAATAAGTTTCAGTTTTAGAAAAATCACTAATACAACCGTCAATCTAAACAAATTTTAGTTTTAAAAAGTGATTTATGCGACAACTAATTTAAAAATAGATAATAGGGTAAAGGTGTAAAAATATACGTATGTTTTACCCTCATCCCTCAGGAGCACACAACACATGTTTTTTTGGTGCAAAAATACACACGGAACTTTCTCAAATGGAGTAAAAATACCATCTCCGTTAACTCCCCAAACCTCCGTTACTTTTTTTTCCCCCCTTTGTGGGCCTCACAATTTCCACGTGTTGTCTTTTCCTCCACAAGAGCTTGACTGCTTTTCGTGATTGTCCTTCCGCACTCCTTCTAATTTCAAACCTTTTCTCTCTCTTCCTTCCTGTGATCACAACAGAGTAAAGAGAAGCATCATTCTTGAACCCTAACGTGTTGTACAGCATTGGAGCATAGAACATGACGGCCTTTATACCGATAAATTGCTGGAAGATCTGTGTTTAGTTTGAGCAACCAAATGTGAGAAAATGGGTGAAGGAAAAAAAAAACAGAGCACTCAAGAGGGGGAATTTAAAGAAGGTACTGACCTGCAAGGCAATGACTATGACAAGTTGGGGTCGATTTCTGCGGTTTGAGAAAATTCCTGAAAGGGCGTTTCACCTCTTGAGCAATACGGCTTGCCTCAACGAGTTTTAAGAACTCAGGTTCCACATTGTCGGTGCCTCTGATCTCTTTAAGCATGGCTTTGCCTTCGTCCGAGCGACCACGCTCGATGAGACTGTTAGGAGTGTCCACCCCCAAGAGGGCTCCTAAGGTTAGGAGTCCCGTCGGAAAGCCAGCCAATCCCAAAGATAGCCTCCAACCCCATCCACCTTTGATTCTGTGGTTGCATTATTGCTGAATATAGATTGAGGTCAACAATGAATGTGCAATCTTGCGTAAGAAAACAGGAAAATTCAAACCGATAAAGTAGAGGG
Source organism: Acacia crassicarpa (assembly GCA_034222035.1). Classification (NCBI taxonomy): domain Eukaryota; kingdom Viridiplantae; phylum Streptophyta; class Magnoliopsida; order Fabales; family Fabaceae; genus Acacia; species Acacia crassicarpa. The sequence continues at coordinate 54,589,633 of JAWXYG010000001.1, read as the reverse complement.
GGAAAGGTCTTACTTACTAGTGCCGTAGTTGACAAGGTTTGCAAAGAGAATGCCAATAGTGACATTCAATTGGAACATAATATTCAACCCTCCATATATTCTCGTCGGGGCAATCTCGGAGAGGAAAACCGAAACGGCCTGTATTCAAATTAAAGCAAGAAAAATTAGTAATGAACTTACAATACAAACCACAATAATAGATAGTTTTTTCTTTTTTTTTTTGCTCAAAAGTAGATAGTTTAATTAATACAATATCCCACTGATGATGTGAACTTGATATTTTAACCCGATTCAAACTTCCAATTTCAAGCTAAAAGAATTCAGGCCAATGGCGGAGCCAGCTTTTTATATTTGTGTCTGCACAATTAGTAGGGGAGATTTAGAGGTTTGGGACAACGCCCCCAAAGTTTTTTTTTTTTAAAGGAAAGTAAGTTCTAAATGCATTAAAAAAATAGACAAGAAAATAAAAGAAAACTTCAACTTAACGTAAAAAAATAATAATCAAAAGGCAACTAAGCTATTACAATAAATAGAACGATTATAAAAGTATTCTTCGATTCTTTATTCCTTGAAAACATTGCATTATATCTTCATCATCAATAATATAAAACATATCACGTTCAACATAAGTTAGCATGTATGAGTTAAACCAATCACCACTTATCAGATTGCGTAACTTATCATTAACAAAAGCCATTATAGAAAATACCCGCTCAACTCTAGCAGTTGCTACCGGTAGAACGAGTGCCAACTTTATCAACAAATAGACCAATGGATAAATAATATCATTTCTCTTCTCAACCATCTTCAAAGTAAGGTTAGAAATTGTTTTCAAATTGACAAAATCAGAATCAGCTTTTACATCAACAATAAAATTACTGAGACTTGAAAAAAGAAAAAAAAATAAAAAAATATCTGCAAGCTCATTAAACTCCAAAGGGTAGAATTAAAATCACATATTATTGATAGTGACAAAATCCTATCCCTTTTTAAATAACCACATATTATTGGTAAGAATGAATTAAATCACAGCACCTTGAACACAATTTAATGAATAAAATGTTACAAAGACAACGCCTTTAATTCAAAATAAAAAACTTGTATAGGCAAGTAGAGGATAATTAGGATGATATAATATAGAAAAGTTGAACGTAATTAGTAATTGTCTCTGAAAAAAAAACCAAGGAAGGGACAAGGGACCCACTAGCTATGCATTGAGATTTGTGTGATCTTATCAATCTCCTCCACCCTTCTTAATTTCCTTTTTTTCCTCTTTCCAGACTTCTTCTTCCTCCTTATCGTCATAAATCTCTCTCTCTCCCCCCACACACAGAGCAATGAATAACGATCTGTGTTTCAAACTCCCGCTCCCAACGTTTGTGTCTGCACGTGCAGACACTTGCAACAATGTGGCTCCGCTACTGATTCAAGCGGTCCAAAGGATGATGAGAGGATAACATAGACTTCTTGATTAAGCAATCAGGGGTGACCTAACATGTGGTTAGGCAGAAATTAGTTTTGTAAACGCTGACGAAATTGAGCCGAGCCTGCTCTTTCGGGATGTTGAAAGAAACTCAAAACATGAATTAATTATGTTCAATTATAAAGACGCTCACATGATGAAGTTAACGGAGATGGTATTTTTGCCTCATTAAAAAAAGTTCGTGTGTATTTTTACACCTTAAAAAAACATGTGGTGTTGGGTGCTCTTAAGAATAAAAAAAAATATATATATATATATATATATATATATATATCTATTTTTACACTTTTACCCTAAATTATACTATAGAATCTCTCTATTAACCAATATTACTCCGCTCTTCGAAACACAGAAAATCAATCATGCAACCTAAGCTGATCGACCATAAATTTTAAATTTAAGTGGTACAGTACGGAGAAGAAAAGTCTGCGATTGCAGCTTGGAATGGGGCCTCCCCATATAACAAAAATACCATATTGCCCCTAGATATTTTATTGCTCCGCTTATTTAGCACTGTGCAAACAAAGGAGATTCAAAACCAGATGTGGAGAAAGAAGAGGGGAGTTATCTTTGATCATCAGATCCATAATAATAATATTATGGAGGCATCTTCCGCCATATGGGATGCCACAAAGATCTGCTGTTGTTTCCTCAACAAAGAAGCTGCTTATGCTTGCCACTTGGAACACAATCTGAAGTTGCTTGAAGCAAAATGGGAAAAGCTTGCAGAGAAGAAGAACGATGTGGAAGCAAATATTGAAGAAGAAGAAGAAAGATCTCATCAATTGAGTGGTTGGCTGAAAAGAACGGCGAGCGTTCAAGAGGTACCACTCATTATTATATTCATTATTCATTTTTCAAATTAATTTCTTATTTCATAATCATTTAATTGCATGGATTACATAATTATTACTCCCTCTATAGTCTTTCATACTTTAAATTAATTCTGTCTGAGGTACGACACACCTTATTTGCTTATGGTCTTGAGTAAGTAACTTTCTTAAACTTTTATTATTTAGCTTTTACATTAATTTCATAGTCCATTAGCTGCAAGAAAAAACTTTCACAACATATATCTTATCGCTATTTTTTGTGTCTAATTTATTTTCTTCATTGAGATATAGTGGGAACTATAGTTAATAAATAAACTACTTTATTCCAATATATTATACTTATGTTTTATTGTTATTTAATATTGGTATTACAAATTTCCAAATCTAAAATGTAAGAAGTGGTAATGACCATATAACACCCCAACTTTTCTAAAGCATTTTCGAAATTATTTGATCAGAGTTCAAAATAATTTAACCAGAGTTGAGCAACGAAATGATTTTAAATACAAAGTAACTGATATTCAACCACTGTAGTGTACTGGTTTGCTGATACAAAGAGTTCGAAAGACTATACATATCTACTGGACTTTCTCCAGCTAGTCCTTCTGCCTGCTGCTTACCCTTGTTTCTGTTTCTGTTCACTCCGAAAATCCTGAAGCTACAGTAAGAGCTGAGGTTCAATACCCATTGAACCTCAGGTAACGGTTAACCTCATGCTTATGTATCAAATATGTATGACAGATATTCATGTCAAAACAGCAATAATCACATACACTATTCATATATTCACATAATAACATAACACAGCCACTGCAATATGCATGTTATTATAGTCTGCACTATTCACCAGTGCCACGGTGTACATCCGTGTCCTCAGCGCTAGGAAAACATAACGGCGTTATCAAGACTATAACCCGTATCAAGTTGTATGTGTATGATCAATTTTCAAAAAAAAGAATTTCAGACTATCTATCACATATAAGCATACCATAAGCATCAGAGTTAAGGTTACAATACGCGTCCGTACCTTCGTTCGGTGTGAATAGTAATTTACTATTCATGTATACGGCACTATTCACGTATACGGACTTCCTTCGAATCTGACTCCGGAATCTTCGGACATCCCTTGCAGAACCTTGTTCAGCACTATTTCAATGTAAGGAAACCTAAAAACAAGTTTAAGAATTTATTCTCTAGTTTTCTGGATCAAACTACACTATTACCAAGAACTAAAAGCTAAAACTCAAGAACAAGAGAACTTACCCTTGAAGTTCTTGCTCCTTCTCTTCAACTCCAAGAACTTTACTCTAAACTCTCTCTCTAACTCTAAGAAATCTCACTCTTTTCTTAAACTCAACTGTTGTTCTCTGAGTTTGGTGTGAAGAAAATGAAGAAATGAAGCCTCTATTTATAGTGAAAAAGCATGACACTATTCATACTTTATCAGGTCAGATTTTGGCCGTTGGATCTTGACTTTAAACATGGCTTCATCTCAACCGCCCAATCCATTTGCTTACGTCATCGATGACGTCATCAAGATGCTTACGTCATCGATGACATCATCATGACGATGACACTTTCTTACTCTTTTGCATTTATCCTATAAAGATTCCCTGATCGGTGTTCTAATCGCGTTATATTAGAAATTCTCAAGAATCCGGAAGCACAGCCTTGAAGTTCTATTTTTCCTCTTCAGAAATATCTGGGTCAACTAAATTTTTGATCCTATTTAGGGTATTCCGTAACCTGCCGAAGATTTTAAGTCGGACACTGACAGTTACAGAAATTACTTCGGGTGACACCAACTTCTAGACAAAAATTCACTGATTCATAATATGTGCAGTTGTTTACTACTTAGTTCAAGGATTTTGAGTTATGATTTATTTCCTACAGGTTCCACTATCTGTCCTAATTCACAAAATATCGGTTTCAACCTATCTCAATAATCATTCCGCCGATTACGGAAATGACTTTGGAGATAACCCACTCTGAGATAAAAATTCACTTGTTTATAATATACCCTTACTTTAAAAACCTAATTCACGGTTTATTGGAAATAATTTTATTTCTATTGTTTTCCAAAGTATAAGATATTATATTATAATAATATTATTATTGAGTGGGTCCCGCGCGCAAAATTTTTCAAACTTCACGGGTGTTGGCAGAGGGAAATAATTTGACGTGGGTCCCGCATGAATAGTAAATACGTATTTTCAAATAGTGAATACGTATTTAGGAATAGTAAATACCGTATTTTTAAATAGTAAATACCGTATTTTTAAATAGTAAATACTATTCATACCCCACAAAATACCGTATTAACCAATAGTAAATACGTATTTGTGAATAGTAATTACTATTCATGTACGTATTTATGAATAGTAGATACTATTCATATTCAAAAATACTGATTTCAAATTTGTCATTTTCAAAAATAGGGCCTAGTAGTCCTCAAAAAATAGGCTAGTTTTCAAGTCTTTAGGTCCAAAATTCAGGATGTTACAATTCTCCCCCCGTTCAATAAATTTCGTCCTCGAAATTTGACAATATAAAATCAAAAGGTTATCTAGACCTCTAGTCTATTCCTTCCTTATGCAAACTTAAATAGCACGCATCATACTATTCAGTGTCTCAATCTTATACCCAGGTATAGTACTAAATTACAGGACTTGCTGATCTATTCTCACAGTACTCGGTTACATAGGCCTCACTGCCTGATTTATTTAGCCTATCGGCTTAACACATATTGGCCTTCCGCATCTGCTCATCAATTTCATCTGAGTCTTTCCCATTCAAATTCTTGAATTACTTTCACTTACTCAACACTATAGCTGACAGCTATTAATTGACTTAACTAGTTTAGTATTCCAGACCTTTCTAATAGTTGCTGTTCCTGTACCATAATTCCCAATTACACTGCTTTTCTTTTCAACACGATAGCGTCGACAATCATGTCATTGCTACCCAAAATTATTTTCTTGTCTCATTTTCAAATTTTCAAACATGAAAAATTTTCCGTGGTTTCAGTACATTTCACAATCTGCACTATACCACAAAGTAATAGTGCTATAACATTTTTAAACTTAATCGCTGCCATCACAAATTCGTGAAAACATTTTTTACTGCCGGATCATTTTCAAAAACTTTTATTACCAGCACATATCTTTGAGGGAGCTAATTTATTTCACAAAATTTTACAATTGAGAGTACACACCATCATTTTAACCATTTGGTACAGTGAGCGCCTTACCCCAATCCTCAAATCCAGTCTCAACAGTACTATCAACAATGTGGGAGAACCTCCGCCCCTCTCTCAGGAGACCCAGTGTTCACACTGGCACATAAAGTAGCAACCCTATCTAGTGGAACTCAGTTCAGTCATAGACAGTCAGGTTTTACTAATCAAAACATACGCCCTAGGCGAAATGTTATGGATTGGGTGCGTTCACTGCTGGTGCGATTTCCATTTTCTCAAACCAAAATCTCTCCAAAACTTTTTGTTCAAAAAAAAACATTTATCAAAGGCCAGCGATTTCAAACATTTTAAAACATCTAGCAAGACCCAGCAAACTGTGTACATCTACAACAGCTTCTGTCCTTCCAGTTTTGTACTGACTTTTCCACAACATAGTTAAAAACTCAATTTCAAACTTTGGGTTCTAACAAAAACCCCTTTATATAAGATAACATCTGTTCAAAATAATCATCACTGTGGTCTCAAATTCTGTTGAGAACATTTCATTTGAAAACTCTGTTTCAAAAATCCACATGTGCGAACAAATCAATTTTAAAAATTTCAAATACAGCAAGTGTCTTGGCAAGTTCAAAAATTCAATTTTTTTTTAAACCTTACTTAGGAATCAGACAACTAATATTAGAAGGTCATCACTAATTACACGCATTGGAACCTCTGTCCTTGGCTACTCAAACTATCCATAAAATACTTAGTTTGTTCTACTTTAATCTTCCAGCTATTTCAAACATCGTTCGCTATCCTCGGATCTCACAAAATTTTCTGGACACTTCTCATATTCGTTGTCTGACAACTATGGGCTTCTGCTAGCCTATAAACACAATATATGCTGTATAGCACTGGAGCAAACCATGACGATATACTAAGTTACAACAGTCTTTTCTCTAGGGAACCTATTCAATGTGAGATTCATTATAATGTACTTACCTTGAGAACCAATGCACTGGTAACTCTACTTTATGGTTCATTGTCACGGCGGCTCCACTCTACGGTTCGTCGTCACGGTGGCTCTGCTCTACGGCACATTACTCGGCGCTTCACTTAGTCTTCTCAGACCAGTCAGCTTTTCCGGTTAGCATCCTCTGTAGGTAAACCTTCTTGATCAGAACTCCCCGTAGGTATCCTTCTCCGACAAACTTTCCATAAGTAGCGCCAGTGATCGTCTTTGAATCATTATAATGAGAACTCAAATCTTAACAGGTTCCTATCCTTTAGTAGTTTCATAAACCGTTGTTTCTATGTCTGCCATCTTATCTAGGGTCATTCTATTTGTGGACTTTCACTTTCTATTTAGCTCCAAGCATAATTCTTAACTCAATTTTCCCTATCGGGTAGCCACTTACTTTAAAGGGAATTTATTAGCCACTAACATCTCTATGGTTCTTGGTCCCACCTTGAGACCATAACCTGGTGGCTACTGAGGTTTCCAGCTTTCGTATGGTTCTGTTAAGGAACTATCTCTTAGGTATTTGGAACCTAGGCAAAACTCACTCATATTTTCTCAGGGTTCCTACTCTCACAAGGGTCATAGTTCTGAGATTTCTCTCGCCTAAACAATATTAACTACATAATGTCCATTGATTCTTGGTACTAATATTGATATACTTACTACTGGGTACCTACAACTCTCATAGGCACTAGTATGACATAACTGCCTCCCCAGAATTACTGGGTACTTTCCCTCTTCTGTCAATTGATCACCACCGTCAAGGACTTAATCAAAAGATCTTCGTCCCCAGAGCCACGCCCCTTTGCACGCATGGTGTCTGGCCTCTACAAGGTAGGGATTTTCTTCTCAGGGTACCTTAACAAGTTATTATTTTGACAAGGACATTAAATCGATAGGTTACTATCCAAGGGAAACCTAAACAGTAGGTTACTGTCTACCGGAAAACTTAAGTCGTACCGACTTCTCTGTACCACTTCCCTTGAAACTCTGAGTGGGGATTTAACTTAGATTCCGATTCCCATATCAAAAGTCTTAAAGTTTAACAACAGAAACCATATTCTGTGCCATCTACTCTATATCAAGGCCTCCAGAGCCTAACCCTTTTCCTTAGGATGTACGTCCTTTTTGTATCACAACACCAGTATTGTATCAGTACTTGTACTTGTTTTTTCGAAACACTTTTAAAACCATGGCTTAGAACCTAACTTTGTTAGTCAAACCGATTGGCCAGGTAGGCGTCTATCATGGAAGCCTCACCGTGCTAGGGTGACTGATTGGCTGATCCACATAGACTCGGCCCTACCTTCGGCATCAATGGTTTACTGTAACTGAGTCGGGTTCATACCAGATAATACACTTTTGAAAGCTTAGAACCTAACTCCGCTACTCAGACAATCCGACTAGGCAGGTGTATTTGTGGAAGGCTCACCGAATTCAAGGAAACTGATTGCCAACCACAAAACCCCTTTCTAGATATCGGACTGTTTGGAGTAACTTAGTTAACTCCGTGCCAGGATGTCTGCTCTGATACCAAAATATAACACCCCAACTTTTCTAAAGCATTTTCGAAATTATTTGATCAGAGTTCAAAATAATTTAACCAGAGTTGAGCAACGAAATGATTTTAAATACAAAGTAACTGATATTCAACCACTGTAGTGTACTGGTTTGCTGATACAAAGAGTTCGAAAGACTATACATATCTACTGGACTTTCTCCAGCTAGTCCTTCTGCCTGCTGCTTACCCTTGTTTCTGTTTCTGTTCACTCCGAAAATCCTGAAGCTACAGTAAGAGCTGAGGTTCAATACCCATTGAACCTCAGGTAACGGTTAACCTCATGCTTATGTATCAAATATGTATGACAGATATTCATGTCAAAACAGCAATAATCACATACACTATTCATATATTCACATAATAACATAACACAGCCACTGCAATATGCATGTTATTATAGTCTGCACTATTCACCAGTGCCACGGTGTACATCCGTGTCCTCAGCGCTAGGAAAACATAACGGCGTTATCAAGACTATAACCCGTATCAAGTTGTATGTGTATGATCAATTTTCAAAAAAAAGAATTTCAGACTATCTATCACATATAAGCATACCATAAGCATCAGAGTTAAGGTTACAATACGCGTCCGTACCTTCGTTCGGTGTGAATAGTAATTTACTATTCATGTATACGGCACTATTCATGTATACGGTACTATTCACGTATACGGCACTATTCACGTATACGGACTTCCTTCGAATCTGACTCCGGAATCTTCGGACATCCCTTGCAGAACCTTGTTCAGCACTATTTCAATGTAAGGAAACCTAAAAACAAGTTTAAGAATTTATTCTCTAGTTTTCTGGATCAAACTACACTATTACCAAGAACTAAAAGCTAAAACTCAAGAACAAGAGAACTTACCCTTGAAGTTCTTGCTCCTTCTCTTCAACTCCAAGAACTTTACTCTAAACTCTCTCTCTAACTCTAAGAAATCTCACTCTTCTCTTAAACTCAACTGTTGTTCTCTGAGTTTGGTGTGAAGAAAATGAAGAAATGAAGCCTCTATTTATAGTGAAAAAGCATGACACTATTCATACTTTATCAGGTCAGATTTTGGCCGTTGGATCTTGACTTTAAACATGGCTTCATCTCAACCGCCCAATCCATTTGCTTACGTCATCGATGACGTCATCAAGATGCTTACGTCATCGATGACATCATCATGACGATGACACTTTCTTACTCTTTTGCATTTATCCTATAAAGATTCCCTGATCGGTGTTCTAATCGCGTTATATTAGAAATTCTCAAGAATCCGGAAGCACAGCCTTGAAGTTCTATTTTTCCTCTTCAGAAATATCTGGGTCAACTAAATTTTTGATCCTATTTAGGGTATTCCGTAACCTGCCGAAGATTTTAAGTCGGACACTGACAGTTACAGAAATTACTTCGGGTGACACCAACTTCTAGACAAAAATTCACTGATTCATAATATGTGCAGTTGTTTACTACTTAGTTCAAGGATTTTGAGTTATGATTTATTTCCTACAGGTTCCACTATCTGTCCTAATTCACAAAATATCGGTTTCAACCTATCTCAATAATCATTCCGCCGATTACGGAAATGACTTTGGAGATAACCCACTCTGAGATAAAAATTCACTTGTTTATAATATACCCTTACTTTAAAAACCTAATTCACGGTTTATTGGAAATAATTTTATTTCTATTGTTTTCCAAAGTATAAGATATTATATTATAATAATATTATTATTGAGTGGGTCCCGCGCGCAAAATTTTTCAAACTTCACGGGTGTTGGCAGAGGGAAATAATTTGACGTGGGTCCCGCATGAATAGTAAATACGTATTTTCAAATAGTGAATACGTATTTAGGAATAGTAAATACCGTATTTTTAAATAGTAAATACCGTATTTTTAAATAGTAAATACTATTCATACCCCACAAAATACCGTATTAACCAATAGTAAATACGTATTTGTGAATAGTAATTACTATTCATGTACGTATTTATGAATAGTAGATACTATTCATATTTAAAAATACTGATTTCAAATTTGTCATTTTCAAAAATAGGGCCTAGTAGTCCTCCAAAAATAGGCTAGTTTTCAAGTCTTTAGGTCCAAAATTCAGGATGTTACAGACCACATGGTGTAAATAGTATCAAATTTCATTTATATATATATATATCAAAATTTTGTATTTACAAGTGGTTAGAATCGGTGGATAATTTATTTCCTTATTTAGGGCCTGTACGTAAGTATTTAATTCAACCTATAGTGTATATCATTTTAACCATGGTCTTTATTTGATATTTACTAGAAGGTAATTGCATACCACACGTATGCATATACATACATGTATGTGTTCATGATCTTACTACCTGTACATCCAAATTTGGTTTAGAATGATGACATAATGTGAAGCTAATTAAGAGTATTATATTCACAGGAAATAAAAGATATTCAAGTTTGTGGGAATAAACAAATTCAAAAAAAATGGCTGAGTAAATATTGCATATCAAGTTACAAGTTAGGAAAGAAAGTTGCTAAGATCCTAAGGAAGGTAGATGAACTAGAATCTGAAGGGAAACAATTTTTTAGGGATTTTAAAATTTCTCTCAAGCGTCTGCATAAGCCGAATGAGATGCCTTGTGGTGAGACAGTGGGCTTAGATTTAATGTTTGATAAGGTATGGAGAAGTATTGAAGAAACAAATATTGGTATCATTGGCTTATATGGGATGGGCGGGGTTGGAAAGACTACCTTACTAAAGAAAATTAATAATGAACTTGGGAAGAGATCAGATTTTTACATTGTGTGGGTGGTGGTATCAAAAAGTCCCAACTTAGATAGTATTATGGAGTGCATTAGAAAATGTGTAGGGATTGAAGATCACATTTGGAATCATTGTAGTAACCAAGATGGAAAGGTTGCAAAGATTTATGAAATCCTAAAGAAAAAGAAATTTGTTTTGTTATTGGATGACATCTGGGATAGGTTGGACTTGGAAAAGGTTGGAGTGCCACATCCAAAGGAAACTAATTTTCAATCCAAAGTATTATTCACAACACGATTTGAGGATGTGTGTGCGAAAATGAAAGCTCAAAGAGAATACAAAGTTGAAGTTCTAACGGAGAAAGAAGCTTTAGAGTTATTTGCCATGAAAGTAGGTGAGGAAACTCTAAAATCTAACCTTGCCATTTGCAACTTAGCACAGGAGATGGTTAGAGAATGTAAAGGGTTGCCACTTGCATTAAGTGTGGTAGGGAGCGCCATGGCTGGTGTGAAGAGTGTAGAAGCATGGGAGCACTCGATCAATAACTTAACAAGTTCTTCATGGACAGCTTCAAGTTTAGAGACAGAGGTGTTTTTTGTCCTAAAGTTTAGCTATGATCGACTACCAGATGAAACACACAAAAATTGTTTCTTATATTGTGCATTATACCCAGAGGATGATGAGATTGAAGTGGACGATCTCATTCAAAAATGGATAGGGGAGGGGTTTCTTGATATTGATGGGATAAGAAGTGTACATGATATGCATTGCCATGGTGAGTCCATAATTGAAAAGTTGAAGCTTTCATGTTTGTTGGAGAATGTTGAACATGATTCCTTTATTAGGGGCTTAGTTAAGATGCATGATGTCATTCGTGACATGGCACTCTGGATAGCACATGATCAAGATAGAAACAAAAAGAAGATTATAGTACAAGAAGATGCATGGGCAATATCTCAAGCTAATGTTGAAAATTGGGAAATGGTAGAAAGGATTTCAATCTTGAGTGGCGTTGGATCATGGATACAAAGCAAATCTTGGACAAGTCTCAGAACATTATTATTGAATAACAAATCTGATTGTGCAATAAATGGATTACAAAATATCCAATATGCGAGCCAATTAAAAGTCTTGGAACTAGGGGATATGAAGATTGTATCCGCCGAAGGAATAGGTGGCCTAAATCTTTTGCAATATCTATCATTGCGGGTAACCACGTTAACGAATGCATCAGACTTGTGGAGAGAGTTGAAGAATTTGAAAAACTTGAAGTTTTTTCATTTGTTTTTAGGTGATTATATTGTTATTCCTTTGGGAGTAATATCAAATCTTCATCAGTTGAAAGTGTTTAGATTTTATTTCGGTGGAGTTCGAGCTGAGAGAGAAGAGGAAGAATTTGTAGAGGAGCTGGAATGCTCATCGAACTTAGAGGAATTATGGGTGGAAATAAAAACCGAGAGTGGCCTCAACAAATTACTTAAATCAGCCAAGTTGCAAAGCTGCATATATCGTCTTCTTCTTCGTGATGTTGGCGGCCAAGTCAATGGGCCATTACTATTGGCAACCATGTCAAAAATGAAGCACCTGCATGATCTTGACTTGCGTTTTTTGGAAAACGTGATAGATCTTTCTGTTTGTGACACGTGTCGTCTATCCACGCTTCAAAGTGTACTAGTTTATAAATGCGATACAATACATCATTTGACATGGTTGAAATATGCTCCACTCCTTCGACAACTTCGGGTTCTAAATTGCTACTCAATTGAAGAAGTGATAAAGGGAGAAATAGTTTTAGAAGAAGATGAAGAAGATACTATATTCCCTTCTCTTGAAGTGCTGACATTGAACGGATTGCCAAATTTGAGAAGCATACATGAGAGAGTCTTGTGTTTCCCTTCCCTGAGATCCATCAAAGTAAGTGGCTGTGAAAATCTAAAGAAGTTACCATTTGATTCCAATTCAGCCAAGGCTAAGTTGAGGCGTATCAAGGGAGATCAAGAGTGGTGGAACAACTTAGAGTGGGATGACCTTGCCACTAAAGCCACTTTCCACTCAAAATTCCTACACGTATGATCTTCTTGAACATTACTTTCTCTCTCAGGTAAAAGTACTTTGGTTCATGGAAGATATATTATATGTGGGATGAGCTTGGTATTATTAATATTAGTCTTTTTACTCCTATTAATTACATGTGTATATCTTTGCAGATTATTCATGGAAGATATATTATATGTGGGATGAGCTTGGTTTTCATGATCACTTTGAATAGCCTGGTTTTTGGTACCATATCCCTCACTTTTTCGTCTAATTTCATTTGATTAATTATTTCGTTCTTTGCTTTTAATGTTTTGATATATATAGTGATTCAGTCCAGGTAAAAAAAAAAAAAAAAAAGGTGATTCAGTCATTTTCTTAACTTTGGATATTTATATTAACAAAATTTGATATAATGGGGGCATACTATAATTTGTAATAATCTTAAATTCATATATTGATATTTGAATTGAATTTCTTATCAATAATATAACTTAATTAAATTACATAATGTATTTTTTTGCCTCAAAACATGAGAAACAAAGGTGGAAATCACAAAAAATACAATCAATTGAACAGATTGATAATGTAGAAGAGTGACACACCAAAAAAAAAATAAATTATTTTTTCTTTCTTTAATTTATTTTCTGTGTGAGAGCTTTTCAACCTGAACCTCTGTTTATAATTCTCCTGCTCTTTTTATTTAAAATTTATGCTTCTACTATTTTTTTTTAATTGTTAAATGTTTGGGTGAAGGAATTATTTCCTTGTTTATGGGCTTTTTATTGTCTCTAGCATGAAAAATTGAAAACTTTAGTTGGAGTTAAAGCTTTCGTTCGAAATAAACTATCAAACATGTACCAAACCAAAAACAAGTGACACGTATATCTTTTGCCATTTTCCTGGAACTATATTTTTGCACATTTTAAGATTGACTTTTCATGCAGGTTAACTTGTGTATTGCTCTGCTATTTTAAATAAGACTTTGAATTATAGAATTGAAATTAAGAACATGGAATCGGATCCAGTGTTTTTATTCAGGTTCTAATAATGAAAATCCCAATGCTTAGTTTGGGCAAAAAACTATTCTTGTATTCCAGTAGCTTGTAGATCAGATGGCATCCCCACATTAATGGAGTGGCTTCTATGGAACATGTGGGCATACATAAGTTTGTGTGTATGGGACCCCTTTCCTTGGATAAAAGGCTAGATAGGGTAGTAAAAATAATAATAATCATTCCTGTAATTAGAAAGCCTAAAAGGGGGTGTTACCCCAATATGCATGATACATATTTGACTTTTTCACCAATTTACGTAAGTTGGATTTACAAAGATAAAACACTTAATTATCCAATCATAATATATACATCAAGTTATAATGCTCTCTTTTATGATTATAATATTATATCATTATTTTTATACATAATCGTTTGTGTCAACTTTTGTCAAACATATAACAGGCGATGATGGATGTGGATATTTCAAAGCCCCATTGAACAGTGTTGGAGTTCAATCCGATATTATTGCTGGAGTTAGCTTTCATAATTTGGTTTGCTAAAGACTCAATATATGAACATTTTAATTTGTATGAATTGAATGGATTATGTGGTGGTTCAATGTTTGGTATGGATAAATATTTGTCGTTTTTTCTGGATTCGGGTCAGATGTATGAATAATTGAATATTGCTACTCTTTGTGCCAATTATGCGATGAAAAAGTTTGTGGTGTGAAATGTGGGGGAGAGGATTCTCTGCCCCGCGGATTCTTTGCCCATCCCTTATAATCGCATCTGGGCCGTCCAAATCTTGATCCAACAGTCCAGATTAAAAAAAAATTAATTTTTTGGCAGAGAATCCACCGAGCAGAGAAACAGGACCCGAAATGCGGGAGCTATTTATAAAGTTTGTTGTTATTGGGAGAAGTGTTTTCTAGAAAGAAAATGATTGCTTGTTGGTATTAGCGTTAGGAGAGTAACAGATTGAAAGAAAAAAATGCCAAATGAAAGGGATCTGGATAATGTGTATGTGTCGAGCCAGAAATATGATGCAAGTGGTGCAGGAAAAGATATTTGGTTTTCAAAACCTCTGGGCGCATGGAATGGCTATTATTGTCAATGTGTCTTGCCTTTTCTTATCTTCCCAATGTGCAAATGTATTCTCATGTATTACAAAATTAATGTATGATTTGCAAATTATTTTGTTATCATATATGCAGCATAGCCTAACAAGAAAGTTCAAGTAGCAGTCAATTGCATAGGGCCGACCATCACAGTCCCATTAAACACAAGGCCGACAAACTTCCACCACTTCCAAAGCAGGCTCTGTCCAGTTTAATGCACCGTAGCCAGTTCCATAATGCCAGAGCTCCTGTAACCCGGCTTTCCATTCCTGAGTTCTTCTGCTCAGGCAAAGGCAAAGACAACTGAAAACAACTTTCCACTAGTGATGCAACTAACTCCTCCCTAAATATGCTTTGACTTGTAATGCTATTAAGATCATCTTTGACTCTAGCATCGTCAAATAGAGATGCAATATCAATTCCAGCAAGAGGCTTCTGACCTCTTCGAACGCTTTCCTTGGCAAAAAGATACACACAAAGAGCTGTTCGACATATACATGCTAAAGCATGCATACGATCAGATTCTGCTCTCAGATTTCTCACCATTAAAAGTAGCGTCTTGAACAATGATACCTACAGAAGACCATTTATAAAAAATTAGTGGATGCCGTTTTTTAAACCCTAAATAAATAGAAAGCATATTACTCAGTATAAATCCATATCCGTATAATCCATTAGCACTAAGATAAATGGCGCACACAATTTAAACAAAACAGCCATTAAAAATGAGTCATCAGCAGAAATATACACGAAAGTCATATTGTATAGTTATAATTAAGATAAATACAAAAATCTAGCCACACGCAGCTTCTCCCACAAGTTAATAATTAAGATAGAAAAAAAAAGAAAGAAAGAAAGAAAGCTAGCTACGTACAGTTTCTCCCATAAAATTTCTTTCTTTCTTTTTAATTTTTTGAATATATCTGGAATCAGTATCTCAGAAGAGACAATACAACAAGCTTCATAGGAAAACTAGGGAAGAGGATTCTCTTCTCATCATTTTTCTCATTTTCTCTCATTAGCTCATCTTGGTCATTGATTGAGGAGGTGAGAGTAAAGTTAAAATGGTATTGTGATTGATTAGATGGATAGGATGGATAGGATTTAGAGATGATGGGGGATAATGAGAAAGTAATAATGAGAGAAACTCAACCCGAAAACCGGTAATATTATGACATTATTCAGGTGAAAGCCGTCCTTTACTTTCTTTTAGTACGCAGGAAGAAAGGATTCAGCGTGAGATCTCATGCAAGCTATAAAAAGTTCTCACAACCGATCCACACTAAACGATCAAAGCATTACGCTTCTTCCATACAAAGTCAACCATAAAGGAAACCCATTTGGATCGATCAGCCAGATACAACATATTAATCCCAACTTCAAAGATCAATGCCGGTTCCAGTGAAGAAACTAAGAACGGTGCTAGATGAGAAACCACATCTGACACTCCCACTAATTTTTCAGCGTTGGAATCAACCTCAACACTTCCATTCACGGTACCAGACGACTTTGAAAGCTTCCGAATAACCTCGTACCCACCCGAAGCCACTGTCTTCACTGCATATACGATAGGGAACACGGTTACTCTGAAACTCTCCACGGGCAATATTAGAGACCTAGCCATCAAAGCATTACGCTTGTTCCACACAAAGTCAACCATAAAGGAAACTCAATTGGATCGAATAGCGAGAGAATTCTCGCTATCAATCAGCTAGTCACAGCCAACCTACTCATTCTCTTGGAATTGAACACCTGAAACAACCTTCCAACTGACTCGAATGCAACTTTTGAAACAATATCAGATTTGTCAAGCATTTTTTGCCCAATACGCGTCCACCAACTGGAAACCCAATCGAGTAAATTGACGTTGTTCTCGCACAGTGTGACAAGGTCATCGCGACCGAGAACACAGCCTAGGGTCTCCTTGATCTAAAACCTAAGATTGTCGCTGGGCGAGTCGAAACAGTCAGAGATCTCTTTGTTACAGTCTGTGATGAGCTTTCCCAGACGATAAGAAGGGATGGCAGCGAGAATGGAGACAGCAGCAGCGGTGACATCGGGGTCAGGGAAGTGGAAATCAGAGCGGACGCCGGTACAGACGGTCTCCCATAGGTCAGGGATGAGGCGGGTGAAGCGGATGAGATCGAAAGCTAGCTTTTTGCAGACAGCGGAAGCAGGGGTGGCGACGATTTCTTCAACGGCGGATTTGGAAATAACAGAGATGTCATTGCCGGCGGCTGATTGTTTGAGAGCTTGAAGAAGAGCCCCGGATTGTCGAAGTGCGTCATTGGAGCAAATGTCTGCTTGGATCTCAGCGAAGAGTATTTCCATTGAGAGAAGCTAAGTTCAAGATCAAATTGAAGGATTATAGTTCGTGTTGTACAGAACAGAAATTGGGAATCATGGCCACAGATCTCGACAAGGACACTGGAGAGGCAATGGAAGATTCACACTGAAACTGGGAATCATGGCCACAGATCTCGACATGGACACCGGAGAGGCAATGGAAGATTCACGGGGCCGTTTGGCATAGCGGTCGGTTGTAGGATACTACCTCCGCTCATAATTATAAGACATAACTTTTGTTGGAGAGATTAAGGAAGCTAAATAAGTTACTTAATCATTTCATATGTTGTTAATCCTTATATTATATGTTAGTTTATTAGTCAAACTAAATAATTTAAAGAAAAAAATAAAAATAAAAATACTCTAAAGTAATTTAATTAGCTTCCTTAATTTTTCTAAAAAAGTCAACTATGTCTTATAATTAGACCGAAGGAGTAGTTTTTTATGTGATTTGGATTTGGATAGTGCTGGTGGCAAAAAAAAACATGATTTTTTTCTAGAAGTTATAACTACTGGCTTTTTAAAAAGTCGCTTTTTGGTCAAAAGCCTATCACAACCCACCGCCTCTAAACACTAAATTTTCCTCCACTGTTCATATGATATCACCAAACTTTTTAGTCATTTTAATGCTACACCAAACATACTAATGTTGTGGTGTTGAAAAAAAATTATAAATTGTAAATAGATCACCATCATCCCCATAAACACTATTTTTTTATATAACAAATGAATCTGTTTTCTTATAAGGTAGCTGTGAAGTTGTTAAATATGTGCAAAGATTTAAAAGTCCTAATTCACAATTTCTCAAATAAATTTTTTAAAATTTTAATAATGAAAAATTGTTCAATTTCATTAGTAAATCTCATTGGTTAATTTAAATTGTGAAAAATTATTAATTTTAATTATTAAATGTTAAAGTATTAATACTTCTAAAAAATTGTTGTTCCCACACCCAAATGGATACATGTATTGATTTCTTGAGGATGTTTGAATTGTAGTATCATTTATCTTTGGTTGTTAATATTATATTTGCTTTCTAGTAACTACAAAGTGGATCTTGTTTTAAATATGAGACCGGAGGTAGTATTGTACAACCTTATAATGGTAAATCTTATTGAAGAAATGTGAATGTATTCTAGTATATTTGTTTGGTGCAACTTGAAACTTTTTTGATTTGGTGAAGGTTTTTCCCTTTAAGAAAATCACGTTTAGGTTCTAACTAAGGGAAATAATATCAGAAAAGTCATATGAGCTTGTTAATAACAAGAAAAACAACAACCATTAAGAAGTAGATCAATTACCATTAACAAGTTGTGATACTTTTCTGATAATAATTGAGACCTAAACGTGATTTTCCCTTTCCCTTTCGAAGCTTAGAATGTAAAGGGTTCCATCTATTCTAATAAGTGTGTTTCTTGGTATTTAAATTTATGTTCTTTTTCTTTTGGGGGGTGAGGCTGTTTACCACTTTAACTAATAACCTGTTAGGGGTTTAAGTTGAAACTTTGGAAAACATTCCAATTATAAAGGAGGTCACTAAGTTACCATTAGAAAGGAGGTTGGACCTCCTGAAAGATTTAGATCTTAGCACAAGTCACAATTTTAAAGCTCTCTGCCATATGACACTGGTGGAACTTTTATGTTAAAGACACATATAAATGAACTATTTGTGAAGGGATTTACCAAAGTAGTGTACCCCTATAGATGCTTCATTTGTTTTTGGGTTAAACTCCAATTTTATCCTGAAATTTTTTGTCTAGAGTTATGCGTATCTAGAAGTTTTTTAGATTCAATATCACTTTATAAGTGTCAAAACAAGAGCAATGTCGTCCCACTCTAATAATAGTCACTCTAACAGTAGTCAAATGAATGTCTTCTACGTTAAACTTTATACCGCTTATGATTCCTTGTGGGTATCACTGTATTTTCTTCTGTCATGTTTGCCCGGATAGAAAATGGAAACAACTAATATTACAAGAAACTGTCAAAGTTATAAAAGATCAACATATCTCTTTTAACATCGATTCATGATGAAAAAGAGTAAAAAGTATTACTTTTTTTTTTGGTAAAAAAAAAAAAAAAATATTACATAGAGTCTATCATGGATGGTAAGGAATATGACTGTTTTCTCTCATTCCTGATCAATCACCTCCTACCAAACCATGTTAGAAGGGAATAATACACATCTAACACGTGGTTATTAATTAACTTCTTGTTTTTTGAAACAGTAAAAGTTTAGGTGAATTGGGTCTTGGGGCTCACTAGGGCCATTACTTATAAATCATCCACCAATAAGGTCCTGATATTAGTGAAATTTGAACCCACAACATTATGATCATGAGCCAACCCCCTTACCAAATGGATCAGCCTTTGTTGGTAACATTCTTAACTTCTAATATCATGTTTTGTTTTTTTTCTTTTGGCTCAAAATATCATGTTTTGTTTCAAGTATTAATTTTG
Organism: Acacia crassicarpa; assembly: GCA_034222035.1. NCBI lineage: Eukaryota > Viridiplantae > Streptophyta > Magnoliopsida > Fabales > Fabaceae > Acacia > Acacia crassicarpa. Next base: position 54,569,856 of record JAWXYG010000001.1, on the reverse strand, counting down.
TTCACATAATATGTCTAGCTATTATATTACTTGTTAACCAATTAACTAAACTTTCCTAACTAATGACTTTTATTGAGAATAATTTGGTATTTTACAAGGAATAACTAATTTTAACTAAATTAATTTAAGGAAAAATTGTTTTTAGGTGCTTATATTAATGAACATAGAAGGGGTAATAAAATAATGAGAAAGTCAATGTATCCATCTTCATCCCTCTATTTTTCTTTCTTTATTTTTCCTCCTTATTAATTAGCATATAAAACATTATATGCCTAATTGTCCATTACTTTTCTCCCTCCCTCACGTTTTTTTTTTTATTATTTTTTTTAAAGTAAGGAATAAGCCCCCATTATTCGGGAGCTAGACCGTGTTTGGCGCGAATGCTTTTTTTAATATATATAAAAAGCAAAATGATATTAATATATATTGTTGGACAAATAAACATAACAGTTGAACTAATAAAGGAATTAACAAATTGGAACAAATAAAAATGTTGAACACTATAAATGTCAGTCTTAATGAAGTTAGAAAGTAAGGAGCAAAGTCTTGCCAAGGATCTCTTGAATAAACCGCAAGTGGTCAGGATATTTTCCCATCAAGCAAAGCAAAATTGTTTCTTTCTTTTTGGCGCGAATGCTTAACGTAAGTGGTTTCTTTTTCGGTTTTGTTTTATTCATTCCTTAATTAAGAAGAAAAGCATTGTATAAGATGTACTGTTGTTTATTCTTGCGCCAATGCTTAACGTAAGTGGTTTCTTTTTCGTTTTTGTTTTATTCATTCCTTAATTAAGAAGAAAAGCATTGTATAAGATGTACTGTTGTTTATTCTTGCATAGATCTGGAGGATTAATATTAGACATTATATATATCCTAAGCTTTCTGTAATCATAGTTCTAGAAAGGGAAGATATATAGAATACGAAGTGAGTTTCAATCTATCTTCTCCTCAACGTACGTCTGATCAGATCCATTATTATTAACAATATGGATCCATCTTCCATTGTTGGACCTGTATGGGAAATGACCAAGTGTTTGTGTGGCCGCGTCAAAACAGAAGCTAGTTATGTTTATGACTTGGAAGAGAATCTGCAATCGCTGGAAGGAAAATCTCAAAAACTTGAAGACATGAAGAAAGATGTGGAAACAGTTGTTGAAGAAGAAGAAACTACCAGAGAAATGCAAAGGTCTCATCAAGTGAGCGGATGGCTGAAAAGAGTCCAGAGCATTCAACAGGTACTGATATTATATATATATTGTTTAATTTTTTAAAATTAATCTCATGAACTATTAATAACATGTCTCAGTAGTAGTGCTTATATTCGTTGATTAACTAATAACTTAAACTTTTATCATTTAGTTTTTAAATTAATTTTAGACTCGATTAGTTGCAGAATTGAAGGGGAAAACTTTCATAATGAAATTCAATATATTTCAAATTAAATAAATAATAAGGTTACGTTAAAGTATATTATTTCTAGTCTCTAAGTGCATGTTAATGTTTTGTTTAGTTTCTTAAGTTTATAAAGTATATTTTAACTCTCTCAATGTTCACATCGGTAGTTTTATTACCAGAAAATGCCGACTCCATTTGCAGATAAAACTGTTAAGGAAGAAGAGTGTTTTTTGTTTTTTTGTTTTTGTTGGGGGGGGGGGGGTGATTGAGGGCTATTATCCCCTCTTCATAGTTATTTTGTTGGGTTAAATATAAAAAATATTTTTTCTCAATCTTCTGAATCACATGCCAAACATATTGATGTGGTAATAAACATTATTCAGTCACATTGCATTGCCTTGCCGTTCTAAATTTATTGAGTCGGCAATTGTAGTTAGCAAGACTATCATTAATGTTAACATTATGGAATTGAAAATGCACTTTATAAATTCAAGTAAATAAATTGAAACTTGATATAAAGCATTTCAAACATATACTTTAGCATTGTTAGATCTTATTGTTGTTTTTTAATATAACTTGGTTATAATTCATTGAGGTATAATGGGAATTATAGTTAATAAATAAAATACATTATTCCAGTATATTTTATTGTTATTTAAAATGATATTAGTTTCTTTTTTTTCAAATCTATAAATGATTCTAAAATATAAGCTGTCAATTGTAACGATCTCGTGCATAAATATTGTTGCTCATTTTGACATTTGTATACAAATGTAAAAAATCCACACTAATTATTGTATATGGTATGGATATTGTCTTAAAACATAAAAGCGGTTTTTTTTTAAATTAATATAATAATAAATAATTTTAAAGATTCAAGTAATTGTGATATATATAATTTTGAAGTTATTCGTAATTTCATATTTTCTATATACCTCTAAGCTCATGCCATCGAGAAAAATTGTTGAAATCGTGATAATAATAGTAATAACAACACTCGGAAAAGACAATGACACCCTGCCATTCTACCAATTAAGCTTCTTTAAAAATTTAAGGTGAAATCATAAATACATCATCATAAATAAGAAAATCAATTATTTTCTCAATCTTATTTAAATTTGCATATCAAATTTCAGTAATATTTATATATCGAACTTTGTACTACTATGTACAAATGGTTAGGATATGTGGATAATTAATTTCCTTGTTAATTAGGACTTGTATGTAATTATTTAATTCAACTAATATTTTATATTATTTTAACCATGTCTTTGTTTGATATTAACAAATAAAGCACGCTCATTATATTCTTGTCTACTTGTGCAAATGGATCCTCTCCCCATCAGTTTTTCTCCCTATCCCTCATCAGCGCGATCTTGGCCGTCCAATCCAAAATCCAACGGTCCAGATTTTAAAAAAAAATTTGTTTTTTGTCTTTTTAGAGGAACAGTACCCGTCTACTTGTATGTAATTAGCCGCTGCATATGTCTGTCGCTGGCCCACACATTCAAATTTGATTTGAAAGTATAGAATGATGATCTTGTGAAGCTAACTAACATTATTATATTCATAGGAAATAAAAGATATTCAAGTTCGTGGAACTAAACAAATTCAAAACAAATGCCTGAGTAAATATTGTCCAAAGAATTGCATTTCAAGCAACAAGTTAGGAAAGAAGGTTGACAAAATCCTAAGGAATGTAGATGAACTAGGAACAGAAGGGGAACGGTTTTTAAAGGATTTTAAAATTGCCCTTAGACATCTACATAAGTCAAATGAGATGCTTTCTGGTGAGACAGTGGGCTTAAACTTAACGTTTGATAAGATGTGCAGAAGTATTGAAGAAGGAAATGTTGGAATCATTGGTTTATATGGGATGGGTGGGGTGGGTAAGACTACCCTGCTAAAGAAAATTAATAATGAACTTGGGAAGAGATCAGATTTTTACATTATATGGGTGGTGGTATCCAAAAGTCCCAACTTTGATACTATTATGGACATCATCAGAAAATCAGTAGGGATTGGAGATGATCTTTGGAAACGTTGCAGTAATCAAGAGGAAAAAGCTATTGAGATTTATGAAATCCTTAAGAAGAAGAAATTTGTTTTGTTATTGGATGATGTATGGGAGAGATTAGACTTGGAAAAGGTGGGAGTGCCACATCCAAAGGAAACTAATTTTCAATCCAAAGTGTTATTCACAACACGATTTGAGGATGTGTGTGCGAAAATGAAAGCTCAAAGAAAATTCAAAGTTGAAATTCTAACCGAGAAAGAAGCGCTAGAATTATTTTTGATGAAAGTTGGCGAGGAGACTCTAAAATCTAACCCTATCATTCCAAAGATAGCAGAAGAGATGGCTAAAGAATGTAAAGGACTACCACTTGCATTAACTGTGGTAGGGAGTGCTATGGCTGGTGTGCAGAGTGTGGAATCATGGGAATGGTCAAAGAATAACTTCAAAAGCTCTTCATGGACAGCTTTAGATTTGGGGAAAAGTGTGTTATCTATCCTCAAGTTTAGCTATGATCAACTGCCAGATGAAACACACAAAAAGTGTTTCTTGTATTGTGCTTTATACCCAGAGGATTATGAGATTCGAGTGTATGATCTCATTGAAAAATGGATAGGGGAGGGATTTCTTCATAATGATAGGTTGAGAACTAGCGTACATGATATGCATAGCTATGGTGGATTCATAATTGAGAAGTTGAAGCTTTCATGCTTATTGGAGAATGTTGAAGATGATATCTTTTTAGAGCGCTCAATTAAGATGCATGATGTCATCCGTGACATGGCACTATGGATATCACGTGATGAAGATAGAAATAAAAATAAGGTTATAGTACAAGAAGATATAGGGGCAATAACTCACGCTAATGTTGAAAATTGGGAAATGGCTGAAAGGATTTCAATCATGAATGGTGCTGAATCATGTATACAAAGCATTGCTTGGACAAATCTTACAACATTGCTATTGAAGTTTGATACTGATTTTGATGCAATAAGTGGATTACAAAACATCCAATATGCGAGGCAATTAAAAGTCTTGGAATTATATGGATTGCCAAATGTACCCATAACAGAGATAGGTGGCTTAAATTGTTTGGAATATCTGCTATTGGAGGGAGTTGAATTAATGAAGGTATCAAACATTTCAAGAGAGTTGAGGAACTTGAAAAACCTGAAAGTTTTTTATTTGTATATGTATCATGATGTTATTCCTTTAGGACTAACATCAAATCTTCAACAATTAAAAGTGTTCAGATTTGGCATCTATGGAAGTTCCACAAAAGAGAGAGATGAAAGAGATGAGAGAGAGTTTCTAGAGGAGTTGGAGTGCTCATCAAACTTAGAGGAATTATGGATACAAATAACAACGGAGAGTGGCCTCAATAAATTATTTAAATTAGCCAAATTGCAAAGCTGCATATATGGCCTTGTGCTTTCCCACGTTCGTGCCCAAGTTAACTGGCCATTATTAATGGCAACCATGTCAAAAATGAAGCACCTACAATGTCTTGTCTTGTACAATTTGTTCAATGTGATAGACCCTTCTGTTTCTAACACTTGTTGTCTATCCACAATTCGACGTGTGCAAATTTTTTATTGTGATACAGTACATCACTTGACATGGTTGAAGTATGCTCCTCTTCTTCAAGAACTTATAGTTTCAGATTGCTTGTCAATAGAAGAAGTGATTAAGGGAGAGCAATTAGTAGAAGATGATCAAAGAGATGCTATATTCGATTCTCTTGTGGAGCTACAATTGATCAATTTGGGTCGTCTTAAGAGCATTCATAAGAGAGTCTTGTCTTTCCCTTCCTTAAAATCCATCCAAGTGCATGGTTGTGGAAATCTGAATAAGTTACCAATGGATTCAAATTCTGCCAAGGCTAAGTTGAGACTTATCAGTGGATCTCAAAGTTGGTGGAACAATTTGGAGTGGGATGACCCATCCATTAAAGCCACTTTCCAATCAAAATTTCAAGCACACAAGTATTATTAAGTACAAGTTTATTTCCATTCAGAGGTATATATTCTAGTTCTAAGTATTATTAATGTTAGCCTTTTTACTAGTATTAATCTGTAATTACTTACCTGTATATTGATGCTTGCAGATTTATTTTGTCATGCAAGATATATTGTACTTGGGATGGATGAGCTTGGTTTTCATCATTTTACTGCTCGTGTTTGGGACTCCGTAAATTAGCCTGGTACAATATTATTATTCACTTGTATTTAAGTTTTCCTTTTTTATTTCGTCTCATTTATTTAGTTTGATTAATCATTTCGTTCTACGCTCTCATTGTTTTTAGATAGTGATTCAGTCATTTCGATATCCTCGCTGACATGTTGAACTCATGATGATTTAATAACTGAGAGCAAAATGCTCTCGCCAAAACAAGCTAGGAGCTGAATTGGCCCGTCATTTTTTAACATATGATATACTTGGGAACAATGTTTTTGGATATTTCAAGGAGTGGCAGAGTCAAGATTTAATATTTGTGAGTGCATAATTAGTGGTCGAATTTGGAGGTTCGGGCGCAGCACCCCAAAAATATTTTTTTTAAGGAAAGTTTTAATCAAGAAAGAGTCATGAATCATGATACAAAATTGCCTTCTGAGCCCTTAAAATTAAGGTTTTCTGTCGTTTGTTTCCACATTCCATCTATTCACAGAAAACACAAACAAACCATACAGAAGAATACCAAACAGACCATTTATAGAACTCCTATTAAATTAGACAAAAACGATAATACCTTTTTTGTGGAAAAGGAAGTTTAAGTGACTACTGACACAAGAAGTATGATCATTCTAGAAAACTACCCAAAGTCCCAGAAAGTAGAAATAATGTATGAATACAAATCCTTCTTCATCATTCGAATAACAATAATACTTAGCAAGTTAGAATCTCTGATTATAAATTCTCCCAGCCTGTGCTCAGTTCCTAGATAAAATACAGAACACAAATAATTTACTACACATAAAACGTGAGCAGTAGTATAACCATAATACAGACATGAGTTTCAATTCGATGTGATCATCTATTCATCTATGATGAGAAAAAATGCGTAAAAATAATAATGGCACTGCCGAAAAGGTGCAGATTACCTAAAACAAATAAGGATGCGATGATGCAGGTCAATTGATACCTGAGCATCTAAAAATGTGCAAGTCAATTCCAAAGCCAGCTCCACTGAAGGCTAAAGATGTATCATTTTCAGTTTGCTGCCTCTCTATCAGTGTTTGGTGCCTCTCTAGCCAGCAACAAGTGATCTCCATCAGTGTGTGATGCCTCTCTAATATCTATCAATGTCGCATAATAATTTAATAACCTACCTAGTAACATTATATTTTGTGATGATCATTGTGGTGGCAAGTTAGTTAATTAACATTCTAACTAGCTAGCGTATACAGATCGTAAAGTTAAAGCATCCAACACGTAAAACCCTAAATCATGCATCTATAATTATAAAACCCATATTCCCCTAATATCTTTGACCCATTCCACCAAATTTCAATCTAGAACAATGTCGCAGAGATAACCACCGCATTTATCATTTCCATCCATATATGCCACGAAGCAGAGTATAAGATACGAAACATTGTTCCATTGAGTTTTTTTTTTTTTTTTTTTAATCGTGAAATCAATGAAAATGAACAGCAGAAACCAACGGAGAACCCCGGAGAAAATTCAGAATAAAAATGAAAGTTACCGAATTTGCTAACGGACTTGCCATGTATGGATTAGGGAGTTCTGCTTTGCGAATTAGCCATGGTGTGTGAGAGATTCAGAGAGCAGTGAGGGTGGAGAGAACAATGGAGAACAAAAGGGGGATCCAATAGAGAGGGGGTTCAAACCGGCGACCTCTAGGTGTGTGTAACATGCTAACCAACTACACCATTCAGACAAATTGTCATCAGATTCCTTCAATATATATATATATATATATATATATATATATATATATATATATATATATATATTCTTAAATTTTTTCGTCTGCACTTATCCGCACTTACACTAGTGTGGCTCCGCCACTGATTTCAAGATTGCCACTTTTCCTATAGACTAGCTCAACTTTGATTCTTTTACACCCTTCTTTGTGATTAAGCTGTATTTTCTATTTTTAGATAGCGATTCAGTCATTTTTAGTTGGAATTAGGAACATCAACTTAGGAACATGGAATCATATTTCGTGATTTTGATTGGTTTAATCACTAAATCCCATCGTTTATTAATCTGGACAGTATAAGAGTTAATTATAAGAGTTACTTAACTGATTTTGGTAGATTAAAACAGGGTGAAGGGTCAAAAATACATATGACATTTTCCCTCAGGATTACCCAGGACCACGACCTTTCAACTGGATCAAAAATACACATGACGTTATGTTTTTGGGTCGCTAAGCACCACGGCCGTTAGTCAACCGTTAATTACTATTAGTTGACTGTGGTGCTGGGCGACCCAAAAACATAACATCATGTGTATTTTTTGATCCAGTTGAAAGGTCGTGGTGCTGGGCGATCCTGGGGAAAAAGGTTATGTGTATTTTCGACCATTCACAACTAAATAAATTAGTGACAAACATGACATGATCTGTCTATAATATTCATGTGTAAAATTAGATTATATATTACTATGTAAAGTGTATTGCTCATTGTTTGTTAGATCGATCTATCATGAGCTTGAGCAACTTAGGATACAACTTTTTATATGACCATATGATCATGTTAGATTCAAGTATTGTCAGGCTTAGTTGGGGCAAGCTCTCCCAGTAATACCTAGAATTTTCCCCTATCATTATAAATATTGTATTTTAGTAAATATTTAGCAAAATACATACAAAGGTGAATATGTGTCTCAAAGAAATATATTACAAGGATAATTGGTGACTTATTCAACAATTTACTTAAGTTGGATTTATGAAGATAAAACACTTAATTATCCAATCATTTGTATTAGTTTTTGTCAAATATACAGCAAGTTATAATGCTCCCTTTTATGATTCGGTATGATTCTAATATTATATCATTATTATTATACATAATCGTTTGTGTTAACTTTTGTTAAACATATAACAAGCTATGATGGATGTGGATACTTTAGAGGCCCAATGGACACTTCTGGAGTTCAATCTGATATTATTACTGGATTTAGTTTGCATAATTTGGTTTGCTAAAGACTCAATATATTGTATATAAAATAAAAATAAAAATAAAAATAAAAAAAGACTCAATATATATGAACATTTTAATTTGTATGAATTGAATGGATTATGTGGTGATTCAATGTTTGGTGTGGATTAAGATTTGTTGTTTTTTCTAGATTTGGGTTAGTTGTGACGTATAAATATTGCTACTCTTTGTGCCAATTATGCGATGAAAAAGTTTGTGGTGTAAAACGCAGGAGCTAGTTATAAAGTTTGTTTTAGTCTTAATTGTAATAATCCAATCCATTTTATCTCCCAATTTATAATTTTTTTTCTTTTCAAATTATCCTTATTGATTCCTTATATTCAATGGGGTTTCAATAAATCTGGTAGTTTAATTTTCCATACAAATTATTAAAGCAGGTATTTTGGAAAAACTAATACACTCGTTCTTACTAATTTAACTATTTTTTTCAATCCTTATAAATTAGTTATCAAACTTTTTATATCTAGGAGTGGAAGGTTTTTTCCTCGTTGTTTGGATGAATGAATATCGTACAAGACAATATTTCTTTTGTTTTTTTTAGATATTAAACAGCAAGCAACAGAGCTTGAGAGATGAATTGCATATTAGCTCTATGAACTTCAATATTTTGAAATTTTTTATTTTGCATAATTTTTTATTCAAATAAATTATGAATTCTGTAGTCGTATCAGGATAATGGCCAATCTACACTAAAAATGTGAACTTCAATATATTTAACAAAAGTTAATGTAAATGAGTATGTATAATATTAGAATCATAAACAACAATGTAGGAACCGATAAAAATATAGGTAATGTTTATTGTTATTGGGAGAAGTGTTTTCTAGAAAGAAAAAGAGTGCTTGTTTGGACTAACAATATTAGTTGTTTTTTCAATATGATTTACAATATATAAGGCAGATATTTAAAAAGGGTTTTATCTCAACTTGTTTCGAACGTTAATTCAAATAATTATGAGAGACACACTGTCATAGGATTGCATATTAATTTATACTACTCCACTTTTTATACTTTTTAACCAGTGTTTGGTGCCTTTTTTGAACTCTAGTTTTCCCTTCTAACACAGATATCTTCTATAGAACTTGAACTCACAACCTAAAAAGATCTAGTAGGTATTATACCACCACTAGATAAACTTTGTATTAGTTATATTACTACTCCTTTTGATCATACCTATCACTTTGGTCCTATTTATTGAAAATTGGAGCTTGATACCCAAGAGGGGGGGTGAATTGGGTATCTTTAAAATTTAAAGTTCTTGCTCTGTTTTGGATGACAAAGAATAGAGATCAACAGAGGAGTAGGGAGAAGAAGCTTTACACAATGCGATTTATACCGGTTTGGTCATTTCTCTGACCTACATCCAGTCTCCATGCCTCACCTGCGATTTTCAATCCACTAACTTCACAAACTTGATTACAATCTCTGTACTCAGAGTAGTTCTCTCTCTAGAACTCGAACCCCCTTACAAGATGTAATCGATACACCCAACTACCAAGTCCCCTGACTTGTAGTTAACACAATCAATAAATGATTTACAAGTAATAACTCTCTCACAGAGTGGATATGATAATCACTGGAGAACACATGTCAAAATGACACTATTACATATGAAAGCTGAACACTATTAATGAACACAATAAATTTTCGCTCTCAGTTGGTGTATCAGCTTGAGAAGGTGTTAATGCACTCTATTTATAGGTAGAGGGCATTAATTGACCGTTGCAAACTGGATTGAACCGTTAGGAAACTTCTGCTGAGAGTTGGTTCAACCTTGGACATCTTCTCTCTCTTATTTATGCATAATCCAGCTGTCACTTAGTTCTTAGTTGACTTTCTGGCAATAAATCCGTTGGAGAGGTTGTTGCTTGTTGTAGTAATCTTCCTTTTAATCTTTTGCAGTCGTGTACAAGTGGATTAACCAAAGGAAGCAAGTTTCTGGGCTGAGCATTTATTGTTCTGACACACTTTTTGCTTTTGCCCTAATCCCTTAATAATCCTTCTTTAATCTGTCTGAAACTCACTAAAAGGATGGTTAAACATATCTAGGATCAATATATATTAAACATGTAAAGCAATGAGATCAAACAAGAAGACATAACAGATTTCCCAAATTTGAATTTCCAATAACGACTAGAAACCTGGAGGTTTGTTCTACAAACCTCGAGGTTTGCTTGAATAACTCAAGCAATCTCAGTTTCAGAAACACATAACCTCGAGGTTTCTTGGTGAACCTAGAGGTTTCCTTTACAAAGAAACCTTGTGAAAAACTTTGAAGACCACAAACCTGGAGGTTTCATAAGAAACCTGGAGGTTTGATACTTGGTTAAAAATTCATTTCTTCTCTGGAACTCACAAACCTCGAGGTTTTCAACAATACTCGAGGTTTGGCTAAAATATCGTAAAGCCAAAACTTTGAACCCGAGACACAACCTCGAGGTTTCAAACTGAACCTCGAGGTTTTCATTCATGTGAAAACCTGTTTGCTCTCTGTATGCCAGAATACTCGAGGGTTAAAACAATACTCAAGGTTTTAAGTATTTTCATGAAGTTTCAAGTTTAAGACAAAGTACCAAACCTCGAGGTTTCAAAATTAAACCTCGAGGTTTTCATCCTTGATGAAAACCAGCTGCTCTCTGTATCAAGAAAACTCGAGGTTTAACATAATACTCGAGGTTTCACATTGTTTTTCAAAACTTTCAGTTAGGCGCCAAACCACAAAACTGGAGGTTTTCCAACAAACCTCGAGGTTTCATGTGTTGGTGCAAAACTGAGTTTTCCTGAGAGATGCAGAACCTCGAGGTTATCTTACAAACCTTGAGGTTTCACACAAAAATTGTGAAACCAAGTTTTTGAAATATGAAACGCTTAAGCCTTGAGGCTTTCTTGCAAGGCCAAACCTCGAGGTTTCAGTGCAAACCTCGAGGTTTGCTCTTACTCAGAATTTTCAAATCTTAAGAACAAATCCTCATTCATTGTTTATAGTTGTTGACAGTCATCAAAACCATAAGAGAACTAACATTTATAAGTTACAATTAACTAACTCTCACATACTAAGGAGCTAGAGTTAGTTAACTTATTAATTATATGCTACATTTCTAATTTTGCCTTCATTTGTGAATAGTCCCAAGCAAGGTTGTCAAACTCACAACTTGACCATGCCACGAATTCTTATCTTGAACTCGAATAGTAAACTTGTAAAAGTCTATTTGTATTTTTTACTATTAAATAGGTATTAATAATGTATAATAAATAATTAAAATATAAAAAAAAGACAATAATTTGACTTAAATATATTTTAAATCTAAATTATTGAAATTAAATCCATTAATATTCAAAATTTACCATATTTAAAAAAGAAATTTCTATAAAACTTACATATAAAGTTGTTGAGCATGATTAAATAAAAAAAAAAAGTTAATACGAGTTTAAGGATGAGTTAACACGGTTTGTAAATTTAAAACGTAAAAACAGTAAACTTGATGTATAAACTCGTAAGTTTAACCGAGTTTACAATAGTCATGAATTTATTAGTGACTCGACTTAATTCGATAAACTAGAAATAGTGACTCGACTCGATTTGATAAACTAGAAATGTAAAAATGATAAATTTGGAGAGTTAATTCGCGAGTTTGACAACAATGATTCTGAGAGTCAACATGAATAAATTATATTTTTGTTTTTTATAAGGGTGAAGGGTCAAAAATACACATGGCCTTTTACCCTAGGATCGCCCAGCACCTCGACCTTTCAACTAGATAAAAAAATACACACGATGTTACGTTTTTGGGTCGCCCAGCACCACAGCCATTAGTCAACTGTTAGTTGACCATCAACTTGAATGGAATGCTGACGTAGCGCTGATAAGATGATTTGGACGCTGATATGGAATAAAAAAAATTAGATTTTTTTTTTAAAAATTAGGAAAAAATTATAAATAATTAAAATAATTAGAAAAAAATTAGGAAAAATTTTAAATAATTAAAAAAATAATGCAAAAAAAAAGGAAAAATTCAAATAATTAGGAAAAAAATTAAAAAATTAGGAAAAATTCAAATAATTATTTAAAAAATTAAAATAATTGGAAAAAAATTAGGAAAAAATTCAAATAATTATTAAAAAAATTGGAAAAAATTAGGAAAAAATTCAAATAATTTTAATAATTGGATAAAAATTTAGGAACCTACCATTCATTTCTTTAATAATTTAGACACGTTCCTGTAAATATTTTAAAAAAAATATAGCAGAGGGCAAGAACGACGCTTCGACGACGAACCAAAAGCTCAAAAGGAGCACAAAATTTATGCTTGTATGCTTCGAAGGGAAAATTTAGAAGGATTACGAATTTACGCTAGAAAATATCCCAAATAAAGACGGATAGAGAGTGAAGGTTGCTTCAGAGAGAGATACGAAGCAGAGGAAAAATAATTTACGCTAGAAAATATCCCAATTATTCCTAATTTTTTTCTAATTATTTGAATTTTTCTTAATTTTTTTTACCAATTATTTTAATATTTTTATAATTATTTGAATTTTTCCTAATTTTTTTTCCAATTATTTTAATTTTTTTATAATTACTTGAATTTTTCCTAATTTTTTTTCCAATTACTTTAATTTTTTTTCTAATTATTTGAATTTTTTCTTAATTTTTTGCCAATTATTTTAATTTTTTCATAATTTTTTTCCAATTATTTAAATTTTTTTCTAATTATTTGAATATTTCCTAATTTTTTTCGCATTATTTTTATTTTTTTATTTATTAAAATTTTTTCCTAATTTTTTTTCTAGTTATTTTTTAATTTTTTAATCTTTTAAAATTTTTTCTTCCACGTCAGCGTCCAAATCATCTTGTCAGTGCCACGTCAGCATCCCATCCAAGTTGACGGTCAACTAATGGTTGACTAACGGCCGTGGTGCTGAGCGACCAAAAAACGTAACGTCGTGTGTATTTTTGATCCAGTTGAAAGGTCGTGGTGCTGGGCGATCCTAGGATAAAAGGTCATGTGTATTTTTGACTCTTCACCCTTTTTACAATTACTAAGGACAAATTGAAAAAATCATATTTATTACTCTGAAAGTAAACTTATAATTAGGACCACATGTTTTTTCTTAAAAAACACTTATAAATAATACTAGAATGGTATGACATACAAACAACTGGCCCAACATAGGCACGTAACTAATTGGGGCAAAAATGAGTGTTGTTAAAATTTGAGACATTTATCTTATTGATAAGATAATGCCTTGTCCAAGAAGTGTATTTTATGTAAAATAGTATGAAGTAATACTTACTTCAATTCTTAATGTAAGATGTATTTTAATAAAAATAGTAACTACAAATTATATCTTATATTAGGGATTGAATTGAGTATAATCTTCCAATTTATTTCTAAGAAACAATTTTCCCCTAACAAACATTGCCTAGAGTCTTCCTAACGCACTGAACCCGGATAATGAAATAATTATACGGAGTAGTAACGCGTCAAGACAAGGGTGTACCATTCATACAAGAACTAAGAGTGGCCTCAATAAATTGTTGAAGCCAACCAAGTTATATAGCCTTGAGCTTTGTTTTTTTGAGGCCCAGGTTAAGATGCCAATATTATTGACAACCATGCCAAAAATGAATCGCCTGCAATGCCTTGTCTTCCAGTAGTTTGTGTATAATGTTATAGATCCTGATGTTTATGAAAATTTTAGAATGCAATACAATACAACATTTGACATGGTTGAAGTATGCTCCTCACCTTAATGAACCTGATGTTCGACAATACTCCTTAATAGGAGAAGTGATAAAGGGAGAACTATTGGAAGATGAGAAAGATTCTACATACCCTTCTCTTGTAGTGCCAACTTTGTTCGATTTGCCAAATCTAAGGATCATTCATGATAGAGTCTTGTCTTTCTCTTCCGTAAGATCCATCCCTAAAATTTTCTTTCCAGTATTTAGAGAGGATAATAAATATTTTTGTATGCCAAGAGCTTGTGGTATGAAGAGGACAAGTGACATCTGCATGCTCCTTGAAAAAGGGAGGATGTGGGTTTTATCCTCCATGTGGTATGAAGGGGACAAGTGGGGGTCTGTCACACATTCCCTGTGGGGAAGCGTTAAATAGGGTATGAAAACAAATTAAAATAATTGTTCTTGTAATTAGAAAGCTTAGGAGAGAATGTTGCCTGAAAAACATATTTAATTAATTTATTCAGTGATTCATTTAACTTGGATTTACTAAGATAAGACACTATATTTCTTAAACATTTGTATTAACTTTTTTCAAATGTACAATACAGGTTCATATAGTCCTTTTATGATGAGGTGGTTTCAGAGGAACGTTCAAGTGAGTGAAGCAGAGGTGGTTATTACTACACTTTGTCAAGAATATAGGCTTAAATAATGGAAAAAAGTTTGTGGCTGATTTGTGTGGTCTTTCTCTCTAATTCCATGTTTGAGAATTTCTTTGTTCTCTTTCTCTGTAATCTTTTGTTCCTAAAATTACCTACTACTGTATTTCTCATTGTGACTGAGATGTAAATGGATTTAGGATCCCTTTTGGCTGGTTGATGTGAAGTATACGTTATGTTACAGAAATACACAGTTGCATATTGTAATTGTTAGGTAGTTCATAACAACTTAGACAATACCTGTTTAAAACTATGATAATTCAGCGCCACCCAAAGTTTAAGAATCAGTTATCAAGAAAAAAGAGAATACTCAGGTGAATTTTCTCATTCTTATATGGCAAAGTTGATCTGATCATTTAATCATTCCTTACAACCTTTCCTATCAGTTTAACATTCCTAATAATACTATCACAACCTCTCTTTTGAAAATAAAAAGGGCTGTTAAGTGTACAAGGCTCCCATTAGATGGGTTCTGGGGAATGATAGATGTACGGAGCCTTACATCCACAATCGGGTCCGAGGTTGTTTCCAGAATTTAAACTGGTAACCTCTAATTGGTTATATGATAGCAACCTTACCACTGCATGCATTAAAGCTCACCCTCTCTCTTTTGAAAATTAAGTAGAAGAAATATTGTATGTTGTAATAGGCCTGTGTTGTATTTTATAATGGTTGGAATTTGGAATAAAGCACATAATCTAAACCGCAAAACCGAATCTGACCAAACCTTAAGTTTTCATATATAGTGTTTTAGGTGTGTTATAAATTGTATTGAGCATAGCAAAAACGGGTTAGGTTGCCAAAAGCCATTAACATGTAATTGAATCAGGAGGAGCAATAAATTAAATTCATCTTAATACGAACCATTCATTCGTGCTGATAATTTGAAAAGTTGCATATTGATGCATGAATATGGGCATATAAGTATATACTTTCGTTATATTTCAGCTTCAGCTTCCACTTCCAAAGCAGTCTCCCATGACGCCAGTTTGATACACAATTTAAGGCTGTACTTGTTTTAATTAGCTTTGGTTTGCCCACTCTTTCCAAGGTATTCAAGCTCTTGTACCATTTCACTGGCCATTCATATGTAAATGAATAGGGGCATATAAATATAAACTTTCGTTTGAAAACATCGGTGAATTCTGATGCGTCGCTTTTTTGTCGTGAGGAATATATATCAAATGCATTAATTCGGTAATAGATTGCATCCATCACCATATCTCTTTATTTTATTTCTTTCTTTTTCTATTTATTATTTCCTTAGTGGAGAGAAAGCATTATCCGCCACCAATATTAGAGAGCTAGACCGTACTCTTTGGCATGAATATGTAAAGAAAGCACCAAATCGGAATGCAATACATTCATTCAATAATTTTTAAATTAATTTCAGAGTTGACTGGTTGCATGAATTACATAATTATTACTCCTACTCCTCTGTTTATTATGACCTTATGGAGGAGTTGAAATCACTTGTTTATCATTTTTTTCTTCAATTAGCCCTATTTATATTCTCTAAACAATAATTAAGTAGGAGAAGAAATTAAATAATATTATTAAGATGTCTTAAAAAACATATCATATTAACTAAATTAAATAGCATTCTTAATTTATTTAAATTATTTAATTATGTTTTACATTAGGGATGAGAAAAGTACTTAATTTAACATAAATTTCTCAAGTTCAATTCTTCTTTCAGTAGATAATTTTGAAATTTCTGTTTCTCAATGGAAAATGATTTTAATGTCCATCATATTATGATTGGGAGGGGATGTCTCCCCCAACCTCCCTATGTACATCATTTTCATTTAATGACTCTAGCATTAGATTAAGTTTTAATAGTTGAGAGAAATACTGAAAAATATTATTATAATATTAAATATTAAATAATATAAAATATAAAATAAAGTTCTGCGGTAAAACTTGACGTGAATGGTCTACCTGTGTATATTTTTATTATATTCAATATTCTAATAAATTGGCTATCTTTTATGAAAAAGAAATCATGCGCTACTAAATTTGTTAAACGCATACTCAGATATCTTCGAGGAGCCTCTCACTATGCACTTCATATTAAACTCACCAGTTCACTCACTATTTTGTCCGTGAACGATTAGCAGCTGCTCTTCTTAATGTCCTCCATGTATCATCATCAAGGGATCAAATAACAGATATACCAACCAAACCACTGCCATCCCAAAGGTTTGCAGCACTACGATCGAGTTTTACTGTGTATCCCACTCAGTTCAACTGGCAGGGGAGTACTGAAACTCATAGCATTGCAAAGCCCAAAGGAGCCAAATGATAGGAAATAAATTCTAGATCCTTCACAGTTCACATAATACATACGTATAAATACATGACAGGGTCTCCTATATATAATTACTGTACACTAAATTCATTCAATGAGAAATTAATTTTAGCGCCTTGTCTTCAACTTTTATAATTTAATTTTTAAATTAATTTTAGGGTCGAGTAGTTGCAGAAAAAACTTAAACTTTCATGATGAAATTCAATACACCCGAAATAAATCATATTTGTTACTACTTTTAGTTCTAATTACTCTCTCTCATCCTTATTATAAGTCACCAACTAATTATTCTCAAAAACCAATAAAAACAATTGAAGTTAATAAAGTTGTGCTAGAATTTAAGTAATTTTCAATATTACCCCTACTTATTATATTAAACTCTAATATTATATTAATTATTACTCTCACCCACTACCCTTATTAATTATAGGCATACATGAAAAAAAAAAAATAATAATAATGCTCCTTAGGAACAAGCAAGTGGCTTATAAAAAAGACCAAATAAACTTAGTTGATGCTTTATGATAAGGACCAGAGGGAGTATAAGGTAGAGTTGACTTATTTTAGAGAGATTAAATAAACTACATAAGTTACTTAATTATATTCATATTATATGTTGTGTATCATTAAGATTATATAACAGTTTATGAGTTAGGAAAAATTGTTTGAGAAAAAATGATAAATATAAATACTTTAAAGTAATTTAATTCGTTTCCTTAATCTTTTCAAAAAAAAAATCAATTGTGTCTTATATTTAAGACTTGAAAGAGTAGCTCTTATCTTTTTCTTTTTTATGATATAGGTTAGCTAGGTAAATTTGTTCAGGAAAAAAATTAAAAAAAATAAAGTGCATTGAAATCTAATATTTAGGTTCAAAACTAATTTCCTAACTTACTTATATATTTAAGACCTAGGAAGTATACAACTTACTAACATATTTAAGTACATACTAGTTCTATGAACACCATAAAAAAGATAGAAGCATATTGTGAGCTTTATTTTGCAAGCATATCAGCTCAAAGTATTTCCTCCCTAGTCCCTTGGAGCTGCACAAGACAATAGTTTAAGGATCTTAATTAATAGTGTAAAAAGTGAATATTCTTGTGATTAGAAAGACTAAAAGGAGGTGTTACCAAAATATGATACATATTTGACTTGTTCAACAATTCATTTAAGTAGGATTTATGAAGATAATAAGACTAAATTTTTCAATCAATTTATATTCACAAGACAATAGTTTAAGGATCTTAATTAATAGTGTAAAAAGTAAATATTCTTGTGATTAGAAAGACTAAAGGAGGTGTTACCAAAATATGATACATATTTGACTTGTTCAACAATATACACTGCTAGAAAAACAAGGAATTGTGACGGATTTTGCGACGGAATATATTCCGTCGCAAAAATGTTAAAATTTGCGACGGAATACGGATTCCGTCGCAAATCAAAAAAATTTGCGACGGAATTAATATTCCGTCGCAATTTTTGCGATGGAATTAATTTCCGTCGCAAATGATTGCGACGGAATATTAATTCCGTCGCAATTTTGCGACGGAATTAATTTCCGTCTCAATCATTTGCGACGGAAATTAATTCCGTCGCAAAATGGCGGCCAAAAAGGCCGCCATTTTAAGCCAATTTGCGACGGACTGGGAAGTCCGTCGCAAAAAGATGCCTTTTTGCGACGGAATATGGTTTCCGTCGCAAAAAGAGATGCTTTTTGCGATGGAATTCAATTCCGTCGCAAAAATTAAAATTTCTTTTTGCGACGGAATTAATGTCGAATAATACGCCCTCACCTCCTCATTTCTGCCATTTCCGCCGCGAAACTCAGCCCTCAGCTCCATTCACCGCCCCCAGCTCCGGCCGGCCCTCTCAGCTCCTCCTCCGTCGGCCCCCAGCTCGCCCCTCCCCCCCAGCTGGCCCTCCTCTCACCTTCCCCCAAGCTCCCCCAACCCCTTAGCTCCCCAAACCGCCGGACCCAGCCCCCAACCCCTTAGCTCCCCAAACCGCCGGACCCAGCCCCCAACCCCCCTCTCCCGCCGGATCCAGCCACCAAACCACCTCCCCCACTCCCTCAGCTCCCATCCGAGCCCCCTAAGCTCCCATCCCTGCCCTCAACTGCACCCCACCTCTCAGCTCGTCCCCCACCTCTCTCACAGCTGGTTTATTCTTTTTTTTTTTTTACGCTGGTCTGTTTTTTTTTTAAAAAAATATTTGACACACATAAACACATTTGTCTCCCATTTTCAGGTGGTATCTCCTGTGCGACGGTCAGTGATTTTCCGGCGGTGTCTACTCTTCCTCTTCTCTTGCTATTTACTATCCACTGCAACTCTATTTCAAGTAAGCTTGCTTCCTTTTTTCTTTTTTATTTATTATTTTCTTGATTATTATTTTTATTTGTAATAAAATTATGTCAAAAATATTGCTGGTTCTCTTGTGTGAAATTTATCATTTTCTTTTATTATTTCATATTATTAATTATGTCAAAAATATTGCTGGTTCTCTTGTGTGATATATAATCATGATTTTTTTATCCATAATTATAATTTTCGCATGTATAAGGTGTTTGGATATATATTTTTGTTTTTTAAGAAAAACATTGGTTTTGTCTCTTACTCAAAATCAATATTTATAAATCATCGACAAAAATTATAATTATAAATCAATATTTAGAATTTTTTTTTGGTAGTTCTAAATTGTGTAAATAAGATTTTAACAGATTAAATTTATTTATTTACATGTAAAATAATAGTTCTATAAAATATGAAATCTTGGAATCATTTATATTTTTAATCTAAGGGTAAAAATAAGACTATGTTTAGAAAATGAGACATAATTTTGAGAGAACTCAAACCCCACTAAACATATATGACGATTCAAGATATCAACACTTAATTGAGAATTTTCCTTATTTTAATTGTTACTTTAAGTTTTTCAAATAAGCTCAATTTGTTGGTTTTTACAAGGTAAAGCTTGTTAATGGTATTAATATCATTTTGTCCTTTAAAAAAAACTGATTTTGGCCAAATATTTATAATCTAATCGAGTCTAAAAAAGAAAGGGGAAAACACACACACACACACACATATATGTATATTCATGAATCATGAGCGTATCTTTGATATCTTTATTATGTAATATATATTCATTCATAAGTGAATCTCAAGCAATTAGATTCGAACACAATTTAAAAAAATATCCTTTATTTATATTCATCACCTTCCGTCATTTTAATTGCAACATATCAACATGTCATCGTTATTCATTTCCAATTCCAATTCACTAGGAACAATCTAAAACTATGCATGCATCTCTTTTTGTCAAAATTTTTATCGAATAAAATCTCCAATACTGTCGTAAATATATAATAGATTCATAAAAACATAAAGTACATCTATCTCTCGAATTTGACAAGTGATAGAATTATAAAACAAACTAAAAGAAATTATATATGTCTGATGAATGTTACTACTTTCTATCCTAAATATAGTATTTAGCTGATTTTTTTGGAGATATAAAAAAACTAATTAATTTAATTTAAAGTATTAATATTTATCATTTTAACTTAAATTATTTTGCCTAATATTTAACTTAAATTATCATTTTATTATAAAATACATTTCCAAATACATAGGGGTGAGTACAACTTTAATCATGGTGAAATATTTATTTATTTGATATTAATACATCTTAGTGATTAGTGATTGTGATATTATCAGTATAAGTTAACAATTCCATACTATTTTAATTATTAGTGATTTTCGTCCCAAAAAACATCATTAGTAATTAACAGCCCAAATGTAGTTCCTATATATATAGAATTTGAGAAATCAAATGAACGTTACTGTTAATAGTTGATGCATAGCCCAAATTGTTTATCAATTTTTGCAGGGTATTAAACTGTCTACAAAAATATGTAAAGACTTTATGCAAATAGATAGCCTTTTTGAGTTATCATTGATTTGTGATGTTTAATTAATTATTATTGTTCACTCTAATTAAATCACAGTTAAGTCAATATCATAGTTACGATAAAATAATTTGTAAATTGATGGTATTAATATCATTTTCTCCTTGGCGGGTTTATTTATACCATGATGGTATTAATATCATTTTCTCCTTTATTATGTGATATATAATCATTCAATCAGATTCGAACACAATTTAAAAAAATATCCTTTATTTATATTCATCACCTTTCACTAATATGGATGTCTTGAGCATAATTATTTTTTCTCCACTCTCTTATTCCCATATTTTATTATAAAATAAATTTTCAAATACATAGGGGTGAGGTTGCTTACAACCTTAATCATAGTGAAATATTTATTTATTTGATATTAATACATCTTTGTGAAATGTTGAGATGTTAATTAAGTTGAGTAACTGAACTAGCTAGGAAATATGGATGACAACCATGATAGGAGTTGGATGTACAATCGCCTAACTGAGAGAAGAGAACTAACTCAAGCATTCTTGGCGGGTTTGCAAGAGTTCATCAATTTTGCTCTCGCACATTCAACTAATTCAAGTAGGGAGATCAGGTGTCCTTGTGTCAAATGTAGGTGTATAAGATTTGAAGATTTTGAGGAGGTCAAAATCCATTTGTGTAAAAGGGGATTCATGAAGGATTATGAGTGTTGGGAATATCATGGCGAAATCCGACAGACACCGACACCTAGTGGTTATTACGGGGACAGTAGTCATCGAGACAACCTTAATCAATATGAGCAGTTGGTTATGGACGCTGCGGGACCGTCGATCGGCCGATATTTCGATCCTCTTACTCATGTTGAACCGTCATACATGGGTGAGGAGACCGATACACATGCTCAACCATTATACATGGGAGAGGACCCTCATCCGGAAGCCGATAGGTTCTATAAAATGCTTCAAGAAGCGCAACGTCCGTTATGGGAAGGTTGTGAACACTTTGAAAATAGTGAATATTCATCGCTATCGGCTACCCTCGCAACACTAAGCTTGAAAACTGATCACCGTATGAGTGAGAAGAATTACAACGAAATGATGCAGATCATAAGCAAGGTTATTCCCAACGACAATAATTTGCCGAAGGATTTTTACCAAGCAAGAAAAAAAGGTGAAAGAGCTTGGGCTTGGATGTGAAAAAATTCATTGCTGCCCTAGGGGTTGTATGTTGTATTATAAGGATGATGCTGAGCTGACCAATTGTAGATTCTGTGGACATGACAGATATGAAGTTGTGAGGAAAGGAAGGAAAATTACCCGTCGAGTGTTAAGCAAGATGCACTACTTTCCTCTGGTGCCCAGACTTCAAAGATTGTATGCATCAGAACAAACAGCTGCTCACATGAGATGGCATCGGGAGCATCACAGGGATGAAAACTTTGTGACGCATCCTTCGGATGCTGAAGCTTGGCGTAAATTTGACGAGGCGAATCCTTTCTTTGCTGTGGATCCCCGTAATGTCCGTCTTGGTCTATGTTCGGTTGGGTTCGCTCCTTTTGATAAAACGGGCAGGAATTATTCCTGTTGGCCTGTCATTGTGACATCGTACAATCTCCCACCTTCTATGTGCATGAGAAGAGAGTTTTTGTTCCTGAACGCGTTAATCCCTGGGCCATCCAACCCAAAAAAGAAGATAGATGTGTACCTCAGGCCTTTGATAGACGAGTTGAAGATGTTGTGGAGTGAAGGGGTTCTTACGTATGATATATCATTGAGTCAGAATTTCACAATGCGTGCTGCCTTAATGTGGACGATAAGTGATTTCCCTGCATATGGGATGTTGAGTGGCTGGCAAACGTCGGGAAAGCTTGCATGCCCGGTATGTCTTGAACAGAATATGGGTTATAGCTTGCAACACAGTCACAAGGTCTGTTGGTTTGACAGGCACCGGCGATTCCTACCCCCCAATCATCCGTACAGGACAAATAGAAAAGACTTCACGCGAAATGTTGTTGAACGAGCAGATCAACCTCTTCGTTTAAGTGGCCAAGAAATATGGGATAGGGTCAAGCACATTCCAAGTGTCGAAGAGGGGGCTGCTTCTAGCGAACCTGAGGGATATGGTGTTGATCATCATTGGAACAAACGCAGCATCTTCTGGGAACTACCATATTGGAAAGAACAACTGTTAAGACACAACCTCGATGTCATGCATATTGAGCGGAATGTGTTTGACAATATTCTG
Organism: Acacia crassicarpa; assembly: GCA_034222035.1. Taxonomy (NCBI): domain Eukaryota; kingdom Viridiplantae; phylum Streptophyta; class Magnoliopsida; order Fabales; family Fabaceae; genus Acacia; species Acacia crassicarpa. The sequence goes on along the minus strand of JAWXYG010000001.1, from coordinate 54,546,369 downwards.
TACACCGTGATGGACACCAAGGGCAGGAAGAAGGACACAGTCAATGCAAGACTGGACATACAAGAGATTTGCAGAAGGCCTGCTTTGCATTTGGTGCAAGATGGCAGGGGACGGATTTCCAAACCTAGAGCACCGTACACATTAAACAAACAACAGAATTTAGAATTGTTGCAATGGGTAAAAGATTTGAAACTCCCGGACGGTTATGTGTCAAACCTGAAAAGATGTGTCAACATGCACGAGGGGAAGTTCTTCGGGATGAAGAGTCATGATTGTCATGTTTTTTTTCAGAGATTGTTGCCTTGGGCCTTCAAAGCACTACCGAAGGAAATGTGGTCTATTCTAACGGACTTTTCCGTGTTCTTCAGAGAAATTTGTGCTTCAGAGCTTAATGTTGAAAAGTTACGGCTTCTGGAGGCGAGTATGCCTATAACGCTATGCAAGTTAGAGAAGGTGTTTCCTCCTTCTTTTTTTGACTCAATGGAACATTTGCCCGTTCACTTGGCTTACGAAGCAAGGGTAGGAGGCCCGCAACAATATAGATGGATGTATCCGTTTGAGAGGTAATATATATGTCTTTCGATCTGTTATTAATTGAAAAACATGGTACTTTAGTTTATAAATACCCTATGATATTCCATTGTAGGTTTTTACGCACACTTAAGTAGAAGATCAAAAATCCAACCCACGTTGAAGGATCTATCGCTGAAGCATATCTAGTCGAAGAGGCCGCTAAATTTTCATCATACTATCATCCCCCTGAAATTATGTCAAGATGGAGAAGGGTACCTCACAACGATGCCGGTGATACAAGGGATCAAAAATCAATATTTAATTATCCAGGGCGAGTCGTGGGAAAACATTGGAAATCAACTCTTGACGGAAGAGATAAGCAAGTAGCGGAGTGGTACATTCTAAACAACTGTGAAGAGGTCGCCCCGTACTTAAAGTAAGATTTTTGTTTTTCCGTTTTACTATTACGATAAGTATTAAAGTATTAACTTCATATATATATATATATATATATATATATATTTTGCAGTTACTTTTCTAATTGGGTCCGATCGGAAAATCCTTCAATGTCGGTGTCCCAAGTTGATCAATTCACAAACTCTGAGTTTCCAAAATGGTTTCAAACCTATTTCGTGAAACATCGAGAAGATCCCAATGAAGTTGCGTGGAGTTTATCTTATGGAGCTCCAATTAGTGTTACTCAATGCAGCAGATATATAATCAATGGGTATCAGTTTTCAACTGTTGACACGGATGCAGGTACACAATGTTGCAATTACGGTGTATGTTGTCGAGGTGACCAAGTTGACGGGGTGGAGACTGTCTACTACGGGAAGTTACGTGACATAATTCAATTGAAATATCCGTGGGACAATGTGGTGACCCTTTTTAAGTGTGAGTGGTTTGATAACAGTCCGCGTGGGACAAAAATGGACGAGCATGGAAATATTGAGATCCACTGGACAAGGAGATATGCGGTTGGTTATGACCCATTCATCCTTGCTCAACAGGCGGAACAAGTTTACTATACATTATATCCCACATCCCGCCAAGGGTGGAGGGGGGTTATTAAAACCAAAGCACGAAATATCATACCGAAGTCGAAAGAGTCGGATTCAAATGACGGTATGGCTGAACCGTTCCAAGCTGATGTGGAACATCTACTGCCCATAAACATCGAAGACAACGAAATACCAAGCAATCTCTTTGATTCTGCTGCGGATTTAGAATTGATTCCTATACAAATTGACGATGAGGAATCAGACGATGAGGCAGAATTGATTTACTCTGACAGTGAATCTGAGTTCGACGACTATGAGACTTCAGAGGAAGACGGGCAAGCAGAAGTCGATGAACAGGAATCGTCCGGTTGAGATTTGTTAGTTCTTTGTTTTAGACGGTCTGTTATACTACATACTTTGTTACTTCACTACTGTAATCAACCCTAAATATATTTGTAGTTTTTTTTTTGACCTAATGTCTATAAGTGTTCAGAGATGGAGTATCAAGGAGGATCTTCAGGTAGTGGACGTGGTGGTGGTCGATCCCGGCCCCGTCCTATCAGAGGTGGTAGGGCGTCATCATCTGCCCATTCTGTACGCAGAGAGCGGGGCGGTGCCCCAGAGGTGCCACCGTTTAATATGGCATCGTCACCGTCGGGTTATTTCGCATCTTCACCGTCGCTGTATACGTCGCCGTCGCCTCCTACCTCCACTGATCCGCAGCAAATGGGACAACAGGTTTACTAGCCTAATTCTGATTGATTTACATATGTTTAGTTTCATGAAACCATCTATGTACAAACATCTTTAATATTTCACATTTCTTGCTTAGCACACCCCGTCGCCTCAGAGCCACGTCGGGGAAGAAGGTAGTTCCTCCAATACACCGATCTGGGGCACAACAGATCCTGAGACAGGGCTGCTTTGGATCTGTCCTGACAACGAGTAGTAAGTTATGCCAAGTTACCAGTAATGTTACTAATCCCATATCTAATTGGTTTTATGCTAATAATATTTGCATGATGTCCTCTGGCTTTAGCTTTGTGCCTCGTGATCCGGTGATGGATTTCATCTCGGACCAATTATTCCGTAACTACAATGAAGCTTGGACCAGCTGGACAGCGATTCCTACGGAAAATCGAAATGTTTGGTTCGATGAGTTTATGGTAAGTTATTTATTTATGGTTTTTAATTAAGTGCTTTTATAAATTACCGCACTAATTGTTTGTTGTTGATTTTCAGAGGAAGCACATGTCGTTGCCTGAACATCGTGCAGCTCTGAGAAAGGCTTATAACGCCGGGGCAGCCCGGTGGTTGTCTCAAAAGCTTTATAACTTGAGACATGGTGGAAGAGGCAGGCGAGATTGGCTTCCACAGGACACTGCAAACCAATTATTTGACAATTGGGCCACCAATGAAAAGTTTCAGGAGAAGAGTGTGAAAAATAAGCAAAATAGGGCCAAAATGGAAGGCCCGTCATATGTTGGCGGCTCTATTCCGATGACTGAGTGGAAACGGAAACTTGTGAGTACACGTTATTTTCTATTTAGGTAATCAATATTTTGTACTTTGAAGTAATTAACTATGATCATCATTTGCGTTTGCAGACAGAGACTGGGGTTCCTCCAGAGTCGGTAGGTTGGGCTGCCTTTGAGCGGACCCATTCCCGGCAGTCTGAAGGAAGTGATGAGAGGGAATGGATTAACTCAAGGGCGCACACAGTAGCGGTTAGACATTTATTGCATTTATTACTTGTTTTATGCACCACAATATTTATTTCATTTTATATGTCTTATTTGTTATGTATTTTTGTCTTTGTAGGAAAATTATACGAAGCTGTCGCAGGAGAGAGACTCACAGCGTGAGACTGACCCGTCATCCTCTGTGTGCGATAATGATAGTCTGTTCATTCAGGCTGCAGGTGGATTTGACAAGAAAGGGAGAGTCTTTGGATACGGTGCCGCTGCTAGCCGACTGAAGCCAACAAAGCGCTCCTCATCCGGCATTGAAGATGTTTCTGCAGGTAAACGTATTTGATATTGAAAATTTCCATTCTCTTGTCCATTAAAATGAAGTCCAAATAATAAATATACTTGATATTGTTTTTGCAGATGAGATGAAGAAGATGAAGGCTTTGACAGCACAGATGACTCAGGAACAGGAGCGGATGCTTGAAGAGCAAGAGAAGATGAGGCAGATGATGATTCAGGAACGAGAGATGATGGAGGAGCGGATGAGGCGGATGCAAGAGGAGATGATGAGGCAGATGCAGATTCAACTCAAGTCCCTAATGAACAAGGGTTCGGGGTCGGCTCCTGGTGATGATGACCATGCTGGTGATGATGATGATGATCACAATGCTCATGTTTAGACTACTGTTTAGAATTTGCCCTTTGTAACATTGTTAGACTACTTTAGTATTTGGTATTTGTTAGATTACTCTTAATGTGCACTCCTTATAATTATTATTATATCCATGAATCACTACTTTTTGTACTCAATTTTTTAAAATTAAAAAAAAATAACATTCAAAATAATTATTAGTTTTTCTAAGAAATTGTTTCTGTAGCAAACGATCAAATATGGGGAAATTTGCAAAATTTCTAGTTTGCTATAGAAAAAAAATTAAAAAAATAAAAAAAATAAAAAAGGAAAAAAAAATAAATTTAAAAATAATTAAAAAAAGAATTTGCTACGGAATAGAATTCCGTAGCAAATTTGCTTCTACGGAAAATTTTCCGTAGCAAATTTGCTACGGAATATTTTTCCGTAGCAAATTTGCTACGGAAATGAAATTCCGTCGCAAATTGCGACGGATTTTCCTTATCCGTCGCAATTTGCGACGAAGGATTTTGCTACGGAAAAATTCCGTAGCAAATTCCGTAGCAAAATCGTTTTGCTACGGAAAATCCATATTTTTCCGTAGCAAAATGATTTTGCTACGGAATTTGCTACGGAATTTTTCCGTAGCAAAATCTCAAAATTTTTGTAGTGATATTTAAGTAGGATTTATGAAGATAATAAGACTAAATTTTTCAATCAATTTATATTAGTTTTTGTCAAATATACATGTTATAATGCTCCCTTTTATGATTTATATAAAAACTGTAGTAGTTAAATATGTAGATCATTTATGTCGGCATGATTAAGTTAAAATGAGTCAATCAAGCATTTACATATATACTCCTTCCAGCATGATATAATACATATAATTTAGTGAAAATACCCTAGTCATTTTATTTATTGTAACACGCCCACATCAAAGTTACTACGCAATAGAGCGTGCACTACTAGAAAAATCAAATTTTGCTACCGAAAAAAATCCGTAGCAATTTGCTACGGAATCCAAATCCGTAGCAAATTGCTACGGAATTCAAAATCCGTAACAAAATTTTGCTACAGAATCAAAATCCGTAGCAAATTGCGACGGATTTTGAATTTTGCTACGGAAATATAAATCCGTCGCAAAACTCAAAAAAAAAAATCCGATTTCGTAGAGGGATAAAGCCCGCAAATTTGCTACGGAATTGAAAATCCGTAGCAAAATTTTGCTACGGAAATGTAAATCTGTCGCAAAACTCAAAAATAATAATAATAAAAAAAAAATCCGATTTCGTGGAGGGAAAAAGCCCACAAAATTTGCTACGGAATTAGAATTCCGTAGCAAAATTTTGCTACGGAATTCAAAATCCGTAGCAAAATTTTGCTACAGATTTTGAATTCCGTAGCAAAATTCCCAAATCAGTTGCATCGTTCAAATAGGGTAGAGAAGAGGGAGTAGAGGGTTGTAACCTTTTGAGATTTGAAACCCAAATCCCCAACTTCGCCGGTGACCATCGTCCGCCCAACCACGCATCATCATCATCGTCACGGGCGGCTCCCACCTCCTCCACCATCTTCGCCGGCAACGTTCACAACCCCGCCGGTGATTTTCTTCTTTCTCATCGAGCCGTAGCATTTTTTGTGTTTAGTTCCACCATCATTCTTCTTCTCTTCCAGCGACGTCAAGTAGAGGGAGATTGGTCATAGCTGGTGTGAGTGAATCCTCTTCTCTCCTTCCATTTGCTGATGGCTGTTGTGGGTAGCAACCAATTTTCTGCATTTTCTTCTCTTCACCGTGGCTGGAAATTCCAAATAGGGGAGGATCTTTGGGTATTTGTTTGCTGAATGATTGAAATAGAAAAGAGCTTCTGCTGAGAGGTATTTTTATAGCAATTTATATCACAAATCCTCCATAATGCCCCCTATTTTTTTGGGTTTGGTACACTGAACAGATCTCGCAATCCCGTTTAGGTTTGGTTTTTGGAATAAAATGAATGGAACCGTCCTTTAATTTAATGGTTTGGTTTTTGGGTTTGGTACAATGATGAATGAACAAATCTTGCAAATCCTCCATAATGCCCCCTATTTTTTTGGGTTTGGTCCAGATTGCTAATTTACTATCATATACAGATTCTTAATTTCCCGTGCAATATATATTATTTAGCCGGGGAGTAACTTTGGGAAGATGGCGATTTTCTGACTGTATCATCAATCACTTCGTATCCTGGATTTCAATGCAAATGAAGGTGCTTCGTCTTCTTCTCGGTCGGTATTAATTTATCTTCAATCTGTATTCTCCAAGTTGAAGAATTTAACCGATTTGTAAGCCCTTACTTTCTGATCAAGTTAGTTTATTACTAATTCCTAATCTATATCAAACAAACTCTTTTATGGAGGATGTTAAAGTTATACGAACTTATGGGAGCCAAGCGCTATTTAACATGATTGATTCATGACCCTCTGTTTATTTGTTCTCCCGTTATAACAAACGATGCATTCAATATATATGCTTGCATTTTCCCTCAGTAAATGCAGGTCATGTTTTTCACGCCGGGGTGATCTTTTTCAATCCAGTCAAGCTGGGGTGATATTGTTCAATTCAGTCGCTCCATACCCATTATGAATGCTGAAGAGATGCATCTGCCATGTGCAATATTTCCCATAGAAACAGGTACTGATTTTATTGTAGCATGCAAGATAATGCCCAATCCAATTCCTTTCAAATTTCACTCTCTTACTCTGGACATTTTTGACCCCATCGCTTTGACTTTTATGTTCATTATGGTTTTGAAAAGTCATGGAAACCACTATGAATGTGTGTAATTTTTGTAATTTTTGGCAGCTGAATTAATGCAATGTCATTCATTTTGAATTTTTTTAGCTTTTTTCTTTCCCCCCTGTTTTCTTACTTAAATCAGTTCTGTTGGCAGATGAGTTCAGGTTAGGTCTGAAGAAGCATGAGCAGATCAACTAAAGGTAATCTTTTATGGTTTAGGTGTTGAAATTGATCCTAGCCCTCAATGACAATGTGTACCATAATCATAGCATTTAAGTGTACATTTTTAGTAGGGTCATTGTTTGCAAAAGTTAATGCAATGCAAGTGAAAATGAGATCTGTGGCATTTGATTTTTATACTTTTCATTAGAATCTCAGGAAGGCAAGGTAGTCTAAATTTAGTGTGAGAGAGATAAAGAGAAGAGGAAGAAGATAGTGTCTCAAGAAAATTTGAGCACACTTGATCTTTCTGGCAACAATTTCTTAGTTGATACAACTTTGGTGAACACCCACAATCTTTCATCATTCCCCAAATTGAACAATTTCATGTTGGCTTCTTGCAAATTGAAAGAGTTTCCAGTTTTTCTTAGAAATCAATCCAATTTGCTATGGCTTGACTTATCCAACAACCAAATTCAGGGAACAATACCCAATTGGATTTGGAGGTTTGAATTTATGGTTTTTCTTAACCTTTCCAACAATTTTCTAACGGATATGGAAGGACCTTTTCATAATATTACTTCTAATATGTTTCTTCTTGATCTTCATTCCAACCAAATTAAAGGTCACCCTCCCATTTTTGTGATCTATTTGGATTACTCAAGCAATAGATTTAGCTCTATTGCCCTTGACTTTGGAAACCATCTTCCTTTCACATATTTTCTCTCTCTTGCAAACAATAGTTTTCATGGAAAAATCCATGAATCCCTTTGTAACATGTCAGCTCTTCGTATGCTTGATCTTGCTGATAATAGCTTCAGTGAATTCATACCTGAGTGTTTGACAAGAATGAGTGACACTCTTAGGGTGTTAAAGCTAGCTGGAAACAGCCTCAAAGGAGGATGATTGTATTGAGAGATACTAATAGGTTCCATCATTTTGTAAATGGTTCTTGTTCTTGTAAGGACTTCTGGTGAATCTATCTCCCTCCATTCATAATGCTTGATTTTCATTGACTAATCACTTTTTATAATAATGTATCATTCATTGAGCATGAATCACTTTTATCAAATCTACCTCTTCGGCTTAGTCACAGAGTAGAAGAGGTTTATAGGTAACAGATGAGGTTGACTTTGAGAGGAAGGTTTCATTGTTAGGCATCTAAGTGCCTCTTGTTTAGAATGAAAATTGGAAGTTGATATGAAGATTATGAATTTGCCGTTAATGTTTTTAACAAAGTTCACAACAATATAGTTCCTGAAGATTAAGATCTTCTAAAATTACAGCAACATTAAGTTGTAACTGATATTTGTTGAAATTCCCAGTTAGCTATGAAGAATTACCTAGTAGAACCACTAGTAATACATTTGCATATTCAAAAAGATGTGTATCATTGCGGCAAGTTTGATCATAATCAAGTGACATTCCTCCATTATAATTATTGTTTATGTTTTACCTTGTAAATGACTAACACATTTCATTGCACTACAGAGAAGGTACTCTTTGGAGGAGTGGATGACCAAACTTTCATCAGACATTGATGTATCTAGATGTGTTATAGTGGCGTCCTCTTTTGTGCTTTTTAGTTACTTAGTGTATAACTTATTTTTGATTTTTGTGCTTTTTAGTTTGTTGGCAAAATTGATGTTTATATATCATTTTGTTTATTTATAATTTTTTAGGATTGCTATTGTATATATTTCTACATACACTTTGCTAATACAATATTCAGTATTATTTATATACATTTTCTTATTTGCCCTTTGAAACATTGTTAGACTACTTTTTAGTATTTGGTATTTGTTAGATTACTCTTAATGTACACTCCTTATAATTATTATTATATCCATGAATCACTACTTTTTGTACTCAATTTTTTAAAAGTAAAAAAAATAACTTTAAAAATAATTATTAGTTTTGCTAAGAAATTGTTTCTATAGCAAACGATCAAATATGGGGAAATTTGTAAAATTTTAAGTTTGCTACGGAAAAATAAAAAAAAGAAATTAAAAAAAAATAAAAAATAAAAAAAGACTTTGCTACGGAAAAAAATTCCGTAGCAAATTTGCTACGGAAAATATTCCGTAGCAAAATTCAAATTTGCTATGGAATAAATTCCGTAGCAAATTTGCGACGGAATGGAATTTCCGTCGCAAATTGCGACGGATTTTCCTTGTCCGTCGCAAATTGCTATGAAGGATTTTGCTACGGAAAAATTCCGTAGCAAAATCCGTAGCAAAATATTTTTCCGTAGCAAAATCATTTTACTACGGAATTTGCTACGGAATTTTTCCGTAGCAAAATCCGAAATTTTTTGCAGTGGTGTGTGAAGAGTGGAGCTAAATACCCAAGAGGGGGGTGAATTGGGTATCTTTAAAAAAAATTAAGGATTGAGCTCTGTTTTTGACTAATGAAAACAGAGGCTAACAGAGGAGTAGGGAAGGAAAGCTTTACACAATGTGATTTATACTGGTTCGGTCCTTTCTCTGACCTACATCCAGTCCCCAAGCCTCACCTGGGATTTTGAATCCACTATAATGAAATATTGATTACACACTCTGTACTAAGAGTTGTTCTCTCACTAGAACACACTCCCCCTTACAAGTTGTAATCAATACACCCTCTGTAAACGCAGGATGTTCCTCTCCCTAGGACACACTCCCCCTTACAAGTTGTACTCTGATTTTCCCAATCTCCAAGTCCCACTGACTTGAGATTATTACAATGAGTGATATACAATGAAATAGACTCTCTCTAAGAGCAGATAAGGTTACACACTGAAGCTCTATGTATCAAAGATACAATTTAATGTATATACAGAGAAAGAATAGGTATTTTCGTGCAGAAGTTTTGTAGCTGTCTTCTCTGTCTTGTTTCTTCAAATCTTCAGCTATTTATGGTAGTTTGAAGCTTGTGGACGTTAGGTAACCGTTGGAGCTTCTTCCCATTTGAAAAACTAGCTGTTGCAAGTGTTTCTCCATGTGTAAAGTTGCTGCAGAAGCTGTTGAGTGAATATGCTGTCACCACTTTCAGATTTGCACGTTTTTCACTTTCTTGCAGCTGAATGATGAGGCCCATACTATCTTGTTTGTTGATTCAACTTTATTCAGAGGAGCCTAAGTTGTCTGCAAGGTATGCTGAATGTTTATCACGCCAGGCTGTGGTCCATTCCCTTTTGTCTTGAAGGATATAATATTATATTGCAAGTTGCACAAGCTATCCCTTCATTTGATTCTCTGTCATGGACTTGATATTTGAATATTGAATCTGTTGAAGCTTTTGTCTGTTGGAGATGTCTTTACTTGTTGTTGTAAGCATTCTTTAACGTTTAGAAGGCGTGCTCAGATGGATTAGCTAAGAATAGGTTGATTTGCAGAAGTGCATTTAATGCACTGTTCACTTTTTGCTTTATTGCTTTGACCTTCATTGATCTTCATCTGTGATTGCTGAAATTCACTCAACAAACTTGTTAAACATAGCTAGGAATATGATTGAATGAATTATGGAAGCAATAAGATCAAACAATAATGATTTGCAAATTCGTGTAATTCAAAAATCAGTTTTGACCGTTGTATACTGCGGTCTGTTCCTCTATACTGGAGTATGCCACTGTGCATACTGCAGTATCCAAAGGCTTACTGCAGTAAGCAACTTCCAAAGACAAAAACATCGTGAATTGATTTTGAAAGATATGCTCTATACTGCGGTTTGCAAATAACATACTGCAGTATGCGAGTTTTTGTTAAAGAGAAGAGAGCCCGTGATTGCCCAATACTGCAGTATGAAAACCTATACTGCAGTATGCAATAGTTATAAACTTAGAGAACTTTCTGTAAGAGCCTATACTACAGTATCCAACTCCATACTGCGGTAAGGACTTGGGTGAGAAAATTTGATAGCTCTCGGGTTGGCCCTATACTGCAGTATACATACCTATACTGCGGTATTGGCTTGACTTAGAATTTTAATTGCTCTCTGGATACCCCTATACTGCAGTATACAAAGCTATACTGCGGTATGGGCTTGTTTTGAAAAAACGCGGTTTCTCTCTGGAAGTCCCTATACTGCAGTATACATAGCTATACTGCGGTATGGACTTACTTTGAAAATACGGTTGCTCTCGGGTTGGCCCTATACTGCAGTATGACATCCTATACTGCAGTATGGCCTTTCACTGGGAGTCCAATACTGCGGTATGAAACTAACATACTGCAGTATTGACTTAACTTCATCAATTTGATGATCTTCTGTAAGTCCTATACTGCGGTATATCACCTTATACTGCAGTATTGACTTTCTGGAAGACCCTTTACTGCAGTATGCCATCCCATACTGCGGTAAGCAACTCTTAGATGATTTTCAAAGAATCTTGGAAACTTCAAAACATATTTTTCACTTGTTGTTAATCATCAAAACACATTGAGAATCAACATTCTCCCCCTTTTTGATGATGACAACACTTATAAACATTCTTTTTAAAGATTTAGAAAGATGTGTAGCTTTCAGATTGAAGTTTTCAAAATATCAGAGTTGAATTATCAGAAAAACATCCAATTTGCATTTTTAAACATAGACATCAGAGAATAGCAGCAGATATATAATTGAACTCGTAAACATGTGCAAAATATGTTCATATTCATTTAAAACATCATACATGAGTTGTATCTAACTAATATCAGAAGAGGATAAATACTCTGATAATCACTGATATCAGCAAAACAAGGTTAAAACATTACAAGCTTCCTACACCTACATCAACTAATCATCCTACTAAACCTCTAAACACTAAGCATCTTTCTCTGCTTCTCCCCCTTTGTCATCATCAACATACTCGGGATCTAGGATAATAAGAGGAGGAGAATAGAGGACCATAGCTGTGTTGGGATCAAAATCGAAATCATGGGGCACAGCATATGGAGAGGGTGTAGGGAAGAGCGCAGTAGATGGAGTAGGTGGAGATGGAAGTGGATTCGGAAGAATCTCTGTGGAAGGGGTGACCGGGGAAGAGGTGGTGTGGGGTGGACTGGGAAATGAGAAAGTGGGTGATGAAGGTGGTGAGAAGTGATGTTCTGGTGAGTTTGGGGAAGGCTGAGATACGGGTATAGATGGTTGGGCTTCCGGAACAGGAGTCGAAGAGGATGGACCAGTGGTAAAACCGAATGAAGATGAAGATGAGCCACCAAGTCCAAAGTGCTGAAGGAGTTGCTGAGCCTTGTCTCTGGCATCTGAGGCAGCAGCTAAGGTGACTGACAATGTAAAGCCCAAGTTGATCCCTTGATCATCAATAGCATCTTTCACCTTGACCAGTTCAGAGAGGACCTGTGACTGAGCCACTATCACATCCATAACCCCCAACTTGATGTCAGCCCGAATCATATCAAACTCTGCCTTCATCATAGCTCGGTGAGATAGAAGTGCAGCATCCACAATTCCTCTAATCCGCTCATCAAAATCTGAAGGAAGTGGTGGTGGAGCAGACTGGGCCTCATGTGCAACTGACTGAGATGCACGAGTCTGTGACCGCGGTGGAGCTCTCGACTGCCCAGATCCTTCCGGCTCGAACTGAATCTTCATCAAGTTGAGCTGAGTCTTGCCAAAGGCCGGGATAAACTTCATCTGCTCGGGAGGACCCACATACCATATCTTATGGTAGTACAATATCAGAGAGACCAGAGATGCAAAGGGCATGTAGGATCCCTTGCGGGATACGAATCTGAAGTGGCTAATCTCCTTGAACAGCCACTGCCCAATATTGAGCGGATGCTTGCGAATGAAGGCGGTGAAGAAGCGGTAGTCCTTCTGCGTGAAGTGCGTGTAGCTCCAGCCTTTTTGCACAAAGTTACGTGAATACACGTACCATATCACACGGTGCAAAGGAGGCATCTCCGAGGGCTTGAATGTCAAGTGAACCCTCTGATCATCCGGTATGTCCTGACCGGGCATAAGTGTGGCATATACCTCCTCATTAGAATACTTTGGTGTGGACGCTTCGGGAGGGTTAACCACCTTAAGGATCTTGTTGAGTATGGCGGCAGATAGAGTAAACTGAACTCCTCTCACAGAAGTTGTGACCCTTTCCTCAATCAATCTACCTTCCGAGCTCAAGATGTGATTGGATGCCATGTTGAAATAAAACATCTTGACCAACTCAGGACAGTAGGCAGCCTTGATGGAGACGAGCGTAGCATACGGCCCAAACCATGGAGATAGATCAATGTTGCACTCCCGATATACTTGCTCTAGATTGATAGAGGTTACGGTGCAGAAACCTCGGCTTCCGAAAAGGTCTTTGAATTTGGCATTGAGACCGGGAGGAAGAATGACAGGAGCAACCTTAAATCCCTCTGGCGCATTCTTGTGGATTTTGATTTCTTCAACCGCATTTGCTACCACAAGAGAGAAATCTAGCTCAGAATCTGTTTCTGAGGAAGAGCCAGGAGAATTAGCAGATGAGGGAGAGGAAGGGATAGTAGTGGAAGCCCTCTTTGATCTTGCTTTTTGAGGAGCAGCGGTCCTCTTCCCTTGAGCCTTGCTCGGCTCACCGGTCTTCTGCTTCTTGGTGACAGAAGGTAGAATAGAAGTCTTGGACGGAGCTCCCCTCTTCTTGGGATTCGATGAAGATGTCTCGGGTATGGGAACACGCATGCCAGGAATCTGACGATCAATGCCATCTCCTAATTTCTTAGGAATTGATTTCGTCCTCGGTGCCCGGAGTGGAAGGGAAGAAGAAGGTTGTTTGGAGAGAGATTGGTCTTTAGACATTGTTAACGCTAGGGTTTCGGTGGAAATGGGAATCAGAGAGGAATGAGAGAAGGTTGGAGAGGATTTATGGAGGTTTAACTGGGGTTTGAGACGATTTCAGAGAGAGAAGGAAGAAAGAGATGCGTTACTGCTAGGGCTTTACTGTGGTATAGATGCGAGTATGAAAGAACACAACGTTTTAATATATATACACAAACCCCTATACTGCAGTAAGGTTCTTGTATACTGCAGTATAGCATACTTTCATTTATATACTGCAGTAAGGATGGAAGTACACTGACCTGGACTTCAAAAATGTTGAGAGAATTTTTGAAAAACCCGATGGCCATACTGCAGTATAGCACTTACATACTGCAGTATGCCTCTTGCATACCTGAAACTTCGTTTCTGTCTGACCCCATACTGCAGTATATCACTTACATACTGCAGTATACCTCTTGCATGTCCGAAACTCTGAAACCCCGATGGACATACTGCAGTATACCACTTACATACTGCAGTAAGCATCTTGCACACTTGGAATTTTTGCCTCTCACACACCCTATACTGCGGTATATCACTTGCATACCGCGGTATAGCTCTACTGAAACATCAAAAACACCCTGCAAAAACAAAGACTAAACTCTCCGATGCTTAAGTTAGTAAGGATTAATCATCAATGACACATCTAACATTAATTTGAGAGAGAATAACTTACAATTCATTGGGATTTACCATTCCCAATTCTCTCCTTATGAAAGTGAATTGTTCCTTGGCTAGAGGCTTGGTGAAGATGTCAGCTAGTTGAAGATGAGTTGGAATGAACATAACTTTCACATCTCTCTTCTGGACATGGTCCCGGATGAAGTGATGTCTCACATCAATATGCTTGGTTCTTGTATGTTGCACAGGATTCTTGGCCAAGCTTATTGTGCTAGTATTATCACAAAGTATTGGGATTTCCTTTAAGTGCACTCCCAAGTCAGCAAGTTGTTGCTTCAACCACAACACTTGAGCACAGCAACTTGAGGCAGCCACATATTCAGCTTCTGTTGAGGACACGGCCACGGTAGTTTGCTTCTTGCTAAACCAAGAGACAAGTGAGTTGCCAAAGAACTCGCATTGCCCACTTGTACTCTTTCTATCCGTCTTATAGCCAGCATGATCTGAATCTGAATATGCCACAAGATGCTCCGGCTGACCTTTGGGAAACCATAGCCCAAGAGTCTTCGAATCAGAGAGATATCTGAATATCCTCTTCACATTTTCAGCATGAGACTCTTTAGGAGCGGATTGAAACCGAGCACACATTCCAACACTGAATTGGATGTCTGGGCGACTTGCAGTGAGATAGAGCAATGATCAAATCATTCCTCTATACTTGGTAATGTTGAAATCCTTGCCCTCTTCATCAGCATCCAAAGAAGTTGTTGTGCTCATTGGTGTGTCAGCTCCATTGCACTTGTCCATTCCAAACTTCTTCAGCAAATCATTTAAATACTTGGTTTGAGATATAAATATCCCATCCTTACGTTGTCTGATTTGCAGTCCAAGGAAGTAATTGAGCTCTCCCATCATTGACATCTCAAATTCACCCTGCATAGACTTAGAAAATTCCTCACACAAAGAGTCATTAGTAGCACCGAAAATAATATCATCAACATATATCTGTACAATTAAAATTTCATTCAATTTATTTTTCTTGATAAACAATGTTGTATCAGCCTTTCCTCTAATAAATCCTTGATTGAGTAAGAATTGACTCAATCTTTCATACCAAGCTCTAGGAGCTTGCTTAAGACCATACAAGGCTTTCTTAAGTCTAAAAACATGATCCGGAAATTGATCATTTTCAAAACCTGGAGGTTGTTCAACATACACCTCCTCTTGAATGAAGCCATTTAGGAAAGCACTTTTGACATCCATTTGATAGAGTTTAAAGCCTTTTGTGCATGCAAATGCTAGAAGAACTCTTATTGCTTCCAATCTAGCTACTGGAGCATAAGTCTCTTCATAGTCTATTCCTTCTTCTTGATTGTAGCCTTTGGCCACTAATCTAGCCTTGTTACGCACAATGATGGCTGACTCATCACGTTTGTTCTTGAATACCCATTTTGTCCCAATTACCGGATGGTCTTTGGGTCTAGGCACCAAGTCCCAAACTTGATTTCTATCAAATTGATGTAGCTCCTCTTGCATAGCAATCACCCAATCATTGTCTGAAAGGGCTTCTTCTATTTTAGAGGGCTCTATATGAGAAATAAATGCAGAAAATGTAACTTCATTCACGGTACTATTTCTGGTCCTAACTCCTTGATTTACATCACCTATAACTTGGTCTAAAGGATGATTCTTTATAAATCTCCAAGCTCTAGGTTGAGACTGATCAGAATTTTCTAAATTGCTTTCAGGATTAGCCTCAAAAATATTTTCAGAATTTTCAGAAGGAGTAGGAGCATTTTTCGAAAAGAATTTGTTTTTGAAAATAGTCTCCTCTTCATCATCCAAGGATTTATCAGATTCAGATTCACAGAATACAACATGTATAGATTCCTCAACAATCTTAGTTCTAGTATTAAAGACTCTATATGCTTTACTCCTATTAGAATAACCAATAAAGATAGCTAAATCAGCTTTAGGATCGAATTTACCAAGATTGTCTTTACTGTTATTGTGCACATAGCACTTACAGCCGAAGACTCGAAGGTGGCTTAGGTTTGGCTTTCTTTCCTTGTAGAGTTCGTATGGAGTCTTATTCAGCTTCTTTCTCAAGTATGCTCTGTTGGAGACGTAGCAAGCCGTACTCATGGCATCAGCCCAAAACACTTGCGAAGTGATGTACTCGTTCAACATTGCTCTAGCCATTTCAGTGAGAACTCTATTCTTTCTCTCCACAACACCATTTTGTTGTGGTGTTCTTGGTGCTGAAAAATTGTGATCAATCCCCATACTGTCACAGAACTCAGCAAAGGCTTGATTCTCGAACTCTCCACCATGATCAGTCCGTATTCCTGAAATTGATAACCCTTTCTCGTTTTGGACCTTCTTGGCAAATGAAACAAACTAATCAAAGGTTTCATCTTTAGAAGATAAAAATATTGTCCAAGTAAATCTAGAGAAATCATCAACAATGACCAAAGTGTATAAGTTTCCACCAAGACTTTTCACTCTAGCTGGTCCAACTAGATCCATGTGAAGAAGTTGAAGAGGTCTGTTTGTTGAAATCTCATTTTTAGCTTTAAAAGAAGATTTGGTCTGTTTTCCCTTTTGACAAGCATCACAAATCATATCATTTTTGAAATTCAGTTTGGGAATGCCAATAACCAAATCCTTTTTCAATAACTTGTCAAGTTGATACATATTAACATGAGCTAATCGCTTATGCCATAGCCAACTCTCATTCAAGTTACTTACAAAACAATTTTCAGAAGTAGAAGCATTGCTAGAGAGGTTCAAAGTATAACAGTTTCCATCTCTAGGTGCTCTAAATAAAGCTTTATTTTTCAAATTATTTATGGAGATCAAATCCTTTTTAACAATAAAGCATTCATCAGAGTCAAATATTACCAAGTTACCCTTATCGGTGCTTTGGCTCACACTTAGGAGATTGTGACACAATCCTTCTACAAGGTAGACGTCTTTGATGAGTGGGCCTTCATTGTTGCCTATCTCACCAATGCCATCGATTTTCCCGGATTGATCACCTCCAAATGTGACTCTACCTCCATCTTTTGGCTTTATTGA
Organism: Acacia crassicarpa; assembly: GCA_034222035.1. NCBI lineage: Eukaryota > Viridiplantae > Streptophyta > Magnoliopsida > Fabales > Fabaceae > Acacia > Acacia crassicarpa. The sequence goes on along the minus strand of JAWXYG010000001.1, from coordinate 54,529,113 downwards.
TAAAAACTTTGATTTGTCTCCAGTCATGTGTCTTGAGCATCCACTATCAATGTACCACTTGTTCGGCCTTGATGCTCTAAGACATACCTGCAGATCACCAGAGGTCAAGTTTTAGGTACCCATCTTTTCTTGGGTCCTTTGGGGTTAGCATGCACCTTGGGAACATATGTTCCTTTTGGTACCCAGACATAATTTCCTACAGGTTTAGCTTTTCTTTCTTTTCGATGAAAACAAGATGAAGTAGAATGACCCTTCCTATTGCAATATGTACAATGTGCAAAAGGGTTTGAGGAATGAACAGATTTAGTGAAATAATTCATATAGGATTTTTGTCCATTCTTTTTCTTTCCTTTCTTCTTATCAAAGTCTGGTCTATAACCAATGCCCGATCTATCGTTTGTAAAACGTTGTTGTTTCAAAATCACATTGAGCATTTCACTTCCCTTAGTAAATTTCTCAAGTGCTTTTGTAAGTTGTGAATTCTTTTTCTCTAGGAGAGAGCATTCATCACAAATCAGAGATTGAGGAGAAGAGAGGTTTTCAATTTGCAGTTCAAGAAAAGAATTTTTTCTTTTCAAAGACATATACTTGTCTGCAAGTTTTTCAAACTCCTTTTGAACAACATTGTATTCAGCAAACAATTCATCATAGGAAGGAAGAGATTCATATACCTCATTTATTTCACTAGGTTGTTCTTCTTCATCAGCAACCAGGCATATGTTGGCTTTTTCACTTTCATCCTCTTCAGCTTCATCCTCATCCGATGAGCTATCTCCCCATATAGCTGACACATATGCCTTCTTTTTGTATTTCTTGAATTTCTTCTTTTCTTTCTCTTGGTTTTTCAGCTGAGGGCATTCTGCCTTGATGTGTCCGGGCTTCTCGCATTCATAGCAGATGATAGGCTTCTTTGATTCATAGCTCGAACTTCCTTTCTGAAATTTCTTGAAGCCTTGATCTCTTTTATAAAACTTCTTGAATCTCCGGACCATCATGCCAATCTCTTCATCCTCGTCCTCATCTTCCTCATCCTTTTCCACGTTGAGAGCCACTCCCTTGTTGCGATTGTTGCCACCATTGACATCTTCTAATTCCTTCTTGAACCTCAGTTTGCTCTCGTATTCAGATAAGCTACCAAACAATGCGGCAACTGAAGTCATTGACTCTCCACGAGCTTCTTCAATGGCGGTAACTTTTGCTTCCCAATCCTTTGTCAGAATATTGAGGATTTTCCTCACTTGAGCTCCTTGATCAAAAAGCTTTCCCAAGGCCGCTAGCTGATTGGTCAAGTGAGTGTATCTCAACTGAAATTCTCCAATACTCTCGCCTTGCTTCATTCGCAACAAGTCATACTCAGTGGTTAGAATGTTGACGCGATTTTCCTTGATTCCAGATGTTCCTTCATAAGCTATTTCCAGCGCCTTCCACATCTCTTTAGCTGTTGACAAATTACAGATACGAAAGTACTCTTTTTGACTAAGAGCACTCTGAAGCATCAGGATAGCCTTGCTATTGAGAGTGATGTTCTTCTTATCATCATCATTGAACTCGGCTTCTGTCTTGGGAACAGTGATGCCTCCTTCTACCTTGACTGGAACATAGTCTCCAGTCTCAAAGACCCTCCATAGACCATATTCTGTAGCCATCACGAACACACGAAATTTTGCTTTCCAGAAAGAGTAGTGTTCGCCGTCGAAACCGGGAGGTCTGTTGATTGAAGCTCCATCTGGAAGAATTCCTTCCATAGTGATCCTTCTCGAGTGGTAAAACTCTTCTGAGAAGACCTTGCTCTGATACCAAATGAAGAGTGGAGCTAAATACCCAAGAGGGGGGGTGAATTGGGTATCTTTAAGAAATTAAGGATTGAGCTCTGTTTTTGACTAATGAAAACAGAGGCTAACAGAGGAGTAGGGAAGGAAAGCTTTACACAATGTGATTTATACTGGTTCGGTCCTTTCTCTGACCTACATCCAGTCCCCAAGCCTCACCTGGGATTTTCAATCCACTATAATGAAATATTGATTACACACTCTGTACTAAGAGTTGTTCTCTCACTAGAACACACTCCCCCTTACAAGTTGTAATCAATACACCCTCTGTAAACGCAGGATGTTCCTCTCCCTAGGACACACTCCCCCTTACAAGTTGTACTCTGATTTTCCCAATCTCCAAGTCCCACTGACTTGAGATTATTACAATGAGTGATATACAATGAAATAGACTCTCTCTAAGAGCAGATAAGGTTACACACTGAAGCTCTATGTATCAAAGATACAATTTAATGTATATACAGAGAAAGAATAGGTATTTTCGTGCAGAAGTTTTGTAGCTGTCTTCTCTGTCTTGTTTCTTCAAATCTTCAGCTATTTATGGTAGTTTGAAGCTTGTGGACGTTAGGTAACCGTTGGAGCTTCTTCCCATTTGAAAAACTAGCTGTTGCAAGTGTTTCTCCATGTGTAAAGTTGCTGCAGAAGCTGTTGAGTGAATATGCTGTCACCACTTTCAGATTTGCACGTTTTTCACTTTCTTGCAGCTGAATGATGAGGCCCATACTATCTTGTTTGTTGATTCAACTTTATTCAGAGGAGCCTAAGTTGTCTGCAAGGTATGCTGAATGTTTATCACGCCAGGCTGTGGTCCATTCCCTTTTGTCTTGAAGGATATAATATTATATTGCAAGTTGCACAAGCTATCCCTTCATTTGATTCTCTGTCATGGACTTGATATTTGAATATTGAATCTGTTGAAGCTTTTGTCCGTTGGAGATGTCTTTACTTGTTGTAGTAAGCATTCTTTAACGTTTAGAAGGCGTGCTCAGATGGATTAGCTAAGAATAGGTTGATTTGCAGAAGTGCATTTAATGCACTGTTCACTTTTTGCTTTATTGCTTTGACCTTCATTGATCTTCATCTGTGATTGCTGAAATTCACTCAACAAACTTGTTAAACATAGCTAGGAATATGATTGAATGAATTATGGAAGCAATAAGATCAAACAATAATGATTTGCAAATTCGTGTAATTCAAAAATCAGTTTTGACCGTTGTATACTGCGGTCTGTTCCTCTATACTGGAGTATGCCACTGTGCATACTGCAGTATCCAAAGGCTTACTGCAGTAAGCAACTTCCAAAGACAAAAACATCGTGAATTGATTTTGAAAGATATGCTCTATACTGCGGTTTGCAAATAACATACTGCAGTATGCGAGTTTTTGTTAAAGAGAAGAGAGCCCGTGATTGCCCAATACTGCAGTATGAAAACCTATACTGCAGTATGCAATAGTTATAAACTTAGAGAACTTTCTGTAAGAGCCTATACTGCAGTATCCAACTCCATACTGCGGTAAGGACTTGGGTGAGAAAATTTGATAGCTCTCGGGTTGGCCCTATACTGCAGTATACATACCTATACTGCGGTATTGGCTTGACTTAGAATTTTAATTGCTCTCTGGATACCCCTATACTGCAGTATACAAAGCTATACTGCGGTATGGGCTTGTTTTGAAAAAACGCGGTTTCTCTCTGGAAGTCCCTATACTGCAGTATACATAGCTATACTGCGGTATGGACTTACTTTGAAAATACGGTTGCTCTCGGGTTGGCCCTATACTGCAGTATGACATCCTATACTGCGGTATGGCCTTTCACTGGGAGTCCAATACTGCGGTATGAAACTAACATACTGCAGTATTGACTTAACTTCATCAATTTGATGATCTTCTGTAAGTCCTATACTGCGGTATATCACCTTATACTGCAGTATTGACTTTCTGGAAGACCCTTTACTGCAGTATGCCATCCCATACTGCAGTAAGCAACTCTTAGATGATTTTCAAAGAATCTTGGAAACTTCAAAACATATTTTTCACTTGTTGTTAATCATCAAAACACATTGAGAATCAACAGTGTGGATCTGGTTTGAATGATTAAGTAACTAATAATATAAGAAAACTTAAACTTGGCAATGTATAAAAATTATCCCCACTGGGATACTTAATTTACATTCATCCCAAATTTAATTCAAAATATAAACTCCTTATACAGATATCCAAAATGTATATTAAAAATATATACGAAATAAAAATACTCTTCTCTGAGTACTGCTTTCGCCTCACAACACCGACTGTCCCTTCTTATCTGATTCACTACTACCTGTGGCTTTATGCAAGTTTGAGATTCATAATTGAATATCAAAGTAACATGTTAATCTTTATGCATAGTATATACAATATATGATAATTAAAAACCACAATTCAGACAAAGCAATTTATCATTCAATATCAACGTACAATAACATTAACAACATACAAACATGTTATGTTAACTGCGAATGGACCCTACATACAAGTCCAACAATGCAGGACCGGATAAGTCCCGAATTCTACAGTGTTAGAAAAATTAACACAGAACCTTACCAGTCCCAAATTCCTTATTAGGAAAAATATATAAACGTAAGACCCTACGAGTCCCGAATTTCACTGTGCTAGGAAAATTAAACGCAGGACTTACAAGTTCTAAATTCCTCAACCCAAGGAAAAATATATGCAGAACCTTATTGGCTCTGAGTTCCTTAGCATGTAAGAAGGTAGACACAGAACCTTATTGGTTTCGTGTTCCTCAACACATTGAAAGACTATTGCTATTGGCCAAATAATATACACTGAATATAAACAGCCACGTGTACAAGACAAGATTCCACAATCATGGCAAATCAATCATACTAGCATATACATATCATAGAGGATTAGAGTTACCACCTGTCCGCGTAGCAACACAAAAATTGTCCAAGTTCTTTGAGGTGCTTGCGTTCTCGAGAATTCCTATAATTTTTGAATAATGATCATTGTATAATACTTAAACATAAACATGATAAAAAGGTCGTTAATTATCATGTTAATCCCTTCTAACCTTTATCATTTTAGGGTATAATTTTAGTTAATCAAATTTACCACTTTTAGACTCATTCCCAAATTTCCACAATTTTTATTAATTTTGAAAATTCATAATTAAATGTATAAAAATCAAAATAGTGTTCTTCCAAAACTTACGTGTTCCTTAACAAGTCTATTTTCACATAGAAATAACACCAATGGTGAGAACATGTCACATCATTCCCCATTTTTAAATTTTCTCTTACTATCAAGTATGAAACTCCAGAAATTTAGTTTAACTTCAAAAACAATAAGTTCATGTATAGAGCTTCAAAAATTACCCATTACCTATCAAATCAAAGCTTTGCATGTCCTGCCAATCACCTCGTAGCGCGATGGCACTAGGGCCAGCCTTAGGAGATGACATTCCCTCTTGTCTAGGGTTCGAGCCCTGCCTCCCCCTCCCCCACTAGCTATATCAAAAAAAAGCTTTACATGTCCTCTATAAATATGGAAAGTTTTATATTTTATGGACTTCCTTTACATATATTAAAAATTGTTCTCAAGTTCAATACCCAGATTTAACTTTCCAAAAGCTTAGGTTAATTTGTAAAAATCATAACTCCTTGTATAAAACTCCAAAAAATTATAAACTACCTATCAAAATAAAGCTCTTCGTGTCTACTTCAAATATGAAAATTTCACAATTTTTGGAATTCATTAACCTAGTAAAAAACTTTGCAGAAAACGATTACCTCCAGAAAAACACAATCTAATAGTTTTTTTTTTTTTAACAACTTGTGCTCTTTTAATCCTTTATTTCCAAAAATTGTTTTTCACCTTATTTTTACTTCATTTTTCATGATAAACTCATTGAAACCTCAAAATAATGAAAATCATTTTGGTTTCTTAAGTTTAGGTTCAGGACAAATTTTAGGTTTCAAAACAAGAAACTTCAAAATGACATGAAGAAGGTTGTGATCCTTACCACTAGCTTTGTACTTGTTCTTGTAGTCACTTCCTCTTCCCTTTTTCTTCTTCAAACATTCGGCCTAACCCAGAAAAACCATATGCATGTAGTTTATTTTTCATCAATCACAACATGCAAGAAGAAGATGAAGAAACTATGGTAAGAGTTCGTGCACATACCTTAATCTTCTTGTGATTCCTTCTTCTTTCCTTCTTGATCAGCTTTCCTAGAAGGATTGTTATTGGTGTTCTTGAAGAAGAGAGGTTACGGTTTTTGAAGGAAAGAGAGGAGAGAATTGTTTGTTGCTTGGGAGAGAGGAACCAAAATGAGAATGGGAGGAATTGTGTGTGTGTGGGTGTATACGGTGGTTTGGAGGAGACGAGAGGATGAATGAAGATTGGAGAATGTGTGTGTGGGTTATTACCTTGGAAAGGAGGGAAAGAGAGTGTGTGAGGTGGTTAAGTGTCTGAGAGGCAAGTGTCCCTACTATCTTGTGTGTTGGGCTTTTATCTCACCCTTTTCATTTCTTCTTGGCCCGAAACCTTAGCCGGTATAAGGCTCCAACAACTTTCCTTCTTTTCTTTATTTTGGATTGAGATACATAGCCCAACAAGAGCCCAAAGTACTTCCCTCATTTTTTCTTAATTTGGGCCAAAGTCTTTAGCCCAACTAAGAGCTCAAATTGCCTTTCCATCCTCCTGTCTTCTTGCTTTTGGGCCATAATTATTGGGCCTTCTCTAAGGTCCAAATTGTTTTTACATTCATCTTGTTTTTGGGCTGAAATCCTTAGCCCAATTAAAAACCCAAATTACCTTTTCATTCTTCTTGTAATTGGGTCAAATAGTGGCCTTGTTTAGGGAGTCTTAATTGTTGCTTTTCATGGTCTATTGGTCTAAATTTATCCAAATCATAAATATTCAATAAACTAGCAATATCTAAATAGATATTTAATCTTGGCATTTCACTGAATATTTTACATTATATAGGATTTTTGGTAAAGCAAAAGTCGTGATATTACACTTATAATTTTCCCATTCCTTTTAATTATTATTATTATTATTATTGAAAGAGCATCAATAAGAGTAAATTAGAAAAAGATTCAAAAAATTTAAAAATCAAATTATATATTTAAAACTATTATCAACTCCCTAAATATGTTATATGTTAACGACTATAGGGAGTAATTTATATGTAAAAATATCCATGGGTCTAGAACAGGGAAGTGTATAGCGTATTACCGCGACAAAGCGTTTCAAAAGTAAAATACCAATATTATAAAAAAAAACGTAAAAATCCAAAATATCAAATAGGGGTTTATGAGTTTATGGAATTCATGTTCATGTGTTAAAAGGACGGACCTTATTACCTATCCCTTTTTTTTTTTCCTTCCGAACTCCTCTCTTTTCTCCTCCTCCTCTCCTCCTCTCTGCACTTCATTTTCTTCATCGCATGCTTCCTCACCAGCAGCTTGTGCCTTACACACAAGCCGCCGCTGACCACCACTTTTGTGCCACAGATGAGTCTGAGTGGGTTTGCGAGTCCATATATTTGATTTGCGGTCCAGGTGTTTTGAAGTCCAGATCCTTGATCTATGTTCCTCTCCCTCAGAGTTGTAAAAAGACTGAGAAAAACCAAGGACCTAAGAGGGATATGCAAATTCGGATAAAATTACTTTTTTGCCCGTAGTTTTAAATAAATTTAAAGAATAAAAATACCCTCGCCGATGTCGGCCGTCGGAGGGCCACCGGCCGGCTGGCCGCCACAGGGCTGCCGACCACCGGTGAGAAGGTTGGAGTTTTTTTTTTTCCTTTGGAGTGGGTTGGGTTTCTCTTTTTTAAAAAAATTATATGAATTGAAGTGTAGGGGGCGGGGGTTTAACACCATGGGACCAAGTGGTCCACCAGTTGGGCCACTTGGTTCCTTTAATATATATACGTTAAGAAATATATATATATATATATATTCTTCTTAACATTTTTTCAATGGTATTTACAAATCCTGAAACGAGAATTACCATTCCACAAACAAGAATTATTATTCCAGAAACGAGAATTATCATATTTTCTACAGGGATCCCTTTTTTATTCTTTGATGCATGTGAGTGAATTTGTAAAAAAAATGTACTTTTACAAATCCTGAAATGAGAATTACCATTCCACAAATGAGAATTATCATTCATTAAACAAGAATTATCACATTTTCTACAGGGATCCCTTTTTTACTCTTTGATGCATGTGAGTGAATTCGTAAAAAAAATGTACTTTTACAAATCCTGAAACGAGAATTATCATTCCTCAAATAGCATTTACAATGTTTTCTACACATGTATCAAAGAGTTACAAAATTGATCCCTGTAAAAAACATTGTAAATGTCGTTTATAGAATGATAATACTTGTTTTCAGGATTTGTAAAAATGTATTTTTTTTACAAATTCACTCACATGCATCAAAGAGTAAAAAAGGGATCCCTGTAGAAAACATGATAATTCTCGTTTATGGAGTGGTAATTCTTGTTTGTGGAATGGTAATTCTCGTTTTAGGATTTGTAAAAGTGCATTTTTTTACAAATTCACTCATATGCATCAAAGAGTAAAAAAGGGATCCCTGTAGAAAACGTGGTAATTCTCATTTGTGGAATAGTAATTCTCGTTTGTGAAATTGTAGTTCTTGTTTCAGGATTTGGAAAAATGCATTTTTTTTAAAAATTCACTCACATACATCAAACAGTAAAAAAGGGATCCCTGTAGAAAACGTGGTAATTCTCATTTATGGAATGATAATTCTTGTTCGTGAAATGATAATTCTCGTTTCAGGATTTGTAAAAGTGCATTTTGTTACAAATTCACTCACATGTATCAAAGAGTAAAAAATGAATCCCTGTAGAAAACGTGGTAATTCTCGTTTTTGAAATGGTAATTCTCGTTTGTGGAATGATAATTCTTATTTCAGGATTTATAAATACCATTGAAAAAAATATTAAGAATATATATATATATATATATATATATATATATATATATATATATATATTAACGTGTGTATATATATAGATATTAAAGGAACCAAGTGGCCCAACTGGTGGACCACTTGGTTCCATGGTGTTGGGGGCGGGGAGCTCGAACCCCACCCCCTACACTTCAATTAATATAATTTTTTTCAAAAAAAACCTAACCCACTCCAACACCCCCCCGGGGCGCCGATGGCCGGTGGCCCTGTGGCAGCTAGCCCCACCGGTGGCCCTCCGGCGGCCAACGCCGGCGAGGGTATTTTTATTTTTTAAATTTATTTAAAACTAAAGGTAAAAGGGTAATTTCACCCGAATTTTCATATCCCTCATTGATCCTTGATATTTCTCAGTCTTTTTACAAATTCGATGGACTTCTTGGGGTTTTACAAATTCAAATGGTATTTATTTATCATTTTCTCTTGGTACAATATCTAGCATCGGTCATTTTCACCTTTGTATACAATTGTAAAAGACCTGCTCTAACTATTATTTACTCCCACGTTTACTTAATATGAGATCTATTTTAACGAAGAAATTAAACTACTTTGAAGTTATAAGCCACGGATATTGACTAAAATTATAAAAACAGTTTTTTCTGGTCAAAAAAATATAATAATCAATAGTTTTAAAAATTCAAGTAATTATGATGATAGTTTGAAGTGATGTATAATTGCATATTGTCTATGTACCTCTAAGCTCCTTTTATTGAGAAAACTTATTGAAATTGTTATAAACAAAACTAACAACAAATAAGAGACAATGACACCCTATCAATCAATTAAGCTTCTACAAAAATTTAAAAGAATTATAAATAGATCCTAAATAAGAAAATTAATTATATCCTCAATCTTATTTACATATGTCAAATTTCTTTTTTTCTTTTTAGATATCAAATTTTTGTATTTACAAGTTATTATAGTCCATGGATGATTAATTTCCATATTTCAAGGGCCTGTATGTGTAATTATTTAATTCAACCTATAATTTATATTATATTAACCCTGGCCTTTATTTGATATTAACAAATGAAACATGCTTATTCTTATCTACTACTAATGGTATGTAATTACACACGCATATACATATTAGAACTGGGAAATCGGGCCAAGTCCATCGGGCCAGCCCGTTTAAGCCCTGGCCCTATAGGGTTCGGGCTTGAAAAATAGGTCTGAAATTTGAAATTGGCTCTACAGGACCTCAGGCTTAATCGGGCCAGCCCTGTAGGGCCTCGGGCTGGCTGCAACCCCGTTTAATTGTAGCTTTTTTTTAAAAAAATAAAAATAATAATGACTTAGACTTCCACTTCATGAATGTGTTTATTTGTAATTACTTAGAATTTTTTTAGTTTAAATTATAACCCTTTTTTATGTTTATTATTATTCTGTATTAAAACACATAATTAGTTATTATAAATTTTAAAGAGGGGATGTTTTCATATTAAATAAACACATACTTTAGTATTACAATATTATATAAGTAATAAATTATAAATATATTCTGTGTAAAATAAGTATAATTATTTTTATCTGTCAGTAAAATCATGCATGAACCGAAGGAATCTGCAGGCACACAAAATTACGAGAGGGAAAAGCATTTTGTCATAGGCATACATAAAGTAATTCTTTTGTTTAATATTTTTTGAAGAAAAAGGAAAAATATATTTTTTGTGTTTATTTGTTTTTTATTACGAATTAATGAATGTGTTTATTTGTTGAATGATTTATATTGTTTAGATATTAATGTTGATAAAATTTATTTGATAGATTAGAACTTTAATGATTGCAATTTATTAATTATATTTCTTTGAAAAAATCGAAGGAAAAATAGTTAAAATTTAGAATAGTAATTTCCAGGCCCTGTAGGGCCGGCCCTGGCCCTGGCCCTGGTACTATCGGGCCAGGCTTTGAAAAATAGATGTTTTCCTTACTTCAGCCTGATTCCCAGCTCTAATACATATACATACATGTTCGTGTTCATGATCTTACTACCTGTACATCCAAATTTGATTTAGAATGATGACATATTGTGAAGCTAATCGAGAGTATTATGTTCACAGGGAATAAAATATATTCATGTGCATGGGAATAAACAAATTCAAAAACAATGCCTGATTAAATATTGTCCAAGATATTGCATATCAAGTTATAAGCAAGGAAAGAATGTTGTTGAGATCCAAGGGAAGGTAGATGAACTATATATTGAAGGGGAACAGTTTTGTAGGGATTTTGAAATTGCTCTTAAGCGTAAGTGATAATTGAATATTATTACACTTATTTGTATCTCTTGGTGAATAAATTTAGGATTGTTTAGTTAATAAATAATGGATTTTATTACTTAATCGAGTTTTGAACTTTTAATTTGATTAAATTCATTTTTATGATTAAATTCCAGATTTATAGTGATTTAGTATTTTCACCATAACTTTTGATCTAGACATCCGATTAGCCTGATTCTTCTTTCCTTTTTTTAGATGATTCAGAGAGCTACAATTGTTATGAAGACTTGGAAGGCTGATTCGGACAAGAAGATAGACGAAATTAGAGCTAAAAACAGACACATTTTTCTGTATTTTTATTTTGCTCGAATTTTGTAATAAAAGACCAATTTTTAGAAGTTTCCTTTTTATAGGGATTTCCTATTGATTAGGGGTTTCATATTTATTAGAGGTTTTCTATTTTTTAGAGATTTCTTATTTATTAGAGTTTTCCTATTTTTAGTCATCTTTCCTATATAAGGAATATTAGATGGTGGCTACAAACATATTCTCAATTATGTTGTAGGAGATTTTCGGATTAAATTAGAAGCTTTTTATTTTCTCTTAGTTGTTCTTCATGTTCTTCTTCATCTTTTCTTCTGCGTTTTTCTTAGCCATGCTTGGCTAAGCTTCTTTGATTGACCCAACGTGGAGGATTCCATGATTCGTCCAGAGAACTTGTGCTTTATCGGTAATTTAACTCGTTTCTATTTTCATCTTATCGGATCCAATTTCTGAAAATAGTTCGAATATTAGATTTAATATTCAGTTTGGTTTATCCCAAGGACTGAGTTCGAACTAGGTTTTAAGTTTTGCTGTGCGATCGCACAGTGGGACGCCGCTATTCGGACATATTCTAGGCGATCGTCTAGTCGAGGGATTTTCTGGGCGAATGCAGAGATCTCGGTTCGTCTAGAGCCAAACGTGGGTTATTTATATTTCGTTCAATGATGGAAGTCTCTGGAATCTGAATGTTAGGTTGATCGATTTTAATCTGTTTATTCTCGTTTTCTTATATTCTATTTTATCTTTGCTTCATTTAAATTGCATTTCTATTTTAATTTATTAATTTAAAAATCCAAAACACAATCCCCCTTGTTTTCATTGCATTTGCATGACATTTAGATTACTTAGGATTCAATAAAAGGCTCCTCGAAAAGAGAGAACGACCCTAGGTTTGCCTATACGCAATCCTTGGTTAATTGTTGATTGAGGACCCCAAGGCTAATGACAAAAGGTTTTCATCAAACGGCACCGTTGCCGGGGAGCTAAGTAATAGGCTCCCTAGGTGATTTAATTGTCAAATTCACTTTTGACAAGGGGTTTCTCTTGTGAAGCTTGTTAGATTTGCATTTTTGATTTTTTATTGCATATAGTTTAGGATTTTTGCATTTAAGTAGCTTGCATATAATTCATTGCATTGTCTTGACTTGGTAGCTTCTGTGTGGTGTGTTTGTATCAAATTCGATATTATTTTGGGCGTATTTGTTTGAATTCATCATGTCTCCAAGTTAATTCATAGCATACTTGCATCTTTAATCATTTTCCAAAAAAAAAACTTCTTTTCCTTTTCACTTGCATTTGTATTTTATTAGATTCATTTTCTTAGTTTTTATAGTTTATAGTTAAATAGTTTTCTTGTAATTCCTTGGAAATTAATTGTTTTGAAATTTCTGGCTTGGTTTTATGACAATCATAATCTACATTTCAATTCTCACTCTTTTGTAGGCAATCAAGAATGTCATGGTCCTTCCCACCACCCATTACATGAACCATACCACCAACCTCCATTTCAACAATATCATCAACCCTCTCACTTACCATACTATCCTTCATTCTATCCTACTTTAGGCCCATGTCATCCATCTCATGAATCCCAATACTCATTTAACCTACCTTATGAACCTCATTCTCAACCATGTATGCCCAACCAAGATCCTTCCTTTTGTGAAGTCATTGGAGATCATCAAAATCAAATGGCTTGGGCTATAAATGAGGAGCAGTCACATGAGGACAATTTTCATCAACAAATGGACTCTATTTTGTAGAATGATGAAACAACAAGTGAAATGGTCTAAGAGATTAACAAAGGAAATTGAGCAGCAAGCACAAGTGTTGAAAATGAATTTTCCTTCTATCATGGTCACACATGCACAAGAAATGAAGCAAGTACAAAAGCACATTGAAGAGTCTTTTCTTCCATTTGGTAATGATTCTATCCTTATAGAGGCACATTTTTGGAAAGGTTGTCGATAGAACCAACATCCACCTTACATTCTTGGACCTCTTCCAATAGATCCTGAGCCACCTCCACCAAGGAAATTCAATGCGGGAGAAGATGTTTCAAGGAAAAAATTCATGATTCTCATCAAAGATGAGAACTTCTTCTTCAAGCGACTCAAGATACTCTAACAAAGGTTGTCTCTTTCCTTACTTATTTTCTTCCTAATTCATATGATTACTTGGGCTTAATTGTTGTATGAGGAAGATAAGTATGGGGGAGGGACACAATTCAGTAGAAAAGTAGAAATAATGTAGTTTAGTAGATTAAAAAAAAGTTTTTATGAATAACACGCTCTCTTTCTATAATTGCTCTACCTATTGTGAACCTTGACATCTTGGTTTTGATGGATCCTTCTTTTTTAGGCTGAATTTTTGGACTCTTGGATTATATTTCTTGGTAGTTAATTTTGGGATGCTGGTTGCATAATTTGGTGTTAACCTTTTTGAGATTTTAGGCTTGCATTCATCTTTTACCATTCTTTCTTTCATGTGTGCATCTGCTCATGATTTGTGTTCTTTAGAACTTGCTCCTTTTCTTTTTTAAGCTAATTTTTCACTTATGTGCATAAGTATGATGGAAGCTTGTTTTCTTTCTTTCATTTTCCCACTTTGGCCAAATAGCATTTCCCTTATATTATATTTCCTTTGCTAGCCCCTTTGTTCCTTTTTGACTCATTCTTTTTTAAGCCACATTACAAGTCTAAGCGTAAAACCATTTTATCCCGCACCTTGGAAATTTATTGAGTATTGGTTTCACCTTAGTTTTGTGCTTAAGTGTGGGGGTTGCTCAGGTGTGCAATATTTTAAGTGTGGGGGGAGTATTTGATTGTGTATCATTCATCATTTGGCATTGATTTTGGTCATTGTTATTCTTTTTTTTAAAAAAAAAGCTAAAAAAAAGTATAAAAAAGAAAAAACAAAGAAAAAAATACAAAAAAAAAGAAAAGAAAAGAAAGAAAGAAAGAGAGAGGAAGCAATGTAAAGAAGGAAAAATAAAAATAAATGTTATTGAGGTGATTTGCTATTATTAACTGATGTTCTTTGAATTTCTTGGGTGCTTAGCCTATCATATCCATACTTATTCACACCTATACCCTAACCTCATTACAGCCTTCAATAACAAGCTCTCTTGATTTTTGCATGCATGTGTCATAAGTGGTGGAGAAGTAGAAATTGAGCAAGCTTATGGTAGGACAATTTTTTTGAGTAGAATTTGAGCGATACACTTATTGACCCTATACACTTGAGAGATTGATTGAGGGCATCCCTTGAGAAACCATCTTGTGTGATTAGTATCATTGATTGAGATTGCCAGGATTTGTAATTGGAGATGAAAGGATTTTGGTCTTGATTGATTGGTCTTTTGAAGCTTTGTGTCATTTATTAAATTTTTCCATTGTTAGCGATTGCTAGAAAGGAAGAGTTTTTCATTTTAGTATCTTTCTTTTAATTTTGCCCAGGAGTGCAAACGGATAAGTGTGGGGGAATTTGATAATTGAATATTATTACACTTATTTGTATCTCTTAGTGAATAAATTTAGGATTGTTTAGTTAATAAATAATGGATTTTATTACTTAATCGAGCTTTGAGCTTTTAATTTGATTGAATTCATTTTTATGATTAAATTCCAGATTTACTATGATTTAGTATTGTCGCCATAACTTTTGATCTAGATATCCGATTAGCCTGATTTTTCTTTTTTTTTTTTAGATGATTCAGAGAGCTACATTTGTTATGAAGACTCGGAAGGCTGATTCGAAGAAGAAGATGGACGAAATTGGAGCTAAAGACAGTCACATTTTTTTGGATTTTTATTTTGCTCGAATTTTGTAATAAAAGACCAATTTTTAGAGGTTTCCTTTTTTATAGGGATTTCCTATTGATTAGGGGTTTCATATTTATTAGAGGTTTTCTATTTTTTATAGATTTCTTATTTATTAGAGTTTTCCTATTTTTAGTCATCTTTCCTATATAAGGAATATTAGATGGTGGCTACAAACATATTCTCAATTATGTTGTAGGAGATTTTCGGATTAAATTAGAAGCTTTTTATTTTCTCTTAGTTGTTCTTCATGTTCTTCTTCATCTTTTCTTCTGCGTTTTTCTTAGCCATGCTTGGCTAAGCTTCTTTGATTGACCCAACGTTGAGGATTCCATGATTCGTCCAGAGAACTTGTGCTTTATCGGTAATTTAACTCGTTTCTATTTTCATCTTATCGGATCCAATTTCTGAAAATAGTTCGAATATTAGATTTAATATTCGGTTTGGTTTATCCCAAGGACTGAGTTCGAACTAGGTTTTAAGTTTTGCTGTGCGATCGCACAGTGGGACGCCGTTATTCGGACATATTCTAGGCGATCGTCTAGTCGAGGGATTTTCTGGGCGAATGCAGAGATCTCGGTTCGTCCAGAGCCAAACGTGGGTTATTTATATTTCGTTCAATGATGGAAGTCTTTGGAATCTGAATGTTAGGTTGATCGATTTTAATCTGTTTATTCTCGTTTTCTTATATTCTATTTTATCTTTGCTTCATTTAAATTGCATTTCTATTTTAGTTTATTAATTTAAAAATCCAAAACACAATCCCCCTTGTTTTCATTGCATTTGCATGACATTTAGATTACTTAGGATTCAATAAAAGGCTCCTCAAAAAGAAAGAACGATCTTAGGTTTGCCTATACGCAATCCTTGGTTAATTGTTGATTGTGGACCCCAAGGCTAATGACAAAAGGTCTTCATCAGTCAGCATAAGACAAATGAGAAGCCTTGTGTTGAGACAGTGGGCTTAGATTTAATGATTCGTAAGGTATTGGAAGGTATTGAAGAAGAAAATGTTGGGACAATTGGATTGTATGGGATGGGTGGGGCGGGGCGGGGCGGGAAAGACAACATTGTTGAAGAGAATTAATAATGAACTTGGGAAGAAATCATATTTTTACATTGTGTGGGTAGTGGTATCCAAAAGTCCCAACTTAGATAGTATTATGGAGTGCATCAGAAAATGTGTAGGGATTGAAGATCACATTTGGAGTCATTGTAGTAACCAATGAAAGAGAAGGAAATCACCAAGAGGGGGGGTGAATTGGGGATTTCAAAATTCTTTTCGGTTCACCCACACAATAGATAAAATCAAGGCAAAGTGGAGATAGAGAAGAAAAGCTTGACACAGATGATTTATACTGGTTCGGTCTAATTCCTTGACCTACGTCCAGTCCCCAGTACCTCTGGGATTTTCCACTATCACTCAAGAACAATTACACCCTCTGTAAACGAAGAATGCTCCTCACTCTAGGACTCACTCCCCCTTACAAGTTGTAATTGTTTACAACAGATACACACTCTGTAAACGAAGGATGCTCCCAACCTAGGACACACTCCCCCTTACAAGTTGTATTCTGATTTTCCCAATCTCTAAGTCACCTGACTTGAGATTCTTACAATGAATGATATATAGGGAAATTGGCTCTCTCTAAGAGTAGAAAATGATACACACTGAAGCTCAATGTATCAAAGATACAATCAAATGACTATACAGAGAAATAGATGATATTTTCGTGCAAAACTTCTGTGTCTGTCTTCTCTGCCTTGAAACTTCAAATCTTCACTCTTTTATAGAGATTTGAGGCTTGTGAACGTTATAGATCCGTTGGAGCTTTTACCCATTCGAAAATATAGCTGTTGTAGGTGTTTTCCTAATATATCTTTTGCTGAAATCTCTCCCTGTTTGTTTTTAGCCGTTGGAAGGATTTTTGCAAATCTGGATATTTGATTTTTGTATCTTCTCCATGTTGATCTAGTCTGAAGAATACTTATTCTTGATTCGTGGAGATATCGCATAACGGCTATCAGAAGATTTTGCATAACGGCTCTCCATGAATTCAGCAAGTTTCCTAAAATGACTCTTCTTTTCGAATCTCAATCAAATTCAAGAATCTTTCTGAAATCTCATGAATAAACTTGTTAGGACTGGTTAGAAACATAGATTTGAATCATATAAATCATATAAGATCAATTCGCAGCAAACAAGTCAATGGGTAAATCATTTTGAGCATTTTCTGCAAAATTGCGTTTTTCTGTCAGAGGCACCAAAACTCAAGTTTTGAATATCAAAACTGGAGTTTTGAACTGTTCACGAACCATAACTGGCAGTTTTCAAACCATAACTGGCAGTTTTCAAGCTTTGGAAATTCTGAACCTCTCGGGTTGACCAAAACTCGAGTTTTGCTTCCCAAAACTCGAGTTTTGAACTTTTGGTAACAAGTTCAAAACATCAAAACTGGAGGTGATGATCCATAACCGGCGGTTTTCATTTGTGAGATTCTTGAATGCTCTCTGCCTCACCAAAACTCGAGTTTTCACCTGCAAAACTCGAGTTTTGCCTTCTCCAGGATTTTCTGAGTTTTCTTGACATAACCATCAACTTTAGAAGACCATATCTCCCTGGTCTGAACTCCGTTTTGGTCCATTCAACTCTTGATGGAAAGCTCTGTGTGTCTAGTTTCCAATGGCACTGATTTGAGCTCAATTGGATTTGTATTTTGTGAGTTATACCCAAAATACTGAAGGTGGGTCAGGACTGTGACGTTGATTATTGGGTCAACTTGTAAAAATCATATCTCCTTGATCTGAACTCATTTTGGCTTGAATTATATATCAAAATGACGAATTGGAAGTCTAGTTTCATATGCTTTTGGTTTCATCTCAATCCGATTTCTGGTTTGTGAGATATCATTGAAACATTAGAGGTCGCCTGTGCTGAACGTGAGACAGTGTGGAGCTGATGTGCTGATAACAGTCCAAAACTCGAGTTTTCAACTTCAAAACTCGAGTTTTGATTCTCCAATTTTCCAAAACTCGCGTTTTGCCCCGAGACTTGATTCCAATGCTCCAAAACTCGAGTTTTCACCCCAAAACTCGAGTTTTGCTAGTCCAGAGACCCCAGAGACGTTGTAGACACTTGATAACTCGAGTTTTGCCTCAAAACTCGAGTTTTCTCCTATCAGATAAGTAAATTATAGCAGCAAGGTAGAAAACTCATGTTTAATACTTGGAGATTCAAGTTTGCTCATCCAAAACCTCATTCTTGCTTGTTTCAACTCTAAATTGAATCATTCCAACTTCCATATGATCTTGGAATCTTCTAGTATCAACATAAGAACTTGGATGATAAAATCTTCATTCCATATATCAAGTTCTTCTTTATTTGGTCTCTTCTCTTCTACTTGGTTATCACCAAAACCCATTGATAACATCTTGCTTTCTTGATAACCTTTGCAGATACTTCTTTCTTTGAACTCTTATCTCCTTCTTGATTAATCTCTATAATTCATCTTGGATTAATCTACATTAAATACAACAATTAGTCAATGTAGGAGATAACTATATTACTCAATCTTTTTGCTTATAACAATGGCATCTATATAAGACATCATCAAAACTAATCATAACTAACAACCAAGACGGAATGGTTGCAAAGATTTATGAAGTCCTAAAGAAAAAGAAATTTGTTTTGTTATTGGATGACATATAGGATAGGTTGGACTTGGAAAAGATTGGAGTGCCACATCCAAAGGAAACTAATTTTCAATCCAAAGTGTTATTCACAACACGATCTAAGGATGTGTGTGTGAAAATGAAAGCTTAAAGAGAATTCAAAGTTGAAGTTCTAAAGGAGGAAGAAGCTTTAAAGTTATTTTGCATGCATGTCGGTGAGGAAACTCTAAAATCTAACCCTATGATTCTAAAGATAGCAAAGGAGATGGCTAAAAAATGTCACGGGCTACCACTTGCTTTAACTGTAATAGGAAGTGCCATGGCTGGTGTGGAAACCGTGGAATCTTGGGAACACTCAAAGAATAACTTCTTAAAGTCGTCATGGATAGCTTCAACTTGGGAGACAAATGTATTTTCTATCCTCAAGTTTAGCTATGATCAACTACCAGATGAAACACACAAAAAATGTTTCTTATATTGTGCATTGTACCAAGAGGATTGTGTGATTCAGGTGGACAATCTCATTGATAAATGGATAGGGGAGGGTTTTCTTGATATTGCTGAGAAGTGAAGTGTATATGATAAGCATTGCTATGATGGGTCTATAATTGAGAAGTTGAAGCTTTCATGCTTGTTAGAGAATGTTGAAGCTGAGATTGTTGTGGAGCGCTTAATTAAGATGCATGATGTTGTTCACGATATGGCACTATGGATAGCACGTGATCAAGATAAAAACAAAAATAAGTTTTAGTACAAGAAGATGCACTAGAAGTATCTCAAGATAATATTGAAAATTGAGAAATGGTTGTAAGGATTTCAATCTTGTATTGTGAATCATGGATACAAAGCAAATCTTGGACAAATCTTAGAACATTAGTATTGCATTTCGTATTTAATTTTGCAATAAATGGATTTCAAAATATCCAACATGCGAGCCAATTAAAAGTCTTGGAACTAAGGAGTGGGGAAATTGTATCCGCTGAAGGAATAGGTGGCCTAAATCTTTTAGAATATCTATCATTGGAAGTAGGCATGTTAACGAATGCATCAAACTTGTGGAGAGAGTTGAAGACTTTGAAAAACCTAAAGTTTCTTTGTTTGTTTGTTGCTGGTGGAGGTGACATTTTTCCTTTGAGACTAATACCAAATCTTCATTAATTAAAAGTGTTTAGATTTCAAATCAATGGAGTTCGAGATGAGAGAGAAGAGAGAGAATTTGTAGAGGCGCTGGAGTGCTCATCACACTTAGAGGAATTGTGGGTGGAAATAACAACAGAGGGTGGCCTCAACAAATTACTTAAATCGGCCAAGTTGCAAAGCTGCATATATGGCCTTTATCTTCGTGAGGTTGGCAGCCAAGTTAATGGGCTATTGGCAACCATGTCGAAAATGAAGCACCTGTAGCGTCTTCACTTGCGTCATTTGAAAAATGTGATAGATCTTTCTATTTGTGGCACATGTCGTCTATCCACACTTCAAATTGTACTCATTTCTAAATGTGACACAATACATCATTTGACCTGGTTGAAGTTTGCTCCAATCCTTAAAGAACTTGATGTTGGACAGTGCGACTCAATTGAATAAGTGATAAAGGGAGAAATAAAATTAGAAGAAGATGAGAAAGATATTATATTCCCTTCTCTTGAAATGCTGAAATTGTTCAAATTGCCAAATCTTAGGAGCATACATGAGAGAGTCTTGTCTTTCCCTTCCTTGAGATCCATCGAAGTGTTTCACTGTGAAAATTTGAAAAAGTTGCCATTTGATTCTAATTCAGCCAAGGCTAAGTTGAGGCGTATTAGGGGTCATCAAGAGTGGTGGGATAACTTGAAGTGGGATGACCTGATCGCTAAAACCACTTTCCACTCAAAATTTGAAGTGTTTCATCATTGAACATTACTTTCTTTTACAGGTAAAGGTACTTTAGTTCTAGTATTATTAATATTAGTCTTTTTACACCTATTTTATTATAACTTATAGTTTACTTACTTGTATATCGTTGCAGATTTATTTATGGAAGATATATTCGGTTTTCATGTTCACTTTGAATAGCCTGGTTTGTGGTACTATATCCCTCACTTTTATTTAGTTTTTCTTTTCGTCTCTTTTGGTTTGATATATTATATCGTTCTTTGTTTTTAATTTTTTCATATACATATATACACACACACATATTCAGTCATGCATTTTCTTAACTTTTGATGTTTCTTATTAAAATGTGTTATAATGGGGGCACATTATAATTGGTAATAGTTTTAAATTCATACATTGATATTTGAATTGAATTTCTTATCAATAATATAACTTAATTAAATTACGTAAAGTATTTTTATGCCTCCAAACATGAGAAACATATATGTGAGTCACAGAAAATACAATAAATTGAATGGATTGGTAATGTAGAAGAGTGGCCCAAAAAAGTAAAAAACTGTATATGAAATTTAACTTGTATTTATTTATTTATTTTTTGGAGAGCTTTTCAACTTGAACCTCTATTTATGATTCGCACACTCTTATTATTTTAGTTTTATGCTTCTGCTATTTTTTTAAAATTATTGTTAAATGTTTGGGACTTTGGATAAAGGAATTATTCCCTTGTTTATGGGCTTTTTATTGTCTCTAGCATGAAAAATTGAAAACTTTTGTTGGGCTTAAAGCTTTCATTCGAAATAAACTACTTTATTTTTTTATTTTTAAATAACAAAATTTAAGATTTCTTTAAAAATATTTTCATGTAACTATCCGTTTAAAGTGATCGATCTTTTTCCTAAAAATAACCTAATAAAATATTAATTTTATTTTGTTTTTTTTCCATGACTAAAAAAAATAACCTTGCATTCATATTATACCTAATTAAATAGATGTTCTCCTGATAGAAATTTTTATTGGGCACATGTAAGGCGAATGAAATAAAACACCCGTAATTGAACTTTATGCTCATATATATATATATATATATATATATATATATATATATATATATATATATTGATAAGATTTTGTTTTGTTTTTTTTTATAAGAATTATGCTCATATATTGCCAAGAGTCTGGACCACTCAAAATTATGGGCCTCAAGTTCCCTATGGGACCGCTAGGTGATATAAACTTTACAAGTTGTGGGTTCAACTTTACGCCGCAACAAAATTCTTCCTGGTGATGTTAAATAAGGGTATTTTTTAAAAAATAAATATAATTAACTAATTTAATTATTATTCTTAATATCTCTAAAATTTAGTAAATATGTCTTATAATTAGGATCGGAGGGAGGGAGTGCCAAACATGTAACAAAAATAAGTGGCATATATATCTTTTGCCATTTTCCTGGAACTATATTTTTGGACATTTTAAGATTGACTGTTCATTTAGGTTAACTTGTGTATTACTCTACTTTTTAAAATAAAAATTTGAATTATAGAATTGAACTTACGAACATGAAATCAGATCCAGTGTTTTTAACCCGGTTTTAATAATGAAATTCCAATGCTTAGTTTGGGCAAAAAACTATTCTTGCATCCCAATAGCTTATAGATCAGATGGGACCCCTTCCCTAGGATAAAAGGCTAGATAGGGTAGTAAAAATAATAATGATTAATTATTCCTGTAATTAGAAATCCTAAAAGGGGGTGTTACCCCAATATGCATGATACATATTTGACTTATTCACCAATTTACTTAAGTTGGATTTATGAAGATAAAACACTTAATTATCCAATCACTTATATTAGTTTTTTGTCAAACATACAACAAGGGTTATAATGTTCCCTTTTGTGATTCTATATGATTCTAATATTATATCATTATTTTTATACATAAACATTTGTGTTAACTTTTGTCAAATATATAACAGGCGATGATGGATGTGGATATTTTAGAGCCTCATTGGACAATACTGGAGTTCAATCCGATATTATCACTAGATTTAGTTTTCATGATTTTGGTTTGCTTAAGACTCAATATATGAACATTTTAATTTGTATGAATTGAATGGATTATATGGTGATTCAATGTTTGGTGTGGATGAACATTTGTTTTTTCTGGATTTGGGTCAGTTGTGAGGTATGAATATTACTACTCTTTGTGCCAATTATGCGATGAAAAAGGTTATGGTGTAATATGCAGGAGCTAGTTATAAAGTTTGTTGTAGTCTTAAATGTAATAATCCAATCCAGTTTATTTACTAATAATTTTTTTTTTTGTATTTAAATTATCTTTATTGATTCCATATATTTAAGGGGGGTTTTCATAAATCTGGTAGTTTAGTTTTCAATGCAAATGATTAAAACAAGTACGTAGTTTGGAAAAGCTAGTACTTTGGAAATACTACACTTGTTCTTTTTTGAATCCGTACTTTGGAAGGTTTTTCCCTCTTTTTTTGGATGAATGAATATTGTACGAGATAATATTTCTTTTGTTTTTAGGTATTAAACGGCAAGCAAGAGAGCTTGAGAGATGAATTCCATATTAACTCTATGAAGTTCAATATTTTGATTTATTTATTATTATTATTATTTTTTGCATAAGTTTTTTATTCAAATGAATTATGAATTCTGTAATTGTATCAGGATAATGGCCAATATACACTAAAAATGTAAACTTCAATATATTTAACAAAAGTAAATATAAATGATTGTGTATAATATTAGAATCATAAATAAAAATGTGAATCTTCATTGTCCTTTTTAGGAACTGATAAATATATAGGTAATGTTTATTGTTATTCTGAGAAGTGTTTTCTAAAAAGAAAATGATTGCTTGTTTGAATTAGTGTCAGGAGCACAGATTGAAAGAATGTAAATAGATGAAAGAGATCTGGATAATGTATGTCGAGCCAGAAATAGGATGCAAATGGTGCAGAAAAAGAGATTTGGTTTTTAATGACATTTAAGGGATCAGTTGGACGTGGATCATCTGCTAGACTTGGATCAGGTGAATATCCTTGGGGTATTCACCTGTTGCATTGACAAAAATGCAGGATAATTTGCAAACAGAGAACAATAACTCAATTTCTATAAGAACTAAACAACTAGTTCAGAGGTCACATGAGTACGACAAACCAAATGTGCGAGAGAAAAATGAACTCATCCAGAACTTAGTCAATTATGACAAATAAAATAGTAAAGAACAAATCTACAGGTGGGTGAAATCAAATCTTATTCTTTCAATAAGAATCTTAGTTTAAATTGTTGCTGAAATTAGGAAATATTCATTCCTAGTATATCACAATAGATTATAAACAATATATCCTATCTTTTTTGTCAAGGTAAAACAACTCTTTGGACTGTAAATCAAAGGTTCAGGACCACAAGTTAAAGATAAATTGAATTACATGTATGGCATTATTAAATAAAATTCAATCATTTAAAAAGTCGCAAATACAATGAAAGACCCCCCCCCCCCCCAAAAAAAAAAGGCATGCTTATTAAGGGAAAATGACAGTTAGGTTTCAAGGACTATAAAAAATTACAAAAAATCCCAACAGAAATTCATATAGACTTTTTTGATATTATTTCCATTAACAACAGAAAGTGCTATATTTATTATAAAATTTAAAAATCTGACCATTCACAACAGGAAGTATCATATTCACAACAAAATATAAACACCTGGATTTTGTTTTAAACTTAAGTCCCTAAGTGTACAGAGGTTATTTACAACAGAAGAAGGTTAGAATTACAACAGGAAGTGCTATATTCACAACAAAATTATAAACATGATCATTCACAACAAGAAAAGCCATATTCACAAAAAGAAGTGCTATATTTACAACAAAATTTAAAAACCTAGATTTTGTTTCAATAGAAATAATATAAAAAAAATCCTTAGGAATTTTTTTGATATGTGAATTTCTGTTAGGACTTTTTTATGATCTGAGACCTGGCTGTCATTTTCCCGCTTATTAATATGCCATGTCAAGACTGCAAAACATAGACAAGATTCAAAACCACAAAGTAACATATCAACATTCAAGTCATCATAATCCTCAAATGGTTTTAGGAATTTAAAAGTACAAAATTATAAATCATAATTAGCAGTCTTAATCCTCTTGAAGATCAATATCATCATTCATTGTCTGTACACTTTCTTTTGTGAAATATTACCAAATAAGCCAAATGTTTCCCTTGTGCAATAAAATATTGTGAGGGATAAAACCAAAATAATCCTTGATAGTACTTAGTGCCTATATGACCAGGTGGACAATAGTTTGATCCTTGCTGCTTCCATCCTCCTAATTAACTTAATTTAAACACAATCTTTGATAGGCAACAAGGTTATATATATATATATATATATATATATATATATATATATATATATATATATATATTCATTCAGTCATGCATTATATTAACTTTTATTTTTATTAAAAACATTTGGTAGAATGTATAACGTCCTCCATTTTTATTAACATAATCACTGATTAAGGGTTTGATCAATAACTTAATAGTGCTTGTCAAGTTATCCAAAATATACAAAAATAAATCAGAGTATGCAGAATGAGCTCTAATGTGGCAATATTCAATTATCCAACCTGTACCAGAAAGACAGAAACACTACTATTAGCAGAAGTAGCCTAAGCTTCCGAGGTCTTCCCTGATGGATCTGTATAGGAACTATCACCTGAAAAATGTGGGTAACCATCAATCCAACTAGTTACGAATATTAATATGTGCAAGTGACGTGCCATGTGTAATACCCCAATTTCCTTACCACTTATTGTGTTCATAAACACATAGTACTGAGGAATACGGTATTGTCAAATCAGAGTAATGCGGATGATAGAGCATACATTATCATTTGGATAATGAGTATCCGATACAATGCCCAAACTTAAGCTGGCATATTAAAAATCTCGAACGAATATTCTTTCCAGAACTAGTCTTTCTTCCGAACTTCGTTCTGTCTGGTGACATTTCACGTACTTCCTTGAATAGTTCCTTCTTTCATTTAGCTTCTCTTCTTGAAGCTTTTGCCAAATCTAAGATTCAATACACATTGAATCTCAGGTAACAGATAACCTTATTTGCAAATATGAAATGTAAATGCAGTATAACACATGTAAAAGCATAGAATAATTTACAGTAAACAAGTCGCACCGTAACCGCAGTTAACGGCCAAGGACCTCAGCCCTTTAGGACACGCAGCCCTATGAGACCGCAGCCTCAAATCCATAGCTAGGAAATAAACATGCAAATTATCTAGCAAACATGATCAGTCATACATAATTACATACATACATGCTAATAAGAGTTAACGTTACTGTACGCGAACGTACCTTCCTTCCACGTGAATAGTAGTTTACTATTCATGTATACATCACTATTCATGAATAGTAATATGTCCGTCCTTTGAATCCGACTCCAAACTTCCCGGACATCCTAACATATCACCGTATCACTTAGAATAATGCTCTAAGGGTTATTTATATCAGCATTGACCATTTTACCCTTACATTTCTCCAAAAACGGAATTTCCAGCATTTTGCCCAGATTTTTCTCTAACTTTGAAAAATCATAATTAATTCTACAAAACTCCAAATGAAGTGATGTAAAATTCCACATAACCCTTGATATGTCTATTTTCAAGGAAAAATAACGGATTCAACTCGAAATTCATGAGTCATTCCCAGATTTTCCGTTTCCAAACACTGCTCAGATTTAAATCCAGTAAACAAAGCTTAACTTCAAAAATTATGATCTCCTTGTCCAGAGCTCAAAACGTTACAAATTATATATCAACGGAAAGCCCTGGATGTCTACTTTATATCTGGAAAATTTCATAATTTTATCACATGCCGTTTATTCCCAGATTTTAAAAATGTGAATATTGTCCAGAAAAACATCTCAAAATAACACTGTCTTATAAGGTGACAGAAAATTCTTATGAAAACTCTTATTTTTCAGTAAGCTTTTGATCCTCAAAAATAACATTAATCCGCTGAAATAAAGATAAGAGAGAGAGTAAAATCCTTACCTAAGCCCAAAAATCAGTTGCATTAAATCTTCTTGTCTTCACCGAATACTCTCCCAATTTCTATTATTCTCTCATACTCTCTTGGTATCTCCACTATTCTTTTCCTCTTCACTATTCTTCTCTTTCTCTTTTGGACGACATACATATAGAAATGGGGAGGTGTGCATGTCCTCTATATATAGGCCAAGAGTGAAGAAGGGAGGTGGAGTATACGTAGACAATTTGGTGAAGTTTGGTGGATAATGATAAAAATGGGTGAATTATGTTGGGTGTGAATGTAGTGCGTTTGGCAAGAGGGTGGAAGGTGTGATGTGTAGGTTGGAATTATTCTCCTTTTCATACTTTACCTACACATTACCAAATTCTCAATTCTTACGGCACAAATACACACACACACACATTTTCCATATATGTTGGTAATAAGTAATTTTAATGGTGTGAAATAAAGAAATGAAATGAATGTGCGTGTGTACATTTCTTTACTGCCAACTTAGGGGAAATTTGAGGATGGGAAATGCTACCTAATAAAGAATTGGACAATTCATTTGGCTGCATGAAACACCGCAAAGAATGATCAAGTAGCTATTAAACAAATATACTGTATAGCCTACTTTTATTGACCAATGAAATATATCCATATGAGCATTTGGAATTTCCTACTTGTAATCCTCCAATAAAATTTTCTTATTTTCAATAATTACTCATATAGTCTTTCAGACCAATTTTTCATAATGTATACGTGAATAGTAAATACGTACATGTGAATAGTAAATTACTATTCATAGTCCCAAAATATACTGATCTCAAATTTGTCACATTTAAATACTGGGTCTAGTAGTCTTCCAAATATAGACTAATTTCCAAATCTTTAGACCCAAAATTCGGGATATTACATTTCTCCCCCCGTTCAATAAATTTCGTCCTCGAAATTTGAACGTACAACCTGAGAAAAAAAACACCTTAGACTTTCAGTCTATTCTTCCATATGCATGCTTACTATTCACGTAACACAATCATTCATCCTATCCCAGTATGTAGTTTTAAATATATGACCCTCTGGTCCATTCTCCAAGTGCTTGGTTACACAGGCATCATGACCTGATACATTTTGCCTCTCAGCTTATCTCATTCTAGCCTTCCGGCTCATTCAATTATCACAGCACTGGATATTCTGATCTTACTGCTTAGGGAATCACCCTCATTCATAGACATCTCAACTACAACTCTGTACAGTCTAAATATTTTGTCAGTCTCAAAATTTACTCCAGACACAACACTGGCCTAAAGTCACCATGCAAAGCAACAAATACCACACTTGGCATATAGGTCTTACGGCTCAGGGACTCTGCCCCATGCAAACTTGCATACCGAGTCTTACTGCCTTGAGTCTCTGCTCATCTGTTTCATCTGAGCTTCTTTCATTCAAGCTCTCAAAGTATTGTAGCTGACCACTACTATCTGACCCATCTGGTTTAAATTCTCTATTAGTTTCTGTTCCTATATCTTAAACTCCAACTACACCGCTTTTCTTTTCAATACAATAGCATCGACAATCATGTCATTGCTACCAAAAACTATTTTGTTGTCTCATTTACAAATTTTCACACCTCGAAAATTTTCTGTGGTCTCCGTACATTTCACAATCCGCTCTAAACCAAAAAGTAATAATGCTATCACATTTTCAAACATAATTGCTGTCCACAAAAATTAGTGAAAACACATTCACTGCCGGTTCGGTTTCAAAAGAACTTTACTACCGACACACATTTATGAGTAGGATTATTCTTTTCACAAATTCAACATTTGAAAGCTCTCGTCACCACTTCAACCTTTCGATATAGCAGCATATCGCAATCCTTTCATACACAAACCACCGCAGTGGTAATGCACTTGTTGGTCAATGTGGGAAAATTTCTGTCCCCCCCATAAGAGACCCAGTGTCTGCACTGGCACATTAATGGGCCACCCCACCAGAATCCCTCCTCGAGAAAAAAGGACAATGTCCAAGAGCCCTGCTCCAAACGTCTGCATGGGTCCCAACCAAACAAGGCAAAACACACGCCCCTACAAGGCGAAACTTCTCAGATTGGATGCATACACTGCTGGTGCGAAAATAAGCTTTTCAAAAACTAATCCCCTCGAAAGAACTTTCAATAATGGCCAGCAATTTCAAACATTATAAAACATCTGGTAAGATCCAATAAACCGTGTACATCTACAACAGTTTTTGAACTCTTCCAATTTTTGCGTACTGCCTTTACCACAACATATTTGAAAACTCAATTTCAAATTTTAGGTTCTAACAAAACCCTTTTTTATGAGACAACATGTTTCACAAATCAATCATTCAAACTGGTCTCAAATTTTGTTGAAAAAAACAATTCATTCGAAAACTCAATTTCGAAAGTTCACAAGTTCAAATTTCAACAAAATCAGCGGGTGTATTGGCAAGTTTAAGAATTCAATCTTTAAACATATCCAGGAACCAGACAACTAATTTCTTAGATGGTCAACACTAACAAACCTTATCCTTGGCTACTCAAACCATTCATATACATTGGTACTACATTCTAGTAGCTGGTTTTATTTTGGTCGATTCACACACCTAAAGAATCACTCAATCATCAAGTTTGATTCTTAGATAAAAATTCAGTTGGTGGCAACCTTCTGGATACCCAAACAATTCTTAGGCTCACCAATCCATTTTTGAAATCTCGACCATACTCAATACACATGCTAGAATTATCAAGATTCATAGCTTACAACAATCAAATATTATCCTCAGATATTCCCAAAATAACAATCATCAAATTCACAATTTGACTTTTAGAACCTCAATATCAACTGAGTTGAGAAATCATATTGCCTATTGTACATATTAGGATTGTGGTTCACAATTCTTAATCTGATCCTCAAAACATACAAAGGCTCTTCTCACAATGTCAATATTATCACAAAGTTCTAATACTACCTTAAAAGTAATCATTAGTCACATTTCAACTTAGACCATATTCAAGCATATCCTCAATTATACGAATTCATATCAGCTTTTTCTTAGCATCCCTAAAGATCACCAATTTTTCTCTCTACAAGGTACTTGACCTTTAATCAAAAAGTTTCAAATTTCAAATTCTGTCAACAATCACCTTATCCGAGATTACTATCGCCTTAGCACGCTTACACTCAGAATCCCATTTTCAAATGTCTGTCCCGACATCTCAAAACAGCTGCATACCTAAATCGGATTTCCTGGAGATTTGGTCATTAAGTAATCACCATATGACGTATAAACGTCCAAACTTAATTTCCTTGAGACATGACTAACAATAAATGTTGTGTCGATTACTGCCTGCACCAAAATTCAAAAAGGTTTCGACCTATAAGGGCGGTTAGGGTGCATTAGGTTGTATTAGGGTGCGGTGCCATAAAATTTCCGCATAACAACAAAGTCTGCACAATTATGAGCCAGCGACAGATGAGAATCCAATGCTGCTTAACAAAATCTAGACGTTACTAGCCCAGCTATAAACCGAGTAAAGCATGAGTAATTGTTTCACATTCTCTCAGGCTTCACATCCTCTCAAGCTTCACATCAACATACATATTTCCTCTCCGATCGTAACTTTCCCTATATTCTTCCACATTATCTTTATACATGGCCGGTTCAAGCAACTTCATTCCAGTTTCCGATTCATACAACCCTTTCTTTCTTGAAACTTTACTTCATGACTATCAGACTAACATGTTGTCTGACTTGTCAAACAATGTATCATACCCTTATTCTTCTTTACTTCCCCAAAATCCCGTAAGTGTGAACGTTCATTCATCTGCCCCAATGATTAACGTTCCTACTCCTCCTCCAAGGATACAAGATTCTATTTTTACGACTACTACCAGAAAGGAATCTGAAGCAGGTCCATCAAGGCGACCTGTCCAAAGATGTCGTAATATGGCAGATCTTATGGAGTCCACGGTACCTTCTCAACTAAGGAATCCTGCTTCTAGCCTAGCTGAGACCTTTAACCCATTCTCATGTGGTTGCTGCCATGTTCTACGAGAGATCATTCATACCAATGGACTTCAATACCATAAACTTGAAGTTCATGGGAGGATTGGTATGATATGCCACGCTGTCTTTCACCAGGACGTACAAGGAGGTTCTTCTAGTCCTCAAGTATTTGACTTTGGTAAGAAAAATTTAGAAGATGTCAAACATTTTCTAGAAAATTATTGTTTGAATCAAAATTCTTTAAGGTATGTCCTGGTGTCAGATCCCCTATCAGCCTACTATGAGGCCCTTTGTGTTGGTTTGGAATGGACTAAAAATCAAAATGAACTCCCTAATAGTTCATTTCCAACCAATACAATAAATATATCCAATAAAGGAAAAGAGCTCGTGGTTGTAAATAATAATCCTTCAGTCCCCATACCTAGTGATCCATACCGATCAAGAGCTGAACAAAATATTAGGGGTGCATCAATGTCAATAGATGATCTTAGAGACTTCTTCCATTTACCTCAACAAGAAGCGGCTCAACAAGTTCGCCTATGCAAAAATGTTCTAATGAAAATATGCCATAGGGGAGGAATAAAGCATTGGCCTTATGTAAAAATTCGAAGCACTATGAAGCAAATAGCTAGATTGAGAAGAACAATGTCTCCTGATGGTCCTCTCTCAAGAGCAGCCGCTCAGGAAGAAATTAATAGACTTAAACTTGAGATAGTCGAAGCTTGCGGTGGGATTGTACTAACTGTTGTTCTTGATGCTTGAAATAATATAGTCTACTCTTCTTAGCCTTCTTGCTAATGTTTGTAATCTCTATTCTAGGATTCATAAGGATTTTCAAGCTTTTCTGCCAGACTCAACTTTATCTATTAAATTCAAACTTAAGCAAGTCATTCTAACTTATTGTTAGGACCAAGAAAAAGATTGGACTTCTAAATTTGGAGTAGATAATTTCCATAATTTTCACTCTTGTCACTCAGAATTATCTAAGAATTAGTTACTATTCACGTATACGGTACTATTCACGTATACGTATTATTCACTATTCACTCAAGCATACTAGCCAAATGCCAGAATCTTTGCTCTGATACCAAAATTGTAATACCCCAATTTCCTTACCACTTATTGTGTTCATAAACACATAGTACTGAGGAATACGGTATTGTCAAATCAGAGTAATGCGGATGATAGTGTTGGTTCTGATTAGTTTTGATGATGTCTTATAATGTTGGTTCTGATTAGTTTTGATGATGTCTTATATTAATGTCATTATCTAGAGCAAAAAGTTTGTATACTACATTTATCTTATATTCTGACTAATTCTTATGTTTAATGTAGATACAAAGTTTAATATAATGAAGAATGAAGTTTGAAGAAATAAGAAAGTGTTAAATATCAGCAAAATATTAATATTCAAGTCTCCAGGATCAAACAGAAGTTGGAACAGCGCAATTTGGAGTTAAAACAAGCAAGTTCAAGATACTTGTTTGTTGGAGGGCGTTTATGTAATTTCAGCGACTTGAATTTGAAGAAAGAAGAATCTGTTGATTATCATGGAAATATCAATATTCAGGTCTCTGTGATTAAATAGAAGCTGGAACGGGTCAATTCGGAGTTAAAATGAGCAAGTTCAAGCTTCCGGAAGAATACTAGTTTGTTTTGGGGCATTTGTGCAATTTCAGCATTTTCTACCACCCAAACAGTACCATACTTGAGCACAACTGATCCCATGCCCGAGCAGACTTCATTTTACGCCCAAACAGTACCTTGCCCGAGCAAGGATGGAAGTATACTCGAGCAAGGGTCATACTTTCAGCAAATTTCGAGCATACCCGAGCAAGCCTGGCAAGTATTGTACTATTCAGCCTCCTCTGTTCAGCTCTGTTTCTGGCGACGTTCAGTAATTCAACAATATCTCCCAAACCAGGAATCTGATTGACACGAAACCAACGGCAAATGAAACTACACATCCAACACGTACTTCTGACAAAAATTCATGGCCAAAGGAGTTCATATTAATTTTATATGAATTTTACAAGTTGGATCAAAAGTCAACGTCACTGTTCAGACCAAGCTTCAGTGTTTTGAGTATATCTTTCAAACGACAAATCGGATTGAGATGAAACCAGAGCTATTTGAAACTAGGCTCAAATACCTTTCCAGAAACATCAAGAACACGGAAAAAGAAGATCAATTGAAGAAGTTGTGATGATTTGAAGTTGACAGACTGTTCTGAATAGATGAAAAACGCTGAATAAAATCAACCTCCTTTGATCTGATGTTAATGGACGAAATACATCTTGCTTGGAGCTGATTTTTATTGAAATGGAAGGATCATTTGAAGAGCTTTCTGAGATGGGTTGATTGGCTAAATTTGGATTTATATCGAAGACGTTATCCTCGCTGGAAACTGCTGCCAATGTGATTGCTTCTTGAAAGTCTCTATACTCTGGAAGTTGAAGCTCTGTACTGGAGAATAGCAAGCTTATTCACACATAATCAGGAGCTTCAAAGAACATAATGTCCGAGCAAAATCTCACAATTATCCAACCATGCTCGAGCAGACTTGGAAGGCTACTCGAGCAACATCGGGAGCAAAAGGTATGGGTTTGGATCTGGAAGAACTTTGCTTGGGCAAAGCAAAGATTATGCTCGAGTAATAACGGGAAAAGCACTGGTAAGATACCGTACTCGAGCAAGGCTGAAAGCTTGCTCGAGCAAAACATGCCCAAGCATGTTCAGAAAGTATGCTCGGGCACCCCCAAGAAAAGGCCCAAGTACAAGCTTACTCGAGCAAGACTGAAACCTTGCTCGAGCAACCTTCCCCGAGAGAAGCCTACCCGAGCAAGGTCAGGACCTTGCTCGAGCAGGCTTGCTCGAGCAAGCCGAAGTGCTTGCTCGGGCAAGGGCGTTTCTTCGCCCCAGGAATAGCTTGCCCAAGTATGAATTTGGGCATGCTCAAGCAGCAGCGAGCAGAAGCCATTTTCTTCGGTATTTAACATGTTTACTTGAGCAACCTATAAATCATGCTCAAGCACAGTCAACCTCTGTTCTCCATATCAGTTTGGAAGCTTTCCGGCTGTCTTGAAAAGTTTAAATTTCTCATCTGAATATTTATGAGTAAGATTACCAAATGCTTTTAACGAGTTTATTCATGAGTCTACAGAAGCCAGAATCAAATGAGGAAATACGCTGGATGCAAATTGCATTATTTTACTTTATCCTCTGAAGCAAAGTACAGACAGCAAATTATGGGCAGCTCTCACGCCAGACATATACAACGAAGCTTCCACTATTTCTTCAGCGTTATGGGACCAATCACAAGAATCAAAACCGATGCATTATATTCTGCCAGATATCACGCTCCATCGTCAGCGCACTTCAACGGCTATGAAATCAAGCTTCAACGGACATACTCAAATATTCAAACGGACAAGTCCTTAAACCGTCCTCATTCTTCAACTAGTATAAATACCTGAAGGACTGAACTCAGCAGAAGGCAACAAAAACAAGAACCAGCGCATACACAGAGAAAGCATACATAGAGTTCAACTTCTATATCTTAGGATATTACTGAGCTTCAGTGTGTATCATCATCTACTCTTAGAGAGAGTTTATTTCCCTGTATATCATTCATTGTAAGGATCTCAAGTCAGGTGACTTAGAGATTGGGAAAATCAGATTACAACTTGTAAGGGGGAATGTGTCCTTCGTTTACATAGGGTGTATCTGATTACAAAGTACAACTTGTAAGGGGGAGTGTGTCCACGTCGGGAACATCCTTCGTTTACAGAGTGTGTATCTGTTGTAAGCAATTACAACTTGTAAGGGGGAGTGAGTCTCAGGTTGGGAGCGTCCTTCGTTTACAGAGAGTGTAATTGTTCTTGAGTGATAGTAGAAAATCCCAGAAGTACTGGGGACTGGACGTAGGTCAAGGAGTTAGACCGAACCAGTATAAATCATCTGTGTCAAGCTTTTCTTCTCTATCTCCACTTTGCTTGATTTTATCTGCTGTGTGGGTGAACCGAAAAGAATTTTGAAATCCCCAATTCACCCCCCCTCTTGGTGATTTCCTTCTCTTTCATTTGGTATCAGAGCGTAGGTTTCTCAGTTGGGCTTAACAACTCGAGATAGATCATGGAAGGAGTATTACCTGAGGGTGCCTCAATCAACCAACCGCCTGGCTTTGACGGTGAACACTATACATTCTGGAAAGCAAAGTTCAGAGTGTTTGTTTTAGCCACGGAATATGGTGTCTGGCAAGTCATAGAGAATGGGGATTATGTTCCCATAAGAGTTGAAGGCGGAGTTAATATTCCAAAGGTTGAAGACGAATTCAATGAGGATGACAGATGGAAAATAACTCTTAACAGCAGAGCAATTCTAATGCTCCAGTGTGCTCTTAGTCAAAAGGAGTATTTCCGCATCTGCAATCTATCTACTGCCAATGAAATGTGGAAAGCTTTGGAAAATACATACATATCTGCTATATGTGGAGATAACTGTTCAGACGAAAAAAGTGAGGAAGAAGTTGTGAACGTGTGCTTAATTGCTGAAGAAGAAGATCATTGTGAAGAAGGTGATGAGGTATATAATTCTAAATCTTCCTATAATGAATTATTTTCTGAATACAATGAATTATATTCTGAATATGAAAAACTTGCAAAAGAATTCATTGCATCAAAGAAGAAAATAAAATTGTTGGAAGAACAAGTTCAGAATGTATCTTCATCTGTTTTGGTTTGCGAAAACATTTCTAAAAACACTTCTGAAAATATTTCTAGAAATGATTGTGAAAAGGTTTGTGACAATTGCTGTATCGTGGAGAAAAGAAATTTACATCTTACAAAAACTCTTGAGAAGTTCACCAGAGGTAGTGAAATGCTCAAGGTGATTTTAAAACAGCAAAGGTTCACAAATGACAAATCAGGAATTGGTTATAAACCTGATTTTGATAAGAAGAAAGGGAAGAAGAAACATGGACATAAATCTTACTTGAATTATTTTCAAAAATCTGTTCATACCTCAAATCCTTTTGCTTATTGTAATTACTGTAATCGAAAGGGGCACAACACTTCATCTTGTTTTCATATGAAAGAAAGAAGAGATAAACCTGTTGGGAATTATCGATGGGTACCAAAGGGAACTTATGATTTCCCTAAGAGCCAAACTAACCCAGAAGGACCCAAACACAAAAGGGTACCAAAATGTCCATCTGTTGCGTTGTCTGTGCAGAATGATTTGAAGATCAATTTACATAAGGGTACAATGAAGAAGTCAAGAGTTTCTCATGCACCAATGAGAAACAACACAGTACCTATATCAAATAGGAGAACTCGTGGAGAAACCATTGCTAGAACTACAAGGTCTAAACATAAAAAGAAGCAATGGATACAAGCAAGAAGAGTATGTTCCATCTCAAGAACAAACTACCATAGAGTATCGTTCAACTATCTTGAGGAGAACAACAAAAGAAGAATCAATGGGATCAAAGGAAAAGCTTCTCAGGAATGCAACTATATGGAGAAACAATTCAACTCGTGAGGAAGCCCAAAGAAGCAATGGTTGAGGTTGATGATGAATGTCAGAAAAGGAGTTATCTACATCAATTCATCTCAACTAACCAAGATACTATAAGGACAAGAGGAATTACGGTGATCCTTACCCTATTTCACACTTAAATAATTTACATATGTGGGTAATGAATACTTGTCAATCGTTGCATTCCATCAGCAATTAATTATATATGATTTTCAAAATGCTTTTCAGGTTGCTAAATGGACCGTAAATGAATGTGTGCATAACCTTCTGAGTTCATGTTTTTGAAGTCCACAATTCTAAAATTTGTTTCAAATTTCAGTTCACTCTGCTTATGAGAAATACATTCAAATATTTTTGGGAAATAGTCATGCTTTCAATTGCATTCAACTGATGTTTTCAAAATTGGAAGTCAACACTCTTTACTGAATGTCGGATATGTTTTAATTTTGTCCATCTAATTTTCCCTGTCATTCACAAATTAATCTTCAGCATTTAGTGTGATACTTGAACTCTTTATTCTTTATTCTCTGTCTAGTTGGAAGTTATGTCCAATAAGTCAATCATATAAGAGTTTCAAATCTATCTTTAAAAAAAAGAATTCGATTTGTGAATTTGTTATGCTTTCAGCATAAATTCTCAGTTGGCTGGGTTGGTCCAAGATTTAAAAATGTTCATTAGTGCATTGAATATTAATGCACTAACCATCGGTAGAATAGCTTACAAATTGTAATTTTTTTTAAAAAAATATTATTATCTTTCATGGCATCATTTATTCGTTGACCTGTATGTTCAATGTCATGAATCGATTGGATACCATTTTTGCTGATTGTGATATAACCTTTGCTCAAATATCATATGTTTTAGTTATATAAGAGCATAAGAGTTGTTCTGCCTAATTTTATGTGGACCTAAGAAACATCGGGTACCAAAAAGCATATATTTGTAGGATCCTCTGTTTCATAGCTGAATAACAGAGAGATTGGTGCTTGAGCACACCTAACAGCCTGCCCAAGCAGAGTGTGAAAATTAGCAAAGCAAAGGGTCTGCTCAAGTATATAACGACATCTGCTCAAGCAAAGATGGCAAAAGT
Source organism: Acacia crassicarpa (assembly GCA_034222035.1). NCBI lineage: Eukaryota > Viridiplantae > Streptophyta > Magnoliopsida > Fabales > Fabaceae > Acacia > Acacia crassicarpa. The sequence continues at coordinate 54,491,625 of JAWXYG010000001.1, read as the reverse complement.
ATCAAAAAGAAAAGAAAAGTGTGAATATCTGAGTGGCTTGTTCATCTCAAAAATATGTGGGCGATCACCTTACCCGAGCAAGGATAAATCTTGCTTGAGCAATAACGAGTTCAAAAAGAAGCATACTTGCAGCTCCTGCCCAAGCAAAGGCAAAATCTAGCAAAAGCATAACCTTGCCCAAGCAAGAAAATATCTTGCTCAAGCAAAGACGGGCTCTGAAGTCTGAAGTGAAAGCATACTCTCTGCTGTTGCCCAAGTAAGGAGTAAAAAATGCCAAGAGTATGACCTTGCCCAAGCAAAGAAATTTCATGCCCGAGCAACGTCGGGTGCTCTCATGGTATTTGGAAAGTATACTCGTTGACTTTGCCCAAGCAAACGCTAAAACCTCGAAAGCAAGAGTCTTGCCCGAGCAAGAAAAATCCTTGCTCGAGCAAAGTCGGGCACTAAGCGCATCTGGAAAGGCATACTCGCTGCCTCCTGCCCGAGCAACTTGAAAAATCTCAAAAGTATGACTCTGCCCAAGCAAGAAAAAAAAAACCCTGCTCAAGCAAAGTTGTGTGCCGAAGAATTTTTAAAAGGGAATACTTGCTGTTCTTACCCAGGCATCGCTATAAACCACAGAAGCAAGAGTTTTACTTGAGTACAATCAGTCTTATACTTGAGCAAAGTCGTGGAATTAGCTTTAAAGAATTCAAACAACGGTTCACTCACACTATTCTCCCTATGCATCAAATCTGGGAGATCTTCAATATTGATCACATTATCATACGTTGGCTAGCTAGTGATACATCAATGAACAACAGAGGAATGTGGCTCAAGTAATTACGATATTACTTGAGTGAGGTATTTGTATTATGAAATAATATATGTATTGCTAGGCTAAATTGATCTTATTCTTTCAATTCTATTTCATGAAATTTAGTCTGATCACATTCATATTCAAAATGATTTTTATGCTTTTAAATTTTTTTTAATCATCATAAAAAGCATAAGTTTTACAATTATGTGGTATAATTTTTTTTGGGAATTTCATAAGTCGTGAATTCATTAAGGGGGAGCTTCACTTTCACATGTGTTGAATATTTTAAGAGCTCATCTTCCTTACTTTTAAGAAAATTTTTCCAAGTATACTCATCGCGTTCACTTTGTCGTATTAGTTTTGATGATGAGTTAATATCATATTTTCCTTTCATTATCCTTATTTGAAAAATATTATATAGAAAGGGATACTTTGATATTTGGTTGCACTGACAAATCTCTCTTCCAAAAAGAAGTTTTCAATTTGCAGCTACAGTTTCATTTTGTACGCGGATATTCCCTCATGCACTATAAGAAGAATCTATCACATTGAGGAATAATGCTTTCATATTCCATCATTCAACTGAGATATGCTCTGTGAAGAGTTCCATGACGAAAACACATTGCTAAATTCACTCAGATGAGATAATCCTCAAGATGCCAGTACTTTCATCTTCAAAACTCCAAAGAATATTCATGATCCTTCCGTTGAGCAAACTTCAGATGATCTCATAGAAGAAAGCCGGCAACCAGACTTCATCGATCATTCGTCAATTTACAAAAACAACATGAGCATTTCTAAACTCTACTTCTTTTATATTCAAGTAGTAATATTGCACATGTTTGGTATCTATATGTTTTAATTGTGAAATATTTCTTGAAAGCCTCTCCAAATTAGTTCATTTTTTTTCATAAAAACATTCCAACATGCTTCATATTTAGAATGACAATCATTTCTAATTAGACTTCATATTTATCTCTCCACAAGTATTTCTTCATTACCCCAACTTTTTGCTAATGACAAATAAAGGGGAGAGAATGTCAAGAAAAATATGTTGCATTTAATATATTTACATTTATATATACATATTTTTCTTAAGGTATTTGCCATCATCAAAAAGGGGGAGAATGTTGGTTCTGATTAGTTTTGATGATGTCTTATAATGTTGGTTCTGATTAGTTTTGATGATGTCTTATATTAATGTCATTATCTAGAGCAAAAAGTTTGTATACTACATTTATCTTATATTCTGACTAATTCTTATGTTTAATGTAGATACAAAGTTTAATATAATGAAGAATGAAGTTTGAAGAAATAAGAAAGTGTTAAATATCAGCAAAATATTAATATTCAAGTCTCCAGGATCAAACAGAAGTTGGAACAGCGCAATTTGGAGTTAAAACAAGCAAGTTCAAGATACTTGTTTGTTGGAGGGCGTTTATGTAATTTCAGCGACTTGAATTTGAAGAAAGAAGAATCTGTTGATTATCATGGAAATATCAATATTCAGGTCTCTGTGATTAAATAGAAGCTGGAACGGGTCAATTCGGAGTTAAAATGAGCAAGTTCAAGCTTCCGGAAGAATACTAGTTTGTTTTGGGGCATTTGTGCAATTTCAGCATTTTCTACCACCCAAACAGTACCATACTTGAGCACAACTGATCCCATGCCCGAGCAGACTTCATTTTACGCCCAAACAGTACCTTGCCCGAGCAAGGATGGAAGTATACTCGAGCAAGGGTCATACTTTCAGCAAATTTCGAGCATACCCGAGCAAGCCTGGCAAGTATTGTACTATTCAGCCTCCTCTGTTCAGCTCTGTTTCTGGCGACGTTCAGTAATTCAACAATATCTCCCAAACCAGGAATCTGATTGACACGAAACCAACGGCAAATGAAACTACACATCCAACACGTACTTCTGACAAAAATTCATGGCCAAAGGAGTTCATATTAATTTTATATGAATTTTACAAGTTGGATCAAAAGTCAACGTCACTGTTCAGACCAAGCTTCAGTGTTTTGAGTATATCTTTCAAACGACAAATCGGATTGAGATGAAACCAGAGCTATTTGAAACTAGGTTCAAATACCTTTCCAGAAACATCAAGAACACGGAAAAAGAAGATCAATTGAAGAAGTTGTGATGATTTGAAGTTGACAGACTGTTCTGAATAGATGAAAAACGCTGAATAAAATCAACCTCCTTTGATCTGATGTTAATGGACGAAATACATCTTGCTTGGAGCTGATTTTTATTGAAATGGAAGGATCATTTGAAGAGCTTTCTGAGATGGGTTGATTGGCTAAATTTGGATTTATATCGAAGACGTTATCCTCGCTGGAAACTGCTGCCAATGTGATTGCTTCTTGAAAGTCTCTATACTCTGGAAGTTGAAGCTCTGTACTGGAGAATAGCAAGCTTATTCACACATAATCAGGAGCTTCAAAGAACATAATGTCCGAGCAAAATCTCACAATTATCCAACCATGCTCGAGCAGACTTGGAAGGCTACTCGAGCAACATCGGGAGCAAAAGGTATGGGTTTGGATCTGGAAGAACTTTGCTTGGGCAAAGCAAAGATTATGCTCGAGTAATAACGGGAAAAGCACTGGTAAGATACCGTACTCGAGCAAGGCTGAAAGCTTGCTCGAGCAAAACATGCCCAAGCATGTTCAGAAAGTATGCTCGGGCACCCCCAAGAAAAGGCCCAAGTACAAGCTTACTCGAGCAAGACTGAAACCTTGCTCGAGCAACCTTCCCCGAGAGAAGCCTACCCGAGCAAGGTCAGGACCTTGCTCGAGCAGGCTTGCTCGAGCAAGCCGAAGTGCTTGCTCGGGCAAGGGCGTTTCTTCACCCCAGGAATAGCTTGCCCAAGTATGAATTTGGGCATGCTCAAGCAGCAGCGGGCAGAAGCCATTTTCTTCGGTATTTAACATGCTTACTTGAGCAACCTATAAATCATGCTCAAGCACAGTCAACCTCTGTTCTCCATATCAGTTTGGAAGCTTTCCGGCTGTCTTGAAAAGTTTAAATTTCTCATCTGAATATTTATGAGTAAGATTACCAAATGCTTTTAATGAGTTTATTCATGAGTCTACAGAAGCCAGAATCAAATGAGGAAATACGCTGGATGCAAATTGCATTATTTTACTTTATCTTCTGAAGCAAAGTACAGACAGCAAATTATGGGCAGCTCTCACACCAGACATATACAACGAAGCTTCCACTATTTCTTCAGCGTTATGGGACCAATCACAAGAATCAAAACCGATGCATTATATTCTGCCAGATATCACGCTCCATCGTCAGTGCACTTCAACAGCTATGAAATCAAGCTTCAACGGACATACTCAAATATTCAAACGGACAAGTCCTTAAACCGTCCTCATTCTTCAACTAGTATAAATACCTGAAGGACTGAACTCAGCAGAAGGCAACAAAAACAAGAACCAGCGCATACACAGAGAAAGCATACATAGAGTTCAACTTCTATATCTTAGGATATTACTGAGCTTCAGTGTGTATCATCATCTACTCTTAGAGAGAGTTTATTTCCCTGTATATCATTCATTGTAAGGATCTCAAGTCAGGTGACTTAGAGATTGGGAAAATCAGATTACAACTTGTAAGGGGGAATGTGTCCTTCGTTTACATAGGGTGTATCTGATTACAGAGTACAACTTGTAAGGGGGAGTGTGTCCACGTCGGGAACATCCTTCGTTTACAGAGTGTGTATCTGTTGTAAGCAATTACAACTTGTAAGGGGGAGTGAGTCTCAGGTTGGGAGCGTCCTTCGTTTACAGAGAGTGTAATTGTTCTTGAGTGATAGTAGAAAATCCCAGAAGTACTGGGGACTGGACGTAGGTCAAGGAGTTAGACCGAACCAGTATAAATCATCTGTGTCAAGCTTTTCTTCTCTATCTCCACTTTGCTTGATTTTATCTGCTGTGTGGGTTAACCGAAAAGAATTTTGAAATCCCCAATTCACCCCCCCTCTTGGTGATTTCCTTCTCTTTCAGATAGAGCATACATTATCATTTGGATAATGAGTATCCGATACAATGCCCAAACTTAAGCTGGCATATTAAAAATCTCGAACGAATATTCTTTCCAAAACTAGTCTTTCTTCCGAACTTCGTTCTGTCTGGTGACATTTCACGTACTTCCTTGAATAGTTCCTTCTTTCATCTAGCTTCTCTTCTTGAAGCTTTTGCCAAATCTAAGATTCAATACACATTGAATCTCAGGTAACAGATAACCTTATTTGCAAATATGAAATGTAAATGCAGTATAACACATGTAAAAGCATAGAATAATTTACAGTAAACAAGTCGCACCGTAACCGCAGTTAATGGCCAAGGACCTCAGCCCTTTAGGACACGCAGCCCTATGAGACCGCAACCTCAAATCCATAGCTAGGAAATAAACATGCAAATTATCTAGCAAATATGATCAGTCATACATAATTACATACATACATGCTAATAAGAGTTAACGTTACTGTACGCGAACGTACCTTCCTTCCACGTGAATAGTAGTTTACTATTCATGTATACGTCACTATTCATGAATAGTAATATGCCCGTCCTTTGAATCCGACTCCAAACTTCCCGGACATCCTAACATATCACCGTATCACTTAGAATAATGCTCTAAGGGTTATTTATATCAGCATTGACCATTTTACCCTTACATTTCTCCAAAAACAGAATTTCCAGCATTTTGCCCAGATTTTTCTCTAACTTTGAAAAATCATAATTAATTCTACAAAACTCCAAATGAGGTGCTGTAAAATTCCACATAACCCTTGATATGTCTATTTTCAAGGAAAAATAACGGATTCAACTCGAAATTCATGAGTCATTCCCAGATTTTCCGTTTCCAAACACTGCTCAGATTTAAATCCAGTAAACAAAGCTTAACTTCAAAAATTATGATCTCCTTGTCCAGAGCTCAAAACGTTACAAATTATATATCAACGGAAAGCCCTGGATGTCTACTTTATATCTGAAAAATTTCATAATTTTATCACATGCCGTTTATTCCCAGATTTTAAAAATGTGAATATTGTCTAGAAAAACATCTCAAAATAACACTGTCTTATAAGGTGACAGAAAATTCTTATGAAAACTCTTATTTTCCAGTAAGCTTTTGATCCTCAAAAATAAAATTAATCCGCTGAAATAAAGATAAGAGAGAGAGTAAAATCCTTACCTAAGCCCAAAAATTAGTTGCATTAAATCTTCTTGTCTTCACCGAATACTCTCCCAATTTCTATTATTCTCTCATACTCTCTTGGTATCTCCACTATTCTTTTCCTCTTCACTATTCTTCTCTTTCTCTTTTGGACGACATACATATAGAAATGGGGAGGTGTGCATGTCCTCTATATATAGGCCAAGAGTGAAGAAGGGAGGTGGAGTATACGTAGACAATTTGGTGAAGTTTGGTGGATAATGATAAAAATGGGTGAATTATGTTGGGTGTGAATGTAGTGCGTTTGGCAAGAGGGTGGAAGGTGTGATGTGTAGGTTGGAATTATTCTCCTTTTCATACTTTACCTACACATTACCAAATTCTCAATTCTTACGGCACAAATATACACACACACATTTTCCATATATGTTGGTAATAAGTAATTTTAATGGTGTGAAATAAAGAAATGAAATGAATGTGCTTGTGTACATTTCTTTACTGCCAACTTAGGGGAAATTTGAGGATGGGAAATGCTACCTAATAAAGAATTGGACAATTCATTTGGCTGCATGAAACACCGCAAAGAATGATCAAGTAGCTATTAAACAAATATACTGTATAGCCTACTTTTATTGACCAATGAAATATATCCATATGAGCATTTGGAATTTCCTACTTGTAATCCTCCAATAAAATTTTCTTATTTTCAATAATTACTCATATAGTCTTTCAGACCAATTTTTCATAATGTATACGTGAATAGTAAATACGTATATGTGAATAGTAAATTACTATTCATAGTCCCAAAATATACTGATCCCAAATTTGTCACATTTAAATACTGGGTCTAGTAGTCTTCCAAATATAGACTAATTTCCAAATCTTTAGACCCAAAATTCAGGATATTACACCATGTGTAACAATTTATATAACAAAATATTAAAAAATATAATTCACTAATATCCACATCACAAAATTTCATATCATAAATTTTGTATCATGAATTAGGTATTGCAATTTTTCATTAACACAATTCCCAAGATGCCTCCCATCAATCCAACTGAACCGCCTTATTTCCTCCGACTAGACCCATAGGCTAAGTTACGTCTATGTTACTGGTTACTCAAAAGCTCACTGATCATGTGATGAGGACCGACCAAAATCCTCAGAGCACGTGTCCCAGACCATGTGTCTTTTTCCTTCATTGAACTAGTGGGGTGTTGTAAGCCCTTTTTGAACTAGTGGGCCAGTCCCTCATTGAACAGGTGGGACAATAAAAAGCCAACCATCGTGCACCAATGGAGACCCACCACGTAGTGGAATAACTACTCCATTTCTTCCTAATTCAACCATTTCCATAATTATCATAATAAATAACTCAACAGGAATTTTCCAAGATTTTCACGTTCTTATCAAAAAAATTCTCATACACATGTCATAATAGCTCAATTCCCAAGTTTTTATACATATATAAATATATGCAAATATTTCACAATTTAAATCATAAGGTTCCACAAGGACAATTTCTATTAAAATATTCATGATTATTTCGCAACGTACTCACAAACAACATATCAATACACATAACAAGTGGACAGTGGTTACCTCTGGCTAAAGCTAACTACTACCACACTGCTCCTAATCCAAGAGCTCAAACACACGCCAAAAATTAATCTACCACAACCACTTTACTAACAATTAATTAAAGGTAGAATATCACCTAGAAGGGGTGAATAGGTGATCTCAATAATTTTTTCCGTGGTATGATGTATAAACAATGAAAGCAGTAAAGAAGTAAGGAGAAATGACACAGAAATTATACTGGTTCGGTCCAACTCCTTAACCTATGTCCAGTACCCAGACACTCTGAGATTTTCACTATCTCACAAATACAATTACACACTTTGTAACTCAGGATAATCCTTTCTCTCTAGGACTCACTCCCCCTTACAAGTTGTAATTGTACACCCACACTCAAGATACCTCTACCTTGAGATTTGAACGAATGTAAAATAAATGATAAAACTCTCTCACAGAGTAGATGAATAATAAACACTGAAGCTCAGTAATATCCGAAGATATATACAGAATAGAAATTGAACACTTTGAATGCTTTTTCTGTGTATGCGTTGGTTTTCTTTGATGAATACAATCCTTCGAGTATCTATAGTAATTGAGGATTGAAGACCGTTGCAGGATTTGATTTTGTCTGTTTTGATGTTTGAATATGTCCATTGAGAGCATTTAAGCATTCACGCCTATTTCGGCAGAATGGGCTAGCCTTAATTGGGTTCACCGTGTCGGCTCTATTCCTCGTCAGTTTCAGTACTTGACAGCTCATCAATATTCAAACAATGGTTAATCATCTGAAAATCACTCAAGAAGATAGTTAATAATATCATAGATAATATTGAGTGATGTAGAAGAAAGATTAATTGAATAATGAATCCATTCGATCAATGTTGCAGAGATGATTTGTGTCAGCTGATATGCCATACTCGAGTATGCCATTCTGTTTACTCGAGTATCCCTTGCAAAAGCACTTCACAGAAGCTCAATACTCGACATTACTTGAGTAGCCAACTCTCATACTTGAGTACCATTCTCAAGTATCTATATTCAATACTCAAGTATCAATATCCAATACTCATGTATCGTTGCATTCTGTCTTCTCTGCCATTTGTAGATGTCTGTAGCAAAATTCTTCAACTAAAAAAATGCTTCGGCCCATTCACTTGTTGAATCATTCATTAGTGATCTCACTTCAAGTGTGTATTATGAACACTTGAATCTCTTTGATGTGAAGATTGATCTTTGTGCATCAGTGTGATTATTCAGACTTGATTTTCTCAGATGGCAAAGATCAGTACCCGAGTATTATTCTTATTTAGTCGAGTATTGTTGTAATGATCTATTAGCAGGACCCTCTTCAATTCAATATTACTCGAGTATTACCTGTGGATACTTGAGCATGCGGCATTTCAGAAATCTGATAAAGTTTTTCTGTTTCTTCATTACTTGAGTATTGCTCCTGAATACTCGAGTATTAATGAACATCCTCTTGTAGCGAAGTGAGAAACCTGATATTACTCGAGTATGTAAGTGACATTCTTGAGTATCATCTTTGAATGTCAAACTCCTGCTAGCTGTCATATGTCATGTTCTTGTGCAAGTTTCAGACTTTCAAGAAGCAATTACATTGACAGCACAAGAAGCAATTTCCAGCAAACATGTCATCTCCAATATAGATTTAAATATGGCAAATCATCCCATCTTATTAAGCTCTTCAAATATTCTTTCCATTTAAAAAAGAATCAGCTCCAAACTAGTTGTATTTCGTCCATTAACATCATATAAATGGAGGTTGATCTTATCCAACGTTTTTGCAGCATCCAGGATAGATTATCAACTTCAAAATATCATAACTCCTTCAATTGATCTTCTTTTTTTGTGTTCTTGATGTTTTTGAAAAGGTATTTAAGTTTAGTTTCCAATGGCACCAATTGCAGCTCAATTAGATTTGTCGTTTATGAGATACACTCAAATTATCGAAGGTTAGTCTGGACTGTGATTGTGATTTTTGTGGCAACTTGCAAAAATCATAGCTCTCTCATCTAGACTCCTTTGGACTTAAATTTTTGTCAAAAGTACGCATTGGGAGTCTAGTTTCATAAAAAATTGGTTTCACCTCAATCATACTTCTGGTTGGAGAGATATCATCGAATTACCAGACGTTGCCAGAAACAAAGCTAAACAGAGTAGCTGGAATCACAACAATACTCGAGTATTTGAAGTTGCATACTCAAGTATAGGTCCCATACTCAAGTATTGACGAGTTTTTGGCCTGAATAAGAGCTGATTAAGTACTATACTCGAGTATTGACATGGTGATACTCGAGTATTACTTCAGGAATGCACTTGTAACTCATTTTAACTCTGAATTGAGTCGTTCTAACTTCTGTTTGATCATGGAGACTTGAATATTGATATTCTCATAATATTTAACAAGATCTTCTTTCTTCAATCTCCAATCTTAATCATTCTTCATTATTTAACCTTCACATCTATATTAAATATAAGAATTAATCAAGGTATAGTATAAATGTAGTAAGCAAACTTTTTGCTATATATGGATAATGACATCTATATAAGACATCATCAAAACTAATCATAACTAATATTAATAACTCTTCTAAAACTCTACATAATCAAAATTATAAAATTAAAAATATACAAATTTTAATAATTAAAATATTGGAATGCTTGAAGTGGCCATATTATGACGGGACAGAAAAATTAGTAAGACTATTGTAATTATTAATTCTCCTTTTGATTTATTATTAATTAACAACTCCCTGTTCTATTTATTATTTATTCCTCCTCTTAATAATAATATTACTATTTTATTGCTGCTATTATTATTAGGGTAAAGGATTTCTCTAATCATTGGAGATAAAGTTATCTCCAGTGACCCCAAAACTATGTCGTTTTGGATTAATGAAATGTGTTTCTGTAATTTTATTTATTTTTTATCCTATGAATTTTATCGAAACACCCCTCATTAATTCACCTAAAATTACAAATACACTCTTTATTAATCTAAAACGAGGTAGTTTTGAGGTCACTGGAGATAACTTTATCTCCAGTGACTAGAGAAATATTTTTCGCTTATTATTATTATTATTATTATTATTATTATTATTATTTTACTATTTATTATTAGGCTAAAGTATACTTTTAGTCTTTTAAGTTTACATAAGTCATATTTTTGATCCCTTAACTTTATAAAGTATACTTTTTGTCCTAAAATTCTAACACCGTTAATGTTGCTGACGAAAAACGTTAACGCAGCGAGCTCAAGTGATGACTAATAACATTTAATTACACAAATTTTATATATTTTAAAATTTACATATATTTAAAATTTAAGATTAATAGTATTTAATTACACAATCATCACATAAGTTTATATCGTTATCACTTGAGTTTGTATTTTCCGTTAGTAAAATTAACGGTGTTAAAATTATAGGACTAAAAGTATACTTTATAAAGTTAAGGAATCAAAAGTATACCTCATGTAAACTTAAAGCACTAAAAGTATACTTTAGTCTTATTATTATTCCTATTATTCATTTTATTATTACTCTACAATTAGTTTAAACTCCTAAAGACTATTTCAAAATTAAATACGTCATCAACATTTTAAATTAGGAGTTTAAATAAATATTACAACATAAAAATACATTTTACTATAATTAAAATAATATAAGAATGAGTTAGATTAGATCCTATTATGTAGAAGTAAGTTGGATTAGATTCTGCCTTTTTGATTTCATGCTATTTAGATATAATTTATTCTCTTTATATATATATATAGATATATATATATATATATATATATATATATATATATATATATATATATAAATCTTGAGTTTAATAAAATACTACACCAAGTAAATTATGACTTATGTATTAGTGAATAATTAATATTAATAATTCATATATATCTCCAAGTAATTTTTGTTTAATTTGGGTATAATGTTAAAAAAATATACATATGTTTTAAATCCTTTATCAGGCTGAGGTAGCTTTCTCAATGAGATTAAATAGGAATAACTAATATACATGTGGCACAAACCATTACCTTTTGCTTATATATTTTTAATTATATGAACCCTACATATATATATATATATATATATATATATATATATATATATATATATATATATATATACTCAACATACAATGCAGCTTTTTTGCCCCGTTTTAATGCGTTAGGTGGTGTATATAATTCTGTTTCAATCACCTACCATATTATGATTATATATATATACATAATATATTTCTATATACATATGACAGCATCACTTCCTCTTTTTTTCTTTACATGAGCAACAACGCATATATATAGGTATTTCTCAATACAGCAAGTTTCTTTTGACAGTTAAGTGTCACGCGCCGGAAAGGAACGCTGGATAATTTGCGTACACGGACACTTTGCATTGAATTAGGAGGTTGAGACTTCAAGTATGGACAAATCTAGAAACTCCTAAAATGTTGTAGATATTTGTACATAGTTGTAGAGTTATGTAGAGAATTCTAGAGAACTCTTGGAATTATGTAAATATCTACACTACTACAAAAACATGTCTATGACGTCTATTTATTGCGCCTTTTAACGTCTAAAAATGTGAGAACGTCTATCTGGGGGGCGCAAAAAGCGGAGACTTTCGGAGTCTAACTATTTCTTAGACTCCAAAAGTGGAGACTTACGGAGTCTAAATATTTCTTAGCCGTCATAAGTATTTTTTTTTTAAAAAAAAACAAAATAGATGGGGACGGTGACGGTGACGGTGTTAAACACAAATCCCAGACGTTTGAGATCTGAAAAAAAATCTAGAACTAAAAAACTCCAGAACGCAATATACATATCTAGGAAGTTTAAGATCTGAAAAAAAAAATCTAGAAAGCAATAAACAGATCTAAGAAATTTCGGATCTCAAAAAAATCAAGAACACAATAAACAACTGTAAGAAATTTCAGATCTAGAAAAAAATCTAGAACGCAATAAACAAAACATCACCGGATCTATCATCTATAGCACATTGAAAGCTTTAGGAACACAGATCTGAGTTCGTGTTTTTGAAAAATAACAAGAGCAACTCAAAATTTTTTTAAAAAATCTATAGATTCGTGTTTTTGCTCACCTTCGCCATCGTCCTCCTTCATTAGCTCAGATCTAAGTGTGATTTCAGTAAAAGAAGACAGAGAGGCTTGCAATACCGGAAAAAGATGACGAGGAAGACGCACGATGGTTGACGGAAAAAGACGAGAGGGAAGACGAGCACAAACCACGCTAACGGTGAAGGGAGGACGGCGAAGGAGGGGCGATGACGGAGGTGGGTCGACGATGAAGGTCTCAGGCAACATCTGAAAAATGAAGGTGTAGTCCTGCAGAGTAGAGAAGGAAGAGATATGGAAATTAAATGAAATGAAGTGGGGGAAGAAAAAGAAAAAGTCGTGTCTGGGGGGGGACTTTTGGAGTCTAAGTTCAAAACTTAGACTCCAAAAGCATGATTTTTGGAGTCTAAGTTTTAAACTTAGACTCCAAAAGCATGATTTTTGGAGTCTAAGTTTAAAACTTAGACTTCTAAAGTGTGTCTCGCGGGTCCCACACATAACCCTCTGCTACACCACGTGACTCCCTGCTGCACGATGTGACGTTCTTTGCTGCTGTACGTCATGACTTTTAGAGTCTAAGTTTGAAACTTAGACTCCAAAAGCATGGCTTTTGGAGTCTAAGTTTGAAACTTAGACTCCAAAAGCATGGCTTTTGGAGTCTAAGTTTCTACTTAGACTCCAAAAGCATGGCTTTTGGAGTCTAAGTTTTAAAGTTAGACTCCAAAAGTGTCCCCTGCTCCTCCACGTGACCTCCCTGCTGCATGATGTGACATTATTTTTGGAGTCTAAGTTTCGAACTTAGACTCCAAAGGTGGACTTTTGGAGTCTAAGTTCCAAACTTAGACTCCAAAAATCAACTTTTAATTACAAGAATGCCACCGCCTTTTTTTTTACTTCTTTTTTTCAAAAAAGGACGTCTCTTTTAGACGCCAAAATTGTTTTGTGTAGTAGTGCTAGATATTTTTAAGAAATGTTCTAGAGAGCTATTCTCCACCGTCGGAAGTAATCGATCTTAGCCGTTCATTGAGGAGGTGGTAGGCTATGAATAGGGGTGCCCTCCTCATTTGTAAACCATCCAAGGGAATTGAGTCATTTGTTACTCAAGAGCTTCTCTCTCTAAGTTTTCTTTGTTCTTGTGCTCTTTGCCTACTTGTGAGGGTTCGGCTAATTTAGCCAAGATCGTGAGAGTGATCAATCTAAGGCCGGAACGGTTTTGGTTGGATTTTGTCTAAGACCGTGACAAATTAGTATCAGAGCTTTGGTTCAAAGCTGCGAACGTGGTTCGTAGGCAAGAATGTCGGGTACGACTGAGGAAGTTGTTGCTGCTAGAGAAGAAAGGGTAGAGAGACCCAACTTGCTGAGGAGGCAAAGAAGACCCGAGGGTCAAGTAAGTCTCGCCAAGCCGCGGATATTGCCACTTTGATGGCAAAGGTGGAGGCTTTGGAGGAGGCCTTACATGGGGTGGCTAATAGGGTGAACAAGGTGGAAGGTGACTTTGAGACGCTTGAAACCCACACCCTTGGCCAATTGGACAACTTGAGCTCGGATCTTGATTCGCACCTTAATGTTGGGGAGGAACGAGCTAAGTCCATGAGGTGACTCGAGGCAAAGGTAATGGATGTCATTACCACGATGCAGGGACAACTCAACTCTCTAAAGACTTCTTTGGAGAAACAAACAAGGGTTTCGTTGGTTGGTGGCACCAGTGGAGCAAGGGAGGTGAGGTTGGATCTCCTTAAGCCGAAGGAATTTCAAGGTGTTCGTGATGCCAAGGAGGTTGAGAACTTCTTATGGCAAATGGAGAGATATGCTGAGAGCCTGAACTTGGTTGACGACTCAACCAAGGTACGCACTGCTTCCTTGTTCCTTACTAATAATGCTATGCTGTGGTGACGTAGGAAGCATGCAGACATGGAAAGGGGCCTTTGTACGATTGAAACCTAGGAAGATTTCAAGAAGGAATTGAAGAAGCAGTTCTATCCCGAGAACGTGGTCTATGTGGCTAGAAAGAAGTTGAGGGAACTTAAGCACATGACCTCGATTTCGGATTATGTAAGGGACTCCACTGCCCTCACATTGCAAATACCTAATCTTAGCAGCGAGGAGACATTGTTCTACTTCGTGGTGTAATGACTATGGATGAAGCCATTGCCATTGCCGAGAGTCTCAATGATTATCAAAGGGGTGAGAAAGGTGAGACTTCTGGACCTAAGTCTTTCAAACCCAATCATGGGAATGGTGGGGGAGACAAAGGTAAGGAGTTCATTAAGGGAGGAACGAACAAGTCCTTCTATAAGGACCAACCTAAGGGAAAGAAGAAGAGAACAATAAGCTGCTACGTGTGCAAAGGGCCACATTACATGAACAAGTGTCCAAAGCTTGGTAGCTTGTTAGCCATCGTTGAAGGGAAAGATGGACCTGACGACGAGGAGCCGAGCATGTGAATTGGATCTCTCAGAATCTTGAATGTTTTGAAAGCCAAACATGGGGAACCTGTTCTGAGGAGTAAAGGCCTCATGCATGTGGAGGCAACGTTGAATGGGAAGCCAGTGAAGGTGATAGTGGACACTGGGGCGACCCATAACTTCATTACTCCGGAAGAGGCCAAGAGGGTCGGTCTCTCAATTACACAGGTACGAAGTGGATGGTGGAAGACTGTCAACACTTCTGCCTAACCCCTTGAAGGCGTAGCTCGTGGAATGGAGCTATGCATTGGTACATGGAAGGGGACCGTGGATATGTTGGTTGCCCCTATGGATGATTTCGATGTGGTATTGGGTTTGAACTTTTTGCGCAAGGCAAAAATTGTCCTCCTGCCGGGTGAAGATTCGCTGTGCTTCCTTGAAAATGGGATTGGTTGCACAGTACCTACGACAAGCGATGACTGGGATGTTCGCTTGTCAGTCACCTATCTTATGGCTTTGAAGGTGGTGGATCCTATTGTGGAAGATCGTGGAAATCTTCCCCCTAACTTGAAGAGGAATGAAGACCTCATGCCACCAAGGCTCCAAGAAAGGTTGCCGCTTAGACGAGAGGTGGAACATGGGATGGAGCATGGAGTTGGTGCGGCTAATGTAGTGGGTGATACATTGAGCCGGAAAGATGAGGTGACGAGATCCTTCTTGGCAAAGATAGCCAAGAGGAGGAAGAAGTTTGTGGAGAGGAAGAAGCAAGTCTCTGAATACCGAGTAGGAGACAAGGTGATGGCAAAGCTCCTTCCTCAGCAACTGAAGGTGTTTCGAAAGAAACACAAGAGCCCGTACAGTGACGAGGGCGTCACTGGATTAGGTGGGGGAGAGTGTCATGCCCGGAAAGGAACGCTGGATAATTCGCGTGCATGGACACTCTGCATTGAACTAGGAGGTTGAGACTTCAAGTATAGACAAGTCTAGAAACTTCTAGAATGTTGTAGATATGTATACATAGTTGTAGAGTTGTGTAGAGAATTCTAGAGAACTCTTGAAATTATGTAAATATCTAGATATTTCTAGGGAAGGTTCTTGAGAGCTATTCTCCACCGTCGGATGTAATCGATCTTAGCCGTTCATTGAGGAGGTAGTAGGCTATAAATAGGTGTGCCCTCTTCATTTATAAACCATCCAAGGGAATTGAGTCATTTGTTACTCAAGAGTTTCTCTCTCTAAGTTCTCTTTGTTTTTGTGCTCTTTGCTTATACTTGTGAGGGTTCGGCTGACTTAACCAAGATCGTGGGAGTGATCAAGCTAAGGCCGGCACGGTTTTGGTTGGATTTTGTTTAAGACCGTGACTTAAGATTTACTTAAGATTTTCCTATTATCTCCGATGCATGACTCTCTCTCTCTCTCTCTCTCTCTATATATATATATATATATACTAAACCCAAAGCATCGGTATGCATAGCGTCTTATATATATTATAAGATATATAGTAAGCTTTCCCACGGTTCACATATATATACAGCAAAGATAAAGTTTTGTATTCTAAACACACGTTGGTGATTCATGAAAGCAACGAGGAAAGAAAACTAAAGAATTACCTTTGTTTTTCTGCTTGCAAAACAGTGCAAGACGATCACGTCGCTTCCCTCCCTCTTCTTTCTCTCTCTCACTTTCACGCGTTACTCTCGGTTTTTCTCTTTCTCGCTCAACTCTCTCTCTCTCGGGAGTTCTCACTCCCTCCTTCTTGGCTTCTCACTCTCGGCTCTCGTTTTCAACTTGACTGGATGGAGTGTGAATAAAAATTAAGGAATTGAACATGGGTATATATATAATACACACACAGACCAGATCGAGGGGAAGAGTGATGTCTGAGAAGAAAAAGAAACAGACCGAGAGGCAACCATTGAGGGTCTCGAGAAGCATGGGTGTTGCTGGTCTGCACTTGCGTGTACAGTAGAGAGTCGAAAGTGAGTCTGGGAGCATGGCGCTAAATTTGATTTGCTAATCTTCCGCTGTTGCCGTGATCGACGCTGAATGATTCAAGTTTAACATGTTTTACTCAATGTTTATTTATCTCTCCATTGTTGCTACGTTTTAGTAATGTATTGAGCCCCCCCCCCCCCCCCCCCCTTCTCTCTTAAAAAATTATTTTCTTTGTCTCTATTGCTACGGGCTGGATTTTGGGAGCTAATGGATTGGTTTAATGGGTATTGAAGGGATATGTATTGCTGTCATATCTTTGGGTTAAAAAAAAAAAATCATCTAATGAGTTGGCAATATATTAGGTTTACGTTGTGAGGCCCATTAACATTATCCTACTTGATTCTCTCTTTCTCTTTTTCCCCCTCAAATAATTCCTTTAGGCCATAAATTATTTCCAACTATATGTCCTTAATTTATGGAAAAATAAGCTTTTAATTCCAAATATTAATTTTATAATAATTAAAGGTAAATTTTTCATAATTAGCCCCATATCATATTTTAATTCCTACAATTCAAAATTTGGGATGTTACACAATGTGGCCACACTATAATTGGTAATAATTTTAAATTCATACATTTATATTTGAATTTAATTTCTTATCAATAATATAACTTAATTAAATTACAGCATGTATTTTTATGCCTCAAAACATGAGAAGCAGAAAAAACAATAAATTGGAAGGATTGATAATGTAGAAGAGTAACAAAAACTAAAAAAATAAAAAACTGTATATAAAATTTAATTTTTATTTCTTTAGGATTTTTGTTTGTTTGTTTGTGTGAGAGCTTTTCAACCTGAACCTCTATCCATAATTCTCCCACTCTTATTATTTTAGTCTTATGCTTCTACTAAAATTTATTGTTAAATGTTTGGGTGAAGGAACTATTCCCTTATTTATGGGCTCTTTATTGTCTCTAGCATTAAAAATTGAAAACTTTAGTTGGGCTTAAAGCCTTAGTTCGAAATAAACTACCAAACATGTACCGAAAACAAATTGGTTTATTCAGGTTTTAATAATGAAATTCCAATGCTTGGTTTGGGCCAAAAAATATTCTTGTATTCCAATAGCTTGTAGATCATAAGGCATCCCCACATTAATGGAAGAGGATTTTCTGCCCGTCGGTCTCTGCATATCTCTCTCTATCTTTGATCCTGACCGTTGAAATCTTGATCCAAGGGCCCAGATTTAATTTTAAAAAAATCGCATCCAGTAACAATTACCGCATGCGGTTTTTTTAAAATTAAATCTGGGCCATTAGATCAAGAT
This sequence comes from Acacia crassicarpa, assembly GCA_034222035.1. Taxonomy (NCBI): domain Eukaryota; kingdom Viridiplantae; phylum Streptophyta; class Magnoliopsida; order Fabales; family Fabaceae; genus Acacia; species Acacia crassicarpa. The sequence continues at coordinate 54,473,272 of JAWXYG010000001.1, read as the reverse complement.
TTCAATAGATAGAATTTATTGATGATGAGGGATAAGGAGAGGATCCGGACTCCACATTAATGGAGTGGCTTCTATCGAACATGTGGGCATAGGTAAATTTGTGTGGATGAGACCCCTTCCCTAAGATAAAAGGCTAGATAGGGTAGTAAAAGAAGTAATAATTAATTATTCCCCTTATTAGAAAGCCTAAAAGGGGGTGTTACCACAATATGCAGAATACATATTGACTTATTCACCAATTTCTTTTTGTTTTTTACAATTAATAAGGACAAACTGAAAAAATCACATTTATTACTCTGAAAGTAAACTTATAATTAAGACCAAATTTTTTTCCTAAAAGAAAGACTTAAAAATAAAACTAGAGTTGTACGACATACAAACAACTGGCTCAACATAGGCATGTGACTGATTGAGGCAAAAATGAGAGAAGTTGTAAAAATTTGAGACATTTATCTTATTAATAAGATAATTCCTTGTCCAAGAAGTGCATTTTATGTAGAAAAGTATGAAGTAATACATACTTCAATTCTTAATATAAGATATACTTTAATAAAAAATACTAACTACAAATTATATCTTATCTTAGGGATTGAATTGAGTATAATCTTCCAATTTATTTCTAAGAAACAATTTTCCCCGAACTAACATTGCCTAGAGTCTTCCTAACGCGCTGAACCCGGACAATGAAATAATTATACGGAGTAGTAACGCGTCAAGAGGATGTGCCATTCATATAAGAACTGAGTGGCCTCAACAAATTTTTAAACCAACCAAGTTATATAGCCTTGAGCTTCGTTTATTTAGGCCCAAGTTAAGATGCCATTATCATTGACAACCACGTCAAAATTGAATCGCCTTCAATGCCTTGTCTTCCAGTTTGTGGATAATGTGATAGATCCTGATGTTTATGAAAATTTTAGAATGCAATACAATACAACATTGACATGGTTGAAGTATGCTCCTCACCTTAATAAACCTGACACTACTACAAAAAACTCAAAAAACGTTCTAGATAGGGTCAAAAAACGTTCTAGATAGGATCCAATAAACATCCTTTTTCAGAATGACGTCTAAATGGGGGAAATTAAAAATTCGACGTCCTGTATTTAAATCAGGACGCCTTAGTAAGGCATCCTGTTTTAATATATAGGACGCCTTACTATATTAATAGGCGTCCTATATAGTAAGGCGTCCTATATATTAAAACAGGACGCCTTACTAATATATTAATTTTTTTTGCTCAATACTAATATATTAATTCAAACAAAGAAAAAACAGAACAGAAAACTGTTTTGTGATTTGGACCCCGCTACGCTAGTTTCAGGACAAAAACACAATGAAATAATTGAACCAAGAAAAAGCTGGGTTTTTTACCAACGTAATATAAAATAAGAAAAAAATTATCAGAATACTCCGTGTCAGAAACAAATTATCGAAGTACTACGGTCAATGGCGTGCTTGGCAGCACGCCACTGAACCCGCAAATCAACACCCGCCACCTGGACGTGGCGGGTGATTTAACACGCCACCTGGAAGGTGGCGTGTGGTCAAACACGCCACACATAAAGTGGCGTGCTCTACTGCACGCCACAAATGTGGCGTGGTTTTTTTTATTTTTTATTAATTAAAATAATATAATTATATTTAAATATATATATAATAATTTTAATTAATAATTATGAAAATTAAAATATTTAAATTAATAATAAATCTTACGATACAAGACTAATAATTATTAAATTTATTAATTAGTGAATTTGTTATAAATAATGAGATAGATGACTAATTATTTAATATTTTGAATATTAATAATTTAGTATATAAATTGTTAAATATTATTAGCTAAATTTAATTAAATAAATTTGTGAGAATCATAATTACTGAATTAATAAAAATATTTATTTGAAATATGTTGTATATTATTATAGGATAAACTTAGTTAGAGAATAATTAATTAGTTAGTTAGAGAAAAAATCTCTAACTAATAATTAGTTAGAGAATTTTTTTCTAAAAAATATTTATTCTAATTAATTAACATAATAATTAATTAGACCGGTTGATTCATACATTATTTGTGGCGTTTGTTGTTCACTTTGTTTTCTTAAATTCATTAATTGATTTTGTGTGTAACCACCCATGACAGACTGTGCCTTTATTAATTATTCTATTTTGTGCCTTTATCCTAACTAAAAATATTTTTCTAATTAATTATTATGTTAATTAATTAGAATAAATATTTTTTAGAAAAAAATTCTCTAACTAATTATTAGTTAGAGATTTTTTCTCTAACTAAATAATTAATTATTCTCTAACTAAGTTTATCCTATAATAATATACAACATATTTCAAATAAATATTTTTATTAATTCAGTAATTATGATTCTCACAAATTTATTTAATTAAATTTAGCTAATAATATTTAACAATTTATATACTAAATTATTAATATTCAAAATATTAAATAATTAGTCATCTATCTCATTATTTATAACAAATTCACTAATTAATTAATTTAATAATTATTAGTCTCGTAAGATTTATTATTAATTTAAATATTTTAATTTTCATAATTATTATATATAATTATTATATATATTTTTAAATATAATTATATTATTTTAATTAAAAAAAATAAAAAAACCACACCACATTTGTGTGCACGCCACTTTATGTGTGGCGTGTGCCAGGTGGCGTGTGAAATCACCCGCCACGTCCAGGTGGCGGGTGCTGATTTGCGGGACGCTATTGACCGTAGTACTTCAGTAATTTGTTTCTGATACGGAGTATTCTGATAATTTTTTTCTTATTTTATATTACGTTGGTAAAAAACCCAGAAAAAGCTTTTACTTTACCTTTGACCTCATACTCTCTTTCTATCTCTCGCTCCTCCTAATGGAGTCATAGTACACCACAAGGCACAGGCCCAGTCTAGTTTCATGACTCTCCCTCCTCAGCTTCCATTCTCTCTCTCTCTCTCTCAACTTCCTGAAGCTCTCTTTTCTACATTATTTTCGTCCCTTTTCGTCTCTGCTAAAGCAACGACGCTGAGTGACTTCTGAACCTTGAAATAAGGCGCTGGAGCATAAGAGACTGAATCAGAAAAGCAGATCTGGAAAACTGAAAAAATAAGTCATAAATCCAAACAGATCAGAGGCAAGAATTGAAAACACAAAACAGATCTGGAAAAAGAAAGTCACAAATCCAAACAGATCGGAGGCAAGAATCGGAAACACAAAACAGATCTGGAAAAAGAAAGTCACAAATCCAAACAGATCGGAGGCAAGAATCGGAAACACAAAACTGATCTGGAAAAAACTCCTCTTCTCCGATCAAGATCCGGTCTCCAAGTCGCAGCTCTGAAACTCCCTTCCTCACGTCGCCGGCGTGCGTGTGTGTGTCAGGGGGTGTGTGTGCTTGCAAGAGAGGGAAGAGATGTATCTATGTGTGCCAGGGAATGTGTGTGTGTGTGGTGAGAATGTTGGTGAGAGAGAGAAGAGATGAAATATGTATGTGTCCAGGGCGGGGCGCGTGTGTGGTGAGGAGGGAAGAGATGAAATTTGTGTCAGATGCATGTGCTAGACTTTGGCGCCCTAAATAAAACTTTAAGGCGCTAAAAACACTTATTTTTAGCGAAAATTTTGATTTTGGCGTCTGAGCAGTGTTGAGGGCGTTTAAAAAAAATATTTTGACGTCCTGATTTAAATCTTAGAGCACCAAAAAAATTCATGGTGCCAAAAATTTTTTTAAACCGCGCCAAAAAATTAATTAGGAATCCTAGATATATTTAAGGAGGCCTAAAATTTTATTTTGGCGTCCTGATTTAAATCTTAGGACGCCAAAAAAAGTCATGAAGCCAAAAGTTTTTCAGACCACACCAAAAAATTAATTTTAGGAGTCCTAGATATATTTTAGGGTGCCTAAAATTTCATTTTGGCTTTCTGGTTGAAGTTTTAGGACGTTAAAAAATTTCTTAACCCCAAAAAATTCCTTAAAATGTGCCAAAAATTAATTTTAGGCGTCTTAAAATTATATTTAAGACGTCTAAATCTCAATATTAAACTAAATAATTACGAGAATGTCACCGCCTATACTTTTTACTCCCCTTTTTAAAATAAGGACGTCTTTTAGGGAAGTAATATCCAGATTTTGTAGTAGTGTGATGTTCGACAATACTCCTCAATAGAAGAAGTGATAAAGGGAAAAATATTGGAAGATGAGAAAGATTCTATATACCCTTCTCTTGTAGTGCTGACTTTGTTCGATTTGCCAAATCTAAGAAGCATTCATGAAAGAGTCTTGTCTTTCTCTTCCGTAAGATCCATCCTAAAATTTTATTTCCGGTATTTATATAGTTAGGGTAATAAATATTTTTGTATGCCAAGAACTTGTGGTATGAAGGGGACAAGCGACATCTGCATGCTCCTTGAAAAAGGGAGGATGTGGGTTTTATCCTCCATGTGGTATGAAGGAGACAAGTGTGTGTCTGTCACACATGCCCTATGGGGAAGCGTTAAATAGGGTATGAAAACAAATTAAGATAAATGTTCTGTAAGTGGAAAGCTTAGGAGAGAGTGTTGCCTCAAGGGAAAAAAAACATATTTAACTTATTCACTCATTCATTTAACTTGGATTTACTACGATAAGACACTATATATATTTCTTTAACTTTTGTCAAATGTTACAATACACAATACAGGTTCACATTGTCATTTTATGATGTGGTTATTAACTCTTAGAAATTAACAACATTCTAGCACATTTTCTCTCTCCTTTTATCTATTTTTGGTTCAAAATGTGCATAGAAAGGAAGTTATAGAGGAAAATGTGCATATCAAAGTATAAGACAAATATCAAAGAAATCCTTGTTTATTCTATAGAGTTTGTGATTTAATTGAAAATTGATAATTCCTTCCTCTTTTGTAGGAAGGTGGAAACAAGCTTTGAATCATTATAGGAATCAAGAAACGAGGAAAGAAAGAAAGGAGGTGAAGCAGTGCAAAATTAGAAGAACCTTCGCAACTGGCCGCAGCAAGTGCACAACTGGCCGCAGCAAGTAGTGTTCTGTGTCACTGGCCGTGGCCAGTCGACAACTGGCCGCGGCCAGTCGTGAAAAAGTGCTGAAAGTACAGCTGCGCGTTTTCTCATTTCAGAAACAGAAAAACCCTATTTAACCAAAAGGGAAGGGCCGAAAAACACACTCTTGACCTAGGGAATCAAGTGGGCACACAAGGGAAGAGCTTGGGAGAGAGATTTGGACAATCTTGGAGGCTTGGGTGCTCATCCTAAAGGAGATTTTGGAGATTTCACCTTGGTTTTTCCTCTTTTCCTCTCCTTTCTTCTTAGTTTCTTCATGTATTCAGTTCATTTGCTTAGAATCTCTGTGTATTTGAACATGAGTAGCTAAACCTTTCATTCTAGGGTTCTTTTACCCTTTTGTATGGATTAATACTTGAACTTTCCTCTCTTTTGGTAGATAAATATATATATGTGTTGATTTCAACCTTGGCTTAATGCTTCTAAGTGATTGGCCTCCATTTAGATGATTTATTCACTTGGGTTTTGACTCGAGAGAGCTAATCTAGGTGTAGAACTTGATTGAAATCATGCTTGTCTTGAAGTTTACTTGATAAATGGATGGTTTGTTGGTAAAATAGAGATATAATTACTAACCTTGCATTGTCACATTAGGGTTGTTGCTTAATTATTGATTCTTACTAATTGTAGCAAGAGATTGTGCATTTTAGTGAGAAGAGAAACTTGATTTTGACTTGAGAGAGCGTTTCAAGTGTTTTTAAACCCTAGACTAACACATATATGTATTGAAATGCTAGTAGAGAGGAAGTTAACCAAGTTTTATGAAATGCAAAAGGGGAAGAAGAATCCTAGGCTCCATTTTTCTTGAAGTCACAAGTCATTTGCCTTTATCAATTTTAAGTTTTAGAAGTAGTCTTTAGAACTTCTCATTCCAACTCAAAACTTTGTTCTAGCTCAACTTAATGGAATTCACTAGCCTCTTGCTTGACCAATTTGTTAAACAAATCCTCGTGGGAACGATACTTTACTAATCACTTTATTACTTGCGAAACTCGTACACTTGCGAGGCGAACAAGTTCTTGGCGCCGTTGCCGGGGATTTGTGCAAACAAATCCTTTGGTCAACCTTAGGCTTGTGCTAGTAAATTTCGCTTGAGCTTTTAGTTAGGTTTACAATTTTTCTTTTTTTGTCTTTTATTTACTTTTGTTTTAGTTTGATACTCGCTCTTGCTTGTTTCTCTTGTAGGTATCATCTCAGTATATGCAAAACTTGCATCCGGACGGATTGGTAGTGGTACTTGACGGAGTGCCTCTCATTGACGAAGTGCCTCTCATTGAAGGAGAGACTGAATCTGCATCTGAAACCATGGCGGATGATGAATATGATAGAGCTACCGTCAATGACTTTGCTAGTCGGAATATGCAAGGTCCTCAATCTTGCATACGGATGCCGGAAATGCAAGCACGCACCTTTGAGATCAAGCCGGTTATGATAACAATGCTTCAAATGCATGGGATGTTCCATGGTCTTTACAATGAAGATGCCAACAAGCACTTGATGTACTTCTTGGAAGTATGTGATTCTTTCAAGCAGAATGGAGTGCCCGAAGATGTTTTGAGGCTACGTTTATTCCCTCTCTCTTTACAAGGCAAGGCTAGGGATTGGTTCAACAATCTTCCGGAAGGATCTATTAATTCTTGGGCCGATCTTGAGGCTAAATTTAGAGCTCGATTCTTTTCTGATGACAAATCTGTGGAGGCTAGGGATGAATTTATTAGCTTTAGACAACATCCAGATGAGCATCTCTATGCTGCTTGGGAGAGATACAAGATGTTAATGAAGCAATGCCCTAATCATGGGGTAGACAAATGGGTTGTAGTCCAAATCTTTTGTACTCGACTTAATCCTCAATCTAAAGCAATGGTTGATTCTATGACCAATGGAGGATACCGAAATGTTCCTGTGAATGAGGTGATTCGATTGTTGGATCAATTGTCAGCAAACAATACTCAAGGCAATGATAGGAGGACTAACCAAGTTATGCCTAATGCAAAAGAAGACTCTTCCTCACAAATTGTAACTCTCTTATCCGCTATGAACAAGCGTTTTGATGTGCTTGAGTCTCAAATGCAAAAGAGCACTTCTCAAGGTGTGCATTCTATTCATGCTACACCAATTGCATGTGATCAATGTCATGATGTCCATATGCCTGACCATTGTCCTCTTTACATGGCTACTGAATCTGTCAACTACATGGGCAAGTTTCAACATCCTCAAGGCAACCCCTATTCACAAACTTACAACAGTGCTTGGAGAAGTCATCCCAATTTTTCTTGGAGTCAAGGTAACACTTTAAATCAAGCACATAGGTCTTCATCTGGTGCTAAGCCTATTCCACCTGGTTTTCAAATGCAATCAAGGCAGGTTCCTATTAAGGAAGAGGAGTCTAAAACGGACAAGATGCTAGCTCGAATCTTGTCTGAAGTGGAATCTACTAAGGCTACTTTTTCTCTCCATGAAACAGCAATTAAAAGTCTGGAAGTGCAAATGGGGCAATTAGCAACACAAGTGAATGCTATGTCAAGAAGCAGTCTTCCTAGTGATACCATTCCTAACCCAAAACGAGTTGGAAAAGAGGAATGCAAAGCCATTAACTTGAGAAGTGGAAAAGTGCTACCGGATGTGTCTAGCCCAAGTACTCCTCTACTAAAGCAAGATGATCAAGTTATTGTTGATGTTAATGAAGGAAGTATAGGGGAGGAAGATGAAACTAAGAAGAGAAAGCCAATTGAAGAAAGTTTGCATGAAGTTGGCAAAGACAAGAAGGTTGAGCAAGACATGAATGTTGAGAAAACAAAGAAGCCAACTACTCCTACTTTTATGCCACCGCTACCTTTTCCTCAAAGGTTCAAGAAGAAAGAGGAAGATGCTCAGTTCAAAAAGTTTGTGAGCATGTTCAAACAACTCCATGTGAACATTCCTTTTGCCGAAGCTTTGGAGAGCATGCCTAAATATGCTAAGTTCCTTAAAGATGTTTTGTCCAAGAAGCGGCGGTTTAATGAATTTGAGACTGTGGCATTGACTGAAGAGTGTAGTGCGGTCATTCAAAGGAAGTTACCTGCTAAGCTTAAAGATCCGGGAAGCTTCTACATCCCTTGCAACATTGGGACCAACTTTAATGGTAAAGCTCTTTGTGATTTAGGTGCAAGTATTAATTTGATGCCTTTAGCTGTTTACAACCAATTAGGTTTAGGAGAGCCACGACCTACTACAGTAACTCTTCTCTTAGCTGATCGTAGCATTTCTAGACCTAAAGGAATCATTGAGGATGTCCTAGTTAAAGTTGACAAGTTTATCTTCCCTGCGGATTTTGTAGTACTTGATTGTGAAGTTGATTGGAAAATTCCTTTAATCCTTGGGCGTCCATTCTTAGCCACTGCAAGGACTCTCATTGATGTAGAGAAGGGTGAGGTCACGTTGAGGGTTGACAATGAGCAAGTGATATTCAACATGCAAAAAGCCTTGAAGTTTCATGATGATTCTGCTCAATGTTCTTTTGTAGATATATTAGATGAAGTTATTCCTCAAGAATCATATGCCTCCTCGATTAAAGATCCTTTAGAGGCATTCTTGATTGGTGAGAAGAGTTTTGAAGAGTTTGATGAAGATGCTATTGAAGAGCTCTTTCGTTTTGACTCATTTCCTCACTCTAGACCGAGGACTTTTGAACCACTTGAGGTATCTGACGCCTTAAGTACTCCATTGAAGCCTTCTATTGAAGTTCCACCTATTTTAGAGTTGAAGCCACTACCTTCTCATCTCAAGTATGTTTATCTTGGGAATTCTAACACTTTACCGGTGATAGTCTCTTCTACCCTCTCTACTTTGCAAGAAGAGAAGCTATTAAGAGTCTTGAGGGCACACAAGCATGCTATTGGGTGGACTATCGCTGATATAAAGGGAATTAGCCCTTCTATTTGTATGCACAAGATTCTATTGGAGGATGATCACAAAACTTCCATTGAGCATCAAAGGCGCTTGAATCCGATTATGAAAGAGGTGGTCAAGAAGGAAATTCTTAAATGGCTCTCAGCTGGAATAGTATATCCTATATCTGATAGTTCATGGGTGAGCCCAGTCCAATGTGTCCCTAAGAAGGGTGGCATGACTGTAGTGGCTAACACCCAAAATGAACTGATTCCTACTCGCACGGTGACTGGATGGCGGGTGTGTATGGACTACCGGAAGCTTAATACTGCTACAAGGAAGGATCACTTCCCTTTGCCATTTATTGATCAAATGCTTGACAAGCTTGCTGGCCAGGAATTCTTTTGTTTCCTAGATGGTTATTCTGGGTACAATCAGATTGCTATAGCTCCAGAAGACCAAGAGAAAACTACTTTTACTTGTCCTTATGGCACATTCGCTTTCAGAAGAATGCCATTTGGACTTTGCAATGCTCCTGCCACATTTCAAAGGTGCATGATGTCCATATTTGCTGATATGATTGAGAAGACCATTGAAGTGTTTATGGATGATTTTTCTGTGTTTGGTCCATGTTTTGATTCTTGCTTGGATAATTTGGAGGCGGTGCTTAAACGGTGTGAAGAAACAAATTTGATTCTCAATTGGGAGAAATGTCACTTCATGGTGCAAGAAGGCATTGTACTTGGCCATCGGGTGTCCAAGAAGGGTCTAGAAGTGGATAAAGCCAAAATTGCTATCATTGAGCAATTACCTCCTCCTACTAGTGTAAAGGGCATTCGAAGTTTCCTTGGTCATGCTGGGTTCTATAGGAGATTTATCAAAGGATTTTCTAAGATTGCCAAGCCACTTTCCAAATTATTGGAGAAAGATGTAGAATTCAAGTTTGATGAGGAATGCGTAAAAGCTTTTGAAGAGTTGAAACAATGTCTCATTTCTTCTCCTATCTTGATAGCTCCGGATTGGGCTTTACCTTTCATTATCATGGCCGATGCTAGTGATTATGCAGTAGGTGCTGTTCTTGGGCAAAAGGGGGAAAAGTTATTTCATCCTATTTACTATGCTAGCAAGACTCTTGATTGTGCCCAACTTAATTATACCACCACTGAGAAGGAATTACTTGCTATAGTCTATGCTTGTGAGAAGTTCCGGCCTTACATTGTGGGTGCTAAGGTCATTATCTACACCGATCATGCAGCTTTAAAGTACCTACTCTCGAAGAAGGACTCTAAGGCCAGGCTAATTCGATGGGTACTTCTGCTTCAAGAGTTTGATTTGAACATCATTGATAGGAAAGGCACCGAGAATCAAGTAGCCGACCATCTCTCACGGTTGAGTATTGAAGCTAAACTTGATGATTCAGATATGATTCATGCATCATTCCCGGATGAGCAGTTGTTTGTTGTTAATAGCTTGTCCACACCATGGTATGCTGACTTTGTTAATTACTTAGTATGTGGAGTGTTACCTCCAGAGTTCAATTCTCACCAAAAGCGTAAGTTTCTACATGAAGTGAAGAAATACTTTTGGGATGAACCATACCTATTCAAGAGGTGTCCTGATCAACTCATTCGAAGATGTGTTCCAGAGAATGAACAAGAATGTATTCTACACTGTTGTCACTCTTCTGAATATGGTGGACATTTTGGAGGAGAGAAGACTGCTGCAAAAGTCATCCAAAGTGGATTCTATTGGCCCACTCTATTCAAGGATGCATATGCCTTTACTCTTAAATGTGACAGATGCCAAAGAATAGGGAACATATCTAGGAGGAATGAGATGCCATTGACTAGCATGCTTGAGGTTGAACTTTTTAATGTTTGGGGAATTGACTTCATGGGCCCCTTCCCTAAGTCATTTAATAATGAATATATCTTAGTCGGAGTTGACTATGTCTCCAAGTGGGTTGAAGCTACTGCATGTGTCACTAATGATGCCAAGACAGTGTTGAAATTCCTCAAGAAGAACATTTTCACTCGCTTTGGAACACCTAGAGCAATTATAAGTGATGGTGGTTCTCACTTTTGCAATCACCAATTTCAGGCTTTGATGAAGAAATACGGTGTCAAGCACAAGGTCTCATTGCCATATCACCCTCAAAGTAATGGGCAAGCAGAAATTTCCAATCGCGAGATCAAGAACATTCTTGAGAAGGTGGTGGGAACTACGAGGAAAGATTGGTCTACCAAGTTGGATGATGCTCTATGGGCGTATCGAACGGCTTTCAAAACGCCTATTGGTATGTCCCCCTATCGCTTGGTGTTTGGGAAAGCATGCCACTTGCCGGTGGAATTGGAGCATGGAGCCTATTGGGCTATCAAAAAGCTAAACTTTGATCCTCAAGCTGTGGGGAAGAAGAGGTTACTTCAACTCAATGAGTTAGATGAATTTCGCCTAAATGCCTATGAGAGTGCAAGGATATACAAGGAAAAGACCAAGCGGGATCATGACAGCAAAATCATACCCAAGAGGTTTGAACCCGGTCAAAGTGTTCTCCTTTACAATTCCAAGTTGAGGTTGTTTTCGGGTAAGCTAAAATCTCGATGGTCCGGTCCATTCACTGTGGTTCAAGCATCTAAATTTGGTGATGTGGAGCTGGAAAATGAAAAAGGTGAAAGATTCAAGGCTAATGGTCAACGATTGAAGCATTATTGGGGTGGAGATGTGGATAGGCTTGTGTCCACTATCTACTTAGTCAATGAGGAGTAACCACCATGAACAGTCAAGCTAAAGACTATAAACTAAGCGCTTCTTGGGAGGCAACCCAAGTTCTAAACTAAATCTTTTCAATTTGTGTGTGTGTCTTGTTAGTAGATTTATGTTTGATCTTTTGTCTTGTAGGAAGAAAAGATTACCCAACTTGGAGTTGGATTGTTGTAGCTGAGAGGAGTATTTATGAAGGAGGAAGAAGTCATGAGTTATAAAGGGAATGCTTTTAAGGGAAGTTCACTTGATTCTAAGCTCATTTATATATGATTGTGGGGTGACATTGTGATGACTAGTAAATTTTGAGTAATATTGTGGCTATTGTGATCATTTGGTTGACTATCTATGTGAAATCCACTTTTGACTATGATTTGAGTGCTCAAAATTTGATGTGTTGTGATTTGCCCTATGAATATGTGTGTATGTGTGCCCTTATGGGCTTAGATGGCTTAATATGTTTCATCTTGAGTACTTTGGGTGATAAATATTGGTATAAAGCTTCTTGGGTGATTCTGGTGGTATTTGGAAATGTTTCTTGTGTTTTGCACTTTTGCTGATTTTGTTTTGTTTTGACAGCAAAAACTGGCCGTGGCCAGTTTTCCACTGGCCGTGGCCAGTGCTCTCTGTGTTCACTTTTCGTGGCCAGTTTTCCACTGGCCGTGGCCAGTGCTCTCTGTGTTCACTTTCCGTGGCCAGTTTTCCACTGGCCGTGGCCAGTGCTCTCTATGTTCACTTTCCGTGGCTAGTGTGAACTGGCTGTGGCCAGTGCTCCCAAAAAAAAATAATAATAATAATAAAATAAAAAATAATAATAATTTTTTTTAAAAAAAAAAGAATTAAATTTTAAAAAAAATTTAAAAAAAAAATTAAATTGAAAAAAAAAATGTAAAAAAAAAAACTTCTTCCCCTTGTGCCCTTCATGATTTCACATAATTTCCATTTTACCTAAATGAATGTGGCCCATTACATTCATCCCCAATTTCAAAACCCTAAATCCCAATTGTAATTTCCCTAAACCATTCCCAATCTGAAAACCTAATTCCTTCCATTCTCAAACATTCCATCGATCCCTTTCTTTCTCAACCCGTGAATCCCAGATCTCACGCCCTCAATTTGAACTCAAGCTCTCATCCCCTTCATCGTGACCGGCTACCCCTTCGGTTCACAGAGTCACTACCACCGTTGACCTCCCACCGTCAGCGACCTTCTTCTTCTCCCTTCACCCTTCATCGTCGGTTTCACCATTCCTTCTCTCCAAATCCCCACTCGACCTCACCAACCCATCTCCACTGGGTCCACTGCCGTCTTTCCCTTTCTTCCTCTCCTCACTGCCGCCCTCTCTCACCGTCGAGGCAAGCCACGACCTAGGTCCGCCATCATCAGCCTTTCACCGAGAACCACCACTGTCGTTACCCTTTCCGGCATCCTTGTTGCTCGCTTGCTCTATTCGCACAGCGAGCCCTCCGAAGACGTGCGGTAGCTTGACTATCCGAGAAACAGAGACAGCCGTGATTCTTGGTACCCATTTTACTGTGTTCGATGGCTTTTACTCTTCCTCGCCGTCAACTCTGTTCTGCTCTGCATTGAAAGGTTTGACCCCAGACTACCAACAACTCGGTGGTTTTGGTGCTCACCTGAGTTCTTGGTTTGGTTTTGCTCCTCTTCTGAGGTAAAGCTCATGCATCCCTCATTTGTGATTGTGTATGGGTAGTTTTGAGTTTAGTTCGATGGATTATAGTATGGTGCCTCTGTGTTGTTCATTAGATGACAGACCATGTTTAACTTATGCTTGAACTGTTATGGTTGGGTTAAGGATTAGAATTTTATTCACTGTCGTTGGATTAAATTGATGTTCTGATTCAATGTGGTTCTATGATTTTGATTCCTAATGCTAGCAAAGGCTTGAACTGATAAGTATTGATTTGAGAATTAGTGTGTTATATTGTGTGCTTTGTTCTCTCTGCATTGAAAGCATATGAGGGAACTTGTTGTTCTTTGGAATTGGGATGGTTCTTGAGCATATTATAGCAACAATCTGAGTGTTGCTGCAATTTCTTGAGAACTGCATTTTCCTTGTGTCAAACTTGGTGGTTGAGTTGCTGTGATTCTTCAAATGTTATAATCTGTCATCGGTTTTGTTTTTGCTACCTTAAGAATGAAAGATTGCTTCCAAGGATACTTGTTATTTGGAGAAATTTACTGAGCTTAGTTTTTGTAACTTGCAAATCCATTTGTTGCCATTCACTAGCTAATATAATATTGTGGAATCATTTGGAATATTTGGCAAACTCTTTGAGTAAGTCTCTGCCTGTTTTCATCTGTGGAAAAGATTTTGTGCAGTTGTGAGCTAATGCTTGATGAACGTGTCCTTGTTTAGCTGCATGATTTTTACAATGTGCTTGACTCAATTCAAGAAGTTCTAAAATTCTTGAATTCTTTGACCAATTTCTGCATTACTTTTGTAAATTCAAGAATTTTTGGACTTTATTTAAATGAATCAACTGCACAAGCATTTGTTACTAGTGATTATACTGTTACATTGATTTTGAAAACTATTCTGAGATCATTTGTGGGGCTAAGAGGCAGTGAGGAACAAGAATAGGCTTGGAATCCTAGTGGACAGTTTTGGTTTTGATAGTGGAAGCATTGAGATTAGCTAGTGTATAGGTTGCAGCATTTTCTCTAACCTGTAATCATTGTGGAAGTCTCCCTCTATATACAAGGTTGCTTCTGGACTGTTTTTCTGAATTGTTATGAAGCATATTAGCATTTAGGCTTGAATTTGAATGGTGATTTGAGGAGTAGTATGTTGTCATACTGATAATGGCTGGTGAAAATGGGTTATGTGATTGCTGGTGCATTTTGATGCATTGTCCCCAATGTTCTTAGCATGAATGGTTAATTAAGCACTTTCACTTGCTCCAAGAAACATGATGGCTTGAAAACTGTGGTCAGTGATTTCAAATGAAAAGCGTTCGATTCAATTCTTGCAACATAAAATTCATGTTTGAGACAATTAGGTTGTGCCAAATTTTCAAAAAGTTTTTGGACCAATATTGTAGAGTTGCGTCGTTGAGCTAACTTTGCAGCTTTGTGAATGTGTGATTAATTAACATGTTCTGCTTCCTGGATTGAATTCTTAACTTTTCATTGTGGGAGACCAAATTTTTATTCAACAAGATAACAATGGGCCTTGAAAATCACTGCGATTATTTGGTTTTATGCAATTATTGATGATTGCATCTATTGCAACCAATTTTTGCTTGGATCATTTGATTTTGATATGGGAAGAGGTCATCTAAAAAAAAAAAAAAACTTTTGTTTTCCCGTTAACCTTTTGCTTCTCTCTGGCCCTTGACTTGATCTCTTGAAATACTGTGATTTCTTTGGTCTACCACAATGAAATATATTGAGCAGCTGCCTTTGCAATCTTTGAAAGTTCACTTTGAGAGAAAACCTGTTTTCCTAAGGAAGTGAGGACTAAGTTTAGGCCTGGAATCCCAGTTGACAGTTTTGGTGTTAGATAAAACCTAAGTTTGGGGGATCTTTTCTTTTCTTTTTAGATTAGGTTAAATAAGTTTCTTTTTGGTCATACCTGCTATTTGACAAGTGTGGATTCTGTTTTGGTGTGTTTTTCCCTCTATTGTGTGCAGATCATGAAAACTGTTGCAAAGAAACACAAGAACCGATCTCGTAATCCCCCTCCAGTCACCATGGCCAATGTTCAGCCAATGATCAGTGATAGAAAGCTTCACAAAGAACGTGCATTTCAGAAGACCACCAAATATGATTTCTATAAGCAAGCTATGGGTCAGCGTTTAGGGAGACTCATGACAAGGAAGAGGAAAGTGAATGTTGAGTTTGTCCATCAGTACTACACTCAACACATCATTCATGATGGGCAGGTGACCTTCCGAGGAAAGAAGATTGTCATCGACGCTGATACAATGAACCAACATTTTAATCTACCTCGAGTTTCAGATGGTGCTTGTATGTATCAGAAGTTCACAAAAACAAAAGAGTCGTTTCCCTATGACAACATAGCAAAGGAGATTGTGGTAAATGGTGAGAACACCTGGTTTGTTCGTTTCCGCACAAAGCAATACCTCGCTCGAGGTGACTTAACACCAGAGGCAAAATGTTGGCTCCATTTGGCAGCCAATAACATTAAGCCCACATCCCACCTTACTCACATCCCGAAAAGATTGGCCCTCCTCATTTACCTTCTTCAAACCAATCAACCTGTCAATCTGGGAAAAATCATGTACAAAGCTCTTTGCAAATCCAGAAAAAAACATCATACCAGCCTCATCTTCCCACATACAATCACATCTTTTTTCATGGAAGCCAAGGTTGAACAATTACCTGCTGACCCACTTGCTGAGCCTGACCGGCCATTCACTTACACCAATTTGGAGTCACAGCAACAACCTGAAAACAAGGAGAAAAAGAGGGCTCGACCTGAAGGCCCTAGCTCTGAGCTGGAATTACAATTTAAGGCCATGACTGCCCGGATTGATCAGCTTGAAAACACCGTCAGCACTGCCATTTCCCACCTCACCTCCCTTGTTACTCGTTTGGCCCAACATCAAGGCCTCCCACTCAATCAGGGTAACAGGACAGCCAATCAGGATGGTGATGCACATGATGAGAGTGATGATGATGGCAGCAGCAGCACAGATGCTGAGAGTAGTGCTTGAGATGATGAGGAGAGGAGGGGGAAGACGAGATCAAGCTCCAGAAAGGCAGCCAGAAAGCATTCAGACTCCGATTATTCACTCTCTGCGACTAAGGATGACTGATGTTGTTGTTTCTAACCAATATTTTGATGCTTTTCCTGACTTTCTGCTTTTTTGTGGGGTTCTGTATCCCTTGTGCAGTGATAGTCCTTTTTCTTTGTTCTGTTCTTGGGCATATGACATTGTGGCATTTGTGTGGTGACTACTGATGGTCCCTATGACAATTTGTGGATATGTTTGTCTTTAGGACTCACTAGCATGACTATGATGAGCTGAATGGTATATACATGTTTTAAGGATATTTGAACTGTGTGTGAATTTCTCTGCTGTGAAAATTTTGGGACTTCTCTGTATTGCAAATTGAGTAGTCACAGGTTGCACCTATCATTTTTCAACCATGATGGTGTTGTTTTGTTTGTTCATACTTGTTGGCTAATCACGGCAGCCAGACAGGATTTATTCTGACTATTGTCTGCTTCATTTCTTTGTTCTTGCTGTGCATATGAGCTGCTTCAGGTACAGATGCTACTTCTTTATTCTCTCAGCCTTTTAGTTGACAATGAGGACATTGTCTGTTTTAAGTTTGGGGGTGAAAGTGGTTTGATGTAATTCTGAAATTTTTGAAACTTTGATGAGTGCATAGTGAACATTTTGAACAGATTTTGAAAAAAAAAATGATAGAATGTTTGAGATTTCTCATGCTTAAATTTTTGTTTGTGAAGAATACCAAAATGAACTGAAATTCTAGGTATTTGTCAAAATGCTTGAAAGATCCGATGATAGAAATTACTGCTCAATCTTTTATGTTTGATAGGAAATTTTGTTTAATGTGCATTGATGGATGTATTGTAGTGATGAATCATGTTATTGAGGAATTTTCAAACTAAGAAAGCACTATTGGAGTTAACTTTATTCTGGATGTTTTTGTTGAAGGGCTTTGTGGCAAATTAGGTTATATGCTTCTTGTTTCAAACTGTTGATTTCAAAATAATCTTTGGACTTTTTCAAAGCTTTTAATTTATTTCATAAGATTTAAAGAAAGGATTAGGGCACTTCATAAAATGCGGTTGAGCCTTTCAAGCTTACCTAATTGATTCCATTCCCTTTTGAACCCTTATTTTGAGCCGTATTGAAAAACCAATTATATATTCTTTTTGAAAAACCTGACATCTACCGACCTTAGCCACTGTGAAAAACCATGATTCCTTTGCTTTGAGATAGATGATAACTTATTGGGGTTGTGGAATATAGTGATGAGTAGAGTGTCAAATGGTTAGAAAAGGATGTAGAGAGTAAAAGGGTTCATATTGTATAGAAATCAAGTCGAAAAAAAAAAAAGAAAAACAAAAACAAAAAAACAAAAACAAAAAGAAAAACGAAAAAAAAAGAAAAAAAAAATCCAAGAAGACTTGATATGGAAAAGATCAATTTGGTTTAAGTTTGGGGGAGTATGGTTAATGAGAAAAGGAAGACACTCCTTGAGGGGTTATCATTTATCTTGAGGTATTTGTTAATTATCCTTTATCTTTTCGTTTGAGCACCTTAACCCCTAGCCCCATTACAAGCTGAAAAGTCCCTTTGATTTTTAAGTCAAGTGAAGTGAATTAGAAGAAAAGAGGAAGAAATTAGAGAATGATGAAATTAATTGTTTGAATATAGTTATATGATTTGAATTGTTGCTTTTAACTTTGGCAAGAACAAAAGGAGTACATGTTGACTCCATTCACACACTCACTTTTGGAAATTCTTGAAAAGCATGTTTTAAATCTATGAAGTGTCCATTGATGCATATTTAGTTGATTTCCTGTTTTATATAACTCTTTGAGCAGTAGATGAGGATGAACTTATTCATGCATCAATGACAAATACTAAAGAAATTTAGTGAAGATACATGTTTTTGCTTGAGGACAAGCAAATATTTAAGTTTGGGGGTGTGTTAACTCTTAGAAATTAACAACATTCTAGCACATTTTCTCTCTCCTTTTATCTATTTTTGGTTCAAAATGTGCATAGAAAGGAAGTTATAGAGGAAAATGTGCATATCAAAGTATAAGACAAATATCAAAGAAATCCTTGTTTATTCTATAGAGTTTGTGATTTAATTGAAAATTGATAATTCCTTCCTCTTTTGTAGGAAGGTGGAAACAAGCTTTGAATCATTATAGGAATCAAGAAACGAGGAAAGAAAGAAAGGAGGTGAAGCAGTGCAAAATTAGAAGAACCTGCGCAACTGGCCGCAGCAAGTGCACAACTGGCCGCAGCAAGTAGTGTTCTGTGTCACTGGCCGTGGCCAGTCGACAACTGGCCGCGGCCAGTCGTGAAAAAGTGCTGAAAGTACAGCTGCGCGTTTTCTCATTTCAGAAACAGAAAAACCCTATTTAACCAAAAGGGAAGGGCCGAAAAACACACTCTTGACCTAGGGAATCAAGTGGGCACACAAGGGAAGAGCTTGGGAGAGAGATTTGGACAATCTTGGAGGCTTGGGTGCTCATCCTAAAGGAGATTTTGGAGATTTCACCTTGGTTTTTCCTCTTTTCCTCTCCTTTCTTCTTAGTTTCTTCATGTATTCAGTTCATTTGCTTAGAATCTCTGTGTATTTGAACATGAGTAGCTAAACCTTTCATTCTAGGGTTCTTTTACCCTTTTGTATGGATTAATACTTGAACTTTCCTCTCTTTTGGTAGATAAATATATATATGTGTTGATTTCAACCTTGGCTTAATGCTTCTAAGTGATTGGCCTCCATTTAGATGATTTATTCACTTGGGTTTTGACTCGAGAGAGCTAATCTAGGTGTAGAACTTGATTGAAATCATGCTTGTCTTGAAGTTTACTTGATAAATGGATGGTTTGTTGGTAAAATAGAGATATAATTACTAACCTTGCATTGTCACATTAGGGTTGTTGCTTAATTATTGATTCTTACTAATTGTAGCAAGAGATTGTGCATTTTAGTGAGAAGAGAAACTTGATTTTGACTTGAGAGAGCGTTTCAAGTGTTTTTAAACCCTAGACTAACACATATATGTATTGAAATGCTAGTAGAGAGGAAGTTAACCAAGTTTTATGAAATGCAAAAAGGGAAGAAGAATCCTAGGCTCCATTTTTCTTGAAGTCACAAGTCATTTGCCTTTATCAATTTTAAGTTTTAGAAGTAGTCTTTAGAACTTCTCATTCCAACTCAAAACTTTGTTCTAGCTCAACTTAATGGAATTCACTAGCCTCTTGCTTGACCAATTTGTTAAACAAATCCTCGTGGGAACGATACTTTACTAATCACTTTATTACTTGCGAAACTCGTACACTTGCGAGGCGAACAGTGGTGGTTTCAGAGGCACGTTCAAGTGAGTGAAGCAGAGGTGGTTATTACTACACTGTGTCAACAAAAGAGGCTAAATAATGGAAAAAAGTTTTGTGGCTGATTTGTGTGGTCTTTCTCTCTAATTCCATGTTTGTGAATTTCTCTTTGTTCTCTTTCTCTGTATATCTTTTGTCCCTAAAGTTACCTCCTTATTTCTCATTGTCACTGAGATGTAAATGGATGTACGTAGGATCCCTTTTGGATATATGGTTGATGTGAAGGACACGTTAAGTTACAGAAATACTCAGTTGTAGATTGTAATTTTGAGGTAGTTCAGAACAACTTCTTAGACAATACCTGTTTAAAACTATGATAATTCAGTGCCACCCAAAGTCTAAGAATCAATTATTAAGAAAAAAGTGAATTTTCTCATCCTCATATGGTAAAATTGATCGGATCCTTTATTCATGCCTTATGACCTTTTCTATTGATTTATCATTCCTAACACTATCACAACCTCTCTCTTGAAAATAATGCCTTATATGACCTTTCCTATTAGTTTAACATTCCTAATGTTGTCAAAACCTCTCTCTTGAAAATAAAAAGAAGAGTCCAGTACACAAGGCTCCCACCAGGTGGGCTTTGGGAATGATAGATGTATGGAGCCTTATATCCACAATCGGAGAGGTTGTTTCTAGAATTTGAATTGGTGACCTTCAGGTCATATGACAGCAACCTTACTATTGCGTTAAAGGTCACCCTCTCTCTCTTGAAAATAAAGTAGAAGAAATAATGTATGTTGTAATAGGCCTGTGTTGTATTTTATAGTGCTTGGAATTTGGAATAAAGCACAATAAAGCACATAATCTAAACCGCAAAACCGAATCTAACCAAACTGGAAGGTTTCATATATAGTGGTTTAGGTGTGTTATAAATTGCATTGAGCATAGCACAAACGGGTTAGGTTGCCAAAAGCCATTAACATGTAATTGAATCAGGAGGAGCAATAAATTAAATTCATCTTAATACGAACTATTCATTCGTGCTGATAATTTGAAAAGTTGCATATTGATGCATGAATATGGGCATATAACTATATAAGTATATACTTCCGTTTGATTTCAGCTTCAGTTTCCAAATCAGTCTCCCATCATATACGCCAGTTCGATACACAATATGAGGCTGTACTTCTTTTAATTAGCTTTGGTTTGCCCACTCTTTCCAAGGTATATATTCAAGCTCTTGTAGCATCTCACTGGCCATTCATATGTAAATTGAATATGGGCATATATAAGTATATACTATCGTTTGAAGATTAGTTAGTTCTATGTAAATATAATAACCCTAAGTCACATGCCCATTACTAAGAGAACCACTTGCATCTCTAACAGCGCCTCCTGCATGCCATCCAAGGATGCAGAAAAACAGGTGAATTCTTTTTTTTAATGCGCTCACTTAATTCCAAAAAGGTGTTGTTGGCTACAAATCAAATTCAAAAGATTGCCATTATACTCTAATCACATATAAATTAAGCTCACAATTGCGAAGAAAATAAGGAGTCAAAAATAGGGGGGAAAAATATGCTTTAATACACACACATTCTAAAACTTATCCACACAAACTAAACTGATAAATACTGGAACTAAACTGTCCTTGATTTAATTTTTTCTTGTGATCAACACGGGTTGGATCTAATGAAAAGGAACAATCCTTCACAACATGGCAAGTGCACTACTACAAAATATGGATACTACTACCCTAAAAGACATCACTTTTTATAAAAAGTAAGTAAAAAGTGAATACAATGGCATTGTCATAATTATTTACTTGACTTTGAGACTTTTGGCGTACTGAAATATTAATTTAGGACGCCTAAAATTTTTTTAGACGTCCTTAATCTATTTTAGGATGTCTAAAATTTGCAATTTAGAATAAATTTAGGATAATTTTTGGTGAAGGGAAATTTTTTGGTGGGTGTTGAAAATTTTGGAGCTTTTTGATGTCCTGAAATATTAATTTAGGATGCCGAAATTTTTTTAGACGTCCTGGATCTATTTTAGGACATCTAAGATTTGCAATTTAGAATAAATTTGGGATAATTTTTGGTGGAGGGAAATTTTTTGGCGGGTGTTAAAAATTTTGGAGCTTTTTGACGTCCTGAAAAATCTTTCAGGATGACAAAAAGTGATTTTTTTTTTTTGTTAAAATTAGATTATGAGGTCACTAAACGTACAGAGGTCACTCATAACAGAAAAAAGGCTAGATTTACAACCGGAAGTGCTATATTCACAACAAAATTTAAAACCTGGCTGTTCACAATAAAAAAAGCTATATTTACAACAGGAAGTGCTATATTCACAACAAAATTTTAAACTTGGATTTTATTTCAATACAAATAATATCAAAAAAATTCTTTGGGGCTTTTTTGATATGTGAATTTCTATTGGGACTTTTTTGTAATTTTTTATGATCCTCGGGACCTGGCTGTCATTTTCCCATTTTTTTTAAGAAAATAAAAATGTAAAGGTGTTAACTTAATTTCCCAACATTTGTATACCACTTTGTCACGGCCTTGGAGTTGATCGCCCAAAACACCAAGCTCCGTGCCGGCCTTAGCTCGATCACCCCGTCCTGATCTCGCTAAGTCATCCAAGGAATCCTCGGCAACGCAATTCATTTGAGTTCTAAGAGCTTCTCTCTCTAGACTCTTTCTCTCTCTAGAAGTTCTCTTGTGTTCTTTACCTTTCCTTAACATTTCAAAATTTGAATAGTCAAGGTTCGAATCTCATTATTGTTAATGCTTACATTTAATATGTGATAGTGATTAACTTCAATAAGAGGATACGTGTCCCTAAAAACAAAAAACATTTCTGTGTGTGAACATAATTTGGTCTACTTCGAGTTTTGCTAAAAGCTTAACCAGTCGATACTTTGAGGGGAAAATCCCTTTAAGGTTATCAGGAATTAAGAAAATGTCAAAAAAGTCCCACAGAAAATTATGATATCAAAAAGGTTCCAAAAAGTTGTTAAAACTTACCGATGAAGTTGTTAATCGAGTTGTCAATGAAATTTTTTTAACATTTGAATTTTTTGTAGGACTTTTTGACATTTTTTTAGTCCTGAGCACTTAAAGAGATTTTCCCTACTTTGAACATCTAACGTCAATGAAAGATATTATTTCATGATTTGGTTGATTTGCTCGTCGGCCAGTTGATATTTTGGTCGAATTCTGATGTGTCGCTTTTGTCTTGTGAGGAATAAATATAAGATGCATACATTCATGGAAGATGTAATAGAATGCATACGTGAAATGACTTTTATCATCATTTTCTTTCTCACCTCACGTCATAGAGGTGGTAAAGAAATGAAGAAAATGAAGGAGTGAAGAGTTGGTGGAGAAGATCACAAGACTATTATCCTCCTAACAAAATAATTGCATGGCATGTGGTGGGGATGACAAAAAGAAGACCACTTTATCAAAAGAAAAAGGAGAACCAATAATGCATACGAGCACTTTATTAAATGGAGTAACGATTTTAATTATTGAAATGTTAAATTTTCATGATTTTTTTTTATGGCCCGTGAGACACTAGTGGAAAAAAGGTTTTTAAGACTAGATAAAAGAGGCTTGTAAGACCGGACCCATGAGCGGTCTTGTATCAGTCGGTATTAAAAGTCGACATTTAAGACCGGACTACGACTGATCTTAAAGAATCTATTTTAGACCGGACATTTAAACATGCGGTCTTAAAATTCGTACTAAACAATCCATGGACTCGCTTTCTGTTCGGTCCTAAAACTCAACTTTTAAGACTAGCTAAAACTTGGCTGCTCTTAAGAGATATGACTTTTAAGACCGGACAAAAATAAATACAGTCTTAAACTTAGCGACTTCTAAGACCGACTAATTATACGCAGTCTTAAACATAGCGACTTTTAAAACCGGACATATAAATACGTCCGGTCTTAAAATATCAACTTTTAAGAGCGGCTAAAACTTGGCCGCTCTTAAAAGATATGACTTTTAAGACCAGATATATAAATACATCCGGTCTTAAATTCTCAACTTTTAAGACCGGAAAATTTAGTTGCGGTCTAAATTTTCCTGAATTTTTCCTTGTTCTGTTCTTCCTGATTATATTACACATAAATCACCTACCCAATCCAGCACACAAAAGTCGATACTTTTAAGCTACAAGCTATGAACAATTATTTGAATAAATTGAATTGGAAAAATGATACAAATATTTATTCACCATGAGTTATTTGGCCTCATGATTATAATTAATGATTATATATACTATGTCTACAACACATAAATTAATTCATATACAATAAGATAACTTACTTACAAATACAATAAGTTACAAATATACATGGCCAAAATAATATTCACCAAGCCTTCATCTGATTCAGTTCAACAATGCAGTTCCCTCCAGTTCAACATGGCCTTTTGGATCGCATCCTGCCACAAAAATAAAACAAGGAACAAACTTCATAGTCAAAGACATGATGAACACAGAAGGGATAAATGTTATAGTTAAAGACTTAAAGTAGTTTACAAAGAAATCTGCATATATATGAATATATTACCTTATGAATTGACTCTTTTATAAAGTGATATCTTCCCATATCCCTTCTTGATTATCACTTCTTATGCCGGGTTCATTATCCGCTTCATCTTCTTCGTTCATGTTCGATAGACCCCTTGAAAAAGGAGTACTCTCAGGAATACCATAATTTGAATTCACTTCCTCATCAATATCAATGACCCTCTTTCCTTGGAGAGCTACAGACCACATTTTATTTTCTTGATCGGTGATATAGAACACTTGTTTTGCCTGGTCTGCCATTATAAAAGGTTCATCTCCAAAACTTCTACCATTGATATCGACTAATCTAAATCCCAGCCGATCGATCCGAACATCATTATTGACATTAACCCACTTGCATTTGAAAATGGGAAATCTAATTTTCATATAGTCCACCTCCCATATCTCTTCAATAATCCCATAATATGGCATGACTGCCAATAAAGGGCTCTTTGTAATATCCTAAATTTTGGGTCTAAAGACATAGAAATTTGTCTGTTATTGAAGACTACTAGGCTCTACTTTTGAAAATGGCGAATTTTGAAACGGTATTTTGTGAGATGTGAATAGTATTTACTATTCACATATACGTATTTACTATTCACATATACGTATTTACTATTCCTAAATACGTATTTACTATTCATGTGGGACCCACAACCAAAATAATTCTTCCTCCGACACAAAAATCTCGTGAGTTTGAAAAATTTGTCAGCGGACCCACTCAATAATATAATATTATTATAATATAATATCTTATATTTTGGGAAATAATAGAAATAAAATTATATCTTGTAAACCGTGAACTAGGTTTCTTGGGTAAGGGCATATTATGAATCAGTGAATTTTTGTCTCGAAGATGGTGTCACCCGAAGTAATTTCTGTTACCGGCAGTGTCCGACTTAAAATCTTTGACAGATTACGAAATATCCTGAATGAGGTCAAAAATTCAGTTGACCCAGATATTTCTAAAGAGGAAGAATAGAGCTTCAAGGCTGTGCTTCTGGATTTTTGAGATTTTGCAAAAGATCACGCGATCAGAACACCGATTAGGGAACTTTATTAGTAAAAAATAATATAATATTTAAAGGTGTGGGACCCACTGACAAAATTTTCTCCCCTGTCACCCGTGAAGTTTGAAAATTTGGTGAGGGGAAAATTTTGTATAATGACCCAGAGATAAAAATTACGCTTAAGGACCCATTTTCCAACACTATAAATAGAGGCCTCACTTCTTCATTTTCTTCACACCAAACTCAGATCACAACGGTCGAGTCTAATAGAAGAGAGAGAATTCTTAGAGTTTAGAGTGAGAATTTAGAGTAAAGTTCTCGAAGCTGGAGAGAAGGAGTAAGAACTTCAAGGGTAAGTTCTTTGGTCCCTAGTCTTAAGATTTGGTAGTTTCTTTCGGTAATTATAGTAGAAAAGCCTGATAGAGTTTTTCTGAGTATGCTCTGTGGCTGCAGCTTAGCCTGATCTGTCACATCAGAAAAGAATTATTCTTGGGCAGTAATATTATTTACTAGTACAGTAAATACTATTTATCGAACAGTAAAAATTATTTACCGTCACGGTAAAAATATTTTACTGGTACTATTCACATGAATAGTAAATCTTCAGCATAGGATTCCACAAGTATTGCAAAGTTGATGGTCACTGATAAAAATGATATTATAGGATATCTGTGAACTTTTACCGCTGCTGCTGTTATACCGCTGTTTTCCGTTAGAAGTACCGTATTCGTCAAACGTACCAAAGCATCATCAACGAAGGTACGGACGCGTACTGTAACACTAACTCTAATGCTTATTGTATGCTTATATGTGATAGATAGTCTGAAACTCTGTTTTAAAAATTGATCATACACATACAACTTAAAACGGGTTATAGTCTTGATAATGCCGTTATGTTTTCCTAGCGCTGAGGACACGGATGTACACCGTGGCACTGGTGAATAGTGCAGACTATAATAACATGCATATTGCAGTGGCTGTGTTATGTTATTATTTGATTATGAATGTATTGTATGTGATTATTACTGTTTTGCCATGGATATCTGTCATTCATATTTGATACATAAGCATGAGGTTAACCGTTACTTGAGGTTCAATGGTAATTGAACCTCAGCTCTTGCTTTAGCCCCAGGATCCTCAGGAGGACAATCCAAGGAGAAGGGTAAGCAGGTGGCGTGAAGAGGCAGACGAGGAGTTTTTTTTTTAAATCTTTATTTCTGTTATTCGACTCTTGGATGACTGTAACAGAAGACTGATGCACCTTTAATGAATGTTTTATCAGTTACTCGTTTCACGACTATTCCGATGCTCTACTCTGATTAAATCTTTTCAAATTTTGATCAAACTATTTCGAAAACACTTTAGAAAATTGGGATGTTACATTTTTGGTATCAGAGCAGACATTTCTGAAGTTAACTAAGTTACTCCAAAAAGTCTGGCTAGGCCGGTGTATTTGAGTAACGGAGTTAGGTTCGGAGTTTTTTTTTAAAAAAATATTTTCCGGCTAGAACCTGGCTCAGTTATAAGAAACCATTGGTGCCGAAGGCAAGGCTAGTCTATATGGTTCGGTCAAGCAGTCGCCATAGAGTTGGTGAAACCCCCATGATAGACACTTACCTGGCCAATCGGTTGATTAATTGAGTTAGGCTCTAAGCCGTAGTTTTGGAACATATTTCGAAAAGAGTACTGATATAACTTTGGTGTACGTGTTTCAGGAAATGGCTAGATCCCCACTTAGTTATCAAAGAGCCCTTTCGTTTACCGTTACGGAAGTATGAGACGTGTTGCTCGAAAAACTGTAAACCCTCAGATGGTGGCTCGAAGATTGAACCCTGACCCGGTTTATTCCCCGCCCGCATCTGCACCTCAAATTGTGCCAATACGTTCTGTTCCTGCTAATGAGTTGGGGTTGCCATACAATCCACATTACCCTGTTGAACACTTACATGACCCAGAGCCCGAATACCATCCAAGCCCAGAAAACTCTGATGGTTCTAATTCTGTTCCAGCCATACCTACACCAGGTTCCCCAGCAGATTCACATCATTCCTCTGTTGGGGACAATTTTGACTACATTAATGTAGCTGACTTAGAAGAAGAGCACGCAGATAATGTAGCTATTTTAGAAAACGCTGACGATGAAAACCTACGGTATGTGCTGAATGGCAACCGTGACTTGACGGAGATTTTGTATGATGACTTTGTTCGAGTAGGCTGGAATGTGGCAACCGCTCAAGAGCAGTACTTACGCTTCTTGACCCGTGTTAGGGAGCTTTACGATATGTTCATGCCCTTCAACAGCCCCTATCCTCCCGAAGACTGGATCCGATCCACTCTTCATCATTTTCCTCGAACCAATTTCTGGATTCACAAAACGAATGAACTTCTCGATGCAGGACCTATTGAGAAGGTCTACATCCACCTACTGCTGATCCAAAGCTGGGTACATCGTAGCATGTGAACCAGGAGGGAGACAAAAACCAGAATCAGTCCAAGGAAGCAATGGAAGTACTAGTGACGCATAGTAATAGTAGTAGTAGATATAGACGCTGTTGTAGTGCACCTTTAAAAGACCCTAAGGAGAATGTTACAAGAGCAAAGGGCACTCATTGATGCGCTTCTTGCAGAACGGCTTGAGAGACAAGCCGAAGGGGGACAAGTAGAGGAAGAACAAATTAATGAGGAGAATGAAAACAACAACGAACACGACGAAGAACGTGACAATGAAGTTGAGGGAACCAATCGATTCCAAATACCTCCCCAACAGGAGAGAGCGATGGCTGAGCTACAGCAACCGAATAGAGTGGTCGAGAATACCCGATATTGGGTGACATAATTTTGTAAAATGAAACCCCCAGCTTTCCGAGGCAAGCTTGATTCAACAGAAGACTGGTTGATGCAGCTGGACAAGATATTCGAAGTCATGGAATGTCCGGAAGATAGAAAAGCTCAACTGGCAATTTATAAGCTACAAGGAGATGCAGATCGTTGGTGGAAGAGCATTGCGACAACACTGCGAGCACGTCACTGTCCCATTACGTGGGAGAAATTCCTAGAAAAATTCAACGAGCAATATTTTCCACCCTCTGTTCAGATGATTAAGGAATCTGAATTTCTGCACATTCGACAAGGGCAAGATGAATCTTTTGATGACTACTATGCACGTTTTACCAATTTGTCTCGATATTCAACCCTCTTTAGGCAATGTGAAGATGAAGGCAGTATGGCAAACATACTGATTTATGGCTTGAAGTATGAAATAAAGGAGAAGCTTGTGTCGCAGCAATTCTCACAATTGATTCAAGCGGTGGAAGCTTGTCGATTGATCGAAAGAAATTTGAAGGAGCTCAGGAAGACTAGAGTCTTTCATAGTAGTGGCCCCAGTCGTGGCGGTTTTGTTAGTTCTCTGATAGTTTTGATGATTGTCAACAACTACAGACAATTGAAGAGGTTTTTGCTCTTAAGTGTCAAAACTCTGTTTAAGAGCAAACCTCGAGGTTGGGTTTGTAACCTCGAGTTTTGACCTTACAGAAGCTTTAAAAATCAAGTGTTCGAATGTTGCAAAACTTGGTTTCACAAGTTATATGTGAAACCTCGAGGTTGAGAAGTCAACCTCGAGGTTCTGGTTCAGTTGGAGAATCCAAGTTTCTTCATTAACACTTGTAACCTCGAGTATGCAAAGCTAACCTCAAGGTTCAACTCATACAGAAAGGTCATGTTGTTCATCAAGCACATGAACCTCGAGGTCCATATTTCAACCTCGAGGTTGGACACTTTGTTTTGAAACTTAAGCCTGATGAAAACACCTTGGACCTCGAGTATGATGTTGCAACCTCGAGTTTTATCACTTACAGAGAGCACACTGGTTTTCAAAGTATTGAAAACCTCGAGGTTAACATTGTAACCTCGAGGCTGGACTTTATGTTTAACTTTGAACTTTGCACTTTCAAAGAGCCAACCTCGAGTACAGATGTACAACCTCGAGGTTGTCGAGCTCCAGTGAAAACTAAAGGTTTGTAACAAACTTCAAACCTCGAGGTTACTTTTGGAACCTCAAGGTTTGCAAGTTAATGAGATTTATCAGAAGGTTTCTCCTCAAGAGAAACCTCGAGGTTCACTGTGCAACCTCGAGGTTGAATGATTTTAAAATAAAGGTTTGCCTGAAGATTTCAGGCCAACCTCGAGGTTGGATGAACTAACCTCGAGGTTAGTGACCGTTGAAGCTTTTTCAAATCTGTGAAATCTGTTATATCTTGTTGATTGATCTACTTGCTTTCATATATCATTCACTCATGATCCCAGATATGTTTAACAAGTTTGTTGAGTGTTTTTCAGTTAGCACAGATCAAGATTATTGAAGATTTGTAAGAAAAAGTAAAAAAAGTGAACAGTGCATTTAATGCACCTACACAACCTCATCTACTTTCGGCTAATCCATCTGAGCACGCCTTGTTAACGTTAAAGAATGTTTACTACATCAAGTAAAGTTAATTCCAACGGGCAGAAACTCAGAAATCCACATCAGATCACATAAACACTTGGATTAGCAGAAATTTAGAAAGAGAAGATGACCAGAACCCAAGCTAATCACTTCCAACGGTTGGAATCATCTTACAACGGTCATTTAATGTTCTCTGCCTATAAATAGAGAGCATTAACTTCTTCTCAAGCAGAGACAACTACTTAGAGCGAAAATTTATTGAGTCATTTATTGTATCAAGCTTTCATCTGTATTGTATCATTTTGATACTTGGTTCTTCAGTGTTTATCTTATCTGCTCTGTAAGAGAGTCAAATACTTGTAAATCATTTATTGATTGAGATAACTACAAGTCAGGGGACTTGGTAGTTGGGGTGCATTGATTACAACTTGTAAGGGGGAGTGTGTTCTAGTGAGAGAACAACTCTTAGTACAGAGTGTGTAATCAATATTTGATTATAGTGGATTGAAAATCCCAGGTGAGGCTTGGGGACTGGATGTAGGTCAGAGAAAGGACCGAACCAGTATAAATCACATTGTGTAAAGCTTTCCTTCCCTACTCCTCTGTTAGCCTCTGTTTTCATTAGTCAAAAACAGAGTTCAATCCTTAATTTTTAAAGATACCCAATTCACCCCCCCTCTTGGGTATTTAGCTCCACTCTTCATTTGGTATCAGAGCAAGGTCTTCTCAGAAGAGTTTAACCACTCGAGAAGGATCACTATGGAAGGAATTCTTCCAGATGGAGCTTCAATCAACAGACCTCCCGGTTTCGACGGCGAACACTACTCTTTCTGGAAAGCAAAATTTCGTGTGTTCGTGATGGCTATAGAATATGGTCTATGGAGGGTCTTTGAGACTGGAGACTATGTTCCAGTCAAGGTAGAAGGAGGCATCACTGTTCCCAAGACAGAAGCCGAGTTCAATGATGATGATAAGAAGAACATCACTCTCAATAGCAAGGCTATCCTGATGCTTCAGAGTGCTCTTAGTCAAAAGGAGTACTTTCGTATCTGTAATTTGTCAACAGCTAAAGAGATGTGGAAGGCGCTGGAAATAGCTTATGAAGGAACATCTGGAATCAAGGAAAATCGCGTCAACATTCTAACCACTGAGTATGACTTGTTGCGAATGAAGCAAGGCGAGAGTATTGGAGAATTTCAGTTGAGATACACTCATTTGACCAATCAGCTAGCGGCCTTGGGAAAGCTTTTTGATCAAGGAGCTCAAGTGAGGAAAATCCTCAATATTCTGACAAAGGATTAGGAAGCAAAAGTTACCGCCATTGAAGAAGCTCGTGGAGAGTCAATGACTTCAGTTGCCGCATTGTTTGGTAGCTTATCTGAATACGAGAGCAAACTGAGGTTCAAGAAGGAATTAGAAGATGTCAATGGTGGCAACAATCACAACAAGGGAGTGGCTCTCAATGTGGAAAAGGATGAGAAAGATGAGGACGAGGATGAAGAAATTGGCATGATGGTCCGGAGATTCAAGAAGTTTTATAAAAGAGATCAAGGCTTCAAGAAATTTCAGAAAGGAAGTTCGAGCTATGAATCAAAGAAGCCTATCATCTGCTATGAATGCGAGAAGCCCGGACACATCAAGGCAGAATGCCCTCAGCTGAAAAACCAAGAGAAAGAAAAGAAGAAATTCAAGAAATACAAAAAGAAGGCATATGTGTCAGCTATATGGGGAGATAGCTCATCGGATGAGGATGAAGCTGAAGAGGATGAAAGTGAAAAAGCCAACATATGCCTGGTTGCTGAGGAAGAAGAACAACCTAGTGAAATAAATGAGGTATATGAATCTCTTCCTTCCTATGATGAATTGTTTGCTGAATACAATGTTGTTCAAAAGGAGTTTGAAAAACTTGCAGACAAGTATATGTCTTTGAAAAGAAAAAATTCTTTTCTTGAACTGCAAATTGCAAACCTCTCTTCTCCTCAATCTCTG
Organism: Acacia crassicarpa; assembly: GCA_034222035.1. Lineage (NCBI taxonomy): Eukaryota > Viridiplantae > Streptophyta > Magnoliopsida > Fabales > Fabaceae > Acacia > Acacia crassicarpa. Next base: position 54,441,473 of record JAWXYG010000001.1, on the reverse strand, counting down.
ATTTGTGATGAATGCTCTATCCTAGAGAAAAAGAATTCACAACTTACAAAAGCACTTGAGAAATTTACTAAGGGAAGTGAAATGCTCAATGTGATTTTGAAACAACAACGTTTTACAAACGATAGATCGGGCATTGGTTATAGACCAGACTTTGATAAGAAGAAAGGAAAGAAAAAGAATGGACAAAAATCCTATATGAATTATTTCACTAAATCTATTCATTCCTCAAACCCTTTTGCACATTGTACATATTGCAATAGGAAGGGTCATTCTACTTCATCTTGTTTTCATCGAAAAGAAAGAAAAGCTAAACCTGTAGGAAATTATGTCTGGGTACCAAAAGGAACATATGTTCCCAAGGTGCATGCTAACCCCAAAGGACCCAAGAAAAGATGGGTACCTAAAACTTGACCTCTGGTGATCTGCAGGTATATCTTAGAGCATCAAGGCCGAACAAGTGGTACATTGATAGTGGATGCTCAAGACACATGACTGGAGACAAATCAAAGTTTTTATCAATAAAGCCAAAAGATGGAGGTAGAGTCACATTTGGAGGTGATCAATCTGGGAAAATCGCTGGCATTGGTGAGATAGGCAACAATGAAGGCCCACTCATCAAAGACGTCTACCTTGTAGAAGGATTGTGTCACAATCTCCTAAGTGTGAGCCAAAGCACCGATAAGGGTAACTTGGTAATATTTGACTCTGATGAATGCTTTATTGTTAAAAAGGATTTGATCTCCATAAATGATTTGAAAAATAAAGCTTTATTTAGAGCACCTAGAGATGAAAACTGTTATACTTTGAACCTCTCTAGCAATGCTTCTACTTCTGAAAATTGTTTTGTAAGTAACTTGAATGAGAGTTGGCTATGGCATAAGCGATTAGCTCATGTTAATATGTATCAACTTGACAAGTTATTGAAAAAGGATTTGGTTATTGGCATTCCCAAACTGAATTTCAAAAATGATATGATTTGTGATGCTTGTCAAAAGGGAAAACAGACCAAATCTTCTTTTAAAGCTAAAAATGAGATTTCAACAAACAGACCTCTTCAACTTCTTCACATGGATCTAGTTGGACCAGCTAGAGTGAAAAGTCTTGGTGGAAACTTATACACTTTGGTCATTGTTGATGATTTCTCTAGATTTACTTGGACGATATTTTTATCTTCTAAAGATGAAACCTTTGATCAGTTTGTTTCATTTGCCAAGAAGGTCCAAAACGAGAAAGGGTTATCAATTTCAGGAATACGGACTGATCATGGTGGAGAGTTCGAGAATCAAGCCTTTGCTGAGTTCTGTGACAGTATGGGGATTGATCACAATTTTTCAGCACCAAGAACACCACAACAAAATGGTGTTGTGGAGAGAAAGAATAGAGTTCTCACTGAAATGGCTAGAGCAATGTTGAACGAGTACATCACTTCGCAAGTGTTTTGGGCTGATGCCATGAGTACGGCTTGCTACGTCTCCAACAGAGCATACTTGAGAAAGAAGCTGAATAAGACTCCATACGAACTCTACAAGGAAAGAAAGCCAAACCTAAGCCACCTTCATGTCTTCGGCTGTAAGTGCTATGTGCACAATAACGGTAAAGACAATCTTGGTAAATTCGAGCCCAAAGCTGATTTAGCTATCTTTATTGGTTATTCTAATAGGAGTAAAGCATATAGAGTCTTTAATACTAGAACTAAGATTGTTGAGGAATCTATACATGTTGTATTCTGTGAATCTGAATCTGATAAATCCTTGGATGATGAAGAGGAGACTATTTTCAAAAACAAATTCTTTTCGAAAAATGCTCCTACTCCTTCTGAAAATTCTGAAAATATTTTTGAGGCTAATCCTGAAAGCAATTTAGAAAATTCTGATCAGTCTCAACCTAGAGCTTGGAGATTTATAAGGAATCATCCTTTAGACCAAGTTATAGGTGATGTAAATCAAGGAGTTAGGACCAGAAATAGTACCCTGAATGAAGTTACATTTTCTGCATTTATTTCTCATATAGAGCCCTCTAAAATAGAAGAAGCCCTTTCAGACAATGATTGGGTGATTGCTATGCAAGAGGAGCTACATCAATTTGATAGAAATCAAGTTTGGGACTTGGTGCCTAGACCCAAAGACCATCCGGTAATTGGGACAAAATGGGTATTCAAGAACAAACGTGATGAGTCAGCCATCATTGTGCGTAACAAGGCTAGATTAGTGGCCAAAGGTTACAATCAAGAAGAAGGAATAGACTATGAAGAGACTTATGCTCCAGTAGCTAGATTGGAAGCAATAAGAGTTCTTCTAGCATTTGCATGCACAAAAGGCTTTAAACTCTATCAAATGGATGTCAAAAGTGCTTTTCTAAATGGCTTCATTCAAGAGGAGGTGTATGTTGAACAACCTCCAGGTTTTGAAAATGATCAATTTCCGGATCATGTTTTTAGACTTAAGAAAGCCTTGTATGGTCTTAAGCAAGCTCCTAGAGCTTGGTATGAAAGATTGAGTCAATTCTTACTCAATCAAGGATTCATTAGAGGAAAGGCTGATACAACATTGTTTATCAAGAAAAATAAATTAAATGGGATTTTAATTGTACAGATATATGTTGATGATATTATTTTCGGTGCTACTAATGATTCTTTGTGTGAGGAATTTTCCAAGTCTATGCAAGGTGAATTTGAGATGTCAATGATGGGAGAGCTTAATTACTTCCTTGGGCTGCAAATCAAGCAACATAAAGATGGGATATTCATATCTCAAACAAAGTATCTGAATGATTTGCTGAAGAAGTTTGGAATGGACAAGTGCAATGGGGCTGACACACCAATGAGCACAACTACTTCTTTGGATACTGATGAAGAAGGCAAGGACTTCAACATCACCAAGTATAGAGGAATGATTGGATCATTGCTCTATCTCACTGCAAGTCGCCCGGACATTCAATTCAGTGTTGGAATGTGTGCTCGGTTCCAATCCGCACCCAAAGAGTCTCATGCTGAACACGTGAAGAGAATATTCAGATATCTATCTGATACAAAGACTCTTGGGCTATGGTTTCCTAAAGGTCAGCCGGAGCATCTTGTGGCATATTCAGATTCGGATCATGCTAGCTATAAAACGGATAGAAAGAGTACAAGTGGGCAATGCGAATTCTTTGGCAACTCACTTGTCTCTTGGTTTAGCAAGAAGCAAACTACCATGGCTGTGTCCTCAACAAAAGCTGAATATGTGGCTGCCTCAAGTTGCTGTGCTCAAGTGTTGTGGCTGAAGCAACAACTTACTGATTTAGGAGTGCACTTAAAGGAGATCCCAATACTATGTGATAACACTAGCATAATAAGCTTGGCCAAGAATCCCGTGCAACATACAAGAACCAAGCATATTGATGTGAGACATCATTTCATCCGGGATCATGTCCAGAAGAGAGATGTGAAAGTGATGTTCATCCCAACTCATCTTCAATTGGCAGACATTTTTACCAAACCATTAGCCAAGGACCCATTCACATTCATAAGAAGAGAATTGGGAATGGTAAATCCCAATGAGTTGTAAGTAATTCCTGTCTACTTTTATATTAAATTATGGTTTTGATGATTATAGATCACTAACTTTAGCATCGGAGTACATAGACAATCTTATGCAAGACTTAGGTTTGCTGTCAAAGGGGCAAACCTCGAGGTTCAGTATCCAACCTCGAGGTTGGAAGAGTGTCAAAAGATTCAAGGTATCTGATGGATGGAACCTCGAGGCTCAAAAGCTAACCTCGAGGTTATCGGGGCAAACTGTCAAAATTGAGAATGTTTAAAAGCTGGAACCTCGAGTATGGGATTAGAACCTCGAGGTTGGTGGCAAACAGAAGGGACATCTCATCTATCAGACAATCGAACCTCGAGGTTCTGGAGGCAACCTCGAGGTTGGAGGTAAGAATTTCAAAGGTTAGTGAATTTTTATTCATCTAACCTCGAGGCTGAGATATCAACCTCGAGGTTGATCGCAGAGATTAGTGAACTTTTATTCATCTAACCTCGAGGCTGAGAATTCAACCTCGAGGTTGAGAGCGTGTCTATATATATGCTGCTGTGAGATTTCATTTTTACTGAACCCTAACCTCGAGTTCACTTCTTCTCTCTCGTCACTTCCTCTTCCAATCTTCATCTTTCTGCACATTTCCTCCACTCTCTGTCCACAAATGGCCTCGAAATTTCCTTCCCAGTCAGAATCTTCCTCCCATTCGAACAATGAGACAGAATCTTGGTCTCCCTCTCCACCTCCAAAACGTCAACCTTCCCCTGAACCTCAAGCAACCAAGCCTGTGAGGAAGAAGACTCGGTCTGTTCGTTTGAATACTGGGTTTGATAAGCACATCCCAGGGGTGCCCATTGATCCTCCTCCATCTCCTCCTTCGAAGAGCAAGCCAAAGGGTATCTCCATCAAAGAGCCCAGTCAGGCTGAGCCTAAAAAGAGGAAAGTCCCTGAAGCAACCGGTAAAGGGAAAGAAAAGGTGGGAGAAAAGGCCAAGAAGGCAAGGACCAAGAAACCCTCTAAGCCTCAAGCTCAATCTACCTCTCAGACCTCACAGCAAAAGAAGTTGGAGAAATTTGCTGTCAATGCAATTGAGGACATCCGGGATATCAGATCACCTCCAGAAGGATTCATCACTGCTGCCTCAACCTTCTCCACCAAGGAGGAAAATGATAAGTATAGAGAAACTTATCTCTCTAAGGTTTTCTGTGCTTCAGTTGCCATCAACTTAGATACCTTCCATAGGGAATGCAATTTTGATCTCAGTCCTTGGATCAAAATGTATGAACCCTTTATCTCCATCTACTGTCCATACACTCCTAGTCTGGTTAGGATGTTCTACTTTAAGATGGAAGATGTGAGTGTACTGGACCCTGAGGGTGAGTTGATAGAGGAAAGGGTGTCAACCACAGTGAGGGGTGTCAAGTTTACACTTTCTGCTGATATTTTGAACAAAATTCTGAAGATTAAGAACCCACCTCCTGTTTCTGAATTTTCTTATACCAATCAAGAGGTATATGAAACTCTTATTCCAGGCAAACCCTTCCCACCTGACCAACAGATAAAGCTAACCTTCAAGCCGAGGGACATGCCTCAAGAACACAGAGTTCTATGGTATGTTTATTCAAGGAACTTTGTTCCTAAGGCTGGGAACTACACCCACTTTACCTCCCTCGATTATAGACCATTCACTGCCTTTGTGAGGAGAGTGCCCTTTAATATTGGGGATTGGCTTCTTCAGGGGATGAAGTCCTTCAAATTTTCCAAAAAGCCATTGACTCATATACCCTACCCTTCTCTTGTTTCTGTGATACTCTACTATCACAGAATTTGGTATGTGGGGAACACTGATACCGTTGAGTATCCCCTATATTTTAGGAAGCATCAGCTGAATCTTATGCGTATCAAGTTTGGTGCAGAGGGTGAAGCTCAGTCTCAAGCCTCTCAAGCTCCTGAGGAAGCACAGTCAGCTCCTCCACCTTCTCAGGCTCCTATACCAGATGATCTGATGGGGTAGATCAGACAGATAGTGGATCAAGCCCTAATCTCCCACCGAGCTATCATGAAGACTGAAGTTGATGTATTACGGGCTGACATCAAGATGGGACTTATGGATGTCATAGTTGCACAGACTGAGGCAATGTCCCATCTGTACAAGCTAAAGGAGGAAATGGATCAAAGGTTTACTGATTTGAACTCTTCTTTGGCTGTCTCTCTCACTGCTGCATCTGATGCCAAAGACAAAGCTGACATGCTTCTCAGACATTTTGGCCTTGGCTCCTCATCCACTCATGGCCCCTCATCTGTTCCAGTTCCTGATGTGGCTTCTGACTTACCTTCTGCTGATGCAGCCTCTGATCCCTGTCCTGATATTCATGATGGCCCTAGCTCATCACTTCCTGACCCATCTTCACCTCCCTCTCCTGCTGAGTCTCCTGCTCTCTCACCCCATCACTCACCTCCCTCTCACTCCTTCTCATTCCCTAGCCCTCCACACTCTTCTCCACCTCATACCACTCCTGTTGCTCAGTCTCAACCTTCCCCAGTCACCCCTACCACAGAAGTTCTTCCTAACCCACTTCCATCTCCATCCACTCCTGCCACTGAGATCTTTCCCACACCTTCTCCCTATACCCATCCTTCCCTTCTTGATCCCTCCTTTGATCCTACCACTGCTATGGTGCTTTACCAGCCCCCTCTTATTGTTCTGGACCCAGAATATGTGGATGATGATGACAAAGGGGGAGAGGAATAAGTAATGAGGAACCTATAGGAGTCAAAGGGGGAAAGGAATCAATAAGGATTGGAGGTCCTTAGGGTTGTTTCTTTTGCAGCAGCATATGTATTTTCATGTATTTGTTTTCTTTTATTGCTGTCTGTATTTTTCCTTTTGAATTCCATTGTATCCTGTATAACTTTGTTGAAATGGAATGTCAATTGAAATATCAGTCTCAATTTCATGCTTCTGCTTATCTCTGACTCTTGTGCAAAAATTTTTTTTTTCAAACTCTCTGATAATCTCAAAGATAATCTTTTAAATGTTTTAAGAGGTATTGCTTGTAGATGTTGTCATCATCAAAAAGGGGGAGAATGTTAGTTCTCTGATAGTTTTGATGATTGTCAACAACTACAGACAATTGAAGAGGTTTTTGCTCTTAAGTGTCAAAACTCTGTTTAAGAGCAAACCTCGAGGTTGGGTTTGTAACCTCGAGTTTTGACCTTACAGAAGCTTTAAAAATCAAGTGTTCGAATGTTGCAAAACTTGGTTTCACAAGTTATATGTGAAACCTCGAGGTTGAGAAGTCAACCTCGAGGTTCTGGTTCAGTTGGAGAATCCAAGTTTCTTCATTAACACTTGTAACCTCGAGTATGCAAAGCTAACCTCAAGGTTCAACTCATACAGAAAGATCATGTTGTTCATCAAGCACATGAACCTCGAGGTCCATATTTCAACCTCGAGGTTGGACACTTTGTTTTGAAACTTAAGCCCGATGAAAACACCTTGGACCTCAAGTATGATGTTGCAACCTCGAGTTTTATCACTTACAGAGAGCACACTGGTTTTCAAAGTATTGAAAACCTCGAGGTTAACATTGTAACCTCAAGGCTGGACTTTATGTTTAACTTTGAACTTTGCACTTTCAAAGAGCCAACCTCGAGTACAGATGTACAACCTCGAGGTTGTCGAGCTCCAGTGAAAACTAAAGGTTTGTAACAAACTTCAAACCTCGAGGTTACTTTTGGAACCTCAAGGTTTGCAAGTTAATGAGATTTATCAGAAGGTTTCTCCTCAAGAGAAACCTCGAGGTTCACTGTGCAACCTCGAGGTTGAATGATTTTAAAACAAAGGTTTGCCTGAAGATTTCAGGCCAACCTCGAGGTTGGATGAACTAACCTCGAGGTTAGTGACCGTTGAAGCTTTTTCAAATCTGTGAAATCTGTTATATCTTGTTGATTGATCTACTTGCTTTCATATATCATTCACTCATGATCCCAGATATGTTTAACAAGTTTGTTGAGTGTTTTTCAGTTAGCACAGATCAAGATTATTGAAGATTTGTAAGAAAAAGTAAAAAAAGTGAACAGTGCATTTAATGCACCTGCACAACCTCATCTACTTTCGGCTAATCCATCTGAGCACGCCTTGTTAACGTTAAAGAATGTTTACTACATCAAGTAAAGTTAATTCCAACGGGCAGAAACTCAGAAATCCACATCAGATCACATAAACACTTGGATTAGCAGAAATTTAGAAAGAGAAGATGACCAGAACCCAAGCTAATCACTTCCAACGGTTGGAATCATCTTACAACGGTCATTTAATGTTCTCTGCCTATAAATAGAGAGCATTAACTTTTTCTCAAGCAGAGACAACTACTTAGAGCGAAAATTTATTGAGTCATTTATTGTATCAAGCTTTTATCTGTATTGTATCATTTTGATACTTGGTTCTTCAGTGTTTATCTTATCTGCTCTGTAAGAGAGTCAAATACTTGTAAATCATTTATTGATTGAGATAACTACAAGTCAGGGGACTTGGTAGTTGGGGTGCATTGATTACAACTTGTAAGGGGGAGTGTGTTCTAGTGAGAGAACAACTCTTAGTACAGAGTGTGTAATCAATATTTGATTATAGTGGATTGAAAATCCCAGGTGAGGTTTGGGGACTGGATGTAGGTCAGAGAAAGGACCGAACCAGTATAAATCACATTGTGTAAAGCTTTCCTTCCCTACTCCTCTGTTAGCCTCTGTTTTCATTAGTCAAAAACAGAGTTCAATCCTTAATTTCTAAAGATACCCAATTCACCCCCCCTCTTGGGTATTTAGCTCCACTCTTCAGGTTTTACCCGTGGAAACTCATCGCAGAAACGGAAGACCAATTGGAGTAATTTCCGTGAAGGAAACAAGAGGCCATTCCAACCTGGGCAGCAGAACTTCCCAAGGGTACAGACATCCAGAGCTTGTCCAAAATGCGGAAGGTATCATCAAGGAACTAACTGCGAAGGAAAGATTGTGTGCTACAAGTGCCAGCAGCCGGGGCACCTTAGCACAAACTGTCCACAAAAAGCACTGGAGGCGAGGCCGCAAAACCCAGGTCGAGTTTTTGCTTTAATGAATGAAGAAGCCAGAAAATCTCCGGAAATGATCAAAGGTATTATTTCTCTTAATGGGAATTTACTCCAAGCATTGTATGATTCTGGTGCTAGCCACTCGTTTATTTCATATGATTGTGCAAAGCGGCTAGGAATGCATGCTTATAGACTACCATATGATCTACTAGTAGCCACACCACTTGGTGCGAAATCCTTAGCTTCTGATGCATACCTTAATTGTATTGCGAGCGTAAATGGACGAGTTTCAAACATAGATCTTATCCGACTACCGCTTAGTGGCATTGACTGGCTGACGGCTAACAATGCGATAATTGATTGCGGAAGTAAACAGATATCCTTCGCACCCCCGCACAACCGAAGCAAGGTTGATGGGAGTCTGAGTTATATCTCTGTTTCGGAAGCAGAAAAATGCATAAAGCATGGTTGCCAAGCATACATGGTATTTTTCTCTGTAAAGGCGGAAGCTGAACTCTCACTCAAAGACATTCTGGTTGTCAACGAGTTCCCTGATGTGTTTCCAGAGGATCTCACTGAGTTACCTCCTGAAAGAGAAGTTGAGTTCGCCATTGAGTTGATGCCTGGAACGGGATCAATATCAAAAGCACCATACCGAATGGCGCCGAACGAGATGCAGGAGTTGAAGAAGCAACTTGAAGAACTGCTGGAGAAAGGGTTTATTCGACCCAGCGTGTCACCGTGGGGAGCCCCCGTATTGTTTGTTAAAAAGAAAGACGGAAGCCTACGACTTTGTATCGACTACCGTGAGTTGAACAAAGTAACTATCAAGAATAAATACCCACTTCCCCGAATCGATGATCTACTCGACCAACTATCTGGTTCCTGTGTATTTTCAAAGATCGATTTGCGCTCAGGATACCACCAGCTTCGAGTAAAAGCCAGTGATATTCCAAAAACAGCTTTTAGAACCAGATATGGGCATTACGAATTTCTTGTGATGCCTTTCGGATTGACTAATGCACCTGCCGTATTCATGGATTACATGAATCGGATTTTTCGCCAGCACCTAGACAAGTTTGTAGTAGTATTCATCGATGATATACTGATCTATTCAAAAAGCAGAGAGGAGCACGAGGAACATCTGCGAATCGTATTAGGTATACTACGTGACAAGCGACTTTTTGCTAAGTTTAGCAAATGTGAATTTTGGCTGCCAGAAGTGAGATTTCTGGGCCATGTCATAACTCGCGACGGAGTTGCCGTTGATCCTAGCAAGGTAGAAGCGGTTCTGGACTGGAAGAGACCAGAAACAGTGACAGAGATACGTAGCTTCCTGGGTCTAGCGGGATACTACCGCAGATTCATACAGAATTTCTCGCGTCTTGCCTTACCATTGACAAAGCTCACAAGGAAAAACCAACCTTTTGTGTGGGACGAAGACTGTGAGTCGAGTTTTCAAATACTGAGGGAGAGGTTGACTACAGCACCAGTATTGATCATCCCAGATCCAGATGAGACTTATACAGTATATAGTGATGCCAGTGGACAAGGATTGGGATGCGTCCTGATGCAACAGGGCAGGGTAGTAGCTTATGCCTCTCGTCTGTTAAAGCCTCACGAGTTGAACTATCCTACGCATGATCTAGAACTTGCAGCTATCGTGTTTGCTTTAAAAATATGGAGGCATTATCTCTATGGTGCAACCGTAGAGTTATACTGCGACCACAAGAGTCTGAAATACCTTTTTGATCAAAAGGAACTCAACATGAGACAACGTCGCTGGATGGATTTGCTAAAAGATTACGACTTGGAGATCAAGTATCATCCGGGTAAAGCAAACGTTGTAGCTGATGCACTCAGTAGAAAAACGGTACTCACTGCGTACATGATGATACAAGAGCGGAAACTACTTGAGGAGTTCAGAGACCTAAACTTGACCAATCAGGTTTGCATGAACCATTGCACATCCGATGACATCTATCTTGAAAGTCTCCTTGTTAGTCAAGGGGAATATGATCTGAGAGATGCGGTTGAGGAAGCTCAAAAGCTCGATGAGTGGGCTATAGCAGCACGGGAGATGATCTCACGAGGGGAGACTCAAGACCGTGACCTATCGCCAAGTGGCTTGGTCAGATACAAGAAGCGGATCTACATTCCGAAGGATGGTGAATTACGACAGAAGATACTAGACGAGGCTCATAAGAGCAGATATACTCTACATCCGGGAATGGTCAAAATGTACCAGAACTTGAAATCCGAGTTTTGGTGGCCCAGATTGAAGAAAGATGTAACTGAATACGTGGGAAAATGTTTGACCTGTCAAAGAGTTAAAACTGAACACCAACGACCCCCTGGTCTTCTTCAAGGTTTGGAAATTCCGGAATGGAAATGGGAGAACATTACCATGGATCTAGTGGTAGGGTTACCTAAGATCAGACAACACGACGTGATTTGGGTAATTGTTGACCGATTGACTAAGTCGGCACACTTTCTCCCCATTAGTATTAACTACTCACCAGAACGTTTGGCGGAGATTTATATCAAAGAGATCGTAAGACTTCATGGTATACCTAAGAGTATTGTCTCTGATCGGGACCCGCGATTTACATCCCGATTCTGGGAGGCTTTGCATGCAGAGATGGGAACTAAGCTAAGGCCTAGTACAGCTTATCACCCGCAGACCGATGGTCAATCTGAAAGGACAATACAAACGCTAGAAGATATGCTTAGAGCGTGTGTATTGGATTTCAAAGGCCATTGGGATGAACATTTACCGCTGGTCGAATTCGCTTACAACAATAGTTACCATTCGAGCATACAGATGGCTCCGTTTGAGGCATTGTACGGGCGGAAGTGTCGATCACCTATATGCTGGACAGAATTGTCGGAGCGAGAATTCATCGGGACAGATTTAGTTGATAAGACCTCCAAGCAAATTGCATTGATCAAACAGAGACTCCTAACAGCACAAAGCAGACAGAAGAGTTACGCTGATAAGAGGAGAAGACCACTAGAATTCGAGGTTGGAGACCATGTGTTTCTCAAGATATCCCCGGTAACCGGTGTTGGTAGAACGCTTAAACGGCGAAAGCTAAGTCCTCGTTACATTGGGCCATTCGAAATCTTGGCAAAACGTGGACCGGTCGCATACCAGTTAGCCTTACCCCCGAACTTGAGTAAACTCCATGATGTTTTCCATGTTTCCCAGTTGAAGAAATACCAACCTGACCATGACCATGTTATTCAGTATGAGAACATTACTGGTCTCTTGACTTGAGCTCAAAAGCAGCTTCATCTGATTCAGTTCCTCCTTCAACTGGCTCATATCAGATTGATACCTTGTTTCTATAGCCGCTGATTCCTCATTTAATTTGGCCACTGTCTGTTCCATCTCCTCCCAGGTAACCACCTCTTTCCTATGGTGTTTGGCGGATGAACCAAAGAATACCTTCAGGCCTACCCGTCCTCTAACCCCCCTTACACGCCCACTGTGGTCCAGTTTTCCGGTGGCAACAGTGAGAACATCACTCCTACCGGACGACACGAAAGATCCTTCTGCCTCTTTCTTCTTAAGATCTTCCTGTAAGGTACAGATAACAAGAAGCTTAGTAAAGAATCATGTTTAGTAACTAAAAAATAACAACAATAACGATACTTACAATTTTTTCAACAACTACACGAGTTTGTTCACTCGTGTAGGAGTCGCTTGGCTTTTGCCGAATGTGCAACCACAAATCCTCGCGACGTATTGGAGATGGCGGACCATGTACCGCCTCAAGATTGGATTCTGCTTCATCTTCCAATCTCTTCCGCTTGGCCGCCATCAATTCTTTTTCAGCCTTTTCATATCCGCAGCGAGAAGCCCTATGTGGGCAATCATTCTTTCTCCCTATCTCCTGTGCTTTTGCCCTTCTTTGCTGTGAATCAGAATTGAAAACAACTATTAATTATGAATTCCAACTATCTCACTAACAGAAATTAGAGAACTTTTGCTTGATATGAACCTCAAACACTAGTCAAATTCACTTGATCAAGTTTCAACATTTTATTTAAGGCAGATGTAGATAGGTTAAGAAACAAAAGAGAATTATGCTTACAAAAGGCTATGTTTTGTACCGCTAGGTAGATAAGTTAAGAAACAAAAGAGAATTATGCTTATAGAATTATACAAACTTGATCCTTTTTAAGGCATTCAGTGGGATCATCAGTCCACATTAGATAGTAACAATTGGGTATATAAATTTTCCCCCTTTTAAGACTATTCATTTCCTCCTTTGCAAGACAAACCATTACACAATTACCTCCTTAGTATTTTACCTTTTCAGGGTTTATATATCAAACTTGCATGGACAAAGGTAGGAAATGTATACTTCTATTCACACATCAAACAATATAATTTAACTAACAGGATTAGATGAACAAATATAAGCTCACAGGTTACATAAGCAAATAAAGCTAAATATAGACTTACCAGAGCTTCAGGAGTGGTCCGCAGCAGAACAAATTGTCGCCAAATTTGTTCATCAATATATGTGTACTATTTCCAAGGCTGTTTGGCAGGCGCAACCTCGAAAAAAATATACGTGTTAGCGAGAGAGGTCTTAAACCTCCTCCACTGCTCAGCACAATAAGACAATGTCTTGTCTTTCAACTCCTCAGAGTCAGGGACAATGTATGTAAGCCGAATAGTGTCTCAAATAGGTTGCTTTACTTTGTCAAAGTCAACACTTTTCCACTCATCTTCCAAGATGCTAACCTTGCTACATGCAAGATAGCCGACAAAACTATTATATTTGGTTTTATTAGGACCGAAAGGCCGCAACTATTCATCGAACTGAATCTCGAGCCTTGACCCAGAAGTCTGACTTAGAGACATATCCATAATTCGTGTGCCTCTTCTACCACGGCGTGCAGGGCGATTACGAGGCACATTGTCAGTGGAAGAGGGTTCGTTCTGACTCACACCACTAACTGGCGTTCCCAGAACACGAATGGAATCATTTTCACCGTTCATTTTCGAGATAGTAAGAGACAGTAAGCTGAGCAAATGAAAGACCAACAGAGGCTAATGGTACGTGGGAGAGGAAGAGTGATAATGCAATAGGAAGAGTGGTTTCACAATAAGAAGAGGGGTTTCAGAGTTCAGAGGGACAACGTAAGTTGTAAGGTAACGTTTCGCGCGAAGATATATTTGGCGCTTTATTTTTAAAACCGGATGAACAACAAGGACGGTCTTAAAGGTTAAGTTTTAAGACCGTCCTTTGTTAAACTCCGGTCTTAAAAGTAATAAGCTATTTACGACCGGGCACGATTTATGTCCGGTCTTAAAAGTATGATCTTTAAGACCTCCTGTTATAAGATATCCGGTCTTAAAAGTTTTTATTTAATTTTTTCCTTTTTATTTTGGACCACAAAATATATAAGTCAGCCTGTTTGAGATTTCTCTGTAAAGAAATTTGATATTTCAATTTTTTTAATAACATTTTTAAGACCGGTTGTTTTTTAAGCGGTCTGAATAATATATTTAAGACTCATTGCTAAAGGATACGGTCCAAAAAGTTCTTTATATTTACAAAACTGCCACCGGTCATACCTTTAAAGTTCTTTATATTTACAAAATTACCACCGGTCACACCTTTAAGACCGGGACGTCGATTGTCCACTCTAAATGAGGCGGTCTTAAAAACCTTTTTTGTACTAGTAAAATTTTCATGATCTACAACTCGATAATTAATTTGGACATATTAAAAAAAATTGTTTAAATTAAGTTCTTACTAATAAAAAAATTCTTCATCTCTCTTCTGTACCATCTCTATGACGTGAAAAAAATTCTTCATGACTTTTATCATCACTTTCTTTCATCATTTCACGTCAGAAAGATGGTGAAGAAAACGAAAGAGTGAGAGAGTTGGTGGAGAAGATGACAAGACAATTATCCTTTGAACAAAATAATTACACGGCATGTGATGGGGACAACCAAAAGAAGACCACTTTATCAAAAGAAAAAAGAGCACTAATAATGAATACGAGCACTTTATTAAATGAAGTGATGATTTTAATTATTCAAATTTTGAATTTTCATGATGTTTTTTTTTTACCAGCGAAATTTTCATGATGTACAACTCAATAATTAATTTGCACATTAAAAAAATTATTTAAATTAAGTTCTTATTAATAAAAAAAATTCTTCATCATCTCTCTTCTTTACCATCTCTATGACGTGAAATAACTTTTATCAGCTTTTTCACCTAAATACTAATTTTTTTTAAAAAAAATATATCTAATTAAAACAGATTAGAAATATTTTACTAAATTAATGCAGTTAGTGGCGTAAAAGGAGTTCACGCAACTAGTGGTGTAAATGGGGTTTACGCCACTGACAGAAAAATGTACTTTTGCGTCAGAAAAGTGTATTTTTTGTGTCAATAGTGGCTGATACAAAAAATACACTTTTCTGACGCAAAAGCACACTTTTCTGTTAGTGGCATGAACTCTTTTTACGCCACTAATCACGTGAACCCTTTTTACGCCACTAACTGCATTATTTTGGTAAAATGTTTCCAAACTATTTTAACTAGTTTTTTTTTAAAAAAATAATATTTTGATGGAAAAGCCAACTTTAATCATCACTTTCTTTCTTCATTACCCGTCACAGAGATGGTAAAGAAATGAAGGAGTGAGAGAGTTGGTGGAGAAGATGACAAGATTATTATCATCCAAACAAAATAATTGCATGGCACGTGGTGGGAACGAGCAAGAGAATACAACTTTATCAAAAGAAAAAGGAGCACTAATAATGAATACGAGCACTTTATTAAATGGAGTAGCGATTTTATATATTGAAATTTTGAATTTTCACGATGCTTTTTTTTTTTTGGCCGGCGAAATTTTCATGAAGTACAACTCAATAATTAATTTTTACATATTAAAAAAATTATTTAAATTAATTTCTTATTAAGAAAAAATTGAAATTGGTTTTTTTAAAAACACCTTTTTAATTATTTGTATTAAAATCGTAAATCGATAAGGATAGCTTAAAGATAAATATAATTATGACGTTTGAAGATAAAAAGGAATTGGCGTCTTACTCTGTGCGAGAGAGTACACATTGTGACTGGGTGAGCAAGATGTCACGCACAATTTGGGAACGCTAGATATCTTGCGTGCATAAGGTATTCTCCATGGTTTGAGGTTTGGACTTAGACATGCGGGCAGCACGAAGGCGCAGACAGGGCGTTGCGGAGTGTGCAGGAGTGCTTACACGCTCAAGTCTGTGTTGTAAATATGTGTAGATAAAACTAGAATTGTGTAGAGAATTCTAGAGAGCGCTGAGGTAAGCGCTTACACAGGCGTCAGTTGTAAATATCTTGATATTTGTAGGGAATGTTCTAGAGAACCGATTGTAGCCGTAGGATGTTTTCGATCTGAGCCGTTCATTGAGGAGGTGGTAGGTTATAAATAGGGGAGCCCTCCTCACTTGTAAATCATCCTTGAGTTTTCAAGTCATTGTTGTTTCAAGAGCTTCTCTCTCTAAGTTCTTTCTCTCTCTAGAAGCTCTCTTGTGTTCTTTGCCTTTCCTTGCCTACTCGAGGGGATTCGGCTGACTTAGCAAGATCAAGAGGGGTGATCAAGCTAAGGCCAGCAAGGTATTTGGGTGATTAAGTCCAAGGCCGTGACAAAGTGGTATCAAAGCTTTGGTTCAAGGCAGCTAGGTTCGGAGCTGTGAACGTGGTTCGTGGTAGCCATTTGGTAAGCAAGGATGTCGGGCACAACTGAGGACGTGGTGGTGTTGGGAGAAGGAAGGGGTAGGGAGACCCAACTTGATCGGGAGGCAAAGAAGACCCGAGGATCAAGTAAGTCTCGCCAAGCCGCGGATGTTGCCACTTTGATGGCACAGGTGGAGGCTTTGGAGGAGGCCTTACATGGGGTGGCTATTAGGGTGGACAAGGTGGAAAGTGAATTTGAGACACTTGAATCCCACACCCTTAGCCAATTTGACAACTTGAGGTCGGATCTTGATTTACACCTCAATGTTGAGGAGGAACGAGCTGAGTCCATGAGGCGGTTTGAGGCAAAGGTGATGGATGCCATTACCACTATGCAGGGACAGCTCAACTCTCTAAAGACTTCTTTGGAGAGACAATCAAAGATTCCGTTGGTGGGTGGTACCAGTGGAGCAAGGGAGGTGAGGCTGGATCTCCCTAAACCGAAGGAATTTCAAGGCGTTCGTGATGCCAAGGAGGTTGAGAACTTCTTATGGCAAATGGAGTGATATTCTGAGAGCCTGAACTTGGTTGATGATGCAACCAAGGTACGTACTGCTTCCTTGTTCCTTAGTGATAATGCTATGTTATGGTGGCGTAGGAAGCATGCAGACATGGAAAGGGGCCTTTGCAAGGTCGAGACATAGGATGATTTCAAAAGGGAACTGAAGAAACAGTTCTATCCTGAGAACGTGGTCTACATGGCGCGCAAGAGGTTGAGGGAACTCAAGCACAAGACTACGATTCAGGATTATGTAAGGGACTTCACGACCCTCACGTTGCAAATCCCTAATCTCAATAGCGAGGAGACATTGTTCTACTTCGTGGACGGTCTTCAGAACTGGGCCAGGCATGAACTCCAACGGCGTGGTGTAGCAAGTGTCGACGAAGCCATTGCCATTGCAGAAAGCCTCACTGATTATCAAAGGGGCAAGAAAGGTGAGACTTCTGGATCTAAGTCTTCCGAAGCCAACCATGGGAATGGTGGGGGAGACAAAGGTAAGGAGTTCATCAAGGGAGGAGCGGGCAAGTCTTCCCAGAAGGACCAACCTAAGGACAAGAAGAAGAGGACAATCAGTTGTTACGTGTGCAAAGGACCACATCACATGGTCAAGTGTCCCAAGTTGGGTAGTTTGTCAGCCCTTGTTCAGGGGAATGAGGGAACTGATGAGGAGGAACCCAACATGCGGATGGGATCTCTCAGAGTCTTGAATGCCTTGAAGGCCAAACATAAGGAACCTATTGCGAGGAGTAAAGGTCTCATGTTTGTTGATGTGAAGCTGAATGGGAAGCCAGTGAAGGTGATGGTGGACACCGGGGCTACCCATAACTTCATCACTCCTGAAGAGGCCAAGCAGGTAGGTCTCTCAGTTGCTCAAGCACGAGGAGGATGGTGGAAGTCTGTGAACACTCCTGCTAAGCCTCTCCAAGGCGTAGCTCGTGGGGTAGAGCTATGCATGGGAACGTGGAAGGGGACCGTGGATCTGTCGATGACCCCTATGGACGACTTAAACCTGGTACTGGGTCTGGACTTCTTGCGTAAGGCAAAAGTTGTCCTCATGCCGGGTGAAGATTCGTTGTGCTTCCTTGAGAAGGGGATTGGTTGCACAGTGCCTACGACAAGCAACGAGCGGGATGTTGGCTTGTCAATCACCTACCTTGCGGCTTTGAAGGTGGTGGATCCTAATGTGGAGGATCGTGGGAATCTTCCCCCTGCCATAGAGAGGAGTGGAGACCTAGTGCCACCAAGGCTCCAAGAGAAGTTGCCACCTGGACAAGGGGTGGAACCTGGGATGGAGCATGGAGTTGGATCGGCCAATGTAGTGGGTGATGCATTGGGCCGAAAAGCTCAGGTGACGAAATCCTTCCAGGGCAAGTCGGTCCAAGAGGAGGAAGGAGATCGCGGATGGGAAGGAACGAGTCTCCTAATACTAAGTACGGGACAAGGTGATTGTGGAACTTCCTCCCCATAAAACCAATGGGTTCCAGGGTCTTGCTCAAGGCCCGTACAAGATCGCTGGAAGGGTAGGGAAGAGTACCTACAAGTTGGACCTTCCCCCGAACTTGAAGATTCATCCTGTCTTTCATGTGAGAATGTTCCGGCCATTTCATGGAGACAAGGATGATCCTGGTGCAGTGCAGTGACGAGGACGTCACTGGATTAGGTGGGGGAGAATGTCACGCACAATTTGGGAATGCTGGATATCTTGCGTGCACAAGGCATTCTCCATGGTTCGAGGTTTGGACTTGGACATGCGGGCAGCACGAAGACGCAGACAGGGCGTTGCGGAGTGTGCGGGAGTGCTTACATGCTCAAGTCTGTGTTGTAAATATGTGTAGATAAAACTAGAATTGTGTAGAGAATTCTAGAGAGCGCTGAGGTAAGCGCTTACACAGGCGTCAATTGTAAATATCTTGATATTTGTTGGGAAGGTTCTGGAGAACCGATTGTAGCCGTAGGATGTTTTCGATCTGAGCCTTTCATTGAAGAGGTGGTAGGCTATAAATAGGGGAGCTCTCCTCACTTGTAAATCATCCTTGGGTTTTCAAGCTATTGTTGTTTCAAGAGCTTCTCTCTCTAAGTTCTTTCTCTCTCTAGAAGTTCTCTTGTGTTCTTTGCCTTTCCTTGCCTACTCGAGGGGATTTGGCTGACTTAGCAAGATCGAGAGGGGTGATCAAGCTAAGGCCGGCACGGTATTTAGGTGATCAAGTCCAAGGCCGTGACAAAGAGCTACCATGGGTGATGCAAAGCCGGCAAGGGAGGAGGGAGAGAAGATGGGGCTGTTGAAGGAGGTATGAACTGGAGAGCAAGTGAGTCCAAATAAATGATGGGGTTCTTTTCAACACATATTTACACATGGCACCTCAACACAAATATCTAAATCATTCATTGAATTCAACTATACCCTATCCTTCCGGGATTCAGCTTTCGTCCGTAGTGGACCGCGCTGGTGCAGTTTCATGCACCCTAACTCCCTATAATATTTAAAAAACAACTTAAGATCTTAAAAAAATTATTTTTGGATTTTGAAAATATAATTCAAGTAATGATTGCTATTAAAAATATGCTTTAGGATTTTTTTAAAATCATAAATTATTTTTTCAGTATTCTGAAGTATCCATTTGGTATCAGTTATTATTCTGAAATATTTTTTTTCAATACCCTAAAATATTATTTCAAGATTGTAAAATAATTTTTCAAGATTTTGAAGAATTTTTTAGTACCATTAGGTATTCTGAACTATCTTTTTACTACTAGGCAGTGCTAGAATTAAAAAAAAATAAATAGGGGGGGGTGACGGCGCAGTTTCATGCAGCACTGAATCCAAAAAATAGCACTATGTCAAGTAAGTAATGGAACCAGAGGCGGTCTAGTGCCGACGATGGAAGAAGAGATAGAAAATAAAGGGTGGGTGACATAAGAGTAATTTCTCTTTTTCCTACCTACAAATCGTGCATTTCCTTTCTTTTATTCGTAAGCTCCAAATCAAAATATGTAGCTTAGTTGCGCCTTGAGGTGGCTCCTAGGCTTGTCTTAGGAGCTTGGCACCCCTTTATGTAGCGGGTTCGACCCGCCCTCCCTCCCACTCCTCAATGTATCAAAAAATATGTAGCTTATCATATAAGCCTAGGCTGCCTAGCAGACCTAAAGTTATACCAAATATAAGTCAAGGACCTCTTGTCTTTGGGCTCAATTGGTAAAAGGGTCGGAAACTCTCATCAAAGGGAGGGGGTTTGATCCTGGAGTTGGTCAAGGCGCTAGGGTAAGCATCCTAGCTCCTAGGTGCCTAGGTTTACGCCTGAGGGTAATAGACGGCTTACCCTGCCCAACATCGGTATCGCCTAGGAGAAAGGGAGATTTCACCCTGCCCTTGGATCGTGGGTGAACCCAACCTCTTTCCTAAAATTTATGTATCAATATATATATATATATATATATATATATATATATAAAAGTCAAGGTACGTTGTGGATATAGCCATGACAAAAGTGATTTATTTATAATCTGATTTTTATAATAAATGTAAGATAGAATGAAAGTTAGTGATTTTAGATAGTGGTAGCAGAAGTGACTTTTGCAATCTGACTTTTTGTTTGGAACGACAATAGGAGAAGTAACTTTTTTTAAAAAGGTTCTTGTTTAGATAATTATTTGAAACGTTACTTGAGATGGAAAATGACTAAAAATTGCATGAATCTTATGAATATTACATAATACACACACATATATATTGTATATATTGTGATAATTAAATATACAAATTTAAATTTAATTAAAAAAATTATTATTAAAAAATGAAAAAACTCTAAAGCATTTAATTAAATATATTCTAATGGATAAATTAGAATACATACAAAGATATGTTTAACAATACATTACTTATTGGATGATATATCCGTAATAATTTTTCTGAAAAAAGTCACGTCAGAAGTCTTTTTTTTTTTTTAAATAAACCCATTTATATCTATAACTACTGCTATCCCAAATAATCCATTTTTCTCCAACCATTCTGCGTTCGATTTTTTTTTTTTCTCCCTCCTTGTGCCAAACAGGCCGATAATCAAGACATTATTGCAGAAAAGGCCTTTATTATCGGTTTGACTTTCTGTACGAGTTGAACTCGACTATTGCAGGAAAAATATTATCTACACTGATTAATTCCACTAGCGGTGCAAAAGTTTGTTATATATATATATATATATATATATATATATATATATATATATATATACTCCCTCCCCTTATTATAAGGCACCAACTAATAAATTTATTTGGTTCTTTTTATAGGGCACTTGTTTGTTCCCAATAAGCATTAACTATTTATTTCCATGTCTTCTCTTAATTAATGAGGGTAGTAGGTGAGAGTAACAATTAATATAATATTAGAGTTTAGTGTAATTAGTAGGGATAATATTGGAAGTTACTTAAATTGTAGGGCAACTTTATTGACTTTAAGTACTTTTATATGTTTGTGAGAAAAGTTAGTTGGTGCCTTATAATAAGGACCTTATAATAAGGACCAGAGGAAGTATATATATATATATATATATATATATATATAAATAATGAACATTGTTAATTTTGGTTGTTACATATGCTCAAAAATCAGCTATTAAAACATTTTATTTGAACATGAGTGAAATAGGTTATGGTGAAACTTACGTGGACAGCACTTTCTACATCAGATCAGTTACTTAGTTGTAATTGATTTATCCATATTAATTTTTTGACCTGAAATTTATCCATGTTAATTTAAAACATACTACTTCCCTATTATTCAATACTCTTTACAAACATTCTGAGCAAAAAAAAAAACAAAAAAACTCTTTACAAACATACGTTAAAAGTCAAAACAATATTCATCTTTGGGTGTTTTAAATGAACACCGATAAATTTCAGCTCAAAAGATATTTTGCTAATAATCCTCTGAGTTCATATTAGGTACTTCTTCTTTATGTGCTTCTTACATGATTGTTCCTCTAATTAGAGGGACAAGCAATTTTTTTTAAAATTTTTTTTATATATTCTATATATTTAGATTAAATTATATATTGCTTTCTAAAAAAACAGTTTGATGCCTAGTATCTCAAATTAATTGGTTTCCAGTATACTGGTGTTGCAAGAGATATTTCTGAATGCAGAATTGGAAACTAATTAATTTGAGATACTGGGTATAAATTTTTTTTTTCAAAAAGTAGCATATAATTTAATCAAAATATATAGAATATAAAAAAAATTAAAAAAAATTGTTTATCCCTCTAATTAGAGGGATACACATGTAAGAACATGGAAGCATGCATATTGCCGCGACAAAGCATTTTAAAAGTAAAATACCAATAAGATCCCAAAAAAACGTAAAAAATCCAAAATATCAGATAGGAGTCTATATAAATCTTCGTGTGTTAAAGGATGGACCTTATTACCTATCTAGGTTGTAAATATATTCAACCAAATTAAACCAAAAGATGCTTATTGTTTGACTTTTAACGTATGTTTGTAAAGAGTACTGAATAATAGTGAGGTAGTATGTTTTAAATTAACATGGATAAATTTCAGGTCAAAAAATTAATATGGACAAATCAATTACAACTAACTAACTGATCTGATGTAGCAAGTGCTGTCCACGTGCGTAAGTTTCACCAAAACCCATTTCACTCATGTTCAAATAAAATGTTTTAATAGCTGATTTTTGAGCATATGCAACAACCAAAATTAACAATGTTCATTTTTGATAAAAAACATAAAACAAACTTTTGCACAGCTGATGACATTAATCAGTATAGAATACTCTCTCTGATTCTAATTATAAGAGAACATTTGATAGTTGGTTTTGATCCTAATTATAGGACAACATTTTAATTTTAGTCAATTTCTTCCTAAAATACCCTTATTTATTCTTTTAAATGTATTTGGTTTTTGGTGAATATATGTATATGGGTGCATAAACTCTTTTAGTCAATGAAACTTTTAAATTATTGAGTATATACATACACACAACCATGTATCTAGATGTATGTGTGTGTGTGCGTGCGCGTGCGCCTGCGTGCTCATATGTATGTGTGTGTGTGTGTGTATGCATATGTGTGTAGATATAGATACACACAAACAGATATATGTGTGTGTGTATGCATATGTGTGTAGAAATATACACACACAAACATATATATGTGTGTGTGTGTTTATTTATGTGTGTAGATACACACATACAAACATACTCCCTCTAGTATTTATTATAAGGCACCAACTATCAAGTTTATTTGGTTCTTTTTATAAGACACTTGCTTGTTTCCAATGAGTATTAATTATTTGCTTCCATGTCTGTCCATAACTAATGAGGGTAGTGTGTGATTGTAATAATTAACATAATATTATAGTTTAGTATAATTAGTAAGGATAATATTGGAAGTTACTTAAATTATAGGGCAACTTTATTGACTTTAACTGTTTTTATTGGTTTATGAGAAAAGTTAGTTGGTGCCTTATAATAAGAATCAAAAGGAGTATATGTGTGTGTATATGTATGCATATGTGTGTAAATATATATATATATTCACAAAAATATGTGTGTGTGTTGCTGTGTGTTTTTATGTGTGTAAATACACACACAAACATGTGTGTGTGTGTCTGTATATATATATATATATATATATATATATATATAACTGTGTGTGCATATACAAACACATATATGTATCTATAGCCAGACCATTATTTTAATTAGAAAGTGTGTGGAAAGAAAAATTCTAGGTGGGAAAGGTATGTACGTAGTAGGGGTTGTTGATTCACTTTTACTTTTGTCATTTTAAATTTATATAAGGACATTTTAGAAAAATGAGTAAAATTAACTAATTTAATTTATTTCCTTAATCTCTCCAAAAGTAGTTAAATATGTCTTATAATTAGGACCGAAGGGAGTAATATTTTTCTGCAACGGTCGAGTTCAACTGTTACAGAAAGTCAACACTTTCTAACTAGCTGGCAAAGGGCCTTGAATCTGCAATAATGTTTTGATTATAAGTGATTATATACACTTAAAAAATAACATTTATTTTCGTATTACAGACCACCTTACACTTCAAAACTAAAGTTAGCACCAGCAAAATTGAAATGGCTAGTAGCAGAATCAGAACCAATTTTATTATATACAATTACTAAATACAAGGAAACGGATAATATACTACAGAAACTAATTAAACAATTGAACTATACATATTCAATTAAGTTTTGTGTGTTTGAGATAGCTTATGGAGGCATAAAACCAAGATTAGACACTTTTGGATCTATTGGGCTTATATAAATTTGGAGCATATGAGGAAAGGAAATACACAATATATTGGTAGGTTTTTTTTTTCTTTTTTTAAAAAAATTACCATTATGTCACCCACCCATTATTTTCTCTCTCTTCTCCCATTAGTTCCATTTTTTCCCTCTCGCCATTATCTTTCGCTTATTTGAACTTTTTTTTTTGCCCCACATATTATTTTTCCAGCACTATCACCTTTATTCATTTAATATATGAATAAATAAATAATTATTTAATTATTTAATATCTACACAATTAAATATTTTTAAAATTATTTCAATTTTAGAATCTCTCTTAAAGATTTTCTTTTGCAGAAATATTTCTCTTAAAGTTATATAATTTTAATATTTTTCTTAAAATTAATGTACATATAATATATATATTTCATTTAATAAGATACGTTTTACTCACATAAACTTACTTTTGAGTAATTTTTCATATAAAGTTACTTTTCAACATAATCGTCAAAACAAGTTTTTAGAAGTTATATTAAAAAAAGTCACTTTTGTTACCGTTAATCTAAATATAAATCATATTACACAATTAGACTTTTACTCAATTTTGAGTTTACATAAACTATATTGTAAAAAAACCACTTTTTCCACCGTTATTTTAAACACAAAATTTAAATTATTTTTTCTTTTTATTTCTATATTAAATACATATCTTTATATTAATTATCCTCCACTCACCATTAATTATTTTTTATTTAATCATTTATT
Source organism: Acacia crassicarpa (assembly GCA_034222035.1). Taxonomy (NCBI): domain Eukaryota; kingdom Viridiplantae; phylum Streptophyta; class Magnoliopsida; order Fabales; family Fabaceae; genus Acacia; species Acacia crassicarpa. The sequence goes on along the minus strand of JAWXYG010000001.1, from coordinate 54,416,596 downwards.
ACCTACTCTCTCACATAATTTTACTCCTTCTCTTTTCTATGTTCTTTTCATAAATAAAGAAATACGACATTTGGACACATTATTATTTTTTAATTAATTTTAACTGCTAATACGATTTCCGTGATAAAAAAAAATAACATTTTTCACACTAAATAAATTAAATAATAATCCATTATTTAATATTCAATAATTTAACCGCTAGTGCCTAGTATGATTTAACTTATATGTTTTTGTTATAAATATTCTAATATTGGTATGAATGTTCATAACCTTTCAAGATGAGTCTTTTGGAATTCTACATTTAAAGCCATGTAACGTATGATATGAATAGCTTAGTGGGAGTTGTAACATTCTGAATTTTGGACCTAAAGACTAGAAAATTAGCCTATTTTCGGAGGACTATTAGACCCTATTTTTGAAAATGAATTTAGAATCAGTATTTTATTGGACATGAATAGTGTTTACTATTCACAAATACGTACATGAATAGTATTCACTATTCACAAATACGTATTCACTTTTTATAAATACGGTATTTAATCGATATTTTGAGAAATATGAAAAGTATTTACTATTCACAAATACGGTATTTACTATTCAAAAATACGGTATTTACTATTCCTAAATACGTATTCACTTTTTGAAAATACGTATTTACTATTCATGCGGGACCCACGTCAAAATAATTCTCCTCCTGCCGACACATTCACGGGAGAAATTTTGAAAAATTTGACGCGGGACCCACTCAATAATAATATTATTATAATATAATATCTTATACTTTGGAAAATAATAGAAATAAAATTATTTCCAATAAACCGTGAATTAGGTTTTTAAAGTAAGGGTATATTATAAATAAGTGAATTTTTATCTCAGAGTGGGTTATCTCCGAAGTCATTTCCGTAATCGGCGGAATGATTATTTGAGATAGGTTGAACCGATATTTTGAAGCAGGACAGATAGTGGAATCTGTAGGAAATAAATCATAACTCAAAATCCTTGAACTAAGTAGTAAACAACTGCACATATTATGAATCAGTGAATTTTTGTCTAGAAGATGGTGTCACCCGAAGTAATTTCTGTAACCGTCAGTGTCCGACTTAAAATCTTCGGCAGGTTACGGAATACCCTAAATAGGATCAAAAATTTAGTTGACCCAGATATTTCTAAAGAGGAAAAATAGAACTTCAAGGCTGTGCTTCCGGATTCTTGAGAATTTCTAATATAACGCGATTAGAACACCGATCAGGGAATCTTTATAGGATAAATGCAAAAGAGTAAGAAAGTGTCATCGTCATGATGACGTCATCGATGACGTAAGCATCTTGATGACGTCATCGATGACGTAAGCAAATGGATTGGACGGTTGAGATGAAGCCATATTTAAAGTCAAGATCCAACGGCCAAAATCTGACCTGATAAAGTATGAATAGTATCATGCTTTTTCACTATAAATAGAGGCTTCATTTCTTCATTTTCTTCACACCAAACTCAGAGAACAACAGTTGAGTTTAAGAGAAGAGTGAGAATTCTTAGAGTTAGAGAGAGAGTTTAGAGTAAAGTTCTTGAAGCTGGAGAGAATGAGCAGGAACTTCAAGGGTAAGTTCTTTGGTCTCTAGTCTTAATATTTGGTAGTTTCTTTTGGTAATTATAGTAGAAATGCCAGATAGAGTTTTTCTGAGTATGCTCTGTGGCTGCAGCTTAGTCTGATCTGTCACATCAGAAAAGAATTATCCTTGGACAGTAAATATTATTTACTGGCACAGTAAAAAAAATATTTACCGGCACGGTAAAAATATTTTTACTGGTACTATTCACATGAATAGTGAATATCCAACATAGTTTCCGCAAATGCTGAAAATTAATGGTCACTGATAAAAATGATATTATAGGATATCCGAGGATTCCGGAGTCAGATTCAAAGGAAGTTTGGGGATACGTGAATAGTGCCGTATACGTGAATAGTGCCGTATACATGAATAGTGCCGTATACATGAATAGTAATTTACTATTCACGTGGAAGGAAGGTACGGACGCGTATTGTAACCTTAACTCTGATGCTTATGGTATGCTTATATGTGATAGATAGTCTGAAATTCTGTTTTTGAAAATTGATCATACACATACAACTTGATACGGGTTATAGTCTTGATAACGCCGTTATGTTTTCCTAGCGCTGAGGACACGGATGTACACCGTGGCACTGGTGAATAGTGCAGACTATAATAACATGCATATTGCAGTGGCTGTGTTATGTTATTATGTGAATATGAGAATAATGTATGTGATTATTGTTGTTTTGACATGAATATCTGTCATACATATTTGATACATAAGCATGAGGTTAACCGTTACCTGAGGTTCAATGGGTATTGAACCTCAGCTCTTACTGTAGCTTCAGGATTCCGGGGTAAACAGAAACAGAAACAAGGGTAAGCAGCAGGCAGAAGGACTAGCTGGAGAAAGTCCTGTAGATATGTATAGCCTTTCGAACTCTTTGTATCAACAAACCAGTACACTACAGTGGTTGAATATCAGTTACTTTGTATTTAAAATCATTTCGTTGCTCAACTCAGGTTAAATTATTTTGAACTCTGATCAAATAATTTCGAAAATGCTTTAGAAAAGTTGGGGTGTTACATTTTGGTATCAAAGCAGGCATTCTGGCACGAAGTTAACTAAGTTACTCCAAACAGTCTGATATCTAGAAAGGGGTTTTGTGGTTGGCAATCAGTTTCCTTGAATTCGGTGAGCCTTCCACAAATACACCTGCCTAGTCGGATTGTCTGAGTAGCGGAGTTAGGTTCTAAGCTTTCAAAAGTGTTTTATATGGTATGAACCCGACTCAGTTACAGTAAACCATTGGTGCCGAAGGTAGGGCCGAGTCTATGTGGATCAGCCAATCAGTCACCCTAGCACGGTGAGGCTCCCATGATAGACGCCTACCTGGCCAATCGGTTTGACTAACTAAGTTAGGCTCTAAGCCATGGTTTTAAAAGTGTTTCGAAAAAACAAGTACAAGTACTGATACAATACTGGTGTTGTGATACAAAAAGGACGTACATCCTAAGGAAAAGGGTTAGGCTCGGGAGGCCTTGATATAGAGTAGATGGCACAGAATATGGTTTCTGTCGTTAAACTTTAAAACTTTTGATATGGGAATCGGAATCTAAGTTAAATCCCCGCTCAGAGTTTCAAGGGAAGTGGTACAGAGAAGTTTGGTACGACTTAAGTTTTCCGGTAGACAGTAACCTACTGTTTAGGTTTCCCTTGGATAGTAACCTATCGATTTAATGTCCTTGTCAAAATAATAACTTGTTAAGTTATCTTGAGAAGGAAATCCCTACCTTGTAGAGGCCGGACACCATGCGTGCAAAGGGGCGTGGCTCCGGGGACGAAGATCTTTTGATTAAGTCCTTGACGGTGGTGATCAATTGACAGAAGAGGGAAAGTACCCAGTAATTCTGGGGAGACAGTTATGTCATACTAGTGCCTATGAGAGTTGTAGGTACCCAGTAGTAAGTATATCAATATTAGTACCAAGAATCAATAGACATTATGAAGTTAATATTGCTTAGGCGAGAGAAATCTCAGAACTATGACCCCTGTGAGAGTAGGAACCCTGAGAAAATATGAGTGAGTTTTGCCTAGGTTCCAAATACCTAAGAGATAGTTCCTTAACAGAACCATACGAAAGCTGGAAACCTCAGTAGCCACCAGGTTATGGTCTCAAGGTGGGACCAAGAATCATAGAGATGTTAGTGGCTAGTAGATTCCCCAAGAAGTAGGTGATTACCCAATAGGGAAAGTTGAGTTAAGGATTATGCCTGGAGCTAAACAGAAAGTGGAAGTTTACAAATAGAATGGCCCTAGATAAGATGACAGACATAGAGACAACAGATAATGAAACTACTAAAGGATAGGAACCTGTTAAGATTTGAGTTCCCATTATAATGATTCAAAGACGATCACTGGCGCTACTTATGGAAAGTTTAATCGGAGAAGGATACCTACGGGGAGTTCTGATCAAGGAGGCTTACCTACAGAGGATGCTAACCGGAAAAGCTGACTGGTCTGCGAAGACTGAGTGAAGCGCCGAGTAATGTGCCGTAGAGCAGAGCCACCGTGACGACGAACCGTAGAGTGGGGCCGCCGTGACAATGAACCATAAAGTAGAGTTACCAGTGCATCAGTTCTCAAGGTAAGTAAATTATAATGAGTCTCACATCGAATAGGTTCCCCAGAGTGAAGGTTTAAGTAATCTAGTATATCACCATGGTTTGCTCCAGTGCTATATAGTACATATTGTGTATATAAGCTAGCAGAAGCCCACGGTTGTTAGACAACAAATACGAGAAGTGTCCCAAAAAGCTTGTAAAACCCGAGGATAACGGGCAAAGTTTGGAATAGCCAGATGAGTTAAGTAGAACAAACTAAACATTATACATATGGTTTGAGTAGTCAAGAACAGAGGTCCGGATGTATGTAGTTAGTAATGACCTTCTAATGTTAGTTGTCTGATTCCTAAGTAAGGTTTTAAAAAAAAAAAAATTTGAATTTTTGAACTTACCAATGCACCTGCTATTTTGAAATTTTCGGAGTTTACTTTCAAATTTGTGAAATCGAGTTTTCAAATGAAATATTTTTCAACAGAATTTGAGACCACAGTGATGGTTATGATGTTGTCTTGTACAAACGGTTTTGTTAGAACCCAGAGTTTGAAACTGAGTTTTCAACTATGTTGTGGTAAAGTCAGTACAAAACTGGAAGGACAGAAGCTGTTGTAGATGTACACAGTTTGCTGGGTCTGCCAGATGTTTTAAAACGTTTGAAATCGCTGGCCTTTGATAAATGTTCTCTTTGAACAAAAAGTTTTTGGAGGGATTTTGTTTGAGAAAATGGAAATCGCACCAACAGTGAACGCACCCAATCCATAACACTTTGCCGAGGGCATATGTTTTGTTTAGTACAACCTGACTGTCTATGACTGGACTGAGTTCCGCTAGATAGGGTTGCTACTTTATGTGCCAGTGTGAACACTGGGTCTCCTGAGAAAGGGGCGGAGGTTCTCCCACATTGTTGATAATACTGTTAAAACTGGATTTGGGGATTGGGAGAAGGCGCTCACTGTACCAAATGGTTAAAATAATGGTGTGTACTCTCAATTGTAAAATTTTGTGAAATAAATTAGCTCCCTCAAAGATATGTGCCGGTAATAAAAGTTTTTGAAAATGATCCGGCAGTGAAAAATGTTTTCACGAATTTGTGATGGCAGCGATTAAATTTAAAAATGTTATAGCACTATTACTTTGTGGTATAGTGCAGATTGTGAAATGTACTGAAACCACGGAAAATTTTTCATGTTTGAAAATTTGAAAATGAGACAAGAAAATTTATTGAATATTGGATTCTGTAGGCCCAAAATTACTTTCTAGGGGATGAATATTTTTATTGGTGTCTAGGAAAGTGATTGAAAGACTAAGCCCCTATTTGATGGTTATTCATTTTGTTGCCGTTGTAAAAAGTATGAAGAGATTTTCGCTAGATTTACACTTACCTAGCTAATTTATATGAGTAACAGATGACAATACCATAACAGAATGCGGACATAGTCTTGATTATACAGAATAACTGGCTTAAGTTTGAATTTAATAAGATAAAGCTGAGTTTGGCAGGAAAACTCGAAAATCCTTATGAATCCTAGAATAAGAGATTACAAACATTAGCAAGAAGGCTAAGAAGAGTAGACTATATTAAATCAAGCATCAAGAACAACAGTTGGTACAATCCCACCGCAAGCTTCGACTATCTCAAGTTTAAGTCTATTAATTTCTTCCTGAGCGGCTGCACTTGAGAGAGGACCATCAGAAGACATTGTTTTTCTCAATCTAGCTATTTGCTTCATAGTGCTTCGAATTTTTACATACGGCCAATGCTTTATTCCTCCCCTATGGCATATTTTCATTAGAACATTTTTGCATAGACGAACTTGTTGAGCCGCTTCTTGTTGAGGTAAATGGAAGAAGTCTCTAAGATCATCTATTGACATTGATGCAGCTCTAATATTTTGTTCAGCTCTTGATCGGTATGGATTACTAGGTATGGGGACTGAAGGATTATTATTTACAACCATGAGCTCTTTTCCTTTATTGGATATATTTTCTGTATTGGTTGGAAATGAACTATTAGGGAGTTCATTTTGATTTTTAGTCCATTCCAAACCAACACAGAGAGCCTCATAGTAGGCTGATATGGGATCCGACACCAGGACATACCCTAAAGATTTTTGATTCAAACAATAATTTTCTAGAAAATGTTTGACATCATCTAAATTCTTCTTACCAAAGTCAAATACTTGAGGACTGAAAGAACCTCCTTGTACGTCCTGGTGAAAGACAGCGTGGCATATCATACCAATCCTCCCATGAACTTCAAGTTTATGGTATTGAAGTCCATTGGTATGAATAATCTCTCGTAGAACATGGCAGCAACCACATGAAAATGGATTAGTAGTCTCAGTCAAGGTAGAAGCAGGATTCCTTGGTTGAGAAGGTACCGTAGACTCCATAAGTTCTGCCACATTACGACACCTTTGGACAGGTCGCCTTGATGGACCTGCTTCAGATTCCTTTCTGTTAGTAGTTGTAAAAATAGAATCTTGTATCCTTGGAGGAGGAGTAGGAATGTTAATCGTTGAGGCAGATGGATGAACGTTCATACTTACGGGATTTTGGGGAAATAAAGAAGAATAAGGGTATGATGCATTGTTTGACAAATCAGACAACATGTTTGTCTGATAGTCATGAAGTAAGGCTTCAAGAAAGAAAGGGTTGAATGAATCGGAGACTGGAATAGAGTTACTTGAACCGGCCATGTTTAAGGATAATGTGGAAGGTTATAGTGAAGATTACGATCGGAGAGGAAATGAATATTTTGTGAAGTTTGAGAGAACATGAAACATTTACTCTTTCTTTACTCGATTTATAGCTGGGCTAGCAACGTCTAGATTTTGTTAAGCAGCATCGGATTCTCATCTGTCGTTGGCTCAGAATAGTGCAGACTTTGTTGTTATGCGGAAAATTTTATGGCACCGCACCCTAGTGCACCCTAGCCACCGTTAGGGGTCGCAGTTTCCTAGACCTTTGCAGACAGAAATCGCTATGGCATTTATTGCCAGCTGTGTTTTCAAGAAAATAAGTTTGGACGTTTATACGCACATTTATCTAAGAAATCTGTCTTAGATGTGCAACTGACTCAAGATGTCGGAATTGACATTTGAAAATAGGATTTTGAAGCGTAAGCGTGCTAAGGTGATAGTAATCTTGGGAAGGGTGACTTTCTAATAATATTAGATGAACCGGAGAGAATCCGAAGATTTGAAATGATGATGAGAATAGTATCTATGATGATACTTGGTACCAGAATTAAGAGAATTGGAGTGATAGACAAACCCAGAAAATAGAATTTTTCCTGGATCACTAGTTGGCATGCTAGTACAAAGGAAGAGGTTGAATTATAGAAAATGAAATGGAGCATTTGTGAAATGTTCCCAGTTTAATGGAGCATTGAATAGTAGGATGTATGCTAGATAAGCATGTATAAGGAAGAAGTATATTAGAGGTCTAGATAACCTTTTGATTTTATATTGTCAAATTTCGAGGACGAAATTTATTGAACGGGGGGAGAATTGTAACATTCTGAATTTTGGACCTAAAGACTAGAAAATTAGCCTATTTTCGGAGGACTATTAGACCCTATTTTTGAAAATGAATTTAGAATCAGTATTTTATTGGACATGAATAGTGTTTACTATTCACAAATACGTACATGAATAGTATTCACTATTCACAAATACGTATTCACTTTTTATAAATACGGTATTTAATCGATATTTTGAGAAATATGAAAAGTATTTACTATTCACAAATACGGTATTTACTATTCCTAAATAGGTATTCACTATTTGAAAATACGTATTTACTATTCATGCGGGACCCACGTCAAAATAATTCTCCTCCTGCCGACACATTCACGGGAGAAATTTTGAAAAATTTGACGCGGGACCCACTCAATAATAATATTATTATAATATAATATCTTATACTTTGGAAAATAATAGAAATAAAATTATTTCCAATAAACCGTGAATTAGGTTTTTAAAGTAAGGGTATATTATAAATAAGTGAATTTTTATCTCAGAGTGGGTTATCTCCGAAGTCATTTCCGTAATCGGCGGAATGATTATTTGAGATAGGTTGAACCGATATTTTGAAGCAGGACAGATAGTGGAATCTGTAGGAAATAAATCATAACTCAAAATCCTTGAACTAAGTAGTAAACAACTGCACATATTATGAATCAGTGAATTTTTGTCTAGAAGATGGTGTCACCCGAAGTAATTTCTGTAACCGTCAGTGTCCGACTTAAAATCTTCGGCAGGTTACGGAATACCCTAAATAGGATCAAAAATTTAGTTGACCCAGATATTTCTAAAGAGGAAAAATAGAACTTCAAGGCTGTGCTTCCGGATTCTTGAGAATTTCTAATATAACGCGATTAGAACACCGATCAGGGAATCTTTATAGGATAAATGCAAAAGAGTAAGAAAGTGTCATCGTCATGATGACGTCATCGATGACGTAAGCATCTTGATGACGTCATCGATGACGTAAGCAAATGGATTGGACGGTTGAGATGAAGCCATATTTAAAGTCAAGATCCAACGGCCAAAATCTGACCTGATAAAGTATGAATAGTATCATGCTTTTTCACTATAAATAGAGGCTTCATTTCTTCATTTTCTTCACACCAAACTCAGAGAACGACAGTTGAGTTTAAGAGAAGAGTGAGAATTCTTAGAGTTAGAGAGAGAGTTTAGAGTAAAGTTCTTGAAGCTGGAGAGAATGAGCAGGAACTTCAAGGGTAAGTTCTTTGGTCTCTAGTCTTAATATTTGGTAGTTTCTTTTGGTAATTATAGTAGAAATGCCAGATAGAGTTTTTCTGAGTATGCTCTGTGGCTGCAGCTTAGTCTGATCTGTCACATCAGAAAAGAATTATCCTTGGACAGTAAATATTATTTACTGGCACAGTAAAAAAAATATTTACCGGCACGGTAAAAATATTTTTACTGGTACTATTCACATGAATAGTGAATATCCAACATAGTTTCCGCAAATGCTGAAAATTAATGGTCACTGATAAAAATGATATTATAGGATATCCGAGGATTCCGGAGTCAGATTCAAAGGAAGTTTGGGGATACGTGAATAGTGCCGTATACGTGAATAGTGCCGTATACATGAATAGTGCCGTATACATGAATAGTAATTTACTATTCACGTGGAAGGAAGGTACGGACGCGTATTGTAACCTTAACTCTGATGCTTATGGTATGCTTATATGTGATAGATAGTCTGAAATTCTGTTTTTGAAAATTGATCATACACATACAACTTGATACGGGTTATAGTCTTGATAACGCCGTTATGTTTTCCTAGCGCTGAGGACACGGATGTACACCGTGGCACTGGTGAATAGTGCAGACTATAATAACATGCATATTGCAGTGGCTGTGTTATGTTATTATGTGAATATGAGAATAATGTATGTGATTATTGTTGTTTTGACATGAATATCTGTCATACATATTTGATACATAAGCATGAGGTTAACCGTTACCTGAGGTTCAATGGGTATTGAACCTCAGCTCTTACTGTAGCTTCAGGATTCCGGGGTAAACAGAAACAGAAACAAGGGTAAGCAGCAGGCAGAAGGACTAGCTGGAGAAAGTCCTGTAGATATGTATAGCCTTTCGAACTCTTTGTATCAACAAACCAGTACACTACAGTGGTTGAATATCAGTTACTTTGTATTTAAAATCATTTCGTTGCTCAACTCAGGTTAAATTATTTTGAACTCTGATCAAATAATTTCGAAAATGCTTTAGAAAAGTTGGGGTGTTACAGGAGTTTTCTATGATTAATGTAAATAACTTACAGAACTTCATGTTATACCATTATGTAGATTTACTCTTTTGTATGTAACTCTTGTAATGAAATTGAAAGGTTTATTGCCTATATATAGTAGGCATGTATCAAAAGTTGAAGGACGAAATAGAAAGAAGAATGACTCCCTCCTTGCTCTCCATTTATCTTTTGCATTTCTTCATCTTCCTCATCTTAATCTCTTCTATATTTTACTTAGTTTCATAACACGTTATCAGCATGATAGCTATAACGAAGGTATAATTTCTTTAACGATTTCATCTACTTTCGCTAATGATTTTATTATATGTTTATTTATATATCTGGGATAATCTAAACCACTATATAGAATTAAAAATACTTTTTTTACCGATTGTTTTTATACATCGGGTTCCATGGTTAAGATTGGAGATTATTTACTATTTTATATATTACTTTTAGTATTTATCATTATTCATCTATCAATTTTATTCATACATAGTAATTGCATAGTAATTTATGATTGTTTTACTATTTACATTATTACATAATGCTTTACTTTTGCATAATATATGTTACTAACTTTAACATAACATAACATTTTACTTTTATTGTTATATTATGTTACTAACATAACATTTATATCATTGTTACTAACATAACATTTAAATTAAGCATTTACTTTTATGTTACTAACATACCATTTATATTATTGTTGCTAACATAACAATTTACTTTTATTGTTGCTAATATAACATTTTACTTTTATTGTTATGTTATTGTTGCTAACATAACATTTTACTTTTATTGTTATGTTATTGTGGCTAACTTTTAATGTTATGTTATTTTATATTTAACATAACATTATTATTCATATTTTTATTTTAATATGGCCAGAAGCCATACACCTCTGATTTCATATTCTTAAATTATTTGACCAGAAGTCATATTGTTCTGATCTCCTATTATATGGCCAAAAGCCATAGTTTTTTTGTTCCTACTTTGAAATTATATGACTATAAGTCGTATGCATTTTGCTTTATTATTTTAAATATAATATGGCCAGAAGTCATATTCCTTTAATTTATATTACTATACTATATGGCTAGAAGCCATATTTAGTTGATTCCCTATTATATGACCTGAAGTCATATACTTTTTCATATTTTATTTTATTTTATTGCGGATAGCTAGAAACATATATTTAACTTTTATTTATCCTGAAGATAAATGATCCAAAGCCATAAAATTCTAAATTTCCATCATTGGTTCAAAGCCATGAGACTAATTAATCTAAAGCTATGAGAATCAAACAGCCTAAAGCCATTAAAACTAAATGGTCTGAAGCCATAAGTTTTAATTTCATTGTAATATCATAATTTATGAATTATTGTCTTTATGAATTCATTATGTTATTATATTGTGTTTTATATTTCATAAATTTCTTTTTATTGTATAATGAAATTTAAATTTGTGATGCATGAAGCTTCAAAATTGAATATTTGGTATTAAAAGATCATCTTGTTCTTTAGAACAAATTAAAGGAAATGTATGACAATAAAAAGATGATTATTCTTCCAAAAGTTTATTATAAATTGGTGTATCCAACAATTTGCTCCTATAGTGCCAATGAAATATTAAAGAAGCAATGAGCTATATGCCCATCTTTATTTTCAAGCCAAGGCTCAAGAGAAATAAATAAGCCCATAAGGTAATGTAAAACTTACCTTTTGTTGTTATTATTATTTACATTTATTGTGACCCCATCTTATAAATCTGTTGCCATGAAAATTTTGTGCTGCAGAATTTTCATATGTGTGATTCTAAACCTGTGTGATTATAAGTTATTTTAATTATGAATATTTTCATATGTGGTGAACTATATATTTTGTATATATAAACAAATTGAAGTATATTATTAAATCATCTAGTGATGCAATATTATATGTTTATTCCTGAAGAATCAACATAGTTTTTCCTTTCGAGGATTAAAGAATTTGAAAGTAATTTTGACATGCAGAACTCACACTTGAGGAAGAGATTGTTAGAAAACAAGTTTGAGTTGAGTTATAATACAATACAAGTGTGCGCTAAATTTTGAAAAGTTGAAAAGCTATATATGTAATACCCTAAAAATCCTATGTAGCATAACCACTGTATTTCGATAAATGATAGCTATTAAAATAGGTGAATATGTGGTCTTAAAGATATTATAGCTTATCTAATTTAAATTAGGGAATTTCCTCCTAAAATTAAATAAACTAAAAAGACTCAAATATTCTAATTTCATTTAGGGATCATAAAATATCCTATAATTTTCATATTAAATCATAGTTCATATTTAAATTCTAAAAGGACATAAGATGTTATTGAAATACCCAAACAAATTAAATGAAATTATCGATAATTGATTGGACAAATAATTATATAATAATTAAAGTAATTGTCTTAATTTTTACAATTAGTTATTGAATTTTCTTAGGAACCATAAAATATCATAAAATACAAGTAATTACCATATTAAATTATGGTTCACATGGGATTAAAAAGAGCAATGAGGTACTACAAAAAATACTTAAACAAAATAGGGGAAAATAATAAAATCGATGAACAACTAGGTATTCATTAAATTAAATAATTGTGCCAAATCTTTATAAATAATGAAGGAATTAAATAAGCACCATTTAACTTTTTAAGAGGCTAAATTTACTCAAATACCCTTAATTAACAAACTAATGCTTAAATTCATATTTAATTCATAAAAAGTCATAGAGAACTATCACAGCACTGAGACCAATTAAGGGGCAATTATCAACAATTAATGAGCTATTAAAGTTGCAACAATTAAGACACTAAATTTAATAACTAAATTAAATATAATTAAACATGATTAAGGATGTATAATCCTAATTAAAAGCCAATGGCTAATTAAGATTTGTTTGAATGAATTTCTAAGGACCACAATTAAATTAGGGTTCCTAAAATATTATAAAATATCATGAAAATACCTAAAACAATTAGAGAGAATTTCTAACAATTAAAGAACAATTAAATCTACATTTAAAAAGATATTAATATTTAGTTCTTATATTGCCAAGAATAAGCCATAAAGGAGTATAAAGAGGCTTAAAGTGATTAGGAAATACTAAAAAATATAATTATTGGGTACCTAAATTAATCTTAATTGAATTAACATTCATAATTAATCTAGTGGCAAATATTAATAAGCATTTTGGAATATTTTGTCTTAATTAAACATTAAAGACTAACAAGGGTTTAATATTAGTATCAAATGAATTTTGAAAGATCATAATTGATTTGGTAATCAATTAAACAATTACAACTAAACCCAATTAAGCTAAACCTAATAGAAAATAGAAGGACCTAATTAAGAGTATTTTAGCATAATTAATTATCAAAGGATCAATGTTTTGGCTCCAAAACATTATCTAGGTAATTGAATAAAGCACAAAGCTAACAAAAAAAAAAAAAGAGAGCTGAGAGGGGGCATATTTTTTAGAAGATTGGAGGCCAAGGAAAACAATCAAACACATGTGGGAATTGTGGTCAACAACTTCTCCAAGAAGTAGAAGCTTCCAAGCTTCAAGCGTAAGCTCTTCAAACTTCTTGGAGAAGGAGGAGAAAAAGATGAAGGGAGAGAGAGGGAGGGAGGTCGGATGAGGGAGTATCATTGGTGAGGATGGGAGTTTGAAATTTAACCTTGATCCAATGGCCAAAAATTGCCAAGAGAAAGTTTCAATTAATTACAAAAATTACCCAACCCTTTTACTATAAATAGGGGCATGGGCATTCACAAATCCTCACACCAAAATCTCAAGCAACATCTGATTCTAAGAGTGAAAGAGAGTGTGAGAGTCTTGGAGAAAGGAGGAGCAAGAGTTCTAGGTAAGTTCTTGAGCTCTAGCTTTTGAGTTTTTAGTTATTTTGTAGTTTAATCTTTAAATCTTCTAGATATAGTTGTTTTTATGTTTTTCTGAATTCAAAATTGGTTCTATTTCGAAAAATTGATGAAGAAAGAGGTTTAGCAAAATTTCTCGAAGAAAAACACTGAAGTAACGAAGTTCTGGCGAAATTTATCGGTTAGGCGATTTCGGAAGTCAGTAACAGAAATGCTAATATTTTATGTCGAGAATGATGTTGAACAATTCTGGAAAAATTCATGGTTAAAGTAGACATATAGAGCTTTCCAGATATGCAAAGAACATGTTGAAATGAGTTCTGTACGATGAGATAAAAATTCCCAAAGTTTATGCTGCGAATTTCTGGAAATTCTGGGCAGCGTAAGAACATTTGAAATCTTGGAACTGTTCTTGAAATCTGGGTAAAAACTAATATTTTTCCTCAAAAATAGACATCTTAAGGAGTCCAGGAAATTTTACGGATCTTCGTTACGATTTTTCTAGAATTAGTTATGATTTTTCGAAGTTAGATGAAAATCAGCCCAAATGCTATTGATCAGCTTTTTTTCCGAAATTAAAAGGGAAATAATTAAAAAAATAAATACACCAGGGGTAGAATAGTTATTTGTGGCTAGGATATCTATTAGAATATTATTGGTGAATTAATAAATGCAATATTACCATTATAGGATACACATGACCGCACTTCGACCGACGAACGTACCAATATCGCCGACGAAGGTACGAACGCGTACTATAACACTAACTCTGATGCTTATTGTATACTTATATGTGATAGATAGTCTGAAACTCTATTTTAAAAAGTTGTGCATACACATATAACTAGACACAAGTTATGGTTTTGATAATGCCGTTGAGTTTTCCTAACGCTGAGGACACGATAGGCCATCGTGGCACTGGTGAATAGTGCAGACTGGGGGTAACGGACATATTGCAGTGGCTGTGTACCGTTATCCAGATGAATCTGTGATGAGTTTTTATATTGATTATTGCTGTAATGTCATAAATATCTGTCATACATAACTGTTACTTAAACATGAGGTTAACCGTTACCTGGGATCCGATGGATATGGACCTCAGCTCTTACTATAGCTTCAGGTCCGGGGAACCAAGGACTGAAGACAGGAGTAAGCAAAGTAAACAGCACGCGTAGAGACTCGACTGAAGACCCTATTTCTAGACTTGTACCATTATGACAAATGTACTGTACATTATAAAATAGACGGACACGCCACAGTTAATGATATATCAGTTACTCACTCTTGTACTTGCTCCGATGCTCTACTTTGATGAAAAAAATCCGCTTTTGAAAATTGGGATGTTACAATATACTTCTCACACAAAGCCTAATAGATCTCCCAAGATGAATGTCAGATAATTTATGGAAATTGAAAAGTTTATGATTGGTTGAGTTATGTTGCAGTAAACTAGAAGTTTACTAATTTAAATAAATTTATTGTTGGCATGACTTGTTTGATCATCCGAGTCATATTTATATAATGCAAATAAGATTATGTATTAACATCCACTAAAAAACCAGAAGATTCTTCATGAATAACCAACATATTGTTTATGTATTATGTATTGTTTGTTCTCAAATAGATTTGACTATGAGAATATTATTAGTCATGATTGATAATGGATCTCTGGAAATATATCAAACATTATTATATTAGCCCATTGAAATGACATGTAAACCATACAAATTTAAAAGATGCATCTGGTTATATGTGAGATTATTAGCTTACAGCCAGAAGTTTATAAGAATGCAACCTGAAGTTTGTAAAAATGATTGCAACATGTGTAACATCCTAAATTTTTTTTATAAATTAATTATATATGATAAATTTATTTTTATATATTTATTGGAAAAGAGAGAGAAACGAATGAGAAATATATATATATATATATATATATATATATATGTATTATTAAAAAAAAAAGAGTAAAAAAGTGGGAGGCGTGACCTCCCACTGCGTCAGACAGTGGGAGGCTTGGCCTCCCACTGCACAAATAAGTGGGAGGCCCTATTTCAAATAAAAAAAAATGTGATTGGGGGGATTATAAATACCCCCCACACATACACACTTCCACACACACACCCACGGTCCAGCAGAAGAGAGTGACGAGAGGAGAGTGTGAGGAAGGAAGAGGAGAAATAGAGAAGAGGTGTGGTCATTTTAAGGTATGTCTTTTATCTTATAAGATAATTTAGGTAGTTAAACTAGCTTCTTTTCAAGAAACTTTCTTCATAAAAGTTATTCTATATATTTTTATCTTTCTAATGGGGGTATTATTATGTTGGTTAGTGAAGACTATATATGTGTAGTGGATGATCAATAGTGAAGACTATATATAGTCTTCTCTTGGGAAAGTTCTGAGTTTTGACAATAGAAGACTATATATGTGTAGTGGACGATCAATAGTGAATTTTAATCGATTTAGATTTATTGTTTAGTTGTTATAGAAATTTAAAATGAATTTTCTAATTAAGAAGTTTATAATTTTTATGTCTACAAAATATTTTTTACCGATTAAATGTTATGAAAATAATTTATTTGGGTTAGGAAGTTATTATTAGAATTTTAATCGGTTAGATTTATTGTTTGGTTGTTATAGGAGTTTAAGATGATTTTTTTTTCCATTTAAGAAGTTTTGGATTTTATATCTATAAAATATTTTTACTAATTAAATGTTATGAAAATAATTTATTTGGGTTAGGGAGATATTATTGGAATTTAATTAGCTTACTTTTTGAAATTTTCGGGGCAAAACTGTAATTTCTGGAATTTTGGGGCAAAACTGTAATTTCTGGAATTTTTGGGGTAAAACTGAAGTTTCTGATATTTTTGGGGCAACACTGTAATTTTTTGAATTTTGAGACTAAAATGTAATTTCTGGAATTTGTGGGACCAAAATGTCATTTTCAAATTTTGTTATGATAATATATAGCATTATTAGAATTTTTATTTTAAGTTATAGGAAATTATAAGTTATATTTGTAATAATGTAGAGCCTTTTTGTGACCGGTAACTGTGCTGGTGGTACTCATCAAGCTGAGGTTAAGCTTGAAAGTGAGGTAACCGGGGTTAATTTATTTTATATGTTTGTTTTGGACTGTGAGGTATTTTTCTAAGCTTAATTTTTATATATATTACTTGTATGAATTTTGAAAATTATTTATATGTTTGAATATGAAATTAATTCAGTGAAGCAGTGTAATTTTCAATCTATGTATTTAAGTGATTATTATTGTTGGGTTTGTTATTGTTGTGATGGTTATAATGTTTGTTGTGAGATGATGTGTATGGAATAATAATTTAATAAAATGTTGTTGCAAATTTTATTATTATATTATTTCTTCTTTTGTGGGATATGTTGGGTTGTGTGGAAGAGATTGAAGGTGAAACTGTGCCCATCGGCTCTCTCATTCCTGGCCCATAATTTGAGTTGAGTGTTTTGGGCGGACACCTCCCTGTTACGGTATATTGGTGGTGACATGGGAAGGGACAGTATTTTTGAAGTGACTAGCTAATCTTGGCCGGGTATACTAGCACCGATAGGCTGATCCACGTCCACGAGGAAATAAGGAGGAGCAAGATGGATGAGTGGGGATGGTTTTAATTATTGTCAATTTTATATACGCATATATATTAACTGTTTTGAGATTTATTACACTTATGAAAAGTGGATTTGGAATTGTATATTTTTGTGTTGATGAGAATGGATGTTTTGTAAGGGTTGGTGGACGGAAATTGTACCCTACGCTTCGAGTTTGTAGATGGTATTTGTGCCTTGGACTCCGAGTTTGTGGGCTGAAGCTGTGTCCTCAACTCTAATAAGGATGATCTATGCATCAATATTGTCTGAAATATATATGAGATCTTTCGCTAAATGTTGGAAAATAAATTATGATGTTTTAGAACCCTTTTTGGTAACCAAGTCGAGAATTATTGTGTGAAAGGTTTTATGTAAATGAATATATATATTTTGATTATTATGGATTTTTAATTTAATTAATATTGATATTATAATTATGTTAATAAACCTGCTTCTCTGACTTGCAATCTTTTCCAGCATATCTCATAAATTAATTTCGGTTACGGGGATTTTATGTTTCACCCCGTCATTATTATTTTTTCAGACGAGACCTCTAACACTATTAGAGGACAAGGGAAACAGCTAGAGGCATAGACGTCGTGGAACTTGTAGGCCTCTTTTTGGTACTAAGGTTGTATTGATTTATATATTGCCATCATAGGGCCCTTATATTTTTGAGATACTACATTGACTATTTTGGATGACTGTTGATTTTCTGAAGGCCTGATTTTATATATTATCATATCATCGTGGATCCACCATTATATCTTTGTGACCATTGTCTTGTGTAGACCCTTTATTGCGGGTTAGTGTTGTAAGACTCGTGGGCTATTAGATCTCCTGTTCGATAATTGTGCCCTGAGTTATGGATTTTCTGTTATGGGTTTGTGGACGAAACTTGTGCCCTAGACTCTTGGTTTGTGGGCGAGCATTGTGCCCTGAACCTGAGGTGCGTGTATTGGAAAGAAAAGGGTTTTCTATAATTACATGTTAATCCAACTTTAAGAAAATATTATGATTAATTGTTATTTGTAAGAAAGGGTCTTTTCAACATGGAGTTTGCAATAATGTTTGGTGTTTGAATAAATTAAGCGCGTAATTTCCAGATTACATGATCCATGAATCATATATTAAAGCCTCCATAGATAAGTTAGATGAATGCTTATGAGAACAAAATTTATATGTTAGTATATTTGATCTTGTATGTTGCAGCATTTATATAAGCCAACAAAATTCTCCCTAGAAAATTAGTTTTTGGTCAGTAGCCAGATTAATTCCATCTTAAAAGTTTTTAATGTGCAATATTCGACCATAATGTACATAGATGGATAAATGTTGTATAAGTACATCATTCTTCTTGTTTGTCTCTAAATAAAATAGAATGATGTTTCTAAAGGAAACAAATGAATTTAGGAGACTTACACTGCATGATTAGTCAATTGTGATTTGATATAGTTTTCCTAACATGAAGGGGAGAAAATAAGCAGTTAGGTAAATAGATTAGCTGAAATGAATTATCATCGGCTCATTTTGATCCTTTTACAAAATAATGTGAACTGGAAGTTCAAAACATAATTCATTTACAAAATTTAGTTAATCAAATGCCAAAAGTATTTACTGACCCAAAGAAAGTGACAAAGTCACATGTCCCAGCTGCTAATGCTCCTATTGATGTCCTTGAAGGACAACCTATTATAAATGAATTGAAAGCATGCCTGAAGCATGGTAAGTCCATCAGTTTCAAAGATATAAATCCTCGAAAGAGAAAAGGAGCTAAGAATATAGATGATCAAGTTGAGAATAATTAAGAAAAGTTAATTAGTTGCTTCAGAAGAGTCATCTCCTGAAGAGATATTATCTCCAGTAGAGATATCTCTAGAAGAGAATGTTGTAGTCCCAGAAGAGATCCAGGTACCTGAAATATATGAAAAGTATGAGATCTCAATAAATTATGGTATGGATAGAATACGATGGGACCAAAATGAAGTCAACGTTAACGACATCTTTGCTTATAATATAGCATAGGATGGAATGAATGATATGAGGATCACGAGCCAAAATCCATTATCGAGTGCTAATAGTGAAAGAATTGGCCCCTATGGAAAAATGCTATTAATGCTGAATTAAAATTACTGGAAAAATGAAAAGTATTTGGACCTGTTGCCCATGAACCTGAAGATGTAAAGCCAGTTGGATACAAATGGGCTTTCGTATGGAAGAGAAATGAAAATGGTGAAATTATAAGATATAAGGTAAGCCTTGTAGCCCAAAAGTTTTTACACAAAGATTTGTTATTGATTTTTAAGAAATATATTCACCAGCATTGAATGCAAATACCTTTTGTTATTTGATTAGAATAGCAGTAAAAGAAGAGCTTGATCTACACCTAATGCATGTTGTATGCTGTAACTACTTATTTGTTTTGACTCACTTAAAAGTGATATTGATATGAAAGTCCCTAAAGGACTCATGGTGAGAGAAGCATATGTCCCCGAAGGATTTAATGTACCAGAAGTATGAATTCCTGAAGGATTCAAGATGTTAAAAAAACATCTAATTCAAGTTTTTAAGCACAATACTCAATTAAGTTAAATAAGTTCCTTGGCGTGAAGCTATTAGGGTGCATGTGGTATAATCATTTCAAGAAATATTTGTTGAAAGAAGGGTACAAAAAATGACCCAATATGCCCATGCATATTTATGAAAGGATATAGAAATGAGTTTGGTATAAGTGTTGTTTATGTTGATAATATCAACATCATTGGAACTCCTGAAGAGCTTGAAAAAGAAATTAATCGTTGAAGAACTACTTAGTCTAAAAGTACCATGTTTTACTATTATTGGAATACTAATGTATCATGCTGCATAGAAGATGAAGAATGGTACTAATGTATCAGGCTTGTTACCAAGAGATATAGTTCGTCACCAATACAAAGACATTGGAAGTAATGTAGTCATCAGGGGAGTAAATCAGATGCAATTAAGAATGACAAGTTGATATACGCTGTACTCTTTTTTCCTTATCTAGGTTTTGTACCACTGGGTTTTCCTAGAAAGGTTTTTAATGAGGCGGCATTAGAAAATCTAATGTAATTAAGAGGGGGAGACGATACACGTTGTACTCTTTTTCTCTTATCTAGGTTTTGTCTAACTAGGTTTTCCTAGAAATGTTTTTAATGAGGCAACATAAGAAAGTGTATCGATGGATGATGTACTTTTTTCTTTAGTTAGGTTTTATCCCACTGGGTTTTGCTAGTTAAAGTTTTTAATGAGACACATTCATAATGGACATTTAAGGGAGAGTGTTATAAATATTCCAATATTGGTATGAATGTCCATAACCTTTCAAGATGAGTCTTTTGGAATTCTACACTTAAAGCCATGTAACGTATGATATGAATGGCTTAGTGAGAGTTTTCTATGATTAATGTAAATAACTTACAAAACTTCATGTTTTACCATTATGTAGATTTACTCTTTTGTATGTAACTCTTGTAATGGAAGTGAAAGGTTTATTACCTATATATAGTAGGCATGTATCAAAAGTTGAAGGATGAAATAGAAAGAAGAATGACTCCCTCCTTGCTCTCCATTTATCTCTTGCATTTCTTCATCTTCCTCATCTTAATCTCTATTATATTTTACTTAGTTTCATAACAGTTTTTTATTAATTAAATATATTTAATTATTTATTTTAATAATTTCAAATATTTTTTAAAATTAAATTTAATTTAAATTTTTTTATAATTTGACATTTTTCTTAAAATTATCATAAAAGCTACTTATGTCACTGCCAATAAGTTTCAGTTTCAAAAAAGATACTTTTGCAACCACTAACCCAAAAAAATTTCAATTCCAGGGAGCCGTTTATACAACCGGTAATCTAATACAGTGACACAGCTGGTGGTATTGAGATGCCTTATATTTTCCCTCAAGTTTTGTGTTCGAATCCCCCCTTCCCTCGCCTTGTACCAAAAAAAAATTACATAATCAATTATTTAATTTTAAGTTTAAAAAAATAAATTTTTTTTAATTTTAAAAAAACCACTTTAAGCGCTATTTTCCCCCCTCAAAATTTGAGCGCTAATCCAAACCACACAAAATCTATCATCTAACCTGATCATCATTTAACTTTTAAATTTATGTGGTACCACGTAAATTTAAAAGAGGGGTAAGGTGTAAAAATACATATGTATTATACTTTGAAGAGTGTCCAATACCAAGTATACTTTTTTTGGTACAAAAGTACACAATGTGTTACAAATTAAATGCAAAATACCGTTTGACCATTAAGTTTGACTTTCAAAGATGCAAAAATACACATGTGGTTTGACCAAAAAAACACCCAACACCAAGGATTTTTTTATTTAATAATTTTATTTCAATTAAAGGAAAATTATTATTTCTCTAGGTATAATTCCTGGGAGACTCAATTTTTTCTTTTGATTATCATTTTGAGAAAGAGGATTTATTTAATGTGTAAAAAAGGTAAAAAATTTATTTCCATAATTTATTTATTTTCTTAAAAAAATCCTTATTAAATTTTCTAATTAGTAATTGATAAATGAGTATTTATGCATTTGAAATTTGATATTATAAATAATATATTTACTTAATACTCATTTATTAATTATTTGCTATAAAATGTAGTAAGGATTTTTTTTTAAAAAAAGAATTATGGAAATAAAAAAATTTGGCATTCCGAATTATACCTAGAAAAATAATATTTTCCTTTAATTCAAATAAAATTATTAAATTTAAAAAGAAAAAGAATTTGGTGATGAATGCTCTTTTTATCAAACCATATGTGTATTTTTACAACTTTAATAGTCAAATTTAATGATTAAAGTCAAACATAACAGTTAAATCATATTTTTGTACTTAATTTATAACCACATTTATATATTTTTACATCTAAAAAAATACTTGATGTTGAGCACATATACATTTTTCCCCTTTAATCCTTTAAAAAACTATATGCTGCACGGCGAAGAAAAGTCTGCCATTCCAGCTGGAAATGGGGCCTCCCCATGTAACAAAAATACCATATTGCCCTTCGATATTTTATTACTATGGGGGCTCTTATTTATCATTGGACAACTAAAGGAGATTCAAGTGCAGATCGAGAGAAAGGAGAAATGAGTTATCACTGATCATCAGATCCAACATGAGTTTATCATTGGATCCATGTTCCTCCATATGGGATGTCTTCTGTCGTTTCCTCAGCAAAAAAGCTGCTTATGCTTACGACTTGGAAAAGAATATCAAGTTGCTTGAAACAAAACGGGAAAAGCTTGAAGAGAAGAAGAACGATGTGGAAGCAAATATTGAAGAAGAAAGATCTCATCAAGTGAGTGGTTGGCTGAAAAGAATGGAGAGCGTTCAAGAGGTACCACTAATTATTATATTCATTATTCAATTTTTAAATTAATTTCATATTTCTTACTCGTTTAATTACATGAATTACAAAATCATTACTCCCTCTATAGTCTTTCATACTTTCAATTAATTATATCTGAAGCACTGCACATCTTTTTGCTTATGCTCTTGAGTACGTAACTTTCTCAAACTTTTAAATTAATTTCCGATTCCATTGGCTGCAATAAAAAACTTTCACAACATACATCTTATCGTTATTTTTTGTATCTAATTTAATTGAGATATAATGGGAACTATACTTAATAAATAAACTACTTTATTCCCATATATTATAGTTATATTTAATTGTTACTTAAAATTGGTATTACAAATTTCCAAATCTAAAATATAAGTAGTTTTGAACACATGGGGTAAATAGTATCGTTGAATTTGACCTTTGTATACAAATGTAAATAAACTGCTCTAACTATTATTTATACTCCTACGTAACCTTAATATAAGATCTACTCTAGAGAAGAAATTGAAGTATAAGGTAAGTGTTGTGTTAAGCGTCGGAGTCAGTATATCCCACGGATGCTGACTAAAATTATAAAAACGGATTTTCCACACGAAAAAAATTAATAATTTTAAAAATTCAAGTAATTATGATGATAGTTTGAAGTCATGTATAATTGCATATTTTCTATATACCTCTAAGCTCATGTTATTGAGAAAAAATTATTGAAATTGTGATAAACAAAAATAAGAAAAAAAAAAGAAGACAAATTATTCTACCAATTAATTAAGTTTCTTCGAAAATTTAAGAGAAAATTATAAATAGATCTTAAATAAGAAAATTAATTTTATCCTCAATCTTATTTACATATGTCAAATTTCTTTTTTTAGATATCAAATTTTTCAATTTAAAAGTGCTTAGAGTCCATGGATGATTAATTTCCATATTTTGAGCCTGTATATGTAATTATTTAACTAAACCTATAATTTATATTATATTAACCATGGTTTTTATTTGATATTAACAAATGAAACATGCTTATTCTTATCTACTACTAGTAGTATGTAATTACATACGCACAGGTGTACATATACATACATGTTCATGTTTATGATCTTACTACCTGTACATCCAAATTTGATTTAGAATGATGACATATTGTGGAGCTAATTAAGAGTATTATATTCATAGGAAATAAAAGATCTTCAAGCTCGTGGGAATAAACAAATTTTAAAAAAATGCCTGAGTAAATATTGTCCAAAATATTGCATATCAAGTTACAAGTTAGGAAAGGATGTTGCCGAGATCCTAGGGAAGGTACATGAACAAGAAACTGAATGGGAACAGTTTTGTGGGGATTTGAAAATGGCTTCCAAGCATCCGCATAAGCCAAATGCAATGCCTTGTGGTGAGACAGTGGGCTTAGATTTAATGATTCCTAAGGTATTGAAAAGTATTGAAGAAGAGAATGTTGAGATAGTTGGCTTATATGGGATGGGCGAGGTGGGAAAGACAACCTTGTTAAAGAAAATTACAAATGAACTTGTGAACATATCAGGTTTTTATATTCTATGGGTGGTGGTATCTAAAAGTCCCAACTTTAATAGTATTATGGAGTGCATTAGAACAATGGTAGGGATTGAAGATGACATTTGGAATCATTGTAGTGACCAAGATGGAAAGGCTGCAAAGATTTATGAAGTCCTAAAGAAAAAGAAATTTGTTTTGTTATTGGATGACATATGGGATAGGTTGGACTTGGAAAAGGTCGGAGTGCCACATCCAAAGGAAACTAACTTTCAATCCAAAGTGTTATTCACAACACGAGTTGATGATGTGTGTGCGAAAATGCAAGCTCAAAAAGAATTCATAGTTGAAGTTCTAATGGAGCAACAAGCTTTAGAGTTATTTTGCATGAAAGTTGGTGAGGAAACTTTGAAATCTAACCGTGTCATTTGCAATATAGCACAGGAGATGGCTAGAGAATGTAAAGGCCTGCCACTTGCATTAAGTGTGGTAAGAAGCGCTATGGCTGGTGTAAAGAGTGTAGAAGCATGGCAACACTCGATCAATAACTTAACAGATTCTTCATGGACAGCTTCAAGTTTGGAGTCAAAGGTGTTTTTTGTCCTCAAGTTTAGCTATGATCGACTACCAGATGAAACACACAAAAAATGTTTCTTACATTGCACATTATTCCCAGAGGATGATGCCATTCAAGTGTACGATCTCATTCACAATTGGATAGGGGAGGGGTTTCTTGATATTGATGGGATGAGAAGTTTACATGATATGCATTGCTATGGTGGGTCCATAATTGAAAAGTTGAAGCTTTCCTGCTTATTGGAGAATGTTGAAGCTGATTGGTTTGTTGCGCCCAGAATAATGATGCATGATGTCATTCGTGACATGGCATTATGGATAGCACGTGATCAAGACAAAAGCAAAAAGAAGGTTATAGTAGAACAAGATATAGGGGCAATATCTCAAGCTGATGTTGAAAATTGGGAAATGGTAGAAAGGATTTCAATCTGGAATGGTGCTGAATCATGGATACAAAGCAAATCTTGGACAAATCTCAAAACATTATTATTGCGTTTCAAATTTGATTGTGTAATAAATGGATTACAGAATATCCAATACGCGAGCCAATTAAAAGTCTTGAAACTATGGGAAGTGAAAATTGTATCTGCCGAAGGAATAGGTGGCCTAAATCTTTTGGAATATCTATCTCTAGGTGTTACCGGGTTAACGAATGAATCAGACTTGTGGAGAGAATTGAAGAATTTGAAAAACGTAAAGTTGTTTCATTTGGTTGTACCTGATGCTCATATAATTCCTTTGGGACTAATATCGGATCTTCATCAGTTAAAACTATTTACATATTATCCCGATGTAGTTTGAGATGAGAGAGATGAGAAAGAATTTGTGGAGGAGTTGGAGTGCTTATCAAACTTACAGGAATTGTGGGTGGCAATAACAACCGAGAGTGGCCTTAACAAATTACTTGAATCGGCCAAGTTGCAAAGCTGCATATATAGCCTTTATCTTCGTCATATCGGCGGCCAAGTTAATGGTCCATTACTATTAGCAACCATGTCAAAAATGAAGCACCTAGAGTATTTTGAATTGCGTCGTTTGGAAAACGTGATAGATCTTTCTGTTTGTGATGCATGTCATCTATCGATGCTCCAAAGTGTAGGTGTATTTAAGTGCAATACAATACATCATTTGACATGGTTGAAGTATGCTCCACTCCTTCGACGACTTGATATTCAAAAGTGCTACTCAATTGAAGAAGTGATAAAGGGACAAATAATATTAGACGAAGATGAGAAAGATACTATATTCCCTTATCTTGAAGTGTTGATATTGTACAGATTGCCAAATTTGAGGAGCATAAATGAGATAGTCGTCTTTCCCTTCCCTAAGATCCATCCATGTGATTGGTTGTGAAAATGTGAAGAAGTTACCATTTGATTCCAATTCAGCCAAAGCTAAGTTGAAGTGTATGAATGGAGATGAAGAGTGGTGGGACAACTTGGAGTGGGATGACCCTTTCACTAAAGCCACTTTTGACTCAATTTCAACAGTGGTGATCTTCTTGAACATTACTTTCTCTCTCAGGTAAAGGTACTTTAGTTTCAGTATTATTAATATTAGTTGCTTTACACCGATTTAATCATAACTTACATTTGACTTACCTGTATATTGTTGCAGATATATTATATGTGTGATGGGCTTAGTTTTCATGGTCACTTTAAATGACCTGGTTTTTGGTACTATATCCCTCACTTTTATTTAGTTTTTCCTTTCGTCTCTTTTGGTTTGATATGCTTTTAATGTTTATATGTATATGTGTGTGTATATATATATATATTGATTCAGTCATGCATTCTCTCAATTTTTGATGTTTATTAACAACATTTGGTATAATGGGGGCACACGACAATTGGTAATAATTTTAAAGTCATAGATTGATATTTGAATTGAATTTCTCATCAATAATATAAATTAATTAAATTACCGAATATATTTTTATGCCTCCAAACATGAGAAACAGAGGTGAAAATCACAAAAATACAATAAATTGAATGGAATGATAATATAGAAAAGTGACCCCCAAAAAAAAAAAAACTGAATATAAAATTTACTTTTTCTTTCTTTAGTTTTTTTCCCGTGTTTAAAAGAAAAACAAACTGTATATAAAATTATTACCAATTTTATACAAAAAACTGTATAAAATTGGTAATAATTTTAAAGTCATACATTGATATTTGAATTGAATTTCTTATCAGTAATATAAATTAATTAAATTACCGAATGTATTTTTCTGCCTCCAAACATGAGAAACAGATGTGAAAATCACAAAAATACAATAAATTGAATGGAATGATAATATAGAAAAGTGACCCCAAAAAAAAAAAACTGTATATAAAATTTACTTTTTCTTTCTTTAGTTTTTTTCCCCCGTGTGTGAGATTTTCAACCTGAACCTCTATTTATGATTCTCCCACTCTTATTTTAGTTTTATACTTCCACAGTTCTACTATTTTTTATTGTTAAATGTATGTTTGGGTGAAGGAGTTATTCCCTTGTTTATGGGCTTTTTTTTTTTTTTTTTGGGTAAATGTGGCCTTTTTATTGTCTCTAGCATGAAAAATTGAAAACTTTAGTTGGGCTTAAAGCTTTACTTCGAAATAAACTATCAAACGTACCAAAAAATGGAGAATATGGTGTTGAGAGTTTTTTCCCTACGAATATGGGCCTGATTCGGGGCGTATCCGCATTAGTTGGTACCAAAAGTTCCAGTGAATTGGATAGGCAACCGAAAAAAAACAAGTGGCACGTATATCTTCGATCGAAATAAACTACCAAGAGCATGGAATCAGATTCAGCGTTTTCATTGAGGTTTTAATAACGGAATTCCAACGTTTAGTTTGGATAAAAAAAACTTTCTTGTATTCCCATTGCTTATAGATCAGATGGCATCCCCACATTAATGGAGTGGCTTCCATCGACCATGTGGGCATAGGTAAGTTTGTGTGTATGGGACCCCTTGCCTAGGATAAAAGGCTAGATAGGGTAGTTAAATATATATATATATATATATATATATATATATATATATATATATATATATATATATATTCTTGTAATTAAAAAGCCTAAAAGTGGTTGTTACCACAATATGCATGATACATATTTAATTTATTTACCAATTTATTTAAGTTGGATTTGTGAAGATAAAACACTTAATTATCCAATCATTTATATTAGTTTTTATCAAATATACATCAAATTATAATGCTCCCTTTTATGATTCTAATATTATATCATTATTTTTTATACATAATCATTTGTTTTAACTTTTGTCATACATATAACAGGCGATGACGGATGTAGATATTTTAGAGCCCCATTGGACACTACTGGAGTTCAATCCGATATATTATTGGATTTCGTTTTTAAAAGTTGGTTTGCTGAAGACTGAATATATCAACATTTTAATTTGTATGAATTGAATGGATTATGTGGGCATTTAATGTTTGGTGTGGATGAACATTTGTTGGTTTTTTTGGATTTGGGTCAGTTGTGATGTATGAATATTGCTACGCTTTGTGTCAATTGTGCGATGAAAAAGTTTGTGGTGTAAAATGCAGGAGCTAGTTACAAAGTTTGTTATAATCTTAAATGTAATAATCCAATGCATTTTATCTCCCAATTTATAATTTTTTCCCTTCAAATTGTCCTTATTGATTCCACATATTTAATGGGGTTTTCACAAATCTGGTAGTTTAATTTTCAACGCAAATGATTAGAGCATGTACTTTAGAAAAACTGATACACTTGTTCTTACTAATTTAACTACTTTTTTCAATCCTTAGCAATTAGTAATCAAACTTTTTATATCTGGGAGTGGAAGGTTTTTCTCCTTTTGTTTGGATGAATGAATATTGTACAAGATAATATTTCTTTTGTTTTTTAGGTATTAAACGGCAAGCAACAAAGCTTGAGAGATGAATTTAAATTCTAAACAAAACCACAAACAGCTAATCATCTGAGAACACGATATGAAGAAGGAATAGATCAACACTACAAAATTTGTCGTTCCTATATTGATATTTTGAAAATCTTTTACACACACACATATATATGGGGTTTAATTTTCTCATGTTGCATGAGAAGATTCCTACACACACATGAAATAGTGGGACCCACATATACATATAGTGTTAATTATATATATATGTAGGTCCCACCATTTTATGTGTGTGTAACATGAGAAAACATTTCTCCTATAACATGAGAAATGTTTTTCCCCATATATATATATATATATATATATATATATATATAATACACACACATATATAGGGAGGAGAATTGCCAAAAAATGCCTCATCGGACAATTATTTGCCAAATGGGACCTAAGGGAAGATCTTTTGCACACAAGGGAAGATTGTTCAAACACAAGGGACTAGAGATATATAGATGAAGAATAAACAGTAATAATTACAAAATTGACTTTAATTGCAAGGAACAAAAGGATTAGGGAAACTTTATTCACATCAAAGAATATTTAAGTTAAATCACTCTTTGTTGCTGATGATGTGGATTGTGGAAACTGTCTCTCCCCGACTGTAAAAATGGATTCCCTTTTTCACTTTATTGTGTGATGTCTGTGGGCAAATGAATGAATCATATTTCAAACTCGAATCTCGCAATATTACATCACTAACGTGGTACATCAACCTGGACGAATCGAATCATATGTTTACTCTTCCAGGATCGTGTTAGTATGTAGGTGTCCTAGAGACAATCAGTTGAACACCTTGTACTGTTTGATATTTCATGATTAATATATTTGAGCATAATTTATCTTTATCATATTTATGTCTCGCCTATATTTTATAGTTAATATGAGATTAAAGATAAAGGCCCAAGGAATAGAATATGTGTTTATTCGGTGATCTATGATAGGGATCATGATCATGAGGAATCGAGTACACTACATGTCTATTGCCTGAAACTTGTTCCTAGTCTTGAATCGCCAAGAAAGGGCATTGGTGATTTCAATAAGACTAGTACGACATCATCTACTTGTATAGTGATGCAAGGTAGGGACCTCATGGAATGCAGGCATGTTGATGCCTTAGCTGATGTCGTGGGTGGATCTGTTAGAGAACAGATAGCATTAACTGACCCGCTGAGAGACTCCACAAGGATTCATTGTAGAGAGTATCATTGGATTTGTAATGTCTCTTATCATTTGGTAGTGCGGATCATCTTAGACTTGAGGATGTCATCGACCACTATGTCCTAGGGTTATACTTTGACTGTACAACTCTATCCACCTGAAAAATGGGGAGAACAATGTACTCTTGGGTATTACCTGAATACATGAGTATAGATGGTCATGCCGAAAGGACTTACAATCCTCTACAGGGGATTAGTTGTTCACAAGACCGGTAAGAGCTTGGATGACTTCTAGTTGATTCGAGAATCTATGCATAGTAAGTGATCATGAAGAGTCATGATCTATCTTAGAGTCAATAGAAGAATATTCCTGGTTCTGTGAAATAGCTACATTTAGTCAATCAAGAGAGATGATACTCTATCCTTGCTCTCGACTAAATATGAACAACATTGTAAGAGATGATATATGCACAGTATCCAAATTAGAAAAGGTAGATCACTTGATCAACTTGATTAGTTCTGGGACTGCAGAGCATTGCTAGTGTCTTATGTAGTCATTAGATGAATTGACCTATTAAAGGAGTTTAATTGGTTCAAGTTTATCTATGTCAGTAACTAATTGGGCCTAATGGGTCACACACTAAAGACTATTCTTGATTGCTTAATTTAGCTAGTTTGGACCAATAAATGTTATTGGGCTTTGTCAAGACTATTGATGTAATTGGGTTAGTACTTCAAGCCCAATTATTGAGAGGTTAAGAGATTGAGGTAATTTATGAATTAACCAAGGCTGTATCCAATCAGGATTGGATAAAGAGAGTAATTAATTAGTAATTATTTATTCATGTGAATAGTGTCAAATGAATAGTAAATTACTATTCATCTTTTACTATTCATGAATAATCAATTATTATAATTAATTATAAGAAGCACTTCTTGAAATAATTAATTGTTCAAGAATCACTTCTTGGAATAATTGATTCTTCAAGAAGCACTTTGGATTTGAAGTAGAAATGAATGTGTGGCTCACATTAAAAGAAGAACATGTGGCTCACACTGAAAGAAGAACATGTGGCCATGGTTCACTCCTTGTTTCTATAAATAGCACTCATTTCCTTCATTCCAATTCACACAAAGCTTCTCTCTTAAGCTTCTCTCTCTCTCTCTTCCTCTTAAGGAAGTTCTTTCTCTTTCTCTCTCTTTCTTCCTCTTAAGGAAGTTCTCTTAGTCTTGAGTAAGAAATCCAAACTCTTGAAGTTCTCCACCTTGTTACTGCCTAGCAAGCATTCAAGGAGTCCGGGATTCAAGGAGAAGGTGTTCTCATTTGCAATCAGGAGATAGTCGTGTGGATCAACGTTAGAGGACATCATACTCTTTGACGTCTTCAAGTGATCACAGGTATTCCTGAAACCCTGTATGTGTTTTAACGAGTAGATCCTAAATATGTACTGTAAGAGTTACGGTACATGGTACATGACTCATGAGGTTAGTATTTCCACATGGTACGGTAAATATTATTTACCAAAGAGTTTCTTCTGAGTATGCTCTGTGGCTGCAGCTTAGTCTAATCTGTCACATCAGAAAAGAATTATTCTTGGACAGTAAATATTATTTACCAGTACAGTAAATATTATTTACCGAACAGTAAAAAATTATTTACCAGCATAGTAAATATTATTTATCGATGTAAAATATATTTACAGGCGTGGTGAAAAATTATTTACTGTTCACGCTGAATATTATTTACTGGTGTAGTAAAAATTATTTACTGGCACGGTAAAAATTATTTACCATCACAGTAAATATTATTTACTGGCACAGTAAAAATAATTTACCGGTACGGTAAAAAAATATTTTTACTGTTACTATTCACATGAATAGTAAATATCCAACATGGGTTCCGCAAATACTGAAAAATTTTGTTTTTCAACCTCGTAAACATGTTGCTTGAACGTCAAGCTAGCTCAATCTTAACCCTCAGATCGGGCCTCATATGCTTGCAGATTCTTGGTAAATCAATCAATTTTCTCGATAACATTAGAATTAACTACTTGGGAAGAAATTAACCATAGTTTCATGCTCAGGCACTCCCAACAAATCAACTATATATGTTAGTTATATGAATGAATTTTTAATTTTCTTGTTAATTAAGATCCCTTGGAGTGTGATTGCTTTTATGATGTAGAAAAGCAATTAAACCCCATATATGAGCTTGTTTGGTTGAAGTATGCTCCACTCCTTCGACAACTTCGTGTTCTAGATTGCTACTCAATTGAAAAAGTGATAAAGGGAGAAATAATATTAGAAAAAGATGACAAAGACACTATATTCCCTTCTCTTGAAGTGCTGATATTGCAAGGATTGCCTAATCTGATGAGCATACATGAGAGAGTCTTGTCTTTCCCTTCCCTGAGATCCATCGATGTGGTTAGGTGTGAAAACCTGAAGAAATTACCATTTGACTCCAATTCAGCCAAGGCTAAGTTAAGGTGTATCTTGGGAGGTCAAGAGTGGTGGAACAACTTGGAGTGGGATGACCATGCCACTAAAGCCACTTTCCTCTCAAAATTTCAACAGCGATGATCTTCTTGAACATTACTTTCTTTCTCAAGTAAAGGTACTTCAGTTTCAGTTCTAGTATTATTAATATTAGTCTTTTTACTCTTATTTGATTATATATGTATTACTTTTTTTGGTCAAAGATTATATATGTATTACTTAAATGTGCATATCCTTGCAGATTTATTCATGGAAGATATATTATATGAGGGATGAGCTTAGTTTTCATGGTCACTTTGAATAGCCTGGTTTCTGGTACCATATCCGATCCTCACTTTTTGGCTCATTTAGTTTGATTAATTATTTTGTTCTTTTCTTTCAATGGTTTCATATATATATATATATATATATATATATATATATATAGTGATTCTGTCCAGGTGAAAAAAAAATGATTCAGTCATTTTCGTAACTTTTGATATTTAATAACAACATTTGATATGATATGATGGGGGCATACTATAATCGGTAATAATCTTAAATTCATATATTGATATTTGAATTGAATTTCTTATCAATAATATAACTTAATTAAATTACATAATGTATTTTTATGCCGCAAAACATGAGAAACAAAGGTGAAAATCACAGAAAATACAATAAATTGAACGGATTGATAATGTAGAAGATTGTCCAAAAAAATAAAAATAAAAAATGTATATAAAATTTAATTTTTCTTTCTTTAGTTTTATTGTGAGAGCTTTTCAACCTGAACCTCTATTTATAATTCTCACACTCTTATTATTTTAGTTTTAAGCTTCTACTATTTTTTATTGTGAAATGTTTGGGTGAAGGAATTATTCCCTTGTTTATGGGCTTTTTATTGTCTCTAGCATGAAAAATTGAATTTTTTTTTTATTGTCTCTAGCATGAAAAATGGAAAACTTTAGTTGGACTTGAGGCTTTCGTTCGAAATAAACTACCAAATATGTACAAAAAACAAGTGGCATGTATATCTTTTCCCATTTCCCCGAATTATATTTTTGGACATTTTAAAATTAACTTTTCATGTAGGTTAACTTGTGTATTGCTCTACTTCTTTTGTCGCATCCCAATTTTCTAAAGCGTTTTCGGAATAATCGATCAAAGTTTGAAAAGATTTAATCAGAGTAGAGCATCGGAAAAATTTCAAAAGAGTGAGTATCTGATAAAACATTCACTGTTGTAGTATCTGGCTGCTTACACAGCGGTACAGTAGTCTGAAAATAGTTCAATAAAATAACGTCAAAATAAAAATTTCTCCGTCTTCGTCCTCGCGCTGGCTTCTTATCCTTGTCCTTGGCCCTGGTTCCACTGGACCCTGACGCTATGTTAAGAACTGAGGTTCAATTACATTGAACCTCAGGTAACGGTTAACCTCATGCTTATGTATGACAGATATTCATTCAGCAACAAACAACAATACATATCACATGTAAAGTCATCTATGTAATAGTACACATCGCATGTACAATCATCTATGATATTAGTACACATGTACATCACATGTACAACCATCTGTGTTATCAGTACACATCACATGTACAATTATCTATATTATCAGCACATATCAAATGTACAAACATTTATGTTAACAGTACATTTCACATGTAAAGTTGTTCGTGTACACTTCACATGTACCATTCCCACCTATCACATATATAAGCATATCATAAGCATCAGAGTTAGTGTTACAATACGCTAACGTACCTGAATCGATAGTTTTGGTATGACGTCGATCAGAAAACGATTGCAGACTTTCTATAAGAGTAATATCGCGTCTATTAACTCACAAATAATATACTAAAAGATATCTTATCCACAATTGGCTATTCTACCCTTGGTGTATTTATTTTTCCATTATTTCCTTTGAATTTTCGGATAAAAACGCTGATTATCAGCATTTAGGGCTGATTTTTGCCTAATTTCGAAAAATCATAACTAATTCTAGAAAAATCGAAACGAAGATCCATAAAATGTTCCGGACTCCTTAGGATGTCTATTTTTCAGAAAAAATATCAGACTTTGCCAAGAATTCAAAAATAACTCCCAGATTTCACGTGTTCATACTCTGCCCAGAAATTTCACCCAGAAAAATAGCCTAATCTTCAAAAATTCATATCTCCTTGTCCAGAGATCAAAACGTTACATATTTTATATATTCGGAAAGCCCTACATGTCTACTTTATTTCTGGAAAATTTCGTGATTTTTAAAGATCATTTGATACAGAAACTAATGTCCCCTATCCAGTTGACTCCCAAAATCCAGCAATTTTAGACTTCTTTCAATCTTACTCTAACTTGTTCCCTTAATCCTAAAAGTCACTTCCCAACATGTTTCCACCTTGTCAAGCATCTTTTTGATGCAATAAGGCTTGAAAACAAATATGGGGAATTACTTTACCTATTTACTAGATTAAACTAACATCTACATTAAACTACTAAGAACAACTAATTAAGAACTAAAGACTAGAAACTAAAAACTAAAGACAAGCTTACCTCTTGAAAACCATTGCTACCTCCCATCCTTCTTGCTTCCTTCTCTCTACTCTCTTTCTCTCTAAAACTCATTTGAGTTTGGTGTGAAGAATGAAGAGGGATTTGTGTAACACCACAATTTTAATATCCAAAAACTCGGTCAAAATATTGAAAATACCTTCAAAAGAGTTCAACAATATCCAAATCCTTTTACAATGTTACCATTTCGAATAAAACCCGTAATACATAAGCAGAATAAATTCCAGAAAATATTTCAGAGTTTAATACAAAACGGAAGTCTTAGGTTCATGGCAAATAAAATAACATATCATAATTTATTGGAGATTAAATGAGCTTCCAGAGCTCACTCCATAGGTGCCTTCCCTTGCTCTCTACTAGAATAATCACCTGAAAAATGTTAATATGGGATGAGATTCCACGTCTCAGTAACTACTGAATATTTCTACCTTACACGAGCAAATTACATATAACAACAATAAAAGGTAATATAATGTGAATT
The DNA here is from genome assembly GCA_034222035.1 of Acacia crassicarpa. Lineage (NCBI taxonomy): Eukaryota > Viridiplantae > Streptophyta > Magnoliopsida > Fabales > Fabaceae > Acacia > Acacia crassicarpa. Next base: position 54,380,983 of record JAWXYG010000001.1, on the reverse strand, counting down.
TAATATACTCTGATATTTTGATATACCGTTGTTCACATCAAATGCCTTTACAAAATACTCATCATTCTTTATTGAATAATTCAGAAATGCACTATGCAGTATGCAGCCTCCCTTATATCCCCTTCCAACCGTATACCGCTGACTGGAACCATAGGCTAACATATAGTCCAATAGAAACTCATTCATTTGACTGGATGGTTTCAAGCTCACCAAAACTTAAGATACACCCGGCCAAAGGTATAGAGCTTAAATCTGGACTATGGCTCCCCTCCTTTAAAATAACAACTAAGGAGGTGTCACATGTCCCACATCTCCAATGAAATCCCGGCCAGAGGAAAACATGGAAGATGGGACCCTGAAAAGTACCATCCACTGTGCACCGAGTGGTGGCATGAACAATTCTTATCATTCAATTCCCTCCTTACTCCACCCATCACAATACAACCGCCATGATGAATGTATTTATTCAAAAATAATGCATTATTATACCATTATATACATTGATATGCGTATTTATGAATAGTAAAATACTATGCGTATCTGTGAATAGTAAAATACTATGCGTATCTGTGAATAGTAAAATACTATGCGTATTTGTGAATAGTAAAATACGGTATATACATGAATAGTACATACGGTATGTATACGTGAATAGTATAAATAAATAGTAAATACGGTGTGAATAGTAAATACGGTATACGTGAATAGTAACATGAATAGTAAATACGGTATACATGAATAGTAAATATGAATAGTAAATACGGTATACGTGAATAGTAAAATGAATAGTAAATACGGTATACGTGAATAGTAACGTGAATAGTAAATACGATATACGTGAATAGTAAAATGAATAGTAAATACGGTATACGTGAATAGTAAAAATGAATAGTAAATACGGTATACATGAATAGTACGTACGTATAAATAGTACCTCTGCAGATTTGCAAGTCAAAGTTCCCACACCAGATCTTAAAACCATAAATATTTTCTAAATATTCTTGCCAAAATAGTAAACAAACAAATTTATAATCATACATAATTCACAAGTATAAGGAAGAATATTCAGAGTTACCTGTTACTTGCTAATACCCGAATCACCAACCAGCTATTATAACTCTCAAGCAAATATCTCTACTCTCTCTCTCTCTATACCTCTCTCTATGGCTCTTAGAAGTTGTGAAGAATGAAATGAAATGAAAGGTCTATTTATAGTTGGAAAATGGGTCTTTAAGTGTAATTTTAGTCTCTGGGTCGTTTTACGTAATTTTCCTAAAAACTAAAAAGAAAACCTCCCGTGAACTTCAGCCGCCCTCGTGAAAGTTTTAAAAATTTTTAATAATATAATATTATAAATTAAATAGTAAATTATTATTACGTGGGTCCCGCTGACAATTTTTTTCCAAAATTCACGAGCAATTGTCATTCACGGGAAAGTTTGCAGAATTATTTTGGCCGTGGGTCCCGCGATGAATAGTAATACTATACAAATAGTAAATCACTATGCACAAATAGTAAATACTATTCACTGGTCCCAAAAAAAAAATACTGATTTCAAATTTATCACTTTCTGAAAATAGAGCCTACTAGTCTTCCCAAAATAGGTTTATGTTCAAGATATTAGATTCAAAATTCAGGATGTTACATTTCTCCCCTCCTAAAAGAAAATTTTGTCCTCAAAATTTCGCTATAATAAGAATTCTAACCTATTTAAATAAATGTGGATAAGCTTGTCGCATGCTCTCCTCCGTTTCCCAAGTAGCGTCTCTGGGAGCCATTCCTTTCCACTCGACCTTTACAAGTCTAATGGTCTTGTTTCTTAATTTCTTGTCTCTTGCATCGACAATCCGCACCGGCTCAGCTTTATACGTCATGTTATCCTTGAGTTCTACCTCTTCCACTTCTATAATGTGGGAAGGATCCGGTTGGTATTTCTTCAGTTGCGATACATGAAAGACATTGTGAAGATTCGCAAGCTGTGGAGGTAAAGCAATCCTGTAAGCTACCGGTCCAATTTTCTCCAAAATCTCATAAGGACCCATAAAACGAGGTGAAAGCTTCTTTGCTCGTATTGCTCTACCAATGCCAGTCATTGGTGTGACTCTTAAGAATACATGTTCGCCCACCATGAACTCCAACGGTCGTCTTCTCTTGTCAGCATAACTCTTCTGTCGACTCTGAGCAGTGAGAAGTTTCTGTTGAATCACCTTAATCTTTTGAGTCGTCTCGTCCACAAGTTCTGGACCTATTAAAATTCGCTCATTCAATTCCGTCCAGCAAATAGGAGATCTACATTTTCTTCCATACAAAGCCTCATAAGGTGCCATCTCAATGCTGGAGTGATAACTATTGTTATATGCAAACTCCGCAAGATGAAGATGATCGTCCCAACTTCCTTTTAGTTCGATTGCACAAGCCCGCAACATGTCTTCCAGAGTTTGAATAGTCCTTTCAGTCTACCCGTCAGTTTGAGGATGATAAGCGGTACTATAACTCATCCGAGTTCCCATAGCATTCTGCAATGCTTTCCAAAATCGTGAAGTGAATCGTGGATCACGATCAGATACGATGCTATTCGGTATCCCATGCAATCTAACAATCTCCTTCATGTAGATCTTTGCTAGTCTCTCCAATGAGTATTCTGCTGCAATTGCTAGAAAATGAGCTGACTTAGTTAACCTATCGACAATTACCCAAATGGCATTATGTCCAGAGGTTGTTAAAGGAAGTCCCATGATGAAATCCATAGAGATGCTGTCCCATTTCCACTCTGGGATATCCAAATTCTTTAATAATCCAGGAGGTTTCCGATGTTCGATCTTGACTTTCTGACAAGTCAAACAACAAGTGACAAAGTCAGTCACATCTTTCTTCATGCCTCGCCACCACCAATTCTGCTTAAGATCATGATACATCTTGGTTGTTCCAGGATGGATAGTGTATTTACTCCGATGAGCCTCCTCTAGTATGAGCCTTTTTATTTCTCCATCATTAGGTATGCACACTTTTCCTTTATACCTTAATATCCCATCTCTATCGATCCCAAATTTCGATTCTTTTCCTTCTTCAATATCTTCCCTCACGTTTAATAGATACTCATCTTCGAGCTGAGCGAATTTAATCTCTTTCCAAATTGTGCTTTCAATAGTTAATGCTTCCATGGTAGCGACCAAACCTGACATTACATCAATAGATGTACTTGGTATCTCCTCGAGCAATTTATGTTCTCTGATCATCATCTGGGCTACATGGATTGTCTTTCTACTTAAGGCATCTGCTACAACGTTCGCCTTTCCTGGATGATACTTCAATTCGAAGTCGTAGTCCTTGATAAACTCCATCCATCTCCTCTGTCGCATGTTGAGCTCCTTTTGGTCGAACAGGTACTTCAGACTTTTGTGGTCACTATAAACCTCGAACTTTGAACCGTAGAGGTGATGCCTCCAAATCTTCAGAGCAAACACTACTGCTGCCAGTTCTAAGTCGTGAGTAGGATAATTCCCTTCATGTGGCCTTAACTGTCGAGAAGCATAAGCTACTACCCTACCATTTTGCATTAATACACACCCAAGACCTTTCTTGGAAGCATCTGTGTACAAAGTAAAGGTCTGAGCAGGATCTGGAATTATAAGTACTGGTGCCGTAGTCAACTTAGTCTTCAAATTTTGGAAAGCTACTTCACACTTTTCGTCCCATACAAATGGTTGACCCTTCCTTGTTAACTTAGTCAAAGGCATAGCTATTTGCGAAAAGCCCTTGATAAATCTCCTATAATAGCCAGCTAGACCTAGAAAACTCCTGATCTCAGTCACGGACTTTGGTCGTTCCCATTGGAGAACTGCTTCAACTTTAGTATGGTCCACTGCAACACCTTCAGCCGATACGACATGGCCTAGGAATTTTACTTCCTTCAACCAAAATTCACACTTAGACTGTTTCGCATAGAGCTTGTGCTCCTTCAACACTTGTAGCACGATTCTAAGGTGCTCTTTATGCTCTTCTTCATCCTTAGAGTAGATAAGGATGTCGTCAATGAAAACCACTACAAATTTATCTAGATATGGTCGGAAAATTCTATTCATGTAATCCATGAATACTGCTGGAGCATTTGTTAGCCCAAATGGCATAACAAGAAATTCATAATGGCCATATCTAGTTCTGAATGCAGTTTTTGAGACATCTTCAGCTTTGACTCTCAGTTGGTGATAACCTGATCTGAGGTCGATCTTGGAGAATATGGATGCTCCCTTCAACTGATCAAGTAGATCGTCGATCCTGGGTAAAGGATATTTATTCTTTATAGTCACTTTATTCAACTGGCGATAGTCAATGCATAGTCTCAGGCTCCCATCTTTCTTCTTCACAAAGAGTACGGGCGATCCCCAAGGAGATACACTGGGTCTGATAAAACCCTTTTCTAACAATTCTTCGATCTGCTTCTTCAATTCTGCTAGTTCCGATGGAGACATTCGGTAAGGAGCTTTAGATATAGGTTCTGTTCCAGGTACGAGATCAATAGAAAATTCTACTTCTCTCTCTGGGGGTAAACCTGTCATTTCTTTCGGAAATACTTCCGGAAATTCTTTCACCACTTCAATGTTCTCTATCCCTTCCTCCACTTCTGTTTGAATGGAGAAAAACACCATGTACGCAAGACAACCATGATGAACAGGCTTTTCATCTTGTACTATAGACAACAATTGTGGTCTACTATGACTCATAGAGTCATCCGCAAGAGAGATAGTCTTCCTCTTGCAGTCAAGGATGATGTCATTAGCTGACAACCAATCCATTCCTATTATTACATCGATACCCTTCGTGGGTAAACAAACAAGGTCTATATTTGAGATCCTATTATCAATCTCAATCGTACAATTTAAGCAAGCCCTAGAAGTTTTTACTGAAGCTCCCGCCGGTGTAGAAATAATCATATAATAAGGCAATTCACTCACTCTTAAATTCAATCGAGGCACACAGTCGTATGATATAAAAGAGTGTGTGGCACCAGAATCAAATAAGGCTTCTACTTCAAGACCTTGGAGTTTGAGGATACCTTTAATTAGATTTGGTGAAGCACTTGCCTCCTGATGTGATAGTGCAAACACTTTCCCTGGCACTGCAGTTCTAGCATCCTTGGCTCCTCGAGGCTCCTCCTCACAAAATCTGGAAATGTGTCCTGGCTTTCCACAGTTGAAACACGTCACACATGGTCCTTGGTGTATTCTTCCACACTTGGCACACATCTGATTGTTAGCGGTGCTTGCAACAGGAGCTGTGGATCCCCTATATGAACTCTGACCTCCACTGAAGTGACTCCTTTGAGGTCCTTTGAATTGACTCCTCGGTGGTCTGCTGAAATGACTTCTTTGGGGTCCAGTAAAATAACTCCTCGATGGTCCACCAAAGTGATTTCTGGATGGTTGGCTAAACCGCGTATTCACATTACTGAAGTTGTGACTCTGCTTCTTAGTAACTCCTCCCGTTGGTCTCATGAGGTGTGTAGATCTGGCCTGAAAACCCTTCATCTTCTCAGCTTCCTCTTCTCGTTTGTTCCTTGCTATCGTGCGCAGTTTGTCGCATATTTCTTCAAAATCCCTTGTTTCATCAAGGAACGGTGATAGAGCTGTTTTTAGGTCTGGCCTAGCTTTTTCAACCAATCGAGCACTCAACCATTTAGAGTTGTTCTGTGAATATCCGCAGAATTTAGACAACTCTAAAAAGCGAGTAATAAATTCGTCTTCATGTAATTCCCCTTGCCTGAATGTAAGGAATTCAGTTTCTTTCTCTATTCTGATTGAAGGGGAAAAGTAATAATTTTCGAACTTTTCCTTAAACTCTTCCCACGTCATCTCAGCATTTCCTTTTGTTTTGGTGCTTTCCCACCATTCTTCAGCTGCTTTCTGCAACAATTGTTCAGCAACCATCACCTTTTGTTGTGAGCTAATCTCGATAACTCTGAAAATCTTTTCTACACGCTTCAGCCACTCCAGTGCTGCAATCGGATCTAGCTTCCCCTCGAACATCGGTGGAGTAAACTTCCGAAATTTTTCCCAAACCTCAGTAATAGGTAAGGGATGATACTGAGAATGAGAACCGCTACTACCTCCATCTTCAGTGCGAGAATGACTTCCTCCCCTTGATTGATGGTCAGAAGGTGTGACTTCCAGAGCCTTCTCCTTTCCTTCCTTACCACCTTGGCCTCTTCCTTTTGCTAGTTCATCCTCGTGTCTATTCACTTTCTCTCTCATCTCCAAGATGACGTCTCGTAACTCTGCCAAAAGGGCATTGTTATCCTGAGGATAGGGACCATCTTGATGCGAAGGGAGACCTCTTTGGGACGGAGCAGGGGTTGAATTAGTTCTTCGAGTTCTTGCCATTATCTCCTCCTATGATTAATACTATAAGGACACTAAACAAATAAAAATAGCTAAATAAATTCTAAATCTAACAAAGGGAAGTGCTCATGTTATGATATTTAATTTGCCACGAACTTTTTTTAAAAAAATTTAAGAAATCACTTTAGAAAATAAACAAAATTGCCATGGAACCTTTGGCTCTGATACCAAAAATGTAACACCACAATTTTAATATCCAAAAACTCGGTCAAAATATTGAAAATACCTTCAAAAGAGTTCAACAATATCCAAATCCTTTTACAATGTTACCATTTCGAATAAAACCCGTAATACATAAGCAGAATAAATTCCAGAAAATATTTCAGAGTTTAATACAAAACGGAAGTCTTAGGTTCATGGCAAATAAAATAACATATCATAATTTATTGGAGATTAAATGAGCTTCCAGAGCTCACTCCATAGGTGCCTTCCCTTGCTCTCTACTAGAATAATCACCTGAAAAATGTTAATATGGGATGAGATTCCACGTCTCAGTAACTACTGAATATTTCTACCTTACACGAGCAAATTACATATAACAACAATAAAAGGTAATATAATGTGAATTTAATATACTCTGATATTTTGATATACCGTTGTTCACATCAAATGCCTTTACAAAATACTCATCATTCTTTATTGAATAATTCAGAAATGCACTATGCAGTATGCAGCCTCCCTTATATCCCCTTCCAACCGTATACCGCTGACTGGAACCATAGGCTAACATATAGTCCAATAGAAACTCATTCATTTGACTGGATGGTTTCAAGCTCACCAAAACTTAAGATACACCCGGCCAAAGGTATAGAGCTTAAATCTGGACTATGGCTCCCCTCCTTTAAAATAACAACTAAGGAGGTGTCACATGTCCCACATCTCCAATGAAATCCCGGCCAGAGGAAAACATGGAAGATGGGACCCTGAAAAGTACCATCCACTGTGCACCGAGTGGTGGCATGAACAATTCTTATCATTCAATTCCCTCCTTACTCCACCCATCACAATACAACCGCCATGATGAATGTATTTATTCAAAAATAATGCATTATTATACCATTATATACATTGATATGCGTATTTATGAATAGTAAAATACTATGCGTATCTGTGAATAGTAAAATACTATGCGTATCTGTGAATAGTAAAATACTATGCGTATTTGTGAATAGTAAAATACGGTATATACATGAATAGTACATACGGTATGTATACGTGAATAGTATAAATAAATAGTAAATACGGTGTGAATAGTAAATACGGTATACGTGAATAGTAACATGAATAGTAAATATGAATAGTAAATACGGTATACGTGAATAGTAAAATGAATAGTAAATACGGTATACGTGAATAGTAAATACGGTATACGTGAATAGTAAAATGAATAGTAAATACGGTATACGTGAATAGTAAAATGAATAGTAAATACGGTATACATGAATAGTACGTACGTATAAATAGTACCTCTGCAGATTTGCAAGTCAAAGTTCCCACACCAGATCTTAAAACCATAAATATTTTCTAAATATTCTTGCCAAAATAGTAAACAAACAAATTTATAATCATACATAATTCACAAGTATAAGGAAGAATATTCAGAGTTACCTGTTACTTGCTAATACCCGAATCACCAACCAGCTATTATAACTCTCAAGCAAATATCTCTACTCTCTCTCTCTCTATACCTCTCTCTATGGCTCTTAGAAGTTGTGAAGAATGAAATGAAATGAAAGGTCTATTTATAGTTGGAAAATGGGTCTTTAAGTGTAATTTTAGTCTCTGGGTCGTTTTACGTAATTTTCCTAAAAACTAAAAAGAAAACCTCCCGTGAACTTCAGCCGCCCTCGTGAAAGTTTTAAAAATTTTTAATAATATAATATTATAAATTAAATAGTAAATTATTATTACGTGGGTCCCGCTGACAATTTTTTTCCAAAATTCACGAGCAATTGTCATTCACGGGAAAGTTTGCAGAATTATTTTGGCCGTGGGTCCCGCGATGAATAGTAATACTATACAAATAGTAAATCACTATGCACAAATAGTAAATACTATTCACTGGTCCCAAAAAAAAAAATACTGATTTCAAATTTATCACTTTCTGAAAATAGAGCCTACTAGTCTTCCCAAAATAGGTTTATGTTCAAGATATTAGATCCAAAATTCAGGATGTTACAATTTGCTTACTATTTATAGGCTACAAGCATCTTCTCTAACAAGCCACTTCTCTTCTCTCTCCCTTCAACTTTTTCATCCTTCTTCAAGAAGCTAAAGAACTTGGGGTTCAAGTAAGGAATAGTGCCAACTTCCTTGACAAGTTGTTGACCTCATTTAGCATGTGTTTGAAAACAAAACCTTGCTCCCCCAAGACTCAAAAAAACGTGCTCCTCCTTCTTCATTGTTTTAATCATTTAATATGTTTTTAAATAGCCAAATTCATGGTTATTTCAAGCAAAATTCCAGCAGATTTATTCCAACACTCATGCGCCATTTCTGTTGACTTTTCAACTCTAATATATAATGTTTTATTAATCTCTTTCATCAAGTGCTTAATTGCCCAATAATCATTCTTAGTATTCTCTAATTGCCTTAAACCTTTTCATACTCCTTTATGATTTATTTTTGACAATATAAAGACTAAATGTTAATGTCTTATTTAATGTAGATTTAATTGTTCTTTAATTATTTATTAGTTGTTGGAAATTTTCCTCTAATTGGTTTAGGGATTTTCATGCTATTTGATGACATTTTATAACCCTTAATCTAATTATAGATCGTTTTATCTAATCGATTTTGAGTATTCACAAGTCATACAAGTATTTTAAGATCAATTGTGCATAATTATGCAATTAATTTCATTAGTATAATTTTAATTGTCTCCTAATTGTGGTTAATTCCCTTTTATTAATTCAAGTGGTTTCATAACACTTCCTTGTTTATTTTGGTTACATAAGAACCATGTTTTAACATGATCATTTTATCATATTTATGTTCCTTAATCATATTCTTAAAATTAGCCCTTCAACTTTAATTAATCTCTCTTAATTAATTTTAGTATCTCCATAGTATTTTGTTGCTCTTATGATTATATAAGACTAGGCTTTAATATGGTAATTTTTGTGGTATTTTATGATCTCAATATAAAATTAGAGAATTTGGTTTTTAATTACCTTAATTCTTAGAGAAAATTCCCTAAATTAACATAAATATGTTACTCAATTTTGAGACCACATATTCACCTATTTTTAATAAGCATTATTTGTCAAAATATAATATTTATAATGATTATGAATTTTAGGGTATTACATCTTTAAATAAGACTTTGAATTATAGAATTGAACTTTGTAATATCTTATATTTTGGGAAATAATAGAAATAAAATTATATCTTGTAAACCGTGAACTAGGTTTCTTGGGTAAGGGCATATTATGAATCAGTGAATTTTTGTCTCGAAGATGGTGTCACCCGAAGTAATTTCTGTTTCCGGCAGTGTCCGACTTAAAATCTTTGACAGATTATGAAATACCCTGAATGAGGTCAAAAATTCAGTTGACCCAGATATTTTTAAAGAGGAAGAATAGAGCTTCAAGGCTGTGCTTCCGGATTTTTGAAATTTTGCAAAAGATCACGCGATCAGAACACCGAACAAGGGATTTTATCAGTAAAAAAACACTATTTAAATTATTTAAATAAAAAAAAATATAAGGCAGCCACGAGGTGCACCTCGTGTGCCTTTTTTATATTTTTTTTATAATTTTGAAAATTACGCAAAATGACCCAAAAACAAGAAATTACACTTAAGGACCCATTTTCCAACACTATAAATAGAGGCCTCATTTCTTCATTTTCTTCACACCAAACTCAGATCACAACGGTCGAGTTTAATAGAAGAGAGAGAATTCTTAGAGTTTAGAGTGAGAATTTAGAGTAAAGTTCTCGGAGCTGGAGAGAAGAAGTAAGAACTTCAAGGGTAAGTTCTTTGGTCTCTAGATTTGGTAGTTTCTTTTGGTAATTATAGTAGAAATGCCAGATAGAGTTTTTTCTGAGTATGCTCTGTGGCTGCAGCTTAGCCTGATCTGTCACATCAGAAAAGAATTATTCTTGGGCAGTAATGTTATTTACCAGTACAGTAAATACTATTTACCAAACAGTAAAAATTATTTACCGTCACGGTAAAAATATTTTTACTGGGACTATTCACATGAATAGTGAATACTATTCATATGAATAGTAAATCTTCAACGTAGAATTCCACAAGTATTGCAAAGTTGATGGCCACTGATAAATGTGATATTGTTCCTATAGGGTATCTGTGAACTTGTACCGCTGTTTTCCGTTAGAAGTATCGTTTTAGTCAAACGTACCAAAACATCATCAACGAAGGTACGGACGCGTACTGTAACCTTAACTCTGATGCTTATTGTAAATTTGTATGTGATGGATAGTCTGAGATTCTGTTTTTATAAAGTTGTGCATACACATTCAGCTATATACGGGTTATAGTCATGATAATGCCGTTGAGTTTTCCTAGCGCTGAGGACACGGATGTACACCGTGGCACTGGGTAGTGCAGACTGGATTAAAATATGAGGTGGTTGTGCTGTTAAAATGTGATTATGCTGAAACTATCATGAATATCTATTATATATAAAATTGTTACATAAGCATGAGGTTAACTGTTACCTGAGGTTCAATGGGAATTGAACCTCAGCTCTTACCATAGCCTCAGGTTCTGGCGGAGACAGGGTTACTGACAAGGGTAAGCAGGCTGCTTAAGGACTCGGACGGAGGATTGTTTATCTGTTGCTGTTTTCTTATGTATTTTGAGTACTTGAATATTTGGATGACTGTATTAGTATCAACACACCAATGTTGGTTAAATATCAGATACTCGTTTTGTTTTAAAATGAAAACTTTTTTCTGATGCCACTCTGTTTAAATTATTCAAAACTCTGATAATCTCTTTTGAAAATCGCTTATTAAAAGACGGGACGTTACATTTTGGTATCAGAGCCTGGTTCCTGGCACGAAGTTAACTAGGTTACTTTAAACGGTCTTGTAAGGTTGTTTAAGTAGCAGAGTTAAGTTCTAGCCTTCAAAAGTATTTTATCTGGCATGAACCCGACTTAGTTATAACAAACCATTGGTGCCGAAGGTAGGGCCGAGTCTATGTGGATCAGCCAATCAGTCACCCTAGCACGGTGAGGCTCCCATGATAGACGCCTACCTGGCTAATCGGTTGATTAACTAAGTTAGGCTCTAAGCCATGGTTTTCTTTAAAAAAAAAAAATATTTCAAAAAAAAAAAGTATAAGTACTGATATGACCCTGGTGTTGTTGTAGAAATGGACAAAGAGGAATTTTCGTATATCAATTACTTTGGGAAAAGAAGACGTATTGCACGTCGGTCGATAGTCCCCGAACCAGTAAGTAGGAGATTGAACCCTGAGCCGATAAATCCACTCTCGGTACCAATGCCTGAACCTGTGCCGGTACCAGAATCACTCTACCCCGCTCTTGCACTTGATAATGATCCAGAACCAGAATACCATCCTGGACCTGAGTATCCCGACCATCTATATGACTCAATACCCATTCTTGCAGAGCCCTACTCACCGGAACCCGGAAATCCCAGCAATTCACATCACTCCTCAATAGGTGATAACTTTGACTATCCTCAGATACAAGATCTCGACTATGACTCTGACGCCAACTCTGGCAACCTGGAGTACGTCTTAGATGAAAACTCCATCTTAACTTTAGCCTTACACTTGGAATTTCTCCATGCCGCTCTCACTACTAAGACCGAGAAAGACAAATACCTACTGTATCTGACCCGAGTCAGAGAATTTTACCAGGCAAACTCTCGCTACCATTTTCTGTATCCTTCTAGAGACTGGGTTAAATCCACCCTTCATCACTTTCCTCGCACCCATTTCTGGAAAACAAAAATCAATGAAATTCTGAATGAGGGCCACATCGAGGATGTGTGCTCGTGCATTTTCTGCCTCCAACATTTAGTTCACCTGGTCATGTAGAAAGACAAAGACAACCCTACAACAGTTCAATGAACCATGGAAGTAGTAGTAGCAATAGTTTTGTAACAGTAGGACTAAGTATAATAGTAGTTTGTGTAATCACCATTAATGAATAAAAGGGGTGTACTATATATGCTTTGGTGTGATTCATATGAAATTTGTGATCTTATGTTATGTGTAATCTTTTTGTTTTCTAGTGTTTATATCTATTAACCTTTGGAATTTAGAATATGGCAACTTTGGGAGGCGCCGGAACTCCTAGAGGCCGAGGCCGAGGTCGAGGCAGAGGCCGAGGCAGAGGTAGGGGTAGGCAACTGCGGATAGTACCAAACCCTGAACTCGAACAACATGAACCTCCACCACCAGTACAAGATGAACTTCAAGAAATGAGGAGAATAATACAAGAACAGAGAGCTCTCATCGATGCGCTTCTCGCCAACAGGCAGGGAGGACAAGGGGATGAAGAACAACAGGCTGAAGGAGAGCAACAGCAACAACAACGAGAGGGAGGAGAAAATTTCGATGAACAAGAAGATGAGCGCAGCAACGCATTTGAGAGACCAGAACGATCTCAGTCATCTCCTCGACAGGAGAGAGTACTGGTGGAACAACATCAACCTGTCAGAGAAGCTAAGGATACACAATACTGGGTGACACAATTCTGCAAACACAAGCCACCAGTATTCCGAGGAAAACTTGATTCAGCTGAGGATTGGCTATTGCATCTTGAAAAGATCTTTGAGGTCTTAGAATGTCCGGATAACAGGAAGGCTCAATTGGCAATTTACAAGCTAGCAGGAGACGCCGATCGTTGGTGGCGAAACACCGCGGCAACCCTCCGAAGCCGAAACTGTCCCGTCACATGGGAAACGTTCCAAGAAAAGTTTAACGAGCAGTACTTTCCACCCTCAGTACAGATGATGAAGGAGACAGAGTTCCTGCACATCCGTCAGGGTCGGGAAGAATCTTTCAATGATTACTTCGCTCGTTTCACCAACTTATCTCGGTACTCATCACTTTTGAGGCGAGATAATGACGAGAGCAGCATTGCAAATGTACTTGTGTATGGACTAAAGTATGAGATAAGGGAAAGGTTGGTATCGCACAAATTTCTGGAACTAAATCAAGCTGTAGAAGCCTGCCGACTCATCGAACGAAACTTGAAGGAGCTTCGCAAGACCAGAGACTTCAGCAGTAGCGGCCCCAACCGTAGCGGTTTCAATCGCAACAACCCAGCACAGAAGAGGAAGGCACCTTGGAATAATTCCCAACAAGGGAATAAGAGGCCATTTCAACCGAGACAGCAAAACTTTCCAAGAATGCAGACATCCCAAGCCTGTCCGCAATGCAGAAGGTTCCATCCGGGAGCTAACTGTGAGGGAAAGCCAGTGTGCTTCAGGTGTCAGAAACCGGGGCATATTAGCTTAAACTGTCCTCAAAAAGCTTTGGAGGCGAGACCGCAGAACGCAGGACGAGTTTTTGCTCTGACTAATGAGGAAGCCAAGAAATCTCCTGAGATGATCAAAGGTACTATTTCTCTTAATGGAAATCTACTACAGGCATTGTATGATTCGGGTGCTAGTCACTCGTTTATTTCTTACGATTGTGCAAAACGACTAGGAATGCAAGCCTATAGACTACCATATGATTTGATAGTAGCTACCCCACTTGGCGCGAAATCTTTAGCATCTGATGCATGTCTTAATTGCATTGCGAGTGTGAACGGACGAGAATCTAACATAGATCTTATCCGATTACCGCTTCATGGCATTGATGTCATTCTTGGTCTTGATTGGCTAATGGCAAACAACGCGGTCATTGATTGTGGTAATAAAGAGATACGATTCTCACCACCACACGACCAGAGCAAGATCAATGTGAGTCTGAATTTCCTATCTAGTGCAGAAGCAGAAAAATGCATGAAGCAAGGTTGCCAAGCGTATATGGTGTTCTTCTCAATCAAGATAGACGACGAACCATCACTCAAAGACATTCCCATTGTGAATGAATTCCCTGATGTGTTTCCCAAAGATCTCACCAAGTTACCCCCTGAGAGAGAGGTTGAATTCGCCATCGACTTGATGCCAGGCACTGGACCAATATCAAAAGCACCATATCGTATGGCACCAAACGAGATGCTGGAATTGAAGAAACAGCTTGAGGAGCTACTGGAGAAAGGATTTATTCGACCTAGTGTGTCGCCATGGGGAGCCCCAGTACTGTTTGTAAAGAAGAAAGATGGAAGTTTACGACTTTGTATCGATTACCGCGAGTTAAACAAGGTGACTATCAAAAACAAGTACCCACTTCCTCGCATTGACGATCTACTCGATCAACTATCTGGTTCCTGTGTATTCTCTAAAATTGATTTACGCTCAGGATACCACCAGCTGTGAGTGAAAACCAGTGATGTTCCAAAAACAGCCTTTAGAACCAGATACGGGCATTACGAATTCCTTGTGATGCCTTTCGGATTGACAAATGCGCCTGCCGTATTCATGGATTACATGAATAGAATCTTTCGTCTACACCTAGACAAGTTTGTAGTGGTGTTCATCGATGACATCCTAATCTATTCTAAAAGCAGGGAAGAACACGAAGAACATCTGCGACTCGTGTTGGGAATACTCCGAGACAAACAACTTTTTGCTAAATTGAGCAAGTGTGAATTCTGGCTACCAGAGGTAAAATTTCTGGGTCATGTTGTATCTCGCGATGGTGTAGCTGTTGATCCTAGTAAAGTGGAAGCGGTTCTAAACTGGAAGAGGCCGGAAACAGTGGCAGAGATACGTAGTTTCCTGGGTTTAGCGGGATATTACCGCAGATTCATACAAAATTTCTCACGTATTGCCTTACCATTAACGAAGCTCACAAGGAAGAAACAACCATTCATATGGGACGATGATTGTGAGGCGAGTTTTCAAACTTTGAGGGAGAAGTTGACTACAGCTCCAGTATTAATAATTCCAGATCCAGACGAAACGTACGTTGTCTATAGTGATGCTAGTGGGCAAGGATTAGGGTGTGTTCTCATGCAGCAGGGCAGAGTTGTGGCATATGCTTCTCGCCAGTTGAAACCTCACGAGTTGAACTACCCTACTCACGATTTAGAACTTGCGGCTATCGTGTTTGCTTTGAAGATATGGAGACATTATCTCTATGGAGCAACCGTGGAGTTATATTGCGACCACAAGAGCCTGAAATATCTGTTTGATCAAAAAGAGCTCAACATGAGACAACGTCGCTGGATGGACTTACTAAAAGATTACGATCTGGAGATCAAGTATCATTCCGGAAAAGCAAATGTCGTAGCAGATGCGCTTAGTAGAAAGACGGTGCACGCAGCATACATGATGATTCAAGAGCGGAGACTACTTGAAGATTTCAGAGACCTGAACCTGTCCAATCAGATTTGCATGAGACACTACGCGCCCGATGACGTGTATCTTGCAAGTCTCCTTGTTAGTCAAGGGGAATATGATCTGAGAGATACTGTTGAGGAAGCACAGCGACACGACGAATGGGCTATTGCAGAGCGAGAAAAGATCTCACAAGGTGAAACTCAAGACCTTGACCTATCACCTAGTGGTTTGGTCAGATACAAGAAGCGGATCTACATTCCGAAGGATGGTGAATTGCGACAGAAGATACTAGATGAGGCTCATAAGAGCAGATACACTCTACATCCAGGAATGGTGAAGATGTACCAGAACCTGAAATCCGAGTTTTGGTGGCCCAGGCTGAAGAAAGACGTAACCGAGTACGTGGGTAGATGCTTAACCTGTCAGAAAGTTAAAACTGAACACCAACGACCCCCTGGTCTTCTTCAAGGACTGGAAATTCCGGAGTGGAAATGGGAGAATATTACCATGGATTTAGTGGTAGGTTTACCCAAGATTAGACATCACGACGCGATTTGGGTAATTGTTGACCGACTGACTAAGTCAGCACACTTTCTCCCCATTAGTATTAATTACTCACCAGAACAATTGGCGAGGATTTATATCAAAGAGATCGTAAGACTTCATGGTGTACCTAAGAGCATCGTTTCTGATCGGGACCCGTGATTTACATCCCGATTCTTGGAGGCTTTGCATGCAGAGATGGGAACTAAGCTAAGGCCTAGTACAGCTTATCACCCGCAGACCGATGGTCAATCTGAAAGGACAATACAAACGCTAGAAGATATGCTTAGAGCGTGTGTATTGGATTTCAAAGGCCATTGGGATGAACATTTACCGCTGGTCGAATTCGCTTACAACAATAGTTACCATTCGAGCATACAGATGGCTCCGTTTGAGGCATTGTACGGGCGGAAGTGTCGATCACCTATATGCTGGACAGAATTGTCGGAGCGAGAATTCATCGGGACAGATTTAGTTGATAAGACCTCCAAGCAAATTGCATTGATCAAACAGAGACTCCTAACAGCACAAAGCAGACAGAAGAGTTACGCTGATAAGAGGAGAAGACCACTAGAATTCGAGGTTGGAGACCATGTGTTTCTTAAGATATCCCCGGTAACCGGTGTTGGTAGAACGCTTAAACGGCGAAAGCTAAGTCCTCGTTACATTGGGCCATTCGAAATCTTGGCAAAACGTGGACCGGTCGCATACCAGTTAGCCTTACCCCCGAACTTGAGTAAACTCCATGATGTTTTCCATGTTTCCCAGTTGAAGAAATACCAACCTGACCATGACCATGTTATTCAGTATGAGGATGTTGAGGTGCGACATGATAACACTTTTGAGGTCGAACCGGAGCGAATTCTCAATTACCAACAGAAGCAGCTTCGACACAGGAATATTCCTTTTATGAAGGTGGTCTGGAAGGGTTTATCGCCTAATGAAGCAACTTGGGAAACAGAGGAAGATATGAGGGAAAGATATCCGGAGTTCATGGCTCAATGTTTAGTTAGTATGGAGTAAATTTCGAGGGCGAAATTTTATTTAACGGAGGGAGAAATGTAATATCTTATATTTTGGGAAATAATAGAAATAAAATTATATCTTGTAAACCGTGAACTAGGTTTCTTGGGTAAGGGCATATTATGAATCAGTGAATTTTTGTCTCGAAGATGGTGTCACCCGAAGTAATTTCTGTTTCCGGCAGTGTCCGACTTAAAATCTTTGACAGATTATGAAATACCCTGAATGAGGTCAAAAATTCAGTTGACCCAGATATTTTTAAAGAGGAAGAATAGAGCTTCAAGGCTGTGCTTCCGGATTTTTGAAATTTTGCAAAAGATCACGCGATCAGAACACCGAACAAGGGATTTTATCAGTAAAAAAACACTATTTAAATTATTTAAATAAAAAAAAATATAAGGCAGCCACGAGGTGCACCTCGTGTGCCTTTTTTATATTTTTTTTATAATTTTGAAAATTACACAAAATGACCCAAAAACAAGAAATTACACTTAAGGACCCATTTTCCAACACTATAAATAGAGGCCTCATTTCTTCATTTTCTTCACACCAAACTCAGATCACAACGGTCGAGTTTAATAGAAGAGAGAGAATTCTTAGAGTTTAGAGTGAGAATTTAGAGTAAAGTTCTCGGAGCTGGAGAGAAGAAGTAAGAACTTCAAGGGTAAGTTCTTTGGTCTCTAGATTTGGTAGTTTCTTTTGGTAATTATAGTAGAAATGCCAGATAGAGTTTTTTCTGAGTATGCTCTGTGGCTGCAGCTTAGCCTGATCTGTCACATCAGAAAAGAATTATTCTTGGGCAGTAATGTTATTTACCAGTACAGTAAATACTATTTACCAAACAGTAAAAATTATTTACCGTCACGGTAAAAATATTTTTACTGGGACTATTCACATGAATAGTGAATACTATTCATATGAATAGTAAATCTTCAACGTAGAATTCCACAAGTATTGCAAAGTTGATGGCCACTGATAAATGTGATATTGTTCCTATAGGGTATCTGTGAACTTGTACCGCTGTTTTCCGTTAGAAGTATCGTTTTAGTCAAACGTACCAAAACATCATCAACGAAGGTACGGACGCGTACTGTAACCTTAACTCTGATGCTTATTGTAAATTTGTATGTGATGGATAGTCTGAGATTTTGTTTTTATAAAGTTGTGCATACACATTCAGCTATATACGGGTTATAGTCATGATAATGCCGTTGAGTTTTCCTAGCGCTGAGGACACGGATGTACACCGTGGCACTGGGTAGTGCAGACTGGATTAAAATATGAGGTGGTTGTGCTGTTAAAATGTGATTATGCTGAAACTATCATGAATATCTATTATATATAAAATTGTTACATAAGCATGAGGTTAACTGTTACCTGAGGTTCAATGGGAATTGAACCTCAGCTCTTACCATAGCCTCAGGTTCTGGCGGAGACAGGGTTACTGACAAGGGTAAGCAGGCTGCTTAAGGACTCGGACGGAGGATTGTTTATCTGTTGCTGTTTTCTTATGTATTTTGAGTACTTGAATATTTGGATGACTGTATTAGTATCAACACACCAATGTTGGTTAAATATCAGATACTCGTTTTGTTTTAAAATGAAAACTCTTTTCTGATGCCACTCTGTTTAAATTATTCAAAACTCTGATAATCTCTTTTGAAAATCGCTTATTAAAAGACGGGACGTTACAAACTTAAGAACATGGAATCAGATCTAGTGTTCTTATTCAGATTTTAATAATGAAATTCCAATGCTTTGTTTGGGCAAAAAACTGTTCTTGTATTAATAGCTTGTAGATCAGATGGCATCCCCCACATTATGGAGTGGCTCCTATCGAACATGTGGGCATAGGTAAGTTTGTGTGTGCGGGACCCCTTCCCTGTGATAAAAGGCTAGATAGGTAGTAAAACAATACTCCATTCGGTCCTAATTATAAGACAATATTTGGGAGTTAGTTTTGGTCCTAATTATAAGACAACATTTTAACTTGTGTCAATTTCTTTTTAAAATACCCATATTTCATTCTCTCAAGTGTATTTAGTTTTTGGTAATTATATGTATGTGGTTGTGTTTATGTATGTGGTTATGTAAACTCTTCATGTTATCAAAACTTTTAAATTGTAAAATTTTAATTTATTTATCGATCAACCGTTTGCCAATATATATATATATAGAGAGAGAGAGACACACATATAGATATGTGTGTGCATGTGTCTATATACAAATATACATACTTATATATAGATAGGCATATATATAAAGACACACACACACATATCTGTGAGCATGTGTATACATATATGTATACATATGTCATGAGGGCCTTTTCGTCTTTAGCCTTGGGGTCCACAATCAAAAATAAACCAAGGATTGCGTATAGTCAACCCTAGGATCGTTCTCTCTCTCGAGGAGTCTTTTATTGAGTCCTAAGTAATCTAAATGACATGCAAATATAATTAAAACAAGGGGAAATTGGTTTTGGGATTTTTGAATTAATTACCTAAAGAGAAATGCAATTAAATTAAAAGCTAAACTAATATTTTTGGTATTTTCAATAAAATGGAATGAAGTGTGAAAATATATAATGAATGAATGCTCTTGGATTGGATTAGTGACTATCATAGTTCACTTAATATAGGAGTAAATTTTCACTAAGGCTAGATAAAAAACCTCAAGATACCACTTGAGTCTAATATTCCCAATTAATAGTAGCTCCTACTACCATAGCTAACTAATATCTCTTGAGATATTGTTTAAAACCACTTAGTGTGTAATTATGATTAAATTAATGCAACTTGCTTCCTCTTGATTTGAATGCGATACCACGTCACTCAATTAATCCAATTCAACCATACAATCTAACAATACCACGTAGAAAGCACAATCTCACTGAATTAATAAGGAAATTCATATATAAAAATCCAACAAGCTACAAAATTAAATCCAATCACAAAGGTTCAATCCACAAAGTCCTCCAAACGGACAACTAAGTCTCAAAAATTACAAAACAATATTCTTAAAACTAAGAAATTAAAAAGTAAACAGAGAAAAAGATTGAACAAAATAAATTCTCCTTTAAGCTTTGCAACTCAAGCACAAATCCACATCCATAGGGGGGCTCAGCCACACATGATGTTAAATCCTACTCCAACTAGCTTCAGCCCAATCGCCACGGAAATAATGAACAGGAAGGGTGTTGATATTCAAGGATGAAGATGAGAGAGTGTTGGTGAGGTGGAGGAAACTTGCTGGAAAGTGAAAGAGAGTGAAGAAGGTTGAAGGTGAAGGTGGTGTTATTGGGTGAACCAAAGAAGAGGAACGTCCAAGGTTGCTGTATGTGACTGAGCTATTCCAACGGTGGAGGCTTGAGGTCTACGGTGAAGAGTCTGGGTTCTGGTTCTTGCTGGCGGTGGTGGAAGAGCTTCTCGCCGGCGACTATGGTGGTAGAGAGAGAAGCCGCCGGCGAGAAGAAGGTAAAGGCAGCTCTGGAGATGATGAAGGCGTGAGGTTCTGTGTGTCCTTCTCGATGATTCCCGCGGCGCTCACAATTAATTCCTCCAAAAACCCTCGGATCAGTGTCGGGTTGTTCTATTAGTTCTTGGGCCATGCATTTTTTTTTCTCTTCAATTGAATGAACCTCCAGCTGCATATTGGGCTTTACTCCACGGGTCAGCATCTGCAATGTTTATTGAATAAAAAGAAACCTAATCATCCATTGGCCAAAACGCACAGCTTAAGCTGAGGGACCTAAGTGCAAAGAAATAAAACTGTTGCTTCAGGGACTTAAGTAAAAAGTTTATAACTTCAGTTCAGGTTTTAATTTTCTAATTTAATCTAACCTTTTGAAGCATCTACAATGAAAAACAATTGATCTAATATCAAATATCCTCAGAAAAATCAATGATTAAGAGTAATTACAATTTCTTTGACAATTTTTCCCTTTTTAGCCCTAAATTAATATATTTACTCTTAATTTTAATTTATCACAAGAATGACTTTTTAGGCTTAATAATTATGACAAAGTTCATTAAAAAAAATCCCAATTTAACATAAAAAATCATGCAAAATTATGGTTCAATCAATATGTGTGTGTACATATATAAAACACACATACACATGTATTTGTGTGTATGTGTGTTCATATATATATGTAAATATATGTATGTGTGTGTGTCTATTTATATGTATACATTATACACACATACATATATGTATATATAGTAAAACCATAATTTTAATTAAAAAGCGTGTGAAAAAGAAAATTCTAAGTGAAGAAGCATGTGGTAGGGGTTATTAATTCACTTTTACTTATGTCATTTTAAATTTATATAATGACATTTTAGGAAAATGAGTAAAAGTAACTAATTTAACTTCTCTTCTTAATCTACCTAAAATTGGTTAAATGTGTCTTATAATTAGGACCGGAGGGAGTAATAATTAATTATTCCTGTATTCAGAAAGCCTAAAAGGGGGTGTTACCACAATATGCATGATGCATATTTGACTTATTCACCAATTTACATTAGTTGGATTTATGAAGATAAAACACTTAATTATCCAATCATTAATTCATATTAGTGTTTGTCAAATATACAACAAGGGTTATAATGCTCCCTTTTATGATTCTAATATTATGTCATTATTTTTATACATAATCGTTTGTGTTAACTTTTGTCAAACATATAACAAGCAATGGCGGATGAGGATATTTTAGAGCCCCATTGGACACTACTGGAGTTCAATCTGACCTTATTACAGGATTTAATTTTCATAATTTGGTTTACTAAAGACTCAGTATATGAACATTTTAATTTGTGTGAATTGAATGGATTACGTGGCGATTCAATGTTTGATGTGGATGAATATTTGTTGTTTTTTCTGGATTTGGGACAGTTGTGATTTATGAATATTGCTACTCTTTGTGCCAATTATGCTATTAAAAAGTTTGTGGTGTGAAATGCATGAGCTAGTTATAAAGTTTGATTTAATTTCTATAAGAACTAAACAATCAGAGGTCACATGGGTACAACAAACCAAATGTGTGAGAGAAAAATGAACTCATCGAGAACTTAGTCATCAATTATGACAAATAAAATAGTAAAGAACAAATCTACATGTGGGTGAAATCAAATCTTATTCTTTCAATAAGAATCTTAGTTTAAATTGTGGCTGAATTAGGAAATATTCATTCTTAGTATATCACAATAGGTTATAAACAATATATACTATATTTTCTGTCAAGTTAAGCCAACTCTTTGGACTGTAAAGCAAAGGTTCATGACCAAAATTTAAAGATAAATTGAATTACATGTATGGAATTATTAAATAAAATTCGATCATTTAAAAAGTCGCAAATACAATGCATGACCAAAAAAAAAAAAAAGCATGCTTATCAATATGCCATGTCATGACCGCAAAACATAGACAAGATTCAAAACCACAAAGTAACATATCAACATTCAAGTCATCATAATCCTCAAAAAGTACAAAATTATAAACCATAATTAGCAGTCATAATCCTCTTGAAGATCAATATCATTATTCATTGTCTGCACACTTCCTTTTGTGAAAGATTACCAAATAAGCCAAATGTTTCCCTTTTGCAACAAAATATTGGCAGGGAAAGAACCAAAATAATCCTTGACAGTATTTAGTGCCTATATGACCAGGTGGACAATAGTTTGATCCTTACTGCTTCCATCCTCCTTATTAACTTAATTTAAACACGATCTTTGATAGGCAAAATGCTTATATTTTCGTCGTGCTTCAACCCTAAAGGGATATTGCATGAGGGGAATGTGAAAGTTAAAAATAAAAACTAATCATGGGCTTTCACATAGTAGCTTAAGCTTTTGGGTTGAAAAGGTTTGAATAATTAAAAATCTTGGAGCTAAAGCCTCTCCAAATCTTCAAGGTCATACTCCCTCTGGTCCTTATTATAAGATATCTGGGGAGTTGTCTTGGTCCTAAATATAAGACAAAATTTTCATATTAGTCAATTTTTTCCTAATTTACCCTTATTGATACTCACTCAACAATAATCAAGGAGGAGAACAAATTGAAGAATTAATGAAGGGAGAAAATACATGTCATATTAACTATGTAATATTCTGAATGCTGGGTCGAGGAATTTAAGGATAAGCTTCTATTAGGCAGATGATTAAACCCAATTCAGGAAGAGTTCCAAGAACGTCAAGAGATAGGAAGCATCTTGGGGACTAAGCAACTCGGCTATACGGGTTAGTGGACCTAGTATGTATAAGTCGTGGAATTAAAGTGCTAATGAAAAGGGGTACAGAAGACCTATACAGTGTAAATCCGGTTGGAAAAGATGTCACCTAACTATGTTCTAAGGTAGAGGACAATTAGTTGAGCATAACTATGCCAGTATAAGTAAGTATAAGGTGTTTTTAAGGCAATCAAATATGCACTGCATTTTTAGGAAACATCGGTGTTTTGGCACATGTTAAAAGGAAAAGTCAACAAAGTTTATCCTATTATGCCACTTGTCCTGCAATGGTGACAAGTTGATTAGTCATTGGACACACAAGCCCATGTCATAATGAAGGATGGTGAGCTAGGGACAGCTAAGCCTTCATGCAATTAATGTATCCTCATCCAAAATGCCATGTGTCACTTTGGGGAAAGATGTTTGACTCAATAAAAGACACATATGCTTGACCATTTATGGCATTTTGATGACTCAAATTCTTGTCCAACAAACCAAAGAGATAAGTCAACAAGCTAATCCCAAGGTATCACATGTTATGAAAGGAAGAGAAAGGGACAAGAAGAATATTCAAGAAGACTTGCACATGATTAAGTCAAAGAGGGGCTTACATAGGAAGCTACTTCTTGATTTTTTTAAAATATGCTTATGACATGCTTATACAATTGGATGATATCATCATTGCATTTATGCATATATGTCCAAAGATGACTAGAAACATACCTATTTTCCCAAAGAATCCAAATTTCAACCAATCAAGAGGAGATAAGAAGACAAGGCCATGTAAACTTATGGATCATGTAACACCCCAAATTCCATACTTCAAATTGTATCGATTGACACTTAGTTTTAGGAAAATCGATAGAGTTTGAGGTGCTACAGCTTAGAGTAATGCGGAACGAAGAGCATGCACTAACATTTAGACGATGAGTAACTGATATATAATACCCAGGCATAAGCTGGTATATTAAAAATCCCGAAGGAAAATGTGATACAACAATACAGAATTTGTATAATTAAAACTCTTGACATAGTAATTATACAAGCTTCTACCATGTCCTGTCTATTCATGTGGCTTGGAACCCAAAACAGTTACTCAAACCCTTTGGCCAGGTTGGGTAAAGTCTAGTGGAAGTCTCTCCGTCTTTTACGACGACTTATGACTAAACCACATAGACAACCCTTTTTTAGTTTAAGCTACAAATGGTTTAAAACAACTCTATCGAATTCATGCCACAAACCAATCCTATCAGACTTCTTTAGACTCTCATCTTGACCGGTGCCTTTTCACGGCTTCGTTCATCAATGCCTCTTCTTAGCTCCGTCCATATTGCCTTCTCAGATCTAGGTTCCTATCTTGAACTTCTAGTCAAGGTTGAGATTCAATACCCATTGAATCTCATATAACAGTTAACCTCATGCTTAAGTAATAACATTATATATGATAGATATTCATTACATTTCAGCATAAACCATACATATAGCACTCAATAGATGTAAGGTTACAACAATACATAGCACACAACATATGTAATGTTAACAGCACAACAATACATAGCACACAGCAAATGTAATGTTTACAACGTTTGCACTAACTAGTGCCACGACAGCTCCTCGTGTCCTCAGCGCGAGAAAAGCAACACTACGGCGTTATCAAGACTATAACCCGCACGAAGCTAAATGTATATAAACAGGTGACCTAAGCCCCATAAACTTAGTCACAGTGCATGACCCAAGACCTAGTCTTGTCCATCACTTCATGAATCATTCAATCATATACATGCATACAAGACACATCAAAGTTAAAGTTACAGTACGCGTACATACCTTTCGCCGCGTAGTTACCAACATGCCCCACCTTATGAATCCGATTCTGGACTTCCCAAATATCCTATAATGTGACCATCAGATTACTTCCTTTTCTATGATATTATAATTACTATCATATTATCTAGAATAATATCAAAAAGGATATTTTGACCTATTTTGATATTTCTACCCTTGGTGGATTTATTATTTCACTTTTACCTTTACATTTCTTTAAAAACGCATTGTTGGATTTTTTGGATAGATTTTCCAGCAACTTTAAAAAATCATAATTAATTCTAAAAAAATCAAAATGAGGTTCCGTAAAATTCCTCATGACCCTTGACATGTCTATTTTCAATGAAAAATATTCCCAGAACAAATGGCTTAAATTCAAAAATTCATATCTCCTTGTCTAGAGATCAAAACGTTACATATTTTATATATTTGGAAAGCCCTACATTTCTACTTTATTCTTGTAAAATGTCATGATTTAATGACTTCATTTTCTACATAAAATAATAGCATCAATTTCGTTGCCAGCACAGCCTTTAAAACTAGAAATTCTACAATTTTCACAATCTTTTTCCACTAACTCTAAAAATTACTTCCCAACATGTTTTTTTTTTTAAACCTCATTAGGCATTTTTCAATGCAAGGAGGCCTAAAAACAAGTATAGGAATTTATTCTCTAATTTTCTAGATTAAACTACATTTATACTAAAAACTAAAAAGCTAGAGTTCAAGAACTTACCTCTTGAAGTTCTTACTCCTTCCTCCTTCTTGCTCTAAGATTTTGCCCCTCCCTCACTCTCACTTCTTAGAAATCAACTACTTGGAGTTTGATTTGGTGTAAAGAAAATGAAGAGGAGAGCCCTCTTTTTGTAGGGAAAATCTCAAGGTTAAAATGGTCATTGCACTAGTTAATCCAAAACCTCTTCTTTCCTTTCAACCTTTGGATCTAAACTTAATCAAGAAGTTTTAATTTCCTCCATCCACCTATGCTAGAGGACTTTTGGGACTCTTGTGATGTCATCTTGATGACCTAATCAAGGCTTAGGTGTCCCCTAATGCCACATGTCCATGCCCTATTGGTTTGTTAGTTAATCATGGTCATTAGTGCTTTATTAATTAAGCTTTATGCAATTTAATCCTTACTTAATTACTTTCATTGTCTTTTATCAAGTTGAAGACATATGCTACTAATCTTTATTTAGTGCAAGCTTAATTTTCAATTAGCATTTGCTAATTTGTTCTAATTTAATTAAGTGTCTTCATAACCTTTTCTTATCTTTTTTGGTTATAAATTAACTATCTATGTGCTATTTATATGACATTAAATAGCCCTTAAATGTAGTCTCATAATTAACCATTGGTTAATTAATTCCAAAATGATAAAAATATAATCAATAGATTATAATCCTTTGAGATATATATTCACCTTTGTATTTTAATAATTATTTTCCCAAAATACATTATTTATAAGAGTTATGAAAATCAGGATATTACAGATCAAGTAAACGTTGTTCTAGAAAATCCTAGAGATACATGTGTCCAAAAGGAGAAGTGCTTTAGTTTGGTGAAAATGACATTTACCTACACATATTCAATGCAATTTAAAGACTTCGTTATCTTCCCAGTAGGCCAAGAATTTCGTCCAATAGAGATAAGAAGAAGGAAGAAACAATTGACATGTAAAATGATAAGAATTAAGGAAATAAGTTCTTAGGTTGCCAAGTGTTTGCATTGGATTTAAAGAGAACTTGATATGGACACTTGGACACCTTGTTTAATAAAGATTGAAGATAAAAAAATCTTGCTCCACAAGTCATCAATTTTCAGCCAAGAATAGAAACAAGGGAGAGGAAGCATATTCATCACATGATTGAAACAAAATCAAAGAGAAAAGACTAGAACATGCCACATGTCTTCATGGGGATTAAAGAGGACTTAAATGGAAGTATTTTAAGATCATTTTTGTGCCCATAAAAGGAGCATGTTTAAGCCTAGAAAAAGAAGCAAGAGAAGCCTAGAATTCTCTAGAAGCAAGGAGAAAGTTCAAGAGTAAATGGATAAAATGGTAATTAGACAAAAGAGATATTTTGGCACCTCCTTAATCATTATTTAAGGACTTCTTTTCTACATTTCCATGTAAAAATTTGGTGCACACAAGAAGGGTAAGAGAAGAGGAGGCAAACTTGAAGAACTTGAGAGTTAAGAGAAGTAAGGAAGCTAGGAATAGGTAAGCACTCATGGATTTTCTTCCTACACTAGTGCGAAAAAGGGTTTTAAGATCGGACAAAAGAGGCATCGTAAGACCGGATATGTGACCGATCTTGTTCCAAGCGGTTTTAAAAGTCTGTAACTTTTAAGACCGGATGAACAACCGGTCTTAAAAATTTAGACTGAACTTTTGAAATATCCGGTCTTAAAAGTGTTTCAAAATAATAAAAAAAGAAAAAGAAAAAACCCAAATGAAATAACTAGTCCCAAATCACCCGATCTGGCAACATTTTGAATGTCCCTTCGTCATCAACGACGGAGAACCAAGAGAAGATTGGAAGCAACACCAACAAGAAAAACAAAAAAGAAGAGAAGATTGGAAGCAACATAAACAAGAAACACAAAAAATATGAATACAAAGTCCAAAAATAAGAAAACATACCAAAAAATAGAAATCATTCACCATGGAAATTGAAATTGAATCAATATAAAATCAGAGGTGAAATTGAAGTCCAAATCTACCAAAAAAAAAAAATCACAAGCTTAAAGCAACCAAATCTGAGTAGGGTCCTCTTGTCGATGCTAGCAAAGCTTCAAGCAACCAAAATCAAAGTCCAGATCTAAGCATGAGCGGTCAAGGTAGGAGCAAACAAACTTAAGCAAGAAGAGATTTGGGTTCAATTTTAAGCCGGATCTGTGCAAAGGCAGCGTGGGAGGAGCCATAGAACGAAGAGGAAGGAGCCATCGTCGTCCAGAATCCTCGAAGTAGTACGCTTGCGCTGTTGGTAAGGATTGGAGTTGATACTATCGTAAAACCCTCGAAGCATCCCACTGCCAATGTTGCCAAGGATTTTGATTGTGTGGCTTTTAGGATGACTTACGAAGATTGTGAGTAGGTTAGAGGAAGAGGATGTCATTCTTGCTGAGGATTTGACTCGTGTGGCTCTTGGGACACTCATTGAATCTATAACTAAGCAAATGTTATGTCACCAAGAAGATAAGCACGCTCACGGACTTAATGAGTTTAGCGAATTTAGCGCTTTTTTTTTAACACTTTTCAGACTGGTTGTTTGTAAAAACCGGTCTTAAAAGTATATAAGACTGGACTCTTTATAATCCCGTCTTAAAAGTGTTCTATATGTTTACAAAATTGCCACCGGTCGTACTTTTAAAACCGGATCTTTTATAATCCAGTCTTAAAAGTTTTTTATATATTTACGAAATTGCCACCAGTCATACTTTTAAGACCAAATCTCTTATAATCCGGTCTTAAAAGTGTTCTATATATTTGTTGGAAGTTCAAATTTAATTAGTTAGCATATACGATTATATTGTGCAATCATTTTAATTAAGTTGTTAGAGAGATTTTAGGAATTAAGTTAGCAGATCATGATTTTTTGAATTTCGTAATTATATTCCTGATTGTAATCCCTAGATTATAGGAACTACCCGAGTCAGAAGATTATTTATTTATTAACATCTGTATATAATTCCAATTAAGTAAAGGGATAAATCATCGCATTCTCGGACTCATCTCTGATCAGCGTCTTCTCACAATAATTACGAAATTGCCACCGGTCATACTTTTAAGACCAAATATTTTATAATCCAATCTTAAAAGTTTTCTATATATTTATGAAATTGACATTGGTCATACTTTTAAGACCGGATCTTTTATAATCCGGTCTTAAAAGTGTTTTATATATTTACGAAAGTGCCACCGGTCATATTTTTAAGACTGGATCTTTTATAATCTGGTCTAAAAAGTTCTTTATATTTACGAAACTGTCATCAGTCATACTTTTAAGATATGATTCTCTATAATCCGGTTTAAATGAGGTGGTCTTAAAGCTCTTTTTTACACTAGTGCTACTTCCTCCTATCTTCTCTAATACACTTGAGACCTTAATGAAAAACTCCTTCAAGTTATTTGGGAGCCTAGGCCGAAAGGAGCCAAGAGAACAAGGAGACAAAGTTCCAAAGAAAGGCAAGCATCCAAGATAAGTAAGCTTCTTATTTAATCTCCTTGTGATTTTATAGTGGCTTGGCTTGGAAATAGTTGTTACCTTGAGTTTCAAACATGATGAGGGTTCTATTTACATGATGAAAAGGATACATAAAGGATTGAAGTTAATATTCATGGTTTAGGAAGGAAGAACAAGCTTGAAATAATATATAAATATTGTGAAGATAGAAAATTTGGTGTTTTTGGAAATTAATAAAGAACTTTAAATCAAAAAAAGATTAAATGGTAATAAATCCAAGTATTATTTGAATTATGGAGAATTGCAAAAGTGACAAGTATTATTTATAATCATAGGAAGTTGCCGTAGCCAGGAGCTCATAAAAGAATTTGGAGAAATTAATTGACAGTTTAAGTTTGCTAGCTAGTAACCTTAATCCTCATATGCTTTGTATGCCCTGTATGTATGTTTTAGCATGAATATGTATACATTTGGTTGTTGTTATTTTCTAAGTGCTTTGTGTAACACCTCGTTTTTATAAGCGGAATAATATACTTTGATTAGAGTGGCGCATCAGAGCAATTCAAATGAAAGAGTACTGATGAGCATGTTATAAAACATTAACCATGGTAGGTTATAGTAGTGGTACATTTATCCTGATATTTCAAAAAAATATATACAGTCTAAAATCAAAAAGAAACTCCAGCTAGATCTTCACGTGGGCTGCTTACCTTTGTCGTCGACTCTCGGTCCTTCAGACCCTGAAGCTATAATAAGGGCTGAGGTCCAATGCCCATTGGACCTCAGGTAACGGTTAACCTCATGCTTATGTATGACAAAATATGTATGACAGATATTCATACATTATAGCAGTAATCAATACATAAGCACACAGTAGATGCAAGATTAACATATCAACAGTACATAGCATACAACACATGCACAATCACCCACGTTTGCACTAACCAGTGCCACGACGACCCATCGTGTCCTCAGCACTAGGAAAACTCAATGGCTTTACCAAGACTATAACCCGTATAAATAAAGCTGAATGAATAAATAGTGAACTAAGCCCCATAACTTAGCCACGGTGCGTGACCCACGATCAAGTCTTGTCCATGACTTTATGAAATCATCCATCACATATATGCATACAATAAGCATCAGAGTTAGTGTTACAGCACGCGTCCGTACCTTAGTCTGTGCGGATAGTGGTACGCTTGGCTGTCAGTACGTTTCCTCAGATTGCCTATAATAGCATTTATCGCATTATTCTCTTATAAATAATGTCCTAAGAGATATTTTGACCACTAATGACCTTTTTACCCCTGGTGGATTTATTATTCCAATTATATCCCTTAATTTTGTAAAAAAAGCTGCTTTAGCATCTTAGTTCTCTATGTGTTTTGATGATAATCAACAATTGTAAACATGTTTTTGAAGTTTCCTCATTTGTTAAAAATCATCTGTCAATTAAAAACTCGAGTATTGGAAAGTATACTCGAGTATTGACTTGACAGTGTATTGCTCAAATCCATTTTTACAAATCAATACTCAAGTATTGGAAGCAATACTCGAGTATTGGAGTTACAGAGAGCCATCAAGTTTTCACCTTGAGTGAATATTCGAGTATGGCATTTGTATACTTGAGTATTGGACTTACAGAGAGCAATCAAGTTTTCACCTTGAGTGAATACTCGAGTATGGCATTTGTATACTCGAGTATTGGTCTTACAGAGAGCCTTCAAACTTTTACAACTTATGGAAACTCGAGTATAGGTCTCACATACTCGAGTATTGAGCTTTTACAAAGTTTTTCAACTTAACACCTGTTTATGAAAACTCAAGTATTCATTTGAATACACAAGTATTGACATGGAAAGACTTCACAATTTTTAAAAACTGAATCAATACTTGAGTATTGGTCTAGTACACGCGAGTATTGGGCATACAGAGAGGTTATCCACTTGTCAATGATTTGAATACTCAAGTATTGGAATGGATACTCAAGTATTGAGGTTTTGAACTTAAACTCATTTTCTTACAAAAGGTTCAAAACTCGAGTATAAACTTACATACTCGAGTATAGACCTATGTTTTCAAAGTTCAAGTCACGATGGTTTGCCTCTGGAAGAAGCATACTCGAGTATCATCTTGGATACTCAAGTATTAACTCAAGTACACAGTGACAAACTCAAATATTGAAGAACATACTTAAGTATTGGGCGCTGAAACTGAATTTCAAATCTGACGAATTTATAAAACATATTCCTTTGATCTAATTGCTTCCATTTATCATCATTATATGTTTTTAGCTATGTTTAACCACTTTGCTAAGTGAGTTTCAGTTGACTTAGAAGATGGTTAATGAAGGTCAAAGGCAAAAAGCATAAAGTGTTCAGAGCATTTAATGCACTTTAGAAAATTAGCCTCTTTTTGGCTAATCCGCTTGAGCACGTCTTCACAACGGTAAAGAATGATTTCTACATCAAGAAAACTCTTCTCCAACGGGCAAATCCACAGAGAGACACCTCAGAGCAATTAAACATCTGGATTAAGTGGAGATTAGAGAGAGAAGCTGACTAAAGTTAATACTAATCACCTACAACGGTTTGATTCATTCTACAACAGTCATTTAATGCTCTCTAAGTATAAATAGAGTGCATTGAAGTCTTCTCAACAACCAAGAATATCTGAAAACGTCCAAGCATTCAATTGTCTCAACTACCTTCTGTTTTCAGTTGTAAATTGTCTTTTGACATTGTGAGCTTCAGAGATTATCACTATCTACTCTTTGTGAGAGTTTTATTTGATTATTGATCTTTAATTGTAAAGAACGACAAGTCAGGGGACTTGGTGGTTGGGTTCTTTGATTACAACTTGTAAGGGGGAGTGAGTTCTAGAGAGAGAACTACTCTTGAGTGCAGAGTGTGTAATCATTGATATAGTGGAAAATCCCAAAGTGTCTGGGGACTGGATGTAGGTCAAGTTGATAGACCGAACCAGTATAAATCTTGGTGTCTAAGCTTTTCTTCCCTTCATCTTTGTTATACCCTATTTTCGTGTGCTTAAAACAGAGCTTTTCGTAAAAATTTTAAGTATACCCAATTCACCCCCCTCTTGGGTATACAGCTCTACTTTCATTTGGTATCAGAGCCTGGTCTTCTCAAAAGAGCTTAACATCTCGAGAAGGATTAAGATGGAAGGTATTCTACCTAATGGAGCTTTTATCAACCGACCGCCTGGCTTCAGTGGACAACATTATTCCTTCTGGAAAGCTAAATTCAAAGTCTTCGTTATGGCTTCTAAATATGGGCTATGGAGAGTATTTGAGGTTGGAGATTATGCACCAACTGTGGTAGAAAATGGTCGTAGAATTCCAAAGCCAGAAGAAGCCTATGATGAGAATGACCGAAGAAATGTTACTCTTAACAGCAAAGCCATTCTCATGTTGCAAAGTGCTCTTAGTCAACAAGAGTATTTTAGAATCTGCACTTTGCCATCAGCAAAGGCTATGTGGGATGCTCTAGAAATAGCTCATGAAGGAACCACCGAAGTCAAGGAGAATAGGGTCAATACACTCATGACAGAATACAATCTTCTTCACATGAAATCTGGTGAATCCATTATTGATTTCCAATTAAGATTTACTCATCTGATCAACCAACTTGCTGCCTTAGGGAAAACGTATGATCAACCTATTCAAGTGAGAAAAATCCTCAATATTCTCAGCAAAGAATGGGAAGCCAAAGTGACAGCCATTGAGGAAGCACATGGAGAGTCTATGAGCTCAGTGGCAGCCTTATTTGGTAGTCTATCCGAATATGAAGGGAAGCTCAAGTTCAGAAAGGAGCTTGATGAAGTGAGTGGCAAAAACAAAGGAGTAGCCTTCAAGGCAGTAAGGGAAGTTAAAGAGTCAGATGCTGAGGAAGAAGAAGATGAAGATGAAGAACTGGGCATGATGGTTCGAAGATTCAAAAAGTTCTAAAAGAAGGACCAAGGCTTCAGAAAGTTTCACAAAGGGAGCTTTAGCTTTGAATCAAAGAAGCCTATTATATGTTATGAATGCGAAAAGCCTGGCCATATCAAATCAGAATTCCCTCAGTTGAAGAATCAAGAGAAAGAAAAGAAGAAATTCAAAAAGTTCAAGAAGAAGGCATATGTTTCAGCCATATGGGGAGATAGCTCATCCGATGAAGATGATGTTGAAGAAGAAGAAGAAAAAGCAAACATATGCCTGGTAGCTCAAGAACAACAAGATGATAGTGAAGTATATGAATCTCAACCTTCCTATGATGAACTATTTACTGAATACAATCTTGTACAAATAGAATTTGAAAAACTTGCTGAAAAGTATTTGGCTTTGAAAAAGAAAAACATTACTCTTGAATTGCAAGTTGAAAAACTTTCTTCTCCTGAAATCTTGGTTTGTCAAGAGTGTCCTGCTTTAAAGCAAAAGAATCTACATCTTACAAAAGCACTCGAAAAATTCACTAAAGGAAGTGAAATGCTTGATGTGATTTTGAAACAACAAAGATTTATAAATGATAGATCAGGCATAGGTCACAAACCAGATTTCGATAAGAAGAAAGGTAAAAAAAAGAATGGTGAAAAATCATACATGAATTATTTTACAAAATCAGTTTATTCTTCTAATCCCTTTGCACATTTAACTATTGCAATAGGAAAGGTCATTCTACCTCATCTTGTTTCCATAAGAATGAAAGAAAGGTTAAACTTGCTGGGAATTATCAATGGGTACCGAAAGGAACTTATGTTCCCAAGGTCCAAGCTAACCCCAAAGGACCCAAGAAAATATGAGTACCTAAATCTTAATCCTTTGTGGATTGCAGGTGTGTCTAAGAGCATCAAGACCCAACAAATGGTACATTGATAGTGGATGCTCAAGACATATGACGGGAGACAAATCCAAATTTCTTTCAATCAAACCTAAAGATGGTGGTAAGGTCACCTTTGGAGGAGACCAATCTGGAAAGATTGCTGACATTGGTGAGATTGGAAACAATGAAGGGCCACTCATCAAAGATGTCTACCTTGTAGAAGGATTATGCCACAACCTCCTTAGTGTGATCCAAAGCACCGACAATGGTAACTTAGTTATCTTTGATTCTTATGAATGCTTGATTGTGAAAAAGGATTTGGTTTCCATAAATGATTTGAAATCAAAAGCTTTATTTAAAGCACCTAGAGATGGAAATTGCTACACTCTTAACCTCTCTAGTAATGCTTTTGTTTCTGAAAATTGTTTTGTAAGTAACTTGAATGAGAGTTGGCTGTGGCACAAGCGTTTAGCTCATACCAACATGTTTCAAATTGACAAGTTGCTTAAAAAGGATTTAGTTATTGGTATTCCCAAACTTAATTTCAAAAATGATTTGATTTGTGAAGCATGTCAAAAGGGAAAACAAACTAAATCATCTTTCATAAACAAAAATGAAATATCTACTAATAGACCATTGCAATTGCTACATATGGATCTTGTGGGTCCAGCAAGGGTGAGGAGCCTTGGTGGCAATTTATATACATTGGTTATTGTAGATGACTTCTCTAGATTCTGTTGGACTATATTCTTGTCATCTAAAGATGAAACATTTGATCAATTTGTTGTGTTTGTCAAGAAGGTCCAGAACGAGAAAGGATTCTCTATTTCAGGTATAAGAACTGATCATGGTGGAGAATTCGAGAACAATGCCTTCGCTGAGTATTGCGACAATATGGGAATTGATCACAACTTCTCAGCTCCAAGGACTCCACAACAGAATGGTGTTGTTGAGAGGAAGAATAGAGTGCTCACTGAAATGGCAAGAGCTATGCTGAATGAAAACAACACCTCACAAGTGTTTTGGGCTTATGCGATGAGCACCGCTTGCTACATCTCAAACCGAGCTTACTTGAGGAAGAAGTTGAACAAGACTCCATATTGAAAGAGAAGGAAATCACCAAGAGGGGGGTGAATTGGGGATTTCAAAATTCTTTTCGGTTCACCTACACAACAGATAAAATCAAGGCAAAGTGAAGATAGAGAAGAAAAGCTTGACACAGATGATTTATACTGGTTCGGTCTAATTCCTTGACCTACGTCCAGTCCCCAGTACCTCTGGGATTTTCCACTATCACTTAAGAACAATTACACCCTCTATAAACGAAGGATGCTCCTCACTCTAGGACTCACTCCCCCTTACAAGTTGTAATTGTTTACAACAGATACACACTCTGTAAACGAAGGATGCTCCCAACCTAGGACACACTCCCCCTTACAAGTTGTACTCTGATTTTCCCAATCTCTAAGTCACCTGACTTGAGATTCTTACAATGAATGATATACAAGGAAATTGACTCTCTCTAAGAGTAGATAATGATGCACACTGAAGTACAATGTATCAAAGATTCAATCAAATGAATATATAGAGAAAGAACTTGATATTTTCGTGTAGGATTTCTGTGTATGTCTTCTCTACTGTCCAACTTCAAATCTTCAAGTATTTATAACATCTTAAAGCTTGTGAACGTTATAGATCCGTTGGAGCTTCAACCCATTCGAAAATATAGCTGTTATATGTGTTTCTCCATGGATCCAGCTGTTGCATAAGTTTGCTGTTTGAATATAGTTGTTGGAGACATTGCGGATTTGAATTCTTCAGTTGGGGATATAATATTCAGGTTTTTGGCTCCTCAAATTCGTCCCATACTGATGTTCAACTTTTGACAGGTGGATGTTTGTTGTCTGTCTTGAAGAATGTGTGTCCATCTGGCCAGCCTGTCTTCCATT
This sequence comes from Acacia crassicarpa, assembly GCA_034222035.1. Taxonomy (NCBI): domain Eukaryota; kingdom Viridiplantae; phylum Streptophyta; class Magnoliopsida; order Fabales; family Fabaceae; genus Acacia; species Acacia crassicarpa. The sequence goes on along the minus strand of JAWXYG010000001.1, from coordinate 54,344,605 downwards.
TGCTTTTGTCTTTGAAGGATATGTTAGAATATTGTAAGTTGCACAAAGTGAAGCTCTATTTGATTCTTTGTCAAATTCACATACTTCTGTAATCTCATGAACAAACTCATTAAGATTGATTAGAAACATAGATATGAATCATATAAATCATATAAGATCAATTTGTAACTTAATCCTGGAGTGTATATCAGATTGGGTAATTCTGGAACAAACTGCGTTTTTCTAATAGAAATACCAAAACTCGAGTTTTGATAATCAAAACTGGAGTTTTGAACTGTTCACTCTTCATCACTGCAGGTTTTCAAACCAAAACTGGCAGTTTTCAAGCTTTAGAAATGCTAAACCTCTCGGGTTAACCAAAACTCGAGTTTTGCTTCCCAAAACTCGAGTTTTGAACTTTTGGTATCAAGTTCAAAACATCAAAACTGGCGGTGATGGTTCATAACCGGCAGTTTTCATTTGTGAGATTCTTGAATGCTCTCTGTCTGATGAAAACTCGAGTTTTCACTTGCAAAACTCGAGTTTTGCCTTCTCCTGGATTTGTTGAGTTTTCTTGACATAACCACCAAATTTAGAAGACCATATCTCCCTGGTCTGAACTCAGTTTTGGTCCGTTCAAATCTTGATGGAAAGCTCTATGTGTCTAGTTTCCAATGGCACCAATTTGAGCTCAATTGGATTTGTAGTTTGTGAGATATATCCAAAATACTGAAGGTGGGTCTGGATTGTGATGTTGATTCTTGGGCCAACTTGTAAAAATCATATCTCCTTTATCTTAACTCCTTTGGCTTTAATTTTATATCAAAATGACGCATTGGGAGTCTAGTTTCATATGCTTTTGGTTTCGTCTCAATCCGATCTCTAGTTTGTGAGATATCATCGAAACATCAAAGGTCGCCCATGCTGAATGTGAGACAGTGTGGAGCTGAAGTGCTGGTAACAGTTCAAAACTCGAGTTTTCCCCTTCAAAACTCGAGTTTTGCTTCTTTAATTTTCCAAAACTCGTGTTTTGCCTCGAGACTTGATTCCAGTGTTCCAAAACTCGAGTTTTCACCCCAAAACTCGAGTTTTGCTAGTCCAGAGACCCCAGAGACGTTGTAGACACTTGATAACTCGAGTTTTGCCTCAAAACTCGAGTTTTCTCCTATCAGATGAGTAAATTACAGCAGCAAGGTAGAAAACTCATGTTTAATACTTGGAGACTCAAGTTTGCTCATCCAAAACCTCATTCTTGATTGTTTTAACTCTGAATTGAATCATTCCAACTTCCATATGATCTTGGAGTCTTCTAGCATCAATATAAGAACTTGGATAATAAAGTCTTCATTCCATACATCAAGTTCTTCTTTATTTGGTTTCTTCTCTTCTACTTGGTTATCACCAAAACCCATTGATAACATCTTGCTTTCTTGATAACCTTTGCAGATACTTCTTTCTTTCAACTCTTATCTCCTTCTTGATTAATCTCTATAATTCAACTTGGATTAATCTACATTAAATACAACAATTAGTCAATGTAGGAGATAACTATATTACTCAATCTTTTTGCTTATAACAATGTCATCTATATAAGACATCATCAAAACTAATCATAACTAACACATATGAGCTATACAAAGGAAGGAAGCCTAATCTGAGTCACCTACACATCTTTGGATGCAAGTGCTATGTGCAAAATAATGGTAAAGAAAATCTTGGTAAATTCGATCCCAAAGTAGATATAGGAATATTTATTGGTTATTCAAATAGAAGTAAAGCATATAGAGTCTTCAATACTAGGACTAAAGTTGTAGAAGAGTCTATACATGTTGTGTTCAGTGAAAAAGAAACTGATAAATCCTTGAATGATGAGGAAGAGATCATTTTCAAGAACCAATTCTTTTCGAAAACTACTCATTCTTCTACTGAAAATTCTGAAAATGTTTTTGAGGTTGATCCTGAAAACATTCTTGAAAATCCTGATCAATCTCAGCCTAGAGCTTGGAGATTTATAAGAAATCATCTTTTAGACCAAGTTATAGGTGATGTGAATCAAGGAGTAAGGACTAGAAATAGTGCTTTGAATGAAGTAATCTTTTCTGCATTTATTTCGCATATAGAACCCTCTAAGATAGATGAAGCCCTTTCAGACAATGATTGGGTGATAGCTATGCAAGAGGAACTACATCAATTTGATAGAAATCAGGTTTGGGACTTAGTATCTAGACCCAAGGACCATCCGGTTATTGGGACAAAATGGGTATTTAAGAACAAACGTGATGAATCTGCAATCGTTGTCTGTAACAAGGCAAGATTGGTTGCAAAAGGTTACAATCAAGAGGAAGGCAAAGACTATGAAGAAACTTATGCTCCAATGGCAAGATTGGAAGCCATAAGAGTTCTTCTAGCCTTTGCTTGTGTTAAAGGTTTTAAACTTTTTCAAATAGATGTGAAAAGTGCATTTCTAAATGATTTTATACAAGAAGAGGTGTATGTTGAATAGCCTCCAGGTTTTGAAAATGATCAATTTCTTGATCATGTTTATAGACTTAAGAAAGCTTTATATGGTCTTAAGCAAGCTCCTAGAGCTTGGTATGAAAGGTTAAGTCAATTCCTTCTTGATCAAGGATTTATCAGAGGAAAAGCTTACACAACTTTGTTTATCAAGAAAAATAAGTTGAATGAAATTCTAATTGCTCAAATTTATGTGGATGACATAATCTTTGGTACTACTAATGATGCTTTGTGTGAGGAATTCTCTAAGATTATGCAAGGTGAGTTTGAGATGTCCATGATGGGAGAGCTCAATTATTTCCTTGGGCTGCAAATCAAGCAAAGAAAGGATGAGATTTTCATCTCCCAAACAAAATATCTCAATGATTTGCTGAAGAAGTTTGGGATGGACCAACGCAATAGGGCTGACACTCCTATGAGTACAACAACTTCATTGGATGCTGATGAAGAGGGCAAGGACTTCAACATCACAAAGTATAGAGGGATGATTGGATCATTGCTCTATCTCACTGCGAGTCGTCTAGACATCCGATTTAGTATTGGGATGTGTGCAAGGTTTCAATCCGCTCCAAAGGAGTCCCATGCTGAACATGTAAAGAGAATATTCAGATATCTTTCAGACACGAAGTCACTTGGATTATGGTTTCCCAAAGGTCAACCTGAACATTTGGTGGCATACTCGGATTCAGACCATGCTGGCTACAAGACTGATAGGAAGAGCACAAGTGGCCAATGTGAATTATTTGGCAACTCACTTGTGTCTTGATTCAGCAAAAAGCAAACAAGTGTAGTCGTCTCATCTACTAAAGCTGAATATGTGGACGCATCAAGTTGCTGTGCACAAGTGTTATGGCTCAAACAACAACTTACTGACTTGGGAATCTATCTAAAAGAAATCCTGATATTGTGTGACAACACAAGCGCAATAAGCTTGGCCAAGAATCCGGTTCAACATACCCGGACCAAGCATATTGATGTGAGGCATCATTTCATAAGGGATCATGTTCAGAAAAGAGATGTCAAGGTCATGTTCATCCCAACACATCTTCAACTTGCTGACATCTTCACAAAGCCTCTAGCCAAGGAACAATTCAATTTTATAAGAAGAGAATTGGGAATGGTAAATCCCAATGAATTGTAAACAATTCTCATCCAATTTAATGTTAGTTATGTTTTTGATGATCAATCTTTACTAACTTAGGCATCGGAGTGTATAGTTGTAGTTTTTGTAGGATGTTTAGAGATTTCAGAAGATTTATACTCAAGTATTGGCTATAATACTCGAGTATGGAGATGCCAAAGAGCTATACTGAAGTTTTGAAGAGCCATACTCGAGTATGGATATTGGATACTCGAGTATCCACAAGGCAGAGAGCAACCTGTTGAGGAAAGGACTCAATACTCGAGTATGGGAGTGCTATACTCGAGTATTTACCAGACAGAGGCCAAACATGAGTTGAAGAGTTTTGAATACTCGAGTATGCTAGTGGGATACTCAAGTATTGGTCTCGGGGATTCAAAAGTTCACCACACACTTTTGAAGTCCAAGTTAGTACATTTCCTTCAATACTCGAGTGTGTTAGTCTAGTATTCAATACTCGAGTATGGGAGGTCAATACTCGAGTATTGGTGCATGGTTATATATACTGAGACTACTCATGTTCTTCATTACTCGCACCTAAACTCAAGTTTGCCCTAGACGTTCTCTCTTCCTCTCTCATTTTCTCTCTGAAACCGTCGTCCCTTTCCATAAATTTCATCTCTAAACTTCAAAATGTCTTCCAAATCCCCTTCTAAACCAAACCCTAGCACTCAATCTTCCAAGCAAGCTGAGAAATCCAAGGAACTAGCTCCTTCTCAACCTCAACGGTCAGTGAGGATGAAGTCTATTCCCACGAGATTGCATCACGGCGTTGATCGTTTGATTCGAGGAGTAAGCCAGAACATTTCCGAGGCTTCTTCTTCTCCTAACCCCAAGAAGAGGGGTGTGACGATCCGAGACCCGATTCCTTCTCCGTCAAGGAAGAAGAGAACCGTGGCAGAGCAAAGCAAGGCGCAAGGAAAGAAGAAGGTCACTCCAAGAAAGGCAAGGACCAAGAGAGCGTCTACTGTCGTTTCTTCCTCTTCCGAGTCATCGGCCGAAGCTACTGATTCCACTGAGACCGAGCCTGAGAATGTGCCCCCAGTGATATCCAACGCCATTGAAGAAATCAAGTTGCACAAGTCCACTCCGAATGGATTCACTATTGCTACAGTTCCTCTCTCGCCAGAACTAAGTGTCAAGTTCAAGGATCAATAAACGAACCGTGGCTTCTGTACGATGGTGTCCGTTGACTTAGCTTCAGTCTATCAAGAGTGCAATATTGATCTCTCACCTTGGTTTGCGCCTTACAAGACTTTTGTTTCCATTGTCGCACCATTCTATCCAAATCTTGTCAAACTATTTTATTTCAATATCATTCTTAACTCGGATGGAGAGTTAATTGAAGAACGAGTGACTACCACAGTAAAAGGTGTTAAATTCACCCTATTTGCCTCCATCCTTAACACCATCTTGAAAGTCACCAATCCTCCTCCTGCCGCTACTCCTACCTACACCAATGAAGAAGTTTTCTCAACATTGGTACCCAACACTGAGTTTCCTGAAAGCCAGAGACACAGTCTATCCTTCAAACCCTCTGCCATGTCTCCTCTGAACTGTATCATTTGGTATGTCTACTCCCGCAATTTCGTTCATAAAGGGGGTAGCTTCACCCATTTTTCACAGAGAGACTATAGATTCTTCATCGCCTTCGTCAAGAAGCATCCACTCAACATCGACCATTGGATCTTCCAAGAGATGAACCAATTCAAATTTTCCTCTAGGAAGTCTTCACATATACCATTTCCTTCACTTGTGTCATTGATCCTATTCTACCACAGGATTTGGTATGTAGTACCTCCAGAGAGTATGAAGTACCCTCCGGCGTTTGGCAAGAACCAATTCAATTTTATGAAGATCACATTTGAAGCTGAGGGATCCAGGCAATCCCATGCACCTCCTAGATCCCAGGCCAGAGCGTCTCAGTCCGTAGCTCATGAGGCTCAGTCCGCTCCACCTCCTCCTCCACCGGATTTTGACTTGCAAGTCAAGGAAGTAGTTGACGCTGCCATTGCCTCTCTCTTTATCTGAATGCAGTTTGAGATTGGCAAGTTGGGTGCTGACATCAAGATTGGGCTAAATGAGGTGGTAGCAGCTCAGGAAGGGATGTAGACCCAATTGGAGCAGCTCAAGGAGTAGACTGAGAAGAAGCAGGATGAGATTTCTGATCAGTTGATTGATCTGGATGCCTGTTTGTCCACTACCATGATCACTACTGCTGTTACACGAGATAACATTGACAAAGTGATCAAGCATTTCGACATCGGATCCTCCTCTTCCACCTTTGGCTTCACCATTGCCCTTACTACATCCACTACCATACCTGAGGCCTAGCCATCCTCTCCATCATTCGCATTCCCCACTCCACTACACTCAACCTCTCCCGCATCCACTTCCACTCCGGCCACTGTCATTATTCCTTCACCTTCTACACCACCAACTTTGGTCTTACCTTCACCTACTACTCCAGCTACTGAAGTACTACCTACTCCACACCCTACTTCTGAGCCCTCTCATCCTTCTCCATTCGCTGAGCCTCCCCGTTTTGAAGATGACAAAGGGGGAGAAGAAGAGAAGGACGCTTAGACGCTTAGGGAGTTAAAGTGTTAGGAAGAACTTGAGTGTTTTTGGTGTATAGTTTATGATTGCATTTGGTTTTGAATGGGTAGTGTATTTTGTCATTCTTGATATCAGTGCTTCATGTTTGATATCAAGTGTTTAAGATGTATATCCTGTGTTCATGAATTCAAATGCAATGATCTTGTTTGGTACTTCTGCTGTTTATCTTTGATTCATTCTTTTGAAGTATGCTTAAGAGTCCTCAAAGCTTTTAAAATAATATCTTTTTGACCAAGTTATAGAATTTTGGGACTCTTTGAAACAATATCAGAAAATTACATTTCAAAAGCCAACACTCTCTCAAATTCTTGAAAGTATTAGTTTACAAGTGTTGTCATCATCAAAAAGGGGGAGAATGTTAGTTCTCTATTGTGTTTTGATGATAATCAACAATTATAAACATGTTTTTGAAGTTTCCACATTTGCTAAAAATCATCTGTCAATTGGAAACTCGAGTATTGGAAAGTATACTCGAGTATTGACTTGACAGTGTATTGCTCAAATCCATTTTTACAAAGCAATACTCAAGTATTGGACTTACAGAGAGCAATCAAGTTTTCACCTTGAGTGAATACTCGAGTATGGCATTTGTATGCTCGAGTATTGGTCTTACAGAGAGCCTTCAAACTTTTACAACTTATGGAAACTTGAGTATAGGTCTCACATACTCAAGTATTGAGCTTTCACAAAGTTTTTCAACTTAACACTTGTTTATGAAAACTCAAGTATTGACATGGAAAGACTTCACAATTTTTAAAACTGAATCAATACTCAAGTATTGGTTTAGTACACTCGAGTATTGAGCATACAGAGAGGTTATCCACTTGTCAATGATTTGAATACTCAAGTATTGGAATGGATACTCAAGTATTGAGGTTTTGAACTTAAACTCATTTTTCTTACAAAAGGTTTAAAACTCGAGTATAAACTTATATACTCGAGTATAGACCTGTGTTTTCAAAGTTCAAGTCACGATGGTTTGCCTCTGGAAGAAGCATACTCGAGTATCATCTTGGATACTCAAGTATTGACTCAAGTACACAGTGACAAACTCGAGTATTGAAGAACATACTCGAGTATTGGGCACTGAAACTGAATTTCAAATCTGACGAATCTATAATGAAGAGTGGAGCTAAATACCCAAGAGGGGGGGTGAATTGGGTATCTTTAAAAAATTAAGGATTGAGCTCTGTTTTTGACTAATGAAAACAGAGGCTAACAGAGGAGTAGGGAAGGAAAGCTTTACACAATGTGATTTATACTGGTTCGGTCCTTTCTCTGACCTACATCCAGTGCCCAAGCCTCACATGGGATTTTCAATCCACTATAATCAAATATTGATTACACACTCTGTACTAAGAGTTGTTCTCTCACTAGAACACACTCCCCCTTACAAGTTGTAATCAATACACCCCAACTACCAAGTCCCCTGACTTGTAGTTATCTCAATTAATAAATGATTTACAAGTATTTGACTCTCTTACAGAGCAGATAGGATAAACACTGAAGAACTAAGTATCAAAATGGTACAATACAGATGAAAGCTTGATACAATAAATGACTCAATAAATTTTCGCTCTAAGTAGTTGTATCAGCTTGAGAAGAAGTTAATGCTCTCTATTTATAGGCAGAGAACATTAAATGACCGTTGTAAGATGATTCCAACCGTTGGAAGTGATTAGCTTGGGTTCTGGTCATCTTCTCTTTCTAAATTTCTGCTAATCCAAGTCTTAATGAAGTCTGATGTGACTCTCTGAGAATTTGCCCGTTGGAGATGTCTTTACTTGTTGTAGTAAGCATTCTTTAACGTTTAGAAGGCGTGCTCAGATGGATTTGCTAAGAATAGGTTAATTTGCAGAAGTGCATTTAATGCACTGTTCACTTTTTGCTTTATTGCTTTGACCTCCAATAATCTTCATCTGATCTTACTGAAATTCACTCAACAAACTTGTTAAACATAGCTAGGAATATGATTGAATGAATTATGGAAGCAATAAGATCAAACAATGATGATTTGCAAATTCGCGTAATTCAAAAACCAATTTTGACCGTTGTATACTGCAGTATGTTCCTCTATACTAGAGTATGCCACTGTGCATACTGCAGTATCCAAAGCTTACTGCAGTAAGCAACTTCCAGAGACAAAAACCTCGCAAAATGATTTTGAAAGATATGCTCTATACTGCGGTATGCAAATAACATACTGCAGTATGCGAGTTTTTGTTAAAGAGAAGAGAGCCCGTGATTGCCCAATACTGCAGTATGAAAACCTATACTGCAGTATGCAATAGTTATAAACTTAGAGAGCTTACTGTGAGAGCCTTTACTGCAGTATGCAACTCCATACTGCGGTATTTACATGAGTGAGAAAATTTGGTTGCTCTCGGGTTGGCCCTATACTGCAGTATGTCATCCTATACTGCGGTATGGACTTGTTTTGAAAACATGGTTTCTCTCTGGAAGTCCCTATACTGCAGTATACATAGCTATACTGCGGTATGGACATACTTTGAAAATACGGTTGCTCTCGGGTTGGCCCTATACTGCAGTACGTCACCCTATACTGCGGTATGGACTTGTTTTGAAAACATGGTTTCTCTCTGGAAGTCCCTATACTGCAGTATACATAGCTATACTGCGGTATGGCCTTTCTCTGGGAGTCCAATACTGCGGTATGTAACTAACATACTGCAGTATAACTAACTTCATCAATTTGATGACCTTCTGTAAGTCCTATACTGCGGTATATCACCCTATACTGCAGTATTGACTTTCTGGAAGACCCTTTACTGCAGTATGCCATCCCATACTGCGGTAAGCAACTCTTAGATGATTTTCAAAGAATCTTGGAAACTTCAAAACATATTTTTCACTTGTTGTTAATCATCAAAACACATTGAGAACTAACATTCTCCCCCTTTTTGATGATGACAACACTTATAAACATTCTTTTTAAAGATTTAGAAAGATGTGTAGCTTTCAGATTGAAGTTTTCAAAATATCAGAGTTGAATTATCAGAAAAACATCCAATTTACATTTTTAAACATAGACATCAGAGAATAGCAGCAGATATATAATTGAACTCGTAAACATGTGCAAAATATGTTCATATTCATTTAAAACATCATACATGAGTTGTATCTAACCGATATCAGAAGAGGATAAATACTCTGATAATCACTGATATCAGCAAAACAAGGTTAAAACATTACAAGCTTCTTACACCTACATCAACTAATCATCCTACTAAATCTCTAAACACTAAGCATCTTTCTCTGCTTCTCCCCCTTTGTCATCATCAACATACTCGGGATCTAGGATAATAAGAGGAGGAGAATAGAGGACCATAGCTGTGTTGGGATCAAAATCGGAATCATGGGGCACAGCATATGGAGAGGGTGTAGGGAAGAGCGCAGTAGATGGAGTAGGTGGAGATGGAAGTGGATTCGGAAGAATCTCTGTGGAAGGGGTGACCGGGGAAGAGGTGGTGTGGGGTGGGCTATGAGGTGGACTGGGAAATGAGAAAGTGGGTGATGAAGGTGGTGAGAAGTGAGGTTCTGGTGAGTTTGGGGAAGGCTGAGATACGGGTATAGATGGTTGGGCTTCCGGAACAGGAGTCGAAGAGGATGGACCAGTGGTAAAACCGAATGAAGATGAAGATGAGCCACCAAGTCCAAAGTGCTGAAGGAGTTGCTGAGCCTTGTCCCTGGCATCTGAGGCAGCAGCTAAGGTGACTAATAATGTAGAGCCCAAGTTGATCCCTTGATCATCAATAGCATCTTTCACCTTGACCAGTTCAGAGAGGACCTGTGACTGAGCCACTATCACATCCATAACCCCCAACTTGATGTCAGCCCGAATCATATCAAACTTTGCCTTCATCATAGCTCGGTGAGATACAAGTGCAGCATCCACAATTGCTCTAATCCGCTCATCAAAATCTGAAGGAAGTGGTGGTGGAGCAGACTGGGCCTCATGTGCAACTGACTGAGATGCACGAGTCTGTGACCGCGGTGGAGCTCTCGACTGCCCAGATCCTTCCGGCTCGAACTGAATCTTCATCAAGTTGAGCTGAGTCTTGCCAAAGGCCGGGATAAACTTCATCTGCTCGGGAGGACCCACATACCATATCTTATGGTAGTACATTATCAGTGACACTAGGGATGCAAAGGGCATGTAGGATCCCTTGCGAGACAAACCTAAAATGGCTAATCTCCTTGAACAGCCACTGCCCAATATTGAGCGGATGCTTGTGGATGAAGGCGGTGAAGAAGCGGTAGTCCTTCTGCGTGAAGTGCGTGTAGCTCCCGCCTTTTTGCACAAAGTTACGTGAATACACGTACCATATCACACGGAGCAAATGAGGCATCTCCGAGGGCTTGAATGTCAAGTGAACCCTCTGATCATCCGGTATGTCCTGACCGGGCATAAGTGTGGCATATACCTCCTCATTCGAATACTTCGGTGTGGACGCTTCGGGAGGGTTAAGCACCTTAAGGATCTTGTTGAGGATGGCGGCAGATAGAGTAAACTGAACTCCTCTCACAGAAGTTGTGACCCTTTCCTCAATCAATCTACCTTCCGAGCTCAAGATGTGATTGGATGCCATGTTGAAATAAAACATCTTGACCAACTCAGGACAGTAGGCAGCCTCGATGGAGACGAGCGTAGCATACGGCCCAAACCATGGAGATAGGTCAACGTTGTACTCTCGATATACTTGCTCTAGATTGACAGAGGTTACGGTGCAGAAACCTCGGCTTCCAAAAAGGTCTTTGAATTTGGCATTGAGACCGGGAGGAAGAATGACAGGAGCAACCTTAATCCCTCTGGCACATCCTTGTGGATTTTGATTTCTTCAACCGCATTTGCTACCACAAGAGAGAAATCTAGCTCAGAATCCGTTTCTGAGGAAGAGCCAGGAGAATTAGCAGATGAGGGAGAGGAAGGGATAGTAGTGGAAGCCCTCTTTGATCTTGCTTTTTGAGGAGCAGCGGTCCTCTTCCCTTGAGCCTTGCTCGGCTCACCGGTCTTCTGCTTCTTGGTGACAGAAGGTGGAATAGAAGTCTTGGACGGAGCTCCCCTCTTCTTGGGATTCGATGAAGATGTCCCGGGTATGGGAACACCCATGCCAGGAATCTGACGATCAATGCCATCTCCTAATTTCTTAGGAATTGATTTCGTCCTCGGTGCCCGGAGTGGAAGGGAAGAAGAAGGTTGTTTGGAGAGAGATTGGTATTTAGACATTGTTAACGCTAGGGTTTCGGTGGAAATGGGAATCAGAGAGGAATGAGAGAAGGTTGGAGAGGATTTGTGGAGGTTTAACTGGGGTTTGAGATGATTTCAGAGAGAGAAGGAAGAAAGAGATGCGTTACTGCTAGGGCTTTACTGTGGTATAGATGCGAGTATGAAAGAACACAGCGTTTTAATATATATAGACAGACCCCTATACTGCAGTAAGGTTCTTGTATACTGCAGTATAGCATACTTTCATTTATATACTGCAGTAAGGATGGAAGTATACTGACCTGGACTTCAAAAATGTTGAGAGAATTTTTGAAAAACCCGATGGCCATACTGCAGTATATCACTTACATACTGCAATATGCCTCTTGCATACCTGAAACTTCGTTTCTGTCTGACCCCATACTGCAGTATATGACTTACATACTGCAGTATGCCTCTTGCGTACTCAGCTTTGGCTTCTGTCTGATCCCATACTGCAGTATATCACTTACATACTGCAGTATACCTCTTGCATGTCTGAAACTCTGAAACCCTGATGGACATACTGCAGTATACCACTTACATACTGCAGTAAGCATCTTGCACACTTGGAATTTTTGCCTCTCACACACCCTATACTGCGGTATATCACTTGCATACCGCGGTATAGCTCTACTGAAACATCAAAAACACCCTGCAAAAACAAAGACTAAACTCTCCGATGCTTAAGTTAGTAAAGATTAATCATCAATGACACATCTAACATTAATTTGAGAGAGAATAACTTACAATTCATTGGGATTTACCATTCCCAATTCTCTCCTTATGAAAGTGAATTGTTCCTTGGCTAGAGGCTTGGTGAAGATGTCAGCTAGTTGAAGATGAGTTGGAATGAACATCACTTTCACATCTCTCTTCTGGACATGATCCCGGATGAAGTGATGTCTCACATCAATATGCTTGGTTCTTGTATGTTGCACGGGGTTCTTGGCCAAGCTTATTGTGCTAGTATTATCACAAAGTATTGGGATTTCCTTTAAGTGCACTCCCAAGTCAGCAAGTTGTTGCTTCAGCCACAACACTTGAGCACAGTAACTTGAGGCAGCCACATATTCAGCTTCTGTTGAGGACACGGCCACGGTAGTTTGCTTCTTGCTAAACCAAGAGACAAGTGAGTTGCCAAAGAACTCGCATTGCCCACTTGTACTCTTTCTATCCGTCTTATAGCCAGCATGATCCGAATCTGAATATGCCACAAGATGCTCCGGCTGACCTTTGGGAAACCATAGCCCAAGAGTCTTCGAATCAGAGAGATATCTGAATATCCTCTTCACATTTTCAGCATGTGACTCTTTAGGAGCGGATTGAAACCGAGCACACATTCCAACACTGAATTGGATGTCTGGGCGACTTGCAGTGAGATAGAGCAATGATCCAATCATTCCTCTATACTTGGTAATGTTGAAATCCTTGCCCTCTTCATCAGCATCCAAAGAAGTTGTTGTGCTCATTGGTGTGTCGGCTCCATTGCACTTGTCCATTCCAAACTTCTTCAGCAAATCATTTAAATACTTGGTTTGAGATATAAATATCCCATCCTTACGTTGTCTGATTTGCAGTCCAAGGAAGTAATTGAGCTCTCCCATCATTGACATCTCAAATTCACCCTGCATAGACTTGGAAAATTCCTCACACAAAGAGTCATTAGTAGCACCGAAAATAATATCATCAACATATATCTGTACAATTAAAATTTCATTTAATTTATTTTTCTTGATAAACAATGTTGTATCAGCCTTTCCTCTAATAAATCCTTGATTGAGTAAGAATTGACTCAATCTTTCATACCAAGCTCTAGGAGCTTGCTTAAGACCATACAAGGCTTTCTTAAGTCTAAAAACATGATCTGGAAATTGATCATTTTCAAAACCTGGAGGTTGTTCAACATACACCTCCTCTTGAATGAAACCATTTAGAAAAGCACTTTTGACATCCATTTGATAGAGTTTAAAACCTTTTGTGCATGCAAATGCTAGAAGAACTCTTATTGCTTCCAATCTAGCTACTGGAGCATAAGTCTCTTCATAGTCTATTCCTTCTTCTTGATTGTAGCCTTTGGCCACTAATCTAGCCTTGTTACGCACAATGATGGCTGACTCATCACGTTTGTTTTTTAATACCCATTTTGTCCCAATTACCGGATGGTCTTTGGGTCTAGGTACCAAGTCCCAAACTTGATTTCTATCAAATTGATGTAGCTCCTCTTGCATAGCAATCACCCAATCATTGTCTGAAAGGGCTTCTTCTATCTTAGAGGGCTCTATATGTGAAATAAATGCAGAAAATGTAACTTCATTCAGAGTACTATTTCTGGTCCTGACTCCTTGATTTACATCACCTATGACTTGGTCTAAAGGATGATTTCTTAAAAATCTCCAAGCTCTAGGTTAAGACTGATCAGGATTTTCTAAGTTGTTTTCAGGATCAGCCTCAAAAACATTTTCTGAATTTTCAGAAGGAGTAGGAGCATTTTTCGAAAAGAATTTGTTTTTGAAAATAGTCTCCTCTTCATCATCCAAGGATTTATCAGATTCAGATTCACAGAATACAACATGTATAGATTCCTCAACAATCTTAGTTCTAGTATTAAAGACTCTATATGCTTTGCTCCTATTAGAATAACCAATAAAGATAGCTAAATCAGCTTTAGGATCGAATTTACCAAGATTGTCTTTACCATTATTGTGCACATAGCACTTACAGCCGAAGACACGAAGGTGGCTTAGGTTTGGCTTTCTTTCCTTGTAGAGTTCGTATGGAGTCTTATTCAGCTTCTTTCTCAAGTATGCTCTGTTGGAGACGTAGCAAACCGTATTCATGGCATCAGCCCAAAACACTTGCGAAGTGATGTACTCGTTCAACATTGCTCTAGCCATTTCAGTGAGTACTCTATTCTTTCTCTCCACAACACCATTTTGTTGTGGTGTTCTTGGTGCTGAAAAATTGTGATCAATCCCCATACTGTCACAGAACTCAGCAAAGGCTTGATTCTCGAACTCTCCACCATGATCAGTCCGTATTCCTGAAATTGATAACCCTTTCTCGTTTTGGACCTTCTTGGCAAATGAAACAAACTGATCAAAGGTTTCATCTTTAGAAGATAAAAATATTGTCCAAGTAAATCTAGAGAAATCATCAATAATGACCAAAGTGTATAAGTTTCCACCAAGACTTTTCACTCTAGCTGGTCCAACTAGATCCATGTGAAGAAGTTGAAGAGGTCTGTTTGTTGAAATCTCATTTTTAGCTTTAAAAGAAGATTTGGTTTGTTTTCCCTTTTGACAAGCATCACAAATCGTATCATTTTTTAAATTCAGTTTGGGAATGCCAATAACCAAATCCTTTTTCAATAACTTGTCAAGTTGATACATATTAACATGAGCTAATCGCTTATGCCATAGCCAACTCTCATTCAAGTTACTTACAAAACAATTTTCAGAAGTAGAAGCATTGCTAGAGAGGTTCAAAGTATAACAGTTTCCATCTCTAGGTGCTCTAAATAAAGCTTTATTTTTCAAATCATTTATGGAGATCAAATCCTTTTAACAATAAAGCATTCATCAGAGTCAAATATTACCAAATTACCCTTATCGGTGCTTTGACTCACACTTAGGAGATTGTGACACAATCCTTCTACAAGGTAGACGTCTTTGATGAGTGGGCCTTTATTGTTGCCTATCTCACCAATGCCAGCGATTTTCCCGGATTGATCACCTCCAAATGTGACTCTACCTCCATCTTTTGGCTTTATTGATAAAAACTTCGATTTGTCTCCAGTCATGTGTCTTGAGCATCCACTATCAATGTACCACTTGTTCGGCCTTGATGCTCTAAGACATACCTCATTTATTTCACTAGGTTGTTCTTCTTCCTCAGCAACCAGGCATATGTTGGCTTTTTCACTTTCATCCTCTTCAGCTTCATCCTCATCCGATGAGCTATCTCCCCATATAGCTGACACATATGCCTTCTTTTTGTATTTCTTGAATTTCTTCTTTTCTTTCTCTTGGTTTTTCAGCTGAGGGCATTCTGCCTTGATGTGTCTGGGCTTCTCGCATTCATAGCAGATGATAGGCTTCTTTGATTCATAGCTCGAACTTCCTTTCTGAAATTTCTTGAAGCCTTGATCTCTTTTATAAAACTTCTTGAATCTCCGGACCATCATGCCAATCTCTTCATCCTCGTCCTCATCTTCCTCATCCTTTTCCACATTGAGAGCCACTCCCTTGTTGCGATTGTTGCCACCATTGACATCTTCTAATTCCTTCTTGAATCTCAGTTTGCTCTCGTATTCAGATAAGCTACCAAACAATGCGGCAACTGAAGTCATTGACTCTCCACGAGCTTCTTCAATGGCGGTAACTTTTGCTTCCCAATCCTTTGTCAGAATATTGAGGATTTTCCTCACTTGAGCTCCTTGATCAAAAAGCTTTCCCAAGGCCGCTAGCTGATTGGTCAAATGAGTGTATCTCAACTGAAATTCTCCAATACTCTCGCCTTGCTTCATTCGCAACAAGTCATACTCAGTGGTTAGAATGTTGACGCGATTTTCCTTGATTCCAGATGTTCCTTCATAAGCTATTTCCAGCGCCTTCCACATCTCTTTAGCTGTTGACAAATTACAGATACGAAAGTACTCCTTTTGACTAAGAGCACTCTGAAGCATCAGGATAGCCTTGCTATTGAGAGTGATGTTCTTCTTATCATCATCATTGAACTCGGCTTCTGTCTTGGGAACAGTGATGCCTCCTTCTACCTTGACTGGAACATAGTCTCCAGTCTCAAAGACCCTCCATAGACCATATTCTGTAGCCATCACGAACACACGAAATTTTGCTTTCCAGAAAGAGTAGTGTTCGCCGTCGAAACCGGGAGGTCTGTTGATTGAAGCTCCATCTGGAAGAATTCCTTCCATAGTGATCCTTCTCGAGTGGTAAAACTCTTCTGAGAAGACCTTGCTCTGATACCAAATGAAGAGTGGAGCTAAATACCCAAGAGGGGGGGTGAATTGGGTATCTTTAAAAAATTAAGGATTGAGCTCTGTTTTTGACTAATGAAAACAGAGGCTAACAGAGGAGTAGGGAAGGAAAGCTTTACACAATGTGATTTATACTGGTTCGGTCCTTTCTCTGACCTACATCCAGTCCCCAAGCCTCACCTGGGATTTTCAATCCACTATAATGAAATATTGATTACACACTCTGTACTAAGAGTTGTTCTCTCACTAGAACACACTCCCCCTTACAAGTTGTAATCAATACACCCCAACTACCAAGTCCCCTGACTTGTAGTTATCTCAATTAATAAATGATTTACAAGTATTTGACTCTCTTACAGAGCAGATAGGATAAACACTGAAGAACTAAGTATCAAAATGGTACAATACAGATGAAAGCTTGATATAATAAATGACTCAATAAATTTTCGCTCTAAGTAGTTGTATCAGCTTGAGAAGAAGTTAATGCTCTCTATTTATAGGCAGAGAACATTAAATGACCGTTGTAAGATGATTCCAACCGTTGGAAGTGATTAGCTTGGGTTCTGGTCATCTTCTCTTTCTAAATTTCTGCTAATCCAAGTCTTAATGAAGTCTGATGTGACTCTCTGAGAATTTGCCCGTTGGAGATGTCTTTACTTGTTGTGGTAAGCATTCTTTAACGTTTAGAAGGCGTGCTCAGATGGATTTGCTAAGAATAGGTTGATTTGCAGAAGTGCATTTAATGCACTGTTCACTTTTTGCTTTATTGCTTTGACCTCCAATAATCTTCATCTGATCTTACTGAAATTCACTCAACAAACTTGTTAAACATAGCTAGGAATATGATTGAATGAATTATGGAAGCAATAAGATCAAACAATGATGATTTACAAATTCGCGTAATTCAAAAACCAATTTTGACCGTTGTATACTGCAGTATGTTCCTCTATACTGGAGTATGCCACTGTGCATACTGCAGTATCCAAAGCTTACTGCAGTAAGCAACTTCCAGAGACAAAAACCTCGCAAAATGATTTTGAAAGATATGCTCTATACTGCGGTATGCAAATAACATACTGCAGTATGCGAGTTTTTGTTAAAGAGAAGAGAGCCCGTGATTGCCCAATACTGCAGTATGAAAACCTATACTGCAGTATGCAATAGTTATAAACTTAGAGAGCTTACTGTGAGAGCCTTTACTGCAGTATGCAACTCCATACTGCGGTATTTACATGAGTGAGAAAATTTGGTTGCTCTCGGGTTGGCCCTATACTGCAGTATGTCATCCTATACTGCAGTATGGACTTGTTTTGAAAACATGGTTTCTCTCTGGAAGTCTCTATACTGCAGTATACATAGCTATACTGCGGTATGGACATACTTTGAAAATACGGTTGCTCTTGGGTTGGCCCTATACTGCAGTACGTCATCCTATACTACGGTATGGACTTGTTTTGAAAACATGGTTTCTCTCTGGAAGTCCCTATACTGCAATATACATAGCTATACTGCGGTATGGCCTTTCTCTGGGAGTCCAATACTGCGGTATGTAACTAACATACTACAGTATAACTAACTTCATCAATTTGATGACCTTCTGTAAGTCCTATACTGTGGTATATCACCCTATACTGCAGTATTGACTTTCTGGAAGACCCTTTACTGCAGTATGCCATCCCATACTGCAGTAAGCAACTCTTAGATGATTTTCAAAGAATCTTGGAAACTTCAAAACATATTTTTCACTTGTTGTTAATCATCAAAACACATTGAGAACTAACATATAAAACATATTCCTTTGATCTAATTGCTTCCATTTATCATCATTATATGTTCTTAGCTATGTTTAACCACTTTGCTAAGTGAGTTTCAGTTGACTTAGAAGATGATTAATGAAGGTCAAAGGCAAAAAGCATAAAGTGTTCAAAGCATTTAATGCATGATTGAAGCATATTTTTACATGATTTTTGATAATTAAATTGGGATTTTTAATGGACTTTATCATGGTTATTAAGCCTAAAATGTCATTCTTGTGATAAATTGATATTAAGAGTAAATATGTTAAATTAGGGCTAAAAGGGGTAAAATTGTCAAAAAAATGTAATTACTCTTAATTATTGATTTTTATAAGAACATTTAATGTTAGATTAATTGATTTAAATTGTAGGAGGTTGAAAAGATTAAATCAAATTTGAAAATGGAAATTAAGTTTAAGTTTTAAAATTTTTAGTTTAGTCCCTTTCCAGAACTTTTTAAATTTTCATTTAAGTCCCTGCACTAAACTATGTGTTTTTGGCTTTTGTTAATTAGGGTTCTGATTCATTCTGATCGATTAAAAAGGAGGAGGCCGACAGCTTGAACGAGGGGAAGAGCGCCGCATTCAATTGAAGAAAAAAAACCCACGGCTTAAGATTTTCATTTTCTTTCAATCGATCAACGCCACATTCTCCGTTCATCTTCTATCTCACCGGCGACATCACCCTCCACCACGGTCGCCGGAGAGCTTCCATCATCTCCAACCTCCCTTCCTCATCATTTCCGACGACGCAGCCACACACAGACCAGGACAAGCTTCGACCTTCACAGCTCACGATTTGGGGTGTCCTTAGTTTTTCTTCATCATTCATCATCTTCAATCCCCATCACCGTCACCTACAACTTTCTTCACCAACACACCTCCAGACCCACCACATTGAATTGATTTAATCAATTCATTCCCACTTCACTCACGTACAGCCACCAAAGTGTGTATGTGTGAAATACTTCATCCATCCCTTCACCAAACCCCCATCGTAACACCACCTTCATCTTCCATTAATTCCGGCAACATAATTCCAGATTCCAGCAAGCTTGGTTCCTATGGCTGGTTCATTTTTGTAGCTCGTGATGGAGTGTGCAGTTGCAATGTGTGACTGAGCTTCCTTCTCTCTTGGTGGTAGATATTGACTTGAGCTCAAGGCACTTCAAAGGGGAGTTATTTTGTTCTTACTATTAGTCTAGATTTATACATTTAGGTTGCCTAGTTTTAGGGACTATTGTGTATAAATTCTGGAACTGAGATTAATGTTTATTGTCTCTGTTAGTTTGAAAATTGTGATTGATTTTGGATTATGCAATGTGAAGATTATATTTGCTTTAATTTCTTGTGGTTGCAATGAGATTAAATTAATTAGCGTGTTATTGTCTAGTTAATTTAGTTGATTTGTAGCTTTTGAGGGACTATTATGTACTCAATTTTAAGAAGACTCGTATTGCATTATTCCAATTTTAATTGCACATTAAGTGGTTTTTAACAATTTCTCAAGAGGTAGTGGTTAGCTATGTTTGTAGGAGCTACTATTAATTGAAATTATTAGACTCAAGTGGTATCTTGAGGTTGTTCTTTAGACTTAATGCGATTTTAATTCCCATAATCTTTTATGAGCAAGGATAGTCATTTTTTCATCACCAAGAGCGCCATCTTCCATATTTTCAATTCGATTTCATTTAATTCTCTCATTCACCAATTTTATAAAAAATATCAAAAACATTAGTTTAGCATTTAATTTAATTGTAATCTTGTTTTAGTTTATCAATACAAAAATCCAAAACCAATTTCCCCTTGTTTTAATTGCATTTACATGTCATTTAGATTACTTAGGACTCAATAAAAGGCTCCTCGAGAGAGAGAACGATCCTAGGTTTGCCTATACGCAATCCTTGGTTTATTTTTGATCATGGACCCCAAGGCTAAAGACAAAAAGGCCCTCATCAAATGGCGCCATTGCCGGGGAGCTAAATAATTGACTCCCTAGGTAATCTAATTGTCAAATTCACTTTTGACAAGGGGTTTCTCGTGTGAAGCTTCTTAGTTTTGCATTGTTGATTTTTCATTGCAT
Organism: Acacia crassicarpa; assembly: GCA_034222035.1. NCBI lineage: Eukaryota > Viridiplantae > Streptophyta > Magnoliopsida > Fabales > Fabaceae > Acacia > Acacia crassicarpa. The sequence continues at coordinate 54,324,209 of JAWXYG010000001.1, read as the reverse complement.
ATAATTTAGGATTTTTGCATTTAGGTAGCTTGCATAGCATATTGCATTGTCTTGACTTGGTAGCTTCTATGTGGTGTGTTTGCATTAAATTTGATATGATTTTGAGCTTATTTGTTTTAATTCACCATGTCTCCAAGTTAATTCATAGCATACTTGTATATTTTTCTTTAAAAAGGAAAAAAGAAAAAAAAATCTTGATTTTTCTTAGTTTATGTATTTTCATTTGCATTCTACTATTGTCCTTCTTGATTTCAATTGTTTTGTGCTTGGTTGCTGCATATTGGTTTCATTGCATTTGGATTGTTTGTGGATAACTTGCTTGTCATACTGTTTCGGTGCATGATTCCAATTTCCAAGTCACTATTTTGGTGAAATAATTTTCTCACATGGATAGTGACATGAGTGAGCTCATGGCTCTAAGCCACACCTCTGACCAAATGTTGGAGCGTTTGAAAATTTTGAATAGACAGGTGGAGTTGTTTGGAGGTTCAGAGGACTTGGCAAAGGAGGAAAGACAGATTAAGCAATGGTTAAACCAATACTATAAGCATCTTATGTCGATAATGTCACAAGCTTCTCAAAGATGACATTCAAGGACTCAAGTGTAGCTCCTCTGCAGAATTGGGAGATGACTCTAACTTTGATAGAGTCAAAATTGAAGCTCAAGACTTACACTGTTGTGGAGGAGCTGATAATGAGAATTCTGGATCTGAAGTATATGCTGAAAGTACACAAGTTAAGAATTCATTGCTACATGAAGATGTCATGGCTAAACAGTTGGATTTGCCCATTGCACCTCAAAAATTAGCCATTGCTCCCAAGTGTTCCTTAGATACTTGTCTCACTGAGGAGACAATTCAAGAAGCCATGAATGCATTAGATTCATGTGATGATAAATTTCCCTCTCCTTCTGTTGATAATTCTGATACACTTGGGAGTGAGATTTCCAACCTTAACTCATCAATGATTGATTGTTGGTTATCATCACTTGGTGATTTTTCTCTTACTTCTCTTAGTTCATTAAAGCTTAATTCTTCCAATGATTCATTTTTTAGTGATGATGCTTGTGAGGAAGGTGCTTTTGTCGATGTTTCAGGTCATAAACTAGTGGAGGAGGATGAGTTTGAAGCCGGTAGCCAAGACTTGGACGATTTGTTCTCTAAGGGGATAGCCCTCACACTGACTAAGACATCCTCTCATGTGACTCACTTTGAACATCAACACAATGTGGTTAAAGGGCCACTTCCTAACTCATCGCTTCGTCATCCTAGAACTAAGGTCACTCCTCATACCTCGAGATTTGTAAATGAACTAATTACTCCTTGTGAAGTAGGTATGAAAGAGACTACTTTTCCCAAGCATGTTGTTGCTATAGACCAACCTAGTGTTGGTTCAACACTTGGGAAGCTGGAATTTGAGTATTTCATGTTTGAGCATCATGAGAAATCTCATCTACATGAATCACTTCATACACCTCTTTCTTTTGACTTGCCTCCAGACTTAGGTGGTTGTGAGAACGATGTTGCTACCATTCACTTTCTTGAACAGAACATGATGAAATCTATCTTCTATGACTATGCCTTAGCTCTTGATAATCCTCTCTTTGCTAAGCTTAGTCTTACTTCTACTCATGAAGTGCTCTCTTGTGATTTGACTCCGGATTTAGATGCACATGAGTATGATTATATTAAACACATGATTTCTGTTCAAACCTTTGTTGCTGCTTGTAGTTTTGCATTGCAAGATTTTTCATGCGATGACTCTCCATTAAATCTTCGCCTTCTTTGTGTTCTTCGTCTGTTCTTCGTTTTTCCTAGACATGTTCGGCTAAACGTCTGTGATTAACCCAACGTTGATGATTCTATGACTTGTCCAGAGAACTTGTGCTTGATCGGTAACTTCACTCGTTTCTGTTTTCATCTTATCGGATTCGATTTCTGGAAATAGTTTGAATATTAGATTTAATATTCAGTTTGGTTCATCCCAAGGACTGAGTTTGAACTAGGTTTCAGTGTTGCTGTGCGATCGCACAGTGAGACGCCACTGTTCGGACAGATGCTAGGTAATCGTCTAGTAGAGGGATTTTCTGGATGAACTCAGAGACTTCGGTTCATCCAGAACCAAACACGAGTTCATTCATTTTTCATTCGATGATGAAAGTTTCTGGAATCTAAATGTTGGGTTGATCGTTTTTAATCGATTTTCTGCATATTTTGTTCTGTTTCTACATATTACGTTCTGTTTCAGTTTATTTTCGTTTTTAATCTGTTTGAATTAAAACCCCCCATTTTACTGTTCTATTTCGCTGTTGCTATCAATCAAACCCCCATTTTTCTGAAATCTTTTCAATTTTTTGAATTTTTATTCCACGTCAGCGTCCATGTCAGCATCCACGTCAGCATGTTAGTCCACGTTAGCATTAACGGTCAACTAACGGCCGTGATACTGAGCGCTCCCAAAACGTAACTTCGTGGTGCTGGGTGCTCCTGAAAAAACTTTGTGGTGCTGGGCGCTCCTGAGAACAAACTTCGTGATGTTGAGTGCTCCTTTACCCTTCATTCAATGAGAAATACAGTTACTCATTCGGGCAATCTTTTATTATTATCTTTTGAATGTCGAGACAAGGCCACATGTTGCCATTACTATTCCAGCTGAAAGGGGACCCATCCCCATATAACGAAAATACCATATTGCCCCTAGATATTTTCCTTCTTCCATTCCTTCTTGTTATTGGACGGCTCTGATCTCTTCGTGTTACTGCCTACTTTACTTGGAATAGCTCAAGCAAAGGAAGGATGAGGTGCTGGTTACTTCCCATTAATAATATATTTACTTTTTCCCCTGGTCATAAATCGATCTATCCTTTTAGCGCCTTTCCTTAAACTTTTATAAATAAATTTTTATATCAATTTTAGGGTCCAGTAGTTGCAGGAAAGAACTTAAATTTTCATGATGAAATTCGATAGACTCAAAAAAAAAATCATACTCTCTTCAGTCCTAATTATAAAGCTAAATTAATTTTTTTTCTCCAAACTAATTTGTTTTACTAATAACTAATATATAATATAAAGATGCACAACATATGATATAATTAAATAACTTATTTTTTTTCTTAATCTCTAGTTAATCTTATCTTATGATTAGGACCGGAAGGAGTATTTGTTGCCTTTTGGGATTCACCGGGCGCTTTGGGATTCGCCACTTCCGTGCCATCATTGCCAGCTTACAGCTGTCAGGTCTCCATTGGGTGCGCCCTGCAACCACCACGTCTTTTCATTTTTCGAGGTCTGTGCGCATTTATTGCGCTTGCGCCGTGCTGTGCCAATCCCTTCACGTCTGTACGAGAATAGACCGTTGCACCCCTGCGTTGGGTTTTAAATAGACCTCTTTCTTCTCTTCTCTACTTTTCCCGCTATTCATCTTCTTCACAGACACTTTCGGTTTTCTCCTAGAGTTTAGAGAGATTTCACCTTTGTGCGAAGCTTTTCGCCGTTCACCAGCGTTCTGGTTCCTTTCACCTTCTTTGCACAGGTATTCCGTCTCCTTAATGTCATTTTGTCTGGTATTTTCCTTTGCTTTACCATTTATTTCTGCTTGGGTTACTGTTCTTCTATATTTCTGGGTTTCTCTGAGCTTTTCTGGGTTTCTGGGTTTCCCTTGTGTAATTGTGCCCAGAATTCGTCCCCATACTTCCTTAAGCACTTGTTGTTAGTACCTTAAGCTTCTGGTTTAGGTGAGGGGCGGAGATGTTTCGAGACCGAGAGCGTCGTTAACGCCAGAGGAGGAAATGCTCCTTCGTGCGCGTCTTCCGCAAATGACTTACTGGGTTTTTGGGGGTGAACCATGTTAGTTCTCATAAGGTTTTGATGATGATTGAACAATTGGAAATCATTGGAAGATGAAGATATGAGTTTTTAAAAGAGAAAAACAGTTGATCATTTTTAAACAGAGCAACACTCGAGTGTTGAGTTCCAGAACTCGAGTGTTGAACATTGGCAAGATGCTTTAGAAAGCATCACCGCCAGTTTTGAACTTATGAAAAGTTCAAAACTCGAGTGTTGAGTTTCAATACTCGAGTGTTGGCCTGGCAGAGAGATATCAAGTTTTCAAAACAACTTCAAAACCCCAACACTTCCAGTGTTAGTCTAACACTGCAGTTTTGAGCCTTTTACTTTTTCAAAGAAAGATCAAAACTCGAGTGTTGGAAACCAAAACTCCAGTGTTGAAGAGACAGAGAGCAACCCATGGTTTTCAAAGTTTCAACACCGCCAGTGTTGCTCCATCACTGCCAGTATTCAACTGAACCTGAGTTTTCAACATAAGTGAAAACTCGAGTGTTGCATACCAACACTCGAGTGTTGACAAGGCAAAGAGCCTTTAAAATTCATCCAGTTGAAAACCGCCAGTGATGACTCAAAACTACAGTTTTGGAGTTTGAAACTTTTTATCAAAGTTTCAACACTCGAGTGTTGAGAAGCAAAACTCGAGCGTTGACCAGACAGAGAGGATTGATTTTTTTTCAAGGATCAACACTGCCAGTTTTATTCTCAACACCTGCAGTGTTGCTATTTTAACTTAAAATATTCTTTACCTTGAAAACATTCAACACTCGAGTGTTGGATGATAAAACTCGAGTGTAGAGGAACAAAACCAAACACTGCCAGTGTTGTTTTTTGAACACTGCCAGTTATGAACTTAGCACAGTTCATAACTCGAGTGTTGATACTGAACACTCGAGTGTTGGCCATTTTAACTGAAAAACGCTTTTCGCTTAAAACTTGCCAAAATTATCTTAATCTTTGATCTTTTAAGATACCCATTGTTTGTTTACTTCACATAAATCATTTATGTATATTCCTGAACTGTTCTAATGAGTGTATTCATGAGATTACAGGAAATTTATACATTTGAATGAAGAATCAAAGAAACAGAGCCACTTTAGGAAATTTGCTGAAATGATGGAGAAACATAACTCTGGATCACTAGCCGTTAAACAAGATCAAATAGCCGTTGCAGAAGATCAATTGACCATTATGAATCATCCCCAACGGAACAAATCATTAAGAAGAAACAAAATCACAAGATCAGTTCAGGAAACAGTCAAGGAGCAACTTCAGCTGTACAATTCATGCAAATAACTCCACCAACAGTTCTTTTTTTTTTAAAAAAAAAAAGAACAAAGCCCCAACGGTCTTCTAGCGTTCACAAGCCTCAAGATATTATAAATAGCTAAGGATTCCAACCTGGAAACACACAGAACTATCATATATACATTCTTGATTGAAAACTCAGAAAAAGATCCAGTTCTTTTGATATTATTGTACCTCAGTAATTATCAGAATTCACTCTTAGAGAGAGATTTCATTGTTGTAATCCATTTTCTGTAAGGAATCTCAAAGTAGAGGGACTTTGAGATTGGGATTGTACAATTACATCTTGTAAGGGGGAGCAAGTTCAAGATTGTGAATCCTCCTTCGTTTGCTGAAGGTGTAATTGAGAAGTTAGTAGAAATCCCAGAGGATCTGGGGACTGGACGTAGGTCATCTGTTAAGACCGAACCAGGATAATTGCTCTGTGTTCTGCTATTCTCCCTTTCATACTCTTTTCATTCAGTTTTCTTTCTTCAAATTTTGTTTTGAAACTGTGCTTACTTGAAAAGAATTTTAAAAATCCCCAATTCACCCCCCTCTTGGTGATTTAGCTGCGCTTTCATTTGGTATCAGAGCAAGGTCTTCTCTAAAGAGCTTAACAACTCGAGAAGGATCACAATGGAGGGAATTTTGCCCGATGGAGCCTCTATCAATCGTCCCCCAGGTTTTAATGGTGAGCATTATTCTTTTTGGAAAGCTAAATTCAGAGTCTTTGTTATGGCTACAGAATATGGCTTATGGAAAGTGTTCGAAAGAGGAGACTATGCTCCAGCAATTGAAAGGGAAGGCATCAGGATTCCAAAACCAGAAGAGAACTATGATGAGAATGATAGAAGAAACATCACTCTCAATAGTAAAGCCATACTCATGTTACAAAGCGCCTTGAGTCAACAAGAATACTTCCGCATATGTACTCTGAGCTCAGCTAAAGCCATGTGGGATGCTTTGGAGATTGCGCACGAAGGGACAACTGGGGTGAAACAGAATAGAATCAACACCCTCATGACAGAATATGATCTCCTTCACATGAAACAAGGAGAAACCATTGGTGAGTTTCAATTAAGATTTACTCATTTGATTAACCAACTCGCTTCTTTAGGAAAAGTGTATGAACAATCTGTACAAGTAAGAAAGATCCTAAATATCCTCAACAAAGAATGGGAGGCAAAGGTCACTGCCATTGAAAAAGCACGTGGAGAATCAATGACATCTGTAGCAGCTCTCTTTGGAAGCCTCTCTGAATATGAGGCTAAACTGAAATTCAAAAAGGGACTTGAAGAAGTGCATGGTAAAAGCAAAAGTATAGCTCTCAAAACCTCTAAAGAATCCAAATCTGATGATGATGAAGAAGATGAGGATGATGATGAAGAGATGAGTCTGATGGTCAGAAAATTCAAAAAAATTTTCAAGAGGGATCAGGCCAACAAAAGATTTCACAAGGGTAGCTCAAACACCGAAACAAAGAAATCCATCACATGCTACGAATGTGGACAACCTGGACACTTCAAATCTGATTGCCCACAGCTCAAGAATAAAGAGAAGAAATCTAACAAATTCAAAAGAAGAGCTTATGTGTCAGGTATATGGGGAGATAGCTCATCCGATGATGATGAGGAAGAAGAAAAATCCAACATTTGTCTTGTAGCCCAAGAAGGGTCAGATGATGAAGAGGTAAATGCTTCTAATTCTTTCTATGATGAACTATCTTCTGAGTATAATTTGCTTTTTATTGAGTTTAGAAAAATAGCCAAAGAACTTTCATCTGCAAAGAAAAAGATCAAACTCTTAGAAAAACAAGTTCAAAATAATGAAAATATTTCTGAAAAAGTTTCTGAAAGGAACCTTGAAAAGAATTGCGAAAATTGCTGTGCTTTAGAAAAGAAAAACCTGTTTCTTACCAAAACTCTTGAAAAATTCACAAATGGTAGTGAAATGCTAAATGTTATCCTGAAACAACAAAGATTTACAAATGATAGATCAGGAATAGGGTATAAACCAGATTTTGATAAACAAAAAGGAAAGAAGAAATTAGGACATAAATCCTACATGAATTTTTTTCAAAAATCTGTGCATTCATCCAATCCCTTTGCCCACTGTGACTATTGCAATAGAAAAGGGCATACTACTTCTTCTTGTTTTCATAAAAAGGAAGGTAAGAGCAAGCCTGTAGGTAACTATAAATGGGTGCCAAAAGGATCCTATAAAAGTGGGTACCTAAGACTTGATACTTTATGTTTTGTAGGTTTGTCTTAGAGCATCAAAATCCAACAAGTGGTTCATTGATAGTGGGTGCTCAAAACATATGACAGGGGATCAATCAAAGTTTGCAACAATTAAAACTAAGGATGGAGGCAAGGTAACGTTCGGTGGAAATCAAACCGGCAAGATTGCAGCAATTGGAGACATTGGAAATACCGATGGACCAAAAATTAAAGATGTATATCTTGTTGAAGGATTATGTCATAATCTTCTGAGCGTAAGTCAAAGCACAGATAAAGGTAACTTAGTTATCTTTAATTCAGAAGAATGTTTAATTGTTAGCAGTAATATACTTCCCCTATAAGAGATTAAGTCTAAAGCATTGTTTAGAGCACCTAGAGAAGGTAATTGCTATTCACTTAATCTTTCTAATTATGATGGTATCTCAGAGAAATGCTTTATAAGTAAATCAGATGAAACTTGGCTATGGCATAAAAGGTTAGCTCATGTGAATATGGTTCAACTTGACAAATTAGTTAAGAAAGAGTTGGTTTTTGGCATTCCTAAACTATCTTTCAAAAACGACATGATTTGTGACTCTTGTCAAAAAGGGAAACAAACCAAGTCTTCTTTTAGTTCCAAAAATGAAATATCAACTCAAAGACCTCTTCAATTACTTCACATGGATTTAATTGGACCTGCTAGAGTTAGAAGTCTAGGAGGTAATTTATATACCTTAGTTATAGTTGATGATTTTTCCAGATTCACATGGACCATATTTTTATGTTCTAAAGATGAAACATTTGATCAATTTGCTGTTTTTGTCAAAAAGGTCCAGAACGAGAAAGGTCTTTCTATTTCAGGTATTAGAACTGATCATGGAGGAGAATTTGACAATCAAGCCTTTGCTGACTTCTGTGAAAGCATAGGAATTGATCACAACTTTTCAGCGCCAAGGACTCCTCAACAAAATGGTGTAGTTGAAAGAAAGAATAGAGTCCTCACTGAGATGGCAAGAGCAATGTTGAATGAAAACAAAACATCTCAAGCATTCTGGGCTGATGCAATGTCAACAGCATGCTACATATCAAATAGGGCGTATGTACGGAAGAAACTAAACAAAACTCCCTATGAGCTGTACAAATGAAGAAAGCCCAACTTAGCACATCTACATGTATTTCGATGTAAGTGTTTCATCCACAACAATGGTAAGGATAACTTGGGTAAGTTTGATGCCAAGGCAGATGAAGGTATTTTTCTGGGATATTCTAATAGAAGTAGAGCTTATAGAGTATTTAACATCCGAACACGTTGTGTAGAAGAATCTGTGCATGTGGTATTTTGTGACTCTTCTTCTAACAAGCCTTTGAATGATGATGATGATGAAATGATCTTGAAAAATCAAACTCAAAATTCTGAAAACAAACATCTTCTAAAACCTCCCTCTAATACAGAAGAACAAGATGTTTTTGAAACAGATCCTCAAAATCATTTTGAAAATCCTGAACCATCACAACCTAAAGCTTGGAAATATAACAAAAGTCATCCTTTAGACCAAGTGATAGGTGATGTTAATCAAGGTGTTAGAACCAGAAAAAGCACCTTAAATGAAGTTACATTTTCTGCTTTTATATCTAACATTGAACCTTCTAAAATTGATGAAGCACTTTCTGACAATGATTGGGTAATTGCAATGCAAGAAGAATTACACCAATTTGAAAGAAATCAAGTTTGGGATTTGGTACCTAGGCCTAAAGACCATCCGGTCATTGGCACCAAATGGGTATTCAAAAACAAACGTGATGAATCTGCAATCATAGTCAGAAATAAGGCAAGACTAGTTGCCAAAGGCTACAATCAAGAAGAAGGAATTGATTATGAAGAAACTTATGCTCCAGTGGCAAGATTGGAAGCCATAAGGGTTCTTCTAGCCTTTGCTTGTGTTAAAGGAATAAAACTCTTTCAAATGGATGTTAAAAGTGCCTTTTTAAATGGTTTCATACAAGAAGAAGTTTATGTTGAACAACCACCTAGATTTCAAAATGAAAAATTTCCAGATCATGTTTATCATCTCAAGAAAGCTTTATATGGCCTTAAACAAGCTCCTAGAGCTTGGTATGAACGCCTAAGTAAATTTCTTCTTGATCAAGGCTTTGTTAGAGGAAAAGCTGACACTACATTATTTATTAGAACTAATAAATTGAATGAAATTTTAGTTGTACAAATATATGTGGATGATATTATATTTGGTGCTTCTAATGATTACTTGTGTGAAGATTTTGCAAAGAAAATGCAGGGAGAATTTGAGATGTCTATGATGGGAGAACTCAACTACTTCCTTGGTTTACAAATTAAGCAAAAGAAAGATGGTATCTTCATATCACAAACCAAGTACTTGAATGATCTCTTAAAAAAGTTTGGAATGGATCAATGTAATGGTGTTGACACTCCTATGAGTTCAACTACTTCATTGGATGCAGATGAGGAAGGAAATGACTTTAATATTACAAAATATAGAGGGATGATTGGTTCTTTACTCTACCTTACAGCAAGTCGCCCGGAAATCCAATTTAGTGTTGGAATATGTGCAAGGTTTCAATCAGCTCCAAAGGAGTCACATGCTGAACATGTGAAAAGAATTTTCAGATACCTTGCTGACACTAAAACTCTAGGATTATGGTTTCCTAAAGGACAACCAGAACACTTGGTAGCCTATTCAGATTCAGATCACGCTGGATACAAAACCGATAGGAAAAGCACAAGTGGACAGTGTGAATTCTTTGGTGGATCACTTGTGTCATGGTTTAGCAAGAAACAAACAACAGTAGCTGTATCATCCACTGAAGCTGAATATGTGGCTGCTTCAAGCTGTTGTGCACAAGTTTTGTGGCTGAAACAACAACTTTCAGACTTGGGAATCAATCTCAAAGAAGTCCCAATATTGTGTGACAACACAAGCACAATTAGCTTGGCCAAAAATCCAGTCCAACACACTAGGACCAAACATATTGATGTAAGGCACCATTTCATAAGAGATTATGTCCAGAAAAAGGAAGTTAAAGTCATGTTCATCCCAACTGATCTCCAATTGGCAGACATCTTCACAAAGCCACTAGCTAAAGAACAATTTAATTACATAAGAAGAGAATTGGGAATGGTGAATCCCAATGAGTTGTAAGTATTTCCAATTGAATTCTTATGTTAGTTCTGATTTTGATGATTACAAATTACTAACTTAAGCATCGGAGTATGTAGTTTTCTTTTTTGCAGGATTTAACAAGTTAATTTTTGATATCAAAAGTTGAACACTCGAGTTATGGGCTGAAACACTCGAGTGTTGTAGTTTTCTCTGTTGTAGGACTTAACAAATTGATGTTTCATATCAAAAAATGAACACTCGAGTTATGGGATGAAACACTCGAGTATTTGTGGATCAATGGCAATACCAAAGTACCTGCAAATCTGAATACTCAAGTTTTGATAATCAAAACTCCAGTGTTGGAAGTCCAGTGTCGGGGTTAGAGAAATAAGAAGAAATGAAAACACGAGTGTTGAAACTCAACACTCGAGTTTTGAACAAGGAATGCCAACGGTTCACAGTACACTATTGGCACCCAGGTTAGTCAAATTTATATCAACACTCGAGTATTGACAGTGAGAACTCGAGTGTTGGTAGTGTAAACAGTCAAACACTCGAGTGTTGATTGTGAGAACTCGAGTTTTGACGCTTCTATATATATATGCTCTTCGAAACTGTCTTCATAACCGCAGTTTTGCCCTAAGTGTTCTTCACGGTGCTCTCACTTCTCTTCTTCTCAAATCTCTCTGATTCTCTCTCAGATCTTCAATCTAACCTCGAATAAACCTTACAACTCTACAATGGCCTCTCAGTCGACGAAACCCACTCAATCTGAGACTAAATCGCCGTCTGAACAGTCTCCTTCTCAAACCTCTCCTCCTCCACAGAGACCATCGAGAGTAAAAATGATACCCAATAGATTACACGACGGAATAGACTGATCACTCCCAGGAATTAGTGGTGAATGTCCTCAATCCTCTTCAAAAGTAGTCTCAGCCACACCCACTCGTTCAAAGGGTGTATCGTTTCAAGAACCGATTGCGACACCTCTGAAGAAAAAGAAAGAAGCTGACCCGGAATCAGTTACTAAGCCCAAAAAGAAAGTCAAAACAAAAAGGGCATCCAATTTTGAACCAGAGGAAGCACCTCCCCAGAAAAAGAAGAAGTCCTCTACTTCACAACCTTCATCATCTAGCTCTTCTCTGGTAAAAGAAAATGCCATTGAAGAAATTTATCATTTTCAGTTTTCACCTAAAGATTTTGATTTTACTACTATCCATTTGAAAGACCAAGATTGTATTTTTAAAGAGAAATTTGCTTCAAAAGAATCCTGTGCAGTAGTAGCCTTGGATTTGGCCAAATTTGAGGAAGAAAACAGTTTGGATTTGAAACCTTGGCTCAAATTCTATGAAAATTTCATTTCCATTGCTTGTCCCTACTCACCTACATTAGTTAGGCAATTTTATTCTAATATGGCCTATGACAACCTACTAGGTCCAGAGGGAGAAGTGTTAGAGGAAAGGGTAACCACTAAAGTGAGACACACCAACTTTACCCTTTCAGGCTCTATTTTGAACAAGATTTTGAAAATGGACCAATTTCCAATACACACTTCTGAATATGGTAATAGGACAATTTGGTCCATCCTCATGCCACACAAGCCATTTCCTGAAGCCCAATCTCACTATCTCAACTTTAATCCTAGCTCAATGCCCCCTAAGAATAGAGTCTTGTGGTATATCTTCTCTAGGAATTTCATTCAAAAGAGTGGTAATTTCACTCACTTTGCCCAGAGAGATTACCCCTTGTTTACTTCTTTTGTCAACAAGACTCCTTTCAATCTAGGCCATTACATTCTGAAGGAAATGATCAAGTTCAAGTTCCCTATTAGGAAACTCTCTCATATGCCATTTCCTTCACTAGTATCTGTTATCCTGTTTTACTTCAAGATATGGCATGTTGGGTCTGTTGAAGCTTTAAAGTTTCCACCATACTTTGATAAGGGCAAATTGAATATGATGAATTTGACATTTGAGGAAGAAGGATCAGGGCAATCAAAAGCCCCTACTAGATCCAAAGGCCCTGCAAGATCAAAAGCTACACAGTCTCAGTCTCAGAATCAAGAGGCTCAATCTGCACCTCCTCCTCCTACCTCTGATTTTAATGCCCGAGTGAAAGAGATCATTGACTCAGCTGTTAAAGAAATGTCCAATAAGATTGCCTATGAAATTGGACAGCTGAGGGGTGAACAGTATAAGAGTACCAAACAGCTAGCTGACATTCAAGATGCCATGAAGCTGGACTTGGTCAAACTCACTGACCAAAATGCCAAGCTTATAGACCTAGTTCAGAGTCATGATATTTTGCTCACGTCTCTGAGTATATCAAACTCAAGCCTTCATGACAAACCTGATTTGTTGTTAAAACACTTCAACATATGTCTTTCTTCAGGCTCAGATCCTCAACCTTCTGGAATTGCTTCTGATATACCTTCAGCCTCTACACCACTTATAGAACATTTGGGCACTCCAGCTGTAGACATTCAACAATCTTCTGAGCCTCACACTTCAGAGCCTCATACCTCAGATCCTCTGGTCACTCCAGCTGCAGAGACAAGAGCACCTCCTCTTTCACCAACACCTCTATCCGTTGTACCCCCATCTATTGATGATGACAAAGGGGGAGAAGATCAGAGTCAAAATTTGAGAGTGTTGTGATTTGAGAGTGTTGTGTGATTTCTGTTGTTTTAATTTGTGTATCTTTTGTAGTGCATATTTTGTAATCCTTTGTAATTGTCTTGTCAAACAATTGATTCTCTAGTTGAATTACATGAATGAAGTTATCTGTCTTAGTCTTTTATGTTTAACTTATTTTGATGCATAAGTTTTGAAATGATAAATGAACTTCATGATTTCCAAATCAGATTTTCACAAATTCTAAAAATTTGTTTTTCAAGGGTTGTCATCATCAAAAAGGGGGAGAATGTTAGTTCTCATAAGGTTTTGATGATGATTGAACAATTGGAAATCATTGGAAGATGAAGATATGAGTTTTTAAAAGAGAAAAACAGTTGATCATTTTTAAACAGAGCAACACTTGAGTGTTGAGTTCCAGAACTCGAGTGTTGAACATTGGCAAGATGCTTTAGAAAGCATCACCGCCAGTTTTGAACTTATGAAAAGTTCAAAACTCGAGTGTTGAGTTTCAATACTCGAGTGTTGGCCTGGCAGAGAGATATCAAGTTTTCAAAACAACTTCAAAACCCCAACACTTCCAGTGTTAGTCTAACACTGCAGTTTTGAGCCTTTTACTTTTTCAAAGAAAGATCAAAACTCGAGTGTTGGAAACCAAAACTCCAGTGTTGAAGAGACAGAGAGCAACCCATGGTTTTCAAAGTTTCAACACCGCCGGTGTTGCTCCATCACTGCCAGTGTTCAACTGAACCTGAGTTTTCAACATAAGTGAAAACTCGAGTGTTGCATACCAACACTCGAGTGTTGACAAGGCAGAGAGCCTTTAAAATTCATCCAGTTGAAAACCGCCAGTGATGACTCAAAACTACAGTTTTGGAGTTTGAAACTTTTTATCAAAGTTTCAACACTCGAGTGTTGAGAAGCAAAACTCGAGTATTGACCAGACAGAGAGCATTGATTTTTTTTCAAGGATCAACACTGCCAGTTTTATTCTCAACACCTGCAGTGTTGCTATTTTAACTTAAAATATTCTTTACCTTGAAAACATTCAACACTCGAGTGTTGGATGATAAAACTCGAGTGTAGAGGAACAAAACCAAACACTGCCAGTGTTGTTTTTTGAACACTGCCAGTTATGAACTTAGCACAGTTCATAACTCGAGTGTTGATACTGAACACTCGAGTGTTGGCCATTTTAACTGAAAAACGCTTTTCGCTTAAAACTTGCCAAAATTATCTTAATCTTTGATCTTTTAAGATACCCATTGTTTGTTTACTTCACATAAATCATTTATGTATATTCCTAAACTGTTCTAATGAGTGTATTCATGAGATTATAGGAAATTTATACATTTGAATGAAGAATCAAAGAAACAGAGCCACTTTAGGAAATTTGCTGAAATGATGGAGAAACATAACTCTGGATCACTAGCCGTTAAACAAGATCAAATAGCCGTTGCAGAAGATCAATTGACCATTATGAATCATCCCCAACGGAACAAATCATTAAGAAGAAACAAAATCACAAGATCAGTTCAGGAAACAGTCAAGGAGCAACTTCAGCTGTACAATTCATGCAAATAACTCCACCAACAGTTCTTTTTTTAAAAAAAAAAAAGAACAAAGCCCCAACGGTCTTCTAGCGTTCACAAGCCTCAAGATATTATAAATAGCTAAGGATTTCAACCTGGAAACACACAGAACTATCATATATACATTCTTGATTGAAAACTCAGAAAAAGATCCAGTTCTTTTGATATTATTGTACCTCAGTGATTATCAGAATTCACTCTTAGAGAGAGATTTCATTGTTGTAATCCATTTTCTGTAAGGAATCTCAAAGTAGAGGGACTTTGAGATTGGGATTGTACAATTACATCTTGTAAGGGGGAGCGAGTTCAAGATTGTGAATCCTCCTTCGTTTGCTGAAGGTGTAATTGAGAAGTTAGTAGAAATCTCAGAGGATCTGGGGACTGGATGTAAGTCATCTGTTAAGACCGAACCAGGATAATTGCTCTGTGTTCTGCTATTCTCCCTTTCATACTCTTTTCATTCAGTTTTCTTTCTTCAAACTTTGTTTTGAAACTGTGCTTACTTGAAAAGAATTTTAAAAATCCCCAATTCACCCCCCTCTTGGTGATTTAGCTGCGCTTTCAAACCACCTGCTACGGGGGTTTTGGATCTTCTGCGCCGAGGTGGTGCTGTACGTTTGGGGCGAACTGGGGCTCGTCCGGCTTCAGCCAGGGTGTCAGTTCCGATTCTCTGCCGTCCTTTCTGGCCGCTAGTGCACGCTCTTCCTTTCAGATCACCCGATGGGGCCGGGGTAGGCTCCTCTTCTGGGTCCGGATCCCCGATGGTGATGGCTCAACCTCTCAGCTTTTATGAGGGCCCTTCTTTTGTCTGCCAGGCGCCTGCCCCGGAAGGATACCTCGGCCCGTGCTGGGATTGCTTGGCGGAGGCTTCTGCGTTGATGGCTTGCGGCGGAGATGCCGAGGCTTCGACCGTTCTTGGCTCTTGTTGGCATTGGTCTGCCTGGCTGACCCTTCTCACGCCTCTGTTCGTCCGCGTCCGCAGTCTTTTTTGCCTGCTACTGTGTTTGTGCCAGGTATTTTCGCCTTCCACTAATACCAGCTTTGTTTATCTTCGTATAGGTTTATTTATGGCTCCCAAGTCACAGCCTTCTAAGTCCCGTTCTGAGCCAAAGGTTTCGGACTCCTCTAGTCCGCCTGAAGCCTTATGTCGGCAGTACAACTGGGTGTCACAAGAAGTGCTGAAGACCTATTCTCTGATGTCGGACGCGGACATCGCCAGATTAAAGGTCCTGAGTATGCCGGGATGTGTTCTAAGGTGTCCGGCGGCGGACGAGCCGATCTGTGTGGCTCGGCCAGAGGGTTGCCCTGAGTTTTTCTTTTTCTACCGCGACTATTTGACGCGGGTACAAGTTCCCCTTCCTTTTACCCCCTTCCAAATGGAGGCTTTTCGGCATCTTCACCTGGCCCTGTCCCAGCTCCATCCAAATGGATAGGCTTACCTTGTGGCTTTTGAAAGGCTGTGCAGCCATTTTTCGCCTCCCATAGCGTGCACGGCCAACCTTTTCTTTTATTTTTTCAGGCCCTTCACACCTAGCTCGCCGAAGGGAAGTGATAAGCTAAGGGGGTTGGTGTCCTTTTGGATCAATCCGGAGCGCAAGCTGATGATGCCCTTCTCCGACTCCTTCAAACGCTTTAAGGGGGCGTTCTTCAAAGTTGAGGCATGCCAGGGGAGGGGCCCTGGTTCCTGGAAGGCGGCGGTCGTTTCCCCTTATACTGGGAGGAGAGTTATTATAAGGCCAAGGCGGTCTCCTTCCAAATTCCATGCAAGAGTCTTTTACCGGAGTCGGTCTCTGCCCTGCCACGGTTGGAGGCTCTTGTGGCCGAGTATGGTGTGAGACCGGCTGGCTTTTTCATAACCGGGGATGGTGCCAAGCCGTTGCCTTCTACCAGTAGGGTTTCTGGCGGTGTATTTGTCTATGTTTTTATCTTTGAATTCTTCTTTCTGAATTGCTGACTTACTTTGTCTTTCATTGTTTTCAGCTCAGACCATGGATGGCCTGCCCCTATATGCTCGTTTGGCGAGGGCCGCTGCCTTGTCGCCCAGTCGTCCGAAGAAGCGGGCGGCTTCTGCTGGTGCCGGCGCCCCTGCTGCCCCTGCTTCAAAGAAGGCAAAGGGTCCTGCTGCCGAGGGTCCATCTTCTGCCACAGCCTCCAAGCCTGCTCTCGTGGTGGAAATCTTGGCTTCGGAGAGTCGGGAGGTTATTGCTGCTGTCGGCCCTTCTGTGGCCGTTGAGCCCCAAGTTTTTGGGGGGGCGAGATTGTTGATGTGTCTCCGGCTCCTGGGGGGAAGACGTTGTCCTAGATGATGACGTTGAGGTGGTGATCTCTCCTGCTGGCTCGCCATCGCCTTCATCTTCCCCAGTGCGGTTTCCCCCACCTCCACCTCCGCCGACGGGTCCCTCTTCGGTTTTTGCCCGCAACTTCTTGTGGGAGAATGGGGTGGTTCCTGAGGTGGATGTGGCGTTCCTCCCACCCTGGCATTTTCTGGAGGACAGTCGACCCTTGTCCCCCCCAACCGTGGACCATCTGCAAGTGGCCCAGATGGAGCTGATTCGGTCGGTGGGGTACCTCAGGCACTAAGGATGGTCCGGGACCATTACGCTTGAGTCAAGGCCGAGTGTTTTAGGCTGAGGAAGGTTGAAGCCGAACTGAAGCCTAAGGCCGCTTCTGCCGAGGGGTTGGGAGCTGAGTTGGCCGACGCTAGGGCGAGGACTCGGTCCGCCGAAGAGGAACTCGTTGCAGCTTGGGCGGAGCGTGATGTGGTCCGGGCCGAGCGGGATGCGGTCAAGACTGAGATGGGTGCGGTCTTGACCGAGCGGGATGCGGCTAGGGCGGAGCGGGACGCCGCCAAGGCTGCAGCGGTGAAGGCTGACTAGGAGCTCCAACTGTCTCGGGCGCATTCTGACAAGGTGGCCGAGGAGTGCGCTCGGGCTCAAAAGGGGATGTCCGAGAGCCTGCCTGCAGTTCAGGTCCTGCAACAGCAGCTGGCTACTCTGGCTACTGAGAAGGAGGCGCTGGAGAAGGCTCTTTCTGAAGAGAAGGCGGCCCACCAGGAGGTGTCCGATGCTCTGCTGCAGACCGCCGAGGAATGCTTCAAGCAGGCCTTGGCGCAGATCCGGCACTTCAATCCTGGGACCGAGCTGAACGTGGCCGGGTATGATTACCGTGCCTTCGTTCAAGAGGATGGGACGCTTGTCCCTTATGAGTCGCCTGCCGCTACCAGTCTTGCCGCCGAGGGTCCCGTTGATGCTGAGGCCAATTATCCCGAGGCTGAAGATTCGGAGGCTGGGCCTTCTAATTAGTTTTAGCTTTTTGTCTTGCTTTGTTGATTACGGGGCGTTGGGGCCCTTGTAACTTTGTTGGAACAATTCCGGCCTTGTGCCATTGTATATAACCTTTTTGAGTAAAGAATGATTTTTTATCATCCTTTTATTGCAATTCCTCGCTCGGTTAGATACCTTAGGTAATGAATGGCCATCATCCTTTTACCTCGGTTTCAATGTGTGCCGACTGTGTAGGCCGTTTCGGTAGCTTAGACAATGGATAACTGTATCATTCTTTTGTCTAAGTGTGAGTGTTCATTGGCCGCATGTGTACAAGCCGTTTAGGCAATTTAGGCATAGGATGACTCAGTCACCCTTCCGCTAGCCGCATGAGTACAGGCCATTTAGATAACTTAGGCAATGGACACGTTCAATCTTTTGTCAAAGTTTTAGTGTTTAACGGCTGCATAGGTGTAGGCCGTCTGTTCTCTACCATACTTAGCGTGTGGGAGGTTGGGTCAAGGTTGTCTTATTTCAACCTCGTCAGGCATAACTAACCGTACTGCCTCAGCCCGACTTTCTAATAGTCGGGCTCCAACTTTCACATAGTCGGATTAAATCTAACCGGCGTAAGGGCAGGGCTGCCACATGTCTAACCAAGGCTTCTTCTACCTAGGGTCGGACATTTTGACCTGATCAGGGTCGGCATGGTAGTCTGCTTGCTTAGCCGGGCGAGCGTTGACGCGTCAATTTCACGAAGGGCCTCGGATGGCGCCTTCGCCGAGCTCTAACCAGTGCCTGTCGGGGTACAACGTGAAAGAGAAGCTTTATACCCAAGAGGGGGGTGAATTGGGTATAATAAAAATTTTCGACAACTTGTTCTGTTTTTACACTTTCAGAACAGGGCAGAACAGAGGAGATAGAGAGAAAAGCTTTGCACACAACGATTTATATTGGTTCGGTCCTTTCTCCGACCTACATCCAGTCCCCAAGCCTCACCTAGGATTTTCAATCCACTATAATCAAATATTGATTACACACTCTGTACTAAGAGTTGTTCTCTCACTAGAACACACTCCCCCTTACAAGTTGTAATCAATACACCCTAACTACCAAGTCCCCTGACTTGTAGTTATCACAATCAGTAGATGATTTACAAGATGATAACTCTCTCAAAGAGTAGATAGAATAAACACTAAAGTACAAGGTATCAAATTGATACTATTACTGATGAAAGTTGATACACAATAAATGAGTTTAGTAGAAATTCGCTCAGAGTAGTCGTGTATATCTCTGAAGATGTTAATGAACTCTATTTATAGCTAGAGAACATTAAATGACCGTTGTAGCTTGAATCAGACCGTTGGAGAAGTTGCCCAAGTGTTCTGAAGTGGTTTTGGGGTCTTCTCTCTCTTGTTTTCCCTTAATCTACTTGGTCAAGACATCAGGGCTGACTTTCTGCGAATTAATCCGTTGGAGAGGAGTTTTCTTGTTTCAGCTAACATCTTTAAATACTTTGTAAGCGTGTGCAGAAGGATTTGGGTAGAAGGAGTAACTTTTGGGCTTTGCAATAAATGCTCTGAGGTGCTTTTTGCTTTATACTCTAACCTCTCACCAAACATCCTTTAATGCTCTGAAATCCACTAATAAATACGTTAAACATAGCAGGGAATATCAGAGAATAATATTGGAAGAAGATAGAATCAAATAACATTGATTTCTGAAATGCCCAAATTCAAAAATTCTGAACCAGCGTCACGAACTCGAGTTCAGTTCTTACAGGCTCGAGTTCGAGGCTTTAGTGTTCAAAACTGTGCAAGTTCAAAAAATGTAAACCTGAGGTTTGCTTAACAAACTTGAGGTTTGCAGGTCATGGAAAAACTAAAATGCTCTCGGGTTGAAATGAACTCGAGTTTATTAATGTTAGGCTCGAGTTCGAGGCTTCAGTGTTTAAAAGCACGTAAGTTCAAAATGAACAAACCTGAGGTTTGTCTTTTAAACTGGAAGTTCTCAAGTCATTGAAAAACTAAGAAGCTCTTGGGTTGAAATGAACTCGAGTTCATTAATGTCAGGCTCGAGTTCGAGACACTTTTGAACAGACTTCGTTTTAGCTTGAAAACACAAACCTGAGGTTTGCAAAACATACTCTCGAGTTTAAAAACATATCCAAAAGTTCTTTGCTCTCTGGAACTTTTAGGCTCGAGTTTGAAAGTCTCAGGCTCGAGTTTAAATAGCTTAAAAACAGTTCTTTGCTCTCGGCCAAAACTAGGCTCGAGTTTAAATATGTTAGGCTCGAGTTTGAGCATTGATGAATTTTTCAAACCGAAAAACTTTTCTTTCAATGGAACAGTGCAGAGTTTGAAAATATCTTTAAGTTTCAAACAACTTGTCCCGCCAGAGATGAACTCGAGTTTGCCATGACAGGCTCGAGTTCATGCTCTTAAAACTTTCTTTGGATTCTTTCAAACCTGAGGTTTGAAGAAAGCAAGTGTAAGGTTTAACATGTTTTTCAAAGTTCAAAAACTCTCTGGAAACAATGAACTCGAGTTTGACCTTAGTAGGCTCGAGTTCATGTGAACTTTTTCAAAAGTTTAACTTTAAACTTCAGGTTCAGTCTCGAGTTTGGAAATCAACTGAACAAGTTTGAGTTCTCTGTCAAATCCAGGCTCGAGTTCAACACTAACAGGCTCGAGTTTGATTTTGACAGATTGAAAAATACAAGTTTAAATTATTCTAAACTTTTTCAAACCTTTTCAATATTGTTTCCAATTGTTGTTAATCATCAAAACACTCAGAGAACTAACACAACGGCCGGTTTTCGTACATCTAGATGTTTTTTGGTTTTAACCGGGTTCGGGACCTCGGGGCCTTCAGTTTCTTGGTCGGGCTTCTTTGCCTCGGCCTTTTTGTTGTTGGCCGAGCTTCATGGCTTCGACTTCATGCTTAAGCGAATTTTGTGCTCATTCAAACTTCTCCTCTATGGGATCCTTTATTGATAAAAAGAAATAGCCCTAGGAGGCTTTACAAAGCATCATAATTAGAAATGACATAACTTGGACTTGAATTGAAAGGAAAACAAATGCGATGAAAGGAACAATCGTGAAAGCAAACAAATACTACCGAGAAGGAGTCTAGTTGTAGTAGATCTTCAGCTTGTCGGCATTCCATGTTCTTTTGATTGGCTTTCGCGCCAAAGTCTCTAGGATGTATGCACCTCCGTCGAGCTTCTCCTTAATCCGGTAGGGCCCTTCCCAGTTTGCCGCCAGCTTCCCATCCTTGGCATTCTTATTGCCTATGTCGGCCCATCGGAGTACTAGGTTGCCCCGGTTAAAAGACCTGGGCCGGACCTTTCTATTGTACTTAGCCGCTAGTAATTGCTTGGCAGCTAACTCCCGGCAGTGCGCCGCGACCCGGATTTCGTCTATGAGGTCAAGATCGGTTTTCAAGGCGTCGTCGTTAGACTCCTGACCTTCCTGTCTGGCTTTGACCTTTCTTCAGGATGGTTGTCCGATTTCAACCGGGATCATTGGTTCGCATCCATAGGTTAGCCTGTAGGGGGTCTCCTGGGTCAAAGACTGCACGCTTGTCCGATATCCCCACAGGACGCTGTGTAGCTGCTTGGTCCAGTTGGTGTCGGCTTGCAACATCCGCTTCTTCAGCCCATCCAAGATGATCTTGTTGGCGGTTTTGGCCTGGCCATTTGACTGTGGGTGTTCCACGGACGAGAAGTGCTGCTTAATGTCTAGATTGGACATCAAGGCCTGGAATCTGTGGTCCATGAATTGGGTCCCGTTGTCCGTGACGACCTCAGCAGGTATCCCGAAGCGGGAGACGATGTTGTGCCAGAAGAACTTCATGACTTTGGCCGAGGTTATTGTGGCGAGTGGCTCTGCCTCGATCCACTTAGTGAAGTAGTCTACTGCGACAATGAGCCATCTGCATTGCCCTTGTGCCGGCCTGAATGGTCCGAGGATGTCCATGCCCCACTTGTAGAAGGGCCAGGAGGCCGGCATTCCTTTCAACTTCGAGGGCGGCGGCCATATGATCCTGGCGTGTTTCTGGAAACTGTCGCATGTCCTGGCTTTTTCTATGGCATCATGCTTCATAGTGGGCCAATAATAGCCGGCACGTAGGGCCTTTCTGGCAAGGGCCTTGCCCCCTATGTGGTGGCCGTTGCTACCTTCGTGGAGTTTGGCCAGCACATATTTTGCCTCGGATTCGCCGAAACACCTCATCATCGGGCAGTGGAGCCCCTTTCTGTATAGTTGATCATCAACCACCGTGTAAAGGGCGACTTCTCTGATCAGCTTCTTGGCCTCGGTGGCGTTGGTAGGGATGATTACCCTTTCGAGGTAGTCTTTTATTGGCTTCCTCCAGTCGAGGTCTGCCGAGATGGCCATGATGCAGGTCAGCTCGGTCAGATTTTGCTGGATCACGGTCCTGTGGTTATCCGGCCCCTTTGTACTTGCCAGCTTAGAGAGGATGTTGGCTCGGGCGTTCTCCTCTCTTGGGATGTGGGAGACCGTCACCTCTTCAAATTCGGCTATGAGTTCTTTGGCCCGATTCAGGTATTTGGCCATGAGTGGGCCTTTTGCCTGATAGGTGCCGTCAATCTGAGCTACGACGAGCTGCGAGTTGGTTAAAACCTTTACTCGTTGGGCGCCATTGTCCTTTGCCTGAAGTAGTCCGACCTGCAGGGCCTCGTATTCGGCCTGATTGTTGGAGGTCTGGAACTTTAACTGAAGGGAGTGCTCGGTGGCTACCCCCTGTGGGCTTTCCACGATGACTCCCACACCGCTGCCCTTTGCATTGGACGATCCTTCCACGTAGACCTTCCAAATCCCGTTATTGGTAGTGGCTGGGGTGAGTTCCCTGATGAAATCCGCGAGTGCCTGGGACTTAATCGCCTGCCGGGCTTCGAACGTGATGTCGAATTCGGACAGTTCTATGGCCCAGTTGGTCATTCTTCCGGCCAGATCAGGCTTATGAAGGATCTGTCGGATCGGCTGGCTGGTTCGCACCACTATCCGATACCCCTGGAAGTAGGGTCGGAGTCTTCGTGCCGCGGTGAGTAGGGCAAAAGCCACTTTCTCCAGTTTCTGGTACCGGAGTTCAGAGTTTTGCAAAGCCTTGCTGATGAAGTATATAGGCGTCTGTCCGGCTTCGGACTCCTTCACTAGGGCGGCGCTTACGGCTTCATTGCCGATTGAGAGGTAGAGGAATAAGGTTTCCCCAGGGTCCGGCTTGGTAAGCACCGGGGGTAGCCAAACATCTCTTAATTTCTGTGAAGGCGGTGTCACAGTCTGGGTTCCAGCCGCCTTGGGTTTCCTTCTTTAGCAACTTGAAGAGAGGTAGGGCTTTTTTGGCCGACTTTGGTAGAAAACGCATCAAGGCGGCTAGTCGGCCCGTCAGCTGTTGTACCTCCTTCTTGGTTCTCGGGGGCTGCATGTCGAGTACGGCCTTACATTTGTCCGGGTTGGCTTCGATCCCTCGGTTGGTCAGCATGAAGCCTAAGAATTTCCCAGCTGGAACTCCAAAAGCACATTTGGCCGGGTTCAACCTGATTCGATGTTTTCTTAGTTTCTCAAATGTCTGTTCAAGGTCCCGGATGTGGTCTTCTGGAAGCTTTGACTTGACGATCATGTCGTCGATGTAGACCTCAATGTTCTGCCCGATCTGGTCTTCGAAAACCCTATTCATCATCCTTTGATATGTGGCTCCGGCATTCTTCAGTCCGAATGGCATGACGTTATAGTAGTAATTTTCCTTATCCGTCATGAAAGCGGTCTTTTCCTGGTCGTCCGGATGCATGGCAATTTGGTTGTAGCCAGAATAGGCGTTCATGAAGGAGAGGAGTTGGTACCCGGCCGAGTTGTCCACTAGCTTGTCGATATTAAGCATCGGGTAGGAATCCTTTGGGCAAGCCTTGTTGAGGTTGGTGTAATCGATGCATACTCTCCATTTGCCGCTAGGTTTAAGGACCATCACTACGTTGGAGAGCCAGGTGGTGTATTGCACCTCTTGGATGAATCCGGCCGCTAGGAGTTCCTTGATATGGTCCTTGAGGGCCTTCTACCTGTTGTCCGCGATGTTCCTCTTCTTCTATGCCACGGGTCTTGATCCCGGCCATATGTCGAGCTTGTGGCAGCAGAAGTGGGGATCGATGCCGAGTACTTCGGCCGAGGTCTAGGCGAAGATGTCTTGGTTTCGCCTTAGAAAGCGAGTCATAAGAGTTTTTAGGCCGCCTTCCATATCTCGGCCGATCTTGGCGGTCTTGGACGGGCCTTCACCTAACATTACCTCCTCTAGTTCTCCTTCCGGCTCAGGCCTCGGATTATCCTGCTCTCGGAGGTCGAGCTCTACCATGTTGATCCCTTGTCGGAAACGTCTGCCAGAGCCGGCTTCGGCTACTTGCTCATTGTATCCGAGCCGAGGTGGAGACGAGGGTCCTCCTTCCTCGACCCGGAGAGCTTCGAAGTAGCATTGCCTTGACTCTTTTTGGTCTCCGGATACTACGACTATCTGGTTCTTGTCATTAACCATCTTCAGCTTCTGGTGCTTAGTGGACACCAGGATATCCCAATTGTGGATGGTTGGCCGGCCCAAGATGACGTGGTATGGGGACCGGAACTCAGTGACGACGAATCTCACACGCTCGGACTTGAAGGCCTCTTTGGTCCCAAGGGTGAGTCTGAGGTCGACATAACCTTTCGGGAAGGACTGCTCGCCTTTGAACCCAACTAAGGTGGTCTTGCACGGCTTGAGGTCCTCCGGGTCAAGGTGCATTATTTTATATGCGTCCCAGCTTATGATATCGGCCGAGCTCCCTGCATCAACAAAAATCCTTTTAACTCGACAGTTAACAAGGGTACCAGTGATTACCAGTCCGTCGAGATGGCCAGGTATAACGTCTTTCAGTTCTTCATCAGTGAAGGTCAGGGTAGGCGGCCTCGGCTTCTTGGGATCGTCCTTGAACTTCGGGAGGTCTCAGACGGTCAGCACCTCGTAGAGGTACTTCTTACGCTGGCTTATCGTGTCTCCTCCTCCGCCAAATCCACCACTGACGACGTTGCATTGGAAATCCACGTCGGGAAATTCGTCGTCCGAGGCCGTCTTCTGCTTCTTCCCCTGCTTCCTTGTTTCCTTGGGTGGACTTCTGGTGCGGCCACGGTCATTACGCTTGCCGTTCGTCCTTCCCTAGGTCTTAATAACGTACTGTCGTAGCTTTCCATCCCTCACGAATTTTTCAATGGCATCGCGGAGGTCATAGCATTCATCAGTAGTGTGGCCGTGGCAGTCGTGGAATGTACAGAACTTAGTACGGTCCGTGTTGGAGCGCCCTCTGATCAGCCTCGGCTTGTCCGCTCTTTTCATCTCAGTCTAGGCTACCTCTTTCCATACTTGAGACCGAGGGACATTCAACGGGGTATAGCTGTCGTATTTGGCCTTCTGATCGGCTCGGTCAGGCTTGGCTCAGTTCTCATGGTTCCGTCTTCTCGGGTCGGCCTTCGTCCCTCTCGGCCGTTCTTCATCGCTGGGCAGACTTTTCCTAGTCCGTTCAGGTTCATCGGCATTGGCCCTTTCCATCTGCTCCACTTCCAGGTACTTCTTTGCCTCCATGTAGAATTCAGTCAGTGAGTACACCGAGTTCTTGCATAGGTGTCGAGCCAGTCGGGATGAAGGGTTTAGTCCATTGACTAGGCAGTATACGTGAACGTCTTCGGGCAGCAACCGCACCTGCATGGCTACATCGCGGAACCGATCCAGGTACTTCTGTAGGGACTCGTCTTTCCTCTGTCGTACCTTGCTCAGTGTGGATGTGGTCTTTTGCTATTTCTTACTAGTGGCGAAATGCAACTCGAACTTGCGTCCGAGGTCTTCATAGCTCCGGATCTAGTTGTCCGGGAGAAAGGTCAGCCATCTGTGTGCGGGCCCGTGCAGAGTGGCCGAGAAAAGGCGCTGGATAACTGGGCCGTTAATTTGTCGTACCCACATCAATTTTTCAAATACATCAAGGTGGTTGTGTGGATCTTGGGTTCCGTCGTACTTCGGTAGGTCGGCCAAATCGAAGTGCTTCGGATAACGGGCCGTGGCCGCCTCCCTTGAGAACGGGGATCTACCGGAGTCCGACAAGAACATGACTTGATATTCGCGGGGGGATCCGCAGCGAGGTGATCTACGTACCCGGCGAGTTCTGTCCTCCACGCGGGGTTCTTCTCGGTCTCGATCCTCCCTAGCAGCCTGACGGGTGCGGTTAGGACCGTCACCGCGGTTTTGTATGTCTTCTGGAGACCAGGGCCGGCCTCGCTCAGCGCTTATCCTCCGCTCTGGCTCGCCATTGTTGCGGTGCGTGTTCCTCGGCCTTGAGCTGCTCGAGGAACTGATGTCGTCTACGGGGGCCCTCCTTCCACACCTATGGTTCCTTCGGCGGTTTCCCCGTCGACGATCTTCCTCAAGTGCTTCCTGGATCATTCGGCCAATAGCTTCAAAGTCAGCCTGTCTCTGCAGGTCGTCTCGCTTCTCCTTGTTCTCCAGCCGCTGCAGGAAAGACTCCTGCGTCCTCCGTATAATGCGAACGTCGGCTTCGACTGCCTGGACGTCTCTCATTGGAGCCGCTGTGAGCGCTCCTAACGGCCACTGGTCCTCCGCCGAAGGGGTGGTTGTTGTGTCAGTGACGTGCCCTTCTGGGGTATTTGCCCGCCGTGGTTGTTCCGGCGGCTGCTCCGGTGGTGGTTGGCTTGCCTGAGGGTCTCCTCCCACCGGTTGGGGGTTTCTGCTATGGCTTCTAGTGCTCACCATCAGTGGTCACGGGGATTGAAGTTTATAGATCCCCACGGTCGGCGCCAATGTTCTGTCCTGAGAACACAGAGATTGGACTTGACTAGGTTGTCAAGCCTAGAGCCTACATACCCTTTGAAGGGATCAAAGTCCACGTAGTTCGTGATATACTGAAAGGCACGTAGCCAGGGGAGTGGGGTGTGTGCTCTGTGTGACAAAAAGTAACAACAGCATAGAATAGAACGTGTGCACCTGTTTAGGGTTTCCTTCTATTTATAGAGGAGTCTGGTGCGCGTATCTCTGCCTTAATGAGCAGTTTCCGGGATTGCTGCCGTTAGGGGCCGATTTGCTGGTGCCATGATTGTAGGAGATCCCCTATTAATAAGGTCCCCCATTAGTGGGATCTCGTATTATTTCCTATTAAAGCGCAGGTTCTGTCCCAAGCGTAGTTGGGCCGAGGTCCGGACCTAGGCCTGTTGGGCCGGTCCGTAACACATTGATTTGGTATACTTGAGGTTTTGCTAAACCGTAAACTAGACCAAACTTTAAGCATCTTGGTAGTATAAGTAATTTTTGTGATCATTTTAAAAGACAAGTCAAATTATTTTTTTAAAAAAATCATTCATTTAATTTTATTAATTAAATAGAAAAAGAGAGAAAATAATGGTGATGGATGCATTCTACTTACTACCTCTTCCATGAATTTGTGCATTTTATATTTATTCCTCATGACAAAAAAGCGACATATCAGAATTCAACCAAAATATGAAATGGCCGACAAGCAAATCCACCAAATCGTGAAATAATATCTTTCATTGATGTTATTATATTCTTTTAAAAAGAAAAGTCTGCTCTTTCAGCTAGGAATGGACCCTCCCCATACCGTATAACGAAAATACCACAATTGCCCCTTGATATTTTATTGCTACGGGGCTCTTATTGAGCATTGTGCAAACAAAATAAGATTCAAGTGCAGATCTGGAGAAAGAAGAAGTGAGTTATCTCTGATCATCAGATCCATAATAATAATATTATGGACCCTTCTTCCTCCATATGGGATGCCACTAAGATCTTCTGTTGTTTCCTCAACAAAGAAGCTGCTTATGCTTACGACTTGGAAAACAATCTGAAGTTGCTTGAAACAAAATGGGAAAGGCTTCAAGAGAAGAAGCAAGATGTGGAAGCATACCTTGAAGTAGAAGAAAATACTGGAGAAAAACAGAGACGTCATCAAGTGAGTGGTTGGCTCAAAAGAATGGAGAGCGCTCAAAAGGTACTGCTTGTTATTATATTCATTATTCAATTTTTCAATTAATTTCATACTCGTTTAATTACATGAATTGCATGATTATTACTCCCTCTATAGTCTTTTATACTTTCAATTAATTATGTCTGAGGTACTACACATGTTTTTGCTTATGCTCTTAAGTAACTTTCTTATACTTTTATTATTTAACTTTTAAATTAATTTCAGAGTCCATTAGCTGCAAGAAAAAACTTTCACATCATAGATCTTATCGTTATTTTTCGTATATAATTTATTTTCTTCGTTGAAATATAATTGGAACTATAGTTAATAAATAAACTACTTTATTCCCATATATTATAGTTATTTTTTGCTGCATTACAAATTTCCAAATCTAAAATATAAGAAGTTGTTATGAACACATGGTGTAAATAGTATGGTATTTACATGTCAAATAGATCCTAAACAAGAAAATTCGTTATATCCTCAATCTTATTTACATGTCGAATTGCATTTCTTTGTATATATATATCAAAATTTTGAATTTACAAGTGGTTAGAATCCGTGGATAATTAATTTTCTTATTTAGGGCCTGTATGTAAGTATTTAATAGAGCTGGGAATCAGGGCCGACCTGGCCCTGCAGGGCTGGCCCTGCAAGGCCTCAGATAAGAAAAACATCTGTTTTTCAAAGTCTAGCCCGATAGTATCAGGGCCAGTAGGGCCGGCCCTACAGGGCCTGAAAATTACTATTCCAAATTTTAATTATTTTTTTCTAGGTTTTTTCCAAAGAAATATAATTAGTAAATTGTAACTATTAAAGTTCTAATCTATCAAATAAATATTATCAACATTAATATCTAAACAATACAAATCATCCAACAAATAAACACATTCATTAATCCATAATAAAAAAAACCATTGTGCACAATTGACTCACATAAAAATTAAGAAAAATTAAACGAAACAACATTAGATAACTCACATAAAATATAAAAGCATACCACTATCATTGTTAATTGTCACCTTCTTCATCACTCTCATCAATTTCATAGATATTTGATTGTGCTTCACTTTGAGCAGAAGGCTGTGTTTCAGGATTAAAAATGTCATGAATTTCTTCTCCCACATCCTGAACACATTCATAATCATTATCTACAACAAATAATATACCAAATCATAAAATCAGAGTATAGTTATTATGTATTTATATATGTGTCTCCTAACCTCTTCCTCTTGGCACTCTTTGACTAATTTTTTTTAAAAAAATGAAAATGCTACAGTAACAGGGCCTGCAGGGCCAAATTCAAATTTCAGGCATATTTTTCAAGCCTGAGCCCTATAGGGCCAGGGCTTAAAGGGGCCGGCCCGATTTCCCAGCTCTAGTATTTAATTCAACCTATAGTTTATATTATTTTAACCATGGTCTTTATTTTTTATTAACAAATGAAACATGCTTATTATTATCTACGAAGTAGAATGGAATCACAAACGCACACGTATACATATACATACATGTTTGTGTTCATGATCTTACTACCTGTACATCCAAATTTGATTTACAATGATGACATATTGTGAAGCTAATTAAGAGTATTATATTCACAGGAAATAAAAGATATTCAAGTTCGTGGGGATAAACAAACTCAGGAAAACTGCTTGAGTAAATATTGTCCCAAATATTGCATAGCAAGTTACAAATTAGGAAAGAATATTGCCGGGATCCTAAGGAAGGTAGATGAACTAGAAAGTGAAGGAGAACCGTTTTGTAGGGATTTTAAAATTGCTCTCAAGCATCTGCACAAGCCGAATGAGATGCCTTGTGGTGAGACGGTGGGCTTAGATTTAATGTTTGATAAGGTATGGAGAAGTATTGAAGAAACAAACATTGGTATCATTGGCTTATATGGGATGGGCGGGGTGGGAAAGACAACATTGTTAAAGAAAATTAATAATAATTTTGCAAAGAGATCAGATTTTTACATTGTGTGGGTAGTGGTATCCAAAAGTCCCAACTTGGATAAGATTATGAACGACATCAAAAAAGAGGTAGGGATTGGAGATGAGATTTGGAGTCATTGTAGTAACCAAGATGGAAAGGCTCGAGAGATTTACAAGGTCCTAAAAAACAAGAAATTTGTTTTGTTCTTGGACGATATATGGGATAGATTGGACTTGGAAAAGGTTGGAGTGCCATATCCAAAGGAAACCAATTTTCAATCCAAAGTGTTATTCACAACACGATTTGAGGATGTTGTCTCAAAAATGAAAGCTGAAAGAACATTCAAAATTGAAGTTCTGCCTGAGAAAGAAGCTTTAGAGTTATTTTACATGAAAGTGGGTGAGGAAACTCTAAAATCAAGCCCTATCATTCACAATATAGCACAGAAGATGGCTAGTAAGTGTAAAGGGCTACCACTTGCATTGAGTGTGTTAGGAAGCGCCATGGCTGGTGTGAAGAGTAAAGAAGCATGGCAATACTCGATCAATAACTTAACAGAGTCTTCATGGACAGCTTCACCTTTGGAAAATGAGGTGTTTTTTGTCCTCAAGTTTAGTTATGATCGACTACCAGATGAAATGCACAAAAAATGTTTCTTATATTGTGCATCTTACCCAAATAATTATGTGATTAATGTAGTCGATCTAATTCGACTATGGATAGCGGAGGGGTTTCTTGACATTGATGGGATGAGAAGTTTACATGATATGCATTGCCATGCTGGGTCTATACTTGAAAAGTTGAAGTGTTCATGCTTGTTGGAGAATTATGTATATGATTCCTCTTCAATACCCTATATTAAGATACATGACGTCATTCGTGACATGGCACTATGGATTGCACGTGATCAAGATAAAAACAAAAACAAGATTATAGTACAAGAAGATGCACAAGCAATATCTCAAGCTAATTTTGAAAATTGGGAAATGGTGGAAAGGATTTCAATCTGGGATGGTGTTGAATCATGGATACAAAGCAAATCTTGGACAAGTCTCAAAACATTGTTTTTGAATTTCGAATCTGATTGTGCAATAAATGGATTACAAAATATCCAATACGCGAGCCAATTAAAAGTCTTGCATCTAAGGAGAATGAAAATTGTATCCGCCGAAGGACTAGGTGGCCTAAATCTTTTGGAATATCTATTATTGGGAAAAAGCGTTGTAATGAATGCATTAGACTTGTGGAGAGAGTTGAAGAATTTGAAAAGCCTGAAGTTTTTTCATTTGGAATTATCTAATGATAATGTTATTCCTTTGGGGCTTATATCAAGTCTTCATCAATTAAAATTGTGTGTATTTTATCTCAATGGAGTTCGAGATGAGAGAGAAGAGAAAAAATTTGTAGAGGAGCTGGAGTGCTCATCAAACTTAGAGGAGGTGGAGCTGGACATAACAACCGAGAGTGGCCTCAACGAATTACTTAAATCGACCAAGTTGCAAAATTGCATATATGTCCTTCATCTTCATAATGTTGACATCCAAGTTAATGGGCCATTATTATTGGCAACCATGTCAAAAATGAAGCACCTGCAACATCTTCAGTTGCATCATTTGCAAAACGTGATAGATCTTTCTGTTTATGACACATGTCGTCTATCCGCACTTCAAATTGTATGCGTTTTTTATTGCAATTCAATACATCATTTGACATGGTTGAAGTATGCTCCACTCCTTCGACGACTTGTCGTTGAAAATTGCATGTCAATAGAAGAAGTGATAAAGGGAGAAATAATATTAAAAGATGAGAAAGATACTATATTCCCTTCTCTTGAAGTGCTGGTATTGCAGATATTGCCAAAATTGAGGAGCATACATGAGAGGGTCTTGTCTTTCCCTTCCCTAAGATCCATCTATGTGAGTCACTGTAAAAATCTAAAGAAGTTGCCATTTGATTCCCATTTAGCCAAGGCTAAGTTGAGGCATATCTGGGGAGATCAAGAGTGGTGGGACAACTTGGAGTGGGATGACCCTGCTACTAAAGTCATTTTCCACTCGAAATTTCAACAGTGGTGATCTTCTTGAACATTACTTTTTCTCTCAAGTAAAGGTACTTTAGTTCTAGAATTATTAATATAAGTCTTTTTACTCCTATTTGATTATATATGTATTACTTACATGTGTATATCGTTTCAGATTTATTCATGGAAGATATATTATCTATGGGGTGAGCTTGCTTTTCTTGATCACTTGGAATAGTCTGGTTTCTGGTACCAAATCCCTCACTTTTCATCTCATTTAGTTTATTTAATTTGATTAATTATCTCGTTCTTTGCTTTTAATGTTCTCATATATATAGTGATTCAGTCCAGGTGAAAAAAAGTGATTCAGTATAATGATATTTGATATTTATTAACAAAATTTGATATAATGGCACTAACTATAATTGGTAATAATCTTAAATACATATATTGATATTTTAATTGAATTTCTTATCAATAATATCACTTAATTAAATTACATAATATATTTTTATACCTCAAAACATTAGAAACGGAGGTGGAAATCACAGAAAATACAATAAATTGAACGGATTAATAATGTATAAGGGAGACCCCCCAAAAAAAAATTTAATTGTTCCTCCTTTAGGTTTTGTTTTTTCCCCGTTGTGGGAGAGCTTTTCAACCTGAACCACTATTTATAATTCTCCAACTCTTATTATTTTAGTTTTATGCTTCTACTGTTTTTTAAGATTGACATTCATGTAGGTTAACTTGTCTATTGCTCTATTTTTTTTAAATAAGACCTTGAATTATATAATTGAACTTAAGAACATGGAATCAGATCCAGTGTTTTTATTCAAGTTTTAATAATGAAATTCCAATGCTTAGTTTGGGCAAAAACCTATTCTTGTATTCCAATAGCTTGTAGATCATATGGCATCCCCACATTAATGGAGTGGCTTCTATCGATCATGTAGGCATAGATAAATTTGTGTGTATGACCCCTTCCCTAGGATAAAAAGCTAGATAGGGTAGTAAAAATAATAATAATTAATTACTTCTGTAATTAGAAAGCCTAAAAGGGGGTGTTACCACATTATGCAGGATACATATTTGACTTATTCACCAATTTACATAAGTTATATTTATGAAGATATACATATGTTATATTTATGAAGATAAAATACTTAGTTATCCAATCATTTATTTTAGGTTTTGTCAAATATTCAACAAGCTATAATGCGCCCTTTTATGATTCTAATATTATAGTATTATTTTTTATACATAATCGTTTGTGTTAACTTTTATCAAACATATAACAGACGATAACGGATGTGGATATTTTAAAGCCCCATTGGACACCCATTGGACACTACTGGAGTTCAATATGATACTATTACTGGATTTAGTTTTCATAATTTGGTTTGCTAAAGACTCAATATGTAAACATTTTAATTTGTATGAATTGAATGGATTATGTGGTGATTCAATGTTTGGTGTGGATGAACATTTGTTGTTATTGTTGTTTTTTTTTTTTGGGGGGGGGGGGGGGGGCCAGTTGTGATGTATGAATATTGCTACCAATCATGCAATGAAAAAGTTTATGGTGTGAAATGCAGGAGCTAGTTATGAAGTTTGTTGTTATTGGGAGAAGTATTTTCTAGAAAGAAAATGATTGATTGTTGGAATTAGCGTTAGGAGAGTACCATATTGAAAGAACCTAAATAGATGAGAAAATATGTAGCTGAAAGAGATCTGGATAATATTGTATGTCGAGCCAGAAATATGATGCAAGCGGTGCAGGAAAAGAGATTTAGTTTTCAAAACCTCCGGGCGCATGCAATGGCTATTGTAAATATGTCTTGTCTTTTCTTATCTCACCAATGTGCAAATGTCTTCTCACGTATTACAAAACTAATCTATGATATGCAAATTATTTTGTTATCATATATGCAGCATAGCCTAACAAGCAACTTCAAGTAGCAGTCAATTGCATATGTGGACCGTCACAGTCCCATTTAACACAAGGACGACAAACTTCCACCACTTCCAAAGCAGGCTCTGTCCAGTTTAACGCACCATAACCAGTTCCATATGCCAGAGCTCCTACAACCCGGCTTTCCATTCCTGAGTTCTTCTGCTCAGGCAAAGGACAAAACAACTGAAAACAACTTTCCACGAGTGATGCAGCTAACTCCTCCCTAAATATGCTTTTACTTGTAATGCTATTAAGATCATCTTTGACTCTAGCATCCTCAAATAGAGAAGCAATATCAGTTCCAGCAAGAGGCTTCTGGCCTCTTCGAACGCTTTCCTTGGCAAAAAGATCAACACAAAGAGCTGTTCGACATATACATGCTAAAGCACGCATGCGATCAGATTCTGCTCTCAGATTTCTCACCATCAAAAGTAGCCTCCTGAACAATCATACCTACACAAGACCATTTGTAAATAATTAGTGGATG
Source organism: Acacia crassicarpa (assembly GCA_034222035.1). Lineage (NCBI taxonomy): Eukaryota > Viridiplantae > Streptophyta > Magnoliopsida > Fabales > Fabaceae > Acacia > Acacia crassicarpa. Next base: position 54,289,801 of record JAWXYG010000001.1, on the reverse strand, counting down.
CCTTTTTTAACCCCAAATAAGCATAGAAATATCAAGCATTACTCGGTATCTTGGAAACCATCTAAATCCATATCCGTATGATCCATTAGCGCTAAGATAAATGGCACACAAAATTTAAACATAACAGCCATTAAAAATGAGTCAGCAGAAAAATACACGAAAGTCATATTGTATACTTATAATTAAGATAAATACAAAAAACTAGGTACACGCAGCTTCTCACACAAGTTAAGTAAGATTTTAAAAAAAAAAAAAAAAAAAAGCTACCTACGGAGGTTCAAGTGCCACTAAGATCTGGAGAAAGAAGAAGTGAGTTATCTCTGATCATCAGATCCATAATAATAATATTATGGACCCTTCTTCCTCCATATGGGATGCCACTAAGATCTTCTGTTGTTTCCTCAACAAAGAAGCTGCTTATGCTTACGACTTGGAAAACAATCTCAAGTTACTTGGAAAAAAAATGGAAACAGCTTGAAGAGAAGAAGAAAGATGTGGAAGCAAATATTGATCGATGAAGAAGAAAGATCTCATCAAGTGAGTGGCTGGCTGAAAAGAACGGAGGACGTTCAAAGGTACCATTTATTATTATATTCATTATTCAATTTTTAAATTAATTTCATATTTCATACTAATTTAATTACATGAATTACATAATTATTATTCGCCCTAGCCTATGGTCTTTCATACTTTCAATTAATTTTATCTGAGGTACTACACTTCTTTTTGCTTATGCTCGAGTGAGTAACTTTCTTAACACTTTTATTATTTAACATTTAAATTAATTTCAGAGTCCATTAGCTGCAAGAAAAACTTTCACAACATAGCTGGAAGAAAAAATATATCATAATTAATAATTTTAAAAATTCAAGTAATTATGATGATAGTTTGAAGGGCTGTATAATTGCATAATTTCTATATAACTCTAAGCTCATGTTATTAAGAAAAATTATTGAAATTGTGATAAACAAAAATAAGAAAAAATAGAAGACAATGACACCCTACCAATTAATTAAGCTTCTAGGAAAACTTAAGAGAAAATTATAAATAGATCCTAAAGAAGAACATTAGTTATATCCTTAATCTTATTTACATGTCAAAATTCTTTCTTTCATTTATATATATATAATATATATATATATATATATATATATATATCTCTCTCGAAATTTTGTATTTACAAGTGGTTATAATCCGTGGATAACTAATTTCCATATTTAGGACCTGTATGTAAATATTTAATTCAACCTATAGTTTATATAATTTTAACCATGGTCTTTATTTGATATTAACTAATGAAACATGCTTATTCTTATCTACCACAATGTAAATACATACGCACACGAATGCATATACATACATGTTTGTGTTCCAGATCTTACTACATGTACATCCAGATTTGATTTAAAATGATGATACATTGTGAAGTTAATTAAGAGTGTTATATTCACAGGACATAAAAGATATTCGAGTTCGTGGGGATAAACAAATTCAAAAAAAATGTCTGAGTAAATATTGTCCAAAATATTGTGCATCAAGTTACAAGTTAGGAAAGAATGTCGCCAAGATCCTAAGGGATGTAGATGAACCAGAAATTGAAGGGGAACCGTTTTGTAGGGATTTTAAAATTGCTCCCAAGAGTCTACCTAAGCCGATTGAGATGCCTTGTGGTGAGACGGTGGGCTTACCTAAGCTGATTGAGATGTCTTGTGATGGGACGGTGGGCTTAGATTTAATGTTTGATAAGGTATGGAGAAGTATTGAAGAAACAGATATTGGTATCGTTGGCTTATATGGGATGGGCGGGGTGGGAAAGACAACCTTGTCAAAGAAAATTCATAATGAATTTGGGAAGAGATCACGTTTTTACATTGTATGGGTGGTGGTATCCAAAAGTCCCAACTTAGATAGTATTATGGAGTGCATTAGAAACCGTGTAGGGATTGAAGATCGCATTTGGAATCATTGTACTAACCAAGATAGAAAGGTTGGAAAGATTTATGAAGTCCTAAAGAAAAAGAAATTTGTTTTGTTATTAGATGACATATGGGATACGTTGGACTTGAAAACGATTGGAGTGCCACGTGCAGAGGAAACTAATTTTCAATCCAAAGTGTTATTCACAACATGATCTAAGGATGTGTGTACGAAAATAAAAGCTCAAAGAGTATTCAAAATTGAAGTTCTAACAGAGCAAGAAGCTTTAGAGTTATTTTGCATGAATGTGGGTAAGGAAATTCTAAATTCTAACCCTATGATTCGAAAGATAGCGAAGGAGATGGCTAAAGAATGTAAGGGCACTACTACAAAAACATGTCTATGACGTCTATTTATTTCGCCTTTTAACGTCTAAAAATGTGAGGACGTCTATCTGGGGGGCGCAAAAAGCGGAGACTTTCGGAGTCTAACTATTTCTTAGACTCCAAAAGTGGAGACTTACGGAGTCTAAATATTTCTTAGACGTCATAAGTATTTTTTAAAAAAAAAAACAAAATAGATGGGGACGGTGACAGTGTTAAACACAAATCCCAGACATTTGAGATCTGAAAAAAAATCTAGAACTAAAAAACTCCAGAACGCAATATACATATCTAGGAAGTTTAAGATCTGAAAAAAAAAAATCTAGAAAGCAATAAACAAATCTAAGAAATTTCGGATCTCAAAAAAATCAAGAACACAATAAACAACTGTAAGAAATTTCAGATCTAGAAAAAAATCTAGAACGCAATAAACAAAACATCACCGGATCTATCATCTATAGCACATTGAAAGCTTTAGGAACACAGATCTGAGTTCGTGTTTTTGAAAAATAACAAGAGCAACTCAAAATTTTTTAAAAAAATCTATAGATTCGTGTTTTTGCTCACCTTCGCCATCGTCCTCCTTCATTAGCTCAGATCTAAGTGTGATTTCAGTAAAAGAAGACAGAGAGGCTTGCAATACCGGAAAAAGATGACGAGGAAGACGCACGATGGTTGACGGAAAAAGACGAGGAGGAAGACGAGCACAAACCACGCTAACGGTGAAGGGAGGACGGCGAAGGAGGGGCGATGACGGAGGTGGGTCGACGATGAAGGTCTCAGGCAACATCTGAAAAATGAAGGTGTAGTCCTGCAGAGTAGAGAAGGAAGAGATATGGAAATTAAATGAAATGAAGTGGGGGAAGAAAAAGAAAAATTCGTGTCTGGGGGGGACTTTTGGAGTCTAAGTTCAAAACTTAGACTCCAAAAGCATGATTTTTGGAGTCTAAGTTTAAAACTTAGACTCCAAAAGAATGATTTTTGGAGTCTAAGTTTAAAACTTAGACTTCTAAAGTGTGTCTCGCGGGTCCCACACATAACCCTCTGATACACCACGTGACTCCCTGCTGCACGATGTGACGTTCTTTTCTGCTGTACGTCATGACTTTTAGAGTCTAAGTTTGAAACTGTCTAAGTTTTAAAGTTAGACTCCAAAAGTGTCCCCTGCTACTCCACGTGACCCCCCTGCTGCATGATGTGACATTATTTTTAGAGTCTAAGTTTCGAACTTAGACTCCAAAGGTGGACTTTTGGAGTCTAAGTTTCAAACTTAGACTCCAAAAATCAACTTTAAATTACAAGAATGCCACCGCCTTTTTTTTTACTTCTTTTTTTCAAAAAAGGACGTCTCTTTTAGACGCCAAAACTGTTTTTTGTAGTAGTGGGGGTTACTACTTGCATTAACTGTGATAGGAAGAGCGATGGCTGGTGTTGAGACTGTGGAATCTTGGGAACACTCAAAGAATAACTTCTTAAATTCTACATGGACAGATTTAACTTGGGAGAAAGATGTATTTTCTACCCTCAAGTTCAGCTATGATCGATTACCAGATGAAACACACACAAAATGTTTCTTATATTGTGCATTATACCCGGAGGATTATGTGATCCAGGTGGATGATCTCATTCATAAATGGATAGGGGAGGGGTTTTTTGGTAACGATGGGAAGAGAAGTGTGCATTATATGCATTGCCATGGTGGGTCCATAATTGAGAAGTTGACGCTTTCATGCTTGTTAGAGAATGTTGAAGTTGGGAATGGGATCTATGTGGAGCGCTCAATTAAGATGCATGATGTCATTCACGACATGGCACTATGGATAGCACGTGATCAAGATAGAAATAAAAACAAGGTTATAGTACAAGAAGATGCACAAGCAATATCTCAAGATGAGGTTGAAAATTGGGAAATGGTTGAAAGGATTTCAATCTTGTATTGTGCCAAATCATGGATACCAAGCAAATCTTGGACAAATCTCGAAACATTATTATTACGTTTCGAATCTGATTGTGCAATAAATGGATTACAAAATATCCAATACGCGAGCCAATTAAAAGTCTTGGAACTAAGGAGTGAGAAAATTGTATCTGCCGAAGGAATAGGTTGCCTAAATCTTTTGCAATATCTATCATTGCGGGTAACTGTGTTAATGAATGCATCAGAGTTTTGGAGGGAGTTGGAGAATTTGAAAACCCTAAAGGTTTTTCATTTGTTTGTAGGTGATGCTAATTTTATTCCTTTGCAACTAATACGAAATCTTCCTAAGTTAAAAGTGTTTAGATTTCATGTGGAAGGACTTCAAGATAACACAACAGAGGAAGGGATTCTAGAGGAGCTAGAGTGCTCATCAAACTTAGAAGAATTGTTGGTGGATATAACAACCGAGAGGGGCCTTAACAAATTACTTAAATTGGCTAAGTTGCAAAGCTGCATATATGGCCTTGATCTTCGTCATGTTCACAGCCAAGTTGATGGGCCATTACTATTGGCAACCATGTCAAAACTGAAGAACCTGCAGTATCTTGGCTTTTTATTTTTGGAAAACGTGATAGATCCTTCTGTTTGTGACACATGTTGTCTATCCATGCTTCAAACTGTAGTCATTTCTTATTGTAATACGATACATCATTTGACATGGTTGAAGTATGCTCAACTCCTTCGACGCCTTGTTGTTGGAAGATGTGATTCAATAAAAGAAGCGATAAAGGGAAAAATAATATTAGAAGATAAGAAAGATACTATATTCCCTTCTCTTGAAGTGCTATCATTGAACGAGTTGCCAAATTTGAGGAGCATACATGAGGGAGTCTTGTCTTTCCCTTCCCTAAGTTCCATTGATGTGAGTAACTGTGGAATCCTGAAGAAGTTACCATTTGATTCAAATTCAGCCATGGCTAAGTTGAGGCTTATCTGGGGAGAACAAGAGTGGTGGGACAACTTGGAGTGGGATGATCCTGCCGCTGAAGCCACTTTCCACTCAAAATTTCAACAGCGATGATCTTCTTGAACATTACTTTCTCTCTCAGGTAAAGATACTTTAGTCTCTAGCATGAAAAGTTGAAAACTTTAGTTGGGCTTAAAGCTTTCATTTGAAAAAAACTACCAAACATGTACAAAAACAAAATGGCAAGTATATTTTTGGACATTTTAAGATTGACTTTTCATGTAGGTTAACTTGTGTATTGCTCTACTTTTTTTAAACAAGACTTTGAATTATAGAATTGAACTTAAGAACATGGAATCAGATCCGGGGTTTTTATTCAGGTTTTAATAATGAAATTCCAATGCTTAGTTTGGGCAAAAAACTATTATTGTATTCCAATAGCTTGTAGATCATATGGCACCCCCAAATTAATGGAGTGGCTTCTATCGAACATGTGGGCATAGGAAAATTTGTGTTTATGGGAACCCTTCCCTAGGATAAAAGGCTAGATATGGTAGTAAAAATAATAATAACTAATTATTCCTATAATTAGAAAGCCTAAAAGGGGGTGTTGCCACAATATGCATGATACATATTTGACTTTTTCACCAATTTACATAAATTGGATTCATAAAGATAAAACACATAATTATCCAATCATTTATATTAGTTTTTGTCAAATATACAACAAATCCCTTTTATGATTCTAATATTATATCATTATTTTTATACATAATTGTTTGTGTCAACTTTTGTCACACATATAATGGACGATGACCGATGTGGATATTTTAGAGCCCCATTGGACACTGCTGGAGTTCAATATGATATTATTGCTGGATTTAGTTTTCATGATTTGGTTTGCTAAAGACTCAATATATGAACATTTTAATTTGTATGAATTGAATGGATTATGCGGTGGTTCAATGTTTGGTGTGGATGAATGTTTGTTGTTTTTTCTGGATTTGGGTCAGTTGTGATGTATGAATAATTGAATATTGCTACTCTTTGTGCCAATGAAATGCGGGAGCTATTTATAAAGTTTGTTGTAATTGGGAGAAGTGTTTTCTAGAAAGAAAATGATTGCGTGTTGGAATTAGCGGTAGGAGAGGAGCAGATTGAAAGAAAAAATGCCAAATGGAAGAGATCTGGATAATTTGTGTCGAGCCAGAAATATGATGCAAGTGGTGCAGAAAAAGAGATTTGGCTTTCAAAACCTCCGGGCGCATGGAATGGCAATTGTCAATATGTCTTGGCCTTCTCTTATCTTCCCTATCTGCAAACTTTTTTATCATCATAAATGCAGCATAGCCTAACAAGCAACTTCAAGTAGCAGTAAATTGCATAGGTCCGACCATCACAGTCCCGTTAAACACAAGGCCGACAAACTTCCACCACTTCCAAAGCAGGCTCTGTCCAGTTTAATGCACCGTAACCAATTCCATATGCCAGAGCTCCTATAACCCGGCTTTCCATTCCTGAGTTCTTCTGCTCAGGCAAAGGCAAAGACAACTGAAAACAACTTTCCACTAGTGATGCAATTAACTCCTCCCTAAATATGCTTTTACTTGTAATGCTATTAAGATCATCTTTGACTCCAGCATCCTCAAATAGAGAAGCAATATCAGTTCCAGCAAGAGGCTTCTGGCCTCTTCGAACGCTTTCCTTGGCAAAAAGATCCACACAAGGAGCTTTTCGACATATACATGCTAGAGCATGCATGCGATCAGATTCTGCTCAGATTTCTCACCGTTAAAAGTAGCCTCTTGAACAATGATACCTACACAACACCATTTATAAATAATTAGTGGATGCCTTTTGACATAAGCATAGAAATAGTAATGTATCTCGGAAACCATCTAAATCCATATCCGTATAATCCATTAGCACTAAGATAAATGGCACACAAAATTTAAACATAACAGCCATTACAAATGAGTCAGCAGAAAAATACACGACACTACTACAAAAAGTGGCATTTGCGTCTGTAACAGGCGTCCTATTACCAAAAGAGGAAGTAGAAAAAAATGCGGTGGCATTTTTGTAATAATCTGGTGATTTTTGGAGTCTAATTATTGCAATAGAACGCCAAAAGTCCAGCCTTGAGCGCTTCCCACGCGCATAGCGGCGTTTTTGGAGTCTAAATATCAGAATTAGACTCCCTAAAATACCATCTTTGGAGTCTAAATATCAGAATTAGACTCCCTAAGATACATTTTTGGAGTCTAATTATCATTATTAGACTCCCAAATTTTCACCAAAAACATATATCCACGATCGATCTATTTTCCCTGCCTGCGTCGATTTCATATTTCCTCTCAACCCTAGCTATTCTGCCATCCTCGCCCTCCACCGTTACGCCGTCGCCGTCGTCGTCCTCCACCGTTACGCCGTCGCCGTCATCGCCCTCCACCGTTACGCCGTCGCCGTCGTCACCCTTCTTATAGCTCAGATTTGCAAATCTAGGGTTTTGGAATTTGCTATAAGTTGATTGTTTCGGTAGTTCTTTGTAGTTCTTTGCTGTATGCGTTCTTCGCATTGAATATTGGAGCATGATATGCTGCAGCCTCTTAGTTATAACTCCTTGAAAAATGGTTTATTCTAAGACTATAAATGATGGTAGGGATGCTTGTACAGAACATCTGTAAAAGGGAAAAAATGATGTCTTCCTAGTGTTTGTGGTTTATTGCACGTATGTTTGGATATACAAGCATATGCTCATGCCAAAAAACAAAAAGCATGTGTTTCTCTCTGGCAGAAGTTGAAATAATAATTACAAAAAGAGTCTCTTATATCAGTAGAAGTATAGTTTCGTGTCTCTGGTTGCTCATATGATGTTCTTTAAGTTAATTTTTGTGTCAATCATGCAGCTACCTTAGAAGAGGAAGAAGCATCTGATGCTTTTCCAGGAGTTATTCCTCCACTTGCCAGTATGGTGACAATTTTATAGCATCTATTAGAAGAGGAAATGTGCATGCAGTTCAGTTCCATCTTGAAAAGAGTGGAGGCAAGTTTTTATCTTCTATATCATAATTTAATTTCTGCTTCATTTTGTAGAGTATGTGCATTGGATACCTAAACCATGTAGAAAACAAGAATTTAATATTTGTAACTAATTGTTGGTCATATTTTGAAGAGGAAATGCGCACTGAATGATTCCATCTTTTTTTTTTTTTTTGGAAATAATAAAGTATAAAAAGTATATCTAATTCTGTAGCTGCCTCTCTGGAGGCCTCAATGACTCAAAAAAATAAAATAAAAAATGAGGTGAAGATATCTACTCTGATTCAGTGATTTGAAATTAAAACTTTACTTTAGCCTTTGATTTTCTTAGTTCTTAAGTTTTGAGTTGTTTATTGCTAGCTGATTTCTAAAATTGAAATTTGCAGATGTCGGACTTTCTGTTTTAAGAAGATTCTTAAATCCAAGTTCAAACAGGACAAAGGTGGCTGTCATGCTATTCTGAATATACACATTGCACAAATCAAGTCTATTACTATCATTTGATCTCAAGTTGGCTAACCATTTGTAATGTTCATCTAATGACAGAAGGCTGATGGAGGGAAGGCTTCAAAACTAGCAAAAAGGGTATGGTGATGGAAGCCTGTATTGTAGTTGTTACTGTATTCTTTCATAGGCTAAATTTTTTTTTGGGACCTGTCTACTTTATTTCCTGGGTTTGACAATTATACTCTGGTGTCAGTTTCTTTCTACTCATTTATTTTTTATGGGTTTTTCTTCTTTTGGAGGGAGATTGGGGTCAGTGTGATAATAACAATGTTTATTTGGTTTATTAACAAGACATTATCTGTTAAGGTGATTGTTTGTCTTGATGTGAGGGCAAATGACAAGGGGGACCTTGTTGTAACCAAAGGAGACCAGTATGATGTAAGAGAACAAACAAAGGAGAAAGAGGTATTGTGGATAATGTTCATTTTATTTTTATTGGGTTGCTCACGTTAAAAGCAATTGAACTAAAATAAACAAAACAAGATGATATTTAAATGTTTGATAATTTGATTAATTTTTTGCTCTGTATATGATTTCATTAACAAACAATTCCATTAGTGATGGCTTTTATCGTGTGAAGTGTTAAACTCGTTCTCTCCTTAGTTATCAGCATTCACCGCTACAAAATCAAACATTCTGAAGCATTTTTCCTGGTTAGTCAACGTTAATACTTTAGTTATCTGATAATATTATTTTAATTGTCAGGTAAGAAATCTTGGCAAGCCAGTTGAGCTTGCCAGACAGTATTATAAAGATGGAGCTGATGAGGTATGCCTTCGAAAACTCTGCTCTTTTCTCTTGCTATGAACCATGTTATCTAAACTTATCTATACCTTGGGTTGCAGATCAGCTTCCTAAACATTACTGGTTTCCGGGACTTCCCTCTTGGTGATTTGCCAATGTTGCAGGTTTGTCAATCACGTCAGAAAGGAAGTTTTCAATGTTATTTGGAACTTCAGTTTATGTGCCCATGATTAAATCAAGTAAATGCATGCATATTTCCAATATTTACTCTGAATTTCATGTGTTATGTTCTTCATAGGTATTGCGATATACATCGGAAAATGTTTTTGTACCCTTAACAGTTGGGGGTGGAATTAGAGATTTTACTAATTCTAATGGCAGGTATTGTACTAGTCATTCTGGTAATTGCTGTCACATAATTTTAACTTACATTTGAGTATTTTATCTGAGGATGTACTGGTCCTTAGCCTTATATTTATGTGTTTACTTAGACTGTTAATTGAGTGTTACATTCTAAAACTATGTTGCCAGGCACTATTCTAGTTTGGAAGTTGCTTCTGAATATTTTAGATCTGGAGTTGACAAGATTTCTATTGGAAGTGACGCAGTTTATGTTGCGGAAGAGTATCTAAGAACTGGAGTATGGAATTCAACCCAAGTTTTTACCCCGACAAATATGAGCTTATCATATTGTATATGTCTCTTGATATTTTTAAGGATATATCGCTTAGGTAAAAACTGGAAAGAGCAGCTTAGAACAGATATCCAGAGTATATGGTATTCAGGTATTTCAACTGTTGGCATTATTTATAGAATCCCAATGATGTGCAATTAAAGACGATTAAGGTGTCAAATCTAGGTAATGATATGTTGTTTTCCCTCTATTTCCTTTCATTTCTAAGAGGACCGCCCATTTTAAGATTATAGGAATATATACTGAACATCCACTGTGAAATTGGTAGGTTAGTCAATCTACGAAAAGTAGTGCAGGTTTATGGTTCTCTAAGTCTGATCTTGAAAAAATAGCTCTCATGATTAATTCCCAATGTACTTTGCTTTCTTCTATTATGATTTTCTCCTTTTCCATTGATGATATGAATATTCATTCTTTATTACATGATATGGCCAGTCATTATCATTAATTATAGCTCAGAAGCAATTGTCAGTTCTAACAAATTGAGCTGTGGATGTTTTCTTGAAAGGTCCCCCTTTTTTGAGAGGAAATTATCATGCTTAAAGTACAGCATCACAAAGATATTTTGGGATGTAATGGAAAGAAAGAGATCATTTAATTTTTGAATAATGATTTGTTCATTCTTCGTTTATTTGGAAAATAAATTTCAGGTCCAAATGGAGAAGAATATGCTTGGTACCAGTGTACAGTAAGCACTTTTTCTTCCCTCTTTACTTGTGAAACACATTTTGCTGGATGAGATTCTTGATCAATTGTCTTCTTCTGTTGAACATTTTCCCATTTGATCATCGTTCTCACCCAGTAAAAAGATGAAAGGCCCTGAGAGTCTTTAAGGCTAAACTAAATGCAAGATCTTTTCTTAGTGACTTCTATACTAGTGAATTAGGAATGCATGATATACTGTAAGGGTATTGCAATCTATCATGATGTAGTTTTTTTTTGAGTGGATTGTAGAGTTTGACCAAATTAGAAATGTTACAAAAATAGTCACCATGAAGTTTTTCTTGCTTGAAAGGAATGGTTATCATAATTTTTATCATCTTCCTCATCATTGCTGTTAGATAGCACAAAAGTACAGCGGTCACAATTTATGTTAGTTGTGTAGATTTTAGAGTTTAAATGATATTCAAGGGATTTCTGTGATTAGAATGCTGCCAGAAATGTTTCCATTAAGTTTTTTTTTTTTAATCATTAGAAGATAAACTTCATCTTGCTTCTACTTTGCCAATAGCTTTGTTCGATTGATCTTACTAATAAAAGGAGAAACATTATCTCAACCTTTCTCTTCAATGATGTTTTGTTTTTCTTTCAAAGTTGTGCAAGTTTAAGATGCTGGTTATATCAGGAAGTATCAAAAATATAAAATGAAACCAGTTTACTGCTTGGTTTTTGGGTTTTTTTTTAGGTGAATGGGGGACGAGAAGGCCGACCAATTGGGGCTTATGAGCTTGCAAAAGCAGTTGAAGAACTTGGTGCTGGAGAAATACTACTTAGTCGATCTTCATATTTTGTTTGAGTAGTAGCAGATAGCTAGGCAACATTTTGACACTTTGTTCTTTTGCAACACATAGATGAATGAAGATAGTCCTTATATTATTTGACTAGTAGCAGGTAGACAACATTTTGACACCTTCTGGTGATTGTTGTATATAGTAGTAGTAGTTACCGCTTGAATTAACTAGAGTTAATTTGGGTGAAATGATTTGAAGTTATTCAAGTTTGTTGTTACTACTTTAGTCCTTATAAGCATGTATTCTGTTTCTGTATGTTAAGGTTAGCTGCGCTGTTGTATGGAAATGTCGTTTATGTATGTTTGTTGTAAGAAATTTTGGGATAGTGAATATATATGAAGAATATTTTTTTAAAAAAACGAACATTTAAGGAGTCTAATTATAAAAGTTAGACTCCTAAAGTGAGCCTTTAGGAGTCTAAGTTTCAGAATTAGACTTCTGAAGTGAGGCTTAAGGAGTCCAACTTTTCGAATTAGACTTCTAAAGTGAGACTTAAGGAATCCAACTTTTCGAATTAGACTTCTGAAGTGATATTTAAGGAGTCTAAGTTTTAGAATTGGACTTTTGAAGTGAGCCTTAAGGAGTCCAACTAAGTAAATTAGACTCCTTAAGTGACACATGAGAGTCACAATGGTGACTTAAGGAGTCTAAGTTATAAACTTAGACTCCTTAAGTCATGACTTAAGGAGTCTAAAAAAAAATAGGACTCCTTAAGTTTTACCTACGGAGCCTCCCAGATAGACGTCCCCTCGGAAAAGGACGTCAAAAGTACAAAAAATAGGACTCCGTAGCCCCATTTTGTAGTAGTGCGAAAGTCATATTGTATACTTAAAATTAAGATGAATGCAAAAATCTAGCTACACGCAGCTTCTCCCACAAGTTAATAATTAAGATTAAAACAAAAAACAAAAAACAGCTAGCTACGTACAGTTTCTCCCATAAGTTTCTTTGTTTGTTTGTTTATTTATTTATTTTTTTAATTTTTAAATAGATCTGGAATAAGTATCCCGGAAGGGACAAACATGAACCGGTTGGCTTTTACGAACCCAAATGGTGCTTTTGGAAGCCCAAGTTGGACTTGTGGGGTTTTATTACATTTGTTTATAAAATCTCAATTGCTCTTTTGGGTAAAAAGTCGCTTATCAAGCTTATCTTGATAAGATAATTTTGGGAGCTTTTACTTATCTAAAGGTGGCTTATGACCAATTTCTATTAAACAATTATTTAATTAATCTAAACTACTATTTGTTGAGATAATATCTCCAATATCTTATATTTTAATATTTTTCAGATATTTTTTAAAAATAAATTAACTATTTTTATTTTTATAACTTAATTTTTCTTTTAAAATTATAATAAAATCCATTTATACTACGGTTAATTTAAACAAGTTTCAGTTTCAAAAAAGCCACTTATGCTATTGTCAATACAAACATGAATTACATTACACAATCTAACTTTTATCCAATCTGAATTTTACATAATTCAGATTACAAGTAAGTTATTTTGAGTCCAAAGCCTTCAACAGGTATTGATATTGTATATATTGTTTAATTTTTTAAAAAAATTAATTTCATGGTCTATTAATTAACAACATGTCTCAGTAGTGCCTATACTCTTTGATTAACTAATAACTTTCTTAAACTTTTATCACTTAATTTTTAAACTAATTTTAGAGACGATTAGTTGCAGAATTGAAGGGTCACAAATTTTCATGATGAAATCCAATATATTCAAATTCAAATAAATAATAAGGTTAAAGTATATTTTTTCTAGTCTCTAAGTTCATGTTAATGTTTAGTTTAGTTTCTTAAATTTATAAATTATATTTTAAGTCTCTCTATTTTCACACAGTTTGTTTTATTAACAGAAAATGCCAACTCTTTTCTTTTATTTTTATTATTTTTTTTTTTTTTTGGCTAATGTCGACTCAAAAAATTTAAATTATAACTTTGCAATTAAATGCATGCATATTAATATGTAATTTAAAATTTATAAATTGAAAAACCTTAAAATAAAATCTAATGAATATGCATTTTCAACATTAACAACTTATCTTTCAAGTCCAATGTCACTGCTGCCACTATTGCATTTTTAACATTCAGGAATTGAAAATACACTCTCTGGAAATAAATTGAAACTTGGTGAAAATCTAGAATATCAAATATATACTTTAGCTTTGTTAGATCATATTGTTATTTTTATATAACTTACTTATACTTCATTGAGATATCATGGGCATTATAGGTAATAGATAAAATACATTATTCCAGTATATTTTAGTTATGTTTTATTGTTATTTAAAACGATATTGATTTTTTTTTTTCAAATCTATAAATGATTCTAAAATATAAGTTGTCAATTGTAACGATCTGATGTATATAAATAGTGACATTTGGTACAAATGTAAAAAAAAAATCCCCTTTCACTTACTCAGACATTGTTATTATTTCGCTAAAAATGATAATTTGCAAACAGAGAACAGTAACTCAATTTCTATAAGAACTAAATAACTATATATATTCAGTCATGCATTTTGTTAACTTTTTTTTTTTTAATTAACAACATTTGGTACAATGGGGGCACACTATAATTGGTAATAATTTTAAATTCATAAATTGATATTTGAATTGAATTTCTTATCAATGATATAACTTAATTAAATTACAGCATGTATTTTTATGCCTCAAAACATGAGAAACAGAAAATACAATAAATTGAAAGGATTTATAAATTAGAAGAGTAAGAAAAAATTTAAAAAAAACTGTATAAAAAATTTAATTTTTTTTCTTTAGGTTTTTGTGTGTGTGTGTGAGAGAGAGAGAGAGATAGCTTTTCAACCTGAACCTCTATCTATAATTCTCCCACTCTTATTATTTTAGTTTTATGCTTCTACTATATTTTAGTGTTAAATGTTTGGGTGAAGGAACTATTCCTTTATTTATGGGCTCTGTATTGTCTCTAGCATGAAAAATTGGAAAGTTTGTTTATTCAGGTTTTAATAATGAAATTCCAATAATGCTTGGTCAAAAACTATTCTTGTATTCCAATAGCTTGTAGATCAGAAGGCATCCCCCATCTTAATGGAGTGGCTTCTATCGAACATGTGGGCATAGGTAAGTTTGTGTGGATGGGACCCCTTCTCTAAGATAAAAGGCTAGATAGGGTAGTAAAAATAATAATAATTAATCATTCCTGTAATTACAAAGCTAAAAGGGGGTGTTACCACAATATACACGATACATATTTGACTTATTCACCAAATTATTTTTGTTTTTTTACAATTAATAAGGACAAAATGAAAAAAAAAAAATCACATTTATTACTCTGAAAGTAAATTTATAATTAAGACCAATTTTTTTTTTTAAGAGATTTATAAATAAGACTGGAGTTGTACGACATACAAACAATTGGCTTGACATAGGCATGTGACTAACTGAGGCAAAAATGAGACAAGTTGTTAAAATTTGAGGCATTTAATTTATCTTATGGGATAAATGTCAATTTTGCTATGAAAGTATTGGCTAGAGAGCATCCAACACCAGGAAGTTTTTTTAGTATCTTTTTTGTCTTAGAAGTTTACAAAATGGAGCAAATATGCTCTAGAAGTTTTTTTTAAGAGTAAATTTGCCTCGAAAGTTTTGTTTAGGAGCAAAGTTTTGTAAACTTTCGGGGCAAAAATGATATCAATCCGATGGTCAAGATTAACTGATGAGAAAAATTGCTATATTTGTAAACTTCTGGGACAAAAATGATACCAAAAAAACTTCCCTTAGCAAAACTTCTGGGGCAAAAATGGTATTTATCCCTTATCTTATTAATAAGATAATGCCTTGTCCAAGAAGTGTATTATATGGAGAAAAGTATGAAGTAATACATACTTCAATTCTTTATATAAGATCTACTTCAATAAAAATACTAAACTACAAATTACATCTTATATTAGGGATTGAATTGAGGATAATCTTCCAATTTATTTCTAAGAAACAATTTGTCCCTGACAAACATTGCCTAGAGTCTTCCTAACACATTGAACCCAGACAATGAAATAATTATAGGGAGTAGTAACGCATCAAGATAAGGGTGTGCCATTCATATAAGAACTAAGAGTGGCCTCAATAAATTATTTCTGGATGGGCTTTTAAAAAAACAAAAAAAAATTGTTTATTTTTTAAACTCCAAATTAGAGCTTTTAAAAAAGCAGCGCTTTAACTTTTTTATTTTGTTAATTTTGCTTTTTCAAAAAAAATATCATTTAAATACATAAATTAATTTAAAAAAATACTTTTTTTCCCTCAAAAAAGCCTAACCAAATGGGCCTTAAACCAACCAAGTTATAAAGCTTTGTTTTTTTGAGGCGTTAAGATGCCAATATTATTGACAACCATGTAAAAAATGAATCGCCTGCAATGCCTTGTCTTCCAGTTTGTGGATAATGTGATAGATCCTGATGTTTATGAAAATTTTAGAATGCAATACAATACAACATTTGACATGGTTGAAGTATGGTCCTCACCTTAATGAACCTGATGTTCAACAATACTCCTCAATAGAAGAAGTGATAAAGGGAGAAATATTGGAAGATGAGAAAGATTCTATATACCCTTCTCTAGCTTGTAGTGCCGACTTTGTTCGATTTGCCAAATCTAAGGATCATTCATGATAGAGTCTTGTCTTTCTCGTCCGTAAGATCCATCCCTAAAATTTTCTTTCCAGTATTTAGAGAGGATAATAAATATTTTTGTATGCCAAGAGCTTGTGGTATGAAGGGGACAAGTGACATCTGCATGCTCCTTGAAAAAGGGAGGATGTGGGTTTTATCCTCCATATGGTATGAAGGGGACAAGTGTGTGTCTATCACACATTCCCTGTGGGGAAGCGTTAAATAGGGTATGAAAACAAATTAAAATAAGTGTTCTTGTAATTAGAAAGCTTAGGAGAGAGTGTTGCCTCAAGGGGAAAAACATATTTAACTTGTTCGCTGATTCACTTAACTTGATTTACTACGATAAGACACTATATTTCTTTAACAATTGTATTAACTTTTATCAAATGTACAATGTAGGTTCATATTGTCATTTTATGATGTGGTGGTTTCAAAGGCACGTTCAAGTGAGTGAAGCAGAGGTGGTTATTACTACACTATGTCAAGAAAAGAGGCTAAATAATGGAAAAAGTTTGTGGCTGATTTGTGTGGTCTCTCTCTCTCTAATTCCATGTTTGTGAATTTCTCTTTGTTCTCTTTCTTTGTAATCTTTTGTTCCTAAAATTACCTACTACTGTATTTCTCATTGTGACTGAGATGTAAATGGATTTAGGATCGCTTTAATACACACACACTCCTAAGTTTTAGAGATGGTTGGGGGAAGAAAAAATGTTGACACAAATCGAGAAACTTTTCAAGTCTTATACCCAGGTTGGATCCATAATTTGCTTGAAGGAAGAGACACAAATGTTTATATAGAGGATGATGATGATAATAAAATTGCTAAGAAACTAGCAATTGTGGGACTTTGGTGTATTCAATGGCATCCAATAAGCCGGCCATCCATGAAAATGGTAATACAAATGCTAGAAGGAGAAGTAGATAAATTAGAGCTGCCTCCTACCCCATTCGATAATGCTACTTCAATCAATTCAAGTACCATTATTCCTACAAGACATTTGAACTCAGAGTTGGAAGTGATTCCTGAATCAGAATAAACACAAACACCTGCTGGTGGTTTGCAAAACACACTATTGACAACATTTTGTAAGATTCTTTTTCTTGGGCAACAAGTTTTTTAGATCTGTAATGCCAGTGTTCATATTTATTACATAAATGAATCGTTCCAATACCTATGTACCAAATAATTTATGTTTTCTATTTAGCAAGATGATTTTTTACATAGCATTGTCAAATTATGGATCGCTTTCATACCACAAGCTCTTGGCATACAAAAATATTTATTATCCTCTCTAAATACTGGAAAGAAAATTTTAGGGATGGATCTTACGGACGAGAAAGACAAGACTCTATCATGAATGATCCTTAGATTGGCAAATCGAACAACGTCGGCACTACAAGCTAGAGAAGGGTATATAGAATCTTTCTCATCTTCCAATATTTCTCCCTTTATCACTTCTTCTATTGAGGAGTATTGTTGAACATCAGGTTCATTAAGGTGAGGACCATACTTCAACCATGTCAAGTGTTGTATTGTATTGCATTCTAAAATTTTCATAAACATCAGGATCTATCACATTATCCACAAACTGGAAGACAAGGCATTGCAGGCGATTCATTTTTTACATGGTTGTCAATTGGCATCTTAACGCCTCAAAATAACAAAGCTCAAGGCTATATAACTTGGTTGGTTTAAGGCCCATTTGGATGGGCTTTTTTGAGGGCAAAAAAAGTATTTTTTTTAATTAATTTATGTGTTTAAATGATATTTTCTTAAAAAAGCAAAATTAACAAAATAAAAAAGTTAAAGTGCTGCTTTCTTAAAAGCTCCAATTTGGAGCTTAAAAAATAAACGCAAAAAAAAATATTTTTTTTTAAAAGCCCATCCAAAAATAATTTAACGAGGCCACTCTTAGTTCTTGTATGAATGGCACACCCTTATCTTGACGCGTAACTACTCCCTATAATTATTTCATTGTCTGGGTTCAATGTGTTAGGAAGACTCTAGGCAATGTTTGTCAGGGAAAAATTGTTTCTTAGAAAGAAATTGGAAGATTATCCTCAATTCAATCCCTAATATAAGATATAATTTGTAGTTTAGTATTTTTACTAAAGTAGATCTTATATAAAGAATTGAAGTATGTATTACTTCATACTTTTCTCCATATAATACACTTCTTGGACAAGGCATTATCTTATTAATAAGATAAGGGATAAATACCATTTTTGTCATGGAAGTTTTGCTAAGGGAACATCCAGCACCCAGAAGTTTTTTTGGTATCATTTTTACCCCAGAAGTTTACAGATATAGCAATTTTGCTCATCGGTTAATCTTGACCGTCGGATTGATATCATTTTTGTCCCGGAAGTTTACAAAACTTTGCTCCTAAACAAAACTTTCGGGACAAATTTGCTCTTAAAAAAAAACTTCTAGAGCATATTTGCTCCATTTTGTAAACTTCTGAGACAAAAAAGATACTAAAAAAGCTTCCTGGTGTTGGATGCTCCCTAGCCAATACTTTCATAGCAAAATTGGCATTTATCCCATAAGATAAATTAAATGTCTCAAATTTTAACAACTTGTCTCATTTTTGCCTCAGTTAGTCACATGCCTATGTTAAGCCAATTGTTTGTACGTCGTACAACTCCAGTCTTATTTATAAATCTCTTTTAAAAAAAAAGGTCTTAATTATAAATTTACTTTCAGAGTAATAAATGTGATTTTTTTCATTTTGTCCTTATTAATTGTAAGAAAAACAAAAATAATTTGGTGAATAAGTCAAATATGTATCGTGCATATTGTGGTAACACCCCCTTTTAGCTTTGTAATTACAGGAATGATTAATTATTATTATTTTAACTACAATAGAGCCTTTTATCTTAGGGAAAGGGTCCCATCCACACAAATTTACCTATGCCCACATGTTCGATAGAAGCCACTCCATTAAAATGGGAGATGCCTTCTGATCTACAAGCTATTAGAATATAAGAATAGTTTTTGACCAAGCATTATTGGAATTTCATTATTAAAACCTGAATAAACAAACTTTCCAATTTTTCATGCTAGAGACAATACAGAGCCCATAAATAAAGGAATAGTTCCTTCACCCAAACATTTAACAATAAAATATAGTAGAAGCAAAAAACTAAAATAATAAGAGTGGGAGAATTATAGATAGAGGTTCAGGTTGAAAAGCTATCTCTCACACACACACACAAAAACCTAACGAAAAAAAATTAAATTTTTCATACAGTTTTTTTAAAAAAAAAAATTTCTTACTCTTCTAATTTATAAATCCTTTCAATTTATTGTATTTTCTGTTTCTCATGTTTTGAGGCATAAAAATACATGGTGTAATTTAATTAAGTTATATCATTGATAAGAAATTCAATTCAAATATCAATTTATGAATTTAAAATTATTACCAATTATAGTGTGCCCCCATTGTACCAAATGTTGTTAATTAAAAAAAAAAATAAGTTAACAAAATGCATGACTGAATATATATAGTTATTTAGTTCTTATAGAAATTGAGTTACTGTTCTCTGTTTGCAAATTATCATTTTTAGCGAAATAATAACAATGTCTGAGTAAGTTAAAGGGGATTTTTTTTACATTTGTACCAAATGTCACTGTTTATATACATCAGATCGTTACAATTGACAACTTATATTTTAGAATCATTTATAGATTTGAAAAAAAAAATATCGTTTTAAATAACAATAAAACATAACTAAAATATACTGGAATAATGTATTTTATCTATTAACTATAATGCCCATGATATCTCAATGAAGTATAAGTAAGTTATATAAAAATAACAATATGATCTAACAAAGCTAAAGTATATATTTGATATTCTAGATTTTCACCAAGTTTCAATTTATTTCCAGAGAGTGTATTTTCAATTCCTGAATGTTAAAAATGCAATAGTGGCAGCAGTGACATTGGACTTGAAAGATAAGTTGTTAATGTTGAAAAAGCATATTCATTAGATTTTATTTTAAGGTTTTTCAATTTATAAATTTTAAATTACATATTAATATGCATGCATTTAATTGTAAAGTCATAATTTAAATTTTTTGAGTCGACATTAGCCAAAATAAAAAATAAAAATAAATAAAATAAAAGAGTTGTCATTTTCTGTTAATAAAACAAACTGTGTGAAAATAGAGAGACTTAAAATATAATTTATAAATTTAAGAAACTAAACTAAACATTAACATGAACTTAGAGACTAGAAATAATATACTTTAACCTTATTATTTATTTGAATTTGAATATATTGGATTTCATCATGAAAATTTGTTTCCCTTCAATTCTGCAACTAATCGTCTCTAAAATTAGTTTAAAAATTAAGTGATAAAAGTTTAAGAAAGTTATTAGTTAATCAAAGAGTATAGGCACTACAGAGACATGTTGTTAATTAATAGACCATGAAATTAATTTTTTTTAAAAATTAAACAATATATACAATATCAATACCTGTTGAAGGCTTTGGACTCAAAATAACTTACTTGTAATCTGAATTATGTAAAATTCAGATTGGATAAAAGTTAGATTGTGTAATGTAATTCATGTTTGTATTGACAATAGCATAAGTGGCTTTTCTGAAACTGAAACTTGTTTAGATTAACCGTAGTATAAATGGTTTTTATTATAATTTTAAAAGAAAAATTAAGTTATAAAAATAAAAATAGTTAATTTATTTTTAAAAAAGATCGGAAAAATATTAAAATATAAGATATTGGAGATATTATCTCAATAAATAGTAGTTTAGATTAATTAAATAATTGTTTAATGGAAATTGGTCATAAGCCACCTTTAGATAAGTAAAAGCTCCCAAAATTATCTTATCAAGATAAGCTTGATAAGCGACTTTTTACCCAAAAGCGCAATTGAGATTTTATAAACAAATGTAAAAAAACCCCACAAGTCCAACTTGGGCTTCCAAAAGCACCATTTGGGTTCGTAAAAGCCGACCGGTTCATGTTTGTCCCTTTCGGGATACTTATTCCAGATCTATTTAAAAATTAAAAAAATAAATAAACAAACAAACAAACAAAGAAACTTATGGGAGAAACTGTACGTAGCTAGCTTTTTTTTGTTTTTTGTTTTAATCTCAATTATTAACTTGTGGGAGAAGCTGCGTGTAGCTAGATTTTTGCATTCATCTTAATTTTAAGTATACAATATGACTTTCGTGTATTTTTCTGCTGACTCATTTGTAATGGCTGTTATGTTTAAATTTTGTGTGCCATTTATCTTAGTGCTAATGGATTATACGGATATGGATTTAGATGGTTTCCGAGATACATTACTATTTCTATGCTTA
Organism: Acacia crassicarpa; assembly: GCA_034222035.1. NCBI lineage: Eukaryota > Viridiplantae > Streptophyta > Magnoliopsida > Fabales > Fabaceae > Acacia > Acacia crassicarpa. The sequence goes on along the minus strand of JAWXYG010000001.1, from coordinate 54,268,116 downwards.
TGTCAAAAGGCATCCACTAATTATTTATAAATGGTGTTGTGTAGGTATCATTGTTCAAGAGGCTACTTTTAACGGTGAGAAATCTGAGCAGAATCTGATCGCATGCATGCTCTAGCATGTATATGTCGAAAAGCTCCTTGTGTGGATCTTTTTGCCAAGGAAAGCGTTCGAAGAGGCCAGAAGCCTCTTGCTGGAACTGATATTGCTTCTCTATTTGAGGATGCTGGAGTCAAAGATGATCTTAATAGCATTACAAGTAAAAGCATATTTAGGGAGGAGTTAGTTGCATCACTGGTGGAAAGTTGTTTTCAGTTGTCTTTGCCTTTGCCTGAGCAGAAGAACTCAGGAATGGAAAGCCGGGTTATAGGAGCTCTGGCATATGGAACTGGTTATGGTGCATTAAACTGGACAGAGCCTGCTTTGGAAGTGGTGGAAGTTTGTCGGCCTTGTGTTTAACGGGACTGTGATGGTCGGACCTATGCAATTTACTGCTACTCGAAGTTGCTTGTTAGGCTATGCTGCATTTATGATGATAAAAAAGTTTGCAGATAGGGAAGATAAGAGAAGGCCAAGACATATTGACAATTGCCATTCCATGCGCCCGGAGGTTTTGAAAGCCAAATCTCTTTTTCTGCACCACTTGCATCATATTTCTGGCTCGACACAAATTATCCAGATCTCTTCCATTTGGCATTTTTTCTTTCAATCTGCTCCTCTCCTACCGCTAATTCCAACACGCAATCATTTTCTTTCTAGAAAACACTTCTCCCAATAACAACAAACTTTATAAATAGCTCCCGCATTTCATTGGCACAAAGAGTAGCAATATTCAATTATTCATACATCACAACTGACCCAAATCCAGAAAAAACAACAAACATTCACCCACACCAAACATTGAACCACCGCATAATCCTTTCAATTCATACAAATTAAAATGTTCATATATTGAGTCTTTAGCAAACCAAATCATGAAAACTAAATCCAGCAATAATATCATATTGAACTCCAGCAGTGTCCAATGGGGCTCTAAAATATCCACATCTGTCATCGTCCGTTATATGTGTGACAAAAGTTGACACAAACAATTATGTATAAAAATAGTGATATAATATTAGAATCATAAAAGGGATTTGTTGTATATTTGACAAAAACTAATATAAATGATTGGATAATTATGTGTTTTATCTTTATGAATCCAATTTATGTAAATTGGTGAAAAAGTCAAATATGTATCATGCATATTGTGGCAACACCCCCTTTTAGGCTTTCTAATTATAGGAATAATTAGTTATTATTATTTTTACTACCATATCTAGCCTTTTATCCTAGGGAAGGGGTCCCATAAACACAAACTTACCTTTACCCACATGTTCGATAGAAGCCACTCCATTAATGTGGGGATGCCATATGATCTACAAGCTATTGGAATACAATAATAGTTTTTTGCCCAAACTAAGCATTGGGTTCCATGTTCTTAGGCCCAACTAAAGTTTTCGACTTTTCATGCTACAGACAATAAAAAGCCCATAACCAATGGAATAATTCCTTCAACCAAACATTTAACAATCAAAAAAACATTTAACAATAAAAAAAAAAGTATTTTAGCAAAAAAAAAACAATAAAAAAAGTAGAGGCATACAACTAAAACATAAGAATGGGAGAATTATAAATAGAGGTTCAGATTGAAAAGCTCTCACACCAAAAAAAAAAAACACTAGAGAAAGAAAATGACTGAATCACTATGGATATGAAAACATTAAAAGCAAAGCACGAAGTAATTAATCAGGCTGTTCAAAGTGATCATGAAAACCAAGCTCATCCCACATATAATATATCTTGAACAAATCTGCAACGATATACACAAGTAAGAGATACATATATAATCGAATAGGAGTAAAATGACTAATAGTAATAATACTACAACTAAAGTATCTTTACCAGAGACAGAAAGTAATGTTCAAGAAGATCATCAATGTTGAAATTTTGAGTGGAAAGTGGTTTTAGTGGCAAGGTCATCCCAGAGGAGTTGGTTTGCTGTTTCTCCTTCTCTCTCTTAGGCTCAGGTGAATTTTCCCATCCCCATATGGTAAAGTTGATCGGATCCATTATTCATGCCTTACCACTTTTCCCATTAGTTTAACATTCCTAATACTGTGGCAATCTCTCCCTTAAAAATCAAAAGAGCGGTTCAGTGTACAAGATTCCCACTAGGTGGGGTCTGAGGAAGGATAGATATCCAGAGCCTTACCTCCACAATTTTTTTTTCCTGATTTTTCTCTCTCTTTTGTTATCATCAGTATTTTATTAATACCAGTCAGTATCCTTAAGTACCTTTTTGATACTCATCAGTACTTTGCAAATTTTTTCAAGATCAGTATCCCGAAACAAGAAATTTGTTTTGTTATTGGACGATATATGGGATAGATTGGACTTGAAAAAGGTTGGAGTGCCGCATCCAAAGGAAACTAATTTTCAATCCAAAGTGTTATTCACAACACGATTTGAGGATGTGTGTGCGAAAATGAAAGCTCAAAGAGAATTCAAAGTTGAAGTTTTAACGGATAAACAAGCTTTAGAGTTATTTTGCATGGAAGTGGGTGAGGAAACTCTAAAATCTAACCCTGCCATTCACAATATAGCGCATAAGATGGTTAGAGAATGTAAAGGGCTGTCGCTTGCATTAAGTGTGGTAGGGAGCGCCATGGCTGGTGTGAAGAGTGTAGAAGCATGGGAACATCGATCAATAACTTAACAAGTTCTTCATTGACAGCTTCAAGTTTAGAGACAGAGGTGTTTTTTGTCCTCAAGTTTAGCTATGATCGACTACCGGATGAAACACACAAAAAATGTCTCTTATATTGTGCATTATACCCAGAGGATCATAAGATTCCAATGTTTGATCTCATTGAAAAATGGATAGGGGAGGGGTTTCTTGATATTGATGGGATGAGTAGTGTACATGAAATGCATTACCTTGGTAGGTCCATAATTGAAAAGTTGAAGCTTTCATGCTTGTTGTTGGAGAATGTTGATTTCTATTTGGTGATTGGTGTTAAGATGCATGATGTCATTCGTGACATGGCACTATGGATAGCACGTGATCAAGATAGAAACAAAAATAAGATTATAATACAAGAAGATGCACAGGCAATATCTCAAGCTAATGTTGAAAACTGGGAAATGGTAGAAAGGGTTTCAATCTTGAATGGTGTTGAATCATGGATAAAAAAGAAAATCTTGGACAAGTCTCAGAACATTATTGTTGGGTTTCAAATCTGATTGTGCAATAAATGGGTTACAAAATATCTAATACGCTAAGCCAATTAAAAGTCTTGGAACTATTACGTGTGAAAATTGTATCAACCGAAGGAATAGGTGGGCTAAATCTTTTGGAATATCTATCATTAAATGTAACCGCGTTAATGAATGCATCAGACTTATGGAGAGAGTTGAAGAATTTGAAAAACCTGAGGTTTTTTCGTTTGGTTGTACGTGATGATAATGTCATTCCTTTAGGACTAATATCAAATCTTCATAAGTTAAAAGTGTTTGGTTTTACAGCCGTAGGAGTTCGAGATGAGAGAGAAGAGAAAGAATTTGTAAAGGAGCTAGAGTGCTCATCAAACTTAGAGGAATTGTGGGTGGTTATAACAACCAAGGGTGCACTCAACAAATTACTTAATTCGACCAAGTTGCAAAGCTGCATATATGGCCTTGCTCTTCATGATGTTGGCGGCCAAGTTAATGGGCTATTACTATTGGCAATCATGTCAAAAATGAAGCACATGAAGTATCTTGAGTTGTCTGATTTGAAAAATGAGATAGATCTTTCTGTTTGTGACACATGTCGTCTATCCATGCTTCAAGATATATACATTCATGACTGCAATACAATACGTCATTTGACATGGTTGAAGTATGCTCCACTCCTTCAAGAACTTTATGTTCTATGTTGCTACTCAATTGAAGAAGTGATAAACGGAGAAATAATATTAGAAGAAGATGAGAAAGATACCATATTCCCTTCTCTTGAAGTGCTGATATTGCGCAAATTGCCAAATCTATGGAGCATACATGAGACAATCTTGTCTTTCCCTTCCCTAAAATCCATCCATGTGGCTGACTGCGAAAATTTGAAGAAGTTACCATTTGATTCCAATTTAGCCAAGGCTAAGTTGAGGCTGATCAAAGGATTTCAAGAGTGGTGGGATAACTTGGAGTGGGATGACCTTGCTACTAAAGCCACTTTCCACTCAAAATTTCTAGAACTACAACCTCTTTGAACATTACTTTCTCTCTCAGATAAAGGTATTATAGTTCTAGTATGATTAATATTAGTCTTTTTACACCTATTTAATTATAACTTACATTTTACTTACCTGAAACTATATTTTTGGACATTTTAAGATTGACTTTTCATGTAAGTTAACTTGTGTATTGCTCTACTTTTTAAAATAAAACTCTGAATTACAGAATTGAATTTAAGAACATGGAATCAGATCCAGTGTTTTTATTCAGGTTTTAATAATGAAATTCCAATGCCTAGTTTGGGCAAAAAACTGTTCTTGTATTCTAATAGCTTGTAGATCAGATGGCATCCCCACATTAATGGAGTGGCTTCTATTGAGCATGTGGGCATAGGTAATTTTGTGTGTATGGGACCCCTTCCCTAGGATAGAAGGCTAGATAGGGTAGTAAAAATAATAATAATTAACTATTCATGTAATTAGAAAACCTAAAAAGGGATGTTACCACAATATGCATGATATATATTTGACTTTTTCACCAATTTACATAAGTTGGGTTTATAAAGATAAAACACTTAATTATCCAATCATTTATATTAGTTTTTGTCAAATATACAACTAGTCCCTTCTATGATTCTGCATTATTCTAATATTATATCATTATTTTTACACATAATCGTATGTGTCAACTTTTGTCAAACATATAACAGGCGATGACGGATGTGTATATTTTAGAGCCCCATTAGACACTGTTGGAGTTCAATCCGATATTATTGCTGGATTTAGTTTTCATAATTTGGTTTGCTAAAGGCTCAATATATGAACATTTTAATTTTTATGAAATGAATGGATTATGTGGTGGTTCAATGTTTGGTGTGGATGAATATTTATCATTTTTTCTGGATTTGGGTCGGATGTGATGTATGAATAATTGAATATTGCTACTCTTTGTGCCAATTATGCGATGAAAAAGTTTGTGGTGTGAAATGCGGGAGCTATTTATAAAGTTTGTTGTTATTGGGAGAAGTGTTTTCTAGAAAGAAAATGATTGCTTGTTGGTATTAGCGTTAGGAGAGTAACAGATTATTGAAAGAAAAAATGCCAAATGAAAGAGATCTGGATAATGTGTGTGTCGAGCCAGAAATATGAATGTGTCTATTATTGTCAATGTGTCTTGCCTTTTCTTATCTTCCCAATGTGTTCTCATGTATTACAAAATTAATGTGTGATATGCAAATTATTTTGTTATCATATATGCAGCATAGCCTAACAAGAAACTTCAAGTAGCAGTCAATTGCATAGGGCCGACCATCACAGTCCCATTAAACACAAGGCCGACAAACTTCCACCACTTCCAAAGCAGGCTCTGTCCAGTTTAATGCACTATAACCAGTTCCATAATGCCAGAGCTCCTGTAACCCGGCTTTCCATTCCTGAGTTCTTCTGCTCAGGCAAAGGCAAAGACAACTGAAAACAACTTTCCACTAGTGATGCAACTAACTCCTCCCTAAACATGCTCTTACTTGTAATGCTATTAAGATCATCTTTGACTCTAGCATCCTCAAATAAGCAATATCAGTTTCAGCAAGAGGCTTCTGACCTCTTCGAACGCTTTCCTTGGCAAAAAGATCCACACAAAGAGCTGTTCGACATATATACATGCTACAGCATGCATGCGATCAGATTCTGCTCTCAGATTCTCACTATTAAAAGTAGCCTCTTGAACAATGGTACCTACACAAGACCATTTATAAATAATTAGTGGATGCCGTTTTTTAATCCTAAATAAATAGAAAGCATTACTCAGTATCTTGGAAACCATCTAAATCCATACCCGTATAATCCGTTAAAAATGAGCCAGCAGAAAAATATACAAAAGTCATATTGTATACTTATAATTAAGATAAATACAAAAATCTAGCTACACGCAGCTTCTTCCACAAGTTAATAATTAAGATGAAAAAGAAAAAAGCTAGCCACGTACAGTTTTTCCCATAAGTTTGTTTGTTTCTTTTTTATTTTTAGAATAGATCTGGAATCAATATCTCAGAAGAGACAACACAACAAACCCTGACTGAGGGCTCTCAACCTCCCTTAAGTTTCCAAGCTTCATAAGAAAACCAATAATACTACGACGTTATTAAGGTGAAAGCGGTCCTTTACTTTCTTGTAGGCCTTGTTTGGTACGCGGATTTAATAGGAAGGAAAAGGAACATTAGTAAATTTCTGTATTTGGTGTTCATTTTAGACAAATCTTCCCCAAAAACCCAATTTCGCAAGCCTCAGGATCTCAAGTTCCCATGTTACACGAGAGAGGGGATGAACCTTGAGACAGCGGTAAGGTTGTTGCAATATGACGTGGATATTACCAATTCAAATTTTGGAAACAGTCTCTTTGATTGTGGAGGTAAGGCTCCGGATATCTATCCTTCCTTAGACTCTACCTAGTGAGAGTCTTGTACACTGAACTGCTCTTTTTTATTTTTAAGGGAGAGGTTGCCACAGTATTAGGAATGTTAAACCAATGGGAAAAGTGGTAAGGCATGAATAAAGGATCCGATCAACTTTACCATATGGGGATGGGAAAATTCACCTGAGCCTAAGAGAGAGAAGGAGAAACAGCAAACCAACTCCTCTGAGTGTAGTTTACAAGAGGAACAAAGTTAATTATAATGTCACTTGATTCTAGAATATTTATTAATTATGCCTTGCCTCTAAATTAGTATAATCAACATTAACATACCCTCGTCAACGCATACATACTATCTTGCTAAAGTCCTTTCACATCAATAATGCCAGCAGTTAGGGACTAATCATCAATCCACCCGTTGAAAACTGACCCAAAATCTCCTCTGGTCGGGAATTTCATGTAAAGCTCTTCTCTCCGGCGAGTATGAATCCCCGAGACCTTTGATTACTTGTTAGGAGGAAAAAGAAAGAAACGAATCATCTTCCTCCAAAGAATAATCCTAATCCATCTTTGTAATCTTTTTCCCCCTTTTGATAATTGATTCCTTAGCCTTTGGGTGGCGCTGAATTATCACAATTTTAAACAGGAATGTCTAAGAAGTTGTTATGAACTAGCTCACAATTACAATATGGACCTGAGTATTTCTGAAACATAAGGTGTACTTCACATCAACCATCCAATAAGGGATCGTAAATCCATTTACATCTCAGTCAAAATGAGAAAATACAGTAGTAGGTAATTTTAGGAACAAAAGATAACTGAGAAAGAGAACAAAGAGAAATCCACAAACATGGAATTAGAAAGAAAGACCACACAAATCACCCACAAACTTCTTTGCATCATTTAGCCTCTTTTCTTGACATAGTGTAGTTAGTAATAACCACCTCTACTTCACTCACTCCAACGTGCCTCTGTAACGACCACAAACTTTATAACTACCTCCTGCATTTTACAACGCAAACTTTTTCATCACATAATTGGCACAAAGAATAGCAATATTCATACATCGCAACTGACCCAAATCCAGAAAAAACCACAAATGTTCATCCACACCAAACATTGAATCACCACATAATCCATTCAATTCATACAAATTAAAATGTTCATATGCTGAGTCTTTAGCAAACCAAATTATGAAAACTAAATCCAGAAATAACATTGGATTGAACTCCAGTAGTGTCCAATTGGGCTCTAAAATATCCACATCCTTCATCGCCTGTTATATGTTTGACAAGAGTTAACACAAATAATGATTATGTATAAAAATAATGATATAATATTAGAATCATATAAGGGAGCATTATAACCCTTGTTGCATATTTGACAAAAACTAAAATAAATGATTGGATAATTTAGTGTTTTATCTTCACAAATCCAATTCGTGTAAATTGGTGAATAAGTCAAATATGTATCATGCATCTTGAGTCCCATACGCACAAACTTACCCATGCCCACATGTTCAATAGAAGCCACTCCATTAATGTGGGGATGCCATCTGATCTACAAGCTATTGGAATACAAGAATAGTTTTTTGCCCAAACTAAGCATTGGGTTCCATGTTCTCAAGTTCAATTCTATAATTCAAAGTTTTATTTAAAATAGTAGAGCAATACACGAGTTAACCTACATCAAAACTCAATCTTAAAATGTCCAAAAATATAGTTCCAGGAAAATGGCAGAAGATATACGTACCACTAGTTTTTGGTACATGTTTGGTAGTTTATTTCGAACGAAAGCCTTAAGCCCAACAAAAGTTTTAAATTTTTCTTGCTAGAGACAATAAAAAGCCCATAAACAATCAAATAGGAGTGAGACGAAATAAAAGCCCATATATATATATATGAAAACATTAAAAGCAAAGAACGAAATAATTAATCAAGCTAAATGAGACAAAAAGTGAGGGATATGGTACCAGAAACCAGGCTATTCAAAGTGATCATGCAAACCAAGCTCCTCCCACATATAATATATCTTCCATGAATAAATCTGCAACGATATACACATATAAGTAATACATATACAATCAAATAGGAGTAAAAAGACTAATATTAATAATACTAGAACTAAAGTACCTTTATCTGAGAGAGAAAACAATGTTCAAGAAGATCATCACTGCTCAAATTTTGAGTGGAATGTGGCTTTAGTGGTAGGGTTATCCCACTCCAAGTCGTCCTACCACTCTTGATCTCCCCTGAAATGCCTCAACTTATCCTTGGCTGAATTGGAATCAAATGGTAACTTCTTCAGATTTTGACAGCCACTCACTTCGGTGGATCTCAGAGAAGGGAAAGACAAGACTCTCTCATGTATGCTCCTCAAATTTGGCAATCTGTACAATATCAGCACTTCAAGAGAAGGGAATATGGTATCTTTCTCATCATCTTCTAACATTATTTCTCTCTTTATCACTTTTTCTATTGACAAGCAGCTTGCAACAGAAAGTCGTTGAAGGAGTGGAGCATACTTCAACCATGTCAAATGATGTATTGTATCGCATTCAAAAACGCTCACAGTTTGAAGCGTGGATAGACGACATGTGTTACAAGCAGAAAGATCTATCACGTTTTTCAAATGACACAAGTCAAGATGCTGCAGGTGCTTCATTTTTGACATGGTTGCCAATAATAATGGCCCATTAACTTGGCCACCAACATCACGAAGATCAAAGCCATATATGCAGCTTTGCAACTTGGCCGATTTAAGAAATTTTTTGGGGCCACTCTCGGTTGTTATTTCCACCCACAATTCCTCTAAGTTTGATGAGCACTCCAGCTCCTCTACAAATTCTTCCTCTTCTCTCTCATCTCGAACTCCTCCGACATGAAATCTAAACACTTTTAACAGATGAAGATTTGATATTAGTCCCAAAGGAATAATAACACCATCTTCAACTACCAAATGAAAAATCTTCAGGTTTTTCAAATTCTTCAACTCTCTCCACAAGTCTGATGCATTCGTTACCACAATTACTTCCAAGAATAGATATTCCAAAAGATTTACGCCACCTATTCCTTCGATAGATACAATTTTCACTCTCCTTAGTTGCAAGACTTTTAATTGGCTCGCGTATTTGATATTTTGTAATCCATTTATCTCACAATCAGATTTGAATTTCAATAATAATGTTCTGAGACTTGTCCAAGATTTGCTTTGTATCCATGATTCAACACCATCCTAGATTGAAATCCTTTTTACCATTTCCCAATTTTCAACATTAGCTTGCGATATTGCCTATGCATCTTCTTGTACAATAATCTTCTTTTTGTTTCTATCTTGATCACGTGCTATCTATAGTGCCATGTCACGAATGACATCATGCATCTTAACATAAGGCCCAAGAAAGGAATCATGTTCAACATTCTCCAACAAGCATGAAAGCTTCAACGTTTCAAGTATGGACCCACCATGGCACTGCATATCATGTAAACTTCTCATCCCATCAATGTCAAGAAACCCCTCCCCTATCCATATTCAAATGAGATCGACCACATGAATCACATCATCATCAGGGTATAATGCACAATTTAAGAAACATTTTTTGTGTGTTTCATCTGGTAGCCGATCATAGCTAAACTTGAGGAGAAAAAATACCTCTGTCTCCAAACTTGAAGCTGTCCACGAAGAACCTATTAAATTCTTGATCGAGTATTCCCATGCTTCTATACTCTTCACACCAGCCATAACGCTTCCTACCACACTTAATGCAAGTGGCAGCCCTTTACATTCTCTAGCCATCTCCATTGCCATCTTTGGAATCATAGGTTTAGATTTTAGAGTTTCCTCACCCACTTTCATGCAAAATAACTCTAAAGCTTCTCTCTCTAATAGAACTTCAACTTTGAACACTCTTTGAGCTTCCATTTTTGCACACACATCCTCAACTCGGGTTGTGAATAACACTTTTGATTGAAAGTTAGTTTCCTTTGGATGTGGCACTCCGACCTTTTCAAAGTCCAACTTATCCCATATGTCATCCAATAACAAAACAAATTTCTCTTTCTTTAGGACCTCATAAATCTGTGCAGCCTTTCCATCTTGGTTACTACAACGATTCCAAATGTTATCTCCAATCCCTACCAATCGTCTAATGCTGTCCATAATCCTATCTAACTTGGGACTTTTGGATACCGCCACCCACACAATGTGAAAACCGGATCTCTTCCAAAGTTCATTATGAATTTTCTTTAACAAAGTTGTCTTTCCGACCTCACCCATCCCATATAAGCCAATGATACCGATATTTGTTTCTTCAATACTTCTCCATACCTCCTTAAACATTAAATCTAAGCCCACCGTCTCACCACAAGGCATCTCATTCGGCTTCTGCAGACGGTTGAGAGCAATTTTAAAGTCCATACATAAAGGTTCCACTTCAGTTTCTAGTTCATCTACGTTCCCTAAGATCTTGGCAACATTCTTTCCTAACTTATAACTTGATATGCCATATTGACTCAGGCGTTTTTTTTTAATTTGTTTATTCCCACGAACTTGAATATCTTTTATTTTCTGTGAACAGAATACTCTTAATTAGCTTCACAATATGTCATCATTCTAAATCAAATTTGGATGTACACAGGTAGTAAGATCATGAACACGAACATGTATAAATGTGTATACGTGTGCGTATGTAATTACATGCGACTAGTAGTAGATAAGAATAAGCATGTTTCATTTGTTAATATTAAATAAAGACCATGGTTAATATAATATAAATTATAGGTTGAATTAAATAATTACATATACGCCCCGAATATGGAAATTAATCATCCATGGACTCTAAGCACATGTAAATACAAAAATATAAAAAATGAAATTTGACATATGTAAATAAGATTGAGGAAATAATTAATTTTCTTATTTAGGATCTATTTATAATTTGCTCTTAAATATTCGAAGAAGCTTAATTAATTGGCAGGGTGTCATTGTCTTCTATTCTTTCTTATTTTTGTTTATCACAATTTCAATAATTTTTCTCAATAACACGAGCTTAGAGGTATATAGAAAATATGCAACATCACTTCGAACTATCATCATAATTACTTCAAGATAAAAGAGAGTATGAAATATTAAATTAATTTAAAAATTGAATAATGAATATAATAATGAGCAGTACCTCTTGAACGCTCTCCATTGCTTTCAGCCAACCACTCAATTGATGCGATCTTTGGATTTCTCCAGTATTTTCTTCTATTTCAAGGTATGCTTCCACATCTTTCTTCTTCTCTTGAAGCTTTTCCCATTTTGTTTCAAGCAACCTCAGATTGTCTTCCAAGTCGTAAGCATAAGAAGCTTTCTTGTTGAGGAAACAACAGAAACTCTTGATGACATCCCGTGTGGCGGAAGATGGACCCATTTGATCGGAACAGATTGATACTCACTTCGTCTTTCTCCTTCGTCTTCGTCATCGTTCAATCTTTTCTCAAGATCTGCACTTGAATCTTGAATCTCCTTCCCTTGCCCTAAATAAGAGCCCCCGTAGCAGTAAAATATCCCGGGGCAATATGATATCTTTGTTATCTTTTATTTGATATATGATTTCTTTGTTATCGGGGATAATGAATTTAAAAGTTAAATGCGGATCAGATTAGCTTAGATGATAGATTTTGTGTGGTTTGGAATAGCACCAAAGTGGCTTTTAAAAAAATTAAAAAAAAAATATTGTAAACTTAAAATTAGATAATAATGATATAATGTTATTTATATTTAGATTGAAGGTTGCATAAATGACTTTCTGAAACTAAATTTTTTTTAAAAAAAAAAATTAACGGTTGTATAAGTGGTTTTTTTAAAACTAAAACTTATTTACATTGATAGTGGTATAAGTGGTTTTTATAATAATTTTAAAAGAAAAATCAAATTATATAAATATATATATAAGTCATATTGTGTAATATAATTTATGTTTAGATTGGGAGTGACAGAAGTATTTTTTATTTTTTTTAATATGACTTTTAAAAACTTGTTTGGATGGTTAAGTTGAAAAGTAAGTTCCTATAAAAAAAAGACTCAAAACATTATGAATCTTATTAATTGATATGTATCTTATTAAGTTTCTATTAAATGACAGCAGTGCTCTTTTTTTTTTTTTTTTAATGACTTTTAAAAACTTGTTTGGATGATTAAGTTGAAAAGTAAGTTTTTATGAAAAATGAGTTAGAAGAATATGAATCTTATTAAATGATATGTATCTTAATAAATGAAATATATATATTATACGTACATTAGTTTTAAGAAAAATATTAAATTATATAACTTTAAGAGGAATATTTCTGGCAAAAAAAATCTTTAAGAGAGATACTAAAATTGAAATAATAAAAAATTATTTACTTGTGTAAATATTAAATAATTTAATATTTATTTAATTTATTAATTATTCATATATTAAATGAATAAAGGTGATAGTGCTGGGAAAAATAACTGGATCAAGCTAGTTCACTTATAGAGAAAAAACAACAATGATGACAACAGCAACATCGCAACAACAATAATAAAAGGAATATAAGATCTTATACAGTTTTCCAAAGCACAAATTCTGAAAGTACTAATTTGAAGAAAATTAAGATAAATAAGAGAAGAAACAAGATAGGAAAATTCTGCTCATGCCCTGGTTATTTTCTTCTACCATATTAAGGAAATTACTCATTGCCCCCTGTTTGAAAAGCTTTACAACTTAAAGTTACAGGAAATTGTGATCTAAATCTAAAGCCAATCAGCTATCATAAGTCAAGGGAGTTCATTTTCCTACCCTTGATTTAGGAATCAGATAACTTGCTCGTCCTTAGGAAGACCAGGAGGAGCTCGTCCGTCCTGGCTGTCCAGATCAAGATCTGGACGGTCCAAATCTGTTTTTTTTTTCGTTTTTATTTTTTTTCTATATGAAAAAAATCATTTTTAAAAAAAAATGTTAGTTAAGAGATTATCTTTATTTTAGATTCTCTACCCATTAAAATTATTTTTAATAAAAAATAAAAAAGTAAAAAAAAAATCAGATCTGGACTGTCCAGATTAGATCTAGACTGTCTAGATTAGATCAGGACGGTCCAGTACGAACGAGCTCTCCCTGTTTGCCCGTACGATGAGCACCAAAACCGGTTCCCCTTGATTTGTGAGATCCATAGACTATGCACCCCCTGGATCTATCCCCATGCCTGAGCCTGAGGGCCGAAAGCATTTTCCTTGTATATAATGCCAGGGATCTTGTATGCCTACAAAGTAAAAAGACTTTGTATTACTCTGAAGAAAGAATACGATGGAGAAAATAAATGAATTAAATACTTAAAATATTAAATTGAATAAATACCAATTCAATTTAATTCAAATTACAAATGAATAATAAAAAATAATAGTAAATACTAAGAACATACAGAATTCCAATGAAGGAAATTTTCTAACGCCATACATGGGAGAGGGAAAAAGTTCATGAGTTTGGGAAAAAAACTCATACTCGCAGATATCAATAAATCATTATTGAGCTTTCACGCAAAAACTCTAAGGTTGGCCATTTCTAGACACAATATTTCACATGCCAGTGGCCTTGAATTCAACTATAGTCATCTCATTCTCATATTTGTGCTGCTAAGAATTCATCAGTAGGAACAAAGCCTTTTTTTAATATAAAGGTACATATTCTCTTCTGCATACCGTGATATTGCTGATACTGTTAGAGAGCTCAGTGTCTTGAAGCCATGGCGAATGGATGCTATGCCCAAGAATGAAACAGTGCCATCCTCAAACAGGTCCTCAATAGCTTCCCTTCTCAATACTGTGGCCACCAATGACGTAAGACCAGTAGGAATTGAGAAAAAGAAAGGAGGGCGGCAAAATAGCATGATCACATCGAATGTAAAAGTAATGAAGATAATAATGAGTGGTACCTCTTGAACGCTCTCCATTCTTTTCAGCCAACCACTCACTTGATGAGATCTTTCTTCTTCTTCAATTTGCTTCCACATCGTTCTTCTTCTCTTGAAGCTTTTCCCATTTTTTTCAAGCAACTTGAGATTGTTTTCCAAGTCGTAAGCATAAGCAGCTTCTTTGTTGAGGAAACAACAGAAGATCTTAGTGGCATCCCATATGGCGGAAGATGCTTCCATAATAGTAATATTATGAGGGATCTGATGATCGGAGATAACTCACTTCTTCTTTCTCCAGATCTGCACTTGAACCTCCTTCCTTTGCACAAAGCTCTAAATAAGAGCCAACGTAGCAATAAAATATCTAGGGCCAATATGGTGTTTTTGTTTTATGGGGAGGCCCCAATTCCAGCGGGAATGGCAGACTTTTCTTTTTAAAAGAATATAACAACATCAGTGAAAGATATCATTTCATGATTTGGTTGATTGGCTTGTCGGCCATTCCCCCACCAATTTCTTTGGCATGAATATTTAAAGAAAGCCGTAAATCGGAATGCATTACATTCATTAATTTATTTTTAAATTAATTTCATAGTTTATTGGTTGCATGAATTACATGGTTATTACTCTCTTATTCCTTAATGCACGAGCGAGTTGAAATTAGTCATAAATATTATTTCACTTGTTTATCATTCTTTCTCAAATTAATCATATTCATATTCTTTAAAAGAGAGAATTAAGGAAAATTATTAGGATGTTTTAAGAAAATATATCATATTAAATAATTTAACTAGCATCCTTAATTTATTTAAATTAATTAATTATGTCTTACATTAGACATCAAAGAAATACTTAATTTAACATAAATTTCTCAAATTCATTTCTTCTCTCGCAGATAATTTTGAAATTTCTGGTTCTCCACCAACCTCCCTCTTTACATCATTTTCATTTAATGTCTTCATTATTAGACAAAGTTTTAATAGTTGAGATATATATTGAAAAAAGTACTATAATATTAAGAGATAGGTTGTTCTGCCTACCCTTATTCAAGTATTAGAGATAGATTATTCTGCCCACTTTTGCCTCCCTCTTTTAATACAGTTAGATTATAATCTCATTCAATAGCGGATATTTGAGGGATAAAATAAACTCTTGTACCCCTTCATCTCTCCCACTTCCTCCCACCCTCTTTCCCCTCCACTGGCGTCTCTTGCAAAAAATAGAAAAGTACAAAACTAAACTTTTTTGGTTAATTCATTTGTACGCAATCAAAATGAATTAATTGATTAATCCCTTTCAAAAGTTCGCAGTTAACGAAATGCATTAGAACAAAAGAAACAAAAAATTATTTCGCTAATTCCAATGTTAAGAAACAAACATTAATGATCGGGATGTTCAATGATCCTACATTTGGTATTACACTGTATGAAAATGCAATTGAAAGGAAGAAACAAAAAGAACAGTTACGAAGACCTTGGTGTTGGTGGTTCGAATTGCTAATTTAAGTTTTGAAATTCGATATAATCTGTGGAAATTTTCTTTCGCTTTTCTTTCTCTGTTTCCCAGAATCCCAACAAAGGTAAATAGAGACTAAACTGCAATAAAAGTTGCATGTGAAGTTGAAGAATACCTCACAAATATGATCGAAAGAAGAGAGGAGAGAGCCCATTTCCAGATCGCTGGTTGCCATGGAGGGGAGAGAGAGAGGGTGGGAGACAGTGGGAGAGATGAAAGGATAAAAAAGTTTATTTTATCCCTCAAATCTCCACCGTTGGATGAGATTATAATATAACGATATTGAGAGGGTAGGCAAATGTAGGCAGAATAATTTATCTCTAATATTTTTAGTTCTCTGGACACTCCATGTGTAACACCTCATTTTCATTACCCAAAAACTTGACCAAAATATTTGAAATACCTTCAATAGGGATTTTCGATATCCAAATCATTAAATTACGTAACCTTTCAAAATAAAATTCATAATTCATATTCAAAATAAATTTCCAAAAATGGTTCAGAGTTTAGTACAAAGCGGAAGTCTTAGGTTCATGGCAAATAAAATAACATAACATAAACTATAGGAGTACAAAAGAGCCTCCTCAGCTCACTCCATAGGTGCCTTCCCTTGCTCTCTACTAGGATAATCACCTGAAAAATGTTAATATGGGATGAGATTCCACGTCTCAGTAACTACTGAAAATTTCTACCGTACACAAGCAAATTACATATGACAAAAACATGGGCTAGTTTCAAATATGTTTGTAAATATATATATATATATATATATATATATATATATATATATATATATATATATATTTCAAAAGTTCTCATCAAATGTCTTTACAAAATATTCATCATCATTTTGTCAATCCTTGAACCGTTCAGAAATGCATTATGCAATATGCAGCCTCCCTTATATCCTCTTCCAACCGTATACCGCTGACTGGAGCCATAGGCTAACACATAGTCCAATAGAAACATTCATTTGACTGAATTGTCCCAAGCTCACCAAAACTTAAGATACACCTGGCCAAAGGTATAGAGCTTAAATCTGGACTATGGCTCCCCTCCTTTAAAATAACTAAGGAGGTGTCACATGTCCCACAACTCCAATGAAATCCCGGCCAAAGGATAACATGGAAGATGGGGCCCTGAAACAAGTACCATCCACTGTGCACCGAGTTGTGGCATAAACAATTCTTATCATCATTCAAATCCCTCCTTACTCCTCCCATCACAATACAACCGCCATGATAAATGAGTTCACTCTAAAATAATGCATTTTTCTACCATAAAATTATATACATCAATATGCGTATTTTTGAATAGTAAATTACTATGCGTATTTGTGAATAGTAAAATACGGTAAATATACATAAATGATAAATAGTAAATCAGTACGTATGAATAGTAAGATACAGTATATAGTAAAATACGATATGTATACGTGAATAGTAACATACACATAAATAGTACCTCTACAGATTTACAAACCAAAGTTCCCACACCAGATCTTAAAACCACAAACATTTTCTAAATATTCTTGCCAAACAAGTTTATAATCATACATAATTCACAAGTATAAGGAAGAATATTCAGAGTTACCTGTTACTCTATAGTTCCCAAAAAGTTACCGCAAGGCTTACCTACGTTCCTTCTCCCTCTCTCTCTCTCTCTCTCTTTCCCTACCTTTCTGTGAGTCTTGAGTGTTTGTGTGTTGTGAAAGAAATGAGAAGAGATGAGGTATTTATAGAGTTCGGGTCTCAACTAGTTTTCAAAAATCACATGTCCATCTACTACACATCTACCATTTATCTACCATTCATTTGTCCATCTACCATGTAACTACACATCTCCATCTACCATCTAACTACCATTCATATGTAGCTACCATACATATCTCCATCTACCATCTAACTACCGAATACTCATCTTCCGATCAAATATCACATGCTTATCCACTACCATTCAAGTTAATATCTGATTTCTTATTCGCCCTGCCAGTCACGGAAATGACTTCCGCAAACACCAGCTTCTAGACAAAAATTCATTTGTTTGTAATATGTCCTGGCCTAAGAAACTTAGTTCATGGTTTTCTAGATAGGATTTAATTTCTATCAGTTCTCTCCCTTTTAGATCATTAATGGTACTTAAGTGTACGTTGGTCATTTATGGTAATTTCCCCAGAGTACAAAATACTCCCGTGACAATTTTTTTAATATTTTAATGAATAGTAAATACGTATATGTGAATAGTAAATACTATTCGTGTACGTATTTGTGAATAGTAAACACTATTCATGTCCAAAAATTACTGATTCCAAATTCATCATTTTCAAAAATAGGGCCTAGTAGTCTTCCAAAAATAGGCTTATTTTCTAGTCTTTAGGTCCAAAATTCGGGATATTACATTTCTCCCATCTACCAAAAAATAATTTTGTCCCCAAAATTCGATATAGTAAGAATTCTATTTACCTAATTAAATAAGTAAGGATAGGATTGTCGCATGCTCTCTTCCGTTTCCCAAGTAGCATCTCCGGGAGCCATTCCTTTCCACTCGACCTTTACAAGTCTAATGGTCTTGTTTCTTAATTTCTTGTCCCTTGCATCAACAATCCGCTCCGGCTCAGCTTTATACGTCATGTTATCCTTGAGTTCTACCTCTTCTACTTCTATAATGTGGGAAGGATCCGGTTGGTATTTCTTCAGTTGCGATACATGAAAGACATTGTGAAGATTTGCAAGCTGTGGAGGTAAAGCAATTCTGTAAGCTACCGGTCCAATTTTCTCCAAAATCTCATAAGGACCCATAAAACGATGTGAAAGCTTCTTTGCTCGTATTGCTCTACCAATGCCAGTCATTGGTGTGACTCTTAAGAATACATGTTCGCCCACCATGAACTCCAACGGTCGTCTTCTCTTGTCAGCATAACTCTTCTGTCGACTCTGAGCGGTGAGAAGTTTCTGTTGAATCACCTTAATCTTTTGAGTCGTCTCGTCCACAAGTTCTGGACCTATTAAAATTCGCTCATTCAATTCCGTCCAGCAAATAGGAGATCTACATTTTCTTCCATACAAAGCCTCATAAGGTGCCATCTCAATGCTGGAGTGATAACTATTGTTATATGCAAACTCTGCAAGATGAAGATGATCGTCCCAACTTCCTTTTAGTTCGATTGCACAAGCCCGCAACATGTCTTCCAGAGTTTGAATAGTCCTCTCAGTCTGCCCGTCAGTTTGAGGATGATAAGCGGTACTATAACTCATCCGAGTTCCCATAGCATTCTGCAATGCTTTCCAAAATCGTGAAGTGAATCGTGGATCACGATCAGACACGATGCTATTTGGTATCCCATGCAATCTGACAATCTCCTTCATGTAGATCTTTGCTAGTCTCTCCAATGAGTATTCTGCTGCAATTGCTAGAAAATGAGCTGACTTAGTTAACCTATCGACAATTACCCAAATGGCATTATGTCCAGATGTCGTTAGAGGAAGCCCCATGATGAAATCCATAGAGATGCTGTCCCATTTCTACTCTGGGATATCCAAATTCTTTAATAATCCAGGAGGTTTCCAATGTTCGATCTTGACTTTCTGACAAGTCAAACAACAAGTGACAAAGTCAGTCACATCTTTCTTCATGCCCCGCCACCACCAATTCCGCTTGAGATCATGATACATCTTGGTTGCTCCGGGATGGATAGTGTATTTACTCCGATGTGCCTCCTCTAGTATGAGCCTTTTTATTTCTCCATCATTAGGTATGCACACTTTTCCTTTATACCTTAATATCCCATCTTTATCGATCCCAAATTTCGATTCTTTTCCTTCTTCAATATCTTCCCTCACGTTTAATAGATACTCATCTTCGAGCTGAGCGAATTTAATCTCTTTCCAAATTGTGCTTTCAATAGTTAATGCTTCCATGGTAGCGACCAAACCTGACATTACATCAATAGATGTACTTGGTATCTCCTCGAGCAATTTATGTTCTCTGATCATCATCTGGGCTACATGGATTGTCTTTCTACTTAAGGCATCTGCTACAACGTTCGCCTTTCCTGGATGATACTTCAATTCGAAGTCGTAGTCCTTGATAAACTCCATCCATCTCCTCTGTCGCATGTTGAGCTCCTTTTGGTCGAACAGGTACTTTAGACTTTTGTGGTCACTATAAACCTCGAACTTTGAACCGTAGAGGTGGTGCCTCCAAATCTTCAGAGCAAACACTACTGCTGCCAGTTCTAAGTCGTGAGTAGGATAATTCCCTTCATGTCGCCATAACTGTCGAGAAGCATAAGCCACTACCCTACCATTTTGCATCAACACACACACAAGACCTTTCTTAGAAGCATCGGTGTACAAAGTAAAGGTCTGTGCAGGATCCGGAACAATAAGTACCGGTGCCGTAGTCAACTTAGTCTTCAAATTTTGGAAAGCTGCTTCACACTTTTCATCCCATACATATGGTTGACCCTTCCTTGTTAACTTAGTCAAAGGCATAGCTATTTGCGAAAAGCCCTTGATAAATCTCCTATAATAGCCAGCTAGACCTAGAAAACTCCTGATCTCAGTCACGGACTTTGGTCGTTCCCATTGG
The DNA here is from genome assembly GCA_034222035.1 of Acacia crassicarpa. NCBI lineage: Eukaryota > Viridiplantae > Streptophyta > Magnoliopsida > Fabales > Fabaceae > Acacia > Acacia crassicarpa. The sequence goes on along the minus strand of JAWXYG010000001.1, from coordinate 54,247,438 downwards.
AAAACTGCTTCAACTTTAGTATGGTCCACTGCAACACCTTCAGCCGATACGACATGGCCTAGGAATTTTACTTCCTTCAACCAAAATTCGCACTTAGACAGTTTCGCATAGAGTTTGTGCTCCTTCAACACTTGTAGCACGATTCTAAGGTGCTCTTTATGCTCTTCTTCATCCTTAGAGTAGATAAGAATGTCGTCAATGAAAACCACTACAAATTTATCTAGATATGGTCGGAAAATTCTATTCATGTAATCCATGAATACTGCTGGAGCATTTGTTAGCCCAAATGGCATAACAAGAAATTCATAATGGCCATATCTAGTTCTGAATGCAGTTTTTGAGACATTTTCAGCTTTGACTCTCAGTTGGTGATAACCTGATCTGAGGTCGATCTTGGAGAATATGGATGCTCCCTTCAACTGATCAAGTAGATCGTCGATCCTGGGTAAAGGATATTTATTCTTTATAGTCACTTTATTCAACTGGCGATAGTCAATGCATAGTCTCAGGCTCCCATCTTTCTTCTTCACAAAGAGTACGGGCGATCCCCAAGGAGATACACTGGGTCTGATAAAACCCTTTTCTAACAATTCCTCGATCTGCCTCTTCAATTCTCCTAATTCCGATGGAGACATTCGGTAAGGAGCTTTAGATATAGGTTCTGTTCCAGGTACGAGGTCAATAGAAAATTCTACTTCTCTCTCTGGGGGTAAACCTGTCATTTCTTTCGGAAATACTTCCGGAAATTCTTTCACCACTTCAATGTTCTCTATCCCTTCCTCCACTTCTGTTTGAATGGAGAAAAACACCATGTACGCAAGACAACCATGATGAACAGGCTTTTCATCTTGTACTATAGACAACAATTGTGGTCTACTATGACTCATAGAGTCATCCGCAAGAGAGATAGTCTTCCTCTTGCAGTCAAGGATGATGTCATTAGCCGACAACCAATCCATTCCTATTATTACATCGATACCCTTCGTGGGTAAACAAACAAGGTCTATATTTGAGATCCTATTATCAATCTCAATCGTACAATTTAAGCAAGCCCTAGAAGTTTTTACTGAAGCTCCCGCCGGTGTAGAAATAATCATATAATAAGGCAATTCACTCACTCTTAAATTCAATCGAGGCACACAGTCGTATGATATAAAAGAGTGTGTGGCACCAGAATCAAATAAGGCTTCTACTTCAAGACCTTGGAGTTTGAGGATACCTTTAATCAAATTTGGTGAAGCACTTGCCTCCTGATGTGATAGCGCAAACACTTTCCCTGGCACTGCAGTTCTAGCATCCTTGGCCCCTCGAGGCTCCTCCTCACAAAATCTGGAAATGTGTCCTGGCTTTCCACAGTTGAAACACGTCACACATGGTCCTTGGTGTATTTTTCCACACTTGGCACACATCTGATTGTTGGCGGTGCTTGCAGCAGGAGCTGTGGATCCCCTATATGAACTCTGACCTCCACTGAAGTGACTCCTTTGAGGTCCTTTGAATTGACTCCTCGGTGGTCTGCTGAAATGACTTCTTTGGAGTCCAGTAAAATAACTCCTCGATGGTCCACCAAAGTGATTTCTGGATGGTTGGCTAAACCGCGTATTCACATTACTGAAGTTGTGACTCTGCTTCTTAGTAACTCCTCCCGTTGGTCTCATGAGGTGTGTAGATCTGGCCTGAAAACCCTTCATCTTCTCAGCTTCCTCTTCTCGTTTGTTCCTTGCTATCGTGCGCAGTTTGTCGCATATTTCTTCAAAATCCCTTGTTTCATCAAGGAACGGTGATAGAGCTGTTTTTAGGTCTGGTCTAGCTTTTTCAACCAATCGAGCACTCAACCATTTAGAGTTGTTCTGTGAATATCCGCAGAATTTAGACAACTCTAAAAAGCGAGTAATAAATTCGTCTTCATGTAATTCCCCTTGCCTGAATGTGAGGAATTCAGTTTCTTTCTCTATTCTGATTGAAGGGGAAAAGTAATAATTTTCGAACTTTTCCTTAAACTCTTCCCACGTCATCTCAGCATTTCCTTTTGTTTTGGTGCTTTCCCACCATTCTTCAGCTGCTTTCTGCAACAATTGTTCAGCAACCATCACCTTTTGTTGTGAGCTAATCTCGATAACTCTGAAAATCTTTTCTACACGCTTCAGCCACTCCAGTGCTGCAATCGGATCTAGCTTCCCCTCGAACATCGGTGGAGTAAACTTCCGAAATTTTTCCCAAACCTCAGTAATAGGTAAGGGATGATACTGAGAATAAGAACCGCTACTACCTCCATCTTCAGTGCGAGAATGACTTCCTCCCCTAGATTGATGGTCAGAAGGTGTGACTTCCAGAGCCTTCTCCTTTCCTTCCTTCCTTACCACCTTGGCCTCTTCCTTTTACTAGTTCATCCTCGTGTCTATTCACTTTCTCTCTCATCTCCATGATGACGTCTCGTAACTCTGCCAAAAGGGCATTGTTATCTTGAGGATTGGGACCATCTTGATGCGGAGGGAGACCTCTTTGGGATGGAGCGGGGGTTGAATTAGTTCTTCGGGTTCTTGCCATTATCCCCTCCTATGATTAGTACTATAAGGACACTAAGTAAGAAAAAGTAGCTAAATAAATTCTAAATCTAACAAAGGGAAGTGCACCTGTTATGATATTTATTATGCCATGAACTTAAAAACATTTTAAGAAATTACTTTCCGAAAATAAACAAAATTGTCATGGAACGTTTAGCTCTGATACCAAAAATGTAACCCCTCATTTTCATTACCCAAAAACTTGACCAAAATATTTGAAATACCTTCAATAGGGATTTTCGATATCCAAATCATTAAATTACGTAACCTTTCAAAATAAAATTCATAATTCATATTCAAAATAAATTTCCAAAAATGGTTCAGAGTTTAGTACAAAGCGGAAGTCTTAGGTTCATGGCAAATAAAATAACATAACATAAACTATAGGAGTACAAAAGAGCCTCCTCAGCTCACTCCATAGGTGCCTTCCCTTGCTCTCTACTAGGATAATCACCTGAAAAATGTTAATATGGGATGAGATTCCACGTCTCAGTAACTACTGAAAATTTCTACCGTACACAAGCAAATTACATATGACAAAAACATGGGCTAGTTTCAAATATGTTTGTAAATATATATATATATATATATATATATATATATATATATATATATATATATTTCAAAAGTTCTCATCAAATGTCTTTACAAAATATTCATCATCATTTTGTCAATCCTTGAACCGTTCAGAAATGCATTATGCAATATGCAGCCTCCCTTATATCCTCTTCCAACCGTATACCGCTGACTGGAGCCATAGGCTAACACATAGTCCAATAGAAACATTCATTTGACTGAATTGTCCCAAGCTCACCAAAACTTAAGATACACCTGGCCAAAGGTATAGAGCTTAAATCTGGACTATGGCTCCCCTCCTTTAAAATAACTAAGGAGGTGTCACATGTCCCACAACTCCAATGAAATCCCGGCCAAAGGATAACATGGAAGATGGGGCCCTGAAACAAGTACCATCCACTGTGCACCGAGTTGTGGCATAAACAATTCTTATCATCATTCAAATCCCTCCTTACTCCTCCCATCACAATACAACCGCCATGATAAATGAGTTCACTCTAAAATAATGCATTTTTCTACCATAAAATTATATACATCAATATGCGTATTTTTGAATAGTAAATTACTATGCGTATTTGTGAATAGTAAAATACGGTAAATATACATAAATGATAAATAGTAAATCAGTACGTATGAATAGTAAGATACAGTATATAGTAAAATACGATATGTATACGTGAATAGTAACATACACATAAATAGTACCTCTACAGATTTACAAACCAAAGTTCCCACACCAGATCTTAAAACCACAAACATTTTCTAAATATTCTTGCCAAACAAGTTTATAATCATACATAATTCACAAGCATAAGGAAGAATATTCAGAGTTACCTGTTACTCTATAGTTCCCAAAAAGTTACCGCAAGGCTTACCTACGTTCCTTCTCCCTCTCTCTCTCTCTCTCTCTTTCCCTACCTTTCTGTGAGTCTTGAGTGTTTGTGTGTTGTGAAAGAAATGAGAAGAGATGAGGTATTTATAGAGTTCGGGTCTCAACTAGTTTTCAAAAATCACATGTCCATCTACTACACATCTACCATTTATCTACCATTCATTTGTCCATCTACCATGTAACTACACATCTCCATCTACCATCTAACTACCATTCATATGTAGCTACCATACATATCTCCATCTACCATCTAACTACCGAATACTCATCTTCCGATCAAATATCACATGCTTATCCACTACCATTCAAGTTAATATCTGATTTCTTATTCGCCCTGCCAGTCACGGAAATGACTTCCGCAAACACCAGCTTCTAGACAAAAATTCATTTGTTTGTAATATGTCCTGGCCTAAGAAACTTAGTTCATGGTTTTCTAGATAGGATTTAATTTCTATCAGTTCTCTCCCTTTTAGATCATTAATGGTACTTAAGTGTACGTTGGTCATTTATGGTAATTTCCCCAGAGTACAAAATACTCCCGTGACAATTTTTTTAATATTTTAATGAATAGTAAATACGTATATGTGAATAGTAAATACTATTCGTGTACGTATTTGTGAATAGTAAACACTATTCATGTCCAAAAATTACTGATTCCAAATTCATCATTTTCAAAAATAGGGCCTAGTAGTCTTCCAAAAATAGGCTTATTTTCTAGTCTTTAGGTCCAAAATTCGGGATATTACATTTCTCCCATCTACCAAAAAATAATTTTGTCCCCAAAATTCGATATAGTAAGAATTCTATTTACCTAATTAAATAAGTAAGGATAGGATTGTCGCATGCTCTCTTCCGTTTCCCAAGTAGCATCTCCGGGAGCCATTCCTTTCCACTCGACCTTTACAAGTCTAATGGTCTTGTTTCTTAATTTCTTGTCCCTTGCATCAACAATCCGCTCCGGCTCAGCTTTATACGTCATGTTATCCTTGAGTTCTACCTCTTCTACTTCTATAATGTGGGAAGGATCCGGTTGGTATTTCTTCAGTTGCGATACATGAAAGACATTGTGAAGATTTGCAAGCTGTGGAGGTAAAGCAATTCTGTAAGCTACCGGTCCAATTTTCTCCAAAATCTCATAAGGACCCATAAAACGATGTGAAAGCTTCTTTGCTCGTATTGCTCTACCAATGCCAGTCATTGGTGTGACTCTTAAGAATACATGTTCGCCCACCATGAACTCCAACGGTCGTCTTCTCTTGTCAGCATAACTCTTCTGTCGACTCTGAGCGGTGAGAAGTTTCTGTTGAATCACCTTAATCTTTTGAGTCGTCTCGTCCACAAGTTCTGGACCTATTAAAATTCGCTCATTCAATTCCGTCCAGCAAATAGGAGATCTACATTTTCTTCCATACAAAGCCTCATAAGGTGCCATCTCAATGCTGGAGTGATAACTATTGTTATATGCAAACTCTGCAAGATGAAGATGATCGTCCCAACTTCCTTTTAGTTCGATTGCACAAGCCCGCAACATGTCTTCCAGAGTTTGAATAGTCCTCTCAGTCTGCCCGTCAGTTTGAGGATGATAAGCGGTACTATAACTCATCCGAGTTCCCATAGCATTCTGCAATGCTTTCCAAAATCGTGAAGTGAATCGTGGATCACGATCAGACACGATGCTATTTGGTATCCCATGCAATCTGACAATCTCCTTCATGTAGATCTTTGCTAGTCTCTCCAATGAGTATTCTGCTGCAATTGCTAGAAAATGAGCTGACTTAGTTAACCTATCGACAATTACCCAAATGGCATTATGTCCAGATGTCGTTAGAGGAAGCCCCATGATGAAATCCATAGAGATGCTGTCCCATTTCTACTCTGGGATATCCAAATTCTTTAATAATCCAGGAGGTTTCCAATGTTCGATCTTGACTTTCTGACAAGTCAAACAACAAGTGACAAAGTCAGTCACATCTTTCTTCATGCCCCGCCACCACCAATTCCGCTTGAGATCATGATACATCTTGGTTGCTCCGGGATGGATAGTGTATTTACTCCGATGTGCCTCCTCTAGTATGAGCCTTTTTATTTCTCCATCATTAGGTATGCACACTTTTCCTTTATACCTTAATATCCCATCTTTATCGATCCCAAATTTCGATTCTTTTCCTTCTTCAATATCTTCCCTCACGTTTAATAGATACTCATCTTCGAGCTGAGCGAATTTAATCTCTTTCCAAATTGTGCTTTCAATAGTTAATGCTTCCATGGTAGCGACCAAACCTGACATTACATCAATAGATGTACTTGGTATCTCCTCGAGCAATTTATGTTCTCTGATCATCATCTGGGCTACATGGATTGTCTTTCTACTTAAGGCATCTGCTACAACGTTCGCCTTTCCTGGATGATACTTCAATTCGAAGTCGTAGTCCTTGATAAACTCCATCCATCTCCTCTGTCGCATGTTGAGCTCCTTTTGGTCGAACAGGTACTTTAGACTTTTGTGGTCACTATAAACCTCGAACTTTGAACCGTAGAGGTGGTGCCTCCAAATCTTCAGAGCAAACACTACTGCTGCCAGTTCTAAGTCGTGAGTAGGATAATTCCCTTCATGTCGCCATAACTGTCGAGAAGCATAAGCCACTACCCTACCATTTTGCATCAACACACACACAAGACCTTTCTTAGAAGCATCGGTGTACAAAGTAAAGGTCTGTGCAGGATCCGGAACAATAAGTACCGGTGCCGTAGTCAACTTAGTCTTCAAATTTTGGAAAGCTGCTTCACACTTTTCATCCCATACATATGGTTGACCCTTCCTTGTTAACTTAGTCAAAGGCATAGCTATTTGCGAAAAGCCCTTGATAAATCTCCTATAATAGCCAGCTAGACCTAGAAAACTCCTGATCTCAGTCACGGACTTTGGTCGTTCCCATTGGAAAACTGCTTCAACTTTAGTATGGTCCACTGCAACACCTTCAGCCGATACGACATGGCCTAGGAATTTTACTTCCTTCAACCAAAATTCGCACTTAGACAGTTTCGCATAGAGTTTGTGCTCCTTCAACACTTGTAGCACGATTCTAAGGTGCTCTTTATGCTCTTCTTCATCCTTAGAGTAGATAAGAATGTCGTCAATGAAAACCACTACAAATTTATCTAGATATGGTCGGAAAATTCTATTCATGTAATCCATGAATACTGCTGGAGCATTTGTTAGCCCAAATGGCATAACAAGAAATTCATAATGGCCATATCTAGTTCTGAATGCAGTTTTTGAGACATTTTCAGCTTTGACTCTCAGTTGGTGATAACCTGATCTGAGGTCGATCTTGGAGAATATGGATGCTCCCTTCAACTGATCAAGTAGATCGTCGATCCTGGGTAAAGGATATTTATTCTTTATAGTCACTTTATTCAACTGGCGATAGTCAATGCATAGTCTCAGGCTCCCATCTTTCTTCTTCACAAAGAGTACGGGCGATCCCCAAGGAGATACACTGGGTCTGATAAAACCCTTTTCTAACAATTCCTCGATCTGCCTCTTCAATTCTCCTAATTCCGATGGAGACATTCGGTAAGGAGCTTTAGATATAGGTTCTGTTCCAGGTACGAGGTCAATAGAAAATTCTACTTCTCTCTCTGGGGGTAAACCTGTCATTTCTTTCGGAAATACTTCCGGAAATTCTTTCACCACTTCAATGTTCTCTATCCCTTCCTCCACTTCTGTTTGAATGGAGAAAAACACCATGTACGCAAGACAACCATGATGAACAGGCTTTTCATCTTGTACTATAGACAACAATTGTGGTCTACTATGACTCATAGAGTCATCCGCAAGAGAGATAGTCTTCCTCTTGCAGTCAAGGATGATGTCATTAGCCGACAACCAATCCATTCCTATTATTACATCGATACCCTTCGTGGGTAAACAAACAAGGTCTATATTTGAGATCCTATTATCAATCTCAATCGTACAATTTAAGCAAGCCCTAGAAGTTTTTACTGAAGCTCCCGCCGGTGTAGAAATAATCATATAATAAGGCAATTCACTCACTCTTAAATTCAATCGAGGCACACAGTCGTATGATATAAAAGAGTGTGTGGCACCAGAATCAAATAAGGCTTCTACTTCAAGACCTTGGAGTTTGAGGATACCTTTAATCAAATTTGGTGAAGCACTTGCCTCCTGATGTGATAGCGCAAACACTTTCCCTGGCACTGCAGTTCTAGCATCCTTGGCCCCTCGAGGCTCCTCCTCACAAAATCTGGAAATGTGTCCTGGCTTTCCACAGTTGAAACACGTCACACATGGTCCTTGGTGTATTTTTCCACACTTGGCACACATCTGATTGTTGGCGGTGCTTGCAGCAGGAGCTGTGGATCCCCTATATGAACTCTGACCTCCACTGAAGTGACTCCTTTGAGGTCCTTTGAATTGACTCCTCGGTGGTCTGCTGAAATGACTTCTTTGGAGTCCAGTAAAATAACTCCTCGATGGTCCACCAAAGTGATTTCTGGATGGTTGGCTAAACCGCGTATTCACATTACTGAAGTTGTGACTCTGCTTCTTAGTAACTCCTCCCGTTGGTCTCATGAGGTGTGTAGATCTGGCCTGAAAACCCTTCATCTTCTCAGCTTCCTCTTCTCGTTTGTTCCTTGCTATCGTGCGCAGTTTGTCGCATATTTCTTCAAAATCCCTTGTTTCATCAAGGAACGGTGATAGAGCTGTTTTTAGGTCTGGTCTAGCTTTTTCAACCAATCGAGCACTCAACCATTTAGAGTTGTTCTGTGAATATCCGCAGAATTTAGACAACTCTAAAAAGCGAGTAATAAATTCGTCTTCATGTAATTCCCCTTGCCTGAATGTGAGGAATTCAGTTTCTTTCTCTATTCTGATTGAAGGGGAAAAGTAATAATTTTCGAACTTTTCCTTAAACTCTTCCCACGTCATCTCAGCATTTCCTTTTGTTTTGGTGCTTTCCCACCATTCTTCAGCTGCTTTCTGCAACAATTGTTCAGCAACCATCACCTTTTGTTGTGAGCTAATCTCGATAACTCTGAAAATCTTTTCTACACGCTTCAGCCACTCCAGTGCTGCAATCGGATCTAGCTTCCCCTCGAACATCGGTGGAGTAAACTTCCGAAATTTTTCCCAAACCTCAGTAATAGGTAAGGGATGATACTGAGAATAAGAACCGCTACTACCTCCATCTTCAGTGCGAGAATGACTTCCTCCCCTAGATTGATGGTCAGAAGGTGTGACTTCCAGAGCCTTCTCCTTTCCTTCCTTCCTTACCACCTTGGCCTCTTCCTTTTACTAGTTCATCCTCGTGTCTATTCACTTTCTCTCTCATCTCCATGATGACGTCTCGTAACTCTGCCAAAAGGGCATTGTTATCTTGAGGATTGGGACCATCTTGATGCGGAGGGAGACCTCTTTGGGATGGAGCGGGGGTTGAATTAGTTCTTCGGGTTCTTGCCATTATCCCCTCCTATGATTAGTACTATAAGGACACTAAGTAAGAAAAAGTAGCTAAATAAATTCTAAATCTAACAAAGGGAAGTGCACCTGTTATGATATTTATTATGCCATGAACTTAAAAACATTTTAAGAAATTACTTTCCGAAAATAAACAAAATTGTCATGGAACGTTTAGCTCTGATACCAAAAATGTAACCCCTCATTTTCATTACCCAAAAACTTGACCAAAATATTTGAAATACCTTCAATAGGGATTTTCGATATCCAAATCATTAAATTACGTAACCTTTCAAAATAAAATTCATAATTCATATTCAAAATAAATTTCCAAAAATGGTTCAGAGTTTAGTACAAAGCGGAAGTCTTAGGTTCATGGCAAATAAAATAACATAACATAAACTATAGGAGTACAAAAGAGCCTCCTCAGCTCACTCCATAGGTGCCTTCCCTTGCTCTCTACTAGGATAATCACCTGAAAAATGTTAATATGGGATGAGATTCCACGTCTCAGTAACTACTGAAAATTTCTACCGTACACAAGCAAATTACATATGACAAAAACATGGGCTAGTTTCAAATATGTTTGTAAATATATATATATATATATATATATATATATATATATATATATATATATATATATATATATATATATATATATATATATATTTCAAAAGTTCTCATCAAATGTCTTTACAAAATATTCATCATCATTTTGTCAATCCTTGAACCGTTCAGAAATGCATTATGCAATATGCAGCCTCCCTTATATCCTCTTCCAACCGTATACCGCTGACTGGAGCCATAGGCTAACACATAGTCCAATAGAAACATTCATTTGACTGAATTGTCCCAAGCTCACCAAAACTTAAGATACACCTGGCCAAAGGTATAGAGCTTAAATCTGGACTATGGCTCCCCTCCTTTAAAATAACTAAGGAGGTGTCACATGTCCCACAACTCCAATGAAATCCCGGCCAAAGGATAACATGGAAGATGGGGCCCTGAAACAAGTACCATCCACTGTGCACCGAGTTGTGGCATAAACAATTCTTATCATCATTCAAATCCCTCCTTACTCCTCCCATCACAATACAACCGCCATGATAAATGAGTTCACTCTAAAATAATGCATTTTTCTACCATAAAATTATATACATCAATATGCGTATTTTTGAATAGTAAATTACTATGCGTATTTGTGAATAGTAAAATACGGTAAATATACATAAATGATAAATAGTAAATCAGTACGTATGAATAGTAAGATACAGTATATAGTAAAATACGATATGTATACGTGAATAGTAACATACACATAAATAGTACCTCTACAGATTTACAAACCAAAGTTCCCACACCAGATCTTAAAACCACAAACATTTTCTAAATATTCTTGCCAAACAAGTTTATAATCATACATAATTCACAAGCATAAGGAAGAATATTCAGAGTTACCTGTTACTCTATAGTTCCCAAAAAGTTACCGCAAGGCTTACCTACGTTCCTTCTCCCTCTCTCTCTCTCTCTCTCTTTCCCTACCTTTCTGTGAGTCTTGAGTGTTTGTGTGTTGTGAAAGAAATGAGAAGAGATGAGGTATTTATAGAGTTCGGGTCTCAACTAGTTTTCAAAAATCACATGTCCATCTACTACACATCTACCATTTATCTACCATTCATTTGTCCATCTACCATGTAACTACACATCTCCATCTACCATCTAACTACCATTCATATGTAGCTACCATACATATCTCCATCTACCATCTAACTACCGAATACTCATCTTCCGATCAAATATCACATGCTTATCCACTACCATTCAAGTTAATATCTGATTTCTTATTCGCCCTGCCAGTCACGGAAATGACTTCCGCAAACACCAGCTTCTAGACAAAAATTCATTTGTTTGTAATATGTCCTGGCCTAAGAAACTTAGTTCATGGTTTTCTAGATAGGATTTAATTTCTATCAGTTCTCTCCCTTTTAGATCATTAATGGTACTTAAGTGTACGTTGGTCATTTATGGTAATTTCCCCAGAGTACAAAATACTCCCGTGACAATTTTTTTAATATTTTAATGAATAGTAAATACGTATATGTGAATAGTAAATACTATTCGTGTACGTATTTGTGAATAGTAAACACTATTCATGTCCAAAAATTACTGATTCCAAATTCGTCATTTTCAAAAATAGGGCCTAGTAGTCTTCCAAAAATAGGCTTATTTTCTAGTCTTTAGGTCCAAAATTCGGGATATTACACCATGACCTCAAAGATCTAGTCCAGTCTCATTAGCCAATCCTCAATTGAATCATGCTTACCATGGAAGGTTGGTGGCTTCAGTTTGCAAAATTGGGTGGCCTAAAATTGCGTTGTCTCAACCACTCTGTTGGGTTGAGGTAGCACTATCATTACTCTATCAGGTCGAGGAGGTGACTCAGATCTATCTGACTCTTCAGCTTCATCCATATGTTCCTCGTCTCGTTCGTCTTCTTCCTCAACATTATCTTGCTCAGCATTACCCTGTTGGTCAGCTTCAGATTGTTGCCTTTCTACTTATTGTCTTGCTATTCTTCTCTCTTGCATATCTACTCGAAGTTCATCAATGAAACCCTTATACTCTTGCAACATTCTTTTGACTTGTTGCAGAAGGTCCTGGTTAGGTTGATTAGGATCCTGGCCTTGTTGATTAGGCTCTTATACTGGCCCTTATATCGCTCGAGGTTGCCTGTCTCTTCCTTTACCTCTATCTCTACCTCCGGAGCTCCTCTTAAATTTGCCATTTTATCTTTCTATATATAATATATTAAGAATGACAAATATCAATATCAGGGGATAATATAGTCTTTAAACAAACATATATTTCACATAAGATATAATATGTTTGCCTACATATGTTACATCATTCAACTGGTTTATGAGCAGTGGTTATATCTTACATCCCCATATTGTTGTATTTTTACAGCTTCTCATTTACATGTTGTCTAAAACCAGCCACTTGAGACGATACAGAAAGGAGTGAAAATCAGTTATACATTCTCCTTCCAAGAGTTCATTCGTCTTTTCCATCCAGAAGCGATCTTGGGAAAAAAGGTATAATATGGATATCACCCAATCGCCTTGGGGGTAGGGAAGACCACTGTGTTTTCTCTGTTCATAGGTCGTCCTGACTTGGACTTGTTCCAGATACTGGAAATACGTCACTTTCATAATCTCACTATACCGCTCCGCCATCAAGTAATCCATTTGTAGAGCGCCTATCAGCACTTTGTTTGTATCTAGGACATGTAGCAAGGAATTGGGTTCGTAAAAAGATTCATTCTTAGAGTCATCCCAATAACTTAGCAACTGGAAATATTCACAGTTTTCATCAACAGATGAATGATCCGATCCTATAGGCCTCTCCGGCTCAAAAGGTATATTGGCTATCAGTTCAAGGTAGTACATTGGACCAGAGAAGGCAATAAGGACAGAGTCATGAAGAGGCACCGATCGAGACAAGAGTCTAAAGAAGTTTAATAGGGCATAGTTTCTAGCAATGAATCTGATCAAGCCAGTTCATATTATTGGTGTCTAAGGAAAGATGGGTTGAAGTAGTTACAATAATTAGTCACCATGAATTGAACGACGAGGAGACTCCCACTAGATTCATATTGACCTAGCCAACTGATATGAATAACTGAGTTTGATTCATGACTTCAAGTCTAGCTAGAGGATGGTCTGAAGTTGTATTATTGTATCACACGAATATTCCTCCAGGAATTTAAATTTACCAGTATATATTTGGGCATATAATATCAATTACTCATCATTCAAACATTAATGCGTGCTCTCCGTTCTGCTTTACTCTAATTTGTCAATACCGTCAACTCTGTTGATATTCCTAATACTATGTGTCACCTGACATAATAAATAGTATAGAATTTGGGGTGTTAAACAAAAAGTAATAACGACGACAAGGAAACTGATGAAGAATTTAGAGTAATTGGTGGGACGAGGTCATTTTCTTTTGCTCGTGGAGTTGCAGTTTTTAGTCTCACCAATATGGGGTCAAGCCATGTTGATGCCACTTGTTATGCTAGATTTCAGCTTCAATTTCCAAATCAGTCTCCCAAGACGACAACCTAATACACTATATATATATATAGGGTTTATTACTTGTCATGCCACTTGACATAAGGTTATGTCAAGTCACTCTAAAACTACGTTGTTTTAAAAGTTAGGGAAATTAATGAAGAGTATTTTGGTATTTTTGTTTTTATATTTATTATATGAATTTTACTAAAAGATCCTTTATTAATTCCCCTAACCCCAAAACTACATCGTTTTGAGACGTTTTGGGGTGACTTGACATAACCTTATGTCAAGTGACATGATATATATATATATATAGACACACACACACACACACACACACACACACACTATGTGTGTAATATTGAAATGAGAATCAATTACACATCTTTCATTCATAGATTAGAGAGGCGTGCGTGCGCGCGCACACACACACATATATATACATACACATATATGCAAGTTAGTGCACATGTGCCTTAATGGAGAGTATCATAATAACTGCATCATACTAATATTAAAATACTCAATAATACAATCATAATATTACAATATCAAATCTCGTGAGACATGCTCCTTAATATATTACCTTCAATCCCCTTCAAAGTTGAGGCACATATATATATATACACATATATGCAAGTTAGTGCACATGTGCCTTAATGGAGAGTATCATAATAACTGTATCATACTAATATTAAAATACTCAAATAATATAATCATGATATTATAATATCAAATCTCGTGAGACATGCTTCTTGATATATTACCTTCAATCCCTCTCAAGTTGATGCATAAAGATTACAAATGTTGTTCCTAAAATCGGTTAGCTCCAAGTGTCTTTATGAAGATGTCAGCAACTTTATACTTAGCCCAGATCTTTAATGGAGAGATGTCCTGAGATTGAACTTGGTCACGGATAAAGTAGCAATCAATTTCTACATATTTAGTCCTTTCATGAAAGACAGGGTTCTTGACAATATGAATGGCAGTTTGATTATCACAATATAATGCTTTCGATCGTTTGCAGGTTTTTTCCAAGGTCTTCATCAATTCAAGCTCTTCTAGCATCTCTTATTTGCCATTAATATGTAAATGAATATGGGTAGATAAATAAGTTTATACTTTAGTTTTAATTAGTTTTTTTTATGGAAATATTGGTGACTTAATGTTCTTTTTTTTTTTTTTTTTTGGACGATAAAACTGAGTACCTATAGGAAAAGAATTGAGTATTGAGTAAGCATGCCCATATGTAAGAAGGGGAAAAAACTATCTGTGAATTCTATTCGAAGTAGCAAAACTTGAGCTGATTGACTTGATCATTACATGATTCCTACAAGTAGCACAACATTACACCAATGATCTCACACTTCACTAAGCTCCAACCTCAATCTTTAAGATTAAGATGAGCTATGAAAATTAAGGACAAAGAAAACAAAAACACATACACTTGATTGAATTTGTATGCCTCCATCGTTTTTTCTTTGTTGGCTTGGCACATATATATAGACCAACTCCTGATGGAAGCAGTGACAAAACTTGACTACTATTAATGTGCACCGGCAAAGTATGCAAGAGGTCCAACAAAGGCACCATTAATGTAAGTGGCAGGTTCAGAGTGACTATAATCATCACGTTCATCTGGAAATCCATCACTTTGGTTTGGCCCGCCGACAACGGCTCCAACCAATATGTTAGGGTTAGGGCTCATTGAGTGGAAGAACGGTTCAAAGCCACCATCACAACCTATGCTTTGAGGGTGAGTTGCTAGGGAAGGCAAGGAAGATCCTCTGTGGTGAATCCTCTTTGGGAAGTAAGGGCCATACCCTACCATGTAGGACATCCTCAAAGGGTTATCTCCTAAAATGTAGTCCACCTAAAATTATTGTATCAAATTGTTGTTTAGAAATTGAGATAATGAAGAGATATATAATTGAACATACATGAAGGTCAAATAATAAGTGGAATGATATGAAGAAAGACTTGCCTGTCTCTTTGCAAGGCTTCTTAAGGTAGTTGGAGTAATAAAGAGATTGCCACAATTGAAAGTGTGCTTTGTGAAAGACATGTACTTAGAGTAAGTTGTGAGCAAGAATGTTATAGATGTCACATACTGAAGATTGCTTTCTGGAAGCTTGTACATGAGCCCTCCTATACACAACAACAACAACAACAACATATATATATATATATCTTCAATTATTAGTTACTTTTTCACTTTGATACAAAATGGTTAATGAAGGATTATTTAAATATTTTCTCATAATTTGTTTTAATTTTGGCTTAACTAATGTTGGCTTTAATTTATTACCTTGTGTATATTGAGTGCTTGAAGAGGGAGAGTTGGGCAAAATCTTGCATATAAAATTCTCAGCTTCTTGTTGGTATTGAACAAAGTTCTTATCATGATTCAACAATGCTCTCTGCATTAATTAACAATTATTAGAAGTAATACTTAATAAAAATCAGGCTTTAAACAAACAAGAATTGTTAATAAAACTACATTTCAAAAGTAACTCAAGGGTGGTATAAATTTATTATTTACCCTTGAGAGAAGAACGTGTGCACCAGCATACTTGTTGTCCCAACTAAAGAGATCAGGTTGGTCATCAGCTCCCAAATTCTTAATCAAATTATAGTAATAAACAACATTTGTTGCCCTAAAAAGCCATGCAGCTCCCCACAATAGCTCATCCTAAATAAAAAAATTAAATAAAAGTATTTTTAAAAAAATATTCTTAAAAAAGAAAAAGAACAAATGTGGTAAAAATTGAAAATAGAATAAAACAAGAAACATAGCTAGAACTTGCAATTTACCTTGTAACCAGAGTACGAGCAATAAAATGGGCAAACGGCAGATCCAAGAGAACTACTATAAGAACCCTGGTATTGCAGAGCAAATTGGAACACTTTTTGGGCTGTCCTCAACAAAATCTTTGAGTATGTTGGATCAACTCTCCGGAAAACAATGGAGGCGGCAGCAAGGGCAGCGGCAGTTTCACCGGCAACATCCGAACCCGGTTTGTCAGGCGAGACCCAATACACGGTTCGAGCTGTGTCCATGTCTTCGGGCCTTTCCCAACACTTATGGTCCACATTTGGGTCGCCAACTCCAACATAGAGCCGACCCGGTGTAGCAGTGGCACACTTGAGAAGGTAGTCAGTGGCCCAACGGATTGCAGCCCGGGCCTCTTGGATTTGTGGGCCCATTCTCCGGCCATATTCAAGTGTGCTCCATGATAACATGGTGGTGGTGAAGGCCATTGGAAAGTTGAATTTGACATTGTCACCAGCATCATAGTAACCTCCTGTTAGATCCACCTGCCAAATTTTATAACATATTTTTAATTTTCTTGTTTGATATAAGGAAAACCCTTGAGTTTATTTTTTAAAAAAAAAAAAAAAATTATACAAATCAAATTATTCTACGTCTACTCTTGGTCTAAAATGATTTTTTTTTTTACGTTAAAAATAACTCCACGTTCAACCTCGAGGTTCGCAGATAAAAAAATAGATTAATATAGTAGTAATTATTATCAAGATATGACATGCCCATTGACAAAAGCAAAAGGCCATAAAGCCATGATTTTTTATTTGTTACCACTTCCTAGTTCTTATATTGCTCGCTCTGTCTTCGTTTTTTATACTATACTTTAGGACTATTTCTTTTTATTTTTTAAGGGAAATACTTTATGAATATTTTAATTCTAATACTCCAGTCCGAACAAACTAGAATATCTGCGCAGTCTTCAAGACAATGCATTCTTTGACTACGCGCATTTTAAGAAAATTGAGGCAATGGCCCTTTTTATCTGTCCAACATGCTCTACTGACTGTTTACTTTTTTAAATAATTTATTCAAAATATTCTTGATTAAATATACACAAATAAAATTATATCAGTAAAACTGGCCAATATAATTTTCCCTTTTCTAAAAAGAAATGTTTGGTACATTTTGGAAAAAATAAAATAAAGAATAATAAAAGGTTAGCCATACTTTAAAAAGTTTGTATATTTTATTTTTATTTTAAAGAATACATATAATTATTAAAAATAAATATTTTCTGTAGTTAATATTAATAAAACAGAACAGAGTGATTCCATAGTGTACTCCCCCAAAATTTTTGCACAGTATTGTGTGTAAAAGAAAAAAAGTACTAGTACTTTCTTTTGTTAGAACAAAAAACTAAAATTTTAATCGCAACAAAACTAAATTGAAAAAAAAAAAAAAACCTTGACTTAAAAAAAAATAAAATATCTTCATATTCTTCTTTGAAACAGAGTAAAATTCTAAATACATTAAGTAAAGGTAAATGATGAATATAAATCTTTCAACGTTACTAGCAAGCAATATAATCCATGAGTCAAAAGTAACAACACTTGTTTTATTAGACTTATCGTAATGCACATGACCTCTGCAGTTTTGAGTCTCATTTCGAGTTCTGATTCAATAATGGCTCAACTCTCATCCATCCTGACACAGCTATAAAAATGAATTTTTTTTCAAACGGAGCCTCTAATAAATCCAGTCTAATCATGGTCTCTAATCACTAAATGCAACACACAAGACCTACACTACCTCTAAAATGTCCCCCCAAAAGAGAGAGAGGGAGAGAATAACGTACATTGGCAAGGCGGCCATCGGAGAGGCCGGAGTTAGAGCGCCAAGTTAGTAGCTGGTGAGGAGGGAGCTTCCCTGACCGCTGACCTTGAAAGAACAACAATGACTTTGCCAATGCCTCTCTGTAATTATGAGGGTTTCCCTCAACATTGTTAACTATGAAGAAGAAGGCAAAGAAGAAGGAAAAGAAGAACTTGAACATAATAACTACAATGCACAAAGAAGAAGCTAGCTCCCTCTCTGAAACTAATGAATGAGAATTATATTGTTTCAGAGTGAGGCTTTTGGAGTTTTGGCGATGATTCAGCCTTAAACTGAACTTCCCCCTTTTATAAGACTCTCACTGATTATGGAGCGCCTCAAAGCCAATCACTTGGCGCAAATCATGGCTTTTTAATTAGACGACCAACAAATTTAAAATTTCATATTTATATGCACTTTTCTATCAACTCGTCTAACCATTCTACTTTTTATTTATTTTTAATATAAACTCTATATATATATATATATCACTTTAGTCCTATTTATAAGTCCAGTTTGACCAAAATATTTGGTCCTTTTTATAAGTCCATGTCGACCAAATAAATGAGATTGTGACAATTTTGCCTATAGTAATAATGATGAAAGAGATTGGCTAGCCATGTTGAAAAAAGAAAAAGATGAGAAAGATTTGACAATAAATTCTAAAAAGTATCTATTCATAAATAAGGGTAAAGTTGGAAATTTGTTCCATAATAATTGAGATACTTACATTTCTTTCGTACGTGAGATTTGGTCAAACTAAACTTATAAATAAGACTAGAGGCTGAGTGGTATATATGGGAACGTTGTTGCATTATTACATCATAGAAAGTTCTCAATAATATTAATTTATTTTAATTATATAAAATAAAATATTCATTTTATAATCCATGTATATGGACTTATGGGTAATTAGAGATGATATAATTTTTTTAAAATCAAAATATATATTTAAGAAGATATTACAAGTTACTCCCTACTTCTAAATGTTGGAGCTCATTAAGAAGTTTAATCTGATACTAAATGTAAGATATTAATTTACTTTATTTTCTAATTTTATCACTTCTCCCAAAACTAGATTTGTTGATTGTAAATGTTAAGTTTTTTTTTTTTTTTATAGAAAATTTAGAATGAAGGACCTAGAATAAAATATATTTATTGAGAATGACCATAAAAATTGTAATTACTTAGAATGACCAAATATCATAATATAAATTTAAAATTATTAAATTATCCCTAATCATTATTTAAAAAATAACTAAAAGTAGAACCACCCACATTCACAAGTAATACGATATGTTATTTAACTAATTGCGGTTCAAACTCATATTTTTTAAATTTTTATTTTTCATCAAGTTCCATATTCATATAATCAATTAATCATTTAGTTAATGAATCTATCATCAAGTGGATGAGTTTATATTATCAAGTATCAACATTGATATCAATTAAGCTCTTTTTGTAAAAATAAAAATTAAACTCATTTCATGTTTTTTCACTTTCCAGGATATAATAGATTTTTTAGTTTTATTAACTCACATAAATTTCTTCTAAAATATCATATAAAATTTTTTGGTTTAAAATATATAATAAATTATAAAATATCTTGAGTTTTATTAAAATTATATATTTATATTTTCAATTAAATTTTTTTGTTGATTTTAATAAATTATAATTTTGAAAAATGAAGAATATGTAATTTTTTCCCATAGATATCTATGCAAGTTGTGCAAAATGAAATTTGAGGAAAAAAAAGTATTTAATTTAGTGAAATTTAAAATTTTATATGAATGTGAGAGAAAATATAGGAGGGATGCAGAAGATTTCTTTAGGGATATTTTAATACTCCCCCCGGTCCTAATTATAAGACATAGTTGACTTTTTTGGAGAAATTAAGGAAGCTAATTAAATTACTTTAGACTATTTTTATTTTTTTCTTCAAACTAATTATTTTAACTAATAAACTAATATATAATCTAAAGATGCACAATATATAAAATGATTAAGTAACTTATTTAACTTCCTTAATATCTCCAAAGAAAGTCAACTATGTCTTATAATTAGGACCGGAGGTAGTATTTTTAAATTTAAACTTGAGCCGCTTAAGCAGGGGTCTCCAGTTCGAGTCTTTGTGGATACAGAAAACTCCCCTGGGAGAGGTCTCCACGTATGCGCCCGACATAACCTTGATCTGGACTAGGCAGGGCGAAGCTCTGGTGAACCAGGTGCAATAGCAAAAAATAAAAAAATAAAAAAGTGTTTCTTCTTCATTTATTCATTTATCTTCTTCATCTAACTTTATCCAGAAAGTTCAATGTATAATTAAAAATTTGAAGGTAAAACAATTTATAATTAAAAATCAATAAAAGTAATTTAAATTGAGAATCTCAACGATAATTGTAATACCCCTTTTATTTTTAACAAGATCAAAATTAATAATATTATAATAATATACAGGGTATAATGACATTTATGTTGCTGTTGTTGTTAAAATTAGCTTTTATTGATAAATGAAATGGAAATCAATTATTATAAGAGAAAATAGTATTCAAAAAACAGGGAGAAACTACATTTTAACTATCGTTGCTCAGAAACGGAATATATAAAAAGATATATGCGTGTGTGTGAACACAATTTAATTAAATACGAAAACAAAATAGAAATATTGTTCTATTTAATTATCATCTTGACTTGTAAATGAGAATGCTTTGACTCGAACGATTATAAGAGTGTTAGGTAAACTAAGAGTACAAATAAAAAGAAAAGAAATGGCATTCCAATGAACTGACTTAAATTAGATCCCCAATTTTCCATTCTATGTTTGACTACGTGTTATGATCTTATCCTTATTTCTACCCTCTCTCTATATAGACACACACACATATATATATATATACACATGATGCTCGTGTGCACATATATATATACTGTTGGCTTCATGAGCGATCTGAAAGAATAAAGAAGAGGATAATCTGAGTCATGTTTGAAAATACTGTCCTATAGAGTTATTCCGCAACCACCGGTAAAAAAGAAGCGGTACTCCCCAGAATTAAACAGATCCTTCTTAATTAAATCAAGGCGGCAGAACTGGCGGAAGATAAAATAACTCAGCAAGAGATTACCGATGTTTTTTAATTCTCTCTCTTAAATAGTGTCACAATTGGGGTATTCATAAATAATGAATCAATGCCTTGAAGAGGTGACTCTTGAATATTACACCTCCTCAGAAATTCATAACTATTTGTTTAATTCATGAACCATGTTTATTCATGAACCAACACAAATCCCTTAATTTGTAAGAACATGACTTCTCAGCATCTTTTCATTTAAACACATTCCATAATATTAGAAAGACTCTTTCTTTGACACACCCAAATGCAATATTTACAACAATCCCCCACATGTGTCAAAGAAAACATCATTAGCTAAGTTACACCCATGGACATAACCATTGTATCTAGTGGTCCTTAGAACTATGAACCAGACCTAGACCAATAACACTTAATACACAGAGATGTCAGTGAAGCATGCTTCTATGAACTAACAAATCTTGGTGTGTACTAGAGGCATTAATGGTCAGATTATATCCTAACATTTCCGTTGTTAATCAACAGTTTTGCGCGTTATGACGGCCATGCGCGTGCCTGGTGCATAACGAATGCTTTAAAGATTTCACCAAGATCTCATAGGAGCGGCCACACTCCACATCCGTAGAGGTGATTTCATGTAAGTGTGCTTGCACTAAGCACATCATCTTGTATGACTATGAAGTCATTAAGAGCTTTGCTCACCCTCAAAACATGCATTCTAGCACTTTCTCATTGTCATAGGAAGGGACAAATGTTTTTTTTTTTTTTTTGGTGCTAGTTAGAATTGACAAACGACTTGTTCTTACCCATTGAATCTTCTTCATGGGATCACCAATCACAAAGGTTGGATTGCCATCGCTGTCAATTACAAGTTGGCTTTCGTCCCATTCCCCTCGACTAATTTATTTCATCCTGCAGGGTTTTATTAACGGTCGATAAGTCTATTATTGACCTCACCAAATCGATTGAGATAACTCCATCACAATTCTTAAGCTAACTTATCTCAATATATCTCAAATGATTTTTATTTCATCATTGTACTTTTACAATGGCTATTGCCATTTGGCAATCACAAATCGTCAACTTTAAGCGTCGGTTTCTTATCAAAATATTTGCTAAGAGATTTTTAACATTCTCAGCACTCCATCCATTTCCAGAGTAATCAACTGAGATTCGCATAATACTTAAATTTTGTCACCACTAAAGGTCAATGATAACTAGTGGATTTTCACACATAGACTAGATTTTAGTTAACTTCCGTGTATATACATCAATACAACGGGAATCCAATAAATGATGTCAATATTATTTAGGGCATTATCCCTTAACTATTTCTTTCTCTTCACGAGAGTTTACATATACTCAATCTCCACATATCATTTGCTATGTCATGAGATTAACATTTATAAGTGCCAAATTTTCAACAATTTGTACATACATTGATTGAGCTTTAGAATCACCTCAAGTAGTATCATGAAGAATATTCACATAATGGTTCTCAAAACCAATGTTTAGAAACACTTCTTATTTGTCATCAATATTCTTTTATGATCTTTAACACCTAAAATCACATTCAATTCTCTCATGCTTTCAAGGACAAAACTTGATTTGAGCGGGAAAAAAAAAAAAAGAACAAAACTTGATACTTTTGACCATACAAGTCATCCATATTAAATTAAATATTTCACAGTATCATGCATGCTTATACTAAGAGAAATTAATAATACTATGAAAATTAAGCACATTTATCTCTACAATAGATAAATAATTAAAATTCCATACCATTGTCATATATTGTTTCAAATCACAAAATATTTGATAATTCACAAAATTTGCTTTCAGTAGCAAATAACAGGGCCTTTCTTAAATAATCATAACAAATTGCAATTTTATAATTTCTAACATATTTTCTTGCACCAAAATAATAATTTTTAAGGTATCTCATATCTTAGATACCCCCACACTTTCAAATATTTTATAATCAATAAAATTTTAATTAAATTAGAATCCCACTAATACATTTATAAAGATCCACACTTTATAAAACTATATAATCATATGACTGTATACTTCAACAAAAGGTCGTGCCAATTTAATCTTTAATTAAATGAGAATGTCTCAAACATTATCATTTATTTCACATAACAAAATTTGCTTTTTACAAAAAAAGCCTCAACTTAATTAATTTTCTTTTGTCAAAATAATATATAGTTTATATATTAATATTTTGTTCTCACACAGAATTTTCCACATAAATTTATAAATTTTTAATTATTTTAAATACCAATATTTAATAATATTCACACTATTTAAATATGAGTGAAATCAATGCCACAAATTCTCTTTGAAAAATTCAAAGCATCAGATTATATAAATCACCGAAATATAAACATAAATTGCAATATTAAAAATCTAAGATTTTCAATATTCAAACTAATTTATATGGTATATCAAAATAAATCACACATCATGCAATTTATTATTTTTATTCATTGATCATAGTAACAAATCCTTCTGTCAAATTTAATAGTAGCCAAGATATTCACAAATATATCACCAAATATATTAAAATAAAAATTTGTTTCAACTTTCAACTATTATCACGTTGAACACAACAAATCCCCACTTTTATTCAACCATATTAATTTAAAAGATTCACAATATTATAGAAAATTAGAAATTATCAAATAAATTAGTATCTTCATTGATAATAAAGCAAATAAATTCCCCTCTCATTCTAATTACGTAGTAATTAAATTAGAATAACATCCTAAAATTTAGGAATTTATAATTACGTTAACTATATTTAATTTCTACAATTAGAAACCAAATAATAAAATAACAAGTATGAACCCAATAATGATCTCATTATCATTGAAAATTTCATCTAATACCATGAATAATTTAATTCGAAATATTTACTAATAAAAACATTAAAATCTCCCGATGAAACCCGACATAAGATATAAATTATATTCCCTTTATTAATTTAATATTCATCAAATCCTCAATAAAATAATAGGAGAAATAATAGGAGATTTATTAACTACCATATCAATCAAAATTGATTTATTTATTAACTAAAGATATTCAAACTTTCAATGAAAATAAATTCACCGTGCAAGTAATCAATAATTAAATAAAATATTGATTTATATGGGCACATTCATACTGAAAATTCAGTAAATCAAATATTAAAAAATAATAACCGCATTATATGCCGACAAATATTATATATATTTATATAATATTCCAATCAATCACGCGTACCTTGCCAACGGACGTACTCCTTCACGCCTTCTTCATCAAAGCGTTGCACCCATGGCAAAATGATCCATGAAGTTTACTTTCGTGTTTCTGTTCACACCACCAGACGACGATTTCTCCGCTTCTGATATTCCAAATATGCTACTTCTCCAAAATTTTAGAAGCTTCCTCTGTTTGGTGAGATTGGAGGAAGTCCTTTAATTGAGGACTTTGCATAACAACATTCCATACGTTCGGATCAGAAGCAACAGACGCTACAGTGGTCTGGGCCTCAGAATTTGTGCTCAGAAATTTGAAGGCCTCAAGGGCATGGTTCCGCATTGAAGGAGTTGAAATAGCCTCGATCACACAAGATTTGGTCTCCGTACCAGGAAAAAAAAAAAAAGAGGGGACTGAACAGAGACTTCACTATCAGAAGGCGTCCTTTGCCGATAGTGTGCTCATACTCTTCTCCATTTGTTTCTCTCAATCTCTCTCCCTTACTCGCAACACAAATTTCATAATCAGCGAGAATAACTCTATTGATTGTTGGCTTCATGAGCGATCTGAAAGAATAAAGAAGAGGATGATTTGAGTCGTGTTCGAGAACACTGTCCTATAGAGTTATTCCGCAATCACCGGTAAAGAAGAAGCGGTACTCCCAAGGATTAAACAGATACTTCTTGATTAAATCAAGGAGGCAAAACTGACGGAAGATAAGATAACTCAGCAAGAGATTACCGATGTTTTCTAATTCTCTCTCTTAAATGGTGTCACAATTGGGGTATTTATAAATAATGAATCAATGCCTTGAAGAGGTAACTCTTGAACATTACACCTCTTCAGAAAGTCATAACTATTTGTTTAATTCATGAACCATGTTTATTCATGAACCAACACAAATCCCTTAATTTGTAAGAACATGGCTTCTCAGCATCTTTTCATTCAAACACATTTTATAATATTAGAAAGACTCTTTCTTTGACACACCCATATGCAATATTTACAACATATACACACACATACATATATGTATGATATATAAGAAAAACTCTAACATGCTACATGATTCATGAACTCTAAATAATATTGTTGCATTTATTTTCTTTTCTTTTTTTTGCCAAAATACAACTTTATATCTAAAATTTGGCGAGCATGGAACCTACACTAATTAATTTCATCAAAAGATGGTCTTTGATTTCCTCCCAATAAGTGGAGTTTTTTCAGGGTCGCCTCCAAAGCATAGTTGATCCCACGTCAAATTATTTATCAGTGTTTTTTGTAATTCCTTAATCTCTTTTTATTTTTCTAAGTCAAAAAGCGGGGAAAATGAAAACCTATACATGCTTTATAATAATTATAGTGGACGTTATTCGGTACAGATGAGCACAATCTCACAACATCAAGATTAGCAAACAATCATGGTTCATGCTAGCATGATCTAACAACTTATGATATTTCTTCATCCAATGAATTTCGTAGGGAATAAGCGGATTCGCTATTGGATATACTCATATAACAAGTTACAAAAAAAATCTTTGAAAAGTATTTTCATTTTAAATATTGTCTTGTCTCTTTTATATGAGTGCACATATATAGGACTTGGCTTCCATATATCTTCTTCCCTTCCCGTCCTTTTCCCATCCTCTTCTTCATTTCAACTGTTGGATCGAAATCTCAACCGTTCAGATTTAATCTTTTATAAAAATATTATTTTAAATATTTTATTAATATTTTATTAAAAATTTAATTTTTATTAATTTTTTTATAAAAGATTAAATCTGAACCGTTAATATTTCAATCTAACGGTTGAGATGAAGAAGATGATAGGAAGAGGATGGGAGCCAACTCCACATATATTGTCATCTCTTCTATAATTTAACAGTTAAATTGGTACATTATTAATAATATGAATTTTACTTGGCTTTTATTAATAAAAAAATTAAAATTGAATATTTGACCATTAGATAACTTAATTTTAACTTTTGATGTTTTGTCCATTAGTTTGGTTGTCTGCGTACGTTACACTGTTACACAAATTTGAGAACGTTATAGGACAAAGTTTAGGTCAAATTCATTAGAACCCATTGTTCCAATCAAAATTAAACAAGCTAATTAAAATTAACCCTAAATATGATACATGGACGTAATACTTTTAATAAATTTTAGTTTTGTCCAATAATCCCTCTGGTCCTAATTATCATGCCAAGTTAATTTTTTTGGAAAAATTAAACAAACTAATTAAATTACTTTAAAATATTTATATTAAACAAGCTAATGGATTTGAATGATATCGATATATATAATTGATGGACTTGAATAATACTAGTACTAATTAATCCTAAGAAATACCATGATTTTTAATTTTAAAATGAAACTCGTGCCCTGATCCTCTCATGATGTTGTTCACGTGCTTACCTTATCCACGACCGTCGCATAACATGCTCGATTGATGGCGTAAATTCAAACTCATGTTCCTAAAATCATGGCCTTGTTTAGTCAAGGGATTGGGAAACATCAATCTAAAGTATATTTATATATTCCCTATTTTGAAAGAAGCTGCCCACAAAGGCACAAACTTTTATTTTTATTTTTTTTAGTTTACTCCCCTCCAACAATAGATTTTTCCTATGAGGCACTCTCTTCGATTCCTATTATAGGACCATTCTAAAGTGTGTTCTTGAACCTTTTTATAAAGTTTTAATACCTTTAAGGAATATTAAATATTTTATTTATATGTGTTCATATTTAATAAGGGTAATGGGAGAGTATAAATTAATATGATTACTAGATTTTAATTTGATGTTGTTAATCACGGTAATATAGAAATCATTTGAATTTTATGAAAAATTTAAGAACTTTATAACTATTTTTATTGGCACATGTGTATTAGTTAAAAATGATTTACATTTGATAGTGGTGGAAGTATTATATAAATTATTAATCACATTTTTCCATATGATTATTGTTAAATATTGGTTTATATTTTTCAAAGAATGGAATTAATAAATTAAAAATTAAAAATTTTGTTAATACTCATATGAGCTAATTAATGAGTTTTAAATCTCTCTTTAATTCTGATGAAAATACTGCGAGTGATTTACATAAAATACTGTGATAAGTAATTAATTAAACTATTTAGCATCTATTATTAGATTATGATAATTTTGAACATTGTCATATTTATATAAAATTAGTATTTACATCCATGCCATGCACGGGTAAGCTATCCACAATTTTATATGTTGTAGCGAACTTTTTATCCCTTGAACTAATAATGATGTCTTGGAACTTGGATATCGAAACAAATTAAAGGTATACCATAGGAATTAATTTGAACCAATAAATATATATATATAACACAACACAACACACAACACATTATATTCAAAATCACTAAAATAAAGAAAAATCATTGTGAGGTCCCTCAAAAATAATATAATAACGAGGAGATCTTACAACAACTGAGCAACATATAATGACAAACTTCAATGTAAAAAATGATAAACAATCTATACTTCTCATTTGTTGCGAGATTTTCTTTTGGTAATTACATTCATTACATGAAATAATCTTATTATGATTTTTTTTCTTAAAAAAGGAAGAAAAATAAAACAAAAGAAACGAAGAAGTTTTGTGTTGTAAAGTTGTAAAAGATTTTCTAAGGGGAATGTGGGTGTTTCCCCAACAAGCACCATCACCAATTCACCATAACAAAAGTCAATATGATAAGAAATTGTGTCATTGTCTTTCATTGAAAATGAAAACCTAAAATTTTAGGCGCACGCGGAGAAAAAATATATTATTTCTCATGGAAATAACTCAAGACATAACCTCGATCTCAGGAATATGCTTCCCTAATCGAGTCACAATAAAACATGTCCCATTCTATAATCCACTAGTTAAACTAATTATCTCTTATTATTCATTCTGGTCATGAAGTAGGTAGAGGTGTCTTGTAACATGGACATGTATAGTATGTTCAAGAGCTATCATCGATAAATATTACATTACAATTGATTTTTTTTTTTTTTTGTATGGAATGTTTTTGAAAGAAATAGGGCTGTATATTATATTATATCAAGAAAATAAATATCCATGTACTCTCTCCCATGCAACCCTCTTGTGTAGGGGGGAAAAAACTTTTTTCCAAGGAAAAAAGGTGGAAAATAATTATATATGTCCAAACACAGTGACACCCAACTCATCTAAACTTTTGTGTCAATAAAAAAAAACAATATAATAGAATACATATTGTTTTGATACCATGATTGTATTCTATTGTGAATTAACATTGATCAATTATTAAAATATTTATGGACTTAATTGAAAAATATTTTTTTTCTTGAAATCAATTTAATCCTAATCCGTTAACCTGTTTTCTCTCTTTCTTCGTAAAGATATGTAAGCAAATAGGAGGGAATATGTGGTATAGACGTATAGTTACTAATACAGAATAAATTAATAAATGATAAATAAGTATAAATCATTATTAAACTTTCATGTAACACATGAACCCATCATGTGGACCTATGGTTTAGAAAATAAATTAAAGCACCTAAAGCTAAAAGAACACTGAGACATTTATGACTTTAATTTCTTGGTTTTAAGGAATTATTTATTTTATTATGAATTTGTCTAAAAAGAACTAAAGAAAGAAAGAGATCGAGGCGCGAAAGACGCCACTTGGAGGGAGTGATGGCCTTTAATTGCGCAAAGTAAACGGCGCCGAAATTAAACTAATTGATTAAAAAGTAAAAACGACCTCTGCTTAACATTTGGTTTCTAAATTATATTTTGCTTCTCTTTTCACAAAGACACAATCATTCGTTTCTCACTCTCTTTCTAATTATTTATTTATGAAATACGATTATTTCTTTTTTTAAAAATTCTAAATAAATATTATTTGAACTTATAAAATTTCTAAAAGTCTGTTAACACATGAAAATAACAAACTATTTTAGAATTTTGAAATTTTATGTTTTCACCCAAATTGTCCCTCATGTTTTTTTTTTTTTTTAAAAAAAAGAACCATCGTTGTGCTGGCAATGGCTGGAGTTCTAATAACAATTTGAGTAATGAGATTGACTACTTTAATATATCGATTAATTACTCGAACTCAATGACCCCTATCTGATGTCGTTAACAAGTTGAATAATGACAATGACAAATTGAGTATAGCAATTCACAAATTCGCTTTCAGGATTATTAATGATTATACTCAAGTTATTATTGTCAGTACTTAAGCTCTCATTACATTTATTCAACTTGTAAACGACATTTGATAGTGTTAGGGAGCTGAAGTAATCAATCAAATTACTCAACTTGTTATTGGAGCTTCAGGTGTCGGCATCGAAGGCCTGCCGGTAGGGTGATGCTAGTCGCTAGAGTTCTGATGGCGGCAAGGTTTTTTAAAAAAAAACTTGAGAGGCATTTTAGTAAAATTAAAAATACAATATTTTAAAATCTTAGATTAATTCCTTGAGATGTAATATCTTATATTTTGGGAAATAATAGAAATAAAATTATATCTTGTAAACCGTGAACTAGGTTTCTTGGGTAAGGGCATATTATGAATCAGTGAATTTTTGTCTCGAAGATGGTGTCACCCGAAGTAATTTCTGTTTCCGGCAGTGTCCGACTTAAAATCTTTGACAGATTACGAAATATCCTGAATGAGGTCAAAAATTCAGTTGACCCAGATATTTCTAAAGAGGAAGAATAGAGCTTCAAGGCTGTGCTTCTGGATTTTTGAGAATTTGCAAAAGATCACGCGATCAGAACACCGAATAGGGAACTTTATTAGTAAAAAATAATATAATATTTAAAAGTGTGGGACCCACTGACAAAATTTTCTCCTCTCCCGACAGAAAAGTTTGAAAATTTTGTCAGCGGGACCTACTCAATAATAATTTATTATTTAAATAATAATATTATATTATAATAATAAAATAATATATATTAAAATATTATTAATTTTTATAAAATTCTTCACGGGCGGCTGGTCACGGGTTTCCTTTTTAGTTTTTAGGAAAATTACGTAAAACGACCCAGAGACGAAAATTACACTTAAAGACCCATTTTCCAACTATAAATAGAGGCCTCACTTCTTCATTTTCTTCACACCAAACTCAGATCACAACGGTCGAGTTTAATAGAAGAGAGAGAATTCTTAGAGTTTAGAGTGAGAATTTAGAGTAAAGTTCTCGGAGCTGGAGAGAAGGAGTAAGAACTTCAAGGGTAAGTTCTTTGGTCCCTAGTCTTAAGATTTGGTAGTTTCTTTTGGTAATTATAGTAGAAATGCCAGATAGAGTTTTTTCTGAGTATGCTCTGTGGCTGCAGTTTAGTCTGATCTGTCACATCAGAAAAGAATTATTCTTGGGCAGTAATGTTATTTACCAATACAGTAAATACTATTTACCAAACAGTAAAAATTATTTACCGTCACGGTAAAAATATTTTTACTGGACTATTCACATGAATAGTGAATACTATTCACATGAATAGTAAATCTTCAACGTAGAATTCCACAAGTATTGCAAAGTTGATGGCCACTGATAAATGTGATATTGTTCCTATAGGGTATCTGTGAACTTATACCGCTGTTTTCCGTTAGAAGTACCGTTTTAGTCAAACGTACCAAAACATCATCAACGAAGGTACGGACGCGTACTGTAACCTTAACTCTGATGCTTATTGTAAATTTTTATGTGATAGATAGTCTGAGATTCTGTTTTTATAAAATTGTGCATACACATTAAGCTATATACGGGTTATAGTCATGATAATGCCGTTGAGTTTTCCTAGCGCTGAGGACACGGATGTACACCGTGGCACTGGGTAGTGCAGACTGGATTAAAATATGAGGTGGTTGTGCTGTTGAAATGTGATTATGCTGTAACTATCATGAATATCTATTATATATAAAATTGTTACATAAGCATGAGGTTAACTGTTACCTGAGGTTCAATGGGAATTGAACCTCAGCTCTTACCATAGCCTCAGGTTCTGGCGGAGACAGGGATACTGACAAGGGTAAGCAGGCTGCTTAAGGACTCGGACGGAGGATTGTTTATCTATTGCTGTTTTCTTATGTATTTTGAGTACTTGAATATTTGGATGACTGTATTAGTATCAACACACCAATGTTGGTTAAATATCAGATACACGTTTTGTTTTAAAATGAAAACTCTTTTCCGATGCCACTCTGTTTAAATTATTCAAAACTCTGATAATCTCTTTTGAAAATCGCATATTAAAAGACGGGACGTTACATTTTGGTATCAGAGCTTGCATCCTGGCACGAAGTTAACTAGGTTACTTTAAACAGTCTTGTAAGGTTGTTTAAGTAGCAGAGTTAAGTTCTAGCCTTCAAAAGTATTTTATCTGGCATGAACCCGACTTAGTTATAACAAACCATTGGTGCCGAAGGTAGGGCCGAGTCTATGTGGATCAGCCAATCAGTCACCCTAGCACGGTGAGGCTCCCATGATAGACGCCTACCTGGCCAATCGGTTGATTAACTAAGTTAGGCTCTAAGCCATGGTTTTCTTTTAAAAAAAAAAAATATAAGTACTGATATGACCCTGGTGTTGTTGTAGAAATGGACAAAGAGGAATTTCCGTATATCAATTACTTTGGGAAAAGAAGACGTATTGCACGTCGGTCGATAGTCCCCGAACCAGTAAGTAGGAGATTGAACCCTGAGCCGATAAATCCACTCTCTGTACCAATGCCTGAACCTGTGCCGGTACCAGAACCACTCTACCCCGCTCTTGCACTTGATAATGATCCAGAACCAGAATACCATCCTGGACCTGAGTATCCCGACCATCTATATGACTCAATACCCATTCTTGCAGAGCCCTACTCACCGGAACCCGGAAATCCCAGCATTTCACATCACTCCTCAATAGGTGATAACTTTGACTATCCTCAGATACAAGATCTCGACTATGACTCTGACGCCAACTCTGGCAACCTGGAGTACGTCTTAGATGAAAACTCCATCTTAACTTTAGCCTTACACTTGGAATTTCTCCATGCCGCTCTCACTACTAAGACCGAGAAAGACAAATACCTACTGTATCTGACCCGAGTCAGAGAATTTTACCAGGCAAACTCTCGCTACCATTTTCCGTATCCTTCTAGAGACTGGGTTAAATCCACCCTTCATCACTTTCCTCGCACCCGTTTCTGGAAAACTAAAATCAATGAAATTCTGAATGAGGGCCACATCGAGGATGTGTGCTCGTGCATTTTCTGCCTCCAGCATTTAGTTCACCTGGTCATGTAGAAAGACAAAGACAACCCTACAACAGTTCAATGAACCATGGAAGTAGTAGTAGCAATAGTTTTGTAACAGTAGGACTAAGTATAATAGTAGTTTGTGTAATCACCATTAATGAATAAAAGGGGTGTACTATATACGCTTTGGTGTGATTCATATGAAATTTGTGATCTTATGTTATGTGTAATCTTTTTGTTTTCTAGTGTTTATATCTATTAACCTTTGGAATTTAGAATATGGCAACTTTGGGAGGCGCCGGAACTCCTAGAGGCCGAGGCCGAGGTCGAGGCAGAGGCCGAGGCAGAGGTAGGGGTAGGCAACTGCGAGTAGTACCAAACCCTGAACTCGAACAACATGAACCTCCACCACCAGTACAAGATGAACTTCAAGAAATGAGGAGAATAATACAAGAACAGAGAGCTCTCATCGATGCGCTTCTCGCCAACAGGCAGGGAGGACAAGGGGATGAAGAACAACAGGCTGAAGGAGAGCAACAGCAACAACAACGAGAGGGAGGAGAAAATTACGATGAACAAGAAGACGAGCGCAGCAACGCATTTGAGAGACCAGAACGATCTCAGTCATCTCCTCGACAGGAGAGAGTACTGGTGGAACAACATCAACCTGTCAGAGAAGCTAAGGATACACAATACTGGGTGACACAATTCTGCAAACACAAGCCACCAGTATTCCGAGGAAAACTTGATTCAGCTGAGGATTGGCTATTGCATCTTGAAAAGATCTTTGAGGTCTTAGAATGTCCGGATAACAGGAAGGCTCAATTGGCAATTTACAAGCTAGCAGGAGACGCCGATCGTTGGTGGCGAAACACCGCGGCAACCCTCCGAAGCCGAAACTGTCCCGTCACATGGGAAACGTTCCAAGAAAAGTTTAACGAGCAGTACTTTCCACCCTCAGTACAGATGATGAAGGAGACAGAGTTCCTGCACATCCGTCAGGGTCGAGAAGAATCTTTCGATGATTACTTCGCTCGTTTCACCAACTTATCTCGGTACTCATCACTTTTGAGGCGAGATAATGACGAGAGCAGCATTGCAAATGTACTTGTGTATGGACTAAAGTATGAGATAAGGGAAAGGTTGGTATCGCACAAATTTCTGGAACTAAATCAAGCTGTAGAAGCCTGCCGACTCATCGAACGAAACTTGAAGGAGCTTCGCAAGACCAGAGACTTCAGCAGTAGCGGCCCCAACCGTAGCGGTTTCAATCGCAACAACCCAGCACAGAAGAGGAAGGCACCTTGGAATAATTCCAAACAAGGGAATAAGAGGCCATTTCAACCGAGACAGCAAAACTTTCCAAGAATGCAGACATCCCAAGCCTGTCCGCAATGCAGAAGGTTCCATCCGGGAGCTAACTGTGAGGGAAAGCCAGTGTGCTTCAGGTGTCAGAAACCGGGGCACATTAGCTTAAACTGTCCTCAAAAAGCTTTGGAGGCGAGACCACAGAACGCAGGACGAGTTTTTGCTCTGACTAATGAGGAAGCCAAGAAATCTCCTGAGATGATCAAAGGTACTATTTCTCTTAACGGAAATCTACTACAGGCATTGTATGATTCGGGTGCTAGTCACTCGTTTATTTCTTTCGATTGTGCAAAACGACTAGGAATGCAAGCCTATAGACTACCATATGATTTGATAGTAGCTACCCCACTTGGCGCGAAATCTTTAGCGTCTGATGCATGTCTTAATTGCATTGCGAGTGTGAACGGTCGAGAATCTAACATAGATCTTATCCGATTACCGCTTCATGGCATTGATGTCATTCTTGGTCTTGATTGGCTAATGGCAAACAACGCGGTCATTGATTGTGGTAATAAAGAGATACGATTCTCACCACCACACGACCAGAGCAAGATCAATGTGAGTCTGAATTTCCTATCTAGTGCAGAAGCAGAAAAATGCATGAAGCAAGGTTGCCAAGCGTATATGGTGTTCTTCTCAATCAAGATAGACGACGAACCATCACTCAAAGACATTCCCATTGTGAATGAATTCCCTGATGTGTTTCCCAAAGATCTCACCAAGTTACCCCCTGAGAGAGAGGTTGAATTCGCCATCGACTTGATGCCAGGCACTGGACCAATATCAAAAGCACCATATCGTATGGCACCAAACGAGATGCTGGAATTAAAGAAACAGCTTGAGGAGCTACTGGAGAAAGGATTTATTCGACCTAGTGTGTCGCCATGGGGAGCCCCAGTACTGTTTGTAAAGAAGAAAGATGGAAGTTTACGACTTTGTATCGATTACCGCGAGTTAAACAAGGTGACTATCAAAAACAAGTACCCACTTCCTCGCATTGACGATCTACTCGATCAACTATCTGGTTCCTGTGTATTCTCTAAAATTGACTTACGCTCAGGATACCACCAACTGCGAGTGAAAACCAGTGATGTTCCAAAAACAGCCTTTAGAACCAGATACGGGCATTACGAATTCCTTGTGATGCCTTTCGGATTGACAAATGCGCCTGCCGTATTCATGGATTACATGAATAGAATCTTTCGTCTACACCTAGACAAGTTTGTAGTGGTGTTTATCGATGACATCCTGATCTATTCTAAAAGCAGGGAAGAACACGAAGAACATCTGCGACTCGTGTTGGGAATACTCCGAGACAAACAACTTTTTGCTAAATTGAGCAAGTGTGAATTCTGGCTATCAGAGGTAAAATTTCTGGGTCATGTCGTATCTCGCGATGGTGTAGCTGTTGATCCTAGTAAAGTGGAAGCGGTTCTGAACTGGAAGAGGCCGGAAACGGTGGCAGAGATACGTAGTTTCCTGGGATTAGCGGGATATTACCGCAGATTCATACAAAATTTCTCACGTATTGCCTTACCATTAACGAAGCTCACAAGGAAGAAACAACCATTCATATGGGACGATGATTGTGAGGCGAGTTTTCAAACTTTGAGGGAGAAGTTGACTACAGCTCCAGTATTAATAATTCCAGATCCAGACGAAACATACATTGTCTATAGTGATGCTAGTGGGCAAGGATTAGGGTGTGTTCTCATGCAGCAGGGCAGAGTTGTGGCATATGCTTCTCGCCAGTTGAAACCTCACGAGTTGAACTACCCTACTCACGATTTAGAACTTGCGGCTATCGTGTTTGCTTTGAAGATATGGAGACATTATCTCTATGGAGCAACCGTGGAGTTATATTGCGACCACAAGAGCCTGAAATACCTGTTTGATCAAAAAGAGCTCAACATGAGACAACGTCGCTGGATGGACTTACTAAAAGATTACGATCTGGAGATCAAGTATCATCCCGGAAAAGCAAATGTCGTAGCAGATGCGCTTAGTAGAAAGACGGTGCACGCAGCATACATGATGATTCAAGAACGGAGACTACTTGAAGATTTCAGAGACCTAAATCTGTCCAATCAGATTTGCATGAGACACTACGCGCCCGATGACGTGTATCTTGCAAGTCTCCTTGTTAGTCAAGGAAAGTACAATCTAAGAGATGCGGTCGAGGAAGCTCAAAAGCACGACGAATGGGCTATAGCAGCTCGGGAGATGATCTCACGGGGAGAGACTCAAGACCATGACCTATCGCCTAGCGGTTTAGTCAGGTACAAGAAGCGGATCTACATTCCAAAGGATGGTGAATTACGAACGAAGATTCTAGACGAGGCTCATAAGAGTAAATATACTCTACATCCAGGAATGGTGAAGATGTACCAGAACCTGAAATCCGAGTTTTGGTGGCCCAGGCTGAAGAAAGACGTAACCGAGTACGTGGGTAGATGCTTAACCTGTCAGAAAGTTAAAACTGAACACCAACGACCCCCTGGTCTTCTTCAAGGTTTGGAAATTCCGGAATGGAAATGGGAGAACATTACCATGGATCTAGTGGTAGGGTTACCTAAGATCAGACAACACGACGCGATTTGGGTAATTGTTGACCGATTGACTAAGTCGGCACACTTTCTCCCCATTAGTATTAACTACTCACCAGAACGTTTGGCGGAGATTTATATCAAAGAGATCGTAAGACTTCATGGTATACCTAAGAGTATTGTCTCTGATCGGGACCCGCGATTTACATCCCGATTCTGGGAAGCTTTGCATGCAGAGATGGGAACTAAGCTAAGACCTAGTACAGCTTATCACCCGCAGACCGATGGTCAATCTGAAAGGACAATACAGACTCTAGAAGATATGCTTAGAGCGTGTGTATTGGATTTCAAAGGCCATTGGGATGAACATTTACCGCTGGTCGAATTCGCTTACAACAATAGTTACCATTCGAGCATACAGATGGCTCCGTTTGAGGCATTGTATGGGCGGAAGTGTCGATCACCTATATGCTGGACAGAATTGTCGGAGCGAGAATTCATCGGGACAGATTTAGTTGATAAGACCTCCAAGCAAATTGCATTGATCAAACAGAGACTCCTAACAGCACAAAGCAGACAGAAGAGTTACGCTGATAAGAGGAGAAGACCATTAGAATTCGAGGTTGGAGACCATGTGTTTCTCAAGGTATCCCCGGTAACTGGTGTTGGAAGAACGCTTAAACGGCGAAAGCTAAGTCCTCGTTACATTGGGCCATTCGAAATCTTGGCAAAACGTGGACCGGTCGCATACCAGTTAGCCTTACCCCCGAACTTGAGTAAACTCCATGATGTTTTCCATGTTTCCCAGTTGAAGAAATACCAACCTGACCATGACCATGTTATTCAGTATGAGGATGTTGAGGTGCGACATGATAACACTTTTGAGGTCGAACCGGAGCGAATTCTCGATTACCAGGAGAAACGGCTTCGACACAGAAATATTCCTGTTGTGAAAGTGGTCTGGAAGGGTTTATCTCCTAATGAAGCAACTTGGGAAACAGAGGAAGATATGAGGGAAAGATATCCGGAGTTCATGGCTCAATGTTTAGTTAGTATGGAGTAAATTTCGAGGGCGAAATTTTATTTAACGGGGGGAGAAATGTAATATCTTATATTTTGGGAAATAATAGAAATAAAATTATATCTTGTAAACCGTGAACTAGGTTTCTTGGGTAAGGGCATATTATGAATCAGTGAATTTTTGTCTCGAAGATGGTGTCACCCGAAGTAATTTCTGTTTCCGGCAGTGTCCGACTTAAAATCTTTGACAGATTACGAAATATCCTGAATGAGGTCAAAAATTCAGTTGACCCAGATATTTCTAAAGAGGAAGAATAGAGCTTCAAGGCTGTGCTTCTGGATTTTTGAGAATTTGCAAAAGATCACGCGATCAGAACACCGAATAGGGAACTTTATTAGTAAAAAATAATATAATATTTAAAAGTGTGGGACCCACTGACAAAATTTTCTCCTCTCCCGACAGAAAAGTTTGAAAATTTTGTCAGCGGGACCTACTCAATAATAATTTATTATTTAAATAATAATATTATATTATAATAATAAAATAATATATATTAAAATATTATTAATTTTTATAAAATTCTTCACGGGCGGCTGGTCACGGGTTTCCTTTTTAGTTTTTAGGAAAATTACGTAAAACGACCCAGAGACGAAAATTACACTTAAAGACCCATTTTCCAACTATAAATAGAGGCCTCACTTCTTCATTTTCTTCACACCAAACTCAGATCACAACGGTCGAGTTTAATAGAAGAGAGAGAATTCTTAGAGTTTAGAGTGAGAATTTAGAGTAAAGTTCTCGGAGCTGGAGAGAAGGAGTAAGAACTTCAAGGGTAAGTTCTTTGGTCCCTAGTCTTAAGATTTGGTAGTTTCTTTTGGTAATTATAGTAGAAATGCCAGATAGAGTTTTTTCTGAGTATGCTCTGTGGCTGCAGTTTAGTCTGATCTGTCACATCAGAAAAGAATTATTCTTGGGCAGTAATGTTATTTACCAATACAGTAAATACTATTTACCAAACAGTAAAAATTATTTACCGTCACGGTAAAAATATTTTTACTGGACTATTCACATGAATAGTGAATACTATTCACATGAATAGTAAATCTTCAACGTAGAATTCCACAAGTATTGCAAAGTTGATGGCCACTGATAAATGTGATATTGTTCCTATAGGGTATCTGTGAACTTATACCGCTGTTTTCCGTTAGAAGTACCGTTTTAGTCAAACGTACCAAAACATCATCAACGAAGGTACGGACGCGTACTGTAACCTTAACTCTGATGCTTATTGTAAATTTTTATGTGATAGATAGTCTGAGATTCTGTTTTTATAAAATTGTGCATACACATTAAGCTATATACGGGTTATAGTCATGATAATGCCGTTGAGTTTTCCTAGCGCTGAGGACACGGATGTACACCGTGGCACTGGGTAGTGCAGACTGGATTAAAATATGAGGTGGTTGTGCTGTTGAAATGTGATTATGCTGTAACTATCATGAATATCTATTATATATAAAATTGTTACATAAGCATGAGGTTAACTGTTACCTGAGGTTCAATGGGAATTGAACCTCAGCTCTTACCATAGCCTCAGGTTCTGGCGGAGACAGGGATACTGACAAGGGTAAGCAGGCTGCTTAAGGACTCGGACGGAGGATTGTTTATCTATTGCTGTTTTCTTATGTATTTTGAGTACTTGAATATTTGGATGACTGTATTAGTATCAACACACCAATGTTGGTTAAATATCAGATACACGTTTTGTTTTAAAATGAAAACTCTTTTCCGATGCCACTCTGTTTAAATTATTCAAAACTCTGATAATCTCTTTTGAAAATCGCATATTAAAAGACGGGACGTTACATGAGACCTATTTATTCTTTTCCATATATTAATAAATTTTTTGGGATTTTTCAAATTCAAACAATATTTATTTAGAATTTTCTCTTTTCTTGTTTCCCTCCATTTTTATTATCCTCAAATTGCATAGAATGAAGAGAAGTCAAATATTCTACTACCAAACTTGGCCTAACTGTCTGTGCGTGAACGTGGCCCCTGGTTTGCGTACCTCAAGGACCGAGTAAAGTTCACGGGTCTGGGTCTAAAGCAACTTTTTACGAAAATTGAATTTGTCGTTAAATCAGTTGAAATATATATATATATATATATATATATATATATATATATATATATATATATATATATATATATATATATATATTAGTCTAATTATAGTTGACCGGATCGACTACTGTAGACTGATTTACTGGTTTGTTGGAATAGCCGGCGGAGTGTTTTGATACCATGATTTAGACCTTTTTATTTCTTTTTTCTCAAAACCATGTTTCATGTTATGCAATCAAAGAAAAAATATATAAAATCTAACCCCATATCCAAAATTGTTACTCAGACTAGTTAATTAAGTCTCAAGGAAGAGAAAAAATATCAAAAAAATCTCAACCCCAAATCCCCTATCAAAAAAGTTTATAGGCTTTTTTTTATATATATATATTAATTACAAAATTTCAATATCAAAAAAGTCTCATTGTTAAAATAGTTTTTCCTGTTAAAATAATTTTTTCTGTTGTTAAAATTTCCCTATGAAAAATTGTTGTCAAAATAGCTTTTCCTGTTGTCAAAATAGCATTTCTTGTTATTAACATTTTTTCGATTTTCCATTGGCATGTAAATTTTAGAAACCTAGGAAATTTTTGACAACAAGAAAAGTTATTTTGACAACAGAAATAACTATTTTGATAACAATTTTTTATAGAGAAATTTTAACAATAGGAAAAGATATTTTGAGAACGAGACTTTTTTAATAATAGAATTCCATAATTAATATAAAAAAAATTCCTAAGAACTTTTTTGATAGAGGATTTGGGGTTGGAACTTTTTTGATACTTTTTTCTTTCTTGGGACTTCACTGATATTTTCGCTAAAATCTAGCCCGATATATTGCCATATCCAAAACTGTTACTAGTCAGGGGACTGATGAATTTCCGGGTCATTAGTCTAATCGACATACTTGAATTGAGTTTTGATATTATGATTAGTAATAGTTGTAGGCCAATAATAGTTGGATCTACCGAAAATGAATACTCATAACGTGGTAAATCTCTATCAGAAAAATGACTACATTCAGAGACGGAGCTTAGAAGGGACTAGAGGGGGCATGGCCCCCCCCCCCCAAAAAAAAAAAATTGAATCAGTGTGTGTGTACTCTGTTTTGGAACCAGCAAACAGAGGAAGTCGAGATTGAGAGACGTGGGGTCGAGATTGAGGGCGAATGAAGATAGAAGGGGAATCGGAGAAGAGGAAGGACCGACTGTTGCATGCAAGCTTAGATTTTGATTAAGGTGAGTTGAAAGCCATTAGGAACGTAGCTTAAGTTCACATGAGTTCTCTGCTTTCTAAATAATAACAGAGACCATTAGTTTGTAGCTTGCATGTGGAGTCTTTGAACTTGCTTTTACTGTACTAGGGAAAGAACAAAAACCTTACTGTCACTATATAAATATATGTTAGTGTTGAGTGTTGAGTCCCTAGTTTTGTTGTGAGAGTATATATATAGGTATATAAATGTGCATTTGGAAGATAACTTTGAATAATGTTTTAAGGAAACCCAAAACCATAACTTGCTGATTCCCAAATAGAGGAAGAAACAGAGTACACTACAGCACACTCAGGGATCAACTTCACTTGAACGTTCCTGGAATCTTTGTTGCTTATTTGCAGGTGATTGGAGCAAGATTTGTGCCATGGTATTTCACGAGGCAGATGAGGCTTCCTTGTTTGCATATATAATCGGTGATACAGGGAAAAAGAGGGGGAAGATGAATAGTAACAGTGCCCCCCCCCCCAAATATAATTATACCAAGCTCCGTCCCTGTACATTCAATGTCTAAGAAGGGCTCAAATTGTCAAACACCCTACTCCCAATTAGAAAATACTTAGCTTGTGTGTATCACTTTTTTTTTTTGCTTCTGCAAGGTATCCCCACAGCCGGTAGCCATGAGACTAATCCCCCGCCCAGGGTCAGCGCACAAAGTAGTAAAGGGCTGACCACGGGATGCTTTCCATTCACAAGAGTTGGGGATCGAATCCTCAACCACTTACTTAAGGGACGAGCTGCTGAACCATCACGTCCACCCGTTGTAGTTTTATGTGTATCACTTTTCTTAGCTAGCAATTGTGCCATGCCTATCTTTTTTTTTTTTGGCACGTTATTGCCGGCCTGAACGGACTTGAACCCATGAGAAGGGCCACCACAGGAAAACTCCACCACAAAGGTGTTGGCCTATCAAATAATAAAAACGACAAGGGTGTGAGCCCAAAAATTTCCTCCACAGCCTGCTCTATCTTACCCTTTGAATAATTGCATAAGAATTTTTATAGCCGTATGATTCGAACAATGATTTAGGAAATTAAGTAATTTCAGTACTGAAAATATAAAATGAAATAAAATAATCAAGTTCGATCTCTCATAGAAAACGAACACTCTATTTTACTAAAAAAAGGGATTAAAGTAAACCATGCATGTTTTCTTGGGTACATTTTATATTTTAGTTTTAGTTGAGGATTTTGATTATTTTTATTTAAAAAAGGCTAATGCTTAAAAAACGAATAGAAATGTATGCCAAAATCCCAACCACACTTAATTGACTATGTCAAACTAGATGCTTTGCATGATTTTAAATATTAACTAACATTATTTTAGTTGAACAATTGAGCATTTTCAATCGGGCGTCACCCATAAGTTACAAGCTCTTTAATTTCCAAAGGAGTTGATGAATAAGAAAGGTTGAATATATACTTCTTTAAATGCGTTTTTTGCAAACAAAAAAAGAAAAAGAAAAAAGAAGAAGCTATTTGTAAAAAATATTTTAACATAAACTCATTACATTAACCTTAAGTTTTCTATTTTGAAATTTGAGTAGATTTTTATGTTTAATTATTTCTCCCATTAATTTTATCGATTTGCACTGGCATTATTAAGGTTTTGTTTTAAATGAAGATCATCGTTTCCTTCCAAAATTCATTTCTATTAACTTTTTGTCAAGGTTTTCCATATTTAAAAATTACAAAATTCCAAACCAACTAGTCATCTCTACTGCGTAGGGAGGCTACTTAAGAACTCCACCGAGAGGGGAGAGAGAACCTTACAAAGAGAAGGAAGAAGCGATACCCTAAGGCCCCGTTTGGTTCAAGAAACTTTTAGGGAGGGAAATGAACTTAAAGAAATGAAAGGAATTGAAAGGAAGATTCAGAGGGAACTTTAAAAAATTTAGTTATTTGGTTGACATGAGAATTTAATTAAGTTGAGGGAAGATAATTTATTTGGTTTGAAGAAAATTAGGTTAGTTTAGTGGGAAGAAGAGGTAAAATACCTATAATACCCCTCAAAATTAAAATCCCCACTCGTCTCTCACTCTCATCTCTGCCTCTCGTGAGTCCGTCTCTCTCGCTCACTCTCACCTCTGCTTCATCTTCTTCGTCCTCCACCTCGCCAGCACCTCTACTTCCTCCACCATCGCCGGCGTCTCACTCTCGCTTCTACTTCGTCCTCCAACTCGCCGGCACCTCTGTGTCCTCCAGCTTGTCGGCGCCTCTGCGTCCTCCACCTCGTCTGAAGAGAAGGTTCTTTTTTCCTTTTGTCTGTTTACATATAATAAAGAAAATTAACCTAGGCGGGACTAGGTCATGCACGCACACAAAAGCTAACCAAATCAACTTGGGCAACTCTCTAGGTTGAGACTAGGTCACCCATGTTGTTTGGGATAAGATTTTGGCTAAGTTAAATGGAAGATCGAACTAGTCAGATGATGACTAGTTATTGATTTTTTCTTTAGGAGGAATTGGTCAGATCGGTTTGAGTTTTCAAACCCCTCAACATAGTCAAACATAAAACCAACTCATATGAATGCTTTAACTGTTTGATCTTTTTTTTCCCTTTGTTTTGCTTCAATCTAGATAACACTCTTGTGATTTGTGAATTTAAGTCAAAGCAATCTTTTTTAAATGGTGGGTAAATGAAGAGCACATAGTTATCATCACACACAAACATACTCACGCACTCTACATAGGTTTAAACATGTGACCTCTCCCCTGAAGGGAGATGTGGATGTCATGTAAGCTAAGGCTTATTGGTAAGTAATAACATATTCTCATTTATAAGTTGAGATAAATAAAAGTCGAAGATTTCTATTGTATTATTGTATTTCAGTTAAAAAGTGTTCATATCAATTTCTTAGGAAACTTAAGCTCATACGTTTTTGTTCTTTTCTATGTTGGTCTCTCTTCAAACTAATTAATTTTATATTCCCTTCAATTTAAAAAAAAAAAAAAAAGCCGGCTAATGCAATAATGTCATTAACATTATTATATTATTATTGATTATCGACTTTGAGCTTGTGATTGACACATGGGTGTATAATTATTGTTATAATTCTCAATGGCAATTATTTTTATTGATTTTCTTAATTATTCATTTAACCTTCAAAATAGGGTTAGATTAAGAAGGGACAAGGCATGAGA
Source organism: Acacia crassicarpa (assembly GCA_034222035.1). Taxonomy (NCBI): domain Eukaryota; kingdom Viridiplantae; phylum Streptophyta; class Magnoliopsida; order Fabales; family Fabaceae; genus Acacia; species Acacia crassicarpa. The sequence goes on along the minus strand of JAWXYG010000001.1, from coordinate 54,203,146 downwards.
TACCAAGAAGAAACAGCTGATAGACTGTTCTACGTTTCTCAATTATAGTTTTTGTTGTTATGTATGTCATTTTATAATTTATTAAAGAGGTAATTGAATAATAAATTTTAGTGAAAATTAATCTTTCCCTTAATTATGACTCAGTGCAACTAACTTGTGATTCACTCAAAACTATATATATATATATATATATATATATGGAATAAGATATTATCAATATCATTTTTTGTCATTACTACATTTCACCGTTAGATTAAAATCACATCTACTTTTGTTATTTCTCTTTCTTATTGAAATTATGATCTAACGGTGAAAAAGTTGAAGTAACATTGATAATATACAACAGCCGAACATATAAATGAGTCATCAAGTAAACTTATATTAATTCAAATTGCCTGGATAATAAATAATTTATTTCATTGTTGGTAAACTATTTAATTTAATTAAACTCATTCCCCATGGGACTCAGTTTCCCTACTTGACCTTTGGCCAAGTACTGGGCGTTTGTCCTTTAGGGGGGAGTGTTGATGATCTGAACCATCTATATTTATTTTTTTATGATTTTTTAAAAAAATTTTGAAGTTTTTTTTTTCAATACCAATCAGCATTTTGAAGTATATTTTTAGTATCAGTCAGTATTCTGAAATATTTTTTTTAAGATCCTTAAATAATTTTTCAAGATCATGAAATATTTTTGAATAGCAGTAAGTACCCTGAAGTATCTCTTCAGTACTAGTCGATCCCCCTGAAGTATCTTTTCAGGATACCAACGGGATACTAAAAAGATACTTTGGGTACTGACTCCTACTCAAAAATATTTCATGATCTTAAAAAATTATTTGAGGATCTTGAAAAAATATTTTAGGATACTGAATGGTACGCAAAAGATACTTTAGGGTTTTGACTGCTACTCAAAAAAATTTCATGATCTTGAAAAATTATTTAAGGATCCTGAAAAAATATTTGAGGATACTGACTGGTACTAAAAATATATTTCAGGATGCTACCTGGTATTGGCACCCCAAAAAAAAAAAACTTCAAAATTTTTTGAAAAAAATCCTAAACAAAAATAAATATGGACGGTCTAGATATCTAGACCGTCAGGCGCTCGCCCTTGCTCAGCCTATTGGTTCCATTCACCATCTTAAGGCCCTTTTGGGATAGTAGTGATAGAAGTGGCTCAGCATCTAATTGACTTTTTTTCTGTTGGACTTTTCTTGATGTGATTTTTGTTTGGAATAACGGTGACAGAAGTGATTTTTTTTCCTGATGGATTTCTATTTGGTATAGCTTTTGAAAAGATAGTTAAAATAGAAAAATAAACTCTATTTTATTTTATATATTCAAACCAAATGGGAAAAAAAAAAAGTTAAAAAAAACCTGGCATTGCAAAATTTAATTAATTTCGTGCCCCGGCACTTTGAATTGCAAGATATATTCAAACCAAATCCTTATCTTTGCTGAACGCATATCGTCAGATATTCATTTCGTGCCCCTGCACTTTCCCTTGCATTTACATAATTCCGATTTCTTCTGTGAACGTTTCTTCCTCCGATTGCTGGATTCAGTTTTCTCATTATCAATGGCAACGGCTTGTATTAATCGTCGCCCTTTCATCTAGGTAAGCATCTTTCTCGCCGCTGCAAGGATCTCGTCGTGTAATTACTGAATTTCTCATGATCGATCTCATGTTTAGAACACAAGAGAGCCATAGTGACTTCAGATTCACTGGTTATATCAGAGAACTAGAGAAATTGCTATCAAAATTCTAGAAATTTATTAGGGTTATTCTATGAATTGCTTGAACAGGAAATAGTCTCTGATAGATTAGAGAAGGAGGACAAGAGGTAGCTCGCGGATTTAATTGCAGAGGAAGGAGAGTAGCAGGCGAAATTTTTTTGAAGAGGAGAGAAGCACGATGCAAAAATAATACTCGTTAGTTTCAGAGGGATTAGCTTCTTTGTGCTTCATAGTTATGTTCAGACTCTTCTTCATCATCATCTTTATCTTCTTCTTGGTTAACAATGTTGAGGGAAAGCCTCATAATTACAGTGAAGCATTGGCAAATTCATTATTGTTCTTTCAAGGTCAAAGATCAGGGAAGCTACCTCTGAACCAGCAAATCACTTAGCGCTCTGACTCTGCTCTCTCTGATGGTTGCCTTGCCAATGTATGTTATTCTTTCCTGTTTATGTTTTTCATAATGGGAGGAAGAAATATAAATACGACCGAAATATGAGAATCTAGATATGGTCTCTTGAAATGGCTTTATTCTTGTAAAGTCCTTAGAGATTATTCTGGAATTAATTTTCTTTAAAATGAACTAATTGTTCTCAGTGAAATTAGTTGTCATTATCTTAATTATTATCATTTGAGAAGTTAAAGTTGTTACTTGTTAAATTGTTGTTGTCATTTATATTCAATCAGCAAGAATTTTTTATGAAATTAGTTGTGACTACGTTAGTTGTTGTTGTCATGTGATAAACTAATGTTGTTATGTGTTAAATTGTTGTTATCATTCCATTTTTTTAAGAAATTAAGGTCATTTAAGTAATTTCACTACAAAATTTAATCTTATACCAGTCCTTAATATTCTTGCGGTGATTAGGCAATTTCATGATCTGAATTAGGATTTGTTATATGTTCGTTGATGTCATTCTCCCTCTACACTATTTTGACGGCGTATTTATCATTTACTTTTATATGTTAGTTGCTTTAAAAATTTGAATTACGCTTTTATAGTAGATAATGGAGAGATAATTTTTATAAGGATTAAGGGGTATTTTTGCTCTGAAAGTTTTTACGGAGAGGCAATTTTTCCTCGGAAGTTTTATGGAGGCAATTTCGCTTTGAGAGTTTAAAAAATGGAGCAATTTTGCCCTCACCGTTATCTCAATTAATTTTAAATACACTGAGCTAGCAATCTACATGTCATCTATTTCATTTTTGTTAAAGTGCAAAATTGCCCCAAAAATTTTAAATCTAACTTTTGAGAAAAAGATGTAGTAGAAGATACATGGACTTTTGATACAAATTTATGTATTTAAAAAAATGATATGAATGACATATAGACTATCAACTTAATATATTTGATTAACTAATGATTAAAACTAATTGTAATAATGGTCAGGGAAAAATTGTGCCCCAAAAAACTTTGAAGGAAAAATTGCCTCTTAACCCTTTTTTCAAAGATAAATACTAATGTCAAGTTATTTACATTTTCAATCACATGATGATGTGTTCTAATTTTTTTAAGATATATAACTTTTTTACAACATTTTTGAGATATTTATGTTTTTTGTTATTGGGGGATAAATTATGCATTCAGTTCAGACATGATATAGCAACTTTGTTATTTTTTTATGCCTTCAGTTATTTTGGCATGTGACTATTTTGAATAAAATATCTAAAAAGTAAACAGTCAACAGAGCATCTTGGTAGCGTTCAAAAAAAAAAACAGAGCATCTTGGTGTGGGCTCATTAATTTATTTGTTAAAATAAAGTGCACGCAGTCAAATGTTTCCCAAAGACGGCACAAATTATATATAATTTTTGCTTAAGAAAATAATACATGGACCTAACAATAATAACAGTGATATATATTTTTCGTTTTATATCAATACATTGATCCTTTTATTAAAAAAAGTACTACTCCAGTCATATTTACCTTTTTTTTTTTTTTTTTTGTCAAAGAACATTTCATGTCTTTTCCTACGTTGTCAAAGTGGTCAACACTCACATGTCAATTAATTTCATTTCATCTAAATAAATATTAGTTTAAGTTTAAGCTTTTTATTTGAAATAGCCTAGGCCTTTATTAATTTGACTCATGTTCAAACAATTAAAAATAGAATAGAGGATAGAATGATTTGATTCAGGCAGTGTTATGAAATTAAAACAAATATAAGTAGTTTCCTCTAAATCAAGCAAGAAAAATTAAGAAATTAAACTTTCTAATCATCACAATAATATTTTATATTTTGGCAGGTGGATCTAACAGGAGGCTACTATACTGCTGGAGATAATGTCAAATTCAACTTTCCAGTGGCCTTCACCACCACTATGTTATCCTGGGGCACACTTGAATATGGCCTAAGAATGGGCCCCCAAATCCATGAGGCCCGGGCCGCAATCCGTTGGGCCACCGACTACTTCCTTAAATGCGCCACTGCAACACCCGGTCGACTCTACGTTGGAGTTGGTGACAAGATTGCGGACAGTAAGTGTTGGGAAAGGCCAGAAGACATGGACACGGTTCGAACCGTGTATTGGGTCTCAGATGATAAACCGGGTTCGGAGGTGGCCGGTGAAACTGCGGCCGCCCTAGCCGCCGCCTCCATTGTTTTTCATAAGGTTGATCCAATATACTCAAAGATTTTGTTGAAGACGGCCAAAAAAGTGTTCAAATTTGCTTTGCTGCATCAAGGTTCTTATAATACTTCACTAGGATCAGCTGTCTGCCCATTTTATTGCTCATATAATGGTTACAAGGTAATTAAGTAATACTATTCCAATTATGTTTTTTAGACTCTACTATTTTCAGAGTTTTTATCTTGTCGAGTTTTACATTGATCACTTTTAGAGTATTATTTACTATGTTAGACTTGATAGGCCTCATTATACATAAACTGTACAGTTAACAGTACATAATGTGTCCTTTTTGATGTATATTCTAATTTGGTTTCTAATTAAAGTTAGTTTTCTTTCCTTTTGTGTTTTATTCTCGACAAGCAAGCTGTGTAAAGAGTCTGATTTTCAATAATTTTTCCTTTTGATTTAGGATGAATTATTGTGGGGAGCTGCTTGGCTATTTAGGGCAACAAAGGCTGTATATTACTATAATTTGATTAATAATTTGGTAGCTGATTATGACCAACCAGAACCAGACATCTTTAGTTGGGACAACAAGTATGCTGGTGTTCATGTGCTTCTTTCAAGGGTAAATATCTTTAGTTAGATCATGGAGTGTACTCTCAATTTTATATATATGAGAATTTTTGTACGAATTATCAACTTGTTCTTATTTATAAAGGATACTAATAGTTTGTCTGAGATTTTAATTAGTATCATTTTCCATCTTAACCCCCAATTAATTATTGGTTGGTATCACTGCATTAATTATTGATTTTCTCATTATTCTCTCTTTCTCTCACCCACACTCTATAGATAATGGTGCTTTTGTAAAATAGGCTAGATTTTATATATCTTTATCGTCTTTAACCAACTTTTTATTTTCATAATATGGTTATTTGTATCTTAAAAAAGGGTGTGAAAGGATTTTTTTTTTTTTTTAATAATAAATGTGTTTGTATTCCATATAAGAAGGTTGTTTTAAGCATTGGCTTCTATATAAGCTACTATACTTTTTTAAATGTTAATGCAGAGAGCAATGTTAAAGCATGATAAGAACTTTGATCAATACCAGCAAGCAGCTGAGAATTTTGTATGCAAGATTTTGCCCAACTCTCCCTCTTCAACTACCCAATATACACAAGGTACGCAATTGAATATGTATTAGAAAACTAATTATAATTACTTAAATATGCTCCTCCATTTATTTTTGTATTTTAGTGATGAAAAAGTAACTGATTAAATATATTTGTTGTTGTTGTGTATATATAGGGGGGCTTATGTTCAAGCTTCCTGAGACCAATCTTCAGTATGTGGCATCTATAACATTCTTGCTCACAACCTATTCTAAGTACATGTCATCCATAAATCATACATTCAATTGTGGGCATCTCTTGGTCACTCCAACAACCTTAACAAGTCTTTCAAAGAGACAGGCAAGTTAATTATATATTCATCACACCTTATTATTTATCTCTTGACTTCACTTTTTGATTTGATTTAATACTTTTAGGTGGATTACATTCTAGGAGACAACCCTTTAAGGATATCCTACATGGTAGGGTATGGTCCTTACTTCCCAAGGAGGATTCACCATAGAGGATCTTCCTTGCCCTCACTAGCAAGTCACCCTCAAAGCTTTGGATGTAAGGGTGGCTTCCAACCATTCTTCTACACCATGAACCCTAACCCTAATATATTGGTTGGAGCCATTGTCGGTGGTCCTGATCAGAACGACAGATTCCTAGATGATCGCAAAAATTATAGTCACTCAGAACCTACCACTTACATTAATGGTGCCATTGTTGGAACTCTTGCATACTTTGCCACTGCAAATTTGTAGGATCAAGTTTAGCCATTTGCCTTCATTTGGAGTTGGTCGTCTATGTATATGCGCCAACCAACAAATAAAAAAAGATAGAGGCTTTGAATTTAGTTGAGTGTGTGAGTTTTCTATTTATAGGATGTTCATGAGCTAAAACTTGGACCTAAGTTTTAGACAAAGTTCTGAATCTCCTAAATCCTAAACTCTTAAGACATGTACGTAACTTATCTTAATATGAAAGATCGAGGTTGGTTCTTGATGAACTATCAACTCTTTCTTTATATTTGTAAGAATAATGGAATGATCGATCAAATCAATTACCTCAAGCTAGTTTCTCGATCCCAATAGAATCCACTTTACTTTTTTTTTTTTTGGGTGAAATTTGGAAAACTAAAAATAACAAGCAAGTAAAAAAAAAAAAAAGGATGATCTTTGTGAACTTAATGAAACTTGCTTTGCATTATTGTTGAAAACAACATAAGTCGTATAATGGCTTGATCTTGATCCCAATTATAGAAACGACATAAAAACATTGATATCGATGATGATGATGATATGTACGTACGTGTTACTCTATGAGGAAAAAAGAAAAATAAAAACAATTATAATAATGAATATTTCACCAACCCCTTAGTAGCGTAATGACATAAGAGCCAGTATTAGCTGACCTCCCTTCCCTATGTTCAGGTTCGAATCCTGCCCCCTCCCCTACCATAATCTATAAAATATATATATATATATATATATATATATTGCTTGCATTAGATAATAAAACAACAATCTAAATGTTGAGATGAAGAACTAAGTGTTCTAAACTTGTTGAACAAATTTTAACCTAATCCAATACTTAATAAATGTGTGAACGTAGATTTATCAAAATGCCCTGTGAATATGCGAAAATGATTTTCCTTCCTTTTTCTCTCCCCAATGGCTGTGCTCCTATTTAACTTGGAAATTGGAATAATAAGACTTCACCCTCAAACCCTAATCTGACCCTGCTATATATATATATATATATATATATATATATATATATATATATATATTAATTTGTGAGACACAGATGATATTTAAATATGAGGCCTTTTTTCACATAAGAAGGAAGCATAACCCCCCCCCCCCCCCCCCCCCCCCCCGACAATCTCTTTCGTTTCCCATCTTCATTACCATTTTTTACCCAAGTTCCCCCTATAATTAATTCTTATAGATGTATAAGCAATATTATTGATATCCATGTAAATGAAATGGGGGTATTTAAGAAAAACTCGCACACGTTTCTTTTTATAAAAAAACAATTACAAAAAATTGTATAAGATCGGAGGAATCATATATGAAATAAAAATATTGTCTCCATTATTTTTTATAAAACAACTTTTAGAAGGTTTTATTGTTTCTATTTATAAAATATTTCACAAAATCTAAGCAATAATCAATATTATTTTTTTATAAAATTTCTGTAAAAAATGAGTTATTTTAATTAATTAGGAGAGAGTATGAAATAAAAAGAGTATTCATGGAAAAAGCATGTAAATGAAAGGCATTAATTAATCTTATATTTTCATAAATTGTAAAAAAATTGGAAGAAGCACATGATGGGGGTGAAAGACTTGATAGAGCGAGAAAGATAGAGATGAACTGGGCCCAAGACACATTCTGTTTTACTCTTTTGTTCTAATTATAAGACATAATTAGCCAATGTGAGTTGGCATAGATGGTAAGAGATCTAGGACTAGGCCCTTGGGTCATGAGTTCGATCCCCTCTGCCGTCGCTAGGACTCCTTTGGTAGGCGATCTCGTAAATCCCCAGTAAGTGCTCATAGAGTCCGGGGCCGTGCCCTGGCCTTGGTAGGGGGACTGATGTCGAACCTTCCAAAACTTTTATCATATCAAAAAAAAAAAAAAAATAAGACATAATTATTTTTTTTTAGAGAAATTAAGGAAGTTAATTAAATTACTTTAGAGTATTTTTATTTTTCTTCAAAGTAATTAGTTTGACTAATAAACTATAATATAATCTAAAGATATACAACATATAAAATGATTAAGTAACTTATTTAGTTTCCTTAATCTCTCCGAACGAAGTCAACTATATCTTATAATTAATATCGGAAGTAGTAATTTTTGTTTTGGGCCTTAACCCCATATTGTTACCAAAACCCACCCACGAGCACTTACACACGTCTGGAGTCTATATATATATACTACCTCCGGTCCTAATTATAAGGCATAGTTGACTTTATTTGGAGAGATTAAGGAAGCTAAATAATTTACTTAATCATTTTATATGTTGTATATCTTTAGATTATATATTAGTATGTGAGTCAAACTAATTACTTTGAAGAAAAAAATAAAAAGAAAAATACTCTAAGTTAATTTAATTAGCTTCCTTAATTTCTCCAAAAAAGTCAACTATGTCTTATAATTAAGACCGGAGGGAGTATATATTTTATTTTTAATATAAGACCTATTTATTTAAATTTAAAAAATTAAAGAAAATAAGTTATGTGATGTAATATTTCTAAAATACTTTTACATTATGTTAGATTACATGTCATTTTATAAATTATACAAATTTATTTACATAAAAGTAATAAATGGAAGAGATGAAATGGCAACAGGTCTTGCATTTATGATTAAAAGTCACTCTAAACTAGGTAGCACATTACAGAAGGAGTATACAGTTCGCAAAAAAGAAATATTATATTTCTTTTATTAATTATTAATGAATTAACTTTAAAAGAAATGTCGTACGCTGGCATATAAAATATAATTGACGTGGACAGTATTTTAGAAATCTTGACTCAATCTCCCTGTTTTTAATAAAGGACAAAATGAATCAAGTGTATATGTATATACTATGTGATGGAATATCACTTAAAGGGGGTGAATAGGTAATTATAAAATTCCTTTGCTAATTGCTCGAGAACACTTATAATCAGTGACGGACCCAGGAATTAATGTTTGTGGGTGCACAATTCGTGAGTAAATTTAGGGGTTTGGGGGCAACGCTCCCGAATTTTTTTTTTTTTAAGGAAAGTTTAAAATACATTAAAAATCAAATAAATATAAACAATAAAAGAAAAGAAAAATTCAACTTAACATATAAAAAAATTTAACAAGATTAAGGAACATGTTGCAACCTATAAGCTAGCTCATCTCAATGCTTCCTCTATTGGAACCTATAAGATTGTATCTTTTTTTTTTGTATAGGGACACTAAGCAATTGAAGCTATGATTTCCAATTTCAAAGCAACTAAACAATTCGCACTCTCTGCCAATTTAGTAAGTAATCAGCAAATAATCCAAAACAAAATAAATTAACATCTAAAGGATAAAAAGATAGTATTTGTAATTAATAAATTATTGATAAGTAAACTAAATAGGTGTTTTTTTATATCTTTTTGCGTCTTAACCCCTTAATGAAAGATTGCGTAGCTCATCTGGTAGAGAGCATCCTCTTAGGATGCAATGCGCCCCTTTGGTCGCGGGTTCGAAACCCCTTGGGTGCTGTTTTTGTGCCAGCGTATATATGAAGGTGTTAGGATGTGTTTCACTGTTTCACAAAAAAATATGTATGAAAGAAGCACCTGGAGGAATCGAACAGGGGTTATTACACTCACCTCTATGGACCTATTACCAACTAGGCTACTTAGAAGAGTTGATATTGACTTCCTTCAAAAAATATATATATTATTAAAATGTTACTGTCTGCACTTGCCCACACTGGCACCAGTGTGGGTCCGCCCCTGCTTATAATAGAGACACTGAGAGGAAAGTAATGAGCACAAGAAGTTTATACTGGTTCGGTTCAATTTTTGACCTACATCCAATCCCCAAAAACTCTCTGAGATTTCCACTATCTTTCAAACACAGATACAATTACACACTCTATACTCAGCATGATCCTCTCACACGGGGACTCACTCCCCCTTACAAATTATAATTGTACACCCACATTTAAGGTTCCACAACCTTAAAATTTAAACTGAAAATAAAATAAGTGTTTAAGTAACTCTTCACGAGTAAATAAGTGTTAATCACTGAAGTACAATTTATTCGAAGATATTAATGAAATAGGTGAAACAGTAAATTGCAATAAGTTCAAATTGAATGCACAGTGTTTTGGTAGGTGACCAATTCAAACCTTCAGGTATTTATAGATGTTGTATTTAATGATCGCTGATGAAACTTGAGTGTAGCCATTGGGTCTTCTTTAAAATGTCCGTTAGACTTGAAGCGCGAAAGGTATGTGTATAATCGCAGTTGCAATATTCTTTAATTCCTTTATTCCTGCAATTATGACTGTTGGGAGCCCAGCAAAAAAATGAAACAATCTTTCCTAAAACGTCTTTCGGATGCCTAGAGGTTTGTCTGTTGGTTAAGGTCTTGATAAGGCAAGTGGATTAAATGCTCTCTGACACATCGACTGCTTTATTCAAATTCCTGAGATAATCTGTGTTCTAATCATCTGTAACTCACTAGCAAACTGATTAAATCAAGTTAAGAACATCAATGAAAGATGATATGATGAATCCATAAGCATACTTAGAGAATTTAAGATTTAAGATAAGTATTTGCGAAAACAGAGACCACCTCGGCTACAGTCAACATAGGCTCGAGTTATAGTATCATGAAAGACAGGAAGAACTGTAATACCCCATATTATTAGTAATAGTAATGATATTATTATTAATAGTTATTATTAATAGTAATAACCCAATAGTTATTGTTAATAGTAATAAAACATTTATTTTATATAGTCTTGGTGATCCAAATATTCTTAGTCTTAATTGCCGTAAGAATTTTCTACTTATATACTAAGAAAAAAAACCAAGTCACATTAATTCAAATCATGATTGATTAAATTAATGTGCTATACCCTATCACATTAAATTCACATCATGATTGATTGATGACCATGATTGTTTTTAGGTAATAAGTCCATTACTGCCAACCAAGTCACATTAATTCAAATCATGATTGATTGAATTAATGTGATATACCCTATCACATTGAATTCACATCATGGTTGATTGATTTAATTTAATATACCCTATTAATGAGTTGACAATAGTAAAAGAGACAAAGCTAAACCCTAATTCTAAGTTATAAATAGAGGTCTAGCTTAACCTTGAATATTCATATTCTCTTCTACTACTTCTTCTATTCTTACTCTGAGTCAATTATTTTCTAAGAGGTTAGCAAAAACGGATATCAGGTAATCCTAATCCCTAGAACAATAGGAATTAGTTGTTGCATGTCGATCTCGATTTTTGTGGAAAACTCTTAAATGTATCACTGCATTTTTATATGTATATATATGTTCCTTTTCCGAATCACTTTATGAAAGCAAAAATCCTCAGTTTTCGTGATTGAAAATTACATATATTCTTCATTAATATATATAATACCTTACATCTTTTGCCTTGGGTGCTTTAGCTTTTGCATGTATGTATGTATGTATGTATGTATGTATGCATGTGTGTATGTATATATATACCCTTTTTAATTTGCCCAATCTGCACATATGTTAAAATATATACATGTTCTCTTTTTAAATGATTTTACCTTGGGTTTTCATAATTAACAAATAGCAATATATATACTCGGTTTGATTTTCGTAAATTTGAAAAATCTATTTTGTATGATTGAAATTTATAAATGCTTATATATTTATATATTTTATTGAGAAATCCATTTATTATGTGAGTGTATTTAAAATACTTTAAATCGTGGGAGGATAGCTTTGGGATGGTACCTCCTAAAGTGATGAACACAACTCTTAGGCTTTATGCCTCGATATATTATTTGATGTGAACTTGATTATATTCGTTCTTCCCAAAGTGGTGTCTGGCAGGTTTCTAGGACACTAATAGCAGCTTTGGGAAGAGGTGTGCATATTAGGACGAATTGTTTTACTGTGATATGGCCAAATTGATGATTTGTGACTGGCAGGTTTTCGGGTCACAGGGTAGACTGGCAGGTTTCCGGGTCAACCATGGTTCTCTTCCCACTAAACTAAATAGACTGGCAGGTTTCCGGGTCCAAATGAAATTAATAAAAATAATGAATGATATTTGATTCGATGAGAATATATAGATATGATGAGTATTGAAATTGATATTTTAAATTATATATATGTATATGATATTTTTCTTTCTTATCATCATGTGAATATTATTATTATTATTATTATTATTATTATTATTATTATTATTATTATTATTATTATTATTTTCTATGTTTATTAGGATTACCAGCTTTTGCTGATGTTTGTGTTCTAGGCTGTGATGATCCTTCGGGGGAGCAGATTTTCAGTGAAACAAGTTTCAAAGTTGGGCTATTGGGGCTAGCAGTGAGAAGTGAGGAAGAACAATGAGTAATTCTAGCTAGTTTATTTTATTTTAATTTATGTTTTGAATAAGACATTTTTATTTAAGTTTGGATTTAAGTTAATGTAATAAAGTAGCCTTACACTTGTTTCAGTATAAGTGCGGCGGTAACACTTTCCAAGTTTTGATTATTTTGAATTTCAGTATTTATTCATAAAAATTATTGCAATTTCATGTTATTATAATTGTTAGAAATTTGGGGGTGTTACAAAAATATTTGAAAAACGAACTTGACTCAAGGCAGAAAATACCTTGGCTCGAGTCTAGCCATAGCCTCGAGTCACACATATTCCAGGCTCGAGTCACTCATAGACAATTGATAAAAGATATTGAAGATCTTCGACTCAAGGCAAAATATGAGGCTCGAGTCTACCTCTACACTCAAGGCATGTAAATAGGCCCGAGGCAGGAAATTTAAGTTTCAGAAAATCATTTTTAAATTTAAATCTGTGGCTTGAGTCTCTAGAAGTCTTGGCTCAAGCCTAGACATAAACTCAAGGCAGACATGTCGTTGGCTCTAGTGGCAGATCCAGGATTTTAAGTTTGTAGGTGCACAATCAGTAGGAGAATTCGGGGCTACCCCCGAATTTTTTTTAAAAAAGAAAAATTTTAAATGCATTAAAAAACAACTGACTAGGGAACATGTCGCAACCTATAAGTTAGCTCATCTCAATGCTTCCTCTATCGAAACCTATAACATTGTATCTTTTTCATACAGAGACACTAAGCAACTGAAGCTATGATTTCCAATTCTAAAACAACTCGACCACAAGTGAAAGTACTTAATTAACCAAAAATTGAGTTGAACTCTTTCCATTTGAAATCACTACCCAAAATTTCCAGACCATAATTTTTTTATGAGCAAGTGAAAGTGCTTAATTAACCATTTATACTAAGAACATTATGGAAAATGTATCAAAATGCAGCAGCAATCACAGAACCCATTCTCACCAGCAATTATCAGTATAACAACATACTACTCCTCAAATCACCATTCAAATTCAAGCCTAGGCTTTCACACTGTGAGCTTTCATTTATAATTTTATATTTCCACAGATGGCTCTGAGAGGTGTCAAACATGTTGATGAAATTGCGTAAATTGACAAAATTTTAAGAAAGAGAACTGTTCCAAGAGGACTCACCTGTCAACGTAGCAACAAGTATCATTTGGTATAAAGGAATCTCTTCAACAAATGCACTACCAACAAGAAATGTTTTTACCTGTCCATTGTGTAGTTTATATTTGCAAACCGATGTTCCCCAATGACATAGTCATATTCACAAAAGGAAGATATTTGTACTCACTGGATCATATAACCCAATTCTTAAGCCTCCATACACAAACTAGCGATGTAACCAGGAATGGTGCCTTTCCACAAAGCTGACAAGCCTTCTTCTCTAGAAATAGTTTTAATTGTGCCCAGCAAGCCCCTATATTTAGGCATACCTGTTCCATCACCAATTGCAGCTTTCTTTTAGAGTTGAAGCCTGACCTTAGATGTGTCAAGAGGAATAGTACACAACTACACAGAATCAAAGCAGAAACAAAACCACATATGCTTCATACAACTACTGCCATCAATCTTGACTCTAATCCAACCAAACCCAACCCAAAATAGAGAAAGGCACGAGCTTTACCTTAGAGAATAAAAACACAAACAGACCAGAAGCTCAGGTGGGTTAGAGATACGAAGGCAGCAAACAAGGACCAAGAATCAGACTCTATTCCTCCGGTGGTACTATTCATGCGAGGAGAGACCCAATACATTTGACCTTCACTTAGTTGAGTACACAAAAACAGAGCAGCGGACAGAAAGCCGAGAGGATCTGGAAGCATGGTGAGAGGTAGAGGGGAGAGTGAGAGAACAATGAAAATGTGAAAAGAGAAAGATGAAATTGGGGGAAAAACGGACAGAAAGTCGAGAGGATCTGGAAGCACGGTGAGAGGTAGAGGGGGGAGTGAGAGAACAATGAAAATGTGAAAAGAGAAAGATAAAATTGGGGGAAAAAAGAAAAAGCAATAAAAAGAATGGGGGAGGATTGAACCCACGACTTGAGGACCAAGGCTGAAGAGCATTAACCAACTATGCCACCCACACATCTTGTTACTAAATTCTATTAAATTATATATATTTTATAAAATTTTTGTGTCTGCACTTACCCACATAGGTACTAGTGTAGGTCCACCACTGGTTGGCTCGAGTTAGATGATTCATATTTTAAGATTAAAAGCTTATTGGTTCGAGTCTTTGAATACCTAGGCTCAAGTCTAGATCTAAACTCGAGGCTCTCTTTTGTCAGGTCGAGTTAACACACTATTTTGACGATAGATGCTCAAGTGTTTGGCTCGAGTCTATAACAGTGGCTCGAGCCAATATGACAGCAAAATGATTTTTCTGATAAAATGTGATTTTGACTGTTTCAAAGTTATTTTGCTTTTTTTTTTTTTTCTTGAACATACATTCTTTTCAACCTCAATCATCATCAAAACACAAATGAAGAACGAACACTACCTCCGGTCGTAATTATAAAATATAGTTGGTATTTTTTAGAGAAATTAAAAAAACTCAATAAGTTACTTAATCATTTAATAAATTGTGTGTTCTTATATTATATATTTGCTTATTAGTCAAACTAATTAGTTTGTAGAAAAAATAAAAATAAAAATACTCTAAAGTAATTTAATTAACTTCCTTAATCTCTTAAAAAAAGTCAACTATACATTATACTACCTCCGGTCCTAATTATAAGACATAGTTGACTTTGTTTGAAGAGATTAAGAAAGCTAAATAAGTTACTTAATCATTTTATATGTTGTGTATCTTTACATTATATATTAGTTTATTAATCAAACTAATTACTTTGTAGAAAAAAATAGAAAGAAAAATACTCTAAGGTAATTTAATTAGCTTCCTTAACTTCTCCAAAAAAGTCAACTATGTCTTATAATTAGGACCGGAGGGAGTAATTAGGACCGGAGAGAGTAGTATCATAAATAAGAAAATGAAACACAACAAAACCAAGGGAAGTAAAGTTATGATCCAAATCATAGAAGATGGAGAGATAACAGGAAGAACATAGGAAGGATGATGATCTTGAAGGAAGTATTTAATGTGCTGAACTATGACTTTAATTCGTAAAGAAGTGTTCCAAAAAAAAAAAGGGTAGTTCTTAAGGAAGTGTTTTTTAACTTTGAAGAGTCCTGTCTCAATCTCTAAACAAAAAAACTTCAAAATTGCTTTACAATAATTTAATAAGGACAATTTATGCGTTATCACAATAAAAGATAATTTAAGCTTGCGTGTCAAAGATGATCAAATGCAATAACGAAAAAGCTAGAAAATCTGTTCAAAATTGTTTTTTTTTTTTTTTTTATGGCGGAACTTTTTTGAGTCTGTCAAAAACTTACTTTTTTTATAATTATTTGGCTTGAAGCTTGTGAGTTGTGACCCCGTCAATTATTTGGCTGCGTAAGAATATAATATTTCTTAATTTTATATATTCAATTGGAAAGAAAAATAAACAGAGGAGTAACAGTAAAAAGATTTATCCATTAACTTAATTATTTCCCCGAGTACTACTATAAGGGACTCACACATGGCGGACAACGAAGAAAGGGGGAGCCAGATTGCAGCGTCCCTACCAAACGTGCTTCATTCGCTTTTTATAGTTCATCGTCTTCTTTCCTCATTCTCTGCAGTTTTCTCTGTGATTGAACATGGACGCCGCAAAGGAAGAATTTCTCAAGGAGTTTGGCGAGGATTATGGGTATCCCAACGGTCCCAAGAGCATTGATGAACTTCGGGCCACTAAATTCAAGAGATTACAAGGTCAGTAGTTTATCTCAGTAGAGAATTTCAATCTAACAAAGATAGGAAAGTGGAATGAAATTCATTCCCTTTTGTTTTTGGCTGCTTAGTTTGGTTCTGATCATGGTATGGAGTTTGTTAAGTTCCGTTTTTTGAATTGGCTTGATGGTAGAAGCAGTGTTGACTGAGATTTGAAACATATTCTGTGAAACATTTCTAACAGTCGTGATACACTAGAATTCAACAAGCCTCTTTCCTTTTCATTGCAAGATTGCATTCAGTTCCAACGAAGCTATTCTTCATGTCCAATAAGTATGTAGAATTGTTATTGTTAACAGTTTGGATTAAGATGACTTTAATTACCGATGAGATATGTGCTTAAACTGTGGAAGGGCCAAAAAGTGTGATGTTTGTGTCAAGTAAAGGTTTTTTTGTATCCAATAAGTTGTTGGTTGAGGTAGCACGAGGTCTCACTTGTAAGGCGGAGAGCACTTGTTCGAATCCCAGAAAGCACATTTGTTGGGAGAGGCAAAAACCTTTGCGCTCTAATCCTCCAAAGAGGAAACCTTGATCAAATTAAAAAGGGTTTTCTATAATCCTCACTATCAAATTTTTCTATGTTGTGTAATTAATAATTTCTGTTGCAATTCAAAATTTTAGATCTTGTATACTTGGATCATGCTGGAGCAACTTTATACTCCGATGAGCAGATGGAGTTTGTTTTCAAAGACCTTACCGGCAACGTATATGGAAATCCTCGTATCCTTATATGACAGTGATAACATTAAGATGTATGCACTTTTATACTGGCTTATTTTGGGCTTTGTGAAACAACTTCAAGTATTTGGTTTGAGCTTGTTATCCTTGACATATGTCTATTTGCAGCATGTACGATTATCCTTTTCCTTACACACATGTATATATGTACATGTGTTAAGTGTATGGTGCTTGTGTTGAAGAAATATTTGGTTCTGTCTGATCTTCGATTCACAATCATGGATTGCGTGCCATTTCATTGCCAGTTGCAACCAGTCTGAACTTTGTATGTTTCAACACTGGAAGTTTGGTTTGTCTTAAAAAAATATTTGCTTGCACAGGATTGCTAATTGACAGATTTTAAAGAGAACTTTGCTGTTTCATGATCTGTTACTTTGAATATTTTCAATTAAAAAGGCCTTTGTTTGCCCTTCAATATTGCCCGTTATGCTACTTATAATTCAAATACCTGTTCATTATTTTTAGCTTGAACTTAAAAGCCCAAAAAGTTGAATTCAAAAGCGTTCCTGTGTTCTTCAGGATGTTTGAAGCACTCTTCTGTCTGTAGCAACTATGTTACTTTGAATAGTTTAATTTAGAAAGGTCTCTGTTTGCTCTTCAATATTGCCAGTTATGCTACTTATATTTCAAATGCCTCTTCTGTATTTTTAGCTTGAAGTTAAAACCCAAAATTTGAATTTAAAAGCGTACCTGTGTTCTTCAGGATGCTACAAGCACTCTTCTGTCTGTGGCAACTATGTTAGCAATTAAGGAAATTTGATCTGGTTTGTGGAAAGTCTAGAGTAGGGGTGGAACTGCTGCCAATTTTCTGTTGATCACTTGTATTAGGGTCTCGTCTATAAATAGCAAATTGATGTGGTGAGTAGAAACTGGAGGGCAATGAAACAATTTCTAAGTATTATTTCCTACATCCTCATTTCATGTGATGATATCTCATTTATGCTTTCACCAAAGAATATTGCCTTTGGGACTTGTAGGGTTTTCCTTGATATATATTCAGATTAAATTGGATTTTCTTGGGCATTATTATAGTATTTGGTGCTTTAAATTAATGGCTTTTGAGGATTCCTCCTCATTATTTTACTCTTCTTTTTGTCTTTGATTCAGTAGATCTTCTACCTGGAATGAAATCCATTTCATATGAATCATATTCATACCTGTAGGATAACTTATTTTATTGGTAGTTTTCAATGTCAGTACTAAGTGAAATTCCTTAACATGCACACACTAGATAGCCAAAGTGACTCCAGTTCTGCTACATTGGAGATTGTGAAAGAAGCTCGTCAGCAGGTACATTGAGTTGTCTTAACACTTGAGCTACCTGTTGTAAAAGTCAATAAGGTTAAT
Organism: Acacia crassicarpa; assembly: GCA_034222035.1. Classification (NCBI taxonomy): domain Eukaryota; kingdom Viridiplantae; phylum Streptophyta; class Magnoliopsida; order Fabales; family Fabaceae; genus Acacia; species Acacia crassicarpa. Next base: position 54,184,646 of record JAWXYG010000001.1, on the reverse strand, counting down.
TTGAAAGCATCTTTTGTTCCCAAGAGATCTTTAGGATCAATGCATATTACATCTTAAATTCAGTCCTGTCTATCTAGGAGATGGCGAATGAAATACTAAGTTAAATTGCCTGATGAGCAATATGCTAATGTAGGTGGCCTTGTTCTTTTCCCTTGCTTAACAAACTTTGCAGGCTGGGCCATGTTGCCGCTAGTTCCTCACCAGGCTATTACTAATGATGTTTTTCATTTTTTTTCCCCATTATTTGTAGAGAGAATTAAACATATCTTAAAAATTTTACATTCATATTGGATTATTGTAATGTGAGCCATACAGGTCCTTGACTACTGCAAAGCATCTCCAAAAGACTATAAATGTATATTTACCTCTGGGGCTACAGCAGCGTTGAAGCTGGTTGGCGAGGCTTTTCCGTGGAGCTGTAAGAGCCATTTCATGTATACAATGGAGAATCATAATAGTGTTCTTGGAATAAGAGAGTATCCTTTCTGATAAGTAATTATTCAAGACCCTTGATTTGGCAAGATTATGAATACCAAACTATAACACATCGGCACTTCATGTGGTATTGTTTTCATTTTAACTATAACTATTATCTAATTTTAATGAACCATTTTGTGATACCAATTCATCAGTTGTGATGAGCAATTAGCTCAAATGATAGTTGATCCTGTTGGTTTCTACTCCTTTATCAGTCGTGGATCCAGAATGGATCTTGTGAGATCTGGGTTAACTATTTATTTGCTATTTGTTCTTCGTTATTCTCATTCCTTTCCTGTTTCAAAGAGGAAATTTTTGCACCTTATATGATCATATACTTGAATTGTCTTTAACACAAGGACGCACTAGTGGTATTCTAGCAGGTAATGTTGAGTCCCACTATGTTGCAAGGAAAAGAGATGGAATCATGAAAAAAATTTGTTTAAAATGTGAAACAATTTAGATCTCACAATGTATAAGACTTGGTATATGGTGGCTAGATGTCATCTAACCTTTTCTGTTTTCGCCTTTATGTGATTGTAGGTTAATTTAACTTTATCAACATCTAAAAATCATATTTGTGTTGGAATTTGGTTCTTTTATCTTCATCATGATTATCAACATCCCGTGCACTTAACTTGTATTAGATATGCTCTGAATCAAGGAGCTGCAGCCATTGCAGTAGATATTGAAGAAGACAGGCATCCTGGTATATCTGGAGATACAATTTCCATAAGGATATCACCACACCAAGTACAAAGGAGAAAGGTAGCTGGATTGCAAGATGAAGAGCCTACTGGTAACTTTTAAAGTCATATGTTACTCTTGGTGTTTTGGACTTTCTATATGATATCTGGTTATTCATTTTTCCCCAAATGCAGGTGATTTGTATAATTTGTTTGCCTTCCCCTCAGAGTGCAATTTCTCAGGGTTGAGATTCAGCCTTGACTTGGTTAAGATAATCAAGGAAGATTCAAGAAGGATTCTGGGAGGTTCTTCAGCTTGCAAGTAATATGCTACATTGTTTATCTTGAGGGAATTTTAGCTTCTTTTGAATGTTTTGTTTGCCTATGAAAGGATTCCTTCTAGACAAGCACATTAGTTTTACATTCAATGTGATCATGTTATTTTGCCACCCTCCTCTCTTTTTCTCAATTCCTTCTGGTCTTACATCATTGATGGCCACATTATTATGTGTGACATCTTCAAAGCATTGATAGTGGACATTTGCTACGTGTTGTTTTTATAGAAATGGTGGCCAGTGGATAGTCTTGATTGATGCTGCAAAAGGTTGTTCTACTAGACCTCCTGATTTATCCAAGTATCCTGCAGATTTTGTTACTATCTCCTTTTACAAGGTAGTTTGTGAAATTTGAACTTGTTTTGATTGATCAATAATAACTGCAAAAGATTGATGTTTTACCTTGTGGATTTCTATTAAGATTTTTGGCTATCCTACTGGGCTTGGAGCTCTCATTGTTCGTAACGGTAAGAAAAATAAAAAATTACATATTATTTTCTCCACTTTCATTTTCTCACTATCTTGAATTATTCAATTTGTCTGAGTACTTGAAATATCATGTTTACTAAAAATAGAAAATTAATGTATACTTTGTCTCAACCCCTCTTCTTCCACTTTTTATTTTGTTTGTTTATTTTTGGTTGAAATTTGTTGAAAACTTGAGAGAGAAATATTATTCTTAATCTCTGAATTAAAAAAAAAAAAAAAAATACATGTAGGCCTTTATATAGACAAACTTAGAGCTAACCCTAAAATCTCATAGAATCTAATCAAATCAAAAATCAATCAAACTGATTGAGATATAATAGGAAATATCTTAAAATATAATATACCTATATCTAATTATCATAATAAGATAATAATCATAATAAATGCATAATATTTTCATAAAATTAAATAAGATGCTAAATTAGTCCTGTTATTGATAGAAATTACTTGCTATATTAGTCAAATTTTATGAATGTTTGTCTCGTAGTGATTGTCTTCATTATTTTTTTTTTAATCACAGATGCGGCCAAGTTACTGAAGAAATCTTACTTTAGTGGAGGTTTGTGGCTTCATGGCCTGATGTCTATTTGTGGTTAATGCTCAAATCAGCCATTTATCCTGTCCCCATATAGGTACCGTTGCTGCATCAATTGCTGACATTGATTTTATTAAGAGAAGGGAAGCTATTGAGGACATGTTCGAGGATGGCACTGTTTCATTCTTGGGCATAGCATCTATTCGCCATGGCTTCAAGACCCTGAGCTCTCTAACAATATCAGCAATATCACGGTATGCAGAAGAGCATATATACATTTATATTAAAAAAGGCTTTGTTCCTACTGAATTCTTAGCAGCACAAATATGAGAATGAGATGACTATAGTTGAATTCAAGGCCACTGGCATATGAAATATGGTATCTAGAAATGGTCAACCTTAAAAGTTTTTGGGTGAAAGCTCAATAGTGGTTTATTAATATCTGTCAGTATGAGTTTTTTTCTTAAACTCAATGAACTTTTTCCTCTCCCATGTATGCCGTTAGAAAATTTCCTTGATTAGAATTCTGTATGTTCTTAGTATTTACTATTTGTTTTTATTAATCATTTGTAATTTGAATCAAATTAAATTGGTATTTATTCAATTTAATATTTTAAGTATTTAATTCATTTCTTTTCTCCATTTTATTCTTTCTTCGGAGTAATATACAAAGTCTTTTTGCTTTGTAGGCATACAAGATCCCTGGCCTTATATACAAGGAAAATGCTTTTGGCCCTCAGGCATGGGAATGGATCCAGAGTGTGCATAGTCTATGGATCTCATAAATCAAGGGTAGGAAAATAAACTCCCTTAACGTATGATAGCTGATTGGCTTTAGATTTAGATCACAATTTCCTGTAACTTTAAGTTGTAAAGCTTTTCAAATAAGAGGCAATGAGTAATTTCCTTAATATGGTAGAAGAAAATAAACAGGCCATATGAAGAATTTTCCTATCTTGTTTCCTCTTATTTATCTTAATGTTCTTGAAATTAGTACTTTTAGAATTTGTGTTTTGGAAAACTGTACAAGGTCTTATATTCCTTTTTATTATTGTTGTTGGTGTTGTCGCTGTTGTCATCGTTGTTGTTTTTTCTCTACAAGTGAACTAGCTTGATCCAATTATTTTTCCCAATCCAGGAATTCTGTCATGAAATGGGTCCAATTGTCTCATTCAACTTGAAGAGACCTGATGGTTCTTGGTTTGGATACAGAGAAGTGGAAAAGCTAGCATCTCTATCAGGAATTCAGCTGCGGGTACAAATGAGGATTTTCTTCATGTCATTAATCTCTCGTTTGTAAATATCATCTTTTCCATCGGTTTAGATGAGACCAGATTTTTTCTATTCTCTTATCCTGTTCTAGCTTATTGCTACAATGCTGACTGTGTATCTGTATCTGCTATCTGTTTAGACAGGATGCTTCTGTAATCCAGGTGCTTGCGCAAAATACCTTGGGTTGTCTCAGTTGGATCTACTTTCTAATACTGAGGTTACTGCCTGTTAATCGTTATTATTTTCCAGCAATTGATATGATTGGTTTGCTTAAGTTTCATTTGGTCATATCCTCAGAATGATAGTTAGACTTACAAATACAGGCAGGCTATGTTTGCTGGGACGATCATGATATAATTAATGGAAAGCCTACTGGAGCTGTAAGAGTATCCTTTGGTTACATGTCCACATATGAAGAGACCAAGGTTTGAACTCTTTTAGTCATCCTATCTTTTATTCAATATATGAAGACGATCCTTTGATTCTGGATTCTGAGTTAATTCAGTCTTGTTAGGGTAGCTAACATTTATTAATTATGTCATGCTCGTAAGAAAATTAAAATGAAGTGAGAGCAATCTCATTATGATGAGTTTGTAGTTTGGCTTGGCTTCTTGCTTCATGTGTCAACGTTTGATGATTGTTGATTGCATTTCCAACAATTTTAAGTCCGTTCTTTGTAATCAAATTGATGGGGACAGTTGTATGCGCACCAAATTGCTACTAAATTTACCGTAGTGTAGCTAGTGGTTAACCTAGGTTGATCTCTCACTGAGTCAAGCACAGCTTAAGAAAATCTTTTTAGGGTGATTTAGTGATAGGATCCAAATATTAGGCATTAATTTAGCATTAATTTATTTAATTATCGAGTCTAATTATTTAATTATCGAGTCTATTTTATTTATTGTTGAGTCTGATTTTATTATTATCTTTAGGAATATCTTACTAGATAAGATATAGTTGTTAGGATTATTAGTTAGTCTGTTTTAATTATATTATTATCTTTAGGAATACCTTATTAGTTATCTAAATCTTAGATTTAGATATATTTTTAAATTTAGTATTTGAATTTTTAATAGAGTTTACTCTTTGTAAATCTTTATAAATAGGTCTAGTGCCTCATCAATCAAGTGTCGAATATTTCAGAGAGTAATTTATTATCGGAGTATCCTCCTGGACTTTAATTAATTAGTGGAATTTCCTAATTATTAAAGATTGGGTAGTCTCATTGAATTAGCAATATCACCGTTAATTCTCTAAAGACTAGAGTAGGCGGTTCTTATTGAGATAAGATCATAGTTTATTTCTATTCACCTGCGCAGACTCTATCATTTGGTATCAGAACCATTCTTTCTTCCTTTTTATGGTCGAAACGCGATCTGGGCACCAAACTTCTCACCAGATGGAGAAACTCGACGAATCGATTCCACGACCCAGGCACCACACTACACACCCATTCGAGCAACCCGCCGAACGTGTTGCTTCTGCACAATCGGATCCCCTCGCCACCATCGCCGCACGCCTCGACATGATTGAAGAACTCAGGGACAAGGTCAATGCCTTAGAAGTACAGTCGACTCGCCACAAAGACAAAGCGCACCGATATATAAGGGATAGCGATGACAATCCTGACCCACCGTGGCGGACTTCTTGTCGTTCCTATGCAAAAGTCAACTTTCCCAAACTTGAAGGAGGTGACCCGCGCGGATGGATTCTCAAGGCCGAGAAATTTTTTCGATATTACAATACGCCAGAAGAAGAGAAGGTAGACGTGGTTGCACTTTTCCTTGAAGGAGATGCATTGGACTTATTCTCCTGGCTAAACTCTCAGCACATCGTGCGATACTGGACAGACTTGATGCATGCATTGGAGGAACACTTTGGACCTCCTGAATTCCTCAACCCCAATGAGCACCTTTGCTTGATCAGGCAAACTGGAACAGTACATGAGTATCGCCAGGAATGAGCACGGCGGGTAGCGTGCGTTTCTGATTGGCCGGAGCATTGCTTACTCGGCGTGTTCTTGACTGGCCTGAACGAATCACTGCGATCTGAGGTTCGACTGCACAAACCAAGGAGTGTCTATCGAGCGGCTAGCCTGGCATTGGAGTTTGAACAGCAACACAATTTCGCATGGGCCCAAGTCAGCTTCCTCTGCTCTGATACCAAATGATAGAGTTTGCGCAGGTGAATAGAAATAAACTCTGATCTTATCTCAATAAGAACAGCCTACTCTAGTCTTTAGAGAATTAACGGTGATATTGCTAATTCAATGAGACTACCCAATCTTTAATAATTAGGAAATTCCACTAATTAATTAAAGTCCAGGAGGATACTTCGATAATAAATTACTCTCTGAAATATTCAACACTTTATTGATGAGGCACTAGGCCTATTTATAAAGATTTACAAAGAGTAGACTCTATTAAAAATTCAAATACTAAATCTAAAAATATATCTAAATCTAAGATTTAGATAACTAATAAGATATTCCTAAAGATAATAATATAATTAAAACAGACTAACTAATAATCCTAACAATTATATCTTATCTAGTAAGATATTCCTAAAGATAATAATAAAATCAGACTCAACAATAAATAAAATAGACTCGATAATTAAATAAATTAATGCTAAATTAATGCCTAATATTTGGATCCTATCATTTAGAAAGAGGGTAGAAAAGAATGTTTGATTAAAAGTGAGCAATGAGAAAGATCAATACACAAAAGAGAGAGAGAGAGTAAGAAAAGTGTTACCAAGTGATGTAGCTTCCTAAGGATTGATGTATGGCTATCCCGGTCCAAAAAGATAAACTGAGTGTAACAATATGTACTAAGTTCAATATAAAACCCTAGACTACCGCCACAGGTCATAATTATATAATCAACACTCATACCTAGAACCCTAGCATACAAATATCAATTAAATATTTATTTAAAAACCACTTAGCATGTGAATCAATCAAACAATTAAATCTTGTTCCTCAAAGACATGGATAGGCGACCGCCATATCCTTAATTTCACAACTAATCATGCAAACTCTAGTATGACCATATCATAGATACAAGAATTAATCATAAAATGAAGAGGATCTCGAAATATATATATATGTGTGTGTGTGTACAAATCATAAAACATGATTGTTCTTCAATGTACACAAAATTGATCCAACGTATGGAATGAGTTTCACTATCTAGACCTAGGAAATCACAAAAACATTGCATAAAATCAAAATCCTAACACAACTCCTCTAATAAAGAACATGGGACTCAAGCCAACAACATCTCTCCTCAAGAATCAAAGAAAACTAGCCACTCATGTGGCTAGAATACTCCATATTGATAATAGAAAGCAATAGAAGAAGAAGAAGAATGGTTGATGTGTGTTTTCTCTTCTGGGCGTCCAAATCCTCCTCTCAAAGCCTCCAACACATTTTGTTTATATAGGAACGAGTTAGGGTATATGTGGTGGCCTCTAGCGTTGAGTGTTATAGGCTTTAGTGTGTGTGATAGCCCAATTTTGTATGAGAATGAAAGGTGAACGTGGAAGCCAACTTTTAGACACTTTCCTAAGGTTTCCTAATGTGCTTTGGATGAAATCAATTGGTCATAATGGTGATGAAGGTGATTGGTCAAGACAAGGCATAAAATAGGAAAGTTTTGGCCTTTTGAGTGTGATTTCCTAATTTGAGTGTGATCACTAGGGCTTCAGTTTTGCTGACCTTTCTTAGGGTTTCCTAAAGTTAATTGGATGCCCAATTCACTATATGGAAAGGGAAATGAGTGGTGGTCAAGCTTGCTCCAAAATAGGAAACTAGTTGCCTTTGATTTAGGTGCAAGATAAGAAGGTTTCCTAATATGACAAGGAGAAGTTGGAGCTGCATATTTTTATGCTTTAGGAAATGATTGAGGAGTCATAATTGACCTAGGATGAAGGTTTCCTAAACTGGTTTGATGAACTAAGTGGTTCCACTGGAGTCATAATTGACCTAGGATGAAGGTTTCCTAAATTGGTTTGATGAACAAAGTGGTTCCACTTGTCTCTCGGTTACTTAGGATGCAAGGTTGTGAAGCATTCTTACTCCTAATAGGACTAGGATTGGAGATAGTTTCCTAAATTCATGAGTTTTCTAAACCCTTGTTCCTTGATGCTCAATTCTTCTTTTGACTTGTTGGGTGACGCCATTTAGGTGTTTATTGGAGAGAAAACAATGTTAAATGACCATTGTACCCTTCATTGGTTGATGTGGGACCTTTCTTGACATGGTTAGGAAGAAGGCTTTGTGAAATCACTCCTTTGCCCTTCATTAATTGTTGTTGACGTCCTTTGCTCTCTAGGATCAAGGAAGACAAGTCATTTGGGCTTAATTGATGGTAATAGGGCCATTTAAAGGGTATTGTTGATAGGTTGACATGTGGGGCCCCAACCATACTATAAGTTAGCCTAAAACTAGTCTTAAGGCTCTGTTCTTCATGGGGCCAATTTAAAGAGTATAGCTGATAGGTTGACATGTGGGGCCCCAACCATACTATAAGTTGGTCCAAAACTAGTCTTAAGGCTCTGTTCTTCTTGGGTCCTCCAGCACCTACGAATTTCCACTCCCTCTAGGCTCCAAAGCTTATTTCATCATCTCCTGGGCTTCTGTTAATGTCTTCAGCCTTGGCATACAAATTCCTCCGCATTATCCTGAAATCAAAGCAAATATACCTTTTAATCCAATAAAGAGGAATTATAAAAACAATTGACAAATAAGCCCTTTTTATGACATACTTTGTGCAATTCCTTTTAATCCAAAATAATCATAATAATCGCATGTAAGTACAATAATGACGATAAAATCCCATGAATAGATATGAAAATATATATTAAAATAGGGATATATCACTAATTCTTGTGTTCCTTTTTTTACAGAAATTTATTGATTTTGTAGCAGGTTCCTTTGTTTCACCTGAAAGTCACATTGGCCATATAAAACAATTGAAAGGTCCGTTCTCTTTAATCAATAAATTTAAGTTTAAATTATTTACATCCTTTCCATCTAGAGGGCTTAGTGGCTCTTGATTGTTGCTCCCCTCCTTTGGATCTAAAAGACAGGCATAAAATTGCATTGAATTAGATGCAAAATAAAGGTGCACACATATATGTAGCTAATTAGTTGGCTTGCATATGCAATATAGAATTTTCAGCCAGTGATTTGAACTTATGCATGAACATTTACTTCATGCAGGCTTTGACAGGTGTTCTTTGTCTTCTGGTTATTCTCTTCAATCCATTACTGTATACCCAATAAAATCCTGTGGTGGTTTCAGCTCAGAAAGTTGGCCTCTTAGCAACCATGGTAATCATTTACTTTTCACAGATTATCATCTTATTAATTTGGGAAAGTTCACTTTATTGTACCAAAATTTGTTCTGATCTTTTCCATACCATGTGATCGATTCATTATTCTGGTTTTGAACCCTGTTTTTATAACTGATCCTCTGGGAAGGATTTTTTTTTTCTTTTTAATATATCATTGGTCACAAGTTTGTTTCTGTTTAGATGGGAATTTCTCATATTTTTCCTCGTTTCCATTTCTGTGGTCTTATTTATTCTGTAAAACTTCTCACCCTCTTGTTCAAATATTCTCTTTTATCTCAAATAATCAATGAAGATTTCTCATTTAAAATAAAAAATGTCATGAATGTACATTCTCACCTGCAATCATTGTAATTACAGATATGTATTACCTGGTCTGAAGAAAGTTAGATATTCATTTCTGAAAATTTTAAGCAGGCCTGAAATATGATCGGGAGTGGATTCTTCAAAGCCTTAATGGTGAAATTCTTACACTGAAGAAGGTAAAACTATTATTTGATGCTTGAATCCTTAAATGTGTGTATCTTAATGTATGGAATTCTTACATAGAAAAAGGTAAAACTATCATTTCTTCTTTCTCATTTCAACGTACTGAAACAAATTTTTATAAGTGCTCTCTCTTATTTTATGGAGCTCCGCAATGTTTTCAGTTTTTGTCTTATGATGTTGCTTGTATTGTTTTCATGGCAAGCCCACAAGATGATACACAATGTGATCATTTTTGTCATTTTGGGCTTCGTATTCCCTCAACCATTCAAATATAGGAGACAATACTTATCCTATCAGACCTTATGCTATCAAGCCTTATCTTATGCAGCATACAAACAGTCCCAAAGAAAACTTTCTTTGGTTTAGAGTTGCTAACACATTTTTATAACTGAGAAATTGCAAGGCTAAAATGTAGGACAATGCGGATTGTGTCTTGGTAATTGATTTCTGAAAACATTGCTCAATAGATAGACAATTGCGTATTTCGAGGGTGGATAGATTCTTTTGTCAATGGATTTCCATGCATTTAGGACAAATATGAAATAAGAAGTTCTTTTGGGACCAAAATAATATTTATGTCAAACTCAGAACACAATTTTATCTGTACCCTTTTCCCACATCATTTGATTTTTTTTCTGCTGCCTCTCTCCTTTTTTCAGTATTCATAAGTCTAAATGACCTTGATTATATTAATTCAAAGATACACCCTCCAGACCCAAATGTACCTTTATATTAAAGGGAATGACTCCAAAACTGAAAACAGCGAATTTTTCTACGATCAAAATATAACTCTAGTCCTTTTAAAAAAATAAAAAAGATAAACCAGGCAATGGTGATTGATGCGGCTTGATCCCTGCAAAGAAAATAGATGAGTGGGTGAAAAGCTAGAGAGAATATTAGTAATAAACCTATGATGCTTCACATTAAATTCTCTGTAGTTATATGTATCTAGTTTGCTTGGTCTTGTCTTTTCATTCTTGTAATAAACAGTGTTCTAAGAAGCTCCAATGTTTGTTGGCAGAATTGTTCCTGACAATGCTAAAATTACTCCTACGAATTTTTTTTCAAAAGTTCTAACATGCCTCAAAAGAGAAAAAAGAAAAATTAAAATGCATAAAATTTGTCTGAATCATGTCAAAAATATTTAAGAATCGATAAGGGTAAGAATATATTATGATATATTTTAATGTTTGACGCTTGCCCTGTTTTTTTAAAAAATGTTGTATTTCATGTTGTGTTACGTTGTATGTATCTCCTGTTGATTAGATTCCGGTTTTAAGGCAACATTGAGTATTGTTGCTTGCACAAGCCATACATTGTCACCGATGCAAACCTGTTCTATCCATCTGTCTATCTTATTCATGTTATATTATTGCGTTGATTTTGTAGGTTACTCAAATGTGCTTTATAGTGAGATTTTGATTTGTTATGTGTTGATTTTGTAGGTTCCTCAAATGTGCTTTATAAGCACCTATATTGACCTCAGTCAAGGAATGTTGTTTGTGGAGTCCCCACATTGCAAAGAAAGACTACAGATCAAGCTTGACTCTGATATGGACATTGGTGGCAGGGAGGATGTTGGTTTATATGGTCAGAGGTATATAATTGTATAGCCATATCCGCTGTTGTTCTATCGTATACATTTCTTTTTTATACACCAAGTTCTTGTGGATGGTATGGGTGATTTATTAGTTGGTAATTATACTGGGAAAACCTGAAAATTAAAAACCGAATTTCCCTTAAGGATGGAGGTGGCGGATGGGTGAAACAAAGAGCATTGTGAAATGAACCCACTTTTGTTGCTCTGTTGTGCTTGTCAACGGGCATTCATTGGAGTCCTTTCTTCTTTTCTGTTTTCTTCCTTTAAAGATGTTCTGCCCTGCTTGCCTCAAAGCCAATGAGCTTTGAGGTATTCTTGTTATGTGTAAGGGTGTTTTTGTCAGCTGATATATTTATTTCTATTTCTATCCCTTTGCAAACTGTGATTATAATATTACGATGGGCCTTCCTAGTATTTTGATGTGGTCTACTGTATATTGGATGATTGGATGGTTTTCGAGCATTATAGCAGAATTGTACTTTGGTTGGCCTATGAATTCCTTTATATATTATGGGGTACCATATAGTCACAAAACCAGTCACATGTAGATGATCATGGAGTTTTTCTTTACTTTTTTATAAATAATATTCTTTTATTGATAGACCAAAAAATTCTTTTTGTGATACATGGTTTAATTGAATCTCGCCGTCTGACACCAACACATGGAGTTATCTTATATGTGAATTGACCTTCCTCCTTGATTTTTTATCCTTTTTAATTATTATGGTTTAGTTATCATCGTTTCTTCTAAATTAAATTTTTCTTTCCATTTGAGATTTTACTTTTGCCTAAAGGAATCTTTCAAAATCACATTGCAAATGCCCTGATTATTAATAAGCAGTAGACATGCCCTTCTATTTCATTCTCTCGCACTTGTAATAATTGCTGTGTTCTTCAGGTACATAGTCCATAATTATGATGAAGACATCAATGCTTGGTTTAGCAAAGCCATCAGTAGACCATGCATGCTGTTACGTAATTCTAATTCTGATCACAATTTAACATTGAACGAGACCAAAGATGCCGTTACTTGTAGAGATGCGAAAAGCAAACTCAACTTCGCCAATGAAGCACAGTTCTTGCTTGTGTCGGAGGAAAGTGTATTTGACCTCAACAACAGATTAAGTCCAAGTATGCCCTTGTACTTATTTTCTCATGACATGCAATTCCTCCTATGAAATGAGTCAATTTCTTCTAAATATGCTACAGTTACTGAACTCCTTGTAAGACGTAACCTTGAATATTCTGTCCATTATACTTCCTCCGGTATGAACGAGATCTTATATTAAAGATCGGGGTAGCATTAAGGAAGTTCATAAGCTAGTTCATGATAAGTAATGGCTTATAGGATCATTGATTGTGAGCTATTTGTTATATCGGGAAGGTGATTTTAATATATTAAATAATGACTTATTAATCATCATGAAATTCCTTTTGGATACAACTTTTCATTTCAGTTTTCCACTATTTTTCATTATAGAATTTGGACCAATTATGATTGATGTCACTAGATGTGCAGAAGGGCCTACATGGAGCGGACATGCAAGTCAATGCAAGTAGATTTCGGCCAAACCTTGTCGTTTCTGGAGGCAGGTCATATGATGAAGATGAATGGAGAAGCCTTAGAATTGGAAACCATTATTTCACAGTAAGTTCTCTAACCTTCACTTCATTTTAAACTTCAAAGTGTTTGTCGTACCATTTGATACTCTTGTTGCACATTGCAAGAACTTCCATGTGAGTTTTATTTCCAATGAAGCTGCTTTTGGATTGGCTCGCATCGTGGTGCTTAATGAGGATGTAACTGTTCTCTGTGATTCTGATATTTTCTTCCTCTGCTCACCAGTCACTAGGGGGATGCAACCGTTGCCAAGTGATCAATCTTTCCCAGAGAGATGGACAAGTTCACAAGTCAAATGAACCCTTAGCAACCTTAGCATCTTACAGGAGAACAAAGGTTAGCCAAAGATATCATAATAAATTAATAATACTCCCTCCGATATTTAATATAAGATATATATTTTTCTAATTTAATTAGATTATTATTTCCACTTCTACTCTTGCTTTCTTAACAAGACTTAATTTATTGCATTTAGTTCGATCTCTTTTATTTCTCTCTAAGACTTGATCGTGTTGCTTATATTATTTTTCCGTTCATTAATTATTTTTTAAAAAAAAACCCTAAATTGATTAGATTAAGGAAGTTAGTTGAGTTAATTAATATGATATGTATTTTTTAAAACACCATAGTTATCTTCCTTAATTATCTCCTTATCTCTACTTCTTGATTATTGTTGAAAGAGCATCAATAATGGTAAATTAGAAAAAGATTAACAAATAGAAAAACTGTTTTATATATAGGATTAAAATCAACTTTCCAAATATGTCTTATTTTAAAGACCAGAGGGAGTATATTACTTTCTGTCTAGCAACTTTATTTCATTTCTATATTTCAACTATATTACAAGCTTGTTTGGTTTTCTATTGGAAACTATTGAAACCATGGTTTTTTTTTTTTATTGAAGCAGGTTTTAATGTGAAATTAAGCTCACACTTAAGTAGAAATGTTCATACCTTTGATGTGCAATTTTTTGGTTTTACTGAACCTTGTTTGCATTGTAATGAGCTGATTGACCTGAACAAATGGAGCATTTAGTCTGCTCTGTTTGTTTCCCTTTCCTTATATGGCTTTGCCATTGCTTTTTTTTATAGTTTTAAAGTGAGACCAAAACCAAAGTGAGGATAAACTATAAAACCAAAGATTGTATTAACCCAAAATTTTCAATATTCCTTTCTCTTATATTCTGACTTTGATTTTACACAATGAAAGGGAAAGATCTTGTTTGGAATTCTGCTAAGATATGAACCTAGTGATGGAGGGGAACAACAATGTGATCCAAGGATTCATGTGGGACAGCTTGTTCATCCAGATCCTGTTTAGTTGGTCAGCAGTTTTGAATTTGATCAAAAGAAGGAAGGAAATATTTGGGCATGAAGCCTATACATACAATAATAATCCAATACCAACACCATGCAAGGAAGACAAATAAATTCAATTGCCCAAGAAAACAAACAAGAGAATGGAAAATCCCATTCGGTGGCATATTTTATGTTGTATATTGACAACAAAGATATGTGAATATAGATACTTCCCAATGTAGTAGAAGATTTCAATTATATTATTATATATAGAAATCAGAATAAGTTATTCATGGTGTTGGTTTAGCTTCAAATATTATTTGTAATTTCCTTTTTTTTTAAAAAAAAAAATGTAACTGATATTTTCAGCTGCGATGTGTGGGTAAATTATTCATAATTTTAAATCCCACGGTGTTTTATTTTCCTTATCAACCAATCATGATGTCTTCTTATTTATTACAAGCGGGAGGACATTCATAAGGAGTTGCGAACTATATTTATCTGAAAGGTGAAAATTAATTCATCTACATAAAAAATGGCTCTTTTCAAAGCTTGGTATGTTGAAAAAAAGGAAAAATTACACACAGGTTCCAAGCAACAGAGATATTTACATTTAGGTCCCTTGAATTCATGAAATTACACAAAAGTCCCTAGGGACTTCTGTGTAATTATTTGTGGAAGCAAAATTCCTTTTTTACCTAAAGGAGAAATAGCCTCTGGATCTCATAATTAAAAAATACAGGTTTCCAAAAGTTGTTGTTAAAATAGGAATTTGCTATTGTAAATATAGAATTTTTTGTTGCAAATGGCCTCTGGACCTCAGAATTAAAAAATCCAGATTTTCAAAAGTTACTGTTAAAATAGGAATTTGCTGTTGTAGATATAGAATTTCTTGTTGCAAATGGCCTCTGGACCTTAGAATTGAAAAAATCCAGGTTTTCAAAAGTTGTTGTTAAAATAGGAATTTGCTGTTGTAAATATAGAATTTCTTGTTGCAAATAGCCTCTGGACCTCAGAATTGAAAAAATCCAGGTTTTCAAAAGTTGTTGTTAAAATAGAAATTTGCTGTTGTAAATATAGAATTTCTTGTTGCAAATAGTCTCTGGACCTCAGAATTGAAAAAATCCAGGTTTTCAAAAGTTGTTGTTAAAATAAGAATTGGCTGTTGTAAATATAGAATTTCTTGTTGCAAATGGCTTCTGGACCTCAGAATTGAAAAAATCCAGGCTTTCAAAACTTGTTGTTAAAATAGAAATTTGTTGTTGTAAATATAGAATTTCTTGTTGCAAACCTGGATTTTTTCAATTCTGAGGTCTAGAGGCATTTTCTCCTTTGGGCAAAAAAAAAATAATTTTGCTTCCACAAATAATTACACAGAAGTCCCTAGGGAAATCTGTGTAATTTCATGAATTCAAGGGACCTAAATGTAAATATCTCTGTTACTTGGGACCTGTATGTAATTTTCCTGAAAAAAATATTAGTAAAATACATGGATTTTTATGGTGAGTCGTCAAGGTTGATTGCTATAAGTATGGTTTTTGTTTTGATAATTTTTTTGGCCAAAATAGTTTCTTAATAATATGCTAAATTACGAAAGATGAATATCAAATCATTGCAGGCAATTGTTGAATTTATGATCTTTAACATTTGTTTATTATGTTGAAAAAGTAATTTTAAATTTTTAACGTTTATGAAGGCAATTGTTTTTCAAAAACAAATAAAATACATATTTATTATTTAATTTGTAATATTGTTATTACATTTCACTCGCGTTGAGCTTTTTTTTTTTTTTTTAATCTTATCTTTTAAATTAAATTTATTATAGAAGGATGATACGTTAAAAGTCATCAAGGTTGATTGTATAAGTAGTTTTTGATAATTTTTTTGGCCAAAATAGTTTAATTATGAAAGATGAGTATCAAATCATTGCAGGAAATTATTGAATTTATAATTTCTAACGTTTTTTTATTTATTTTGTCCAAAAATCGATATTTAATTTTTAACTTCATGAATTGGTCCAAGCCTCCAAGGACACCTTCACGACGTCGTTTAACCGATGAGCCCATCCGGATGCGAGCGCTAGACAAAACGGCGCTAAAAATTCCCGCTCATCTTCTCTTCGCCGTAACTATCGTACAGCCTGACGTCTTGAATTGCCGCCGGAGTCGCCAACAGAGGTTGCCGTCGCCATCGTCCTATGCTCCAGCCCGTTCAGATTGGTTCCAATTTTCTTATATCTTCGCTGCTATTTTGCTATCTCTGCTGCTAGATAGGACGACTGGACGAGGATTTGGAGGAAAACTATTCATTTTTGATGTAGGCAGAGCGATTTTGGACGAACAGGGACCATAGGAAGCTAGGGGAGAAATATTTAGAGATTGAGTAGAGAAGTTTCTGATACTGGGTAGGATCAGCATTAGCATGCTCTTATCCTGTCTTCGATCAAGACCCGGCAGGAAGCAAGATTTTCCCAAAGTCCAGCGTCTCTTATTCTCTTCTAGTACTAATACAGTTACTAGCATACCCTCGCTTCCACCTCCTATAACATTTGATATATTGAAAGAATGCAAGACCTTGATCCAAGCCAAGCTCTTGCATCAGCAAGTCCTAGTGCAGGGTCTCATTCACTTTCTCAACAACCTCATCGGTACCTACATAGCTTGCAATTCCACTTTCCATGCTGTTTTGCTTCTCGAGCGCCTTCAGCCCTGCCCATTCCATGTTTTCTGGTGGAATCAATTGATAAGGTCTGCAATTCATGGTGGATTTGCTGATCGTGTTTTGGGATTTTACCGTCCGATGAGGAGACTGGGTTGGATGCCTGACCATTATACCTATCCATTTCTTTTCAAAGCTTGTGGTGAGCTCATGTCATTCCACCATGGTGCTTCGCTTCATGCCAGTGTGTATCGGACAGGGTTTGAGTCAAATGTTTTTGTTTGTAATGGAGTGGTTGCAATGTATGGGCGTTGTGGTGAGAAACATTATGCACGGAAAATGTTCGATGAATTGTGTTACAGAGGCATTCAGGACTTGGTTTCTTGGAATTCTATTGTTTCTGCTTATGCTCAGGGTCAAGATTTCAATAATGCACTTAAAATGTTTGACAAAATGTCTAATGATCATTGGATCTTCCCTGATGCTGTGAGCCTCGTTAACATACTTCCTGCATGTGCTTCGATGGGTGCATCATCAAAAGGCAAACAAATTCACGGGTTTGCTATTAGAAGTGGATTAGTTGATGATGTGTTTGTGGGTAATGCTGTTGTTGACATGTATGCCAAGTGTGGAAAGATGGATGACGCAAACAAGGTCTTTGAGAGGATGAAGGTCAAGGATGTCGTTTCTTGGAATGCCATGGTCACAGGGTATTCTCAGATTGGTAAATTTGAAGATGCTCTATCTTTGTTTGAGAGGATGCGAGCGGAAAATATTAATTTAGATGTTGTGACTTGGACTGCGGTTATAGCAGGGTATGCTCAGAGAGGACATGGTCACGAGGCCCTGAATGTGTTTCGGCAGATGTGTAGTTGTAGGTCACGGCCAAATGTGATCACTCTTGTGTCTTTACTTTCAGGTTGTGCATCTATTGGAGCTTTGCTTCACGGGAAAGAAACCCATTGTTTTGCAATCAAGTCTATCCTCAATGTAGAAGGACATGATCCAGGGGATGATTTAATGGTAATTAATAGCCTGATTGACATGTATTCTAAATGCAAGAGAGACAAAATTGCTCGTATAATGTTTGATTTTATATCTCCAGAAGATAGAGATGTGGTTACTTGGACTGTGATGATTGGAGGGTATGCCCAACATGGTGATGCCAACCAAGCGCTGCAACTTTTTTCTGAAATGTTTGAAGTGGATAACTCTATAAAGCCCAATGACTTTACTTTATCTTGTGCTCTAATGGCTTGTGCTCGTTTGGCAGCATTAAGGTTTGGTAGGGAAATCCATGCTTATGTGTTGCGGAATCACTATGACTCTGTTGTCCTTTTTGTGGCCAACTGTCTCATAGACATGTATTCTAAATCTGGAGATGTAGATACAGCCCGCATTGTTTTTGACAGCATGGAGGAGAGGAATTCTGTATCATGGACATCTTTAATGACAGGATACGGAATGCACGGACGAGGCGAAGATGCTCTCTTAGTTTTTGATGCGATGAGGAAAGCAGGTCAAGTGGTTGACGGCATAACATTTCTTGTGGTGCTTTATGCTTGTAGTCATTCAGGAATGGTGGATCATGGAATCAATTATTTTTACAGAATGACCAATGATTTTGGGGTTGTTCCTGGAGAGGAGCATTATGCTTGCATGGTTGATCTTTTGGGCCGTGCCGGTCGACTATGCGAAGCTATGAAACTCATTGAGAGCATGCCCATGGAACCAACGCCTGTAGTGTGGGTGGCCTTGCTTAGCGCTTGTCGAGTACATTCAAATGTTGAACTCGGGGAATTCGCAGTAAATCAGTTGGTACAATTGGAGTCAGAGAATGATGGATCATATACATTACTTTCAAACATATATGCTAGCGCTAGACGTTGGAAAGATGTGGCTAGGATTAGAAGTTTAATGAAACATACAGGGATCAAGAAAAGGCCTGGTTGCAGTTGGGTCCAAGGAAAGAATGGCACAACAAGCTTCTTTGTGGGAGACAGGTCTCATTCACAATCTCAGCAGATATTTGAACTTCTCTCTGACTTAATTCAACGGATCAAAGTACTTGGATATGTTCCTCAAACAAGTTTTGCTCTTCATGATGTGGATGATGAAGAAAAAGGTGACCTTCTTTTTGAACATAGTGAAAAATTGGCACTTTCTTATGGCATCTTAACATCACCTCCTGGTGCAACTATTCGAATAACCAAGAACTTGCGCATATGTGGTGATTGCCATAGTGCTATGACTTACATTTCTAGAATTGTTGACCATGAAATCATTCTAAGAGACTCTAGCCGTTTTCATCATTTCAAGAAGGGAAATTGCTCATGTAAGGGCTATTGGTGACCATAAGTATCGCAAAATCTTCTCTTGCAAATTAGAGGTATGTAATCTACCCGAATACATATTTTATTTTGCCATCTTTCTGGTCAACAATTACCTTCTTCTCTTTTGGGATAATTAATCTGCAAGTCCTTATAGTTTTAACTAATTGTTAATGGTGTGCCTATAGCTTTTTTTTTTTAGGTCCTTATACTTTCATTTACTTTTAATCAGGTCTCTCCCCTTTTTATTAGGTCCTTATAGTTTCACATAATTTTTTGACAAGGTCCTATAGTTTTTTCTTCTTAAAATCATTGGTATACGTTTACCATACCGTCCTTTAATTTTTCATTTGTCACCTATGTGTTAATTTTGAGAAGTAATGTTGCTTTTGTAATTGAAAAATTAGTATTTTGTTTAATCGAAGATCAAGAGCATCACATCGTGATATAGATATATATGATTTTATTATAATATTTCAATATTATAGGATAAGAAATAATAATTTTAAATGAAAATACGATTTCTTTTCAGATGAAAACATAAGAAATAATACTATGTATATATAAGATATAGATATATATGATTTTATTATGATATTTTAATATTATAATATTATCAGATAAGAAATAATACTTTTGAGGTAAAGATACCATTTCTTTTGAGATCAAAAATATATTTTTATTTATTTAAATTTGATCTGTCATGTTATAATTCATTGGTCATTTAGATTTTGATGGTTGACAAGATAAAAGTGAAATAAGACCAATTTTTCAGGATGAACAATAAAAAGATACCTGAAAACAATACTTCATTTAAATTTTTAATCTAGATTTAATTTCTTAATGCATAACAAGATATTAAGAATAATTATTTATGTCTTTTTTATAGTATATTTTATTCAGTTTGTTATTCGTTAATGTAATTGGTAATTACTATTATCTAGTTAGTGAGTAGAAGTTATTTAAATTTATCCATTCCAAATGATAATAAGATTTATTATTGATATCATATCTTTTTTGTGTGTGTAGATTACTCCTCTTGAGTGCTTGGCAGTAGAAGTTTTATTTTTCAAAGTTGCAATTGCTCAAGGAGGAACGTACGCTCAAAAGAGGCTTCTAAGGCGCAGGTACGAAATATACATTGACCTTAACTTTTCTTTTTCTTCTTGTTTTGTTATAACTACGAACAATTCATAACCATCTTTGATCGAAGCTGAATATAAAGATGTACGAGCATGAACAATATACATAAACAAGTTCTGAAGAAAAAACATTAGTTAGAATCCTAATATCATTGTCAGAGAACCTTTTTCTTCTTCTTCATTGGAGATGCTAGAGAATTTGGGTAGGCTCTGACACCATGTTAGAATTTGAAGAATTCAATGATATTCAGAGACTATTATTTTTCCTCCTTTTTAATATGATCCTTCAAATTCTAACTATAGATGTATTCAGTTCATTTATAATGGAAATCTGTAAATATATGTACAGGTTACGTTCTCTTAATCGGTTATGTTTAAGTAATTAAATAGGTACTGATATGAGTATGAGATTAAGTTTCCATGTGTTTTCTTGTTTTTTTCACACTCTTAAACTTCCTCCATGGGAAGCCGTCAAGCTATTCCGATTCAAAATATTAATTGAGTGTTATTATAATCGTTAATCTATTGTTTAGTTTTTATATTTTCCATTCTTATTTTATTATTTGATTCTTATGTTATGATAATCTTTTTATGGTGCAGCACTGATAGCAATTCCGACGACCATGACTGATTCACGAGCGCCGAAGAGGATTAAAACTACTACTACTTATGAGGAAAGAAAGTTCTAAGTGCATAACTTATTGCTTGCCAAGAGAGATATTGGTGGATATTGCTTCCAAAGTGGCATCTCAATCACTTGCCGATCTCTATCACCTTAAACTAGCTTCCAAAGAGATGATGAACATTACAGACGACGACTATGTATACAAGCATGCTTATCTGGATCGAGTTCCTTTCTTGAGAATCACAAAAATCCCACAAGATTCATTCTTAAGGCGTTGCAGATCAAGCGGTAACTTAGAATCTCTATACAGACAAGGCATGGAATATTACTTCTTGAACAATGAGCTTTGCGATGAGGGGTTGGGTATGGTTCGTATGGCTGCTCAAAAAGGACACAAGAGATCAATGTACGCTTTTGCCATGATTGTTTTGATGTGCATCGATGCGAGAAGACGTTTTTTTGGGCTAGAAGAACTAGAGGAGGCTTTGGCATTCTTGAGATTCTTGAGGAATCACAAGTGTGTGCTTAGGTGTAGGAACGAGGTTGGAGAATTAGTTTCATCGTTGCCGTGGAGTATGTGTTCTTATCTTGTGATGACAATAACACCATGTCTCTGTAGCAGTGTTCCATGTACAAATACATGGAGACCCAGGATTGGAAGTGAGTACTTGGAGACTGAAGATGACGATGACAATGATCCAAACATGTGTGAAAATTGCAGGTGGGATCATGAAGTTGAAGAATTTTACGAAAATTTCATTCCTTAAGATTAAGATCAAACGGATACTTTAACCTTTTTTTAAAGTCGTTTTAATTGAATTTTTCATAGTCATTATCTTCTCAAAATTAATGTTAAGAATAAAAATCAAGATAGGAAAACTTTTAAATCTCAATAAATTTGAGTTCCTTTCCCAATCTTTCCAAGGATTTTGGAGCTAAATGGAAGCCTCTGGTCACTATATCGTTTGTTTAATTTTGCATTTTTCAATTAGTACTCAATTTCTTATCAAAAAAAAAAAAAAATTAGTACTCAATTCCTTCTCACGTCTGTAGCCTAAAAAGATCACCCATATATTTGATCAAATGGTTGCCAATCATAAAATCAATATGAAGAGTCCTACAAAATAAATATAATTTAGCTCACCAATAGGTCACATCCTTGTCCCAACAATAATGAGAAAAATAACAAAAATTGAAAAGATTAAAAATTCAACTCCCGATTAACTGTCTTTTTTGCCTTCAGCACCAAATATGGCATGGGACTCTGTTTCAATATAATAATAATAATAATAATAATAATAATAATAATTTGGCATTCCCCACGTTATTCCAATTAGTCCTTAAGAAAATTGCAGCTAAGTGCCTCATTCCTCTTCAGAGGAAATTATAAAATATACACATATCAATAACCAATGAACAACATGGTGGTGAAGGAGGCTGAATATAAAGATATACGTGCATGAACAGCATAAACAAGTTCTGAAAAAACATTAGTTGCAATCCTAATATCACATCATATGTAAATACATTTCCCTTTTTCCTTTTAATATTTATTTCCTATATATATTACAATCTTTAAAGGTGCAATACTCATTGCAATTCTGAGGACCATGCTGATTCAAGAGCGCCCAAAAGAATTAAACTTAGTACCTTTGATGAGGAAAGTTGTAGCCTATAACTGGTTTCGCAATAGAGATATTAATGGAGATGACTTCTCTGGATTCCAAGAAACCCAGAAGAAGCTTCATTCCTAAGTCGTTGCAAATTAAGCAGTAACTTAGAATCTTTATACAGATAAGGCATGGAATCATACTTCAGGGACTCTTGAGCTTTACGAGAATGTGTTGGGCATGGTACATATGGCTGCCTGAAAAGGGCACAAGAGATCAATGTATGCATTTGTGATGATTGTTCTAATGTGGAGTGACAAAATTAGAATAAAAATGTGCTTTAGAAACAGAAAAATTTGAGGAGGCTTTGAGATACTTGAGATGGTTACGGAATTAATAGGGAAGCTTCTTCCTTGTGACTGAAGACGATGACAAGCATGACCCTGACATGTGTGAGATTTAAGAGTTTTGTGAAAGTGTGTTAGATGTAAGTGTTAACATTTTTTTATTTATTTATGGTCATTGAGGCTGCATTATATTACTCCCTCCGCACGGTCCTTATAAGACATATTTAGGGAGTTAATCTTGATTTTAAATATAAGAAAAAATTTTATATTTGTCAATATCTTCCTAATTTATTTATATTAATTATCATTCAACAATAACCAAAGAGTAGAGAAATAAGGTAGAATTGCTTGTGGAGCAATGATGTTGGATACGCTAAGATGAGATTCACAGATCTCAATCACTTGAGGATTTCATTATGTCGAATGTGTTTACGAAAGAGACCACCAATATGAAATGCAGTGTCTGTTTGGCCTAGCTTATTTTTAACTTATCTTTTACTTATAAGTTATGCCAAATATGATTTTACAAAAGCTTTTATAATTATAAGAGCTTATTTTATAATGAAGAAAAAAGAACTTAAAAATAAGCTCATATGAGGAGCTTATTTTTAAGCTCTTTTTTTTTTTAAAAGAGAGAGAGAGAGCTCGCAATCTCTCGATCGAACACTATGCCGCCACCGCCACCACCTTATTATAATATATCTTTTATGATACTTTTTATTAGAAAAAGTGCTTAAGACAAAAAAAATTTATCAAACAGCTTATTTTTAATTTCAGCTTTTAAGTAATTTTTAAGCTAAAAAATTTATATAATCACTTTTTAGCTTTTTTTTTTAAAAAAAAACACTTTTTTTTAGCTTTAGCTTATAAGTAGCTTTTAACTTAAAAATAAAAGGATCCAAACGGGCTCTGATCTCAGCTATACTCCTATCCTCCTTTAAATTAATAAGGGCAACAAAGTAATTTCACATTTAGAATCTCTTGCTTACACTTAGGTCCCATAGGACTTTTTAGTTAAGAAAATATCTTATGAGACTTTTGTACTAGTATTTATCTTTGTTGGAACCCTAGCTAGTGTGATTTTCCGAAGATTAAGAGCCTTATATCGTAATGTAGATACATAAGATTTTATTATAATATTTTAATATTATAGGATAAGAAATAATACTTTTGAGATTAAAAAAATACGATTTCTTTTCAGATAAAAGCATAAGAAATAATGCTATAGATAAATTCAGGTAAAAAAAATCCTATAGATAATCCCTCTTACCAGCATAATTGAAGAGTTAATTTTGATCTTAATTATAAAATATAGTTTTCATATTTATCAATATTTTTCTAATTTATCTCTATTATACTCTCTAAATAATAATAATAACCAATCAAGGAGATGGAAAGAGGGAAGTAAGGAACAAGTAATGCATTATAAATATCTAAACCATCAATATCCCCATAAAACCTGCAACATCTGAAACGC
The DNA here is from genome assembly GCA_034222035.1 of Acacia crassicarpa. Classification (NCBI taxonomy): domain Eukaryota; kingdom Viridiplantae; phylum Streptophyta; class Magnoliopsida; order Fabales; family Fabaceae; genus Acacia; species Acacia crassicarpa. The sequence goes on along the minus strand of JAWXYG010000001.1, from coordinate 54,160,297 downwards.
TCACACTATGTGACGCATGATCAACAGAGTTTCTGCTCACAAACACGAAAGTACTCATTTCTTTAAGCGTAAACGTAAAAGTGTTGTTTCAATACATTAAGTCCCAGAAACGAATTCATGAAACGCTGAGGTGACAGACTCTAAAACACAACTGTGTCAAGCATCATTCCCAAAGTCTGAACTATGTTTGAAGACATCAAATTAGAAACATGCTCTTCAAGATGTTTTTTGGCATCTTGCCTTCCCACGTTAGCAATTGCAAGCTTCTCCGGAGGCAACTCATCTTCCTCCTGCACGGCCTTGTTGTACTTGGCGGCTAAACTCAGCATCTCCTGATATAGATAGATCAATGATATGCAGTCAATTGAGGGCATCATTTGTATCAATACCATGGATCACTTAAATGATTGATAGGCCACCCATTATACGAGAGCACAATAATTAATCCCATAGAGGGCTTTAGGCCTTTAACACTACTTCCATCATAATTAAAATGCAACCATTGCAAAATAAAATGTCACGAATGTCCTGTCAAGGAACATGTTTGCACGCATTTGCGAACTAATGCATGACCTCATCTCATATTATATGGGTGAAAGGAACAAAGAGGGGTGAGGAGATTTTAAAAAATAATAACAAGGTACATCTATTTTCATTTCATGTTACAAAAATTTGACTTACCTGAACAGTCTGTTCGTTAGTTTTGGAATGTGTGTCAAAATGCCTCAGTGTCAAACCATCAGTCCATTTCTTCTTGTGAAGGTTTAGTAACATCTTCTCTTCAAGCTCATTCTTTCTATAATTAATGGCTATGGAGTAATAGTGTCGGTTTAAACCATGGATAAGAGCCTAAAAAGGAAAAATAAAAAAATATTTCAAAATCAAGGGAAGAAAGGCAAAGAAATTGGGCAGAAGTGAAACTGAAAGATATTAGCTGAAAACTCACTTGAATAGATGGTTTATTCAGATGCCCTAAGTTAGATGTTGTCTGCCTTGGTTCCTGACCCAACATCATAGTTTGTGGATTAATCAGCCGAAATGCATCAATTACAACCTTGCCTTTAACACTCTGAATAGGATCCACCACCACAGCCACAGCACGCTGATTTAAAGCCTCAAAACTCTGTTATATAAAGAATACCATCAATTTATGCATCAATACTTTGCATAAGTTTGACATCATTGTTTCCCTTTCTGGTTCAGGGCCCAAGCAATATCACAAAGGCATACAACATGAAGAAGTACTAGATAAAGACAAGATGTAACCTGTTGTGTATTTATGTCCACTCCAGAAAGCCAACAACCAAAACCCGGATGTGAATGATACCACCCCACAACCATTTCTGGCCTGAAAACCCAAGACAAGGATTTATCAAACCCATGTAATCAACAGAGCAACATGATAAGCCACCAACTATGAAATTCTATTATCAAAAGCATAATTGGGCTATTATAGAAAATGAACAGTGGGGTGACGGGTGACCTAGCTGCATAACAGAAGGGGGAACTGAATAAGTTAGTTAGAAGAAAAATGAATGGGAGGAATGCAAGAAAAGAGGAAGGGGAGATGTGAGTGTCAGGAACAGGCCCCACCCCACCTTGAGCACAGCTGAGGAGGGGTTTCCTTTTTCCTTCCTTTCAGAAGAATTCAGTAGCAGAAGAGGTTAAGGCTGAGTTGCAGGTGCAGCAAAGAAAGCAGTAGAGCACGTGTGGTTGTAAGCTTAATTGCTACAGATAAGGAAGTTTTTCTGATGATTGTTTCGCATCTAAAAGATTGTATTTTTATTTTTTGTCTGAAAGTGCTTATTCGGAACACAATTGAAAATGCAGCAACAACATAAACAACTTACCTTATATGATCCTAACTCATGGCAGTTACAAACCATAAATATACATTTTTTTCATATCTTAAAAAATCAGATATAAACAAGTTAAAAATGACACGAAAGAAAAATTTTCAAAAATGCAATTTCATTCCAGAACCTAAGATCGAATCAACCATCCTCATCAACTATAATAAGATATTTTATACTCCTCATAGACTATAATAAGAGATTTTATACTAAGTAATCCTTACGATTCTATGTTAAAGATGATAAAAGGAGCATCATTTATTGACTAAATGACAAGATCGTCATTAAAATGGCCCATAAAAAGTGTTTATAAATTAAATATATAAAATTAAGGTGCTTGTATGCCAACAAGTAGGGATTTTGAATCCTATAATCTCCTATTCTACACTGAAAATTGTTGGCAAGGAAAAGAAGACTCTGACCTAAAAGGAACACAGGATAGAAGCATTAATAAGAAGTTAATTTAGGTAATCAACAAAAAGAATTCAAGTGCAACTCAAAGGATCCAGAAAGCAAAATTCATATTTCAGTGACGATAAGAAGCAAATCAAAGGAAAATGAAAATACCTTCCAGTCTGTTTCAGCATATCAAGCATGTTAGTCTGAAAAACATGATCGACGGCTTCAACACTAACACCAGTACCACTTTGCGGCATCGCAAAGACATCTACCACGCGGACGGTATACTCATCCACAAACTCCCCCAGCATCAAACCCATAACTTCCATGGGAACACCGGCTCTTCCTACAAGTCACATCAAGTTAATCGGTCAAAAGGTAAAACGCAAACACAACCAATACTCTACATATTTCCGGCAAGGGTTAATCCGTTACATACGTGGAAAAACGATGGAGGGGGTGTCTGAGAAGCCTAATTGTAAATCTATCCCAGCCCAAAACTCAAATTTCCGTAAATTCATCTAAGTTAGGACAATCGAGAGATTGAAAAGACGTAAAGACAAACAAAACTAACCGTGTTTGAGCATTTTGAGGAGGGCCAGCGAGGAAATATAAACCTGCTCAGATGAATCAAGCGTCGGCGAATCAGGGGGTGGGTGCCCCAGTGTGCCTCCTGCACCAGCAAACATCCTCTGTAGCCTCTCCATACCAGATAGTTTCTAGTTTCTGGACTTACTCGACGATACCCGATGGCTTCTAGTTTCTGGCAAGACTCGACGGTACCGAGCTAAACTTCGGTGTGAGTGGTGTGACGAAGGGAGGGAGGGGCGGAGGGTAATCGGATATTAATTAATATATCCAGGCCAGCCTACAGGCTTAACATCCTGTTTGACGGTCTAGGCCTGACTTGTTAGAAGGTTTACGCCTGGTTTGTTAAGATAAATAGACTTTAAAATTGGTATTAACCTGATTTTTTAGCCTGATAGGTCAGGCCCAATCAAGCATGGTCAGTCTATAGACCCTGACCTATTTTCACCCTAATGGATAAGCTATATGATTTTAGGTTTCGATTCTTCGATTGGGCCGGGTTTCTAGTTTCTGGCAAGACATACTCACGGTACCCGAGCTTCGCTTTAAAGGATCAGAGAATCTATTAAGTTTTTTTTTTTTTTTTGATAAGTGAGAATGTGGAAGCTATTTGTTTTAGGTTTTGATTCTCCTATTGGGCCGGGTTTTTTAATTTTAAAATGTATAAGATATCTGTTTTTAGGTTTTGATTCTCCTATTGGGCCGGATTTTTATATTTTAAATTCGGCCCATTTCTGTTCAAAGGATGATAATCATTAATCCCTCCTTTTGGGTGAAGAATTATGCACAAAATCATGAAAGAGAGTGACAACTAAGATTATATCATCTCCTATATAAATATAAGTTACTTTTAACCTCTTTATACATATATAAAATAGCTAATAGTTAATTAAAGCATACGAATTTAGGAAATTGAAAAAGGAGATTAAAAAAAAAAGAAAAAAAAAAAAGAGGAGTGTCTTGCTTGCATACGGGAGAAAAATTGAATTATGCAAAATAGTGTTTTGCCAATTATGTGAGAGGGTAATGTAGGAGGAGACTCTGTAACTTGTATCTCTTATATATATACATGGTGATGTCTTTTTCTCGTCTTCCTTTTCATTGAACCTCGTCTCTTTATAATCTGATTTGAAGTTCTAAGGGTTTATTCTATATATTAAATCTCGGCCACAAGGTAAAATAAAATCGTGAAATGTTCTTCTTTATTCTTTCCTTGTAATCCGAACGATGAATTCTTCACCGGACGCAGATTTGATCTCCATCGGTGAGGGATGAGCGAAGAGAGGAAGGAGTGGTCCTGAGAAAGCAAATAAGTCTCATAAATCTCGACCACTTGAAGATCTCATTGTTGACAAAGGAGACTGTCATGAAATAGAATCTCCGCTAACTTTTTCTCGATCATGTCTTCTTTTAAATTCATAAGGGCAACGAAGTAATATCACATTTAGAATCTTTTCCATACACTTAGGTAGGTCCCACGGGACATTTTGGTTAAGGAAAGATTTTATGGGACTTTTTTGCTATTATTTCTTTTTGTTGGGACCCTAGCTAGTTTGATTTTCCCTTTAATTTTTGATGGAAGATTAAGAGCGTTACATTGTAACTTAGTTACATAAGATTTTATTCTAATATTTTAATATTATAGGATAAGAAATACTAATACTTTTGAGATAAATAAAATACGATTTCTTTTGAGATAAAAAAAAGAAAAGAAATAATGCTATCGATATATTCAGGTCAAAAAATCATATATATATATATATATAAAAGCTAAAGTATACTTTTAGTCCTTTAAGTTTTACATAAGACATACTTTTGGTCCCTTAACTTTATAAAGTATACTTTTAGTCCTTTAAGTTTTACATAAGACATACTTTTGGTCCCTTAACTTTATAAAGTATACTTTTGGTCCTAAAATCCTAACACCGTTAATTTTGCTAACGGAAAACGTTGACGTAACGAACTCAAATGATAACTAATAGCATTTAATTACACAAATTTTATATATTCTTCAATTTATCCATATTTTAAATTTAAATTTAATAACATTTAATTACACAATTATCACTTGAGTTTGCATTTTCCGTTAGTAAACATTAACGGTGTTAGAATTATAGGACTAAAAGTATACTTTATAAAGTTAAGGGACCAAAAGTATACTTGATGTAAATTTAAAAGACTAAAAATATACTTTAGCCATATATATAAGATTTTAATATTATAGGATAATAAATATGTGAGATAAAAATATAATATCTTTTGATATAAAAACATAATAATATATTTTTATTTATTTAAACTGGATCTGTCATGTTATAATTTATTTTTCATTTAGATTTTGATTTTTGACAAGATAAAAGTGAGGTAAGATTAGTTTTTCAATATAATATTGATGTTCCTTATTTCTTCCAAAAGAGTTTATTTTATATACTATTAAATATTTCTTTGGAAAAAAATATATATATTATTAAATATTAATAATGTCAATGGCTCAATATGAAATAAATTTATATTTTATAAATTAATGTAATTTTATATAGCAATAAGTTCAATTTTAAATTGAGATATTGAATGATGATAATTTGTCAAAAGTATAAATATTTGCAGTATTATTTCATCTATACTCTAACCAATCAAAATATTCTAGACAGTATAATATTTTTAGAGTATTATTTTATGTATAATCTAATAACCAATCCAAATATTCTAAATATCAAATGAATTCATTATTCTTTTTTCTTTTGAACAACATTATTCTTTTTTCTTTAAACAAACAATTCTCCACAAATATTTTTGTAAACATGTGTAGCAAAAATTCCAAACAACCCCGCAAAAATTTACCGCCACGATCAAAATTATTACCAGAATCAAAGGAAAAATCTCTTGATAAATGGCTTAAATTTCTAAAAAATGTCTCGTAATAAATTTGAGGGTTAAATATCAAATTTGCCATGGAAGTTTCCCAAATGGAGCGCCCAGCACCCGGAAGTTTTTTTAGTACTAAATTTGCCCCGGAAGTATGAAAAAGGTAGCAAATTTGCCCATCCGTTAATTTTGACCGTTAAGTTTGACTAATTGTCTACGTGGCATGTCACCTCATCACACGTGGCATGCCACCTCATCAACCAATAAAAGTTAAATATCATTTTTGCCCCGGAAGTTTTCATTTAGGAGCAATTTTGCCCCGGAAGTTTTCATTGAGGAGCAATTTTGCCCTGGAAGTTTTCATTGAGAAGCAATTTTGCCACGGAAGTTTACAAAAGTAGCAATTTTGCCCTTCTTTCTTCCAATATTAAATTTGACTATTAAATCAGTCAAAAACCACACATGTTATGCCTTGAAAAATTTGACTATTAAATTAGTCAAATGATCAGCCTATACAAATTGCAGGGCCAGCCTAATTAAGCCCGAGGTCCTCCAGGGCCGACCCTGCAGGTCCAACTTCAAATGTTTGGCTTATTTTTCAAGGGCAAGCCCTGCAGGGCCAGCCTGATTAAGCCCGAGGCCCTCCAGGGTCGGCCTTGCAGGTCCAACTTCAAATTTCTAGCTTATTTTTCAAGCCCGAGCCCTGCAGGGCCAGGGCTTAAACGGACCCGGTCCGATTTCCACCGGACATTTTTCACAAATTATTTTTCACAAATTCTGACTGTCTTGAGCTCAACATCTCAAGGATCTCCTTCTCTGACTCCAAGTTCCACCTTTTCAAGGCATGACATGTGTGGTCTTTGACTGATTTACTAGTCAAATTTAAAAGAAGGGCAAAATTGCTACTTTTGTAAACTTCCGGGGCAAATTTGCTCCTTAATGAAAACTTCCGGGGCAAAATTGCTCCTCAATGAAAACTTCTGGGGCAAAATTGCTCCTTAATTAAAACTTCCGGGGCAAAATTGCTCCTTAATTAAAACTTCCAGGGCAAAAATGATACTTTTGATTGATGAGGTGGCATGCCACGTGTGATGACGTGGCATCTACGTGGACTTCCGTCACTTTTGGGTAAATTTGATACCTTTTCAATACTTCCGGGGCAAATTTGGTACCCAAAAAACTTCCGGGTGCTAGACGCTCCATTTAGAAAACTTCCATGGCAAATTTGATATTTAACCCTAAATTTGAAAGATCTTTAAGATAAGTAGGTACTAGGTAGTTACAACTTACCACAGATAAAGTTATTGTGCATTCTTCTTTCTCACCCTCTTTGAACTTATTTTATATAAAGGCATAAAGCAATAAATTCAAGGTTTTTTTTTTTTCAGATTCATATATCAATTTTTATTATAATTACTATACAGATTTACTGTTTTTCATTTATATTATCATTTATTATTATTATTATCTTTTTAATAATGTACTATATTTAGTTTGTTATTTATTAAATGTACGTAACTATTACAATATCTCGTTAGATTTATCCCTTCGTCATGATAATAGGATTTATCCATTCGTTATAAATCATATATCTTTTTTGTCTATATATAGACACATTCCTCTTCTTCAGTACTCCCACAAGAGAAGTTTTATTTTTCTGTTGCATCGCTCAAGGAGGAACGTACTCTTAATTGAAGAGGCTTCTAAAGCACAAGTATTATCATGTATGAACTATAGTTTAACTTTTCTCTTTCCTTTCTTTGTCGTCTTCTTTTAATTATTATTGTTGTCAAACTCGTGAGTTGTTTTTTTGAATTTGTCGTTTTTATGTTTTTACGTCATTGGTAAATTTGTACCAGGTTAATAATTTCTTTCCTATGAGTTAATTCTTTAATTAATTATAGTGATGATTCGTAAAATGTCCTATTTATTCTCTCAAATTAATAATTCTTTTTTAAATAGTGTCGAATTCTTTTGCACGATACCTAAACAATGATTAACCATGAAGTTATAGCTTTAGAACAAATATTCAATAGCTTTAGAAAAATCTTAATGTCTAAGATGATTCCTTAGTAGCTTTGAGGTACTCTAATTAATTCTCTAGATCTAGGATTCGTTTTCAACTCTAGTAAATAGAAACTAGCTTCCTCGTTGGGTTACAACCCTAATTGAGGAATTTTGAAAAATCATAATAGAAATAATAATGAATAGCATTGTTCTAAAATCCCAAACATGATAAGATCACAATAATTAAAAAGATTAAAAATTGAGAAGAGGAGTTGACTTAGCCTTAAGTTTATGTTTTTTTTTTTTCACTCCCTAAAACTTCTTTCACATGATAAAGTTATTCAGATTCTAATATTAAGTGTTCTATTATGATTAAAACATGCATAAACAATTGTGAAGAAAAAGCATTAATTAGAATACTAATATCATCATAGATGTTGGAGAACCTTTTTCTTCTTCTTCGTTGGAGGTGCTGGAGAACTTAAATAGGCTCTAATACCATATTTGAATTTGATGAAGAATTCAATAATATTCCGGGGCCATTGTTTTCCCTCTATTTTAATATAAATAATCCTTCAAATTCTTATATATATATATATATATATATATATATATATATATATAGAAATTAGAGGGTATCCTCCGCCGACAGCAGAGACTAATCTTTCTTTGCAACCTAGTCGTTTCAAAGAGGCATTGATGCCAATCCTTCAAATTCTAACCATAGATATATTCAATTAATTTATAATGGAAATTTATAAATATATGTACTGGTTGCCTTTTCTTAACATATATTAATTAAGTCTTATTATAATCGTTAATTTATTGTTTAGTTTTTATACTTTCCATTCTTATTTTATTGTTTTATTCTTATATGTTATAATAATATTTTATGGTGCATTATTTGATTGCAAGTCCGACGACCATGACTGATCCACGGGCTCCCAAGAGGATTAAAACTACCACTACTTGTGAGGAAAGTTCAAAGTGCATAACTTATTGTTTGCCAAAAGAGATATTGGAGGATATTGCTTCTAAAGTGGCATCTCAATCACTTGCCGATCTCTATCATCTTAAACTAACTTCCAAAGAGATGATGAACATCACAGACGATGACTATGTGTATAAGCATGCTTATCTAGATAGAGTTCCTTTCTTTAGAATCAAAGAAATCCCACAAGAAGAATCATTCTTAAGGCGTTGCAGATCAAGCGGTAACTTAGAATCTCTATACAGACAAGGCACGAAAGAATACTTCTTGGACAATGAGCTTTACGTGAAGGGGTTGGGTTTGGTACGTTTGGCTGCTCAAAAGGGGCACAAGAGATCAATGTACGCCTTTGCCATGATTGTTTTGATGCATAGCGACGCGAGAAAAGGTTCATTAGGGCCAAAAGAATTGGAGGAGGCTTTGGGATACTTGAGATTATTAAGAAACCAGAAGTGTGTGTTGAAGTGTAGGAACGAGGTAGTTGAATTTGTTCGCTTTTTGAAGTGGTTCATGCGTTTTGGTCTTGAGATGGCACCAAGAGAGCATCTCTGTAGAAATGTTCCATGCACAAATACATGGAGACTCAGAACTGGAAGTTGGTGCTTGTTGACTGATGAGGACGATGAGAATGACCCAAACATGTGTGAAAGTTGCAGGTGGGATCTTGAAGTTAAAGAGTTTTTCGCAATGATATAGATTTTTTATTCAAAGATACATGTTTGGTTGGAACACAATGATGTCGTATGATCTATGTAGGCAACCCCATCTTAATGTTGCTGACATAGATTTTATATGTAATGGAAAGTTGAAGAATTTTGGCCGAGTCAGTATTTTCTGTTAGTCAAATTGAAGGATAAAAATTTTACATTTTAAACTTAAGGAATAAAATTTGATGTAAATTTAGAGGACCAAATTTATAGTTTAGACTTTTTTTTTTTTTAAAAAAAAAAGCTATTGCAGGGGTTTTTGGTTTTTTTGATAACATTCCAAAATGTCTATTGGTGGCCTTATTAGGAACTTGTTACCAAATTTAAATTTTGGTTTAATTAGGATTCTTCAATTTTGTTACCAAGATTTAATTTATAAACGCATAGTGTTAAAATTCAATCCAGAGGAGTATTTTCTCTCATTGTTTATTTATCCGTAATTTTCCTCTTGAATGAGGTAAATTTATATAACAACCTGAGGTAAATTTATATAACAACTTGAACACAATAGTAGGTAACAACCTTTCAAATATTCCCCTTTTCTAAATAACTTATTTTAATCTAATAACATCAAATTAAAATACTAACACTTAGGTCCCATGGGACATTTTAGTTAAGAAAAGATTTTATGGGACTTTTTTGCTATTATTTCTTTTTTCTTGGGACCCTAGGTAGTTTGATTTTCCCTTTAATTTTTTATGGAAGATTAAGAGCATTGTAATGTAGATACATAAAATTTTATTCTAATATTTTAATATTAAAGGATAAGAAATAAGGGATAAGATATTATCACTACCAATTTTATGTTACTACCAAGTCACTACCAGTTTTTCACCGTTAGATCAGAATCGCATCTACCTTTATCATTTTTCTCTCAATAGATTCTGATCTAACGGTGAAAAAGTGGTAGTGATTTGGTAGTGACATAAAATTGATAGTGATAATATCCTATCCAAAAAATAATACTTTTGAGATTAAAAAAAAAACGTTTTCTTTTGGAATAAAATATTGTCACTACTAATTTTATATCACTACCAAGTCACTACCACTTTTTCACCGTTAGATCAAAATCTCAATAAAAGAGAGAAATGATTAAAGTTATGAGATTCTGATTTAACGATGAAAAAAAAGGTAATGACTTGGTAGTGACATAAAATTCGTAGTAACAATATCCTATCCCTTCCTTTTGAGATAAAAACATAAGAAATAATGCTATAGATATATTGAGGTAAAAAAAAAAAATCCTCTATATAAGATTTTACTATAAAATTTTAATATTATAGGATAATAAATATTTGAGATAAAAATATAATATATTTTGATATAAAAACATAATAATATATTTTTCTGTCATGTTATAATTTATTGTTCATTTAGATTTTGATTTTTGACCAGATAAAAATGAGGTAAGATTAGTTTTCCAATATTGATGTTCCTTTCTTCCAAAAGAGTTTATTTTATATACTATTAAATATTTCCTTGGAAAAAAAAATATATTATTAAATATTAATAATATCAATTGCTCAATATGAAATAAATTTATATTTTATAAATTAATGTAATTTTATATAGCAATAAGTTCAATTTTAAATTGAGATATTGAATGATGATAATTTGTCAAAAGTATAAATATTTGCAGTATTATTTCATCTATACTCTAACCAATCAAAATATTCTAGACAGTATAATATTTTTAGAGTATTATTTTATCTATAATCTAATAACCAATCAAAATATTCTAAATATCAAATGAATTCATTATTCTTTTTTCTTCAAACAAACAATTCTCCACAAATATATTTGTAAACATGTGTAGCAAAAATTCCAAACAACCCCGCAAAAATTTACCGCCACGATCAAAATTATTACCAGAATCAAAGGAAAATTCTCTTGATAAATGGCTTAAATTTCTAAAAAATGTCTCGTCATAAATTTGAAAGATCTTAAATTATTACCAGAATCAAAAGAAAAATCTCTTGATAAATGGCTTAAATTTCTAAAAAATGTCTCGTAATAAATTTGAAAGATCTTTAAGATAAGTAGGTACTAGGTAGTTACAACTTACCAAAGATAAAGTTATTGTGCATTCTTCTTTCTCACCCTCTCTGAACTTATTTTATATAAAGGCATAAAAGCAATAAATTCAAGGTTTTTTTTTTTTCAGATTCATATATCAATTTTTATTATAATTACTATACAGATTTACTGTTTTTCATTTATATTATCATTTATTATTATTATTATTATTATTTATATCTTTTTTATAATGTACTATATTTAGTTTGTTATTTATTTATTTTTTTATACAAATAAGCATCCTTGCTTTATATATCTAACCATTATTTAGTTTGTTATTTATTAAATGTACGTAACTATTACAATATCTCGTTAGATTTATCCCTTCCTAATGATAATAGGATTTATCCATTCGTAATAAATCATATATCTTTTTTGTCTATATATAGACACATTCCTCTTCCTGAGTACTCCCACAAGAGAAGTTTTATTTTTCTGTTGCATCGCTCAAGGAGGAACGTACTCTTAATTGAAGAGGCTTCTAAAGCGCAAGTATTATCATGTATGAACTATAGTTTAACTTTTCTCTTTCCTTTCTTTGTCGTCTTTTTCTAATTACTATTGTTCTTAAACTCGTGAGATGATTTTTCGAATTTGTCGTTTTAATGTTTTCAGATTCTAATATTAAGTTTTCTATTATGATAAAAGCATGCATAAACAATTGTGAAGAAAAAGCATTAATTAGAATCCTAATATCATCATCATAGATGTTGGAGAACCTTTTTTTTCTTCTTCTTCGTTGGAGGTGCTGGAGAACTTAAATAGGCTCTAATACCATGTTCGAATTTGATAAAGAATTCAATAATATTCAGGGGCCATTGTTTTCCCTCTTTTTTAATATAAATAATCATTCAAATTCTTTTATATATATATATATATATATATATATATATATATATATATATATATATATATATAGAAATTAGAGGGTATCCTCCACCGACATCAGAGACTAATCCTTCTTTACAACGCAGTCGTTCTAAAGAGGCATTAGTGCCAATCCTTCAAATTCTAACCATAGATATATTCAATTAATTTATAATGGAAATCTATAAATATATTTACTGGTTGCCTTTTCTTAACATATATTAATTAAGTCTTATTATAATCGTTAATTTATTGTTTAGTTTTTATATTTTCCATTCTTATTTTATTGTTTTATTCTTATATGTTAAAATAATATTTTATGGTGCAGTATTGATTGCAAGTCCGACAACCATGACTGATTCACGGGCTCCCAAGAGGATTAAAACTACCACTACTTGTGAGGAAAGTTCAAAGTGCGTAACTTATTGCTTGCCAAACGAGATATTGGTGGATATTGCTTCAAAAGTGGCATCTCAATCACTTGCCGATCTCTATCATCTTAAACTAACTTCCAAAGAGATGATGAACATCACAGACGACGACTATGTCTACAAGCACTCTTATCTAGATAGAGTTCCTTTCTTTAGAATGAGAGAAATCCCACAAGAAGATTCATTCTTAAGGCGTTGCAGATCAAGCGGTAACTTAGAATCTCTATACAGACAAGGCACGAAAGAATACTTCTTGGACAATGAGCTTTACCTGAAGGGGTTGGGTTTGGTACGTTTGGCTGCTCAAAAGGGACACAAGAGATCAATGTACGCCTTTGCCATGATTGTTTTGATGCGTAGCGACGCGAGAAAAGGTTCTTTAGGGCCAAAAGAATTGGAGGAGGCTTTGGGATACTTGAGATTACTAAGGAACCAGAAGTGTGTGTTGAAGTGTAGGAACGAGGTAGTTGAATTTGTTCGCTTTTTGAAGTGGTTCATGAGTTTTGGTCTTGAGATGGCACCAAGAGAGCATCTCTGTAGAAATGTTCCATGCACAAATACATGGAGACTCAGAACTGGAAGTTGGTGCTTGTTGACTGATGACGACGATGAGAATGACCCAAACATGTGTGAAAGTTGCAGGTGGGATCTTGAAGTTAAAGAGTTTTTCGCGACGATATAGATTTTTTATTCAAAGATGCATGTTTGGATGATACACAGTGGCGTTGTATGATCTATGTTGGCGACCTCATCTTATGAAAAAAGACTTTATTGTTATTTTTGCTGACATAGATTTTATATGTGATGGAAAGTTGAAGAATTTTGGCCGAGTCAGCATTTTCTGTTAGTCAAATTGAAGGATTAAAATTTTACATTTTAAACTTAAGGGAAAAAAATTGATGTAAATTTAGAGGACCAAATTTATAGTTTAGACTTTTTTTTGGGCATTTTGGTTTTTTGACAACATTCCAAAATCCATAATTAGGTGTATTAGACTTATTAGGAACTTGTTACCAAATTTAAATTTTGCTATTTCTGTTGGGTTTAATTAGGATTTTTCAATTTTGTTATTAAGATTTAATTTATGAATTCATAGTGTTAAAATTCAATCCTGAGGAATATTTTCTCTTTTTCATTCATTGTTCATTTATCCGTAATTTTTCTCTTGAATGAGGTAAATTTATACCAGCAAGTAAGGTTGTCAAACTCAAGAGTTTAAGTAAACTCGTGACAGTGACGTAAACTCGTATCGTGAACTTGAATCGTAAACTCGTAAGAGTTTACCTTTATTATTAAATAGGTATTTCTAGTGTATAATTAAATAATTAAAATATAAAAATGACAACAATTTGATTTAAATATATTTTAAATCAAAATAATTGAAATTAAATCCATCAACATTCATCGTTTATCATATTTAATAGAGAAATTTCTATAAAATTTTTATATAAAACCACTGAGCATGATTAAATCAAAAAAGTTAACATAAGTTTATGAGTAAATTAACACAGTTTTGTAAGCTAAAAACGTAAAAACGGTAAACTCGGTGTATAAACTCGTGAGTTTAACCGAGTTTACAACTAGTAAAATATACTTAGGGACATAAAAAATGAGCCTAGACCCTAAACCCCTCACGTGCTTCTAATTTTTTCAATTTTTAAAGTCAAATATATATATATATAAAAACTATAAATAGACATTCGAACGTACCAACATAAATCATTTTCTAATTTTATGAAAATATAATTTTGTTCAAGTATTACAAGTGATAGGTTAAATTTATTACAAATGGCCCTAAATTATTAACCATGGTTATTACTCCCTCAGTCCCTCCCGTTCTTAATATATGTAACGTATGAATACTTGTCCGAGGTAGGTTGAGTACCTCAAGAAGTTGTTGTTGATGAGTTTAAAAATGAAGACATCATTAGGGATTTTCATATCTATTTTAAATCAGTATCTTAACTAATCAATTTGATATTTTGAATGTAATCAATATAAATGATAAATTTTGAAAAATATTTCTTTATATTCAGGTTTAAGAAACCATAAAATTAATTTTTTTATTAAGATTTTATATTGGGGATTTTTATGTAGTCATGTCCTCGATCCTCACTGATATTGATAAACTTTGATTTTAAATATAAAACTTATTTTTACTTTTAATTAATTTGTCTAGGGAAATGGGGTTCGCATAAAGGAAAGAACAACGGCGGAAATTCAAAATGGAGATGAGAACATACCGAAATTGACGCAAATGACGCAAGAATGAAGTTTCCTTCGCTACCCACCAACTGATTCAACAAGGATTTAGTGGAAAAAAAAACAAAGGGGAGAGGTTTAGAGAGGTTTTGTAGTCGATTAGGGTTCCAAATGCTACGATTTGGGTTTTTAAAAAACCCCTCTGGATTGGTTTAGTCGACTAAGCACTGTGGAATATGCCCGTGTTTTAGTCGACTATATGAGGGGTGTGGTCGATTAAATAGGGGTATATGCTTAAATAGTTTCCAGACAGGGCATTTTGTTAAATAGTTATTTAATAAGAAGCAGATTGGTTTTTAAAAAAAAACCTGATTTTTTCTATATCCTTTATTTTAATTTTCCCTAAAATATAGGATAATTTATTAAAATTATAAATATATATTAGGATAATTTATCGCATCTACACAGTTTAATATTTTTAGATATCTATACTTTAACAAACCAATATAAAATATTCTAAATATCAAAACAAATCTTTATTTAAAAAAAACAAACAAACAAATAAGATTCTTCACAAATATTTTTGCAAAGACACGTAAAAAATGATTCAAAACAACGGTGCAAAATTATACGGCCTCCACGATTAAATAATTACCGGAATCAAAGGAAAAATCTTTGATAAGATCAGTTAATATTTATATTTTATAACTTAATGTAATTTTATATAACAATGAGTTAAATATTAAATTGAGATATTGAATGATGATATTTGCAGAGGCGGACCCAGGAATTTTACTGACGGGGGCGAAAATAAAAAAATATTACTACCTCCTGTCCTAGTTATAGGAACACTTCTATATAGTGTAATTTACACTATAAAAGTGTTCTTATAATTAGAATTGGAGGGAGTACATCATATATAAGTAAAAGTACTTGAATGAGATATGACATATACCTAATATACAAAAAATTGAAAGAAATTTATTATAGAAATTAGGATTACTTTACTTGACTCTTAGTCTACATGTTTTCATATTGTTAAACTCATCTATAATTGAATCTAACAATTTCTTTTTCAATATATGTAATCAAAGAATTATCAAGAAATTGATCTTCCATTCTATTTTGAAGCCTGTTCTTGATTATCTTCATTGCATAAAAAGATCTTTCAGTAGTTTCTGTAGAAACTAGAAGAGTAAATATAAATATAATCACTCTATCAATAAGGTAAATGATGAACTTTCCAGTTCTTGCTAGTCTTTGACATAGTTCATATATAGTTGACAAATTAATGAAATTTGGATGCTTCGAAATGTCAAGCTCAAAATGTTAGATTTATCAACAAGTTTGCATTTCTTTCTCTTCTTTTTGGCCAAGCTTTTTTGCTCATGAGATGATAGATCTTCTAAAAGTTCATTAAAGTAAATTTTAATACTCTTACATTTTGTCATGCATTTCTCTTGCAATGTTCCCATAGCTCTGTTTCTTCCTCTTGACCAAATCTGTAACCTTCATTAGCAAATTCATTTTCTGTAATTTCCCTGATCAAACTAGAAGTTACCAAGGAACCGCAAAAAAAGTCATCTTCCACTAAGATTTAAAACACTGTTTCCCTAATCAGACACATCAACAACTTATAAATATTTCCTATAGCTCCATTTACAAATAAAAAATAAAAAAATCAGGGGGCGGGGGCCAGACCGCCCTTAGATATTTGTCAAAGTATAAATAGAGCATTATTTCATCCATACTCTAACCAATTAAAATATTTTAAATATGAAATGAATTAATTATTCCCTTTTCTTCAAACAAACAAATGCGATTCTCCACAAATATTTCTGTAAATATGTGTAGCAAAAATTCAAAACAACCCTACAAAAATTTACCTTCACGATCAAAAATCTCTCGTAATAAATTTGAGAGATCTTTCTTGGTCAAAGAAGATGAAAGATCTTTTAAGATAAGTAGGTACTAGGTAGTAACAACTCACCAGATATAAAGCCATTGTGAATTTTTCTTTCTCGCCCTCTCTGAACTTATTTTATATATGGGAAAACCACTTCTTATATTGCAGGAGAAGTGTTTTCTCATGTCATACACACAAAAAATAGAGGAACTCACACATATATATAATGGGTTTAAACTTCTCATATTACAAGAGAAGAAAAAGATTCCTACCCACATGAAATAGTGGGACCCACATATATATAATGTTAATTATATATAAATGTGGGTCCCACTATTTTATGTGTATGTGACATGAGAAAACACTTCTCCTACAACATGAGAAGTGTTTTTCCCATATATAATTAGCAATATATGTGTGTGTGTGTGGGCCCCACTATTTCATGTGTGTAGAAATCTTTTTCTTCTCATACAACATGAGAAGTTTAAACCCCTTTATATAAAGGTATAAAGCTATAAATTCAAGGTTTTATATTTTCAGATTCAGATATTAATTGTTATTATAATTACTATACAGATTTACTTTTTTCATTTAAATTATAATTTTTATATTTTCATTTTTTGTAATTATTTTTATATCTTATATATAAAAATAATTAGTTTTGCTTCAGTCCTATTAAGATTTATCGCTTTCTAATGATAATATGAGTTATCCATTCATATATTTTTGTGTCTATATATAGACACAGTCCTCTTCTTGAGTACTCCACAAGAGAAGTTTTATTTTTCTGTTGCATCGCTCAAGGAGGAACGTACGCTTAGAGAGGCTTCTGAAGCACATGTATGAACTATTGTTTAACTTTTCTCTTTCCTTTTTTGTTGTCTTCTTCTAATTATCATTACTGCTAAACTCATAAGTTAATTTTTCTAATTTACCGTTTTTTACATTTCCATCCTACTAAATCGAATCGAGTCGTTGATAAACTCATGCCAGCTGTAAATTTGGTTTCACGGGTTCATACACTGAGCTTATTGTTTTTATATTTCTAGTTTACAAAACCGTGTTAACTCACTCTTAACTCGTGTTAACTTTTCGATTTAGTCATGCTCAGTGGTTTTATATATGAATTTTAGAAATTCCTTTGTTAAATATGATAAATTATGAATATTGATAGATTTAGTTTCAATTACTTGGATTTAAAATATATTTAAATCAAATTGTTGTCATTTTTTATTTTTTAATTATTGAATTATAAAATATTAATAAATATTTAATAATAAAAATAAACTCTTACAAATTCACGATACGAGTTTACGTGCTATTTTTGATAATCTTACTAATCAGTAGTCACTACTATAGGTTGATAATTTCTATATTTTTTTTTTTGTTTTTTTTTATCGGAGATAATTTCTATACTACGAGGTAGCTTTTTAATTAATTATTGTGATGATTCATAAAGTGTTCTATATATTTTCTCAAATTAATAATTCCTTTTTAATCATTGTCGAATTCTTTTGCACGATACCCAAACAATGATTCACCATGAAGTTATAGCTTTAGAAAAAAATATTCAGTAGCTTTAGAAAAATCTTCAACTAGCTATAAGATGATTCTTTAGTAGTTTTGAGCAGGGGTGGAGCCAGGAATTTTGATGACGGGGGGCGAAAATTTAATCATTCTAAAGAAGAATGAGAAGCATCAAAGTTTTCAACTCAAAACAAGCTCACATACAAGCTAAAATAAGAAGCCATCATCAGTACAAAAACATTTGAAACCAGATTCTTCATTAGTTTGATCAAAACACACTCTTAAATTGTGCAGAGTTTACATCATGTGAGATGTCAACGCTCATTAACATAGAAACACTGCGCTTGCTTTGAGAAGAAGCACCCTCCATCCCTCCTCCTTGGAGTTTCCTCCGTCACCAACTAAACTTACCAGCAAAACTTCTTTTTTCAGATTAAAAGACAGCAAAATGAAGCTTCTTTTTTCTGAAAATATACGTTTAATGTGTGTTCCCAGTTCCCACACGCTTATATTTAATGTGTGTTTAATTAATACCCATCCTTCCTTGGCTGATCATTTCCCATTACCACTCTTATAGCTTGTTAAGAGTATAGACTCTTGTGGGTGAGTTCATCTTTGTTGTTGTTGTAGCAAGCAATAGTGTGTTGGTACAAAGAAAGAGACAGAGTGGTGAGTTAATAGAATTAGTACTCCCACCATTTTATAATCTAATCGTAAAGGACAAACACATTTGATTTAAGATGTTACCAACACACGCACGAGGGAGAGTAGGGTCCTGTACTGTATGGAACAAGAGCACCTATGTCCATTCCCCTCGCCCCCCAAATCTGCCTATGGTTTTGAGGTACATATTAATTAATGTCCAATTAATTCTCTAGATCCAGATTCTGTTTTCAACTCTAGTTAATAGAAATTAGCTTTCTTGTTGGGCTACATAAACTAGTTCTGAATGAAAAGCATTAGTTAGAATCCTATAATATCATCATTATAGATGTTAGGAGAACCTTTTTCTTCTTTTTCATGGGAGATGTTGGAGAACTTAGATAGACTATGATACCATGTTAGATAAGAATAAATAGTATTACGGACCGGCCCAAAGCCCAAATCTGAGGTATGGCCCAACGACGAACATATCAGGAAGTATGACCCACCGATCATGGGGGGAGATCCGGTATCACAACAGATCCGATCTATTAACATCATTAGGAGTATCCAGATCATATCTACGCAATACGCATCCTAAGATACTCGCCCCGGATATCACGCTAGGCCGGGATATCCGCCTCGGACACCTCTATAAATACAGAGGTCGACTAACTAGGTGCACGCATTCTAATTCTCTACTTTACTTTCGGTCACACAGAGCACACATACCACCCCTCTAGCTAACACCACCGAGTATATCGAACTACGTGGACTTTGATCCCTGCCACTAAGTATATCGAACTACGTGGGCTTTGATCCCTTCAAAGGGTACGTAGGCTTTAGGCTTGACACCTAGTCAAGTTCAATCAGTCCTGAACAGAACAAATAGAAATTAAGAATAAGGATGAGAAGAAGAGTCATTCTATGAAGATAACCATCACCTTGAAGCATTATTACGATTTCATTCACAAGTTGCTAATTTCTTTTGACAACTATTCCTAAAGATCGTGAATTACAGTTACTAATCATTTTCAATTACTGCTCAATTCCTTCCCACCTCTAGCCAAAAAAGATGACCCATATATTTAATTAAATGGTTGCCAATCATAAAATCAATATAAAGAGTCTTAGCAAATCCGCCCCAGAAGTATAGGTCTAAGAGCAATGTTAATTTGGAAATTTTTCTTGTTTTAATGTTTTCTAGAAGTTTCAAAACGTGGTAATGTTGTCCTATTCCGTTAAAAAACAAACATTAATTGTCAAAAAATTAATATTGACCCCGTTAACTTTTTAACAGAATGGGCAACATTGCTAAATTTTGAAATTTTTGGAGCAACATTAAGACAAAAAAAACTTATAGGATAATATCACTTATCAGCGAAAACTTCTAGAACAAATTTACTACTTAACCCTAAATATAATTCACCTCACCATTAGGCGACATCCTTGGCCCAACAGTTATATAAATTCTAAAACTTTATACAATTGCCGATCTCTATGTCTGCTCAAACATAATCATCTACGTAGTTGTGAAGGATGTGTTCCTGATAGTATCGACATCAATCATATATTAAGCAACACGCTTCTCTTTTTGCAATTTCCAAATACATTCCTTAAACACACATTCTTATAACTTTTAAATCTATCAAATGAAATTAAAGAACTTTAAAAATCATGTAATTTGTGATTGTATACATTTAGAAAATTGTAATTATTTAGTTATATTTTAAATAATTTTAAGAACATACATCAAGTTATTTAAACTAACTTGATTATTTATACAAATTATTTTAAATTAAAAAATTAATTTAAGAACATCTATGATTGATCATGGTGGTACACTATAAAATAATGTTACAATATTATGTGGTGTCCGCATTAGCTTACAACGTGACAAAACGGATGAGCTGGACCATAATTGCTTATTAAGCTTATCACATGAATGACTCATCTTTCACTATTATTTTAAATTCAAATTTTACGTATTTAATTATTATATGACGATAGCATTTTCAAATTAAATAACGTTGGTGGTGAGAAAGATGAGAATCAAGTTACTATTCCGTTACGTTTAAAATTGTCCTATGATGAGTCAATTGCGTCGTTGGTGAAAGGTTAATTTTTCTAGCGTCATTGCCGCCCGTTATACTCTTAAATTTGAATCTGATATTGATATATTTGTATGCTTATGTTTAAATTGTAGCACTCTGATCATTAGAATAATTAACTAATTTTTGCATCTCAATTATAGTCAAATAATTAAACATTTTTTAAATTGATAAAATTTTTCAAATTTACTATTATTAATTAAATTTCTGTCTCTAGCTTAATAAGTCAATCTCTTCTTTCGTTATATTTTTCCAACCGAGTAAGGACAAGTTGTCAAATTGATGAGTTATAGCAAACTCGTGATAATAATATAAAATCTTATGATAGATTCAAATCTTAAATTTATAAGAATTTATTTTTATCAATAAATATATGTTAATAATATATAGTTAAATAATTAAAATATTAAAATGACAAAAAATTTGATTTAAATATATTTTAAATGAAAATACTTAAAATCAAATCTTTCAACATTTATACTTTATCATACTTAACAAATATATATGTATATATATATATGAGGTTTATTTTTCTTATGTTGCATGAGAGAAATAAGATTCCTATACACACATAAAATGGTGGGACCCACATATATATAGTGCTAATTATATATATATATATATATATATATATATATATATATATATATATATATATATATATATATACGGGTCCCACCATTTTATGTATGTGTGGCATGAGAAAACATTTCTCCTACAACATGAGAAATGTTTTTCCCTATATATATATATATATATATATATATAAATGATTTGTCCAGTGACAGGACCTAAGAGTTTCTCCTGTGAACCCAAACTACATCATTTTGTTTAGTGAGGGCGCTCCAAAGATAAATTTTAAAAAAAATACAAACAGAGTGTCGCCGCTTTTCTGATTGATTCTTGAAATTCTGATCAAGCATTAGTCGTGAGAATCAATTACAAATTGCAGATCTGGATTTCCTGCGTGAATTAAAACTTTATATCTAAATTTAGAAATCAAAATGAACCAAATCACAAACACTTCCGTAGTTTATATATATATTGAATTAGACGCTCTTTGCTTTGTATTGGCTCCCCTATTTATAATAATAATTTGGAAGAGAGTTTAACTGGAATAACAAATAAATTTTTTTAAAAAAATAACTTATAAATATTTTCCATCATTTTCCATTTTGAATATAACCAAATTGATAAAAAAAAAAAAAAAGAAGTTAGCTTAGAGTGAATTGATACAGTTTTGTAAACTAGAAACATAAAACGGTAAACTTAATGTATAGACTTGTGAGTTTGAGTGAATTGATCAGTAAAACGAGTTTAAAAGTAACTCGATACGATTTTTATAAAGGTAGAAAGGTAAAAATGGAAAGCTCAAATAAGAAACCTAATTTACGACAACAATACCAACAAAAATTGAATAAGGGAAAAACATTTCTCATTTTGTAGGAGAAATGTTTTCTCATGCCACACACACACAAAATGGTGGGACCCGCATATATATATAATTAGCACTATTTATATATGTGAGTTCCACCATTTTATGTGTGTGTAGGAATCTTGTTTCTCTCCTGCAACATGAGAAAAGTAAATAAAGGATGGAAGCGAGGTATTAAATAAAATGAAATAGAAAAGAAAAATTGCCTTTGGTGCGTTGGAAAAAAATTGTGTTGTATAAAGGGTTAATGTGCGTCAGCACAATGAACTATTGGCTCAGGAGCGTCCATCATAATTAACTATTAAGTGGACCACCCAGCACAACAAACTTTTAAAAATGAGCGTCTAGCACAATAAACTTTTAAAAAGGAGCGCCCAGCACAACGCCATTAGTAAGGAGTTAACACCGTTAGCAATTAACGTCCGTTATCTAAGGAGCGCCTAGCACAACAAACTATTATTCCGAGAGCGTTCAGCACAACAAACTATTATTCCCAGAACGCCCAGCACAAAATTCTAAATTTTACTAAATTAAATAATTTTTTTTCCTCAATTGTCATTATTCAAAACTACTTTTATAAATATCTATAGACAAAAATTACTTATTCTTCAATTTTCTCAAAATTATAATTTGCTAAAATAAACAAATTTTTTTGATTAAGAATATAATTATATGATTTAAATAAAACTCAAGGTGTTTTATAGTTTATTATATATGTTAAACAAAAAATATATATAATTTATTTTTATTTTAGAAGAAATTTATGTGAGTTAAAAAAATTCATTTAATGTTAATAAAATTTAAAAAATGTACACCAACTTTCCTTCACGTATTCGCCGACACAAACAAATTGAAAGAGTAATCCTATAGCACAAAGTAGAATCGATAAAGGATTAAGGGGTAGTTTTGACTTCAAAATTTTTTAGGAGATAATTTTATCCTGAATGTGTAAAAAAAGATCAATTCTACCATGATGATTTTTCCAATTAATTTTTTTGATTTCTTAAATTTTAGTGACATTAAATGAATTTTTCAACTCACATAAATTTCTTCTAAAATAAAAATAAATCATTTTTTTAAACATATATAATAAACTATAAAACACCTTGAGTTTTATTTAAATCATATAATTATATTTTTAATCAAAACTTTTGTTTATTTTAGCAAATTATAATTTTGATAAAATTAAAGAATGAGTAATTTTTGTCTATAGATATTTATAAATGTAGTTTTGAATAATGACAATTGAGAAAAAATTATTTAATTTAGTAAAATTTAGAATTTTGTGCTGGACGCTCTCGGGATAATAGTTTATTGTGCTGGGCGCTCCTTAAATAACGGACGTTAACTTTTTTGCTAACGGCGTTGTGCTGGGCGCTCCTTTTTAAAAGTTTATTATGCTGGACGGTCCACTTAATAGTTAATTATGCTAAACGCTCCCGAATCAATAATTCATTATGCTGGATCCACCTTGTATAAATTGCCTCTGGAGATGAAAGATATATGCAATTCAAAAATGGAGAGAGCATCAGCAAATCAGCAGAGCGTTAAGAATTAGATTGAGGGGCGAGACTTGAGAGAGAAGGAGTGGCCGTTACAAAAGAAAAGCAACAAGCAGAAGCAAACAGAGACTGCAAGGTTGTTACGTGTCCCGTACTGTCTCCTTAAACTACTCCGTTTCGACGCGCTTTGTTAATTGTTGCTTCCTCTTTTCGTTTCTTTCACTCATCTCGAAGATTCCACCGTCGACATCGTCAACTCCGTTCCTCTATCGAGGAGCCTAATTTACTGATTCCCGATACACAGGTCATCATTCCTTTTTCTCTTATTTTGTTTGACTTTTTGTGGGTTCTCGCGTTTTTTTCCCTGGTTTATTTGAATTTTTTTTGCTGCCTCTGTTTTTTAAATTCTATCTCTGTAAGCTGCCTCTTCTCAGATCCTTGATGCGATCTTTTTTGTTTTGAATTGTATCTTGATTTGATGACCGTTGGGGTTGCAGAAAGGGGAGGATTTATTGTATTTTATAGTGATTCGTTCTTGATCTGATTTGAGAAATGGTCTTTTTTTTTTCTTTCTTGGTTCCTATTTTGTCTGAGGAGAATTTCTGTATGTGTTGTGGCCTCTTCTTTAATCTAGTAGACATGGTCTTTTCACAATCGTGAGGTGACACAGTGTATGATTCAGTTTGAAGGGTATTCTTTAACTTAGCTACTAAGATGGATTTGTGATAGAAAATATATCCCCTCGAATTGAAAAGCTGGGCATTGTAGCTTCGCTTACAATCAAAATTTGCTTCTTTCATGGGTGGAATGGAACATCTGTATTTTACGGCATTAGCTTTAGAGTTTTGTTACGAAAAAGATCTATTAATACACGCACAGCCTGGCACTGTTGTGACGGCATATATAGTTACGCGAGTCTTCTTTTTTTTTTTTTTTTTATATCTTTAACACTTTACTCAATTGAGAAGTTAAATGTACCCTTTTAATTTCTTTGTGAGCACTGAATTACAGAAAAAAAAAAATCCGTGGTTGATTGCAGGGAATTTCTCTTCAAATTGCTTGGATGGAAGGTGGCAGTGTATTAGATTGATGTACAATGCAGAGATCACGTAAAACTCTTCTGCAAAGAAGAGCTTCAGAGAAGGCTGCTGGCGGAAGAAGCCATTTGTATAATGTTTCGCTGTCCTTGGTTTTTATTCTATGGGGGCTAGTATTCCTCTTCAGCTTATGGACCAGTCATGGTCATGGTTTCAGAGGTGCCTTCGATTTTTAATTTTGCTTTTAATCTTGCCACTGCGGACTGTTGTGAATTATGATCCTTTTCTTGTCACTACTCACATGTCCTCAAAGGTCATTATTGTGAATATTAAATTTTGCCGATTACTTTGTTTTAGTGTATATAATTGTGTCAGCTATTTATATTAATTTAAATGTCCAGGTATTCATGTTTCATGAGGTGATCATATTGGAATTTTTGTTTAATTGGGTAAGCATCAGTCAGAATTTCCGACTAAATTGTTTTGAATGAATAGGTATCAACCTTGAAACATACATGATGGAATATTGAGTAATGTTCTAGCTTATCTTAGCTTGTTGCCTAATGTGATCATGAGAGACAACATATCCAAGTATTTTTGTAGAAAGTGTAGAATACATGATGCTGTTAATCTTTAAAATAGATCTCATGGCTTGTAAATGAGGACTCGTAAATAGAATTTTGTGATCAAGTAGACCAAACTTGTACTGCAAGTTGAATAACTGAAATAATAGAACTTAGGAAGCTCACGAGACCAAATCACATACCTACATGACTACGCACTTGACTAATAAACCCAAACAGTGGAATTTCTAATACTCCTGGAGGAAGCATCTTTTTAAGCAATCTCACCTTACTCATCATCACTCATCAGACCAAATTATAATTATAATATTTCCATCATATAACAACACCAATTATGACTCTGTAGATTGCATCTTATTGTTTGCATGCACCTTTTTTTTAAGTGTTGTACTAAAAACTCCAGTATTATTTGGCAATGATATCTCTTGAGCACACATTTTCCCCCTAATGGCTACAGTTATTTCCCTTTAATTGGACTCGAGGAGAACTTTCTTCTTTAGTGCCCAACTTGTGTTGGAGAATTTTCCTGCTCCATGGCTGAGCTTATTCTTACCAGTCAATTTATCATCTTTGGATGTAGATGGATCTGAAGAACTTCCTTCTGGCAAATCAAATTGTAGTGAAGAAAACCGCAAAAATGGCGAAAAGTCTAAGTCTAAGTCTACGATTGAATATTTCATTAAAGAAACAGATGCTTACCATTCTTTTGCTGCTACCTGCTTGAGCGGCGCTAAAACTGATGCCTTTAGTAATGATTCACAACCTGCTGATGAAAGCAACAAAAATGCTTCACCTGATGAGAAAGAAAAGTTCGCATCTCCTACCAGAGAGCAACCAGGAGTCAATGTCTCTGAAACACAAGAAAATGATTTATCAAAAGCTGATCATCTGTCTCTGGCTGTGCCTCTTGGTCTTGATGAATTTAAAAGCAAGGCATTTGGTTCTAAAATCACATCTGGCACAGGTCCGGCTGGAAGTGTAATACATAGAGTTGAGCCTGATGGTTCAGAATTCAATTATGCATCAGCATCTAAAGGGGCAAAAGTTTTGGCTTGTAACAAAGAATCCAAAGGAGCATCTAATATTTTAGGAAAGGACAAAGACAAATATCTTCGAAATCCATGCTCTGCAGAAGAAAAATTTGTCATTATAGAGCTTTCAGAAGAAACCTTAGTAGATACAATTAAAATTGCCAATTTTGAGCACCATTCTTCAAATTTAAAAGAGTTTGAGCTCCATGCCAGTTTGGTCTATCCAACTGATGCTTGGGTGAAACTTGGAAATTTTACCGCATCAAATGTGAAGCATACTCAGAGTTTTGTTCTTTCTGAGCCAAAATGGGTGAGATATCTCAAGTTAAATCTTCTAAGCCATTATGGTTCAGAATTTTATTGCACGCTGAGCGTAATAGAAGTCTATGGTGTGGATGCTGTTGAGAGGATGCTGGAGGATTTAATATATCAGCAAGATAGTCCATTTGCATCTGCGGAGGCCAATGGTGAAAAGAGAGCAGCATCACTTCATCCAAACCCTGCTGAGGGTGAAGATGCACAGAAAAATACATCGAGAGGGACGGATTCTGAACCAGATACAGAAATCTCTTCTGTAAACAATGAAGTTGTAAATAGTAATGTGCCTGATGCTGTTGAAGAAATACGCCACCAAGTTGGCAGGATGCCTGGAGATACTGTTCTCAAGATTCTGATGCAGAAAGTCCGTTCTCTAGATTTAAATTTATCTGTTTTGGAGCGATATTTGGGGGAATTAAATTCTAGATATGCCAATATTTTCAAAGAGTACGGCAAAGACATGGGGGAAAAACATAAACTATTACAGAAGATCACAGAAGACATTAGAAGTCTTCTTGACCAACAGGATGCTATAGTACGTTAACCTCATACTGGGTAACGATTTCATTATTCATAGTATAAAAAATCACTATTCAAATTCATATTCATGTTGGGAATGATTTGTTGCTCTTGCAGACCAAGGAAGCCAATGATCTGCAACGATGGAAGTCCCAGTTTTCTAACCAGTTGGATCAGCTTGTCAAGGACAATGCAGTTCTGAGGTGAGAGTTTGCAATCATTTTTTGGAATGCTTCAGTTTATGGGTGTAGTACAAATGTAACCATCAAAGTAGTAGCTTACGTATAGAATAATTCCCTTTATCCACCCAACTCATCTTGCTACTCTTTCTCCTCTTCCCAGCTCCTAATCTATATCCCTTATATTGAGATGAAAAAAAGAGTTATAGGACATTTCTTTGCCAAGGATATTCGTGCCAACAACCGATTTGGATGCAGCTCTACTGTTTTTAAATTGATGTGATAGAAGGTCTTGATCTATGATAATTGTTAGAATAATGTGATAGCTAGGTTAAAAGGATATTCGTGCTAACAACCAATTTGGCAGTGCTATACTTATACTAGCCTGCAGTGTTATTCACTTAGTTTACATAATTTTGGTAATCTGAAGATCCCACCAGAACTGCCACTGCAAGTCAGTGATCCCATGCACGTTCCTCTCTTTTCCTTGATCACTACTCCCTCTGGTCGTTATTATAAGGTGCCAACTAATAATTCTTACAAACCAATAAAAACAGTTCAAGATAATAAAGTTGTCCTACAATTTAAGTAACTTCCAATATTACCCCCACTAATTGTACTAAAAGCTAATATTATATTAATTATTACTCTCACCCATTACTCTTATTAATTAAGGATATAAATGGAAAAAAAATAATTAATGCTCATTGGGAACAAGCAACTAAGTAAGTGCCTTATAAAAAGGACTAAATATACTTGTTAGTTGATGCCTTATAATAAAGACCAGAGGGAGTAGCTATTTTCCACTTTCCTATAGATGGGGATCAAACTTAGGTGTAATTCCTTTTATCTTCGATATTGAGTTAAGTAAAACAAGATAGGTATATAATTCTCTTGGAATGCCATGACAAACATATAACTTAATTGAAAATGTAATAATTGTTTGCAAAAAATCGTTGCTATTATGACATTATTAGAGAATCATGTGGTGGCTCTTATCTTATTTACTTGAATTTATTTTGTTTTGCCACTTGTGGGCAAAACATTGCGAAAGAAGATCTTTTTGGGCCTGGATACATTTTGATATTCCTAATGCTTGTCAAGACATTATAAAGATTTTATGATCTTCTTTGGCTCTAAATGATATTACTGTATCATAAGTGAAAATGATTCATCTGCTATTCTTTTAAAATGCAGAGATGAGGTTGACAAAGTGCAGAAGAATCAGAGGTCTTTGGAGAACAAGGGCATAATTGCGTTTTTTGTGTCCTCCATATGTTTACTAATAGCTATAGTGCGGTTTTCTGTGGATACAACTGTGAGTGTGTATAGAATAGTGATGAGTGTTGATAGAACAGATAAATCTGGGAAATTTTGTGCTACTAGCTCTTCCTGGTTTTTACTTTTATTAAGTTCTAGCATCATTGTTTTCATATTAACTTCATAATAATTTATTTTGAGATTTTGTGGCCAGATTTTGGATTTCTTCAGTTAAATTATAATTACAGTTTCCAATTAATTACCTGGGATACTCTTGAAGCAACAATTTCTCATTCTGTAGTTTGATAGAGATATTGTCTCATTGGAAATTAGAAAGTTTATGGCGAAGTTCTGGAATATAAACTTTCACCATATATTATGAGAGATTGACTGGTTGGCTTGCAAGCTTGTAGGACCAATTCATTATTTATGGTCATTGGTATAAAAAATGTTTCAGGATATAGCATATAATTTAATCTAAATAAATTTTAAAAAAAGTGCTCACTCTAAAATTAGAGGGATGAGCATACAAGGTGCACATAAGCAATGTTGTAAAAACGTAGAAAAATGTAGAAACGGACGTTTCTACGTTTTTTGGCTGAAAATCGAGTCAAAACGGAGGTAGAAAAGGAATTAGAGTAGAAATGGTTGACACGCCGTGTCAACTCGGTTAACTCGGCGAGTTTATCGAGTTGACTCAATTACTGAAAAAAGAAAAAAGAAATGAAGGGTATTTTGGAGAAACCACCTTCCCCAAATTATAAAAAACGCTAAAACTTTATCTATTTACTCATTTGTGCCATTGGGAGGGACTTTGCTTCTTCTTTTTTTGCATCGTTGTTTCCTCTTTCTTCTTGAGTCGGATGATGATTGGATTGTGTAACCAACATATGAAGATTTTTTGGAAGATGTTGGAGTTGGAGAAGATCAAGATCTTCATGGCTTGGATGATCATGATCTAAATGAAGAAGAGGGCTACTTGAATGATTTGGACATTCCCAAATTTATTAGTGGGGGAGGAGATGAAGATGATATTGACTTTGACTCCAATAATTTAAATTAGAGATGTTGATCTCTTTTATAATTTTATTGCTTTGGTATTTTGATTTTAATATGTATTATGATGACTGAGTTTGAACTTAATTATTTACTTGAGTATTTAGACTTAAATTTGTGATGACTTTAATGTATTGGTGCATTTAGGTTTTATATATATTAGATTTTTTTTAGTACGTAATAAATTCTTACGTTTCGTTTACGTTTTACGTTTTTACTCACCCTTACCGTTTCTATGTAGACTCTACATCTTAACAACGCTGCACATAAGGGATGTACACTTAATGTGAACCCCATTTCTATTTGACTTCCTTTAGGTTGTATAGAGATGATTCAGAGTCTTGTCAAAAAGAGAGATGATTAAGAGAGATGAAAATAATACTTTAAGGTATTTATGAAGGTAAGACCTAATTAGTTGAATGTATGTTCCCAGATATTTTATTTTTTCTCCACTGAATATGAATATATGCTTCAGCATTCTCTTTTCCCTAAGAATTCAAATCATGGATAATAAATGTAACAATATAAACAAAATTGGAATCAAGTGAAAAAAACGAACATTTGTTTTTCATTTTTTTAACTTGATTAGAAAGACGTGTGAATATAGCGCCTCTTATGTAGAAGGCTATTAAGTGAGCAAATTAACAAATTAATATAAATAAATCAGAATTGACTATGAAATATTTATTTTAAGATGGTAAAAAAAAATAGAATGTGAATTTCACGACTTTTGGGAGCATTTTTTTGGCTAGCAAAAAGAGTTGTATTCATTAGGTCATAAGCTTGTTTGGGTTGAGCTTTAGTGTGTGTTTGGCATGGCTGTGGGTGCTATATTAAGCACATCAAACGCTGGGTCACTGTAGAAGCAAAAAATATAGGTATTTGAATGAGTGTATTTTTTGCTGTGCTTCAAAAGTGACGCTGTTTTTTTTTTTGAAGCACCATACCCATTGCTTCTTATGGCATCACAACTAATTCTTGTCCCTTCTCTCTCCTCCTTCACTCCTTTTGACCATTATACCCAATTTCTCTCTCCTCTTCAATTTCACGCTGGGTCTATTTTTTTTTTCCCCCAAAAATACTGCTTATTGGTTATTTGCATATTACAGAAATTGGTTTGAATTCAGTTTGATATCTTCTTTCTGCTGGACGTTTGATTTGCTTCATTGTGTTGTAATTTTTTATTTAAGCACTTCATTTAGAAACTAACTTGCAATTTATATTTATTTTTAATTTTTATCCTAAATTATCACATTTTATACAATATATATAAATATATATGATTCATGCCCTTTTCAGTCATTTTCCATCTCATCTATCTTTTTAAAAGCTATGCCAAACACAAATCACATAAAAAAAAGTTACTTCTGTCATTGCTATCCCAAACACAAATCACATCAGAAAAAGTCCATCAGAAAAAAAGTCCAGCAAGAAAAGCACATCAGAACAAAAGTCACTTTTTCTGCAGCTATCCCAAACGGGCCAGTAGCGCTGTTGGGATGAGCTTTTTAGAGGAAAAAGAAATTCGTGAGAAAAAAACATCCAATTGGAGGTTTTTAAAGATATTTGGATTGGTTTATTTCTAACTGAGTTTATACCCAAAAAGCAGCTTTTTTGCTGACGCTAAGGAGGGGAGCTTCTGGGTTAAGCTTCTGTCTTTTTTGCTTTTATTGCATCGCATGGGAGAGAGAAAATAAGAGGGAAGGAAGGGACATTTCTTTTCCCCTAGAAATATCTTTCTGTTGTTAATTAAGGACTTTTATTATTTATTAATTTTTTAAAAATAATTTAATCTTTTAAAAATTTAAATTTTTAACTATAATTACCGCAATATATACAACTAATATTAATATATGTAGTTTTCAATAAGATTCATATTATTTTTAGTCATTTTCCATCTTAATTAATTTTTCAAATAATAATCCAAACACGTCTCCATTTTTTTTGGGGGGGGGGGGGACACTTGTGTCATTATCAATCTAAATACAAATCATATTTACAACTTGACTTTTTTTTCCTATCGAGCTTCCGTAAAAATCAGATAGAAAATAAGTCACCACTCCTGCGTCAACCCAAATCGCATTTAAATATATCAATATTTCATAGTCAATTGACATACCAAAATATTTCATGAATTAAATTGTCTTATTAATATTATATAGCAGGCTCATTCTCTTGTGAACAATAATCGACTCATAATTTTGGGCTAATTTGTTATTATATGTATTTTTAAAAAAATAAAAGAAATCATTTTGCCATATGGTGCATTCAACTTTTTCATGCACAGCACATGGAAAAAAATATAATTAACAAGATAGATTGAATGACTTACACTACTTTTAAAATTCAAACACTCAATATTTAGGGAGAATCATTGAAAAAAAGTCTTACTAGTGACTAGCATGTAATAAAAATTTAGAAATGATAAGTTTAAGTGATTACATTGCTATTGAGATTTTTGGTTATTACATTGCTTGTTTGGAATCTAAGTGATTCTCCCTAATATTTGTCCTCTATTGAACAATATAAGAGCCAATAAAAAATTTTCAACTTCTGAAGGAAATCTATTTCCCAAGCTATCAACAAACAAACAAACAAGTTTATATACCACTTCCTATTTTAAAGAATCCATTCCGATTAACCACATGACACATCTCAGCCTGTCCAACGTTTCCTTTCTAAATCTTACATTCACATTTATAACAAGAATTATCATAAAAATCAATATCCTTCCAAATTCTGCAAAAGTTCAACTTGCTTCATATTTCCCAAATTGCAAAAGGAAGATAATTGATAGAAGGAGGATAGGTAATGTGTCATAAGAAACCTGAAAAGAAATGTTTTAAAAGGAGCATTAGAGTAAATTACTCATGGAAAACAAATAGGAATAGAGAGAAATGAAATGGGAGAATAGAGTGTTCGCCCATGAAAGAACTTTGTTGTGAAGAATTCAAAATCAATGGTGCATATGCATACAGCAAAATGGAAGGTGCAGAGAATAATCTATATTTTCTTCATTAATACATATATTTAAAAAAAAAAAAAACCTTTGAACTGGAAATTATGACAGATAAAGTAGCTAAATCTGAAGTTACTAAATTTTATATTCAAGAAACATATACCCCTCTCATCCAGTAATTCAGAACATGTTTTTGCATCATCAAAATAAGCTCTTCATCATCATGAATATGCATAAACAGACAATAAAACACATGAATGTCTTACATGAATTATTCTCTTGACATCATCATCATCCCTCTGGGAAGCTGCCTCTACTGATAATAAATTGCCTCTGCTGATAATAAATTTACACCTACAATACGAATGTAATTCCAATTACATTGTTTCAAATTCAAAACTTATGAAAAACAAGGAATTATTCCCTAGCTGAGACATCTTTGTGTTCTGCGAGATTAGTTGCATTGTTATACTTCTAGCAAGCGAATTGAAATCATCATGGACACAGCCACTTTCCACGATCGATGAGGTGTAGATATTGGTACACACAACATTAAATCTACTAAAGCAATCAAAATTTTCATAAATCTATAGCACAAAAAGGGAAGGTATTGCAATATCAGATATACTCAATGTCAGATACCAAATTTATCATGATCAAGATCTTGACGCACAAGTGGTATTATCAAAATTACTCCATGAACTCTGGGAACTTCCCGGTGTCTCAAAGGAAGCCTAAAATTTAGTACTATGAACGTGTTACATCATGAAATGGAAATTTAATCTTTTCTTTGGTTGTGATTTGGAAAAACTAAGGTGTCAAGCTTGTCAATTGCAAAACTCTTGGCAATAGCATGCTATCCACAATAACTTCAAGAACGCATCATTTCAGTCCCTAAGCTTGAACAAATCACATTACACAGTAAGAGTTCCCACTTTGGCACTGCATAGAATAAAAGGCGGTGACTTATTTAGCAATTAACGTGTATAAAGAAATTACTGAATCTGGAAAACAGCAAAAGAAGAAGCATAATGAACATAGTACTGTTGATTGAAATGGTTAAAGGGACAAGAGAATAAAGGAAATGATAAAAGTGGCAGTCATTAATGATTCCAAATTCTCTAAAAGCATTTTCTATTTGCCAGATCCAAAACTGATAGTCCCCAGTGCAGCACACTCATCATAATGAAAGCAGAAAATTTAAGACTAACCAAACAATCAAATTCCTCCTCTTTATTCCCAAGGTCATACCTTTTTTACATCATTGACCAATACATAGGCCTACTTTTAGTCAAACATTGAAATCTACCATTTCAACTATGCCGTTTCAATTCAACAAGAGAGACATTAAGCTTATTACCTTGTCCAAGTATACAAGTTATTCACTCAAGCTGATACCGAAGCACCTTCACGATCACTTTTATCCTCTGCATCACCCAAATTCTCAGCTTCAGCTGTTGTTTCTACAGACTCTGATTCAGTAGCAGTCCCAGTAGTCTCTTCCTTAGAAGCTTGAACTTCACCTTCAGGTTGAGATTCTGAATCTATTTCCTTATTCCCAAACAACTTTGATGGAAGCAAAGAAGCCACCGCAGCTCTTGCACTTCTTTTTGCAGCTTCGGCAGCCTCAGCCTCCTTAGCCTTCGCTTCCGCCTTTTTCCTTTCCTTCTCCTCCATCAGCTTGGTTAATTCATCCTCTCTCCCTTCTTTTCTCAACTCAGCCTTAACAAACTCCTGGAAATCCTCATCAAAATCAACTCCAGTGTCATCCAACAAGGTATCAACTATGCCAAGAACCTCATCCAATCTTCCTTCATTGCTGAGCACTTTCATCATGAACTGATAACTTGAAACATCCATTTTCAGTTTCTTGACCATCAGGTCAAAGAAAGACTTGGCCTCATCAATCTTTTCAAATTTAACCAAGCCATCAATCAACCTATTGTAAACTGCCAGGTTCGGCCTCAGCCCAGATTCAACCGTTTTCCTAAAATATGCAGCTGCATCGTCAGGCCTATCCTCTTTGAAGCAGGTATCCATCAGTAAGCCATAAGTGTACTCATCTGGGTTCACCCCCTTGCCCTCCATTTCTCCGTAAACCTCCTCAGCTTCTACAAGCATTCCATTATTACATAATTGTTCAATCAAATTATTGAAAGATAATGTGTCTGGGCTACACCTATATTCCCCCATTTTCCTAAATACCTCCATTGCCTCCTTGAATCTTCCTTGTGCACAATAACCATCAACCATCACATTGAAGCTTCCCAGATTAACTGTCAACCGCCTTGGAGGATTGTGCTCCCCTGTCATCCTATCAAACAAGTTCAAGGCCTCATCAAACTTTCCGTTCTTGCTCAATGCATCCAACACTGAATTATATGCGACAGCACTCATCTTCACCTTGGAATTCTCTCCAACAGCCTCCTCGTAACATTCCATAGCCTCCTTATCCATTTCCCTCAGGAAATACCCCTTCATCAAGCTCCCATACACAATCCCATCTTCCAAAACCCCTCCCAATTTTCCCTTCAAATCTTCGTAAAGCTTAAACACACCATCAGGGTCTGAATTCCTGGCATGGCCCAACATCAGATAGTGATACACAGTTGGGTCGGGTGCAAACCCTCTGCCATCCATTTCCTCTTTAATCTCCATAGCTCGGTCCAGCTTATTGTTATCCACCAAACCTTTGATCAGAATCCGATAAGTAGTAGGAGATGGGTTCATGGGGGCGTCATTGATAAATTGCTTGTAATGCTCCAACGCTGTATCGGGCTTTCGGCAATCCAGATACGTCTGAAAAATGAGATTGTGAGTTATGATATTGGGAACAACACCGGCTTGGGTGATGAAACGATGGAGGGACAAAAGATCAGAGTATTTAGACTGTCGAAGAAGAGCAGTGAGCACGGCATTGATGGTAAAAATGGTAGGCCGGCAATTAGAGTAGATAGAGTGACGAGTATATAGAGAAGCTTCTTCGAGGTCGTTTTCGCGAATGAGCGTGAGGATGCGGTTGTGGAGGTTGAGGCGATTACCGGTGAGTGCAGAAACATGTTCAGGGAGCTTGGGATTGTTAGGGTTCAGGTAATAAGGTGGAGATTGGGATTGAGGCTTGGCTTGTTGAGGCTGAGAGCGGTTAAGAGCAGAGAGAGGAGGTTCGATGCGGAGCTGGCGTTTGCGGCGTCGTCGTTCGGCGGCAGCTTCTTCGGGAGAGGAAAAGGAGAGGAAGCGAAGGTAGACATAAGAGAGACGGTGAGGTCTGGCTAGGTTGAAGAAGATGGGTTTGGAGAGAGCCATGGTCGTGGTAACGAAATTGAGGGTTTCAGAATTCAGACAATTAAACCGATAGGGTTCTGAGAGGGTTTATGTCTTATTGTCAATTTGTCATATGAGTTCGCTGCCCGCGGGTAAGGCCATGCCAGTTCAAGGTGGGGAAACAGGCGGTCCGGCCTTCACGGGTTCAGGCCTAAACGGACTCTCATAAAAGGTCCTTATTTTAAAGCCCAATATGTTTACTCATAGGCTCAAGCTCGATCTATGGGCTTCAAGCCCGTTTAACATTTTTTTTTCTTAAAGAAATTAAACTAAAAGTATTAAATATTCTTTTTATAAATAGAATAAGTGATCATTTTCTTTAAAACATAATTTTTATGAGATAAAGACTCTGCTTTCTTTCTTCTTCTTCTTTTTTTTTTTAAATGTGTTTTTAGTTTCTTTTTTTTAATATAGTTGGCATAATATTCCGATTTTTTCAAATACAATTAAAAAATTGTTCTCTTTTCTTACCTTACATCAATAAAAAATTATTCTTTCAATATTTCATAAGAAAAAATATCTTTGTGGAAATATTAAGAACCAAATGAAAGTTTCGGACCACCGAGGACAGCAGTGCAGTAACACAACTGGTGGTATTGAGATGCCTTATATCTCCCCTCAGGTCCCGTGTTCGAATCCCCCCTCCCCTTGCCTTGTACCAAAAAAAAAGAAAAGAAGAAAGTTTCGAGTAATATTTTTTTTTAAAAAAAATAAGAAACTCTTAACTAACGATAATATCATCAATAAGCTTCTCTTATATATTTAGTAAGAATATAATCAATTTGAAGTCATTTAATAAAATTTTAAAAAAATGACAGACTTAAACGGGCCAGTCCATTAAAGCCCATAGCTTTACATGGCTAGCCTTTTTAGGTCCGACTCTTTTTGAAAATCTAAATTATGAGATCAACCCGTAACAAGATCATGCCTAAACGAACCGGTCTAACAGGCTCAGCCCGATTTTTCGACTCTAATACTAGTGTATATAATAAAGACCTAAAGTTTGAACATGCATACTACTTCAATCCATAATATAGGGCACTCCTAGAAAAATAACTTGATTCAAAATATAAGTTTCTTGTAAGATAATTAATATTCATTTTTTCAGTTATGTCCTTGTAATTAATGTTCATTTTCATTTTGCCTACTCATAAAATTTTCAAACATATTTTTTAATAAGGGTAAAAATGAAAAAAAAAAGCAATCTATAACATATCTAATGAATTAACTATCACTTCTTATTTTTCATGAATTAGTTAAACTGCTCTATATTAGAAGAAGTACATTTTTCCCCTGAGGCCTGACCAGTCATAGAGCTACTTCAAATATAGGTCTTATTGATAACGCCGTATCAAAATAGGTATGATTTATTTATGTTATTAATATAGATAGTAGGAGTATGTCTTTAAAAGCATTAGCCTGACTTGATCGCAAGACAAAGTATATGGCATATTTCCATCCCTAACGGCAGTCCACAGAGATGCCAAAAAATAAAAAGACAAAAATCATGGGAAAGAAAAGGAAAGGAGACTTTTTTTTTTTTTTTTTTGGCTTGAAGAGTGTACGGAATGGACGGACTACCTGTAAAAAAAATGGGAGAATCAGTTTCAGGCCTCTATTGACCAAAAAATTCCAGAACAGGCTCAAACAATCTGAAAATTCAAAAAAAGGCCCCAAGATTTTGAAAATTCCAGAAAATGCCCTTTAAAATTTACGGAGTTGTTAATGGGGCTGATATAGTTGTTAACGGGGTACTGATATAGTTGTTAATCGGACTGATTTAGTTGTTAAAAAAAATTAACAACTAAATCAGCCTGATTAACAACTATATTAGCATCCCGCTAACAACTATATCAGCCCCATTAACAACTCACTCTTGGGCCTTTTCTAGAATTTTGGGAATCTTAGGGCCTTTTCTGGAATTTTTAGAATATTGGGGCCTTTTTTAAAATTTTTAGATTGTTTGGGTCTTTTCTGCAATTTTTTGACCAATAGGGGCCCTGAAACTAATTCTTCCAAAAAAAATCTCTCTCTTGACACACTTTTTTTTTTTTTTTTTATAAAGATCTAAATATTACCCACATTTTAAAACTGAGGGCAATGGGCCTTAATTTAAGTAATTTTAAGAGCGAAGCGTTAAAATCTTACTAAATGCGCATAAAAATAGCTTCTTTTTATGTATCTATATATATATATAGGCCTTAATTTAACTATTTTTAAGAGCAAAGCGATTAAATCTTACTAGATGCACATAAAAATAGCTTCTTTTATGTATACATGTGTGTGTGTGTGTGTATAGCTTCTTTTTTGGTATGGGCATTACGCATGTTGCTAGATGGGTGGGTGACCTAGGAGATTAAGAAATCACACCTAGTTCTTTTTTGTACTTTTTTTTTACAAGTTCCAAAGTGTAAATTCCACCATGAAAATATATCTTTAAAGAAACTCCCTATGATCCTTAATATAAGATGTATTTGAGGAATTAGTCTTACACCTAAAAATAATAAAGTTTTTATATTTGTCAATCTTTTTATAATTTACCTCTTTTGATACTCTTTCAACAACAATCAATAAATAGAGGAAATTAAGGAAGATAACTAGGATGTTTTAGAAAAATGCATGTTATATTAACTAATTTAATCAACTTTCTTAATATAGTCAAGTTAGGTTATTATGTCTTCTAGGGTGTAACATTCAAGGAACTTCTGAATATTGCAAGTTTTCACTAGTTCATCGTGGGATTTTTGCCCTAGAATTGCATTTATGCTTTGTTTTATTTAAACTTAGTTTGGGTAGATGCCTGTTTCTCATTCGTAAGAGTAAGGTTAGTGGAATAATCTTATTCATTCATGTCATGTAGATGGAACTTATATAATGTGGCATCACAATATTTTGAGGTTTTAAGAGGTATCCTATTTGCTCATTTCCACATGTTGGTTTCGCTTGTTGGTACCATAATCAACATCATACCATCTTATGTGGAGACAACTTTCATTAAAGTTGATGCAAATGTATCTGGTGGGTTCAACAATCATTGTTTCTTCAACTTTAAGTTTATGACTTTGCTTATATTGTTTTATGATTTTAATATGTTTGTCACTATTGTTTGGTTGTTGCTGCTCTCGTTTCTCATGTCCACATGGGTTTCACTTGGTTCACATTCTATCAAGGTTATTAAAATTGGATCGGTTACTAAATCGGTCAGAGTATTGAGTTAAGGGTCACTGGGTCAGATCAGAGCTAAACCAAGGCCAAACTAGTGAGAAAGTAAATATTTAAGGCTATTAATATGAAATATATATATATATATATATATATATATATATATATATATATAAATCAATATATACTTAATAGCAATAGCAAGCCGTGTACTGTTCATCCTCTCACATATCACTGTTCAATTCAACAGTGCCAGCTCAATTGTTCAGCCGTGTTCACCTCCTCTAGCTCCGTGTCGTTTTGCACTTCCACTTCTATATTCTTTTAGTCCGTGCGTCTTAGTGTTAGTAGGAAATGTGCATAGGTTCTGACACACAGCAATGAATGTTGCTCCCAACTTTTCAAATTTTGAAATTTAAAATGTCATTGGTATCCGATCAAATTAGCTTTCTCCTCTTCCAAACTTCCCGTCGTCTCTCCTTAAGCCCTTGTCGCTGCCATTATCATCAGAGCTGCTTTCAGGTAAAGGCATTTATTCTCATTGCTATTTTTTCTCCCCTTCATGAATTCTTCATCTGTACCCTTCGTGCATCTGCACCCTCGAGCAGATTGTGTTTATTTCTTTTCTTCCCATCGTCGAAAGCAGATCGTCAGGAGCTGAGAGGTACAAATTGCCATTTTGATGCAATAGATTTACATTGAGCTTTAAGGTTTGAAATCTCCTTCCAGTCGTCATCTTGCTTCTTTTTTTGAGAGAGTGAGTAGTGGGACCCGGTTTCTCTTTTTGCTTTTAATCCTTTTATATTCATCATTCCTCATGTAATTATAGTAAGTAATGAAGCTGCTGTGTCAGATTCACTTGGTGTTTCTGGGTGAATAAAGTAGAACGATGATCCTATCCTTTCTTCGTTTTTATGCCGTGAACAAAAGTACTACTTTCTTTTTTCCTTTTCGGTAATGAATTAGTATTATTTGTTTTCTTAAGGTTGTTGTGTTTTTTGGATGATAATGATATTTAGGGTTGCGTCGCTGTGGGAAAATCTGTCATTTGAGAATCATAAATGTTGTTTTCATTGTGTGTAGAAGAGCAAGACATCTATTTAGAGGCAGAGACTTTACTATTAGCTATGGACACTTCAACACCACAGCCACAGCCACAACCACTTTAAATAATCAAATTCATTGGCCTTTAGCATTGCCTAAGACGACTTAAAGTCAAAGTATATATTATATAAAGATGTCAATCAATATAAATATTATATAAAGATGCTTATGAAAGGGAAAAAAATATACTCCTAATTCAATTCAAGGTTGGCTTTGCTTAAGCATCCATTATTAAATCTGTTACTATCTATGTTTTTTCACATTTTCCGTTTCAGATTTTGATATATTTTTTTTCCACCTGATGATGTGGACTAAACGACTGAATGACTGATGTAATTTATACTGATTTGAGTTAAGGATTTTTATGATTGTTGAAAGTTGGGAATTGACAATTGGATTTAAAATTAAATGATAGTTTTCATCTGATAGTAGTATTTTTTTCCAAGGTAGGAATTTTTCGCACGTTTAACATGATGTGTCCCTATTCAAATTTAGCAACATTCAATTCTCTTTATATTACCATTACTAAATAGCATATATCCATTACTTTATTGGTGTCAATTATTAATGCAAAAGATGAAAGATGAACAATTGCGTGAGGTTCCCATTAGATTTGTTCAGGGTGCTGATAGAAGGTGGGGTAGTTGAATGACTAATTAATTTGTAGTATAAGTTTGGTGTCACCCTATTGAATCCTTCCAATATGGGGGGATATCAGGCAGGAAGTCTAATGTGATGTTCTTCATTGGTTTCTGTAATGCAATTCATACATAGTTGTTAGTCAAAGGAGGGGAGGCAGAAGTGATATAACTTTTTGATTTGTTTGTTGCTCCAATTGGCCTGCATTAAGTTTTTGTATTTACGCATAATTGTATAAAGATGTAATGTGCAATATCTGTATCTTAGTTCCTCCTATAGATTAGGGGATTTTCTTTATTTTGCTTCTTCCTTAATCAATCCATAATATTGTTATGCTGTTAGTCAGAAGAGTTGAGATAAAGTTGTTTTACGGAAGTTGCATAATAAGGTATTTTTTATTTGGCATTATAATCTAAATGATTTCCTAATACTATTATCTACAATTTATGTTAACCCGTTGGTTACTCCTAGGATTGAGAGATATTCTCAAGGAAGATTTCTTTTTTGTGGATTCATTGGTATATGATATACAATCCATGTTGCTGCCAATCAGAAAAGTGGAGACACGGTTTGCTCCATGAAAGCTCATTCAATAGGTAACAGAAACTTGATGATTTCGTAATAAGTCTATGGACTAGGTGTTAATAATTTGGATGTTCCCAAGATTGGGGGATTTTGTGCAAAAAATCTCTTACCATGTCTGTTCATTCTTATTTGTATCATGCTTTTAGAACTCTCTTAATGAGCTCGTGGTTTCATACTTTTTATTTTACCTTTTGTTTCCTCTCTCTGTTATTTTGGATGTTCTTATTTGGTAGCCTATCTTTACTGCTTATCAGTCTGCTGCTTCTCCCTCCCTCCCTCTTTCTGATTTGCTGCATTTTGTTGCCAAATTTTCATTTTACTTAACATATGGTGTTTGTCATGTTTATAGAATTTCTCCAACTTATTATTTATATGTTTTTTTATTATTCAATTTTGAAATAATTTCTTTATGAAGGATGAGCCAATTGCCGGAGTATACACTTTCTTTTTTGAAAAAATAATTTCATTTTGTGAGGGCATAAGTTGATGAAAATTCAAATGAGTTTAGCACGGATTAGTTTTCATTGCCATACTAATCCAATTTTATGATCAATATTATAGATAAGGAAAACAGTGTAATGATCATGGCAGCTCCAAGCGTAATGACATGGCTATCTCTCTGGTGATGACATCGGCAACATATATAAAAGGAGCAGGAAGGATGGAGGAAAGAGAACTGTTATTGGGAATGAGCGAAATATGTGCCTGCTTTCATTGCCTATCTAGCCAAGAATTTTTCAAAGCCTGTCAAAATCTTTGAGCAAGAGAAATTCTATTTCATGTTGAAGTGTCACAATTTGGGTCTTTTATATGAATGTTTAGTTATGACTTTGTTTTTTGTTGGACCTTAGTGGCGATTAGAACTATCTAGACCTATACTTTTATTGTGAACTCAAGTATCACTACACTTTAGAACATAAAAAGTTGCTAGACATATAAGAGTAGAAGTATTGATGTAGTTTTGGGTAGTGGTACAACTTATTTTTTATGTTGGTATATTTGAAATCAAATTATTTACTTCATGTTCCTCTATGTTTAGTTCAATTCCTTAATCATTTGGATGATTGGAAAGTTCAGATTTACATTGGGTCCGTTTGGGTTAGCGGTAGGAGCGGTGGCTTAAAAGCTATCTGACTTTTTTTTAAGCTCGGTAGGAAAAAAGTCAAGTTGTTGTGTTTGGATTGTCAGTGTGGCTTTTTGCAAAAATAGTTTTTATCTTAACTGATGAGTGTTTGGATTATTATTTGAAAAGTCAGTTAAGATAGAAAATGACTGACAAGGGCATGAATCATATTGAGTACTATTATACATATTAGTTGTATATATTAGGATAATAAAAAATTTAATTTCAATTTTAATTTGGAAAAAATTAAATGATTAGTAAAAAAAATTAATTAACAATAAAGTCTTTAATTATATATATTTAATGGATAAAGTCCTTATTTTATATTGTTATTAAAATCTTAATAATTTTTGTTTTGATAAAGCTAGAATATGTAAAATAAAAAATTTTAATGATAAAAA
Source organism: Acacia crassicarpa (assembly GCA_034222035.1). Lineage (NCBI taxonomy): Eukaryota > Viridiplantae > Streptophyta > Magnoliopsida > Fabales > Fabaceae > Acacia > Acacia crassicarpa. The sequence goes on along the minus strand of JAWXYG010000001.1, from coordinate 54,116,910 downwards.
GACTTTATATTTTTGTCTAGGTGTAAATTGACCAGATTGGTTATTTATTTCGTCTTGTATTTTTGTACTTTCACATATCATTCTTCATTTTTGAGCAAAAAAAAGATCATTCTTCATTTCCGGGGGATTTTCTTCTGTTTCTACCGCCTCTATTCTACTCAACCTCTGGCTGGGAGGAAACCCTTGTTGCCAAATCTCTGCAGGCTGAAAAGTTAAAAGGGAAAAGCCATTCCTATTGGTTCATTGGCAAACATACCCTAACGATTCGAAGCTGCGCTGGAAGACAGAACCAGTCATTGAATCTTGAGGGAATGCGAGTGCTGAATTGAAGTAGAGGTGGGTTTATCGCAGCGGAGGGAGTGAGTACGAGGTTGGAGAAGGCAGGAGGAGTGGGAAATTGAAGATGGAGACGAAGCACAAATTATGGATGACATTTCAGACCATTCGATAGACCCCTGCAGCCCTGCTACTGCGAGTGTGAGAATTGAGCCAAGCTCCGGATACGTGTTGAAGAGACGAGACGCTCGACGCCAACGCAGACGCTCCAACGGGTAGCTTCAGGATTAACGCCAGATAGTACTGTAACGCCAATTAAGCCCAACGCCTATCCAAACACTACACGTTGGGCTTTTTTGTCACAGCCCAGCCTACTTGACGCAAACGCTCTCACTGGGCCTATAACCTGCACACCAAACACACCCATTAACGTTATAGAATTATTGCAACTGCACGTCGAGCGGGCGATTTGTTACTTGTTAATGTTAATGCTACTAGCATCTGGCCAAAAATATTCATTTTGAATACCCATTGAACAATGAGTTAAATACGGTGCATTACCTTTTTTTTTTGGTCGAAAGGAGAAGCTATATCATTAAAGTAGTAAATGTCACATTACAAATAGTCAAAGAACATAACAAGAAGACAAAGAGCAGAACAACCAAAAAAGAGAACAATAGGAGAAGCCACCAATGGTGAACTACAAAGGAAGACTAAAAAAAAAAAAAAAAACAGTTAGCCCCCAACGAAACGCAGGCTGGAAGTCTGGAGAGTGTCCATCGTCAACCCAGCCTTTTGAGCATCTAAGGTTAGAAGAGATAGTAAAGCAGGTGCTGGTCGTTGAACCCACCCAATCGGGCACACCCCTTTATAAGCTTCAGCGGCCAGAAAGTCCGCAGCACAGTTGCCCCCTCTCGGGGAAAAGGACAAAGAAAACCCAACCTTAGAAGACAGAAGACCAATGATTTCATGGATAATACTCCTACACCGCCAGTCGTACGAGTCTGGAGACTTAGATTCAACACACGATATCAGAGGAAGGCAATCAGATTCAAAAACCACCATATCATGACCGAGATCTAAAGCCAAAAGCAAGGCCCTCTTGAGGGCTAAGGCTTCAGTCATGAATGCCGATATGGACTTGACCTTATCAACAAAGCCCCATCTAAACGAGCAGAGAGAATCACGACAAATTATTTTATTTTATATACTATAAAAAAAAGTCCCACCACCTAGTAGATTCCTCTCTCCTCTGCGAGAGTTCCCTCCTCCGGTGTGAGGTCCCTCTCTTCGAGAGTTCTGCCCGGTTGCCTCTTGTGAGTCAACCGATGCCCTTTCCCCCCTGTTCTCTTCCTTTAGTGTTGTGTGTTTGGATAGGTGGTCCTTAGTGGGAGTTGAGCTTCTGGTGTGTTTTGCTAGCTTGATGGAGGTGGGCCAGAGTAGTGTTGCAAAAACGCCAAAACAGGTAGAGTTGGACCTCGATGAAACAGTAGATAGCCATGGCGGGACTTTGGTTGGAAGGGTTGAAACTACCAAAAGGCTGAATATTCCGACAGTAATTTCTATGATCAAGAAAGGATGGCACATGGGAGATGAGCTAGAAATTCATGAGCTGGACAGAAACAAATTCATCTTTCTTTTTCGCTTTAAGAAGGGTGATGATTTCTACAGGATTCTCAAAGGAAGGCCTTGGTCTGTGCTTGGCCATTTGTTGAATTTGCAGATTTGGAAGGAATGTATGGTGCTTGAAGATGTGGATTTCAACTGGACTCCCTTTTGGTTGCAATTCCATGGCCTCCCCATTGAAGCATTTAACGGTCCTAATGCTATCAAACTGGGAGAGGCTGTTGGATCTCCGGTGATGTATGAGCTTCCGAAGGTGGGAGGAAAACTAACCCGTAGCTTTGTGAGGGTGAGGACCCTCCTCCAGCTGAATGCTCCTCTTACGGCTGGTGTCTGGGTTCCAAGGAAGAGGAATAAACCGGCTTGGGTATCTATCAAGTATGAGAGGTTGCAAAGTTTTTGTTTCCAGTGTGGTTGCATTATTCATGAAGGTGGAGGCTGTAAGGAACCCATGTTTTCTAAGGATTTAAAGGTTCAAGGCGAATATGGAAGCAGTATGTGTACGCAGGCGGTTCGCACTTTGGAAGACATTTTGCAAGTGTGCCAGGAGGGGTGGCCGGAAGTTTGCTTGCCGGAGGTTTTTTCTCAGAATGGGCACAGTAAAGGTACTGCAACCGGTGTCCTGGTGGATAATGGCGAGGAGACGTCCCCAGGTGGTTGTTGGCTGGGCTTACCGAGCATCAATGAAGGTGATCCTCTGAGTCTCTCATCTCGGACTGATTCTGAGATGCTGGATGACCGGTGTGATTTGTCAGGGACCGTCGGCAATCTGGACTGCCGGAGTTTGATGCTACTACCCCCTACCTTTGGTCAAATCCATTCCGTCAAGGCACCCTCACTACACCTAAATATCCATTGAATAATAATGAGTTAAAGTATGTCAGTCATTTTGAATTCATTTTCTTCGAATGTTAGTCATCTTTTATATATCCCTCTTCCTTCTTTCTCTTTCTCATTTTCCCTGTGCTTCTCTCTCTTTCTTCTCTATTTTCACTTTTCTCTTTGTCTCTCACTCATGTTCATCCAAGCTTCTCCACCACCTTACACCCTAAATGTCTCGGATCAGAGCCTGAATCCTCAACCAGAACGACTTCTACCCTTGACGGTCAAGCTTCTTCGCAAAATTTCTCTTTGGCTTTGTAGAATCTCAACATTTCTTGTGTTCGATCCGTTGCTTTTTTGTTTCGTGAAAAGATCTTTCGGTGTTATTTCTTGTCACCGGATCTGTTCACACCGGCTCTGTTGTTATCAGCGGATCTGTTTATTATCATCTATGTTTCTCTCCATCTCCCCCTCTGTAAACGTCTAAGTTCTTCAATCGACGTTTTTGGGGAAAAAAACTGATTGACCTTGGTTTCAATGACTGACTGGACCGCTTTCATGGCCGATTCGCCAGTTTCTGATCCGAGTTTCATAACCATGCATTTTATGCTTGTCCCAAAGGTGAGCATGTAGTGTTCATCCCTCTCTAATTTTAGGGTGAGACCATCTTTTTATATATATATATATATATATATATATATATATTTATATTTAAGTATTTTTATTTATTTGAATTGAATTGTATACTACACCCTGCAATATTTTTTATACATACACCAAATTAATTAATTTCTATTCTTGTATTTAGAAATATTTTTCTTGGAACACTAGTATCCTAAAATATTTCTCAATAGCATCTAATAATATCTGAAATATTTTTTCAACACCAAATATTTTAAGTTAATTAATTTTTAGTGCATAGCATATTTTTTTCAAAAAAAGGAACCAAAAAACCTTTTTTTTTTTGGGTAGATGAGCACTACATACTCATCTTTTGGATGAACATGGAAAATTGAGAAATCACCCTTAGTTCTTTTTTGTACCTTCTTTTTACAAGTTCCAAAGTGTAAATTCCACCAGGATAATATATATTTAAAGAAACTCCCTATCATCTTTAAAATAAGACATATTTAAGGAGTTGGTTTTAGACCAAAAAATAAGATAGATTTTATATTTGTCAAACTTTTCATAATTTACCCATATTAATGTTTTTCCAACAATAATCAATGAGTAGAGGGAATTAAGACATTAAGGAAGATTACTAGGATGTTTTAGAAAATTCATGTTTTATTAACTAATAAAACCAACTTCCTTAGTAATCAAGTTAGATTATTATGTTTTATGTTAAGAATTTGGGGAGTAACATTCAAGGATCTTCTGAAAATTGCCCTAAAATTGGATTTTTGCTTGTTTTATTTAGACTTAGTTTGGGTATATGCCTATTTCTCATTCATAAGAGTAAGGTTACTGGTATAATCTAATTTATTCACGTCATGTAGATGGAACTTATATAATGTGGCATCACAATATTTTGAGGTTTTAAGAGGTGTCCTATTTGCTCATGTCCACATGTTGGTTTCGCTTGTTGGTTCCATAATCAACATCATACCATCTTATGTGGAGACTGGAGAGAGCTTTCATTAAAGTTGATGCAAATGTATCCGGTGGTTTCGACAATCACTGAGTCATCCATTTTATGTTTATGACTTTTCTTATATGGTTTTATGATTTTGATATGTTTGTTACTTTTGTTTGGTTGTTGTTGCTCTCATTTCTCGTGTTCATATGGGTTTATTAATTTCTTTTCCTGTATTTGGAAATATTTTTCTTATAACATCAATGTCTTAAAATATTTGTCTAATAGCATCTAATATCTGAAATATTTTTTTCAGCACCAAGTATCTCAAGTTAATTAATTTTTAGTGCATAGAGCATTTTCTTCAAAAATTTTTTTTTAAAAAAAAACCCCTTTTTTAGGGATGAGCATGGAAGATTGAGAAATTACCCCTAGTTCTTTTTTGTACCTCTTTTTTTACAAGTTCCAAAGTGTAAATTCCACAATGATAATATATGTTTAAAGAAACTCACTTTGATCCTTAATAGAAGACATATTTGAAGAGTTGGTCTTAAACCTAAAAATAAGATAGCTTTTATATTTGTCAATCATTTAATAATTTACTCTTATTGATGTTTTTCCAACAACAGTCAATGAGTATAGAGAATTAAGGAAGAAGACTATGGTGTTTTAAAAAATGCATGTTATATTAACTAACTTAACTAACTTCTTTAACATAAGCAAGTTAGGTTATTATGTCTTATATTAAGGACCGCGAGTAACATTCAAGGAACTTCTGAAAATTGCAACCTTTCACTAGTTCATCATGGGCTTCTTGCCCTAGAATCGTATTTATGCTTGTTTTATTTAAACTCAGTTTGGGTATATGCCTGTTTCTCAGTTTGGCATAATCTAATTCATTCACGTCATGTTGATGGAACTTATAAAATGTGGCATCACAATATTTTGAGGTTTTAAGAGGTGTCCTATTTGCTCATATCCTCATGTTGGTTTCACTTTTTGGTTCCATAATCAACATCATACCATCTTATGTGGAGAGAGCTTTCATCAAAGTTGATGCAAATGTATGCGGTGGTTTCAACAATCACTGGGTCATCCACTTTATGTTTATGACTTTTCTTATATGGTTTTATGATTTTAATATGTTTGTTACTGTTGTTTGGTTGTTGTTGCTCTCGTTTCTCATGTCCATATGGATTTCACTAGGTTCACATTTTATGCTTGTCTAAAAGAAGAGCATGTAGTGCTCATCCTCCTGTAATTTTAGGGTGAGTCCACTTTTTAAATATTTTTTGTTTTTTTTATTTGAATTAAATTGTATTCGACACTGTTACATATTTTTTACACATATACCAAATTAATTAATTTCTCTTCCTGTATTTGGAAATATTTTTCTTGTAACACCAATGTTCTAAAATATTTGTCCAATAGCATCTAATATCTGAAATATTTTTTTCATCACCAAGTATTTCAAGTTAATTAATTTTTAGTGCATAGAGTATTTTCTTCAATTTTTTTTTATAAAAAAACCCTTTTTTGGGGATGAGCACTACATGCTCATCTTTTAAATGAGCATGGAAGATTGAGAAATCACCCCTAGTTCTTTTTTGTACATTTTTTTTTACAAGTTCCAAAGTGTAAATTCCACAATATAAGACATATTTAAAGAGTTGGTCTTAGACCTAAAAATAAGACATCTTTTATATTTGTCAATCATTTCATAATTTACCCCTATTGATGTTTTTCCAACAATAGTGAATGAGTATAGGGAATTAAGGAAGATGACTATGAAGTTTTAGAAAATGCATGCATATTAACTAATTTAATCAACTTCCTTAAGATAATCAACTTAGGTTATTATGTCTTATATTAATGACCGGAAATAACACAAGGAACTTTTGAAAATTGCAACCTTTCACTAGTTCATCGTGGGCCTCTTGCCCTTGAATCGTATTTATGCTTGTTTTATTTAGACTCAATTTGGGTATATGCCTTTTTCTCATTCGTAAGAGTAAAACTAGTGGCATAATCTAATTCATTCAGGTCATGTTGATGGAACTTATATAATGTGGCATCACAATATTTTGAGGTTTTAAGAGGTGTCCTATTTGCTCATGTCCTCATGTTGGTTTCGCATGTTGGTTCCATAATCAACATCTTACCATCTTATGTGGAGAGAGCTTTCATCAAAGTGGATGCAAATGTATCTGGTGGTTTCAACAATCACTTTGTCATCAACTTTATGTTGATGACTTTACTTATATGGTTTTATGATTTGTTTTTGGTAAAATATGGTTTAATGATTTTAATATGTTTGTTACTGTTGTTTGGTTGTTGTTGCTCTCGTTTCTCGTGTCCATATGGATTTCACTTGGTTCACATTTTATGCTTGTCCAAAAGAAGAGCATGTAGTGCTCATCCCTCTGAAATTTTAGGGTAAGACCATTTTTTAAAAAATTTTTATTTATTTATTTGAATTTAATTGTATTCTATACCTTGAAATATTTTTTATACATAGCTCAAATTAATTAATTTTCAGTCCTACATTTAGAATTATTTTACTTGTTACACCAATATCCTAAAACATTTCTCTAATTGCACCTAATATCTTAAATATTTTTTCAACACCAAGTATCTGAAGTAATTAATTTTTAGTTCATAAAGTATTTTTTTCAAAAAAAGAAAAATACCCTTTTTTTAGGGGATGAGCACTACATGCTTATCTTTTAGATGAACATGGAAGATTGAGAAATCACCCCTAGTTTTTTTTTTTCCTTTTTTGTTTTTTGACAATTTCCAAAGTGTAAATTCCACCATGATAATATATGTTTAAAGAAACTCCCCATGATCCTTAATATAAGACACATTTAAGGAGTTGCTCTTAGACATGAAAATAAGATAGTTTTTTTTTTTTTTTTGTCAATCTTTTCGTAACTTATCTTTATTGATGCTTTTCCAACAACAATCAATGAGTAGAGGGAGTTAAGGAAGATGACTAGTGTATTTTAGAAAATACATGTCATATTGACTAACTTAACTAACTTCCTTAATATAATCAAGTTAGGTTATTATATCTTATATAAAGGACTAGGAGTAACATTACTTTTGAATATTGCAAGCTTTCACTAGTTCATCATGGGCTTCTTGCCCTAGAATTGTATTTATGCTTTTTTTTTTAAAAAAAATAATAATAAACTCAGTTTGGGTAGATGTCTGTTTCTCATTTCTAAGAGTAAGGTTAGTAGCATAATCTAATTCATTCACGTCATGTTGATGGAACTTATATAATGTAGCATCACAATATTTTGAGGTTTTAAGAGGTGTCCTATTTGCTCCTGCCCTCATGTTGGTTTCTCTTGTTGGTTCCATAATCAACATCATACCATCTTATGTGGAGAGAGCTTTCATTAAAACTGATGCAAATGTATCTAGTGGTTTCAACAATCTCTGTGTCATCAACCTTACGTTTATGACTTTGCTTATATGGTTTTATGATTTTAATATGTTTGGTTTCAATAATCTTATTTATGTTTGATTTTAATATGTTCTAGTCCTGTATTCAGAATTATTTTCCTTGTAACACGAATATCCTGAAATATTTTTTCAATAGCACCTAATATCTTAAATATTTTTTCAACACCAAGTATCTTAAGTTAGTTAATTTTTAGTGCATAGCACATTTTTTTCAAAAAAGGAAATAGACCCTTTTTTGGGGATGAGCACTAAATGCTCATCTTTTAGATGAATTTAGAATGTGGAATTAGGTTTCACCGCAGTTCATGTAATGTATGAACAACACCCTAGTTCAATGAGTTTTATTTTGCTTTTCACCTATGTGGCACCGACACTCAACACAACCCGACACTTCGACATCTTAATTCTAAAAAATCTAAATTTCGACAAGTTAGGATATGTTTTGATATTTAATATATATTTTTGTTCTGTTCTGGGAACAGGACTAATTGAACTTGACTAGGTGTCCAGCCTAGAGCCTACATACCCTTTGAGGGGATCAAAGTCCACGTAGTTCGAGTTAAACTTATAGGCGTGAGGCCAGGGGTGGTGTGTGTGCTCTGTGTGACTGAATGTAAAGTGAGCATAAGTTAGAACGTGTGCACCTGGTTGATCGCCCTCCATATTTATGGAGGTGTCCGAGGTGGATATCCCGGTCTGGCGAGATACCCGGAGTGAGCAATATTCAGGCCGAATATCTCGGGATGCCAATTTGGATAGATCCTGTCTTGTTAAGATACCGGATCTATCCTCCTGACGTGTCAATTATGCTTTCTGGTTCTATTTGGGCCATAACATGGATTTGGGCCTTTGGGCCGGTCCATAACAGTTGCCCCCCAGCTTGGTTGTTCAGGCCTCTGGACGGCCGAGGTGTTTATTGCCCCCGGCCTTTGTTAGGGTCCGGGGCTTCTATTCCTGCTGGACCGGCTTGCTGCCACTACGGCCCATAAAGTAGCTTCGAGTCCGAGGCGAGGCTTCTTTTGTCGATGAGGGATTCGTCTCCCGTCATCGTGCCGGGAATGCCGTGCTATACTCCGGTTTTAATTAGCCGAGGAGGTTGCTAGAACCGTTCCGGCCAATGATGCCTGCCTGTGACCTCGGATCTGCAATTCTTGCCCCTTGTCATTCGGCCTGTCGCTCTGGATTCCTTCCGCATGCGCCATCATTGCGGTTTTACACCTGGCGCTCCTTGATTGGGGGAAGCCTGCAACCGCCGCGCCTATTCGCGTCCCGATGTTCGTGCGCATTTAATGCGCTTACGTCGTGCTGTTCCAATCATGTCGTGTCTATGTTCAAAGACCTATTTGCCCCTGACGTTTCGCGACTCTGCCTCAACGGTTTAAGTAGATTTTTCCTATTCTTCGTCTTCATTTTTCTCGCTACTCAGTTTCTCTCGGGTCTTTCTCTAAGTTCGTAGGATTGTGTCCTCTGTCAACATTTTGCTGTTCTTCATTCTCCAGTACTCAAGCTTCCTTCATTCTACTCCAACAGGTATTCTGTCTGTTTTCTTTTGCCTTTTTACGGTATTACTCTATATTTTACCGTTTACATATCTTTCAGTCTATCACCTGCGTTATTGTTCTTCCTCTTTTCTGGGTTGCTTGGTGAACTTTCTGGGTTTTTCCTTGTATTGTCTTGTTTTGAAGTTGTCCACATTTTTGCCTTTCTTTCGACCAAGGGCCTTTAGTTTTTAGGTTCTTAGTTTCTCCCATATGGCTAGAGATAGGAACCTTCCTAGGTCCCAAGCGATATTGTCACATGAGGAAAAGGCGTTCCTTCGTACCCGCTCCCTCGAGCTTCCTATTGGGTTCTTGGAAATGAACTTCCCAAGACGGAGAGGTTAGCCCCTTTACGCCGAGGCGGTGTTGGTCGTCCAAGACGCGGCGGGCCTCGTCCTGCAGTTGCAAGAGCTCCGGTCCCTCCTCCTGTTCGCCCCACGACTCATGCTATTCCTTTTGCGCTGCTAGTTAGCGCCGGGGTCGACTCCTTGTCCGGACCTGAGTCTCCTGCTTTACTGGCTCAACCTCTCAACTTTTATGAGGGTCCTCGTTCTGTTCCCTTGAATCCTTTACCCGAAGGGTATCTCCGCCCTTATTGGGACTGCCTTGCCGAGAGCTCCCTTCTCATAGCACATGGTGAGGATATAAGGACTTCTTCAATACTTGGTTCCTGTCGGCACTGGCCTTTAGCGGGCCTTTCCTCTAGTGCCCCCATTCGTCCGAGTCTGCTGTCATTTTCTCCTGCAACTGGTGTTGTGTCAGGTATTCCCTCACTTTACTAATGTTGACTTTATTTATTTTGCCTATAGGTTTATGGCTCCTAAATCTCGACCTTCCAAGCAACGGTCTGAGGCTGAGGGTTTGGACTCTTCTAGTCCTCCCGAAGCCTTATGTCGGCAGTTTGGTTGGGTATCTCATGAAGTTTTAAAGACTCGGTCCTTGATGTCGGATGTCGGCATTGCACGGTTGTGGATCCCGGCCATGTCTGGGTGTGTCGTTAGCCGCCCGGGGGCCGATGAGCCCATTTGTTCGACTCGGGAAATAGGTTGTCCGAACTTCTTCTTTTTCTACCGGGATTGCCTGACTTGGGTCAAAGTTAACCTCCCTTTTTCACCCTTCCAGATGCAGGCCCTTCTTCACTTGAGACTTGCTCCTTCTCAGCTTCACCTTAACGGGTGGGCTTATTTTGTTGCATTTGAGCAACTATGCTGCTCTTTCCCTGTCCCGATTCCATGCTCCACAAACCTTTTCTTCTACTACTTCGGCCCTTTCACTCCCGGCTCGCCAAAGGAGGGCGACAAGCTAAAGGGGTTGGTGTCCCTCCGCTGTACCCGAAAACTTATAACGCCGTTCTCTAACTCCTTCAAGCGATTCAAGGGCACGTTTTTTAAGGTTGCTGTTGAGGTCGGGAAACAGCCTTGGTTCTTGAAGGGGCCTGAGACCTCGGATGTGGAGTGGCACTTTCCTCTGTACTGGATGGAAAGCCATTACAAGGCCTCTCCCTCATCCTTCCAAATCCCTTATAAGGATCTTTGGCCGGAGTCGACTGCTGTTTTGCCTTGGTTGGATCCTTTCGTGGAGGAACATGGTTTGAAGCCCGCTAGTTTCTTTATAACTAGGGAGGGTTCTAGGCCACTCGCCCCAACCAGGAGGGGCCTTTTTGTTGATTGTTCCTATACTTTGGTCTTGATTTTCATTTGTGTTCCTGACTTGTTCTATCTTTGTTCTTTCAGGTCGAGATATGCGTGCCCTTCCGCTCTACCTTCAGAAGGTGAACCCTGCTGCTTCCTCCCCGAGCCGGCAGACTCGAAAGCGGGACGCCCCTGCTGATGCCGCCACGCCCAAGGCCGATGTGGCGAAGAAAACCAAGTCCTCAGATGGCCAAGGATCTACCCCTCCCGCCATCTCCGAGCCTTCTTAAGGGGCTGGGTCCTAAGCTTCGAAGGGAAAAGAGGCCGTCATTGCTGTAGAGGAGACCGAGCCCATGGTCATCCGTGAAGCTCCATCAGGCTCGGCGCTCCCACCGCCTCCGCCTCCTTCGCCTCCTCCTCCACCCCCACCGTCCGGTCCTTCTTCGGTATTCCCACGCGGCTTCCTCTAGGAGAAAGGGGTGGTCCCTGAGGTAGATGTCGCTTTTCTTCCCCCCCGGCATTTCATGGAGAGCCGGCCCATGTCTCCGCCAGCCATGGACGAGATACATGCGGCCCAACAGCACTTATGCCAGTTTGTTGGGTTCCTTCAAGCTCTGGTTCTGGTGAGGGAGAAGTATGCTAAGGCAGACGCTGACAACAGAAGGCTGAGGGCATCTGAGGAGAAGCTGAAGAAGGCTTAAACCATGGCAGAGACTAAGGCCAAGTCTGCGGAGGAGGAGCGAGACGCGGCCAGGGCTGAACGGGATGCTGCCAAGGCCGTTGTTGTGATGACGGAGCAGGAGCTACAGCTTTCTCGGGATGGGGTGGAGAGGACTGTTGCCGAATGCATCCGGGCCCAGAAAGCATTGGGTGAGAGTCTTGACGCAGTAAAGGCTCTGCAGCAGCAATGGGCTTCCCTGATCGCTGACCACGAGGTCACCAAGGCGGCCCTTTCCACTGAGCGAGGGGCGCATCAGGAGGCGTCCGAGGCGTTGATGCAGACCGCCAAGGACTCTTTTGAGGAGGCCCTAGCCCAACTCCGATTCTTGAACACTAGTGTCAAACTGAATGTGAACGGGTATGATTACCGTGCCTTCGTGGAGGACGGGAAACTGATCTTGTACCAATCCCCTTCAGCCGAGGGCTCCCAAGCTGATGTTGCGGAGGAGGATGAGGCCGAGGATCGGGGTCTTGAGGCCAGTCCGTCCAGCTAGTCTCCGTTCTTTGTATTTTGTTTGTTCGGGCGTCTGTGCCCTTTTATTTTGTACACTTCTGGCGTCTTGTGCCATTATGTATATTCTGACAATGAATGATTTACTTATACCATCCTTTTGCCTATTTATAATTTCCAAACTTAGTTTAGAAGTTTATTGACTGTAGTAAATACGAGTTGTTTTACTCGACCACACTTACGTGTGGGAGGTTGGGGCAGAGTTTTATGTTTTGACCTCGGGGGTTGTTAGCTTTAACCGCACTACCTCCTTCCAACTTTAACTAGTTGGATTAATGGTAACCGATATAAGGGCAAAACTACCACATGTTCAACCGAGGTTTCACTTACCTCTAATCAAACATTTTGGCTTGATCAGGGTCGGCATGATAGCCTGCTTGCTCAGATCGGGCGAGCGTTGATGTGTCAATTTCGCGAAGGCTACATATGGTGCTTTCGTCGAGCTCTAACCAATGCCTATCGGAGTACAACGGCCGGTTTCGTACATCTAGATGGTTTTTATTAGTGACTGGGTAACGACCTCGAAGTCGGCTTTTATACCGGGCTTAACGGCCTATGTTTCGAGTTTTTGACCGGGCTTTATGGCCTCGGTTTCACGCTTAAGCAGGTATTTGTGCACATTGATGAATCTTCTTGGTGGGATCCTTCATTAATAAAAACAGCTCTAAAGAGCTTTACAAATGGTTATAAGTCATTTACTGGAAAAATAAAGGGAAACTTAAATTTAAACAAAACTTAAGGAAATAACTGAAGAATGGGGGTGGAAAAAGGCCAGGGGCCTGTGGCCTGGCCTGCTAAAAGCTTGATTAGGCCTGGCCTGTCAGGCTAACAGGCCAGGCCAAGGCCTAATTTCAGGCCTGTTTGCCTTAACAGGCTAGGCCCAGGCCTCTGAGTAGGCCTGAAAAGCCTGTCAGGCCGGCCTGTTAAGAGAGGTAAAATTGTAAATATATTTTTTTTTAAAAAAAATAAACTATCTCTGCCCAACTCACATTACATTACCTCTCGAGTCTTCACTCTTCTCTGAACGATTTTTTGTGACTCTGTAAAAAAAAAAAAAACCCTAATTCCCTATACGTTCCAGATCTCGACCTCAGTCCCTCACCGTGCTCACCGTCAGTCATTGCACCTCTCAGGATCTCAGGCCTCAGCTCGTCGAGTCGCGACGGCGGCGTCCCTCTCAGGATCTCACTCTCGGCCTGTTCCTGACCGCCGTCCTTTCTCCGACTCACCGAGTGACGGCCTGAACTCTCTTCCTTGGAGGGGAATCAGCAGCAGATCTCCAGATCTGGTAAGTATTTGTTTCTCGTCAGTAGATCTCCAACCTTCGATTTGTTTGTGTTTAAGTTTCTTTTGGTTATTTCTTCTAGTAAGTATTTGTTTCTCGTCAGTAGATCTCCAAAATTTACAGATCGCTGCTTTACATCACTGTCTCTCTTTCATCATTGAGACACTATGCATCCTGTGTGAGTTTAAGAATTTTGGTTATGCTCAATATAGTTTGATTTTTCATGTCAGGAACATTTTATTTTTACCTTTTATATGAGGTTAATTATCATTGATTCTCAAGGCTTGATTATATGACATTCCTTTTATCTTTCTGAAATGATACTTCTGCTTAACTTTTAGCTTGATAGGCATTGCTATGCTCCCTAAAGTTAATTTAGCATGTAGTTATGTCTGTGATACTACTATTTCTGCTGCCTTTATGCAATAACATGCTCTCTCTCCAAAGGCAAAATTATAATTTTTATGTAAAGATAGCAGTGACATGTGCCTAGTTTTTATAGTATGTGCATGTGCGTGTTTCTGCTTGACTGCTCTTTTGGACATGTATCAAGCTCTGTTCTGATTGAATATTTGAATACCATGTTTCTGCTTGACTGCTCTTTTGGACATGTATCAAGCTCTGTTCTGATTGAATATTTGAATACCATATACGATAGTTTACTTCATCAAGCTGCTTTTTCTTGACCTTACAGTGGGTTAGGGTGTCTGTTCTTGAAACACAATTATGGATATTGTTACCTTTAGCTTCTTTCATCCCAGAATAACTCATTTGTCAGTTTAGTATTTTGTTGCTCTAATATCTTCTCTATTTGTGTCATTGTTTGTGATTGCTGGTTATTGTCATGTTCTGTTTCACAATGAGTTCTCATTACTTTTATTTGGTGTTTGTTTTTTCAATTGTAGTATCACTAGAAGGCTATTTCCATACCCTTCGTTAGGGTATTCTTGGAGAGGGATGGAAGAATTTTAAGACTTAAACTTTTGCTTTGTTTTTGTTTGGAACTACTAGAGATCATCAAAACTTATTGGTGTCTGAAAATTCCTCCATAATTTGCCATATTCGTTTTATAAAAGAACTAGTACTTGTTTATCACTCAAAATTTTGTTTCCTCGTTTATGGGATGTGCATGCTATTGTTTTTTCCCCCAAAAAAGCTAATTTTAAACTATATAGCATGATTTTTTTTCAGGGATTTATTTTTTTTTATTCTAATACGTTTTGTTTTGAAGTAGAAAAAAGTAATACAAAGAATATTTATTCAATGAAAGTTACTAGAATATTTTCACATGACATAATCCTTTTTATTAACTACTCAAAATTGTATATGAATGGGATATTGGATGTTGTATTTGATTTCATTTTTTATGTCTAGAATCTGTTATGTTATTGTAAAGTAGGCTTGTTTTCGGCCTGTTTTCGTTGGGGCCTGTGGCCTGTTAGCCTTAAGTACATGATTTTTAAATATACACGCCTCTTAACAGGCCACAGGCCAGGCTTAGGCCAAAATATAAGCCTGTAACAGGTCACAGGCTAGGCTCAGGCCACTCCCTGCATTACAGGCCTGGCCTGACCTGTTTCCATACCTACCGAAGAACGACGTTGGTGTCTTTTGAGCCGAGATCTAGCTGTAATAGATCTTTAGTTTGTCGGCGTTCCATGTTCTCTTAACCGGCTTCCTTGCCAGGGTTTCGAGAATATACGCTCCGCCGTCAAGTTTTTCCTTGATTCGATATGGCCCTTCCCAATTTGCCGCTAGCTTTCCGTCTCGGGCATTCTTATTGCCAATGTTAGCCCATCGGAGTACTAGGTTCCCCCGGTTGAAGGACCGTGGCCGAACCTTTCGATTGTACTTAGCCGCTAGGAGTTGTTTGGAAACTAGTTCCCGGCAATGTGCCGTGACACGGACTTCGTCGATGAGATCCAAATCCGTCTTCAAGGCGTCGTCATTGGACGTCTGTTCTCCTTGTCCGGCTCTTATCTTCCTCCATGATGGTTGTCCAATTTTGACCGGGATCATCGCTTCACAGCCATAGGTCAACCGGAATGGGGTTTCCTGGGTTGAAGACTGCACGCTTGTCCTGTATCCCCATAGAACGCTGTGCAGCTATTCGGTCCAGTTGGTGTCGGCCTACAACATGCGTTTCTTTAGTCCGTCCAGGATGATTTTGTTGGCTGACTTAGCTTGTCCGTTGGTCTGTGGGTGTTCCACAGAGGAGAAATGCTGCTTAATGTCCAAGTTGGACATTAAGGCTTGAAATCTATGGTCCATGAACTGGGTCCCATTATCCGTAACGACTTCAGCAGGTATTCCAAATTGAGAGACGATGTTTTGCCGAAAGAACCTCATTACTCTGGCCGAAGTTATTGTAGACAACGGCTCTGCCTTGATCCATCTAGTAAAATAATCGACGGCGACAATGAGCCATCTACATTGTCCTTGTGCCGGCCTGAATGGTCCGAGGATGTCCATGCCCCATTTATAGAAAGGCCAGGGGGCCGACATTCCTTTCAACTCTGTCGGCAGTGGCCATATAATCCTGGCATGTTTCTGGCAACTGTCACACCTCTTGGTGACTTCCATGGCGTCATGCTTCATGGTTGGCCAATAGTAACCGGCGCATAATGCCTTCCTAACAAGAGCCTTTCCTCCCATGTGGTGGCCGTTGCTTCCTTTGTGTAGCTCGGCCAGCACGTACTTCGCTTCGGACTCACCTAGGCATCACATCATTGGGCAATGCAATCCCTTTCTGTAGAGTTGATCATTGACCATGGTGTAAATGGCGGCTTCCCTGAACAACTTTTTCTCTTCCGTAGAGTCGATTGGGATGATACCTCTTTCTAAGTAATCTTCAATTGGCTTTCTCCAGTCGGTGGTTGCAGAGATGGTCATCACGCAGCTGGGTTCGGTCAGATTCTGCTGGATTACAATCCTGTGACTGTCCGGCCCTTTGGTGCTTGCTAGTTTAGAGAGGATGTCGGCCCTTGTATTCTCTTCTCTCGAGATATGGGTAACGACTACTTCCTCGAACTTGGCCATGAGTTCATTGGCCCGATTCAAGTATTTGGCCAACAGCGGTCCTTTTGCTTGGTAGATGCCGTCAATTTGGGCTGCAACAAGCTGTGAGTCGGTTAAAACCTTGACTTGCTGCGCTCCATTATCTTTGGCTTGGAGCAGCCCGGCCAGGAGGGCCTCATACTCAGCCTTGTTGTTGGAGGTCGGGAACTTCAATTGGAGGGAATGTTCAATGGCGACCCCCTGTGGGCTTTCAACGATGACTCCTGCACCGCTGTCTTTTGCATTAGATGACCCGTTTACGTACACCTTCCAAATTTCATCATTCGTTACTGCCAGGGTCAACTCTCTGATGAAATCCGCCAAAGCCTGTGACTTGATCGGATGCTGGGCTTCAAACGTAATGTCGAACTCGGACAACTCGATGGCCCAGTTCGTCATTCTTCCTGCCAAGTCAGGTTTGTGCAGAATCTGTCGTATTGGCTGGCTGGTCCTGACTACAATCCGGTGCCCTTGAAAATATGACCGGAGCCATCTCACTGTCATGAGCAAGGCAAAAGCCACTTTCTCCAGCTTCTGGTATCGGAGCTCGGAGCTTTGTAGGGCCTTACTAACAAAATAAATGGGTGTCTGCCCGGCCTCGGTTTCTCTCACCAGAGTGGCACTTACGGCTTCATCACGGATTGACAAGTACAGGAATAAGGTCTCCCCTCGTTCTGTCTTTGTGAGTACCGGAGGGGTTGCTAGGCACCGTTTTATTTCTTCGAATGCTGCCTTATAGTCCGGATTCCAGCCTCCATGTGTTTCCTTCTTCAGTAACTTGAAGAAAGGCAGGGCTTTCTCTGCCGACCTGGGCAAGAACCTTATTAGGGCGGCCAAGCAGCCCGTCAGCTGTTGAACCTCCTTTTTTGTCCTCGGGGCTTGCATCTCTAGGACAGCCTTACATTTGTCCGGGTTTGCCTCGATTCCTCGATTTGTCAACATAAAACCAAGGAATTTCCCAGCTGGAACTCCGAAAGCACATTTGGCCGGATTCAACCTGATCTGATGTCTTCTCAGTTTTTCAAATATCTGTTCCAGGTCCCGGATATGATCCTCTGGTAGCTTCGACTTCACAATCATGTCGTCAATATAGACTTCTATATTTCGACCGATCTGGTCCTCAAAAACCCGGTTCATCATTCGTTGATATGTGGCTCCGGCATTCTTCAACCCAAAAGGCATGATGTTGTAACAATAGTTTGCCTTGTCAGTCATGAAGGCGGTCTTCTCCTGGTCGTCCGAATGCATGGCAATCTGATTGTATCTGGAGTAGGCATCCATGAAGGAAAACAGCTGGTACCCGGCCGAGTTATCAACGAGCTGATCAATGTTTGGCATCGGGTAGGAATCCTTCGGGCATGCCTTGTTCAAGTTGGTGTAGTCGACGCATACCCTCCATTTGCTGCTTGGCTTAAGTACCATGATCACATTGGAAAGCCAAGTCGTACATTGTACTTCTCGAATGAACCCAGCCGCGAGAAGTTCTTCTACGTGGCTCTCGAGGGCCTTCTGTCTGTTGTTTGCAATGTTCCTGTTTTTCCTTATCTTCGAATCTCTGAAGCAGTGATTCTTGCGTTCTCCAAAGAATGCGGACGTCAGCTTCTATCGCCAGAGCGTCGGGGGCTGGAATCTCCTTTTCTGCTTCAAGCAGTGGTTGGTCGTCAGCGGGAGGGGAAGTCGCAGTATCGGTCACATGACCCTCTAGGGTGTTTCCTTGTCGTGGTTGACATTGAACTTGCGGCTGGCTTGGCCCGGGCTGAGGTTGGTTTAGCAGGGGGCCTCCGTCAGCCTGCGGTGGTGGATTTCTGCTGTGGCTTCTGGTGTTCGCTATTAGTGGTCACAGGGATAGAAATTTATCGGTCCCCACAGACGGCACCAATATTCTGTTCTGGGAACAGTACTAATTGGACTTGACTAGGTGTCAAGCCTAGAGCCTACGTACCCTTTGAGGGGATCAAAGTCCACGTAGTTCGAGTTAAACTTGTAAGCGTGAGGCCAGGGGGTGGTGTGTGTGCTCTGTGTGACTGAATGTAGAGTGAGCATAAGTTAGAACATGTGCACCTGATTGATCGCCCTCCATATTTATGGAGGTGTCCGAGGTGGATATCCCGGTCTGGCGAGATACCCGGAGTGAGCAATATCAGGGGCCGAGATATTCGGGCCGAGTATCTCGGGATGCCGATTTGGATAGATCCTGTCTTGTTAAGATACCGGATCTATCCTCCTGACGTGTTAATTATGCTTTCTGGTTCTGTGTGGGCCGTAACATGGATTTGGGCCTTTGGGCCGGTTCATAACAATTTTTAATATATATAATATAATTCTTTTTTTTTTTTTACTCAATTACCAACATAGCATACATTACTAATTACTAAATACTAACAAAACTAACACTAAAAATGCAACCCACAATGAAAGATGCACTAACAGTAAAAAATAGGACCCAAGTAGACGAAACTAAACATGTGAGTGCTTTCAATAACAAAACTAACAATGCTTTAAAAATAAAATAATCATATTTATCTATAGTTTTGAAATCTTTCTCGTAGTCTCTCAAATATAGTACTTTTATTGAAATGTGAGGACTACTGAGGAGACAATCAAGAGGTTGAAAAAGACACAATTCAATATTGTTTTTGAGAGTGGTTTTGTAGGAAAATTAGTATCCAGCAGCAGTGAAAAGTCAAAACTGCTAGTAAATGTATTAAAAGCTGCTGATATAACGTTGTTAGTTTTTTTTTAGACACAATTCAATAATGTTTGTGAGAGTGGTTTTGTAGGAAAAGTAGTATCCAGCAGCAGTGAAAAGTCAAAACTGCTAGCAAATGTATTAAAAGCTGCTGATATAACGTTGATAGTTTTTTTTTTTTTTTTTTGGCTAAAACAAAAGTTTTGGAGGAGTTCGGCATTAGTCCCCCACCAAGGCCAAGGCACGGTCCCGGGCTCTTTGAGTACTTAATGGGGACTTACAAGATTGCCTACCAAAAGAATCTCAGCGACGACAACGGGGATCGAACACACATCCCTTTAGAACTTAAACAAATCCCTTATCATTTATGCCAACTTCCTTTGGCCACGTCATTAGTTACCTTACCTAACCAAAGTGGATTCTTGGCACACCAAAAAGAGAGGGGGGGGGGGATTTCATATCTAACAGCGTGTCATAGTCACAGACACAATAGCCAAAGGTTCGTACTTAACCGACACTAGCCAGCGAGCGAGGAAAATTGTTTTCTCTCCGGATGTGAGAGTTGCCTGCTCTTCATGAGTTCCTCTGGGCACCGGTTGGTCCTTCCTGTTCATCTTTGAGTTACAACGGTGAACCCTCTCTTCTCCCTTACATCTTCTTGTCTCTTCTCCCTCACTTCCTCTTGTCCTGTTCCCTCGTTCCCCACTTCCTCTCTACCTCTTGTCTTTTCCACTTTCCACCCACATCTTCTCGTCTGTTTCTGCAATTTTGTTCTTTCTGGGTTTGTCTTCTTTGTTGGTCCAGAGTCTGGTCCCCTTTTCCTTCCTGAGTTAGCAGTTGGGTTAGGCTTTGTTTTTCTTTCGAAAGTGGCATATGGAAGTGGGACAAGGCAGTGGTTCCAGGGGACCAAAGCAGGTGGTCCTGAACCTTGAAAATGATTCGCAGCTATGTGGAGGTATGCTGGTTGGTAAGATTTACACGTGCAAAAACCTGAACATTCCTGTGAT
Organism: Acacia crassicarpa; assembly: GCA_034222035.1. NCBI lineage: Eukaryota > Viridiplantae > Streptophyta > Magnoliopsida > Fabales > Fabaceae > Acacia > Acacia crassicarpa. Next base: position 54,096,701 of record JAWXYG010000001.1, on the reverse strand, counting down.
CTTCTCCATGATAAAGAAGGGCTGGCAACTTGATGAGGACCTGGACATTCATGAGCTGGATAAGGAAAATCTTATCTTCCGTTTTCGCTTCAGATTTTGCCAGAATACTCAAGGGGAGACCTTGGTCAGTCCAAGGCTTCCTCTTGAACCTACAAGTCTGGGAGAGCTTCATGGTGCTGCAAGACGTGAAATTTGACGAGGTCCCTTTCTGGGTTCAGTTCCATGGCCTCCCGGTGGAAGCTTTTAATAATGGTAATGCCAAAACCCTTGGGGATTCAGTGGGAACGACGGTCATGTTCGAGAAACCTATTGTGGAAGGCAGGTTAGATAAAAGTTTCATCAGAGTTCGCTCGTTGATAAAGCTGGATGAGCCTCTGGTCTCAGGGTTTTGGATTCCCCGTAAGGATAGGAATCCGGCATGGATAACGGTGAAGTATGAAAGGTTGCCGAATTTTTGCTACTACTGTGGACGATTGAATCACGATGGCCGGCGGTGTAAGGAGTCCTTGGCTCAGCAGGTGAAGAGGCAGTAAAAGTTTTTGGCAGCTGGCTGAGTGTGCCTACGGCTAGAACTTATGAAGAGGCCCTGGAGTTTTGTGTGCAAGATTGGTGTGAGTTTCCCTTTATCAAAAGATCAACTGATTCTTGTAGTCGCAGGAGTTGGACGTTTGGTGGGCCGAAGAACGAAGGTGGGAAGATGCTTCATTCTTTGAGTTGGACTGATAAATCAGATGGTGGTAGTGCACCTGTGGCCGGGAAACACTCGCCTGGTAAGTCGTCGGACATTCTCCCACCGGCAATTAGCGAAGATGGATCCCAAGGCAGCCGGTCCTCTATTCCGTTGGGTGACGGTGGCCATCCTGGCAGGAGTCTTCCCCAATGGTCTTCCCTGCCAACTGACAACTCTGAAAAGGTGCCTGATACAACCTGGTCCGAGGATCAGCCTTCGCCGAAAGCAAGTCCTACGTTGGAGCTCGAGGTTGCAGGTGATGATGTCATCGGGAGAGAGACAGATAACGTGGTAGAAGGATGCAAATGGTCAACGGATTGCACTAAACCTCTTGGCCCTTCACTGCTGGGCCGTAGCTCTCATATAGGTATGGATTTAAGTGCTTTTTCTTTTAGTTATGGGCCTAATGTTTCTTTGCAGGATAAGCCCGATAAAAATACAACACGTGGATCTGTAGCTGTGAGCCCAAGTGTCTTCAATGCTAGTGAACCATTCAAGGACGGTGGGTTTTCTCCAAAGAGCCCAAGAGAAGGGATGGCTTCGGTGGGAGCTATGGTTCACCCAGGGGACTCTTTTCCCCAACAATTCCCTACCCTCTCAATCTCGCCAAACAGAGAGGATATTAAAAGAGGGGACCTTGGAAAGCTGGATGGCCAATCAGATAATCTCCCTTACATAGTAGAATTCCCGGATGATGAGCAACCGAGCCAATCTATTATCCCTCTCGTTGGCCTCTCCCCAATCTCGGCGGTGACTCTTGGTTTGAAGAATATTAGTCTTAAACGCCCGCATGAGGAGGATTTGGATGTACTCAACAACAAAAAATGCAAATTCAAACTGGATGTTTCCGAGGGGGATCCAATGAATGACAAAGAAGAAGTGGCCCAGAGTCAAATTAAAAAAAAGGGAAGCTTTCGGTCAATGAAAAAACTGCTTCGTCGACCAAATTGTAGTAGTGGCCGTGCTCGGTTTGATAGAATTGTTGTCCCTGCTGATGCTACTTCCCCTAAGGGGGTGATGGATGATGAAACTAGCTGTATGATGGAGGATGATCAGTTGCCTCTTTGTAACGCCGGTGGTTGGATGGGACCAACCACCGGTTCGCCATGAATCTTTTAGCTTGGAACTGTCAAGGTTTGGGGGTTGCCTTGACAGCCAGAAATTTGAAGGAAGAGTGCTTCCGGAAAAAACCTCACTTAGTCTTCTTAATGGAGACTAAGCAAAAGGCCCGATACGTAAGAAAATTAAGGCGGAGATGTGGTTTTGATGAGGAATGGATGGTGGATCCAGTAGGGAGGAGGGGTGGTCTGGCTTTATGGTGGACTGAGGCGCTCACTATCAATATTTTGTTCTCATCAGTGAATATTATCCACACGAGTGTGATGTCTTCTTGTTTTCCCACTCCATCATATATTACTTTTATTTATGGCCCCAATGATGATAATGATAGAATGTTGTGCTGGCATGAGGTCCGGAGAATTAGTAGCAACATTAGGTCCTCCTGGATGTGTCTGGGTGATTTTAATGATATTCTTTCTCAAGATGAGAAGCGTGGTGGTATTCCGAGGGCGTGGAGGAGGATCTTTAACTTCAAATGTTTTGTGGATGATTGTGCATTAGAGGACTTAGGCTACAATGGTCCTAGATTCACCTGGTGTAATAATCGTGATAGTCCGGATACCATCCATGAGCGTATTGATAGGGCTTTGGGTAATGTGCAATTGAGAGAAGATTTTCCTACTCTCCAGGTCTTTCATGTAGATCCAGCGAGGACCTCGGATCATCATTTGGTCCACATCCAGTGCCAGTACGAGAAGTATATGAAGAAGCGGCCATTTCGCTTTGAAGCCGCTTGGGTCTCTCATGCTCAGTTTCCCGACCTTATCAAACAGAGTTGGCAGATCTGTGATGGGGAGAATTCTGGGCAGAATGTCTCATCTATTGAGTCCTTCCAATGCAAGTTAAGGAAATGCCAGTTATATCTAATTTCGTGGAGCAAGAAGGAATTCCCCAATAATGCTAAGCGCATCGATCTTCTGAAGGCCCAGCTTGCTGGGCTGACTCATAGGGATCGGTCCACGGATGTATCTAGGGAGATCTTGGAGGTAAGAGCCGAAATGGATAGATTGCTGGAGCTTGAAGAACAGTATTGGTGGCAGCGATCTCGGATTAGTTGGCTGACGGCTAGCGACAGAAATTCTCGCTTCTTTCATGTTTCTACTATCAAAAGAAGACAAAGGAACAGAATTTCATGCATCAAGGACGATGGGGGTAATTGGTTAATGGAGAAGGAGGCGATCTCACAGAATATCTCTAGCTTCTTTCAGAATCTCTTCACAACATCTGGGTCGAACTCAATGGATGCTGTGTTAAACTATATTGACCCAATAATATCTGACGATATGAATTATGGTCTCATGCTTCCTGTCTCGAGGGAGGAAATTAAAGCTGCAGCATTTAGTCTCGGGAGTACGAAAGCGCCTGGCCCGGACGGTTTTTCGGGTAAATTTTATCATTCTGTATGGCCTGATATTGCTGACTCTGTGTGTTCCATGGTCACTGAGTTTTTTGCAGGGAACTCTATTTTAGAGGGGATTAATATGACCAACATTACTTTGATCCCCAAGACTCATAAGCCAGAACATGTTTCTCAATTTCGTCCTATTGGCCTTTGCAACTTTTCTTATAAAATCATCTCAAAAATTTTGGCTAATAGGATGCGTCCTTTGCTAAATACTTGCATTTCCCATAATCAGAATGCTTTTGTGCCTGGTCGTTGTATTCATGATAATATTATTATCGCGCATGAAGTTTATCATTATCTTCGCCGTAAGTATTCTGGGGGTAAGTATGAGTTTGCTCTTAAGATGGATATGAGTAAGGCATATGATCGTGTTGAATGGGACTTCCTTGAAAACGTCTTATTAAGATTTGGTTTCTGCATGCCGTGGGTGTCTCTTATTATGAAGTGTGTGCGCTCTGTTAGCTTAAATATCTGTTTATCAGGTGAAAAAATTAGCTCCTTCACACCAACAAGAGGTATCCGCCAAGGTGATCCCCTCTCTCCATATCTCTTTATTATTGTTGCTGAGGTTCTCTCAATTATGATTGGTAAGAATCAGATTGACAATCGATTGGTAGGTATTAAATTGAGTAGGGGGTGTCCAGTTCTAACCCATAACTTCTTTGCGGATGATGCCCTCCTATACATGCATGCGAGTCATAGAAATTGTACTTCCTTAGCTAACATTCTGAATCTCTATTGTGCAGCCTCGGGTCAGGTAATTAATCTTGATAAATCTAGTGTTTTTTTCTCCTCTAACACTCCTCTTGCAGTAAGAAGTTTGGTGAGCGAGGTGCTGCACATTCCTACTACAGAAGATCCGGGTGCATACCTTGGCATTCCTAGCATTTGGGGGAAAACTAAGACCCAGGCTCTGGCATATATCAGAGAACGGATAGCGAGTAAAATCAAGGGTTGGAACCATACCCTCCTCTCTTTTTCTGGGCGGGAAGTAATGATCAAAGCGGTCCTCCAGGCTATCCCTATATATCCAATGAATTGTTTCAAATTTCCCATCCAGTCGTGTAAGGAGATAAACAGCCTCATTGCTAATTTTTGGTGGGAAGGGAAGACTCATTGGAAATCCTGGGGAGCTATGACTAGGGTTAAGAGTGCTGGTGGTATGGGCTTTCGTGATCTACTGGTGATGAATGATGCTCTCTTGGCTAAGACGGCATGGAGGCTGCTGCAAAGACCGTCTGATCTATGGGCTAGGGTGATTAAAAGCGTGTACTTCCCTGAAGATGAGTTCTTGGATGCGGAGATTGGGTATAAGGCATCTTGGTGCTGGGCGAGTATCTTACATGGCAGAGATGTTCTCAGGAAGGATCTTAGATGGGATATTGGGGATGGTTCGGCTATCAGGATTTGGGGAGATCCGTGGGTTCCTGGAGATCTTTTCCCTGCGAGACCTAGGTCTACTGATATCCCAATCATTGCAGAGGGTAGAGTCTGTGACCTGATAGTTGATGGGCAATGGAACCTTTCGCCGATTTCCCAGTACGTCTCAGCTGAAGTCAAGGAGGCTATATATAAAATCCCAATCCCCTCCAATGGCCTGGCAGACAAACTGGTGTGGACGAATGCTAGAGATGGAGTTTATACAGTTAAACTAGGCTATCATCGTCGGAAGGAAGGCAAGCCTGCTAATGTGGATCGAGCTAGTTCTTCGACAGTTATTCAATCACGGTGCTGGAACTTAATATGGAAGATTAAAGTAATCCCAAGGGTTCAGCAATTCATATAGAGACTTCTGAGTGATGCGGTTGCCACCAACCACGCCCTGGTGCGGAGAAGAAGGTTCAGAAATAGCATTTGCCCAATTTGCTTGGATTTAGATGAGACGATTGAGCATCTGTTCTTCCACTGTCCATGGACCCGATGTGTATGGTTTGGGTGTTCGCTTGGTGCTAAAGCTGGGGTCGCATCAGTTGCAAATTTCAAGGGATGGTGGATTATGATGGCGGATTCACCCCTATTGAGTAAACATGATATTGCTCTTATCTGCTGGCTTTTGTGGTATATCTGGAAGGCTAGAAATGATATGAATTTCAATCATATAAACCCCAATCCAGGTACTGTTATCGAATTGGCTCGAAGAAGTAATTGGGAGTTTTGGGCTAACAGTGCTGTGAGGGGTGTGGACCCTTTAGAGTCGAGGGGCTGTGATAGCCCTGGCGCTAAATGGTTCCCCCCGACACTGGATAGCCTTAAAATTAATTGTGATGGAGCCTTTTCTAATAAGTCAGAGAGTGCTGCTATGGGGATAATTTGTCGTGATTCCTCTGGCTTATTCAGGTGGGGTTTTGTGGACAAGGTCAAATCTATTTCAGCCTTTATGACGGAGGCTTTAGCTCTCAAAAGGGCTATGTTGTTGGCCATTGACTTGGGCCACAATAAAGTAGTTTTTGAATCTGACTGTCTTTCCTTAATCTCTTGTGTTGAGTCCAAGTCACCGGCCTCGTATGATTGGCAGTGTAGAAGTATTATCCACGATATTATTGGTCTTCTGACTTCCAGGGTTGGGTTTTCCCTGTCCTTTGCCCCGAGAGGGGCCAACAGAGCTGCGGATCTTCTGGCAGCGAATGCTTTTAAAGGGGTGTGCCCTGTTGGGTGGGTCTTCAGACCAACACCCGCTTTGTTATCTCTTCTAACTTTGGATGCGCAGAGGACTATTGCGGGAGTGGACTGTACTTCGCCTTCCTCTCTCGCTTGGGATGGTGGCTAGCTGTATTCTCTTTTATTTCCTTTGTAATGCTGTTGTTGTTGCTATTGGCTGTATTTCTGTTATTTGCTTTTCCTAGTTTAGGATGTCTTTGGCTATGTCGCTGTCTGTAATATCACTTTTTTAATGAATAGAATCTCCTTTTCGACCAAAAAAAAAAAGTACCTATCATCGATTCTTGTGGACCGAAGGCTATCGAAGGTAAACAAAGCTCAGTTCAGATTTGAGGAGAGAAAAGGGAATGGTGGCGAAGGGAACAGGACTACATGATCTGAAATCTATCAAAACATGACTTGTGATCTGAAGGGAACAGTTCAAAAGGAGAGAAAAGGCCAAAACATGATTTGAAATCTCCCTTTTTTTGGCTCATAATTTGAAATCTATCTTCTTTTTTTTTTTTTCCTCACAATCTGAAATCTATCTCTATCTCTTCTGTGCGTTTTCACGATCTGGGCGTGTTTACGGCTTTTTTTTCTTTTTTCTTTTTTAAATTCTAAGATTGCCCATTGGCCATGTCTGACACGGTCAAATATGTGCATTAGACCTGTCAGCGTGTGGGAGCGTGTTCACCACAGAGTTGGCTCCCATTCACTTCCATTCCCATTCTCTTCTTATCCTTTTCTACATCTCAACCGTTAGATTGAAGTATCAATGGTTCAGATTTAATCTTTTATTAAAAAAAATAATAAAATATTAATAAAATATTTAAAATAATATTTTTATAAAAGATTAAATCTGAATGGTTGATATTTCGATCCAACGATTGAAATGAAGAAGAGGATGGAAAGAGAATAGGAAGGGAAGAAGATGAAAGCCAAGTCCGTTGAACACATCTGGCACACGTGTGAAAGCGTGTCTGCGTCGTGTTGGAGTCCAACACTCATCCGACACACAGATTTCTCCAAAATGAGCGTGTCCAAAGCTTTTCACTAATCATTTTTCAATAAATTAAGCTTTTATAAAAGAAACATAGGAGACTAAGCCACCAAAAAAGAATTTAAGATTGACGAAGTACCATTATTTTCATTAAAATGATTTTATATTTACAAAAAATGCATTTCCAAATATAATTTGCTGTAATTTTTTAACCTAATTTTACTACGAAACAATATTCAGAAAGAAAAGCACAAGACTAAGTAAATAATCCTGATGCAATAGGTCACCATCAAAATTCCTCGTCTATCAATGGGTCACCCACCAGCAACACCCAACTTTACATAACTCTTGTGACTTAACACATGGATCATAAGAATTTAAATAGAGAAGAAAAATTAGAAAAAGAAAATAAGACCATGCCAAATACTGGTAACAAAATGGAAATATGATGACAGGGAATATATAACATCCCCTCATTGTTGAGTATAATCCAAAGTTCAGTCTGAACTATTAGAAAGACAAGGAGCAAAATATTGCACCAGCTTGCAAATACAAGCAAAATACATCTGTTGCATGAAAAATGAGCAGACTTCTTTTTCTTTCAATAAAATAAAGTTTTAAAAAAAAAAACTACGGAGAAAAGGAGAAAAGAATATTGAATTGCATAATATAACGAATGGATCCAAACTCTCCTTGATCTCCTGATACTGCGACAAGCCCGAAGACTTGTACAAACGGCAATCTTCTATGTACACAACACTTCATAACCTAAACATCCTTGCAGGGGAAAAATCATGTCCAATGACCAATATATCCTCTGAACTTTGAACTGGAGCGAGGGTAGGCACCCTCCAAAAATGCATGAAAATGTGAATTGTCAAGCATATCATCATCAGTCAACCATCTGTCAGTATTTGTAACCTGAAGAACCAGGTGGAGCCGGAGGTAACCGGGTTGGTGTTCGACGGCTGCCTGAGTTTGGACCATAGTTAATGTCACCGTTCTGGGTGGGCCGACTGTGGCCAGTGGATCTGGATCTTGAAGAACTGCTACGACTAATGGAACCATTGGCAGCTGCATCAAAGGCAGTTCTCCAGTCAACACCTGAACCACTGCTTTTGGGACTGCTCTCTGCAAAATAACAGTCTAGAAGTTTAAATAAATAGAAGAGCAAAAAGCAACCAAAAAAAAAAAAAAAAACTCAGACCGACAAAGCAAAAATGTAATGAGGAAAAAAAATGGCAGAGGAAACAAAATTCATCTTGTCCAGCAAAACATTAGTTATTTAATGAATTGGTTTTGTTCAGCAACACATCATAAAGGTTTTCACATGCACCTGCTGAATTATCATCCGACCAGTCAGAGGCAGCAGCTACTCTGTCATCATGAATACTCAGCTGGCGTGTCAATTTTGAGAGAAGTGAAGATTGTTTCTCATAACGCTCTCTCCTACGCTTTACATTGTGATCTTCTTGAATCAGCTCCTCAATCTTAACTGTGCTTTGAGCACTGCCCACGTGAAAAACATGCAAATTGATAACCATGGTTTGGACCCGAGAAACTAAGATTGATCAACAGTCAGATTGCATACACATGAGACATGAATGTTAATCAATATCATCATAATCAATACATGTGTGTGTGTGCATGCGGGTGCAATTGGAAGCCATACAGTTCACAATCAACCATGAACAATGCAACTTACAGTCGCCTTGGACTCCGCTCAATACACAGGCTCACCTATCTAGTTGACTTTATACTTGGAGGGTGCTTGGATTAGCTTTTTGAAAGTGATTTTATGGTGAGGTAAATGTGAGTTTCGGCTTGCATAAAAATACTTCCTAAAAGATAATCCAAACAAGCTATAAAATAAATAAACAAATAAGAAACCTACACAAAAGCTTTGGTTATGCATTCAGGAGTGTTCCCCAAACACTTTACAATAGGACGCTTCTGCGTTTTGGTGCAGAAGCAATGTGATTTAGGGGTGTGTGGTCGGATCCCAAATCGGTATATGATAGGGATCCAAATGGGTAGGGAAAGATAATGAAGAAAACTCTACTAAATTATGGAATCAGAATCTAATTTCATAATTAATAAAGAAAAAGAAAAAGAAAAATCTTTAATAGTTAATGAGCAAGAATCTTAACTCATCCGACTAATAATGCCCGGGAAGAATAATCAGAGAAGCAATCCTCTAATAATTTTCCATGTATTCCATACTGCTTTTTACATATAAAAGAGACTCAATATTTATAGATAAAAAGAATAACCATGACTCATTAAAATTTAGGACCACTAACCACGACTCAGAAAAATAACATACTTGAATACATTTAATTCAATAAATTAAATATAGTGACTCAGCATATGATCCTAACTCACTCTACTTAATCCAAATCCCGTGGAAACCACTACTAAAACAACTAAAATAAATAATAAAATAAAATCAGACTAATTCAATCCCCTAAACTAACTGCATGAGATTTCCAAACTCGGTACTCTATCAGTGTGGAGCACACCCTAGATGAGGTAAGCCATTTATGGGAAGCAGGTCCAATAATTCTTGAAGTTGAATGTCTGCCAAGGATGTTATCAAGGAGGATGCTAGTTACCAAAGCTCATAGAGTTGTTTCCTGTTATTTCTTTAATTGGAGTTTAATTTGTAAACAGTTGCAATCTTTGTTTATCCAGCAGTGTTAAATTAAAATAGGATTTACGAAAAATTCTTATACAAATGGTTATTTATTGCGCGCTCAAAGTAAAAAGGTGAAAGATTCTTTGGGTTGTTATAGTATTAACATAAATAAAGGTTCAGAATCAAGGGTAAATTTTTAGGGAAACTTGGCCTGCAGAAATTTGGTAGACCAAAACAATCACAGTCACAGTCACAGTCACAGTCACAGACAGCCATATAACACAAGTAGGCCATATAATATTATGCTTACATGTAAATTAATGATAGTTTTGGTCTGTTTTTTATTTACCCTAGGTTTATATAAGATATTCTCAATGATTGACCGCAGATGAGCTTCTCAATAATATATTGTGTTGGTCACATACTTTTCTCCCTAACTCTCTCCTCGGCTCTACTCTCAATACAGGTTTACTGAAAAAAGAAGCTTTATAAATTTCAAGTCCCCTACTAATTAGATCAAAATAACATCCAATAAAAGCATTGATTTTCAGCAAAAGGAATGACCCAAAAAATCATGTAAGACTTGTAAGCAGAGAATGACTATAGCATGAAAGAAAAGAGAGAATCTGATTACAAGAAACAAAAGCAAATGCAGAAGTGAGAAGAACTTTTAAAACCTGACAGAGCTATATAATTGATTTAGCATGTCTTCCTTGGCCTTTTCTACTTGGCAAAGGACAACTGCCTGCTCAAACAATCAACCAGCAAATGTGTTAAAAACATTGATGGAACTGTAAGGACAGGAAAAAAGGAAATGTTATAAACAAAAGCCAACCTTCGGTACATTAGCAGCTAAACTGTTCAGAACAGCTTCAACATAGCCACGAACTTCTTGAGCCATCCATCTGAGTTCTTCCTCAGGATCAACAGGCCTTCGAGCCACTGTATCCTGGTAAAGGATAAGAAAATAAATTGAGCAATTTTTATTTATAAGATATAGGCTATTGACTACACAGAAGAGCAATAGCTAAGAACCAGCAACACACCAGGGAACCGTCAGAGAGACTTTGCCTCATGGTAGAGCCACCCTCGGATGAAATCATTATTTGCCCTCCTTTTTCTTGTATAATATTAGTTATTTTATTGATCCATTCAACCTTATCAGCAGTGTTCTCAGCCTTTAAAATAACAGCACTATGTGCTGCAAGAGAAGGCAATTATGATTAAAGTGTTATTAAACAATCACATAGATAAAAGTAAGGATCCGAACCATAAGTAGCCATATTAACAAGAGACTTCACCTTTCAGAACAGTTTTATATGGAATTCTGGAAGTTATCTTAAATACAAGGCTGGCTTTCTTAGAATCCTTCCCATTGGACTTCTTATCCTTTGAGCTTTTTGATGGAGGATCCTCTTCCTCAGAAATTTCTTCAACATTGCACTCCTGGATAACAAAGAAATTGTATTGTTATCAACACTATAATTTATGCTCTCTCCATGCTCATACAATAGTATAACCCATGCCAACAAAGTTATTTTGCAAGATGAAATGAATCAAACCATTACATATCCATCAAAAAGTCAAGAGAAATACACTCCACAAATCGGTAAAATGGACCAAGGGAAAAGGATCGGTAGGGACATTGAACAATAGTACCAAAATTCCGAAAGAAAATGTTGCACGTACAAGAAATCAAAGCCATCTGTTATCAGAGGGGAATAAAAAAATTACTCCTGTTTTTTATTATTTTACAGATACACAAATGACAAAGGAACTGGAAGAGGACAGATAGCATCCCATTAACAGAGAGAAAGAATGATAAGAAAGAAATTATCATAGAAAAGTCTAAATTGGTTTTGATTTCCTATGAATCTTTAGATGGATTATAAGAGTGAACAATAAGCAGTTTGCTGTAATATACACAGAATAAGGGCAAAAGCACAACCCATTATCAATCAAACGGCTAAAACAATGATCCTTGCTGTCGCCACCTCATTCATCATGATAAATAATTCTTATGCAAGATAAATCACAATGTATACCTGATTAAGGAAATATGCAAGTATTGACAGCCTACATACCTCTAATGTAATAACACCACGGAAGTTTCTTTCCTCTTGCTTTTTGGTATAACCAAGCTGTGAGGCAAAAAGTAAGACAATCGAACTCAATAACACATACAGCAGAGTGTATATGTAGTCAATTTTATCTCTCAAACCAGAATAAATCAAGAGTTCAAGATGTAAGACAGATAAAAGAATATGATGATAAACTGGTAAACAGTTTAGAAACTTGAAAATGTCTTAAAGTAACTAATTTAAAATGAGATCCAAGTAAGCAATATTTTTAGAGATCAAAGAGAGATTAAAATATGAAATTAATGAAAAAAACTGATGAAATACCAGCAAATGCAAGTATAAATATGACATTCTCGTAAACAGTCGCAAACCTTTCCCGTCTTTGCATTCAGGACAAACCATCGCCTGCTCCAACCATTTGTTTTTGCACTTTTCTTTGACAAATATCCTGCAAGTTGGAAGACTAGAACTTAGTATGTAAATGATTGAAAAGTCATCATCAGGAATTCAATTTATGAAATAAGTATCTTGGCCAATTACAGCTTCCAAATCTGAAGTTTAGCTCGGCATGTGTTAGGAATTTCACTCATGCCTTTCTAGGTAGGTGAGAATGAGATAGTGAAGAAACAGAATTATCTGAGCTTAGGAAGTGAGATAAAACAATTACCATAGAACATTTAGGATCTAAAACTATTAAAGATTCTTTTAGAAGTACAATAATTCACTTTCAAATATGCACATATAAGCCACCTAAAAGCAGCAGAAAAATTGGTGTTTGACTTCATAAAGCATCATTCAAAAACTAAGCATTTGATCCATACACCATTAAATATTTTCTTTTGAATTTACGTGGATTGTGCTCATGTCATTTCTTTATTTTATAAAATGAATGTTTGTTAAATGGAGACACAAAAACAGCCACAAAAGGCAGGATAGGAGTTAAACCACCGAATGAGTCTTTAACCAAAGCACTTGAGCAATCTCTACCCAAAAAAGGAAAGACGATCAGGTAGGAGAGGTGGGTGGAATAGAGAGACTAAATAGATAACTGATAGGGCTAAAACTTCAAGAATTACCTTAGAATAAAAAACTGAGTCATTTTCAAGTAAATAACCATCCAAACAATGTAATAATTCAAACTTAAAGACCACCAACTGTCCTAGTCCACCAAATATGAGAAAAATTGGCAAGCCCAAAACAGCAACTGTTTTAGAAAGTAGCAGCATGGAATAGACAGCTAGACCTGCTGTTATTTCTCCTTCAGGACCAGCTGTCTTTAGACCAGAAGCTTCTTGTTCTTCCTTCTCTGCCTGACCAGATTTGTCCTTTTCCTTATCTTTGCCCTTCTCCTCCTTCATTGATTTCATGCTTCCACCAGTTTGAGGGCTAGTTGCCTACCATATTGTAGTTAGCAGGAAAACAAAGGGTAAACCATGAATCATTAAATTGGAGTTGCAAAAGTACAACCTCTTGGTTATTATATTCTAAAATTCAAAGCTCTACGAAACAATATGTGACCACCTACCCGGTTAAGTAAAGATTGTTCAGCAACATGCCCCCTCTTCGAGGACCCATGTTTCAACTCCTCCTCCCGACGCTGCCTCTCCATCCTAAAGTAAATAACACAGAAATAGAAAATTATCTCTCACATGCCAGAACCTAGGAACATGCCAACTTAAATTGATCCAACGTCATTAGTATGTCCATTTAAATATTCCCAAATAATTGTTCCATGACAAAAAAGCGCATAATCATAAGTTACTAACATGTCAAACTTAATCATGTCAGGAAGCTCAGACATAGGAAAATAGATATCACAACTCAAGCTCTAATAATATCTATAAATTACCTCCTTTGTACCAAACGAATGAAGTGTTGGGGGGGCACAAAAGCTCGTTCCATATCAACTAGGGCTACCACCATTTTCTTTGCTTCATTTTTAAATCCTTCTAGTGCAGCCGTTGCAATAGCCACAACCTTATAAATTTTAAGAAACATATCAGGATCGAAAGAGATGTATCTCACCAAGTTGGTGCTCCCAAACAAAATAAATGAAGGAGCAATTTCGAATAAAAGAAATAAGCTTTAATTGGCAAAGTAATACAATTGTTAAGTGGAAAATGAAATAACTTGACATTTACTTGGGAAAGGAAATATAACAATGAAGTTCATAACCATACCTCCCTCTTGAAAGGAGGGTATCTTCCTAAACCAGGTGTAGCATTGGCAGCAGCTGAAACAATATCTATCAGGATCCGATGCACCTGAACCACAACCAAAAGAACAGATAAACACACATATTTCAATGGGAATAAAATACACAAACTATTTAATGTATGGAAAATTTTGTTAAAATCAGATCATTTAAGTGAGACTCCTTTAAATATTATAATTACACAGAATACAGATGAAAATAGTCATCACTCTACACAGTGTTTACAGTTGCAGACCAAACAAATTGACAGATATTTTAAGTTAAAAAGACAACAACTGAAGATTGAACCACAAAAAACCAGTGACAGTACAGAAGAAGGCAAACATGGATACTGGATGTAAACTATCAATCTAAATGACAAAGAAACTCAGAGTGAAGCACAGCAAGCATTAGTATCAAAAACTTAAAGTAATCAAACCCAAAAATGACTCCCCCCCCCCCCCCCAAAAAAAAACAAAAAAAAAAGAAGAACAAACCAACAATGACTCAAGAAAACAATGCATAAAACATAAATACCTCATCCACACAAAGCCGCGATGGTTCTTTTGCAAGCTCCAGAACACCTTTAATTAGAGATCTTAATCCCTTTTCAGGGGAAATAAGGTATGGCTGATAACCATCAGCTTCTAGCACAATCTAATATGAACAATCAAGTCAGTAGAACTGTAGAAGTAGTAAAGTCAAAAATCAAGGCAATATGTGTGCGCGCGAGGACAGAAGTAGGACAATACTTACCCTTTTCACATTGTTGATGTCAAAATGTCTATCTAAGGGTAATTGCTTCATTCTATTAGGAAAATTCCCCTCAAAACTAGCAACAATTTTCCATCCAGCTCCCTGCAAGGTTATTCATACTAAATATGAAAAGAAACTCAATACATACAGAAAACAGATTTATGATGATAAAACATGTTCAAATCTACTTGTCAACAAATCAATAAATGAAACAAAAAGAATGAAATAGGAGTATATTATAACATAGTAAATATTTTACAAATTCAGTGGTGAGCATGAGAATAATGAAGGTTGGAGATGTTAACAAGTTTATACCCAAACCTTCTCCTATCAGCTCCTTCATAGGGGAAAAGTGGTGGTTGAAAATGGATATTTGAATACAAACTAATCAAATATGTTATAACATTTCCAAAACCTCCCAAAATTTGACCTCCTTATAATTAAATAGGGCATCAAAGGCCACAAAAGTCCTTTTTAGCAAACAGCAACTCAAATATACTGAGATAAATAAAATCTACACAAAGAAAAGCTGGCGCGGGAGAAATAAACATTCCTTAAAACAGATCAAATGAGATGATATCTGTTAAAGTATAAGATTGAGGAAACTCACCTCACCAGTGTTAATATGTTGTAAGAACTTATCCTCAAATTCACGACAAAGTTCCAAGGCTATGGCACGTGTACCCTCTGCAGTGGTAACCATTTTCTCACCAAGCCTCACCAATTCGTCTTGAATTACGCTAGACTTCCCTTGTAACCTAATCGGTGAAAAAGTAAAGATTAATGAGATATTTCCGTTTTCAAATTCAATCACATAGTCAATGTGAATATAGCCTGTACATACATCTTATTCTTCAACAATCAGCATCATCATCTTATTCTTTGCTTCATACATGTTAAGTTTTACTCGAACACAGAGTCCATACAAATATGGATTAAACATAAAATTTCATCAAACAGTTAAAACTTAAAAAAGAAAAAAAGGAAAAGATCTTCACTGTGAAAAACAATACAAATTTCCATAACAAAATGAAAAACTAAGAATTAAAGCTACTCAAACTGGAAATAAAACCAGATTAATTTCCTCGTCTTTTCAATGCAAGCAGGATTTTGAGAGGAAAAAACTTCAAAGCCCATGATCCTCTTAAAATTCCTTTTATAAGTTGAAAACTAGAAGGAACCAAATTGAGACGGAAAATATATCTTTCACTAAGAACTCACTAGACTAAATCATTATCTGTTGCCCTTCAGTTAAGTTGCCACTACCAACAAAAACTTCTATGAGAAGGCAAAAAGAAATTGATGCTTTCCATTACTGATAAAATGTCATTACAACATATGTAAATTACCCAGATAGAATGTTAGGCAGCCTGAGCTTCATACGATTCCGAATCTGCTTTGCTAAAGCATCCACCAAAGCTATCCTTCCAAGTTTACTTGGAGGAGCTCCAGCCAATATTGATTTAAGGCTCTCAGTCTCTGCTCTCCATGCAGTTTCCAACGAATTTTCAGAACCAGCAGATCCAGACTGTGCTGTTGCTATTGAAACTGATTGACCTATCAAAGCAACCCAAGGTATGTCTGATGTTCTTGCAGGACCCTTATTTGATAGAAGTGCTTGAACTGCAGCCAGAGACTTCTGGTCTGATGCAGCTTGATCAATTTTACTTATAACTCCAATGGTCCTTGTACCTACAACACAATTTTATAGGTTTTGTTGCCTCTTTAGTCAATTACTGAAAAGAAAAGGCTCAAATAAACCTAAAAGAGAGCTACACAATTTACACACAGAAATGAACCAAAAAAAAGATCAAAATGATATACCTTCCCCATCATATTCCTTTGCAACTCTTAAGGCTCGAGATGAAGCAATTTCAGGGGCTTGAGCTGCAGGTACTATAACTAACAAAATGGCATCATTATGCTCTGCATATTCACTAACCTATGCAATGAACAGTGCATATAACATTAGAATTCCAGCACTATTTGGATATAACCTACCAAAAAAACAAAATATGGGAGAAAATAATCTCAATTCAACTAAGATTAAAATTCAAGCCAAAATCAATCTCAGGATCAGAAAAATATATGAAAAGGGCAAGCAACCATTTACCATTGATTCATCCATAATGCGCTGATCCAATCCAGGTAAATCAACTAACTTGAGCGGTGGTGCTGGAAAGACAAAGGATTAAGGTTAAAAAGCTAAGTGTGAACAGGGAGAAGGTTATATCATGAAAGCAGTGGTCTGTAAAACTAAATAATTTAGCAAGTATAAAATAGAGATCATTTTTGGGTGCAAATAAGAGACAACTATCAGGTAGAATATTGTGGGCACCATGCCTCGCCCAATGTCTAAGGTAAGTGCCATATTCATGGATTATAAATAGTAAAACTCACTGTAGATTTTATGCTGTTATATTGATTGATACATTCATATATTGATAAGTTTTAAATGGCGTATTTTAATTGTTGTCACATGGCTTCTAGACTTTATTGAATAATATAAATCTAGACTGACACTATATTAAAGCAACAATACAAATAGGAAAAGAAAAGCAGAATCAGAATTTTTCTTCACAGAATTCTCAAGTAGCCAGCAAAACAAGCTATAGGTTTCTTAACATATAAAGAGGGTAATAAACATCAGCCATTAATCATCAACAAACCTGTGCTTGTCCGTAGCTTCAAATATATTTGATCTCGGCTCTTCCCTGAGACACTTTTACTCAATCTATCCTGTAATGAATGTCGTAAAGCACCTGTAGCAATTAAGCAAAGCATATTGACACCTTCAGCAGAAAAGACAAGTGCAGACTGTAGAATATAAGCAACTAAGTGCAAATGTGAAAACAAAATAAAAATGTCAGTTACCAAAAGAACAAATAATCCTTAGTGAATACTGAATATAACTACTATGGTTAGGCCTGTATGACAAAGAAAAATTATTGTAATTCCAAACACCATCACTGAGCCCCCGCCTTCGCTACATGCATGCTGCATGCAAAGCAGTTATGAAATTAACATCCCAAAATTATTTTGAATTTAAAACCACCTGAGGTACCAACAGCAATAACGCATGACGAAACACAGTTCAAGAAAGAAACCACACAAAACAATAGAAACTAACTTGCAGAAACTTGCTGTGACTTATTATCAATCTGCAAGACAATTGATTTACTGCTCAAGGAACCATCTTGCTGTAGATCAATGCATATAGGAGCTCGTGTAGCACCATTTTCACCAGTAGGCTGGGAATAAAGGAGACTTAAGAATAAGAAGAGTATGTAAAGAAGGCATTGCACCTAAGTCAAATGAAATTAGATGAAACTCCATAAATCCAACTCACCAGAACAGGATGTCCAATCAAACTGTTCAAAACAGCAGACTTACCAGCACCCTAAACAATGTGGACAAAACAAAGAAACAAAATAAGGATGCAACAAACTTTGTAGACAGATAAAAGAAGCATCAAAAATCAAAGAAGTGTGTAGCAAAAAAATAATAATAATAAAATTAAAATTGAGTTCAAAATGATTATAATTCCCCCCATGATCATAAACACAAATTAATATTAGGCTTGTTATTTAATTGATGAATTGCAATGATATACAATTATCTTCACAGCTGTGAGCTAACAAAAATACAGATCTTCATATCCTTCAACATAGACACGTTCCCTAGAACAGTGAAGCTTACGTCCAAGGCCATCACACACCAATACTCTTTAAAGCCAAAGGGGAACAAGAACTAAGAAAGTTGATTGTTACATCGTCAGTATGGGAAGTAATGCCAGACTTTTAAGGGGTTCGATAATGTAATTAATGTTGTACACATCTACCAAGAACACCAAACCATTAACAGATCCTGCATTGTTGACACTCAAAATAGAAGCCATTAATGTACTGGACAGAAAACCAATGCATATTGAAGGATATATATCATGATGAAGCATGTAATACTAATAGCAATACATGCTCATTCTGTTTTATGAATTTCAAAAATTAAATTCAATGACAAAAAGTCACATTCTAATCTCAATCCAGTGTCCAATACTCCAGTCTTCACCTTAACTCTCACCTAGGAGGAAGGGATCTTTCGCCCTACCCTTGGATCTTGGGTGAACCCAATCCCTTTCCTAAAATTTTGTTATTGAAAAAAAAAAAAAAAAAGAATTCCATACAAGGGCAACTAAGAGCGCATCAACCAAGAATTAAGTCATTTATCTTCCACAAAGGAAAAAAACATAACTTATTTAATTTACCGTAGAAGATTAGTCAAATTTTCGAATTTCTTCAAAACATTTTCAGGAAACAGTCTGCCAAAACTTTCAAAATACAAATCCATTCACCAGTAAACTAAACTAGCACAACCAATAACTGGAAGCCATTATAAGGTTCTTTGATAAAACGATTCAATTTTAATACTTGAACATCGTGTAAAATGCAGAAAAATTGTTTAACTTAGCAACAAGGCACCTTATTAAAAAGTAAGTCATAAATTCATCTAATCCCAGGTTCCATTGCGATCACAGGGTACCGTGATTGTACACTTCAATACCACAGGCACTATTTGTAAGAAAATAGTTAAAGATCTACAAAAACGCAGAGTGAGAAATCCATAAGCTCAAACTGATTAAAAAAACCAAATCCAACACATTTCTTCAAAAACATACATCCATAAATCAAGTACCATAAACCCACAGATGAGCAAGAAATAGTCATCGAAAAAAAATAAGACAAAGGAAGTCAAAAGGCTTTGACATCCAAGTACTCACAACGTTGCCCAGTGCTACAACATTGAGAAAAGTGGAGGGCCTTCTTGAAGAAGATGAGCTGGTGTTCGACTCATCAATATCTTCGTCGGCAAGTACTGCCGCAGCTTGGCGCATCGCAACAGCAAGCTGGGACAACTCCTCGATCGCCTCCATCAATCGCAGAGATCAAGGATCCAACCCCACAAACTATAAAATTGTAAGCTTATCAGAGTCCAAACAAACAGCACTATAACGGGATCGATCGAAATCGAACCCTAGCAAGTGATTCACAACGATCCAAGTGTATCAATCAGATCCCTGAATCCAAAAGACTGAACTTGAGTTCCACCAAGAAGAATCGAAACAGTGAAATGACCAATTGCTGATCCTTCTTCAAATTGAGAGAGAGGAAATTTAAAACGCCCCACACGCTCTCTCTCTCCCCCAAGCTTTTTCAAATGCTTCCCACCGGCCTCTTTCTTTTGATTTTGAATTTTGTTTTGTTTTTAACTATTCGTCGATTTTACTCTGCATTTCAAAATTAATCTCTGTCTCAAGAATTTTACTTCACTGCTTTTTATTTTACAAATTGAAAGCTCATTTCTCTTGAGAAAGTAGAATATGATAGCGTAAATATGGTTGAGAAATTTCTGTGTAGTAAATCTAGGATCGAATCTCGAACAAAAATGGAATCTGAGATCTGTATTAGGGAATTTTCCTTAACCGATAATAATTTTTATTTTTAATTTAATTTAGATTTGAACTGAAAAATCCACTAAATTCTGTAGAAGCATAGCATGATAACGTTAAATTCAGAGTGGAAAATAAAATTAAAAAATATTGAACTTAGATGCTAACTAAGATTTAATGTGTGAGAAAAATTAAAAGAATTAAGTATAATATTAAATTGTTAAAAATATATGCTTATTATGATTGAATTAAGTTGTGAATTTGTGTTTTGTATAAAGCTTGAGGTAAGGTAAGCTATGCAATTCATAATTAACGAATAATACATAATTTCATATTGTATTTATTACCCACAAACACACACAGATTTTTTTCCCCCAACACGCACATTCAAAAAGATAATAAAAAGATAAATATTGTACCTTTTATTCTATGAAGATTATTCCCTAAAAATTCTATGATGATGAAAGCTATCAATAACAAGATAGTTTTCAGCAAAAAAAAAAAAAAAAAAGCAATAACAAGATAGTGATGACTTAGAGAGAGAGAGAAAGAGAGAGAGAGAGATTAAAGCTATCAGACCACTAATATTGTATCAAGAGTATCAAAAGTTGTACAAATAGGGAAGATGATGTCAAAATGATTATAAATATTTTTAAATTTGTAACTTTTTCATGAAATTGCTTTACATTTTCTTCATAAAATCTCTTTAGTACTGTGGATAAAACCAAGAACAACCCTGAATTGGTCATAATAAAAGAAATTATGACCACTTAAATGCGAAGATTAAATAAACAAAAAAAAAAAAAAGGCCTTTGGAAGCCCAATAAGTACTACTCCTTCTAGTTTTTTTTTTTTTCTTAGAACCTTCTAGTTCTTAATATAAAAGCCTCGGTGAACCGGGTGGGCAATTAAAAAAAGATGAATTTTAAAAACTAATCTTAGTCCTAAATATAAAACATAATTTTCATATTTATCAATGTTTCTTAAGTTGTCTGTATTCATACTTCCTTAACAATAATCAAGGAAAAAGGAGAAAAAAGAAAATTAAGAAAGATAACTAAAATATTTTGAAAAATACATGTAAATATTAACTAATTTAATTAACTCTCTCAATCTAATCAAATTAGATGAATATATGTTACATTAACGACTAGAGAAGTATGTTAGTTATGGCTTCTCATGTTTTAGAAACACTACATGATTTATTCATTTTTTTAATATTATCAAAATCTCCCTCTCTATAGATAACCAAAATAGCATCTAACCATTCCTATGATTGGTAAGTTTGAGCCAAAATAAAGGCAACCAATTTATTAACAAGAAAAATTAAATCGTCAATTCTAATAGCTTCATCTGATTTTTAATCAAATATTTGTACTTTTGCTTGTTTTGATTAAGTTTTCACAATATTTCTAGTTGCAAGGGCTTCTTCTTTTGCCAAAAAACTACTAATGTTGCTTCCAATGATGTTACTTTTTGGTAATGTGGTTGTTAGATAATGACATGCTTTATGACTAGGCATACATTTGAACTAAGAATTCAAAGCTAACACAATATAATATGATAAACACTCCTTATTTTGGTAAGTGCTTGTGGCCCTTAATGGTCTCAAAAGCTTCCATATCCTAATCTGTTATAGTCATATCAAGTAATTCTTTATTTTTATTTTTATTTTTGGATCAAAGCGAACTCCTCTACTAGTTCTTATACGTTTAGGATTGAGGACAATGAAAATAGTATAAAAAGAAAGTTAATCTCCATAAGGAATTAGCATGGAAGGAAGCTATATATCTTAGTTTTTTTTTTTTTTTTGGATATAGGAAGCTATTTTAGTTGGCACAAAGAAAAAGCTATTTGTGCTAGCCCCCAACAATCCAAGAAGCTTTTCAGCCTATTTGACATGGCAGTGAGGGAGAAAAAAAGCCCAACGCACAGTGATTTAACCCCATCGGGGGGGAAAAAAAAAGGACCGCTTGAGATAGCAGTGGTCTTAGTTCCTTAAGAAAAATGTTAGGGAAAAGTGATTTAATAAACAATATACTATTATACATACATTTGTATGTATTCTAATTTATCCACTAAAATATAGTTAATTAAATACTTTAGAGTTTTTTAATTTTTTTAATAATAATTTAATTTTTTTTATCAAATTTAAATTTAAATTTTTACCTTCAATCATCATAATATATACAACTAATATATATATATATATATATATGTAGCATTTAATAAGGTTCATGTTATTTTCTATCATTTTTTATCTCAACTGACTTTTCAAATAATCATCCAAACAATAACCCATTTGAAGAAGAAAAAAAAGTCACTTTTATCATTATTATTTCAAATACAAATCACATTTATAATCTGGTTTTTATTCTATCTTATTTCTACAAAATTCAGATTGCAAATAAGCCATTTCTGCTACCGTTATCTAAAATGGCCCAGATTTGTTTGTATAGTTCCATAACCAAATTCATTTGCTTTGTAAGGGTTTTTGAGCGCAAGTGAAAAAACTCCACCAACTTCCTAACTATGTACTCCTTTATGGAGAACATACAACATTTTGTTCCTAGAGAGGGTTAGAAGTTTGAACAACATGGTCGAACTCACATTTGATCATTCGAACTCAAGAGACTGAAGAGATTCCGACAAACGAATCAACAAATTAACTTGAAATTATCATGTTTCATAATAGTTACTAAACATTTCTCCTAGTTGTTAGCTGTTACATTGTAGGATAGCCTTTTCATTTTTTCTCCTTTTTCAGGTTAAGTGACAAATTTACTTTGAAGGTTTTTGCTGAGGAGCAATGCCGCTCTGAAAAGTTTTTCTTGCCTCAATGTTGTTCCGAAAGTTTTAAAAGGTAGCAATGTTATTCATTTCCGTTAAAAAGTGAACGGTTAACATTAGTTTTTTAAGGTTTTAGGGTAACATTGCTATGCTTTGAAACTTCTGAGGTAACATTGAGATAAGAAAAACTTTTAGAGCAACATTGCTCCTCCGAATACTTTCGGAGTGGATTTGCTATTTAACCCTTCTTTTTCCTTCCCACGTTTCTTTTGTGCATTCCATATTGGCATGAACAAACTCAATCTAATTTACTCATTTTGTTATCATGTTTTATAATTATAAATTCTCATTACATAGTGCGTGATACAATTATATCGTAGTTGACCCCCCCCCCCCCCCCCCCCAAAAAAAAACAATTATATCGTTAATTGTAATATCATTCATGACCTGCGTAATCCACGGGGTTATTAATAGATATAAATGAAAAATGGCACCATCATTCTCATCCTCCAATGATATAAAGGCTCACATGCAATAGTAGCAATAACAACGGAGCTTTATTCCACAGAGAGAGAGAGTCAGATACATGACACTCACACACCACATTTTTAGATACATTGTTAAAAGATCTCACTTAATCTTCTGTGTGAACTATGTGTGTCTACCGTAAACTATATGTGTGGAAGGAAAAAAACATAGGTCAAGTTCATTATGTCAATTATTCACGAAGAATGTGAAAATTGATTGTTGGCATTAAATATGAGTCAGGTGAGTGGATTGAGAATCAGGATGACATTCGCATTGAAGCTTCAAATTATTTCAAGCAGATTTATGAAGACCCTTGCTCTCTTCGATGATGAATGTGCAGATCACACGTTAAATTACATTAACTTGCCAAGACTATCTCATCATCATACCGAAAAATGATTCGTAGGTGTCTGTCGAAGAAATTGAGAGTGCAATTTTTGAGATGAAGGCTGATAGTGTTCCTGGTCCAGATGGTTTCCATGCATGCTTCTATCAGAAGTTCTGGGCATTGCTTAAACATGACATCATTGCAATGGTTCCGTTTATCAGGTTTTCCAAAGCGGATATCTCCTCAAGGAATTAAATATATCCTTTATTATGCCCACCCCAAAGTGCAACAATCTGTGTACATTTAAAGAGTTTCGGCCTATAAGTCTTTTCAATGTCATTTATAAGCTCTTTTCCAAGATCTTGTGTAATCGATTGAAAGATATTATGGGGGATTTGATTACTCCAAATCAGAATGCTTTCATTAAATGTAGACATATTACTAAAACATTATTTTGGCTTAAGAATGTATGGCAAGATTTTGTGGAACACAAAAAAGCAGGGATGGATGGTGTGCAATTAAGTTAGATGATGCTAGGGCTTATGACAAGGTGTTGTGTCCATAGTAGTGAAAACGTAGATTTTACCTGAAAACGGAAAGAGAATGAAAAATCGTAAAACGTAAAATCGTAACGTAGTAAAATCGTAAAAAAATCATAAAAACTTAAAAGCGTTTAAAAAATTAGTAAAATCGTTTCAATGAAAAAAAATGGTAAAAACGTAAAATCGCAGTGATAAAACGAGTTTTTAACTACCTTGGTTGTGCCATTTCCTAAGAAAAGTGCCATAGAAGATGGTTTTTCCACCTCAAGTTAATCTATTAATTATGCAATGTGTCTCCACAGTTTCTTATCAAGTCACATTAAATGATTCTCTGGGAAGTCCTTCCAAGCCATCTCAAGGACTCCGACAGGGTTAGGGTGATCTGCTTTCTCTTTATCTGTTTCTACTTTGTGCAAATGTGTTCTCTTGCATGATTCATCGGGCAAAAAAGTATAACTGGTGGGAGGGTACACGTGTATCTCAATCGACAATACTGTTGACACATTTGATGGATGCTGATAATACCCTTCTTTTTTGTCATGCCCTTGAAGAAAATTGTCATGTGGTCAAAGCTCAGCTTTGAAGATATTCTCATATTTCGGGTCAGCATGAATTTCCAAAAATCTTCTCTGTCTCAATTCCCTATTGTATAAATCAAAAATTATCAGACAAACCTCAAATTAAATTCCATTCCCGATTGGGCAAATGTCTGGGTATGTATATTGATGATCAACGATCAGAAAAAAGAAAATACCATGAAGTACTTGAGAAACTTGACAATAGACTTGCTGGATGGAAAGGCAATCTTCTTTCTCAAGCAGGCCACCTTTTGCTAATTAAAAACTTTGACATCCTTGTTGGTTTATCCATTTTCATATATGAAATATTCTAGCCAACTATGTCATGCCATGGACATGAAAATGACCAAATTTTTTTTCCCCTGGGGATGGTCAAATGCCTCAAAGAAGGCAAATTAGGTAATGTGGTCACTAAACATCTGAACTGACAGATGGATGATGGTTCTTTGATCTCATTAAATAGTAGGCTATGGTGGCCTTTGCAACAGTCAGGTTTGACCTATCCCGACCTAAAGGTGTTAGACCTTATGCTGCGCTCTCGTGGTAACTGTAATCTTCCTTTATTATCCTTACTCTATCCAGGCAGGTGGTTTAGCAATTCGAGAGATATCTTATTCCTCTTTCTCGTCCCCCTAAGATTATTACATGGGCTGATAATACTTCTGGCATATATAATTTTGAGATGGTTATAAACTGCTTTATAGAACGCATGGATCGACCAATCTTGTGGATCATGAGGTATGTGACTTTACAACAATGGATAGTAATATGGTTGCAAAATCTCAAGGATTCTAATAATTTCTTCACATACTTACCTTTCCAATTATTAGAATCATTGTGGTTTCCAAGGAATCAAGTTTGTCATTTAGGTATGACAGTAGTGATCCAGATTGCATAATCTAAAACAATAATTGCTCTATCTCATCTCCCACCACAACAGAATCTCGATGATAATGCTTCACAAGAACAGATAGTAGATGTCCACATCTCTCTAGATGGCATTTCTCTGCTCAATGGGAGGTCATATTTAGAATCCACAACTCCAGAAGGACCAACATGAACATATACATTAAAATACTTTTTGATCACAGAGACTTCATGAGTGGTTGTTAACTCCAAACAGCAAACTTGGAATACACTACATCTGCAATTAATGGCGCTACGGGAGGCTATAACTTCTATCCTTGGACAGTTACAGACAGAATATCCACACAAATTTCCTCTAAATACGTTGTAAACTAATCAAACAGTCCCACATAGAAATCATTACTAAGATAAGAAATGTTTTTTGGGGTCTCTCCTGCCCTGGCTTGGAAAGGATGTATGTTTATTACTTAAATATTTTGTAACTTTCATTTGTTTATCATAACTGAAATTACGCTTTATTAAAAAAGTATAATTAAAAAGAAAAATAAATATTTTACCTGTTTATTACATTGTTCTCAAATTCGCGAGTTGATTATTCAAATTTACAGTTTTTTCATTTCTAGCTTGCAAAATTACGTCGAGTCGGTAGTAAACTCGTGATAGTTCTAAATTCAGTTAAACTCACGAGTTTATACACCGAGGTTACTGTTTTTATGTTTCTAGCTTACAAAACCTTGTTAACTTACGTTAAACTTGTACTAACTTTTTTGATTTGGTTATGCTCAACTTTTCTAAATGATGAATGTTAATGGATTTAATTTCGATTATTTGTATTTAAAATAAATTGTTATCATTTTTATATTTTAATTATTTAATTATACACTAGTAATACATATTTAATAATAAAAGTAAACTTTTATAAGTTTATAGTTCAAATTCATGATACCACTTCACGAATTTGCTTAAAATATGTTTATGTAATTTCTGTACTCCTTTGTCCTTTTTTTTTAAATAAATAAAAATTATCAAAGCTTCCCCTTTGGTTTATTGTTGGTGACCAATAATTGGATGCTTTGATAATTTTTATTTATTTAAAAAAATGAACAAATGAATACAGTAATTATATACGTGTTAGAAATTGGAACGATATAGATATAAATAGATACAGATATACTGGTATGTGGTTTGAAGAATAATTTTTCACATTAACAAAAGGGGCAAAGCAGCCGTCCGCGGCAGAGACACCGCAATTTGTTAGTCCGTGTTGGTTTGTCCAGAACTTTCCTGACTTCTACAGTGAAGGTGTTACGCACTCTTATTCGGATTTGCGCCTCGTTCTGCTCTCTTTTTCTGGAGCCAGCAGGCGTCACGCTTTTTAGACTTTAAGTTTGTAACTCATCTTTGTTCTACCCTTCACGCTCAGAGACGATGTTCAAGAAGGCAGTGGAGGCAAAGTCGCACCAGAGATTGTCCGGTGCTGATAGGAAGAAGCTGAAACGAACCATCAAAGAGAAGTTCCCAAGGGCTTCTGATTCCGATATTGACGTCTTGCTTCCTCCCAAGGTATCTTCATGAATATGCAGACCTTTAGTTTACCAATGTCACTGTGAATTCATTTCGTGATTGATTAAAGTATGAACTTTTAGAACTTAACTTCATTTTAACGAGTTGTTGATAATTCTCTATTTGATAGACTCGAACATCGTTCGGGAAGTTCTATTGTTTTTTGGCCAAAAGGGAACTCCATATCATCACAGCTACGGAAGTTTTTGTGTCTCCCTTTTGGTTCGGTGATAGTGGCCTTAATTTGTAGACAGCCTCTGTGCGCATCTGTATGCATTTAGTCGTGCTATAATATATAACATTATAACCTTTGATTTGAAACTTCATATCATGCCTGTTCGTGAAATATTTCTTCTTGTGATTCTTCTATTCCGTTTTCCAAATCAATAGCTTTTGGAAAGGGTTCTGCTGGTTTTGTCTTAGCCAAATTTTATTCTTATCATGGACCCTAACATGTTACCAAATGCGACCTCCTCTTTCAATTTCAAAGTGTACAGCGCGAATTGTTTTTCCAGAGCAATAAGAAATACGGATTTTTCACCTTTTTTATTAAAAAAAATTAATTTCCCCCTTTCATGTTCCTGCCATTTCCCGTACGGTCTAGTGAAAAGCTTTATCATGTTACTGTTATACTGCGCATTGACTTTCATTTAAATGAGGACTTCAGCTAGGGAAAGAAACAGAGCCTGGAAACCGCTTTATGTTTGATTTGTATGTTTTCTTTCACCTAGAGGTTGAAGTTCTGGATATAATACTTCCTAGTAAAAAGTCACATAAGGACCAATGAACTACACTCATTTAATTTGTGGCCTTCAACATACCAGGCAGAAATAACGGTGGCAAAGTTTCAAAATCGTGTTCTTGTATATGGTGTGGAGGGAGGCTTTCCAATGTTTTTTGATGTTGATGGGCGGGGCTCAGACATATTCCCCACAGGTGCGTGTTGTTTTTGTTTTTATTTGGGCCTTGATTCTGCTGAGCCGACCTAAATTACTCTTTCCCTGTCAGTGTCACAAGAATGATACTCTTCCGGTCCTTAATATAAGATTAGATTAAGGAAGTTAGTTAATATGCCCTGTATTTTATAAAATATTCTAATCATCTTCATCAATTCCCTCTTCCTCTCTCTTCCTTGATTATTGTTGAGGGAGCATCGATAGATATAAATTAGGAAAAAATTGCCACATATGAAAACTATGTCTTATATTGAGGACTAAGATCAACTCTTTAAATATGTTTTATATTAAGGACCAAAGGGAGTACTAAGACTGGCAACTACACAGACCTCTTAAAATTCACTGTTGTTAACACTATGCCAGTGCTTTTATTTTGGATTATCTGTTGACTGTAATAGCCTTTTCATAGTTGACCTTGCCAAGTTATTCTTCGTGTTAATTTTATTTGCCTCATTTCCTTTGCAACCACTGTATAATTATGAAACGGCAGATAGTACAATAAATGAGGGGTCTTATTTTTCTTGGTAAATTCTTTTCTGTCTTCGGTTATGAAACTATTCCAAAATCATGTGAAAACATGCAATGCGGGTAATATTGTATTTGCGTTTTGGAGCAAAGTTCTGGCTTGAGTATGCTTCAATTTCTTTTTGTTTAATTCTAGACTTCTTTTTAACAAATTAGTGACTTTAAGCGACTAAGAAACATATTGATCATTAAAGCTGCTGCTATAAGTTGCAATAAACTTTTTCTCCCTTTACTTTTCGTTTTCTTGTGTTGAAATCTAACCTAAAATTTTATCATTCTAGCAAATTCTATGCGTGTTATTATCGAGCTCTGAATAGATTACTTTATAATGGCATTCTTCCATCTGACACAGCCCTCAAGGAAATGAACATTTAGTGTGTATAGTTTTTGCTTCTTGTGCTCACTTTGGCATTTGTCTTGCTTTTCGGTTTTGTCAATGCAGTTTATGCTCTCTGGATGGTCCCTGAGCTATTGCCTGCTTTTATGTTAAAGGGGGGTGGGGTTTCTCGGTATGTTATAGGAGGAGCGGACTTGATGTTCCCTGGTATAGATGTACCTCCTGAAGGTCTTCCATCATTTGTAGCAGGGGAACCGTGGGCAGTGAAAGTACCTGGAAATCCTGCTCCAATTGCGGTAGTTTCTGTTCTTTTCTTGTTTATGTTGATTGTTGGTAGATTCTACAATCAATTCTCTTAAGCTCGCAGATGTTGTTTTAACTATTTTCATTTCAATGAAGGTGGGGAGTACAACAATGAGCAGCGTTGAGGCATTAAAAGCTGGTTTACGTGGGAAGGCATTGAGAATAACTCACTATTATGGTGATTTGCTTTGGCAAGTTATCCTGGGCCTGACTCTTTGATTGATTAAATGTTATTGAATCTGTCATTACTGACATTAAGTTATTTGTTTTCTTCTTTGTTGCCTTGGCAGGGAATCAGCTGACAATCGTTATGTGCCCAATGCTGGTTTTTTTGAGGATGCTGTGTTTGAGGATCCTTCGATATCATCATCTTTTCAGACTTCTGATTCAACTGAGGGTGACTGTGAGACTTCAAATGGTCAACAAAACAGCACTGAAAACAATGAGGGTGTGGAATTTCAGGATGTAAATGATGCTCCAGCAGACTCTGTCCATGCCTTGACAACACCAAACGACGATGCAAATGATGCCACTAATGAATTAACTGTTGGTGCGGGAGACTTGAAGTTACATGATGCTGAATCTGTTGATGAGTCAAATGAGCAACTTAGCCTATCCAGCTCAGACATAGATTCACTGTTGGATAAATGCCTTCTGCAGGCATTACATACAACAGTGAAAGATAAAGACCTTCCGATGCCTGGAAGTACTTTATGGTAGAATATACAAATATACAATTTTTATGCTTGCAATCTATTTCTTATGTTTGACTCTTTGCCATTTGAACCAAATTCGACAACATTTCAGAACGTATTGACCAAAAAAATCAGGGAACTCAATACCTTGGCTGCTTAGTATAGAAATCTTTAGTTGTAAGCTTGTTCATTAAGGTGATTTGAGACAAGAACAAAAGTATGCTATTGTGGAGGACTGTCCATCATAAGTGTTTGGAATGTGCACAAATACTAGAGGAGTGTATTATACTTTAAACTTCAGCAAGTCTGAATTTTCTTACCCTTAAATTATCTAATACATGTTTCTGAATGTCACAGGTCAAATCATGTGTTGCCATGTAGGCCTTCAGGAGTTACTTTAGACATAAAAAAGTCATCACACAAGAAAGTGTCGAAGTGGTTACAAGCAAAATCCGCCTCTGGCATGGTGTGCTATCTGCTGCTCTTTTATTCTTCTGAGAACGTTTATAAATGATGGAATCATGCTAATATTGAAATGGAATATTTCAATGTGTCAGACTAAAAGTTGTGCTGAATTATTCATGTAGATTTTACTCTTAGAACTTTGGTTGCTTGGTCGCTCTTCTTTTCCCCTTGGTAAATGAAGTGTCTCCTGTGAGGATGCACTTCGATTGTACAATTCAGACAGTGTTTATCCTCATTGAAATGTTAGATATGCATGTGAATGTGCCGGAATAACATGCTTATATTGATTCATTTAAAAATGTAATGGGAATAGGACCATAGGAAGAAGTTGTGCAGTTAGAATTAAGTTCATTAGGTTAGAATTACGTTCATTAGGTTGGTGTGATTTTGAAGCTGCTATGACTGAAATTTTTCAAGTGATTGCTGTAGGATAAAATTAAACAGAGAATTCTTGTTGTAGGACCAATAATAGATGAAAGGAGAGGGAGGGAGAAATAGGTAGATAAAGAGAAGAAAAGAGAAGGAACAGATGGAAATAGAGAGATAGAAGGAGAAGGAGGAAGAAAGGGAGGGAAAAAGTACTGAAATTTTGTCCAAAAGCTATGCTCCCTCAAAAGTTCCTGGACATGGGTTTATAAAGTAGGATTTAGGAAACTAAAATCACTTGCATAAAAAAATAGTAATATAAGATTACTATAATATACAATAATTGAAATTCTAATATTGAGTATTCCTAATTTAAGTCTAATATTGAGTATTTCTAATTTAAGTCATAATTAATGGCTTGTTCATTTGCAAATAGTGATGCTGATTGGTCATACTGCTCCTTTACATATCACTCCTAAGATTCTTTTCCCATTCTTCATTACTGATTTAGTGAGGCTTACAATAATTTGTGATAATATATATGCTTTGTGATCAAAAAGTGATCAAATTTTAACAGACTTTCTGTTTTCTCTTCTCTTCGGTTAGTATATTTATTAGTGTGTTTTTTCATCATTTGACTTATAGTAAAGCATTTCCAATTAACTCATCTACAATACCACTTCTAGATTTACATATTTTCATTTTGTACAGATTTCAGTGAAAGAAGATAAATATAAGAAGGAGGCCGTGTTGTTATCAGTTAATAGAAACCATGATGTTTATTCTTCCTTTAAGCCAGAAAAAAGGCCAGTCCAGAAAAGTGATCAGCCCAGTGTAAATGCTGCTAACGCTAGTCATTCGTTCAAAACTCTTGAAGTAGCTGAAATCTATAAACCAAGTGTACATGTCAATCCCATATTCTCAGCTGTAGAAGCAGACACTGGGAAACTTTACAGTGCTTCTGATGCTTCTGATATTGTCTTCAAATACGTTGAAAAGGAAAATCTTGTGAAGCCAACAAATAAATCCATTGTGGTTCTGGATGTAGTATTATGTGATGCCCTGTTCAAGGGAGCCATTAAAAAAGGAACAACATATCCTACAGAAATTCACAAGAAAGACTTGGGATCAACATTTATAAGCCGTATGCAAGCTCATCATGTTGTAACAAGAGGAGGTGAACAGGTGGTTCGTAAAGGTGCTATCAAAACAATTCAAATAGTGACTGAACGACGACAGGGAAATAAGAAAGTGACTAAACTTACTGGTATGGAAACCTTTCTGATAGATGCCGAAGCATTGGCAGCAGAACTGCAGAAGAAGTTTGCTTGCAGTACCACTGTTGCAGAACTACCAGGTATTTGTTGGACAATAGTACGTTACCATTTCTATTATATATTTTCTGCTTGTTGCCCTTAAGATATACACAAACTTAATGTCATCTATGTTACAACAGAAAATATTATATTTAGTTAGTGTTTTTGGCGGTAGTTAGTGGCAGTTAGAGTGAGTAAGGGATTGGTTCCCAAAAAAAGATTGTTAGGGGGCCCTGCCTATATACAAGGAAGTGTGAATTGAATCAAGGAGTCTTTGGACTGGGAATCATGCACCAGTCTGAGTTTCTTTTTTCTGATTTCAAAACCCAAAACTACTCATCAAAAGAAGGATTTAGATTACGTTCTCTGTTCTGGATTACTCATTGCATGGTTGGATTTATTGCTTGGCAGTCGCAGTCTGATCTATTATTTGAGGGTTCAAGAAAAAATTTAGGATTACAGGTTTCAGTATGGGAAGAAAAGGATTCCTTCTATTCTTGATGTGGTTATAGCCGTTTTTCTTTTAAAGCGTCTACCAACCTCATACTTTTAGTAGTTTATACTTTGCAAATGATTGGTTTCTACTTCACCATTGGCTCAACATATTTCTCTAATCAAATTCAGATTAATGCCTGACTAACTAGTCATGGGGATGGGGAGCAGTTTGCTTCATTTTGATAATGTTTGGCTTACATTGCTGATCTAATAATGAAGCTGTCTTATATTCATCTTAATATCCATCTGAAACTTGGTAATCATTCTCTCAGGTAAGAAAGGGAATGAAGTCTTAGTTCAAGGAGGGGTGATTGATGACTTGGCGAAGCATTTGATTGAACAATATGGAGTTCCAAAGAGATTCATTGAGGTTCTTGATAAAACCAAGAAATGGACCGGCTAGATTGTTGGTTGTTTGCAAATGGATATGCATTTTGGAGGCTGTGTGAATTTTGGTACGCTTGTGTGTCCGGTATGTTTGTTTGAGGTGACTATGAGGAAAAATTATGTCATGCACCTGAAGAGTTATGATACTTGTACAGTAAATTGGTACTGTTTCATATCTGTAGGTTCTCTTTTCAATTATATTTATTGTTATTTTAGATTGCTTGTTTTATTAGATATTTTATTCAGAATGTAATATTTTTTTCCCCCAACTATATCTTCAAGGCTTCAAGTATATTAGAAACTGAGTATATCAAATGAATGAGGTTTAATGAGGGCATTTTAGTCATGATATTATTTTGTATTAATTAAACATTTCTTAATCCATGAGCTATAATTTTAAATCACAATATCAGATAAAAAAATAAATATGAAGTGAAGTAACTTCTAAGTTCTGACCCAAAAAATACATATGCACATGTGCCTCTTCTCCATTAATTTTTTCCTCTAAATTAATATCATTATCTGTACAAAGCTTTTATATTCTAATGCATTGAATGGTTCGAAGCAAGAGTATTTTAGGGAAATCAACGAATATTTTTCATAGAATATTGACAAATAATCGACCTTAAATTTTGCATTTTTTATACAATAATGACAAATAATTAACCTTTAATTTTGCAAAGCTTCTACCGAAGGAATATGCACATGTTTCTAGAGCCGTGAATTGATTTTTTTTTTTCCCTTTAATTTTCTTAGAAGAATTTTGATGCAGTGCACTTTGTCATTTCTTTTGCTCTTTCTTTTATTATTCTGATTCCATACTTTCTCAAAACATCTCATTGTTAATTAGTTAGGGTTCAGTTCAATATTAAGCTTTTTCTCTAATGTTCCTCTTGACTCAATTGGTGTCCTTTTAGTTAAATTTAGGTATCAGATGCACTAACATAGCTCTTCAATGATTTATATTCTTGGGAAAATCACCAAACTATGCTCAAATTTGGATAATTTTTATTGTTAATTAGTTCGTGAGCATAAATATATTTCAAAAGCAACGCTATTGATGAATAACTATTAATCAATGAATGACAAGGGAAAAAAAAAAATTGTTCATCATATGGCATGAAAATGAGTATATAGAATAGCTTGTATTTTCTTGTTGTTAAGGTAAGATGAACTTAAAAATGTAAGGTTAATTATTATATGAAACTTAAAATGTCATACAGGTATTGTTAAAAATATTGGCAAAAATACACATTTAATCTTTTGATTTTACGTAAACTTTTTTTGGAACTTTAATTTTTTAAAGTATTTTTATTTTTGGTCCTCTAATCTTAACATTATTATTTTATTTTATAAAAAAATAAAAATAAATTAAAATTTTAAATGTAGACAAAACATTCACAAATGCTAACATTTAAAGTTTAACCTTTTTAAAATAATAAAGATTGTAAAAAAAAAAATTATGATTTGAGATTAGTCCGGTTAGAATTAATATTAGTAGTATAGGGAATGAATGTCACAAAAACTGGAATTTTATATAAAGTTAGAAAACTAACTTTAACTTTTGTCAAAA
This sequence comes from Acacia crassicarpa, assembly GCA_034222035.1. Lineage (NCBI taxonomy): Eukaryota > Viridiplantae > Streptophyta > Magnoliopsida > Fabales > Fabaceae > Acacia > Acacia crassicarpa. Next base: position 54,062,078 of record JAWXYG010000001.1, on the reverse strand, counting down.
GTATTTTTAAAAAACTTTGTTAAAAATATTATTACATTTCTTAAGGACGATGAAACAGCTCAAAAAGAATCTTTAAAAGTATATCCTTTTGAAACTGTGGAAAACAACAAAAATAGCGATCTATCAGTATAATTATTTTAAAAAGTTAAAATTAAAGTGACCATATTCCTAATCTTAAAAAAGAATATTACTTGTTATTCTTTTGCCTTTGAGTGGCATAAAATTACTCTCTTTTGAGTGATTCGTCTCAATATTTGCATATATTCTTTAAGGCAAGTTACTATTAGGCCAAATATTCTTTCAATTAAACTAGCTAATTTTAATTAATAGAAAAAAAATTAATATGCAATTCCTTATAATTTCATCTTATTTTTTATTAAGTCATTGTAATTTTTCCTTTATATTGAGTCCTTATAGTTTTCTCAGTCGTTATAAGTAAATTGGCTCATATATTTATGATCTTTTAATTTATAAGAGAAACAACATTAATAGCAAGTAATTTAATTGATCCACTCACATGGACATAATATTTTTTTGATAAAAAACGCTGCTATTATTAATTCAATACTTATTGCCTGTTTTCTTCCTTCGTTTCGTAAGGTCCCATTTGGTTGACAGAATCAAGGGTTTGTTCTTGGGAACTTAATCCAGTTCCGTCGGCAGAAGCTGTTTGGCACGCCTTCTTCCTGGGAGTTGAGATTCCCGCCGTCTTTGAAGCTCCCACAAACAAAGGAAGACAAGCTCCTTCACAAAATGGCAGGATCTTGAAATTCCCCCAGGAAAGTGAATTTGGAGGACTAAAAAGCCCCTGTATGAGAAAGCTGAAGGTCCGATCCGAAGGAGAGGCGCCGGTGAGGTGAAGGACGCAAAGGCGCCGACGAGTTGGAGGGAGCAGAGGTGTTGGCGAGCTGGAGGACGCAGAGGTGCCGACGATCTGGAGGACGAAGCAGATGAAGCAGAAGCGACAATGAGACGCCGGCGATGGTGGAGGAAGTAGAGACGCCGATGAGGTGGAGGACGAAGAAGATGAAGCAGAGGCGAGAGTGAGTGAGAGAGACGGACTCACGAGAGGCAAAGATGAGAGTGAGAGACGATGGGGGCTTTTAATTTTGAGGGGTATCATAGGTATTTTACCTCTTCTTCCTACCAAACCAACCTAATTTTTTTTAAATCAAATAAATTATCTTCCCTCAACTTAATTAAATTCCCATGTCAACTAAACAGCTAAATTTTTTAAAGTTCCCTTTGAATCTTCCCTTCAATTCCTTTCCTTTCTTTAAGTTCCTTTCCCTCTTTAAAAGTTCCTTGAACCAAACGGGGCCTAAGTAGTGATAAACTTCATGGGTAATAATAATATTATCCATATTTATGCAAGAAGACTAAGAGCGTAATATTTTTTATTAAAAATAAATACATTTTATTTCATCATTTTATTTTTTTAGAAAAACTTATTTATTTTATATGTTGTGACAATATACACGTTGCTTGGTGAGTATCCACATCATCTCTAATTAATAAGTTATGAGCATAAATAGGAACTAATGTTTATAATTGAAAATTTAAAAATACTTTATGACCTAATAAAAAGAGAAAAAATTAAAGATACGTAACTAAAATTAGGTACAATAGAAAGACTCATAACTTAATAATTTTTCATAATTTGGCCAAAAAAAAAAATAATTTTTCATAATTAATATTAGGTGAGATAATTCACAGAAAAGATGGTGTTTAGGGGGAAAATTTTTTAAAGAACTTCAAGAAAATTCTACATGCAACATAAAAACCTAAACACGCCAAACTATTTTTAAGTCATAGATTCACACTAAAAGTTGCTATTTTGCTACTATATATCAAAAAACAATATAGCCAAAATATTTATAAATAATGTATTTATTTTTCAGTTAAATTACACAAAACTCTTATGAGAACTATACACAGAAACATAACCTCTCAGTCAACACAAACTATTAGTTATATACCCCTTAAATTATATTTCTCTGTGTGTGTGTATAAAATCCCCTCAAGCTTTGGGTTAAATGCATATAAGCCTCATAAATTCTAAGATATATGCAGATAAACAATGAATATGATCGAACCATTTGTACGGGAGTTATTTGCATAAATTTACTAGTTTAGGGGATTAATTGTAAGGTTTTAAAGTAAAAAATGTTGTCTATACATTAACATATATAAAATTTAGGGAATATGTATAATTTGGCATTAATATTTTACATACTTTGTACAACATATGAGACCCATACTAATTATATTTATGTGAAAAATGGGATGAATGGGATTGAATCAAATCAAACCAGTAAATCCTTAATGAAAAATATATTTTCTATTTTGACATGTTTTAATTTATTGACGCATAAAGAAAGCAAATATTGCAGGTGTTGGCAAAAAAATTGGAGCAAATTAAGTAATGGAGAATAATAATTTAGGATCAAATAAGAATATTTGGTTCATATTCCTCTTTGAGAACATCAATAAGAGCAAGAGAACCAAAGCCACTCGTTGTTTTTATATTCTCATCAGCACATTTAATTTACAGAAGATTCGTTTTTTTTTTTCCTATTCCCTGGTGAAAAAAAAAAGAAACTTGATATTATATTTGTGTGTACTACATTTTATTAAAATTATTTAAGTTTTGTTAAACAATAGGAAAACTTTTCTTGTATTTTTTTAAATATTAAAAAATTATAAATAAGTAAAGGTTCAGTAAATAAAAGAAAAGAAGGCCTGTATAATTTAATTCATGTTTTAGGAGAAGATTTGTACTTGTAGTTTTTAGAATTATAAAAAAGTAATAAAACTAACGAAAATTCACATAATCCCTGTGAAAAATTGCAGAAGACCCCTCAATAAATTATTTATTACCCAAAAGCACTTATTATTTATTTAGAACCCATGTCTCTTTGAGCGGATACACTTTGCAATTTTTATTATTGTGCAACATTTACATATATATTCATCTACATTCAAATGTCCTCTGCACGCATCCTATTTTAGAGTCAAAATGGAAAAAAAAACATTTGCCTATAATTGAAGATACGTTGCACATAACTTAAGAACAGTTGCATCTGTTCAAAGACGTGCATATACCTTTGGAAAAATAAATATTTTAATTGGGGGTTTTTCAGCAATTTTATCTTTCTCTTTTTTGGTAAAATAATATAAAAGACGATTTATATTAAGCCTCTGCTTGGCTCAGTTGGCTGGCTCTCTTCAAGTAACTATGAAACCATAGTTGTTCTTCATGAGAGTCCGAATAGATGCAAGAACTTAAATGAAGTAGTGAAGTTATAAGTTTCTCTCACTTTCTCTCAGTTTTTATTACTTTCTGTCTCACTCCAAACAGAGATTAGATGGAAGTGAACGAGTGGTTGAATGGATATTTGGAGGCAATATTGGACGTAGGAAGCAGCAGCAGCAGGAAGAAGAGGAACAACGATGGAAAGCACAGAGTCATAAGTTTTGAAGAAGAAGAAGACAAAACTTTGGAAGAAAATAATAATTTCAAGCTCTTCAGTCCTACAAAGTATTTTGTTGAACAAGTTATCGATACCTTTGATGAATCTGATTTTTACAGAACTTGGGTTAAGGTTTGTGTTCCTTCATCTCAATTTCTTTCTTCTCTCTCTCTCTCTCTCTATATATATATATATATATGTCTTAGTTTATTTCTTGTTTCTCTTTAATTTTATTATCATCATCATTTTAAATATGAATTTTATTAGGTCATTATTGTGTTTGGATCGGAATTCACTTTCATTAACTAATGTTTCATTATGTAATGGTGCAAAAGAGAGACCCTGCTGCAATTCTTTCTGTTACTTAGTTGTTTAAAGCTATATATATATATATATATATATATATATATATATATATATATATATATAGCCAAGCGTCTCGTAGCGCGATGGCACTAGGGCCAGCCTTAGGAGCTGACCTTCCCCCTTGTCTAAGGTTTGAGCCCTATCTCCCCCTCCCCCTACTGGCTGTATCAAAAAAAAAAAAAAGCTATATATATATATATATATATATGATACTGAAAAAAAAGTTTTAATATATAGCAGGTGATTTTTTTTTTAATTTTTTTAACTAATATATAAACACCTCTTTCTTATTTCAACAATTGATATAAATCTTCTTTAAAATTTTCTAAATTTAAATGGTAACTTTTTTATTTTATAAGATGTTTATGTGCACTTTAAAAGTATAGGGGAGCTTTAAATAATTTCATAAACTTGTTGAGAAATATCTATACGGTTTAGGCTTTTATCGTGGCATACTAATTAATATTTTTGAGAGCAAACTATAAGGAAAAATTAACACACAAGTTCCTATAGTTTCATAATTTTTAACAAGACACTTGTAGGTTTTTTCCCTTTCATTAAGTATTTATAGTTTCACATGAATTTTAATTAGGTCCCTGTAAATTTTTTATTAATGTTTTTATAATGTCATCTGATTTTTAATCATGTCTCTATAGTCTTAAGTGACTAGTAAGAAGAAGAAAAATTATAAGGATTTGATTAAAAATAAGGTGAATCTACAAGGACTTCATAAAAATAAAAATAAAAATAAAAATACAGAGACCTAATTAAAAAATCATGTGATATTATAAGTACCTAGCTAATACAAAAATAAAATACTGAAATCAAATTAAAAATCATGTGAAATTTGGTGGAGTTAATTAATTATCCACAGTATTCATTTTTCATTTTGGTTAGGAGTACTTGAGAATCTTTTAAGTGGAGTGGAATAGACTAAGGTACAAAGAGATGTCAAAAGTGAATTATTCTTTTGCTTTATTGTTAGGAAGCTTAGTGGGTATAAAAATAAATTCTTGGGAAGCTTAGTGATTGAATAAATGGTAATCTTTTCGTACATCCCTTAATACTATCTTATAAAAAAAGAATGGAGGGAGTAGATATATTCTAAGAAATTTAATTAAGTTGGGTTATGGTAAACACTATGTATTATTTTTTCTAAAATACTATATTTAATTATTTGCAGTGGAATTTCTCCTTCATGAAAATTCCTTTAATATGTGCAATGAATACAAATAATTTAGAAAATAAATATTAATTTGGAAGATACTACCTCTGGTTTTAAATATATGAAAAAGTTTGTAGTGCAATTTACACTATAAACTTTATCTTATACTTAAAACTAAAAGGAGTAAATAAGAATTGAGGTTTCGTATTTATGAGTAAAATAAATTTTCTTTGTACCAATTGCTTTTTCTTCCCTAAATAATCCCATGTTTAGGATTAGATGGAGCCCTTTTTTTTTTTTTTGGCGTTGAGGGTGATTATAGAGGAAGGAGATACTCTCCTTAATGGCCCTCTCCCCACTCCTCATCATCTTCAAATCCTTATAATTTATTTTTAATCCAAGCGTCCAAAGGAAGGCACGTCATTTGTTTCAAACTATCGCATGCAGTAGTTTGAAACTGATGATGTGTCTCTCTTTGGATGCTTGGATCAAAAATAAATGGTGAGGATTTAAAGATGATGAAGGATACGGAGAGAGATGTCGGTGAGAGAAATGAGACGGTTATAGAACTTCTATTCCATAGACGTGGGGGCAATTCTACACGCAAGTTTGTTCTGATACTTTAATAATTCTTGCTCGTCATGTAATTGGGCCCAATCGAAACAAAACACACATACACACACTATATATATATATAGAGAGAGAGAGAGAATTGCATCCAATTAAGTAATGCAACTTGCAGTATTTTTGGCGGTGAACAGAAACCTGAAGTTCCATTTTGCAAGAGTTTCTTTCGCTCGAAATTTGAAAATGATGACATAAGTTATGTAGTTGATTGATGTATGAGAAGTAGGTTTTCAATGACTATTACTGTAAGAGATTTATTATTAATATTTTTGCCAAAATAAAGTTAATTTTATAATTAAAAAAAGAACAAACATTAGATTGTGATACTTTTAATTGAGTTAATGATGAGTAAATAAATAAATGAATGAGCAGGTGATGGCGACGAGGAATAGCAGAGGTCGTAGTCGTAGGATGGAGAATATGTGTTGGCGCATTTGGCATCTCACTCGCAAAAAGAAACAGGCATCTCTCTCTCTCTCTCTCTCCCCGCTTCTTGCCGTCCTAAACTAAACGGCTCTATGTTATTTTTTAGTTACATTCAATGTTTTAATTTTATTTATAGTGCATATACCCAACATTTAAATCTTATTGCTTTTTGCTTCTAGCGCATAAGTAAGATGAGAATGCTTGATGTGACTCTAAAATAATATTAAGGAGTTTTAGATGCACTAAGAAAATAAATAAGATTAATTATAGTGTAGGGCGGTGTTGGGAAATAATATTAGCTAGGGTGATAGATGCTATTTTACCCCATAAACAATAGAAAGATAGATAAGCTTAAGGCCACCAAAATATGAAAATCTAATATGGTTCTTTGAAATGACTTAATTAGGTATGTTCATTATCAAGTTTTGAATAGAAGACATATTTACACCGTTGATATTGATATTAGATATAAGACATATTTATCATATTTGTTAATCTTTTCATAATTAAACTCTATTAACACTCCCTCAAGTGGGGAATGAGAGAATTAAAGAAAATGATTAGGGTATTTTTAGAAAATATATAATATAATTAAATTAAGTAAATATATTTTATGGTAAGGACTGGAGGGAGTAATTTTTTTTATGAATGGTTTAATTGTCCTTAGTTAAATTAGTAGTTACTGTCTTAATTGTTGTTATAATGATTTGATAAATTAAAGTTGTTACCTATTAAACCTTGTTGCCATTGGTATTAATTAGAAACTTTTGTGATTTGGTTGTCATTGCCTTGATTTTTATCTTTGTTACTTGATAAGTTATAATTAACATTTATTAAATTATTGTTGCCATGTTTTTCCAAAATTTAAATTTTAAGGGAAATTAAGTCCTTTCACTTTAAAATTTAATCTTATATCGTCCTTGAGGACACTCTACAGTCACTTAGGAATCTTGGTATGTGAATTGGAGGATATTTTTATGTCTTTCTCTAAAAAGAAAAATAGTTAACATAACTTGGCTCTTGACAACAATCTTCAAGCAGCAAAAAGATTTGCAAGTTATATATTGGAAGGGTGTGAAGAATCTCTCTTCACATCTTGTTCTAAGAGGGTTGTATATATAATTGCAAGGAAGAGATATACACTAAAAACAAAAACAAAAACTCTTAAATCTAAATACTCTCAAGCTGTTGAACTATGTTCTAATTGCTTTTGAAAGAAAAGAAAAGAGAGAAAATTAAAAAAGAAAAAAAGAAACATTGATGTGACATAAATTTTGTGTTAATTGCTATGAATAAACGGCTACTATGTTTATTGAGCCCTACCGTAAAGAAGCATAGTTAGGTAAAATATTCCAACACTTAGGTAAAGGTATCATTCGTATTAAGTGGTTTTTGTTTTTCATTTTGCTTCATTTTTATTTTTTATTTTTAAAGTTGGTGATGAAACGTTGTACATGACTTAGTATACCAATGTTCTATTGATGTTATAGACTTGGCATGACATGATATAACTCCATTTTTTCAAAAACACACGGCAAGCAGTACTACTCTTATTTATCTTAATCATAAGACCGTGTTGACTTTTTTTTTTGAAAGATTAAAAAAGCTAAATAAGTTACTTAATCATATTATATGTTATGTATCTTTAGATTATATATTAGTTTAATAGTTAAACTAATTAGTTAAGTTAATTATTTATAAAAAAAATGTGAGTCATTTTCCTTAAATACCCCTTCTAGTTATTCACATTAAAAAATCCTATGACAAAAACTTGCCTCGCTTGTGCAATTAATAGTTATAGTTTGGAAAAATTCATAAATTTAAGAGACAAAGTGAATTGAAGTATTACATTTAGACTAAATCAAACTCCTCTATCTCTAATAGTATGGACATACTCTCTCCGGTTCTAAATATAAGACAAAGTTTATAGTACAAATTTGCAATACAAACTTTATCTTATATTTAGGACTAGCGGTAGTACTAAGTGACATAGGATGAGTTTTTATGCAGTTGTACTATACCTACTGTTAGTATTGATAATATTGATCATACCCACATTCAAAAAATTTAAGGGCCTGTTTGGAAGAGAAGCTTAAACAAGTGGTACAATCTAACCATTGTTTTCTGCAGACTGCATGGGATGATGCACAGAAGCTCGCAAAACGGCGATTTGAGAGAGAACAAGGCAGGAATGATGCTGCAGATGACCTCTCAGAACTGTCAGAAGGTGAAAAAGAGAAAGATGTTGTTAATGCTAACAAGGACATTCCCAGGATCAGTTCTGATATCCAACTTTGGTCCCATGACAATAATGAGTCCAGGAACCTTTACATTGTCTTAATCAGGTACCATTATTCACTTCCACCATCACCATAAGAGAAATTATTCAAATTCAAATGAATTTGGTATTTTTGTGGGACAATAACTAACATTATTTATTGTTAATTTTTTTCATTGATATATATAATTATTTATATATGCTTTTTCTACTGTAGTATTCATGGATTGGTAAGAGGAGAAAACATGGAACTTGGGAGAGATTCTGATACTGGTGGTCAGGTACTTGTTAAGGGTTATATATATATATATATATATATATATATTGGCATAGTATTGCACAAAGTCTAAGGGACAATGAGAGACAAGTTCAAATAAAATTTAGTTGAACTCTAACATTATAAGTTATAAAGAGAAGCTTCCAACTTTAGATACTGTTCAGGAAGTTGTCTCTCTAATCAGCTTAACTAAGCTTAAGTCAAATCCAAGAATAGCATTCACATTGTCTATAAATTTAGTTTAAAATTAATTCAGGTGAAATATGTGGTGGAACTGGCTCGTGCATTAGCAAACACAAAGGGAATATATAGAGTTGATCTGCTGACAAGACAGATATCTTCATCAGAAGTAGATTCAAACTATGGAGAGCCCATTGAGATGTTGTCTTCTCCTCCTGATGCCACTGCTAGCTGTGGTGCTTATATCATTCGTCTTCCATGTGGTCCTCGAGACAAGTATGTTCCTATAAGACGTTTGTATTAATTACTCCAAATTAAAGATATTTATATTGAAGAAGAATCTCATGTTTTGAAATTATTTTAAATGACTTAGATGAGGTTAGCTACATGGCGTCATTTGATCTATATAACTAACTCCAACTAGTAGGATTAAAACTTTGTTGTTGTTATTGACCACTCAGATAAGAAATTTTAATTTAGTCATTTGTGTAAACTTCCAAAATTGTTTTCTTTTAGTCTCTATGAAGAATTTCAAAACACAATATCAACAACAACAAGCATTATCCTACTAGATGGAGTTAGCTACATGGATAATATGGAACCATTTTGCTTTATCAACAATTAAGTATTTTGATAAATTGTTAACTAAAAGGTCCTGTTTAATAATTTTATTGAGTATTCTCATTAGTATTCCTCTTCCTCTGAATCCATACTGCATGATTAACCCTACTCATTAGTGCATCCAATGGCCTTTTTTGTTGTAACACCCCCAAATTTCTAACAATTATAATGACATAAAATTGCAGTAATTTTTATAAATAAACACTGGAATTCAAAATAACCAAATCTGGGAAGTGTTACCGCCGCACTTGTATCGGGACAAGTGCAAGGCTGTCTTATTACATTAACGAAAATCCAAACTCAAATATAAGTGTTTTATTCAAAGCATAAAAATAAAATAAAACTAGCTAGAATTGTTCATTGGTCTTCCTCACTTCTCACTGCTAGCCCCAACAGCCCCAACTTTGAAACCTGTTTCACTGAAATTCTGCTCCCCCGAAGGATCGTCGCAGCCCAGAACAATAATAATAATAATAATAAAATATTCATAGGATGAAAGAAAAATATCATATACATATATATAATCTAAAGTATCGATTTTAATACTCATCACATCTACATATTCATATCGAATCCAATATTGTTCATTATCTTTTTAAATTTATTTAGACCCGGGAGACCCTGCCAGTCTATTTAGTTTAGTGGGAAGAGAACCATGGTAGATCCGGGAGCCCCTGCCAATCTACCCTGTGATCCGGGAGCCCCTGCCAGTCACGAATCATCAAATATCAAATTGGCCAAAAAACATTCGTCCTAATGTGCACACCTCTTCCCAAAGTTGCTACTAGTGTCCCGGGAGCCCCTGCCAGACACCACTTTGGAAAGAACGGATATAATCGGTTCACATCAAATAATATATCGAGGCATAAAGCCTAAGGGTTGTGTTCATCACTTTAGGAGGTACCATCCCAAAGCTATCCTCCCACGATTTAAAGTATATTTAAAGTATTTTGAATACAGTCACATAATAAATGGATTTCTCAATAAAATATATATATATATATATATATATATATATATATATATATATATATGAAAACATTTATAAATTTCAATCACACCAAATAGATTTCTCAAATTTACGAAAACCAAACCGAGTATATAAACTGCTATTTGTTAATTATGAAAACCCAAGGTAAAATCATTTAAAAAGAGAATTGTTCTAAGGATTAGGATTACATATAATATATTTTATATATAACAATTCTATCAAAATTTATATAAAAGTATAAAAATAACATAAGATTCATGGGGATTAGGATTAGCAAAATATGATGTAGAGAAGAAGAAGAAGAAGAAGAAGCATAGGATATAAAATTACACTAAGACTTATGGAATTACGATTAGTAAAATAGGATGTAGAGAAGAAGAAGAAGAAGCACAAGATGCAAGGTTGTTCTGGGAATTAGGATTACCTATCGAAATATAAAATTACACTAAGACTCATGAGATTAGGATTACCTGGTTTCCGTTTTGCTAGCTTTTAAAAGAATAGAGAAAGAATAGAAGAATTAGAAGAATAGAGAAAGAATAGAGAAAATAGTAGAAGAGAATGAGAGTATTTAGGGTTAGGCTAGACTCATATTTATAACCGAAAAATTAGGGTTTAGCTTTGGGCTCTTTTATCATTGCCAACTCATTAATAGGGTACATTAAATTAAAAAAAAATCAATCAACAATGATATGAATTTAATATCATTAATAGAGTACATCAAATAAAAATCAATCAGCCATGATATGAATTTAATATCATTAATAGGGTATATTAAAATAGAAAAAAATCAACCAATCATGGTTCACATTACGTTCGGTCAATCAATCATGATGTAAATTAATGTGACTTAGTTGACAAGTAGAGGACTTATTACCTAAAATGGTGTAAATTAATGTGACTTAGTTAACAAGTAGAGGACTTATTACCTAAATCTCTTTCTTAGAGTATAAGCAGAAAATTCCTACGGCAATTAAGACTAGAAATATTTGGCCCACCAAAGCTATCTAAAATAAATGGGTAATTACTACTAATAATAATATCATCAATATTAATACTAATCAGGGATATTACATTCTACCCTCCTTAAAATAAGTTTTGTCCTCGAAACTAAAACAAAATTCACGTGTTAATAATAATTAATAAAAATCTGGGATATTACATTTGTACATATATAAACTATCTCAAGTGATTTTTTTTTTACTATTTTTCTTTCAATAGACACTACTCCAACTCTTCTTCATATATTTTTATTATGAATCTTATCTTTTCTTGTGTTATCAAATATTCATTTCAACACCCAATCATCTTCTTAGCCATCTCCACTTTATGATCTTGTTGTCCTTTTAAAGACCATTCCTCTATTGTTGGCCTTGTAGCATGCCGATATAAATTTCCTTAACTTAACAGTGTTCATATACTATAGAAAAATTTTCTCTATTCCTCATCCAACTGTAGTTGAAACAATACTTGTTGTAACGAAACATGCAAATGTCCAAAATTCTAATAAAAATAACAAAACTAAAACCACATTTCAAATTTGGACGATGAGAAAGTTTGATGGGGGATATATGATGCAGGTACATACCAAAGGAGTCACTATGGCCTTACATACCAGAGTTTGTAGATGGAGCTCTGAATCACATAGTGAACATGGCAAGGGCTTTAGGTGAGCAAGTGGAAGGAGGAAAACCAATGTGGCCTAATGTCATCCATGGTCACTATGCTGATGCAGGGGAGATAGCAGCTCACTTGTCTGGTGCACTCAACGTACCAATGGTACTAACCGGCCACTCGTTGGGGCGTAACAAGTTTGAACAGCTTCTGAAACAAGGAAGGCTGTCTAGGGAGGCCATAAATGAGACCTACAAGATCATGAGGAGGATTGAGGCTGAAGAAATGGGTTTGGATGCTGCAGAAATGGTTGTTACAAGTACAAGGCAAGAGATTGAAGAGCAATGGGGACTGTATGATGGGTTTGATCTTAAACTGGAGAGGAAGCTTAGGGTTCGGAGACGGCGAGGAGTGAGCTGCCTAGGTAGATACATGCCTAGGATGGTGGTATGCACGATTCATCTCAATATTTTTTGGCTTTCACTTACTTGTCACATAGCATGTACATACAACAATAACATAAACAACTACACATTAACCTCTGAACTCAATTCAGTCCTTAATGTTGAATCTAATTGGGGAGTTGATCTTGGTTAGAAATGTATGACGTATTTCTCATATTTGTCAATATTTTAATTTACCCTTATTGATATTTCCTCAACAAGATTCAACTAAGAGAGACATACAGGGAATTAAAAAAGATGATTATGGTATTTTAGGGGGGGAAATGTTATATTCACTAGGTAAATAGGTCTAACATTAAGGACTGGAGGGACTATAAGATTATATATATTTTGATGAATAATTGGTAGTGTGGGATGCTAAGTCCCACATTGAGTAGTATGGGATGCTCAATGGGGTATTTAATACTTTTGTACTAAAACACTTTTTAACAGTTAAATTTTCTGTTGAAATTGTATCATTAGGTGATTCCACCAGGCATGGACTTTAGTTATGTTACAACACATGAATCAATGGAAGGTGAGGGAGACCTCAAGTCATTGATTGGATCAGACAGAGCTCAAAGCAAAAAGCACGTACCTCTTATATGGTCTGAGGTTGTTTATACTTCCCTGCCATTCTTATTTCCTTAATGCTTGTTTTAAAACAATCAGACAACAATTTTAACATATGATGCACCACAAGTCTTGAAATATGATACAGTATATTTATAGAACTGGTATGTGAACTTTGAATGTAAATAGAACACATGTTTGGACTTTTGAAGTAAAAACATTAATCCAGTCCCATCGAAGTTAGCTGCAAGTGGTCAAATGATCTCATTTAGTCTCTTGTATCTGTATCTTAATCTCAGCCTCTGATATGTGAAAATTGTGGAAGCTAGGAGGCAAACTTTTCAAGTAAATCTTAACTACAGTCAATATGCTCATTGTAGTTAAAATTTCAAGGAATTGTTTTATGCAGATAACACGATTTTTCACAAATCCTCATAAGCCAACCATACTAGCCTTGTCACGCCCCGATCCCAAGAAAAATGTCATGACCTTGCTTAAGGCTTTTGGGGAATGTCAACGCCTCAGGGAATTGGCCAACCTGGTAAATTTTTACTTTTCTGTTGTGGAAAACCTTATTTTGGTTTCTCATGAAAGAGAGGATCTTCATTTTTGTCTTTTCACATATCATTTTCCAATCACAAAGCAATAATCAACTTAGTGTTTCACTGTGAATAATGGCAGACACTGATACTTGGAAATAGAGATGACATTGAAGATATGTCTGAAAGCAGCTCTACTGTTCTTGTGATGGTGCTCAAACTCATTGACAAGTACAATTTGTATGGCCAAGTAGCTTATCCCAAGCATCATAAACAATCTCAAGTACCTGACATATACCGTCTTGCTGCTAAAACTAAGGTGCTTATCCACAACGCTTCAACTATCATATTTATTTTCATCTTTTAGAAAGCAGTTGAGTGAAAAATCCCAATTGAACTTACAGATCATTATAACAGTACAAGGTGATTAATTGGCTTATAAAGATCATTATTCTTAATTATATACCAACCTGTTGTCTATGATATATTTGCTAACATTAACACTGGGCATATTTATTTTTAAGGGAGTTTTTATCAATCCAGCCTTGGTGGAACCATTTGGCCTCACAATAATTGAGGTAAACCTCAGTTTTTTAATCAAAAGAAATAGAATTTGATTCAGTGAAAGGAGAACATAGGACTTACAAGGCTTCTTCATTTCCTTCTCATACTGTACAGGCAGCAGCTTATGGTTTACCTGTTGTGGCCACAAAAAATGGAGGGCCTGTGGACATTCTCAAGGTAGACTATAAATAATACATAAACACACTCTTATTTTCAAAATGGCAAAAGTTCATATTTAAACCTTTAACTTTATACAGGGTTTCAGTTTAATTCCTTAATTTTATAAAGTATTTTTTCAGCCTTTTAACCCTAATTCTCAAATGATGATTTTTGGTACCAATCATTATTATTTTTGAAAATTAAACTTAATATGTTAGCATATAAGAATATTTTGTCAATTTTTTCAATATCAGCATTTTTTGTTAACGGTATTAGGGTTAAAGAACTGAAAAGACATTTTATAAAATTAAGTGACCAAAATAAAACGTTGTGTAAAATTAAAGTCAGCCACAATACTTTATTTTTTGTTTTTTCTTGAATTTTTTGTTGGGCTATTAGTTATTTATCTTATACATGTTCATATCATACTAGGTACTCAACAACGGACTTTTGATTGATCCCCATAATCAAAAAGCCATAGCAGATGCGCTACTAAAGCTTGTAGCTGACAAAAACCTATGGCTAGAATGCCGCAAAAATGGCCTAAGAAACATCCATCGTTTTTCATGGCCAGAGCACTGCCACAACTATCTCTCCCATATTCAACATTGCAGAAACCACCACACTTCTCGCTTGGAAATCCAACCAAATCCAGAAGAACCCATAAGTGATTCTCTAAGAGATGTAGAAGACCTTTCTCTGAGATTCTCCATTGAATCAGACTCCAAGATCATTAATGCAGAAACTGATCCAGCAACAAGACAAAAAGAACTTATTGAAGCCATTAACCATAAAGTCTCGTCAACTGGTAATTCCAAAGCCAGTTTTCAATTTCATCCTGGTAGAAGGCAAAGACTTGTTGTGATTGCTACAGATTGTTATGACAGAGAAGGAAACAGAACAGAAGATTTTGAGGGAATTATCAAGAGTGTCATGAAATCTGCAGGACTAGGGATAGGATCAGGAAAAGTAGGATTTGTGATCTTAACAGGTTTAAGTTTGAAAGAGGCAATTGAAGTATTGAACAACTGCAATATAAACATAGAAGAATTTGATGCTTTAGTGTGTAACAGTGGGAGTGAAATGTATTATCCATGGAAGGATTTGATGGTTGATGCAGATTATGAAGCCCATGTTGAGTACAGATGGCCTGGTGAAAATATTAGATCAGTGGTACTTAGGTTAGCTGGGATTGAATGTGAAGATGATGACGGTGAATGCATTGAAGAGTATGTGAGTAGTTTTAGTTCTAGGTGTTATTCCTACTGTGTGAAACCAGGCAAGAAGGTAAGATGTTTTATATATTAAGGATAATGATCCATATGTTTTTAGACAAAATTATGTTAGTCATGGTTGTAATTAATGTGTTAATGATGAATCGCAGGTTCGAAAGATAGATGATCTTCGACAAAGGCTAAGAATGAGAGGCTTCCGGTGTAACTTAGTGTATACACATGCAGGATTCAGATTACATGTGATACCATTATTTGCATCAAGAAAACAAGCTCTGAGGTTAGTGATAGCATCATGCCTTCCCTATTTCTTGTATTATACACAGAAACTTCAAGTGTAAGTAAAGATAGCTGAATACAACTAATTTTATCCACTAGGTGGGGTCAGTTATATGGATCATATGGTGTTATTCTGCTCTACCAATTACCAAATCTTTTGATATATTAGGTCTTGTTTAACAATTTTATTGAACGTTCTCTTCAGTCTTTCTTTAGCCTTTCCCAGAGAACTCTATATTGCCTGATCCACTTTCTCATGCGCTTTCATTAACCTTTTTTATATATGTCTGAACAACCTCAAATAATTCTATACGATTTTTTCTTCTATAGACCGTGTTTATAACAAATCTTGTTTTTTCTCCATCTCAACATTCTCATCTCTATTACCTCAAAACTTTATATTCTTATGATCCCATTAAAGCCTAACATTCATTACCATATAGTATTGCTGGACTTATAACAGTATAATAAAACTTTTCTTTAAACTTATTATAGAAACTCCTATGGCCTTTCTCTACTTGAACCACCTAGCTTGTATTCTATCATTGGTTTCACCATTCTTTTCCGTGACCGATCCCAAATATCTGAACTTTGCTATTTGTGGAATGATTCAAATCATAAAGCTAAAATAATATGTGTCCTTTCTTTCATATATGCAGGTATTTATCAGTTAAGTGGGGAATTGATCTCTCTAAAGCAGTCATATTTGTTGGAGAAAGAGGGGATACGGATTATGAAGAACTCATGGGTGGCATACAGAAGACTTTTGTTTTAAGAGGGGCTGTAGAGGAAGGCAGTGAAAGGCTTCTTCACAGTGAAGACAGTTTCAAAAGAGAAGACATGTTCAACTTAGACAGCCCCAACCTTACCTATTCGGACAAGAGCTACATGGACTGTGATATATCTGCAATTCTAGAGAACATGGGAGTATCTTAATCTCATATCACTGTCACTTGTCTTTGAACCTAGATCTATATAATATAAATTGATTATTACAAGCCCACATAATAAATACTCACCCACAAGGAGAATGTAAATCCCTTATACATTTTGGAATTTATAGGAACAGCATCAGAAGGTGGATCTGGTTTATACATATCAATATATGAAGTGGATAATATTCCCATTTGTAGCCACTGAAGTGAGAATAATATCAAATGTTATGTTTAAATGTTTAATTATTGGTTATGTAAGATGCACAAACACACCACATACATAAATCAACTTATATTGAACTTGGAGTCCCAGAATGAGTTGAGTGGTCCAAAAAATTTCCCTGCAATGGGATAGTATTTAATATAATCTCTCCTCTCTTCCTCCCCTTTCTAATGCTTTGGTTCTCTCTTTTTGGAATGTGTGATGATTGCAAACTTTATTGTATGGAATGGATAACAATAAATAGGTATTTAAAAGTGTATAATTAAATAATTTAAAGATAAAAATTGACATTTAAATATATTTTAAATCTAAATAATTGAAATTAAGTCTATTGCTATTCATAATTTATCATACCCAAGAAAGAAATTTCTATAAAAATCATATATAAAGCCACTGGGTATGATTAAATAAAAAACAATTAGTGTAAGCTTAAGAGCAAATCAATGCGATTTTTTTAAGTTAAAAGTGTAAAAATATTAATTTCAGTGTATGAACTTGAGAGTTTAACTAAACTTACAACTACCAAGAATTAAAGAGTAAGGTGACACAATTTTGTAAGTTATAAACATAAAAATGGTAAATTTGGAGAAACAACTCACAAGTTCAATAATAATGTAATTGATGGTGGTGAGCCAGTAAGGATTTTAATAAAGTTTTCATTATTTTATTTAAGTAAAATATTTAAATTATTATTGATATTTTGTTATGCATTTAGCTATTACATCTAGATAAAAAAAATTGGGACCTAATTGAATTAAGTTGAAATGTCAAAATCTAAATTTAGGCCCACACTTTTTACAATTTCTTAATCAGGTCAATAGGCCTAATTAGGGATTTTGAGATGTTTTAGGTTTGATTTCATTTTTGATTATTTATGGTTTGAGGTGTTGGATAGTGGATACTCTACACATAAAAGATTAGTGTAATTGAAACACAAAAATAAAACACCAAGGTGCTGAACACACAATAAATAAGATTAAAGTGGTCGTTGCGACTTTAATGATTTACTCAAGTAAGGCTTGCATCTACCTTAAATTTTCCTTTTTAACAACTAAATAGAGACATTTTGGTCTTTTAACAATATTAAGAAATTTGTAATCAGGATTCAGAATTTTTAAAAATTGTAAGCTTGAATTTTAGTATTTTAGCAGGATTTAATTAGGATTTTTTTCCAAATCTAAACGGATAAATTATAATAGGGAAAAACACAAATACATACCATTTAAACTTTGAAAGCCCCAAAATGCCAGTAATTTTGTAACATTCCCAAATTTCTAACAATTATAATAATTTAAAATTGTAATCATCTTTATGAATCATTATTGAAATTTGAAATAACCAAATTTGAGAAGTGTTATCGTGGTACTTGTATTGGGACAAGTGCAAGACTAATTTATTACATTAACATACATTTGAACTTAAATCAATGTGTTTTATTCAGAAGAATAAAAAAAATAAAATAAGATTAAAAAAAAAACTAGCTACAATCACTAGATGTTTTTCCTCACTTCTCACTACTAACCCCAACCTGCAGAACCTGCTCACTGAAACTCTGCTCCCTCAAAGGGTCATTGTAGCTACATAAACACAAACATTAGTGGCTTAAATATATTAATCAAATTAAAAATATAATCACATAGTAATTGAATCAAATATCTATTTCAATATTCACTATATCTATATATTTACATCAAATCAAATATTATTAATTATATTTTTAAATTTATTTCGACCCAGGAAACCCTGCCAGTCTATTTAATTTAGTGGGAAGAGAACCATGGTAGACCCGGATATCCTGCCAATCTACCTTGTGACTCGGAAACTTGCCAGTCACAAATCATCAAATTGGCCATATTTTTTCCTAGTGTGCACACCTCTTCCTAAAGTTGCTACTAGTGTCCCGGGAAACCCTGCCAGACACCACTTTGGGAAGAACGGATAACATTGATTCACATTACATAATATATCGGAGGTATAAAGCCTAAGGGTTGTGTTCATCACTTTAAGAGGTACCATCCTAAAGCTATCCTTCCACTGTTAAATTATTTTAAACATACATATAATAAATTCCCAAATTATTTCCAATATGTGTTTGAAACATTTGTGTTGCAATCAATTCAATTCAATTCGTACTTATACATATATGTTTGAAACACTTGTATTGTAATCAACAAAACATACAATTGTTGTGTTGATACAGCCAACAACAACAACATGCATATATATATATATATATATATATATAAATAACACAAAATGGATTTTCCAAATTAAACCATAAAATAAATTCTCTTGAGTTCTTATAAGATTGTCATGAGAATATATAATCGAGATATTGGTTCATTTATTAATGAACAAATATAATCATAATATGTTATAGGATAGGATTTTAAGCCAAAAGAAAATGAACATGGAACCCAGAGCAAAACATATAGATATCTTATGTTCAATGGTATGTGACTTTTGCAAAAAGTTACTCACGCAAAACGAGAGAAAGAAATATGCATGTATTCAAATACCAAAGACTGACTGAAACATTCAAAGCAAAACACACGTAATCATTAACTAAGGTTGGTCGAAATCTAGAATCATATCCAGAATCATATCGTATGAAGAAAACAACTTCCTCACAGAGGAAGGCAAACACAAGATTTATAGTACCAAATGGAAATTAGACGACAGTTTTGGGGACTTAAAAAGAATTATGTCATGTAACAATGGATTTCTATTGACCTAGGGATCAGAATTACCTCATTCATAGGAAATTCCCATGATCTATTCATTAAAATACATTAATACATTAGTGGTATTAGGATTACCTCGTTCATGGGAAATTCCCACGATCTACTCATTAAAATACATTAATATATTAGTGGTATTAGGATTACCTCATTCATGGAAAATTCCCACGATATACTTATTATCTTTTTGGCTTTACTAGGCTTGACAAAAAAATAAAATAAAATAGAACAATAAGTTTGACATCGCGTCAAGGTAATAAAGTTAAGTAATAAAAATTAGAAGAGACAAAAACATGAATAGTTGATAGTTGATAGTTGAAAGAATATTACAATGGGTGGAGCTATATCAAATATTACAAAGCAAGAAGATCAAATTAACAATCAACAAAGGTCAAGTAATCAGGAAGAGTTATACATAAAATACTTTGATAGCTAATATGCCAAACTTGTCGGCTTTGTTTTCAAATTAAAAGACGTATGTGTTATGTTTTCTTGATTCGTTGGATTTATATTTACATACATACAGTGGTATTAGGATTATCTGATTTCCGTTTTGCTAACCTCTAGAAGAATAATTGACGTAGAGAAAGAATGGAGGAAGTAGTAGAGAGAGGGGAGTATTGAACGTTTGCTAGGATTAGGCAGCCAAACCTCAATTTATAATTAAAAATTAGGGTTTAGCTATGGGTTGGACTCTTTAACTATTGTCAATTAATAAATTATAAAACAATACAAATATTATTAAATTCTAACTCCTTATTTACTATATTATTGTTATTATTATTATTAATAAATTTTATTATTACTATATTATGGTTATTGTTGTTGTTATTATTATTATTACTATTATCATCATCATCATGATTATTAATAATAATTTGGGGTATTACATTCTTCCATTTTTAAAACAAGTTTTGTCCTTGAAACTGAAATAAGTTAATAATAATCACATAACAAGTCACAAAATAATTTTAAATGTACAATTATTAGAATTTCCAAGAATAAATCATTTCTAATACCCCAAATTTCTAACAATTATAATAACCTAAAATTACAATAATTTTTATGACTCATTAGTGAAATTCGAAATAACTAAATTTGAGAAGTGTTATCGCCCCACTTGTACTGAAGCAAGTGCAAAGCTAACTTATTACATTAACATACATTCGAACTTAAATCAATGTGTTTTATTTAGAAAAATAAAATAAGATAAAAAAACTAGCTAGAATTGCTGAAGGTTCTTCCTCACTTCTCATTGTTAGCCCCAACCTACAGAAACTGCTCACTGATACTCTGCTCCCATGAACACAACTTGCAGAACCTGTGTAATATCCCGAATTTTGGGTCTAAAGATTTGGAAATTAGTCTATATTTGGAAGACTACTGGACCCAGTATTTGAATGTGACAAATTTGAGATCAGTATATTTTGGGACTATGAATAGTAATTTACTATTCACATGTACGTTTTTACTATTCACGTATACATTATGAAAAATTGGTCTGAAAGACTATATGAGTAATTATTGAAAATAAGAAAATTTTATTGGAGGATTACAAGTAGGAAATTCCAAATGCTCATATGAATATATTTCATTGGTCAATAAGAGTAGGCTATACAGTATATTGTTTAATAGCTACTTGATCATTCTTTGCGGTTTTTCATGCAGCCAAATGAATTATCCAATTAGGTAGCATTTTCCATCCTCAAATTTCCCTTAAGTTGGCAGTAAGGAAATGTACGCATGCACATCCATTTCATTTCTTAATTTCACACCATCAAAATTACCTTTGGCCAACCTATATGAAAAATTGGAAGATATGTTGAAGTGTGCCGTAGGAAAAGAAAATTAGGTGAAGTATGAAATGAAGGAAATTTCAATTTACGCAAATACCTACCACTATCTTGCAAAATGCACAATTTTCACACACATATTTTCTTCACTAACTTTGGCCATTATCTACCAATATTCCACCAAACTACAACACTCTTACTCCACCTTTTGGCCTATATAAATAGAGGACACACATCAGATTTTTCCATTAATGTTGTCCAACGAAAGAGAGAAATTGTGGAGAGTTGAAAGACAAAAGGAAAAGAATAGTGGAGATACCAAGAGAGTAGGAGAGAACAATAGAAATTGGGAGAGTTTTCGGTGAAGACAAGAAGATTTAATACAACTGATTTTTTTGGGCTTAGGTAAGGATTTTAATCCCTCTCTTATCTTTATTTCAGCGGATTAATATTGTTTTTGAGGTTCAAAAGCTTGCTAGAAAATAAGAGTTTTCATAAGAATTTTCTGTCACCTCATAACACTGTTATTTTGAAAAGTTTTTATGGACAGTGTTCACATTTTTAAAATCTGGGAATAAACGGCATGTGATAAAATTATGAAATTTTCCAGATATAAAGTAGACATCTAGGGCTTTCCGTTGATATATAATTTGTAACGTTTTGAGCTCTAGACAAGGAGATCATGATTTTTGAAGTTAAGCCTTATTTCTAAAGTTACAATCTGAACAATGTTGAGAAATATTTAAACTGGGAATGATACAGAGATTTTGAGTTTGTACCGTTATTTTTTCTTGAGAATAGACATATCAAGGGTTATGTGGAATTTTGCAGCACCTCATTTGGAGTTTTGTAGAATTAATTATGATTTTTCAAAGTTATCGAAAAAAAAAATCTAGGAAGAAATGCAGAAATTCCGTTTTTGAGGAAATGTAAGGGTAAAATGGATCAAAAAAAAATGAGGAACAGAGTCAAACAGAGTAGGTGCTACAATGATTTCAACGTTTTTTTTCGTAATGCAATAGTGGTACTGTAGCAATAGTGGTACTATTACAGTATACGGTATGGTACTGTAGCAGTATACGGTTACTGTAGCAACTGAAAGAATTTTTCCCAGAATTGTGAAAAAAATGGTATTTAAGATAATACTTTGCAATTTATAAAGGAAAAATGTTGATGGATTGGGAAACCATGAGAAACATTAAAATAAATTATATTGTGATAGTGTTGCTAGACGTGAAGAAGTGACTAATGACAATGATAAACATTTTAGGCATACCTTGACACCTCTACTGATCCCAATATCTTCAGACGAGTTAAGGATTCAAGCTTGAGGTGGGTAACTGTTATCTTATTAGCATGTATGTATGTATTTCATGTATGACTGATCATGTTTGCTAGATTATTTTGCATGTGAGTATCCTAGCTATGGATTGAGGCTGCGGTCTCATAGGGCTGCGTGTCCTAAAGGGCTGAGGTCCTTTGCCGTTAACTGCGGTTACGGTGTGATTTGTTTACTGCGAATTTTTCTATGCTTATACATGTGTTATACTGCATTTACATTTCATATATGCATATGAGATTAACTGTTACCCCTGGGGTTCATTCATTTGAACTCCAGATCACATGAAAGAGACAGGTAGTGGATCGGGATCAAGAGGAAAGAAGCAGCTGTAAGGGTTCCAACAGAAGGGACTTATATATTATAATAAAATTTATGGTCCATATTATATTGTTTATCATTTGTCTACTCTGGATTATTGTATTAAGAACCCGCTGTGGGATAGATTTGAACCACGAATTATTTTCAATTTACTTATTTAATTCCGCAAATAAGTCGTCCAAACCACTTCGATGTCTGTGCGCTTATACTCTGATATATAAAGGCGTATTAAGGACGGGTGTTACAATTTTTGGTATCAAAGCCTGGTTTGGACAAAATATTTGGAATAAGGAAACCCAATTTAGTATTGGTTTGTGAAATGCGAGTAACAAGTATGACATATGTTTTAAGTGCATATGCATATTAGGAATGATTATTATACCTCTGTTATTAATAACTAAACTTCTTGACATATAGTACTAGAGTATTACAAATGGAGCCCCAGCAGGAAGCAAATCCACCTACACGTGGAAGGGGCAGAGGCCGAGGTCGAGGCAGGGGAAGGACCAATCAACAGGAACTTCCAACTCAGGATCCCATGCAACAAGCACGGGCGATGTTGGGTGAATATCAAGATTCGTTGAGAGAGTTCAGAGAAGAGGTAATCTTATTGAGGACAGAACGAGATGAAGCAAGGCAGCGTGCTGAAGCTGCTGAAGCTCGACTAGCTCAGAGGGTGGAGATGGAAGAAGAGGAGAACCAAGAAGATAACCCTCCACAGAGAGAAGCTCCACCTCCTGTTGAACCACAAAGACAGAGATCTGTTAGAGAGTCTCAATTCTGGACTATTCAATTTTGCAAGCATAACCCGCCATCATTTACTGGTGAACATAATGCAGAAGCTGCTGAGAATTGGCTACTCAGACTGGAGAAAATATTTGAGGTGATGGACTGCCCGGAAGAGCGGAAGGCACAACTAGCCATTTACAAGCTGGAAGGTGATTCGGACCATTGGTGGAAAAGCATAGCCAAGGCTCTGCGTGCTCAATGCAGACCAATAACATGGGAACTGTTCCAGGAGAAATTTAATGAGAAGTACTTTCCCCACTCAGTCCAAGTAGAAAAGGAACATGAGTTCATAACCATTACCCAGAAACCAGGAGAGTCTTTTGACAGATATCTGGCAAGGTTTGTCAATCTGTCCCGTTACTCCTCCTACCTAAAGGAGAATGAAGCAGAGGGATGGAAGATAGACAGGCTCATCAAGGGATTAACATTTGAAATGAGGGATAGACTAGTCTCTCGAAGATTTCTTACATTCCACCAAGCTGAGGAAGAATGTAGGATAATTGAACGCAATCTGAAGGAGCTGCATGCGAGTAGGATGATGATAAATAACAGTGGACATAGCCGTGGGAATTCCATAAGTAATCAGAAGAGAAAAGGGAAATGGTCTGGTTACAAGGGCGGAAACAAGAAGCCTAATCACTCCAGGCAGGAAGATCCAAGACTACCAGTACCCCGAACATGTGGAAAGTGCGGGAAGAGCCACCCGGGGGTGAATTGTGATGGAAAGTTGATCTGCTTCAAGTGTAACCAGCCGGGACATCTCAGTTTTAATTGTCCGCAGAAGGCTGGGGAAAAGAGGCCACAAAATTATGGAAGGGTCTTTGCTTTAACCCATGAAGAGGCTAGAAAATCTCCTGACATGATCCAAGGTACAATTTCATTAAATGGTAATTCTTTACAAGCACTATTTGATTCAGGAGCTAGCCATTCTTTTATTGCTAGTAGTTGTGCTAAAAGACTAGGGATGAATACCTATAGGTTACCATATGATTTGATTGTAAATACACCGCTAGGTGTTAAGTCTGTAGTATCTGATGCATGCTTAAATTGTGTGTTGATTGTAAATGGACATGAGTCCACAATAGACTTAATTTGTCTACCGTTAGTTGGTATTGACATCATACTGGGATTGAACTGGCTGACGGCCAACAATGCGTTGATCGATTGCGGTAACAAGCAAATCCTGTACACACAGTCAACAAAGGATACTACGGCAGGCAATTTGAATCTTCTCACTGCTCGAGAGGCGAAGAAATGTCTGAAACAAGGTTGCTTAGGATATATGGTGTTTCTCTCAGTGCAGGCAGAGACTGAACCATCATTGATTGATATACCAGTAGTGAACGAGTTCCCTGAAGTATTCCCAGAAGATATTAGCGGATTGCCACCGGTGAGGGAAGTTGAGTTTACTATTGAGTTGATGCCTGGCACGGGACCGATATCTAAAGCACCCTACAGAATGGCGCCTAACGAAATGGCAGAATTAAAGAAACAAATCGAGGAGTTACTGGAGAAAGAATTCATCCGACCCAGTGTGTCACCCTGGGGAGCTCCAGTACTGTTTGTGAAGAAAAAAGATGGAAGTCTTCGACTCTGCATTGATTATAGGGAGTTGAACAAGGTGACAATAAAAAACAAATATCCACTCCCTAGAATTGATGATCTGTTAGACCAATTATCTGGTTCTTGCGTTTTCTCAAAGATTGATCTGCGCTCGGGATACCATCAATTACGAGTAAGAGCTGAGGATGTTCCGAAGACAGCTTTTAGAACCAGATACGGGCACTATGAATTTATGGTAATGCCCTTTGGTTTGACCAATGCGCCTGCAGTGTTCATGGACTATATGAATCGAATCTTTCGTGAGTACCTAGATCGATTCGTAGTAGTTTTCATTGATGACATTTTGATTTACTCCAAGAGTAAGGAGGAACATGAGCACCATCTGCGACAGGTACTTAATGTACTGAAAGGGAAGCAACTCTATGCTAAGTTGAGCAAATGTGACTTTTGGCTATCAGAAGTTAAATTTCTGGGCCATGTGATATCACGAGATGGGGTCGCTGTTGATCCTAGTAAAGTGGAAGCAGTACTAGACTGGAAGAGACCAGAAACAGTAACAGAAATACGGAGTTTCTTGGGTCTGGCGGGATATTACCGCAGATTCATAAAGGATTTCTCCAGACTTGCCTTGCCATTAACAAAGCTGACGCGAAAGAACCAATCATTTGTTTGGGATGAGCATTGTGAGGGTAGCTTCAAAGAACTGAGGGAGAGGTTGACTACAGCACCAGTGTTGATCATCCCGGATCCGACTCAGACATTTGTTGTCTATAGTGATGCTAGCAAGCATGGATTGGGATGTGTCCTGATGCAGCAGGGCAGAGTGGTGGCGTATGCCTCTCGACAGTTGAAGCCTCACGAGTCAAACTATCCAACTCATGATTTGGAGCTCGCGGCTGTTGTTTTTGCATTGAAGATTTGGCGGCATTATTTGTATGGTAATACCGTGGAACTATACTGTGATCACAAGAGTCTCAAATATCTCTTTGACCAGAAAGAGTTAAATATGAGACAGCGTAGGTGGATGGAGTTGCTGAAGGATTACGACCTGGAGATTAAATATCATCCAGGGAAAGCAAATGTTGTCGCAGATGCTTTGAGTAGGAAAGTGGTGCAGGCAGCATTCATGATGATTCAGGAGCAGAAACTGTTGGAGGATTTCAGAGATTTGAACCTGTCCAACCAAATCACGATAGCACGGAAAGAGTCCCATAAGGTTTATCTTGCAAGTCTTCTTGTTAGCCAAGAAGAGTATGATCTGAGAGATGAAATTGAAGAAGCTCAGAGGCATGATGAACAGGTGAATGCTATACGAGAATTAATATCTCGGAATGAGACTCAAGACTACGACCTGTCACGTAACGGATTGGTTAGATATAAGAAGAGAATTTATGTACCGAAAAACGATAAGTTGAGACAGAAAATATTGGATGAAGCTCATAAGAGTAAATATACCTTACATCCAGGCATAGTCAAAATGTACCAGAATCTGAAATCTGAGGTCTGGTGGCCAGGGTTGAAGAAAGATGTAACCCAATATGTGGCCAAATGCTTAACCTGTCAGAAGGTGAAACTCGAACATCAACGGCCACCAGGACCACTACAGAGGATTGAAATCCCAGAATGGAAGTGGGAGGATGTTACCATGGACCTGGTAGTGGGATTGCCCAAGATTAGACATTTTGATGCAATCTGGGTAATTGTTGATCGTTTTACAAAGTCAGCACACTTTATTCCCATCAGTGCTAGTTATTCTCTTGTGAAGTTGGCTGAGGTCTACATCAAGGAGATAGTGAGACTCCATGGTATACCAAAAAGTATTATTTCTGACAGAGATCCTCGATTCACATCTCGATTTTGGAAAGCTTTACAGGAAGCTCTGGGGTCAAAGTTTAAATATAGTACAGCTTATCACCCCCAGACTGACGGTCAATCCGAACGGACCATACAGACGCTAGAAGATATGTTGAGGGCGTGTGTATTGGACTTTAAAGGAAATTGGGATCAATATCTTCCACTAGCAGAGTTTGCATACAATAACAGCTATCATTCGAGCATTCAGATGGCTCCGTTTGAAGCACTATATGGAAGGAAATGTCGATCACCCATTTGCTGGACAGAGTTGTCTGAAAGAAGGCTAATTGGACCAGAGATAGTTGACAAAACCTCTGAGGGTATTGAACTAATCAAGAAGAGGCTATTAGCAGCGCAAAGCAGGCAGAAAAGCTATGCAGATAAAAGGAGAAGACCTCTAGAGTTTGATGTAGGAGATCACGTTTTTCTGAAGATATCTCCTGTTACAGGTGTTGGTAGAACATTGAAAAGGAAAAAGCTAAGTCCTCGATATGTTGGACCATTTGAAGTGTTGGCGAAACGTGGACCAGTAGCTTATCAGCTAGCCTTACCCCCAAATTTGAGCAAGCTTCATGACGTATTCCATGTTTCTCAACTAAAAAAGTATCAACCAGACCATGATCATGTCATAGAATATGAGAATGTAGAACTCCGACATGATAATACCTTTGTAGTTGAGCCGATACAAATTAGTGATAAGCGAGAAAAGCAGCTCAGGCATAAAAGAATCCCATTGGTGAAAGTGATCTGGAAGGGGTTATCTCCTGAGGAGGCAACATGGGAAACATTGGAAAGCATGAAGGAGAAGTACCCGGAATTTATGGCTCAGAGTTTACATGATGTGTAGCAAATTTCGGGGACGAAATTTAAATTAACGGGGGGAGAAATGTAATATCCCGAATTTTGGGTCTAAAGATTTGGAAATTAGTCTATATTTGGAAGACTACTGGACCCAGTATTTGAATGTGACAAATTTGAGATCAGTATATTTTGGGACTATGAATAGTAATTTACTATTCACATGTACGTTTTTACTATTCACGTATACATTATGAAAAATTGGTCTGAAAGACTATATGAGTAATTATTGAAAATAAGAAAATTTTATTGGAGGATTACAAGTAGGAAATTCCAAATGCTCATATGAATATATTTCATTGGTCAATAAGAGTAGGCTATACAGTATATTGTTTAATAGCTACTTGATCATTCTTTGCGGTTTTTCATGCAGCCAAATGAATTATCCAATTAGGTAGCATTTTCCATCCTCAAATTTCCCTTAAGTTGGCAGTAAGGAAATGTACGCATGCACATCCATTTCATTTCTTAATTTCACACCATCAAAATTACCTTTGGCCAACCTATATGAAAAATTGGAAGATATGTTGAAGTGTGCCGTAGGAAAAGAAAATTAGGTGAAGTATGAAATGAAGGAAATTTCAATTTACGCAAATACCTACCACTATCTTGCAAAATGCACAATTTTCACACACATATTTTCTTCACTAACTTTGGCCATTATCTACCAATATTCCACCAAACTACAACACTCTTACTCCACCTTTTGGCCTATATAAATAGAGGACACACATCAGATTTTTCCATTAATGTTGTCCAACGAAAGAGAGAAATTGTGGAGAGTTGAAAGACAAAAGGAAAAGAATAGTGGAGATACCAAGAGAGTAGGAGAGAACAATAGAAATTGGGAGAGTTTTCGGTGAAGACAAGAAGATTTAATACAACTGATTTTTTTGGGCTTAGGTAAGGATTTTAATCCCTCTCTTATCTTTATTTCAGCGGATTAATATTGTTTTTGAGGTTCAAAAGCTTGCTAGAAAATAAGAGTTTTCATAAGAATTTTCTGTCACCTCATAACACTGTTATTTTGAAAAGTTTTTATGGACAGTGTTCACATTTTTAAAATCTGGGAATAAACGGCATGTGATAAAATTATGAAATTTTCCAGATATAAAGTAGACATCTAGGGCTTTCCGTTGATATATAATTTGTAACGTTTTGAGCTCTAGACAAGGAGATCATGATTTTTGAAGTTAAGCCTTATTTCTAAAGTTACAATCTGAACAATGTTGAGAAATATTTAAACTGGGAATGATACAGAGATTTTGAGTTTGTACCGTTATTTTTTCTTGAGAATAGACATATCAAGGGTTATGTGGAATTTTGCAGCACCTCATTTGGAGTTTTGTAGAATTAATTATGATTTTTCAAAGTTATCGAAAAAAAAAATCTAGGAAGAAATGCAGAAATTCCGTTTTTGAGGAAATGTAAGGGTAAAATGGATCAAAAAAAAATGAGGAACAGAGTCAAACAGAGTAGGTGCTACAATGATTTCAACGTTTTTTTTCGTAATGCAATAGTGGTACTGTAGCAATAGTGGTACTATTACAGTATACGGTATGGTACTGTAGCAGTATACGGTTACTGTAGCAACTGAAAGAATTTTTCCCAGAATTGTGAAAAAAATGGTATTTAAGATAATACTTTGCAATTTATAAAGGAAAAATGTTGATGGATTGGGAAACCATGAGAAACATTAAAATAAATTATATTGTGATAGTGTTGCTAGACGTGAAGAAGTGACTAATGACAATGATAAACATTTTAGGCATACCTTGACACCTCTACTGATCCCAATATCTTCAGACGAGTTAAGGATTCAAGCTTGAGGTGGGTAACTGTTATCTTATTAGCATGTATGTATGTATTTCATGTATGACTGATCATGTTTGCTAGATTATTTTGCATGTGAGTATCCTAGCTATGGATTGAGGCTGCGGTCTCATAGGGCTGCGTGTCCTAAAGGGCTGAGGTCCTTTGCCGTTAACTGCGGTTACGGTGTGATTTGTTTACTGCGAATTTTTCTATGCTTATACATGTGTTATACTGCATTTACATTTCATATATGCATATGAGATTAACTGTTACCCCTGGGGTTCATTCATTTGAACTCCAGATCACATGAAAGAGACAGGTAGTGGATCGGGATCAAGAGGAAAGAAGCAGCTGTAAGGGTTCCAACAGAAGGGACTTATATATTATAATAAAATTTATGGTCCATATTATATTGTTTATCATTTGTCTACTCTGGATTATTGTATTAAGAACCCGCTGTGGGATAGATTTGAACCACGAATTATTTTCAATTTACTTATTTAATTCCGCAAATAAGTCGTCCAAACCACTTCGATGTCTGTGCGCTTATACTCTGATATATAAAGGCGTATTAAGGACGGGTGTTACAACCTGCTCACTGAAACTCTGCTCCCATGAATACAAACATCAGCAAAGCTGGTAATCCTAATAAAACATAATTTAATTGACACAAATATATTAATCAAAACAAATATATATATATATAATCATATGGTAATTGCATCAAACATTATTCATTATCTCTTTAAATTTATTTAGACCTGGGAAACCTTGTCAGTCTATTTAGTGGGGAAGAGAATCATGGCAGACCTGGATATCCTACTAGTCTACCCTGTGACTCGAAAACCTGCCAGTCACAAATCATCAAATTGGCCATAAAACATTTCTTCCTAGTGTGCACCCCTCTTCCCAAAGTTGCTACTAATGTCCCGGGAAACCTTGCCAGACACCACTTTGGGAAGAACGGATAACAACGGTTCACATCAAATAATATATCGAAGGCATAAAGCTTAAGGGTTGTGTTAATCACTTTATGAGGTACTATCTCAAAGTTATCGTCCCACTGTTAAATTATTTTAAATACACATATAATAAATTCTAAAATTATTTTCAATATGTGTTTAAAAGACTTGTATTGTAATCAATTCAATTCAATTTGTACTTGTATATATGTGTTTGAATTAACACAACATACAATTGTTGTGTTGATACAACCAACACTAACAACATGCATATATATACAACATACACACAAAATGGATTTTTCAAATTAAACTATAAAATAAATTCTCATGAGTTCCTATAAGGTTGTTATGAGAATATATAATCAAGATATTGGTTCATTTATTAACGAACAAATATAATCATAATATGTTATAGGATAGAATTTTAAGCCAAAGGAAAACGAACACGAAACCAGGGCAAAACGTATAGATATCTTATGTTCATTGGTATGTGACTTTTGCAAAAAGTTACCCACACAAAATCAAAAAAAGAAATATACATGTATTCAATTACCAAAGATTGACTAAAACATTCAAAGCAAAACACACGAAATCAATAACTAAGGTTAGTCGAAATCAATAACTAAGGTTAGTCGAAATCCAGAATCATATCGTATGAAGAAAACAACTTCCTCACAGAGGAAGGCAAACACAAGATTTATAGTACCGAATGGAAATCAGACGACAGTTTTAGGGATTTAAAAAGAATTATGTCATGTAGCAATGGATTTCTATTGACCTAGGTATTAGAATTACCTCGTTCATGGGAAATTCCCAGGACCTATTCATCAAAATACATTAATACATTAGTGGTATTAGGATTATCTCGTTCATGAGAAATTCCCACGATCTATACATTAATATATTAGTAGGATTACCTCATTCATGGGAAATTCCCACCATCTATTCATTACCCCTTTTTGCTTTACTAGGCTTGACAAAAAAATAAAATAAAATAGAACAATAAGTTTGACATCGCCTCAAGGTAATAACATCAAGCAATAATAATTAGAAGAGACAAAAAGATCAAGTTAACAACATGGGGAGCTATATCAAATCTAACAAAGCAAGAAGATCAAGTTAACAATCAACAAAGGTCTCGAAGGAGTTATATATAAAAGACTTTGATAGCTAATAATCTAATATGCTAAACTTGTCGGCTTTGTTTTCAAATTAAAATACGTATATGTCTTGTTTTCTTGATTCGTTGGATTTATATTTACATAAATACAATAGAGGAAGTAGTAGGGGAGAAGAGGAGTATTGAGTGTTCACTAGCGTTAGATGGCTAGACCTCAGTTTATAATTAAAAATTAGAGTTTAGCTATGGGCTAGGCTCTTTAACTATTGCCAATTAATAAATTATAAAACAATATAAACATTATTAAATTTTAAATCCTTATTTACTATATTATTATTATTAAATTTTTTTATTACTATATTATCGTTATTTTTGTTGTTATTATTTTTATCATCATTATTATTAATAATATTCTGGGGTATTACAATAGATCAATTATAGATGAGTTTAATAATTGAAAAAACACATAGAGTAAGTCAAATGATGAAGTAATCTTAATTTCTATAATAGATTTCTTTCAATTGTTTTTTTTTGTATATTAGGCCCGTATTTCAAATACTTTTATTTATGATATAACTTTTTTATTTTCGCCCCTCAGTAAAATTCCTGGGTTAGGTGCTAGGTAAAAACTCAGTTGAGAGAACTCAGTTGAGAGGAGGTGCGCTAAAACAAATCAGAAAAATTTGACCCAACTAAGGAATTCACCAAGGTGCGCGAGAGAACTCAGTTGAGAGGAGGTGCGCTAAAACAAATCAGAAAAATTTGACCCAACTAAGGAATTCACCAAGGTGCGCTAAAACAAATCAGAAAAATTTGACCCAACTAAGGAATTCACTCACCATGTGTTCATGTTTTAATTTGGGAGTGTAGATTAATGAGTTGAATCTCCTTACTTACACTTCACCTAGAAATCACATTTGCACATTTGCTAATTTGGGAGTGTAGATTAATGAGTTGAATCTCCTTACATACACTTCACCTAGAAATCACATTTGCTATAAACATCCTAGCCATAACACTACGTCCTGATATTTTCAATAGCCTTTAAATGTTTTATTTTATCAAAAGTTTAGTCTTTTTTAAATGTTAAAAGTGAGGTTCCATATCTATGACAAGTAAAACCATATATTTATAACACTTAAATTTGTAATCAATCAAATCTGACAAGTAGTTTAATTAACTCCAATAATATTAAGATGACTTGTGACACACATGGCTAACCCTAGACTAGGAAAAATATCTTTATATACATAAAAAGCAACTAATATGCATTTACTAAACTAAAATGTCATGGATGTCTAAGGTACGGCAAATCAGAAACACTTATATTTAACACATTTGCACAAAACTCTTCAACTTCATGGTCCCACCGGCAATTTTCACACATGTTTGGGTCATTCTCGTCGTCATCTTCAGTCTCAAAGAACCAGCTTCCGATCTTGAGCCTCCATGTATTCTTACAGGGAATATTACAACAAAGACTCTTTATTGGAGCTTGAGCAACAAAACAACACATGTTCCCCCTGCGAACAAATTCAGCAACTTGGTTCCTACACTCGAGCACACACTTGTGATTCCTTAAGAATCTTAAGTATCCCAAAGCCTCCCCAAATTCTTCTGTCCATAAATTCCCTATTCTCCCGCTTCTCCACATCAGAAGAACAACCATAGCGAAGGCGTACATTGACCTCTTGTGTTGGTTTTGAGCAGCCATACGTACCATTCCCAAACCCTCCTCGTAAAGCTCATAGTTCATAAGATATGCTTCCATGCCTTTTCTGTATAGAGATTCTAAGTTACCACTTAATCTGCAACGCTTTAAGAATGAAGCTTCCTGTGGGATTTCTGGGGATCGAAAGAAAGGAACTCTATCCAAAGAAGCATGCTTGTACACATAGTCCTTGTCTGTGATGCTCATCATCTCTTTGCAAGTCAGTTTCAAGTGATAGAGGTCAGCAAGAGATTGAGACGCCACTTTGGAAGCAATCTCCTCTAATATTTCCGTTGGCAAACAAGTTATAAGCCTACATATTTCTCCATCATACGTATTAAGTTTAATCCTTTTGGGCGCTCCTGAATCAACCATGGTCCCCACTGAAGAAAAGTAAGTTGCAGAATTTGTAAGAGTGATCTGTTATAAAAAAATCAAGAAGAAAAGCAACGTTAAACTCTTTTTTTTTTCCCCCTTTTCCGTACCTGTTCCTGACAAATCCTCTTTGAGAGAACGATGCAACAAAGGTTTTATACTTCAAGAAAATTAAGCTTCTCTTGTGGAGCTTTCAAGGAGAGGCGTGGGTCTATATATAATATACAACCTACCTACTTATCCTAATATCTTTCAAATTTATTTTTAGTTATTTAATTATTTTGATATTCAGAATATTTTGATTGGTTTGTAGATTTTAGATAAAATGATATTCTAAATATATTATACTGAGTAGATGTCATAAATTATCCTAATATATATTCGAACTTTCAACAAATTATACTCCATCTATTCATATGGGGCAATCAATACTAATAATATTTTTTTACCGAAAAATACTAATGATATTTAATAGTATCTGAAAACTCTTCTGCAAGAAATTAAAGTTATCCCGATTATGGGCTGATGCCCCGTATTTCACCAAAAAAAAAAAAGGTTATCCCGATTAAAACTTCCTTTTTTTTTTAATTAAAAAAAAACATATCAGAATGACTCAATATGATTAATTTTCATAAAATTTACAATCAATCTAAACTTTTCTTAACAAAAAAGATGAATGAAACATTTTTTCTTTTTTGGATAACGAAATTTTTTTTTTCATAATCTAAAATCTTAAAAATATTAAAACTAAAATTGTATAGTGATTAAAATAACAATTAATATAAGAATTTAAGAACTTAAATTCATAGCTTTTGATCAAATATGTTTAGAGAGTGAAAAAGAAGAATGCGCAGTAACTTTATCTCTAATCATAAGAATCTTTCAAAATTATTAGTACACACTTTTTAGATTTTTTTTTTTCTATACATTTTTTTGAGTTCAATGTGTGATCATTGATGGATATTTATTTATCTAGGCTTGAATATTAAGAATTAAGAAATTTTTTAATAATTGATTTTTATTTTCAAAATAATATTTAATTACTATCAATTCAGATTTCAGCCATGATTTGTCTATAGTCAAATCAGTGAACCGTACGCTAATACTGCGACTGATTCATTTTTGAGAAATTTAATTCAACGAGTTCTTATTCCACTTATCTATTGGTTTTCATTTAATTCCGGTAATTATTTGATCCTGGGGGTAAATTTTTCAGGGTAGTTTTGAATTTTTACAGTACATCTTTAGAAAAATATTTGTTAAGAATTGCATTTGTTTAGTTTGTTTGAAGACAATAATTATTTTATTTGTTATTTAGAATATTTTGATTGGTTAGAGTATAGATAAAATAATACTCTAAAAATATTATATACAGTGTAGATGCGATAAATTATCCTCATACACATATATGTATACATATTCATACTTTTGACAAATTATCCTCATTCAATATATAAATACCCAAAAAAGCTCAATTTTTGATATAAAACTTAATTCAATTTATTTAAAATTACATTAGGTTATAAAAAATAAATGAGTAAAATATTCCAACCATTCCTCTGCTTTAATTTATTTACATAGATTTCCCTTCTATTTTGAAAACTCATATAGATCTCCTTTAAAATTAAAATATATGTTACACAAACCTCACTTATATTTTAAGATTCTATTTTTATTCACTCAAACCATCGGTTGACTGTTAAGTTTGATTTTTGAACTTTTTTTTTTTTACCAAAATGCCTTTCTTTAACATTATAACTATTTAAACAAATATATATGTAAGTGGGCAAAAATAATATTATATCACCAAAATTTTATCCCAAAAATAGATTTTTTTTAAAAAAACTTTCTAATATGTTAAAAATTTATGAATTTTGAGATTATAAATTTATAATTTGATTTTTTACCATATTTATTGAAATTTATTTATTCTTAGTTTCTTAAATGACTAAAAACATATATTAAACACATTTTGTTTCTCTAAAATATAATAAACTATATATGTTTGAGAGATTGTATTTAGTCATTTAAATTTAGACTTTGATATTTTTTTCTACAAACATTTAGAAAACTTACTCAAATTTTTAAAAGTTTGTGATATTTATAAGTTGTCAACTAAAATTTAGAATTTAACATTAAGAGTAAAGTAGTAAATAAATATTATTTTTATATATATTTCAATGAAAAAATAGATTTTTAAAATATTCTTAATGGAGTTAACGGTTTGGAGTTAAGTCTATATTTTTAAAATAGAGGAGAGTTCTGTATAATTAAGGTAAAACAGAAGGGTGGTTAGAGTATTTTACTTAAAATAAATATATTTCATCATGAGCAATCCATACCATTAACAAAAATATTCTTAATATTTAATAGTATCTAAATTAAAATCTTTATTATTATTATTATTATTATTTTAGAATTTAAAGTAAAACAATGGAGGATCATCTCACTTGCTGTTGGAGGTTCATTTTCTTCTGTATTCTATTCACCTACGTACTCGCCGCTACCGAGTATTCCTCCCCACAAGCACATTTTACCTCATGACGGATGCCCTGTAAAAAAATAAAAATAAAAATCAGAAACTTCTATCAATGCAATGAGGAAGTTCAAGAGGAACACAGAGAGTTCAATTTTTATATAAATTTTGAAATACTTAATTAAAGTCTGTCTTTCAAATATTTCTGTTTTGCACCATGTTTCACCTCTTGTTACAACTTTGTACCTTGTATAAATTACCAACATATAAATAATAATAATAATACCTTAAGTTTCTGAACTTGTTCCTCCAAAGACTGAAGGTACTCGATTTCTCCAGCTTTGTCTGACATAAGGGCATTATATTCTTCTTCAAGAGTTGTTATATCCGCTTCTTTTAGCTCTGACTAGAGGAGCTCATGCATTTAAGAAAATAATTAAATAATTATATTACAAATTATTGATTTTTTAAAGAACAACGCGGGAATCTTATTCATATAACATTAATCCATATCC
This sequence comes from Acacia crassicarpa, assembly GCA_034222035.1. Lineage (NCBI taxonomy): Eukaryota > Viridiplantae > Streptophyta > Magnoliopsida > Fabales > Fabaceae > Acacia > Acacia crassicarpa. The sequence continues at coordinate 54,024,878 of JAWXYG010000001.1, read as the reverse complement.
ACATAAAATTTACAACCATCTTCCAGCCAAGAATCAGTATAAAGGGCCATTTACTACTCGCACATGTAATACAAACGCCTGCGAAATAACAACCAACCTTATAAGTATTTGTTCTGTACTTCACATCCTCAATAGCTTGTCTCATCTGAGGAGCAAGATAAACTCTTAAAAGATGAATAAGAAACCATGTTCAACAACAAAGTACATATTATAATAGTGATTGTGATTTTTTTCGCAATGTTAAGGAATTGGAATTCTTTCTCCGTAATTGAAGAACGTAACATATTTTGCCAACAACTGCTGATAAAACATTCCACTATATGGTTGAGAACTGAAGATATTACCTTCAACCCTTCAAAGTGGAAAAGATTGATTGTCAAGACAGAAATATCTATCTTAGCTAACTATAAAAGGGGGGAAAACCATCCAGTTAACACAACAAAGAACACAAGTCAAATAAAAATCAAAGATTTTTTTAAAGCTTGAAAATTGGCCCTTCCCTAACGTTCATTTTTCACATCCACCAAAATTAATAACTTCAGATGTAAACAGCTTTGTCCATGACTTGAGAAAACAGATTATGTAAAAAAGACCACTCACAACTTGGGAGTAAATTGCGGGGCAAAATGGGGAAAAACAAGAGCCAAACTGAGGAAGCAGAACTGTTACTCTATTGTTAGATATTTTGATTAGAAATACATGGGTCAATATGTCAATGTCTCGATAGTTCTTTAATATATAAATAACCTACTTTCCTTAAATATAGCAGACCTAGGTACCAGGCACTGCATGGTAGCAAGCTAATAGAAGGACAAGGGTTACTTCTTCCTTTGCAGTTCCGATGACCAGGCAAGGAAACATGTGACTACAATCTCATTTGAAACAATCTTTAATCCCCAACACGCTCGGTTGTTATTTCATAACTAGCAATCAATATTCTGCCTGGTTATTTTCCAAAAGCTTCCAAAATGTAGACGTTTTCCATAACATAATTTGGCAATACAGAATGACAACAATCATCAATACATGCATACTGGTATGATTTTATTCAATGATTATATATTAATGATCTTGTTATGGAAATAGTTGATTATCACTTTTTTTATTACTACCTCCGGTCCGAATTATAAAAGCTAGTTGACTTTCTTTGAAGAAATTAAGGAAGCTAAATAAGTTACTTGATCATTTCATATGTCGTGTATCCTTAAATTATATATTAGTTTATTAGTTAAATTAAGTAGTTTGAAGAAAAAAATAAAAATTAAAATACTCTAAAGTAATTTAATTAGCTTCCTTAATTTCTCCAAAAAAGTCAATTAGCTTTTATAATTAGGACCGGATGGAGTATTATATCATTCTGTTTTACAAGCAACATGACTTTCTTAGTTTATATAACTTCATCTCACAGATATAATTCCTTGCAATTCACAGGGGCCGCATTGGTTCTGCTGCAATTTTGGTTTTTGTGCTCAAACCCCACTCATGGCGTTAATTGAACTTGTGATTTACGCAATCCTCAAAGTGTTATCTAAATAAAATGTTTTGCTGCATGCTTTGAAAAAAATTTACGTAGTCAAGTATGGACTCAACAACCAAGAACTCTTGTAATAATATTTTGCTGTTTCAAAGGATTCATATAAGGAACCTTGTTATTCTCTGCAAAAAGATTGGATTTCAGAAGTAAAATCTCATCAAGCCTTGCTTTAGCTGAATCCAACTGGATCCTTAATCCCTTCATTGCATCACCTGCCTGTCACACAAAGGTAAAAAATGACTGATTCCAACTTCAAATCAAGCATTGAATGACAACTTACCAATGAAACTGAATTACCATATTATCCATGATAAAGTTGTTATCAGCGATTGCCTCCCCTGCAAGATATGTTCATAAAAACATGGCCAGGGCATCAAATTCAGTTTAAGGACTTCACTTTTCAAATTTGTAAGTTGTAACCCACAGAAAGGAGTGGCTTTCCTTTCCCTTATCATCAATCTTTAGAAACTACGTTTCATGAAATCAACAGCATTTTAATTTAGTGTTTCATTAGTTGAATATGTAATATAAGCTTGGAAATAAAAGCATTGATTTAGAAAGAGTTTGAAAACAAAAATATAAAAGACATTGTCAAAGCAGGTACAACAAATAAATCTGAAAGTTGCTCAAAATAGGTCAGAGTCTTGCCTGCAGGAATGCCCCTTTGTACATCACCTTTATCCTTCCTCTGCATAAATTAAAATTGACAATTACCGGTAGGACATAGTGAAAATTTACATATTAAAGGGAAAAACTGACAATAACTCTCCATAATGAACAAGCTTAGCAGTACATTCACCCAGAGACCAAGTTTCTTATTCTATATTCTACATATTTCATTTTACAAAATTGTATAGAATTAGCACATGAAATTGTAGGAAAAGGTGATTGAGGTTGGAGGCTGATATTGCTGAGAACCAATTTGGATTCATGCCAGGAAGGTCCACAACGGAAGCGATTTATTTATTCACGGGGGTAATGGAAAAGTATCGGAGCAAAGGAAGGGATTGCATATAGTTTTCATTGATTTGGAAAAAAAGTATGACCATGTGCCAAGAGATGTACTTTGGAAAGCCTTAGGAAAGAAGGGGGTGCGGGTTGCATATATCAAAGTCATTCAAGACATGTATGAGGGGGTTACAACCAATGATAGAACGCCTGAAGGTGTTACAAAGGACTTTCCCATAAAGATTGGCCTACATCAAGGATCAACTTTGAGCTCTTATTTGTTTAACCTAGTGGTAGATGTTCTAACTGAGCCTATAAAACAAGAGATCACTAAATGCATGCTCTTTGTGGATGATATAGTTCTGTTACTTAAATCTAGAGAGGAAATTAATTCTAAACTTGAGATATGGAGGGGACTTTGGAATTGAAGGGCTATCGTCTAAGTAGGAGAAAAACTAAATATATGCATTGCAATTTTGATAAGAGACAAGGTAGAAGTGAAATGGAAGTTAAATTGTTTTTTTTTTTTTTTTTTGGGGGGGGGGGGGGGGGGGGGAGGGGGGGAGTCATTCCACAGATGACAAAATTTAGATATTTGGGATCAATTACCCAACAAGATGGTGAAATTGATGGAGATGTTAATCACATTATTCAAGCTGGTTGGTATAAATGGAGAAATGCTACTTAAGTTATTTGTGATCAGAAAGTACCTAATAAGGTAAAAGAGAAGTTTTATTGCACTGCTATAAGACCAACAATGCCATAAGTTAGTGAGTGTTGAGCTTTAAAGGGACAACATGAACATAAAATGGGGATAGCCGAGATGAGGACGTTGAAATGGATGTGTGATCATACAAGAAGAGCCAAGATTCGTAATATACATGAACAAGTTGGAGTGGCTTCTATTGAAGAAAAAATGGTAGAAAGGCACTGAGGTGGTTTGGACTTGTTCAACAAAGGCCATTGTGTGCTTCGGTGAGAAGGGTTAGTCAAGCAGTATGGAGTCCTATAAAACAAGGTCGAGGAAGACCAAAGCGAATGCTCAATGAGGTCATAGAGAGAGATCTTTTGGTAAATAATATATCTAAAGATATTGTTTTCGATAGAGCACAATGGCATCATGCGATCTATGTAGCTAATCCTATCTAGTAGGATAAAGGTCTTATTGTTGTTGTTGTATAAAATTAGCAAATACGTACCACTTCCTGCTCCTTTACTTGTCTGCCATTTTTCTTGGAACTAATCCATTCCTGTCATGGATTTAAATTTAATCCAAATGTTCAAGAACTAAATGAAAACTCACATGAAAAGCAATCATAAAATTAAACCTGTTGTTGCTGTAATCTGGCACACATATCCTCTTCAACCATTCTGTAGTAAGCTCTGACAGACAACAATATTTTAGAGGGGTATCTAGTACATGTATAAGGTCATTATTTATGTAGTATCCTTAATTACCTCTTCTCTACAAGTTTGGCAGATAACCCAAGTCTCTCTTGTTGAATAAGTTCAAGAGTCTGTTGGTAGAAATTCATCAACAAATCCAGCAAGACGGCATAATATCAGATTATTTCTCCTTTCTTTCCCTATTTCTTTCATTTCTAATTAGGTACCAGATTAGTCACCCCATCATTAAAACAGGAAAACAAATGTGGTCATGAGGCATCCGAACTGTGAGTTTTAATTCACAACTCTCAAATAATTTTGCATTTAAATTTAATTGAAAACCATATCAAAATGCTTCCCCCCCCCCCCCCCCAAAAAAAAAAAATTTATATTTCTTTGATTCTTTCATTTATTAGTGAAATCTTAATATTCTAGGTTGTCATACTTGAGGGGGGCATCAATCTATAACAGAGAAACGGCTAGCTCAATGTAAACTTTTATCTCAACATATTTGAGCGGGGTTGATAAGTTTAATTATTTTGTTTATGATATGTTTAGTTTTGTGCACTCTTATAATAGACAACTATAAAGAATAAACAGGTCCTTGTCACATTCAATTGCTGTAAAAAGGTTGACGCTCCCATGACTGATGACCAAATTGCAATTATAGGTGGTAAATCAGTTTGAAAAAATTACCTCTCAACATAGTAAATGCAAAGACAAAAATGAACTAAGAATAAGACGATAATTAAAGATAATCTTGAAAATTGGGCTAAAGCCAGTCGCCTGCTCTAGAAGCATACCCCTGACTTTTGCTTCAATGACTCATGAATTAACCCACAGAAGATGGTCCTCTCAGATTTCTAGTTTAAAGAAGATATGATCAAGATGACATCCTGGATATTCCAAGTAAGGAAGGATAACTAAAAGGAAAAGGTAAAATAGTGAAATATTCAGATTTGCAAAACCAAGAAATGTTGCATAAGCGAAAAGCACCTGACAAACCTGGTATTCTGCCATGATATCAACAAAGACTAGAATCTAAGTTCAAAATCATTGGATATAAAATAAATGTAACACATTAAGTTCTATCTTTTCCCAAGAGTGGCAAAGAAAGAACAATTTAATTTAACCTTGGGCTGACAGTTAAAGTTCCGCCAATCATACAAACTTCTTTTCTCTGTGTAACTAATTTACACAGATAGATTTAAAAGCCAGTTGGGTAAAAAGTATGTGCAGACAAATAAATCTACCCATTTAGAAGTTACCTGGGAAATTGTAGATGAATCAACCTCCAAAGAGGAAATATTTCTCTGTTTTTCTAAGCTTTTAGAGCATATCTCACCCTTTGCCTTCCTGATCATTTCAATATCTTCTCTAACTTGTATCATTTCAGATTTTTCTACGCAAAAAATAAGAAGCTCAGATAATTTAGAGTACGATATTCACCATCCAAACTTTAGAGGAAATTCAAATATAAATTTAAAAAGAATGATTTTAGTTGTACAGTAGAATTGCATGGCCCTTTTAAATAGAGGGTGAATTATAGGGAAAAAGACGCGTGACCAAAAGACACAAAGAAATATAAATGTCTAGCTAGCAGCAATATTCACTCTTGAAACATGTTCTTAGCATTTTACCAGCAAAGACTAAGTCTCAGTCAGTTAGACAACAACAAAATAAAGAGAGCATGAGCTTAATCATCCAAGAATTTGATTATTTAGGTTTAGTTTTCATACAAGGACTCTGAATGTGATCTCAAATTTTTCAACCACATATGCTTGCGAGTAATTTTACAAACACTTAGGCAATGTCCGCTTCTTCAATTGTTCTGGTCAAGGCACGTGTTTAGGCGTGAAATGGATTATATAGATTTCAGTAGGTCTCAGTAAAATGTTCATGTGCTCTTTGTTCTTTTGAAGTTATTAAAACTAGAAAAGTTCAGATGCTCTTTGGTTTGGGAAAGGAACTTTAACAGAGGAATATATTGGTAGATGCTAATCTTGAGCAGAATCGAAGCATTGTAGTCCATATTTCACCATTCTCAGCAAATTTACACGAAAAAAGACAAAGAAAAGTACAATTACAACAAAGAAACTGGCAGAGAAGGAGACCTGACTCGATGTCTCTTTCCAAAGTGCGGACGTTCGTCAACTGCATTTCCTCCTCCGCAGAAATCTTCGCTGCTTGATCCTCAACATCTGCACATAATTCAACGAATTCACTTTCAGATCACGAAACTAAATCGGAAAACGATGATATGGTCCGAATCGGCACCGTTCATTTCAAAGCGCAAGGCCTTCATATACTGCAAGTAATCCTCCATAATGTTCAGAATAAAAACAAGAGACAAGAACCGATTCAGAATTTCTTGCGATTTCACAGGGATGAATCGCGAGTAGCAAAGTGAGGTTTTCTCAGTAGAAGGAATCTTGAAGAAGAGAGCAAAAGTGATTTGTTTGTTGCTTGGGAAGGGGCGATTTTGGAGGGAAAAATGAGTGAGAGAAACGGGTGGGGAAACTGGTGACGTGTATTTATACCCGAATCCAACGTGGAGTCTGTGGCAGCATTTTTGTTTGTTTGTTTGTTTTTATACGAAAAATGGTGGCAAAGTGTGCATTCACAAGGAAATCAAGACCTCTTGCTTAAGCGGTCAAAGCCCTTTCCACTTAGGCCAACTCCTACGGGTGCTGGTATGTGGCAGCATATTGTGATTTCCGCATATGCTGTATTAAGAGTTAAACCCAATTCGGTCAATTGCCATTGAAGTGATTGAACCCATTTCCTTTCTTTAATAAAAATCATTTATATAAAAATGAGAAAGATTTGTATATAAAGTCAATGGATTTGGTTAGGGTGTGTATGGTAACACTCACAGAATAACTTTTTTTTTTTAATTTCTGTGCTCAAGGAACAAAAATGGATAGGAATTGTGTTTGGTAAATCCAGTTTTTTTTTTTGCTTTCGAGATGAACCAGTTTATTTTTTGTGCTGAGTAGTAAAAAAAGAAGTTAACAATTTTGGCTTCTCTATTCTAGGGCAAAAAATCAGAATTTATTTTTCCCGACCGAAATAAAAATTTACTCTCGTTCACCAACACCACCACTGCCGTTGTCACCCCCAACACCATCGTCGCCCCACCACCCTGCCACCACCACTGACACCGCTGCCGTTGCCACCACCCCACCACCGCCGCCACCGCCATCGCCACCGCCCCACCACCACCACCACCACTGCCACCGCCCCACCGCCACCACCCCACCCCCACCGCCATCGCCGCATAAATAATTTTTTTAGGAAATTTAAATTTAAGTTTATTTGTAAAGTATAATAATTATATTAATTATTAAAGAAAAGGACAAAATGGTCAAAATAACTTATTAATCCTTCATCTTCCTCCCTTACTATTTTTTTAACTCCCAAACAAGGGGAGGAAAAATGTGTTACCAAACGTAATTCTGATTCTCGGAGTAAAAATAAAATGGGTTAACAAACGTAATTCTGATTCTCAAAATTCTTCCAAAGCACAGAATCAGAAAAAACTGTTTCATCTCAGAAACAGTACTGGGCAACAGAATGGTTGCCATACACACCTCTAATGTCCACGGCAGGGCAGCGGCTGCTGCCATCGATGCATAAAACTCCGACGTTTTGGCTTAGTTTTAAGGAACCTTTGCCTTTCTTAAGGGGAATAAAAAATTAAGGTGCTGACATATACTAAAAAGATACTTCAAGTTATTAATAGGTGCTAAAAAAATACTTCATAATCTTAAAAAATTATTTTAATATCTTAAAAAAAATATCGTGTAGTATATTTTTAGTATCAATCAATAATGTAAAATATTTTTTTAGTACTAGTTGGAATCCTGAAATATTTTTTTCAAGATCATAAAATAACTTTTCAATTCTAGTCAGTGTCCTGAAATATATTTTTAGTACCAGTCAGTACCCTAAAATAAATTTTCAAGTATTTTCAGTACGAGTCAGTATTCTGAAGTATATTTTAAGTACCAGTCAATATTCTAAAATATTTTTTAAAAATCCTAAAATAATTTTTTAAAGATCCTAAAATAATTTTTTAAGATTATGAATTATTTTTTTTAATACTTGTCAATAGCATGAAGTATTTTTTTTAGCACCCGTTACTCGGCAGCACCTTATTATTATTTTTTTTTTAAGGACAAAGGTTCCTTAAAATTGCGCCAAAACGGCGCAATTTTATGCATAGGATGCCAAGGCTGACTAAATCTAAAGTCGATGCCATGTAGCTCAAAGAGTAAGAATGCAATAAAACCTCCTATTCTTAATTTAATTATGAAAGATACAAATATCTAATTATTTAATTTGAGTAGATGAAATATGTTAGTTAAATAGTTAGTTGATAAAAAAGTTAAGTTAATTAATGAGATACTCTAATCCAATTCTAAATACATTACACTACAAACTTTATCTTATATTTAGGACTAGAAGTAGTATAATACATATTTATCTAATTTAATTAGATTAAATAAGTTAGTAAAATTAATTAATATCACATGTATTATCTTCCTTAAATCACTTATTTCCTTTCTTTCTTGATTTTGTGGAGGAAACATCAATAGGAGTAAATTAGGAAAATATTGATAAATTTAAAAACTATTTTTTATATTTAGAACCAAAATCAACTCTTTAAATATATCTTATATTAAGAATTGAATGAAGTATTTATTTATTTATTTTTTTTGCTACTATATTTATTTTATTTTATTTTATATAAAACACCCCAAAACCTTTCTTAATTCCTTCCCTCTCTCCTAACTTGATTATTATTAGAGTTGGAAAATTAGGTCAAGCATGTTGGGCCGGCCTGTTTAAGTTCTAGCCCCCCCCCTTTTTTTTTTGGTGGAAAGGAAATTTATATTAATACTAACGATAAAAATTACAACAGAACATGACAAATTACATTGAGAAGACAAACTGGAACAAGAAGGCTGAAAAATACAAAAAAACCAAAACAAATGTAATGAAAGTTAATCACCACAAAATATAAGAGAGTAAAAGCAACAGCAAGAACTCCAGCAGCTTCCTGAACATCCAAAGTTAAAAGTGACGTGAAAGGAGGTGTTAGTTGCAAAACCCACCCGATCGGGCACACCTTCTTATAAGAATATGCTGCACATAGATTAGCTACATAAATGCCCTGACTTAGGGAATAGGACAGAAAAAACCCAACCTCAGAAAAGGAAAGACCACTAAAATCTTGCAAAATGCTTTTGCTCCTCCAATGAAGCAATTCTGGTGATGTCAACCACCTCCCAAACAAATTTTGGCTAACACTAGCGAGTTGGATTTGCCACCATCGAACAATCCTACCAATGATTCTCACATATGTAAGGCACAAAATATAATCGACCACTGGAAAAGGCCTTCCCCCAAAATTCCAAATCCAAATCACCACAAAACACCCCCATAAATCTTCAAATCCAAAACCACATCAGAAGAAACACGTAAGCATACAACAATAAACACCAACGCATTGGAACAAGAACAGGAACAAAATAGACAGCCAGGAAAAAACAGAACAGGAAGAACATCCCCTTCGCCGGAAACCACCGTTGATCTGGAGACCATCATCACGCCGGAGGCTATCGTTGAGGAAGTCGTCCAAACAAAAGCTCCCACCGCCAAGATGAGAGAGGACCACCATTGCATCCAGAAGACAGAGGGACGCTGGAGCCGGAGAGACTACGAGGCCAGAGACCAGAGAAGAGCCAACGCCAAAGAAGACTGACGGTCGCCGCTTTATGTCCCTGTTCCGACCTAAAAACCGTCTGAACTAGACTCATCGATAGCCGATCTGAGCTTCTGCCGCTATAGTGGTACGAGAGGAGGCTCGCCGCCGGCGAGATAGAAGCTAGCTGGATTTGCGGAGGATGCGTGAGCGTTGGTTTGCTAGGGTTTTGCTGAGCACGGGACTCGGACTCTAAAAACGCAAAAACTGTAAGTTCTGGCCCTTTGAGGGTTTAGTTTGAAAATTAGAGGAGTTAAATGAAATTGGTTCTATAGAGCTAGCCCTAAAGGGTCTTAGACTTAAAAGGGCTAGCCCTGCAGGGCTTTAGGTTGGCCCGTTAGACCCTAATAAATCTTTTTTTTTTTTAAATGTAATAAGGATTTGAAAAAGATGTCCCCACATTTAAATATTAATTGAAAATGAAAGTTAGCTTGCTCCTTATATTAGCGACCTTCTCATCACAAGTCATTGGTCAATCTTGCTATAGAAATATTGTATATATAATACTTTAAATTTAAACCTAGATATGCCTCTTATATGTTTTATATGAGTTATTTGTGAACAATAGTTTGTTTTTTTATTACAAATTAGTGAATATATTTATTTGTTGGATAATTCATGTTGTTTGGATATTAATATTGACAACATTTATTTGATGAATTAGAACTTTAATTGTTGTAATTTACTAATTATATTTCCTTAGAAAAAATGATAGAAAATAGTTAAAATTAGAAATAGTAACTTCTAGGCCCTATAGGGCAGGCCCTAGCGCTCTTAGACCATGCTTTGAAAAGCAGATATTTTTCTTACCCAGGTCCTGTAGGGCCGACCCTATTAGATGTTATACCTCATTTCTAGCTTTAATTATTGTTGAGAGAATATTAATTAGATTACTTTTAAAAAAATTGATAAATATGTAAAAACTCTAATTAAGTTCTACGAGGAAGTATATTAGAATAAGTTGGTTGAATTTTATATTTTTTTAATTGATCGTGAAACAGTGTCTTTCCTGAGTCTAAAAAAATAGCAATATCCGTCAATGCAAATAACAGTAATCAACTAGAAAATGATCTTACCATTTAAACAAGTGATTACTATTTTCACAAACATGCATATGTTCTACACTACTATAAAAATTAAATTTAATTACACTAATTAATGTCTGTTTTCAAAAAACAAGAGTTAAAAAGCAGACAATGATATTTTTAAAGTTTTGACTTAATTAACTTTCAACGAATATCTTTAAAATTTTGAAGATTTTTGAAAAAACAGTTATAGTTGTTAAAGAAAAGAAAAAAAAGAAAAAGGAGGAATATGAAGTTACAATTGTCGTTTTTAAAGAAACAATCTTTGTAACTTAATATTCATTTTTTTAAAAATTTTTTGACTTAACTTTCATCTACTATTTTAAGAAAACAGTAGTTGAAAAAAGAAAATATTTAAAATTTTCAGTCTTATACTTTTCTGCCTCTGACATTTTGTTCAAATATTTAAAAATATTTTGTTTTTGCCATTTATCCAGTGGTTGCCGTCTTCTTGAGGCATCATCGTCATTGCCATTCGTCCACTTTTTTCCTTCAATTGTTTGCCTCACAGCTCTTTCAAAATCAAGTGGTTCCTCTTGTCCATTGCTTTAGTTTTCTTCTCCCTCATCATGATTCTTCGCTACTACTCAGAATCGGGAGCACACTTCGGTTCTAGCAGTCCAAATGGCTATTATCCCATTGAAGATGCTCCTCTAAATGAATCTCGAATCGAAATATCGGGCGTTGAAGACATCAATGAGGAGGTATTAATTAATTGATTTTTACAGAAAAATATTCACTGAATAAATATTTTGAAGTAATACATTCTTCATAAATTTTGCTTCCCTTTTAAGTCTCTATTCTCTTAATTCTGTCCATCATCTCACTAACCAAGACGCTTGCATTGGAATCATAACTTTGTCATAAAATTTTTTATTTTCTTTTTTTGATAACTTTGCCGCTGTTTCCTTTCTGATTCCGTTCAATATCCGGTAACTATTTCCCGTTTAATTTCCCGGTTACATATTCTGTTTTCCAGGTGAATTGTAATTGCTGTGTTATTATTCATTATTGTTTTAATGACAGTTTCGTTGCTTCTTATAAAATCACTCACCCCTCAATCATTTACAAACAATTCAACATTGATTTCTGTAAACATTTGCCATTGTTTCCTCGAAAATCCTCACAAGTTATTTTCCCACCTTCCTTTAGCATTCAAATCCAAACCGATAAACCTTTTCGACCATCTTTTATTTCTCCGAAGGAAAATTAGGGTTCTTAAACTCAAATTGAAACCACCCTAGAAACAACTTTGGCCCCTGTAATAGTCAAAAGTCATTTTTCAACCACGTTTAGGTGAACCAAAATACAACAATAACAAGCCTTATTCAATAGATATTCATAGAGCTTTCTTTTATCGAAAGTCTAACATAACCCTTAAAACCCTCGTCGTCCTTTATCTGGACTTGGAACTGTAACACAGGAAGAGTTGTTTACATGAATTGCAATTGTAAAGGACATGAACGACATTCTTGGGGATAATTTAATGGTTGAGATATTGTCAAGGCTGGTGATAGAAGACATGGCGATATGTTCATGCGTGTGCAAGTCATGGAACAATCTGATAAACGAACCGTCGTTTATGAAGAGTGTGTGTGATAGGGTTTCCAAAGCAGAGAGAATATTCAAGAAGGATCTGAAACTGTTCTGTGAGATTTACCACAAGGACAACAACAGAATGAGGTTGATCAATTTGAACGCTTCAAGTATTGCCAAAGGAATGAAACGAAAAGCTTCCATTATAAGACAACGAAACTATGATCTTCGATATTCTCAGGGTTTGGACATTGCTTATTTTAGAGCTGTTAATTGCTATTCTTCTACTGCTTTCATTGCTTTAATGATGAACTCAGCATTAGATGATCATTAATCATATGCTAATTTCTATATTTATTCATTCATGTATTCACGAGAATGTGGTTGTGTATGTGGTTGATATATCGTTATAAATATTTATCCACTATTTTCACTTCATATTTCTCTATGAATCCACGGATATATTTACTTTAAAATTCACATTAGTATTAATACAAATAGTTAAATGATCATTAAAATTGGTTAAAAGCAATAAATATATATGTTAAAAAATGCAACTTTGCTTTTTGAAAATGCCCTTATTTATCGGGGTTACGTGGACAATTAATGCAACAAGATTAACCAATAGTTAATGAGGCAAAAATTAGACAATGCTGCTAAATTTCAGACATAATGTGTCCTATAAATAGAGACTTCTTATCCCTGAAAAATTTCTCATACCACTCTTATCAGTGGACGGAACCAGGAATCAAAATGCGGGGAATAACAGACTATAATTCAAGTATTTGTGAAATTACATTCAGCCCTATAAATGTTTTAATATTTTTTAGTCCCTCCATAAAAATGGGGACTAAAGTGAAAAAAGTGAAAGTTTTACGAGACTGAAATATAATTTTTTAAACTTTTGGGTTAAATTTTGTAATATTAGGGGGCGGGGGTCACCCCTAGCCTCATGTAGGTTTGTCCCTCATTCTTTTATATCCTTATTGTTAGTCTTTTGTAGAAACTTTTTTCTTTCTTACATAAATATAAGTTCATTTGTAAGATTATTAATAACTATTTTTCAATTTACTCTTATTTAATTATTATTTGAAGGAGAGAAAGAGGAAAGAGAGAGAAGCGACGAGAATACTTTATAAATATAGAAATTTTTTAAATAAGAGTAAACTTGAATAGCGGTAAATGAGTTAAATGCCATTTTTTCATTACATTTAATAGCGGTAAAAATAATATTATTAATTACGCTATAGGTGGACTTATAATAAGAACAAAGAATTTTTATTTTACAAAACTTATAAAAAAAGGATCAGAAATAAGTCACTTGTTACTTGTGGGAAGCTTAATTATCGCTTTTTATTTTATTCTTATTTAATTTTTGTAGAAAAAAAAGAAGAAGAAAGAAAAAAAGGAATGTAAGCATTATCCTCCGACCAAATATTCTTATTTAATTTTTGTAGAAAAAAAAGAAGAAGAAAGAAAAAAAGGAATGTAAGCATTATCCTCCGACCAAAAGCATTGCCTAAAATGGTGCTGTACTACATTTTTATTTGGTTTGTAAGATGCACATATACCATTCCCACAAGGGTTCATTTAGAAGTCAACGCTGAACAGATATTTAAAAAACAAGTGTATTATAAAGAAAATGAAAAGAAAAAAAACTTTAATTAAAATTGCAAAATCTTAAATCAAATTTATTATCGAGAATTGATAAAATAATATAAGCAATTCATAAATCATTTTATGAGAAACACCTAATTTGAGATTTTTCAATTTCAAAATTCTTTTTATTTCATTCTCCCAGTATTATATTTATAACAAGAAACCGAAAAAGGTATATAAAGTATACAGTATGCGTGTGTCGGATATTTTAAGTGGGGAATAAATGGTTTTCTTTATATTTTAATCAAATTCATTTTGTAGCCACTGAATTATTTTTTCTCCATCCTTAATATAAGACCTTCTTAATTAATTTGTGTAAATTAAAGAAATGAAATAAATGATAGTAAATATATGAGAAAAAATTGATTAAGATCTTATATTTAATTAGGATCAAATCCAACTTTCTTTTTTTTTTTTTTTTGATAAAAAAATCCAACTTTCCAACTAACTTTTTTTAATATTAAGGATATTTGTTTAGTTGTATTAAATTTTGTAATAACATTCATTTTATTACAATACTATTATTTCAATAATATGACCAATTATATATAAGGGGGTTGCTTTCTAGTCTTGATCACTTCATTTTAATTCTCCTCTATTGCTATATCTCCTGTGTAGTTCTGTTATCTTGATTTTTTAAGAAAAATTTATTTAATTTTGAGGAATGTGTGTAAGTGAATACTAGTGTGCTTAAGCATGACTCAGGTCATTAAATCTCCTATATCCCGCCAACATTACATTATTACATTAACTCTATTGAATACATTTATTTGCGTGTGATGGAAAAACACACAGACACACATATATATATGGAAAAGTATTTCTCCAGTTACTGGAGATAAGTTATCTCTAGTGACCCCCAAAACTACGTCGTTTTGAATTAACGAAGAGTGTATTTATAATTTTAGGTGAATTAATGAAGAGTGCAAAATTACGGAAACACCTTTCTGTTGGTTATGATTAGTTTTAATGATGTCTTATACAGATCCATTATTTAAAGCAAAAAGATTCAGTAATATAAATATTTTCTACATTGACTAATTGCTATATTTAATGTAGATTATTCTAAATTAAATTATGGAGAATAATCAAGAAGGAGATAAGAGATTAATAGAAAGAAGAACTTGCAGAGGTTGTCAGGGAAGCAAGAAGTTATCAGAGTATTTTGGAAATAACCAAGAAGAAGAGGAGATATTGAAGAATGTATAACTTGCTAAGAATGATGAGTCCAAGTTGAATGACAAAGAATGATCAAGAAAAGAAAAGAAAGAAAGAGTTGGATTATGAAGAATAATTAAGATGGGAGATTAAAGAAGGAAGAACTTATTGAATGAAATGAGAATATAATTATTCAAGTTCTTATATTGATGTTAGAAGGCTCCAATATCATATGAAAGTTCGAATGGCTCAATTCAGAATTAAAACAAGCAAAAAAGAGGTTTTGGATGAGAAAACTTGAGTTAAGGACTCAAAACTCGAGTTTTAAGTGTCTTCAGCATTTCTGGCGTCTCTGGACTAGGAAAACTCGAGTTTCCAAGTGAAACCTCAAGTTTTCAGCATTGATCAGCAACTCTGGTCTACTCTGTTTCATGTTCAGCTTGGGCGAGGTCTAGTAATTCGATGATATCTCCCAAACCAGAGATCCGATTGAGGTGAAACTAGTGGCATATGAAACTAGACTCCCAATGTATCATTTTGATATAAATTTAAAGCCAAAAGGAGTTCAAATTAAGGAGATATGAATTGTTGAAGTTGATAGAAAAATCCATGCCATACAGCAGACCAAGCTTCAATTTTTTGAGTGTAACTTACAAACTAAAAATCAGATTGAGCTAAAATCAGTGATATATGAAAGTAGACTCAAAAGGATTTCCATCAAGACTTGAACGGACCAAAACGGAGTTGAGTCCAGGGAGATATGGCCTTTGAAACTTGATAGTTAGTTCAGGACGTTGCAAAAACGCTAGTCAAGAACAACCTTCATTCATCGGATTATAACGAACATAATACAATAAGTTTGGAGCTGATTCTTCTTGCATTGGATTCTTACCTCGAGCTTGGACATGTAATTTTTAGTTTAAGATTGGTCAAGAATTTTCCAAATTTTTTTTTAACAAAGCAAAACTGCCGGTTTTCAGAGAAAACTCAAGGTTTCATCACACAGAGACTTCTCAGCATTTTCTGGAAAATGCAAAACTCAAGGTTTTTGTTAAAACTTCAAGGTTTTGCCTTACAGAGAGTCTCCTAAGTTTTGAATACTTGAAAACCTCCAATTTTTGTCTAAAACCTCCAGTTTCTGTTTTAACGTGAAAATTCCAGGTTTTCACAAGTTTTGTGAAACCTCAAGGTTTGACTTGACAGAGAGGATTTGTGTTTTAACCAGTTTTCAAAACCTTCAGTTTTGTGAAAAACCTACAGTTTTAGTTTTGCCCAGTTTTCTCAAAGTTTTCACAATTAAGAGAAAACTCGAGGTTGCAGGACAAACCTCGAGGTTTGTCCAGGCAGAGGGCATCTGTGTTTCTCAGTTTACAAAACCTCCAGTTTTACTTCAAAACCTCCAGTTTTCCATGGTGGCACGAAAACTCAAAGTTTTCACATTTAAGTGAAAACTCGAGGTTTGGTGAGAAACCTCAAGGTTTTGGAAACCAGAGAGTACATGTCTTTCCTCTGATTTCGAAAACCTCTAGTTTCTAAGAAAACCTCCAGGTTTTGACTTGGCACGATTTCTTAAAGGTTTCATATTCAAATGAAACCTCGAGGTTTCTGGGAAAACCTCGAGGTTTGGCCAAGTAGAGAGTTTGATGCTTTTCTCAGTTTTGAAAACCTCCGGTTTCTGATGTAAACCTCCAGTTTTGATGTTTTGGACTTAAATCGATTTTACATGCTACAGTCGAAACCTCAAGGTTTGAGCGACAAACCTCAAGGTTTAATCGCAGGTCCAGAAATTCAAATTTGACGAATTTGGAAAACCTTCTTATTTGATCTTAATACTTCCTATCATCATTCTTTAATGTTCCTAGCTATGTTTAATCAATTTGTTAGTGAGTTTCAGGTGATTAAACGAAGGATTAGATGCAAATCTTCAAAATATCATATTTGTGTCAGAACATCAAAAGCTGTGCAAAAGTTCTAACACTAGTTTCTAACGGCTATATTTCTTTATCCAACAGTCATTGAATCTTCTCAACGGTCATATATTGATCTCTACCTATAAAAGAAGAATCATTCAAGGTTGATGAGAGAGAGCTTGCACTATCAAGATGCCAACACTTTGAATTCATCATCTTTCTCAAACACACTCTGTTTTTTCAATGCTTACATAGTTCATCGTAGAGAGTGAGATTATTTGTAATGCACTTCAATGTTTATCTTATTCACTTCTGAGAAAGAAGATTCATTATAAACATTCTATCTGTTTATGTGAGAGTTACTCAAGATTAGGTGATTTTGAGAGGGAAACAGATTGTAACCTTACAATGTGTAAGGGGGAGTATCTCGGTGAGAGATTTGGCTTCACAAATGCATGGGTGAACTTGTAGTTTGTAAATGCTTCTCTTGTGCCCGGATTAAACGAGAGGATAGTGGATTGAAAATCTCAAGTGGAGCTTGAGGACTAGATGTAGGTCAAGGATTGAACTGAATCAGGATAAATCTCAGTTTGCATATTCTCTTCCCTTCTCTCTTATATTTCCAGCATATATGCTTGAATGACTGTCTATTGTTTTATAACTCTTTACTGTCATACAAACTCATTTTACTGAGTTGCAAAAAGATTTTCAAAGTTCCTAAGTTTTTATACTTCACCCAATTCACCTCCCTTTTGGGTTCAGCCGGTTCTTACACCTTCGTTAATCCAAAACGACGTAGTTTTGGGAGTCATTTGAGATAACTTATCTCCAATGACTGGAGAAATTCTTTACCCATATTTATATATACACACATATACATATAGGGAAATATAGTTCTTATGTTGTAGAACAAGTTGTAACACCCTGTTTTCTATAGCGTTTTCGAAATAATGTTATCAGAGTTCAAAAGGTTTAATTAGAGTAGAGCATCGGAATAATGGTGAAAACGAGTAACTAATCAACATTCAACAATAATGTATCTATGTACTGTTACAGTCATCCCAATATTCGAATATTCAAAGGGCAAAAACGGGAAATAAAAATTCCAAAAGAAATCTCCTCATCCGCTCCGTCACGCTATCTACTTACCCTTCTCCTCGGACTGGCCTCCTGAGGGTCCTGGAGCTAATGTAAGAGTTGAGGTTTAATTACCATTGAACCTCAGGTAACGGTTAACCTCATGTTTATGTATTAAATATATATGACAGATATCCATGGCAAAACAACAATAATTACATATGATATTCTCATATTCACATAATAACATAACACAGCCAATGCAATATGCATGTTATTATAGTCTGCACTATCTTCAGTGCCACGATGGCCTATCGTGTCCTCAGTGCTAGGAAAACATAACGGCATTATCAAAACTATAACATGTATCAGATTGTATGTGTATGATCAATTTTCAAAATAGAGTTTTAGACTATCTATCACATATAAGAATACCATAAGCATCAGAGTTAGTGTTACAATACGCGTCTGTACCTGGATTGATAATTCCGGTATGACGACGATCGGTATACGTTTGCAGACTTCCTATAATAGGAATATTGCGTTATTAATTTGTAAATAATATTCTCGAATATATTTTGGCCACTACTGAATATTCTACCCTTGGTACATTAAACCATCATTTTATTTCCTCAAAATTTGTTGAAAAACGAGGGACAATATTGGGTAGAATTTCGCCTATCTTTGAAAAATCATAACTAATTCTAGGAAAATCGAAACAAAGATCCGTAAACTGTTCCGGACTCCTTAGGATGTATATTTTCCATAAAAAATATCAGGCTTTTCCCAGATTTTAAAAATCATTCCCAGATTTCACGTGTTCATCCTCTGCCCAGAATTTCCACCATTTTCGCAACATAAACTTTGAGAGTTTCTTTCTCACTGTACAGAGCTCATTTCAACATGTTCTTTACATATTTAGAAAGATCTATATGTCTACTTTGATCATGAATTTTCTCAGAATTTTTCAACATCATTTTCAACATGAAATATGAGCTTTTCTGTTACTAGTTCAGAAATCGCCTAACCGACGAATTTTCTCCAGAACTTCGTTACTACAGTGTTTCTAACCCAAAAATTTTGCTAAATCACTTTCTTCACTAATTTTTCGAGATAAATCTATTTTTAACTATAAAAACATGAAAATAAAAATATTCTAGAATTTCTAAAGATTAAAACTACTTCTAGCTATGAATTTAAAATTCAAAACTAAAGAACTTTGCTTACCTAAAGCTTGATCTTCTTCAAGCCTTCCTTCAGCTCTCTCAACTCTATCTCAAATAAGCAGATGATGCTTTGCTTGGTGTGAGGAAAATGAGTGAACTTGGCCCTCTATTTATAGTGAGATGGTTGGACAATTTGGTAATTAAATGCAACTTTCCTCTTGACAAATATTCACCATTGGATCTAGGGCTTCATTGGAACTTTAAATCCTCACCACTCTCTCCCTCTCATCCAACTTCTCTCTCTCTCTCTCCCCTCTTCTCTTTCTTTTTCCTTCTCCTAGAAGCTAAATAACTTGCACTTTAAGCTATGAATAGTGTTTTGTATGCTACAAGCTTTGACCAACTTTGAAGCATGTGTTGAAATTCATTTTCTTCTCTTTGAAGCCTCACCAAACCGAAATCCCCTCTGGTCCTTTGGGTTTATTGTTGTTTTGAGCTTTATTGGTGGTTTGGGCAATTGTTTGGGTTTCAAAAATGGTCCAATGATTTTTTTGTTGTGACAAAAAGTCCTAATTTAATTTCTTCTTGTTTATTATTTGATTTAGCTTAATTAGATTTAGTTTGTAATAATCTTATTTTTTACCAACTCAATTATGATCCTATTAATTCCAATTGTTTCAATTATCGATCCCTTGTTAAGCTTTAATATGAGATTTAGCCAAATTATTGCAAATTGCTTGTAAATATTTAACATTAAATTAATTATGCATGTTAATTCAATTAAGATTAATTTTTTGTGTTTACTAATTATTTTTTAGTGTCCTCTAATTATTTTAGACCTCTTCTTACTCCATTACGCCTTATTTCTGACAGTATATGAATTACAAGACAATATGTCCCTAAGTGTGAATTTAGTTATTCTTGAATTGTTGAAAATTCATTTAATTGATTTGTGGGTTTTTATGACATTTTATAATATTTTATGACTCCTAGTAAAATTTAGGGAGTTGGATTTTGCCCTATTAAGTCCTACCGACAACTTATTCAAGAATTAGAATAAATACACTTACTAATTTGGAGACAACATACTCTCCTATTTTCAATAGGTCCTAAATGGCCAAAATATTATATTCAAGGGAAATACAAATTTTTGGGTATTATACAAGAGTATCCTCATGTCATAGATATATCGATTTTTGTGCTTGAGTTTTTTTTTTTAAAAAAATATATATGTGGTCTCACCATTTCATGTGTATATAAGAATCTTCTTCTTCTCATACAACATGAGAAGTTTCAGGGTTTAAGGTGGATACATATCCCTAATATTTTCTCAAGTATTTGCTTTTTTTAAGGGTTTAAGGTGGATCTATCCATATCCCTAATATTTTTTCAAGTATATTAAACATTTTACAGTATTTTCTCAGCTGCATTAGGCACTTAAAATATATTTTTTTTGGGTACATTTAACACTTTGAAATTTTTTTCAGGTACACCAATACTAAAGTACAAAAAATATTCAAGATACTAGATGCGCCTAAGATATAATTCAGAATATTGGATATGCCACAAAATACTTTGGGTGCATCTAAAAAAATATTTCAGAGTACTACATGCACCTTAACCCTTTTCTAAATATTGATGCCAAATAAACAACATTGTCATATGAATGTTTTATTTAATAATTAAGATTATTTTGATAATACCACCAAATGTTGTGCTGTCAAATATATATAGCATAAAACAACATGTAATATCTTTATTATTATTATTATTATTACCAATATTCCTTGTACAATATGTCAATATAGTGGAATTAATTAATGAAGTTTGACCATGTGCACAATTTTTTTGTGAAGTGTTCAATTTTCCAAACTCAAAAATCCGTAGACACATGTTGGCATGGAGTGAGATATTTGTGACTAACAACCAATTAATTTAATTGGGCTATTATTTTTGGCCGAAGGAAATAAAAAGGAGATTCAATGAAATTTTATTGCACAAAGATCAAAGAATAATTAAATATCTCATTTTGCTTGGTCATGTGACACATGTCATATTTTTTTTATATATAAAAATTTAAGGAAAAGGGTTGGATTCATCCACGATCCAAGGGCAAGGCAAAATCTCCCTTCCTCGTAGATCATACCGATGTTGGACAGGGTAAGCCATCTATTACCCTCAAGCGTTTATTTAGACATCCAGGAGTTAGGATACCTCCCCCAACGTCTTGATCAACTCTAGGATCGAACCCCCTCCCTTTGGTGAGAGTGTCTGACCCCTTTACCAATTGAGCTCAAGGACGAGGGCTATGTGCCACATGTCATAATAAGTTAGTATATTGGTAAAATTAAATATTATATGGACATGTGAAAATTGGATAAAATAGGAGCTCATTAAACCTCCAATTGGGCCTTAAATTTCAGCCGAACATTAAGGGGAAAAATTAAGGAAAAAGGCCCAACAACTCTAACTGAATGGTCAAATTGTAAACCAAGTGCCATAGGTGAAAACAAGCATGAAGTTGGAGCCCAAGATTCTTCCCTCTTCTTCAGCCGAATTGCACCCTTTATTAGACAATAAAACACTCCTCCTTCCCTCTCCACATTCGGACAACAGCAGCACACAAGGAACCAAGAGAAGTGACAAAAATTTCAACAGGAAGAGGAAGAAGAAGAACTCAAGGAATCAGTAGGTAAGCCTTATGTAATTTCTTTCATCTTTTCTAAGCTTCCTCTTGCAACCCATCTTTGGTCCTAAAAGCTTTCTTTCTTTGGTATTAAGAGGTGTTGGCTGAAACCTTGGTGCCAAAAAGAAGAAGAAAAATTCCAAGAAATACAAAATCAACTCAAGTAAGAGGCAATCTTAGCTTCTTTGTTGTGTATTGGGTATTTGTTGTGACTTGTGGTGGTTTTTCCTTGTTTCTTCTGATTGTTGAAAGCGGTTTAAACTTTTCATGTTGTATGAGAAGAAGAAGATTCCTACACTCATGAAATAGTGGGACCCACTGATAATTGAATATTTCATACACTTCTTTTTGTCTCTTGATTAATATTTTAGGACTCTTTAGCTAATAAATAATGTCTTTTATACTTATTTGGGTTTTGGGCCTTTGTTTTTATTTTAGCCATTTTTAATAGTAAAATTCCAGTTTTACATTGCTTCGCTATTTTTACCATAACTCTTGAACTAGATATCGGATTTGCCTCATTTTGTCTCATATTTCAGATGATTTAGAGAGCTACAATTGTTATGAAGACATGAAGGGCAAATTCGGATAAGAGGGCTGTTGATTTTGGAGCCGAAGTCGATGTTTATTTCTGGATTTTATTTGGGCTCGAATTTTATAATCAAAGCCCACTTTTAATTAAAGCCCATTTTCCATTTTAGGATTTATTTAGGTTAGATGGCAGCCACAAACATGAAACCATTCATGTTTTTAGATTTTGGTGGATCAAAATAGGAGTTTTCAAATTCTCTCAAATGTTCTTCGCATTCTTCATCTTTTCTTCATTTTTCTCAGCCATGTTCGGCTAAACGTTTGTGATTAACCTAACGTTGATGATTCCATGATTCGTCTAGAGAACTTGTGCTTAATCGGTAACGTTACTCGTTTCTTTTTTCATCTTTTCGGATTCAATATCTGGACATAGTTTGAATATTATATTTAATATTTAATTTGGTTCATCCCAAGGACTAAGCCCGAACTAGGTTCCAGTGTTGCTGTGCGATTGCACAGTGAGACGCCATTGTTCGAGCAAATGTTAGGCGATCGTCTAGTTGAGGGATTTTCTGGACAAACGCAGAGATTTCGGTTCATCTAGAACCAAACACAAGTTCGTTCATTTTTCGTTCAATGATAGAAGTTTCTAGAATCTAAATGTTGGGTTAATCATTGTTAATATGTTTCTGCATATTTCATTCTGTTTCTACATATTTTTCGTTTTTAATCTGTTTGAATTAAAAAAACCCCCCATTTTTACTGTTTCTGTTTTATTGCTGTTCGAACCGAACCGACTGTGAATTCGTTGGGAAACGACCCAGGTTATATTATACCGCAAATCCTTTTCTAATCTGGTTATTTTGGGAGATCACGACAAATCTCTGTCACTCACATATATATAATGCTAATTATATATATATTTGGGTCCCACCATTTTATGTATGTGTGACATGAGAACACACTTCTCCTACAACATGAGAAGTGTTTTTCCTTTATTGAAAACCCTAAATGTACAAGGAGGTGCTGCCCAAATTTTTAAACTAAGGTTAAAGTATGAGTAAAGGTTTAAACAACAAGCTCTAAGTGATTAGAGACATGATTATGGCGTTTCAGTTGAGAATCAAGATTCTTGTCCTCCTATGCTAACTTTGGGCAGACACAGGGGACCTAGGAAGAGTATGATTTTCCTCATTTTTATGTTTTTAATGTGTTTAAAATGAAAAGTTGTGTAGGGTAAATGTTAGGATGTGAACAAGCTTGAAAGTAAATTGTGCAAACCATAAATCTATCATGGGTTGGTTCTAGTGAAACCGTTAGATTGTTTTGTATTTTTGACTAGGTAAATGGTGTTCAATTTCCATGAATGTTTTCAGAATCAAATTAGATCTCATTGGATTTAATTTTTATAGGTCATAGGCCTAATTTAAATTTGTATTCAAGGAGATATAAATTTTTGAATCTGACCTACGAATCTGGAATGAAAATCTGGGTAGTGTGTGATCATTGTTGATTCTGGATTTGTACACATGTATAAGGATGTTGGTAGTATTTTTTCTTGAAAATAGACTCATCAATTATCGCTTAAGCTTTGGAACCACCCCATTTGGATATATGTACTATTAGATATGAGTTTCAAAGTTTGTATGGGCCAAGGGGTGAAAATAAAAGGTTGAGGCCCAAAGTAAATAATTTAGTCTTCAAAGGTTAATGTGGGCTCTTGGGGATTAATATAGACCAATTAAATTTATGTTGAGCATAACCAACGGCTGCTGGTTCAAATGATAAGCGATTTGTGTCGCTTAAATAAGGTCTTGAGTTCAAGCCTTGAAACACCCCTAAAATTTCTAACAATTATAATAACATAAAATTGCAATAATTTTTATAAATAATTACTGAAATTCAAAATAACCAAATTTGGGAAGTGTTACCGCCACACTTATATTGGGACAAGTGCAAGGCTACCTTATTACATTAACGTAAATCCAAACTTAAATAAAAATGTTTTATTGAAAGGATAAAGTAAAATAAAACTAGCGAGAGTTAGCCGACTATTCTTCGTCACTTCTCACTGCTAGCCCCAGCCTTGAAAACCTGTTTCACTGAAATTCTGCTCCCCCGAAGGATCATCGCAGTCCAAAACACAAATATCAGCAAAAGCTGGTAATCCTAATAAACAGAGAAAATATAGAAAAAAAATAAATATAAATATATCTATATATTTACATCGAATCAAATATTTACATCGAATCTAAATATATCTATATATATATACATATATATAATCTAAAATTTCAACTTTAACACTCATTATATCTATATATTTACATCGAATTAAATATTATTCATTATCTTTATTAAATTCATATAGACCCGGAAACCTGCCGCCCTGCCAGTCTATTTAGTTTAGTGCGAAGAGAACCATGATAGACCCGAAAACCTGCTAGTCTACCCTATGACCTGAAAACTTGCCAGTCACAAATCATCAAATATCAAATTGGCCATAAAACATTTCGTTCTAATGTAAACACATCTTCCCAAAGTTGCTACAAATATCCCGAGTTACCCTGCCAGATACCACTTTGAGAAGAACGGATATAATCGATTCACATCAAATAATATATCGAGGCATAAAGCCTAAGGGTTGTGTTCATCACTTTAGGAGGTACCATTCCAAAGCTATCCTCCCACAATTTTAATTATTTTAAATACACTCACATAACAAATGGATTTCTCAATAAATATATATATATATATATATATACACTACTATTTGTCAATTATGGAAACCTAAGCAAAACCATTTAAAAGAAAACATGTATATATTTTAACATAGGTGCAAATTGGACAAATTAAAAAGGATACACACACACAAACACACACACATGTATATATACATACATACATGCAAAAGCTGAAGCACTTAGGGCAAAAGATGTAAGCTATTATATATATATTAATGAAGAATATATGTAAGTTTCAATCACGAAAACTGAGGCACCGAAAGTGTACATGTATATTCAATGACAAAGGGTTTTAAAAAAAGTTAAATGCAAATCAAGAAGGAGAAATATATGTACACAAGGAGGTGAGGAGTTTTGCTTCCATAAAGTGATTCACGCTAATTGAAAAGGAAAACATATATATACATATACAAATGCAGCAACACATTTAAGGGTTTTTCACAAAGATCGAGATGGACATGCAACAATTAACTTCTATTGTTCTGGGGATTAGAATTACATATAATATATTTCATATATAATAACCCTATCAAAACTTATATAAAATTAATTTAAGACTCATGGGAATTAGGATTAGCAAAATATGATGTAGAGAAAAAGAATAAGCACGAGACGCAAGGTTGTTCTAGGGATTAGGATTACCTGGTCTCCGTTTTGCTAGTCTCTTAGAAGAATAGAGCAAGAATAGAGAAAATAGTAGAAGAGAATAAGAGTATTCAGGGTTATGGTAGACCTCTATTTATAACTTAAAATTAGGGTTTAGCTTTGCGCTCTTTTACTATTGCCAATTCATTAATAGGTAATATTAAAGTCAATCAATCAATCATGGTGTACATTTAATGTGATAGGGTATATTAAATTCAGTCAATCAATCATGGTATGAATTAATGTGACTTGGTTGACAAGTAAAAGACTTATTACCTAAAACCTTTTTCTTAGTGCATAAGCAGAAAATTCCTAAGGCAATTAGGACTAGGAGTATTTGGCCCACCAAGGTCATATAAAATAAAATAGAATAAATGGGTTATTACTATTAATAAAAATCTGGGGTATTACATTCTACCCTCCTTAATTAAAACAAGTTTCCTCCCCCAAATTGAAATAAATTCACATGTGAATAACAATCACATAACAAGTCACAAAAATAATTTTAAATATACAATTATCAGAATTTCAAAGAAATAAATCATTTAATAATAATCTGGGGTATTATAAGCTTTGTGAATGCAAAAAACCTCCGATGGGAGACATTCCCACCATAGTCAGGTGCGCGACGTGGGTCGGATCCGGATTAGTTGGGGCGAAACTTCAGTAAACCGGGTGGGCAACAAAAAAAAAACTTTATGTTGAGCATAGTGAGATGTCCATCCTAATGCCTTGGATTAAGTAGTAATCCGTTGTCCATAATTGTAGTATTATAGGATCTTCTGTTGCTCGAGGTGATTAAAAGGATTTGGAGCCAGTCAAAACTTATTAAGCAATCAGGTACTAATTCTAATTTTTACATACTCCAAATGATTGTAATCTATGTTGCAAACATGTGTTGTATATGCATGTTTGTATCTTGATTGTGATTAGTGTTGCGAACACGTGTTGTATATGCATGTTTTTACCCTCATTGTGATTTGTGTTGTGAACACACATTGTATATGCATGTTTGTACCATAATTATAATCCGTGTTGTGAATAGTGTTAGGCTATAGGACGTTGAGGACTGGTAGTCCTGGGACTGCAAAGCCTGAAATGTACTTGGTCATTTTGGGTTTTTATTGAGTAGTTTGCCTAGCACTAAGACCCATCAGTACATGTCGAGTCTTGCAATAGCTTGAAATGTGTTTGATTGTTATGGGTTTTTACCCAATTGTTGCCCAGCACTAAGGCTCAGGGCATGTCGAGTCCTGCGATTCGCAGTTAATACTGCCCAGGACATATTAAGTCTTGCGAACATCAATTAATACTGTCTGAGACATATTAAGTCCTGCGAACATCAGTTAATACTATCCAGAACATGTTAAGTGCTGCGAACATCAGTTTAATACTGCTCGGGACATGTTATGATGTCAAGTCATTTGAACATTATTAACATTGCATGTAACCATGCCCAGGATATGCTAAGTCGTGCGTACACTATTAACATTGCTTGAAACCATGCCTAGGACCTGTTCAGTCATGCTTTTACAAACAACATTGCGTGTAGTCTCGTGTTGCGTATTGTTGCTACATATGATTCAAGATAATTGATTTCTGAATGCTGAGTTGTTATGCTTATGGTTAACTATTATATGATGTTTATACATTGTATATGAGATTGGGAACCTTCGACATCCCAGCCCTATTTACTACCTGTGATTTGTATAGGGTGTTGGACACAGCTCCCGGGGCAAGGTGACTAGTACCGGCAATTGGAGATTTTAGATCAAGGTAAGGGCAACTGTTGGCCATCTTTGGTCGGACTTTATAACTTTGTAATAGTTAATTTTAGAATTTGTAGACAATATGTATAAACCTACAGAAATTCCTGTTGTAATTAAGTATGTTATATTAGTATGTTATGCTATTTCTGGTTGCCTTTGATTATTGCCTACTAAGCTCTATGATAATACTCTGATAATTATCGGATTATTAGTAGGGTATTACATAGATTGTAGTTGATAAATTAAAGGACTCAAATCACGAAAACCTCTTGATGAAATTAATTTTCTTAAAAAAACACTAATATCAAGAAAATAAAAAGAGATAAATTTTTTCTCAATTGCAGCAAACCCGCAAGAGGATCTTTGAAAATTATCATTGAGACTTTATTATTATTATTATTATAAATGACATAAGATTTATTCAGTATACTATATAGACACAAAGATCTCCATGTGCTATGTGATATATATATATATATATATATATATATATATATATATATATATATATATATATTTGGTGGATTAGTCCACAACAAAGTGTGACTTTGTTGCAGACTTGGCTTGAGCAGTTGGTACGCAAGTACATAGACTGGTTTTTGTCCAATTGGACATTCAGGAGGACAATTTATATCCACATCGCATTGGTCTTCTGCCATCATTCTTGGCACTGATATCCCTATCTATCTATATATATATATATAAAGCACATTAGGCCTCAAGAAATTAGGACATGACATGCCGGTGGTTATCACTAGTGAGTCCACATTATGTACTTAGAATTATATGTTTATTAGGTTCTTATACCTTTAATTAGAGGATACTAGTAGTATAGTGTCAATAGTAGATAGGTACCGGCCTTAAAAAATAAAAAGAAGAAAAACAAAGATAAAAAAATAACTAAAAACTGTTTTCATTTTTTAGTTTTAAAAACAACTTATTGTTTTTTAAAACCAACTTATTGAAAACAGTTTTCTAAAAAACTTTTTTTTTAAAAAATGTTTTTAAAAACATCATCAAACAAGCCCTAAATCACTTAGTATGTAAATTGTGGGTTAACTCGGGTAGGTTATGGGGATCTTATATTTACAACAGGAAGTGTTGTATTTACAACCGAATTTAAAATCTGGTTATTTACAACAGAAAATGCATGTATTTACAACAAGAAATGCATGTATTTACAACAATATTTAAAAACCTGGATTTTATTTCCATACAAATAATATCAAAAAAGTTTTTTGGGACTTCTATGTAATTTGGTGATTTCAAGGGACTTTTTTGTAATTTTTTTTCATTCCTTGGGACCTACGCGTAATTTTCCCTAGAATAAATATGTTGATGATTATTGGGAATTGGACACCTGTTATTAAACTGGCCAGCTAGGTGGTTATTTAAGGATAAGTATGGTCTAATTGTAACTGAATCGCGGGGTGATCAACCTAACCATGATAATAACATAAATGAATTAAAATATACAAATATTTTTTTATGATCCTGAAAAGAGTGATATTTAAATAAAAAAATATATTAACACTCAAGTAAATAAATGGAATTTAATGTAAAACTAGACATAATCCAATAAAGAAAAGTTAACAAAGCACATATAATATATGCTGCTATTTTCTTAAACTCAAAATAATATTACTTTAGGCTTAGCAATAGGGAAAAATAAAATAAAATAAAACCAAGTTAATCCATTCAAAACTACCGTGTAGACCTATACAATGTAACTTACACGTGTTTAATTTTTGTTTTTAAACTACACATACTCAAATTTAAACGCGCACACTCTCACACACATCTCAAATTATCCAAATATCTTGTATTTTAAAATTATGCTCATGCCTCCTAGGAAAAACAGAAAAAAGAGGGTCCGCAAACTTTGATAGAATTAATTTTAACATTTTTTACCATTAGAATTCAAACTATATAATTCTAAAAAAAGTTGAAAGTATGTGATGTTAAGGAAATAATTCATCATACTGTGAACAAGATTTTTTAACCTATTCTATATCGATTAAAAAAAAAAAGTTTAAAGCGCGTAGAAAGTAAAGTTTGTATGTCAATATTCTAAGAGATAGGAAATAGCAGAATTAAACTATAAGACAGTAACACAATTATCTTCTATGAGAAAAGACACACATATATAGGATCAAAGATTAGAAAATACCGTAACAAGTTGAAACAGCAAGATGAAGAAATATGAAAGCGAAGTTGAAGGAAGCCTTTTCCATGAAATATTTTTTCTTAGACTGAAGCCTGAAGAAAGTTAATTTGTTGGATGCAAGTGAGGGCATCTTCTGCCACTATTTATACAGCAGAGTGTGTAGGTTTGAGATGGGGAATAAATTAGAGTGAGGAAAATTCATATGAATGCAAGAACGTAACCATATGCATGAATGAACATTTATTACAAGGGATATTATATCAATGCAAGAATTATATACATGAACCAACATTTATTACAAGGGATATTTTGATTAAATAACATAAACCTTAAAAGGTAAATATCTTTTTTCGGAAGAGGATCTTCTTTTTTTTCCGTAGTGCGGGTCATTTGCATTCATAGACACGTACCTTTTTACATTTAGAAAGAGACGAAAATAATATAGTAGATAAATGTAATTCTAAGATATAAACGTGTATGAGTAATCATATTCCCTTTAGTCATCTTGCTTCGAATGTATAAATGCATGAATAGAGAGGATATGCAATAAAGCAAAATATATTCACCCAACGTGTATCGTCGAAAGGTTATTAAAACCGGACCGGTCACTCAACATGTTGAAATATTGAGCTAAGGGTTAGTGGGTCAAATCAGAATCAAATCGGAGCTAAACGGGGTCAAACCGGTGGGGGGGGGGAGAGAAGATCTGCATTTTTGTTCTTAGTTATTGGGCCCGTTTGGGATAGCGGCGGAAAAAGTGACTTTTTTTCTGATGTGCTTTTTTTGTTGGACTTTTTTCCTGATATACTTTTTCTGATGTAATTTGTGTTTGGGATAGCGGTGGCAGAAGTTACTTTTTTATGATGTGATTTGTGTTTGGTATAGCGGTGGTAGAAGTGACTTTTTTGTGATGAAATGAAAAATTACTGAAAAGGGTACGGATTATATATATATATATATATATATATATATATATATATATATATTTGTATAAAATGTGATAATTTGAGATAAAAATTAAAAATAAATATAAATTACAAGTTGGTTTGTAGATGAAGTGCTTAAATAAACCTATCCCTTACAAGTTAGTTTCTAAATAAATGCTTAAATAAAAAATTACAACACAATGAACTATTTAAATAAGCCTATCCCTTACAAGTTGGTTTCTAATTTCATCACGAAGACAATTCATACGTGTTGAAGATAATAGTGATGAGGATGCCTCATCATCCGGATCATCATTATCTTCCTCACTATCACCCATATTTCCTTCTTCAAGTTGATCAAATTCCACATCATTTTGGGAATACCTCTGGATAAAATTATGTATCGCCATTGTTGCGCAAACTATGCGGACTTGTGTTCGAAATTTATATGAGGGCATATTTTGCAAGATGTGAAACCTATTCTTCCATACTCCAAACGTCCTTTCTATCGTGCACCTCAAACTTGAATGATAAAAATTGAAGTACTCGTTGGGATTTCGAAATCCCGACTGTCGCCTGAATTCTGGAAGGTGATAACGCTCATGTCTATATGGACCAAGTTCTCTCTGAGAGGTTGTTTTTTTCTTTTTTGATCCATCTGCCCCTTCACCCCTCTTTCTCTTCCCAATACTTGCTGAACCACTAGGTTGGGTGTTCGATGTCAAGTTCATGCCATCTAAGTTTGTTGGCATCTGCACACTACCTCCAGTTGTAATACCTTGAAGCTCTTCCTCACTGTCACCTGAGCCTTCGTGTAGGTCCATTTGCGGTCGATATACATCATCTTCATCTTGTCCAAGTGACACTCGTCTAGTTAATGATGGACATTCAAAATCCTCTCCCGACGCTAGAACATCCTTGAACAGTACTTGCATATCACTGGCGAACCTCATACCTTTATACCTATATTTTCGATACTCTTTATTCTCCTGCAAGCAAAAGATAAACCAAAATCAAAGGTGTAACCAAAATCAAATAATGGTAATAATACACATATTAGAAGCTTAACAGTTTGGTACCTTTATTTTCCGCTCCCACCATTCGTCGTCAGCAATAACCATGTTGTTTGCATAGTCAATGGCTATACCGGTCTCTTTTAAAAATAACTTCTCCCAAGCTCTCCATTCTCTCCTCAAGCTATCATACCTATTTTTTAGCTGTTTCTTGGTATATGGTAAACTTGTTTTTGGCTGAAATCCAGTAACAATGTATTTCCACCTGTCCCGGCTAAATGAAGTGCCTTGTCGTTCTTTTTTATATATTTGCTCAATGCATAAGTCAATGAAAGTCTTAGTGGAACCTACATTCCATTCTGCTGCTACGGTGGTCATATTTTTATGTCCCCTTTGTTATCACTGAATACACATTAACACTTCTATCAAACAAAGGGCAGGAAGTGTTTGCACAAAGATTTACCAAATGCAATCACAAAAAGGGAGTCATCTAAATTAGTTAAGAAGCAAAATCCTTCAACCAGAAAAGAAATAATGTAATTAAATTTAAGAAGCAAAATTAAAGTAAGGGACAGAAAAGAGAAGAAGCAGAGAGCATGTAGAACATAAAAGAATTACCTTCAAGCTTAGCAGCAGGGCTTGTAAGCAGCAAAATTACCTTCAACAGCAATTATTTCAGCTTGTTAGCAGCAGGGCTTTCAGAAAAGAGAAGAAGCAGAGAGCATGTAGAACAGCGGGGTAATGACATGAAGGTAAGGAACCACTAATATATCCTAAATTCATAACAAAACGTACAAGAAGTTGATTAAAAGAGAGGCTAAGAAGTTGATCAAAGGTAATGCACGCACAAACTAGTTAAAGGTAATCCTATATCCTAAGTTCATTTTTTCATCCTGTAGTTGTAATTTAATGGTAGTTGTGATTGTTAGGACGTGTGGTGTACCAGGAAAAAGATTACTATTCAAGCATGGGGCACTCTACACAGCAATCACAATCCTCAATTACTTCATATTTTGACATTTCACTTTTCACTAGACTAAGCAAAACCCTAAACTAACCAACTGTTAACATTGATGCTGGATAGTTATTTAATCAAATACCCTTGGCTTCTTCACTTCTAGCATATAGATAACGTAATCTTGCAAGAAATAAGTAAAACTGTAGATATCCAAATATGCATTGATAATTGTAGAATGGAAATCCCACTAGGTTTACATTGCTTGTATCATCTCAATTAAACATTATTGAATGTCAAGAAACAGGTACGTAGATTAAAAATAGGTAAGGGAACAATGCAGCTACTATATGCTACAACAGAATCTAAGAAAAATTCAGTAGTCCACAGCCCTATTATTAGCCCAATAACCATAACTTAACACATAAAAATGCCATCGTTTTAGAACCAAAACATACCTTCCCAATCAAAGTCAATTTCTATTAAGCAAGCTCTAATCTTAGTGAAACAATAGGAAGCCCTCTGTCATGCGAGTTGATATCTCCCAACTCATCATGAGGACATCTGCAGCATAAGCAAACAATAAACTATAGTAAATAGATCAGAAACAAGATTGACAATGTAATAAACAAAGGAGATTTTTTTTTATGCATAAAAAATAAGCATCATCCTTTTGCAATAGGAACGTTGCATGTGCATCATCAAAGTTCAAGGTCCTATTCCGCTAACATGGAACAAGATTTCAAGACACTATTCTCGCTCATCACTCTTTGCTTGAGATCCAGGTATGCATCTAGAGAAGGGTACTAGAATAAATAGAGAAAATTGAAAAAAAAAACAAGAAAGCAAACTAACTTATCCTAAATGGGTTTAACACATGCCTCTAACTTTTATTCTTCAACAACAAGCAATAGAACAGCGGCAGACAAATCACCACATAGGAAAACCGTAGCAAAATCACCACTCGCGTAGGAAAACCAGTACCAAAACCCGTAGAAAAACCAACTCTAGCAAAATGACCCAGCAGAAATCACCAGGCAGAAAAATCCTATAGCAAAATGACCCGTAGGAAAACCAGTAGAAAAACCAACTAACCTCAATGACCTGGTAGAGGACAGACGAAAATCACCACTCGCGATGGATCTGAAGCCTATGAATCGAAGAAGATGGAGATGGAGTTTGAAGCCATGGAACCGATCGAACATATAGCGGATGAAGAGGAGGTAGGTAGCGGACGAATTTAAGAGAAGGGGAGGTAGGTAGCGGACGAATTGAAGAGAAGACGAGGTAGGTAGCGAACGAATTGAAGAGAAGACGAGGTAGGTAGCGGACGAATCGAAATTCTAGGGCAGAGAAGCAGGCGACATTGAAGACGAATCCCAGGTGGTAGCTCGTGACATTGAAGGTGATTAATTGCAATGAGTCGGCCATTGAAGAGGAGAGGAGGAAGGAAACACACATGGGTATAACGGTCAGGTGTGAGAGGGGAGAGAAAATAATGTGACCAGGAGAAAAGTGATGCGTTTAAAAGCAAGGCTGACTTGCTTCAAAAAAATTTCCACATCATTTTTGAAGCACATCACAAAATGGGTCTCATCCAAACACCTATTTTTTTTGCTTTCACAGTGAAGTGGCTTCTGATGTGCTTTTCCCCCCCCATCTACAGCCATGCCAAACAAGCACATTGTGAATCGCCTCGGTTATTGTGTATTACAGGTAAAAAAGTGCACCTTTTTTATTCATTGGAAAGTCACCACCTATTTTATCCACCATATAATAGACTGCTTTTACCTTTGGGCAATTGAGTTATCCCAGACAAAAGTTACACCTTTCATAGGAAAAAGTAAAACTGAAATGACTACACACTTGTGTTTCTCACTCTTTCTCTATCCAAAGTTTTTGTTTTAGTTTACCTTCGTGTTTTTCTCTCTTCCTCCATCAAATCTGAGCTTGTACTTCTGTTCCTATCGAGCCAATGGTCAAACAGAAGATCTACATTTTAGCTTCTCAACAACTCATATTCAATGTAAATGACACGAAAAGCATTTGGTTAACCAAATAAAGTAAGACGGTTTTTTTATTAGTCTAATTATCTTTTTTATTTTTTATCTTCTTCTTCTCCTTCGCTTGTTGTCTTGTTCTCTTTCACTGTTAGATTTTGTGAAATTTTTAGAGCTTAGAATCGAGGGATAGAGTCAGAGGTGGCAAGCTTAAACCAGAGACCACCATTGGCGTTCAACCACCTCAAAGGTGACCCCAATTTCTAATCTTCACCAGACCGGTTTCGCAGCTAGTTCGCCTATTTCTAGTGCGAACTGGTCCGGTCCAATTTAAATAACCATGGTATGGTCATATTCTCCCAAAATGAAAAGATATGAATAACAAAATCAATTAACCCACTTGTACAAGTGGAAATATTATGAACTAAAAAGCTTAGTCATCTTGTAAGTTACCAAACTCCTTATACAAAACTTTAACAAACGTTAAGTCAACAAATATTTACCGTTTAACAAACATAATAGTCAAGAAAATGGTGCAAGTACACATAAGGTTCCCAAATCGTGCAAATATGACACGGTCGTTAAGTAAACCATTGATTATGAGTATTTTGCACTAATTTGTTGACCCACATATTTACTAAATGGTTAACGTTAGTTGAATTAATATAGGTTTGATACTTTTAACTATTTTAAAACCTTCAAGCTTTGGGAGATTAGCACCTAATAACCTCTATAAAACATAAAAGTAATAAGCTATTGTAATGACATACCATCAAGTTAAGTCACAATAGCAGACTAATGTCATGAGTATAATAAAACAGTACAGACACAATGACACACACAAACATAGTATACATATATATATATAGGTCTTTCAAGTGAGAGTAAGGTTGTCTGATCTTCTTGATGCTTTGGTTTTTCCTGGGCACTGGCATTTACCCTCTACACAAAGTGCTGGTTTTCCAGACACACAATCTTCCTTACAATCTTGTTGAATTTAGAGGGATAAAATTCACTCCATTAAACTCAGTAAATAAAACAGAGTACATAGGAGCCTTTATATAGGTAGATAGAAGAGAAACTTAGGGACTAAGGTAAATTACAATAAAGACTAATAAAGCTTATATAATTAGGATCTTATACTCAAGGAGGACAATAATCAAGGGATCCTAATAATAAAGTTGATTTATTTCCTAATATTCTAACACTCCCCCTTAAGCTGGAGAGTATATGTCGATCATACTCAGCTTGCCTCAAAATCTTTCAAACTTTTTTCTGCCTGCTTCAATCTTCAAAATCTTTAGGCTTGTACTTCTTGAGTCTCAGCGGCCCATTTATTTTTTGTCTAGGCTTGTATTTTTCTTGAGTCTCAGCGGCCCATTTATTTTGTTTGGGCTTGTACTCCTTGTTGGAGTCTCAGAGGTCCTGTATTGAGTAGCAGAACTTGTCCAGAAGAATCTCGAGTCCCATTCTCTAGAAGTCCCAATCGTCCTCTTCCCTAGTAAATTTGGATTGTGCCAGATTTACACTGGGGAT
Source organism: Acacia crassicarpa (assembly GCA_034222035.1). Lineage (NCBI taxonomy): Eukaryota > Viridiplantae > Streptophyta > Magnoliopsida > Fabales > Fabaceae > Acacia > Acacia crassicarpa. The sequence continues at coordinate 53,988,677 of JAWXYG010000001.1, read as the reverse complement.
AATAGGGTTTGACTGGGTTTGACTTATTCTGCTTTTCAAGTATCCTCCGAAGTACCTGAAATTCTTCCTTGCTCAGGAGATCATCATTCTCAACCGTTGGTTCAGCTGGGATAATGTGACTTTGGAAGTTTGAAACTTCACTAGAAAGTTTTCCATGGAGTTTCCAGCATTTTTCTCTATTATGGCCCTTCTTCTTACAATAGTTGCACTTTTGTTCCCCGTGTGGTCCCTTAATTGCAAGAGCTGAGCTTTCATTTTGGCTTAGGCCACTTTGGTTCAGGAGTTTTCTACTTTCCTCAAATTGTACGAAGTTCACAACCTCAACGAGTTGTGGTAGTGGCTTTAACCCCATAATTCTGCCACTTATCTCCTCAAAAGAGTCATTCAAGCCTAAAAGAAAATTGTGTATCCTTCCTTCTTCCACAACTCGCTTGTACAATTGTGCATCTTTGAGGCTATCATGTTGCTGCCACAATTTTAGCACAGAATTATAATATTCAGTTACTGTCATGCTACCTTGTCTTAAATAAGGGAGTTGTTGCTTTAGGTGAATCAAGGCAACAATGTTATCATGCGAGGAATAGGTTCTCCGAGCAGTATCCCATATTTCCTTTGCTGGCAAGCAGATAACCCTCATTGATCTCCATGGTCATCGAGTTACACAACCAAGTCATAACTTGGTTATTTTTAGCGAACCATGTGTCAAAAGTTGGGTCATTAGGGTTTGGCTGAGGTGCTGCCCCATTAATATATTTCTCTTTTTTCTTGCCACGAATATACCTCAATACACTTTGTGACCACTGTAGATAGTTTCTACCATTAAATCAATGGTTTATGACCATATTGTGATTTTCTAAGAAATTTGAAGTCATCTTTGTGGTTCTGAAGGGTATCGTTTGGTTTGGTGGTTTGAAGATGAAGAGTCTTGAGTTTTAGAATTTTTACCAAACATAAAAGCCATGGGAGTTGGACTAGAATTTTAAGGAAAAATGGAAGGATCCATTGTTGTGGTAAGAAAAGGGTGCGAAAACAGTCGCTGGAGGGCACTGTTCACTACGGCATTCTCTAGAATCCATCTGTGGTGGCGGTGATGCGACACGCACTCCCCCTCACCGTAGATCTGGATCACACGTTCTCAGATCTGGAAGTCGTGCCTTCTGTGTTCTCCGTCGTTCTCAGTCACGGTCGTCGTCCGGTTCCCCCCTCTCTCTCTCAGGCTCGCATCTCCCTCCCTCCCCCCCCCCTCTGTCTCTCTCTCTCTCTCTCGCCTCTTAGGTCTCCTCTATTATGTGAGGATTAACTTCTGAAAGTCGAAGGTTAGATGGCGTCTGTGATGTCTGGGTGAGATGAGTGGGTCGAACCAAGTAGTTTACTGTAAGTCTAAAATTAGACCTAGCTCTGGTGGATAAAATTCACTCTATTAAACTCAGTAAATAAAAGAGAGTACATAGGAGCCTTTATATAGGCAGATAGAAGAAAAACTTAGAGACTAAAATAAATTACAATAAAGGCTAATAATAAAGCTTATATAATTAGGATCTTATAATCAAGGAGGACAATAATCAAGGGCTCCTAATAATAAAGTTAATTTATTTCCTAATATTCTAACACATCCTTACTTGTGCATGTGGTAGAGTACTGCACCCGAACCTTCATTTATAGTCACTCTGCCAAATGAAGTTCCTGCGTGCATACTATATGTAGAGTTTCAATTGACAAAAGAAAGAAAGTTAGTACACAGTGATCTAAATTAGGGTTAATGTGTAATTTGGCCAATAAACTATTCGCTCAGGAGCGTCCAACACAATTAACTATTAAGAGGACCAAATATACCAACAAACTTTTAAAAAGGAGCAATCAGCACAACACTGTTAGCAAAAAGTTAACCTCCGTTATCTAAGATGCAGATTGGCCAACGAACTTTTACTCTAGGAGTGCCCATCAAAAAATTCTAAGTTTTACTAAATTAAATAATTTTTTTTCTCAATTGTCATTATTCAAAACTACTTGTATAGATATCTATGGACAAAAATTACTCATTTTTTAATTTCGTCAAAATTATAATTTGCTAAAATAAACAAAATTTTTAATTAAAAATATAATTATATGATTTGAATAAAACTCAAGGTGTTTTATAGTTTATTATATATGTTAAACAAAAAAAAATTATATGATTTATTTTTATTTTAGAAGAAATTTATGTGAGTTAAAAAAATCATTTAATGTTAATAAAATTTGAAAAATCTAAAAAATCTATTATATCCTGAAAGAAATAAAATGAATTTAATTTTTATTTTTATAAAAAGGGCTTAATGGATATCAACGTTGATATTTAATAATATAAATTCGACAATTTGATGATATATTTGTTAATTAAATGATCTATTGATTATATGAATATGAGACTTGTTGGGGAAAAAAAAAAGATAACTTAAGAGACTTGAGGAAGGACAATTTAATAATAGGTTAAGGAGTAATTTGGCCTACGAAAGTTCATATCCATATAAGCAATAAAGGTTTTATACTTGCAATCTGTTATAAAAAAATCAAGAAAAGCTGGGGGAACGATGCAACAACGTTAAACTTCCCTTGTGGAGCTTTCAAGGAGAGGAGTGGGGTCTATATATACACCCTACCTACTTATCTTAATGATCTTTCAAATTTATTTTTAGATATTTAATTGTGGCGGTAAAATTTTGCAGGCCGGGTTGTTTTGAAATTTTCTTACGCTTGTTTACAAAAATATTTTTGAAGAATCTCACTAGTTTGTTTGAAGACAAAAGAATAATGATTACCACCGAGGACAGCAGTGCAGTGGCACAGCTGGTGGTATTGAGATGCCTTATATCTCTCCTCAGGTCCCGTGTTCGAATCCCCCCTCCCCTCGCCTTGTACCAAAAAAAAAAAAAAAAGAATAATGATTTATTTTGATATTCAGAATATTTTGATTGGTTTGTTAGAGTTTAGATAAAATATTATACTGGGTAGATGTCATAAATTATCCTAAAGAAGCATGTTTGTACACATAGTCCTCGTCTGTGATGCTCATCATCTCTTTGCAAGTCAGTTTCAAGTGATTGAGACGCCACTTTGGAAGCAATCTCCTCTAATATTTCCGTTGGCAAACAAGTTATAAGCCTACATATTTCTCCATCACACGTATTAAGAAGTTTACTCCTTTTGGGCGCTCCTGAATCAGCCACGGTCCTCACTGAAGAAAAGCAGGTTGCAGAATTTGTTCGAGTGATCTGTTATATTATATTTTATTTTATTTTATCTCTATTCATTTTAATAATTACGAATATATTCCCTGAAAATCCATTTGGTTACTTTAAAGAAAATTTAATTTTAAAGTGGTCAATGTCTAAATTAATTATTATCTTATTAATATCCTGATTAATATACCAATTGATAATATTCAATAAAATTCCTTTTATATATTTCAAAAAATAGTTAGTTCATCTAAAAAATAATGAATTTCTTTTTTTAAGGTCTAATTGGTTGCTCATGCGATGATTATTATCATTCATGAAAATCAAAAGCAATTTATTTTTAAAGTTAGTAATATTAATTTGAAATATTTTAAATATCTCGATTAACACCCTAATTGTAATTATTGCAATATTAATAATCCCAATTATTAAATAATGTTCGAAAACTTCTTTTTCCATCTTTGCAGAAATATCTATTCATATTCTGGTTGCTTATTTATGAAGTTTATTATTATCATTTATGAAAGTCAAAGGGGCATTTAGTTTTACAGTTATTAATTTCTTAATTAATATTCAATTGTCATAAAAAGTTGAAGTAAGATTTATTGTCATATTAATATTCCAAGTAATATATATCAATTAATCAAAATATTCTGAATATCAAAATAAATCATTATTCTTCTTGCTTTTTAAATACACATATAATAAATTCCCAAATTATTTTCAATATGTGGTTGAATTACTTGTGTCAATTCAATTCAATTCGTACTTTTATATATATATATGTTTGAAACACTTGTATTGCAATCAACACAACATACAATTGTTATGTTAATACAACTAACAATAACAACATGCATATATATACAACACACAAAATGGATTTTTTAAATTAAACTATAAAATAAATTCTCATGAGTTCTTATAAAGTTGCATAAGAAATTTCAATGACCGTCATTTAAACTTTTAGCGTTACTCATTATCTATTTTATTCATAGGTTACATATTCGTTTTCCTTTGGTTTAAAATCCTATCCTATAACATATTTCAATTATCAAAACCAAAGACCTGAAGCAACTAACAGAAAAAGTAAATTGTACAAAATGAGAAGAAGAAATATAATATACATGTATTCAATCACAAAAACAAAACCATACTTAGTCTAGTCTAAATCATGCTAAATCATATCATAGGAAGGAAACAACTTTCTAGGGAGGCATGTGTAAGATTTATGGCACCGAATGAAAATTACGAGAAAAAACAAGATGACAATTTTGGGATTTAAAAAGAATTATACCATATAACAACGGATTCCTGTTAACCTAGGATTAATTAGGATTACCTCTTTTTTGGGAAATTCCTACCTCTTTTTTGGGAAATTCCTACCATCTATTCATTAAAATACATTAATACATTAGTAGTATTAGGATTACATTGTTCATAGGAAATTCCCACAAGCTACTCATTAAAATACATGAGTGGTATTAGGATTACCTCATTCATGGGAAATTCCCACGATCTACCTATTATCCTTTTTTGATAAATAAATAAAACAATAAGTTTTAATGAGTGGTATTAGGATTACCTCATTCATGGGAAATTCCCATGATCTACCTATTATCCTTTTTTGATAAATAAATAAAACAATAAGTTCCACATCGCTTCAAGGTAATAGCGTCAAGCAATAATAATTAGAAGAGACAAAAACATAAATAGTTGATAATTGAAAGAATATTACAACGTGTGGAGCTTTATTAAAGGAATGTTAAAACAAATCAGAAAAATTTCATCCAACTAAGGAATTCACTAATATGTTAATGTTTTAATTTGGGGTGTAGATTAATGAGTTGAATGTCCTAAGGAATTCACCAATGTGTTCATGTTTTAATTTGGGATGTGGATTAATGAGTTGAATCTCCTAAGGAATTCACCAATGTGTTCATATTTTAATTTGGGATGTAGATTAATGAGTGAATCTCCTTATATACACCTCACCTAGAAATCACATTTGCTATAAACATCCTAGCCATAGCCTTTAAATGTTTCATTTTATCAAAAGGTCTTTTTTAAATGTTACAAGTGAGGTTCCATATCTGTGACAAGTAAAACCATATATTTATAACACTTAAATTTGTAACCAATCAAATCTGACAAGTAGTTTAATTAACTCCAATAATAAATTAAGATGACTTGTAACACACATGGCTAACCCTAGACTAGGAAAAAGCAACTAATATGCATTTACTAAACTAAAATGTCATGGACTTCGAGCAAAAAAAAAACTAAAATGTCATGGATGTCTAAGGTACGGCAAATCAGAAACACTTATATTTAACACATTTGCAGAAAACTCTTCAACTTCATGGTCCCACCGGCAATTTTCACACATGTTTGGGTCATTCTCGTCGTCATCTTCAGTCTCAAAGAACCAGCTTCCGATCTTGAGCCTCCATGTATTCTTACAGGGAAAATTACAACAAAGACTCTTTATTGGAAGTTGAGCAACAAAACAACACATGTTCCCCCTGCGAACAAATTCAGCAACTTGGTTCCTACACTCGAGCACACACTTGTGATTCCTTAAGAATCTTAAGTATCCCAAAGCCTCCCCAAATTCTTCTGTCCATAAATTCCCTATTCTCCCGCTTCTCCACATCAGAAGAACAACCATAGCGAAGGCGTACATTGATCTCTTGTGTTGGTTTTGAGCAGCCATACGTACCATTCCCAAACCCTCCTCGTAAAGCTCATAGTTCATAAGATATGCTTCCATGCCTTTTCTGTATAGAGATTCTAAGTTACCACTTAATCTGCAACGCTTTAAGAATGAAGCTTCCTGTGGGATTTCTGGGGATCGAAAGAAAGGAACTCTATCCAAAGAAGCATGCTTGTACACATAGTCCTTGTCTGTGATGCTCATCATCTCTTTGCAAGTCAGTTTCAAGTGATAGAGGTCAGCAAGAGATTGAGACGCCACTTTGGAAGCAATCTCCTCTAATATTTCCGTTGGCAAACAAGTTATAAGCCTACATATTTCTCCATCATACGTATTAAGTTTAATCCTTTTGGGCGCTCCTGAATCAGCCATGGTCCTCACTGAAGAAAAGTAAGTTGCAGAATTTGTAAGAGTGATCTGTTATAAAAAAAATCAAGAAGAAAAGCAACGTTAAACTCTTTTTTTTTTTTTTCGTACCTGTTCCTGACAAATCCTCTTTGAGAGAACGATGCAACAAAGGTTTTATACTTCAAGAAAATAAAGCTTCTATTGTGGAGCTTTCAAGGAGAGGCGTGGGGTCTATATATAATATACACCCTACCTACTTATCCTAATATCTTTCAAATTTATTTTTAGTTATTTAATTATTTTGATATTCAGAATATTTTGATTGGTTTGTAGAGTTTCGATAAAATGATATTCTAAATATATTATACTGGGTAGATGTCATAAATTATCCTAATATATATTCAAACTTTCAACAAATTATACTCAATCTATTCCAATCAATACTAATAATATTTTTTTACCGAAAAATACTAATGATATTTAATAGTATCCTGAAAACTCTTCTGCAAGAAATTAAAGTTATCCCGATTATGGGCTGATGCCCCGTATTTCACCCAAAAAAAAAAAAAGGTTATCCCGATTAAAACTTCCTTTTTTTTTTAATTAAAAAAAAACATATCAGAATGACTCAATATGATTAATTTTCATAAAATTTACAATCAATCTAAACTTTTCTTAACAAAAAAGATGAATGAAACATTTTTTCTTTTTTGGATAACGAAACATTTTTCTTAAGAATCTTTCAAAATTATTAGTACACATTTTTTATTTTTTATTTTTTTTTTTTGATACAATTTTTTTTGAGTTCAATGTGTGATCATTGATGGATATTTATTTATCTAGGCTTGAATATTAAGAATTAAGAAATTTTTTAATAATTGATTTGTATTTTCTATATAATATTTAATTACTATCAATTCAGATTTCCGCCATGATTTGTCTATAGTCAAATGAGTGAACCGTACGCTAATACTGTGACTGCTTCATTTTTGAGAAATTTAATTCAACGAGTTCTTATTCCACTTATCTATTGGTTTTCATTTGATTCCGGTAATTATTTGATCCTGGGGTAAATTTTTCAGGGTAGTTTTGAATTTTTGCAGTACATCTTTTAGAAAAATATTTGTTAAGATTTGCATTTGTTTAGTTTGTTTGAAGACAATAATTATTTTATTTGTAATTTAGAATATTTTGATTGGTTAGTGTATGGATAAAATAATACTCTAAAAATATTATATGCTGGGTAGATCAATGCGATAAATTATCCTAATACACACATATATATATTCATACTTTTGAAAATTATCCTCATTCAATATATAACTACCAAAAAAAAAAAAAACTCAATTTTCGATATAAAATTTAATTTCTTTTTATTTAAAATTACATTAGGTTATAAAAATAAATAAGTAAAATATTCTAACCATCCCTCTGCTTTGATTTATTTATACAAACTTCCCTTCTATTTTGAAAACCTATATAGATTTCCCTTAAAATTAAAATGTATGTTATACAAACCTCACTTATATTTTAAGATTTTATTTTCATTCATTCAAACTGTTAAATTTAACTTTTGAACTTTTATTTTACTAAAATGCCCTTCTTTAACATTAGAATTATTTAAACAAATATATATGTAAGTGGGCAAAAATAATATTATATCACCAAAATTTTATCCTAATAGATTTTTTTTTTTCAAAACTTTCTAATATGTTAAAATTTTATGAATTTTGAGATTATAAATTTATAATTTTAGTTTTTACCATATTTATTGAGATTTATTTATTCTTAGTTTCTTAAATGACTAAAAACATATATTAAACACATTTTGTTTCTCTAAAATATAATAAACTATATATGTTTGAGAGATTGTATTTAGTCAATTAAATTTAGATTTTGATATTTTTTCTACAAACATTTAGAAAACTTACTTAAATTTTTAAAAGTGTATGATATTTACAAGTTATCAATTAAAATTTAGGATTTAGCATTAAGGGTAAACTAGTAAGTAAATATTATTTTTATATAAATTTCAATGAAAATAGAATATTCTTAATGAAGTTAACGGTTTGGAGTTAAGTGTATATTTTTAAAATAGAGGAGAGTTTTGTGTAATTAAGGTAAAACAGAAGGATGCTTAGAGTATTTTACTTAAAAAAAATATATTTCATCATGAGCAATCCATACCATTAATAAAAGTATTCTTAATATTTAACAGTATCTAAATTAAACTCTTTATTTATTTTTTTTTTAAAAAAAGAGCTTAAAAATAAGCAGCAAGAGCTTATTTTTAAGTTTTTTTTTCTTCATTATAAAATAAGCTCTTATAATTATAAGAGCTTTTATAAAATCTTGTTTGACCTAGTTTATACTTATAAGTAGCACTTAAAGTAAAACAATGGAGGATCATCTCACTTGCTGTTGAAGTGTCATTTTCTTTTGTATTCTATTCACCTACGTACTCGCCGCCACCGAGTATTCCTCCCCACAAGCACATTTTACGACATGACGGATCACCTATAAGAAAAATAAAAATAAAAATCAGAGACTTCTATCAATGCAAGGAGGAAGTTCAAGAGGAACACAGAGAGATCAATTTTCATATAAATTTTGAAATACTTAATTAAAGATTTTCTTTCAAATATTTCTGTTTTGCACCATGTTTCACCTCTTGTTACAACTTTGTACCTTGTATAAATCACCAACATATAAATAATAATAATTATACCTTCAGTTTCTGAACTTGTTCCTCCAAAGACTGAAGGTACTCGATTTCTCCAGCTTTGTCTGACATAAGGGCATTATATTCTTCTTCAAGTGTTGTTATATCTGCTTCTTTTAGCTCTGACTGGTGGAGCTCATGCATTTAAGAAAAGAATTAAATAAATATATTACAAATTATTGATTTTTTAAAGAATGACAAACCCCTGCGAAATAACAACCAACCTTACAAGTATTTGTTCTGTATTTCACATCCTCAATAGCCCGTCTCATCTGAGAAGCAAGAGAAACTCTTCAAAGATCAATAAGAAACCATGTTCAACAGCTCAGTACATACTATAATAGTGATTTTGATTTTTTTCCCGCAATGTTAAGGAATTGGAATTCTTTCTCCGTGACTGAAGAACATAACATATTTTGCCAACAACTGCTGATAAAACATTCCACTATATGGTTGAGAACTGAAGATATTACCTTCAACCCTTCTAAGTGGAAAAGATTGATTGTCAAGACAGAAATATCTATTTTAGCTAACTATAAAAGGGGGGAAAACCATCCAGTTAACACAACAAAGAACATAAATCAAATAAAAATCAGATTTTTTAAAGCTTGAAAATTGGCCCTTCCCTAACGTCCATTTTTCACATCCAGCAAAATTAATAACTTCAGATGTAAACAGCTTTTTGTCCATGACTTGAAAAAACAAATTATGTAAATAAGAGCACTCACAACTTGAAGTAAATTGCAGGGCAAAATGGGGAAAAACAAGAAGCCAAACTGAGGAAGCAGAACTGTTATTCTGTTGTTAGATATTTTGATAAGAAATACATGGGTCAATATGTCAATGTCTCGATAGTTCTTTAATATATAAATAACCTACTTTCCTTAAATCTAGCAGACCTAGATACCAGGGATTGCATGGTAGCAAACTAATAGATGGACAAGTGTTACTTCTTTCTTTGCAGTTCCGATGACCGGCAAGGAAACATTTGACTACAATCTCATTTGAAAAATTCTTTAATCCCCAACACACTCAGTTGTTATTTCATAACTATTCTGTCTGGTTACTTTCCACAAGCTTCCAAAATGTAGATGTTTTCCATGACATAATTTGGCAAAACAGAATGACAACAATCATCAATACATGCATACTGGTATGATTTTATTTTTATTTTTTATACCTCAATGGTTATATATTAATGATTTTGTTATGGAAATAGTTGATTATCACCTTTTTTATTATTATATCATTCTGTTTTACAAGCAATATGACTTTCTTAGTTTATATAACTTCATCTCAAAGATATAATTCCTTGCACTTCACAAGAGCAGCATCGGTTCTGCTGCAATTTTGGTTTTTGTGCTCAAACCCCAGTCATGGCGTTAATTGAACTTGTGATTTACGTAACCCTCAAAATGTTATCTAAATAAAATGTTTTGCTGCAGGCTTTGAAAACAATTTACATAATCAAGCATGGACTAAACAACCAAAAAATCATGTAATAAATATTTTGCTGTTTCAAAGGATTCAGATAAGGAACCTTGTTATTCTCTGCAAGAAGATTGGATTTCAGAAGTAAAATCTCATCAAGCCTTGCTTTAGCTGAATCCAACTGGATCCTTAATCCCTCCATTGCATCACCTGCCTGTCATACAAAGGTAAATTCACTGATTCCAACTTCAAATCAAGCATTGTATGACAACTAAAGTGAATTACCATATTATCCATGATAAAGTTGTTATCAGCAGTTGCCTCCCCTGCAAGATATGTTCATAAAAACATGGTGAGGGCATCAAATTCAGTTTAAAGACTTCACTTTCCAAACTTGTAACCCACAGAGAGGAGTGGCTTTCCTTTCCCTTATCATCAGTCTTTAGAAACAACGTTTCATGAAATCAACAGTATTTTAGTTTAGTGTTTCATTAGTTGAATATGTAATATAAGATTGAAAATAAAAGCATTGATTTACAAAGAGTTTGAAAACAAAAATCTAAAAGACATTGTCGAAGAAGGTACAACAAATGAATCTAAAAGTTGCTCGAAATAGGTCAGAGTCTTGCCTGCAGGAATTCCCCTTTGTGCATCACCTTTATCCTTCATCTGCATAAATTAAAATTGACAATTACTGGTAGAACATAGTGAAAATTTATATATTAAAGGGAAAAACTGACAATAACTCTCCATAATGAACAAGCTTAGCAGTACATTCACCCAAAAATCAAGCTTCTTATTCTATATTCTACATATTCCATGTTAAAAAATTGTATAGAATTTACAAATGAAACTGTAGGAAAGGGTGATTGAACACAGGTTGAGGTTGGAGACTGATATTGCTGAGAACCAATTTGGATTCATGCGAGGAAGGTCCAAAACAGAAGCAATCTATTTATTAACGGGGCTAATGGAAAAGTATCAAAGAAAAGGAAGGGATTTGCATACTGTTTTCATTGATTTGGAAAAAGAGTATGACCATATGCCATGAGATGTACTTTGGAAAGCCTTAGAAAAGAAGGCCGAAGCAACGCTCAATGAGATCATAGAGAGGGATCTTTTGGTTAATAATATATCTAAAGATATGGTTTCTGACAAAGTACAATGGCGTCGTGCGATCCATGCAGCTGACTCCACCTAGTGGGATAAAGGCTTTGTTGTTGTTGTTGTTTTATAGAATTGGCAAATACTTACCACTTCATGCTCCTTTACTTGTCTGCCATTTTTCTTGGAACTAATCCATTCCTGTCATGGATGTAAATTTAATCCACATGTTCAACAACCAAATAAAACTCATGAAAAGCAATCATAAAATTAAACCTGTTGTTGCTGTAATCTGGCACACATATCCTCTTCAACCATTCTGTAGTAAGATCTGATAGATAACAATATTTTAGAGGGGTATCAATTACTTGTATAAGGTCATTATTTATGTAGTATCTTCCATTACCTCTTCTCTACAAGTTTGGCAGATAACCCAAGTCTCTCTTGTTGAATAAGTTCAAGAGTCTGTTGGTAGAAATTCATCAACAAATCCAGCAAGATGGCATAATATCAGATTATTTCTCCTTTCTTTCCCTATTTCTTTCATTTCTAATTAGGTATCAGATTAGTCACCCCATCATTAAAACAGGAAAACAAATGTGGTCATAAGGCATCCGAACTCTGACTTTTAATTCACAACTCTCAAATAACTTTGCATTTAAATTTAATTGAAAACCATATCAAAATGCTCTTTTTTTTTCCCCCTCAATTTATATTTCTTTGATTCTTTCATTTATTAGTGAAATCTTAATATTCTAGGTTGTCATACTTGAGTCCTGCATTGGAAGTTGATGTGTTCAAGCAGTATTGCTTTAACCATAACAAAGAATGTTTTATTATGATACTTGAGGTGGGCATCACTTTATAACAGAGAAACGGCTAGCTCAATCTTAGCTTTTATCTCAACAGATTTGAGCTGGATTGATAAGTTTAATTATGTTGTTTATCATATGTTTAGGTTTATTCACTCTTATATTAGACAACTATAGAGAATAAACAGGTCCTTGTCACATTCAATTGCTGTAAAAAGGTTGACGCTCCCATGACTGATGACCAAATTGCAATTATAGGTGGTAAAATCAGTTTGAAAAAATGACCTCTCAATATGCTAAATGCAAAGACAAAAATGAACTAAGAATAAGACGATAATTAAAGATAATCTTGAAAATTGGGCTAAAGCCCATTGCCTGCTCTAGAAGCATACCCCTGACTTTTGCTTCAATGACTCATGAATTAACCCGCAGAAGATGGTTCTCTCAGATTTCTAGTTTAAAGCAGATAATATCAAGATGACATATGGATATTCCAAGTAAGGAAATATAACTAAAAGGATAAGATCAAATAGTGAAATATTCAGATTTGCAAAACCAAGAGATGTTGCATAAGCAAAAGCACCTGACAAACCTGGTATTCAGCTATGATATCAACAAACACTAGAATCTAGGTCCAAAATCATTGGATATAGAATAAATGTAACACATTAAGTTCTATCTTTTCCCAAGAGTGGCAAAGAAAGAACAATTTAACCTCGGGCTGACAGTTAAAGTTCCGCCAGTCATACAAACTTCTTTTCTCTGTCTAACTATTTTACACAGATAGATTTAAAAGCCAGTTGGGTATAAAATATTGCAGACAAATAAATCTATCCATTTAGAAGTTACCTGGGAAAGTGTAGATGAATCAACCTCCAAAGAGGAAATATTTCTCTGTTTTTCTAAGATTTTAGAGCATATCTCACCCTTTGCCTTCCTGATCATTTCAATATCTTCTCTAACTTGTCTCATTTCAGATTTTTCTACACAAAGAGTAAGAAGCTCAGATTATTTAGAGTATGATATTCACCATCCAAACTTAAGAGGAAATTCAAGTCTAAATTTAAAAAGAATGGTTTTAGTTGTACAGTAGAATTGCATGGCCCTTTCAAACAGAGGGTGAATTATAGGAACAAAGACACATGACCAAAAGACACAAAGAAATATAAATGTCTAGCTAGCAGCAATATTCACTCTTGAAACATGTTCTTAGCATTTTACCAGCAAAGACTAGGTCTCAGTCAGTTAGACAACAACAGAATAAAGATAGCACGAACTTAATCATCCAAGAATTTGATTATTTTGGTTTAGTTTTCATACAAGGACTCTGAATGTGAACTCAAAATTTTCAACAACATAAGCTTGCGAGTAATTTTACAAACAATTTGGCAATGGCCACTTCTTCAATTGTTCTGGTCAAGGCACGTGTTTAGGCGTGAAATGGATAATATATAGATTTCAGTAAGTCTCTGTTCATGTGCTCTTCGTTCTTTTGAAATTACTAAAACAAGAAAAGTTCAGATGCTCATTGGATTGGGAAAGGAACTTTAACGGAGGAATATATTGGTAGATGCTAATCTTGAGCAGAATCGAAGCATTGTAGTCCATATTTTACCATTCTAAGCAAATTTAAACGAAAAAAGACAAAGAAAAGTACAATTACAACGAAGAAACGGGGAGAGAAGGAGACCTGACTCGATGTCTTTTTCCAAAGTGCGGACGTTCGTCAACTGCATTTCCTCCTCCGCTGAAATCTGCGCCGCTTGATCCTCAACATCTGCACATAATTCAACGAATTCACTTTCAGATCACGAAACTAAATCGGAAAACGATGATATGGTCCGAATCGGCACCGTTCATTTGAAAGCGCAAGGCCTTCATATACTGCAAGTAATCCTCCATTATGTTCAGAATAAAAACAAGAGAGAAGAGACAAGAACCGATTCAGAATTTCTTGCGATTTCACAGAGATGAATCGCAAGTAGCAAAGTGAGGTTTTCTCAGTAGAAGGAATCTTGAAGAAGAGAGCAAAAGTGATTTGTTTGTTGCAGAAGGGGCAATTTTGGAGGGAAAAATGAGTGAGAGAAACGGGCGGGGAAGCTTGTGACGTGTATTTATCGCCGAATCCTACGTGGAGTCTGTGGCGGCATATTGTGATTTCCGCATATGCTGTATTAAGAGTTAAACCCAATTCGGTCATTTGCCATTGAAGTGATTTAACCCATGTCCTTTCTTTCTTTCTTTAATAAAAATCATTTATATAAAAAGGGATAGGATATTGTTACAACTTTTTTTGTTACAACTAATGTTACTACCATTTTTCCACCGTTAGATCAGAATCTTATTTACCTATATAATTTTTCTCTCCTATTAAGATTCTGATCTAACGGTGGAAAAATGGTAGTAACATTGGTTGTAACAAAAAAAGGTTGTAACAATATACTATCCCAAATAAAAATGAGAAAGATTTGTACGCAGAGTTGATGGATTTGGCTAGCGTCCCCTGCAAGGCAGTCCGCTGCCATCTGACGCATAAAACTACGACGTCGGCGTAGTTTTTTTTTTTTAAAAAAGGAACCTATGCCTTTTTTAAAAAATAAAATAAAATAAAGATACTGACATGTACTAAAAAGATATTTTAGGATATTAATAGATATTAAAAAATAAATCATAATCTTAAAAAATTATTTTAGGATCTTGAAAAAATATTCTAAAGTATATTTGTTATGGACTCATATAATGGGCCTAGCAAATATGTGGCCCAGTGGGAGTACTTATGACAAAATCCCTCTGTAATCAGGTAAATTGCTATTCGTCCTTGCCTATAATCTAGGAAAGTACAAGTAGTGAAGCAGACATTTGCAGGACGTGGGAGGCGCACATTGCCTAAGGGATGGATTCACTGTCATTGGAACGAAACCCTAGGTAATCCTCTAATAGGAGATTACCCATCAGGTGCACGCTCTAAATTCTCTATTCCATTATTTACTATTTAGTTTCACTGTGCACACATCCCACCCGTCTGACGAAATGCCGCACTGATGTAGCACAGTGATCTGAGAGCTTTCTTTGATATTTTCCTCATAAGTATCACTGAGCAATCACCTTCTCTTTAGTGTTTAATCCATAGGCATCTCAGAGGAGTCGTTTGATCCTACATTAACATCCCCTAGTTCATTGAGGCTAGACATTTTTGTTCTACACCAGAACAATATTTTTAATAACAGTCAATATTGTGAAATATTTTTTAGTACTAGTCAATATTCTGAAATATTTTTTCAACATCATAAAATAATTTTTCAGTTCCAGTCAATATCCTGAAATATATTTTTTAGTACCAGTCAGTACCTTGAAATAATTTTTCAAGTATTTTTTCAATACTAGTTAGTATTTTGAAATATTGATAGGGCAAAATTTAAAGCCCAAAAACTCCGCAAGTATACGGGCGATTTGTGGGCTGATACAGTGTTGGCCCACTGCCAATCTCATATGGGCCTGCAGGGTCACAAACAAGAATAATCCAACACGGGTAAAAGTTTCCAGATTCATTGAATCTCAGATTAATCTGAGATTAAATCAATACTAAATTTGATCTAGGATATATATATATATATATATATATATATATATAATTCGAAATTAATATATATATTATAAATAGAGATTATAATATTATATATGATATTTGTTTAGTATTTAATTTATTTGATAAATTAAATATCTGAAACAAATAGAAATATTGTATCTCATTTAATTTCGAATAAAGATATCATGTATCTGTTTAATATAAAATTGAGAAATTCTATCTCTAGATTTAATTAAATGGATAGATATCATATCTCGGATTTAATTTATAATGATAAATTAAATCAAAAGGCTTTAAATTTAGATTTGATCTAAATTCAAGATTCGAATTTCAAATCTGGCTTTTAATATATTTGATTACATTTTTGAGATAGATTTGATTGATATATTGTCCAGATTCAGAATTCGAGTTTCCAAAATTAATAAGGATTAATTTTGATTAGCCTGAAATGTTGTTTTTAGTACTAGTTTGTATATTAAAATATTTTTTTAAGATCATACACTAATTTTTCAAGATCATGAAGTATTTTTCAATACCCTGAAATATTTTTTTAATACCAATCAGTACCCTAAAATATTTTTTTAGGATTTTGAAAAAATATTTCAATATAATGACAGGTAAAAATACTTCACGATCTTAAAAAAATCAAGTAATAAAGTGATAAGAAAAGTATCGTTCCCACGAGGACTTGGTATCACAAACTTCAGTTAAGCATTGATTTCACAATTTCATTTAAGTTGAGAAAACCAAATTAAATTTAATTAAGATAAAAGAAATTAAAACTAAAAAAAAAATTACCACAATAATCAAATGAGCAACTTAGAGTCACTAATCCCTTATTTGATTTTTAGATTTTATCCCCACTAAATTAACTTTGACTTAATTTAATTAGCTAATCTAGAGTATTAATGTTTATAAGTGCCTATCGATCCACTTATACACCTACCTCAAATAATTATGCAATGTCTCATACAATTAATTAAGGTGTAATTCAAATCGGGCTCACTCTAATTTGATTATGCGGAGCTTTTATGTTTATGTCTATCCTAGACGCAACTTAGATTAAAACCTAACTTCACATTAAATTTAAATCTAATTCCACATTATTTAATCCTAAGGTCAATTTAAGATTCCCTTCGTCAAGTTCAATCATAAATCCCCAAAACATGCTTAACGGTGGCCAATCACTAAGCAATAAATAATAAAAACAAGATTAAATAAACTGATTAAAATTAAACAAAACTAATGAGTGGGAACAATCTCTAAAACCCAAACAAGTTTATAGATTCTCTAGGTTGCAAAACAAACTAGCTACACATGGCTTTATTCAAATCCATAACAAAAATATAAGAATTCAGGTTCAAAGAAGAAGGAGAGAGAGGAAAGAAAGATTCTCCGTCGCCTCCACAGTCCTTCCGTCTTTCCGTGGAGATGATGAAGAGAATTGAAACGTTCAGCCTCCTCTGCTCCTCTGATTCTTTGTTCCTTCTTATTCTGCGTCTCTCCTGATCTGCCTTCTCCGTCCTCTTTTTGTTTGTCTCTGCCTCCTTATTTATAATTTAGGTCTTAGGTCACTGATTCTCCTTTTTTTTATTTATTACAAAGATATCTCATATTTTGTAATTTACTCCATCAAATCACACAATTGATTTTGTTTCTATTTTCTTGCGGGGTCCATCAAGTTTGGCTGATTGCATATCCTCTTATTGCCTTTTCTACTTCATTCCAAATCAGCTAATATTTCTTGCAAAATAAAAATAGGATATGAGTAGATTTTATGTCGATTTATTCTTTGATCCCAAGTTTCATTCAATTATGGAAACGTTCATAAAAGATAATTAAATAGGTATATAATATCAATAATTCCAATTAAATCGCATAAAATGTACACCTATTTAATAATAAAATATATACTCATCAAATATATTTTTAATACCAATCAGTATTCTGAAATATTTTTTCAAAGATCCTAAAATAATTTTTCAAGATCATGAAACCTGTCAATAGCCTGAAGTATCTTTTTAGTACCCATCAGCACCTTGACTTTTTTTTTTTTAAAGACAAAGGTTCCTTAAAATTGCGTCAAAACGGCACAGTTTTATGCATAGGATGACAATAGACGCTAGCCAAATCCAAAGTCGATGCCATGTAGCTCACAAAGTGAGAATGCAATAAAACCTCATATTCTTAATTTAATTATGAAAGATACAAATACCTAATTATTTAATTTGAGTAGATGAAATATGTTAGTTAAATAGTTAGTTTTTTTTGGCTCAAATAAATAGTTAGTTGATAAAAAAAGTTAAGTTAATTAATAACATACTCTAATCTGATCCTAAATATATTGCACTACAAACTTTGTCTTATATTTAGGACCAGAAATAGTATAACACATATTTACCTAATTTGATTAGATCAAGGAAGTTAGTGAAATTAATTAAAATCACATGTATTATCTTCCTTAAATCTCTTATTTCCTTTCTCTCTTGATTTTGTTGAGGGAGCATCAATAGAAGTAAATTAAGAAAATATTGATAAATTTAAAAACTATTTTTTATATTAAGGACTAAAATCAACTCTCTAAATATATCTTATATTAAGAACTGAATGGAGTATTTTTTTTCCCTATATATATAAAACACCCCAAAACCTTTCTTAATTCCCTTCCTCTCTCCTAACTTGATTATTGTTGGAGCGGGGAAATTGGACCGAACCCGTCGGGCTGGCCCGTTTAAGTCTTGAGCCTTTAAGGGCTTAGCTTGAAAATTAGAGGAGTTAAATGAAATTTGCCTTGTAGGGCCTCGAGCTTAAAAGGGCTGGCCCTTCAGGGCCTCGGGTTGGCCCGTTAGGCTCAGTTAAATCTTTTTTTGGAAAAAAGAAATTAATAGGGAATTGGAAGAGATGTCCCCACATTTGAATATTCATTAAAAATGAAAGTTAGCTTGTTTCTTATATTAGCAACCTTCTTATCACAAGTCATTGTGTCAATTTTGCCAAAAAAATATTGTATAATACTTTAAATTAAAACCTAGGTATGCTTCTTATGTTTTATGTGAGTTATTTGTAGACAATAGTTTGTTTTTTTTATTACGAATTAGTGAATTTGTTTATTTGTTGGATGATTCGTATTGTTTGGATATTAATGTTGACAATCTTTATTTGATGAATTAAAACTTTAATTGTTGTAATTTACAAATTATATTTCCTTAGAAAAAATGAGGAAAAATAGTTAAAATTAAGAATAGTAACTTCCAGGTTTATAAGGCAGGCCTTGGCCCTCTCAAGCTGGACTTTGAAAAATAGATATTTTTCTTACCTCAGGCCCTTAGGGCCAGCTCTGTTAAACCTGATTCCCAACTTTAATTATTGTTGAGGGAATATTAATTAGATCAATTTATAAAAAATTGATAAATATGTGAAAACTCTAATTAAGTTCTACGTTGAGAATACGAGGAAGTATATTAGAATAAGTTGGTTGAATTTTATATTTTTTAATTGATCGTGAAACAGTGTCTTTCCTGAGTCTAAAAAAATAGCAATGTCCTCAATGCAAATTGTAACACACCTACCGGTCTCCCCCTTTCGGGTGACGGGTAGTGTGGGCCCTTAACTTAAACCTCTTTTTCTTTTTATAATCTTTTACCTTAAAGTTCAATCCCAGGTTATTTACGTCTTGTATCAGAGCGTAAGCAACAGAGCACATTCTCGTTTGGACAAACATACTGATAAATTAAAGTGCAGTAGATGGAGGTTATCATCAAGGTATTAGCATACAGTCATCCCAGATAAATTACTCAATGGCCAAAATATTAGTAATACAGTCATCCGAGCAGTCCAAAATAAAGTTCCAATTTTAAAATTACTTCCAGCTCAATTCTGCTCTGCACGCTTACCCTTGTCACCTAGCACCAGCTCAGAAGCACTCCCAAATTCCTTACAAAAGTCTGGGATTCACATTTGAATCCCAGAGTAACCATTAATCTCATATAACAAGTGTATGCAATGCATGTATGTCACCATAACATGGAAAAATATAAATCATACAGCATTCAATATCAAACGCGCAATAACACAAATAAACATACCATATGTAGAGTGTTAATTGCGGAAGGACTAAATGTCCTAAAAACAAACGCAGGACTGCTCGACAAAGCAAGCCCCGGATCCACGGCGCCAGGAAAGATACAGTAGCTGGGCTCTGAACCCAGACCACTCTGAATGCACCCAAACGCATGTCCCTTTTCAGGAGACACGGGTCCACAATCATGGAAAAATCAAACATACAAAGTAACACAAGGCATATGAAGATTAAGGTTACTACCTGTCAGTTGCTCACAAATATCAGTAAGTTTTCCCGGTGTACAATTGGCAAAATTACCCTAAAATAAACAATAATGCAAATAAATCTCCAATAATAATGAATATTTACTTTAATAAATATCTAGCTTCCTTACTAGAAATAAGTCTTTTCCAACTTCTACAATCTCTAAACCATTATTCTCAATTGGAAGTCCATCGTTTGTGAAAACTCCTTTTATTTTCGGTTTGTACAGTAAATTCCAGAATTAGTGACTGAACTTCATAAATTCACAATTAATTCCACAGAACTCCGTTTGGGGTGTTTCAAAAATCCAAATGACCTTTAACATGTCTATTTTCATGTAGTAATATTTTTAATAGCCATAAAATCCAATATCATTCCCAGTTTAATTAATATACTTCGCTGACCACTTGGAACTTCTAGATCTTTATGACCAACTTTGAAAAATCATAACTCTCATTGTACACATCGGATTATGGTGTTCTTTGACTTATTTTAAACTTTAGGATGTGTACCATATGTCCACAAAATTTCATGTTCAAAAGAGATTATTTTCCCTTGATTTGCTTTACTTAAACATTGGTGCATCAACAGCAAAAATAACTGCTACAGTAACACGTGAAAACACTGTTCATTAACGGGATTACTGTAGCAACCTGATGCATTCACCTCTGTTTTAGTTCCAAAAATAGAGTTTCAACATTCTAAAATTCTCTTTATTCCAAACGTATAATAACCACATAGGAAAGAGTCCCAAAACTTACCTTAGTCAAGCTCTTAGTTTGCTGATGGCATACAAACTCTTTCCCCAGTGTTCACTTAAACTCTCGGACTGTCTCTCTGCCTTCTCTGCCACTGATATTCTGACTCACGTTCTCTCTCTCTCTCTCAGATGCCAAAATAAGCAGATGCAAACTATGCAAATGGTTCTGCCTAGATAGATTTAATAACCAATGAGAGGGTACGTGGCCCATAATTCGCTGGACACAAGAGAATTTGTGGAGCATATGCATTATTATGCTGGAGATAAGGTGAGGTATGGAGATTCCATCTATTGCTCCCTTGGTTCTGTCATCCTTTGATATTCACGTGGACAGTGGGGGTTTAGCATGTACAATTATTCTTCTGAAGATAAAATTCTCATGGGGTGTCTTGCAAAATGTTTCACGTAGGACCACTTTAAAATATTAAAATAAGAAAGGGAAGATGATCAATTGGAATTGGAGTGGACCATGGTGTTTTATGCATCTGAATGAGTACGTCAAGACAATATGAAAGTGTTGGAATTATATAATAAACAAATATGGGTGGCTAAACAAATGGGGTATAGTCACATGGTCTACAAAAATAATGGAAGAATTGTGGAGAATCTGCAAGTTGTCTCCTGATAGTGCACCGAATAATATAATAAGGGAATAGTGGAATGTTTATTTAATAATAAAATAGGTATTTCTCTGGAATGTTACATTTCTCCCCCCGTAAAATAAATTTCGTCCTCGAAATTTGCTTTTCTATTTTCCATATTCCTAGACATAAACTCTGGATATCGCTTCTTCATATCCTCAATTGTCTCCCACGTCGCTTCTCTAGGAGATAATCCCTTCCAAACCACCTTCACAGAAGGAATCTTTTTACGCCTGAGCTGCTTCTCCTGATAATCGATAATCTCTTTAGGCTCTACTACGAACGTATGATTATCCTGTACCTCAATATTCTCATACTCAAGGACATGCTCCGGATCTGGTTGATATTTCTTCAGTTGAGAGACATGGAAAACATCATGCAACCTACTCAAATTAGGTGGCAATGCTAACTGATAAGCTACTGGTCCTCGTTTGGCCAAAATCTGAAAAGGTCCAATGTAACGAGGACTTAACTTTTTGCGTTTGATAGCTCTTCCTGCTCCTGTAACAGGAGATATCTTCAAGAACACATGATCACCTACCTCAAACTCGAGAGATCTTCTTCTCTTATCTGCATAACTCTTTTGTCTACTTTGGGCTGCAAGGAGTCTTTTTCGGATTAAATTGATCTTCTCAGACGTCTCATTCACTAGCTCTGGTCCGAACAGCTTCCTCTCCGACAACTCTGTCCAGCAAATAGGTGATCTGCATTTTCTCCCATATAGTGCCTCGTATGGAGCCATCTGTATGCTGGAATGATAACTGTTGTTGTAGGCAAACTCGACTAAATGCAAATGTTGATCCCAACTGCCCTTGAAATCTAAGGCACAGGCTCTCAACATATCTTCCAATGTTTGGATAGTTCTTTCTGACTGTCCATCAGTTTGGGGGTGATAAGCCGTACTAGGTTTTAACCTTGTCCCCATTGCTTCTTGTAACGCTTGCCAGAATCGGGAAGTAAACCGAGGATCTCTGTCAGAGATAATACTCTTAGGTGTACCATGAAGTCTAATTATTTCCCGAATATAAATGTCTGCTAGCTTTTCAGAGGAATAATTGACACTGATAGGAAGAAAATGTGCGGACTTAGTGAGTCGATCAACTATTACCCATATTGCATCCAAATGCCTGATCCTGGGTAAGCCTACTACTAGATCCATAGTTATATGCTCCCATTTCCATTCAGGAATTTCTAATCCCTGCAAAAGTCCAGGAGGACGTTTATGCTCAATCTTGACCTTCTGGCAAGTCAAACATCTAGCCACATACTCTGATATTTCATTCTTCATTCTAGGCCACCAAAATTGTGACTTCAAATTATGATACATCTTGACTGCGCCTGGATGAATTGTGTACCTGCTCTTGTGAGCTTCGTCTAGAATCTTCTGTCTCAAATCACCACTAGACGGTACATAAATTCGTTTCTTGAATCGAATCAAACCGTTCGATGAGATATCGTAATCTATTGCTTCCCCTCGAGTAATTTTCTCTCGAATGGATGTTGCTAGTTTATCCTGCCTTTGTGCTTCTTCTATTTCTGCGCTCAGATTATTCTCCTCTTGACTAACAAGGAGATTAGCCAAATGAACTCTGTAATCCGCATTCCTATTTACAAGGGTTTGGCCTGACACGTTCAAATCTCTGAAATCCTCTAACAATTTATACTCTTGTATCATCATAGATGCTACCTGCACAGTCTTTCGGCTTAACGCATCCGCGACAACATTAGCTTTACCTGGATGGTAATTGATCTCCAAGTCATAGTCTTTTAACAACTCAATCCATCTTCGTTGCCTCATATTGAGCTCTTTCTGATCAAACAGATACTTGAGGCTCTTGTGGTCGCAGTACAGCTCAACAATGGTACCGTACAGATAGTGTCGCCACATTTTCAAAGCAAACACAATCGCCGCAAGCTCCAGATCATGTGTAGGATAGTTCATCTCGTGAGGCTTCAACTGACGAGAGGCATACGCTACAACTCTGCCCTGCTGCATCAGGACACATCCCAATCCCTGTAAACTCGCATCAGTGTAGACCACATAGGTCTGACTCGGATCTGGGATAATTAATACAGGTGCCGTCGTCAACCTCTCCTTCAGTATCCGGAAGCTCTCCTCACAACGATCGTCCCACACAAAAGACTGGTTCTTTCTCAGGAGCTTCGTCAATGGCGATGCTATCCGAGAAAAATTCTGTATGAACCGACGATAATACCCGGCTAATCCCAAGAAACTGCGAATCTCAGTGACAGTTTCAGGTCTTTTCCAGCTCAGTACTGCTTCCACTTTACTAGGGTCTACTGAAACACCGTATTTTGAAACCACATGACCCAAAAATTTAATCTCTTCTAGCCAAAATTCACATTTACTAAGCTTTGCATAGAGTTTCTTCTCTCTTAAAATGCTTAAAACGAGTCGCAAATGTCTTTCATGTTCCTCCCGGTTTTTGGAATATATCAATATGTCATCAATGAACACGACAACGAATTGATCCAGATATGGCCGAAAGATTCTGTTCATATAATCCATAAAGATAGCAGGAGCATTGGTCAAGCCAAACGGCATCACCAGAAACTCGTAATGCCCATACCTGGTTCTAAAAGCTGTCTTCGGAATATCCTCAGCTTTAACTCGCAGCTGATGGTAGCCCGAACGTAAATCAATTTTTGAAAATATACTAGAACCAGATAGTTGATCTAACAAATCATCGATCCTGGGAAGAGGATACTTATTCTTCACTGTCACCTTATTCAATTCCCTGTAGTCAATACAGAGTCTTAAACTGCCATCCTTCTTTTTCACGAATAAGACTGGAGCTCCCCAAGGTGAAACACTGGGGCGAATGAATCCCTTTTCCAGCAATTCCTCGATCTGCTTCTTCAATTCAACCATCTCATTGGGTGCCATACGGTAAGGTGGTTTAGAAATCGGACCTGTACCGGGCATGACTTCAATTGTAAACTCTACTTCTCTCTGTGGTGGCAAACCCATGATATCATCAGGGAACACGTCTGGGAATTCGTTCACCACTGGTATGCCTTCCAGAGAAGGTTCTGATTCTGCCTGTACTGAAAAGAACACTATATACCCTTGGCATCCTTGTTTAATGTATTGCGCCGCCTTCGTAGCTGAAAGAAAACTAAGACTTGTTTTGGCATCGTGACTCTGCTGTTGATCAGGACGTATAATCCTTCTATTGCCGAAGTCCAATACAATATTATTGGCTATTAGCCAATTTAATCCCAAAATCACATCAATACCCCGTAATGGCAGACAGATCAAGTCCACAGTTGACTCGAATCCATCAACCACCACAACACAATTTAAACATACATCTGCAGTCCTAGATTTGACTCCGAGTGGGGTCGACACAATCAAATCATACGGTAATTTATAAATGCTCAAGTTCATACGCTTAGCACAATCATATGCAATAAATGAGTGACTGGCACCAGAATCAAATAATGCATGTAACATAATACCACGGAGTAAGATGGTACCTTGAACTAACTCAGGTGATCTGCGGGCATCATCACGTGTCATAGCAAATACACGGCCCTGATTTTGGGGCCTCTTCTCAACAGCTCGCTGAGGGCACTCACGACTATAATGTCCAGGCTTATGACAAGCATAACAGATTACCTGCCCACTGCAACTAGTACCAAGGTGGGTCTTACCACACTTATTACATAACTGAGGCTCTGCAGGTCTCCTATAATTCTGATGACCAGGTCGAGAAGGTTTCTTGCCATTGCCACGGTTTTTATTCCATGGCCCTTTCCTTTTCTGGGAAGAGCTTCCACGATTAGTGTCACTGTTAGGAGTAGGTCCCCTGGTAGCATATAATTCCCTCAGATTTCGCTCCACAATCCTGCATTCTTCTGCAGCTTGGCTCAATTCATGAAATTGCCTGGCTATAAGCCTTTCTCTGATCTCAAATTTTAGACCACGAACCAAGACATCTGCTAAACTACTTTCAGCCCTAGGGTCCTTATGATAGGTGGAGTAGCGAGACAGACGAGTAAATCTAGCATAATAATCTTCAAAAGATTCGCCATCTCCTTGCTTGATAGTCAAAAATTCTGATTCCTTAATGATACGGATGGAAGGAGGATGGTACTGGTCATTAAACTTCCTTTGGAATAGCTCCCAAGTAATAGGAACATTTTGAGCACGTAGAGTTAGCTCCATATTGCGCCACCATCGATCAGCGTCTCCTTCAAGCTTATAGATAGCCAATTCTGCCTTCCTTTCTTCTGGGCACCCTAGTACTTGAAAAATTTTCTCGAGACGGAGAATCCAATCTTCTGCTGCATCTTGTCTGCCCCGAAAAATTGGTGGCTGTTGTTTACAAAATTCAGATACCCAGTAGACTGTTGCCTCATTATTCTGCTGTCCCATCTGAGACCCTTCCTGATCATTACTATTGTTAGTGTTGTTACCATTCTCCACCTCAGTCTCACGTTCCTCTGAACTCTGGTTTTGACGAGCCCTGATCTCATTTATCTCTGTTTGCATCTCTTGCATCCGGTTCCCTTGCTCTCGGACCAACCCTATTAACTCTTGCAACAAATTATTATTGTTTTGAGGGTTAGGTATTGCTGCCTCTGGCTCTCGCCTAGGCCTTCCAGGTCTTCTCCCTCTTGCCATTATTAAGCTTCATACAACGAAAGAATATATTATTCCCACAAACTATTATCTCAACATATATAACCATGGAATGATAATTAACCTAGCTAATAATTCCTATTCCATTAACCAATGTACTAATATCAGTTTCTTTATTTATCAGTATTGTCCAAACCGTGCTCTGATACCAAAAATTGTAACACACCTACCGGTCTCCCCCTTTCGGGTGACGGGTAGTGTGGGCCCTTAACTTAAACCTCTTTTTCTTTTTATAATCTTTTACCTTAAAGTTCAATCCCAGGTTATTTACGTCTTGTATCAGAGCGTAAGCAACAGAGCACATTCTCGTTTGGACAAACATACTGATAAATTAAAGTGCAGTAGATGGAGGTTATCATCAAGGTATTAGCATACAGTCATCCCAGATAAATTACTCAATGGCCAAAATATTAGTAATACAGTCATCCGAGCAGTCCAAAATAAAGTTCCAATTTTAAAATTACTTCCAGCTCAATTCTGCTCTGCACGCTTACCCTTGTCACCTAGCACCAGCTCAGAAGCACTCCCAAATTCCTTACAAAAGTCTGGGATTCACATTTGAATCCCAGAGTAACCATTAATCTCATATAACAAGTGTATGCAATGCATGTATGTCACCATAACATGGAAAAATATAAATCATACAGCATTCAATATCAAACGCGCAATAACACAAATAAACATACCATATGTAGAGTGTTAATTGCGGAAGGACTAAATGTCCTAAAAACAAACGCAGGACTGCTCGACAAAGCAAGCCCCGGATCCACGGCGCCAGGAAAGATACAGTAGCTGGGCTCTGAACCCAGACCACTCTGAATGCACCCAAACGCATGTCCCTTTTCAGGAGACACGGGTCCACAATCATGGAAAAATCAAACATACAAAGTAACACAAGGCATATGAAGATTAAGGTTACTACCTGTCAGTTGCTCACAAATATCAGTAAGTTTTCCCGGTGTACAATTGGCAAAATTACCCTAAAATAAACAATAATGCAAATAAATCTCCAATAATAATGAATATTTACTTTAATAAATATCTAGCTTCCTTACTAGAAATAAGTCTTTTCCAACTTCTACAATCTCTAAACCATTATTCTCAATTGGAAGTCCATCGTTTGTGAAAACTCCTTTTATTTTCGGTTTGTACAGTAAATTCCAGAATTAGTGACTGAACTTCATAAATTCACAATTAATTCCACAGAACTCCGTTTGGGGTGTTTCAAAAATCCAAATGACCTTTAACATGTCTATTTTCATGTAGTAATATTTTTAATAGCCATAAAATCCAATATCATTCCCAGTTTAATTAATATACTTCGCTGACCACTTGGAACTTCTAGATCTTTATGACCAACTTTGAAAAATCATAACTCTCATTGTACACATCGGATTATGGTGTTCTTTGACTTATTTTAAACTTTAGGATGTGTACCATATGTCCACAAAATTTCATGTTCAAAAGAGATTATTTTCCCTTGATTTGCTTTACTTAAACATTGGTGCATCAACAGCAAAAATAACTGCTACAGTAACACGTGAAAACACTGTTCATTAACGGGATTACTGTAGCAACCTGATGCATTCACCTCTGTTTTAGTTCCAAAAATAGAGTTTCAACATTCTAAAATTCTCTTTATTCCAAACGTATAATAACCACATAGGAAAGAGTCCCAAAACTTACCTTAGTCAAGCTCTTAGTTTGCTGATGGCATACAAACTCTTTCCCCAGTGTTCACTTAAACTCTCGGACTGTCTCTCTGCCTTCTCTGCCACTGATATTCTGACTCACGTTCTCTCTCTCTCTCTCAGATGCCAAAATAAGCAGATGCAAACTATGCAAATGGTTCTGCCTAGATAGATTTAATAACCAATGAGAGGGTACGTGGCCCATAATTCGCTGGACACAAGAGAATTTGTGGAGCATATGCATTATTATGCTGGAGATAAGGTGAGGTATGGAGATTCCATCTATTGCTCCCTTGGTTCTGTCATCCTTTGATATTCACGTGGACAGTGGGGGTTTAGCATGTACAATTATTCTTCTGAAGATAAAATTCTCATGGGGTGTCTTGCAAAATGTTTCACGTAGGACCACTTTAAAATATTAAAATAAGAAAGGGAAGATGATCAATTGGAATTGGAGTGGACCATGGTGTTTTATGCATCTGAATGAGTACGTCAAGACAATATGAAAGTGTTGGAATTATATAATAAACAAATATGGGTGGCTAAACAAATGGGGTATAGTCACATGGTCTACAAAAATAATGGAAGAATTGTGGAGAATCTGCAAGTTGTCTCCTGATAGTGCACCGAATAATATAATAAGGGAATAGTGGAATGTTTATTTAATAATAAAATAGGTATTTCTCTGGAATGTTACACAAATAACAGTAATGAAGTAGAAAATGATAATACCATTTAAACAAGTGATTACTATTTTCACACACATCCATATGTTCTACACTACTATAAAAAGTAAATTTAATTATACTAATTAACGCTGTTTTCAAAAAAACAGAAGTTAAAATGGAGTCAGTGATATTTTTAAAGTTTTGCCTTAACTTTCAATGAATATCTTTAAAATTTTGACTATTTTTGAAAAAACAGTTGTAATTGTTAAATATAAAAAGAAAAAAAGAATATGAAGTTACAATTACTGTTTTTAAATAAACAATCTTTGTAAGTCAATATTTATTTGTTTTTTTTTTAAATTTTTTGACTTAACTTTTAGGGATTAATATTTCTCCTGTCACTGGAGATAAAGTTCTCTCCAGTAACCCTAAAACTACACCGTTTCACACTTAAAAAATAAAAAAACATCTAATTTGCTTGCTAGTTGACCTAAACCCCAATTGTCAAAGTCATCCTTCCGTCTTCGGCCTCCATCGTATATAGGGAGTTCTGCAGGTGAACCATGGACCCCATTCAAGACGTGAATCAGGGGTACCACCTTCGAAGATGCCGTAGATTCCTCTTCCGTCCTTCCTCTCTGTAGTTCTGTGGTTGATGGCTATATCGGCCAAGCACTTAATTCTCTTCTGGTGGAAAGCTGCGATCAATGACTTCAATTCATCCTTGGAACCATATTTGGAGGCATCCAGATCATAGAGCCTTCCCGAAAGATATCCTTCATTAACAATCAAGGGAATCACAAAGAGAAAGCATTTAAGCATATGAATTGGGTATTGGGCAACAAGTTTAAAAAAACAAAGAAATATGACCAAAAATTGAAAGAGAAATGCTAATTATTATCAATTAATTGCAGTTTACCCTAAGTAGACATGGATTGAGAAGGTGGAGGGAGACAAACATGGGTGATTCCGACACTGGCAAGGTCAGAGATGGAGTTCTTGAGGGAGTTGTACCATCCTCCTTCATTACTTGATTCCCAGCTGTTGAAACCCTATCACAATTGATATTCGTGTGCCGTGAAAAATTTAGATGTTTTTTGTTTTTTAAGTGTGAAACGATGTAGTTTTAGGGTTACTGGAGAGAACCTTATCTCCAGTAACAAGAGAAATATTAATCCCTAACTTTTAACTACTGTTTAAAAAAAACAATAGTTGAAAATAGAAAAAATTCAAAATTTTCGATCTCATACTTTTCTGCCTCTGACATTTTGTTTAAATATTTAAAAATATTTTGTTTTTGCCATTTATCCGTGGTTGCCGTCTTCTTCAGGCATCATTGTCATTTCCATTCGTTCACTTTTTACCTTCAATTGTTTGCCTCACAGCTCTTTCAAAATCAAGGGTTCCTCTTGTCCATTGCTTTAGCTTTCTTCTCCCTCATCATGATTCTCCGCTACTACTCAGAATCGGCAGTACACTTTGGTTCTAGCAGTCCAAATGGCTATTATCCCATTGAAGATGCTCCTCTAAATGAATCTCGAATGAGGAGGTATTAAGTAATTGATTTTTACAGCAAAATATTCACCGAATAAATATTTTGAAGTGATACATTCTGCATAAATTTTGCTTCCCTTTTAAGTCTCTATTCTCTTAATTCTGTCCATAATCTCACTAACCAATACGCTTGCACTGGAATCATAGCTTTATCATATATATATATATATATATATATATATTTGGATTTTTCTGGTTTTGATAACTTTGCCGGTGTTTCCTTTCTGATTCTGTTCAATATCCGGTAACTATTTCCCATTTCCCGGTTACATATTCTGTTTTCCAGGTGAAGTAATTGCTGTGTCATCATTCATTATTTTTTTAATAACAGTTTCATTGCTTCTTATTAAATCACTCATCCCTCAATCATTTACAAACAATTCAACATTGATTTCTGTAAACATTTGCCATTGTTTCCTCGGAAATCCTCGCTAGTTATTTTCCCACCTTCCTTTAGCATTCAAATCCAAACCGATAAACCTTTTCGATCATCTTTTATTTCTCCGAAGGAAAATTAGGGTTCTTAAACTCAAATTGAAACCACCCTAGAAACAACTTTGGCCCTAGGCCTGTAATAGTCAAAAGTCATTTTTCAACCACGTTTAGGTGAACCAAAAAACAACAATAACAAGCCTTATTCAATAGATATTCATAGAGTTTTTTCTGTCATCCAAGGTCTAACATAACCCTCAAAACCTTCGTCCTTTATCTGGACTAAGGAACTGTACTGTAACACAGGAAGAGTTGTTTACATGAATTGCAATGGTAAAGGACATGAACGACATTCTTGGGGAGAATTTGATGGTTGAGATATTGTCAAGGCTGGTGATAGAAGACATGGCGATGTGTTCATGCGTGTGCAAGTCATGGAACAATCTGGTAAATGAACTGTCGTTTATGAAGAGTGTGTGTGATAGGGTTTCCGAAGCAGAGAGAATATTCAATTTGAACGCATCAAGTATTGCCAAAGGAATGAAACGAAAAGCTTCGCTTATAAGACAACGAAACTATGATCTTCGATATTCTCAGGGTTTGGACATTGCTTATTTTAGAGCCGTTAATTGCTATTCTCCTACTGCTTTCATTGCTTTAATGATGAACTCAGCATTAGATCATCATTAAACATATGCTAATTTCTATATTTATTACTCATGCATGTATTCACGAGAATATTGTGATTGTGTATGTGGTTGATATATCACTATAAATATTTATCCACTATTTTCATTTTATATTTCTCTATGAATCCACGGATATATTTACTGTTGTGAATATATATTTACTTCAGTTCACATTAGAATTAACATAAATAGTTATAGGACGGTTAAAATTGGTTAAAAGTAATAAATATATATATGTTCAAAAAATGCAACTTTGCTTTTTGAAAATACCCCTTATTTATCAAGAGAGGGATGGACAACTAATGCAACGAGATTAAACAATAGTTAATAAGGCAAAAATAGACAATGATGTTAAATTTCAGACATGTCTCTCCCATAAATAGGGACTTGTTATTCCTGAAAATTTTCTTATACCACTCTTATATATCCTTATTGTTAGTCTTTTGTAAAAGAAATTTTTTGCCATAAATATATATAAGTTCACTTGTAAGATCATTAATGACTATTTTTAAATTTTACTCTTATTTAATTATTATTTGAAGGAAAGAAAAAGGGAAGAGAGAGAAGTGAAAATAATTTATAAATGTAGAGAAAATTTTAATAAGAGTAAACTTGAAAAATGTTATCAATTCAAAGGATATTTAATGACTTAATTGTCATCTCGTTAATGCATGATAATTAATTAAAGAAACTTAATTCAGGTCAAAAGAAATTAAAAAAAAAACTTAATAAAAGGCACCAAAGTTACGTGGGATTGAAAAATATTATCAATTTAAAACATATTAAATGAGTTAACTATTATTTTTTATTGCATTTAACATGGGCAAACTAGTAATATCTACTTTTACTGTAGAAAAATTCATCTGTAGCAAGCCAAAAACGACTCTGTTTCATCTTTTTTTCCCCTATTTGTATCTGATTTTGCCTCTGATTTTCAGGGTCTCAAAGAAGGGTCTAATCTTATCCTCCTTCTTGAATCTGAACTTGGAGGTGTCGACCATGGAGAGAGAGGTAGTGCCCTTGTTTCCGGCCTCAAAGTGGAAATCGGGGGGAAGTTGATGGGCTGGGTTGAGATTCAGGTTCGATCCGCATTCCGAACAACTGTAGATGGAAGCCATCATCGAGATTTTCTGAAAGTGAGAGCCTACAACAAAAAGATCTAAAAACGGAAAAGGTTGTAGGTAAGTCTCGTCATTCTAGTCGGCCCAAAGGAAGAGTATAAAGTAGTCCTGTGCTTGTTTGAATAAAGATTGAAGACTTCCGATCAAAAAAAAAAAAAAAAGATTGAAGATTTGTAAATTACGGTATACTCCCTCCGGTCCTAATTATAAGGCATAGTTGACTTTGTTTGAAGAGATTAAGGAAGCTAAATAAGTTACTTAATCACTTTATATGTTGTATATCTTTAGATTATATATTAGTTTATTAGTCAAACTAATTACTTTGAAGAAAAAAATAAAAATAAAAATACTCTAAAGTAATTTAATTAGCTTCCTTAATTTTTCCAAAAAAGTCAACTATGCCTTATAATTAGGACCGGAGGGAGTACCAAATAAATATAGGGAGGGAAAAAAGGAAGAAGATGAAAACTAGTTGCAAATAGATTTTTCTCCAGTAAAAGCATATTTGTTATTTCCTATTAATTACTCTATAGGTGGACATATTATAAGGATAAAATTTTCTTCTCAGAACTTATAAAAAAGATCAAAGTGATAAGTTATTTATAGGATATTTAATTATCATTTTCCATTTTATTCTTATTTAATTTAGTAAAAAAAAAGGTGAAATAGGAAATGTAAGCATCATTATTCTCTGACCATAAGCATTGCCTAAAATTGTGCTGTACGACTATTTTTATTTGATTTGTAAGATGCCCATACCATCCCCGCAAGGGTTCGTTCAGAAGTCAACGCCGCACAAATATTTAAAAAAACAAGTGAAGAAAAAGAACTTTAATTGAAATTGTAAAATTATAAATTAAGTTTTTTTAATCAAAAATTGATTAAAAAAATGACGAGACTTTACCAGCAATTCACAACATTTTATGAGAAATACTTGATCTGAAAATTTTCAATTTCAAGGTTTTTTTTTTTTTTTTGTCTTTCTCCCCAACTATATTATATTTATAACAAGAAACCTAAAAAGATATAAAAGTATATAGTATATATGTCGGATATTTTAAGAGGGGAATAAATGGTTTTCTTTATATTTTAATCAAATTATTTTTGTAGCCACTAAATTATTTTTCTCCTTCCTTATCATAAGATCGACTTAATTAATTTGTGTAAATTAAAGCAATGAGATAAATGATAGTAAATATATGAGAAAAAAAATGGATTAAGATCTTATATTTCACTACTACAAAAAGTGAATATTACTTCATAAAAGACGTCCTTATTTTAAAAAGGGAAGTAAAAAGTATAGGCTTTTCTGATTCAGTCTCTTATGCTCCAGCACCTCTCTCTCTGGTATCTCCCACGGCATCACCGTCACCAGAACCAACAAGCTGGTGGATGTTGATGAGCGGCGTGACGATTGGGCTTCAAGGAACCCTAAAGCCTCTGTGTATTTCGACAATGATCTACTATTCAAGGTTCTGAAGCAGTGGGCTAACACTATGCATTTCCTCCTCGTCGGTGTCTCGGTTAGGGAAAGACCAGGTTCATCTCTCCCTGTTGCTCCTATCTATTTGCTATTACCAGAAAATGAATTTGAATAATAGAAGCAGATGAAATTTTCACACCTGATTCCTCTTATTGTGATCATCTTCTGCCTATAAGTTTTCGGCTTTGTAGTTATTATTGTGTAGATTTTGGGTTTGGACTTCAGATACCAAATCTGTAATTCTATTAACTATGGTATAATTGTGGGTCAATTCGTCACGATGGTTTGTTCTTATTTCTTATTTGTGATTATGCATAGATATTTGGATGGTTTGGGGCTTTTTTTTTAAAGAGATTTTTGGCCTCCTAAATTTTATTTAAGACACCTTAAATTTTTGGCGTCCTAAATAAGGCGTCCGAAATCATTTTTAGGACACCAAAAGTATTTATTTTTTACTATCCCTCAAAAGACGTCCCTAAAAAAAAGTGTTAGCTCTCGGTGTTTTGATGATTACAAACTCATAAGTTATTGAATTAAGTAATTCATGCATAAGTAGTAGCATGCTTGAGCAAGAGGTAGTTCATGCCCGAGCATACTCTATCTGACAAAGTGTTTTAGAAAAGGTTACTCGAGTAAGAGGAATGATGCCCAAGCATAACCTAACAAGTTGAACCAACAATGCTTGAGCAAAGTAACTAACATGCCCGAGCATCATCGAGTTGTACCAATACTCAGAGAAGAAATATGCATGCTCGAGCAAATGAGTAGCAATGCTCGAGCATCATCGAAAGACAAATGCAAAACAAGAACCTTGCCCCGAGCAAAGAGTAAGTATTGCTTGGGCAGCATGCTCGAGCAAAGGTAAGCAGCATGCTCGAGCAGTAACGTAAGTATCTTAACCATTATCTCTACTTTGCCCTGTGCCCGAGCAAGATGATATCTTGCCCGAGCAGCATGCTCGAGAAGGAGTAAAAATTTGCTCGAGCAAGCATGTATCTGAACTCTTATTGCTCTCTATCTCAACGTTGCTCGAGTATGTTATCTGGCTTGCTCGAGCATTAGCGATGATTAGTGCTCCTTTAAGCAACGCGTTTTTGAAGCATGCCCAAGCACGTAAATTAGCTCAACATTGCTCAAGCATAGAATGATCTCCTATACTTCTAAGTGCCTTTTCTCTTTGATTGCCTGAGCACACCAACATTCATACTCGAGCAAGATCCTCCCTGTTAAGAGAAACAAGAACCATTAAATTCAAAATCAATGAGTTATCTTTAACTCTTCTCTTATATCACTCAAGCCTACTCTGATCAAATACTAATCACCATTTTGAGTATGTTTCAGGCTATTAACCATTGTCTAGGTGAAAAAGCAAAAGCTCTGATGGAAGCATTAAATGCAGTTACCAAACTAGTGATATCCTCGGTAATCACTCTTTTGATCAATGTAAAGCATTCTTTGTTATTCAATTGGCGCATTAAATGTCATCTCTCAACGGTCAAAACAAAAGGAATGAAGAATGTTGCTAATACCAAGAACTGTTGACGACGATTATACGAACGCTTCAACAGACATTTTTGAAGAAGACTCAATGGCTACATTCAAGCTTCTTCAACGGTCATTAATTACAACATCTATAAATAGCTGAAGCATTGAATTCGTCAACTACTCCCAAAACGCTGTGCAATTAATTCTACTCAACTACTTCTAGCTGTTTCATTAACTGAGCTAATATCTTTGGATATTTACATTGTACTTCAGTGTTTATCATTTATCTACTCGTGAGGAGTTTAAACACTATTTGATTATCTGTTTAGTTGTTAAATCTTAAAGTTGTGGAACTTTAAGTGGGTATACGATCACAACTTGTAAGGGGGGAGTGAGTCCGAGTGTGAAAGGATTATCCTAAGTTATAGAGTGTGTAATTGTATTCGTATTTAAAGAGTTAGTGGAAATCCCAAGGTGTTCTTGGGGACTGGACATAGGTCAAAGTATTAGACCAAACTAGTATAAATCGTTCTGTGTCTATCTCTCCTTCTCTGTCTTTGTTTTACTTGCATTTGTGTTTAACTCACAAAAATTTTAGATTACCTATTCACCCCCTCTAAGTGATATTCTACCTTCAAAAAGGACGTTAATTGGGTTAAATTTAGGACGTTAAAAACATTTTTTGTAGTAGTGTTTAATTATAGTGAAATCCCAATTTCCAAATATCTTTTTTAATATTAAGGATACTTGTTTAGTTGTATTAAATTTTGTAATAACATTCATTTTATTACACTACTATTATTGACATAATATGACTAAGCATATAGAAGAGGGTTGCTATCTAGTCTTGATCACCCCATTTTATTCTCCTTTATTCTTATATCTCCCGTGTGGTTCTGTTTTCTTGATTTTTTAAGAAAAAATTGTTTAATTTTGAGGAATCTCTGTGTGTAAGCGGAATACTAGTGTCCTTAAGCATGACTCATCAGGTCATTAAATCTCCTATATTCCGCCAACAATACATTATTATATTAATGCTATTGAATACATTTATGTGCTATGATCGAAAGAAAAAAAACATATATGTACGTATCAATAAGTAAACTTCTTTAAAGGGTTAGCGTGGATCCATCTCCCTAATATTTTCTCAGGTACATTCAACATTTTAGAGTATTTTTTCAGCTGCATCAGACAATTAATTTTTTTTTTGGGTACATTTAACACTTTGAAATATTTTTTAGGTACATCCAATACCAAAGCACAAAAAATACTTCAAGATATTAGACGAGCCTAAGCAATAGTTCAGAACAGTAGGTGTTTGCAAGTGCAGACATAAGATTTTAGGGTATGTATATTATTTAGCGGAAATCCACTATGATGAATGGGCCATAGCTCAATGGTAGAGCAGTTCTCAAAACACAGAGAGGTCCCCTGTTCGAACCAGCGCGTGTTCCCTTTTCATATTTTTTTGGTTCTTTTTTTTTTTCCCCTTCCAAACCCCCTCCCTTTTCTTTTTTCTTTTTTGTTTTTTTTCCCTTCCAAACCCCCTCCCTTTTCATTTCTTTTGTTTTTTTCCCCCTTCCAAACTCCTTATGAGAAACACATGTAGATCATTTCTTTTCCTCCAAGTTTTTCCTCCTTATAAAAGCTCATTTCTTTTTTTCCCCCCACCATTTCTTGTTTTTCCTCCTTATGCTCCATTGTTGATATTTGACTTTTTAATATTCTATCTCATATGCCAAACCATAATAATTTTCCCTTCCATGTTGTTTTGAAATTTGATTGTGTAACATCTGGATATCTATATATCATGGGATTAAAGTATATTGTTATGTTTTAATTGATTCTTTAGAAATATTTCCCAATTGAACCTCATTTATGATCCTAAACTTTATAAAGGAGTGAGTTGCCTTTTAATTAAGTTGAAGTTTTATTTTCTTTTATTATTTATATTCTTTTGTTTTTTAATGCATTTAAAATTTTCCTTAAAGAAAACAATTCGGGGGCGCTACCCCCGAACTTCCAAACCCCACTACTAATTATGTACCCATAAATGTTAAATCCTGGCTTCGCCACTGGTTCAGAATATCGGATATGCCACTAAATGCTTTGGGTGCTGGATGCACCTGAAAAAATATTTCAGAGTACTGCATGCACCTTAACCCTTTTCTAAATATTGATGCAATATAAACAACATTATGATATGAATGTTTTATTTAATAATTAAGATTATCTTGATAATACCACCAAATGTTGTGTTGTCTAATATATATAGCATAAAACAAGTAATTATTATTATTATTATTTTTTACCAGTATTCCTTGTATAATATGTCAATATAGTGGAATTAATTAACGAAGTTTGACCGTGTGCACAATTTTTTTGTGAAGTGTTTAATTTTTCCAAACTCAAAAATTTGTAGACACATGTTGGCATAGAGTGAGACATTTGTGACTAATATCCAATTAATTTAATTAAGCTACTATTTCTGGTCGAAGGAAATAAAAAGGAGATCCAATGAAATTTTATTGCACAAAGATCAAACAATAATCAAGAAGGAGATCCAATGAAATTTTTGGTTACGTGCCACATGTCATAGTGCCACATGTCATAATAAGTTAGTAGGTTAAAGTATATATTTGGTCTTTTATGTTTGCCTTTGGTATCATTTTAGTCTCTTAAAATTGGAAAGTACAGTTTGGTCCCTTAATGCTAACACCGTTAGTCTGACTTAACGGAAAATACTGACTCAACAATTTTAAATGATGACAATGTAATTAAATGCTGACTAAGCATGCTTATATGTTAGTATTTTAATAAGTTAAAATTTTAAATCCTATTAATTGAAAAATATTTAATTTTCTACGACAAAAAAATATATTTAATCTTCATAAATTGTGAAAAACCACGAAATAGTCTGTAAAGATTATTTTTTTTTCAATTAATAGGATTTAAAATATTAATTTATTAAAATACTAACATATAAGCATGCTTGATCAGCATTTAATTGCACAGTCATCGCTTAAAACTGTTGAGTCATTCCGTTATGTCAGACTAACGGTGTTAACATTAAGGGACCAAACATGCACTTTACAAACTTAAGGGACTAAAATGATACCAAAGACAAATATAAAGGACCAAATCTATACTTTAGCCTAAGTTAGTATGTTGGTAAAATTAAATATTATATGGATATGTGGAAATTAGATAAAATAGGAGCTCATTAAACCTCTAATTGGGCCTTAAATTTCAGCCAAACATTAAGAGAAAAAGAAGAAGGAAAAAGGCCCAACAACTCTAACTAAATGGTCAAATTGTAACCAAGTGACATAGGTGTAAATAAGCATGTAGTTGGAGCCCAAAATTCTTCCCTCTTCTTCAGCCGAATTGCAGCCTTAATTAGACAATTATACACTCTTCTCCTTCCCTCTTCACATTCGGACAGCAGCAGCACTCAAGGAACCAAGAGAAGTGCCGAAAATTTCAAAAGGAAGAGGAAGAAGAAGAACTCTCGAGCAATCAGTAGGTAAGCCTTATGTAATCTCTTCCATCTCCTCTAAGCTTCCTCTTGCAACCCATCTTGGTCATAAAAGCTCTCTTTCTTTGGTATTAAGAGGTGTTGGCTGAAACCCTTCGTGCCAAAAAGAAGAAGAAAAATTTCAAGAAACACAAAATCAACTCAAGTTAAGAGGCAATCTTAGCTTCTTGTTGTGTATTGGGTATTTGTTGTGATTTGTGGTGGTTTTTCCTTGTTTCTTGTGATTTTTGAAAACCCTAAGGACCCGTTTGGTATGCGGAAGATTTAAAGGGGGAAAGGAGTTTAAAGGAGGGAAAGGAATTTAAAGGAGGGAAAGGAATGGAAGGGAAGATTGCAAGGGAAATTAAAAAATTGAGCTGTTTGGTAGACATGGGAAGGTAACTTAAGTTGAAGGAAAATAAATAGTTTGGTATGAAGAATTAGGTGTTAGTTAAGTGAGAATATGAGGTGAAATACCAAAAATACCCCTAAATTAAAAAAACAAATTCGCCCTGTGCGTCTTGTTCCGCGTCGTAACCCACTGTATCGCCGCCACTCCCCTGCCTTGGACGCCACTCCTGCCACTGTCGATGCCGCACCTTCAGTCTTGGACGCCGCCACCATCGTCAGCTTCAAGTGTTGTATGCAAGGCAATTAATTAAGAAAAAAATCAAACCCAACAAATTCTCGAGAATTCATTAATGAATTCTCAGAGAAAAATGAATTCTCAGAGAATTCAAATAAATTCTCAGAGAATTCATGTCAAAGAATTCTCAACGTGGAGAGAATTAACACCAATTCTCGAGAATCTTTGGGCATTTCTCGAGAAT
Organism: Acacia crassicarpa; assembly: GCA_034222035.1. Lineage (NCBI taxonomy): Eukaryota > Viridiplantae > Streptophyta > Magnoliopsida > Fabales > Fabaceae > Acacia > Acacia crassicarpa. Next base: position 53,948,882 of record JAWXYG010000001.1, on the reverse strand, counting down.
TGGTGTTACCGTGGAGAATGGACCCTCTCATTAACGTCAATTCTCGAGAATTGGTTTTCAATTCTCGAGAATTGGCATTGGTTTTCATTCTTTCAGTATAGTGTGCACTCCATTTTCCGCCTTTTCTTCTTTCTTCCTTCACTTCCTTTTATCTTTGTGCACTGATGGAGACTTTCAAACCTACGTTAACCTTGTGTTGCGTCTCCAACTGCCCCATCGTCGATTTCAGGTGAGAGTCCTTCGTTCAGCTCCTATCTTCAATTTCAGCTTCGTCGAGCTGTAGGGTACCTAAGATTTCTGCTATCCCTCCTTCTTGATCCCTGACGTCCCGACGACAGAACCCAAAAAAAAAGCTTCGGATTTCTTTTTCATCCTTGCAACATTGGTGTCGGGATCTACAGAAGGAGGAGGAGGCAGCGTCGGCGTCGGTGTCGACAGCAATTGCAAAGGAGATAGATGATTGAAGGAGAAGAAGATGGTCATTTGGAATTTCTTTTCTAGGAAAGATCAACTTTCCCACCGAAAATGGAGGGAAGTGGTTTTCCCATGAATGAAGGAAGATCAAAGGTTTTCGGAAGGCAATGCTACTAAACGTGTTCGGTGATGGAAGATCTGCAATCTTCCCTTTCCTTCAGCCGATCTTCCGTGTACCAAACGGGCCCTAAATGTATGAGTAGGTGCTGCCCCATTTTTAAAATGGGGTTAAAGTATAATTAAGGGTTTAAATAACAAGCTATAAGTGATTAGAGACATGATTATGGTGTTTAAGTTGAGAATCAAGATTCTTGTCTTCCTATGCTAATTTCAGTCAGAAACAAGGGATCCAGGAGGAGTATGCTTTTGCTCATTTTGATGCTTCTAATGTGTTTAAAATGAAAAATTATGTACAGTAAATGTTAGGATGTAAATTTGGAAGATTGGAAGTAAATTATGCAAACCACAAATCTGCCATATGTTGGTTCCTGCAAAAAATAGTTAGATTATTTTGTGTTTTTGATTAGGTAAATGGTGTCCAATTGGCATGAAAGTTTTTAGAATTAAAGTAAACATCATGAGATTTAATTTTATAGGTCATATGCCTAATTTAGATTTGTATTGAAGGAAATATGAATTTTTTAATCTGACCTATGAATCTGGAATGAAAATCTAGGCAGTGTGTGATCGTTGTTGATTCTCAATTTGTACACATGTATAAGGCTCTGTTGGTAGTATTTTTCCTTGAAAATAGACTTATCAATGATCACTTAGGCTTTTTTTTTTTTTTTGCTCAAAAGGTATTTATATTAATACTAATATTAAAAATTACATCAAAGCATGACAATTACACTAAACGAAAACAAATCGGAATAGCCACTAAATGAAAACAAACCAGAACAAGAAGACTAAAAAATACAACAAAAACAAATCAAATGTAAGGAAAGCTAATCACCATTGAAAATGTGGGAATAAAAGTAACATCAAAGATTGCACTAGCTTCCTAGACATCCAAGGTTAGAAGTGACATGAAAGGAGGTGTTAGTTGCAAAACCCACCCTATAGGGCACACCTCCTTATAAGAATAAGCTGCAAATTGATTAGCTACATAATTGCCCTCTTGGAGTACGGGACAGAGAGAACCCAACCTCAGAATAAAGAAGACAAGTGATGTCCTGAATAATACTTTTGCTCCTCAATTGAATCAAACCTGGTGACGTCAACCACCCACCGAACAAATTTAAACACTAACAATTTAGATTCGCCACCATCGAACAAACCTAACAATGGTCCTCTCAAAGATAAAACACATAGCAGTAGCAGTAGCGACCATCGATAAAACCCTTTCCCCAAAATTGCAAATCCAAGTCACAATAGAAAATACTACCACAAATACCCAAAACCACCACCACCACCACCACCACAACAACAATAGAAGCACACATACATAAAAACACAAAAGCATAAGAAAAGGACGGACGACCCCTCCGCCGGAGACCACTGGTGTGGGAGATGCCATGACAATAGCTCCCACCGCCTCAAGACAGATCTGGGGAGGGAGAGGAAAAACTTGCCCCAACAATGAGAGAAGACCACAGCCACACACAGAAATCAGAGGGACACCACAGCTAGAGTGACAGTTAGGACAGAGACAAGAAGAGAGCCACGTTGGAGAAGGAAGAAGGGTGCTACTGTGAATCTCTGTTCTAAACTAAAACTCGCCTGCTCCAGGCTTTTCAAGCTTCGATATGATTTTCTACCGTGGTTGTGGTTTAGGAGGAGGCTCGCCAATGAGACAATAACCCTAATGGTTGTGGAGACGAGAGAGTGTGTCGAGTGGTCTTTTTTCTTTCGGTTACTTAGGCTTTGGAACCACTCCATTTGGATATTTGTACAATTAGATATGAGTTTTCAAAGTTTGTATACCAAATCTGCCAGAATTGGGCCAAGGGGTGAAAATAAAAGGTTAAGGCCCAAAGTAAATAATTTAGTCTTCAAAGGTTAACGTGAGCTCTTGGGGATTAATATAGACCAATTAACTTATGTTGAGCATAGTGAGATGTCCATCATAATGCCTTAGATTAAGTAGTAATCCATTGTCCGTAATTGTATTATTATAGGATCCTGTGTTGCCTAAGGTGATTAAAAGGACTTGGAGCTAGTCAAAACTTATTAGGCAATTAGGTAGTAACTCTAAATCTCACATACTCTGTATGATTGTGATCCGTGTTGTGAATATACGTTAGGCTATAGGACCTTGAAGACTGGTAGTCCTAGGGCCGCAAAGCTTGAAATGTACTTGGTTGTTTTGGGCTTTTACCCAGTAGTTTGCCTAGCGCTAAGGCTCAAGACATGTCGAGTCCTGCAGTAGCTTGAAATGTATTTGATTGTTATTGGTTTTTACCTAGTTGTTGCCCAACCCTGAGGCCCAAGATATGTCGAGTCCTACGATTCGCAGTTAATATTGTCTAGGACATATTATGTCCTGCGAACATCAGTTAATATTGTTTGGGACATATTAAGTCTTGCCAAATTAGTTAATACTATTCGGGATATATTAAGTCCTACTAACATCAATTTAATACTACTTGTGACAAGTTAAGTCTTGTGAACATTGTTAACATTGCATGTAACCATGCCCGAGACATGCTAAGTCGTGCGTACACTGTCAACATTGCTTGAAACCATGCCCAGGACCTGTTGAGTCATGTGTTTACAAACAACATTTTATGTAGTCTCATGTTGCATATTGTTGCTACATATGATTTAAGATGATTGATTTCTGAATGTTGAGTTGTTATGATTGTGGTTAGCTATCATATGATGCCTATACATTGTATACGAGATTAACTGTTGCTCTGGGAACCTTCGGGATCCCAGCCCTATTTACTACTTGTGATTTGTATAGCGTATTGGACACGGCTCCCAGGGCAAGGTGGCGAGTATCGGCAATTGGAGACTTCGGATCAAGGTAAGGGCAAATGTTGGCCATCTTTGGTCATACTTGGTAACTTGTAATAGTTACTTTTTGAATTTGTAGATAATATGTATAACCTTATAGAAATTCCTGTTGTAATTAAGTATGTTACATCAGTATGTTATGCTATTTCTGGTAGCCTTTGATTATTGCCCACTAAGCTTTTTGATAATGCTCTGATAGTTATCGGATTATTAGTAGGGTATTACATAGATTGTAGTCGAAAAATTAAAGGATGAATCACGAAAACCTCTTATGAAATTAATTTTTTTAAAAAAACTAATATCAAGAAAATAAAAGAGATAATTTTTTCTCGATAGCAGCAAACCCAAAAGAGGATCTTTGAAAATTATTGCTGAGACTTTATTATTATTATTCTCATAAATGACATAAGATTTATTCACTATACTACATAGACACTGATTTCCATGTGCTATGTGATATATATATATATATAGAGAGAGAGAGAGAGAGGGAGGGAGGGAGCGTGTGTGCACATAGATATATATATATATATATATATATATATATATATATATATATATATATATATATTTGGTTGATCAGTTCACAACAAAGTGTGAATTTGTTGCAGGCTTGGCTTGAACAGCTGGTTCGCAAGTACATGCGCCGTTGACCCAGATTGGTCTTCCAAGTCTACAGGGCGGACAATCTCTGTCTATTTTGCATTGCACTTGTACCATCATTCTTAGCACTGATATCCCTGCATATATATAAAGAAAATTAGGCCTAAAAAAATAATTGAATTGATTGAAAAAATAAATAATAGACTTTTAGGACTGGATATTTATAAAATACGCTCTTAAAGTAGAGACACTAAATTCATTTATACCAATTGAATCCCAATTCATTCTCATCATCAATTTCATATCTCTCCTGCTCTCTACCCTTATTAACTCCTCACACGACCTCTCTGTCCTTATTAACTCCTCACTACCTCCTAACTCCTCACTAACTAACTCTCTGCCCCAACTGCTCAAAGCTTCAAACCATGGTTAGATACAAGATAACTCCTCGTAGGGGTACTCTTACTCCTAAAGCTCGTGCCTTCCTTGGATTGTTATACGGTGCGCCTCCTCCGGCGAGAGTGCGTTCTATTGTGACCGAAGAGTCTTGGGTCGTTGGACGCATTGTTATTTCAGATGATGAAAAGATTGTCGCAACCCCCCTCCATTCTTCTGCCAATATCCCCCAACCTCTTGGTCCCAGCGACCCTCTTGCTGAGTTCCTCTGCCTTCTAGACCATGAAGAGGTTCGCGCTTTCCCTCTCCAGCCTTCATGCAATATTCTCCAACCTCTTGGCCCTAGCACGCCTACTACTGACCCCTCTTCTCTTTCCTCTAATGATGCATTGTGGCTGATGCAACAAAAATAGGAACTTGCTAATCTCCGGCGGGAAATTAATCCTGTTCACACTGATATTGCCAAGGTATTGGATGATAATAAGCTTTAGGATGTTTAGTCAGATTCTTGTTTTTTATAATTTTCAGCTTGTTTTTCTTTTGTATTTTTTTTCTTGTGTATGTGCATATTCTCCAATAATATATGAAGCATTAAGAACTAAGCTTATGTATTTTTTGGGTTCATATTCTCCAGTAATTAGAGAAGCTTATTCTTTAGTTTTCTGTTATTTTATTCATTCAATTGCTGTTGCGCTCACCAAACCCAATCCTTTTTTTTTTAATAAATGAGGATCTTTAGGACCATATACTTTATAAATAACTGGTCTAAAAAGTATTTGACTTTTAGAATCAGATGTTTTACAAAAATTCGGTCTTAAAATTAAATAAATAGTAAAAAGTTAAAACCGGAGTCTTCTAAAACTTTGGTCTTAAAAATTAAATTAATAAAAATACTTATCTTTAGGATGGATACTTTATAATTAATCAGTCTTAATAAATTCCAAAATAATAAAACATGTCTTTGTCGCATGGAAAATTAAATTTCCCTCTCTGAACTTCTCTTGTCGCGTCGAAAGTGATTACTCAGGTCTTATCTCCAGTGTTTGTGTGTTGCTTCGTCGCTGCTTCGCGTTGCTCTCTCGACAATCACTTTTTGGTTCCTTAGCTAAAGGTTTATAGACCAAGTTGTAAGAGGTGTTTCGGTTATATAACTTTATGATTTTCCTGCTTATCATTCTGACTTTTTCATGGGTTGAATGAAATCGATGAAATGTTCTTGTGGGTTTCTCTGTTGTTAATGAATATTGTATTTTGAAGATTATATTTGCACTTTAGACCTACCCAATTGATCAACAAGTGTTTTTAGTTTACTCTTGCTGTCTGCAACATCAATGTTCATGGCCGGAGAAGAAAGACTTAGCAAACACATTTGAATTTATATGCTACAGGTGAGTTCACAAGACCTTCATACGATGCATTTAATTTCCTCGTCATGCATTTATTTCGCTTCTTCGATTCACTATGATACATTTATGACCAAAAGTGATTTTTCGTTACGCATTTAATGGGCAAGTTTCTCCGTAAAACAAAAAAATTAAAAAATAGAAGACATAACCGACATTGAGCATATATATGCATTTGGAGTTGGCTTATTTTATATGAAAGTTTCAATTTTTTTTGGATTATGTATGTTAAACTTTTCTGTCTATAACAATTCTACTATGGATCGCAGTTGGATAAATGCTTTACGAACGAGTGTTGAATATCAAAATGGGGTGAGGGAATTTATACAATTTGCTAAACAAAATGCCCATGGTGATAGTGGGAAGTTTTATTGCCCTTGTGTAAAATGTTTGAATGAGAGGCGACTAAGTCCTGAAGTTATACACACAAATTAAATTTGTGAAGGATTTTGTAAGACTTATACAATATGGGTATGACATGGAGAAAAAATGCCAAGTGGGTGACAACATGGGGAAGTGGCCTTTGATGATAATGACATGGATATGGATGATCGCATCGAGGACATTATTTGTGATACAGGAGAAGAGGCTTTTGATTAATCACATGCATATGATAATATGTGCAGTGATGCAGAGACCCCGCTATACCCTAGGTGTAAAAAATAACAATTGTTGAACGTTGTATTGAAATTGGTAAGCTTGAAGGCACGTCATGGATGGAGTGACAAAAGTTTTTCTGAAATGCTTTAGGCTTTTAAGGATATGCTTCCGGATGATAATATGTTGCCGCATCGATACTATGATGCTAAGAAAATACTTTGTCCACTGGGGATGGAATACAAAAAGAATATGCATGCATGAATAATTACATATTGTATAGAAAAGAGTTTGAAAAGAAGCAGAATTGTCTGACATGTGAAACCCCAAGGTACAAGTCAAATAAGGGGCCTTTAAAAGTGTTATGGTATCTTCCAATCATACCAAGATTCAAACGGTTATTTGCTAATGAAAATGATGCAAAAAATATGAGGTGGCATGTAGATGAGAGGATTCTGATGGAAAGCTTCGACATCTAGCCGATTCTTCTCAATGGAAGAAAATCGATCAATTATTTTCGAACTTCGGCGAAGAACCAAGGAACCTTAGACTTACCCTTAGCACGGATGGCATGAATCCCTATGGAAGCCTTAGCAGCATACATAGTTCATGGCCTATACTCCTGATTATTTACAACTTATCTCCTATGTTATGCATGAAACGGAAGTACATCATGCTGTCTATGTTGATTTTGGGACTAAAACAACCCATAAATGACATTGATGTTTACCTTCAGCCCTTGATCGAAGACTTGAAGGAGTTGTGGGAAGAAGGTGTTGATGTTTTTAAATCTTTCAAGAAGGTGTTTAAAATGTGATCCATGATATTTTGTACTATAAACGACTTCCCAGCATATGAGAACTTGTCAGGGTATAATGTAAAAGGCCATAAAACATGTCTGGTTTGTGAAGAAGGCACACGCTGCCATCAACTTCGACATGGAAGAAAGACTATTTATCTTGGATGTAGGAGATTTCTTAGACGGGGCCACTTATATCGTTAATTAAAGAAAGTCTTTTTGGGTGGCCAAGAGTATGAAGATGCTTCGGTAGCATTGACTGGAGAGCAAGTTTATGAAAAGGTGAAAAATATAAATGTCATCTTCGGTACAACTGCAAAGAGTAGAAAAGAAACAAATATATGGAAAAAGAGATCTGTATTCTTCGATCTTCCCTATTGGTGCAATCTTGATGTAAGACACTGTATAAATGTCATGCATGTGGAGAAAAACATATGTGATAGTATTGTTGGCATGCTTCTCAACATACAAGGTAGTTCCAATAATGATGTAAAGGCAAGATTGGATTTGCAAGCAATAGGAATACGCGAAGACTTACATCCAAAGCCATATGGGAAGAGAACTTATTGTCCCTCGGCTTCTCATACTTTGTCTAAGGATGAGAAATGAAGTTTTTGTGAGTGTTTACATGGCACAAAAGTTCCCTCAGGGTATTCTTCAAATTTTAAGAGGCTTGTATCGATGAAGGACTTGAAATTAGTAGGCCAAAAGTCTCATAATTGTTATGTGTTGATGCAACAACTACTCCCAGTAGCTATTCAAGGCATCGCCGAATATGATCTCCAACACATTTTGACTAGACTTTGTTTCTTCTTCGATGCGGTTTGTAGTAAAGTTTTCAAGATTGAAAAGTTGGATGAATTAGAGAATGAATGATATCTTATCTTGTGCCACCTTGAAAAGCTTTATGTTCCTACATTTTTTGACATCATGGTTCATCTAATTGTTCATCTAGTGAGGGAGATAAAGTTGTGCGGCCCTATTCATTTATGGTGGATGTACCCAATTGAAAGATCTATAAAATTCATAAAAGAGTATGTGAAGAACACATACCGGCCAAAAGCATCAATTGTTCAGAAATATGTTTCTGAAGAAACCATGGAGTTTTGTCAAAATTATTTGGCCAAAATAAGACATAGTGGGCTTCCTAAACGTCAGCATGCTGAAGGGGGAAGAAAATCTGTTAGACCTGACTATCACCCAAGAGGGGGGGTGAATTGGGTGTCGGATAAAAATTTAGAAACTTTAAAATTCTTTTCAACTCTTAATGAAGGTAACAAGTATGAAAATAACTATTCATAAATCAACAGTTAAATATTCAAATAAATGTTAAAATAATATTTGCTGGAAATATAAGAGTTTAAGGAAGAGAATATGCAAACTGTGATTTATCCTGGTTCGGCCCAATTCACGATGACCTACGTCCAGTCCCCAGGCACCTCCTGAGATTTCAATCCACTATTTTCCTCAAGCTTTAATCAGGTACTTGAGAACCGCTACAAACCCACAAGTTTAGCCGGGCACTTGTGCAGCCTTTTACAAATCTCTTACCGAGATACTCCCCCTTACACACCGTAAGGATACACCGCTTGATCACACACTCTGTACTCGAAGTAATCCTCTCTCTAGGATTCACTCCCCTTACAAGCTGTAATCAACACAATGTGTTTCCCACTCAAGATCACCCAATCTTGAGTAACTCTCAGATAAAATGTTTACAAACAAATCTTCTCTTTAAGAAGTGATAAGATGAACACTGAAGTACAATACAAATAATCTCACTCTCTTAATAAATTATATGATCACTAAGAAAATAGAGAGAATATGAGATAAACATCAGAAGGCATTTTGAAGGTGTAAGCTCATGTATCTGCTCTATGTCGCTATCTTTGAATACTTCTCTATTTATAGATAATCAGTATTGGCATTGCTTGAAGCATTTATCCGTTGCGTGTATTTGGCCGTTGGCAATGATTGCTGGAGCGTCTGTCCTTACTCCTTCATTTGTCCGCCATTTATCTTCATTAAATGTTCGTTGTGGCGTTCATCTGTGCTTTCTGCCAAGCCACGCTCGAGTGTCTGCTTGGTTGAGATTATGTTCAGTTGCTACTCACGTGGTCCAGGATGGAAAATAACTTAAACTATTGTTTTGGTGCTTCTGACGGTATGGGCTATCCTTCATCATGTTGGCTTTGTTTCTTGGTGCTCTCGGTATTCAGACATTGGCTACACATCATTGGAAGGAATAGCCGTTGCTTCCTTGCTCCAGCGAAAAAACATCCGTAGCTCTTCTCGGTTCATAAGCGTCTGAGTTTTACTTCTATCGGTCTTCCTCTTAATTCAAACATTAATCATCTGAAACTTAAACAAAAATGATATAAATGATGTTAAGAAGTTGTATAAGTCATTTTGGTGTTCATCTGGACATTTTCCACGAGCAACAGTATTTCCGGACACGGTGATTTTTGAAGATGATGAACAGTACTTCGTGATAGTTGAACCAGCACATAGCTTGAATTCCAGAAGCCATATCTCTTCGTGTATAGCTCTAAAATTAGCAAATGATACATCCCTGGAAATCTCTTGATGTCTTCTTTCCAATGGAAAAAGAATCAGCTCAAAACACTTTGTATTTTGACCGTTATGATCCGATGAACACTGACTGTCCAGATAACAGAGTTCCAGCAACCCAGAAGTTTCGAAATTCATATCTCCTTCGTTTCAAGCTCTTTTTAGTTGTTTCCAAATTCTGTGAAACACTAGTTGAGTATAGAATCATATGGAATTGGTTTCACTTCATTTGGTTCTGTATAATATGAGATATAGACAGAAAACCGAGGCTATTCTGAGTTGATTCCAGAATCACATGTATCAACTTTCGAAGGCCATATCTTCCTGGTCTGAGCTCCGTTTTGAGTGGGTCAAATTGTAGTATGATTCATTTTGAGTCTAGTTTCATATGCCACCGGTTTCATCTCAATTGGATTTGTGATTTGTGAGATACACCTGAAATACCGAAGCTCGCCTTGCTGTGTGGCGTGAATTGCACTGCCAACTTCCACAATTTGTTTCTCTTTCATCTGAACTCCTTTGGACTTGAATCTGGACTCCAAATGACGCATTGGGAGTCTACTTTCATCCAAAATTGGTTTCACCTCAATCCGACGTCTGGTTTGTGAAATATCATCGAAACATCGAACGTTGCCCATTGAAAACGAAGAACAGAGGCAAGCAGAGCACGAAACACTCAACGAGGCACGGGGTGGACTGACTTGAAGTTCAGAGAAATTACGGTTTTGCCATTGAACTGAATTTCAACATAATTACCATTTTGCCATCAAAGCTGAAGTTCTACAGAATTACGATTTTGCCATTCTGATTTAATTTGGAGAACCGACGGAAATGACTTGAGACAATTATCTTCTTGACTCAAGGCAACTCCTGAGGTAATGAAATCATTGTAGCACACTCATGGATCCGTATGACACTATTCATGTATACAGTGCACTATTCATGTATACGCTACTATTCATGCTGATGCTTCAAATAGCTTAATTTGACTCCGAATTAAGCTATTCCAACTTCCGCTTAATCGTCAAGACTTGTATAGAGTGTGAAACATCCCAAAAATTTACTTAATATAATAAGTAATTAAGGGTTCATTAACAACTAGGTAATGCCCATTATTGAATAAAATATGCGAATGTAAATCAGAGTATGCAGTATGAGCCCTAACGTGGCATTATACAATCATCCACATAACCATAAAGACAGAAGTGCTACTTTTGGCGGAAGTAGTCTAAGCTTCTGGAGTCTTCCCTGATGGTTCTGCACAAGAGCTATCACCTGAAAAATGTGGGTAACCATCAATCCAACTTATTACGAATACCAACATGTGCTAATGAGGTGCCAAGTGGAACAATTTATATAACAAGATATAAAGAATATAATTCGTCAATATACACGTCACTAAATTTTATATCATAAATTCTATATCAAAATTATATGTCACAGTTCTCATTAAAACAATTCCCAAATTACCTCCCACCAGTCCAACCGAACCGCCTTATTTCCTCCGACTGGACCCATGGGCTAAGTTACATCCATGTTACTGGTGACTCAAAAAGCTCTCTGGTCATGTGATGAGGACCGGCCAAAATCCTCAGAGCACATGTCCCAAACCATGGGCCTTTTCCCCTTATTGAACATGTGGGGTGTCGTATGCCCTTATTGAATTAGTGGGCCCGTCCCTTTCTGAATATATGGGACAATAGAAAGCCAACCATCATGCATTAATGGAGGCCTCACCACGTGGTGGAATAAAATACTTCATCTTCCCAATCCAACCCTTACCATAATTATCAGAGTAAATATCATGATATTAAAATGAACAATTCTTATAAATGAGATAGTAGATATGATAAATATCATGATATAAAAATAAACAATTCTTATACATTAATAAGTAGATATGATAAATATCATGATATTAAAATTAACCATTCTTATACATGAATAAATAATTATGATAAATATCATGATGTTAAAATGAACAATTCTTATATATGAATAAATAAATATATATTCACAATTCAAATCATAAAGTCCCACAAGGCTATTTCTATTAAAATATTTACAATCATTTCACAAACACTCACAAGCAACATATCAATACCCATAAAAAGTGGAAAGTGGTTACCTCTCGCCAAAGCTAATTATTATCCCACTCCTCTTAATTCAAGAGCTCAAACACGGCAAAATCAATCTACCACAATCAATTTACTAATTATTAATAATTCTTCTAAACTCTTCATAAAATTATAACTTATAATTTTATAAGATTAAATATATACAAATTATAATAATAAATTTGAAATGTTTAAAATGGAAAAATTAGACGGTAATTAAAAAGAAAATCAAGGATACCATTGAAAATATTAATTCTCCCTTCATTTTACTATTAGTTAATAACTCCCTTCCCCAAATAAATTGTTTTCATAGCATTTAATTGGTAAAAATATTTCATAGATATAAAATCATAAATTTCTAAATTAAAAAAAAAATTTATTTTAAATTACTATATCAACGAAACAATAAATCCAAACCGATTATAATTCACTATTAATCATCAACTACACATACATAGTCTTCTATTGTCAAAACTCGAAACTTTCCCAAAATCTTAATCCCAAAATATTCATTAACCAACATAATAATACTCCCTTTTGAAAGATAAAAATATATAGAATAACTTTCATGAAGGAAGTTTCTTGAAAAGAAGCTAGTTAAACTACCTAAATTATCTTATAAGATAAAAGACATACCTTAAAATGACCACACCTCTTCTCTATTTCTCTCCTTCCTTCCTCACACTCTCCTCTCGTCACTCTCTTCTGTGTGTGTGTGTTGTGTGCAGATTATGTGTGTGTGTGGGGGTATTTATATACACCAACACACACATTTTTTTATTATTATTTAAAATTGGTGGGAGGCATAGCCTCCCACTAATATGTGTAGTGGGAGGCGTGGCCTCCCACTATCTGATGCAGTGGGAGGCGGCCTCCCACTGCCATGAATAGTGGGAGGCTTGCCTCCCACTTTTTTTTTTTTTTTTTTTTTTTTAATTTTTTTTTTTTAATTTTTATATATATTTTTAAAATATATATATATATATATGTATTTATATTTCTTTCTTTCTCTTTTTCTTTTCTCTCTCTCTCTTTTTTTTTTTTTTTTTTTTTTTATATATATACAATAATTATATTTATCATGTATAATTACTTTATAATTTTATAATTAAATCATAAAATAAAAATTAGGATGTTACAATTCTCCCCACCTAAATAGAATTTTGTCCTCAAAATTCTCAATAAGTTATTAAAGAAAACAATCCACAAAACAAGAACCCAATACCATAATATCGAACTTAATATAATAGCACGCCTTCATAACAAAACATAAGTCATCAACACCAATTTGATCACCATACGATATAACCATAAAAATTATTATACTGCCACATCATACAAACATTCCTAAGCAAACAAGTGAGGGAAATCACGTCGCATTAGTTCCTCGGTTTCCCAAGTAGCATCACCGGGTGTCATACCCTTCCATAAGACTTTCACAAGTCGAATGGTTTTCTTCCTCAGTTGTTTGTCATGGACATCTAAGATTCTCTCTGGTTCTGCTATATAAGTCAAGTTCTCTCTCAACTCGATTTTCTCAGGTTCAATGACATGAGACGGATCTGGATGATACTTCTTCAACTGTGACACATGGAACACATCGTGCACTTGAGATAAGTGTGGAGGCAAGGCGATCCGGTAGGCAACAGGCCCAATTCGCTCCAAAATCTCATACGGGCCAATAAATCGAGGAGTCAATTTCTTGGCTTTGATGGATCTACCAATCCCAGTTACCGGTGAAACCTTAAGGAATACATGGTCTCCTACTTCAAACTCCAAAGGTCTCTGTCGCTTATCCGCATAGCTCTTTTGTCTGCTCTGAGCGGTCAACAACCTCTGGCGAATCATCTCAATTTTCTTTGTAGTTTTGTCTACTAGGTTCGGTCCAATCACAGTTCGTTCACTTAATTCAGTCCAACAAAGAGGCGATCTACACTTTCAACCGTACAATGCCTCGAAAGGAACCATTTGAATGCTCGAATGATAACTATTATTGTAAGCAAATTCAGCCAAGGGCAAGTGACGATCCCAAAAACGTCACTAGTTCGGTTGAAAAGTTACTACCCTGGTCTCTAGTTCGGTTGAATTTTTTTTTTTTTTTTTTTGAAACTATTTCAAAAAAATTTTCACAAAATCAGTAGATGTGTTGGCAAATTCAACATTCCAGTTTTCAAACATAACCAAGAATCAAACAATTGTTCTTAAAAGGTCATCATGTATAACACCTCTCAGGTTCTAGCTATCATATGGTTCCATCAAGGAACTAGCTCTCATTTATAACTCTAAGGGAATATTCTATATTCAAGATCTTTCCTTAAGCTAATACAACAACCAACAACCTCAAAATACTCCATATCAAATAGGTACTTATCCTCAAACATACCTTAAATAACATGCTGATGACACTGCATCAATCATTATTACCAAGGTTTCTACTCTCAATCATTCTTTCTAAGAAAATATCCTGAGATTTTAATATCATAAAATCATCCCCTAGTAGCTAGTAACCTCCAGATACCTCATATACGTTGGTGCCACATTCTACTGCCTTAAGTAATTCATTTCACTTGGTACCATATCCTAATACCTCAATTCATTTGGGTTGATTCGCACATGTAAGAATCCCTCAACTGTCAAGTTAGATCCTTAAATCACAATTTCGTTAATGGTAATCCCTTTAAATACCCAACAGAATTTCTTAGGTTCATCAACCTATTCCTGAAACCTTAACCATGACCAATTAACATGCTATAATCATAATTCATAGCTTCTAACATTCTGACATTATCCTTTATTATTAGCAAAACAATGACTCTTAGAACCTTAACATCGACTAGGTTGAGAAATCATATTTCCTCAACAACACCTATATTACATACCATGATCATGATTCACCATTCATAGTCTAATCCTCAAATAACCCCAAACAACGATAATTATTAGATTCACAATCCAGAACATTATTTGAATCAAGAAATCATATTGCCTCAATAATACCCAATATACAAACTAGGATCACAATTCTCATTTCTAGTCTAAACCTCGAAACATTCAGATGTCATTCTATAACCAAAACACAATACACGAGGTTCAAATTCCTTTTCAATCTTCAATATCACAAGGCCTATTCTAACATTATTCTTTCATCTAATCGACAGCCCTCAATCATACCCAAAGAATTGCTCATAACACCACATCAATCAACACTTACAGGGTTCCTACTTTCAAGTACTAAAACCTTCGTATAACCTTAATCACATCTCGATCTTACCATCAATCAATATTCACAGGATTCCTATTCTCATGTATTGGAACCTTAATACAACCTCATTTACATTTTGACCTTGGCACTATTTCAATTTAGATCATATTCAAACTTAATTTCAATCATTTCCTTATTTAATCTAACATCTTCACATCATTCCAATACTATTATCACAACCTCAGCATTATTCACATGGTTCGAAATGAATTTACAGTATTACAAATACATATACCAAACATCACCATAATCATACTACATTCACTAAGTTCACCCCCCCTTTTTAATCCACAAGGTATTCGAACCTTAAACCGGGATATTTCAAATTCCCAATACTTCCAGAGAGTCTCCTTTCTCGAGATGGCTTTAACTGATCAGACTCCCATTTTCAAATGCCAGTCTGTCATCTCGAACCAACTACACGCTCCAAGACAAATTTCTAAGAGACACGATCTTGAAATAATCATCACGCAACGTGTATTTGTCAAACTAAATTTCTTGAAGATACAACCGGCAATAAATGCTACACTGTGTTCTGTTTGGACCGAAAGTCTATAAGACTCCGACCTATAGAGGTGGCTAGGGCGTGTCAGATTGTATTAGGGTGCGGTGCCATAAAATTTCCACATAATAACAAAGTCTGCACTATTCTGAGCCAACGATAGATGAGAATCCGATGCTGCTTAACAAAATCTAGACGTTACTAGCCCAGCTATAAATCGAGTAAAGAAAGAGTAAATGTTTCACGTTCTCTCAAGCTTCACAAAACTTCCACATATTCATTTCCTCTCCGATCGTAACCTTCACTATAACCTTTCACATTATCCTTAAACATGGCCGGTTCAAGTAACTCTATTCCAGTCTCCGATTCATTCAACCCTTTCTTTCTTGAAGCTTTACTTCATGACTATCAGACTAACATGTTGTCTGACTTGTCAAACAATGCATCATACCCTTATTCTTCTTTACTTCCCCAAAATCCCGTAAGTATGAATGTTCATTCATCTGCCTCAACGATTAACATTCCTACTCCTCCTCCAAGGATACAAGATTCTATTTTTACAACTACTAACAGAAAGGAATCTGAAGCAGGTCCATCAAGGCGACCTGTCCAAAGATGTCGTAATATGGCAGATCTTATGGAGTCCACGGTACCTTCTCAACCAAGGAATCCTGGTTCTAGCTTGACGGAGACTACTAATCCATTCTCATGTGGTTGCTGCCATGTTCTACGAGAGATCATTCATACCAATGGACTTCAATACCGTAAACTTGAAGTTCATGGGAGGATTGGTATGATATGCCACGCTGTCTTTCACCAGGACGTACAAGGAGGTTCTTCCAATCCTCAAGTATTTGACTTTGGTAAGAAAAATTTAGAAGATGTCAAACATTTTCTAGAAAATTATTGTTTGAATCAAAAATCTTTAGGGTATGTCCTGGTGTCGGATCCCCTATCAGCCTACTATGAGGCCCTCTGTGTTGGTTTGGAATGGACTAAAAATCAAAATGAACTCCCTAATAGTTCATTTCCAACCAATACAGAAAATATATCCAATAAAGGAAAAGAGCTCATGGTTGTAAATAATAATCCTTCAGTCCCCATACCTAGTAATCCATACCGATCAAGAGCTGAACAAAATATTAGAGCTGCATCAATGTCAATAAATGATCTTAGAGACTTATTCCATTTACCTCAACAAGAAGCGGCTCAACAAGTTCGTCTATGCAAAAATGTTCTGATGAAAATATGCCATAGGGGAGGAATAAAGCATTGGCCTTATGTAAAAATTCGAAGCACTATGAAGCAAATAGCTAGATTGAGAAGAACAATGTCTCCTGATGGTCCTCTCTCAAGAGCAGCCGCTCAGGAAGAAATTAATAGACTTAAACTTGAGATAGTCGAAGCTTGCGGTGGGATTGTACCAACTGTTGTTCTTGATGCTTGAATTCATCTTGTCTTTTCTTCTTAGCATTCTAATTTCTGCTTGTACTTTTATACTAAGATTCATGGGAATTTTCAAGTTTGAATATTTTTCTCACCCATTTTCAATTAATCACATAAGTTCAAGCTCCAGCAGATCAATCTAACCTATTGTCAGAACTTATGTCCTAGCCGGACTTCGAAATTCTGAGTTGATAATTCTATCATCAAAATTTATATTCTAATTCCAACTTGTCACTCAAAATTATCCAAGTATCAATTTATCTGACTTCCTCAGAAATACTAAGTATTGCCCCTTTAATATCTACTGCACCCTATTTATCTAACAAACTACCCTGTCAAGAACTCAGTCAAAGACCCCCCATCCCGGAGCAGTAATGTATCTTAAAGTGATGTAAAAGAGCCTCTGTTCTATTGAGACATCAGTGTATCGGTGTAAAAGAGATTCGTTCTCTTGAGACAACGATGTGTTAGGAGCATTTGAAGGTGAATTAACGGCGGAGTGAGTTGTTTCGTCATCTTGAGACATTGGTGTATCGATGTAAAAGAGCTTCGTTTTCTTGAGACAGTAGTGTCTCAGGAGCGTCTGGAGGTGAATAAACGGCGAAATGATCCTTCGTGTATCTACCATTCTCCCCACCAAAGGATGAAACCTACCCTAATAAGTGAATAATAAAGCAACACAACAAAACAACTAAACAGGGAAGGTATGTGTGAAGATTGTATATTGCCACTATATGTAATGCATGCATATTGTTATCAGAATCATATGCTCTGATACCAAATTGAAACATCCCAAAAATTTACTTAATATAATAAGTAATTAAGGGTTCATTAACAACTAGGTAATGCCCATTATTGAATAAAATATGCGAATGTAAATCAGAGTATGCAGTATGAGCCCTAACGTGGCATTATACAATCATCCACATAACCATAAAGACAGAAGTGCTACTTTTGGCGGAAGTAGTCTAAGCTTCTGGAGTCTTCCCTGATGGTTCTGCACAAGAGCTATCACCTGAAAAATGTGGGTAACCATCAATCCAACTTATTACGAATACCAACATGTGCTAATGAGGTGCCAAGTGGAACAATTTATATAACAAGATATAAAGAATATAATTCGTCAATATACACGTCACTAAATTTTATATCATAAATTCTATATCAAAATTATATGTCACAGTTCTCATTAAAACAATTCCCAAATTACCTCCCACCAGTCCAACCGAACCGCCTTATTTCCTCCGACTGGACCCATGGGCTAAGTTACATCCATGTTACTGGTGACTCAAAAAGCTCTCTGGTCATGTGATGAGGACCGGCCAAAATCCTCAGAGCACATGTCCCAAACCATGGGCCTTTTCCCCTTATTGAACATGTGGGGTGTCGTATGCCCTTATTGAATTAGTGGGCCCGTCCCTTTCTGAATATATGGGACAATAGAAAGCCAACCATCATGCATTAATGGAGGCCTCACCACGTGGTGGAATAAAATACTTCATCTTCCCAATCCAACCCTTACCATAATTATCAGAGTAAATATCATGATATTAAAATGAACAATTCTTATAAATGAGATAGTAGATATGATAAATATCATGATATAAAAATAAACAATTCTTATACATTAATAAGTAGATATGATAAATATCATGATATTAAAATTAACCATTCTTATACATGAATAAATAATTATGATAAATATCATGATGTTAAAATGAACAATTCTTATATATGAATAAATAAATATATATTCACAATTCAAATCATAAAGTCCCACAAGGCTATTTCTATTAAAATATTTACAATCATTTCACAAACACTCACAAGCAACATATCAATACCCATAAAAAGTGGAAAGTGGTTACCTCTCGCCAAAGCTAATTATTATCCCACTCCTCTTAATTCAAGAGCTCAAACACGGCAAAATCAATCTACCACAATCAATTTACTAATTATTAATAATTCTTCTAAACTCTTCATAAAATTATAACTTATAATTTTATAAGATTAAATATATACAAATTATAATAATAAATTTGAAATGTTTAAAATGGAAAAATTAGACGGTAATTAAAAAGAAAATCAAGGATACCATTGAAAATATTAATTCTCCCTTCATTTTACTATTAGTTAATAACTCCCTTCCCCAAATAAATTGTTTTCATAGCATTTAATTGGTAAAAATATTTCATAGATATAAAATCATAAATTTCTAAATTTAAAAAAAAATTTATTTTAAATTACTATATCAACGAAACAATAAATCCAAACCGATTATAATTCACTATTAATCATCAACTACACATACATAGTCTTCTATTGTCAAAACTCGAAACTTTCCCAAAATCTTAATCCCAAAATATTCATTAACCAACATAATAATACTCCCTTTTGAAAGATAAAAATATATAGAATAACTTTCATGAAGGAAGTTTCTTGAAAAGAAGCTAGTTAAACTACCTAAATTATCTTATAAGATAAAAGACATACCTTAAAATGACCACACCTCTTCTCTATTTCTCTCCTTCCTTCCTCACACTCTCCTCTCGTCACTCTCTTCTGTGTGTGTGTGTTGTGTGCAGATTATGTGTGTGTGTGGGGGTATTTATATACACCAACACACACATTTTTTTATTATTATTTAAAATTGGTGGGAGGCATAGCCTCCCACTAATATGTGTAGTGGGAGGCGTGGCCTCCCACTATCTGATGCAGTGGGAGGCGGCCTCCCACTGCCATGAATAGTGGGAGGCTTGCCTCCCATTTTTTTTTTTTTTTTTTTTTTTTTTTAATTTTTTTTTTTTTTAATTTTTATATATATTTTTAAAATATATATATATATATATGTATTTATATTTCTTTCTTTCTCTTTTTCTTTTCTCTCTCTCTCTTTTTTTTTTTTTTTTTTTTTTTATATATATACAATAATTATATTTATCATGTATAATTACTTTATAATTTTATAATTAAATCATAAAATAAAAATTAGGATGTTACAGAGTGCACTATTCATGTATACGCTACTATTCATGCTGATGCTTCAAATAGCTTAATTTGACTCCGAATTAAGCTATTCCAACTTCCGCTTAATCGTCAAGACTTCCAGTATTGATAATTTCTTTTCTTCAATCTCATATCATAATTATTCTCTATAATTTAACTTGGACTAACCTACGATAAACAAAGTAGTTAGTCAATATATATGATATAAACTTTTTGCTCTAGATAATGGTATCAATGTAAGACATCATCAAAACTAATCATAACCAACATTCTCCCCCTTTTTGATGATGGCAAATATATTAAGAAAAATATGTATAAATATGAAGATATATTAAATGAAGCATATTTTTCTTGCCACTCTCTCCCCCTTATTTGTCATTAGCAAAAAGTTGAAGTAACGAAGATATACTAGTGGAGAGATAAATATGGAAAACAAGTTAGAAATAATTGTCATTTCTCTCCCCCTTTTGAAAATATTTGATGCAAGTAGAAAAGATTTTTCATGAAAGTATGTTTGAAAAAACAATTTGGAGAGGTTTTTCAAGAAACTTAAACTTTCATGGTTAAAAAAAAAATTCATATCAAACATGTGCAGAATGTCTACTGAATATAAAAAGATAGAGATTAGAAATGCTCATGTAGATTCTGCAAATTGTTGAATGATCGATGAAGTCCATTTGCTTGCTGTAAGAAATTTGGTTGAGTCGCCATGCCCTGAGATGAAGTAGTGATAGGCTTCTTTCTTGTTGTATAAAGTTCTTTGAAGAGGCTCAATCGAATGATCATGAATATCTTGTATGATGCGAATAAGATGAAAGTACTGGCTTCTTGAGTTGTTTCTCATTTGAATAAATTTGATCAGTACTTTAGCTTCCATCCTTTGCCTTCATAGATCTCTTCTGTAGAGCATATCTCATCTTCAATAATTAATCCCCAAAGCATCTTTCCTTAATTTAATAATTTCTCCTTGTAGTGTATTAAGGAAAGTTGTAACACATAACCAAATCTCTTGCTACAAATTAAAAATATTCTTTTCTGAAGAGATTTGTTAGTGCAACCAGATATCAAAGTGTTCCTCTCGAAAACATATTTTCAAATAATAATGAAAGGAAAATATAATATTAACTCATCATCAAAACTAATAACAAATAATAATTGTATATGAGTATGCTTAAAAGGATTTTTCTTCAAATAAAGGAGAAGAACTTATAGAATATAAAACACATATGAATGTGAAGCTCCCCCTTAATGAATGCATGTCTAAAAATATGAAGTTCTCTTTAATAATAACAAATAATAGTGTGACACCAAATGTTATGAGGGTTGAAAATATCTTGCTCACAACATGGTATCTCAAAATTAAGAACTTTCAAAATCATTGAAATTAGTATAAAGAAATTACTTATGCTTTTTAAGATGATAAAAGTGGTTAAAACATAAGGATCATTTTGAAAATGAATGTTCTCAGACTAAACTTCATGTGATTAAATTTGAATGAATAAAATCAAGTTAGCCTGAAAAGTGATACGAAAAACAGAGAGATGATTATGATATATGAATATTATTTCAAAATACTATACCTCACTCAAGTAATATTGTAATTACTTGAGTCATAATCCTCTATTATCCATTGATGCATCACTGGCTAGCCACTATCTAATGATGTGATCAATACTGTAGATCTCCCAGATTTGATGCATAAGGATGAGTTTCTATGTGATGTCCATGATTCCGTAGCCATCACTTGTAGTTCACACGAGAGAACCTTACAAGCTTTTCTTCCTCTTTTTGTCCCTGTTTACCAATGCAAGAACAGAGGAGCCTGCAAAACAAAAATATGTTCTTTGGTACCCGATGTTTCTTGGGTCCACGAATGATTAGGCATGACAATTTTATGCTCTTATAGAATTAAATCATATGATGTTTGAGCAAAAAGTATAATAAGTTAATCAAAGATTAAGAACGTAATTTTACCCAATCAAATAAGTTTAAACAATGAATCAAGTAGGGTAATAGCTAAATGATACTAAAAAGGTTATTTCTCAATGACAATTTGTGAATACACTTTATGCAGAAAAGATGTCATTGATAAAAATGAGTATAGAAAACCTTATCTATAACGATAAGCATTTATCAATTTGAAGTTCAGATTTTCAAGAAAGATAATGAAATATGCAAAGTATTTCAAATCTTGAATGGTCTTTCAAAAATGTGATGACACATTATGAAATCAATATTTTTCATACATGAAATATTTTTGAAACATGTTTGAAAACAATATTTATTATAAATATGATGGAAGTCAATAGATTTAATGAATATATCAATATGCTTCAGTTTTAGAAAACATGTTGAACATTGAAGTTAACATGTTGAAGAATTTTCTGAAAAGCCAAAGTCATGAAAGTAAAGCATTATCAAGACATGCTTAGCACAACATATATAAGCTTAATGACTTTGCTATTGGCCAAAAGATAATCTTGCTTCTTAGATGAAAGTCTTGAAAGTATGTCAACAATCAAGGCAAGATTATGAATATACACAGATAGTTACTCAAAATATGGATGGAATTAAATTTGATGTATTTGAGTAACACTAGAAGTACTAGGATTCATGGACAATGAAGTACAAACTCATTAATCCAAATGATTAGAGTTCCGTAATATTATCCTAGTAAGTTATTCCATATAATGGTTAATGCACTAACATTTAATGCATTAGTGAACATTCATAATACTTGGAATAACTTAACCAATAAGAATTTATCCAATAAGCATGAGATTTTCACAAATTGAATAAGCTTGAAACTCATAAAGATGATCAACTTGTTAGATATAAGATCTAACTTGATTGTAAATAAAGAATGAGGAGTTCAAGCATCGTATTGAATATCAAAGATCAATATGTGAATGATAGGGAGAACTCTACTGGAAAGATTTGAAGCATATCTAACATTCAATATACAAAGACTTAACTTCCAATTTTGAAATATCATTTTAATGCAATCAAAATATGCATAATTTTCAAAACATTTGTATGCATTTTTCCAGAAATAGAGTGAATTGTAATTTTAAAAAGAATAGAACTGTGTATCAAAAAAAAATAATCTTAGAATGTTTTGCACAAATTCACTTATGGTCCATTTAGCAATCTAAAAATATTTTGAAAATCATAAATGATTGATTGCTAATGGAATGCAATAATGGACAAGTATTCATTACCTAAAAATGAATATACAATCACAGTATGAGATAAGAATTAGATATCACCATAATTTCTCCTGTCCTTGTAGAAGCTTGCTTGATTAAGATGGTTTTGATGTAGATGATTCCTTTTCGGACGTTCACCATCAACATTAAGCATAGCTTGTTGAGCTTTCTCAAAAGTTGGATCATTTCTCTTTGTTACATTCTTGAGAAGCTTTCTTTGATCCTACAAAACCATATAAATCTTTTTCTTTCTTGGTATCCAACCTCACTTGGATCCAATCATTGTTAGCTTGTAGGAACCAAAATTAAATTCACATGCTCTTATAAATATATTCAATTCAGAACAACTAAGCACAGTGAATTAAACATGATTTATGGATAAAAGAAATATTTCCTTTTCAAATTATCATGTATGCTTAAAGAGTTAAATTATTGAACATTGCAAACACTTTGAAAAATTAATTTAGGATGTCAAAAACCAATTTTTTGTTTAAAAAAAAAATTTGCAAGGCTCATTCCTAAGGTTACAAAATATAAAACCTCAATAAATATTTCAGATAACAGAGTAGGAGGTTTTACCGTTGTATACCTTTACCTTAGGTACTAGGAGAATTGACTTTGCTTACCCACTGTCTTTTTCTGTCATATTGATTCTTCATGTGTCTTCCTATGGGTATCGACAAAGCTCTTTCAGAAGATATGTACTTCAATGGTCTTCTATTTGGCATTTCAGAGATTCTCCTCTTCTTATTTTCCTTAAGGTAGTTGAAGGATACTCTATGATAATTTATTCTTGAGGTAGGAAATACTCTTCTTGTATGTATCCATTGCTTTTCATGGTTTGACCTTGTAGTTCTAGCAATGGGTGCTCTGAGAGTTCTCCTGTTTGAAGTAAGTTTCCTTTTACGCTCATGAGAAACTCTTGGATTGGTCTTCGTCTCGTCAGTACCCTTATGTCCATTGACTTTTAAATTATCCTGCACACATAAGGCACTAGATGGACATTTTGGTACCCACTTATACTTGGGTCCTTGACCGTTAGTATTGGACTTTACTTGTCCTTTAGGAACCCAAACAAATCTATTTCTCACATTATAATTTCTTCTAATATAACATGTATGAGAAATATGACCAGATTTACTACAATAATTGCAAATAATAGAATGATGCTTATTATGGATATTTTTGCAAATATTGTAAGATTTCAAATCATCTTCATTTGAAAATTCATTCTTCCCACATGATTTTCCAGCATCAGTTTTGAAAATATGTTTGTTTTTCAAAATAGAATCAGTAATTGGTTGAAAAACAATTTTATGCAAATGGTTAAAATCATTTTTCTTAATTACACAAGAAGAATTGGAATTGTTTACCTCATATGCATTTTGAGCTTCAGATAATGATTGAACACAATTGTCAATGAACTCTTCTTGGGAGTCTTCTTTCTCTTGTTCTTTTGTGTTGACTTGATCATGAAAATATTCTCTAATTTCACCTTCTTCCATTTGTTCATCACTCATAGATGTGCAGTTAGAAATCTCTGATGAACTATCAACACTTTCAACTTCAACATAATTGTTAGAAGTATAAAAAGAATCAAGAGTATCCCAGATATCTTTAGCATTAGAGCAACATTTGATTTTTACAAAATCATTTTCGGTTAAAGCACTATACAAAATTTTCATTGCTCTAATGTTCAGCGAAAACATTTTCTTTTCTTTATCTGTCCAATTCTTTCTTGGTTTGAAATCAAAGACATTTATAAAAACTTTCCACATATCAAAATCTGTTACTTTGATAAAACTAGTCATTCTAGCTTTCCAAAACCAAAAATCAATATCTTTTAAAAATGGTGGAACAGTATAATCGAAACCTTCAGAAAGCAAACAATACCCAAATTTAGCCATTGTAACTCTTGAGACGGTTAAGTCCTTTAAACAAGAGCCCCGCTTTGATACCAAATGTTAGACCTGACTATCACCCAAGAGGGGGGGTGAATTGGGTGTCGGATAAAAATTTAGAAACTTTAAAATTCTTTTCAACTCTTAATGAAGGTAACAAGTATGAAAATAACTATTCATAAATCAACAGTTAAATATTCAAATAAATGTTAAAATAATATTTGCTGGAAATATAAGAGTTTAAGGAAGAGAATATGCAAACTGTGATTTATCCTGGTTCGGCCCAATTCACGATGACCTACGTCCAGTCCCCAGGCACCTCCTGAGATTTCAATCCACTATTTTCCTCAAGCTTTAATCAGGTACTTGAGAACCGCTACAAACCCACAAGTTTAGCCGGGCACTTGTGCAGCCTTTTACAAATCTCTTACCGAGATACTCCCCCTTACACACCGTAAGGATACACCGCTTGATCACACACTCTGTACTCGAAGTAATCCTCTCTCTAGGATTCACTCCCCTTACAAGCTGTAATCAACACAATGTGTTTCCCACTCAAGATCACCCAATCTTGAGTAACTCTCAGATAAAATGTTTACAAACAAATCTTCTCTTTAAGAAGTGATAAGATGAACACTGAAGTACAATACAAATAATCTCACTCTCTTAATAAATTATATGATCACTAAGAAAATAGAGAGAATATGAGATAAACATCAGAAGGCATTTTGAAGGTGTAAGCTCATGTATCTGCTCTATGTCGCTATCTTTGAATACTTCTCTATTTATAGATAATCAGTATTGGCATTGCTTGAAGCATTTATCCGTTGCGTGTATTTGGCCGTTGGCAATGATTGCTGGAGCGTCTGTCCTTACTCCTTCATTTGTCCGCCATTTATCTTCATTAAATGTTCGTTGTGGCGTTCATCTGTGCTTTCTGCCAAGCCACGCTCGAGTGTCTGCTTGGTTGAGATTATGTTCAGTTGCTACTCACGTGGTCCAGGATGGAAAATAACTTAAACTATTGTTTTGGTGCTTCTGACGGTATGGGCTATCCTTCATCATGTTGGCTTTGTTTCTTGGTGCTCTCGGTATTCAGACATTGGCTACACATCATTGGAAGGAATAGCCGTTGCTTCCTTGCTCCAGCGAAAAAACATCCGTAGCTCTTCTCGGTTCATAAGCGTCTGAGTTTTACTTCTATCGGTCTTCCTCTTAATTCAAACATTAATCATCTGAAACTTAAACAAAAATGATATAAATGATGTTAAGAAGTTGTATAAGTCATTTTGGTGTTCATCTGGACATTTTCCACGAGCAACAGTATTTCCGGACACGGTGATTTTTGAAGATGATGAACAGTACTTCGTGATAGTTGAACCAGCACATAGCTTGAATTCCAGAAGCCATATCTCTTCGTGTATAGCTCTAAAATTAGCAAATGATACATCCCTGGAAATCTCTTGATGTCTTCTTTCCAATGGAAAAAGAATCAGCTCAAAACACTTTGTATTTTGACCGTTATGATCCGATGAACACTGACTGTCCAGATAACAGAGTTCCAGCAACCCAGAAGTTTCGAAATTCATATCTCCTTCGTTTCAAGCTCTTTTTAGTTGCTTCCAAATTCTGTGAAACACTAGTTGAGTATAGAATCATATGGAATTGGTTTCACTTCATTTGGTTCTGTATAATATGAGATATAGACAGAAAACCGAGGCTATTCTGAGTTGATTCCAGAATCACATGTATCAACTTTCGAAGGCCATATCTTCCTGGTCTGAGCTCCGTTTTGAGTGGGTCAAATTGTAGTATGATTCATTTTGAGTCTAGTTTCATATGCCACCGGTTTCATCTCAATTGGATTTGTGATTTGTGAGATACACCTGAAATACCGAAGCTCGCCTTGCTGTGTGGCGTGAATTGCACTGCCAACTTCCACAATTTGTTTCTCTTTCATCTGAACTCCTTTGGACTTGAATCTGGACTCCAAATGACGCATTGGGAGTCTACTTTCATCCAAAATTGGTTTCACCTCAATCCGACGTCTGGTTTGTGAAATATCATCGAAACATCGAACGTTGCCCATTGAAAACGAAGAACAGAGGCAAGCAGAGCACGAAACACTCAACGAGGCACAGGGTGGACTGACTTGAAGTTCAGAGAAATTACGGTTTTGCCATTGAACTGAATTTCAACATAATTACCATTTTGCCATCAAAGCTGAAGTTCTACAGAATTACGATTTTGCCATTCTGATTTAATTTGGAGAACCGACGGAAATGACTTGAGACAATTATCTTCTTGACTCAAGGCAACTCCTGAGGTAATGAAATCATTGTAGCACACTCATGGATCCGTATGACACTATTCATGTATACAGTGCACTATTCATGTATACGCTACTATTCATGCTGATGCTTCAAATAGCTTAATTTGACTCCGAATTAAGCTATTCCAACTTCCGCTTAATCGTCAAGACTTGTATAGAGTGCACTATTCATGTATACGCTACTATTCATGCTGATGCTTCAAATAGCTTAATTTGACTCCGAATTAAGCTATTCCAACTTCCGCTTAATCGTCAAGACTTCCAGTATTGATAATTTCTTTTCTTCAATCTCATATCATAATTATTCTCTATAATTTAACTTGGACTAACCTACGATAAACAAAGTAGTTAGTCAATATATATGATATAAACTTTTTGCTCTAGATAATGGTATCAATGTAAGACATCATCAAAACTAATCATAACCAACAAAATCATCGAATGACTAAACAAAAGTTGATTAGGGAGCATAACAGAACTTTTGTAAATTGGTTCAAACAAAAGGTCGAGGGAGAGGAATGTGTTTCTGATACAATAAAATGGTTAGCACGTGGTCCTGAGGTTAAAGTTATAAGTTGGAATTCGTATGTGATCAATGGTTATACATTTTACACGAACTCCCTAGATGATAGGAGCACTATCGAGAACAGTGGTGTTATGTTAGAGGCTGAATCTATGCACTTTGTTAGTTCTTTGATGGTTTTGATGAGTGCCAACAACTACAAACAATGAAAGAGGTTTTGCTCTTTAAGTGTTGAAAATTCTAATTAAGAGCAAACCTTGAGGTGGGTATAGTAACCTCGAGGTTTGGGCTTACTGAAGCTTTTAAATTCAAGTGTTTCATGGTTCAAAACTTGGTTTCACAAAACAATGTGAAACCTCGAGGTTGGCAAGTTAACCTCGAGGTTCTGGATCTTTTAGAAAAACTCAAGTTTTGCACCAACACAGGAAACCTCAAGGTTTGGTTGAAAACCTCCAGGTTTATGTTTTGGCGCTTAACTGATCTTTTTGAAAAACATGTGAAACCTCAAGTATTACAAGTAAACCTCGAGTTTTTAACTCATCCAGAAAGGTCATGGTTTTCATCAAGCATGAAAACCTCGAGGTTCATGTTGAAACCTTGAGGTTTGTCACTTTGCCTTAAAACTCAAGTTTTCAGGAAAATACATAAACCTCGAGTATTATGGCACACAGAGAGCACACTGGTTTTCAAAGAACTGAAAACCTCAAGGTTCAGACTGAAACCTCGAGGTTAACCCTTTTGTCCAAAAACTTAACTTTGCAAATTTAGAAACAAACCTCGATTATGGTTTTACAACCTCGAGGTTATCGGGCTCAAGAGGAAAAATGGATTTTTCACCAAGTTTCAAACCTCAAGGTTACTGTTTGAAACCTCAAGGTTTGTGGCTTCCAAAGATTTCTCAAAAGGTTTCTTCTCAAAGGAAACCTCGAGGTTCACAGAGTAACCTCGAGGTTACATGTTTTGCCAACTGAGTTTGCTTGAACTTTTCAAGCAAACCTCAAGGTTTGAATTCCAAACCTCAAGGTTTGTGGCCGTTACTGCATATTCGAATTTGGGAATTCTGTAATATCTTCTTGTTTGATCTCAATGCTTTCCATGAATATTCTATATTGATTCTAGATATGTTTAACCATCTTTCTAGTGAGTTTCAGACAGATTAATGAAGGTTTATTGAAGGATTAGAGCAAAAGCAAAAAGTGTGTCAGAACATTTAATGCTCAGCCCGGAAACTTGCTTCCTTTTGGTTAATCCACTGGTACACGGCTACAAAAGATCAAAAGGAAGATTACTACAACAAGAAACATCCTCTCTAACGGATTTATTGCCAGAAAGTCAACTCAGACTTAATGACCAGCTGTATTATGCATAAACAAGAGAGAGAAGATGCCTAAGCTTGAACCAACACTCAGCAGATGATCTCCAACGGTTCAATTTTCATTGCAACGGTCATTTAATGCCCTCTACCTATAAATAAAGAGCATTAACTCCTTCACAAGTTGATACACCAACTCAGAGCGAAAATTTACTAAGTTCATTTATTGTGTATTAGCTTTCACTTGTAAAGTATCATACTTGGTACAAGTACTTCAGTGATTATCTTATCTACTCTGTGAGAGAGTTTTTCATTTGTAAATCATTCATTGATTGCGATAACTACAAGTCAGGGGACTTGGTAGTTGGGGTGTATTGATTACAACTTGTAAGGGGGAGTGTGTTCTAGTGAGAGAACAACTCTTAGTACAGAGTGTGTAATCATTATTGTTGAGTTAGTGGATTGAAAATCCCAAGTGAGGCTTGGGGACTGGATGTAGGTCAGAGAAAGGACCGAACCAGTATAAATTGCCTGTGTCAAGCTTTTCTTCTTATCTCCTCTGTTCTGCTCTGTTTTGAGTGTTTAAATACAGAACAAGTTTTGAAAATTTTAAAGATACCCAATTCACCCCCCTCTTGGCTATCAAGCTCCAACTTTCACACTTCTCCAGTATGAAAGACAAGAGGCCTAAATTGGCAGTCATGCCATATTATGGGGTTATTGAAGAGATTTGGGAGGTGGACTATGTTAAAATTAGATTTCTCATTTTCAAATGCAAGTCGGTTAATGTTAATAATGGTCTTCAGATCGATCAGCTAGGATTTACGTTAGTCGATGTCAATAGTAGAAGTTTTAGAGATGAACCTTTTATTATGGCAGACCAGGTGGAACAGAGTCATTGATATTGATGAAGAAATTCATTCAAATTATGGTTTTCCTGAGGGTACTCTTTTTTCAAGGGGTCTACCGGACATGAACGAAAAAGATGGAGCGGATAATGAACCCGGCATAAGAAATGATCATCAAGAAGGGATATGAGAGGATATCCCTTTATAAAAGAGTCAATTCATAAGGTAATATTCATATGTAGAATTCTTTGAAAACTTTAAGATTTTAACTATATTCCTTCTATATATGTTCTTAAGCAATGTCACTGACTATGAAGTTTTTTCTTGTTTTATTTTTGTGGAAGAATCCGATTGAAAGGGGCAAGTTATATATAAAAGAGGATGTTACGTTGTTGGATGAGAATCAGATCAAGGCATGGTGAATATTATATTGGGCATGTATGTTGATTTATGTGTTGTATTTGTACCTCATTGTATTTGTAAGTAAGTTATCTTATTGTTAGGGGTGGAAATAGGCCAGGCCCCTATCAAGCGGCCTACAGCCTGGCTTGTTTAAGGCCTGGTCAGGCCTGACCTGTTTGTTAAAAAGGCCAGGCCAAGGCCTATTTAAAGGCCTTTATATGTAAATAGGCGAGATCTATTTTGTTAAGGCCTGACCTGTAAGCCTTCAGGCCTGGCCTGTTTACACATTAAATATATATATATATATATATATATATATATTTATATGATATAATAACATAATATTTATTTTTTTCATTATTATATTTATAATAGATTTTAATAGGCTTAAAGTGCATGAAGCCTTCTTATGACCTTCAAAGCCTGCAATAGGAGGCATTTTTAAAGGCTTACATTATAAATAGGCCTTTAAAAAGGCTTCAGGCCTAACTAGGCCTTATAAAAGCTTGGGCCTGAGCCTCAAAAAAAGCCTGTATTCAGGCTCAGGCCTTTTAACTCCATCACAGCCTCAGGCCTGTTTAGCCAAAGCCTGGCCTGGCCTATTTCCATGCCTACTTATTGTATATATTCATTTAGGTGTTGTACTATCATAATATAATCATTAATTAAGAGGCCACTGATCAAACCATATTTTTATATGATTTTTCATCATTAAATTGGGATTCATAATACATTTTATCATAGTTATTGAGCTTAAAATGCTTTTCTTATGATAAATCGAGATTAAGAGTAAATATATTAAATAAGGGTTAAAAAGGGCAAAATTGTCAAAAAAATGTAATTACTCTTAATCATTGATTTTTTTTTTATAGAATATTTGATGCTAGATTAATTGTTTTGATTGTAGATGTTTGAAAATATTAGATCAAAATTGAAAATGAAAGTTTGAATTCAAGTTGCAAAAGTTTCAATTTAGTCCTCCACTGAGAACTTTTATAATTTTCACTTAGGTCCCTGTGGTTAAGCTATGCGTTTTGACCAAACTAGGGCAATTGACCTTCTTCACTCAATGAATACCAAGGTTCTGTAAACCGGACTGGTCAGTGAACCGGTGGGAGTACTGGGTTAAGGGTTAGTGGGTCAGACCGGAGTCAGACCGATATTAATTAAAAATATGATTCAATTAAAATAGATAAAAATATTTATATTTTAATAATAAAAATTTTTATAAAAACATAGGAGGATGTGTCATATAGGAAAGTGTGTAATTTTATATTCATTTTCTAAAAAGTAAGTGATCACACGCTTTGGACTTTGGCTGGACAAAATCTCTTTATTAGTTTATTTACACTTCAGTACTTTTTTGTGTGGCTCAAAACACTTCACTACTTCACAGTTCACAGAGCGAAGTGACGGACAGAGAAAGGACTTTGTTTATCAAGTTGAAATTGCAGAGATTTTTCTGATTTTCTCCTTGGTTCACGGGTCATCTTCTTTAGCGAGTTCAGGAACTTTGTCGACGAACACCTTTTATTGGACTAGGTTGGAGATGAGTTCGAACACCGAAGGTGGCGATGATTCACGCCAATGCTTGCACCCTCATTGACAAGAACTCCATTATCCATAGCTTCCGTTGATCTCTATTTCCTGACTGAAAACCAACTCTTTTTTCAGATCTCTGTGTT
Organism: Acacia crassicarpa; assembly: GCA_034222035.1. Classification (NCBI taxonomy): domain Eukaryota; kingdom Viridiplantae; phylum Streptophyta; class Magnoliopsida; order Fabales; family Fabaceae; genus Acacia; species Acacia crassicarpa. The sequence continues at coordinate 53,916,533 of JAWXYG010000001.1, read as the reverse complement.
CTTCTCCATCTCTGTTTTTAGATATGTGTTCTTCTCCACCTCGGCTTCTGCGTCGTTTTTTTTCCTTTAATTGACTCGGTGACTCCTCAACTCGGCCGGTTCAGGCCGAGTTTTCCGAGTTGAGCTGGGGTCACCGAGTCAATCCAGTTTTATCCCAACTCGGACCGGTTTCCTGTCCGGTTCGCTGATTTCCAGTCTGAACCGGTCGGTCCGGTTCGGGTTCCTAAACCATGATGAATACCATCAGACCCGAGAAGGTTGACCCGGGACGAGCTGAGGGGAATTTAAAAAAGTTCAGAGAGAGCGCCGCGAGCTTCTTCTTGGTCGGGGACCTCGATGATCAAATGGACTCTCGGTCCTTCATCCATCATCGATGATCCATCATTGTCATAGGGATTCTGACGTACACACATACTCCACCCTCCACCGCTGAGCACTCCTCCCACCTCAACCATAGCATCGTGGAAGACGCTCACACACAGACTAGACGCCTTCATCTCTGGCCTTCAACTATCATCATCGTGACTCTCCACTCCGCCAGAATCTCAGACCTCCAACTCTCCATCATCGCCGATCATCCTTTCTCCGAGTTGCACGTCGACCACCACCATCTTCCTCTCCATTCAGTTATCAGGAAACAGAGCTGATGCTGGCACCACATCCTTCTTCCTCTTTCGCTCAACAAATACCACCGTCACCCCCTCATCCTCTTTACACCATCACCTTCGTGCTCCTCCATCAACGTCGACCACCATCAGCTGCTCCGTCCATCAACGTCGATTTTCACCGCCATTCCCTCTGTCTTTTCCACCAACCAGCCTTCTCTGTTATCACCAGAATCTAGTTCGCTGGAGCTTTTCAGAGACATAGTGCTGCTAGTTCCAGAGCCCAAAGCACCGTTTGTTCTTTCTTTGATTTTTTCGGAGTGATTTTTCAGATTCCGGTGAGTTGTTTTCATGGCTGGTTCAAATATGCAGATAGTGTGGGGTTCTCTGATTGCTATGAGTGGCTGATCCCTTGCTTCTTGTTGGTGAAGATAAATGGCTTGAGCATTGGGGCTTCAATAGGGGAATTATTTAATTCAATCTTTTGCTTAGATTATATATTTGATTTCCTCGTTTAGGATTATCATTATGTAGTTGTGAGACTTGAATTGCTGTTATGTGTTCATGTGGATTGATTATTGTAGTTTTAATTGGATGGTGTATCTTGATGTTCTTATTTCCATATTTCTTTAGATGCTTGATGAAATTATGCTTGCTATCACGTTTGTTAGTGGTAATCATAGTTGATTTTAGCTCTTGAATGGTTCGTTAAAACATTCTAATTGAGAAGAACAATTTGCATCATCCCAATTTTAATTACACATTAAGTGGATTTTAACGATTTTTCAAAAGGTAGTAGTTAGCTATATTTGTAGGAGCTACTATTAATTGAGAATATTGGACTCAAGTGTTATCTTGAGGTTTCTCTTAAGACTTAATGACTTTTAACTCTCAAATATATTTTAGTAAGGATAGCCATCTTCTTCATTACCAAGAGCATCCATCATTAATCCCTTTTAATCCAAAGCATTCTTCACTATTTTAAAAAAAATACCAAAAAGAATAGAATTAATCTCTTTATATTTTTATGAATTTTAGTTTAAATAAAACCAATTTTAAAACCCCTTTTCTAACAATGTTTTTAGCGCTTAGTCAAATCTAGGAATTCAAAATAAAAGGCTTCTTGATAAGAGAACGATCCCGAGTTGTTTGCACTATATTGCATTTTAATTTGTGGTAAATTGTGATTTGACCCTTATGCGACTAAGGTTTTCGTCAAATCAATCACATAACTCATGATGAATAATACTTATATTCTTTTCCCAATTCAATTTATTCATAATGGATTGTTCATAGCCTGTAGCTTAAAGTATAAGCTTTTATGTGCTGGATTGGGTGGTGGATTTGTGTATATATATGATCAGGAAGAAAAGAACTAGGAAAAACTTTGGGAAAATTGAGACCGGAAATAAATACGCCGATATTAAAAGTTCAAATTTTAAGACCGGATGTATTTATATGTCCGGTCTTAAAGGTCAAGTAGGCTGGTCTTAAAAATTAGTCTTTTAGGACTGGTGTATATATACGTCCGGTCTAAAAATTCTATTTTTAAGATCGGATGTATTAATCATCCAGTCTTGAAAGTCATTCTTTTAAGACCGCTATAATTAGTTGTCTAGTCTTAGAAGTCCCTATGTTTTAGAACGGATTGTTTTTTGTCCGGTCTTAAAATGTCTATCTTTTAAGAGCGGCCTATTATTTGTTTGGTCTTAAAAGTTGAGTTTTAGGACCGAACAAAAAATATTTTAGGTCTATATAGTACGACTTTTAAGACCTAATGTTTTAAATGTCGGGTCTAAAAGAGTTTCTTTAAGACCGGTTCGAGCCCAATATTAAAAGTTAGACTTTTAATACTGCCTGGAACAAGACCGGTCGCAGGTCCAGTCTTACGATGCCTCTTTTGTTCGGTCTTAAAAGCCTTTTTTTGTACCTTGCTCATTTTGATGCTTCCAATGTGTTTAAAATGAAAAATTGTGTAAGGTAAATGTTGGGGTGTGAATTTGGAAGCTTGGAAGTAAATTGTGCAAACCACAAATATGCCATGTGTTGGTTCCTGTGAAATAGTCAGATTGTTTCATGTTTTTAACTAGGTAGATGGTGTCCACTTGGCATGAAAGTTTTCAGAATTAAAGTAGACATCATGAGATTTAATTTTATAGGCCATTTGCCTAATTTAGATTTGTATTCAAGGAGATATGAATTTTTGAATCAAACATGAATCTGGAATGAAAATCTGGGAAGTATGTGATCATTGTTGATTCTGGATTTGTACGCATGATTAAGGCTGTTCGGTAGTTTTTTTTTTTTTTTTGAAAATGGACTAATCTATAATCACTTAGGCTTTGGAACCACCCCATTTGGATATTTTTACAATTAGATATAATTTTTCAAAGTTTGTTCACCAAATCTGCCAGAATTTGGACAAGGGCCGAAAATAAAAGGTTAAGGCCCAAAGTAAATAATTTGGTCTTCAAAGGTTCATGTGGGCTCCTGGGGATTAATATAGACCAATTAACCTTATGTTGAGCATAGTGAAATATCCATCCTGAATTGTATTATTATAGGATCCTACGTTGTCTGAGGTGATTAAAAGGATTTGGAGCCGGTAGAAACTTATTAATCAATCATGTAGTAACTCTAATTCTCACATGCTCTGTATGATTGTGATCCATGTTGCGAGCACACTATACATGCATGTTTGTACCCTGATTGTGCTCCGTGTTGCGAACACGCGTTGTATATACATGTTTGTACCCCAATTGTGATCCGTGTTGTGAACACGCATTGTATATGCATGTTTGTACCGTGACTATGATCCGTGTTGTGAACACGCGTTGTATATGCATGTTTGCACCCTAAGTGTGATCTGTGTTGTGAACACGCGTTGTATATGCATGTTTGTACCTTGATTGTGATCTGTGTTGTGAACACGCATTGTATATACATTTTCATACCCTAATTGTGATCCGTGTTGTGAACACACGTTGTATATACATGTTTATGCCCTGGTTGTGATCCATGTTATGAACAATGTTAGGTTATAGGACCTTAAGGACTAGTAGTCCTGGGGCCGCAAAGCCTAAAATGACCTTGGTCATTTTGGGTTTTTACCCAGTAGTTTTCCTAGCACTAAGGCTTAGGACATGTCGAGTCCTGCAATAGCTTGAAATATATTTGATTGTTATGGGTTTTTACCCAGTTGTTGCCCAGCACTGAGGCCCAGGACATGTCGAGTCCTGTGATTCAAAGTTAATATTGTTCAGGACATATTATGTCCTATGAACATCGGTTAATATTGTCCGGGACATATTAAGTCCCGTTGAATCAGTTAATATTGTTTGGGACATATTAAGTCCTACTAACATCAGTTTAATACTGCCCCGGGCATGTTAAGTCCTTCAAACATTGTTAACATTGCATATAACCATGCTCGAGACATGCTGAGTCATACGTACACCGTCAACATTGCTTGAAACCATGCCTAGGACCCGTTGAGTCATGCGTTTACAAACAACATTGTGTGTCGTCTCGTGTTGCGTATTGTTGCTGCATATGATTTAAGATGATTGATTATTGAATGTTGAGTTGTTATGATTGTGGTTAGCTATCATATGATGCTTATACATTGTATATGAGATTAACTGTTGCTCTGGGAACCTTCGGGAGCCCAGCCTTATTTACTACTTGTGATTTGTATAGCATATTAGACACGGCTCCCAGGCAAGGTGGCGAGTACTGGCAATTGGAGACTTCAGATCAAGGTAAGGGCAACTGTTAGCCATCTTTGGTTGTACTTGGTAACTTTGTAATAGTTACTTTTAGAATTTGTAAATAATATATATAACCTTATAGAAATTCCTGTTGTAATTAAGCATGTTACATCAGTATGTTATGCTATTTCTGGTTGCCTTTGATTATTGCCCACTAAGCTCTTTGATAATACTCTAATAGTTATCGGATTATTAGTAGGGTATTACATAGATTGTAGTCGATAAATCAAAGGATGAATCACGAAAACCTCTTATGAAATTAATTTTTTAAAAAAACACTAATATCAAGAAAATAAAAAGAGATAATTTTTTCTCGATAGCATCAAACCCAAAAGACAAAGCTTTGAAAATTATCGCTGAGACATTATTATTATTATTATTATTATTATTATTATTATTATTATTATTATTATTATTATTATTATTATTATTATTATTATTCGGCAGATCAGTTCACAACATAGTGTGAATTTGTTGCAGGCTTGGCTTGAGCAGCTCGTTCGCAAGTACATGTGCCATCGATGCAGACTGGTCTTCCAATTTTACAGGGTGGACATTCTTGATCTGCTTCGCATTGCACTTGTACCATCATTCTTGGCACTGATATCCCTGCATATATATATTTAAAGAAAATTAGGCCTAAAAGAATTAGGTCGTGACATGATGGGTGGTTATTAGCGGTAGTATGGTGTCAATAGTGGATTGGTGGCGGCCTCAAAAAATAAAAAGAAGAAAAACAAAAACAAGAAAATAACTAAAAATTGTTTTTATATTTTAGTTTTAAAAACAACTTATTGAAAACAGTTTTCCAAAAAAACTTATTTTATTTTATTTTTTAAAACACAATCAAACAAGCCCTTAATTACTTAGTATGTAAATTATGGGTTAACTAGGGTAGGTTATGAGGATCTTATATATTCCGTATATAGAATAAATGTGTTGGTGATTATCGGAAACTAGATGCCTGTCATTAAACTGGCCAACGAGGTGCTAATTTAAGGATCACGTATGGTCTAACTGACTGGCACTACTAGTAGTGCAGTGGTATTGGGAGTAGTCTCCCCACCCCCTTGTACTGGATTCGATACCCCCCATCCCCTATCGCCTATGTATCCAAAAAAAAAAAAAAGTATGGTCTAACTGCAACTGAATTGCGGGGTGATCAACCTAACCATGATAATAATAACATAATTGAATTAAAATATACAATTTTTTTTGAATGATCTTGAAAAAAATTATATTTAAATAAAAAATGTATTAACGCTCAAGTAAATAAACGGTGTTTTATGTAAAACTACACATAATCCAATAAAGAAAAGTTATCAAAGCACAATTAATATGTGTTGCTATTTTCTTAAACTTAAAATAATATTATTTTAGGCTCAGCAACAAGGGGAAAAATATAAAATTAAACTCAGTTAGATAGTGTTACCCTATACAACGTAACTTACAAGTGTTTAATTATTATTATTTTTTGGAAATCATTATGAGCCATTTACATATTTTTTTAATTCTTTTTAAACTGCACAAACTCAAATTGAGACACGTAAATTATCCAAGCATCTTGTATTTTAAAATTATGCTTATGCCTCCTAAGAAAAACAGAAAAAAGCGGGTCTGCAAACTTTGATAGAATTAATTTTAACATTTTTTACGAGTGGAATTCAAACTATATAATTCAAAAAAAAAAAAATTGAAAGTAGGTGATGTTAAAGGAAATATTTCACCATAATGCAAACAAGATTTTTAACCTATTCTATATCATCGATGAAAAAAAAAAAAATTAAAGCGACGTAGAAAGTAAAGTTTGTATGTCAATATTCTAAGAGATAGGAAATGGAAGGATTAAACTATAAGACAATAACACAATTATCTTATGTTAGAAAGAGAGAGAAAGAAACACACATATAGGATCAAAGATTAGAAAATACCGTAACAAGTTGAAACAGCAAGAAGAAGAAATATGAAAGCGAAGTTGAAGGAAGCCTTTTCCATGAGATAGTTTGTCTTAGACTGAAGCCTAAAGAAAGTTAATTTGTTGGATGAAATTGGGGGCTTCTTATACCACTATTTATACAGCAGAGTGTGTGGGTTTGAGATGGTAAATAAATTAGAGTGAGGAAAATTCATATCAATGCAATAATCATATACATGAATCAACATTTATTGCAAGGGATATTATATCAATGCAATAATCATATACATGAATCAACATTTATTACAAGGGATATTATATCAATGCAATAATCATATACATGAATCAACATTTATTACAAGGGATATTATATCAATGCAATAATCATATACTCCATTTGGTTCTTATTATAAGGTAGTAACTAACAAGTGTATTTTGTCCTTTTTATAAGGCACTTACTTGTTTTTAAAGAGCATTTAATATTTCTTTTCATGAATGTCCATAATTAATAAGGGTAGTGGGTGACAGTAATAATCAATACCATTCTGGTCCTATTCTCACATATCAAGGAGAGGTAGTTAACTCAATGATTAGGGGATAAATTTTCAACTTTGCACTCATTTATGATTGAGTATTTTATAGTTGTTTCTTCTCTCTGTATCTTCATGAGTACATTAATATGGGTAAACTTGTCACAATCTCACTAATTACATGAAATTAGAGTTATAAATAGCAATAAATTTTTTTGGTCAAAATGGACTTATAAATAGGACTAGAGTTCTATGATATTAGAGTTTAGTACAATTAGTAAGGGTAACATAAAAAATTACTTAAATTTTGGGATAAATTTAATGACTTTAATTGTTTTTATTAATTTGTGAGAATTATTAGTTGGTGCTTTATAATAAGGACCAAAGAGAATACATGAATCAACATTTATTACAAGGGATATTATATGAATGCAAGAATCATATACATGAATCAACATTTATTATTAGGGATATTTTGATTAAAAAACATAAACCTTAAAAGGTAAATATTGTTTTCCCCATAGTATGGATCATTTACATTCATAAAAATAAGTGAATGTGTTATATATTCTGAGATATGGAAACAAATGTGGGGATAAATATGAATGTATGGTTATGATCTTTATGTCACGCTGCCCTACTCTACGCCTAGAACAGAGTGATGCCTTACCTTAAACCCTTATTAATGCTTCAAGCTCTGACACTATACTAGTCTAGTCATATGTATTATTTAACAATGACTTTAAACCACTAAACCAGGTTGGGATCATGGGAAGTAAAACCATTTATAAAGAGTCGGAGGTGGAGCCAGGAATTGTAATTAGGGGGCAAAAATTACAAAACACAACTCAAGTGTTCATGAAATTACATTTCAGCCCCATAAACATATCAAGAGTTTCATTTTAGTCCCTCCACGAAACTCTAAGTGGAGATTAAAGTGAAAATATTGAAATTTTTATAAGGCTAAAATATAATTTCCTGAACATTTATTTGGGTTCTATTCTGTAAAGAGTTCAAAAACTTAAACCAAATACAAGATATGATCCTGTGATTTGAATGGACTTTTTTGAAAAACTTAAAATTTTTAAAAACATTTTATCAGTGGTTCAAACTCTTCATTAAAAACCCATCATACCTTAAACCATGTTTGATACTATCAGAGTACTTCACAATTATATTATTAAATTTAAACTAGTGCTATGCTTTCTGCTTAATTACCCACTATGTTATGGGCTCGTATCATACATGCCCATATCTGCAACAATAACTAAACATAATATATTTATGAGTTTATACTACTATGAGGTCATATGTATCTATATATATTTATATACATCACATGCATTAGCCACATTTGGCTAATTCAAAAAAAAAAAAATCTAACGATAAGGAAAATATTATACAAAAGATGACAAAAAGAAACTAAGCTACACTATCCAGCTCCTCCACCTTCTCAGTTATCCTTTAGAGCTCTTTGCCTTTTATGTATGTGATTTGAAGGAAAGGGTGAAATTCTTGAGAACCCCAGTAGAAACCACAAACACTCATAACATATGCAAGTTCACAAAGCATGCAAAACAAGCCATCAAATAAGCCAATCAACTGATTCACCAAATTAACATATTCAGGAAGTTATGACCACAATGGATTTGATTTTTTTTTTTTGGTTCAAAGGATCTATATATTAATACTCCAAAACGATACAATAGATAACAGTAACTACAAACAGATCTAAAACAAATACAACCAACATAACAACAACAACAAAAAACACTGGATACAATATTAGCCAAGCACCGTACATTAAAAATATAAGAGTAGAAGTAGAATCATGAACATCATCAGCCTCCTCGAAACCCAAGGTTAGAAGTGACGAACAAGAGAGTGTTGGTTGAGAAACCCACCCTAAAAGGCACACAATCTTAAAAGCAATAGCTGCGATTAAATTAGCTAACTGGGTACCCCTTCTTGGGGTAAAGAAACCAGAAAACCCAACCTTGGAAGAAAGAAGACTCTTGATGTCCTGAAAAACATTTCTGCTCCTCTGACCAAGCAGATCCGGTGACATCGATCACAAACCAGACCACACCTCTTTAGATCTTCCCCTAAGAACGCAGATCCGGGCTACCAAGAGGTAGTTAGACCTCATAACGTCCAAACAGTCATCCAATCAAGAGGATTTGATCTCAGATCTGACAGATATGTTTATTTCTAGAGACAAGAACACCTTCACAATGGATTTGATTAACTATATTGGGTTCCAAGCCACAAGTCTAATTAAGGCTTGATTTAAGATTGTATAGTTACTATTTAAGAGTTGTAATTATACAAGTTATGTATTATTGTATCATATGAATATTCCTTCGAGATTTTTAATATACCAGCTTATACTTGAGCATTTTATATTAATTACTTATTGTCTAAACGTTAGCGCATGCTCTCCGTTCCGCATTACTTTGAGCTGTAGCACCTCAAACTCTGTTGATTTTCCTAAAACTACGTGTCATTGGACACAATGAGTAATATGGAATTTGGGGTGTTACATTTAAACTGGCCAGCGAGGTAGTTATTTAAGGATAAGTATGGTGTAACAATAACTGAATCATGGGGTGATCAACCTAACCATGATTCAAATAACATAACTGGATTAAAATATACAATATATATATATATATATATATATATATATATATATATATATATATATATTCATTATCCTGAAAATAGTGATATTTTATTAAAAAAGCTATTAACACTCAAGTAAATGAACGGAGCTATTAAAAATTATGTATGTGTTGCTATTTTCTTAAACTCAATACCAAATTATTTTAGGCTTAGCAAGATGGAAAAAAAAAATAAAATTAAACTCAGTTAATCCATTTGTTAACTCTTAGAAATTGATAATAATCCAGCACATTTTCTCTCCCTTTTTATCTATTTTTGGTTCAAAATGTGCATAGAAATGAAGTTATAGAGGAAAATGTGCAGATCAAAGTATAAGGCAAATATCAAAGAAATCCTTGTTTGATCCTATAGAGTTTGTGAATTAATTGAGAATTGATAATTTCTTCCTCTTTTGTAGGAAGGTGAAGACAAGCTTTGAAGCTCCATAAGAATCAAGAAACAAGGAAAGAAAAAAAAGGATGTGAAGCAGTGCAAAATTAGAAGAACCTGTGCAACTGGCTGCAGCAAGTGTACAACTGGCCGCAGCAAGTAGTTCTCTGTGTCACTGGCCGCGGCCAGTGGACCACTGGCCGCAGCCAGTCGTAAAAACTGATGAAAGTACAGCTGCGCATTTTTTCACTTCAGAAACAGAAAAACCCTATTTAACCTAAAGGGAAGGGCCGAAAAACACACTCTTGACCTAAGGAAACAAGTGGGCACACAAGGGAAGAGCTTGGGAGAGAGACTTGGTCAATCTTGGAGGCTTGGGTGCTCAACCTAAGAGAGATTTTGGGGATTTCACATTGGTTCTTCCTCTTTTCCTCTCCTTTCTTCATAGTTTCTTCATGTATTCAGTTTCTTTGCTTAGACTCTCTTTGTATTTGAACATGAGTAGCTAAACCTTTCATTCTAAGGTTCTTTTACCCTTTTGTATAGATTAATACTTGAATATTCCTCTCTTTTAGTAGATAAATATATATATGTGTTGATTTCAACCTTGGCTTAATGCTTCTAAGTGATTGGCCTCCATTTAGATGATTTATTCACTTGGATTTTGACTCGAGAGAGCTAATCTAGGTGTAGAACTTGATTGCAATCATGCTTGTCTTGAAGTTTATTTGATAAATGGATGGTTTGTTGGTAAAATAGAGATATATTTACTAACCTTGCATTGCCACATTAGGGTTGTTGCTTAAATATTGATTCTCACTAATTGTAGCAAGAGATTGTGCATTTTAATAAGAAGAGAAACTTGATTTTGACTTGAGAGAGCGTTTCAAGTGTTTTTTGAACCCTAGACTAACACATATATGTATTGAAAATGCTAGTAGAGAGAAAGTTAACCAAGTTTTTTTGAAATGCAAAAGGGGAAGAAGAATCCTAGACTCCATTATCCTTGAAGTCAAAAGTCATTTTCCTTTAGCAATTTTTAGTTTTAGAAAAAGTCTTTAAAAATTCTCATTCCACATAAAAACTTTGTTTTAGCTCAACTTGATTGAATTCACTAAGCCTCTTGCTTGACCAATTTGTTAAACAAATCCTCGTGGGAACGATACTTTACTAATCACTTTATTACTTGCGAAACTCGTACACTTGCGAGGCAAACACCATTCAACATGATCGTGTTGACCTATACAATGTAACTTACACGTGTTTAATTACTATTTTTTTTTTCCAAATCATTATGAGCCATTTACATATTTTTATGAATTCGTTTTTAAACTACGCAAACTCAAATCTAGACAGGCAAATTATCCAAACATCTTGTATTTTAAAATTATGCTCATGCCTCCTAGGAAAAACAGAAAAGATCTCTGCAAACTTTGATAGAATTAATTTTAACATTTTTTACCAATAGAACTCAATTATACTGATGCCTCCTAGGACAAACAGATAAAAGGGGGTCTGCACACTTTGATAGAATTAATTTCAGTATTTCTTACAAGTAAAATTCAAACTATATAATTCTAAGAAAAGTTCAAAGTATGTGGGGAGGGGAGAGCTCTGCATAAATTTTGATGTTAAAGGAAGTAGTTCATCGTACGGAAAAAAGATTTTTTAACCTATTCTATTTTATCGATTAAAAAAAGAAAAGCGACGTAGAAAGTAAAGTTTGTATGTCAATATTCTAAGAGATAGGAAATAGCAGAATGAAACTATAAGACAGTAACACAATTATCTTCCATTAGAAAGAGGCACACACACATATATAGGATCAAAGATTAGAAAATACCGTAACAAGTTGAAACAGCAAGAAGAAGAAATATGAAAGCCAAGTTGAAGGAAGCCTTTTCCATGAGATAGTTTTTCTTAGACTGAAGCCTGAAGAAAGTCAATTTGTTTGATGAAACTGAGGGCATCTTCTACCACTATTTATACAGCAGAGTGTGTAGGTTTGAGATGGTAAATAAATTAGAGTGAGGAAAATTCATATCCATGCAATAACCATATACATGAATCAACATTTATTACGAGGGATATTTTGATTAAAAACATAAACCTTAAAAGGTAAATATATTTTTTCCCCTAGTGCGGATCATTTACATTCATAAAAATAAATCAATGTGTTATATTCTGAGATATGGAAACAAATGAGGGGATAAGTATGAAGGTATGATTATGATCCTTCTGAATCATGTATACGCACTCACTACTACAAAATAGGGATACGGAGTCCTATTTTTTGTACTTTTGGAGTCCTTTTTCGAGAGGACGTCTATCTGGGGGGCGCAAAAAGTGGAGACTTACGGAGTCTAAATATTTCTTAGACGCCAAAAGTTGAGACTTACGGAGTCTAAATATTTCTTAGACTCCATAAGTATTTTTTTTTAAAAAAAAAAGAACCCCGAACCTGCTTAGGTTCGGGATGTAGGCAACCTGCAGCTACCAAGAAGAACCAACAACTAGCTAGATAAGAAGAATATAGATTACCAGAAGCAACAATCGACTACAAAAAATCAGAAACTTAAATCAATAATATCAATGCTTGACGGCTTGAAATTTCAAAATGAAAAAAGGCAAATCGAACTAAAAACTATTAATAATATTAGATCTACAGACACAAAATCAGAAACTTTAATCAGATCTACACACACAAAATCGGAGAACGGAGGTCGACCGAATAGACACCCAGACGGAGGGCTAGAACCATGAAGATTTTGAAACAAAGGAAAATCCAAGTTGCACTTAACCTCGATCTGGCAATGCCGTGCCTTGTCGTCGACGGATCTGTCAACCGTTGAAGCTATTGCAACCCAAATCTGTAGATCTGCAACCAAGAGACGTTGTCGCTGTAAGGGATGGAGAGGGAGGTCGCGGCCGCCGCCGCCGTCGTCTCCGGTGGCGTGGTGGGTCATGAACGCTATAGATCTGAAAGAAAATGAAAAGTGAAATGATAATGAAAGTGAAAGGGTCACAGCGGGCGGGAATGAAAACTGAGGAACTTTTGACGCGGGATGTGAAAAAGGTGGAATATTTAACTTAGAGCATAACTTTTGGAGTCTAAGTTTATTAATTAGACTCCAAAAGTTATGCTTTTGGAGTCTAAGTTTTAAACTTAGACTCCAAAAGTTACGCTTTTGGAGTCTAAGTCTTAAACTTAGACTCTAAAAGGCATGCCTTTTGGAGTCTAAGTTCTAAACTTAGACTCCAAAAGTGTCTCTCGCGGGCCCCACATAACCCCCTGCTACACCACGTGGTCTGTTGGGGCGGACTTTTGGAGTCTAAGTTTGAAACTTAGACTCCAAAAGGCATGACTTTTGGAGTCTAAGTTTTAAAATTAGACTCCAAAAGGCATGACTTTTGGAGTCTAAGTTTTAAAATTAGACTCCAAAATCCATGTCGTACAACAGAAAAGCAGGTCACATCGTACAGCAGGGTATCACGTGGTGTAGTAGGGGGTTGTGTGGGGCCCGCGAGAGACATTTTTGGAGTCTAAGTTTATAACTTAGACTCCAAAAGGCATGACTTTTGGAGTCTAAGTTTTAAAATTAGACTCCAAAAGCCATGTCGTACAGCAGAAAAGCAGGTCACATCGTACAACAGGGTATCACGTGGTGTAGCAGGGGGTTGTGTAGGGCCCGCGAGAGACATTTTTGGAGTCTAAGTTTAAAATTTAGACTCCAAAAGGCAGGACTTTTATCACATATAATTACAAAAATGCCACCGCCTTTATTTTTTACTCCCTTTTTTAAAAATAGGACGTCTTTTTGAGACGCAAAATCCGTTTTTTGTAGTAGTGACTTTTGTATTTAGAAAGAGACGAACATAATATAGTAGATAAATGTAATTCTGAGATATAAACGTGGGCGCAATCTTATTCCTTTTTTTTTTTGGTGTCAAAATCATATTCCTTTCTAATCATTATTGCTTCAAATGTATAAATGCATGAACACAGAGGATGCAATATCCAAAATTTGATCTAGTAAATTCCCTAAATGAGGTATATGTAATTAGAGAAAAGAAATGGTGAATTTTGACTAAAAGGTTAATTTTACCTTAAATACCCAACCTTGTCAAACCGAAAATTTTGAGATATATGTTAGCACTAATGGACATATGGAAATAATACATCTTTGTTCCATTTTGGAGCATTAAATCTAACTAAAAAGGAATAAAAATAGGTTGCTTGAGTTCCACTGGAAATTTTGAGAAAATTGAAGAAAGATTAAAATTGCACCTTTTATGAATTTGTGCCGTACGATCTTATAATTATATAAAATCTGTGGACACATAAGCATGGTTTATAGGCCAATAAAACGGGTCAAAATCATCCTAAGCGAGAGACAAAATTTTAGCCAAAAAGAAGGGGAAAAAAAGAATTTCTTGAAAATTTAAACAAAATGGCATAAATGGTGAATATGAGGAAGTTGAAGGGTAATTTGATACTACCCCTCATAAACCGACTTAAGCAGCCTAATGGCACTTCATTCATTCATCATTTCTCCATTATTTCGGCTATAATCCTTCAGAAACACCAAAACACCGAAATTTGCAAGGGGAAAGAAGATAAGCCAAATCTCACGAAACCGAGGTAATTTCTCGTGGTACGGACTTGTAATCCCTAGTCCTTCCTTTCTCCTACTTTTTAATCATGGAATTTCTTCTATTCAAAGGTGGTTAGGGTTCTGTCTGAAAATTAAGAGAAGAAGGAAATCTTTCGAGAAACACCGAACAACGATCATTGTAAGCGATTCTAAGCCTACTGACTATGTACTGGAGTTTAGTAGTGACTTCTTTGGTTTCTGTGAATTTCGGATGGTTGAATGACATATGGGAGGTTCTGTCTGAAATTCTAAAGGGGGTTAACAGGAGTATATGGTCTAGATAACAAGAGAAAATGTGATTAGGAACCAAAATTAGGGTGTCTGCTAAGTAAGAATTGTGAAACTTTATCGAACATAATAAGCTTAGGTTTGGCCAGATGCAGGGCATACTGGGGGAGTTTGATTTTGGCCAGATTTATGAATCCATTGTGTTCAAAGTGGAAAATTGTGTGAGGTAAAGGTTTGGTAGGAATTTTGGAGGCTTTAAGATTGAATTGCATCGAAGTTTTGAAATCTGCCTTGTAAAATCCTGTGCAGGTAGTATGATTGTAACGAATGTTTGAGGTAGTTAATGATTTCCAATTGCAATGAAATTTCTTAGGATCAAAGTAGACATAATAAAATTTAATTTTATAGGTTATTGGTCAAATTTGGATTTGTGTACACTAAGTTTTGAATTTTTGAAAAATGGCTTGCAATTCTAGAATGAATCTGGACACCAACTACTATTTTATCAAACTATGAATGATGTGCGTGTGAACAATTGCTGAAACCATTTTTCCTTGAAACTAGACTTAATAAGGAGACTATAGGCTTTGAAATCACCTCATTTGGACATTTTTGCTATGAGATATGATTTTTCAAAATTACAGCACAAATTCTGGAAAATAGAGGTAAACGTGCGAAAATGAGGAAAACAATAAAATCATGGACATAACCTAAGTCAAGTAATTTTAGGTTTAGTTATAATGTGTTAGTGACATTTGGAATGTCAAGAGTTGGGGTTAGTAATGATCATTGTCCATAACATGTTCTTATAGGAATTTCTAATCGCTCGAACAAGCAAAGTACCTAGGAAACGACCCAAATGATTTAAAAGCTATCACATAGTAACTCAAGAGGTACTAGATGAAAACTTGAAAATTCAAGGGATGATGAGATTCTACTAGAAACACTAAACAACAATCAAGGTGAGTGATTCTAAGATTCCTTGTTTTGTATTGGAACTTGACTGGTGGTTTCTCTGCTTTTCTTGAATTTTGGATGGCTTAAACCTAATGGAGAGGTGCTTTCCAATTTTCCAAAATGAGATAACATGTGTATTTGGTTTAAATAACAAGAAAGTGGTGGTTAGGAATCAAGATTACAGTGTTTGCAAAGTGAAAATTGCAACACTTTGTGGACCACAATGAACCCTAGGTTTGGCCAGTGACAAAATAGACCGGGAGAGTATTAATTTGGCTAATTTGATGGTTCCAATGCATCCAAAATGAAAAATTGTATGGGTGAAAGGTTTGATACAAATTTTGGAAGCTCCGGGATTGAATTGTGATGAAAACCTAAAAACTACCTTGGAAATTCCGTGCTCGCATTAAGTTTGCAACGAATAATTGGGGTAGTAAATGGTGTTCAATTGTAATAAGATTTTCCAAGATTATAGTGGACATAAGGAGCTTGAATTTGATAGGTTATTTGTTGAATTTGGATTTGTGTACGTTGAGATATGATTTTTTGAAAATGACCTATAATTCTGAAATGCAAACTAGGCAACAGTCACTATTTGATTAATTTTGGATTGGTAGATGTGTGACTGGCTGTTGAAACTATTTTTCCTTGAAGTTATATTTAATAATGAGTTTTTAACCTTTAGAATCACCTCATTTGGACACTTGTAGTAAAAGGCATGAGCTTTCAAAGTTATGGTACAAATTCTGAAAAATGAGGCTAAATGTGCGAAAATGAAAGAAACGATGGAATCTTAGACATAGCTTAAGTCCAGTAATTTCATGTTTAGACATGTTGTACTAGATGACATTTGAAATGTCAAAAGTTGAAGTATTGACCATCATCCATAACGTGTTCTTATAGGAACTTGTAATTAACAGGAATAAGCGAAGTTCTTGAAAACTATCCGGACAAAGGAATAAGGTAGTAATTCTAATCTCATACCCTCTATATGGCCGTATATGTTATTTGATCCGCGTTTACGGGTCCTACCTTAAATGGAGGGCAACACCACTCGTGAAGAACTAACCATGGAGTGTCTTCCCGGTGATTAGAACTAGGTATAAAGCCTATTAGACCTGTAGTCCTTAGGTGGCTAACCAAGTTGCATCCATGCAACTTGGCACTTTCGATTGAGAACCCTGACGATTCTAGATAGGACTCTTGGGTAGTTCCTAGTGAATTACTTCTACTTGGGTGTCTCAATTGAGAACTCCGATGAACAGGAGGACTCTCGGTACATGCCAATTGGTTATACTTGGGTGTCCCGATTGAGAACTCAGATGAATAGGAGGATCGGTACATGCCAATTGGTTATACGTAACGCTATGGTTATGTGGTATGTATATGCTAGTTTGGCTGCATATGATATGATTTCTTAATGTTATGCATGCTGTTGTGGACTGTTTATTTTTATGATTAACTATCATATACTATTTATACTTTGTTTATGAGATTAATTTGTTACTTTAGGATCCTTTGGCATTCCAGCCCTTGTTACCACCTATGAAATCTCAGACATACATAAAGAGTTTGGACATGGTCAAAGTGGCGAGTAAAGCTCCAAAGAAAAGTCAGGGAACATAGAAACTTGATGGCTGCAGAGGCGGAGCCAGAAATTGTAGTTAGGGGGGCGAATTTTATAAAATAGAACTCAAATGTTTATGAAATTACATTTTAACCCTATAAACATTTCAATATTTCTATTCTAGTCCCTTCACTATAGAAATAATAGGGACTAAAATGAAAACAGTAGAACTTTTATCAGCCTGAAATATAATTCTATAAAAATATGGGTCATCATCTGCAATTTTAAGGGGGCGGGGGCCACCCCTAGCACCCCCCTCCCTCCACCCCTGGATGGTTGCAATTTAGAATTCTAAATAGCATCACTGTAGTATATAAACTATTTAGTTAAAGTTATTTTGGAACTGTAATATTATGATATTAGTGTTTTGGATCTATGTATTGTGATCAGTGGTGAAACTACCTTGTGGCCAGCTGGCCCAACTGACCTTTTAAAATTTATTAGTATATATATGTATTTATTATATGATATTTTATTTAGCCAATAGTTTGGCCTCAGTTAATTTGTTATCTTGTTTATAAAGATAATGTTTGGTTTATTACTCATTGGGCTGTAAGAGGAAAATAAAATTCTTGTTAGAAATACCTATAGAAAAGGTTAGTATCATCTTATATATTGTTTTGATTTATAATTATCGGTTTTTATTTATTTGTATTTTCAAGGTTATGTGATGCTATTTAGTAAATACTCCTTCTAGTCCTTATTATAAGACACTTAATAACAATTCTCACAAGTCAATAAAAATAGTTAAAGTCATTAAATATGTACCTAAAATTTGAGTAATTTTCAATATTATCCCTATTAACTATACTAAACTCTAATATCAAATTAATTATTAATTTCACTCACTACCTTTTTAATTATGGGTATACATGAAAAAAAATATTTGATACTATTTAGAAACAAGCAAGTGCTTTATTAAAAGGACCAAATATACTTTTTAGTTGGTGCCTTATAATAAGGATCAAAAGGAGTAGTTTAATACAGGGACGGAACTTGAGAAAAATATTTTTGGGGGGGGGGGGGGAAGTATAATTTTTTGGGGCAAATGTATAAAGAAATTTAATTTTCATTAAACTTTTAGGATTTTTTTTTTTGGGGAGCCATTTGAAGAAGATCCATCCTTAGTTTAATATGTTTATTTTTTTGGCCCGAGCTATTTTTTTTTTTCCTAGATCCGCCACTAATTGTGATCTTTATAGTTTAATCTTGTTTGTAATCAAGAATAACTTATACTCCTATTTTGGATCACCGTATTGTGATCTTTGTAGTTTAATCTTGTTTGTAACCAAGAATAGTTTAAGAAAATAATTACAAGTTGTTTTTAACTAATTTTTTGATCTACATTATTTGGTTACGTATTTCTTATAAAAAAGAAATGCAGGGAGCAACATAATAACCAGGAGTTTATTACCGTATTAAATAAAGATTATTTCCATAAGACCTCCTTGTGTTGTCTTGTGGAATAA
This sequence comes from Acacia crassicarpa, assembly GCA_034222035.1. Classification (NCBI taxonomy): domain Eukaryota; kingdom Viridiplantae; phylum Streptophyta; class Magnoliopsida; order Fabales; family Fabaceae; genus Acacia; species Acacia crassicarpa. Next base: position 53,897,723 of record JAWXYG010000001.1, on the reverse strand, counting down.
AACAACACAGACAGTGACACACGCAAACACATTATTTATATATATATATATAAGACTTTCAAGTGAGAGTAAGGTCGTCTGATCTTCTTGATGCTTCTGTTTTTTCTTGGCACTGGCATTTACCCTCTACACAAAGTGCTGGTTTTCCAGACACACAATCTTCCTTACAATCCTTATTTGAGTGGCAGAGTACTGGACCAGAACCTTCATTTATAGTCACTCTTCCAAATGAAGTTCCTGCATGCGTACATATATAGAATTCCCCCCCCCCCCCCCCCCCCCAATTTACAAAAGAAAGAAAGTTAATTAGCACACAGCGATATAAATTATTAAGGCTTTTATTAACTACAATAAAAAAGGGGGTCAGCAAACTTTGATAGAATTAATTTGAACATTTTTTACGAGTAAAATTCAAACTATATCATTCTAAGAAAAGTTGAAAGTATGTGGGGAGGGGAGAGCACTGCATAAATTTTGATGTTAAAGGAAATAGCTCATCATACTGCAAACAAGATTTTTTAACATATTCTATATCATCGATTAAAAAAAAATAGAGCGAGGCAGAAAGTAAAGTTTGTATGTCAATATTCCAAGAGATAGGGAATAGCAGAATTAAACTATAAGACGATAACACAGCTATCTTCTATTAGAAAAATTAAAGACACATACATATATAGAAATATAGGATCAAAGATTAGAAAATACCGTAAAGAGTTGAAACAACAAGAAGAAGAAATATGAAAGCGAAGTTGAAGTAAGCCTTTGCCATGAGAGAGTTTGACTTAGATTGAAGCCTGAAGAAAGTTACTTTGTTGGATGAAATTGAGCGCATCTTTTACCACTATTTATACAGCAGAGTGTGTAGGTTTGAGATGGTAAATAAATTAGTGAGGAAAATTCATATCAATCCAAGAGTCATATACATGAATCAACATTTATTACGAGGGATATTTTGATTAAAAAACATAAACTTTAAGAGGTAAATATATTTCTTCCCCTAGTGCGGATCATTTACATTCATAAAAATAAATGAATGTGTTATATTCTAAGATATGCAAACGGATGAGGGGATAAGTATGAATATATGATAATGATCAAGGTTGTCAAACGTACGAGTTTAAGTAAACTCGTGGTAGGGACGTAAACTTATATCGCGAATTCGAATCATAAACTCGTAATAGTTTATTTTTATTATTAAATATGTATTAATAATGTATAATTAAATAATTAAAATATAAAATGACAATAATTTGACTTAAATATATTTTAAATCGAAATAATTGAAATTAAATTCATTAACATTCATCATTTATTATATTTAATAAAGAAATTTTTATAAAATTTATGTATAAAACCGCTAAGAATTATCAAATAAAAAAAATTAACACGAGTTTAAGAGTAAGTTAATACAGTTTTATAAGATGAAAACGTAAAAATGGTGAATTTAGTATATAAACTTGTGAGTTTAAGCGAGTTTATAACTAACACGAGTTTACTAGTGACTCGATGTAATACTCTAAAATTTCTACTTAGCTTGACCACTATATTTTGATAGTAAATACCTATTGAAAATAAGTGAATATGTGGTCTCAAAATTTTGTAGCTTATTTATTTTAATTTAGGGAATTTTCTCTTAGAATTAAATAAACCAAAGACCCAAAATTTCTAATCTTCATGTAGGGATCATAAAATATCATAATTAAGCATAGTCTTAATTTATTCATAAGAGACAATTTAATGACATAAAAATACTTATACCCATTTGGAGAGAAAGTTGCCAACAACTAATGGGCAATTAAATTTGCAATAATTAGAGTAATTGTATTAACTTTTCATAATTTATTAAAAGACTAAATTTTCTAATTAAGAATACTAATTGAGATTAGTTATGGAGGGTTAGGATTAAACCTCATAAAGCTAAATCTAAAGGCTTTAATTTAACCTCATAAAGCATAATCCTTGTGAGACAAAAACCCACTAATGAGAGATTTTTCTTCTTGAGTTTGTGAGACAATTAAAACACAAATTGAAAATCAAAAAGATAAAAGGGAGGGGGGGCGGTTTTTGTGCTTGATGAGGAGGAGTAAAAATTGTTTAATATTAAACAAAACCCACATGCAAAATTAAGCACATGCAAGTCATAAATTGTGGAAGAGGATATGGTACTTGTGATAAGGTCTTAATGACCTTTGGAAGAGGATAATGAGAGAGAGTGAAGGGGGAGTTGTGAGTGTGTGTGTAGTGTGTAGGTGTGTAAGAGTTGTGAGTGTTGTGAGCATAGTGAAGGAGAGATAAAAGTGTATAATTAATTGAGTCGTGAGTTGAAAACCATTGGGATTAATTCAAGACACAAGTAAATGAGAATCTATACAAAATAAATTGTATCCTGAGATACATTAATTATAGATCAAATATAAAGATTTATTATAAACCAGCATATTTTAAGCTTGGAATAGGTTATCTCCAAAATCTTTTCCTCAATTTTTGGAATTAATCTTAAAATAAGTAAAATGTTGGTTAAGACCTCTAATGAAGCCAAAATTTTGAGATTAGTGAATTGTAGAAGAAAAACTTGAATAAACTTCAAATTAAAAGCATTTTTGCTTAGTTGATAACCAACTACCAATTTTATCTAGTTAGAAACACTTAGAGTAACTAGCTAGGAATTTAAAGCACAAAATTGGAGAATCAAAGGGGAGGGGGGATGGATGGATTGGCTTGAAAAAGGGGTAAGGAATTGTTTAATATATGTATTAAGACACATGCAAAATCAAGCATTGATGAGGGGAGCAAATTGGAGAGAGGAATGGTACTTAGGATAGGATGCATTGATGAAATGGAAGAGGATAGGGTGGTGAGAGAGAGGGGGCGGTTTTGAGGGGTGAAGGGTGAGGATGAGACCTTGATAAAAGACCTAGATTCAATGGCCAAAATACAAGATGAGTTAGGTTTGAAAGAATTATCAAAGTGTCATGACAAATTGCTATAAATAAGGGGCTTTGGCCTTCACAAAATACACACCAAAACAAACAAGAAGCATCTGAAAATAGAGTGAAAGTGAGAGTTAGTGGGAAGCAAGGAGTAGCAAGGTTCTCCAAAGGTAAGTTCTTCAGTTCTTAAACTTTAGCTTTTAGTTTATAGCTCAAATGTTGTTTTGATCTTTAATCTTCCAATATATTCTTGTTATCATGTTTTTATGGTTAAAAGTGGTTTTAATTCAAAAAATTGATGAAGATGGTGTTATAGCATTGGAAGATCATGATCAAAGTAGCGAAACTCTGGCGAAAATTCATCGAGTAGAAATTTCTGAAATCAGTGATAAAAACGCAAATATTTTATGTTGAAAATAAAGTTACAAAATTCTGGGAACATTCATGGTTAAAGTAGACATATAAGGCTTTTCAAATATGCCTAGAACGTATTAATTAATTTGAGCTCTGTACAGTGAGATAAAATTCTCAAACTTGGACTATGAATTTCTGGAAAATTCTAGGCAGAGGCTTAAAACTTTAAAACTAGGAATGACGCAAGTAATCTGGGCAAAAGCGAGTATTTTTACTTAAAAATAGACATCCTAAGGATTTCGAAAAATTTTATGGATCCTCGTTTCGATTATTCTAGAATTAGTTATGATTTTTTAAAGTTAGACAAAAAAATCTGCCCAAAATGCTGTATCAGCGTTTTTCCCGAAAAATAAGGAAAATAAGTTGAAAAATAATTCCACCAAGAGTAAAATGATCATTAGTAACTAAGATATCTACTAGGACATTATTTGTGAATTAATAAATGCGATATTACCATTATCGGATATACGTGATCACATTCCGACCGACGAATGTATCGATATCACCAACGAAGGTACAGACGTGTATTGTAACATTAACTCTGATGCTTATTGTATGCTTATATGTGGTAGATACTTTCATAAGGTCATGGACGGGACTATGTCTTGGGTCATGCACTGTGACTAAGTTTATGGCAAGGTTTTGAAACTCGGACCGGTCATTGAACCGGTGAGGGAACTGGGTTAAGAGTCAGTGGGTCAGACCGGAGTCAGACCGGTATTAATTAAAAAATAATTTAATTAAAATATTAAATAGATAAAAATTATTTATATTTTAATAATAATGTGATGTGTTAAAATAGAATTATGTGTAATATTATATTAATATTTTTTCAAAAAGAGATCATTGAAGATCTCACTCGCTGAACATGCCTCAGATATGTCAGAATTCATTTAATACCCACATGGGAGAATGCGCGAAACAGTCAGTGGTAGGTTTTGAAAATAAGTCTCACCTTCAGTCTCCATCATCCGGATCCCTCTCACACGGCTGGTCCATTTTCACTTTCTCAATCTCTCTCTCTTCTTCAGTACTTCACTTCTTCGTTTTCTCTCATCCAGTCCTCCCTCAAACCGTTAACGAGTTGATCGAGTGTTCAGATTTCTCCAGTCTTCAGTCTTTACCGGCGACAACGAGTCTTCAATCGGCGAGTTGATCACAACTCTTCAGTCTTCAAATTTCTCTCTCTCCCCCCTCCTTCTATGTCTTGCTTTTTTTACACCGGCGAGTTGATTGACTGTTGGCGGAGAACCGCTGTGATTTTTTTTTGAAAAAACTGTGACTCGGTCAACTTGGCCGAGTTGACTCCGGTTTAGCTCGGAAACCGGGGTTAGACCTTGACTCGGACCGGTTGTCTGGCCGGTTCGCCGGTTTTTGGTCTGAACCGGCCGGTCCGGTCCGGTTTTCAAAACATTGGTTTATGGGGCTTAGATCACTACTTATACATTCAGCTTTATACACGGGTTATGGTTTTGATAATACCGTTACAATTTCCCTAGCGTTGAGGACACGATAGGCCATCGTGGCACCGGGTGGTGCAGATTAGAGATAACGGACATATGTAGTGGCTATGTACCGTTATCCAAACAAATCATACATCGGTTATGGGCCTTTATATTGATTATTGATGTAATGTCATGAATATCTATCATAAATATATTGTTTATATAAGCATCAGGTTAACCGTTACCTGGGGTTTGATGGGTATTGGACTTCAGCTCTTACCATAGCTTCAGGGTCCGGGGAACCGAGGACCGAAGACAGGGGTAAGCAGAGTAAATAGCACGCGTAAAGACCCGATTGAAGATCCTATTTTTAGACTTGTACCGTTATAACATTACTCAGATAAATGTACTGTACATTATGAACAGACGGATACGTCACGGTTAATGATATATCAGTTACTCACTCTTTTACTTGCTCCAATGCTCTACTCTGATAAAAAAAAATTATTCCGCCTTTGAAAATTGGGGTATTACACTCGACTCATGTTTAACAACTCGCGAAATAAATGTCAACTCGCGAGTTTAACAACAATGATTATGATCCTTCTAAATCATGTACACATACTTTTGTATTTAGAAAGAGACAAAAATAATATAGCAAATAAATGTAATTCTGAGATATAAATCGTGTGTGTGTAATCATATTCCCTTTTTTGGGGTCAAAAATCATATTCCCTTTAATCAGTCTTGCTTCGAATGTGTGAATGCATGAATAGATAGGAGATATATAGTAAAGTAATAGGGTTAAATTAGGAAAAGATTGATAAATATGAAAACTATACTTTATATTTAGTAACTTGTTCAATTTCCTTAATCTTTCCAAAAACATATATTTCTATCTTATATTTAGGACTAAACGGAGTTTACAGTCCTGTTTCTTTCTCTCCACCGTGTCTTAACTATAGTTTTGAACTATCCATATAATCACATATCATCAAATTTTAACTGTGCAAATTAATTTATCTAAGATAAATTATAAAATTTAATTGGATAGTGTCCTATATGAAATTTCAGGGTCACTAAACCCGGATAGGCCAGTTGGAACCACAAGCAAACTGGCCCCCTACTTAGTTTAAGTTACCCCCAACATGGGTCAATATTTTTTTAAAAAAATATTTAATTCTTTTTTATTTTATTTAGAATTTTATACTAATAATCTTAAAATCTTCATTTCATCATTGGCAGGGGCGAAGCTAGAAATGAAAATTAGAGGGGGCGAAAATTACAGAATAAAACCCAGTGGAGTCAACATTTGAAATTAGAGGGTGAAAATTATAGAGGTGGGCCTAAAATTTTAGGAAATTATGATTTGACCTTATAAATATTTCAATATTTCATTTTAGTCCCTTTATGACACTTTTAAATAAGGACTAAAGTGAAAAGATTGAAATTTTATGAGGCTAAAGCATAATTTCCAAAAATTTGGTCCAATTATGTAATTTTAGGGGGCGGGCCCTAGCCCCCCCCAAAAAAAAAATTCGTCCCTGATCACCGGTTTGACCTTGAGTTAACTCTAATTTGACTTCGATATAACTTGTAATACCCTAAAGTTCATAATCGTTATAAACATTATATTTTGGCTTAATTAAAGATCAATAAAGGTTTAATATTAGTACAGAGAACAAGTCACCAAGCTACTTAGTGAGTAAGTTACTGGACGGACGAGGTTACTTGGTGAGCAAGTTACTGGGCGGATGAGCTTACTTGGAGAGCAAGTTACTGGACGGACGAGGTTACTTGGCGAGCAAGTTACTGGGCGGACGAGGTTACTTGGCGAGCAAGTTACTGAGCGGACGAGGTTACTTGGCGGACAAGTTACTGGGCGGACGAGGTTACTTGGCGGCCAGGTTACTTGGCGGACAAGTTACTTGGAGAGCAAGTTACTTGGTGGACAAGCTGCAAAACTTGGAGAGCAAGTTAGGAAGACTTGGAGAGCAAGTTAGGAAGACTTGGAGAGCAGGTCGGGAAGACTTGGAGAGCAAGTCAGGAAAACTTGGAGAGCAAGTCGGGAAGACTTGGAGAACCAGTCGGGAAGACTTGGAGAGTAAGTCGAGCAAGTCGGGAAAACTTGGAGAGCAAGTAAGAATTGGTTAGAATGCTCTAGAAGAAGTCAACAACTTGTTGATTAAGCTATGGTTTTCTAAACACAAATAACACCTAAGCCTTGCTTATGTCATCAAGATGACATCATAAGGATGACATCACAAGAACACATGAAGGGTGTAGATTTAAACTTCTTCATTAAGTTTAGATCTAATGGTTAGGATTTAAGAAGAGGCTTGTTGAAGAAGTTGGGAATTTTCCTATAAATAGGAGGCTTCCCCTCCTCATTTCTTCACACCATCACCACATACACCTCTAATCCTTTGATTAAGAGAGTGAGAGTGAGAGTTCTCTTGGGGCTAGAAGGAAGAAGCAAGAGTCTTCAAGAGGTAAGCTTGTTCTTAGTTTTATAGTTTTTAGTTGTTCTTAGTAGTTTTTAATATAGATGTTAGTTTAATATAGTAAATAGGTAAAGTGATTCCCCATATTTGTTTTCAAGCCTTATTGCATCAAAAAGATGCCTGACAAGTTGGAAACATGTTGGGGAGTGACTTTTAGGATTAAGGGAACAAGTTAGAGTAAGATAAAAGAAGTCTATAATTGCTGGATTTTGGGAGTCAACTGGATAGGGGGCATTATTTTCTGTATCAAATGATCTTTAAAAATCACGAAATTTTCCAGAAATAAAGACATGTAGGGCTTTCCAAATATATAAAATATGTAATGTTTTGATCTCTGGACAAGGAGATATGAATTTTTGAAGATTAGGCTATTTTTCTGGGCGAATTTCTGGGCAGAGGATGAACACGTGAAATCTGGGAGTTATTTTTGAATTCTGGGCAAAGTCTGATATTTTTTTCTGCAAAATAGACATCCTAAGGAGTCCGGAACATTTTACGGATCTTCGTTTCGATTTTTCTAGAATTATTTATGATTTTTCAAAGTTAGGCGAAAATCAGCCTTAAATGCTGATAATCAGCGTTTTTATCCAAAATTTCAAAGCAAATAATGGAAAAATAAATACACCAGGGGTAGAATAGCCAATTGTGGATAAGATATCTTTTAGTATATTATTTGTGAGTTAATAGACGCGATATTACTCTTATAGGAAGTCTGCAATCGTTTTCTGATCGACGTCATACCGAAACCACCGACTCAGGTACGGACGCGTATTGTAACCTTAACTCTGATGCTTATGGTATGCTTATATGTGATAGATAGTCTGAGATTCTGTTTTTGAAAATTGATCATACACATACAACTTGATACGGATTATAGTTTTGATAATGCCGTTATGTTTTCCTAGCGCTGAGGACACGATAGGCCATCGTGGCACTGGAGATAGTGCAAACTATAATAACATGCATATTGCAGTGGCTGTGTTATGTTATTATCTGAATATGAGAATATTGTATGTGATTATTGCTGTTTTGCCATGGATATCTGTTATACATATTTGATACATAAGCATGAGGTTAACCGTTATCTGAGGTTCAATGGTAATTGAACTTCAGCTTTTAACATAGCGTCAGGGTCCGGAGGAACCAGGACCAAGGACAAGGATAAGGAGCCAGCGCAAGGACGAAGACAGAGAAATTTTTATTTTAGCATTATCTTGTTGTACTATTTACAAACTACTGTACTGCTTTGTAAGCAACCAAATACTACAACAGTGAAGGTTTTATCAGATACTCGCTCTTTTTGAAATTATTCCGATGCTCTACTCTGATGGAAAAGAAAAAAAAATTATTCCGCTTTTGAAAATTGGGATGTTACATAACTCACATACCCTTGACCCACTGCCTCGATTAGTTTGAGGCTTGTCCAGGTTTAATAACCTTACAATATACTCCCTCGGGTCCAAAATGTAAGAAGTCCTATGGGAAGAAATTTTGGTCCATATAAGAGGACAATAAGGTAATTAACAATCGTTTTTCACTTTTACTTCTTGTAGAAGCCATATAAAAAGAGATATTAAAATCATATTTAAAAATCACATTATTTAATAAGAATAAAATATGTTAATTTTATTAATTAAAGACACACTAAATTACTTACCTAACATTAATTGGTTTATCCGTTTGTGTGAATTAGTTAATATTTTTTTTTATTATATATTTTAGATCAGTAGGAGACATATAATATACTCTTAGCCTTACTTTTTATACTAAACAATTAATTACCTTATGGGATAGGATATTCTTACTACCATTTTTTGTTACTACTAATCTTACTACCACTTTTTCACCGTTAGATCAGAATTTTAATAGGAGAGAGAAATTATAAAGGTAGATGGGATTCTAATCTAACGGTGGAAAAGTGGTAGTAAGATTGGTAGTAACAAAAAATGGTAGTAAGAATATCCTATCCCCTTATCTTATATACCTTATACCTATTTATAAGAAATTAAACATGTAAGAGACTGTCTAAATTATTTTGGTTAGTTTTCAATTTGCCCCCATTTAATTACTCGTTTTAATATCAGATACACATTTATCATCATAACCCCCAAAGCATCAATTCTCTTTATTCTATTTTCCAAATCTTATTTATTATAATAATTTCCATATTCTCTCTATTATTACCGTATTAAATAAAGATTATTTCCATAAGACCTCCTGGTGTTGTCTGGTGGAATAAAACAACACAGACACAGTGACACACACAGACACATTATATATATATAGAGAGAGAGAGTAAGGTCATTTGATCTTCTTGATGCTTTGGTTTTTCCAGGGCACTAGCATTTACCTCTCTACACAAAGTGCTGGTTTTCCAGACACACAATCTTCCTTGCAATCCTAACTTGTGTGGCAGAGTACAGCATCCGAACCTTCAATCTATAGTCACTCTGCCAAGTGAAGTTCCTACATGCATATTATAGTTAGAGTTTCAATTGACAAAAGAAAGAAAGTCGGTAGTACACAGTGATATAAATTATTTAGGCTTTTATTAACGGGATAGGATATTGTCACTACCACTTTTTCACCGTTGGATCAGAATCTTAATAGGAGAGAAAAATGATAAATGTAGATAAGATTCTGATCTAACGGTAAAAAAATGATAGTGACTTGGTAGTGACATAAAATTGGTAGTGACAATATCCTATCCCTTTATCAACTACGATAAGAATTGATATTTTAACTTAAAATTATATATGCAGAAATGCAGAAAAAGTCCATTATTACTAATTGATTATGTGCAACGGATTCTTCCATTACAAATTAAAAAAAGGTAACGCAGATTTAGCTGACCGATCTGCAGCTATGCAAAATGAAAGGCAGAAATTTATCGGAGCTGGCTTTCCTCCAATTCCTTTAAGGACCGCTGCCCTCCTTTTCTCCTAAAGTGGAGCCGTTTTGGTGATAAATGGCACTATTTTTTTTTAATTTTTTTTTTAATGGCATTCACTATCTTTAGGTATTTTTTTAAATATCAATTAGTATCCTGAAGTATATTTTTAGTACGATCCAGTATCTTAAAGTATTTTTTTAGTACCAGTCAGTATCTGCAATATTTTTTTTAGTACCAATCAGTATCCTAAAATTTTTTTCATTACTAGTAAATATCTTGAAATTTGATTTTTGTATCAGTTAGTACCATGAAATATTTTTTCAAAATTCTAAAAATATTTTCAGGGTACTGAATGGTACTAAAAAGATATTTCAGGATACTGATTGATACAAAAAAGATATTTTAGGCGACTGACGGGAACTAAAAAGATAGTTAAGGATCTTAAAAAATTATTTCAGAATCTTAAAAAAATATTTTATGGTAGTAAATGGTACTAAAAAATATTTATAGATACTGACTAGTATTAAAAACATACTTCAGAGTACTAACTGGTATTAAAAAATACGTCAAGATGATGAATGCTATTTTTTTTTTAAAAAAGGAGTTGAACAGTGCTATTTAGCATCAAAACGGCGCTGTTTTTGGAGAAAAGGAGGGCAGCGGAGGTTAAGGGAATTGGAGGAAAGCCTGATCCAAATTTATCCCGGAGGGTGGGTGTCTGTAAATACCATCAAAATTTACTTTTACGCTACTTACAAAACAAAACTCCTCTTATATATTAGATCGATACTGGTGTAGATGCTCATCAACCATGATGAGCACCTAAACTCATTAGATTAGGACTGTCCAGATCTAATATGGACCATCTGAATTTATTTTTATTGCCTAAAAAATATTTTACTAAGTTTAGAATATAAAGTAAAGATAATATTTTAACTAATGTTTTTTTTAAATGACTTTTATGAAAAAAAAAATTCAGTTGAAAGAATTAAATATGAACATCTAGATTTGATATGGACAATCTAGATTTGATGAGTTTTGGTGCTCATCACTCTTGATGGCCACCCAAACCGATACCCATATGTAAAGACGTCCAGACAGAAATGAGCGTGTGTAGAGTTATATGTGTATGTGGGGGAGTTGATCATTTCATTATCGATACATACTGTTTTTTTTTTTTTTGGTTAGTTTTACACAAGACTATCACTCCAATTTTTAATATAAAAGACATTTCTAACTACTCGACAACCAATTTTTAAATAATGCTGATTTCCTCTCTTTCTTTTAAAAATTAGAATAAAACACATATATAACTCCCCGTTAACTTTAGGTCATAAGTTGAATAATATAATCCTCCATATTTTTAAAAGTTCAAAACCAACACCATGATCTTTTGCATTCTTAGATCAATTGGTTGTGGATTATTCCAGCTTAATCAGTGGTCTCTTGTTCACTACTACAAAATATCTAAAAACGACCTAAATAAGACCCAATTAACGTCCATTTTCAGAGGGACATTTGGGAGAGTGTTGTTGTTTTTATCATATTTGGCGACCTAAATTATATTCAGGTCGCCTCATAAGAGGCGACCTTAATTGTATTCAGGTCGCCTCATATATATGAGGCAACCTGAATAAGAGGCGACCTGAATTCCATTCAGGTCGCCTTATGTAGCACCAAATTTTTTTTTTAAAAAAAACCTAGACAGATCACAGTGATTGATGGCAATCTAGAATAAAAAATAATGCGATAAAAACAATCAGAGATGTAGATGAAAAACGTGATAATACAGATCAAGTACAGATCGATGGCAATCTAGAACCAAAAATACAGATCTAACTCTCACACTAATAGATCTAAAATTAGACTAACAGAAACAACAATATGGAACAAAAAATACAGATCTAACATATCTAAAATCAGAGCAACAGATCCAACATTTCAGATCTATTAATCAGAAGAAAAACAAAATCCAGATCCCATTCCATTCGGACGAACCTGAAGATAGAGGGCGTCACTGTACAAATTGACGGCTCAATCGAGATGCTGGTCGGACGCGGTGGTTCTGAGGAGGGAAGGAAGGAATCCGAGACCCGAGTTGGGATGGTGAGCGGTGGTTCATTCCGCGCTTGATCCGAGCTAGGACAACGAGTGAACGACGGTGAACTGGGACGTGAGTGAGCGGCGGCGAGCTGGGAGGCGAGCAAACGACAGTGAGCGATGGCGAACTGCAGTGATAGTGATTTGTGGGTGATGGTGAGCTGCGACGACGGCATGGAAGAGGGACGATGAAGAGGCGTGAAGTCGACGGTGGGAGGATGAAGAAACACGATGGTAAAATGAGAGAATGAGACTGAGGGGCTAGGGCTGTGATTTGAATTTAATTGACACCCAAATAAAATAAAAATAAAAAATAGATGGGCGTTTAATAAAATCGCGCTGGTTTGGTGTCCTGAATATATATTCAAGACGCCAAATATTTTCCTTTTGGATCACATCTAGACAAATAGAAGTAGGGCGGCGAGCAATGTCACGAAATTCCTGCCGCGGTGGAAAAATCTGGGTACGCATATTTCCAGACAAGCCGGTTACAGTAAGACCTACAAAAACACGTATGGGGTCAGGAAAAGGATCTCCCGAATATTGGGTAGCTGTCGTTAAACCGGGTAGGATACTTTATGAAATGGCCAGAGTCACAGAAAATATAGCCAGAAAAGCTATTAAAATAACAGCATCCAAAATGCCTATACGAACTCAATTCATTATTTTGGCATAATAATTAAAACCAAAGGAAAGAGGTCTTTGGGATAAACAAAAAACAAAAACAATTGCAATTGTAGGTTTTTTTTTAAAAAAAAATTGATACACAATATTTCTTTTTTCGTTTTTTTTTCCACTTTGCCCTTTGCACTGTTTGCACTGAAAGAACAGAGAAAAAAATGATATGATTCAACCTTAAACCCATTTGAATGTAGCCGATAACAGCGGGGCCTATTCCTCCTGAATACCTCGATTCAGTGCCAAAGAATTTCCTGTCGGGAGTCCTGAATTATTATTTAGGTCGCCTAAAATCTTTTAAAAATGCATCAAATTGCGCGAAATAATTAATTTTACGTGACCTAAAACAAGTTTAGGACGACAAAAAGTTTCTTTTGGAGTCCTGAATTATTATTTAGGTCGTCTAAAATCTTAAGGCGCCAAAAAATTTCCAAAAATGCGCTAAATAATTAATTTCAGGTGACCTAAAACAAGTTTAGGACGACAAAAAGTTTCTTTTAGAGTCCTGAATTATTATTTAGGTTGCCTAAAATCTTAAGGCGCCAAAAAATTTCTAAAATTGCGCTAAATAATTAATTTTAAGCGACCTAAAACAAGTTTAGGACGACAAAAAGTTTCTTTTGGAGTCCTGAATTATTATTTAGGTCGCCTAAAATCTTAAGGCACCAAAAATTTTCTAAAAATGCACCAAATTGCGCCAAATAATTAATTTTAGCCGCCCTAAAACAAGATTAGGACGCCAGAAATAAATTTGAGGCGTCTTAAATAATATTTTAGGATGCCTAAGGCTAAAAAATAAGCAAATAATTACGAGAATGCCATCACGTTCACTTTTTACTTCTTTTTTTTTTTTTTTAATTAAGGACGTTTTTTGGGGGAGTAATATCTCATTTTTGTAGTAGTGGTTCCAGCCCTAAGTATGCAGTCGCAATAACTACTTGGAAGTAGCGAGGTTTCCCCATTGTGAGCTTACACATTTCCACGAACCAGACTAGTCAGTTGGTTGTAGTGCGGGATACCGGTGGATTAATCCAAAAACACACTAAACATTTACTGTTAAAAAATTGTTAAATCTAACCGATCATGTGCCATATCCTAGCTACTAGTGAGGATCACTTGGCGAATTACATGAAATTTTTAATATTTCATAAATTGAACGCATAGTATTGCTGAAAGAGTAATTTGTCATTTTATTAATGCCAATCCCTAATGTCCTTCCCACTCAACAATCAAGATAATAAGAGAGGCTTGTACGTACTTGTATGAATTCTTTTCTCGCTTTTGTGACAATTACTTCCATTAAATAAATAAAATATTAGCAGTGGATGTGGGACTTCAATCACGTGCAATAGAGAATGACCAAAGGGGCTGAGTATTGTAAGCATGACGAAACTTCACAAAAACAGAAACTAAATTACGTTATATCATACTTGAAGGAAGAAGATGATTACGGAGATGAGATAGAATCAGTATAAAGTTAACATATCGAATGTAGTAGATGATCTGCATTGTAGAAACTGAAAGACATTGATAGAAATCATAGAATAGTAAAATTACCCTTTACACAAAATTATGTTTAATTTATGAAATATTAAAAATTTGTGTAATTTGTCAAGTCATCCGGACGACTAAGTGGTATTAAATGGCACATATTTGGTTAGATTTAGTAGTTTTTTTTAACTGTAAAGGGTTAGTGGTCAAAATAAGAAAGATAACGGCGTTGGCTTTAATTTTTAAAGATGAGAGGAGTTGTATGTAACTGGCGCAAACTTGAGGGAGATTATATGTAATTTACCAAAAAAATTACGATATAAAGTTAAATTTGTATAAAGCTATACAAACTTGTGTATTTTTTTAAGATACAAATATAAAGTTGATTTAATTTTCTCTTCTATTCTCGAGATATATACACCTTAAATCTCCCCTGAAAATACAAATGACCACTTTTATGTTAATCAAGGTCTTTTTACATAATATGAATCACTAAGGATGGATCCCGTGAACCCACAACCTATTTAAATATAAACACTTTTAAAAAAAAACCTAAACACAGCTATATATGACGATCTGCTTTAATCTTTGAATATAAAAGAACAATATAGGAGGTTTAGGACCCGAGAAACACCACAAGATTGATCAAATCTTGATATACGAGTACTTTTTAGTTCAATGAAATACGCTAGTGATCTCAGAATCCACTCTCAAATTTGGAAGTTTCTTTTAGAATGTGGAAAATTTCATTCATCGAAAAATCCTCTTACCAGTAATGTTTACAAGAAAATCTCCTAAAAACTATGAATCTTTTAGATATTATTTTCTATGTGGAGGGCTAATATTTTTGGTAGCCTGAGATGAAAACATGCTCTTCCAAAGGAGATCAACATAAATGGCACATAAGAGAAGACTGGGGTTTGGCCAAAAATGGTTGTTAAGTCGCAAAGCAGAGAGAAATGATTTGGCCTATTTGAGTTAGTTTGAAGGCATGTTCATATAAGTTGAGACAAAAATCTTTTCACAAATTTACCTCATATGCCATAAATCACGTCGGAAAAACAACTTCTACTGTTAATCCAAATAAAGACTAAGAAACTGACGTTGAAAGGGTATTTAAATGAGATTACTTGTCAGCTATTCCAAAACAATTGAAAAGTATGATTTGTTACAAATAATCGTCTAATATTAGCTTCAACTATTCGGCCGATGTTTTTTTAATAACCATAAATTCGTTATTCATTTCTAGGATTTTTTTTTTTTTTTTGGGGGGGGGGGGGGGGGAATACAAGTAATAACCGTCAAATATTTATCCGTACTTGTTTGACGGTCAACATAATAATTGAAAAATGAGCTCCTGCTCAATCTCCGCCTTGCCTTACTTAACACTACTCTTGCACCGACAAGCATGAGACGTTAAATTTGGCAAATTGTATGGCGCTGGGAAGGAAAAATAAATTAATCTCACCAACATTAGAGTAAATTATGTCATGAGTATAATAAAGCATACTACCTAAATTATGCAAATATTAATTATTCATATAATGAGTGTTTTTTTTTAAAAAAAATATGGATGCAATATAATTAATGACATTATTAAATAAATTAAAGATTACTCAATAAATAAATATTATTTTTTATTTAATAAAGATTATTTCTATAAGACTGCCCAATAAGTTGTCCTGCGCAGCGTAGAACACACAGAGACAGTGACACAACAATATATATCTATATCTATATATCTTCATCAAGTGAAAGTAGTACGGTTTGATCTTGTTGGTGCTTTGGTATTTGCTATGTGCACTGACACCGACCATCAAAGCAAACAGGAACTCCAATCTTACAAAATGGAGCACAGTCCTTATTTGAGTGGCAGCCATGATCTGCAGCCTTGTTACTTGCGTTCATAGTCACTCTTGCAAATGAAGTCCCTGCTGCTTTGTGTACTTTCAATTATAAAAATTAACAAACAAAGAGTGTCAGTGCACAATGATAAATTATTTAGGGTTTTAACGATAATAAAAATTTTGATTTTTTTTTTTTAACTGAAAATATATGGCAGAAATCAAGAAAAATCCACTGCAAATTGCTATAATGTGCAAACGAATTGTTCCATAACATACGCAAATAAGGGTAGCACAAAATTTTTCTGATGGACTTGAAACTATGTGAAATGAGAGTCGAGGGAGAAATTTAACCAAAGAATAACAGAAAGAGGTGTGAATACAAATGAGAGACAAAAATTGTTTGCCCCGTAAGTTTCAAAAAGGATTAGTATTAAGTCTAAAGTGCTTTAGAGATACTCATGATCAAATAAAAAAAAAAGTAGAAATCCCTACCCTAGAATGAGAAAGAGTATGTTGGATTATTTCATTTATTGATACATATTCTTATTATTATTTTTTTTCTATTTTTTATAACACAAACTACATGCAATAAATTATTTATTATTGGGCATGTAAACTCATAAATAGTGAAAGGGATGGAGAAGTACCGCAGGCGGCGAAAGCAAGAAGGAAAAATATGAAAGCCAACTTGAAAGAAGCATTTTCCATGTTTCCTTGTTTCGAAGACTCAAACCTTAAGAATGAAATCTTACTTATTTCTCTGGTATAATATGAGGACATATTGTATCTATATATATATATATATATATATATATAATATCAGTGTAAAGAGAATGTGAGATACAATGAATATGAACATGAATTTGGAGAAGAACATTGAAATTTGGAAATTTATTATGAATGATATTATTATATAAGATTTTATTCCTTATACCAAACGATTCCAAATAGATTTTTATTAAATGTTGCAGATTTCCTCTCCTTTTCTCCTAATTAAGATAAATTTACTGCGAATTTTGATATGAATATGCATAAGGTTATCAAACTCACGAGTTTAAACAAACTCATGATAGTGACCTAAATTCGTATTATGAACTCGAATTGTAAACTCGTAAGAGTTTACTTTTATTATTAAATAAAAATAAGTATTACTAGTGTATAATTAAATAATTAAAATATAAAAATGACTATAATTTGATTTAAATATATTTTAAATCCAAATAATTGAAATTAAATCCATCAACGTTCATCATTTATCATATTTAATAAAGAAATTTTTACAAAATTTCTATATAAAGCTGTCGAGCATAATTAAATAAAAAATTTAACTGATATAAAATCAACATAGTTTATTATGTCCAGTGACACCCTAAATTCCATACTACTTATTATGTCTGGGACACGTAGTTTTAGGAAAATCAACAGAGTTTGAGGTGCTACAAGTCAGAGTAATACAGAACGAAGGGCATGTACTAACGTTTAAACAATGAGTAACTGATATAAAATGTACAGGCATAATCTGGTAAATTACATATTCCGAAGCACTACAAAAATTTTCAGATTTTGCTACGGAAAAATTCCGTAGCAAAATCATTTTGCTACGGAAAAATATGGATTTTCCGTAGCAAAATCCTTCGTCGCAAATTGCGACGGATAAGGAAAATCCGTCGCAATTTGCGACGGAATTTCCTTTCTGTAGCAAATTTGCTACGGAAAAATATTCCATAGCAGTTTTGCTACGGAATAGAATTTCGTAGCAAATTCTTTTTTTTTTAAATTATTTTTAATTTATTTTATTTATTTATTTATTTTCCTTTTTAATTTATTTTATTTTTAATTTATTTATTTTTCTATAGCAAACTAGAAATCTTGCAAGTTTCCCCATATTTGACCGTTTGCTACAGAAACAATTTCTTAGCAAAACTAATAATTATTTTGAATGTTATTTTTTTTAATTTTAAAAAATTGAGTACAAAAAGTAGTGATTCATGGATATAATAATAATTATAAAGAGTGCACATTAAGAGTAATCTAACAAATACCAAATACTAAAAAGTAGTCTAACAATGTTACAAAGGGCAAATTCTAAACAGTAGTCTAAACAGGAGCATTGTGATCATCATCATCATCACCAGCATGGTCATCATCACCAGGAGCCGACCCCGAACCCTTGTTTATTAGGGACTTGAGTTGAATTTGCATCTGCCTCATCATCTCCTCTTGCATCCGCCTCATCTGCTCCTCCATCATCTCTCGTTCCTTAGCCATCCGCTCCTCCATCATCTCTCATTCCTGAATCATCATCTGCCTCATCTTCTCTTGCTCTTCAAGCATCCGCTCCTGTTCCTGAGTCATCTGTGCTGTCAAAGCCTTCATCTTCTTCATCTCATCTGCAAAAATAATATCAAGTACATTTATTATTTGGACTTCATTTGAATGGACAAGAGAATAGAAATTTTCAATATCAAATACGTTTACCTGCAGAAACATCTTCAATGCCGGATGAGGAGCCCTTTGTTGGCTTCAGTCAACTAGCAGCGGCACCGTATCCAAAGACTCTCCCTTTCTTGTCAAATCCACCTGCAGCCTCAATGAACAGACTATCATTATCGCACACAGAGGATGACGGGTCAGTCTCACGCTGTGAGTCTCTCTCCTGCGACAGCTTCGTATAATTTTCCTACAAAGACAAAAATACATAACAAATAAGACGTGTAAAATGAAATGAATATTGTGGTGCATAAAACAAGTAATAAATGCAATAAATGTCTAACCGCTACTGTGTGTGCCCTTGAGTTAATCCATTCCCTCTCATCACTTCCTTCAGACTGCCGGGAATGGGTCCGTTCAAAGGCAGCCCAACCTACCGACTCTGGAGGAACCCCAGTCTCTGCCTGCAAACACAAATGATAATCATAGTTAACTACTTCAAAGTACAAAATATTGATTACCTAAATAGAAAATAACGTGTACTCACAAGTTTCAGTCTCCACTCAGTCATCGGAATGGAGCCGCCAACATATGACGGGCCTTCCATTTTGGCCCTATTTTGCTTATTTTTTGCACTCTTCTCCTGAAACTTTTCATTGGTGGCCCAATTGTCAAATAATTGGTTTGCAGTGTCCTGTGGAAGCCAATCTCGCCTGCCTCTTCCACCATGTCTCAAGTTATAAAGCTTTTGAGACAACCACCGGGCTGCCTTGGCGTTATAAGCCTTTCTCAGAGCTGCACGATGTTCAGGCAACGACATGTGCTTCCTCTGAAAATCAACAACGAACAATTAGTGCGGTAATTTATAAAAGTACTTAATTAAAAACCATAAACAAATAACTTACCATAAACTCATCGAACCAAGCATCTCGATTTTCCGTAGGAATCGCTGTCCAGCTGGTCCAAGCTTGATTGTAGTTACGGAATAATTGGTCCGAGATGAAAGCCATCACCGGATCACGAGGCACAAAGCTAAAGACAGAGGACATCATGCAAATATTATTAGCATACAAACCAATTAGAGAAGGGATTAGTAACATTACTGGTAACTTGGCATGACTTACTACTTGTCGTCAGGACAGATCCAAAGCAGCCCTGTCTCAGGATCTGTTGTGCCCCAGATCGGTGTATTGGAGGAACTACCTTCTTCCTCGACGTGGCTCTGAGGCGACGGGGTGTGCTAAGCAAGGAATGTGAAATATTAAAGATGTTTGTACATAGATGGTTTCATGAAACTAAACATATGTAAATCAATCAGAATTAGGCTAGTAAACCTGTTGTCCCATTTGCTGCGGATTAGTGGGGGTAGAAGGCGACGGCGACGTATACAGCGACGGTGAAGATGCGAAATAACCCGACAGTGACGAAGCCATATTAAACGGTGGCACTTCTGGGGCACCGCCCCGCCCTCTGCCTACAGAAGGGGCAGATGATGACGCCCTACCACATCTAATAGGACGGGGCCGGGATCGACCACCGCCACGTCCACTACCTGAAGATCCTCCTTGATGCTCCATCTCTGAACACTTATAGACATTAGGTCAAAGAATTAAAAAAAAACTACAAATATATTTAGGGTTGATTACAGTAGTGAAGTAACAAAGTATGTAGTATAACAGACCGTCAAAAACAAAAAACTAACAAATCTCAACCGGACGATTCCTGTTCATCGACTTCTGCTTGCCCGTCTTCCTCTGAAGTCTCATAGTCATCGAACTTAGATTCACTGTCAGAGTAAATCAATGCTGCCTCATCATCTAATTCCTCATCGTCAATTTGTATAGGAATCAATTCTAAATCCGCAGCAGAATCAAAGAGATTGCTTGGTATTTCATTGTCTTCGATGTTTATGGGCAGTAGATGTTCCACATCAGCTTGGAACGGTTCAGCCATACCGTCATTTGAATCCGACTCTTTCGACTTCGGTATGATATTTCGTGCTTTGGTTTTAATAACCCCCCTCCACCCTTGGCGGGATGTGGGATATAATGTATAGTAAACTTGTTCCGCCTGTTGAGCAAGGATGAATGGGTCATAACCAACCGCATATCTCCTTGTCCAGTGGATCTCAATATTTCCATGCTCGTCCATTTTTGTCCCACGCGGACTATTATCAAACCACTCACACTTAAAAAGGGTCACCACATTGTCCCACGGATATTTCAATTGAATTATGTCATGTAACTTCCCGTAGTAGACAGTCTCCACCCCGTCAACTTGGTCACCTCGACAACATACACCGTAATTGCAACATTGTGTACCTGCATCCGTGTCAACAGTTGAAAACCGATACCCATTGATTATATATCTGCTGCATTGAGTAACACTAATTGGAGCTCCATAAGATAAACTCCACACAACTTCATTGGGATCTTTTCGATGTTTCGCGAAATAGGTTCGAAACCAATTTGGAAACTCAGAGTTCGTGAATTGATCAACCTGGGACACCGACATTGAAGGATTTTCCGATCGGACCCAATTAGAAAAGTAACTGCAAAAAGATATATATATATATATATATATATATATATATATATATATATATATATATATATATGAAGTTAATACTTTAATACTTATCGTGATAGTAAAACGGAAAAACAAAAATCTTACTTTAAGTACGGGGCGACCTCTTCACAGTTGTTTAGAATGTACCACTCCGCTACTTGCTTATCTCTTCCGTCAAGAGTTGATTTCCAATGTTTTCCTATGACTCGCCCTGGATAATTAAATATTGATTTTTGATCCCTTGTATCACCGGCATCGTTGCGAGGTACCCTTCTCCATCTTGACATCATTTCAGGGGGATGATAGTATGACGAAAATTTAGCGGCCTCTTCGACTAGATATGCTTCAGCGATAGATCCTTCAACGTGGGTTGGATTTTTGATCTTCTGCTTAAGTGTGCGTAAAAACCTAGAATGGAATATCATAGGGTATTTATAAACTAAAGTACCATGTTTTTCAATTAATAACAGATCGAAAGACATATATATTACCTCTCAAACAGATACATCCATCTATATTGTTGCGGGCCTCCTACCCTTGCTTCGTAAGCCAAGTGAACGGGCAAATGTTCCATTGAGTCAAAAAAGGAAGGAGGAAACACCTTCTCTAACTTGCAAAGCGTTATAGGCATACTCGCCTCCAGAAGCCATAACTTTTCAACATTAAGCTCTGAAGCACAAATTTCTCTGAAGAACACGGAAAAGTACGTTAGGATAGACCATATTTCCTTCGGTAGTGCTTTGAAGGCCCAAGGCAACAATCTCTGAAAAAAACATGACAATCATGACTCTTCATCCCGAAGAACTTCCCCTCGTGCATGTTGACACATCTTTTCAGGTTTGACGCATAACCGTCCGGGAGTTTCAAGTCTTTTACCCATTGCAACAATTATAAATTCTGCTGTTTGTTTAATGTGTACGGTGCTCTAGGTTTGGAAATCCGTCCCCTGCCATCCTGCACCAAATGCAAAGCAGGCCTTCTGCAAATCTCTTGTATGTCCAGTCTTGCATTGACTGTGTCCTTCGTCCTGCCCTTGGTGTCCATCACGGTGTACAGAATATTGTCAAACACATTCCGCTCAATATGCATGACATCGAGGTTGTGTCTTAACAGTTGATCTTTCCAATATGGTAGTTCCCAGAAGATGCTGCGTTTGTTCCAATGATGATCAACACCATATCCCTCAGGTTCGCTAGAAGCAGCCCCCTCTTCGACACTTGGAATGTGCTTGACCCTATCCCATATTTCTTGGCCACTTAAACGAAGAGGTTGATCTGCTCATTCGACAACATTCCGCGTGAAGTCTTTTCTATTTGTCCTGTACGGATGATTAGGGGGTAGGAATCGCCAGTGCCTGTCAAACCAACAGACCTTGTGACTGTGTTGCAAGCTATAACCCATATTCTGTTCAAGACACCGGGCATGCAAGCTTTCCCGACGTTTGCCAGCCACTCAACATCCCATATGCAGGGAAATCACTTATCGTCCACATTAAGGCAGCACGCATTATGAAATTCTAACTCAATAATATATCATAAGTAAGAACCCCTTCACTCCACAACATCTTCAACTCGTCTATCAAAGGCCTGAGGTACACATCTATCTTCTTTTTTGGGTTGGATGGCCCAGGGATTAACGCGTTCAGGAACAAAAACTCTCTTCTCATGCACATAGAAGGTGGAAGGTTGTACGGTGTCACAATGACAGGCCAACAGGAATAATTCTTGCCCGTTTTATCAAAAGGAGCGAACCCATCCGAACATAGACCAAGACGGACATTACGGGGATCCATAGCAAAGAAAGGATTCACCTCATCAAATTTACGCCAAGCTTCAGCATCCGAAGGATGCGTCACAAAGTTTTCATCCCTGTGATGCTCCTGATGCCATCTCATGTGAGCAGCTGTTTGTTCTGATGCATACAATCTCTGAAGTCTGGGCACCAGAGGAAAGTAGTGCATCTTGCTTAACACTCGACGGGTAATTTTCCTTCCTTTCCTCACAACTTCATATCTGTTATGTCCACAGAATCTACAATTGGTCAGCTCAGCATCATCCTTGTAATACAACATACATCCCCTAGGGCAGCAATGAATTTTTTCACATCGAAGCCCAAGCTCTTTCACCTTTTTTTTTGCTTGGTAAAAATCCTTCGGCAAATTACTGTCATTGGGAACAACCTATGATCTGCATCATTTCGTTGTAATTCCTCTCACTCATATGGTGATCAGTCTTCAAGCTTAGTGTTGCTAGGGTAGCCGATAGCGATGAATATTCACTATTTTCAAAGTGTTCACAACCTTCCCATAACGGACGTTGAGCTTCTTGAAGCATTTTATAGAACCTATCGGCTTCCGGATGAGGATCCTCTCCCATGTATGATGGTTGAGCATGTGTATCGGTCTCCTCTCCCATGTATGACGACTCAGCATGAGTAAGCGGATCGAAATATCGGCCGATCGATGGTCCAGCAGCATCCATAACCAACTGCTCATATTGATTAAGGTTGTCTCGATGACTACTGTCCCCGTAATAACCACTAAGTGTCGGTGTCTGTCGGACTTCGCCATGATATTCCCAACACTCATAATCCTTCATGAATCCCCTTCTACACAAATGGATTTTGACCTCCTCAAAATCTTCAAATCTTATACACCTACATTTGACACACGGACACCTGATCTCCCTACTTGAATTAGTTGAATGTGCCAAAGCAAAATTGATGAAGATGGGCAAACCCGCCAAGAATGCTTGAGTTAGTTCTCTTCTCTCAGTTAGGCGATTGTATATCCAACTTCTATCATGGTTGCCTTCCATATTTCCTAGCTAGTTCAGTTACTAACTTAATTAACATCTCAACATGCCACAAATATGTAAAAGTGGTCAATTCAACTAGCCACTTATGCAAACCAATTGTCAATTAATCAAGGAAATGAAAAAACAAACACATGCCACAAATACTTTTATCACACCAAAATCAGAATTGTGATTTCTAAATTCCGGACAAATTCATGCCACTAATGTTATTCATGTACATTTTTTATTAAAAAAGAAATAAAATATCATGTAAAATTCAAAATCTTTAATAATTTTTGTGACCTACAACAGAATAAGTATTTAGTATAAAATTTATCAATTTGCAGATTATTTTAATAAGAAAACCAATGATTTGAAATTTTAAAGTGCAATTAGTTTTTTTTTTCCATGTATACTTTAAATTGGTCTTGGTCTATTTTTACCTCATTATATTCTACTTATTATCACTCTTCAATAATATTTCACTCGCTATCTCTCATGTACTCTCTTAAAGAGACTTTATTAACAAAAATGGATATTTGAACCACTTGATTTTTATACTAGATCCTTGTAATAAGGAATGGAGGTCTAAAAATGAGAAGACTTTTTTTTTGGTAATTTGGATGGTCTATAATTAATTTAAACGATCTAAATATTATTTTTCTTAAAACGTCTATATTCTTAAAAAAAATATTTTAATGGGTATAAAACATAAAATAGAGATAACTTTTTAACTTTCTTTTTTGCCAAAAAAATGAATTTTTATCTAAAAATCATCATTTTAAAAAAATCAAATTAGATCTTTATATCCAAATCATATTTGAAAGGTCAAGACCTGATAAGCTCTCTTTAATGCTTACTGGGAAACTGGTTCCATGTATATTTGACTTAATTTGTTTTTCATTTAATCCGCAAGATATTGACAAGATTGCTTGGAATAATTTTTTTCCAATTTTCATTTTTTACGCAAGGGGTTGTGCTAATTAAAGTATTTCAATCTATACTAAGAGCACACACACACAGAGACAAAAAAGATACAAGTATTGAAGAAAACATTCTTAATTTGGTGTTAATTACAACCGTAAAACACATATCATACAGTTAATTGAACAATACTAATAATTTACAAGCACCAAACATATACAGGATTTTACAATCACCAAACATATACAGGATTTTCCACAAAATTAAATATCGTAAGAACCCAGTATTGTAAATTAAAGCCCGCAATAACAGTTATGTTCATGAACAAAACTACACAAAATTTACAATCACCAAACATATACAGGATTTTCCACAACAATTTCCCCTGTGGCCTTCACCAAATGTGCTAGTACCCAAAATTGATTTGAAAAATCAAAATTAATCATATTAATTTACACCTATATTTATTCACGAGTATTAAGTATGACTAATTTTTTCAACTTCTATCTATACTAATTTACCATAATAAATAATGTGGTAAAAAAGGAAACGAAAGGGAGCTTACCGGAAGGGCAGAGTAGCCGGACGACGGAGAAGAGCACCGGTAAATGGACAACAGCGACTGTGGAGAGGAAAAAAACAGCAAAATTATAAAGTATTTCTTCGAGCTTAATTTGTCTCAACTTGTAAGATAGAAACCACATTTAAGCATGAAATAAGATGTTAAATATTCCTGTTTCCTGGTGTCAAGCTACCTTTTCAATCAGTCCAACCATAGGGTATTATGTTAAATTTGTTTATATATATATATATATATATATAAACTCTCTTTGAATTTGTTTAAAAATGTATTATGTCAAGATCCAAATTCTTAAACATGTGTAACTATTTTTTACCGGGTGCAAATATTTTCCAATATATATAACATATCTTTTATTTCACAAATAGTTGAAAATATGCTACAAATAGCTCACAAATTCAAAAGTTACACCCGCTAAAAATATATTCTACTTAATTCTTAAGGAAATTTTAAGTGAATAACTCTTTTAGTTTATTTTTCCAAAAAAGAAAAAAATCATTATGAGGTTTTAAGAAAAGAATATAATAACTAAAGAGTCTCTAAGTAGTATGAATTATTATCATTTATTTATTTTTTTAATCATTGTGTTATCATTTATTGCATCGAAAGTGAGCACTCATTATTGTATGCTTCTCCCTATTTTGTTCCAGTTACAAGATTTACATATATGATTTTATTTAAAGATTATTAAGGATTTTTTTTTTTTAGTAAAGTATGTCATGTTCGAACACAAGTCATTTGGGAGAGATTTTTAACTCCAACACCAACATGACACTGGAAAAATGATTATTAAATATTATTTTTTACTCTATTCAACCTCTTCAAGTACAGTATTGAAAAATGCAATTCTGTTCAAAGCATTATGGAAGAACAATATTTAGGTTCTACGAAATTAATTCAAAAACTTTTAACTATAAACTATAAGACTTTGTGATGATAGAAATAAGACTTCTGTGTTGAGGCAAAAAAAAATTTTCAGTAATTTTTAAATGGAAATTGTGTAGTAATAATAAGACTTCTGGCTTGTTTATGCCCTTTGTCCTTAAAAATTCCCTTCTCATACATTTTTGTTTAATAATTTACTGATGGAGCTCACACCCTTCGACCATATAATTGTTTTAAATATGCAGATTAATTATCTATCTATACATTTATGATGGAACAAAATAGTTTTTATACGAAATCATTTTTTAGTAGGTAAAATTACCAACCAATGCCTCAATGTTGATCCATACAATCTAAATTATAGAATTTTGTTTGTGCCAGAAACGCAAGAGAATATGATTATAAGAAAAAAAAAGTTGTATATAATTCCTAATAATTTGAAAATATGATAATTTTAATTGCAAATCTCATAGGTCCATTCAATAATTTGAAACAAAAATCCCAACCTATTACTATCCATATATACATTTTGTATCTCATCATTCAAATTAAAGAGCATTTTTAAAACCTAATTGTCATTCTCCTATTTAAAAATTCCACAAAATATTATTAGCAATCAGTGGAGATGAGGAAAAAATAAAAAATAAAAAATCCAACCAATCAGTCTAAATAATGTGAAAAAAATTAAAAAAAAAACAAGGTACCGTGTTTTGGCCGAGCTGAGGGCGCTAGAGAGATAGGTTGAGCTGTGGGTTGAGGCGGACGGAGTTGGGGTTGTGGTAGAGCTGTGGGTGGCGGACGGAGCTGGGGGTGTGGGGAGGTGCCGAGTACGAGCTGTGGGCGTGGGGAGGTGCCGAGGAAGAGCTGAGCTGTGGGTGTGGGGACGACGGAGCTGGGGGTGGGAAGATGAGGGCGCGAACGAGCTGGGGGAGGCGGACCAGCGGCGGAGCTGAGGGCGGCGGTAGGGAATCACCGAGCTGAGGGCGGGCGGTGTCGTCTATAACGGAGCTGGGGGTGAAAATGAGACATAATGATGGGGTGAGCTGAGGGTTAACCCAGCTTTTTGCGACGGAATGCCAATCCGTCGCAAATTTGCGACGGATTGGCATTCCGTCGCAAAAAGCACCCATTTTTGCGACGGAAGTATATTTCCGTCGCAAAAAGGAAAAACTGGCCGCCATTTTGCGACGGAAGCGCATTCCGTCGCAATATTTGCGACGGAAATGTCTATCCGTCGCAAATCCAATGCCTCAAACATTTATTTTACATTTATTTGCGACGGAAATTATTTTCCGTCGCAAATTTGCGACAGAAAATAATTTCCGTCGCAAATTTTCCTATTTTGCGATGGACTTATAAATCCGTCGCAAACTTCATGGATTTTGCTACGGAATAAATTCCGTAGCAAAATCCGTTGTTGATTACCCTTTTTCTAGCAGTGAAGGAATATTTGTGTGATACAATAATACAGGACTTGTATAATTAAAACTCTACCATAATAACTATACAATCTTAAATCAAGCCTTAACTAGACCTGTGGTTTGGAACCTAATACAGTTAATCAAACCCATTGGTCAGGCCAGGTAAAGTTTAGTGGAAGTCTCCTCGTTTTTCACGGTAACTTATGACTGAACCACATAGGCCAACCCTTTTAGTTTAAGCACCAAATAGTTTGAAACAACTCTATCGGATTCATGCCAGAAATTAGTCAATTAGATTTCTTCAAACTCTCATCTCAACTGGTGCCTCTTCATGGCTCCCTCCATCGGTGCCTCCTCTCAGCTCCGTCTACGTCGCCTTCTTAGATCTAGGTTCCTTTCCTAAACTTCTCCGTGGCACCCATACGCCGTGGCAACATAAGATACCTCAACCGCTAGTTTTACGCACCGCCTCACAGCTCAGGGTACGCTTCACACGCCCCCAGTGCAACCAGGTCCCTCATTCAGAGATCGCCTGGCCATGTCAGGGTGAGAGCCAATCCTTTGCTACAGATCAGACTGTGAGAACTCCTGATCATGGTTAATGTTAACTAGCTCTGATACCATAAATGTAACACCTCATTTTTCAAAAGCGGAATAAAATATTTTCATCAGAGTGGCACATGGGAGCAATTCAAGAGAGTGAGTAACTGATGAGTGTATTAAAATATTAACCATGGTTGGTTATAGTAGTGGTGCATTCATCCAAATAATTCAAAATATTTTGTAGTCCAAAAAACAAAAAGAAACTCTGGCCAGATCTTCACGCGGGCTGCTTACTCTTGTCGTCGGCCCTCGGTCCTTCAGACCCTGAAGCTATAGTAAGGGCTGAGGTCCAATGCCCATTGGACCTCAGGTAGCGGTTAACCTCATGCTTATGTATGACAAAATATGTATGACACATATTCATTATAGCATTAATCAACACACAAGCACGCAGTAGATGTAAGTTTAATATATCAACGGTACACATCGCATGTACAGTTCTCTATGTTAACAATACACATCATGTGTAAAGTTATCTATGTCAACAGTACACATCACATGTACAGTTGTTTATGTTAACAGTACACATCACATGTAAAGTTATCATCTATCACATATATAAGCATACAATAAGCATCAGAGTTAGTGTTATAGTACACGTCCGTACCTTCGTTGGCGCGGATAGTAGTATGTCTATCGATTTGGTACGTCTCCCAACTTCCTCGGATATCCTATCACAATATTTTCGCATTATTCTCTTATAAATAATGTTCTAAGACATATTCTAGCCATCATTGACCTTTTTACTCTTGGTGGATTTATTATCCAAATTTTAACTCCTTTATTTCCAAAAAAAACGCTGATTACAGCATTTAGAGCCAGAATGTCCGTTAACTTTGAAAATCAATAATTAATTCTACAAAAATCGAAACGAGGATCCGTAAAATTCCCCGGATTCCTTAGGATGTCTATTTTTAAGAAAAAATACTAAGGTTTGCCCAGAACTCAAGAATACTTCCCAGTTTTAAAGTTTTGAGCCTCTGCCCAGAATTTTCTAGAAATTTGTAGCCCAACTTTGAAAATTTTTATCTCAATGTAAAAATCTCAATTTAATACGTTCTAGGAATATTTGAAAAGCCCTATATGTCTACTTTAACCATGAATTTTCCCAGAATTCTTTAGCTTCATTTTCAACATAAAATATTGGCATTTTTATCACTGATTCCAGAAATCGCTAACCGATGAAATTTTGCTAGAACTTTGTTACTTTGTTGTTTCTCTTTCAAAAATTTTGCTCTATTACTTTCCGCATCATTTTTTCGAAATGAAGCCAATTTTGACTATAAAAACATGAAAATAAAATTACTCTAAAATATTTAGGATCAAAGCTACTTCTAATTATGAATTTAAGAACTAAAACTTAAAGAACTTAAAGCTAGAGTTAGAGAACTTACCAAGAACTTTACTCCTCCTTCTCCAAGACTCTTCACTTTCACTTCCACTCTCTATATTAGATTTCAAAGTTTGTTTTGGTGTGAAGAAATGTGAAGAATCTAAGCTCCTATTTATAGCGAAATGTGATGGCATTTTGGTAATTATTTCAAACCTAATCCTCTTGAATATGGAGCCTTAGATCTAGGTCATTTGTGAAACTTGAATCTTCACCCTTCCTCTCTCCAAAAACCGCCCCCCTCTCTCCTATCCTCTTCCACTTTTCTTTAATGCATTTAATCCTAAGTATTAATCCTCTCCCCAATTTGTTCCCCTAATCAATGTTTAATTAGCATGTGTTCTAAAATTTAATGTGAACAATTCTCTACCCCTTTCCCAAGCCAACAATTTCCCTTCATCTTTCTTTGATTTGTATTTCAATTATTTAGTTACTTTAGGTGTCTTGTAACTAGATGAAAATATACTTAGGGGTAATTATGAAGTTTATTCAAGTCTTTGTAATTTTGAACTCATGGCTTTAATTAAAAGTCTCTAATTTCCCTTTTTATTATTTTAAATCAAATTTTAAAAATTGAGGAAAAGATTTTGTTGATAACCTATCTTAAGCTTAAAATATGCTTGTTCATAATAAAGTCTTATATTTGATCTATGATTAACGTATCTCAAGATACAATTTATTTTGTATAGATTCTCATTTACTTGTGTCTTAAATTAATCCCAATGGTTTTTAACTCACAACTCAATTAATTACACACTTTTCTCTCTCCTACACTAGGCTCACAACACTCTCAACTCTTACACACTACACACACACACACACTCACAACTCTTTTTCTCTTTCCAATTTATCCTCTTCCAAGCATTAAACTTAAAGCCTCCAAAGTCTTCTTAGGTACACTTATCCTCTTCCAAACATTAATGGCCATTTATCATCAAACTAACCCATGTGTTTGTATAATTATTTTAAACAATTTTCTCTTCTTCTTGCAAGGCAAAACCGTGCCCCATCTTTATTTGGGCTCAAAGATGTGTGTTTTATTTATCTCTCATAAATGACAATCAAAACTTCCTATTGGTCCCCTCATTATCACATGGATTAGGCTTATTTATGTGATTAAGGCCTTTGGATCTAACTTTATGAGGTTTAATCTTAGCCCTCCATATCTAACCTTAATTAGTATTCTTAATTAGAAAGTTTAGTCTTTTAATAAATTATGAAAATTGGTGTTTAAGTCTTCATTGATTAGTCCTTTGATTAATTATGAAGATTTACATAATTATTTAGTTTAGTGAAGACTTAATTGCTCATTAATCCTTATTAATTTCTCTTAATTTGTTTAAGTATTTCCATATTATTTTCTTGTTCTTTTGATTATATATTCAAGAACCATAATTTAATATGGTAATTATTTTGTATTTTATGATCCTTAAATGTAGTCTTTGGTTGTTGGCAACTTTCTTTGACATTTTATGGCTCTTTATGATTAAATATAAACTATGTTGTAATATGATAATTTTATGGTGTTTTATGATCCATAATGTAAATTAGAAAGTTGGATTTTGCCCTATTTAAATTCTAGAAAAAATTTGCCCAAGAAATAAAATAAATAAATTATAAAATTAGAGACAACATATTCTCCTATTTTTAATAGGTATTATTTTTCAAAATATAACATTTATAATGAATATGAATTTTAGGGTATTACATATTCTCTTTCTCAGAAATTGGACGAATAGGGTTTTAGTGTTAATTTTCATATATTTCAATAGAAGATGAAGACAAGTAACAGGGTAAGAATGAGTTGTGAGAAGTAAAGGAGTCTTAGGACAACATGTGATGATTGTCAAGTTGGATGAACTCGTTTGGAATGGGTTGACTAGGGGACCCAACTTTGTGACGGCATGAGAGAAAATACCAGTGGATTATTCAACACAGCCTTGAGCGATTCCCTATCTGAAACCCTTAAATCTAACTCTGGATTATCTAGCTAGACAATTTCAAGTGCTTATTCTCTTTCTCATAAATTGGAAGAATAGGGTTTTAGTGTTCATTTTCGTTAATTTCAATAAAAGATATGAAGACAAGTAACAGGTAGGAACGAGTTGTGAGAAGTAAAGGAGTCTTGGGACAACCTGCGACGATTGTCAAGTCAGATGAACACCCTTCCAATAATACATCATACAACTCGTTTGGAATGGGTTGACTAGGGGACCCAACTTTGTGGCGGCGTGTGTCACACCCTTCAAATAATACATCATACATTGGAGCACCATAGCACAGCACAACGAGTAAAATGGTTTGGCCATAGTATACTGATAATATATTACAAATTCTGGTTACAAATTCTAAACATAATCACATAAATTTTTAAACTGAATATCCTCTAAAATGTATTTTTAGTCCTTTAATTTTACATGAAGTTTCATATTGATTCCTTAATTTTATGAAGTGTTTTTGAGCCCTTTAACCCAACGCTGTTAATAAAAAATGCTGATAAAATATTTTCAAATACTAACATATTAAATTTAATTTTTAAAATAATAATAATTGTTGTTACAAAAAAATCATCATTTAAGAATAGCCAAATTAAATAATTAAAAAACATACTTTTTTAGAATTTAATAGATGAAACTAAGTTTCTATAAAGTTTGAAGATCAAATATGCATTTTCGTTCTCAGACCCTTTACTTTCTATTCCATTAAAATAAAGTAAAGGGTCTACCCTTCAAATCGCATTTTTTTTCTTACAATATTTTTGTTGGAATGATTGAGTAACTAGACCGGAATATTATATGCATTTTACAATACTTTGTAGTAATTTTTTATTGGATATTGTATAATTAATATAAAGGATTTCTTTATCAACTATACTTACATCAAGTTCTTTATATCTATTTTATGAAGTTCTCCAATCACATGTGATCATTTATTCTATTTTGAATTATGGGTTTATAATTAAATGATAATAATTAAAAAATAGGATACATGGTTAGATGTGATTAGAGAACTTGACAAAATGGGTATAAAGAACTTAACCTTACTATTTTCCTTTGTATATATCTTGTCCAAGACAAGAAGATCTGACATACACAAACCAATAGATAATTTGGATTTTATAAAACGTTAAATAAGATTAATATATAATTAACATTTGAAAGATAGTGATATAAATAAGTCCTTTTTTTTTTTCATTTTTATCCCAGAAGTTTAAAAACAAGCAATCTTGCTCATCGGTTGATCTTGACCGTTGAATTGTTGTTCTTCTTTGTAAACTTTCAGGTCAAATTTGCTCTTAAAAGAACTTTCAGGACAAATTTGCTCTTTAAAAAACTTTCGTGGTTTATTTGCTCATTTGTATAAACTTCTGGGGTAAAAATGATACTTAAAAAACTTCCAGGTACTGAATACTCCTTAACCAATACTTTCGTGGCAAAAATGGTATTTAACCCAAAATAAAAAAGAGGTAACTTTTTCTCAATAGCAACAAACCCAAAAGAGGATCTCTGAAAATTATCACTGAGACTTTATAATTTTTATTATAAATGATATAAGATTTATTCATTATACTACATAGACATAAAGATCTCCATGTGCTATGTGGTGTGTATCTATATATATATATATAATAAAAATATTCGGCTGATCAATTCACAACAAAATGTGAATTTGTTGCAAGCTTGGCTAGAACAACTGGTGGGCAAGCACAGTAGCCATCGTTGCAGACCCTGAGTCCAAATCTACAAGGCGGACAGTCTTCAGATGTGTTGCATTTTACTTCTGCCATCATTCTAGGCACTGATATCCCTGCATATATATATTAAAAGAAAATTAGGCCTCAAAAAATTAGGTCATGACATGGCAGTGGTCATCACTGGTAGTGTGTTGTCAATAATGAATAAGTGGCGGCCTCAAAAAATAAAATGTAGGAAAAAAAAAGACAAGAAAAGAACTAAAAACTATTTTTATTTTTATTTTTTGTTTTAAAAACAACTTATTGAAAACATTGTTTCAAAAAAAAATGTTTTTTTTTTAAATTTAAAAAAACACAATCAAACAAGCCCTTAATTACTATTATGTAAACTATGAGTAACTAGGGTAGGGTTTGAGGATCTTATATATTCATTATATAGAATAAAGGTGTTGATGATTATTGGAAACTGGACGCCTGTCATTAAACTGGCCAGCAAGGTGATTATTTAAGGATAAGTATGGTGTAAGTGTAACTGAATCGTCGGGGTGATCAACATTCAACCTAACTATGATTCAAATAACATAACTGAATTAAAATATATATATAAAAAATTATTTATGATCCTTAAGACTTAAGAGAGTGATATTTAAATGAAAAACATATTAACACTGAAGGGAGTTTTATGTAAAACTACACATAATCCAATAAAGAAAAGTTATCAAAGCACAAAATTAAACTCAGTTAATCCATTCAAAACTACCGTGTTGACCTATACAATGTAACTTACACGTGTTTAATTTTTGTTTTTAAACTACACATACTCAAATTTAAACACGCACGCGCTCACACACATCTCAAATTATCCAAATATCTTGTATTTTAAAATTATGCTCATGCCTCCTAGGAAAAACAGAAAAAAAAGGGAGTCCGCAAACTTTGATAGAATTAATTTTAACATTTTTTACCATTAGAATTCAAAGTATATAATTCTAAAAAAATTTGAAAGTATGTGATGTTAAGGAAATAATTCATCATACCGTGAACAAGATTTTTTAACCTATTCTATATCGATTAAAAAAAAAAAATAAGCGACGTAGAAATTAAAGTTTGTATGTCATTAATGTCAATATTCTAAGAGATAGGAAATAGCAGAATTAAACTATAAGACAATAACACAATTATCTTCTATTAGAAAAGACACACACATATATAGGATCAAAGATTAGAAAATACCGTAACAAGTTGAAACAGCAAGAAGAAGAAATATGAAAGCGAAGTTGAAGGAAGCCTTTTCCATGAAATAGTTTTTCTTAGACTGAAGCCTGAAGAAAGATAATTTGTTGGATGCAAGTGAGGGCATCTTCTGCCACTATTTATACAGCAGAGTGTGTAGGTTTGAGATGGGAAATAAATTAGAGTGAGGAAAATTCATATGAATGCAAGAACCATATGCATGAATTATATTATATTATATGCATGAATGAACATTTATTACAAGGGATATTATATCAATGCAAGAATTATATACATGAATCAACATTTATTACAAGGGATATTTTGATTTAAAAAACATAAACCTTAAAAGGTAAATATCTTTTTTCCCCTAGTGCAGGTCATTTGCATTCATAGACATACACGTACTTTTGTACATTTAGAAAGAGATTAAAATAGCCAACGCTTTAGTAGCGCAGTGGCATGAGAGCTTGACTTCCCTCCTCCGTGTCTAGGGTTCGAACCCTGTCCCCCTCTCCTACTATGTGTATCAAAAAAAAAAAAAAAAGAGAGACGAAAATAATATAGTAGATAAATGT
This sequence comes from Acacia crassicarpa, assembly GCA_034222035.1. Taxonomy (NCBI): domain Eukaryota; kingdom Viridiplantae; phylum Streptophyta; class Magnoliopsida; order Fabales; family Fabaceae; genus Acacia; species Acacia crassicarpa. The sequence goes on along the minus strand of JAWXYG010000001.1, from coordinate 53,862,320 downwards.
AATTCTAAGATATAAACGTGTATGAGTAATCATATTCCTTTTAGTCATCTTGCTTCGAATGTATAAATGCATGAATAAAGAGGATATGCAATAAAGCAAAATATATTTACCTAATGTGTATCATCTAAGGTTATTAAAATCGGACTGGTCACTCAACTAGTTGGAATACTGGGCTAAGAGTTAGTGGGTTAAATCGGAGTCAAATCAAAGCTAAACGGGGTCAAACTGGTGAGGGGGGAAAAAGAAGATCTGCATTTTTGTTCTTAGTTATTGTGAATTGCCTCAATTATTATGTATTACAGGTAAAACAGCGTGTTAGACCTGGATATCACCCAAGAGGGGGGGTGAATTGGCTATCCGTTAAAATTTTAGGAACTTTGAAAATCTTTTTGCAACCTATTGAAATCAGTTTGTATGACAGAAATACTTTACAAAGCAATAGTCAGTCATTCAAACATATATGTTGGAAATATAAGAGTTTAGAGAAGAGAATATGCAAACTATGATTTATCTTGGTTCGGCCCAATCCTTAACGCACGTCCAGTTCCCAAGCTCAGATTGAGATTTTCAATCCACTATCCTCTTGTTTAATCCGGGCACAAGAGAAGCCTATACACTTGATTACACGCTTTGTACTTGAAGTAACCCTCTCACTAGGATTCACTCCCCCTTACAAGCCGTAATCTATACACATACTTGATTACACACTATGTACTCAAAGTAATCCTCTCACCAGGATTTACTCCCCTTACAAGCTATAATCAATACAATGGGTTTCCCACTCATGATCACCCAATCTTGAGTAACTCTCAGATAAAATGTTTACAAATAAATCTTCTCTCTCAAAAGTGAATAAATAAGCACTGAAGTACAATTCAAGATCATCTTACTCTTTACGGTAAGCTATGTAAGCATTGAGAACAGAGAGTAAGTGAGTATCAGAGTATTGGCATTTTGAAAATGTAAGCTTGTGTCTTTGTGTTCACTCTGTCCATTTTGAATCCTTCTTCTTTTTATAGTTGATCGTCATTAATGACCGTTGAGAAGCTTTGTAAACTAGCCGTTGAGACTCTTCATATTTTCCGTTAGGCACAGGTGCACTCCGTTTGTAAATAATCGGCCGTTTCTCTGTTTCTTCGTAATCTTTCGATGTTGGTCAAAATACTCCGTTGACATTCTTTGTTCGATTTGTCCATTGAGACTCAGGTAGAATATTGACTGGAAATGGCCAGAGTGCTTTACGGTTGTTCAGAAGCTTAATTTCCACTTTTGTGCTTCCTCTCTGCGTCGTCATTTAATGTGTCTGACACATTTTTGCGTTATGGAAATTTGATGATTAAAACATGTTAATCATATATCTGAAAGGCACTAGCTAATTGATTAAACTTGGTTAGAAGAAGTAGAAATCAATAACATAAGACACCCAAGTAATAATCAATGATTTACAATTTACGAGAACAAAGATTTGAAAGTCAATATGTATTCTCGAGAATTGTTCTTTTGGTTCTTGAGAATTATATGGAAAAATTGTTCTTTCAGAAAACATGTTTCAAAAATACTCGAGAATTATAACTAAGATACCATTTTGGTCCTATTTATAAGTCTCTTTTGATCAAAAAAATTTGGTCATATTTATAAGTCCCTTTTGACCAAATAAATGAACTTGTGACAATTTTGCCCATATTTGTACCAATAAAAATAGAGAGAGAAGAACATGTTAAAAGGTACCCAATCATAAATGAGGGTAAAGTTGAAAATTTACCCCATCATAATCATTGAATTACCTACCTTTCCTTGGTATGGGTGATTTGGACAAAAGAAACTTATAAATAGGACCAGAGTGGTACTCGAGAATGACACGTTAAAGTATTTTCGCAAATACCAGTGGGTCGAGCATTCTCGAGAGTCTCTATGTTCATACTCAAGAATTGCATTTTCTTTTAAACACAGAAGAGACATATCAAAACATTTATCGTCCATTCTCGAGAATCTCCTTACTGATTCTTGAGAGCCATTCTCGAGAATTGCATCAGAAGAATCTGTTCCATGAGATTTCGACTAGGCATTCTCGAGAGTCCTTCTATCATACTCGAGAATTCCATTTTGACTTAAACGCAGAAAAGAAATCTGGTCCTAGAATCCACCACTAATTCTTGAGAATTGGTTGCTCATTCTCGAGAACCATTCTCAAGAATTAGTTTCTGATCATCGAGAATCATATCAGAAGAGATAGCAAATTTGTCAAAGCACCCATGCTCATAAAACTCTTCAATTGTTCTTTCCAATTCAAGAAGAATCTGCTCCAAACTCGTTGTATTTTGTCCTCATCAGATGAATGGATGTTGTTTTCGAACAGCATTTTTTGCAGCATCTTGAACTGACCGTCAACTTCAAAATATCATATCTCCTTCAATTGATCTTTGTTTTTCATGATCTTGATGTTTTTGGAAAGTTATATGAGTCTAGTTTCAAATGGCACTGGTTTCAGCTCATTTAGATTTGTCGTTTGTGAGATACACTCAAAATATCGAAACTTGGTCTGCTTTGTGACGTTGATTGATGTGTCAACTTGTGAAATTCATAGCTCTCTCATCTGAACTCGTTTGGGCTTGAAACTTTGTCACAATGATGCATTGGGAGTCTAGTTTCTACAAAATTAGTTTCACCTCAAGCCGATCACTGGTTTAGGAGATATCATCGAATTACCAGACATTGCCCAAGTGAAACGTGAAACAAAGTCGAACAGAGTTGCTGAAACACGTTGATTCTCGAGAAATGAATTGTACGGACTTTAGCAATTGAATTGTAGCAACTCTTATTCATCGGGAAGCTTGAACTTGCTTATTTTAACTCCAAATTGAGTCATTCCAACTTCTGTTTGATCATAGAGACTTGAATATTGATATTCTCATAATATTTAACAAGTTCTTCTTTCTTCAATCTCCATTCTTGATCATTCTTCGCCATTTAACTTGGACTCATCATTCTTTGTAAGTTCTACCTTCTTCAATATCTCCTCTTCTTCTCTTTTCTTAATCATTCTCCATAATTCAACTTCTTCTTCAATATCTCCTCTTCTTCTCTTCTCTTGATCATTCTCTATAATTCAACTTATTCAATATTAAATATAGGGATAAGGGTCTTAAATGCTATGGAAGTTTTCACTCAGGAGCACTGGTAAGACGGAAGTTTTTTTTGGACCAAAAATGCCATGGAAGTTTTCTTTAAGGAGCAATTTTGCCCTGGAAGTTTTCACCAAGGAGCAATTTTGCCCCGGAAGTTTTCACTAAAGAGCAATTTTGCCCTTCTGTCCCCAAATATTAAATTTGACTATTAAATCAGTCAAAGACCATACATGTTATGCCTTGAAAAGGTCAAACTTGGAGCCAGAGAAGGAGATCCTTGAGATGTTGAGCTCAAGGCAGCCAGAATTTGTAAAGTCGAACTGATCAAAGGTACTGAAAGGTCGACTGTCACAAAACCCAAAGGAAGCATCACTTATGATTTAAGCAAATGATCAGTTTATACAAACGTAAATATTATCACTATTGATATGTTTTATTGAACCAATTTTTGGAACAATTCATTTCTCGTTTTGCGTTTCATTTGCATTTTGTGACAGACCTTTCAGTCCCTTTAACCAGTTTGGCTTCACAAATTCTGACTGCCTTGAGATCAACATTTGAAGGATCTCCTTTTCTGGCTTCAAGTTCGATCTTTTCAAGGCTTTACATGTGTGGTCATTGACTGATTTAGTAGTCAAATTTAATATTTGGGGACAGAAGGGAAAAATTGCTAGGAAAATTGCTACGTTTTGTAAACTTCCGGGGCAAAATTGCTCTTTAGTGAAAATTTCTGGGGCAAAAGTGCTCCTCAGCCAAAACTTCCGTGGCAAAAATGATACTTTCGGGGCAAAATTGATACTTCCTGTGAACTTCCATGGCATTTTTGGTCCAAAAAAAACTTCCGTCTTACCAGTGCTCTTGAGCGAAAACTTCCATGGCATTTAAGACCCTTATCCCTTAAATATAAGCATTAGTCAAAGTAGAAGATAAATATACTGTGGAAACTTTTTGCTCTTAATATTGATAAGCATATTTGTCATCATCAAAACTAAGCATAACTAACACAACGCACCTTTTTTATTCATTGGAAAGTCACCACCTATTTTATCCACCATATAATAGACTGCTTTTACCTTTGAGCAATTGAGTTATCCCAGGAAAAAAAAAGTTACACCTTTCATAGGAAAAAGTAAAATTGATACGAAAATGACTACACACTTGTGTTTTTCTCTCTTTCTCCATCCAAAGTTTTTGTTTTTGTTCACCTTCGTGTTTTTCTCTCTTCCTCCATCAGATCTGAGCTTGTACTTCTGTTCCAGCGAGCCAATGTTCAAATGGAAGATCTGCATTTCAGCTTCTTAACAACTCATATTCAGTGTAAATGACACGAAAAGCATTCGGCTAAGCAAATCAAGTAAGACGGTTTTTTTATTAGTTTGAATATCTTTTTTATTTTTGATCTTCTTCATCTCCTTCACTTGTTGTCTTGTTCTCTTTCGCTGTTAGATTTCGTGAAATTTTTAGAGCTTAGAATCGAGGGACAGAGTCAGAGGTGGCAAGCTTAAACTAGAGACCACCATTGGCGTTCAGCAACCTCAAAGGTGACCCTGGTTTCTATGCTTCACCGAACCGATCTCGCGGCTGGTTCACCTATTTCTAGTTCGAATCAGTCCAATCCGGTTTTAATAGCCATGGTATGGTCATATTCTCCCAAAATGAAAAGATATGAATAAGAAAATCAATTAACCCACTTGTACAAGTGGAAATATTATGAACTAAAAAGCATAGTCATCTTATAAGTTACCAAACTCCTTATACAAAACTTTAACAGACGTTAAGTCAACGAACATTTACCATTTAACAAACATAATAGTCAAGAAAATGGTGCAAGTACACATAAGGTTCCCAAATCGTTAAAATATGACATGGTCATTAAGTAAACCATTGATTATGTGTATTTTGCACTAATTTGTCGACCAACATATTTATTAAATGGTAAAAATTAGTTGAATTAATATAGGTTTGATATTTTTAACTATTTTAAAACCTTCAAGCTTTGGGAGATTAACACCTAATAACCTCTATAAAACATAAAAGTAATAAGCTATTATAACAACATACCATCAAGTTGTGTCACAATAGCAAACTGATGTCATGAGTATAATAAAACAGTACAGACACAATGACACACACAGACACAGTATATATATATATATATATAGGTCTTTCAAGTGAGAGTAAGGTCGTCAGATCTTCTTGATGCTTTGGTTTCTCCTGGGCACTGGCATTTACCCTCTACACAAAGTGCCAGTTTTCCAGACACACAATCTTCCTTACAATCCTGTTGAATTTAGAGGGATAAAATTCACTCTATTAAACTCAGTAAATAAAAGAGAGTACATAGGAGCCTTTATATTGCCAGATAGAAGAGAAACTTAGGGACTAAGATAAATTACAATAAAGGCTAATAAAGCTTATACAATTAGGATCCTATAATCAAGAAGGACAATAATCAAGGAATCCTAATAATAAAGTTGAATTATTTCCTAATATTCTAACACTCCCCCTCAAGCTAGAGAGTATATGTCGATCATACCCAGCTTTTCTTTCAAACTTTGTTCTGCCTACTTCAATCTTCAAAATCTTTAGGCTTGTACTTCTTGACTCTCAACGGCCCATTTATTTTTTGTCTGGGCTTGTACTCTTCTTGAGTCTCAATGGCCCATTTATTTTGTTTGGGCTTGTACTCCTTTTTGGAGTCTCAGAGGTCCCATATTGAGTAGCAGAACTTGCCTAGAAGAATCTCGAGTCTCATTCTCTAGAAGTCCCAATCGTCCTCTTCCCTAGTAAATCCAGATTGTACCAAATTCACACTGGTAGTGTGTGTGTTTGTATATGTTTACACACACACACACACACACACACATATATATATATTCACAAACACACACAAATATAGATAAGTTTGACTTATTCTGCTTCTCAAGTATCCTACGAAGAACCTGAAATTCTTCGAAATTCTTCCTTGCCTAGGCGATCATCATTCTCAACCGTTGGTTCAACTGGGATAATGTGACTTTGGAAGTTCAAAACTCCACTAGAAGGTTTTCCATGGAGTTTCTAGCATTCTTCTCTATTATGGCCCTTCTTCTTACAATAGTTGCACTTTCGTTCCCTGTGTGGTCCCTTAATTGCAAGAGCTGAGATTTCATTTTGGCTTGGGCCACTTCAGTTCAGGAGTTTTCTACACCACTTATATCTTCATCAAAAGAGTCATTCAGGCCTAAAAGAAAATCGTGTATCCTTCCTTCTTCCACAATTCGATTGTACAATTGTGCATCTTTGAGGCTTTCCCAGGGGTGAACTTCAAACAGATCCTGTTGCTGCCACAATTTTAGCACAAAATTATAATATTCAATTACTGTCATGTTACCTTATCTTAAATAATGGAGTTGTTGCTTTAGCTGAATCAAGGCAGCAGTGTTATCATGTGAGCAGTAGGTTCTCCGAGCAGTATCCCATATTTCCTTTGCTGTGTGGGCAAGCAGATAACCTTCACTGATCTCCATGGTCATCGAGTTACACAACCAAGTCATAACTTGGTTATTTTCAATGAACCATGTGTCAAAAGTTGGGTCATTATGGTTTGGCTAAGGTGCTGCCCCATTAATATATTTATCTTTTCTCTTGCCACGAATATACCTCAATACACTTTGTGATCACTGTAGATAGTTTCTACCATTAAAACGATGGTTTATAACCATACTGTGATTTTCTGAGAAATCTGAAGTCATCTCTGTGGTTCTGAAGGGTACTGTTTGGTTTGGTGGTTCTGTCTATGGTGGCGGTGATGCGACACGCACTCCCCCTCACCATAGATCTGGATCGCGCGTTCTTAGATCTGGAAGTCACGCCTTCTGTGTTCTCAGTCACGATCGTCGTTCGGTTTCCCTCTCTCTCTCTTAGGCCCGCATCTCCCTCTCTCTCTCGCCACTTAGGTCTCCTCTATTATGTGAGGATTAACTTCTGAAGGTCGAAGGTCGGATGGCGTCTGTGATGCCTGGGTGAGATGAGTAGGTCAAACTAGGCGCTAGAGTTTACTATAAGTCTAAAATTAGACCTAGCTCTGGTGCCATGTTAAATTTAGAGGGATAAAATTCACTCTATTAAACTCAGTAAATAAAAGAGAGTACATAGGAGCCTTTATATAGGCATATAGAAGAGAAACTTAGGGACTAAGATAAATTACAATAAAGGCTAATAAAGCTTATATAATTAGGATCCTATAAACAATAATCAAGGGATCCTAATAATAAAGTTGATTTATTTCCTAATATTCTAACAAATCCTTGCTTGTGCATGTGGCAGAGTACTGCACCCGAACCTTCATTTATAATCACTCTGCCAAATGAAGTTCCTGCGTGCATACTATATGTAGAGTTTCAATTGACAAAAGAAATAAAGTTAAGTACACAGTGATATAAATTATTTAGGCTTTTATTAACTACAATAAAAATTGATATTTTTACTTAAACATATATATGACAGAAATCCAAAAAGAGTCCATTATTGCTAATTGATTTTGTGCGACCCCAAATTCTTCCATTACAAATAGTGAGACTACATTCCCGTAAACCAAATTAGTCGGTTGTTAGTAGGCCAGATACCGGTGGATCAATCCAAAAAACACTTGGCGACCATGTGCCATATCCTAATAGTGAGGATCACTTGGCGAATTACATGAAATTTTAATATTTCATAAATTTGACGCATAGTTTTGCTGAAAGATTAATTTTGTCATTTTGTTAATGGAAATCCCTAATTTCCCTCCCACTCAACCATCAACATAATAAATATATAAAATATTAGCAGTGGACATGGGACTTCAATCGCGTGCAATAGAAACAACTTAATGAAAACAGTTTTTCAAGAAAGTTTTTTTTAAAAAAAAAATGAAAAACACAATCAAACCAGCCTTTAATTACTAGTAAGTAAATTATGGATTAACTAGGGTAGGGTTTGAGGATCTTATATATTCCTTATATAGAATAAATGTGTTGATGATTATTGGAAACTGGACGCCTGTCATTTAACTGTAACTGAATCGTGGGGTGATCAACCTAACGATGATTCAAATAACATACCTGAATTAATATATATATATATATATATATATATATATATATATATATATATATATATATGATCCTAAAAAGAGTGATATTTAAATAAAATAAGACATAAGACATTAACACTCAAGTAAATGAAAGGAGTTTTATGTAAAACTACAGATGATCCAACAAAGAAAAGTTATCAAAGCACAAATATTATGTGTTGCTATCTTTTTAAACTCAAAACAATATTATTTTAGGATTAGCAAGGGGGAAAAAATAAAATTAAACTCAGTCAGTCCATCCAAAACTACTGTGTTAATGTATACGATGTAACTTACACGTGTTTAATTGTTATTTTTTTTGAAATCATTATGAGCCATTTACTTATTTTTGAATTCTTTTTTAAACTACACAAACTCAAATTTAGACACGCAAATTAAAAGTATGCTGAGGCCTCCTAGGAAAACAGAAAAGAGGGGGTCTCCAAACTATAAGCCAGTAACACAAATACACAATTATCTTCTATTAGAAAGAGACAAACACATATATAGGATCAAAGGTTAGAAAATACCGTAACAAGTTGAAACAGCAAGAAGAAGAAATGTGAAAGCGAAGTTGAAGGAAGCCTTTTCCATGATCGAGATAGCTTGTCTTAGACTGAAGCCTGAAGAAAGTTAATTTGTTGGATGAAATTGAGGGCATTTTCTACCACTATTTATACAGCAGAGCGTGTAGGTTTGATTAAAAATTCATATACATGAATCAGTATTTATTACAAGGGATATTTTGATTAAAAAAACATAAACCTTAAGAGGTAAATATATCTTTTCCCCTAGTGCGTTTCATATACATTCATAAAAACAAATGAATGTGTCGTATTCTGAGATACGGAAACAAATGAGGGGGATAAGTATGAATGTATGATTATGATCCTTCTGAATCATAGACATGTACTTCTTTTTTGATCGAAAGATATATATATTAATATTAAGAAACAATAAATTACATAAGAAAAACATAAAGACAATACACAAATACAAAAAACCAAACCAAAAATAAGAAGTGCCAGTCACCAACCATTAAAAAGATAAGAGAAAAAGAAAAATCATGGACAACAACAATCTCTTGGACACCCAAAGTTAGAAGTGACAACAAAGAAGATAAGGGTTGAAAAACCCACCCGATCAGCACACCTCCTTTTAAACATAAGCTACAACTAAGGCAGCTATACATGTACCTCGTCTAGAGGTGAAGATCTAAGAAAACCCAACTTCAGAAGAAAGGAGGCTCATAATGTCTTGAAGAACATTTCTGCTTTTATGAACACGTAGATTTGGTGACCTTAACTACACACAAAACAAATCCTCTTTAGATCTGCCCCCAAGAACGTAGATCCGAGCTACCAGATGATAATCGGATCTAAAAACGCTCAAACAGCCTTCCAACCAAGAGGATTTGAACCCAGATCTTACAGATCTGTTTATTTCCTGAACGAAGAACACCACCAAAAAACCCAGTACCACAAAAAAAGAAACAAAAACCAGATAAATCTCACCTCTGCAGATCAGATCTGAAGAAGGAGAGGAGAGGACTCATCACAAGGACGAGAGAAGGCCACATCTAACAGAACTCTGAGGGAGAGGACCATAGATCAGAGATCTGGACTCCAAAACACCAGAACCGCAAATCAAAGATATGGACTCGCAACAACCACTCTGACTCGTCTATGGTATAAATTCATAAAAGCGGTGGTCACTGACGGCTTGTGTGTAAGGCACAAGCCGCCGGCAAGGGAGCATGAGAGGGGGGAGGGGGAGTGCAGAGAGGAGAGAGGTTAGAGAAAACGCGTAGAGGATAGAGCATAGACGTGTACTTCTGTACATTTAGAAAGAGGCGAAAATAATATAGTAGATAAATGTAATTCTGAGATGTAAACACGTGTGTGTAATCATATTCCCTTTAATCGTTTTTGCTTCGAATGTATAAATGCATGAATAGAGAGGATATGTAATAAAGCAAAAATATATTCACCCAATGTGTATGGTCATATTCTCCCAAAATGAAAAGATATGAATACCAAATCAATTAAACCACTTGTACAAGTGGAAATATTATGAACTAAAAATCATAGTCATCTTATAAGTTACCAAACTCCTTTAAAAAAAAAATTAACGACAATTAATTCAACAAGCATTTACCGTTGAACAAACATATTAGTCAAGAAACCGGTGCAAGTACACATAAGGCTCCAAATTAATAGTGCAAATATGACATGGTCGTTAAGTTACCATTGATTATGTGTATTTCTGCACTAATTTGTTGACCGACATGTGCGTGAAATGGTTAACATTAGTTAACTTAATATAGGTGTGATATTTTTTATACTATTTTAAAGCCTTCAAGTATAATTTTTCACTCAACAAAACTTTATCGTTGGGGGTTTTTCGCCTAACCTCTGTAAAATAAAAGAGTAATAAGCTAATGTAAAGACATACCATCATGAAGTTAAGTCATTAACACCTACAATTAACAAATTAACAAATCAGATAAGGGAATTAACAACAATACATCAAAGAATTTAAGAACTTTTATTTTTCATATTCCCAAACTTTCACCAGTGAATATATATCCATAAGAACAACTTTAATTAGCATTATAACAAGTCAAATAAGAGAACATTTAACAACAAAAAGGGAAGTAACAACTTTCAATTCTCATACTCTCAAATTAATTTTCACCAGTGAATATATGTATAAGAACAACTACAATTAGAAATTAATAAGTCAAATAAGGGAATTAATTAACAAGTTCCATTTTCTGACGACTGAAAACCAACAACCGGCGATAGATGGTGGCCAAAGCTCTAGCATTGGGTTGCTATTTTTTAAAATGAAAAAGGGCATTTTAGTCATTTAGCCTTAAAAATAATTTCATTTTTGTCTATTTATCCTTTATTGAAGTTCAGAGTTTTTTAAGGAGTGATTTAAAATTAAATTGCTATAGTGTCCTGGTCCTTAATTGAAATTGCTAATTTGCTATAGTGGCCTGGTCTATATCCCAAAAACAAAAAACAAAAAAAAAAGGAAGGAGAAGAAGAAGAAGAAGAAGAAAAGGTCTATTTTTAATACTGAGAATATTTGCTCGAGTGCAAAATTTAGTTTTTTCAACTTCATCTCAAAGTAAAGCACATTTTATTTTATTCATTCACTTCCTCAAGGTAACACCATGTTGAAAGGTTTAGAAAAAAAAAACACCACATTATTCATTATTTATTTTCACTAATTAATTACAGAAAACGGTAACACACACACATATCAATCAATTATAATTGAAATTTGTAGGCTGATGAGTAGTAGCGTGAAGAGAGCAAGGCTGACAAATGCATTGACCGTTCACGCAGCAGCTAGGAAATCCTTGGCACACCGAACTACAGTTTATCATTCTTGGGCATTCAACACGTCCTCTTCCTTCTACTCTGTCTCCTCCTCCTGACAACGGCACCGTTTTGTCACATCATATACAGATGATTTCCCTAACCTTTAAAACTTTTCAATAACTCCCAAACTCTTTATGTTAATGTAGATAAATCCTATATGATTAATCAAAAGTTTTATTATTAAGTTTTATAACTGATAGTTGGGGTTATCCGCACGCATAGGTTTGATAGGTCATGAAGATTTATTATTAATTTTTAAAAGCTAAAGATATTGTTATTTGTACATGATCGGGATCTGGAGTGTAATGGAGTTTTATGTAATTGAGCCTTAACTCAGTGTCTATAATGACTATAGTCTAGTGCACCTCTTATTTTTCATTTTTAATTTGATATGGTTAGTTCAAATCTTACTATTTTATTTTCTTAATTGATATAATTATTTTTTAAAATAAAATAGTGGAAATATTGATATTATTATCTTGCATCATGTTCCTTAGAAAATAAAATAAAATTTAGTCAGCAAAAAGTAATTCGATGCAATTTATTCATAATTAAGATCTTAATAGAGTCTAAATCATATGTGATGGACCATATCAAAATTATTAATTATATTAATCATAATATTAACTATGATTTAGTTACCTCAATCAGGGGAAAAAAAAATTTAAAAACGGTTACCTCAAAAATACCAATTTTTTATGTACAGAATCAAGATTGTGATATCCCTTATCGTCTTGCGTATATTTTGCATATATTCGTTCTTCTCTATGTCTCTTTCAAAAATAAAAATAAAAAATCAGTAAAATAAAAAATCCACACGACATATATATGGTAGAGAGAGGGAGAGAGATTGAAACTAACCAGAGATGAGAATGAAGAAGATGAGGAAGCAAAAGATGTTGAGAGAGTTGATTGTCATCGTGGTGTTGCTCTTCGATAAATAGCTATATTATATTTGTGTGGTGCAACATCCGAGTCTTGTGGCTGGGTTATTTATAGAGTTTTAAAAAGAAGTTCTTAATCGTGATTTAGATATATGCATGTAAGGTTGTCAAACTCACAAGTTTAAGAAAAATCGTGACAATGACTTAAACTCGTATTGTGAACTCGTAAACTCGTTAGAGTTTATTTTTATTATTAAATAGATATTACTCGTGTATAATTAAATAATTAAAATATAAAAATGACGACAATTTGATTTAAATATATTTTAAATCAAATAATTGAAATTAAATCCATCAACATTTATCATTTATCATATTTAATAAATAAATTTCTATATAAAGCCACTGAACATGATCAAATCTAAAAAGTTAACACAAGTTTAAGAGTAAGGTAACACGGTTTTATAAACTAGAAACATAAAAATGGTAAACTCAATATATAAACTCGCAAGTTTAACCGAGTTTACAACTAATACGAGTTTACCACAGACTCGACTCGTTTTTGTAAGCTAGAAGCGTAAAAACAGTAAACTCGGAAAGTCAACTCGTGAGTTTGACAATAATGAGTATATGAGGTAAGTATGTGAGAAAAATTTTATCTCAATTTATGTAAATAAAGACTTCTAGGAGTCTCAAACATAATCCAAACAAGCATAATATCACATAGAAGGCATATCTAATAATTAAATATTTTGTTTGTGTATTTAAGATTCAGGATAAGGAAATTAGGCCGAATCTGCTTTGCCGTTCAAAGAATCTTCCAGCATTTCTTTTTACCAAAATAATCTTCCAGCATTTATCCACTACCTTCTTCTAACCTTTTCTTTTTGGCATTTACCCTTTGTTTATTTGTTTTTTAGCTAGTGAGACATGATTTATTATTGTTGTATATTTATTATGTATTCCCACAAAAGATCAAAAGTGTTAGGGGTGTTTATGAAGTCCAAATGCCAACAATGCCCACCCGAGCCCGCTAAAAAAACGGCCAGACCCTAAGAATCAGCATTTATTACAAGGGATATTTTGATTAAAAAACGTAAACCTCAAAAGGTAAATATATTTTTTTCCCCTAGTGCGTTTCATTTACATTCATAAAAACAAATGAATGCGTTATATTCTGAGATACGGAAACAAATGAGGGGATAAGTATGAATGTATGATTATGATCCTTCTGAATCATGTACACGTACTTTTGTACATTTAGAAAGAGACGAAAATAATACAGTAGATAAATGTAATTCTGAGATATAAACGTGTGTGTGTAATCATATTCCCTTTCATCATTCTTACTTGGAATGTATGTAAGGTTGTCAAACTCACGAATTTAAGCAAACTCGTGGCAATGATGTAAACTCGTATCATGGACTTGAATCGTAAACTCTTACGAGTTTACTTTTACTATTAAAAAGGTATTACTAATGTATAATTAAATAATCAAAATATAAAAATGACAACAATTTGATTTAAATATATTTTAAATCTAAATAATTGAAATTAAATTTATCAACATTCATCATTTATCATATTTAATAAAAAAATTTCTATATAAAGCCACTGAACATGATTAAATCAAAAAAGTTAATACGAGTTTAATAGTAAGTTAACACAGTTTTGTAAGCTAGAAACATAAAAACGGTAAACTCGGTGCATAAACTCTGAGTTTAACCGAGCTCACAACTAGCACGAGTTTACCACTGACTCGACTCATTTTTATAAGCTAGAAGCGTAAAAACGGTAAACTCGGAGAGTCAACTCGTGAGTTTTACAACAGCGAACGTATAAATGCAAGAATTGAGAGGATATGTAATAAAGCAAAATTATATTCACCCAATGTGTATGGTCATATTCTCCCAAAATGAAAAGATATGAATACCAAATCAATTAAACCACTTGTACAAGTGGAAATATCACGAACTAAAAATGATAGTCATCTTATAAGTTACCAAACTCCTTGTAAAAAAATTTAACGACAATTAAGTCAACGAACATTTACCGTTGAACAAGCATATTAGCCAAGAAAACGGTGCAAATGCACATAAGGTTCCAAACTAATCGTACAAATATGACATGGTCGTTAAGTTACCATTGATTATGTGTATTTCTGAACTAATTTGTTGACCGAGATCTCTGTGAAATGGTTAAATTTAGTTGACTTAATATAGGTATGATATTTTTAGACTATTTTAAAACCTTCAAGTATAATTTTACACTCAACAAAATTTTATCATTGGGGATTTTGCACCCAACCTCTCTAAAATATAAAGTAATAAGCTAATGTAACATACCATCATGAAGTTAAGTCACAAAATCATACTGATGTCTCATAAGCATTGAACATTTTATTTTGGGAAATTTCATTTAAAGATCACTATAGCAATTTAATCTCAAATCAAAGCCCAAAAAAAAAAACTTCAGTAAATAATCAAAAAGACAAAAATGAAATTATTTTTAAAAGATTAATGACTAAAATGCCTTTTCTTCATTTTCTTAAAAAGCCACCCTTTGCCGAAGTTACGGCTGCTAGAGCATGTGGCTGGCCACCGCCCGCTGCCTATCAGAACCAATAACCAACAAACGGAAGTTGTTAGTTCCCTTATTGTTGTTATCAATCTCTTATCTAACTTTTAAATTTTCTAATTTTAATTGTTCTTATGAGTATATTAAGAACAACACTCATTAACACCCACAATTAACAAATCAAATAGTAAGGGAGTTAACAACAACACATACAATAAATAAAAGAATTAACAACTTTTATTTTTCATATTCCTAAACTTTCACCAGTGAATATATGCATAAGAAAAACTGCAATCAGCATTATAACAAGTCAAATAAGAGAATATTTAACAACAAAAAGGGAAGTAACAACTTTCATTTTTCATACTCTCAAATTAATTTTCACCAGTGAATATATCTATAAGAATAACTACAATTAGAAATTATTAATTCAAATAAGGGAATTAACAACAAAAATAAGGGAATTAATTAACCGCTTCCACTTTCTAATGACTGAAAACCAACAACGGGCGATAGAAGGCAGCCAGATCTTTGGCATAAGGTTGTTATTTTTTAAAATGAAAAAGGGCATTTTAGTCATTTACCCTTAAAAATAATTTCATTTTTGTCTCTTGATCCTTTATTGAAGTTCATAATTTTTTAAGGAGTGATTTAAAATTAAATTGCTATAGTGGCCTGGTCCTTAATTGAAATTGCTAATTTGCTATAGTGGCATGGTCTATATCCCCCCCCCCCCCCCCCCCAAAAAAAAAAAACTGTCTATTTTTAATACTAAGAATATTTGCTCGAGTGCAAAATTTAGTTTTTTCAACTTCATCTCAAAGTAAAGCACATTTTATTTTATTCATTCACTTCCTCAAGGTGACATAACACCATGTTGAAAGGTTAAAAAAAAAAAACACCATAGTCATTATTTATTTTCTGTAATTAATTACAGAAAACGATAACACACACACACACATATCAATCAATTATAATTTAAATTTGTAGGCTGATGAGTCGTAGTGTGAAGAGAGCAAGGCTGACAAATGCATTGACCGTTCACGCAGCAGCTAGGAAATCCTTGGCACACCGAACTACAATTTATCATTCTTGGGCATTCAACACGTCCTCTTCCTTCTACTCTCCTCCTCCTGAAAACGGCATCGTTTTGTCACATCATATACAGATGATTTCCCTAACCTTTAAACCTTTACAATAACTCCTAAACTCTTATGTTTTGTAGACAAATCCTATATGATTAACAAAATTTTTAGAGGGTTTATATTTTAGGAAGTATATAACTTGACAGTTGGGGTTATCCGCAAGCATAGGTTTGAGTCAAAATAGGCATCATTGGGATTTTATAAAACGTGAAATAAGATTAATATATAATTAACATTTGAAAGATAGGAAACGAATAAAATAAACAAGAAAGTAGTCACATAGGGCAAGTTTAGGTGATAATAATAATGAAGATGGGATATATGATTGTAGTCAATAAATTAAAGGACTCAAATCATGAAAACCTCTTGATGACTTTTTTTTTTTAAGAAAAAAAAAAGGAAACAAACCACTATTATCGACAAAATAAAAAAAGAGATACTGTAATAACTTCTTCTCAATAGCAGCAAACCCAAAAGAGCATCTCTGAAAATGACCATTGAGACTTTATTATTATAATTATTATAAATGATATAAGATTTATTCAGCAGTATACACAAAGATCTCCATGTGCTATGTGATACAGAGCATATCCCACCAGCTGCCAAGCCTGCAACAAAATAAAATCACAACATATGGCAGAAGTGAAATGCGAAACATTTAGAGACTGTCACCAGCTACTCAAGCCAAGCCTGCAACAAAATCACATTTTGTTGTGAACAGATCAGCCGAATATATGGTCATGTCGATTTTTTATTTTATTGATTTTTTTTTTTGGTTGTTGAAAGAGACATCGAGAAGAACGAATATATGCAAAATATATGACGATAAGAGGGATATCAAACTCTTGAGTCCTTGCATGAGAAATTGAGTGTTCGTTTATACAATATAATGTGTGAAAATTAAGCTTTGATGACTAACAACTTTTTCATCATTTCCGTCCAAAAATTTTTAGAAACCTACCACAGATTTTTTAACCTATTCTATATCATCGATTAAAAATAAATAAATAAATAAAGCGACGTAGAAAAGAAAGTTTGTATGTCAATATTCTAAGAGATAGGAAATAGCAGAATTAAACTATAAGACACTAACACGATTATCTTCTATTAGAAAGAGATCACACAGACATATGTAGGATCAAAGATTAGAAAATACCGTAACAAGTTGAAACAACAAGAAGAAGAAATATGGAAGCGAAGTTGAAGGAAGCCTTTTCCATGAGATAGTTTGTTTTAGACTGAAGCCTGAAGAAAGTAAATTTGTTGGATGAAATTGAGGGTGTAACATCCCAATTTTCTAAATCGTTTTTGAAATAATTGATCAAAGTAGAGCATCGGAAAAATTTTAAAAGAGCGAGTATCTGATAAATATTAACTGATGTAATATCTGGCTGCTTACACAGCAGTACAGTAATTTGAATATAGTTCAAAATAAAACAGAATCTCTCCTTCTGCGTCCTCACGCTGGCTCCTTATCCTTGTCCTTGGCCCTGGTTCCTCCGGATCCTGAGGCTATAGCAAGAGCTGAGGTTCAATGGCTATTGAACCTCAGGTAACGGTTAACCTCATGCTTATATATGACAGATATTCACGGCATTACAACAATAATCCATACATAAGCACACAGCAGATGTATCCCAACAGTACATAAGCACACAGCAAATGTATTCCAACAGCACACAACAGATGTATCCCAGCATATAGCAGATGTATCCCAGCACACAGCAGATGTATCTCATAAGCACACAGCAGATATAAAGTTATCTACCACATATAAGCATATTATAAGCATCAGAGTTAGTGTTACAGTACGCGAACGTACCTTCGTCGGGGATCGCAGTACATACGTCGGTCGGTATGATCACGTATATCCTATAATGGTAATTTCGCATTTCTTAATTCATAAATAATATTCTAGAAGATATCCTAGTCACTAATGACCTTTTTACCCTTGGTAGGATTATTTCTCAACTTATTACCCTCATTTTCTGAAAAAACGCTGGTCCAAAATTTTGGACAGATTTTCGCCTAACTTTGGCAAATCATAACTAATTCTAGAAAAATCGAAACGGGGATCCGTAAAATTCCTCAGAATCCTTAGGATGTCTAGTTTTAAGGAAAAATACTCATTTTTTCCCATATCATCTAAGTTATTCCCAGTTTTAATGTTTTAATCCTCTGCCCAGAATTTCTCCAGAAATTCGCAGTCAAACTTCAAGAATTTTTATCTCACTGTACAGAAATCATTTTAACATGTTCTTGACATATTTAAAAAGCCCTATATGTCTGCTTTAACCATGAAGTTTCCCAGAATTTTCCAACCACGTTTTCAACATAAAATATAAGCATTTTTATTACTGATTCAGAAATTCCCTAACTGATGAAATTTTGCCAGAACTTCGTTACTTTGACGTTTCTCTTCCGGAAATTTTTCTAAAACCACTTCTTCATCAATTTTTCAAAATAAAGCTGATTCTAACCATAAAAACATGAATTTAAAATTATTCTAAAATATTTAAGATCTAAACTACTTCTATCTAAGAATTTAAAGACTAAAACTTAAAGAACTTTAAAGCTAAAGCTAGAAAACTTACCGAAAACCTTGCTACTCCTCCAAGAAGCTCCTCACTCTCACTCTCTACCTTCTATATGAGCTTGTTCAAGCTTGTTTTGGTGTGAAGAACATGAAGCCCAAGGACCCCTATTTATAGTAGTTTGGTGTGGCAATTTTGCAATTAATTCAAACCTAGCTCATCTTGAACCTTGCCATTGGATCTAGGTTAAATTTGAAGCTCAAATCCTCACCCTTTAGACCCCAAAACCGTGCTCCCCATTTCTCTCTCCCTATCCTCTTCCATTTTCTATCCAAAGTACCATATCCTCTTCCAATTTTCCCAAAAGTCATCCACTAGATTTATGACTCATAGTTAGGGTTGTGACTCATTTCTTAAATAGGTTAGTGACTCACTCTTGTTAGGCTAATGACTCATCCATGTTTAGGTTAATGACTCATGCATGTTAGGCTAATGACTCATTTCTTAGAGTGATGACTCATTTTGCATATGTATAATTGCTTCTTTAAATTAGATTTTCCTACTTCTTCCATTTTGTGTTCCACTAGATAGAAATTCATTTGGGGATCCTAATGAAGTTGTATGTACATTTTCTTATTGGTTTTGAATTCTTGAAGTTCTTAGCTTCATTTAGAGACCAATATCACTTACTTTCTCATTTGGTATCAATTTGCAAAGTTTGGGGGAAATGACTTTGGTTATACTCATTTTCAAGCTTGAATTATGCTTTGTAACACCCCTTGATATATCAATTATTATCAGAGTTGTAGCGCACAGCCTAATGAGCATAGACATTCTAGCATAGTAATACTGATATTAAATTCTGATTACATAACAAAATCCACATAGGGCTATACAAATAAATTTCTAGTCTCTAAAATAGGTTAATAAAAATAACCTATAGCATTACTCGGTCCGTCCCAGCATCACTATTCAATAGCGAGTACCGCCTTGCCTTGTGAGCCACGTTCTCTAAACTGAACAATCCACAGGTAGCAACAATTACTGGGACCCCGAAGGTTCCCAGAGTAACATGTTAATCTTACATTCTAAGCATAGATCAGTATATGACAGATAACCATCACATATACATTCAGCACATACAGCACAAACAATACATACAGTACATATTTATACATATTGAATGGTACATACAATCATATAAAGACATACAAAGAATGCAAGATTAGAGTTACTACCTGATAGCCTTTCAAATTCCTGATCCGGTTCTCTATCCTCTGGTCATCTCAGATAAATACCGAATCCTATATTTAAATATTTATGGATGGCAAGTTATTACTTGTCCAAATTCTCTATTTCTTATTTCTGAACAAATTCTATAATCCGGTAGAATTTTCAATTAACTTAGAAAATTCATATTTAATTACACAAAACTCCAATTGATGTGCTTCCAAAAATCACGTGTTCCTTATTATGTCTATTTTCAGAGGAAAATACATTTCATTTCCAAATCGACAGACACTTTTCCAGATTAATCAATAAATCCTTACTGTTTCAGAAAAACGTTCAGGTTTAATGCTGAACTTGAAAAATCCATATCTGGAGTTCTAGGTGTCCAAATCAGGTGGTTCAAAAATCCATGAACTCCTCGTTAAGTCTAGTTTCTAGGAAAATTGGTTTCAACATTTAATCATATGCCAATAATTCCCAGATTTCAAAAATATAAACACTGTTCAGAAAATATTTCAGAAAACGTCCCAGATTTCATACTTAACTTCAAAAATTCATAACTCCCTAAATATAAATCCAAATATGGCTTGTTACCTATCAAATTAAAGCTTGATAAGTCTACTTTTATTCTGGAAATTTTCATAGGAAAAATCAAATGTTTACTATTTTAAAAGTGAATCCGAAAATCACTGTTCATTTCTGGAAACCAGCGTTTTTCAGTGTTCAATTTCTAACTTGGAAAAATCATAACTAATTCTATAGAACTCCGATTAAGGTGATTCAAAATTCTATTTGAAGTTCTATAAGTCTAGTTTATGGAAAAAATATTCATCAAGCCAATTAATGGCTGTGTAATTCCCAGAAATTCCAAAAGTGAACGTTGCTCTATTCAGAAAGTAAGATTTTTCCCAGATTTTCTAACCAAACTTAGAAAAATCATAACTAGAGTTCTAGACGTCGGAAAAATACGTTCTAGCACTTATTTGAAAGACTAAGAAGTGTACTTTCAACTTACCAAATTTCATGGTCAGAGTATATCATTTGACCGATCAAAATATTGCATGAACCCAACTGCCTTACGGAATTTCCAGAATAACAGTGTTGTACAAGTGGAACGATACTTCTCATATGACTTCATTCTCTCAACTCTCACTCTCTTCTGAGCTCTCTTTCTCTTATTCGGTGTCTTCACCGAAAGTGGAATGGAGAGAAAGAATGAAGCAAGTGCATGTGAATGCATTTGTCCTCATGTGTGTGATATCCATGAGTAAGAGACGATGGCTATCTTCCTTTCATTGTTTAAATAATTGGCAAGAAAAAGAACATACATGCTGACGGAAGTGGAGCATAATGGAGTATGTTATGTTGTCTTCTTATAATAATAAAGAAAGTAAGTGATTGAGTGGAAAAAATAGTGCATGCCCGTGAGTTAATAAGAAGGAGCATGTGAGCAATGTACTAATGATAAAGAAACAAATTGACATATGAGTTGTCCATTACTAAACAGATGCAGATCTCTTCTTCTTTCTATATAGCCTCCTTTATTGACTTTGGTTCCAAAATTTCTTTACTTCACGTGATTGAAGAAATAGATAGAAACTTTACAAATTCTAATAAGTAAAATCTGAAGATATGGTCCAAAATAATTTCATTTGATCTTCTTTGATTCCCAAATAAAAATACTTTTGTTTGCAACTTCATCTTTTCCTCATTTAATTGCAAACATTAGATAAATATTCTAAATAAATTCTTAATATTCATAGATACAACTCTTGGCTCTTACTGTTCCTAAATTTGTCACTTCTAAAAACAAGGCATAATAGTCTTCCAAAAATAGACTAATTCTCAAGTCTTTAGGCTCAAAATTCGGGATATTACATTTCTCCCCCTGTTCAATAAATTTCGTCCTCGAAATTTGAACATTTTTATCTCAGGGAATCATTCTTGACTTTCAATCTATCCTTTTCTATGTATGCTTGCTTGCACACAACACATTTTTTTTTTTTTAATCAACTTATACCCAAGTGTAGTATTTAATTACAAGTCTTACTGATTCAATGTTACCGTACTAGGCAACAAACACAAGTCTTACAGCCAAAAGACATCGCCCTTATGCAAAGTTGCATACTGGGTTTTACATCCTCGAGTCTCAACTCGTCTATCTTGTGTCTGAGCTTCTTCAATTAACGCTTACAGACTACTTTCTCTTTCTCAGCTCCATAACTGACTTGTACTATCTGACCTAGTTGGTTCAGATCTCAAAACCATTCTAACAGTTTCTGTTCCGGTATTATTACAAATACCAACTGCACCGCTTTAATTTCAACACATCAGTAATGTTAATTACATCACTGCTTTTCATTTATCCATGTTGTCTCAAATTCAAATTTTCACACTTTGAAAATCTTTGTGGTTGCAAAACATTTCATAATTCACACTATACCAAAAAGTAATAGTGCTATCACATTTTCAAAATTCGTCGCTGCCAGATCAAATATTCATGTAAACACATTTACTGCCGGATTGGTTTCAGAAAACATTTACTACCGGCACACACTTTTGAGCGGGATAACTTATTTCAAAAAGTTTTCACAATCGAGAGCACATGGCACCATTTCAACCTTTCAGTACAGCGACACATCCCAATCCTTTCATACGCAAACCACTGAAGTGGTGACATACCTGTCGGTCAATGTGGGAGAGTTTCCGTCCACAAGAGACCCAGTGTCCGCACTGGCACAAATAACGGGTCACCCACCGGAATCCCATACCCGGGACAAGAACCATAATCCAGGAGCCTTGCTCCAAACGCCTGCGTGGGTACCGACCAGACAAGGCAAAATGCACGCCCTCACAAGGCGGAACTACTCAGATTGAGAACATACATTGCTGGTGCGAGTGTCAGCTCTACAAACTAATCCCCTCAAAAGAATTTTCAACAATGGCCAGCGATTTTAAAATTTTTCAAATTCATCTGGCAAGACCCAGCAAACCATGTAAATCTACAATAGTTTCTGGCCTCTTCCAGTTCTGTACTGCATCTACCACAACAAAGTTGAAAACTCAGTTTCAAATTCTGGGTTCTAACAAAACCCTTTTTATGAGACAACACATTTCGCAAACAGACCATTCAAACTGGTCTCAAATCAGGTTGAAAAATATTTCATTCAAAAATTCAATTTCAAAAATTCACAAATTCGAAAATTCAATTCCGTAAATCCACAAATACTGCAGGTGCATTGGTAAATACAAAATTCAATTTTCAACATAACCAGGAACAGACAACTATTACAGAAGGTCTTCACTTCTAAGTACACTTCAGGTTCTATTTTTAGCTACTTGAGCAATTCATAGAACATACCATTCATTCCAAGGAGACTTTTTGAATCAAAATCCAACACTATGCTAGATCAACATCTAGCAACCGCAAAATACCTTATACACATTGGTACCATATTCTAGTGCCTTAATTCATTTAAATCAATCGGTACCACATTCTAGTACCTTTGTTCATTCTGGTCGATTCAATGCCTAAAGAATTAGTTCCATTACCAAATTTCATTCTCAAGCCTCAATTCAGTTGGTAACATGCTTTAGTTGTCTCTCCAACATTCAGGTTTATCAACCTAATTCTAAAAATTCGACCATATTCCATAAACCTGCTAACATTTCCATGATTCATATCTTACAATATTCAGGCACTATCCTCAAACATTCAAATAAAATTCAGCAATTTCTACGAGGTTCTACCTCTACCTCATTTCTCAATATCATCAAAACATGTTTTAAATATCATTCTTATACCTCAGAGGTAATAACCATTCATACACAAAACATTGTTGACAATGCAGCACTAATCACAAGGTTCACAAGATTTACTTTATCACACACTGACCTAAACATTGTTTCGGCTCAGAACAAATTCAAACTTATCTTTAATCATACCACATTTGTTCTTATATTTTCTTAGCATTTGAAAAATTCACCATTTTTCATACTTCAAGATATTCAGATCTTACACCGAGATACTTCAAATTCCCAATACTTCCAGAGAGTCTCCTTTCTCGAGATGGCTTTAACTGATCAGACTTCCATTTTTCAAATGCAAGTCTGACATCTCGAACCAACTACACGCTCCAAGACAAATTTCTAGGAGACACAATCTTGAAATAATCTTCATGCAACGCGTATTCGTCAAACTAAATTTCTTGAAGATACAACCGGCAATAAATGCTACACTGTCTTCTGTTTGGACCGAAAGTCTATAAGACTCCGACCTATAGAGGTGGCTAGGGCGTGTCAGATTGTATTAGGGTGCGGTGCCATAAAATTTCCACATAATAACAAAGTCTGCACTATTCTGAGCCAACGACAGATGAGAATCCGATGCTGCTTAACAAAATCTAGACGTTACTAGCCCAGCTATAAATCGAGTAAAGAAAGAGTAAATGTTTCACGTTCTCTCAAGCTTCACAAAACTTCCACATATTCATTTCCTCTGTGATCGTAACCTTCACTATAACCTTTCACATTATCCTTAAACATGGCCGGTTCAAGTAACTCTATTCCAGTCTCCGATTCATTCAACCCTTTCTTTCTTGAAGCCTTACTTCATGACTATCAGACTAACATGTTGTCTGACTTGTCAAACAATGCATCATACCCTTATTCTTCTTTACTTCCCCAAATTCCCGTAAGTATGAACGTTCAGTCATCTGCCTCAACGATTAACATTCCTACTCCTCCTCCAAGGATACAAGATTCTATTTTTACAACTACTAACAGAAAGGAATCTGAAGCAGGTCCATCAAGGCGACCTGTCCAAAGGTGTCGTAATGTGGCAGAACTTATGGAGTCTACGGTACCTTCTCAACTAAGGAATCCTGCTTCTACCTTGACTGAGACTACTAATCCATTTTCATGTGGTTGCTGCCATGTTCTACGAGAGATCATTCATACCAATGGACTTCAATACCATAAACTTGAAGTTCATGGGAGGATTGGTATGATATGCCACGCTGTCTTTCACCAGGACGTACAAGGAGGTTCTTCCAGTCCTCAAGTATTTGACTTTGGTAAGAAAAATTTAGATAATGTCAAACATTTTCTAGAAAATTTTTGTTTGAATCAAAAATCTTTAGGGTATGTCCTGGTGTCAGATCCCCTATCAGCCTACTATGAGGCCCTCTGTGTTGGTTTGGAATGGACTAAAAATCAAAATGAACTCCCTAATAGTTCATTTCCAACCAATACAGAAAATATATCCAATAAAGGAAAAGAGCTCGTAGTTGTAAATAATAATCCTTCAGTCCCCATACCTAGTGATTCATACCGATCAAGAGCTGAACAAAATATTAGAGGTGCATCAATGTCAATAAATGATCTTAGAGACTTATTCCATTTACCTCAACAAGAAGCGGCTAATCAAGTTCGTTTATGCAAAAATGTTTTAATGAAAATATGCCATAGGGGAGGAATTAAGCATTGGCCTTATGTGAAAATTCGAAGCACTATGAGGCAAATAGCTAGATTGAGAAAAACAATGTCTTCTGATGGTCCTCTCTCAAGTGCAGCCGCTCAGGAAGAAATTAATAGACTTAAACTTGAGATGGTCAACGCTTGTGGTGGGATTGTACCAACTGTTGCTCTTGATGCTTGAATTCATCTTGTCTTTTCTTCTTAGCATTCTAATTTCTGCTTGTACTTTTATACTAAGTTTCATGGGAATTTCCAAGTTTGAATATTTTTCTCACCCATTTTCAATTAATCACATAAGTTCAAGCTCCAGCAGATCAATCTAACCTATTGTCAGAACTTATGTCCTATCCGGACTTCGAAATTCTGAGTTGATAATTCTATCATAAAAATTAATATTCTAATTCCAACTTGTCACTCAGAATTATCTAACTTTCAATACAGATACTTTTCATATCATCAGAGTATTCTAGCCAAATGCCAGAACTTCAGCTCATATATTTTTATTTTTAAACTGGGAACATTTCACAAATGCTCCATTTCATTTTCTATAATTCAACCTCTTCCTTTGTACTAGCATGCCAACTAGTGATCAGGGAAAAAAATTCTATTTTCTGGGTTTGTCTATCACTCCAATTCTCTTAATCCTGGTACCAATCAGGATTATCCAAGTATCAACATAGATACTATTCACATCATAAATCAAGAGACTTCAAATTCTTACAATACTACTCAGGGTTTACCTTCTTGAAAATCTTCTCGCCTAAGCAAGCTTAACCTCAAAGTTTCAATAAAATCTGGGGATCTAAATCATATTTTGACACAACATTAAGAGCCCTATAGTTAGCAACAGAATCCATTTTCCGTGCTATTTCATTTGTTTATGTAATCCAATATCAGTATACTCTTCCAAAAATGCCAGAACCTTTGCTCTGATACCATTAAATGTAACACCCCTTGATATATCAATTATTATCAGAGTTGTAGCGCACAGCCTAATGAGCATAGACATTCTAGCATAGTAATACTGATATTAAATTCTGATTACATAACAAAATCCACATAGGGCTATACAAATAAATTTCTAGTCTCTAAAATAGGTTAATAAAAATAACCTATAGCATTACTCGGTCCGTCCCAGCATCACTATTCAATAGCGAGTACCGCCTTGCCTTGTGAGCCACGTTCTCTAAACTGAACAATCCACAGGTAGCAACAATTACTGGGACCCCGAAGGTTCCCAGAGTAACATGTTAATCTTACATTCTAAGCATAGATCAGTATATGACAGATAACCATCACATATACATTCAGCACATACAGCACAAACAATACATACAGTACATATTTATACATATTGAATGGTACATACAATCATATAAAGACATACAAAGAATGCAAGATTAGAGTTACTACCTGATAGCCTTTCAAATTCCTGATCCGGTTCTCTATCCTCTGGTCATCTCAGATAAATACCGAATCCTATATTTAAATATTTATGGATGGCAAGTTATTACTTGTCCAAATTCTCTATTTCTTATTTCTGAACAAATTCTATAATCCGGTAGAATTTTCAATTAACTTAGAAAATTCATATTTAATTACACAAAACTCCAATTGATGTGCTTCCAAAAATCACGTGTTCCTTATTATGTCTATTTTCAGAGGAAAATACATTTCATTTCCAAATCGACAGACACTTTTCCAGATTAATCAATAAATCCTTACTGTTTCAGAAAAACGTTCAGGTTTAATGCTGAACTTGAAAAATCCATATCTGGAGTTCTAGGTGTCCAAATCAGGTGGTTCAAAAATCCATGAACTCCTCGTTAAGTCTAGTTTCTAGGAAAATTGGTTTCAACATTTAATCATATGCCAATAATTCCCAGATTTCAAAAATATAAACACTGTTCAGAAAATATTTCAGAAAACGTCCCAGATTTCATACTTAACTTCAAAAATTCATAACTCCCTAAATATAAATCCAAATATGGCTTGTGACCTATCAAATTAAAGCTTGATAAGTCTACTTTTATTCTGGAAATTTTCATAGGAAAAATCAAATGTTTACTATTTTAAAAGTGAATCCGAAAATCACTGTTCATTTCTGGAAACCAGCGTTTTTCAGTGTTCAATTTCTAACTTGGAAAAATCATAACTAATTCTATAGAACTCCGATTAAGGTGATTCAAAATTCTATTTGAAGTTCTATAAGTCTAGTTTATGGAAAAAATATTCATCAAGCCAATTAATGGCTGTGTAATTCCCAGAAATTCCAAAAGTGAACGTTGCTCTATTCAGAAAGTAAGATTTTTCCCAGATTTTCTAACCAAACTTAGAAAAATCATAACTAGAGTTCTAGACGTCGGAAAAATACGTTCTAGCACTTATTTGAAAGACTAAGAAGTGTACTTTCAACTTACCAAATTTCATGGTCAGAGTATATCATTTGACCGATCAAAATATTGCATGAACCCAACTGCCTTACGGAATTTCCAGAATAACAGTGTTGTACAAGTGGAACGATACTTCTCATATGACTTCATTCTCTCAACTCTCACTCTCTTCTGAGCTCTCTTTCTCTTATTCGGTGTCTTCACCGAAAGTGGAATGGAGAGAAAGAATGAAGCAAGTGCATGTGAATGCATTTGTCCTCATGTGTGTGATATCCATGAGTAAGAGACGATGGCTATCTTCCTTTCATTGTTTAAATAATTGGCAAGAAAAAGAACATACATGCTGACGGAAGTGGAGCATAATGGAGTATGTTATGTTGTCTTCTTATAATAATAAAGAAAGTAAGTGATTGAGTGGAAAAAATAGTGCATGCCCGTGAGTTAATAAGAAGGAGCATGTGAGCAATGTACTAATGATAAAGAAACAAATTGACATATGAGTTGTCCATTACTAAACAGATGCAGATCTCTTCTTCTTTCTATATAGCCTCCTTTATTGACTTTGGTTCCAAAATTTCTTTACTTCACGTGATTGAAGAAATAGATAGAAACTTTACAAATTCTAATAAGTAAAATCTGAAGATATGGTCCAAAATAATTTCATTTGATCTTCTTTGATTCCCAAATAAAAATACTTTTGTTTGCAACTTCATCTTTTCCTCATTTAATTGCAAACATTAGATAAATATTCTAAATAAATTCTTAATATTCATAGATACAACTCTTGGCTCTTACTGTTCCTAAATTTGTCACTTCTAAAAACAAGGCATAATAGTCTTCCAAAAATAGACTAATTCTCAAGTCTTTAGGCTCAAAATTCGGGATATTACATGCTTGTTCCTAATCTCTTCTTACATTTGATCATTGGTTAATGGATTTCAAGATACAATTTAGTTTGTATAGATTTTCACTTGCTTATGTCTAGAGTTAATTTCATGGATTAATCTAATTGTTTTAATGTCTAATTTTCTTATTGGCTAATGCTTTGACTTCTCTTTCTCACTCCTTCCACTAGACTCACAACACTCACAACATTTGCACACGCACACATTCACAACTCCCTCTCTCATTGGTCCAAAGTCCAAACCTTTTCTCATGGATTAAGAATATTTTCTTGATTCATTATTGGCCAATTCAATTTCACAAGGATTTAACTTTATGGTATTTAATTAAGGCCTTAGGATTTAGCTTTTTAAGGTTTAATCCTAGCCCTCCACAACTAATCCTTAATTAACATTCCTAATAAAGTGTTTTAGTGAAGTTGTCAATTATGACTTAATTATGACTCTTAGAGTAGTTTATGACCATTGGTAATCTACCTTATGCTAATCCTAACTTCTTATTGGTTGTTGAGCTTTAATTAACTTAATACACTTCTAATTAATGATTATCTAATATTAATTGTAAATAATTATCCAAATATTCTATTAGTGTAAATTTAATTGCTCATTAATTGTTAGTAATTGCCCCTCAAGTGTTGTGATAATTCTTTATGGCCTTCTATTAATTAAATATGAACTTGGTATTAATTATAAGTTATTAGAAAATTTAGTCTCTTATTGATTAATTATGAAAATTAATACAATTATTCCAATTTTTGTAGATTTAATTGTTCCTTAGTTGTTGATAATTTCCCCTAACTTAGTATAAGTATTTTCAAGCCATTTAATTGTCTCTTATGATTCAATTAGGATTCTACTTAGTTTTAGAGACTTTAGGGTATTTCATAACATTTTATGGCTCTTTAAGATTAAATATGAACTATGTTGTATTTATGATAGTTTTATGGTGTTTTATGATCCATAATGTAATTCAGAAAACTGAGTTTTGCCCTATTTAAATTCTAGAGAAAATTTGCCTAAGAAATAAAATAAACTACAAAATTGGAGATAACATATTCTCCTATTTTAAATAGGTATTATTTGCCCAAAAACGATATTTACGAGAATTATAAATTTTAGGGTATTACAGAGGACATCTTCTACCACTATTTATACAGCAGAGTGTGTATCTTGGAGATTCAAGAGATGCTGGAACGTGCATGGCAGGTGAAGCTGGTAATTTGATAATTTTAAAATACAAGATGTTTGATAATTTGCGGGGTGTCTAAATTTGAGTTTGTGTAGTTTAAAAAAGTGTTCAAAAATACGTAAATGGCTCATAATGGTTTCAAAAAAATAATAATTAAACACGTGGTGTAAGCTGCATTGTATAGGTCAACACGGTAATTTTGAATGGATTAACTGAGTTTAATTTCATATTTTTTCCCTTCTTGCTAAGCCTGAAATAATATTGTTTTGAGATTAAGAAAATAGCAACACATAATATTTGTGCTTTGATAACTTTTCTTTCTTGGATTATGTGTTGTTTTACATAAAACTCTGTTCATTTACTTGAGTGTTGTTTTACCCGTTGATAACAGAAATTCAATGATAACACCATCAAAGTGGAAGAAAGAAAACACCATCAAACAAGTCCTTAATTACTTAGTATGTAATTATGGGTTAACTTGGGTAGGTCATGAGGATCTGATATATCCATTATATAAAATAAATGTGTTGATGATTATTGGAAACTGGACGCCTGTCATTAAACTGGCCAGTGAGGTAGTTATTTAAGGATAAGTATGGTCTACCTGTAAGTGAATCACGGGGTGATCAACCTAACCATGATTCAAATGACATAATTGAATTAAAATATACAAAAAATTTATTTATGATCCTGAAAAGAGTGATATTTAAATAAAAAGGATATTAACACTCAAGTAAATGAACAGAGTTTTATGTAAAACAACACATAATCCAAGAAAGAAAAGTTATCAAAGCACAAATATTATGTGTTGCTATTTTCTTAATCTCAAAACAATATTATTTCAGGCTTAGCAAGAAGGGAAAAAATATGAAATTAAACTCAGTTAATCCATTCAAAATTACCGTGTTGACCTATACAATGCAGCTTACACCACGTGTTTAATTATTATTTTTTTGAAACCATTATGAGCCATTTACGTATTTTTGAACTCTTTTTAAACTACACAAACTCAAATTTTAGACACCCCGCAAATTATCAAACATCTTGTATTTTAAAATTATCAAATTACCAGCTTCACCTGCCATGCACGTTCCAGCATCTCTTGAATCTCCAAGATACACACTCTGCTGTATAAATAGCGGTAGAAGATGCCCTCACTTGCATCCAACAAATTAACTTTCTTCAGGCTTCTGTCTAAGACAAACTACCTCATGGAAGAGGCTTCCTTCAACTTGCTTTCATATTTCTTCTTCTTGCTGTTTCAACTTGTTACTGTATTTTCTAATCTTTGATCCTATATATATCTCGGTGATCTCTTTCTAATAGAAGATAATTGTGTTGCTGTCTTATAGTTTAATTCTTCTATTTCCTATCTCTTGGAATATTAACATACAATTGACCCAAAAAAAAAAAAAGAATACTAACATACAAACTTTATTTTCTACGTCGTTTTATTTTATTTTTTTTAAATCGATGATATAGAATAGGTTAAAAAATCTTTGGTAGGTTTCTAAAAAATTTTGGAAGCAAATGATTAAAAAAGTTGTTAGTCGTCAGAGTTTAATTTTCACACATTATATTGTACAAACGAACACTCAATTTTTCATGCAAAGAAAAAAGAGTTTGATATCCCTCTTATCATCATATAGTTTGCATATATTCGTCCTTCTCTGTGTCTCTTTCAACAACAAAAAATCCACACGACCTTATGTATGTTAGAGAGAGGAACAGAGATTGAAACTAACCAGAGATAAGAATGAAGGAGATGAGGAAGCAAAAGTTCTAAGAGGTGTTTGTCATTGTGGTTTTGCTCTTCCATAAATGCCTATATTATATTTGTGTGGTGCAACGTACGAGTCCTGTGGGTTATTTATAGATTGTTAAAAAGCTATTTTTCAATCGTGATTTAGGTATATGAGATGAGTATGTGAGAAGAGTTCTGTCTCGATTTAAATGAATAAGTATTTTTGGGGTCGTAAAAGTGATCCAAAACAAGTGCCATACGACATATCTCATTATTAAATATATATTATCGCAGAGACTTTATTTTTATCATTATAAATGACCTAAGATTTATTCAGTATATTACATAGACACAAAGATCTCAGTGTACTATGTGATATATATATATATATATATATATATATATTCGACTGATCAATTTA
Source organism: Acacia crassicarpa (assembly GCA_034222035.1). Lineage (NCBI taxonomy): Eukaryota > Viridiplantae > Streptophyta > Magnoliopsida > Fabales > Fabaceae > Acacia > Acacia crassicarpa. Next base: position 53,830,208 of record JAWXYG010000001.1, on the reverse strand, counting down.
CAACAAAATGTGAGTTTGTTGCAAGCTGGCTTGACTAACTGCAACTGGTTTGCAAGTACATGCGCCATTGATGTAGATTGGTTTTCCATTTCTACAGGGCGGACAATCTCTATCTATTTCATATTGCACTTCTGCCATCATTCTTGGCACTGATATCCCTGCATCTATATATTTAAAGAAAATTAGGCCTCAAAAATTAGATCGTGACATGACTGATGCATATCATTGGTTGTTTTCAATGATATAAACCAGTCATGTCACAATCTAATTTTTCGAGGCCTAATTTTCTTTAAATATATACATGTAGGGATATCAACACCAAGAATGATGATAGAAGTACAATACGAAATAGATAGAGATTGTCCACCGTGTAGAGATGGAAAACCCATCTGCGTCAATGGCGCATGTACTTGCAAACCAGCTGCTCAAGTCCAGCATGCAACAAATCCACACTTTGTTGTGAACTAATCAATCGAATATATATATATTTATATATCACATAGCACATGGAGATCTTTGTGTCTATGTAGTATACTGAATAAATCTTATGTCATTTATAATAATAATAATAATAATAATAATAATAATAATAATAAAGTCTCAGCGGTAATATATATTTAATTATGAGATATATCTTATGGTGCTTGTTTTGGATTACTTTTGCAATCCCCAAAAATACTTATTTATTTAAATTGAGATAAAACTCCTCTCACATACTTACTTTATATACCTAAATCATGATTGAACCCACAGGACTCATACTACAAAAAAATTGACTTTCAGAAGTAACAAAAGTCGCCACTGAAAGTCAAAAAGTCGCCACAAAAGATGTTTCAACAGCGACTTTTTTGGCGGCGACATTCCAATATCGCCACCGAAAGTAGACAATTAGTGGCAGCGGCGACTTTTGTGTCGCCACTGAAACATATATCAGCAGCGACAAAAGTCACCGTTGAAAATCGCAATTAAAAAAAAAATTTAACATCAGCAGCAACATAAGTCACCACTGAAAGTCACATTTTAAAAAAAATTAAATGGAAAAAATTCCAACAGCAATTGTATCACAGTGGAACAAATGCACGCCATAATAGGTAGTGTTTCAGGTTGCCTCACAAACTAAATCATTCACTTCAACCCTCAATAACCAACAGTATACAAATGCTTAACAGAACAACAACCAGATCAGAATGGAAGCCCCAACTTATACATAATTCGGATTCAGTTCAAAGATTCAAGTTCCCTCAATGAAATTCCAAACTTCACTTACTTAGTTCTATAACCCAATTTGCAAATTTACTTTACAGGAAAAACCACTAGAAACTTCATAATAAATCAGAATGTATGCAAATAATCTCTCCCAGACAGACAATTGCAAGTGAATTTTCAGCAAGATATCACAAATACAAATATTTTTAAAACCCGAATTTAAAGGAATAGAAGAGAATTCCAGAACAAGTGTGAGATTTAAAATTCAGATTCAGTTATAGCAGCAAGACATCAAGGTCCTTACTTCCAATCAAGTTCTTTCTCAGCCTTTTCTATTGATGCATAAACAACAGTAGCATCTCCAAGTCTTTTAGGACACAATTTCAGTGGAATTTTCTACAAGAGAAAGAACCAAATAAAATATGGACTCCTAACAATTTCAATCCTGAATTGCAATTAATGTCAATGACAACATGAAATACCACAGGATACAGCAAGATTGCAGTATTATTTTTCTCATGTGTCATGTGTTTATTAAAGAATTTTATAGCGATCACACTTAAACCATAACCTTCTTTCAAGACTACAACCATCAAAAGCAAAAGCAGAATCTACCTTTGCTTGGTATATAAATCAATCCACTTCCTTGGCTGAAATTGACACGACACCTGAGTTTCTGCAGATCAAGTGGAAGACTATTGTTTGCTAATCGAGCATCTGTTTTATTAAAACGTAACACCTTGTGCTTGCCAAGAAGTGGCAGAATCTGCAGTGAAGGAAATACTTTTGAATCAAGCTCAACAGGCAATGAGAGTTAGTGTTGGAAAAGCAAGTGAAAAACAAAATTATCTCTACAGTTACATTCAATTAAGTGCTTGAGACCTACTTTGGATGTTGGCATATCAGCAGTAAGCCATTCGGAAATTATTAATTATTAAAATACTTACAACATCAAACAACCATCTCTTAAAGCTTAAGGTGGAAGGAGAGGCATACCTCAACTCTCTGCCTAAAAAGAAGATATCTTCCATGTATTCTTTCATCATGTCACACTGCAAGCAAAGTGAACTTACATCCGTCTCGCAATAGAAGAATGCTACATCCAAGTTCAAAAGGCATAACATAAACTTAAGGTAGATAAAATTTGGATAAAAATTGAGAAAGGAAACTGTCTGCCAGGAGCATTTTCACATATGTCACAGCGAGGCACATCACTAGGACTTGCCAGACCAACCCTTATATGCCGGCTAGCTAGCTTATTACACATATGAACCTGCCACTCAAACAGATTAAACTCCAAACATTGGGATTGGTTTCCATCACAGAAAATTAAACACTTTAGATCTCAACGTCCAAAAAGTGCTTATAAAAGACAAATCATCAATCTCGAATAATTGTATTAAAAAAAAAAATCAATCTGGAATAATAAAAATAAAAAAACAAGCATTTGCCACTGTGATACATCAAGAGAGACTTCAAGCAATATATACAGCTAAAAGAAAATAACAAACACAACTTACTTCTTCCTCCACTGGCCGGCTGACAAGAAATAAAGGGAGAAGAGAAACACGTTAGTAATTAACCAAAAATCTCAAATAATATTAATCAAGATGAGCAATTGAAACTAAAGTTTACTACATTTTGGATGGAAGTAATGCTCAGTTGCACACTCCAAATATAGCAGGAACTGTCAAGTCAACTAAAATAAATTATAAGAACAAAATAAGAAAATAAAAACAAATCAGATAAATTGTGAAGAATAAGGAGTAAATGTAAGAATTGATATGATTGCATGGGTTGTAAGAATCAGAATTGAAAAATATTGCATAATGGTTTGCATTCCGTATTAGTGACAAGATTAGTCATGTAATAAGGAACGAATGACAAGGTGAGCTTGTTCATAATTAATTAATACAGAATATGAGAGAATATGCAGCAAAGGAAGGAGATGAGAATGAAAATAAGATTTTTTTTAAAAAAAAAAATCTCTTCCAAGAAAGATCTAATCATATTTAAGCAAATTCTAAAGCTTGCTTTGTTATAAGGATTTCAGAAGAGTAGGCAATAGTTTTGGGGTGGGGGGGGTTAACAAGAAGCCTCCTCAAATCAGTTCTTCATAAACCTCCACAAATGGCAATTCAGTAACAAGAAAAATATTTAGTCACAGTATAATGTATAGCCATTTCAGAGCCCAACAACAACTGTAAAAACTAAGGGGGGGAAAAGATCTATCAGCATCCCAACCGATAGTGAAACCAGGAACATCCTGATTGGGAGTTGGAAGATTGTTCAATCGAAGAAGGATTGAAATACAAATAGTAAGAGATTGAAGACGGAAAATCAAAAACGAAACTTACAACGGCGTGTCATAGAACACCGACGACGATCACTTTATCAGAAGCAAAAGCTCAAAGTTCTCAGGATCTGGCAACGCCGCGCCTTATCGTCGTTAGATCCGCCAACCGGAGCAAGTAAGGCTTCCAACGTCGGCGACCTCCTCCGCCGTAACCACGAGAATATAGCCCCCGAAGCCATGAAAACCCAAAATTAAATTCTAGGGTTCGCAAATCCACGAATCCGTGATGGCTATCTATGACTTCAACAAGCTGGAAACCTCCACCGGCCAAAATTACCCTCAAAATTTAGAAGAAGCGTCAACAATCGAGCGATTCCAGAAAAATTATCAGATCTATGAAATTTTCCGGAAAAATTTTTCTAGTTCCCAAAACGGCAAGAAGCATAAAGCAGAGACGAATAAGAAATAGTTGTTGTCGTTGTTGTTGGGTGGGTGTTTGAATCTTCAAAGGGAAGGGGTTAAGAGTTAAGAGGAACTCAAGAATCCAAAGGGCGAAAGAGATTGGATTAAAAAGCATTGTTGAAATCGCAGAGGATATGTCTCCCCTCAATTACTAGTTATTACTAACAAATACGAAGCTTATATTGCTAAATATATATATATTCACCGCAAATCAACCCAATCATGATAATGTATTCTCTATTTCTCCTATTGCTCTTCAGCACAAATCTCCGCAGAGATTTGCGGTGAAGAGCCAATAGGAGAAATAGAGAAGGCAACAAGGCAGTGGTTGACTCCAGCTGAAGGCTGGGTCAAGCTCAACACTGATGGTGCAGCAAAGGGCGAAATGAATCTTGCTGGTTGCGGTGGACTAATCAGAGGATATGATGGGAAATGGCTGAGTGGTTTTGCTCGGAAACTTGGCTTCTGTTCAGCTGTCAAAGCAGAATTTTGGGCTGTGCTATCTGGACTGGAGCTAGCGAGGATCAACAGATTCCAGAAGGTGGTGGTCGAATGTGACTCAACAGCTGTGGTTACAATCTTAAATAATCCGCAGATGGGGGAGGAAGTTGTATGTAGTTTGGTTTCTGATATTTTCCTGTTAATGGCTAAATTATGTGTAAAGATATAAGTATTAACAATGGCTCTGAAGTCTCTTGATGATGGAGAGCTCTTCTTATAGCTAGAGAGAGAAGGTATACGAGCTTATTATTTATTAATATTAATGGCTATTTTCTCATTAATAGATGTCTACCACTATTTATACAGCAGAGTGTGTAGGAAAAATAGATTAAAATGGAAGGTTCTTTCTTTAATTTGTGACAGAACATACAAAAAGAGTATTATCGTTTCATTTCACATCATCAACTCCATTGGAAGTATTCCATATACCTTATGGATCATATATTCCTCCGCATATAACATTCATATCTCTCCAGGCAATCAATATTTTACCTTTATTATCAAGTAAAGCTCATGTTCTTCTTACTTTTATTACGTGTCTTATTACTGATATTGGAAGGACAGCTATTTCCCACTGCATAGAGCATGTGCATGCATCAATATGTGCTATCCTTATTCCCATTTGTAGTTCTACGCTATAAATGAATTGAGACGAACCATATATCATATTGACACCAAATATATATCAAAAGTTTTAGAGGGTTTATATTTTAGGAACTATATAACTGATAGTTGGGGTTATCTGCACGCATATATATAGGCTTGAAAGGTCATGAAGATTTATTATTATGTTTTAAAAGTTAATGATATTGTTATTTGTACATGATCTAAAGTGTAAGGGAGTTTTATGTAATTCAGGCTTAACTCAGTGTCTATAATAACTATAGTCTAAGCGCACCTCTTATTTTTCATGTTAAATTTGGTATGGTTTGTTCAAATCCTACTATTTTATCATTTTTTTTAATTGATATAATTCTTTTTTTTTAAAATGATATTAAAACTTTGTCTATAAAAAGTAATAGGATGCAATTTATTCATAATTAAGATCTTAATATAGTCCACATCACGTTTCTAAGTGCACCTCTTATTTTTCATGTGAAATTTGGTATGGTTTGTTCAAATCTTTGTGACAGATCATACAAAAAGAGTATTATCGTTTCATTTCACATCATCAGCACCATTGGAAGTATTCCATATACCTTGTGGATCATATATTCCTCGCATATATATATATATATATATAATATTCATATCTCTCCAGGCAATCAATATTTTACCATTATTTTAACATTCATAATATAACATACATCAGGACGATTGTAGAATGTGGATTTGGGTTTACTGTAATACTATGCTCCAAACTAGTTGTGTGAGTCATGATGATTCCGTCACTTGCATGCACCCATCGCATTAATTAAATTCACGAGGGGGAGTGAGTATTTACTGACTAGACTTGCATTTATCTATATATGGCATTCTAATAAACTGGGTTAAGGTTTTAATTCATATAATTAAAGGTAATATCTGCTTTTATAGTATTTACTGATTAATGCGGCTGATTAATGAGTTGTGTGGTTGTTGCAAGTTGCTTTCAACCATTATTGCCTTCTGATAACTTCTTCATAATTACAAATATATATAGAGTATACACCTATATGCGTGTGGATGTGGATGGGCCGCCCGCCTAGAGGGGGGGGGGGGGGTATTCATAGCAGCAAAGTGATATCGTGTAAGGGTGATGATGGGATCCTACGCTTAAATTTCTCCTTTATCTGTTTGCTTTCAATTAACGCATACTCTCCCTCCAACTAATTAATTCACACTGCTACCTAATAAAAAGGGGTGGTAACAGTTGTAGTAGTACCCTTTCAACCAAATGGATATCAGAGATTTCACATTAATCATCCAATAATTAATTATTAGTAGTACTGCTACCTACCTAATTACTTATTAGGTGGCGTTGGCCTGGAACTAAAGTGCACAGCTTAAAAGAAATAGTAAGCATCACCGCACACTTTGATAGATGAAGAAATTAAAGACACTAAAATTAAAGAATGTGATGGTAATTAAGTCTCATCTTAATTTGTAAATTCATGGTCTTTTTTTTATCAGGTAGGATTGGTAAGGTGAGTCTTGCTGCGTTGGTGTTGGTGAATAATCATCTGAGCACTACACGGAATTACTACCAACTCTTGGGTGGATGCATGTGAGATTATGAGAATAGGTAGTACATACCTAGTTTTTATTAGTGGTGCTTCAAGTGTAGGACTGGCCCACTGGGGACACTGATTAATGGGACATAAATTAACTCTATGTTCACTCTCAAACATCCATGCATGGGATTGATTGAGACGTACATGAAGACATTAGAGACACGCAAGCAAGGAGACATCATAGTACAAAATGAGATTCCCCCATATTTGTCGTAGTGGGCCATTAATATTATCATCAGTTTTTTGACACCAACACTGTCAAATTGAATTATCCCTCTTCCATTCATTCTTAACATAAAATACCACATCTCCATTAATTCATCTGTACGTGTCAAAGCGCTAGCTACACAGTACTAGCTACCATAGTCCGTAATAATTAAGGACAATAATGACAAGGCATGCAATTTGCCTGGCATTTGCATGTGATCGATTGTGTACGTTCAACTCATGTTAATCTGAAAATTTAAAGCAATCACATGCCATTACGTCTCCTTCCCGTTTATGTTGCCTGGGAATGCTGTGTCCACGCAAAAGCTGACTCCCCTACAAATGCAAATACTTAATAGTTAAATTAATTTTGTATTAATCTTTATAATTTATAATGAAATTAAATTAAAAAAATTAGTTTGATTTTGGTGATTGATAGTAATCTCATAATGGCACATTCAACTCTTGATCATTCTCAGCATGCTACGTGTCTATGCTTCAATGGTTGTACCTTACATCATTATTATAATATTTGAAAAATCTCCATTAATAAATAAAAGACTTATCATTAATTAACAAATTATGGAATTTGTTAATATATTATTTTCTTTATTTGGGACTAAAATAATATTCTCCCTTTTTTTGGGATAAATTGAAACTAAGAAATAAACCAACTAAATCAAACTACACTACAAATTATTACCTGTAATTCTTAATATAAGATCTACACTATTAATTTAATTATATAAAGATAATTTGTTAAATTAGTTATTTATTAAAAAAATGTGTACTGATTTTCTTAAAATATCTTCATAATTAAATCACATGCATTAAAATTATCTTATGATGTAAGCTCCATTTACATGCACAATCAATAAAGATAATGTAGGAAATTTAAAAATTTTAAATGCAGGGACAATGGATTTAGTTTTTATATTCAGGTTCAAATCCAACCACACCTCCCATCTAACTCTTATATTAAGCAACGAATGTAGTAACTAGTAAGTATAAAGCACGCTAGCCTGCCTCTTTGCAAAGAAATCTGCAACCACATTCTCACTTGTGATTTTATAGCGCATGAATGAGTGTGAATTCCATTTTTTCCGTTAGGTTCATTTTCAGACTTGTCTTCTCCTTCTTTTCCTTCTCTCACATAGCCAAGTCGAAATAGAGGTGGGGTTCAATTTTTTTGGTTAATTTATCTTACTCTCTCATTCTACAACTTCTTTTTCTAAAATTTCACAACTCCACTTTTCTAATTTTTTAAAATCCAACTCACAATAAATTTCCTCCTCTTTCCTTCGTTCTAAATCTCTCGAAATAGACAGACCCTTAAAAGATATCATAGTCTGTCGATAATCAAGATATTACCTATTATTTATAGTACATCTGCTTGCATTTATCTTGTTATACTAGTATTTATAGTAATATGTGTGTGTGTGTGTTTTTTTAAAATCAAATATATGAATTTTTAAGATTGCTTGTCTACTAATGTAGCTAACACATGCTAAACAATCCCCGGGGCAGTGGGTGAGACGATCTTAGGTCAGATGAGGATCGAACTTCTGCATAGTGGCCATCGGGAGCAAGGAAGGGGAAAGGTGAGAGGAAATGAGAGGAATTGAAACTGAGAAGAAAACTGAATTGAATTAATTTCTGTACAATGTACAAAGCCTTATACAAGTCATTGAACCCACATGGGCACTCTGAACAGTTACAACAGAAATTGTCATCTAACAAATAATTCTAACTAAATTACATACAAACAAAATGCAAATTATCTATCCATTTTCTTTATTACATTCTATCAGCCCCCCATAAGCTGGAGCATGGGGATCAATCATGCCCAGCTTGGAAGCAAGAGAATGAAAGGGACTAGCACCAAGTGGTTTAGTAAGGAATCAGCAAGCTGATGTTGAGACCGAACAGGTAGTAACCGAAGGGTACCCTGCTGAACCTTGTCGTGAATAAGATGACAATCTAATTCATTATGTTTGGTGCGAGCATGAAATGTAGGATTGGATGCAAGTTGAAGGGCGGACTGATTATCACAGTACAATAAAGCAGGTTGTGAGCATGAAACATGAAGATCATCTAACAAGTATAAGAGCCACTGAATCTCACATGAAGTCATAGCAAGTGCACGGTACTCAGCCTCACAAGAAGACATAGAAACAGTACTTTGCTTCTTGGATTTCCAGGAAATAAGAGCATGATCTAAAAAGATACAATAGCCAATAATAGATCTTCGAGAGTCAAGACAAGCAGCCCAATCACTATCACTAAACCCTTTCAAAGAAAAATCAGAAGTGGAGGGGAAAAACAAACCCTTGGAAGGAGTGGATTTCAAATAACAAAGGACTCGATGAGCTGCTTTGAGATGAAGATCAGTAGGGGCTGCCAAAAACTGACTTAATTGCTATGTGCAAAAGCAATGTCAGGTCGTGTGGTAGTGAGGTAGAGAAGGCGACCAACAAGCTTGCGGTAGGCATACAGATTAGACAAGGGAGTACCAGAATTGATACTGAGCTTAGTCTTGTTGTCCATAGGAGTAGAAGCAGGTTTGCAATCAAGATAACCTGTTTCAGTAAGCAAATCTAGGACAAATTTCCTCTGGCAAACAGAAATTCCAGCACTATTACGAGCAATCTCAAGACCAAGAAAATAACGTACCACACCAAGGTCTTTAATTTTGAAAAGATGATCCAGATTGCGCTTCACAGTATTGATTTCAGACATATCATTCCCAATTAAAAGGATATCATCAACATAAACCAGGAGTGCAGTGAAACCAGATCCAGAAAATTTAACAAATAAGGAATGATCAGCCTTGGATGCAACATAACCATAGGAAAGAAGAGCAGAAGACAATTTCTGAAACCATTGTCTACTAGCCTGTTTAAGGCCATAAAGTGATTTTTGCAGCCGCCAAACCAGAGATGAATCAGAGGAATAAAACCCCAGAGGTACAACCATATAAACTTCCTCATTGAATTGAGATCCCCATGAAGAAAAGCATTATTCACATCAAGTTGATGAATATGTCATTTATTAGCGGAAGCAAGAGCAAGTAATAACCGAACCGTAGTCATTTTAACAACAGGAGAGAATGTATCAAAAAAATCAATGCCTTGAGTAAAACCTTTAGCAACTAACCGTGCCTTGAACCGATTAAGAGTACCATCAGATTTATACTTTTTAGTAAAAACCCATTTGCAACCAATTGGGTGTTTCCCTAGAGGCAAATGAGTGAGAATCCAAGTCTTATTCTGTTCAAGAGCAGAAATCTCAGCATCCATAGCATCTCGCTAAGGTTTAAATTTGGAAGCTTGGCGGTAAGTGGTGGAATATCATCGAAAGACAGAGTAAGACAAAAAATTTTGTAAGAGGGAAAGAAAGAAGAAGAAAGAGAGGAGGAGAAGGGATACTTATCTCCAGAAGAAAAGGAGGTAGCTAAAGTAGTGAAAGCCGAGCAATAATAATCCTGCAAGTAAGTGGGAGGTTTGTGTGGCCTAGTTGAAACTCGAAGAGGGTCAGAGTCAGGTGTGATGGAAATAAGAGGAGAAACAGAATCAGGTTGGGCAGAGGGAGGGGTGGGAGAGATTGAAGGAAGAGAAGGAGATGTAGGTGAAGGAGGAAGTGAAAGAGGAGCTTTATACCCAAGAGGGGGGGTGAATTGGGTATATTAAAAATTTTTGCAAACTGGTTCTGTTTTTACACTCTCAGAACAGAGCAGAACAGAGGAGATAGAGAGAAGAGCTTTGCACACAGCGATTTATACTGGTTCGGTCCTTTCTCTGACCTACATCCAGTCCCCAAGCCTCACTTGGGATTTTCAATCCACTATAATCAAATATTGATTACACACTCTGTACTAAGAGTTGTTCTCTCACTAGAACACACTCCCCCTTACAAGTTGTAATCAATACACCCCAACTACCAAGTCCCCTGACTTGTAGTTATCTCAATCAATAAATGATTTACAAGTATTTGACTCTCTTACAGAGCAGATAAGATAAACACTGAAGAACTAAGTATCAAAATGATACAATACAGATGAAAGCTTGATACAATAAATGACTCAATAAATTTTCGCTCTAAGTAGTTGTATATGCTTGAGAAGAAGTTAATGCTCTCTATTTATAGGTAGAGAACATTAAATGACCGTTGTGAGATGATTCCAACCGTTGGAAGTGATTTGCTTAAGTTCTGGTCATCTTCTCTCTCTAAACTTCTGCTAATCCAAGTCTTAATGAAGTCTGATGTGGATCTCTGAGTTTCTGCCCGTTGGAATTAACTTTACTTGATGTAGTAAGCATTCTTTAACGTTAACAAGGCGTGCTCAGATGGATTAGCCGAAAGTAGATGAGATTGTGCAGGTGCATTAAATGCACTGTTCACCTTTTTGCTTTTTCTCACAAATCTTCAATAATCTTGATCTGTGCTAACTGAAAAACACTCAACAAACTTGTTAAACATATCTGGGACCATGAGTGAATGATTTATGAAAGCAATTAGATCAATCAACAAGATATAGCAGATTTCACAAATTTGAAAAAGCTTCAACGGTCACTAACCTCGAGGTTAGTTCATCCAACCTCGAGGTTGGCCTGAAATCCTCAGGCAAACCTTCGTTTTAAAATCATTCAACCTCGAGGTTGCAAAGTGAACCTCGAGGTTTCTCTTGAGAAGAAACCTTCTGATAAATCTCATTAACCTGCAAACCTTGAGGTTCCAAAGGTAACCTCGAGGTTTGAAGTTTGTTTCAAACCTACAGTTTTCACTGGAGCCCGACAACCTCGAGGTTGTAAATCTGTACTCGAGGTTGGCTCTTTGAAAGTGCAAAGTTCAAAGTTAAACATAAAGCCCAGCCTCGAGGTTACAATGTTAACCTCGAGGTTTTCAATACTTTGAAAACCAGTGTGCTCTCTGTAAGTGATGAAACTCGAGGTTGCAACATCATACTCGAGGTCAAAGGTGTTTTCATCGAGCTTAAGTTTCAAAACAAAGTGTCCAACCTCGAGGTTGAAACATGGACCTCGAGGTTCATGTGCTTGATGAACAACATGACCTTTCTGTATGAGTTGAACCTTGAGGTTTGCTTTGCATACTCGAGGTTACAAGTGATAATGAAGAAACTTGGATTCTCCAACTGAACCAGAACCTCGAGGTTGACTTCTCAACCTCGAGGTTTCACATATAACTTGTGAAACCAAGTTTTGCAACATTCGAATCACTTGATTTTTAAAGCTTCTGTAAGGTCAAACCTCGAGGTTACAAACCCAACCTCGAGGTTTGCTCTTAACCAGAGTTTTGACACTTAAGAGCAAAACCTCTTCAATTGTTTGTAGTTGTTGACAATCATCAAAACCATCAGAGAACTAACATTCTCCCCCTTTTTGATGATGACAACATCTACAAGCAATACCTCTTTAAACATTTAAAAGATTATCAGTGAGATTATCAGAGTGTTTGAAAAAAACTGATTTTTGCACAAGTAGAGTTCTTAGATAAAGAGTCATATATTCTCAGAGATAAGCAGAAGCATGAAATTGAGACTGATATTTCAATTGACATTCCATTTCAACAAAGTTATACAGGATACAATGGAATTCAAAAGGAAAAATACAGACAGCAATAAAAGAAAACAAATACATGAAAATACATATGCTGCTGCACAAGAAAAACAACCCTAGATCCCTAGACTCTAGTCCTCACTCATTGCTTGTCTCTCCCCCTTTGTCATCGTCATCAACATACTCTGGGTCGAGAATAACAAGAGGAGGCTGGTAAAGCACCATAGCAGTGGTAGGATCAAATGTGGGATCAAGAAGAGAAGGATGGGCAAAGGGAGAAGGTGTGGGGAAGATTTCAGTAGAGGGGGTAGGTGGAGATAGAAATGGTGGAATGAGAATCTCTGTAGAAGGGGTAGTGGGTGAAGGTTGAAACTGAGCAACAGGAGTGGTATGAGGTGGAGAAGAGTGTGGAGGGCTAGGGAATGAGAAAGAGTGAGAGGGAGGTGAGTGATGGGGTGAGAGAGCAGGAGACTCAGCAGGAGAGGGAGGTGAAGATGGGTCAGGAAGTGATGAACTAGGGCCATCATGAATATCAGGACGGGGATCAGAGGCTGCATCAGCAGAAGGTAAGTCAGAAGCCACATCAGGAACTGGAACAGATGAGGGGCCATGAGTGGATGAGGAGCCAAGGCCAAAATGTCTGAGAAGCATGTCAGCTTTGTCTCTGGCATCAGATGCAGCAGTGAGAGAGACAGCCAAAGAAGAGTTCAAGTCAGTAAACCTTTGATCCATTTCCTCCTTTAGCTTGTACAGATGGGACATTGCCTCAGTCTGTGCAACTATGACATCCATAAGTCCCATCTTGATGTCAGCCCGCAATACATCAACTTCAGTCTTCATGATAGCTCTGTGGGAGATTAGGGCTTGATCCACTATCTGTCTGATCTGCCCCATCAGATCATCTGGTATAGGAGCCTGAGAAGGTGGAGGAGCTGACTGTGCTTCCTCAGGAGCTTGAGATGCCTGAGACTGTGCTGTACCCTCTGTATCAAGCTTGATCTTCATGAGGTTGATCTGATGTTTGCCAAAATAGAGAGGGTATTCAAGCGTATCAGTTGACCCTACATACCAGATTTTGTGATAGAAAAGTATCACAGAGATTAGAGAAGGATAAGGTATGTGTGTCAATTCCTTCTTGGCAAATCTGAAACTCTTCATCCCTTGGAGCAGCCAATCCCCAATGTTGAAAGGAACTCTCTTCACAAATGCAGTGAAGGGTCTGTAGTCTAGAGATGTGAAGTGAGTATAGTTCCCAGCCTTAGGAATGAAATTCCTAGAATATATGTACCAAAGGATTCTATGCACAGGAGGCATGTCACTTGGTTTGAATGAAAGCTTAATGGCTTGGTCACGAGGGAAGGGTTTGCCTGGGATGAGAGTTTCATACACCTCTTGATTGGTATATGAGAACTCAGGAACAGGAGGTGGGTTTTTGATTTTCAAAATTTTATTGATCTTCTCAGCAGTCAATGAGAATGCAACACCTCTGACTACAGTGGATACTGACTCTTCTAGCAGATCACCATCATCATCCAATGTACTACTATCCCTCATTTTGAAGTAAAACATCCTAACCAAACTAGGGGTATAGGGACAGTATATGGAAACAAAAGGTTCATATTGTTTTATCCAAGGTGAAAGATCTAAGTTGCACTCCTTATAGAAATTTTCAAGGTTTATTGCAACTGAAGCACAAAAGACTTTTGGGAGATAAATTTCTCTATACTTATCATTTTCCTCCTTGGTTGAGAAGGATGAGGCAGCAGTGATGAATCCTTCTGGGGGTGATCTGATATCCCGGATGTCCTCAATTGCATTGACAGCAAATTTCTCCAACTTCTTTTGCTGTGAGGCCTGAGAGGATGATTGAACTTGAGGCCTTGAGGGATTCTTGGTCCTTGCCTTCTTGGCCTTTTCTCCTATTTTCTCTTTCCCTTTACCGGTTGTTTCAGGCACTTTCCTCTTTTTAGACTCAGCTTGACTGGGCTCTTTGATGGAAATGCCCTTCGGTTTGCTCTTCGGAGGAGGAGATGGAGGAGGATCAATGGGCATCCCTGGGATGTGCTTATCAACCCCTGAGCGCAAGCGAAGAGACCGAGTCTTCTTCCTCACAGGCTTGGTTGCTTGAGGTTCTGGGGAAGGTTGACGTTTTGGAGGTGGAGAGGGAGACCAAGATTCTGTCTCATTGTTCGAATGGGAGGAAGATTCTGACTGGGAAGGAGATTTCGAGGCCATTTGTGGACAGAGAGTGGAAGAAATGTGCAGAAAGATGAAGATTGGAAGAGGAAGTGACGAGAGAGAAAGAGTGAACTCGAGGTTAGGGTTCAGTAAAAATGAAATTTCACAGCAGCATATATATAGACACGCTCTCAACCTCGAGGTTGACTTCTCAGCCTCGAGGTTAGATGAACAAAAGTTCACTAAACTCTGCGATCAACCTCGAGGTTGACATCTCAGCCTCGAGGTTAGATGAATAAAAATTCACTAACCTTTGAAATTCTTACCACCAACCTCGAGGTTGCCTCCAGAACCTCGAGGTTCGACTGTCTGATAGATGAGATGTCTCTTCTGTTTGCTACCAACCTCGAGGTTCTAATCCCATACTCGAGGTTCCAGCTTTTAAGCATTCTCAATTTTGACAGTTTGCCCCGATAACCTCGAGGTTAGCTTTTGAGCCTCGAGGTTCCATCCATCAGATATCTTGAACCTTTTGACACTCTTCCAACCTCGAGGTTGACTACTGAACCTCGAGGTTTGCCCCTTTGACAGCAAACCTAAGTCCTGCATAAGATTGTCTATGTACTCCGATGCTAAAGTTAGTGATCTATAATCATCAAAACCATATTTTAATATAAAAGTAGACAAGAATTACTTACAACTCATTGGGATTTACCATTCCCAATTCTCTTCTTATGAATGTGAATGGGTCCTTGGCTAATGGTTTGGTGAAAATGTCTGCCAATTGAAGATGAGTTGGGATGAACATCACTTTCACATCTCTCTTCTGGACATGATCCCGGATGAAATGATGTCTCACATCAATATGCTTGGTTCTTGTATGTTGCACGGGATTCTTGGCCAAGCTTATTGTGCTAGTGTTATCACATAGTATTGGGATCTCCTTTAAGTGCACTCCTAAATCAGCAAGTTGTTGCTTCAGCCACAACACTTGAGCACAGCAACTCGAGGCAGCCACATATTCAGCTTCTGTTGAGGACACAGCCACGGTAGTTTGCTTCTTGCTAAACCAAGAGACAAGTGAGTTGCCAAAGAATTCGCATTGCCCACTTGTACTCTTTCTATCCGTCTTATAGCCAGCATGATCCGAATCTGAATATGCCACAAGATGCTCCGGCTGACCTTTAGGAAACCATAGCCCAAGAGTCTTTGTATCAGATAGATATCTGAATATTCTCTTCACGTGTTCAGCATGAGATTCTTTGGGTGCGGATTGGAACCGAGCACACATTCCAACACTGAATTGAATGTCCGGGCGACTTGCAGTGAGATAGAGCAATGATCCAATCATTCCTCTATACTTGGTGATGTTAAAGTCCTTGCCCTCTTCATCAGCATCCAAAGAAGTAGTTGTGCTCATTGGTGTGTCAGCCCCATTGCACTTGTCCATTCCAAACTTTTTCAGCAAATCATTCAGATACTTTGTTTGAGATATGAATATCCCATCTTTACGTTGCTTGATTTGCAGCCCAAGGAAGTAATTAAGCTCTCCCATCATTGACATCTCAAATTCACCTTGCATAGACTTGGAAAATTCCTCACACAAAGAATCATTAGTAGCACCGAAAATAATATCATCAACATATATCTGTACGATTAAAATCTCATTTAATTTATTTTTCTTGATAAACAATGTTGTATCAGCCTTTCCTCTGATAAATCCTTGATTGAGTAAGAATTGACTCAATCTTTCATACCAAGCTCTAGGAGCTTGCTTAAGACCATACAAGGCTTTCTTAAGTCTAAAAACATGATCCGGAAATTGATCATTTTCAAAACCTGGAGGTTGTTCAACATACACCTCCTCTTGAATGAAACCATTTAGAAAAGCACTTTTGACATCCATTTGATAGAGTTTAAAGCCTTTTGTGCATGCAAATGCTAGAAGAACTCTTATTGCTTCCAATCTAGCTACTGGAGCATAAGTCTCTTCATAGTCTATTCCTTCTTCTTGATTGTAACCTTTGGCCACTAATCTAGCCTTGTTACGCACAATGATGGCTGACTCATCACGTTTGTTCTTGAATACCCATTTTGTCCCAATTACCGGATGGTCTTTGGGTCTAGGCACCAAGTCCCAAACTTGATTTCTATCAAATTGATGTAGCTCCTCTTGCATAGCAATCACCCAATCATTGTCTGAAAGGGCTTCTTCTATTTTAGAGGGCTCTATATGAGAAATAAATGCAGAAAATGTAACTTCATTCAAGGTACTATTTCTGGTCCTAACTCCTTGATTTACATCACCTATAACTTGGTCTAAAGGATGATTCCTTATAAATCTCCAAGCTCTAGGTTGAGACTGATCAGCATTTTCTAAATTGCTTTCAGGATTAGCCTCAAAAATGTTTTCAGAATTTTCAGAAGGAGTAGGAGCATTTTTCGAAAAGAATTTGTTTTTGAAAATAATCTCCTCTTCATCATCCAAGGATTTATCAGATTCAGATTCACAAAATACAACATGTATAGATTCCTCAACAATCTTAGTTCTAGTATTAAAGACTCTATATGCTTTACTCCTATTAGAATAACCAATAAAGATAGCTAAATCAGCTTTAGGATCGAATTTACCAAGATTGTCTTTACCGTTATTGTGCACATAGCACTTACAACCGAAGACACGAAGGTGACTGAGGTTTGGCTTTCTTTCTTTGTAGAGTTCGTATGGAGTCTTATTCAGCTTCTTTCTCAAGTATGCTCTGTTGGAGACGTAGCAAGCCGTACTCATGGCATCAGCCCAAAACACTTGCGAAGTGATGTACTCGTTCAGCATTGCTCTAGCCATTTCAGTGAGTACTCTATTCTTTCTCTCCACAACACCATTTTGTTGTGGTGTTCTTGGTGCTGAAAAGTTGTGATCAATCCCCATACTATCACAGAACTCAGCAAAGGCTTGATTTTCGAACTCTCCACCATGATCAGTTCGTATTCCCTTATCGGTGCTTTGGCTCACACTTAGGAGATTATGACACAATCCTTCTACAAGGTAGACGTCTTTAATGAGTGGGCCTTCATTGTTGCCTATCTCACCAATGCCAGCGATTTTCCCGGATTGATCACCTCCAAATGTGACTCTACCTCCATCTTTTGGCTTTATTGATAAAAACTTTGATTTGTCTCCAGTCATGTGTCTTGAGCATCCACTATCAATGTACCACTTGTTCGGCCTTGATGCTCTAAGACATACCTGCAGATTACCAGAGGTCAAGTTTTAGGTACCCATCTTTTCTTGGGTCCTTTGGGGTTAGCATGCACCTTGGGAACATATGTTCCTTTTGGTACCCAGACATAATTTCCTACAGGTTTAGCTTTTCTTTCTTTTCGATGAAAACAAGATGAAGTAGAATGACCCTTCCTATTGCAATATGTACAATGTGCAAAAGGATTTGAGGAATGAACAGATTTAGTGAAATAATTCATATAGGATTTTTGTCCATTCTTTTTCTTTCCTTTCTTCTTATCAAAGTCTGGTCTATAACCAATGCCCGATCTATCGTTTGTAAAACGTTGTTGTTTCAAAATCACATTGAGCATTTCACTTCCCTTAGTGAATTTCTCAAGTGCTTTTGTAAGTTGTGAATTCTTTTTCTCTAGGATAGAGCATTCATCACAAATCAGAGATTGAGGAGAAGAGAGGTTTTCAATTTGCAGTTCAAGAAAAGAATTTTTTCTTTTCAAAGACATATACTTGTCTGCAAGTTTTTCAAACTCCTTTTGAACAACATTGTATTCAGCAAACAATTCATCATAGGAAGGAAGAGATTCATATACCTCATTTATTTCACTAGGTTGTTCTTCTTCCTCAGCAACCAGGCATATGTTGGCTTTTACACTTTCATCCTCTTCAGCTTCATCCTCATCCGATGAGCTATCTCCCCATATAGCTGACACATATGCCTTCTTTTTGTATTTCTTGAATTTCTTCTTTTCTTTCTCTTGGTTTTTCAGCTGAGGGCATTCTGCCTTGATGTGTCCGGGCTTCTCGCATTCATAGCAGATGATAGGCTTCTTTGATTCATAACTCGAACTTCCTTTCTGAAATTTCTTGAAGCCTTGATCTCTTTTATAAAACTTCTTGAATCTCCGGACCATCATGCCAATCTCTTCATCCTCGTCCTCATCTTCCTCATCCTTTTCCGCATTCAGAGCCACTCCCTTGTTGCGATTGTTGCCACCATTGACATCTTCTAATTCCTTTTTGAACTTCAACTTGCTCTCATATTCAGATAAGCTACCAAACAAAGCTGCAACTGACGTCATCGACTCTCCACGAGCCTCTTCGATAGCTGTGACCTTTGCTTCCCAATCTTTGGTCAGAATATTAAGAATCTTTCTTACTTGAGACCCTTGATCAAAGATCTTTCCTAGAGCAGCCAGTTGATTTGTCAAATGGGTATATCTGAGCTGAAACTCTCCAATGCTTTCTCCTTGCTTCATCCGCAACAAGTCATATTCAGTGGTTAGAATATTAATCCGGTTTTCCTTGATTCCAGAAGTTCCTTCATATGCAATCTCTAGTGCTTTCCACATCTCCTTAGCTGTTGACAGATTGCAAATGCGAAAGAACTCTTTTTGGCTAAGAGCACTTTGAAGCATCAGGATGGCCTTGCTATTGAGAGTAATATTCTTCTTATCATCATCGTTGAACTCAGCTTCGGTCTTTGGAACAGTGATGCCTCCTTCAACCTTAACTGGTACATAATCTCCAGTTTCAAATACTCTCCACAATCCATATTCTGTAGCCATTACGAACACACGAAATTTTGCTTTCCAGAAAGAGTAGTGTTCGCCATCGAAACCGGGAGGTCTGTTGATTGAAGCTCCATCAGGAAGAATTCCTTCCATAGTGATCCTTCTCGAGTGGTTAAACTCTTCTGAGAAGACCTTGCTCTGATACCAAATGAAAGAGGAGCTTTATACCCAAGAGGGGGGGTGAATTGGGTATATTAAAAATTTTTGCAAACTGGTTCTGTTTTTACACTCTCAGAACAGAGCAGAACAGAGGAGATAGAGAGAAGAGCTTTGCACACAGCGATTTATACTGGTTCGGTCCTTTCTCTGACCTACATCCAGTCCCCAAGCCTCACTTGGGATTTTCAATCCACTATAATCAAATATTGATTACACACTCTGTACTAAGAGTTGTTCTCTCACTAGAACACACTCCCCCTTACAAGTTGTAATCAATACACCCCAACTACCAAGTCCCCTGACTTGTAGTTATCTCAATCAATAAATGATTTACAAGTATTTGACTCTCTTACAGAGCAGATAAGATAAACACTGAAGAACTAAGTATCAAAATGATACAATACAGATGAAAGCTTGATACAATAAATGACTCAATAAATTTTCGCTCTAAGTAGTTGTATATGCTTGAGAAGAAGTTAATGCTCTCTATTTATAGGTAGAGAACATTAAATGACCGTTGTGAGATGATTCCAACCGTTGGAAGTGATTTGCTTAAGTTCTGGTCATCTTCTCTCTCTAAACTTCTGCTAATCCAAGTCTTAATGAAGTCTGATGTGGATCTCTGAGTTTCTGCCCGTTGGAATTAACTTTACTTGATGTAGTAAGCATTCTTTAACGTTAACAAGGCGTGCTCAGATGGATTAGCCGAAAGTAGATGAGATTGTGCAGGTGCATTAAATGCACTGTTCACCTTTTTGCTTTTTCTCACAAATCTTCAATAATCTTGATCTGTGCTAACTGAAAAACACTCAACAAACTTGTTAAACATATCTGGGACCATGAGTGAATGATTTATGAAAGCAATTAGATCAATCAACAAGATATAGCAGATTTCACAAATTTGAAAAAGCTTCAACGGTCACTAACCTCGAGGTTAGTTCATCCAACCTCGAGGTTGGCCTGAAATCCTCAGGCAAACCTTCGTTTTAAAATCATTCAACCTCGAGGTTGCAAAGTGAACCTCGAGGTTTCTCTTGAGAAGAAACCTTCTGATAAATCTCATTAACCTGCAAACCTTGAGGTTCCAAAGGTAACCTCGAGGTTTGAAGTTTGTTTCAAACCTACAGTTTTCACTGGAGCCCGACAACCTCGAGGTTGTAAATCTGTACTCGAGGTTGGCTCTTTGAAAGTGCAAAGTTCAAAGTTAAACATAAAGCCCAGCCTCGAGGTTACAATGTTAACCTCGAGGTTTTCAATACTTTGAAAACCAGTGTGCTCTCTGTAAGTGATGAAACTCGAGGTTGCAACATCATACTCGAGGTCAAAGGTGTTTTCATCGAGCTTAAGTTTCAAAACAAAGTGTCCAACCTCGAGGTTGAAACATGGACCTCGAGGTTCATGTGCTTGATGAACAACATGACCTTTCTGTATGAGTTGAACCTTGAGGTTTGCTTTGCATACTCGAGGTTACAAGTGATAATGAAGAAACTTGGATTCTCCAACTGAACCAGAACCTCGAGGTTGACTTCTCAACCTCGAGGTTTCACATATAACTTGTGAAACCAAGTTTTGCAACATTCGAATCACTTGATTTTTAAAGCTTCTGTAAGGTCAAACCTCGAGGTTACAAACCCAACCTCGAGGTTTGCTCTTAACCAGAGTTTTGACACTTAAGAGCAAAACCTCTTCAATTGTTTGTAGTTGTTGACAATCATCAAAACCATCAGAGAACTAACAGGAAGGTCAGAATCTGGTGAGGAATGAAAGGGAACAGAACAAGGAGAAGAGATAGGAGAAATATTGGTTGGAAGAGGCAAGGAAGTACCATTATCTACATGGGATGTCGGCATATGATAAGGAAAAGAGGATTCATAAAAAATGACATCTCTAGGGATAAAGTAGCATGAGTGTTGAGATTTAAGAGCAAATAACCCTTAGTATGATTAGGAAAACCAAGAAACAAACATTTGGAAGCCCGTGGATCAAATTTAGAACAATGTGCAGTAATAGTGGAGGCGTAACATAAACAACCGAACACCTTTAATTCAGAATAAGAAGGAGATTTATTAAACAGTAAAGTAAATGGAGTTGAGTTATGAAGAAGAGGAGAGGGTAAACGGTTGATAAGAAAAATAGCATGAGTAATAGCAAAACACCAATACAATTTAGGAAGTTTGGCTTGAAATAAAAGAGCACGAGCAACATTTAAAATGTGTTGATGTTTGCGTTCCACAATGCCATTTTGTTGAGGAGTTTCAATGCAAGAAGTTTGGTGTATAATACCCTTGGATTTATAAAAAGAATCCATAAAAAATTCAAGACCATTATCAGAACGTATAAACTGAACCTTTGTATTATGTTGAGTTTCAATCATAAGAATAAAATTTTGAAGATGAACTCTAACTTCAGATTTAGATTTCATAGGAAAAACCCAAGTATATCGACTAAAATCATCCACAATTGTCAAAAAAATATTTAAAACCACGAAAAGAAGTGACAGCAAAGGGGCCCCAAATATCTGTATGTAGCAAAGAAAAGGGTTTATTGCTCAAAGATGTGCTTATAGGAAATTGTAACCTCTTTTGTTTAGCCATATGACATACATCACAAGGAAATGATCTAGAATGGTAAGTAATAAAAGGAAATTGCTGGTGTAAAGTGCGTAAGGTGGAAAAAGAAAGGTGACCTAGTCTGTGATGCCACAAATCAAAACAAGTGTTGGTTGTTGAGTGTTGTAAAGGTATATTGGGGGAAGCAGTCACTGCTGGTGAAGGTGTAGCTAGTAAAGTAGTCATAGCAACAATAGGCGAAGATGAGGCAGGATTGAGGAAGTAAAGGCCTTCAAAAACTTCAACTGAACCAAGTATCTTCCAAAGAGAAAGCTCCTGAATATAACAAATGGAGGATAAAAAAATAAAGCAACAAGGAACAACACTGGTGAGTTTAGAAACGAATAAGATGTTAAAAGTAAAATCAGGTATATAGAAAACATTATGAAGAACTAAAGAAGGTGAAAGACAGACAATGCCAGAAATCACAGCAGTAACAGAACTATGATCAGGAAGTTTAATAGGAATTGGATCAATGGAATGAAAATCAAAAAAACACTCAAGAGAATGACATACATGGTCAGTAGCACCAGTGTCAATGATCCAAGAAGCCTTATGAGAAAAGGAGCTAGTATAAATTCGTTTACCTGGATCCTATTGAGAAGAAGAAAGAGCAAGAATAGCTGGTGCAGGGGAAGAAGTAGGTAGAGTGGTGGAACCAGAATTGACCAGATCGAGTAATTTTTGGTATTGTTCTGGCGTGAATTGCTGAGACGACGTTGGTAAAAGACCAGGAGATGCATGCTTCAGCTCTTGGATAGAATTGGAAACTGGATCCTGCTTGAGAATTTGATTGACTGATGATGGCGCTTGATTGCGGAACTTGAAACTCGGTGGAAAGCCATGCTTACGATAACAAGTGTCAATCGTATGCCGAGGGCGATTGCAATATGTGCAGAATTTCTGATTTGCAGAACCAGATCCTGAGGTATGAGAAGAAGATTTATAACCAGAGCCAGCAACATGAGAATTGGAAGGGCGAGAGGGCCCTTTGTTAAACAAGACAATCGAATCTGTTCCAGACGAAGTAGGCATTTCACGTTCTTGTTGAGAAAGTAGAGAGAAAACCTTATTAACAGTAGGCAGTGGATCAAGCAGCATGATCTGTGACTTTACAGGAGCAAAACGGTCATTTAACCCTTTCAAAAATCGCAAGGTATAGTCATTCTCTCGGTATTTCACACAAGAACAAGTGAAATTACATGAACAGCGAGTAATCGGCCTCAGAATCGTATATTCATCCCAAAAAATCTTCAACTTAGTGTAATACTCGCTTACCGACAGATCACCTTGCCGAAAAGAGAAGATCTCGTCCTGGAGTTCAGCTACACGAAACACATCACTTTGAGCAAATTGATCCTTCAAATCCAACCAGACATCAACAGCCTTGTCCAACCACGGAATGCTCTATACGATAGTCGGCGAAATCGATCTGGTGAGCCACAAGCACACCATCGTGTTGCACTGTAACCAGGCAGAGTAGTTTGAATGTGAGGGCGCCGGTGGTGGAATCATACCATCCATGAAGACAAGTTTATTCTTCGATTGAAGGGCCATTCTCATGGCTCTGGACCAAGAGTGATAGTTCGGACCAGTTAAGACCGGACTAACCAACACTAGTGCCAGATTTTCGCTGGGATGGAGATAATAGGGACTGGCAACATTTGGAGTTGAATCGGAGATTGGTTGAGAGAGAGAATTGCCGGTAACCGACGAAGAATCAGCCATATAGACGGATTTGCTCTGATACCATGAGACGATCTCAGGTCAGATGAGGATCAAACTTCTGCACAATGGCCATCGGGATCAAGGAAGGGGAAAGGTGAGAGGAAATGAGAGGAATTGAAACTGAGAAGAAAACTGAATTGAATTAATTTCTGTACAGTGTACAAAGCCTTATACAAGTCATTGAACCCACGTGGGCACTCTGAATAGTTACAACAGAAATTGCTATCTAACAAATAATTCTGACTAAATTAAATACAAATGAAATGCAAATTATCTATCCATTTTCTTTATTACATTCTGTCAGTGGGCGTAGTAGGTCACTGCAAAAAATTTTGGATTTTGCTACGGAAAAAGTCCGTAGCAAAATCCGTAGCAAAATGATTTTGCTACGGAAAAATATGGATTTTCCGTAGCAAAATGATTTTGCTACGGAATTTTTCCGTCGCAAAATCCTTCGTAGCAATTTGCGACGGATAAGGAAAATCCGTCGCAATTTGCGACGGAAATTCCTTTCCGTCGCAATTTGCGACGGAAAAAAATTCCGTAGCAAATTTGAATTTTGCTACGGAATATTTTCCGTAGCAAATTGCTACGGAATTTTTTTTCCGTAGCAAATTCTTTTTTTTTTAATTTATTTTTTTCTTTTTTATTTTTTAATTTTTATTAAAAAAATTATTAAAAATTACATAAAAAATTATTAAAAAATATTAAAATTACATTAAAAAATTATGGAAAAAATTGTATATTATTATTATTATATATATATATATATATATCATGAATCATATATTTATGAGAAAGCTAATTGGGAAACGTAATTATATAATAAGATATAAATGACCAAAAGCAATAAACTAATATTAGCAACAGGGATACAACTTTTCAAGAATAGCACAACGCTATTAGATATCCTTAGAGAAACAAAATATTCCCAGCGTTTTAAACATCCGAAAAAGAAAAAGTACATAGTAAAATGAAGACAACATTGACGCTATGAATCCTATTTTTGAACCTAAGACAGAGAAGTTCCCTTCCCCTTCTTAGCCCCTCCAATCTCAAAATGCTGCACCTATGCAAAAACAAACAATTGAATTATCAGTCAAGCGTGATACAATATGCCAAAAAAAAACATAACACATGTAAAGCACGCCATGATTGATAAACCAACCTTAATAACATGTTGGGATAGATGTTTGCAACTCTGGCATTGCAGCCTCAAGACAATCCTCTTGGCAGTGAAGTATGTGAAGTATATTTAGTAAGAACAGCTGTTGATATAGTTACTCACTGCAACTCAACATATTATATATTCCTATTACCCTATAGCTAGCTCCCCATCTGGTTTAACAAAGTGGATGTCAAAGGAAACAATTTATATCACTTTTTGTGTAAGAAAATTCATCTTATTCTTTAATTAAGTATTACAAGGCTGAGAATTTTGGTTTTGAGTTTAACAATAATCTGTGGCTACATTTTGGCCTGTTGGAAATTTTGGTTATTCTAGGTTTCCCCATAGTGGGCAAACCTGCAACTGGGAGGGATGTAGTGGGTGGCGAAAACCTCTGCCAAAGATTATTGGGAGACAGCAGTGGGATGGACAAGCAAAATTTCAGGGGGATGAACCAAGAATAAGAACTAGAAATGCTGTCTGCTTAGATTGGCTGAAGAAATCTTTTATGACTATTCCTGATGCAGTCCAAGAGGACTCTGAAGAATTTAAATTCTATGTCAGAGCATATATACTATAAATATGTTTAGCATATACCAGAGTCGACAATGCCTAATATTGGACATATAAATATGTGCAAGTGCAAAGGCATACTAGTGTCAAGATACATGGCAAATCACGATAAAAACTATAGATTAAATAGGCTTAAATGTGAAATTGTGATAAGCATCAAACTACAGCTATCTCTGCTCTTCCCTCTCCTACGTCTCTATCATACCACATCCCTCCCTCAGACATAGTGACAATATTGTTCCATAGGCGGAAATTGAAAGAAAGAACTATGTTTTAATCTCGAGGAGACATAAAACTTATTTCTGAATAGATGGAGAACAAAAATGTAGTCAACATGAAGGTTAAAAGGACAGACTGATTTTAACATGTCAACCAAATTTCAATCTAGAATTTTGTTATTAGGCATTCTAAAGAATTCCGTTCTAAAAACAACAAAACAAAAACTACTGCCTGAATATACACATTCATGAAATGTATGAGATTTTTAAGTACAGAACTACATGCACTCAGCCAAGTTCAAAACAAAATAACTTCTTCTTTTCTTTTTCTTTTTTTTCCCCCTTAGAAATAACTGATCTAGAAACAATCACCATTCACTCTAAGATATATATTTTTGGGTGAAAATTCACTCTAATAAAGTCATCCACTAGAAATGGCGCCAGACAACTAGCTGATTTAAGACACGAAGAGTAGAATTGTCACGAAGATGAGAGAAAAATTAATATTATCAATTGACTCTTATTAAGAATATAGTATTGAATGAACAAAAACTATAGCAGTAGGAGAATCGCTAGCTTCAAAGTAGTGGGGGAAAAAACTTTACAGACTTAGATCAGAACGACATGAAATGAAGCCACAGACAACCAAAAGAGAAACAGGCAACATATAATATGTTAAAACTTGAAATGCCTGAAGTAGATCACCGTTAGCAAAACAGAGAGGGGGGGGAAGCAACAGAGGGACCTTGAGTGGAGGAGGAAGGCTGAGACGGTCGGCGACTATAGTATGGACGGTGGTGGATCAAAGTCTCGCTCGATCTGGTTCGAAGTTGAGATTTAGGTCACAATTTTTTTTTTGTAGGGCTCTGGTTTTTAGATTAGCAGAGGGACCCTCATAGATTTCTATGGCTTCCCCGAATTCATGTACCAGGTTCGTTCTGAATGGATCGATTAGCTTCAGAGACCAATAAGTTTAACAAGTGAGTCGAGAAAAAATGTGACACAAAGAGAAATCAGAAACAAAAAGATCGAGAGAAATCACCTCCATGAATCAACTTGGACGGCCAGGGAACAGATCGAGACTCGGATCAGATCCGAGAGATAAAGGAGTGCGAATCGCCAAGACGGATCAGATCCAGATCGCAGACTCGGAACAGAGAGAGACTCGAATCAAATCGGAGAGACAGATCAGGCAAAGGAACAAAGAATCACGGACGGAGGAGAGGAGGATGAATCGTTGGGGGGAGAGCAGACCGGGAGATGAGCGCGAAGAAGACTTAGGTGAAAGTTGCAACGCGCAATTTTTGTGGTCGGGGGAGGCACCGTAGGGCAAAATTAAGTTGAATGGAGGGATGTGTGAAATTTTTTGTGGGAAAAATAAGTTGCAGCGCGCGATTTTTCTTGTATTTTGCTACGGAATTCTAATTCCGTAGCAAAATTTTGCTACGGAATTGCAATTCCGTAGCAAAATTTTGCAACGGAAAAATAAATCCGTCGCAATTTGCTACGGAATTGCAATTCCGTAGCAAATTTTGCTACGGAATTGAAAATCCGTAGCAATTTGCTACGGATTTTTTTCCGTAGCAAAATTCAATTTTTCTTGTAGTGGGTGATCACGTGACTAACCTACCATTCTTACACACGTCCCCTTAACGTTTAATCAATGTAACAAGCATCAAAATACCTCACCACATAGAGCACCCCAAAAAATAAAAAAGAAGTTAGCCCAGTAATCTTTTGTGACTTGGCCTTTTTCCTTTTATGTATTTGTATTCTATTTCAGGTCTTTCCTTAGAGCTACACACAAATCCTTTCACATTTGTATCACTCTACACTTTCAATATATAAATCGCTGTAATTGCTGAATCATCTAAGCATTGAGTTCTGAAAACAATACCATAGCTCCTGTAGTGACTCTGCATCTCTTTACCTCTTATCGTGGTTGATGAATATTCTGGAATTCTGGCACCTTTGTAGCATTGGATCGGGAGAAGATTGAAGCTTTGAACAGTGAGGCAAAAGGTAATTTTCCCTCTTTCAAAGTTAGATTGGCTGTAATTATTTGAGACTTGTTTTCTTATCCGGATTTCCCATGAACATTGTGCGCCGTTATTGTGCTATTTTATATCGATTGCTAAGTAGAAGAGACGTAATAAAAGTAAGAAGAACATGAGCTTTACTTGAATATAATGGTAAAATATTGATTGGCTGGAGAGATATGAATGTTATATTATCACATATAAATGCGGAGGAATATATGATCCACAAGGTATATGGAATACTTCCAATGGAGTTGATGATGTGAAATGAAACGATAATACTCTTTTTGTATGTTCTCTCACAAATTAAAGAAAGAACCTTTCATGTTAATCTATTTTTCCAACACACTCTGCTATATAAATATATAAATCTATTTTATTTATTTTTTTGTGAAATAGAGGCAAGCCAGAGCTTGAAAAGTGCGGAACAGGGAGATTAGACCATGAAGGTGCAATCCCAAATACACCAAACTAGAAAAAGACTAGTAGCTACAGGCCATTTGATCCGTCAAAGCCATATGGAGGCACCCTGCTGGAATTGTGGGCATTAGAGCCAAGTCAGCTGAGTTGGTAGCGCCATGTCCTTGCTTAGCCATATAGTCGGCACAAGCGATGTTGTCTCTTGGAGTATAGCGGATCTCAACACTCCAGTCCTCGTAAAGGAGGTCTCGAATCTCTCCAATGATGTCTCGGAGCGGATGGTCGCTGTGGCAGTCTCTCATGAGAATGTTGATTGCGTCGAGGGAGTCGGAATAAAGGATGATTCTCTAAAGGCCCAACCGTTGGCCCACCACTAATCCTGCCATAATAGCATGAAGCTCAGCTTCGACAACAGTATGTGTTCCAAGAAATTTATGGACCCCATCAACCAATGGCCACGGGAGTTTCTGATCACGCCTCCACATGCTGTTTGGTGTTGATGACGCACAGATCCGTCCACATCAATGCGAACCGCATCTGTAGGAGGAGGGATCCAAGTCTTCTCTTCAAACCTGTCAAATTGGAAAATTTTGTGGGTTAGAGTTTGATTTGTTGTACTTTCCATCATAAGGTAATTGCACAAGTGTAATATCTCCCTGTTATCTGTGTATTCGCCTTGGAACAAGAACTTGCATCTAGTGGTCCAAAAGATCCAACATCCCAAGCTAAAGACTCTTGACCAAGAGAGATTTTGAAATCTTAAATCTATTTTATTACATGTTATAAATGACGCAACTTATTTTTCTAAAGGAAAAAAAAAAAAGATTAGAACCAACAATTTCTATTTGTTTCATGTCTATCATCATTTGACCCTCACACTTGATCCTATATCATATATTGTTTTTTTCTTTTTTTTTAATGTTATTCACATGAACTAATTTAATTAATTTCTATAAATTAGTTATTTCACTTTCATATTACGAACTAATAAGTATTATAAACTACTTTTAAGCTCTAATTTATCAGCACATATCATGTGAACAACCTCCTTTTTTTATAAATTACCCCTATCAATGTTATTGTTTTTTAACATAATGTATTTTTTTGTATAATGGCACACATAAAAGCTCTCTGGCACTAACCACCTGAGCCAACACGCGAGTAGGCACTCTCAAGATCAATCAACAATAAACACCAGACATCATCAGAGGGTATCTCGACATAGATCCACCGTCATATGCCATGCTTCTCTAGCCATAGCGTCTGCAACAGAATTCGCATCGTTCACGGCTACACTGTACCAGCTCCACCGCCATGCACGTTCCAGCATCGCTTTATAGGGCACATATGTGTGTGTGTGTGAGAATTTGCTTTATTTAATGTAATTTTACCATTTTATTTGGTAAATTTATATTTATATTTGATTTTTTATCCCAAATTATTACATTTTATAGGGCACATATATGTGTGTGTGTGAGAATTTGCTTCATGCCCTTTTCAGTCATTTTCCATCTCATCCAACTTTTTTAAGCTATGCCAAACAAGTTCCCATTACAAACAAAAGCCACTTCTACTACTACTATCCCAAACACAAATCACATCAGAAAAAAGTCCATTAGAGAAAAGTCCATTAAGAAAAGTCCATCAGAAACAAAAGCCACTTTTCTCATTGCTTTCCCAAACGGGCCCTTAATCTCCAAGATACACACTCTGCTGTATAAATAGTGGTAGAAGATGCCCTCATTTCATTCCAACAAATTAACGTTCTTCAGGCTTCTGTCTACTAGCTAAGACAAACTATCTCATGAAAAAGGCTTCCTTCAACTTCGCTTTCATATTTCTTCTTCTTGCTGTTTCAACTTGTTACGGTATTTTCTAATCTTTGATCCTATATGTGTCTGGGTGATCTCTTTCTAATAGAAGATAATTGTGTTGCTGTTTTATAGTTTAATTCTTCTATTTCCTATCTCTTAGAATATTGACATACAAACTTTATTTTCTAAGTGCTTTCTTTTTTTTCTTTTTTTTAATAATCGATGATATAGAACAGGTAAAAAAAATCTTGTTTTGCAGTATGATGAACTATTTCCTTTAACATCAAAATTTATGCAGAGCTCTCCCCTCCCCACACACTTTCAACTTTTTTAACAATTATGTAGTTTGAATTCTACTCGTAAAAAATGTTAAAATTAATTCTATCAAAGTTTGCTGACCCCCTTTTTTCTGTTTTTCCTAGGAGGCATGAGCATAATAAAATAATTTAGACACGCAAATGATCTAAACATCTTGTATTTTACATTGAATAGTACAAGATGAACTTGGGACGAGAACATGTTTTTACAAGATGTTTGGATCATTTGTGTGTCTAAATTATTTTAAAATTATGCTCATGCCTCCTAGGAAAAACAAAAAAAAAGGGTGTCAGCAAACTTTGATAGAATTAATTTTAACATTTTTTATGAGTAGAATTCAAACTATATAATTCTAAGAAAAGTTGAAAGTGTGTGGGGAGGGGAGAGCTCTGCATAAATTTTGATGTTAAAGGAAATAGTTCATCATACTACTGCAAACAAGATTTTTTTACCTGTTCTATATCATCGATTA